>CM060936.1:4451374-9251374 GCA_030765085.1 Allium cepa
GGAGCATATTTGAATTTAAAATTTGAGCTTGGAGTTTGTAAATTTAAAATTTATTGAATTTTAAAAATGAAAGATAAATAAAAAGAGGAAAAAAAAAAACATAAGTTAGAAAAAAGAAACCCGCTACCCTTATTCTTCAACCCGCCCCCATTTCATTTTCATTCAGTCGGAAAAAAAAAACCTAGCTCACAAACGAAAAAAAATGGTGGCTGCGTTTCTTCGTCCTTCGATCTGAAAAATTAGGGCTCGGGGAAATTCAAAGGCGACAGCTTCTGTTGCAAATCGATCGACGCTTTCTTCGTGCTCGCCACGGCTGCTTCGTTTTTTTTGGTGAGTTTTCTGCTCACGATTAATTTTTAATTCAGGTGTTTAAATTTGTTTGGATTGAATGTTGGTTGCATGCTATGATTTGGTGATTATTAGCTTTCAGTTGCTCGGTTAAATTTGAATTTTAAACTAATAAGAACAGATAACTCACTGCATGTTGGATTGTTGGTTGCTATTCGTTATCACTTGCTCTGATGTTGTGTTTTTTGAACTGTTAAGATCAGATTCTACTCAATTTTTGATTTTAAACTAATAAGAATAAATGCTATTTGATATTTGTTTTAAATTGGTAAGAACAGACACTATTTAAATTTTAATTTAAACTGATAAAAACAAATGCTATGAATAACCTGATGAGAACAGGTGCTTCCAAATGTTTGATTTCAGATTGTTGTTTTGAAAATTTGTTTTTCTTAAAAACTGATTTGAACAGATGCTATAAATTTAAATTTTTTTTTTTTTTTTACTGTTGAGAACAGATGCTATCATTTTAAGAATCTGATGAGAATAGAGGCTATTAAATCTTGACTTGCTTTGTGTTGCTGCATGTGTTGGATCTTGCTTTGTTAATGAATATTTATATGGAAACCTCTGAACCCAAACCTTCTTCTTTGTTTATCCGTGAATCAATCACTTAAGCCTATAATATGTTGTGATGTTTTGGTACCTGAAATTGTTTTTGTTAAGTGATAATGTGTTTGCATGCTTGTTTATGTTGACTGTCCCTCTGTTTTGAAATGCATGTGAGTTTTCTAAACTCACGATAAATCTTCATGCAAGTTTTTATATTTGTTTGGATGGAATGATTTGGTTGCATGCTATGTTTTGGGGGTGATTTGATTATCTTTGGCTCGGCTAATTTAATTTTTAAAACTGATATGCTCAGATTTGTGACTGCATGTTGGATTTTTGTGCTAGTTGCTGTTATTTGCTCGATTTGCTTGGATTTTAAATTGGTAGAAACAGATGCTAGTAATTATTTTAAACTATAAGAACAGATTCTACCTAATTTTATTTTTTTAAAACTGATAAGAACAGGTGCTATTTGAAATTGTGATTAAATTGATAAGAACAAATGCTAATTGATATTTGCTTTTAAACTAATAATAACAGATGTTATATTTGTGATTTGTTTTAAACTGATAACAACTGATGTTTTTTTAAAATTATTTTTTTTTTAAAATTGATAAGAACAGATTCTACTTGGTACTTTGTTTTAAACTGATGAGCACAGATGCTATCGAAAAACTTGACTTGCTTTGTGTTGTTATTGATGTGTGATGAAAAGAAAATTTGGTTGATTTGTTGATGAATATTGCTGCATGCCTGTATTTAGGTGTAGTCATATGAATGCATGCCTGTAGACACACTTGTTCTAGTTATATTCATAACAGCCTTAAACTTTAGATAAGCATCAACAATTCTCTGATCTTTGTCTCTGCCTCAAACCCTTAAATGTGGACAAATACACTTGAATCTATTTATATACTTTGGTTTTGGACTGGTACTTGAGGTGTGTTATGAATATGGTTGTTTATTATGCCTGCAGTTTTGAATGTATATGCATACATTGATATGTATGTTTGCATATATGATAATATTGAGTCTGTTCTTAAGTCACAGATTTAATTCAACCTAAACAAAATTAATATCTGTTCCTATTTTACAAGCCTCTGTTTAAAATCTATAATTATAAACCACTTTAAAATTTGATGCATTTCCTATGAATTCATGTTTAAACTGGACCATTTGTAATTGCTTTGTGTATACTGCTGTTGTAGTTAAGATAAGCTATGCTTGATGATGTTTATGTTCTTTTGTCCACTGTTCAGTTTCATTTATTTGTTACATTGTGCCTCACTGCCCTTGTACATAATCTGAGTTGCATGCTTACAGCTGCATGCTTGTTTGTTGCATTCATGTCTGTTTAGTTGAGTTGCAGTCTTGTTCAAAAGTTTATGCATACTTGTTCTTCATTTAGTCCACTGTATTTATTTTGGAACATGGCTATTTCATTTTGTGTCTGCATTCATAGATGCATCCACCTTTGCACTTGTTCATCATGTAGCTTGTTCTCAACATTCACTTGACTTGGTTTGAGTTTTCTTGGCTTTGAATTTTTTTTTAAGTGGCCACCACGGCTTGGAATTTTTGACCTGTTCAACTTTGGCCATGTCCCTGATTTCGACTTGGACTTGTTTAGGGCTTTTGACTTGAATTTATCTCGAACTTGCATGTTTTACTGAGTTGCTTCTTTGCCTTGAGTTACTTGGACATTTATTTGGGTCTGCACATTACTGTTTGTTGTTAGTCGAGTTGAGTTGTTTCTGTTGCGTTGTGAACTTTGGTGTTGGTTGCCGTTCTTGAATGCATATTTGATTTTGAGGCAGTTGCATGTATTTTGTGAAGGTCAGTGTTGTATTCCCTGTTTGCTTTAGAAATAACTATAGTTATATTCCAACTTTCTCTCCTCTTATTCCTTTTGAGATAAATTGAAAACAAGTTAAAAACCTTGTCTTGAACCTGTACCATGTTTCAAAAATAAATCAAACTTGAGTTGTTCTTGAGTGTTATCTCTGGCCTTTGTAGTACTTGGTTGTTGTTGTTTGCATTTGGTTTCAGATTGCTATTTCTACTTGGATGTTGAGAACTTTGAGTTGTTTCATGCTTTTGAACTTGCTTAATTTTGCATTGCAACAGGTCAGATTTGCAGTTTGAAATTGTTATCACCCAGGAGATTCAATACACTCAATTCAACATGCATTCAATTTTAAACAAATATTTCATATAACATCCTGATATTCATTCATAGTAGCAAGTTGAAACCAAGTTTAACACTGTTTTAAAAATCTTAGTTTACTCACCTTTATTCAAAAGCAGAAGACAGAAACTATTCCAGGTTTTTCAAATTTCTTCTACATGTTCTTGAACTTTAATCCGTATCTATCCTTGCATGTTGAAAGCAATTTTCTGCTTTTGTGACTTGTGGTTGCCACTGTGTTATTTGAGTTGCCTGCAGTCTGATGCATTCATGTTCCTTGACTTTGAATGTTGCACCTGAGATATGTCACTGGACTTCACTGGACTTACTGATTTCGACTGTCCATGTGCGTGTCTGCTGCTGTTCCTTATCATTCCTGTACTTGTGTTACTCCCTGTTGTTGTAATCCTATGTGTTGTTGTTATTTTCAGTGGCCTTTAGTTGAAATATGTTTGCAGTGATTGGTCTGACTCGTGCACATGTGTTGGCGAGGCAGTGTACATGGGTATGAGTACACGTGTGTACTGCAGCCACACATGTGTATAAAAATTTGGAATCGTTAATGTGAAAATCTATAATAGGATTTAATTGATTTATCTGTTTCACCATATCTGTAACCATATTATTCAGTTCATTTCAAATTTATTTACTTGAATAAAGATTAATCCTGACTCGAGTGTTTTTGTGTTTTGCATAAATGCTCGGGTCAGACCGAGTATTTTTGCAGCTTAAAGTTTTGCTCGCAGCGAAGTTAGAGAGAGAGGAGAAAGCACAACTAAAGCTTTTCAGAAAATTATTTTTCTTGTACTTAATAAAATTTGTTTCCGCTGTATAAAATGTAATTTATTGTATAACTCTGATATTTGTATATAAAAGAAAAGTTTGTTTATAAAATATGATTACTATTCTGTGATTCTGTAGCTGATTCTGTTTAAATGTTATAAACTAAATAACAATCCGTCATTTTGAACGTTTCTAGTTGGTTTAATTACCGACTAGAGGCGGTTAGGGCGGCGGGTCGTTACAAAAGTGGTATCAGAGCTTTGGTTTACACAAAGCTTAGTTTATGGCGTTTAATATGAATAGTTACTAGAATCACTTTAAAGAAAGTGTTTTCAAATCTAAAGAAGTTTAAGATTGTTTTCTTTAAAATAAAAGGTATTTTGAAAATTAGAATTATTTTTGAAGATTCCCCTCTCTAAATTTTGGTTTGCGATAGTTTATATTCGGTGAGGTCTCGTTAGACTTGAGTTTCGATCGTTCGGAAACTCATTATCAAATTGTTGAGATTTATGGAAACTGAAAATATGAGTTAATTGAATTAATGAATTGGTTTAAATTGGTTTAAATCAAATATTTTGAATATCTTCAAAGTAGTAATTGGAAAATAAAATGATATGTCAATTTGATTATAATCAAATGGATTATTGAACTATAACTTGGAAATTTAATTTTGAATTCTTTTGAAAAAATTGATTTCAAATGTTGTGAAGAACGATTTAGTGAATAAATGGATTATAAGTATTTAACTTATAATATGAAATTTTGGGTATATAACTAAGTTATATGAGCTGAATTGAATCAAATTAAGAAAGGAGATTATAAAACGAAGTTTTATAAATAGAAATGGAATTTCTAGAGATGTTTGTAAAATCCGCAAACGACTTATTTTGATAAGTAAATTGTTGTAACTTATTAAAGGAATTATATCTATGGTTTTTGAACGGTGAATAAAATATCAAGAGAGATATGAATCTAATGAAAATTCGAAATAGATTTAAATAGATTCAATGATGCATTTGAATTTGAACGGGCATGGAATTAAGTTGAGTGGAAAACTTAGTATTGGGAATTTGAAATCGGTTTAAAACCAATATTTTTGAAGTGTATGTGGAATTCAAACCATGAATTAAGTTGAAGTTGAAAACTTAAATGGGAATGTTTTTGGGAAGAAACATTATGTAAATGAAGATAATTCATTTTGAAATGTGTTAAGAATCGAAAGCATAGATTTCAACACTTGTTGTTGAAATAGACGTTTTCGAGTGGAAAAATGGAAATGGTAGATTATAACATTTGTTGTTATAGTAAATAATTTCAAAAGGGAAATGATTTTGTTTAGTATTGGGATTTACATATCTATTTTTAAATTTGAATCCTTATACTAGTGGTTTTGAGTCGTCGTAACGATGTTTTACGCAACATTCGTTTTGACTCAAATAAAATGTGTTTAAAAGAATGGTTTTTTTTAAGAATGAATATATACTTGATTTTGGTTTGAAGTATATTGAATATTTTCAAAGTGTTGAAAATAAATTGATTTGTAAATTACTTATTATTGAATAAGTATGGAAATATTTTCCAATATGAAATGAAAGGTTTGAAATTATATCTTTTAGAGATAAAGTGAGAAGTGAATGTTTGAAATTTTATCTTTTGAAAATAAATTGAAAATGAATTTGTGAAATCGATTTGAAAATCGTATATTCATAGATACTTTGGAAATGTAAATTCACTATGGAATTTATAAAAGAAAGGGGAATTTGTTAAAAATAAATATTGATTTATTTTTGAAATGTGGAAATAAATTTACGGATTTGGAACGTAAGTTTAAAATAAATCGGTAAGGATTTATTTGATTAATTTAAGTGAACCATTTGAAGTTTAAAATGGATAAATATTTGGAAATGTTTCCATTTAAGGAAATTGTTTTGAAATTTGTTTTCAAAGATTAAAAGGTGCAAAATGATTTGAATTTGTTTCAAATGGCTAAGTGTGAAAATTTTTATATCTTGTAAAGATATTATTTTGAGAAATATGAACAATTAGTTCAACTTGGAAAAATTTCAAAGTGATTGAATTTTGAGTTAAATTGAGTTTAACTTTGACACACAAAAACAATGTAAGTTGAACTTTGAATTTTAAATGGATGATTTGGATTGTATGTCTAACGTCGTGAATTGACGACATATCAATTGATCTCTATTAAATATATATCTGTTGGTGGCGGGGAATTTATTCTCTTAGCTTAACACCCTTCTCTGAGACGTACGAGCTCAGAGGTTATATATCGATAGACATCAATTATGTGTTGAGAATTGACGATGTAGCGTGAAATCCAAATCGAGTGTGTGAAGTCGATAATAAATTGGATTATGAATGTGTATTAGGTTTGATATAACCTTAAAATTCCAAATCGACTTAGAGGAAAATTTTAAATGGTTAGTGAAATGGAAAATTGTGAAACCTCTATTTGTTATGGGTATGAAATGTTGTGGTTTTCATAACGTATATGTGTGAATACGATCAATTCGAAAACCAATTAGTTTGGAAAAGTAATTGTTATGGAAAACTTATGTAAGTACATGAGTATGATATGTACTAAATGTGAAATGAAATATTATATATGTATGTATAATATTATGTTTTCCAAATTGAGGATATGGAAAGGTACCTTCCATTTATACTGTGTGACTGTGTGATGGTGATGGAACTCGAGATGAGTATCCATTTAAAAATCGTAGCTACGTAGTATTTCCATTAGTTGGATGACCATTTATATTTCCATTAGTTGGATGACCATTTATATTTCCATTAGTTGGATGACCTTTTGTATTTCCATTAGTTGGAATGTCCTTTTGGACTGGTATAGTGTGCTAGCGTAATTCGAGGGGCGAGATGCCTACGGTCACGAGCGATTCTACTGGGATAGTAGCGTAACCGCCGAGTGAACCGCGATCTTTGGCAACAACCATGGCGTAATTCAAGGGATGAGATATCCACAGTTACAAGCGACTCTACTGGGATAGTAGCGGAACCGCCGAGTAAACTGTGATCCATGGGGGAATGTGCTTTCCATATCCATTTTTTAAAAGAATTTTTAAAAGTATTTTCACTGGGAATTGAAGCAAGTATATTTAGTACTTTGAGATTGTTAGACTTGCGCCTGGCCAGCGTATGCCTAACGTCTTTGAGAACGACAATGGACTTGTCAAATTTCGAGTTAGCAAGTATTTTCGAACTTTAATAGAAAATCAATTATCTAGAATTAGAATTCGCATAATTCCAACCTAATGAATTAAAGAAGAGAATTTTTGAAAGATTTTGAAAGTCCACAGCTTTGGAAAAGTTATAATATGTAAATCTCTAATATAAAGTGTTTTCAAATTTAAAATTTGGGTTTTGTAAGTTGAAGATTTTAGTAAAGATTTTTGTGTCTTGATTGTAGAAAATGATGAACAAATGAGTTAATAAACAAAGCTAATGAGATAAAACAAATAGAATGAATCTTATACTTATTTATTTTAAATAAGTGTTGAACTTGATTGAATTGTGTAAAATATAAATAGCGGTGAAATTTTAACAATCATTTCTCCTTACTTGTAATTTCGGGACGAAATTCTTTTAAGGAGGGGAGATTGTAACGGCCCTGAATTTTGAATAATTTCAAATTGTAAATATTTGATTAATTTTAAATATTTGGATGATAATTGACTTGAATTTTAAATTATCAGAATAAATTGGCGATTAAATTTTAGAATTTAATCTATTAAAGTTGAACAAAATTTTTGAATTTGGCTTTGAAATTCGGGAATTGAATATCGAATTTGTATTTAAATTCAAACTGATGACTTAAGAAAAATAATTTGGGTTTAAGGATTTTTACTTATATAAATTAATGATTGAATTTAAATTTTGACTTGAAAACTGCAAAGTTATTTGAATTTTTCATGTTTAATATGAGGAGCATATTTGAATTTAAAATTTGAGCTTGGAGTTTGTAAATTTAAAATTTATTGAATTTTAAAAATGAAAGATAAATAAAGTGAAGAGGAAAAAAAAAACATAAGTTAGAAAAAAGAAACCCGCTACCCTTATTCTTCAACCCGCCCCCATTTCATTTTCATTCAGTCGGAAAAAAAAAACCTAGCTCACAAACGAAAAAAAATGGTGGCTGCGTTTCTTCGTCCTTCGATCTGAAAAATTAGGGCTCGGGGAAATTCAAAGGCGACAGCTTCTGTTGCAAATCGATCGACGCTTTCTTCGTGCTCGCCACGGCTGCTTCGTTTTTTTTGGTGAGTTTTCTGCTCACGATTAATTTTTAATTCAGGTGTTTAAATTTGTTTGGATTGAATGTTGGTTGCATGCTATGATTTGGTGATTATTAGCTTTCAGTTGCTCGGTTAAATTTGAATTTTAAACTAATAAGAACAGATAACTCACTGCATGTTGGATTGTTGGTTGCTATTCGTTATCACTTGCTCTGATGTTGTGTTTTTGAACTGTTAAGATCAGATTCTACTCAATTTTTGATTTTAAACTAATAAGAATAAATGCTATTTGATATTTGTTTTAAATTGGTAAGAACAGACACTATTTAAATTTTAATTTAAACTGATAAAAACAAATGCTATGAATAACCTGATGAGAACAGGTGCTTCCAAATGTTTGATTTCAGATTGTTGTTTTGAAAATTTGTTTTTCTTAAAAACTGATTTGAACAGATGCTATAAATTTAAATTTTTTTTTTTTTTTTACTGTTGAGAACAGATGCTATCATTTTAAGAATCTGATGAGAATAGAGGCTATTAAATCTTGACTTGCTTTGTGTTGCTGCATGTGTTGGATCTTGCTTTGTTAATGAATATTTATATGGAAACCTCTGAACCCAAACCTTCTTCTTTGTTTATCCGTGAATCAATCACTTAAGCCTATAATATGTTGTGATGTTTTGGTACCTGAAATTGTTTTTGTTAAGTGATAATGTGTTTGCATGCTTGTTTATGTTGACTGTCCCTCTGTTTTGAAATGCATGTGAGTTTTCTAAACTCACGATAAATCTTCATGCAAGTTTTTATATTTGTTTGGATGGAATGATTTGGTTGCATGCTATGTTTTGGGGGTGATTTGATTATCTTTGGCTCGGCTAATTTAATTTTTAAAACTGATATGCTCAGATTTGTGACTGCATGTTGGATTTTTGTGCTAGTTGCTGTTATTTGCTCGATTTGCTTGGATTTTAAATTGGTAGAAACAGATGCTAGTAATTATTTTAAACTATAAGAACAGATTCTACCTAATTTTATTTTTTTAAAACTGATAAGAACAGGTGCTATTTGAAATTGTGATTAAATTGATAAGAACAAATGCTAATTGATATTTGCTTTTAAACTAATAATAACAGATGTTATATTTGTGATTTGTTTTAAACTGATAACAACTGATGTTTTTTTAAAATTATTTTTTTTTTAAAATTGATAAGAACAGATTCTACTTGGTACTTTGTTTTAAACTGATGAGCACAGATGCTATCGAAAAACTTGACTTGCTTTGTGTTGTTATTGATGTGTGATGAAAAGAAAATTTGGTTGATTTGTTGATGAATATTGCTGCATGCCTGTATTTAGGTGTAGTCATATGAATGCATGCCTGTAGACACACTTGTTCTAGTTATATTCATAACAGCCTTAAACTTTAGATAAGCATCAACAATTCTCTGATCTTTGTCTCTGCCTCAAACCCTTAAATGTGGACAAATACACTTGAATCTATTTATATACTTTGGTTTTGGACTGGTACTTGAGGTGTGTTATGAATATGGTTGTTTATTATGCCTGCAGTTTTGAATGTATATGCATACATTGATATGTATGTTTGCATATATGATAATATTGAGTCTGTTCTTAAGTCACAGATTTAATTCAACCTAAACAAAATTAATATCTGTTCCTATTTTACAAGCCTCTGTTTAAAATCTATAATTATAAACCACTTTAAAATTTGATGCATTTCCTATGAATTCATGTTTAAACTGGACCATTTGTAATTGCTTTGTGTATACTGCTGTTGTAGTTAAGATAAGCTATGCTTGATGATGTTTATGTTCTTTTGTCCACTGTTCAGTTTCATTTATTTGTTACATTGTGCCTCACTGCCCTTGTACATAATCTGAGTTGCATGCTTACAGCTGCATGCTTGTTTGTTGCATTCATGTCTGTTTAGTTGAGTTGCAGTCTTGTTCAAAAGTTTATGCATACTTGTTCTTCATTTAGTCCACTGTATTTATTTTGGAACATGGCTATTTCATTTTGTGTCTGCATTCATAGATGCATCCACCTTTGCACTTGTTCATCATGTAGCTTGTTCTCAACATTCACTTGACTTGGTTTGAGTTTTCTTGGCTTTGAATTTTTTTTTAAGTGGCCACCACGGCTTGGAATTTTTGACCTGTTCAACTTTGGCCATGTCCCTGATTTCGACTTGGACTTGTTTAGGGCTTTTGACTTGAATTTATCTCGAACTTGCATGTTTTACTGAGTTGCTTCTTTGCCTTGAGTTACTTGGACATTTATTTGGGTCTGCACATTACTGTTTGTTGTTAGTCGAGTTGAGTTGTTTCTGTTGCGTTGTGAACTTTGGTGTTGGTTGCCGTTCTTGAATGCATATTTGATTTTGAGGCAGTTGCATGTATTTTGTGAAGGTCAGTGTTGTATTCCCTGTTTGCTTTAGAAATAACTATAGTTATATTCCAACTTTCTCTCCTCTTATTCCTTTTGAGATAAATTGAAAACAAGTTAAAAACCTTGTCTTGAACCTGTACCATGTTTCAAAAATAAATCAAACTTGAGTTGTTCTTGAGTGTTATCTCTGGCCTTTGTAGTACTTGGTTGTTGTTGTTTGCATTTGGTTTCAGATTGCTATTTCTACTTGGATGTTGAGAACTTTGAGTTGTTTCATGCTTTTGAACTTGCTTAATTTTGCATTGCAACAGGTCAGATTTGCAGTTTGAAATTGTTATCACCCAGGAGATTCAATACACTCAATTCAACATGCATTCAATTTTAAACAAATATTTCATATAACATCCTGATATTCATTCATAGTAGCAAGTTGAAACCAAGTTTAACACTGTTTTAAAAATCTTAGTTTACTCACCTTTATTCAAAAGCAGAAGACAGAAACTATTCCAGGTTTTTCAAATTTCTTCTACATGTTCTTGAACTTTAATCCGTATCTATCCTTGCATGTTGAAAGCAATTTTCTGCTTTTGTGACTTGTGGTTGCCACTGTGTTATTTGAGTTGCCTGCAGTCTGATGCATTCATGTTCCTTGACTTTGAATGTTGCACCTGAGATATGTCACTGGACTTCACTGGACTTACTGATTTCGACTGTCCATGTGCGTGTCTGCTGCTGTTCCTTATCATTCCTGTACTTGTGTTACTCCCTGTTGTTGTAATCCTATGTGTTGTTGTTATTTTCAGTGGCCTTTAGTTGAAATATGTTTGCAGTGATTGGTCTGACTCGTGCACATGTGTTGGCGAGGCAGTGTACATGGGTATGAGTACACGTGTGTACTGCAGCCACACATGTGTATAAAAATTTGGAATCGTTAATGTGAAAATCTATAATAGGATTTAATTGATTTATCTGTTTCACCATATCTGTAACCATATTATTCAGTTCATTTCAAATTTATTTACTTGAATAAAGATTAATCCTGACTCGAGTGTTTTTGTGTTTTGCATAAATGCTCGGGTCAGACCGAGTATTTTTGCAGCTTAAAGTTTTGCTCGCAGCGAAGTTAGAGAGAGAGGAGAAAGCACAACTAAAGCTTTTCAGAAAATTATTTTTCTTGTACTTAATAAAATTTGTTTCCGCTGTATAAAATGTAATTTATTGTATAACTCTGATATTTGTATATAAAAGAAAAGTTTGTTTATAAAATATGATTACTATTCTGTGATTCTGTAGCTGATTCTGTTTAAATGTTATAAACTAAATAACAATCCGTCATTTTGAACGTTTCTAGTTGGTTTAATTACCGACTAGAGGCGGTTAGGGCGGCGGGTCGTTACAGTATTGTTTTGAAATTAGGTTAAATGAAATAATTTTTCCCAGGATATGTTTTATATATAAAGAATATTTCCCAAAATAGTATAGTATAGGATTTTTGAGTTGTTTTTTCTAGGTGATAATTATATTTTGTTATCATCATATAGGTTTTGTATGTCATGCTCCTCCAGTTTGAGTATTGACTGTTGTGTAAATGTTTAGGTACTTTTTTTTGAATAAGATGTGTCTTTTTAATTAAAAAGAATTTAAGGTGAAAACTTAAGAACCTAAATCCCGATGCTTTGGAAAATGATTTTTTAATATTTTGAGAAATAATAATAGTATTGAAAGCAATTTTGCTTAATGTATGAAATTTTGAGAATGAAATTTAAGTAAGAAGTGATTTCTTTAGATTAGTTAGGGGGAATGAGTTGTGATTGTTTTGTGATGATTGGAATAATCTTCTAGTGACGATTGGATGTTTGCTTAGGCGAAATTTGTCTGCACTTAGTAAATTATTCTCTTTATCATTGTACAATAGAAACGAATTCAACTCGAACGAATCCAAAGTAAGTTGGTGATAAATATTTTGTTGGAAAATGTAAAGTATTATTTAAAAAATGGGATTTTGAAATAAAATAAATATTTTTTCTTAAGTTAACTAGTTCGATTGGCTCGAAAATAACTTAAAATTTGGGGAAGCGATGTGTTCAGATGGTAAACACTTCTCTTGAGTATTACCCTTTTTGGTAAAGAAATGCATGATATTGTTTGGTAGTATCCAGTTCCATGGTATTATTTTGGAGTTACTCGAGCTATATTTATATATTTGTATAATATAAAATATAGAGTATCATTTCGAAAAGTTTTTGAAATAAAAGCCAGGTATTTGGATCTTGAGTTTTCTTAGGAGATAAATTCAAAATGGAATAGTAGGATCAAATGAAGGTATATACTCTTAGGCTATAATGGAGTACTGTCCAAGTTGAAACTAAGATTTGTTTATGAAATGTTTTCATAAACGATTTAGTGAAATAGAATTGGTGTTAAGGAGAACCAATATGGTAAGTGTGTAGGGTGGACGTAGATCAATTCTCTTTTTCATAGAATTTTAATCTAAGATTCGAGTATATGACTTTAAGATATTTGCACCGTTTCGAATAAGGATTTATTACTCGATTTTTGACGACGAGCATTTGATAAGGATTTTTGGTTTAGGACCGAAGTTTCTATGTAGTTAGAACTATTTAAGGAGAATAGATGTTCCAAATCAAGGAGCCTGATCGGAGTCCGCACTGGAAAATCGGGTAAGCAATACTGTTTCGGAAGTGAAGTTATGTATTTGAGTTGTGATTGAGTCATATTTTGCATGGGAATGATCTATATACATCATATGGAATGATGTAGAGTGTTAAGTGTTTCTGAATAGGTTATGAGGTATATTTTCGGGGACGAAACGCTTTTAAAGGGGGAAGAATGTAACGACTCAGAATTTCACTGCTTTGATTTGTGGATATTTAATTAATTTTAAATATTCAAATAAATGGTTTTGTAATGAAAATAAAACACTTTCAAATGATAAATAATAATAGTTAAATATTTTTTGAAATTAGTTTACGAAAATATATAGTTCGATGAAAAATGGGAAATGTGTCTTGAATTCATTTTCCGAATTTTTGACTTTTCGTCGGTTAGAATTTGTCAGAAGTTGTGAACTTTAATGGAAACATATAAACATTAAAAATGAAAATAAATTTTTCTGTGTATATATATGTATGTCTTAATGTGTGTATGCATGCAATTATACTTAGGTATATAAGAAAAAAAATGGAAAATAGAAATTGTCACAACACGAGGACATGATTTGACATAATGGAAACTAGGGGAGACAAGAGTACATTTAGGGGTCATTTCATGTTGGATCATGTAGTGTTAGGAAGGGACAAGGGGTAAGACAAGAGAGGTGACATAGCAAGCTAGGAGTGGAGGGCATGATACAAGGGTTAATTAGGTAATTTTACATATTCACTTTATATAAAAAGCTTTCTCTTATTTCTTTCTTCCATTTTCATTTCATTTCCCTTTTTTTCTAAGTACCTTCTTCTCTAAAGCTTTTAACAAATTTTAACGGGTTCCAAAATAATTTTTCATGTTTTAGGATTTCAAAAATTAACTTTTGAATGTTTTAAAAACTTGTTTAAAGATTCCTTCTTTTCCATTTAAATTTCTTTCATTTTACCCAAACTGGTTTCGGTCATAAATTCTCAAAAATTCTTCAAAATCTGATTTTATTTTTTTAAAACAAAGTATATTTCCTGTTAATACAACTTTGAAGTTTACCACTTTTTCTTATTTCGAGCTTAGATGCTCCAAAAATTCATTTTTTTGAAAGCGTATTTTTGAACCCTGATTTTGATGTCTGAAAATTCCCCTCACTGTTTTGGCCATATCATCCTCAAATTTTATCTTTTTTGAATAACTCTTTTTTCAAAAATTATAAAGGAAAGAATAATATAAAACTTTCCTTTTGGCCATTTTTTCAAAATTTGAGAGGAAAGGGTCCAAAAGTCGAGTGCAAGATGACCCATTTTCAAGAGGAATTTGTGGTTTTCCAAGCTTTCCAAACGATAAACTATTTCAAATTTTGAAAACCTTGGTGAATAAATTCCTTAACTTTTTGGGGAAGAATATATGTGTGGTTATTATATAGTTATATATGTGATGTTATTTGGATTATGGTATGGTTTGGATGCATATGTGTGTGCTAGTTTGTGGTTCGGCATTAGAACCTTGAATTGATGATTTAAGTGGTGTTTTGGTTATAAAATTTTGAAATTTGTCTTCGAATTGGAAGTGATATGGAAAGTTAGTAAGTAAAAATAGTAAATGGAAGAGTTAGTGATAAAAAGGTTGAAAATTACAGGTATCCATAGTGATTGTCGCTATGGATGCAGTTCGCTTAATAATTTGATTTTTGCAAAGTTTGGTTTTTATATTTCAAATTGTTTTATAAATGTTTTATAAACTAAATTATGATATTTTAAAAGGTTAATTAAGTTTTAATAATTAATTTTGAATTAATCAAGTTTTGAATAAGTAATAATTAATTAAGTTTTGAATAAGTAATAATTAATTAAGGATTAAAAAAGGTTTAAAAATTATAATTAAGTGAAGATTAATAATTAATTAATTATATTTTATTGTTAAGATTAATTTTAAGCAATTATTTATTATGTTAATTAATTATGAGTTAAGTACATGATTTATTTTTAATTAATTATTACTTTTTTGAGAAAATAATTAATTATTATTTTAAATATATAATTAACTATAAATTAATTATTAATCGAGTGTTTAATTATTTTTAAATTATAAATTAATTAAGGTTTAATTTTAATAAATAATTAATTAAAGGTTAAATTTATTATTTAAGTTTAATTAAATATTATTTAATAATTAATTGAGATTAATTAATATTTAATGATTAATGAAGGTTTAATTAATTATTTAATAATTAATAAAGGATTAATTTAGGTTTAATTAATAGTTAATTATTGTTTTACAATTTAATTGAATTTAATTAAGACTCAATTAAAATTAATTATGATTTAAATAAGGATTTAAGTTATAATTAATCATTTTTAAAAAGATATTTTTTAAATTTAAATCCTTGGTTTTCAAAAGTAAAATTATTTAAGTGTACTTCTTTTTCAAAGATAGTTTTGAATACAGGTGAATCAACTGTTGATACCATTAAAAAACCATATTACTGTGATTGAGTTATAATGTAGTTTGTTTGTTTGTGTGGACGTGTGTTAGCAGAATAAATCCCCGTTCTGCTATAAATTAATTGAATTGTTTGGACATCTGTTTAGCAGGACAAATCACTATCCTGCTATTATGCTGTTTGAACATGTATATGCTAATTAGTTCATATTGACATGTTATTTCGTGATTTGGATATGAGTTGTATTTACATATATGTTAACCAGTGTAAATAACTGTTAAGTGAATTGAAAATAAAATTGAATGGTAACTCAAATTAGTACCATTGGGATTGCTAAGCCTCTTTTCAAATTACTAAAGTATGTTTTTGAATTAACTTTAATTCTTAAATCGATTTGGGTTTAAAGTTTACAAATTATTTTCAAATTTCATTATTATTTTATAAATTTATTTTAAATAATATCTTTTTTTAGAAAGGGGTTTTTAAATAAAAGGTTTTACCTAAAGGGATTTACAAATGATATCTTAAAAATGATATTTTATAAAGAATATTCTATAAAGGAATTATGAAGGAAGATTTTTAAATATTTTTAAAAATCGAAAGGTATTTTATAAATCATTTTAGATATTTTTAAAAGGCGATTTAAATCAAGTTTGAAAATTTGTAAAGAGGTTCGAAATGTGAAGTGAACTTATAAAAGAATTTTCATAAGGAATAAGTGAATGGGTTTTATAAAGTGAACGAGTTTTATGTTAAGTGATGTTTTGAAAGGGAATGGTTTGGCCATTTAATATGGAATGTGAGAAGAGAGAATTTTCCAAATGTTTTTGGTAAATGTTTATATTGTTTTCCAAGTAAAAGGGATGTAAGTGGTTGGAAAAAGTGTTTTAGAAAAGATCCTTTGACAAAGTTTTATAAAGTGATTTTATTAATTAAAGATTTGTTAATAAAGGCTTAGAGGATCCCAGATTGAATTTAATCAATGTTTGATTGTTTGTTTATTTGATAGTTAAATAACCGACTATCAAATCTGGACCAAAACATAACTTTGGAAATACATAGGAGAAACATGGGAATTATATGGTACATTTACCGTTGAGGGTGCTATACTGTACGTGTAAACTCGTTTAGTTTTTCTAGGATAAATGATAAGGAAATCCGTTCAAAAAATTGGTTAGGAAGTGAACTCCTCTCTTATCTTTTGATTTCTTATTTCTTAAAGAACCTGGGTTGATTTTACTGAAAATACTGAAGGTTGTTTCGAAGTGACTAGGATCAGATTTGTTATCTGAAAACCACTTCGATCCAACTCAAGCATTTCGTGTTGAAGCATCCTGTAGAGCAAGGAATCAAAGACGGAGTTTTGAAGTGCAAGGTATATTTTCTATTTTCCTTAGAAGGGATACCCCATAACGGATGTAATAGAAAGTAGTGCCTTCGGTTTCGTTCAGTCCTAGAATGAACTTATATGGATGAATGCTAGCATTGCATTGATGCCTGGAGGTTAGTTTTAACATTCCAAGTTGGTTTTCTATATTAAAGGTAAACGTAGCATCAAGCCTCATCTATCGGGAAATGACTAAAACTGGGCATGCAGCAGGGCTAAATGGGTCGCTCATATTAGGGTATGTCATCATCTTTCTAGATTACCCTATTTTAATGGATTTTGTTATGCATGAGAGATCTCGATTAAGGTTGGAAGACCGAGATGATGACATATTCGGTACTACTAGTCAAGTGGCAGGCCGGTTCTGTGTGGCAGGGTACAAGATGTTCTTGTTAGACCCAGGTGCATTGTTCTAGAGATGTACCAATCAGAGATAGTTCCTTACCTATTCATAGTATGGAATCCATTCTCTAAAACGTGCCTTTACGGGTTTGATTGTAAAACCTAGTATGATGGAATTTAATTAATGTAACAATTTTGGCTAAGATTAGTAGGTATTTTTACTTTAGACATTATTATAATGTCACTGGATTTTCTATAAAAGTGTTTTGGTTATCATAAAGTAAAAATCCGCCCATGTTTATGTGCAGCGTGGTACGAGATACCTTTGACTTTTAAAAAGTTTTTATATGTAATAATCAAGTTGTTTGAGTTTACTCACACCAGACCCATGTCTGATCTGGAGTTTTATTCTCTTTCCCTAAAACTCTTGGGTGCTCAAATTTTTATGAGCAACCAAGTAGTACAGGTTTTCTATGGATGCATTTGGAGGAGCTTTGAGTAGGAGGCTTCATTGATAGATAGGTAATAGTTGCTTCCATTGTAAATTATATACTTTATATCTAATGTATAAGGACAGGCTGTGATACCTATCCTAGGTTAGAAATTATATTATTGTAACTCTGATGTAATCATTTTTGAAATGACTTTGTAAAGAATTATATTGATTAATATATTTTATTCCGTTGCACTGTGAGATTCTGTGTTTGCTTTTAGTTTCTTCTATCTTCTATCTCCTTTCTTTTCCTCTAGCAATCTGTCTTTTCGACACTTGATTGTTCGACACGTGAATACCGTAGATGTATTAGTGTCAACTTCTAGGGTTCAAAAAGGCAGGCCGTTACAGAAATGTGATTTAAGGCATGAATGTATAATATAAATCTATAAAGGAGAATAAAGTTTGAGATCAATCCCTTTACATTTAGGTAACAAGATCATTGGTTATGAATAACTATTCAGAACCAAAGAGGATTAAGTGGGTAATGTGGAAAGATATAAGCTCATTATAGAAAAGAATATACTAAAAAGGAAAATGATATTTTCTTTTTAAAGAGACTTTCTCTTTGGTTTTACTGAAAGACTCTTTAGAATTATTTTGGACCTTGTTGCAGATTATAACTTCAAGCAAAATCGAAAGGATATTAAAGTCGTGTTTCTCAATGGAGATATTGATGAAATAACTAAAGAAACCCACATATGGATTACTCTTGTGTATTAGGGATTCAAATACGCCATTGTTATTTATGGGGTGATATTTGGATTATCACAAAAGAGCTAGGAAGATAAGTACATAAAAGGATTGGTATACAAAATGTGAATCAATTAATTCTATTTTACTAAAAGAGACAAATGATGTCTTATATGGTGATATAAGAAGATCCTTGAAGCTAAAGAAATGCAAAAGATTCCTCATGCATTTGCGGGGTGGAGTCTAATGCATGCTAAAGCATATACATATGCGTGTATTATTTGGTAGATATCTTGCTGACATTAAAGGTGGATCAATGGTTAGTAACCAAAACGGTTATCGGATATCTTCAAGGAACAAATTATACGCTCATAAATAAAAGATCGGATTGGTTGGGGATCATAAAGCATTATGATCCGAATATTTTGGATTCCAATAATATAAAAGATCCACCTTAGGTAATATTTTTAATAATGGAGCTATATAAGGAAATTTGTTATATAGACACTTATAGCTTTCTCTATTATGGAACTAACGTTTATTTTCTGTTATGAGGCATCAAATGATGGAAAATAATTGCAAACAATAAAAGGAAAGTGCAAAATAAATTTTACTTATACAAAAGGATTACCACCCATTGTCTTTCATGAGCATGTGGCTCAATTGGTGTAGCTTTTATGTAAGGATGTTTTGGTTTAGGGGGGTTTGTATTTAGCAAAGTCATATGATCATGACACATTGCTCCATACTTCAGTTATAGATATATTAAGTATTTGTTATGATCAAACATAAAATAATAAAGTTTTCTGTGCACTCTATGAAGTTCAGATGTTGAATTCTTTTCAATCTCACTAAAGTAGGACTAGTTGGAAATAGACATTTATATATCACATCTCATATAATTCTCTTGTTATGCATTCACGATTGATCTATGTCGTTTGATTGTGTTGGTATATGTGACCATTAATGATTAAGTTATACAAAATGTAATGAAAGCCATTTTGATCCTTTGTCAGCATAATTAATGGACGAGGTTGTTTCAGAAATACCTTATGTTATAAATAGCGAAATTTAGAGCTCATAAAGTTAAACACATTTATAAGGTTATTCCATACATGGCCTATGGAGAGATTGTTGGAAAATTTCAACATGTGGGCCACTTATGTAAAGTAAATGTGTTGTGCTCTTTTGGTATAAAGCTTAATCAAAGTAATCAAATTTTGAATTAAAGCTAAAAGGCTAAAGGATATAATAGTCATAGTATTAATGTATAGATACAGGGGTATCCTAATTTGTTGAAGGGCCATATTAGAAAATGTCAACGTTATAAATAAGGGGTTATGGTCTACAAATCACAAAAGCTATATTTATTCTTCTAATCTCTTCTGTGGTAATAATTCAAATATAGGGTTTGTGTTAATGTGGAAGATCAAACCAATTCTTCTTCTCTTTCAATCAACAACTATGGATTCAGGTATGGCTTCCACTAATTTATTTATCTTCCTGTGATATCTTCTCAATCAAATCAATATGGGTCACCTATTCAGATATAGGGTTCCATGAATAATCAATCCTAAAGTATATTGAAATAGTAACATTACTACGTTAAGAAAATAAAAAAATCATGAAAAGTTGGTATAGGTGGATAAGTGAAGTATTTGATTGGGTAAGAAGATAAATAGGTAAGAAAGGATATTTAGGCGGGTGTAAATAGTATCACCCTTAAATTATGATGATATTTATTCAATTTTTTTTGAGGAAAATGAGTGATCCTCACAAGGAGGAGAGCACTAATATAATTTTATTCTATATTTTAGTAAGAGCTGCCAACAAGCCTGGCGGGTAGCAAAATCCCCCATAAAAATAAGAAAAAATAAATAAAAAAAACCTTCTAAAAACCTATGCAAACTAAGGTTCATAATAAAAATATATAATATGACAAAATGCTCTAATCCTCAATATTGGCAGAATCCCTCCAATCTAATAGTTATATCTGTAGCTGCTAAGAAAAACTATGCATCAAATGTAAGTTGAATACACACATATACATATATAAATACGCGTACATATATGAAAAATAAAATACGCTAAACTAATAATAAAAGTTCATATAAAAGCACCATTTTAATAACAACGAGAAAGGAAACAAGTAGTATATAACTAGCTCAACGGGAATACACACACACATATACATACATACATATACATATACATATACATATATATATATATATATCCAACAAAAATAAACCAATCTAAAAAAAGAAGACATAGGATATATAACCATTGTGATTAACTATAAAGAATATAACTCACATATATTACATGATACAGGCAAACAAAACTAAATAAAATCAATATATGCTAATAAAATCTAAAATTAAACAACTAGTAAATAGTACCATTACATACCAATACAGGCCAAGACAAACTAAATTAAATTTAGATCATCATAACTAATAATATTACCATCACATGCTAATACAAACTAAAACTAAGCTAAAAGTGTATCAGGTCCTGCTTCATACTTTGTATTCTAAACATATTCGAATAAAGTTTGCAACAAATCTAACGGTTTGGTTCTATTTACCTTTATTTTTGACATGTACACAAAATATCATAAAAATTAAACAGTCTAATCAAGCTATGTGTATATATATATATATAGAGAGAGTGCTATGTATCTAAGATTTTGAAATAATTCAAGTCAGTTAGTAATAGTTCTTATCACACTAATTGACCTGTCTATAAAATCTTAAATCTTATCTCTATCACACAAAAATCTTGTGACTTGCTTATAATGATTATTGCTATAAACAATTTCATAAATGGCCTACATATAAAGTCTTACATCTATCATTTGAACAAAAATAGAAGTTTAAACTGATAGTTTATCACCCCATTGTAAGTAGTATTATTTCATCATATCTTTATGTCTGAAACATTGCATTTGCAATCCACCTGAAACATGAAGTAATCTTTAGTGAGAAAGCAAATGATAATAGCATATTTTTATGTCTGAGAATAACAAATTGGATAGAGTTAATGTAAAGATCTGTGAGAAATTGTAATTTGAAGAAAATGAAACGACCTCTTTATTTCTGTTATTGCAAATTTACAAAGAATAATGCTATGATTATAAATAGTAGCCAATGTACAAGTTGGGCTGCAGAAAGAAGACCCGCTACAAAAAATAAAAATACATGAGATCAGGTTGGTCGGGTCGGGTGACACATGAAGTGATGCGGAACACAGAAAAGTAAATATATAGCTATAGGTTAAGCCACCAGTCATTCTCTTATATCACTTCTTTTTCTCCCCCTTCAAAACCGAGATTGGGGTTTCTTCGAATCCTCCAAATTTCTTCAAATCTGCTCTTGAACTTCAGAAATAATGAGTCGAAAGAGAAATAGCAATAGCATACCATACTTATACCACAGATTTGAGCTTCAATTTGTTTGATCTTTAGACGTGTAACCAAAAACGAGGTTTTGAGCTACAGATATAAAGATTTTCTTTAGATCTGTAGCTAAAATCTCTACTTTAAAGAGCCTTTTGGCATTGTTGAGATGAAATTTCGAGTCTTTGGATTCAGTTGAGACAAGTTACGATCTTAAGAACTTCTTTGAATCTGATGAAGTTCCTCACTGACAAGGCTTTCACTACAAGAAAAAACGTTTTTAACAGCAAAGAGGCACAGCGTTTTCTTTGTGAATGCTGATAAAAGTATGTAGTGAATTAAATTTTGGAACGTGGAACGCTGTTTAAAGTGACCCGCTTTATTTTTAGATTCGCGGTTAACTGGCCACCATAATTTCTTCTCTCCCGCGTAGAGCAGAAAACAATCGACTTCCAATCTTCCCCAAAATTATTTTAAACCTAATTAAAACTGAAATCTCCCATGAAATTTCGTTCGTACTCTAGTTTCGCCTGCAACATCTAGTTTGCTCTAGCCCTAACATCTGACGGTGAATGAAAATTGGTGAAATGACGATCCTTTCCCCCGGATGATTGACGCTGATTATACGTCCGGCAATTTATTTTCACTTTGGAGAAATCAAGCCAATTGTTTCGATCCCATTTCATTCACTGTTTTAATTCATTTCTCGATCATCAGTTTTTATGTTTTTTGATTATTAATTTTTATTGAAATTTCAGGAAAATCGAGCAGTCAATGATGACAAAGGAAAGGCTGGTTTAAGAGCTTTCGCCCTGCCAGGTTTAAGAGCTTGTGCTGTTCATTTCATTCCTTTCTTGGATGTCTGAGACTGTTTTACTTATATTTATACTATCAATCTATCAATTTAATCTCGTAAATGTCTTTTTTCTCCTGGAATCATTCTTATACAGTGATAAATTGACAATCCATAGTAGCTATGAATGTCTATAGGTAACCTCTTTTGCTTTGTTGCTTAAAAAGTTGCTGTACTCAGTGCTTGATTTCTGTTTTATCTGTTCCAACATGAAATGTGTGTACCGTTGGCTTCTACTTTTACTGTCCTTCGATTTTGTCATTTGCTTAGAATGTTTATTTTATTTTTTGTTTTTATAATTTTTCAGGGCCATGATTTTCTTAACTTGTTTTGGTAGTAAGCATTGGTGATGCATAATTGATAATTTCATCTACTGGAAATAAACTAAATCTCTTTTAAGAATACGGGCAGATGGACTAATTCCGCAAATCACTGATTATTATGCATGCATGACACTGCTTACAAGTACTTTTTAAAAGTTGATATGAAAATGACCAATTTCATTTAAAACCTACATTCCTCTCATTTTCACTTTCATTTTCATTTATTATTTTTCGATTAAGCCAAAAAATGACTAATTCTGAGTGTTGCTCAGTTTTGCAAACCCGAGGTTCACTCAGTTTCCTCAATATTGAGAATACCTAATATTGCAAAAATGATTTTATTCGGTTTTGAAAAACTAAGATTACTTAACTGAGTTATTTCAATTTCACAAAAATGAGTGTTTGATGTAATCAACATATGTATATTATTATGCTCAAGCACTTGTTGAAAAATGTTGTCCTTTCTGTTATAGCAAAAGGTTGAAAATGTATTTCGATTGTTACATCATAATTGCCAAGTTTTTGTAAAAGTTTGTGTCTATATAAGTGGATAACATGGTAAGTTGTTCGTTTATTTTTCACTTAAAGAGAACAATGGTCCAAGCTTATTGTTTCCAAATTGTTTGCAACCTCATTGAACAATAAGTGGACATATAATCGAAAAGTCTTGCTCATGCGGCCGCACTTTTCTCCTTATAGGATTTTATTAATTCACTATCTTTATCAAATATTCTTAGGTGCGACGGTCAACTATCAGGAGACGATGAATCATCGATGCTACTTTTCCAAATGCACTTACGCTTCTCCCGGTGATGCTCATTTGACCAACACCAATATTAAGAAACACCAGGCAATGAGTAGGTATAATTTTTCTAAACTACAAATCAATTTCATGTTTTTCATAGTTTGTTTGATTTTATCCTGAAATGAGGCCCAAAGCTCACGTGATAGAAGAACATGTTACGTCGGTAATCTTGTCGAGTATCCTTGGACAAGAGCAGATTCTCCAACTCAGTAGCCTTTTGTGGGTAAGTTGTCTTCCACAAAAGCATCTTTGGTTATAATTTCATTGAACATTTGTTTCACAAAAACTTTTTTGGAACAAACTTCTCAAATAACTAATTTGAATTATAATATGAATATGATGAATTATAATATGAACATTAGTAATAAATCCAGCTTTATCGACTTGAAGAACCAAAACCTAACAGTGTTTCGATAACCTAATAAAACATTGATAAGCATAGCTATATCATAGTTTTTTAACATCTTTAGTAAGTGGTAGCTTGTTAGCCCTTTGAGGACTTTTCATCCTCAGTACTAGTAGTTCAGTAAAGTTGTTGTCCAGTTGTCTGATATCATTTCAAATTAGAACCATTACAGCAAATGTGACTATGCTCAGCTCCTAAACACTACTTGTGCCATAATAATATTATCTGTTTCATCAAGTTAGAAAAGTACAAAACTGTTTAATATTGCTCAATGTGCAGCAGAAAAGAATTTGTTACAAGATAATTCATTGAGTAAATATAAATATATCCTTTTGAGGCATAGTTTTTTTTCCTCTCAAGGGATAAGAAGGCCTTTTTTTATGCATTAGATCTGGGTGGCTCAAACTTCCTAATACTGAAGGTCATATTAGTAGGAGGGAAATTAGAGTTATTGATACTGAATTTGTGCAAAAGTCAATATATTAAGAACTGATGTATGGTACTATAGAGGTTGTTGTCTATCTTTTCTCCATGTTTTATCTAATCAATTATATAAAATATGCATTCATTATTTTTTTTAAATATTATCTTCATTTGATAACATAGGAACTGTTCGACTTTATTGCCTCTACACTAAATAATTTTGCTACCAAAGACGGAAAACTTCATTCACTAAGGAGAGGCAAGGAGAGATTGGTTTCACATTTTTTTTTCTAGTCAAGCAGACTTCAAAAGATTCAGGCATTTTGATCGAGTTGACCAAAAGTTTTGTTGTTTTTGGGAAGGTAACTTTTAACTTCAGTGTAAAATCTAGTTACATGTATACCGTTTATGTTTTATTTGGTGATCGAATTAGATTAAGTATTTTTGGCATAAAAATATTTTGAGTTTTACTATTTTATTAATACTTATTGAAACTAAGTTTTTCGCAAATTACAAAAATATACATATAAGAGTATAGTTTGACATTTGGTTATTTGAGTATACATATGCACTATATTCATGCCTAAACAAATTTTACTATAGCCTTTGGTTACAAAGTTTCATTAACTTCTCATACACGTAGTCATACAAAGTATTTAAATTCACATTATGGTTTTTTCTATCTGCCTGCACATTCTTCATGGATGTGTTTTTTTATACTATAAGCAACTAATTCTAACTCTATATGTAAGTATGTATGTGTAAGTGTATTCTTTTGATAATAAAAATAAAAGTATTTGTAAGTGTATTCTTTTGCTTCAATCTCACTCCTAAGTTGGGACATGATCTTTGCCACCCTATAAAATGTCCTTATTGATAAGTCGAAGTGTGTGAAGGCTTTACACATATTTTTGTAAGTGCACAGGCAGTAATTGATGGGTTTGTTCCTTTATTAATTTACAAAGTGCGACATTCTAAATCATTATAACATTATTTTTTTGAACATGGTTCATTATTGGCAACAAATATCGATTTCAAGGATCGAATTCATTATCTTTAATCTTGTAGTTTGAACTACTGACCAATTGATACAACATTATTGCTGTTATTTAGTGTTTAATGAGTTATGACATACACTATCCAATTTTGTATTTGTAGTAGTTTTTGAAGAGGTTATGATTCAAAATTTTGAAGATTTTAGGGAGGTTGATGTTTTTATTGAGGTATATTGTTTAGATCCATAGTAGTTAAGAGGTCGGTAGAAAAAATTGTCTAACGTAACAAGTAGTGCATCAGATAAAGTTTTCTATGCTTATAATGAATAATATCCATGCTTCAACAATATTAGATTTTCTAGGTTTTTTTTTAAAGTTTTGTGTTAATATATATTACAATAGTGCTTTATGAAATTAAATATCAGAAGCACTTTCTCTGATGTCTTCATTCTTTTATTTATTTTATACAAATTTTTGAAAGCAAGAAAATCTGATATTGAGAAAGCAATAATCATGTGGGCCGAAATGCTCAGGTGGAGGAACGAATTTGGTGCTGACACTATTCTAGAGGTAATTATAGCTTATTTGCCTTTTTTACTTGCCAAGTTTGATTGAGAAGCACCAGTTTTTTCAAGCTTAGGAGATTCTGCTTGTGTAATGATGTTATAAACAATACAGAGCAGTGTACTGGAAACACTAGCAAGTGGGATGGTGCTATAAGCAACAAAGAGCTGTGTAATGGAACAGCTAGCAAATGGAATGAAGTTATAAACAACAGAGGGCAGTGTAGTGGGAACACTAGCAAATGGGATAATGCTCTTATTAATTATGAGCAATCAAATGGAAAGGAGATTGTACATTTGAATGAGAAGAATGCAAGCAGTCCTATTGATTTTGAAAGCCTATTTCCATTAAAGCGTATTCCTCAGGTAAGTCTAATATTGACCTTTCCGATCAAATGGGATAATGATCTTATTTATCTTTGATTTGTGTGCGATTGTTGATATAAGTCTAATGTTCTTGCCAATGCTGGTAAAAAAAGCTTAGAAATTGAATTGCTAGCTTCTCACATTAGTGAATATTAGAAGCAAGCTTGACATTTCTTCTTTAAGATGAATATAGTTTATGAGGTTATTGTAAAAATATATAAATGTTCTAAACGATCTTTAAGTTAACTTGTCCACCTTCACTCTACCTTTTTTTTTCTTTCTTGGTTTTGTTGCAGGTGGGGGATCTTATTGCATATCGCCTTATTGAGATGACATCATCATGGTGTCCTTCTATTACTCCATTTCGAGTTTGTCCTTCACCAAATCACAAATTTTGAACTTGGTAATGTGATTTAAACTCAAATATCTCTAACATCCTTCTTTATTAATTCTAGATTGGAGAGGTCACCTCATATAATAATTTGACATTGAACATAGTCTTAGTTCCATTGCCTGAGTATCTTATTTTTACCAACAACACACAGAAGTCTTCCTTATATAATGAAGATGGAACTTTGCAGATAACAGATAATAACGCATCTTACACTTTTCCTTTGAAGAATAATAATGAACTAACGACAATTATTGCAGACTCACTATCCGTCACTTATTGACCAAAAGAGAAGAAAAAACTATAGAAATCATTGCTAATGAGAAATCTAGCTTTCATAACACACTTAGTTCAATTGTTGCTCCTTTGCTTGAATCTAGACTGCTTTGGATTGTTCCTCTTCTTCTTTATTACGGCTTATAACATGCCTTTGTATGGTAAATTATTCGTATACCTATTACCTACCACTAATGAGTTTACCCATTTTCTAATGTTTTGTGTTATTATCTTTTCTTTGTAGGGCTGAGTTCACAAAACAGGTTGTAGTACCAGCACTTGGAGTATACGGTGTAGGTGGTGCACTGGCTGTTTATGGAGCCACGGATGCAATAGTAAATTTAATTATTCAAGCTGTTACATGTTTACTTCCTTCAGTTACATGTTTACTTCCTTCAGTTACATGTTTACTTGTTAAAAATTTCATAACTTGTGCAGGTGCGTATCAGTACATTAATATAACTTTAAAAAGAAAAAAGTTGAAGGAACTAGTTGAATCATCAGCTGTAATCCTCAGCTTCAAATATTGTCTGATATGTTTCTTGATGATAAGAAAGCAGTCTGATTTTGATCTATAATTCTCGATAGGGTTGGCTTAATTCTAGATGCTATGATTTTCGTGATGCCCTTGTATATTACAGAACAACAGGCTATCGGTCGGAATTGATCAACAACAGTTGGATTGCTGATTTTCGGTATCATTGCAAGGTTTGTTGAGTTTACTCCTTTTAGAAGTTTATTTGTTTTGAAAAAAATGGTGGATTGCTTTACAAAATGTAGGAGCTATGTGTTCCCATGTATGTTTATAGAACAGCGTGTTGAATCCATCAGGACCACCAGTGCTTGTAGAATTTAGGCTAAAAAGCGCCTCTTTGATTTCTGCATCAGTAACAGAGGTTATGATATTACATGCTTCGGTGTTGCTTATTCTAGGAAGGCTGAGAGATGGAATTAAGGAGATGTCAATGGTGTCATTGTTATCATTCATAGAGTGGTGGAAGAAATCAAGAAAAGCTCTGTTGATATTTGGGGCTTCAGTATGGAGTGTTCCCTGCATATCAGTGATGTCGGTAATCTTTACTTTTGCTTGGTTTATCTTCAATGCAGTGTGGAAAAAGGCAGTATTTCTGTCGCCTTCGAAATGATATTCCGTTCCAAGTTTTTGCTTTACCATTTGCAATTCATCCTCCATTGCTGCTGTTAGCTTAATAGTGAGTTTATATTCTAGACTTGATAGTTGCATGTTATAAGGCTGTGCAAGCATTAATTAATGACTAAGTGTAGAAGAGCTGTTCCCTTATGTCAAGGCCTAATTTTTTTTTTTTTTGCAATTTTTCATCTTCTCCAGTAGTACGTACATATGGTCGCCGTGAATTATAGTGTTCCATCCCTGCAAAAAAACATGCTCAAAGTCCTTGTGTTTAGTGCAGAAGTTAAAAAATCTAAAAGGAGGAAAAGTTAGCTGTTGATTGGCACCCCATTTGAGGATAATAGGGCTGTAGTCAGAGATCAAGGGGGCAGTGACATGGGATAGTAGAGATGGCCAGGTTGACAAGGCTAGATGGTTTATGAAACAATGGTCAAGGGTGCAATATGTTCTGGGGACGGATAGTTTCTTGCTGTTCCAAGTGTATGTAGAGCCAAATGTAGGAGCAGGGAGAATGGAAGCATTAGATAAGGTTCCTTTAAACTATGCTGATTCTAATTTGTCTAAAGTATCTGCAGTTGCATTTGTTGCCTTGGTTGTCGGTGCAGATATTGTGCTTTTGTCCATTGTCGTAGGATATTAGTTTATAAATATTATCGTTGTTTATGAATTTATGTAAACTTTGTTTATGGATATTGTATTCAACTTAATTTATTGAAATAGTTGATTGTTATGTTTTTATATGATATTTTTTAGTTTGATTTGTATATGTTATGTATATTATCCGGTTGAAATATAATAAAATGCTATTTAGATTAATGATACCTGTGTGTAAATATTGCAATGGGGCAACGCTGTAAAAATAGTACAAACAAACAACAGCGTTTAAACAGTGCTGTCAATTCTATGAAAAGATAATGTACATTGCTCCAACAGCATAATAAAAATGCTGTGAAAAGGGGAGCAACAACTGTGGAACGGGAGTTATACAGCGTTATTAACAATGCTGTTATATCCTATTACAGCGTTTTTAGAACGCTGTTAAAAGTTTATTTTGGTGTGGTTATAAACGCTGTTGAAACATAATACAGCACGTCTGAAACGCTGTAAAAATATTATTGACAGCTCGTAATAAACGCTGTCACAGAGATGTTTCAACAGCGTTTATAGAAACGCTGTTGTAAGTTATGTATATACGACAGCATGTCGTTATACAGCGTTTCTAATAACGCTGTTGTATCATATTACAACGTTTATCAAACGCTGTTAAAAGCCTTTTGCGGTGTAGTGTTTGGTAAGCACATCGGCTCTCTGGTAGGTAACATGTATATGATTAACTTGTAGTTTTCCACTAATAATTTGTTCTCGAGCAAAATATAGATCTATTTCGATATGCTTAATCCTTGAGTGTAGTACTGAATTAGCTGACATATCACAGTGCTAAGATTATCACACCATATAGTCGGTTTCAAGTCTGATTTGATATTTAATCCATTCAATAATGACTGTATCCATAAAATTTGCAGTTGCATTAGCTAGTTTGTATACTCAGTCTCTGTGCAAGATCTAGAAAGAGTAAACTGCTTTTTAAAACACAATGATATGAGATTTTCTCCTAGAAAAATACGGTATCCAAAAACAGACTTTCTGTCATCTGGATCTGTTGCCCAATCTGAATCTGTATAGCTAACCGCATTGAGATTATTGCATTTTTTGAATGATAGTCCATAGTTTATAATCCTTTTGAGATATCTCAGAATTCTCTTCACAGCCTTCCAGTGTTCATTCAATGGATTCTTCATAAATTGAGACACTTTGTTAACACTGAAAGATATGTCAGGTTTAGTTGTGGTTGCATATTGTAATGCTCCCATAACACTTATGTGTTGTTTAATATTAAATATTGGTTCTCCGTTGTTCTTAGAGAGTTGATGGTTGCTTATCATAGGTGTTGGTTGAGAATTTGCATCATTCATTTTTAAATTGTTTAGTACTCACTGATGTACTTTTTCTGACTTCAAACCATTTTTGAGTTTTCTTTCCTTATCATCTCTATGTCCATAAAGTAGCTCAGCTCACCAAGATCTTTAACAGAGAATTTTTTATCTAAGTATCGAATGAGATTGTTGATTTCTGTATCATTATTACCTGTAATAATTAAATCATCAACATATATTAGAATATATATCATAGATTCTTTACTATCTTTAATAAAGAAGGAGTTGTCTGATTTGGTAGGCTGATAACTCAACTCAATTAGGGTGATTTTTAGCCTATCAAACCAAACCCTTGATGCTTGCTTAAGGCTATATAGCCTTATTAAGTTTGCACACATAATTTGCATCTTGAATGTATCACTGCGGCTGCTCTATAAAAAATTCCTCTGATAGAATGCTATTTAAGAAAGCATTATTAACATTAAGATGTCTGGTGTTCCAGTTTTTACGTAAAGCAATAGTAAGAATTATTCTAACAGTTGTTGGCTTGATTACTGGGGAGAAAGTCTCATTAAAATCAAACCCATATTGTTGGGAGTAGTCTTTAGCAACAAGTCTTGCTTTATATTTGGCAACAGTTCCATCTGGATTCCTTTTTTATTTGTAGGTCCATTTGCATCCTACTATGTTTTTTTGTTAGGTGGATAAACTAAATTCCATGTCTTATTTCTCATAAGAGCGTTATACTCCTCATCCTTTGCTACTTTCCATTTCTTGTCTTTTACAACATGATCAAAAGTTTTAAGTTCCTCCATGGTAGTGGTTGTAGTGTAAAGCTTTGGCTTGAATATGCCACTCTTTGATCTAGTCATCATTGGATGACTTGATCTCATTTGTGGTTCATTTCTGTTGGACTGATCAACATTATCACTTGATATATCTTGTTGAATAATAGTTATTTCTTCACTGACTTGTTGATCTTGATTGATAGGTTGGGATGTAGACTGATTGAGATGGCTAGGGGTTCTCACTGGTTCATAATTTGCATGCAGTTGTGAATCAGAAGCTTCTGCAGTCTTGTCAGTCCTTTTATGCTGCCAATTGTCTAAGTTGACAGGTAGGTAAGGTATAGAGACTCTTGGATTATAAATCTTGCTGGTTGTTTTCATATCAGTATTGCTAAAGGGAAATACATGCTCATTAAAAACAACATGTCTACTAATAAACACTTTTCCCTTATCATCAAGACATTTATATTCTTTTTGATTAACACCACACCTCATAAAAGTACATGGTCTTGATCTGTAGTCTAGTGTATTCTTGTTGTATGGTCTTAGATAGGGGAAACATAGAATTTGAGACTCTGATAGTCAGGCTTTATACCAAATAGTTTTTCATTGGGATTTACACCTTCTAAAATTCTTATTGGCAATCTGTTATGTTAAAAGAATTATGCCAAAGTTTTAAGGGTAAAGAAGCCTGAGCTAGAAGAGTAAGTCATGTTTCAACAATGTGTCTATGTTTCCTCTCAATTAAACCATTTTCTCAGAATTATAACGACAATTTATCCTATGAACTATCCCCCTTTTATAAAAATAATTTCTAAGAGCCTTAAACTCGATATCACTATCAGATTGAATGACTTTAATTTGACATCCAGTTTGTTTTCAGCAACAGATATGAAGTGAACAATAGCATTATACGTCTCTGATTTAGATTTTAAGAAATAAATCCATGTATACCTAGTATAGGCATCAATAAAAGATATATAATACTTATAGCCATAATTAGAACATAATGGGGTTGGGCCCCATAGATCAGTGGCAATTAATTCTAAAGGATTAGAATACACTGTATGTGAGTTGCTAAAAGGTAGTTTATGGCTTTTTCCCATCTTGTAGTAGGTACACACATATGGAAAAGAAATATCATCAAAAGCAATTTTATTATCACTAAGCACTTGTTTAACAACATTCATATTTGTATGTCTAAGTTTATAATGCCAAAGATTTAGAATGCTTTTATGATTCTTTGTTTGAATAGTTTCAGACAAGTTACAAATTTTTTGTTCCTTCCCATGGTTGATGGCGTTAACGAATTTGAAATAGTATAATCCTCTGTCAGCATAACCCTGCAATAAAATTTCTTTAGTTAGTATGCCTCTAACTAAACAACACTTAGGAAAGAATTCAAAGTAGACATTATTGTCTTTGGCAAATTGAGAGACACTTATGAGATTTTTCTTTATTTTTCCTACTCTCGATAAATTATTCAAAAACAATTGTCTTACAACCTTGATATTGGCTTTTTAGAGTGAGTAATATTAACAGACTCATCATTCCCATGCAAATAGATTGTGTACTTTATACTCTTTACATCCAAGATTCAAATTGTCTAGATTATTAGTTATATGGTTTGTTGCTCCAGAATCTGGGTACCATGCTTCATCTTGAATGTGCTTTGGTCTGGTGATCTGGTTTCTATTATTGTCTGATTGATTGCTTGTTTCTGATTGATCATGGGCCAAATTTGCAATGTAATTGTTATTTTTTCGATTACCAGAGTTCTTCCCTGGAACATAGTTCAGATTAAGTCTAAAATAACACTTAGGTGCAGTGTGACCCATTTTTCACATATTTAACACTTTGGCCTATTGCTATTGTTACTCCATCCTCCTCTGCCCCTATTTCCTTTGCCTGACTGATTGCCTCTTTGATTCTGTTATTCAGTTTTGTTGTTGTTTTGACCTTTACTTCTGTAGTTTGTCACATAGTTGATTGACATATCTGAATCAATTGGTTTCTTGAAGTCTATCCTCCCTTCATGTGCAAGAACATAGAATGTACATCTTCTATGGAGGGTGTGGTTCTTTGAGATGATATAATAGCAACAACTATGTCATATTCTTCACTTAGGCAACTTAGTATGATCAATACTTGCTCTGAATCAGCAATATTGTGCCCAACTGCCTCTAACAGATCACAAGTTGCTTTGATATTTGTGAGATATTCATCCCTGGTTAAGTTGTCCTTTCCGATACTATGTAATTGTCTTTAATTTGTAATTGATTATCTTGGCGGCTGATTGAGAATTGAATATTCTCTCCACTGTTGTCCATATTCCTCTTGGCTGTTATGCTTCCTATAACTTGAGGTAGTAGTTTCAAACTTATAGAAGACAGCAGCCGTGAACATATTAAATTATCTTGCCTTTGATATTTTGTTTAATCTTCATTATTGACGGTCTTGTTTTCTTGATCATTTATGAACATTAATGGGATGTTGATGGTTCCAAGAAGAAAACCTTCAAGGCCATAGCCTCTGATTGCGGTTTCAACTTGGATTTTCCAAAGAAGATAATTATCTTCTTCAAGATGAGCAGTGATTAGCTGGCTCTAAGGGCTAATGATGGTCTTAATCAGATTTTCTGTAGCAACCTTAAAAATCCCAGATGAATTGGATGAGGTGGCAGAGTTTCCATCTGTCATATTGATGATTCTTGGTTCAAGAACTGATTTGAGGACTCAACAAGAAATGCTGATACAGCAATGATATCAGGTATTTGCAGCCGAAAAATGGATGATGAATTTTATCCCGACAGTTTTCTTGGCATGGCTTTGCCATTCTTGCTGTATCGATGAGTTTTCTTGATTTCTTGTTGCCTTGAAAGAGTTTGTCTATTTTTGTTTTTAAAAACTTGAGCCGCCGAAAAGAATTGCAATTTCCTAGGCAAAGCACAAGTTTTCTTCAATAAATTCAATAATAACCCAAATGAAGATGGTATATTCGATGGGTTATAAAAGCATCGAATGATGAAATCTAATTTGATAATGCTTCTTTACTCTGAGATGAGATTCTGATGAAATGATATTAAGCTTTATAATATGCTCTGACATCATGTAAAGATTTGTGAGAAATTGTAATTTGAAGAAAATGAGATGACCTCTTTATTTCTGTTATTGAAAATTTACAGAGAATAATGCCACGATTATAAATAGTAGACAATATACAAATTAGGCTGAACAAAGCAGGCCCATTACAAAAAATAAAAATACATGAGATCGGGTTGGTCGGGTCGGGTGACAAATGAAGTGATGCGGAACACAGAAAAGCAAATATATTGCTATAGGTTAAGCTACCAGTCATTCTCTTATATCACTTGTTTTTCTTTTAAAAACTTATCAATAATAAAGCATGCATGAAAACTAAGAACAAGATAGGTTAAATGCTTGAATGCATGAAAGAATTAACCACCAAACTCTATACTTAAGAAACGCCTTTAATAAATCCCTGATCATTTTGCAAAGTCATAAAATCATCACTTAAAAGTAGGCATCATAGAGGTAAAAAAAATATTCTCTTGTAATTATGTAGAGTTGAACTGATATCATTGAAGCATTTAAAAAACCAAATAGAAACTTGATTGAGATGGAAAATAGATTTACAAGGTCCTACTAAATATAATGAATCAAGATAATAGAGGAAATTGCCTAATTTCAAAACTGTACCAATCCATGGAATACAATGCACCTGTTGTGTTTCAAAAATGTATGATTGTAATTTCAAAGTCTATTACTATTGTATTGAAATATCACGTCACGAATGAGCACTAAAACTAGCTAAAAAATATAACATAAGCGTATAAAGATATGAGCTAAAGGACACACATAAGATATGTCAAGAAACAAAGATAATGTACAAATTGCATATATAAAAACCAATAGTATAGGCTAAGTAATCTAAAGCATCACTAATAACTAGCTAGGATGCTCCAAAAACCAAGAATATGACAGATAATTGAACTAATAGCTTATACAATGTGACTATTGCTAAAAATAGTTTAAGAAAATGCATTGTGATCATGTTCCCTTTAAATTCGATTCTTATAAATAAACTGACTAATCTGATAATATGATTTGAAAACAATCTCAAATACAATATAGGAAAATAAAATGAGAATAGACAATAGAAAATTCTGAAATTTCCAAACTCAAATTGTAAAAATGAAAACACTAGTACTGTAATAACTCGGATTTTCGACCCTTGGAAATCAACATTAATACGTCCACTGTATTTTGTGCCAACTAATCGAATGTCGAAAAACCAAATATAAAGGGAAAAGAAGAAGGAAGACGATGAGAAGAGAAGAAGAAAAAGAAAAGAAATTTAAAACAACACAGAATCTCACAATCACACCGGAACAATATATATAATATAATACCAACGATCTTTACAAAGAAAAACTGTTATATACATACATTCATCAGAGTAAAACAATAATTCACTATCATCAACCTAGACAGTTATAACAGCCTATCCTCATAAATGCTGATGATTTCAAGAACAAAACAGCCGAAATATAACATATACGTAAATACGACTTGAAGACCTCCAACCCGTCTCTCGAGCTCCAATGCATCCAAAGTAATCTGTAAATATACTCGGGCTAACCCGAGCATTATATTAAAATAACATCCGAGTCGGTCTGGAAAACCAACGTGAGATAACAACCCAACTTGATTTTTAAAGTTATAAAAAACCTTTCAAAAATCAAAGGTATCTCATAAGACCACACCGCACATAAATACAGACAGATTTTTACCTTACGATAACCAAAACATTTTCATACAAAATTCTTGGTATTATAATAGTGTCTAAATTTAAATACTTATCAATATTAGCCAAAAAATTTAGATTAATTATATTCCATCACACTAGTTTCTACAATCAAAACCGTAAAGGCATATATTGGAGATTGGATTTCATACTATGACAAGGTAAGAAACTACCTTCCAAAGGTACATCCCTAGATAAATGCACCGGGGTTTGACAAGAAAATCTTGTACCTCTGCCATATTAGGACTGGCCTGCTACTTGACTAGCAGTACCGATTATAATTACCCCACTTGGGCCCCAAAGCATACATGAATTGATAGTAATCGATCTAGATTTGGAATGACCGTACCTTGATGGATGCGACCCACTTGGCCCTGCTGCATGTCCGATTTCTGCCAATTCTCGGTTGTTGAGGCTTGAGGTTGCATTTTATCTTTATTTAGCACTTCCCACTTAGAATGCTAACACTGTCCTCCAAGCAACAATGCGATATCAGCATTCATCCATACAAGTTCATTCTAGGCTTTAACAAAACACTTGAGAGCTCCGTCTCAAAATTCCATCATCTTTAAGATGTCTTCACTTCGAAATGCATTGTTGGATCGAAGTGGTTTTTGGATAACATATCCGATCTCGGTCTCTTCGAAACAACGTTTGATAATTCTCGATAAACTCAACCCTAGTTTTTTAGGAAATAAACAGTCAAAGATAAGAGCGATAATCACCTCCTAATCGTTAGTGGACGAATTTCATTATCATTGTCCTAGGAGAACGAAATGAGATTTATACACACAGTACAACATCATCAGGGATGACCGTGCCATATATCTCACGTGTTTCTTCTAGATATTTCCAAAGTGACATTAGATCCTAATTTGACATTCAGTTATTTAACTATCGAATAACAAACATTCAAATCAGGGATTTAATTCTATAGAAAAAACCAACATTGGTTAAGCACCAAGAAACACTAAGCCTCTTTTAACTAATCCTTTGATTAAGTCAAATCACATTGTAAATATTTGTACCAAAAATATTTTTACAATGATATACATGTATACCCACAAATCCTTATTTCTCAATATTTGGAAAAATATCCATGTACTTTTTTTTTGGCAAAGCCAGCGGGGTTAAATGGCCCCTACCATATATTTATAATCAATAAGAAGGATTCTTACAATCATAAAAGGAAAAAAACAGAGACAACTAGGAAAAAAGAAAAAACACAGAATAAAATCACTGATAAACAATCAGTCAAGAGAGCTCAAGACCACAAGTCAACCACATGGGGGTCAAAATGGTAGGGAGATAGAATCATGACATGTTTTATTTCACTGCAATTGTAGTGGAACAATATCATTCTTCGTAGTCGCTTGTTATTGAAAATAATTTCATTTCTTTCCCTCCATATCGCCATAACAGTTACCTTTAAGTAGATCAACAATTCATAGGTGGAAGCAGTTTTCCACTTAGTAGCCTTTATTATGTTTAACCATTCAATTTGACTGGCTAACACAGGTTGCAGACAGCCACCTCTTCCCTTAATCTTAGTCCAGATAAAGTTGGTGAACGGACAAGCAAAGAAGAGATGGAGAGTGTCTTCAACTGTAGTATGAAAAAAGCAACAAGAGGAGTTAACATTTATGCCTTTCCTTCTCATATTTGCTTTGGTGTGCACGGCATTTTTTAATGTTTTCCACAGCATGAAATTGAGTTTTTCACTGTTATGAGCTATCCAAATTCTTTTATTCCAAACGAATCTACCACACGTGACTGGAGGAGATAGGAGATTATATATAGAGGCTATAGAGTGCTCCTTTATACAATCAGTCCAAGTATATTCATCATGTGTAGCATGCACATAGGAAGATAAGTTATAAGGAGACCATTGTCTGTTGATGTTTTGGTAGCTGGAAGGGGGCAGAGAAATAAGACCATTCCTAATATAAGAGACAGCAACAGCATTCGTAGGGATACCAGTCAGTTGAACTTCATCATAAGTCATGGTGTTGCACAATATAAGGCCTCTGGCAAGCCAGGGAACATACCAGAATTTTTCTGGACTAAACTGACTGAGAGTAATCATTGCATGGGGCATAACCTTGTCTCTTATATGCATCATAGTTTTCCAAACCCAACTGCTTGCTTGTTTTGCCTTGACCAACCATATGTCCACATTCTTGAGAATGTGTTTGAGACACTAAGCAACCCATAAAGTATCTCTTTTGTTGATGAGATTATCTAAGTGTTTAGAGAGGGCGGCTATGTTCCAACTCTTGAGATTTTTTATGCCAAGACCACCATTCTTTTTTGGTATCTCAAGATTAGCAAAGGCTATCGGGATAATCTTTCTGTTGTGAGTTGTGCCAGTCCATAGAAATCTGAGCATAGATGATCGTATCATTATAATGAGTTTATTGGGTAGGAGAAACGTTCTACACCAGTAAATAGACATAGAGAAAAGAAGGGAGTTAACTATGACAGGTCTTCCTGGCTGAGAGAGGAACCTATTGTGCCATTTACTTAGAACAGAAGTAATTTTTTATATAGAAGGTAACATTGGGCAACAGATATTCTTTTGCTAGCAAGAGGAATGCCAAGATAAGAAATATCAGACTCAATAGGAGACATTTTAGTTATTCTCAGGCAGGAAGAGACTTCAGCAGAATTCAGACCAGCAAGAAGAATGTGAGGCTTACCATGGTTAATCTCCAGACCAGTGAATCTATAAAAGGAATCAAGAGTGCGCATTATAGTGATGAGAGATTGAGGGGTTGGTTTTGTGAAAATTATTATGTCATCGGCAAAGGCCAGGGAAGAGATCATAGGAGAAGAACACTTTGGGTGAGGAATAAATTGTTTGAGCACAACTTGTTTATGGAAAGCAAGTGTAAGAGTTTCAATGAGGATGATGAAGAGGTAGGCAGAGATAGGATCTCCTTGCCGAAGGCCATTAGTGCCTTTAAAAAAACCAACAGAGTAGGCGTTGAATATCAAGGAGTACCTGACAGTGGATATGCACTGGAATATCCAGTTACAGAAGCTTGGAGGAAATTTCATCTTATTGAGTGTGTGCATTAGAGCTGCCCAGTTGACAGTGTCAAAAGCTTTTCGAATGTCAATTTTAAGCATGGCTCTTTTGGAGATTTTTGGGAAAGAGTAGCCGTTGAGAAGCTCATGAGTGAGAAGAACATTGTCAAAAATAGATCTCTTAGGAAGAAGGGCAGCCTGATTCGAAGATATGATGTGTGAGAGAACTTCTTTTAGCCTAGAAGCTAGGATTCTAGATATGCTTTTGTATACTACATTGCAGCAAGCTATAGGCCTAAAGTGAGAAACACTGGATGGATTGTCAATCTTAGGAATCAGAGCGAGGTTAGTCCAGTTAATAGAGCTGAGGAATCTGGATTTATTGAAAAAGTTGTGAACTGCTTTAAGAACATCAGAAGCGATAATGTGCCAACAATTAACATAAAACACTGCATTGAAGCCATCAGGACCACCAGCTACAGTTTTCTTCATAGTAAAGATAGAGTTTTCGATGTCCTCATCGGTTATAGGAGAAGTTAGAGAGGACTGCATTTCAGGAGATAGGGAGGGCAGGGGAGGGCTAGATCATCAAGGAGGGAGAAATCAGGAGGGGTACTGGGGGATCCAAGCAGGGAGGTGAAGTAGTTCAGAAAAGCATTATCCACACTGTCATAAGTAGTGTGAGAGTTATCATGTAAGTCATCTATTTGATGAATGTATGCTCTGGTTTGCTTTATCTTAAGAGATGCATGGTAGTGCTTGGTATTTCTATCTCCATTCATAGTCTAGTTCTCCCTATATTTTTGTCTTGCCATTCCAGCTTCAACAGATAAGGCAGATACAAGCTGTTTGGTCAGGTCTTGTTCAAGCTGGATGTGTGCTATGTCATCAGAGTTTCTCATGAGAAGGGCTTGAACCTGTTCAAGTTTAAGTTGTATATCAATTGACAATTTCTTACCATCACCATAGATTGACCCAGACCACATCCTTAATGCATTTTCTATGTTCTTTAGTTTTCTTTGCAGCTTTAACATAGGGTTACCAAAAGTGTGAATGTTCCAAGCCTGGGAAACCACCTGCATGAAATCATTGTTACGTATCCAAGCATCAAAAAATTTAAAATATGTATGTTTCTTAATGGCAGCAACACCAAAAGACAGGATCAAAGGGCAGTGATCAGAAAGAAGGGGCATAGGAATTTGAATTTGTATGGTAGGCCACATACTTAAGGCTTTTTGGTTGATAAAACCACGATCAATTTTAGAGAGAACTCTTTGACCATGATGGCTTTATTGGTCCAAGTATAAGGAGAGCCAGAGGTAGGTATATCAATCAGAGCAGCATTATGTATGGTTACATTGAGAGGGGATAGATCTCTAGAGAGAAGTGGATTGCCACCATGTTTGTGGGAAGATTGGAAATAGCAGTTGAAATCACCTAGAAGAATCCAAGGATGGGAGTTCTGTCTTAGGTGAGGAATATAGTCATATAGGGCTTGCCTCTTAGAGGGGGAGTTTTCTGCATAAATGAATGTGAAGTATAAAGAGGAGGAGGTGAGGATGTGAATAACATGGGAATGAATAAACTGCCTATCAGATAGGATGGGCTGAATCTTGTATATGGAAGGATCAAATAGCACAAGGAGTCTCCAATAAGGAGCATGAGAGTGATTGGTGATGTATTGCCAAGAGGGATTGAAGTTTTTGCATGCTTGCATGGACTGGGAAGGGTTAAGTTTTGTTTCAAAGGTTGAGAGAATGGATAGTTTATGTTCATGAATAGTAGATTTAGCTAGCTAAATTTTGGATACCATATGAGCACCTCTTATGTTCCACGCTCCAACTTTGTGTATCATAGGGTATACCTTTGTATTTTTTTTCAAGTTTCTCTTACCTCTATGAGAGGTTCTTGGAGTTGTTTCAGGAATGACAGAATTTGAGTAGTCGGTGTCTTCGTCAGAATCTATTGGAGCAGGGTTATCCAAATAGTAGTTTTTATTTCTTTTTGAGGAAGTTGTCATATGGTAGTTTTGTTCAGAGTTGGTTTCAAAAGTTTTTGGAATCTTCTTTTTAGATTTGATATTTTTGAGAGGGAGGGATGGGTTTGCAGAAAACATGGTCAGAGGTGGTAGGGGAGAAGGGGGAAGATCAACAGAAGGATGAGAAGTATCATGGTTAGAAGAGAATGAGTTGATGTAAAAAATTGAATGAGTACCTATATGCAAGAAGTTAGAGTAATCTGAAGATAGTGAGGAATTTGGAGGTGGATTGATGGGAAGAATATCAAGAGACAGTTGAGTAATTTGTGAGGTGGGGTGAGTTGGCAGTCCAAGGGGATGGGTTTGAGAGAAATGTTGGGGAGGGTTTTGGAGCAGAGATGAGAGAGATTGTTGCTTCAGTTGCATGTGAAGTGTTGCTGGCTTGTATTATATTTTCATTCATGCAAGGAGGGTGTTCATGACCAGCGGTTAATATGAAATTCACAGCACCAGTTTTAGCAGTCGCATAGGACAATGCATTATCAGTATTATTACTATGCGTTAAGTCAACACTTTCAATGTTAGAATAAGAACAGAGTTGGATCAGGTTATTCTAATCAGCAACCTTCTCAGTTGCTACCTCATTGTTTTGCAATACTTCAAAATTGTTTTTCAAGTGTATATTGTCATCTTGAGACGTGCAAGTTGTGGCATGCATGGACAGTTGCACGTCTGCAGAGTTAACTTTTGCACTTTCATTTTTATCTATTCCTTCTTGTCTTTCTTCATAGTTATTGCTTCTCTTTTTAGTAATATCTTTTTCCTAGACTTTTTTATTAGCAAATGAGGCATATCTTACTTTGCTGGGTTTCACCTTCAGACTATGGTCCAAGATAGTTCCACTTATATTCTTTTCTTTTTCATTTCCATTTTTCCATCAGTTACCATTTCAAGTTGACATTTAACACTCATGTGCCAAAGACTTTACAGTTTACACATATATCAGGCGTCCATAAGTAATCAACAAAAAGACAGATTGAGGGGAACCATCAGGAAGTTGAACACAGAAGGATTCAACAAGTTCATTGAGAGGAGAAATTTATATCAAGCATTTTGCATAGCTAATTCTTTCTACCTTTTTTGTCATTTCATCCATACATATTAACTTTCCTAATCTGGAAGAAGCCCAGTTAACTCCCAGAGGAGACCATGCAAAGAGCGGGATATTTGATAACCGAACCCATACAGGTACAGCTTTAATGGAGCCATAAACATTACTGATGGCAGGATCCCATTGTTTGATGATAAAGAGCTTGTTTTTCATCAGAATGGGATCACTCCTGATAATTCTATTTCTATCCTCTTCGTCAGAAAGAAGGAAAAGAAAGATTGTTCCATCAGATCTAACCTTTACATTGCCGCATAGCTTCCATAATTTCTTCAAGTGACTAATGACAGCCGAGTACGACAATGGCTTGTCAAGAAAGAATCCTACTAAGTAGTCACCCCATACTTCTGTTCCAGTAGAGATAACAGAGGCAGGAGGAAGCATCACTTCACCATCAAAGGAGAGATCAAGTTGGATAGGCTTGTACTGAACTGCGTTGCGAGGGAGATTTTTGAAAAGAGAAGACCAAGATGGATCCTTAGGAGGAGGGTTTGGTAGTATAGGGAAGGGAGGAGGAGGAGGGCAGTAGGGAGGTGGGAGGAGCAGTGGAAGAGGAAACAGGGAGGGGTTGGGAAGGACAAAGAGGTAGGGGAGAGGTTTGGGGAGGAGGGTCAGGAGGTAGAGACGGCGGCAAAGTAAGGTGGTTTGTACTTGGAGGGGATGGGTTGGCAGAGGCTATGAAAATAGGGGATGGGACAAGGGCGGGAAGATTTGGAGCAGCTGCCATTGAAGATATGAAAATATCCATGTACTTATCTCAACGATATAAGTATATCCACTAACTTTGGGGAAGATTCTCCTTTTCATTCAATTCTAAAATCATTTATAAACTCCATTATACATCCACAAAATAGTTTATAAAATTCCTTGTATAAATCCGTAAACCCATTTCTAAAATTCTTTTATAAATATTTAAAACCATTTATAAAATGCTTTTATCCTTTTTAAGAAATCTTTCTTTACATTTTCCAAAACATGTTATAAGATTCCACTTATAAAAATACCATCTATTTATAAAACTCCATTTATAAATCTCGTAAATGATTATAAATAAATTCTAAACATTTACCTTTAAACACTACTATATAATGACCCAAGAATTTTAACGATTTTTATAACGAAATTAACTAAATTTTCATAAAAATTAACAGTAAAATTTAGAAATAAAAATTTGATATTTGGAATAGTCTTTTTAAACACAACAAGTGGCAAATATTTTAGTTGAAAATATGAAAGTTTGTTTGGTTGTGGAATTTCAAATTTAAAATATAAAATTAGTTAAATTAATGAAATTAAAATATTTTTGAAATCTAATTTTTTTATATAAGAAAAATGTAAATTATTTTCTGAGTGAGACGTCGTATTTCATTTCACCAAATTTGGACTGCTCTAGCTCCTTTATCTTATTTTTGGTGGATTAGCAGTAAATTGGAAGCAAATATCGAGTTTTGATAGCTTGGTCATGTCACTTATATCTGTGTACCATTTTGTTCGTCTCGTCGTACTGATCTCCGCAGTATATTCATTCCCATAATTCGACGACCGGTACACAGTGAAATCGGTAAAACGAGTTGCCGTTTCAGTTCCATATTTAAGCCTTTTTGGTTTCCTTATGTCTTTCTATTATCAACCATACAAACCAAACATCCACTTGCTTTTAAATTTTCCTTGAATTACGCATTGACTTTCAACATTCCACGGGTTTATATATACGATGTGTTCTTTCGGTCCCTCTCTCCTTCATCATTTTCCATCCTGCATACTGAAAAAAGGAGAGATTCAAGTCTTCCTTTATAAATTGGCTTCGAGATCCTTGTCATATCTCTCCAGGTTGAATTCCCCTTTCCTCCGAGAAATTTTATAATATAAGTTATATACATATTTACACTTTCTTTTACTCGAAGAGAACCTGCTCATGCCCGAGTCTTTCATTCTTCCCACCCGAAGCAAGAACCCAAGCTTGCCATCAATCTCCAGCCCACTGCCATCTTCTCTCCCCTCTCCATCACCTTCCCACTGCTCTGACTAGAGCCGCCCCCAACCTGTGCAGTGCATCACCATCCTTCCCCAGATCCGCTTCCAGTCATCTCCAACGCCCACTGACCCGCCATTTTCTCCACCAAACACTCCAACCGAGACACCACCACCGACCGAAGACCCTCCACTGCCTGCTGCTTCAATCCCATAGCCATCCAAGCCTTCTCCTACCGATCACAACCCATCAAAACTGCCAAAGAACCCATCCGCCACCTGAGCCAAGCCAACCTGAACGCCATGCAACCCTTCAACTCGCTATTCCCTTATCTATCGCCGCAGCACCAACCACTCTACAACCCATCGCCGACCAGCCCCAGCATCACTCTGTGCTTTGTTTTGATTTCTGCCCTAGCCTTCTCTACTTTTATGAAAATATACATATATATAGCTTATATATATATATGCTTACTAATAAATTTGTATCTGAAATTCTAAAATTCTAAATTTTGTTTTTTGAAATTTGATTTTTGTAAGGAAATGAGTGTGTATATATATATATTTGATTCTGAAATTCTTGTCCATCTTGATTTTTTTTTTCACTGTCGAATTTGTCATAGCAGCTTCTAGCTTATCGCTGTCCCGCTGGTTCGTGTCTGTATCCATGTGCATGTCCGTTTCATCTTCTTGTTTCCATAGCCTCGGAAGGTGAGCATCACTAACGATTAAAATTCGAATGTTTAATAAATTTATATTCATATGAAATGATGATTGAAATGTGCTATTAAACTGAATTGGTTTGAAATTAAATTGGTGAATATGTCATGTTAATATTTAAATTTGTTTACTTATGTTAATTGGTTAGAAATTAATGATTATATATGCTTGTGATTGACATGTTATGCTATTTTAAATTTTTATGCTATTGTTTTCACATTGCAAGTTCCCGGTTAGTTTAGAAATCCCAATGGGTTGAAATGATACATACCCGAATGATCTTTTAGATTAGGAAAAAATCGTTATGGGTGGAAATGATAAACCCAAGGGATTTTATTAATTTTGAATTTTGGAAATGCGGGTTGAAATGATATATACCCGTAAAAGTTAAATTATTATGGATTGAAATGATAGATATCCGTATCACTTGACCATGGGATAGAAAATTATATACGGACACCGTTAGTTTTTTTTTAAATAATTTTTGAAATTTTGAAAATATAAATATGTGTTTTAAAATATAATATAAAGATTTTATTTTAATATATGTGTGAAAAAAATATAGATTTTTAAATTTATATGTTTTGGAATTTTAAAATTATAAGTTAAGTTTTGACAATGTAAATTTTACGATTTTACTTATATTTTTATTTTTATAAATATATAAAATAAGATTTAAAATAGATTTAATAATAAGGTATGATTAAATTTAATCTAATAAAAAATTTAATTTAACTAATATATATATGATAGGTTTTAAAATATTTATTTAAAATTTATATTAATACTTTTATAATATATTTTTGTAATAACTTTAATAAATAAAAGTTCAGAAAGATAATTAAGTTAATTTGTAATTTAATTTGTCTGAAAATTGAATATAAACAAGAATTGATTGGAACGTATTGATTTTGAGATTTTGAAACGTATGATTCTATAACTTGGTTTAACTAAAGGCGATTAAATGAATATTTTCAAATTTAAATAAAATTAAAATTGAATATTTAATTTTGATTTAAATTTGTAATTTGAGATTTTAGTTAAAACGTTATAAAATGTGATTAAGTGAATATTTTAAAATTAAAAAAAAATTTGAAGTTGGATATTTAAATTTGATTTTAATTGGTGATTTGAGATTTTATTTAGGATATTTATAAAAGTGATCTTATAAATGACCGCGGTGTGAAATTAGCGTTTAGTTGTTAAAGAGACCGGGATCTGATATTGTCATTCTCTCTGCCAATACCAAAAACAACTTTAACAATTGTGCACGCGGTGGAGATTCCAGAACGAAGTAGGATGATTTGGCGAATGTCTGTATGAGGTATGAACGCAGCCCTGACTCCCTCGAGTCGGCTTGATATGACTAAAACAGGAGCTATACCTAGGCCAAGTGAGGTTGCACCTCCTATCCAGCATGCTTCTTTGAAACCATTATATTACTTTGTGATTTGATTGGTGTGCACCTTTGGTTATGGGAGTGTGTCTCGAGGTGGATGGTAGTAGCTGCTATGCGTTGCTACATGCTCGGTTCTGCGAAACGGTAGAATCCTACCCTAGGCATTGCTTCGCATGCCTTATCATATGCCTTATCGCGCCCACTATAACTTTTGTGTCGTACCCATGAAATGCTCCCTGAAAGCCCACCGGTTTTGTGGAGTTTACAGTACCGTATAGATTACGACATTTATAAAAATGTGTTAAGGGGGATATGGATAACGCCTTAATGCTATTTTAATAGTTTACTTTACTGTAGATATTATATATGTAGCGTACTGTACTATGTATGTAGATAGTTTATTAGAACCTTAAAGGATGGAATCTCAGACATCCTTTGACCTACATTGCTTTTTCACTTGGACATTTCACTTGTATGTTATTTACTTACATAAGAATGTTGATCCTAACTCGAGTATTTTGTGTTTTGCTTTATGCTAGGGTCAGCTCGAGTGTCATAGCATTTGAGACTCGCCTTTGGAGCTTGGAGTTGCTTGGAGATCTATCTTATCTATTCAACGTTGTAGTTATTTCCAGTTTTATGTTCAGACTTTTCATTTGCTTGTTGTATTAGAGACTCTTATGTACTTGGGATTTCTGCTGTATTATGTTTTGGACTCTGTTGTTTCTGTAGTAGCTTCATGAACTACTATTTATCTATTCCGCTGCTTATTATTGTAAAACTCTGTATTTGTGATTCTGTGATTGATTTATTTACTGTATATGTTAAGTATTGCCAAATATAAAATTAACAATCTGTTGGTTTAAGCAATTCAAGTCTGACTATGTGGATTATTGTCGATTTGAATGGTTCGAAATGGCGAGTCGTTACAGTTGATATCAGAGTCAGGTTTAAGCAAAACTTAGCATATGGAGTAAAAACTCATTAGAGATAGGGTAGTGATAACCTAGAATGAGTGGAATTAATTACAGAAGCATCTTCGTTCGAGTGTGAAATTCCTTATTAGGATTCTCCTTGACTTGGATTTGTTTTGAATTTTGGATCTTTACCTTTGTTCTAAAATATATTCTTGTCTTTTCGAGATGAGTAACTGTAGGAATATTTACGGTGGGGGTCGTGGAAATGCTCCAGCATCATCAGTTGTTGCTCCCATTCCACCAGCTCACCCTGTTAGGTTCACTACTCTTTTTAAGGAGTACTCTCAACTTGGAGGTGCTAAGCTCACTGGAGCCGAGAGTATTATTGAAACACGGCTATGGTTGAAGAGTTTAGAGAGGATTTTCATCGAACTTGAGTTCACTGATGCCCAGATGCGTCAGTTGGCTACTTGGAAGTTGTAGGAGTCAGGTCAGGATTGGTGGGATTTATTACCGCTCAGACTATGGAGGCTAATAACACCTAGCAGCGGTTTAGGTAAGATCTTAATTGTCCTTTTCTAGCTTATCTCTTTTCAATTTATCTCTTTGAACTTTTCTTTATCTTATCTTGGATCCATTCTTTTCAAGGATGCTTTTGTGGCTCAGTGGATGCACAAAGCCGAGAAATCTCAGTTGTATAGGGCATTTATGGACCTTGAGCAACGGGATATGAAGTTTTTTGAGTATGAGAGGAAGTTCAATGGGTTGTCTAAGTTTGGTCCTAGCTTGATAGACACCTCACTCAAGAAGAATGGGAAATTTATCCACGGTGCTCTTTTGGAATATTATGGCCATTTGATTAGTCATGTTCACAGCACCTTCACTTCCTTCATGGATATGGCCACTAAATTTGAGAAACCTATCTCCAAAGGAAAGTAGGCTGTTTCAACATCTTAGAGTAATTCCAGCAGGTCGAAGAAGAGGAAGCCTAATTTTCATCAGCAGAAGAAGAATTTGCAGAATTCTTAGGGTCTTGGTTTTTCTCTCAGAAGCAATTTCTTGACCTATCTTCCATCACTTATTTCAAGTGCAACCAGAAGGATCACTATGCCAATAGCTATCCATCCTCTACCGGAGCCGCTATTCCTCCAGTCCAGATGACCAGGAATAACCTTCGCCACATTTGTGTGCAACCAAGACACTTCAAGAAGGATTGTCCCACTCAGTAGAGGGGCAGTCATCTGGAGTCTTTGCTATGACCTCTTCCACTCCTTCTTCTACAGTGATACCCAAGGTACTCTCCAAAGCACCTTTACTTTCCATGATATTCATGTTCGTTTTCTTTTGGAAACTAGAGCATCGCATAGCTCAATTTCCGTTGATCTATGTAATAAATTTGAGCAAATCTTGCAACCTCAATTGGCAACTCATCCTTATGTGTGACTAATCCCATCGGTGGTCCTGCCAACCTTAGTATGATTTGTAAAGGGGTGAAACCCTTTACAACAGGCGTCGATGCACCGGAGATTTCTATGTTCGAGGTTTCGATGTGATATCTTACTTGGAGGTGATTGGCTAAAGTGATATGATGTTGTTATCTCTTACAAAGCCCGAAGCGTTTCTTTAGTAGACGCCCAGGGTAATTCTATTGTGATTGAGTGTAGATTGCCCCATCTTTTTACTGGATGCTCAGCCTAGTGATCTTTACTCCACCCCTGTTGTCCAACTATTTCTAGATGTCTTTAGTGAAGTCACTTCTCTTCCTCCTAAGAGGGAAATTGAATTATGCATCGATCTTATTCCTAGAGCTCGACCCATTGTTCTTCCTCCCAGATGGATGGCACCTAGAGAGAAAGTTGAGTTGAGGAACATGATTGAAGACCTATTCTCTAAAGGTTTGATTCGGTAGAGTGTTTCTAAATGGGGAGAAGTTGTGGTATTTGTCACCAAATCTTATGATCCTCTAAGGATGTGTGTTGATTATAGAGAGATGAACAAGCTTACTTTTAAGAACATATATCTTATGCCTCGTATCAATGATATGTTCGATCAACTCTACGGAGCTAAAGTATTCTCTCAGCTTGATCTTGCTACCAGATTCCACCAGCTTCGTGTAGCTGAGGAGAGCATTCCCAAGACAGCTTTTAGAACAGAGAATAGTTTCTATGAATGGTTAGTCATGCCCTTTGGATTAACCAATGCTTCTTCTTTCTTCGTTGATCTCATGAACCGCGTTTTCCGCAATGTTCTTAACAAGTTTGTCATGGTTTTCGTTGATGACATTCTCGTCTTTTCTAAATCAGAAAAGGAGCATGAATCTCATTTAAGCTATGTTCTGAAAACTCTTAGGAGTCATCAGTTGAAAGCCAAATTTTTTAAATGCCATTCTGGAGGAATGAAGTCTGATTCCTTGGGCATATTGTTTCGGATAATGGAGTCTTGGTTGACCCTGTTAAGGTCGCCGCAATCAATGTAAGTCTATTCACCTTTTCTCTTTTAAAATTAAATTATCTTATCTTCCTTTGAACTTATCCACCTTATTCTATTGGAGGATTGGGAGACACTAAGACTCCTTTCGATATTCGTAGCCTTTTGGGAAAAGCCGATTATTATTAGAGATTCATTGAGAATTTTGCCTGCATAGCTGCACCTCTTACTTCTTTGACTCGTAAGAATGCTAAGTTTGTTTGGAGTGATAAGTATGAAGCTCCATTTATTGAGTTGAAGAAAAAGCTTACTTCTGCTTCTGTTTTCACTGTTTCAAATGGGAGTGAAGGATTATTGGTTTATACCGATGCTACTCGAGAAGGTTTGGGTGCTATCTTGATGCAGGATGGGAAGGTCATTGCTTATGCCAGTCTTCAATTGAAGCTTTACGAAGTTAACTATCCCACCCATGGTTTGGAATTGCTTACTGTTGTGTTTGCTTTGATGTTATGGAGGCACCATCTTTTGGGAAAAAAGTTTGAAATCTTTACGGATCACCAGTCTCTTAAGTATATTTTCACTTAAAAGGATTTGAACCAAAGGCATATTAGATGGCTTGAGTTCTTAGCATCTTATGACCTCGGCACAACTACACTTCCGAAAAAGCCAATGTTGTGGCTAATGCCTTAAGTCGGAAGAGAGCCCTGTTATGTCAAATTGTAGCTTCTCCATCTCTTATGGATTGTGTCACAACCAAGCAGGATGAAGATGAGATGCTTAAGCTCATGAAGGAGAATTTCAGAATAGGGAAGATGACAACTAGAGTGAGTTAGGAGCACAGATCGATTGGAATGGAATTTTGAAGATTAATAACTGAATTTGTGTTTTGAATTTTGACGGTCTGAGGTAAGAGGTTCTTAAGGAGAATCATCAATCCAGACTCTCTATCCATCCAGATGTCATGAAGATGTTTCAGAATATGAAGTAGTTGTATTGGTAGAGTGGTATGAAGTGGGATATCTCTATTTATATCAGTAGACGCGCCACTTGTCAACAGTTCAAGGCTGACCATCAGAAGACCGCCGGATTGCTGCAACCCCTTGAGATTCCTATTTGAAAGTGGGACCAGGTTTCTATGGATTTTATTCAATGATTACCATGGACTAGAAGGGGTAATGAGAGTATATGGGTATTTGTCGATCGATGGACCAAATCCGCTCATTTTATTCCGGTTAAGTCGAATCAAACTGCTTTGAGCTTAGCTGAGATTTATATGAGGAAGATTGTCAGACTCCATTGCGTTCCTTCTAGTATTGTTTGTGATCATGATCCTATCTTTACCAGCAAGTTCTAGAACGCTTTTCAGGAAGCTTTGGGTACTCGTTCGAACTGCTTATCATTCTCAGACTGATGGTCAGACGGAAAGGGTGAATCAGATTCTGGAAGATCTTCTTCGTGTCTATGTTCTTGATTATGGAAGATCTTAGGAAGATCATCTCCATGTCGTTGAATTCACCTATAATAACAGTTATCAGACATAACTTTATTTGGAATTTGAATCACCTTAAGCTTCAATCAATTAATCCCATTCTTTTGAATTTAGGCAAATATCGAGATGTCTCTATTTGTCGCTCTTTACGGATGATCTTGAAAATCCCCATCTTGTTGGATAGGATCTGGTGATTGCTTAGTTCTTGGACCTTATATGATTCTAGAAGCATCCAAGAAGGTCGAGGAGAATAGGAGGAAGATGAGGATTGCTTAGGATAGGCAAACAAAGTACGTTGATAGGCGTAGAAGGGATTTGAAATTTTCAGTGGGTGATCAGGTCGTTCTTAAGATCTCGCCGCTGAAGAATGTGGTTTGTTTTGGTCGGAGAAAGAAGCTTGCTCCTAATTCATTGGTCCTTTCCACATCCTGGAAAGGGTTAGTACTTTGGCTTATAGAGTTGATTTGCTGGAGAAGCTATCGGGTGTGCACAACGTGTTTCACATATCTCACCTTTGCATGTGTCTCCATGATTCATCCTTGATTGTTCAGCCTGCTTTGTTAGAGAATTTAGACATCGAGCCAAATCTCACTATCAAGAGGAAGCCACTTCATATTATCGATAGAGGTACGAAGCGGCTTAGGAGGAAATTTGTCAGCTTGGTCAAGGTACAGTGGAGTACAGATGATCGGGATTGCACTTGGGAGACTGAGGAGTCTATGCGTGCTTCGAATCCTGAATTGTTTGACTCGGGTACTATTCGTTTGAACTTATCATTTCTTTCTGTCATTTTGATTCTCTTATCTCGTACCTTTTCAGGGACGGAAAATTTTGAGTAGGAGAGAGTGTAACGACCTGAGAATTTTAACGAATTTTATAACGAAATTAACTAAATTATCATAAAAATTAACAATAAAATTTAGAGATGAAAATTTGATATTTGGGCTACGTCTTTTTAAACATAGCAAGTGGCAAAATAATTATTTTAAATATGAAAGTTTGTTTGGGTGGAATTTCAAATTTTAAATTAAATTTAGTTAAATTGATGAAACTAAAATATTTTGAAATCTAAATATTTTTATATAAGAAAATTGTAAATCATTTTCTAAGTGAGTCGTCTATTTTCTTTCCGCCAAATTTTGATTGCTCTAGCTCCATTTATCTTATTTTCGACGGATTAGCAGCGGTTTGGCAGTGAATATCGAGTATTGATAGATTGGTCATATTGCTCATATCTGTGTACAATTATGTTCATCTTGTTGTGCTGATCTCCGCAGCATATTCGTTCCTATAATTTAACATCATGTACGCAGCGAAATCGACAAAACGATTCGCCATATCAGTTCCTTATTTGAGCCTTTTTGGTTTCCTTGTGTCTTTCTATTATGTACCGTATAAACAAACAACCACTTGCTTTTAATTTTTCCCTGAATTCACGTATTGACTTTCAACGTTCCACTGGTTTAATATATATGTTGTGTCATTTCGGTCCCTCTCCCCTTCATCATTTTTCGTTCTACATACTAAAAAAAGGAGAGATTCAAATCAGCTTTTATATATTGGCTTTGAGATCCTGCTCGTATCTCTCCAGGTTGAATTCCTTTTCGCTTCAAGAAATTTTATAATACAAGTTATATATATACACACTATTGCTTTCATTTTTTTACTCGAAGAGAACCTGCTCGTGCCTGAGTCTTCCATTCTTCCCACCCGAAGCCAGACCCCAAGCTCGCCATCAATCTCTGCCCCACCACCATCAATCTCCCCTCTCCATCACCTTCCCACTGCTCTGACCTGCCATCTCTACCAAACACACACATCCGAACACCAACCAACCCACCCCTGACCGCTTTTGATTCCCCTCTCCGACTCTACGAAAGCCACCTCCAACCCCGTGTAGTGCATCGCCATCCTTCCCTAGATCCGCTTCCAGTCATCTCTAACACCCACTGACCTGCCCATTTTTTCACCAAACACTCCAACCAAGACCCTGCCACCTACCACCTGACCGAAGATCCTCCACCGCCTGTTGTTCCAAATCCATGGCCATCCGAGCCTTCTACTGCCGATCATAGCCCGGCAAAACTGCCAAAGAACCCATCAGCCACCTGAGCCTAGCCAACCTGAATGCCACTCAACCTTTGAACTCGCCATTTCCCAGTCCATCGCCGCAGCACCAGCCACTCCACAACCCATCGTCGACCAGCCCTGGCATCACTCTATGCTTTGTTTTAATTTCAGTCCTAACCTTCTCTGCTTTTATATATATATACATATATATATATATATCGCTTATATATATAATCTTACTTATATATTTGATTCTGAGATTCTGAAATTCTAAATTGTTTGTTCCGAAATTTGATTTTTGTAAGGAAATGAGTGTGTGTGTGTGTGTGTGTATTTGATTCTGAAATTCTTGTCCATCCTGATCTGCTTTCTTACTTTCGAATTTGTTGCAGCAGCTTCTAGCTTGTCGTTGTTCAGCTAGTTCATATTCGTATCCATGTGTGGGTCCGTGTCATCTTCTTGTTTCTATAACCCCGAAAGGTGAGCGTCACTCACGATTAACATTCGGTTGTTTAGTAAATTTATATTCACATGAAATGACGATTGAAATGTGTTGTTAAACCGAATTGGTTAGAAATTAAATTTGTGAATATGTTATGTTAATATTTCAATTTGTTTACTTATGTTAATCGGTTAGAAATTAATGATTATATATGCTTGTAATTGATATGTTATGCTATTTTAAATTTTTATGTTATTGTTCTTACACTGCAAGTTCCCTGTTAGTTTAGGAAATCCCTATGGGTTGAAATAATACATACCCGAATGATCTTTTAGAATAGGGAAAAATCGTTATGGGTTGAAATGATAAACCTAAGAGATTTTATTGATTTTGAATTTAGGGATAGCGGATTGAAATGATATAAACCCAGAAAAGTAAAATTATTGTGGATTGAAGTGATAGATATCCATATCACTTGACCATAGGATATAAAATTATATACGGACACAGTTGGTTTATTTTTAAATGGTTGCTAGAATTTTGAAAAGTATAAATATATGTTTTAAATATATATTGGGTTTTAAAATATAATATAAATATTTTATTTTAATATATGTGTAAAAAAATTAGATTTTTAAATTTATATATTTTGGAAATTTTAAAATTGTAAGTTAAGTTTTGAAAATGTAAATTTTAAGATTTTACTTACATTTTTATTATTTTTAAAATACATAAAATAAGATTTAAAATAGATTTAATAATAAAATGTAATTTAATTTAATAAAAAATTTTAATTTAATTAGTATATATAATAGGTTTTAAAATATTTATTTAAAATTTATATTAATATTTTTAAAATAGATTTTTTTAATAACTTTAATAAATAAATTTAAAAGGATAAATTATGTTAATTTGTAATTTAATTTGTTTGAGAATTGAATATAAATAAGAATTGATTGGAACGTATTGATTTTGAGATTTTGGAAGCTATGATTTTATAACTTGATTTAAATAAAGGCGATTAAATGAATATTTTCATATTTAAATAAAATTAAAATTGAATATTTAATTTTGATTTAAATTTGTAATTTGAGATTTTATTTGAAATGTTACAAAAAGTTATTAAGTGAATATTTTAAAATTAAATAAATTTGAAGTTGGATATTTAATTTTGATTTAAATTGCTGATTTGAGATTGTATTTAGGATATTTATAAAAGTGATTTTATAAATGACCACGGTGTCAAATAAGCGTTTGGTTGTTAAAGAGACCGAGATCGGATATTATCATACTCTCTGCCAAACTGAAAACCACTTTAACAACTGTGCACGTGGTGGAGATTCCAAAACGAAGTAGAATGGTTTGATGAACGTCTATATGAGGTACGAATGCAACCCTGACTCCCTCGAGTCAGCTTGATATGACTAAAACAGGAGCTATGCCTGGGCCAAGTGAGGTCGCACCTCCGTTCGAGCATGCTTCTTCGAAACCGTTCTATTACTTTGTAATTAGATTGGTGCACACCCATGGTTATGGGAATGGTGGGAGGTAGTAACTACTATGCATTACCACCAGCCGGGTTCTGCAAAACGGTTGAATCCTACCCTAGGCATTGCCTCGCGTGCCTTGTCATATGCCTTATCGCACCCACTATGAGTTTGTTTTGTGTCATACCTATGGAGTGCTCCCTGATAGCCCACCGGTTTGGTGGAGTTTACAGTACTGTATAGACTATAGAATTTATAAAAATGTGATAAGGGGGATATGGGTAACGCCTTAATGCTATTTTAATAGTTTACTTTACTGCATACATTATACATGTAGCGTACTACACTATGCATGTAGATAGTTTACCGGATCCTTAAAGGATGGAATCCCAAACATCCTTTGAGTTATTTTGCATTTTCACTTGGACATTTCACTTGAGTTTGGTTTACTTGCATAAGAATGTTAATCCTGACTTAAATGTTTGGTGTTTTGCTTTGCTTGGGTCAGCCTGAATGTCATAGCATTTAAGGCTTACCTTTGTAGCTTGGAGTTTGCTGGGAGATCAATCTTATCTATTCAGCTTTGTAGTTGTTTCAGTTATTTCCAGTTTTATGTTTATACTTGTCATTTGCTTGTTGTATTAGAGAGTCTTATGTACTTGAGATTTCTGTTGTATTTTATTTTGGACTCTACTATTTCTGTAGTAGCTTCATGAACTACTACTTATCTATTCCGCGGCTTATCATTGTAAAATTCTGTGTTTACGATTCTGTGATTGACTTATTTACTGTATATGCTATGTTTTGCCAAACATAAAATTAAAAATCTGCTGTTTTGAGCAATTCAAGTCTGAAATGTGTGGATTATTATCAATTTGAATGGTTCGAAATGGCGGGTTGTTACAACTAACAACATTATAAATAAATAAATACTAAAACTTAAAAAAAATATTAAAATAATAATTAATAATTTTCAGAACATTCTTTTATAAACAATAATGATTTACCTTCAACATTATATAAATAATAATAATAAATTTCCAAAACTTTACTGATAAATAATTTAAAACTAATTTCAACTCAAATTTATAATTTAAATAATAAACTTTTCAAATATTAAAATATTAATAAACCCCTTTAAAACAATATTAATATACACAAACAGCTTTTAAAACATAATTATATTTCCTTGATAAAACCCCATACTTAACTTTCTGCATAATCATTTCCATATTTTATAAACAAGGTTCATAAATTTCTATCTATTTTATAAAACTTTCTTTCATAAAATTCATTTATTTATGGAGCTTTATTTATAACTCTATCCCTTTATAAATCTCGCTTATTTATAAAATCCCACTCAGAAACATAATTTCAACCCATTTGAAACTGACACACACTCTCTCGCTCAAAATTAACTTCACTTCTCTCATCTCCTTATTCACACTTTAAACCCCACCCCCCCCACCACTTAATAATCACTTCCCCCCAATCTGATACTGTCAATCCTTCAAAAATCAGTGCCTCTTCGTCAAATTCAAACAAAGGCAAATCTTGTGATCTAGACAAAGGCATTCAATACCCTATGGAACAAACAATAATTCATAGCCATGTTAAACCAAAAATCAAAAATTATGGTGTAGTCACTAGTCAACCTGCCAACAAACAAAAGAATTTAAATGATAAATAAAATCAAAATGTGGAACATAAGAGGAGCACACAACATTGCAAAACAACTCGAAGTCAAAAATCTAATTGCCTCCTAAAATCTTATGATATCCCAGAATTTTTAGCAATAACAATTTAATAATCTATGTCAAAATTTAATTGATTTGACAATATTGTGAATAATAAATTTGAATTGATTAAATATTTAATAAATATTTAAATGGGTAACTTTATCTTTTAAAAGCTAATGAAATTGTTCCCTATTTTATAATGTATATATACACTTGTATATATTTTAAATAGGCAAGCTTTGTTTTAAATTTAACTAATAAAATTTTATGTTTTCAAATTCTAGTACACATTTTAGTGATTTGGAAGCTATGGTTTATTTTATATTAAGCTTTTAAAGTTATTTAAATAACTATATGGTTTTAAATACTTAAGATAAATGTTTAATAGTTTAAAACTTATTCTAGCTTAAGTTTAAATTTAGAATTTATTAACAAAAAGATTTGTTCTATTTTCTTCTAAATATAGCTTGATAAATAATAAAAATAAAAATATTTAAGTAAGAATCAATATAAGAAGTAAAAATAAAATACACCCAAACTACACTTATAAAATTAATAGAACAAATATATGTACATGTACAGATGCAAGATAATAAGTATTTAAGTTAGAAATAGAAATACATACATATAAGATAAATTCAATAATATTAAATAACACATTTAGCTAAAATCTATCTAATTATAGAAATTCATTTATATTACAAAGTATGTTCATGTACAACAAATAAAAACAAAAGTATAATACATTCAAGTTGTGAACAAGCTGTGAGACAAAGCAAAAGAACAGAAATACACATTCAGTTATGTGAATTGGATAAGTATAAATACATTCATGAACAAGACAACAACATAAGTATCCATGTACAAAAATTAAAGATAAGTATGAGGCTTGAGATGGAAGATAGAATATTCAACTGGATTGGTATGTAGACTAAATGGGACATAGTAATTAATGCTAGCCAACAATATGTAACTATCAGCCACCAAGATAGAAAAATATCTCTGATGCTAATGGTACAAAGGATATTATCCTGTATTGTACAAATAAAGTACTTAAGCATTTAATGCTTTCATCTCAGCAATCAATGAGGTTAATTCGAATTGTGCAAAACATCAATTCAGCCTCCAAAATTAAAAAAATCTTGCCTGATAAAACAAAAAGTAAAGAAAAGCTCGTTCCAATAACACCTACCCCCTTATACAAACTCTTCTCTATATATATCCTCTTATCCGCATTTGTTCATTTCATAGTAAACCAGAGAAATATGTACAACAAGCATATCCATTTTTACCAACATTAAACATCATTCAAATAAACTAAAACAAGGAGGTTTAAAGGAAATCAAAGCAGGACACAGTTTTCAAGTTAAATCTGTTGCAAGCTTTCATATTTTCAAATACAAGTCTCTGGAATCAAAACAAAAGCATGCAAATTTCATTTCAGTTTCAAAGGGCCTCTGCATTTTTAGGTGAGTAACATCATTTTCTTTTAAATCTAAGAATGAATATGGTTACATGCTTTCTGTGATAAATATTGTGGTATGTATATATGTAAATGAGATCTGCTTGTGCATGTTTATTTCCATATAAACATTCTCTGTTTAGTTTCCAGTTTTCCTGTTTTAAATTTAAATTCATATTCTCTTCAGTTATTAGTTATTAGGACTTAGTTACAAACAAAAGCTGTTTGATTTATTATGAATTTATGTTTAGAAGCTTGATTAAGTTAAATTCCAAGTCTGAGTGTCTCAGGAATATAAAAACAACAGTGTGTGATAAACAAAGTAAAATCTCAAACTTGTAATTTATAGATTCGGTATTATAATTTGGAAACAACAACTATAATATGATTTTGGAACTAAACATCATAATTTTTAGTTTGGGTTTTGAGGTGTAGTTTTGGTTTGAACGAAATATGAGAATTTGGGTTTTTCTGGTGATCAAGTGGACTGGAGAGGTCGGGGTTCTTCTGGTCGATGGAGGAGTGATCATAGACGCTAGGAAAAATGGGTGATGGTGATGAAGCTCACCAAGGAAGATGCGGCAGTGGATTTTCCTCGAGAAACCTAGTTTTTTGCAGTAGTTTGGATTTCGTCTAGTTCGATGATCAGAGGCGATCGAGTGCAGCGAGCTTCAGGGAGGTGGAAGTTGACGTGAAGAGGGAGGCGACGCCGGAGTTTCAGACGTGATGATGGTCGGAGCGTGGGGAACGAGACGTTTCCAGGTTGAGGTAGAGATGCGCTTAGGTTTCCAGGTTTGGTTATTAAACTCGAATTTGATTTCGAGTCGAGTTGAGGGATTTCTGATGATTGAGTTGGGTTTTGGAGATGCCAGTGGACGTGAGAAGATCGCCGTCGATGGTCGGAATCGACCGAGGTTGCTGGGCATGTGCACAGTGCACATTTGTGTTGATGCTTGTTGTTTCTGGGTTTGATCAGGATGGAACTCGAGTTTACTCGAGTAGTTCGAGTATCTTACTCGAAGTATTAGGGTTTTGTCTCGAGTATTAGCAGGCCTGGTGAAGTTGTGTTGCAGGGGATTGTTGCTCGAGTTTCACTCGAGTGATTGTGTTGGACTCGGAGAAATTTGGGGTTTTGCTCGAAGAAGTTGTTGTTTATCTCGGGTATTTTAGCTACAGGTTTTAAAACCTGTAAGTTTTATAAAAAAAATTAAAACTGGGTTTTTAAATGAAAAATAGATATTTAAACAAGGTTTAAATCAAGTTAAGTTTGGTTTCAACAGTAGTTTGAATCTCAGTTTTTAAATAAATAAAGTTTTTAAATTTAAAATTGTTTTAAACAAATTTGAATGATAAAGTGAATTTTTAAATTTGATTTGAATTCAAAATGAAATCGTGTTTAAATTCTTTTAATCTTCTATTTTAAGATAATTATTCTTTAAGTTGTAAAATAAAAAGGAGTTTGGAATTGTTTTAAACTTGTTAAGATTAATTTGATTTCATTTTAAATCTTAAATTTAAAATGAAATTTAAAAGTAAATGTAAATTAAATTGTTTTAAATACCTTATTAATGATAAATTGATCATTAAATAGAAAAAGGTTTTAAAGACTTAAGGATTTGTAATTATTAAGTTACTAAATGGATAATTAATGACTAGAATTAATTAACTTAGAAATTAAGAGTTTAAATTTATTTAAATAAGATATAAGTTAATTAATTTAAGGTAAATCAATTGGTAATTAAGAATCATTGATTAAATAAGGTCTAATTTTTAATTAATGATTGGTAATCAATTAATGAATTAATTAAGGATTAATTAATGAGTGATTAATATTAATTAAAATGAAATTGATAATAAATCTTAGTTAATTAATTTAGGGGAAGCAACTAAAGAATTATAAATAGTTAATGAAGGTTGTTAACTAAGATTATGAAATAATCAATTAATGGGATTAATTTTAATAATTAATTAAATAATTATTTAAAATAAGCAGTTATGGATTGTTAAGCATAATTACTAAATGGAAGTAATTAAGGAATTAATTACTCATTGTAATTAATTCAGTTTAATATGAATTGTTTAAGTTAGTTAATTAAATTAAATAATCATATGATGATGGGATAAGTATAATTACTTAGGGAAGTAATTAATGATAATTACTGGATGTAATTAACCGAGGGTGATTTAATAGTGAAAGTAATTGGAATATAATTACTTTGCACAATGAATCAAGGGATTAATTGAAAGCAAATTAATTAAGGAGTAATTAATTTATTTGATGGAGTAATTAAAGGAAGTTAATTACTGAATGGTATTAATCAGGGGTGATTAATAACTGTGATTTAATTGAGATTAATTACTTAAAGTAATTGATTTAGAAGGGTAATTAATTAAGATGGATTAGAAATCATTAATTAATATAAGTAATGATGTAATTAAAGGATTGGTCAATTAAGATCAATTAACCAATAATAAGTAATTAAAGAGAAATTAATTAGTGTAATTAAAGATTTAAGTAAATTAATTATAGTTAATCAATTTAATAAGTAATTAGAGGTTAATTTCCGTTTTTAGTCAAGGTTAATTAATTTGTGAAAATAAATTAAAGATTTATTACTTGGGTGTAATTAAAGTTAATTAATCAAGATGTAATTAAATCGAATAATTGGATGATGATAAATTAATTGATGAACAATTAATTAATAGATATATAAGCAAGATTTAAAAGGGTGAAGTAATTAATTTAATTTACTTTAAATTAATTAGAGATGATATAATTAATTTAATTCATTTTAAATTAATTATAGCTGATATGATTGCTTATATATGGATTGATGATATTGTTTACTTTGAATGGATTGAGATCTCAAATATGAGGTTAATGAATGCTATGTGATAGGTATGCTCTGATTTAAGTATGATGATAATATGGATTATCTGTTGTGATGATAATATAGGTTATCTTTTTATGTTGATGTGGATTATCTATTATGATATTGTGAATTATCTATCTGTCTGTATATGGATAATTGGACTGATTTGTTTTAAACTTTAAAACAACTTGGCATTAAAAGATACGTTTTGGATTTCGATAAGACCGGGATCGGGTTTCCATATTTGGACATCCGAAAACCACATCGTTCCAAATTAAGTTTAGGTCGTGAATTCTCAAGTGAAGATTCAGAATGCAAGGGTTATCGTCGTTAACTCTAAGGGTGATTCCAAAATGATTGTAACGAGATAATGCCTTCGGTTTCGTTCGAACCCGGAACGAACTTGTATGGATTGAATGCTTTCAAAACATCGTCAGGTGGGCGATGAGCATTCTAAGAGATGTGTTCTCTAAAGGTTATCGCAGCCTCATGTCTCATCAACCGGGAATGGCTAAAACAGGGGAGGTGCAGCAAGGTTAGGTGGGTCATGCCCAAGCAGGACAAGATTTTCCCCTGTCTAGATGTCCCTTTTTATTCGGCTATGTGGACAGTTGTGAGCTCCAACTGTCGGGGTTGTCTTGTTCGGGACTGTTCAGTAAGGAATGGTTCCGGCCTTGTGTTGTAGGGGGTCGGGAGTGATCCTCGGTACGTTGATCTAGACCACGTACTGTGACGGGCGGTACCTCAATAGCCCTGCCATTGTATGGAATTCAAAATCCAATAAGTGCCAACAGTTTTGATTGTATTACCCACTTTTGTGGCTAGTAGCTGGAATTTAATAATGTAACAATTTCGGCTATTTCATATTTACATGAAAACCCTAGACACTATTATAATATCACAGAATTTCCTATTAAATGACTTGGTTAGCGTAAGGTAAAAACTTACCACATTTATTCGTGGGAAGTCTTACGTGATACCTTTTATTTTCAAATATTTTCAAAAATTAAGCAACTTTAACCTGTTACTCATACCAGACCCATGTCTGACCCGGAGTTTATTTCTGTTTTTCCTAAACTCTCGGGTACTCAAATTTTTACGGGTAGCCTAGGGATTCAGGTTAGATTTGACGACTTCTGGAGGGGCAATGGAGCAGGAGGCTTCGGCGTTGTAGATATATATAATTCTCCTGTGTTGGTATCTCTGTGTTGTATTGTTTATTGAATTGTATAACTAGATAGGTGTTTATAACTGTCGTATGTGATGTATTACCCGTGTAACTCTGATGGATGTTGTATATTATGTAAATACTTATGTGATTAATATAATTTATTCATTCCGCTATGAGATTCTGATGTTGTTGTTCTTTCTTCTCTATCTTTTCTATTTTCTCATCCCTTTCTTTCTTCAAGATGAAACGGATTTCTGGTGTCAGAAGTCCGGGTCGTCACAGTTGGTATCAGAGCACTAGGTTGAGCGAATACCTAGGCACTTAAGTGATTTCTTTCTTAGAGAGCGTATTTGTAATTTTGATATATATATATATATATATATATATATATATATATATATATATAATAATAATAATTTCTACCTATTTGTTGGGTTACCTGTTCGGGTTTTCCAATAAGTTATAAAGGTAGATAGGGTAGTGGTGTGTGTAACATGAGTACCTATGGTTGGAGTTTGAATGTTTGAGATTAGAAGTGTATCTGCCGAGACTGTGGACCTATTACCGTTTCGAGTGAGCTTTGGGTGGTGTAAGGATTTCATCGATCTCTGAAGAAGACCTGTTAAGGTTCGGAGTTCATTTTTGAAGCGTAAGTTTGGATGAGCTAGAGTTTGGATCTGTCGATTGGACGGAAGCAAGTCATGATATCTTGATATATCTCGATGTAGTAGCTGTGTGATGAGACACAGTGACTATGGATGTTTCCGAAGATGTTTCTTTGGAACAAGTTAAGGAAGTGTATCTGCTTCGGTGTTGGGGGCTGAGTTCAGTAGAATGTTTCTGTTGGTTTGAGGTCCGAGTTTCTTGAAGAGCTTTAGATAGGAAGTCTTGGCATCTAAGTCTGCAGTGCATCTCTGAGTGTTCTAGGTGCCATCAAGGAGATCTTCTGGTTTGGCAGTTTTCTTGAAGAAATTTCAGGAGCAGCAGAGTGATTCCATTTCTTCTATGGATTGGCTAATTAAGCGTAGGCTGTTCTGTTTGGTGAGAGGGAGCAGTTTTTCTTTGGAAAAGAGGCTGGATTGATCGCAAAAGTGACCTGCGATAGCTGAGTGTTCTCTTGGGTTATCTGATTTTTCTGGATGTCTTCAGGAAGTTAGAATTTTGTCCGTGGGAGATTGAGTTTGGTATCGACTGGATTCCAGGAGTGGTACCGATGGTTCAGCTCAGTAGTAAGATGATTTCTGGAAAATGAGTTTGGTGAAGCAGCTCGGGTTTGGAGGAACTTCTGAGTTTCTTTTAAGGATCTGTTGAACCATAGTTCTGGGATGTGCTGTCCAGTTTGTGCTCGTGATCGTCATCAGCATTTTCATCTGCTCTGGTTAGAGTTGCGCAGTGGAAGCATGGTGGCAGCTGTTTGGTGTGGGAACAACTGGATTTGTAGTGTTTGGATTAGAGAGTTTCTACAGGAAATTTTTTTAGGATCTAAGGCCAGATTTGGAGTGCACCTGTTTTTAACTTTTCCAGATGGGAGAAGTGAGGTCAGTTTTCAGATTTGTAATCGAGTTGTGTTCTAATTTTTGAAGTTAATCTTGGAAAGATCATTTTGTTGAATTATGTTTGGTTCAATTTGTTTCTAGGGGTTCAGCAAGGGTTGGGCTGATCAGTATGGGTGTAGGCAGCCCAGGATCGTCAGAAGAGTATTGTGAATAAAAGACGGAGATTCGTAGTTAGAGACTTTGTTGTTGGGGTTTTCTTCGATCAATGGGAACTATAAGATTGGGAAGCTAGCTCCGAGATATTTGGATCTTTTTTTGTTGTTCTTCTTAGGATTAGTGTTTGGTCTTAAGGAGTGAATTGTCAGTTTGGATAACTGGAATTCGGAGTGTTTCACGTATCTCTGAGAGAGTACGTGTATGAGCTATCTCTGATTGTAGAACCAACAGTTCAGGGAATTTCGGTTGTTGAGTCAGACTTGAGTTTGGTCTGATATTTTGATTTGTTTTGTAGATCCAGATGAGTAGAAACTCAATAGCTTAGAAATATTGATTGTTTGGATTCTGTAAAGGGAGTATCCCAATATTTATACTTGGGAAAACTCGAGAAAATTCTATCTGGAATTTTATCTGGACAATTAGATTTGTCGATTGGATAAATTGGTTGTTATGGTTGTTAGCATATGATTGATATATGCTTGTATTTTAAAATTAAATCTTTAATTGGATTACTAAATTACCTTTGTTTTAAAATTCGGGGACGAAATTCTTTTAAGGGGGAAGGAATGTGATATCCCGGAATTTTTAGCAATAACAATTCAATAGTCTATGTCAAAATTTAATTGATTTGACAATATTGTGAATAATAAATTTGAATTGATTAAATATTTAATAAATATTTAAATGGGTAGCTTTATCTTTTTAAAGCTAATGAAATTGTTCCCTATTTTATAATGTGTATATATATATACTTGTATATATTTTAAATTTAACTAATAAAATTTTATGTTTTCAAATTCTAGTACACATTTTAGTGATTTGGAAGCTATGGTTTATTTAATATTAAGCTTTTCAAAGTTATTTAAATAACTATATGGTTTTAAATACTTAAGATAAATGTTTAATAGTTTAAAACTTATTCTAGCATAAGTTTAAATTTAGAATTTATTAACAAAATGATTTGTTCTATTTTCTTCTAAATATAGCTTGATAAATAATAAAAATAAAAATATTTAAGTAAGAATCAATATAAGAAGTAAAAATAAAATACACCCAAACTACACTTATTAAATTAATAGAACAAATACATGTACATGTAAAGATGCAAGATAATAAGTATTTAAGTTAGAAATAGAAATACTTACGTATAAGATAAATTCTATAATATAAAATAACGCATTTAGCTAAAATCTAACCACATAATAATTATAGAAATTCATTTATATTACAAAGTATGTTCATGTACAATAAATAAAAACAAAAGTATAATACATTGAAGTTGTGAACAAGCTGTGAGACAAAGCAAAAGAACAGAAATACATATTCAGTTATGTGAATTGGATAAGTATAAATACATTCATGAACAAGACAACAAAATAAGTATCCATGTACAAAAATTATAGATAAGTATGATGCTTGAGATGGAAGATAGAATATTCAACTGGATTGGTATGTAGACTAAATGGGACATAGTAATTAATGCTAGCCAACAATATGTAACTATCAACCACCAAGATAGAAAAATATCTCTGATGCTAATGGTACAAAGGATATTATCCTGTATTGTACAAATAAAGTACTTAAGCATTTAATGCTTTCATCTCAGCGATCAATGAGGTCAATTAGAATTGTGTAAAACATCAATTCAGCCTCCAAAATCAAAAAAATCTTGCCTGATAAAACAAAAGGTAAAGAAAAGCTCGTTCCAGTAACACCTACCCCCCTTATACAAACTCTTCTCTATATATATCCTCTTATCTGCATTTGTTCATTTCATAGTAAACCAAAGAAATATGTACAGCAAGCATATCCATTTTTACAAACATTAAACATCATTCAAATAAACTAAAACAAGGAGGTTTAAAGGAAATCAAAGCAGGACACAGTTTTCAAGTTAAATCTGTTGCAAGCTTTCATGTTTTCAAATACAAGTCTCTGGAATCAAAAACAAAAGCATGCAAATTTCATTTCAGTTTCAAAGGGCCTCTGCATTTTTAGGTGAGTAACATCATTTTCTTTTAAATCTAAGAATGAATATGGTTACATGCTTTCTGTGATAAATATTGTGGTATGTATATATGTAAATGAGATATGCTTGTGCATGTTTATTTCTATATAAACATTCTCTGTTTAGTTTCCAGTTTTCTTGTTTTAGATTTAAATTCATATTCTCTTCAGTTAATTGTTAATAGGACTTAGTTACAAACAAAAGCTGTTTGATTTATTATGAATTTATGTTTAGAAGCTTGATTAAGTTAAATTCCAAGTCTGAGTGTCTCAGGAATATAAAAACAACAGTGTGTGATAAACAAAGTAAAATCTCAAACTTGTAATTTATAGATTCGGTATTATAATTTGGAAACAACAACTATAATATGATTTTGGAACTAAACATCATAATTTTTAGTTTGGGTTTTGAGGTGTAGTTCTGGTTTGAACGAAATATGAGAATTTGGGTTTTTCTGGTGATCAAGTGGACTGGAGAGGTCGGGGTTCTTCTGGTCGATGGAGGAGTGATCATAGACGCTAGGAAAAATGGGTGATGGTGATGAAGCTCACCAAGGAAGATGCGGCAGTGGATTTTCCTCGAGAAACCTAGTTTTTTGCAGTAGTTTGGATTTCGTCTAGTTCGATGATCAGAGGCGATCGAGTGCAGCGAGCTTCAGGGAGGTGGAAGTTGACGTGAAGAGGGAGGCGACGCCGGAGTTTCAGACGTGACGATGGTCGGAGCGTGGGGAACGAGACGTTTCCAGGTTGAGGTAGAGATGTGCTTAGGTTTCCAGGTTTGGTTATTAAACTCGAATTTGATTTCGAGTCGAGTTGAGGGATTTCTGATGATTGAGTTGGGTTTTGGAGATGCCAGTGGACGTGAGAAGATCGCCGTCGATGGTCGGAATCGACCGAGGTTGCTGGGCATGTGCACAATGCACATTTGTGTTGATGCTTGTTGTTTCTGGGTTTGATCAGGATGGAACTCGAGTTTACTCGAGTAGTTCGAGTATCTTACTCAAAGTATTTAGGGTTTTGTCTCGAGTATTAGCAGGCCTGGTGAAGTTGTGTTGCAGGGGATTGTTGCTCGAGTTTTTCTCGAGTGATTGTGTTGGACTCGGAGAAATTTGGGGTTTTGCTCGAAGAAGTTGTTGTTTATCTCGGGTATTTTAGCTACAGGTTTTAAAACCTGTAAGTTTTATATAAAAAAAATTAAAACTGGGTTTTTAAATGAAAAATAGATATTTAAACAAGGTTTAAATCAAGTTAAGTTTGGTTTCAAAAGTAGTTTGAATCTCAGTTTTTAAATAAATAAAGCTTTTAAATTTAAAATTGTTTTAAACAAATTTGAATGATAAAGTGAATTTTTAAATTTGATTTGAATTCAAAATGAAATCGTGTTTAAATTCTTTTAATCTTCTATTTTAAGATAATTATTCTTTAAGTTGTAAAATAAAAAGGAGTTTGGAATTGTTTTAAACTTGTTAAGATTAATTTGATTTCATTTTAAATCTTAAATTTAAAATGAAATTTAAAAGTAAATGTAAATTAAATTGTTTTAAATACCTTATTAATGATAAATTGATCATTAAATAGAAAAAGGTTTTAAAGACTTAAGGATTTGTAATTATTAAGTTAACTAAATGGATAATTAATGACTAGAATTAATTAACTTAGAAATTAAGAGTTTAAATTTATTTAAATAAGATATAAGTTAATTAATTTAAGGTAAATCAATTGGTAATTAAGAATCATTGATTAAATAAGGTCTAATTTTTAATTAATGATTGGTAATCAATTAATGAATTAATTAAGGATTAATTAATGAGTGATTGATATTAATTAAAATGAAATTGATAATAAATCTTAGTTAATTAATTTAGGGGAAGTAACTAAAGAATTATAAATAGTTAATGAAGGTTGTTAACTAAGATTATGAAATAATCAATTAATGGGATTAATTTTAATAATTAATTAAATTATTATTTAAAATAAGCAGTTATGGATTGTTAAGCATAATTACTAAATGGAAGTAATTAAGGAATTAATTACTCATTGTAATTAATTCAGTTTAATATGAATTGTTTAAGTTAGTTAATTAAGTTAAATAATCATATGATGATGGGATAAGTATAATTACTTAGGGAAGTAATTAATGATAATTACTTGATGTAATTAACCGAGGGTGATTTAATAGTGAAAGTAATTGGAATATAATTACTTTGCACAATGAATCAAGGGATTAATTGAAAGCAAATTAATTAAGGAGTAATTAATTTATTTGATGGAGTAATTAAAGTAAGTTAATTACTGAATGGTATTAATCAGGGGTGATTAATAACTGTGATTTAATTAAGATTAATTACTTAAAGTAATTGATTTAGAAGGGTAATTAATTAAGATGGATTAGAAATCATTAATTAATATAAGTAATGATGTAATTAAAGGATTGGTCAATTAAGATCAATTAACCAATAATAAGTAATTAAAGAGAAATTAATTAGTGTAATTAAAGATTTAAGTAAACTAATTATAGTTAATCAATTTAATAAGTAATTAGAGGTTAATTTCCTTTTTTAGTCAAGGTTAATTAATTTGTGAAAATAAATTAAAGATTTATTACTTGGGTGTAATTAAAGTTAATTAATCAAGAGTGTAATTAAATCGAATAATTGGATGATGATAAATTAATTGATGAACAATTAATTAATAGATATATAAGCAAGATTTAAAAGGGTGAAGTAATTAATTTAATTTACTTTAAATTAATTAGAGATGATATAATTAATTTAATTCATTTTAAATTAATTATAGCTGATATGATTGCTTATATATGGATTGATGATATTGTTTACTTTGAATGGATTGAGATCTCAAATATGAGGTTAATGAATGCTATGTGATAGGTATGCTCTGATTTAAGTATGATGATAATATGGATTATCTGTTGTGATGATAATATAGGTTATCTTTTTATGTTGATGTGGATTATCTATTATGATATTGTGAATTATCTATCTGTCTGTATATGGATAATTGGACTGATTTGTTTTAAACTTTAAAACAACTTGGCATTAAAAGATACGTTTTGGATTTCGATAAGACCGGGATCGGGTTTCCATATTTGGACATCCGAAAACCACATCGTTCCAAATTAAGGTTAGGTCGTGAATTCTCAAGTGAAGATTCAGAATGCAAGGGTTATCGTCGTTAACTCTGAGGGTGATTCCAAAATGAGTGTAACGAGATAATGCCTTCGGTTTCGTTCGAACCCGGAACGAACTTGTATGGATTGAATGCTTTCAAAACATCGTCAGGTGGGCGATGAGCATTCTAAGAGATGTGTTCTCTAAAGGTAATCGCAGCCTCATGTCTCATCAACCGGGAATGGCTAAAACAGGGGAGGTGCAGCAAGGTTAGGTGGGTCATGCCCAAGCAGGACAAGATTTTCCCCTGTCTAGATGTCCCTTTTTATTCGGCTATGTGGACAGTTGTGAGCTCCAACTGTCAGGGTTGTCTTGTTCGGGACTGTTCAGTAAGGAATGGTTCCGGCCTTGTGTTATAGGGGGTCGGGAGTGATCCTCGGTACGTTGATCTAGGCCACGTACTGTGACGGGCGGTACCTCAGTAGCCCTGCCATTGTATGGAATTCAAAATCCAATAAGTGCCAACGGTTTTGATTGTATTACCCACTTTTGTGGCTAGTAGCTGGAATTTAATAATGTAACAATTTCGGCTATTTCATATTTACTTGAAAACCCTAGACACTATTATAATATCATAGAATTTCCTATTAAATGACTTGGTTAGCGTAAGGTAAAAACTTACCACATTTATTCGTGGGAAGTCTTACGTGATACCTTTTATTTTCAAATATTTTCAAAAATTAAGCAACTTTAACCTGTTACTCATACCAGACCCATGTCTGACCCGGAGTTTATTTCTGTTTTTCCTAAACTCTCGGGTACTCAAATTTTTACGGGTAGCCAAGGGATTCATGTTAGATTTGACGACTTCTGGAGGAGCAATGGAGCAGGAGGCTTCGGCGTTGTAGATATATATAATTCTCCTGTGTTGGTATCTCTGTGTTGTATTGTTTATTGAATTGTATAACTAGATAGGTGTCTATAACTGTCGTATGTGATGTATTACCCGTGTAACTCTGATGGATGTTGTATATTATGTAAATACTTATGTGATTAATATAGTTTATTCATTCCGCTGTGAGATTCTGATGTTGTTGTTCTTTCTTCTCTATCTTTTCTATTTTCTCATCCCTTTCTTTCTTCAAGATGAAACGGATTTCTGGGGTCAGAAGTCCGGGTCGTCGCAAATCTGCACCCTTTTTGTATCTATGAGACAAAACTGAACCATGCCCTTACCCTTCAAGCCTTGAAACTAATTACTCCTACTTGGAAAATTATCTGCAACCTTGCTCAATCTCCCTACGGGAGAATACTGATGCTCTATGACCCTCTGGTCTTCAATGTTGCTCAGCTGCTATTCCACAAACAGTTTATTCATTCGAGAATAACACAGATTTCCTCATCTATAGATTTCTTACTAACCTCTGTCTATGCTGAAAACTCTATAGTTGCTAGATAACTGCTCTCTATTCTCACCTTATCATCCACCTCATTGCCTTGGATATGTTTGGGTGATTGAAACTGTATGCTCAAACAGTCTGACAAATCTGGTGGCTCTCCTCTAACCTTAAGGGACACTACTCCTCTAAACCACTCTATCATCAATGCTAATCTGTACTTAACTCCTACTACACGTGAAAAATATTCATGTAATAACTACAGTAGATCAGGAAAACTAACTCTTTGTAATCTAGATAGAACTTTCTACAACATGGCAACCATCTCCCAATGGCCTTCCCTCCATACCCATGCCCATCCTCGCCCTCTCTCTGATCATTCCCCCTCCTTGTCACATGGGGTTCGGTTCAAATTAGAAGCTTTCCTCCTTTTTCATTTTTTAATAAATGGACAAATCACAAAGAATATATCAAAATTTTAGAAAAATTAATGGAATGCTAACATTTATGGTAACCCTATGTTTGTTTTACAAGGCAAGCTTCTCAAAGTCAAACAAGCATTAAAGACTTAGTCTTCCTCCAAATTTGGTAAAGGTCGTAAACTCTCAACAACAATTAGAACTGAATTTCTTACTTGTCAACATGATATGTTAAACAATCCTCACAATGGTCAACTAGTAAACAATGCAAAAAAAAAACTTGCTAAAGATCTTGAACTAGCTCTTATCTCTGAATATAACATATTGAAGCAAAAATTCAAAACTCAATGGGACACATATGGAGATAGAAACACTGCTATATTTCACAAGTCTTTAAAAATCAAAAATGCAAATAGGAACATCCATTCCATTAAAGATATTAATGGCACTGCTGTTAATGACTCATCTGGAATTAAAGAAGCATTGCTTGACTACTTTCCTCAACCCTCTATAATCCAACCCCTATGCAACCTGATCTTGATACTCTTATACATATACCTATGTCTGGTATTTCTGGTCATCTCTCGAAATAACCTCTGAAGAAACAAAAGCAGCAATATTATCTAGGAATTCCAACAGCTCTGCTAGACCAGGTGGCTTCAATGCCCTCTTATATGAGTAGGGATGGGATATTGTTAAGCATGAGGTGACTGCTGCAGTCAAAAACTTCTTTAAGAATAACTAGATGCCTATAAGTATTAACTCCACAAAACTTGCTCTTATTCCAAAAGTTGATTCTCTTGAAAGTGTTAATCAGTTTAGACCTATTGCGTGTTGTAATGTTGTCTACAAGTGCATTGCAAAAATCATAACCGCTAGAATGAAAAATGCTTTGCAAACAATTATTTCCAAAAACCAAAATGCCTTCCTTCCTGAAAGGAGTATGTCTGATAATGTTATCCTTGCTCATGAACTAATGAAAGGCTATGGTAGGAAAATATATCTCTTAGATGCTTCCCAAATCTTGATCTTGAAGAAGCATTTGATACTCAGCGGTATACCATAGCTATCATCTTGCAAAAAATAAAATTCCCTCTGCCTTTTGTTTCCTGGATTCATTCTTCTATTTCTACACCTTACCATAGCTTATCCATTAATGGTGAAACATTTGGTTACTTCAAGGCCACTCAAGTAATCAGACAGGGAGACCCTATCTCGCCATACCTCTTCATTGTGGTTATGAAATGTCTTACTATGATGTTAACCCTTAAACCTAACTGCAAAAATCCACTCATTGTGTCACTTTTGTTTGCTGGTGACTTAATTATTTTCTCCAAGCCAAATAGCAAATCCATATCTAGCATCAAAAATGTCCTTCAGTCTTTCTACTTGGTCTCTGAACTTGAAGTTAACCATAATAAATCGGTCATCAAGATTTCTGGCCTTTCCATTATATGAATTCCTAGGCTCCGTACTCTGGCTGGCTTACCTAACTTGGAGGACAGTGGAATGTGGAGTTCCTTTAACTTCCTTAAAGATTTCTACAGCCCAATGTATGCCTCTCTTTGATAAAATAATTAGCAAGCTATCTTCTTGGCCATCTGATAAATTGTCAAATGCGGGAAGAATTGTGATAGCCAATTCCACTGCCATTTCCATAACCACATATTACTCAAGTATCTATATACTACCTGTTAAACTTATCAATATGCTAAATGGTGCCATTAATCATTTCATTTGGCATAGCAATCCTTATTCTAAGAAGCTAATCCCTATCGCATTCAAAATGATTACTAGACCAAAAAAATATGGTGGCCTTGGCATTCTCAATATGAAACTATGGAATAGAGCGACGGTCTCAAAGCATATTAATAGACAGCATCAACGAAAAGAAGATTTGCTTTCTGTTTGGATATAAAAGAATTTGATTAAAAATCAAAGCTTTCGGACACTCAAAGAAACTAGGTACTGCAGTTTGTTTTGGAGGAATTTGTTGCGTGCTCGTACGTGGTTTCTCCCTATTCATATAGCTGAGATAGATGAAAACACTTTGTTCCGGTATTCTCCATGGGCATAGAAATGAATGTTGCTCTCTGAAAACATCAACTCAACATTAAGATCATTGACGGGTATCCATGAACTTAACACAGTTAAAAAATTTCACTGACGATCACATAAATCTCCCCTATTACAGCTCCTATACTGTTACGCAGATGTGGAATTGTTTACACTCTTGATCTATTTCTAACATATTCTCCTCGCAATGGAACAACAAGCCTCACTGAATTAAACATGTTTATAACTCGCTGATCCATGGTTACCTAATTTTCCCTTGGCACTCAAGAATTTGGATGCCTAACTTGAAGCCAAAGGAAAATTTAATTCAATGGAAAGTGTTAAACAAAGCAAACCCTACCATAGATAATCTTCTCTACAAAGGCATTCTTTACTATTCCGACTGTGTTTTCTATGGCAATGCCCCTGAATCGAATGAGCACTTATTTTTTGAATGCGAATTTACTTCTTAGGTGCGGGAAACTCTTCGTATTTCATTTGATCAACCTTCTCCTTTCTCCAGCTCTGAATTAGAGTGGTTCGGTATTTTCAAGCAGATGAGACGGCGAAGCAAATCTGTGGATTTATTGATTGGGTTGCTCAAGAAATCGATCGCGATAATATGGGGTGAGAGAAATAAGAGTATCTTCATGCATGCAGAAAGAAATAGTTTAGTTTTAATACGTTTAATTGCTTCTGGGATTCGTATTTCAACCTACCATTGATTTTTCCTTTGGGCTTGGTGGGCCTAAATGAATGATCAACGGGCTTTTTATTTGTTTTTATTTTCCACCGTTTTATGGTGGCTTGTTACCATAAAATTTCCTTCCATCTGTAAAACCTGGTTAGGGGCTAGTTCCTCCCCGTTAGCTTTTCTAAAAAAACGTTACCCCTATTCATGGATTCCTTTTATGAATTCCTTTTCATATATTAACTCATTCGACACCTTCCAAATTTACCTTCATCTTTAATTCCAAAATAGGATCAACTATTTTCAAAAACAACATTCCATATCCTATAATAAATCCACCCCTTTGTGTGATTTATTCCCCATTTATCCCATGATAAAGTTTCCCTAAATTTTTAAACACTGTTTATAAATCCATATTTTTATTAAAAAAATATGATTTTACAAATCTTCACTTCCTTTGTAAAATATCACCTTTATAAATTATCAAATTTATTCATCTTTATAAATAAATTATAATATATGTACCTATATATAAACACACACACACATATATATTAGTTTATATAAAATGGTCAATAAATATTTATATAAAAATATTTCTATTTTCATCTTAAAACAATATCCTTTATTATAAAGGAGGTCTTATTTTCTAAGATATTAAAAATCTTTGCTCGCAGTTCAGAAACTCTATTTAAAAATGTTTTATAAAACTAATAAATTATAATATCCACAAAAATCATACCTTTGATTTTAAAATAAATTATTTCTTCAAATAATTCAAGAAAATTATTTAAAACATATATAATTTTCCAAAATCACTTTGAAATCCTCTTTAAAATCAGTCACCATTTTATGATATTTTAAAATACCAAAATATATGGCCCAGTGCTACTAAAGCACTAAATAAGCAAAATCGTGCCTATATCATCAATTATAACATCCAATATATCATATATCAATTTATATGAAAATAAATCAATAGTGTGAGGAATCATGTTGGATCCCTCCAACCTGTCCTCTTGCAGCATATATAGTATATAATCATAAAAATATAAATCAACTGCTTCGAGGTGGTATTCATATACAAAGGGTAATTCGTTCATACACGGGAACGTAATGGGGTCTCATCCACTCCAATAGGTGGAGATGTATCCAAATCAACAATATAAACTAGTAATTCATTCGAACAGTTAATAACAATCATAAAATACTCTCGCATCCAATAAATAAATTTCATTGATTATACAATATTCTAGTTAACCACAAAGTGAGATTAACTCACATTGATTTTAGTAGTTGCTAAAACATTTCGTTTTGAATTAAAATTGAATGAACATCCAATTTTAACCCAAAATCCTCACTATGTCTGAATCGATCTAATCTAATTCCATAACATAGCCTTCGTCGATATAATCGCAATGCGACTTGTCGCGCTCGATTCGGACCTCGTACGAACAAGTTATGGATTAACAAACATTTGATAAGATTAAAATTAACTTACTTAAATTAATTTAAAAATTAAACTTAACCCTTTCTTCCCCAAGCATTCAAGCATCTTCAGGCGCCTTCTTATATCTTATTTTTCCTTTGTTCGAACGTGCGCCAACCACGAACAACGACCGCCACTATCGCCTCCACGCCACCGCCGCTGCTCTCTTTTTCACCACTGCAGTGCCAGCATGCGCGCCTTACGCGAACGTGCAAAAATCAAGCCAAAACCCTACATTTCACTGCTGCGAACGCAGCCCAAATTTGGCCACCACATCACGGCATAGCATGATCCCACCATACAGCCGCTACACTGCCTCGTGTCAAACAAAACTCCAATTGGTCGCCTCGCTTGAAAATGCTTGAGAAGGCTTCGATTTATAATGACCGTTGGATTGGGCTATTTTAATTATTATTATTTTTAAAACGTGATTTTTTTTTCTGATTATGGAGATGCAATGATAAAGTGGGAGGGTATGGGCAATGATGTGGGCCAGTTATTTTTGCAAGGTACATATATAAATATTATTTAAATTAGAAATGTCTAATTTTAAACGTCCAAAAATCCCAACTACAAACGGGGCGTGCCGCCTGCCATTCTATATGTTATACTCCTATTCTGAAATACTGGAACTTGTTTCGAGACCTAATTCAGTCATATGCAGAAGATAGCTTTTCAACCCCAATTATATTATATAATTTCTGAAATTTAATTATATGCGTTACGATCTCACACGACCCTATGGTATGTCCAATCATCACGAAATTCGACGGCATATTATAATCCACTATTACGGATCCAGTGGAACTGGTTTCGTCAAATTTCGAAATAGTGCCCCGAAAGGCTTTTTATATTTAATTTTTTTTTGATAGAAAATGTGTGATCCTATAAAGAATATGAGAGCACACATTTTTATTTTTATAACGGGTAATTTCCAAAATCAGTCAAATCGCTTTTAAAACTAATTTGAAAGTTTTTTTCTTCATTCTTATTTAAATAAAATTTTAAATTAACTTTGAAATCATTTCTTTTCATATTAAATTCAAGATTCAATTATTTAAACAATTCCGAATATTGAATTCAACTATTTAATTATCAAATAAATCGCTATATTTGAAATTCAAATTTATTTAGCTTATATAATTAACTTTCCAATCTTTAAAATCAATTAAATATATCAAATTCAAATTACTGAAATCTTAGGTCGTTACACGTACTAAATTGAACTCACATAAGACTCCAATACCTTTAGCCTTACATTTTAAAAACCATTGATGAATAAGCATAAGCTTAATGATGCATCAAAACTGTACCTATCTGATCCGAAGCTAATGATGCACATGAATGAAGGAAAGTGTATGTACCTAAGCTAAAGCCATTTTATTATTACAAAAATAACATTTTTTATCATCAAATATATTTTTCTTTTTTTAAAATTCTATTGTATTCAACTTTTCATGTAAAATTGACCACATATGCGCCTTAGCTATAAGTGGAGCGCTAATTTTCCAAATGTATTTAAATATTTTCAATTTAGTTCTCGAAAAATTAATGAACTTATAAAATGAATTAAATGTGTATTTCTTACTAATGTCCCAACGCCATGTTATAATATCTTTTTCATTATCGATAGTATATAATTCCAATTTAGCACACAATAAAGAAAATTGTGCAAAAGTATTTCTTGTTAACGTATAATTAAAACTAAATTCTCAAAGAAAGTTTAAATTAGGTCTATAGATATCAGAAATTTGGTACATTTTTAAAATTACATGTTTCATACAATTTTTTAAATTCCACTTTAAGAGGAATAACCGATAACCAACATTCATGCCAAAACGAAGTGTTATTACTAGAATGTACAACATTATTAATTCCTAAATTATATATATCAAAATTTAAAATTATTGATTTCCAGAAGTGAGATATGTTGTTTGTATTACTTGTATATGAATGAAACAAATTAAAAGTACCTCCAAACCATTGGTTCGATATTAATTCTTTCCATAATAAATTTTCATTACTGTCACTAAATTTTCATATCCATTTTTTTAAAAGCTAAATATTTAAGTTATGCAAATTTATAATTCCTAAACCTCTTTCATTTATAAACTTACAAACTATTTTCCAGTTTACAAGACAATTAGAGCTACTATTTAAATTATCTCCACTCCATAAAAAATCACTCCTCATTTTATCAATTTTATCGATTACCCATTAGGGAAACGATAATGACATTCAATAAATGGGTAATGCAGATAAAACCGAGTTAATAAGAATAATTCGACCCTCTCTCGATAAGAATTTACCATCGCATTTAAACAAATCTTTTGTTAATTTTATCTATAATGGTACTCTAATCGTCATGTTTATGTTTCTGTAGCCTAATTAAAGAATCTAAATATTTTATAGGAAATTTCATTGTTTCACGATTCAATATGTGTGCAATTTGATTTTTAATATTGTGTGTAATATTTAATACTAAAACTAAGCTTTTGTCAAAATTAATCTTTAAGCCAGCACAAAGTTCAAATCCATATAAAATAAATTTAAGCGCAATAATATGTTTAGGAAAATAGGATGTAAAAATCATAGTATCATCTGCAAATTGTAAAACATAAAGGCCATTACCAATAATTTACTTATACTATCTAGTATTCTATTACTAGTAGCTACTTTAATAATTATAAGAAAAACATCAGCAGATAAATTAAATAACAAGGGTGACAATGGATCCTCTTGTCTAATCTCATCTTGATTGAATTTTATTTCCTAATATTCCATTAACCATAATACTAGAATTATCTGTTTTAAGCAATGACATAATCCAACCTATCCACCTGACACTAAAAACTCCTAGCCGTTAATACACCGTTGAGAAAAATCAAATCAACTGAACCAAAAGCTTTATAAAAATCAAATTTTAAAAGAGCACAAGTGATACTATTTTTGCAACAGTAGTTAATATATTCTTGAACTACTGCTACACCATCGTGACATTCCTACCCTTAATGAAAGCTGTTTAAGTGCTATCTATTAATGCATTCATTTAGTATTTAATTTGTTATCTAAAACCTTAGAAATGATTTTAAATGAACAATTTAGTAATGAAATAGGTCTAATTTTTTTAATTGATTAGCACCTAGTTTCTTATGTAATAGAATTACATCTACGAAATTAAATCTACCTAACTGCAGTGAACCATCATGAAATTCATTGATCATTTTTATTATATCTTATTTTAGCACATTCAAAAAAATTTCATAAAATAAAATAGGAAATCCATCCGGACCTAGAGCTTTATCATTAGTCATATCCTTTAGTCTTTACAATTTCCTCCTCCATGAATGGATCATTTAACCCTACTAAGTGGTTGAAAGGGTCGAAAGTAGCCTTCTGCTCCAGTGACCACTTTTCGAAGCAAGTGCTTCTGCATGCATGAAGACCTTTTGAACGAGTTAAAGCAACAACTTTCGAAGACAATGCATAATAACCTTTCATATGTGTGCCAAACTTTTCGAGTCCAAAGGTTTCGCCTTCACTCAAGTTACTCTGAAGCACATCTTGGTTGAAACAACTCTTTAGGAAGCAAATTTAAACCTTTCAAACGGGTTGAAACCTTTGATATATAGGGAAGGTTTAGCATCAAGTCGCAAGCATATGTTTGGAAGCTAAAAACAACATCGAAACCATTTCCAGTTCAACATCTTCGAAGCCACTGGAAACAACCCATCGATAGAGTCGAAGCTCAAAGCAACATAAAGAAGAGAAGGCGTAACCGCCCCCTTTTGATGAAGATGGAAGCATTTGATCCCATTCAAAAGCATTGCAATGGAGAGCGTGAGTGCCGAAAGGGTCGGAATGCATCTGAAGCCACCTTTCGACCATGTCGAAAGCACTGAGTCAAAAGCTGTAAACCCATGTCTATAATAAGACCCAAGGGGTCTGGTTTAGGGGATCAAAACTCAGTCAATCCATTCTTGTATTTTATTAATTCTTCAAAATTGTAAACCCTAAATTGAATTGGGAAAAGTTGATCAATAAAGGCTTTGTTAAGTTAATAAGGGGAAGTCTTCAATATTCTTAACTACTTAGTTGTTTCGAAGTTTTATTAGTTCTAACACTGTTTTCCAGACGTCGACTCCATCGGAAGACATCTTCCGATTTGATCGAAACCCCAGCAACTTCAAGTAGTCCAAATCCATAACTTTAAGAGGTTTTTCGCTAGACCTTTACCTCTTAGTGGATTGAATCCTTGACCCAAGTTGTCTTTCTTTTTAATTCAAAGTTGGAACCCAAGTCATTTAAGAGTCCAGCTTTTGATAGGGATGTAACCGTTCAGGACAAACCTCACCTTTGAACCTTAGACTGTCTTTTAAGCTTCTGTAACCACTTCGAAAGGATAAACAACCTACTTTATTTAGTTTGAAAGTCTACAGAGAGGGGAATTTAAGCCTTTCGACCAAGTCGAAAGGTCAACAAAAAGGAAATTACATAATAAGGACTATTCAAAAGGTAATCCAAAGGAGGCATTCACACCCTAGCTCTCTCCAACAAATCAAAAGAGATCTTAAGGACTAACCTTTCAACTTTGGGGTGTTGAGAAGTTTTCTTGTTAATGTTTTGGTGCTAGAAGGCGGGCTTGAACCTTCGATTGAACATCCATCACCACTTATCTCTAACCAAATCCTATTTCAAGCTTAGCTACTTTGATCTAACTTCATCATGGCTGGCAAAGTTAAAAGATCTGAGCATGGATCTTCTAAACCATACTTAATTAGATTCTACCTAGAGGCCGCTAATGATAAGAATCTTGAGGAAGAACAACTGTTAAGGATGAAGGCTTTAAAAATCATAATAAAAAAGAAATTTAAAGCCTATGATCCACTTAAATGGAGTTTAAATCCTTTTCATATTGTCCCATCCTAATCTGTGCTTTAGGGGAAAACAAAAAGGAAAGCGATAATTTGTTTGACTAAATGAGAAAAACAATTCGATACTATACCAAAGGCATAATCTTTGAAGAAGGAATAATGGCAGATTACAATGCCTTTGCACACAAATAGGATCAAGTCACAAGCGGGACAATACCTATACAGGAACCTAAAGAGTTTTAAAGAGAAAACTAGTTATTAAAGGAGAACTCCAGAGCCAAATTATAAAAGATTTAGAAACCATCCTTAAGAAACAAGTTTCAAATCAAGACTTCCTAAAGATTGCAATCTAACAACATTCATGGAGAATGTCTACTTGTTCACAAAGGATGAGCTCAACTATTGGCCATCACAAAAGAAGAAAACAAAATATGAAAGGAATCTGAGAGAATCCTATTGCCATTACCACATGATGAATGGTCATAAAACTAATCACTGCAAATCCTTCGAAGGAATGATAATCAACTTTTACCGTTAAGGAAAAATCAATGTGTTTGTAAAGAAATACTGAATGAGATCAATAAAGAGCTACTTTTCTTTAAAGAGAATCTACATGGTTGGGAGTGAAATGCTCCTTTTATTTGGACATTACCTTAAATGGTCAAATCCTTTGTCCGTGCTGTTTTGGCCAGGGCAGAGCACCTCCTAGAGCAAGGAGTGTAAGCCTTTAATCGCACCATGCTATGACCAGGTTAAAGCATCGACAAGCCCTTGGTCGCGCCTCTGGTCAGGTCAAGGCACCTCTTGGATGGAGGAGTGTAAGCCTTTATACGTGTGATGCTATGGCTACGTTAAAGCATCGACAAGCCCCTTGTCCACGCCACGCTATGGCTAGGGCAGAGCACCTCCTATGGGGAGGAGTGTAAGCCTTTATTCATGTCACGCTACAGCCATATTAAAGCATCGACAAGCCCTTGGCCACGTCTCTATTCAGGTCAAGGCACCTCTTGGAGGGAGGTTGGGTAAGTCCTTGGTTCCAGTCTCTAAGAATGAGCTAACCAAGAGCACCAAACAATAACAGACTAAGACATCCAAGCCCGAGAAGTAACGTATCTACAAAGGACTAAGATGTCGAAGCCCAAGAAGAGGCTCACCAAATAAAGGACAAGGACGTCCAAGCTAGAGAAGTGGCGTATCAAATAGAGGACTAGGATGTCCAAGCTTAAGAAGCAACCAATCAAACCACAACTTTATGCAAGGCCAAAGAGGATTAAACATGTCGGAGAAGACATAATCGAAGGAGTAGAACAGAACTCCGCTTCTTACCCGAATCTGGGTTTTGGGTCTCTCATTTCTGAGCTTCATCTATTAATACCCAAATTTGGGTTACATATCTCTCAATTCCTCATACCCAAATCTGGGTTTCGAGACTATACTTAATTTCACTTATTAACGCCCTTATCTGGGCTAGAGATTTCTATTATGGATTTCTGATTATCCACTATTAATACTTGAATCTGGGTCAAAGACTTCTATCAACTTCTATCAAGAAGATCATTATTATAAATTTTCGGTCATCATCCACTAATACCCAAATTTGGGCTTCAGGCTTCTAAAACTTTCAAATTTCATTAATGCTCGAATATGGGTCATTGGATGTCTATTATAAATTTTTAGATAATGATTTCTAGACTTCTATTATTTAATCATTATTAACCCTCTATTGGTAACCTTCAGAGGATGATTTTCTAATGCATTTATATCCTTGGCTGAGGATGCAATTTTCCTCCAACAGACTTCTGATATTCCAGCAATATGGTTAAAGTTAAATTCTTAATTATTTCTCATCATGATCACATATGGGTTTCAAGATATTTAATTAGATACGATTACTATTCATATATTACCATACAATTGAGATGATTTGTTAATCTACACGAATGATATATATAGACTTTTATATCTATTTCAAGCTAACAATAGGAAAAAAAATTTGCTTCGTACTTTTCAAGGAAATTGGAACAGTAAAGAGGAATGAAAGTTCCAACAAATACAGAAATTATGGTATGAGCTATCAAACAAATATTTCAGAGATAACACTACAGGAATGATCACAAACCAGGTGATATTTACAAAATTTACATGATTTACATAACTTATGAAATTATTTACAAGTATAATGAGCAAATATATACATTTCATAGATATGAATCTTTCATAAATCTTGGGCAGCCTTGTTCAAATTCTGAACAATTAAAGGATTTATGATGTGACGGATAGCGATACAAAGAACTTCTTTGAGTTTCTTCTTTTTCTTCCTTATCATGTCTATATCATCAATTGCATCAATATTAGTTTTCAAAGTGCGATTGGAAGCTCTATTTGCATCTTTAAGGGTCTTATTTTCCCTTTCCAATTCGGCGACTCGCTTTCGAGTTTTTGAATTCTAGCAGCATATTCGTTTATGCGCTGACCTTCTGCTGTTTGTTAAAATATTTCATTATTTTGAACTTAGCTTTCCTACACCACTCGCCCACTACCTTCTCGACTAAGCCAAGGGAAGGATTGGTCATAGTGGGAAAATTCTGAGCAGCAAGGGAAGTAGATCTTGTTGTTTTAGCAATAGATGAAGTAGCACAGGAGACTGGTAAACAATACTCGAGATATTATCCCCTATAATAAATTCCAACGACTCGCACTGAGCTTGACTATCCTTCAATTTATCTCCAAATCACTTATTTGTTGGAAAAGTTCTAACATTTTATGATCGAAGTCAATTGAAGGGTTCGATTTAACTTGACGCTTCAGAGCGGAAATTTTTTCATTCTTACTATTAACGTCTGCTTCTAAACTGGAAATTTGGTCCCTAAGATTTCTGACAATATTTTTTTGAAGAGAAAATATTTTGTGCCATCTTAACGCTTCGATATTTCCATGAAAACGAGCAAGTGAAGTATCTTCAAGAAATCTGCTCTTTTCAAGATCCGCTAGCAGCATATCCTTAAGATCGATAAAGCGAGAAGCTAAATCTAGTGAGTGAGGCACTGCAAATAACTGTAATTCCTATTTAAATACAAAGGAAAAAAGAATGAAGTCAAAAAAAGAATGAAGTCAAAAAAAGAATGAAAAATCTCTTTATTACAGTAATAAAAGGTTAGAACTCAAGTAACAATGAAACTAAAGATATAGTAGACATTTGTTTTATATCTAAAGACGAGAAACAACATCTCTAACATTATTCAATGAATTAGCAAAAAGAATTACTGTAGAGTCAAAAGAATTGGTAATTCCTTTCGGAGTAATAACCGGGGGATATTTGCTATAATCTCATTCTCCGACTGGAAGGCTGTCATGACCGCAAATTAGTTTAGTATGGAATGTTCGGATCACCTTAAGTAACTTTGCTTTCTCATCACCAAGGAAATCGAAATGGAGATGAGGATGTTCCATGTAAAGTTTTTGTAAATCTCTAAGAAAACAATATATTGCCAATTTTGAAGATTTTAAGATTGATTCCTTTTCAAGATAAATTTTCTCAATTTTACATATTGACTTAGGTAATCTCTAAAGACAAGATTTCTTGAGGAACATTCTCTTTGTGATAACATAATAAAATATAGTTGAGTATAAAAAGAAGACTAAAAAAATATTTACAAATCAAAGTTATTACATATTCACAATCATTCATCCAGTTCATACAAAATTGACTTAGTAAATAATTCTAAAAAAATTGTCCTTGTAAAACTTGAGTTTTACAAGGTAAAGGTCCTGGGGAATTAATCCGACTCGTGGCAAGTTCCAACATGCTCCGGAATGCGAGTCAGATCCGAATTCACCCAAGTATATTTTGTAACGACCAAACTTCTATATCTCCAAGAAGTCGTATCGCTAATAAGAAAGAAAGGGATAGAAAAGAGAAAGAAAGAGAAGAAGAAGAAACAACACATCAGAATCTAAACAGCGGAACGAATAAATTATATTAATAACATAAAATATTACATAGTTTACAACCACTATCAGAGTACACAGATAATACTACACATACTAGACAGTTATAACACGTGTCTAGTATTTAGAACATAATACAACCTCAGAGACATCATAGAACACACAGCGGAATACTAATATCTAACGCAGAAGCCTCCTGCTCCATTGCTCCTCCAATATCCGTCAAAGCTAACCTGAAACCCTTGGCTACTCGTAAAAATTTGAGTACCCAAGAGTTTATGGAAAACAAAAATAAACTCCGGGTCAGACATGGGTCTGGTGTGAGTAACAGGTTAAAGTTGCTTAACTTTCAAAAACCCTTTGAAAAGAAAGGTATCACGTAAGACTTCCCACACATAAACATGGAAAAGTTTTTACCTTACGCTAACCAAAACATTTGATAGGAAATCCAGTGATATTATAATAGGGTCTAGGGTTTCAAGTAAATATGAAATAGCCGAAATTGTTACATTATTAAATTCCAGCTACTAGCCACAAAAGTGGGTAATACAATCAAAGCCGTTGGCACTTATTGGATTTTGGATTCCATACAATGGCAGGGCTACTAGGGTACCGCCCGTCACAGTACGTGGCCTAGATCAACGTACCGAGGAGTTCTCCCACTCCCCTGCAACACAAGGCCGGACCTATTCCATACTGAACAGTTCCGAACAAGACAACCTCGCAGTTGGAGCGCGATTCCAACTGCCCACTAAGCCGAATAAAAAGGGACCTCTAGACAGGGATCAATCTTGCTCTCCAGTGGGTGCTACCCACGAAGCCTTGCTGCACCTCCCCTGTTTTAGCCATTCCCGGTTGATGAGGCTTGAGGCTACGATTACCTTTATAGGACACATTACTTAGAATGCTCATCGTCCACCTGACGATATTCTGAAAGCATTCAATCCATACAAGTTCGTTCCGGCTTCGAACGAAACCGAAGGCATTATCTCATTACACCCGTTTTGGAATCACCGTCAGAGTTAACGACGATAACCCTTGCACTCTAAATCTCCATCTCGAATCTATAAGTACTATTCCGTCAAACTCATTACGGAATCACCCATAGAGTTATACTGACCTATAGCCCTTACACCTCGAGTCTTCACTCGCTCCACTTGGATTAACGACCTAACGTTTAATTGGAATCGATGTGGTTTTCGGATTCCAAATATGGAAACCCGATTCCAGTCTCATCGAAATCCAAAGCGTGTCTTTTAGGTCCAAGTTGTTTTAAAGTTTAAAACAGTTCAATCTAATTATATATATACACACAGATAGATAACTCATAGATTCACAACAGATAATTATCATTATCATAACCACAGATAATCCACATTTATCACTATCAAAGATAACCCATATCACCATCACAATGCAACCAATACATCCATATCACTCAACATTATTAATCTCATAGCCGAGATTCAAAACCATTCAAAGCAACCAATAACAACCATTCATAAGCAATGACCTATAATCATACTATCTATAATTAATTTAAAATGAATTAAATTAATTATATCATATCTAATTAATTTAAAATGAATTAAATTAATTACTTACACAATATAAATCTTGCTTACATTATCATTAATTAATTACAAATTAATTAATTGATTAACCTCTAATTTATCATCTTAATTAATCAATCCTGATTAATTATACTTTAATTAATTTCACAAAATTAATTACCCTAAACCAAATACAGTAATTAACCCTTAATTACTTCATTAATTAATTAACTATAATTAATTACATTTAACCTTAATTAATTACAATTAATTAATTATCCTTAATTACTTATTATTGATTAATTAATATTAATTAATCAATCTTAATTACATCATTAATTATATTAATTAATGATTCTTAATTATATTTAATTAATTACTCCATTAAATTAATTACTTTCAATAATTAATCTCACTTAATCCATAATTATTAATCACCTTTGATTAATCTCAATCTGTAATTAACTACTTTAATTATTCCATTCAACTAATCTTTATTTAATCCTTTGATTAATTATACAAAATAATTCAATCTAAATTATTTTTAAAAATCCAAACCTCATTCATTAATTACATCCAGTAAATATCTTTAATTACTTCACTAAGTAATTTTAGTTCATTAATTACATCAAGTAATTATTACCAAATCCAATGTTTAAAATTAATTAAACTTAATTAATTAATTTAAACATATCTCAATAACTCCATTAATTACATTAATTACTTCTATTAAGTAATTAACTTAAATAAACTTCACAATTGATTATCATTTAATTAATTAATCAAATTAATTATTTAAAATTAATCATATTAATTAATTGTTAAATAATCCTTAGTTAATGACCTTCATTAACTATTAACCAAACTTTAATTACTTCTCTTAAGTAATTAACTTCATTAATCATTATTAATTTATTTAAAATTAATCTTCAATACCCAATTAATTAATATTTAATTATTAAGTTAATTAAGCATTATCTGTAACTTAATTAGTCATAATTACTTGATTAATTAATTACTAATTATTAATTAAATCAAATTAATGATCCTTAATTATGGATTAATTACCCTTAATTAATTAATTAACTTAAACTTTAAATTAATAATTTAAAACTCTTAATTATCTTAATTAAATAAACTACTCATTTAATTACCTTAATAATTAAATGATAATTTAAAATCATTAATTAATTCTAAATTTATTTTAATATAAAACCTTCCTTAACAATAGTTAAGTTATCATACTATTGCAAATATTCTTTTCAAATACAATTTTATTTTTCATTTTAAGTTCAAGTTTGAAAATGAAATTAAATTATCTTTAACCAAATTAAAAACTTAGAATTCCACATGATAAAGAATGCTTATGTAAAAGAAATTTAAAGATTTAAATTAAATTCCATTTTAATCTCTAATCATTTAAAATATACTTTAACTTTTAACTTATTTACAATATTTAAATTTATAAACTTTATTTCCAAAATTTAAGATTCAAATAAATTTTGAATTCAAATTTAAAATTCTGATTTAACTTAATTAAATCCTCTTTTACATCCAAACTCCATTTAAATTCAAATTCTTTACTTTCACTTCACACTTCTTAAACACTTAATATTATTCAGTCAATTTGAATTTAAAACTCATTTTTTTCCCAAGCTAGATTCAAATTTAACTTAAATCTATTTTTAAACTTAGATTTAAAGTTAATTCAGATTGCAAACTAAATTTAAATCTCATTTAAAACTTCACTTCATTTAACTTTAGGTTTTTAATCTTATTTTAAAAATTTGAACAGAGTTACAGGTTTCTGAATAAAAAAAACCCTGTAACACTGTATTTACCCGAGCCAACTCGAATTCTACTTCGAGTCAACCAGCTCTCAACTTCGAGCAAACCTTCTACATGCATCGAGTCACACCCGAGCCCACAACTCCACAATTCCTACAATACATTCTTCACCAGAAATGAAGTTCACCGTGCATATGCACGGTGACTTCAATCACCTCCGACCATCTCTGGTGGTCGTCCCAAATCGGCAACCTTCTTCATATCCAAACAAAATCATCAGAAAATCACTTCAAACTCGAAATTTGAAGTCGAGGACTCAACTTCAAACCTGGAACAGCAAGAACGCCCACCTCCCAAAACCTGTCAACACATCATCTACGGTGTTCCGACCCCCTGAGGACCTCCACCTCCGGCCACAGCTTCGTTTAGGACCAAACTATCAACGCTTAAAACCGAGTTGAACTCGATCATCCCTATAATCCATACTGACCCAATCATTATGCACAGTTAAAACTAGGGCTACAGGAACAAAATCACTACCGCTGCTTTCCTGTTAATTTTCATCAACATTAAAAAAATTCCCTGAATCCATGCACAATTCCAAATCAATGCTGAAGATTACAACATCCAAAATTTTGTAGATTACCAGAAATCTCTATTTTTTTCTTTTCTGTTCATTACAGAACTCCACCTAACCCTTATTCCTAAAAGTCTGGATTTTAGTGCTAAAAATCATGATTTTATTTATAGATTCATTCCTTAATACTGAATCTTTAAATTCATAGTTTGAAAATTTGTGTTTTTAAAACATGCACTGGTATTTAAAGATATACAGAGATACTATAATTCTAAATTTAATTAAATTAAATTTTAAACCTTATTCTATGATAATTCAACATCTAGTTTGTAAAATAGATCCTAATAAAAATTGTTTACAGGAAGAATTGAACTCAATTCAAAAACATGGATCAGTATATATTGAACAGAGTTAATTCTGTTGAATAGAAACATATGTCTCACATTTATATACATAGCAGGTTCACACAACACATTCATCTAATCATCACAAACATGCAACCAGAAATTTTCATACTAAATTTTTATTTCAAAAATAATGTTACTCACCAGATTTAAAATGAAGGCAGAGCTTTCCAGATTTGAAAAACAGGTTGATGAAAAGCTTCAGAAAACTTCGAATCTCTAAAAACTGAAATCCATTTGCTTGAATTAAACCTTATACTTGAAAATGAAGTTGCTTGCTTTGATTAGAAACTGGATTGTTTTGCTTAGATCCCGGGTTTGCTTTGCATACAGCTACTACAGGATTTTCAGATTTTAAGAAATGCAGGTTTGCTCTTTTTTTTTCTTGAAGAATTGGAAGGCTACAGTTTTAAAGAGGGGTTTGATTTGCAAGTTTACTGAATTACAGGAATTTTTCTTACAGGCTTTGCATGTTTTGAACTGGGCATTTGAAGATGATTTCAGATTGTAATTTTTTTTAAGGGGATTACTGATTTTTGGGATGAAGAAGTGATCATAGATTTTAGTTAGGGATGATTTGTTTTTATGAAGTATTGATTCATACTTGCCTTTAAAAAATTAAAATAGAAAAGAAAAGAAAAAGATAAGAAACACATGTATTTATAAGGGTAAAATTTGATTTATAAAAATGAAAGAAAAAATAAAAATAAAGACACTTGTCTCAAATTTTAACAATTGTCAACTCCTTAGTTTATTTGCTAACATGTGTTATATGGTGTCTTAATATTCTTCCACTTGTCTTAAAATCACAATTAGTATTTAATCAAAAGTTTACTTAATATTTATTTAAAAGTTAATTAGTATTAGTTTAGTATGTTATTATAAGATGAATGTAAACCTATGTTTATATAAATTAGTTAATCATGTATTTATTCATATGTAGATAAATTTTAAAATGAAATAAATGCAATTTTATCTATAAAAGAAAGCTTATATAAATATTTCAAAATCAAGACAAATTAAAAGCATTTATACTTTAAATTTTAAAAACTTTTAATTCAAGTTCAAACTGAATTTTTGAAACCCAGTTTATTTACAAATACCACTACAAATTTGAATTATGAAAAACAATAATTTTTGTTAAAATTTTTTTCTGTTGAAACAATGTATTATTATATTTTTTAAAATAACAATATTTAATAACCATAAATAACTTATAAAAGAAATTCTTTATTTATTCATAAATTATTTATTTTATTCAATTATATTTGAAAGAAAAACAAAATAACCTTATTGCTATTTATTAAATTTTAAACTTGAGCTAAACATATTTTAAATCATTTCAATATTTTTCTTATGTATTTAAAACCATATTTATTTATGAAATAACCTTTTTAAAAGTTTAACCTTAAAATAAAATCATAATTTACAATTTTACTAAAGATACATATTTTATAGAAAACAGGATTCATTTAAAACAATACCTATTTACAATATATACAATATTCTATATATATTATAAATATAAAACAAATATTAGATTTAAAAAGATAAAATCTATCAATTAACTATTTATTTTATTGAATTATTAAATTAATTCAAATCTTATTACAAAGATTATCAAATCAATTTAATTTTTAATTCAGATTATTAAATTGATATTGCTTTAAAATTCCGGGTCATCACATTCCTCCCCCCTTAAAAGAATTTCGTCCCCGAAATTTAAAACAAAGGTAATTTAATAATCTATTTAAAGGATTAAATTTTAAAACATAAGCATATACCAATGATATGCTAACAGCTATAGAAATCAATTCACCCAATCAAACAAATCTAATTATCCAGGAAAATTCTGGATAAAACTTCCACGAGTTTCCCCGGTAAAATATCGAGATACTCGCTCTATAGATTCCAAACAATCAATACTATTAAACTATAGAGCTCCTATTCATCTATATCTACAGAACTAGACTGCATATCAGACTACAGACGAGTCTGACTCAACTACCAAACTCCATAACTGCTGGTTCTAAAACCAGAGATTGACCATACACGTACTCCCTCCGAGATACGTGAAACTCATCGAATTCCAGTTATCCAAACTGACAATTCAATCCTGAAAAACCAAACACCAATCCAACCAAAACACCGATAAAAGATCCAAACATCACTTAGCTAGCTTTTCTAATCTTACCAAAACTTATAGCTCCTGAATCAGAGAAAACTCCAACAACAACGAAGTCTCTAACTTCGAATTCCAAATTCCTCCTTCCCTTATCTACAAAAGCCTTCAGACAAATAGTAGGCTGCCAAAATCCAAACTGATCAGCTTAACCCTTGCTGATTCCTCTAGAACGATCAGAACCCAAAACAACCCAACACAATGATCTCCTCAAGATCAATCCAAACCAAAACACAATTCTATTCCATAAATAGCAGAAGACTACAAACTTCTCCAGATCCGGAAAAGACAATCAGAAACACTTTCTAACTGCTTCCGCTACACAACTCTGATCCGAAGTAGATAAGAAAATGCTGACAAAGAACACAAGCACCAACTGGACATCACCTCCAGAAATATAGTTCTACAGATCCATAAAGAAAACTCAAAAATTCCTCCAAAACTGAGTTACTTCATCAAACTCTATCTCTAGGAATCATTCTCCAACTAAACAGAATCACTGGTTCCACTCCTGGAATTCTATTTGATAAGAAAACTCAATTTCCGGATGCAAACCTCTGTCTTCCCAGAAGACATCCAGAAAATCTCCAACCATCCAAGAGAACACACAAACAATCGCAAGTCACTTTTGCGATCAACCCAGATAAATTTCCCAAAGAAAACCATTCTCTCTTTACCAAATAGAACAGCTTACACTGGTCTAGACAATCCATTGAAGAAACGGGTTCACTCTACAACTTCAGAATTCCATCTTCAGAAAAACTACTCAGCTAAGACCTCCTTGTCAGCTCACAGAATACTCCGAGTTGCCCTACTGACACCAATTGCCCAACTTCCTAATCCAAAGCTCTTCGAGAAACTCGGACTTCAAAGCAGACAGAAACACCACAACAACCTGCTGAATCCAGCCACAAAATCAAAACAGACTCACTTCTCAACTCGTTCCAAAGAAAACATCTTTTGGAAACAACCCATAGTCACTGCATCTCATCACGCAGTTACAACTTCCTGAGGTATTAAAATACCATCTACTGCTTCAGCCTAAATGACATATCCAAACACAACTAACCACTCTATACTTCAAAGATGTCTCCGAACCTTAACAGGTTTCCTTCAAAGATCGATGAAATACTTTAACACAACAAAACTTATTCGAGACGGTATTAGGTCTACAGTCTCGACAGATACACTCCCACCCTCAAACATCGGACTCCAACCAATGGTAGTAATCGTGTTACAAACACTACTACCTTATCTACCTTTATAACCTATATTGGAAAACCTGAACAGGTAACCCAACAGATAGGTAGAAATAGATAAATACATATAAATATATATTAAATTACAAATACGCTCTCTCAAGATAGACACCACTCCAGAGCCTAGGTATTCACTCAACCTAATGCTCTGATACCACTGTAACGACCAAACTTCTATATCTCCAAGAAGTCGTATCGCTAATAAGAAAGAAAGGGATAGAAAAGAGAAAGAAAGAGAAGAAGAAGAAACAACACATCAGAATCTAAACAGCGGAACGAATAAATTATATTAATAACATAAAATATTACATAGTTTACAACCACTATCAGAGTACACAGATAATACTACACATACTAGACAGTTATAACACTTGTCTAGTATTTAGAACATAATACAACCTCAGAGACAATCATAGAACACACAGCGGAATACTAATATCTAACGCAGAAGCCTCCTGCTCCATTGCTCCTCCAATATCCGTCAAAGCTAACCTGAAACCCTTGGCTACTCGTAAAAATTTGAGTACCCAAGAGTTTATGGAAAACAAAAATTAACTCCGGGTCAGACATGGGTCTGGTGTGAGTAACAGGTTAAAGTTGCTTAACTTTCAAAAACCCTTTGAAAAGAAAGGTATCACGTAAGACTTCCCATACATAAACATGGAAAAGTTTTTACCTTACGCTAACCAAAACATTTGATAGGAAATCCAGTGATATTATAATAGGGTCTAGGGTTTTCAAGTAAATATGAAATAGCCGAAATTGTTACATTATTAAATTCCAGCTACTAGCCACAAAAGTGGGTAATACAATCAAAACCGTTGGCACTTATTGGATTTTGGATTCCATACAATGGCAGGGCTACTGGGGTACCGCCCGTCACAGTACGTGGCCTAGATCAACGTACCGAGGAGTACTCCCACTCCCCTGCAACACAAGGCCGGACCCATTCCTTACTGAACAGTTCCGAACAAGACAACCCCGCAGTTGGAGCGCGATTCCAACTGCCCACTAAGCCGAATAAAAAGGGACCTCTAGACAGGGATCAATCTTGCCCTCCAGTGGGTGCTACCCACGAATCCTTGCTGCACCTCCTCTGTTTTAGCCATTCCCGGTTGATGAGGCTTGAGGCTACGATTACCTTTATAGGACACATTACTTAGAATGCTCATCGTCCACCTGACGATGTTCTGAAAGCATTCAATCCATACAAGTTCGTTCTGGGTTCGAACGAAACCGAAGGCATTATCTCATTACACCCGTTTTGGAATCACCCTCAGAGTTAACGACGATAACCCTTGCACTCTAAATCTCCATCTCGAATCTATAAGTACTATTCCGTCAAACTCATTACGGAATCACCCACAGAGTTATACTGACGTATAGCCCTTACACCTCGAGTCTTCACTCGCTCCACTTGGATTAACGACCTAACGTTTAATTGCAATCGATGTGGTTTTCGGATTCCAAATATGGAAACCCGATCCCGGTCTCATCGAAATCCAAAGCGTGTCTTTTAGGTCCAAGTTGTTTTAAAGTTTAAAACAGTTCAATCTAATTATATATATACACACAGATAGATAACTCATAGATTCACAACAGATAATTATCATTATCATAACCACAGATAATCCACATTTATCACTATCAAAGATAACCCATATCACCATCACAATGCAACCAATACATCCATATCACTCAACATTATTAATCTCATAGCTGAGATTCAAAACCATTCAAAGCAACCAATAACAACCATTCATAAGTAATGACCTATAATCATACTATCTATAATTAATTTAAAATGAATTAAATTAATTATATCATATCTAATTAATTTAAAATGAATTAAATTAATTACTTACACAATATAAATCTTGCTTATATTATCATTAATTAATTACAAATTAATTAATTGATTAACCTCTAATTTATCATCTTAATTAATCAATCCTGATTAATTATACTTTAATTAATTTCACAAAATTAATTACCCTAAACCAAATACAGTAATTAACCCTTAATTACTTCATTAATTAATTAACTATAATTAATTACATTTAACCTTAATTAATTACAATTAATTAATTATCCTTAATTACTTATTATTGATTAATTAATATTAATTAATCAATCTTAATTACATCATTAATTATATTAATTAATGGTTCTTAATTATATTTAATTAATTACTCCATTAAATTAATTACTTTCAATAATTAATCTCACTTAATCCATAATTATTAATCACCTTTGATTAATCTCAATCTGTAATTAACTACTTTAATTATTCCATTCAACTAATCTTTATTTAATCCTTTGATTAATTATACAAAATAATTCAATCTAAATTATTTTTAAAAATCCAAACCTCATTCATTAATTACATCCATTAAATATCTTTAATTACTTCACTAAGTAATTTTAGTTCATTAATTACATCAAGTAATTATTACCAAATCCAATGTTTAAAATTAATTAAACTTAATTAATTAATTTAAACATATCTCAACAACTCCATTAATTACATTAATTACTTCTATTAAGTAATTAACTTAAATAAACTTCACAATTGATTATCATTTAATTAATTAATCAAATTAATTATTTAAAATTAATCATATTAATTAATTGTTAAATAATCCTTAGTTAATGACCTTCATTAACTATTAATCAAACTTTAATTACTTCTCTTAAGTAATTAACTTCATTAATCATTATTAATTTATTTAAAATTAATCTTCAATACCCAATTAATTAATCTTTAATTATTAAGTTAATTAAGTATTATCTGTAACTTAATTAGTCATAATTACTTGATTAATTAATTACTAACTATTAATTAAATCAAATTAATGATCCTTAATTATGGATTAATTACCCTTAATTAATTAATTAACTTAAACTTTAAATTAATAATTTAAAACTCTTAATTATCTTAATTAAATAAACTACTCATTTAATTACCTTAATAATTAAATGATAATTTAAAATCATTAATTAATTCTAAATTTATTTTAATATAAAACCTTCCTTAACAATAGTTAAGTTATCATACTATTGCAAATATTCTTTTCAAATACAATTTTATTTTTCATTTTAAGTTCAAGTTTAAAAATGAAATTAAATTATCTTTAACCAAATTAAAAACTTAGAATTCCACATGATAAAGAATGCTTATATAAAAGAAATTTAAAGATTTAAATTAAATTCCATTTTAATCTCTAATCATTTAAAATATACTTTAACTTTTAACTTATTTACAATATTTAAATTTATAAACTTTATTTCCAAAATTTAAGATTCAAATAAATTTTGAATTCAAATTTAAAATTATGATTTAACTTAATTAAATCCTCTTTTACATCCAAACTCCATTTAAATTCAAATTCTTTACTTTCACTTCAAACTTCTTAAACACTTAATATTATTCAGTCAATTTGAATTTAAAACTCATTTTTTTCCCAAGCTAGATTCAAATTTAACTTAAATCTAATTTTAAACTTAGATTTAAAGTTAATTCAGATTGCAAACTAAATTTAAATCTCATTTAAAACTTCACTTCATTTAACTTTAGGTTTTTAATCTTATTTTAAAAATTTGAACAGAGTTACAGGTTTCTGAATAAAAAAAACCCTGTAACACTGCATTTACCCGAGCCAACTCGAATTCTACTTCGAGTCAACCAGCTCTCAACTTCGAGCAAACCTTCTACATGCATCGAGTCACACCCGACGCCACAACTCCACAATTCCTACAATACATTCTTCACCAGAAATGAAGTTCACCGTGCATATGCAAGGTGACTTCAATCACCTCCGACCATCTCTGGTGGTCGTCCCAAATCGGCAACCTTCTTCATATCCAAACAAAATCATCAGAAAATCACTTCAAACTCGAAATTTGAAGTCGAGGACTCAACTTCAAACCTGGAACAGCAAGAACGCCCACCTCCCAAAACCTGTCAACACATCATCTACGGTGTTCCGACCCCCTGAGGACCTCCACCTCCGGCCACAGCTTCGTTTAGGTCCAAACTATCAACGCTTAAAACCGAGTTGAACTCGATCATCCCTATAATCCATACCGACCCAATCATTATGCACAGTTAAAACTAGGGCTACAGGAACAAAATCACTACCGCTGCTTTCCTGTTAATTTTCATCAACATTAAAAAAAATTCCCTGAATCCATGCACAATTCCAAATCAATGCTGAAGATTACAACATCCAAAATTTTGTAGATTACTAGAAATCTCTATTTTTTTCTTTTCTGCTCATTACAGAACTCCACCTAACCCTTATTCCTAAAAGTCTGGATTTTAGTGCTAAAAATCATGATTTGATTTATAGATTCATTCCTTAATACTGAATCTTTAAATTCATAGTTTGAAATTTTGTGTTTTTAAAACATGCACTGGTATTTAAAGATATACAGAGATACTATAATTCTAAATTTAATTAAATTAAATTTTAAACCTTATTCTATGATAATTCAACATCTAGTTTGTAAAATAGATCTTAATAAAAATTGTTTACAGGAAGAATTGAACTCAATTCAAAAACATGGATCAGTAAATATTGAACAGAGTTAATTCGGTTGAACAGAAACATATGTCTCACATTTATATACATAGCAGGTTCACACAACACATTCAACTAATCATCACAAACATGCAACCAGAAATTTTCATACTAAATTTTTATTTCAAAAATAAAGTTACTCACCAGATTTAAAATGAAGGCAGAGCTTTCCAGATTTGAAAAACAGGTTGATGAAAAGCTTCAGAAAACTTTGAATCTCTAAAAACTGAAATCCATTTGCTTGAATTAAACCTTATACTTGAAAATGAAGTTGCTTGCTTTGATTAGAAACTGGAATGTTTTGCTTAGATCCCAGGTTTGCTTTGCATACAACTACTATAGGATTTTCAGATTTTAAGAAATGCAGGTTTGCTCTTTTTTTTTCTTGAAGAATTGGAAGGCTACAGTTTTAAAGAGGGGTTTGATTTGCAAGTTTACTGAATTACAGGAATTTTGCTTACAGGCTTTGCATGTTTTGAACTGGGCATTTGAAGATGATTTCAGATTGTAAATTTTTTTTAAGGGGATTACTGATTTTTGGGATGAAGAAGTGATCATAGATTTTAGTTAGGGATGATTTGTTTTTATGAAGTATTGATTCATACTTACCTTTAAAAAATTAAAATAGAAAAGAAAAGAAAAAGATAAGAAACACATGTATTTATAAGGGTAAAATTTGATTTATAAAAATGAAAGAAAAAATAAAAATAAAGACACTTGTGTCAAATTTTAACAATTGTCAATTCCTTAGTTTATTTGCTAACATGTGTTATATGGTGTCTTAATATTCTTCCACTTGTCTTAAAATCATAATTAGTATTTAATCAAAAGTTTACTTAGTATTTATTTAAAAGTTAATTAGTATTAGTTTAGTATGTTATTATAAGATGAATGTAAACCTATGTTTATATAAATTAGTTAATCATGTATTTATTCATATGTAGATAAATTTTAAAATGAAATAAATGCAATTTTATTTATAAAAGAAAGCTTATATAAATATTTCAAAATCAAGACAAATTAAAAGCATTTATACTTTAAATTTTAAAAACTTTGAATTCAAGTTCAAATTGAATTTTTGAAACCCAGTTTATTTACAAATACCACTACAAATTTGAATTTTGAAAAACAATGATTTTTGTTAAAAAAAAAATTTGTTGAAACAATGTATTATTATATTTTTAAAAATAACAATATTTAATAACCATAAATAACTTATAAAAGAAATTCTTTATTTATTCATAAATTATTTATTTTATTCAATTATATTTGAAAGAAAATCAAAATAACCTTATTGCTATTTATTAAATTTTAAACTTGAGCTAAACATATTTTAAATCATTTCAATATTTTTCTTATGTATTTAAAACCATATTTATTTATGAAATAACCTTTTTAAAATTTTAACCTTAAAATAAAATCATAATTTACAATTGTGCTAAAGATACATATTTTATAGAAAACAGGATTCATTTAAAACAATACCTATTTACAATATATACAATATTCTATATATATTATAAATATAAAAAAAATATTAGATTTAAAAAGATAAAATCTATCAATTAACTATTTATTTTATTGAATTATTAAATTAATTCAAATCTTATTACAAAGATTATCAAATCAATTTAATTTTTAATTCATATTATTAAATTGATATTGCTTTAAAATTCCGGGTCATCACATATTTTTTGTATACGTCTAAGTAAACCCCCACTAAAATCACCTAAATACGAGAAGTCAATGGTTGTGTGTCTACAATAGGCCTTGTATAAGAAATTAACTAAAATGTATCTCTCCTTGATCAACATCCAGAAGAGGGTAATCAATTCCAATTTCCTTCAAAAGAGCATCATATCGAAGTCGCGCTCTCCTCAACTGTGGGGCAGCTTCCTGACGTTTGAAAGAAGTTAACACTACCGCACTTCTATTGAGTCTATGATATTTATCAGGAAGAATGTTGTGCTCCTTCAATTGCTTGTCTAATTTCCTATATAAACTATAGATCTTTCTTTATTTTCTTTCAAGCTTGGTTTTATAGGGTCGACAAACTTGTTCCTTATCTAAACAAAATATTTACACTATTATTATCTTCGAAGTGAAAGATGTTTAAATAGAGAATCTCATACCTGCGACAACGAGATTGATGCTCAAGAAGCCAGCTCGTTTTCTTCTGGCACTTCAACATCAATAGAAGCGGCCTCCACTTGAGGGCCGGAAGGTGTAAGAGATTTAGGTGGAATTGCTTCATAAGGGGATGAATCTTTTTCAGAGGACTTCATATTATCATCCCCATCTTTCTCAAAAGCTTCAGTATGGCCACCCCCGTTGCCACCTGATCCTTGTCCATGGTTGATGTTATCATCCCCGTTATCTGAAACACTCCACACCCCTTAGTATACCCACAAAGGATACATTAAATAATATGGTGCATTATATGTATAGCTAAAGCATCACAGAGACTAAGATTCACAAGACAAATAAATAATAACAGCGGAAACGTTTAAAATACTTATCATTACTTCATGAAGTAAGTCTGAAAAATATCATATGTCTCAAATACCAAATACACGTGTCTTGTGAAAAATAGATCTCAGTCTCATAAAATCAGATACAATAAAAATAATCATCCTTCTCATAAGTACCAGTACATCAAAGACCTAATAAAAAGAAGAAGTATGCATGAAGGATGGGAAAACTCTGCAAATGGGTCTCCAAGAAATCCAAATCTACGGTCCTTGCCTCTGGTGGCCTATGGGATAGCATGGGAGATGTCTATATTTTCCTTTTAAGAAATCCCATAGGCCAGCATAGGCAATGATGGTAGATTTGGATTTCTTGGAGACCCATTTGCAGAGCTTTCCCATCCTTTATGTATTCTTCTTCTTTTCAGTTTTCTTCTCATTTGACTTTTGATGTACTGGCACTTATGAGAAAGATGATTATTTTTATTGTACTCTGATTTTATGAGACTGAGATCTATTTTTCATAAGACATGTGTATTCGGTATTTGAGACATATGATGTTTTTCAGACTTATTTATGAAGTAATGATAAGTATTTTAAATGTTTCCACTGTTATTATTAATTTGTCTTGTGAATCTTAGCCTCCATGATGCTTTAGCTATACCTATAACGCACCATATCCTTTAGTGTGTCCTTTTTGGGTATACCAAGGGGTGTGGGGTGTTTCACTTGTTATCAGAGCCTAAGGTTACAGGAATCCTAAACACTTATTTTAAATGTTTCCGCTATTATTATTTATTTGTCTTGTGAATCTTAGTCTCTATGATGCTTTAGCTATAGCTATAACGCACCATATCCTTTAGTGTGTCCATTTTGGGTATACTAAGGGGTGTGGGGTGTTTCATCATCGTCGTTATCATCGCCATTATCTCCCCTCCTCTTGACAACCTCATCTTTGTCATCTTCTTCTTCGGGGTCAGATTCGACTTCAAAGGAAGGAACTTCAAAAGAAAGAAGTTTGGAAGTGTTGATTTTCTTCCTTTCATCAACTTCAACCCTCTGCTCCATCTTTTTGATTCTATCGATAACTCTATCAACAAGAGCAGGGACGGGCGAGGGGAAGCTTAAATCTAGGCATTTATCGACATTATCAGCGTAGGCGAGCATTAAGGCCTCTTCAAAGGAATTCATAATAATGTCTTCAAGGGACGAGTCAAGAAATTGCGACACTGGCTGATTCGCATCAGAAATGGTGCCGATAGCTATCTTTGGGGAGGCCTTGTTCTTCTTCAGCTTTTCCTTTAACAAGGATTGTTCAGCTGCCATCCGTCCTTTTTCCTCTGTAGACTCTTTCAGATTCATCGAAAAAGCTAAGTTCTCATCGGCTAGAAGTTGGCGAGCATTCCTCTCCTGCAAGATAATAGATTCCAAATGAGCAAGAGAAGCTCTCAATTGCTCCAATTCAGCTGTAGTCTAGCTCTTCTCCGTAGACAAGGAGGAAACTTGGTTATTCAAAGTAGAAACTTCCTCTCGAAGTTTAGATGCTTCGTTAGAAGATTTGGACACATTTTCGTGCAGGAAGAACCAACTTTTGGAAATATGAAAGAAAAGTGCAAGACAAATTAAAAAAGAAAAAAGAGATAATAATGTTAAGTAACATTGAATATACCAAGAGTAGTTGTTCAAGAAGGGAACAATAGTGACCCTCCAAATCAGAAATAGAGGATGGTGGATGAATTGAAGTGAATGAGGGAGAATTTAAGATGGACTGGATTATCTTCTCGAAATCACTCGAAGGTGTGAAAGCTGATGGTCTAGGAAGATTTAGTACTTGAGTAGGATCGAAGTCCCCAAGGTCTTTTGCATCTGCTCAATTACACTCGGAGAGCTGGTGATAATGATGTGAGAAAGAGGATTGACCTTAGTAGGATTTCCTTAGGTAAGACGTAAGGAGCTTCGACGGTCGGGCTCTTTAGAAATTCTCTAATATCAATAGACTCCTCTTCTTCCAATATTGAAGAATCAGGAACTTTAACCACTTTAACTCTCTTTGGGGGTGGTTCCGCCGTAGACCTTTTAATTAGTTTTCTTTTAGCAGCCATCTTTGACCTGGCAATAGATTGAGAAAAGGATGGCACACGAGAAGTCGAGGAGAGAGGAGCAAGACCGCCAATATGTTTTTCCACCTAAGGAGTAGCTAAAGAGAATTCAAATAGATTATAAATCAACTGAATAATTTGGAAAACAACACATAAATAGATAACAAGTGCAGCGTTTATAACTTACCAGAGTGGTCAGCCCAGATAGGTGACATTCAGGAGAAATTTATAGGATATCCCAAAGAAAGGAAGCGTTTGCTTTGAGACATGTGTTGAATCAAAGGAGGTTGGCCAAGAATCCATTGACCGGTTGGCAAGAGAGAATACTTTTGAAATTTATAGGATTTATCAGCATCAATCGGTTCCCAATCTTGCATGAAGCTGCAAATAAAGACTCCACTGTCCTCTTATCTTCTTCGTTTAGTTCTTTAGCTGGAGCACCTGACAGAAAGCATAGTTCAATAAAGAAATGTAACTAGATAAAAGGGGAATAATGAAATCTAAGCTTACGAGGAGTATAGAAACTCCCACTAACATCTAAGAAGCATTTGACAAAAAAGAACCGATTCTCTCAATCTCTAAACTTGTTCACTCCCTTTGATATCAGTTTCTTAGGAGGATTTGCCCTAAAGTTTTGGTTATTAAGGTTGCTGGGTTTAACCAGTCGGACGAGGTGATTCAGTATGTCAGCATTCAAAGAAGGGATGCCATACTTTAGTTCCATCAACTCCAAAGACAAGAGATATGTGTACATGTTTGGAGATGGCTGAAGCAGAGCAATTCCAGATGAGCTATGAACCTAGACAAGAATTCCAGAATCGAAAGAAACCCTCCGTGCCATAGCAATGTAAACGAAGAACCCTTCAGGAGGGCTACTAATGGTGTCATTTTCAGTAGGTGGAATGGCTTCCACCCTGGTGGTTCCAAAGTCATTGAGGATTGCATCCACTTCATTTTGAGTGGATATCAAAGAACGCTTGGAAGTAGCTTCAACTTTCTTTGGAGAACTCTTGAATCTGCTAGGTGAAAACATTTCAGTTAGGGATTATAGTTTGTTTTGAAGTTAATATTCTTTCAAGGATTAGTAGAAACCAACTACAACATTTAGAACATTAAACAAAACATGAAACTTCAAATTGTTGAAAGAATGTTAAATTAAAAATGAGATTTATTGAGCTTTCGACAGAGTCAAAATAAAAATAAAAGTTAAACTTAACAATCACCTCTCAATAATGTTGAAAGCCTAGATATAAACATTTACCGAGCTTTCAACAAGGTTGAAAGGGAGGATTGAAGTATATGTCCAACCGTCACTCTTTAACAATGTCGAAAGCTCAATAGAAACTTTGTTATTAGAAAGGTATAGTTAAAACCAACATAAAAATTTGAACAAAGTATATACTACCAATTTTTGATAAACAAAAGGAAAGACCCTTCGATACTGTCGAAACCTACAATCTTAGTTTTACCAAGGGAATATGAATGTCATCGAAACCATATATACCAATTAAATAGAAAGGTTTTAAGTTGAAGTTGTATTGTTAAAAAATAAAAGGACTTCAAACATTTCGACGATATTGAAGAAAGATGATTATAGGAGGTTTCGACTCATTAGTTACAGAAGGTTTCCATGGAATCGAAAGGAATGCATGGCTCTGAAAGCCTACTAACAACTAAATTTCAATCAACACAATGGGTTTCAACTAAGTCAAAACGCTTAGTTTGATGTATGAATTTTATAAAGTATGCTTTCCTCGGCCCGTTTATAAATATATCTATCTCTAACATAAACAAATTTAAAACAAGTTTATATGAATGATTGCAGAACCCATGGGATAAAATATATGCTTTTGAAAATGTGAGTTACGATGCAATAACCAACATCTTCGAATGGAATTAGAGCCAAAAGCATAAAATTGCATTCGAAGAGGTCGGTTTCATATGAACTAAATAACCTTTCGACAACATTAATAAAATAAGGCCCTAGATTACCTTTCGACCCCATCGAAAGGGGCTGAAAAATCAAAACAGTGAATTGCCTTTCGAAGGGGTAGAAGGGTAAAATTCTAGAGCCAAATTTTTGGTTCGTACTTCTCAGAAATCCTGGGCGAAGTTAACCAAAGATTACTTCTTCCCCAAACCTGATTTCAACCCAAAGACTTAAAAAAACCATTGAACAAATGAATTTGAATGAGAATCAATCACTTAAAATCTTTGAGGTTAAGGAAATTTTTCCCTAAAAACAACAATAACAATAGAATTGGGATCAAGCGAGTTCAAAATGAAGATTAACAAAAAGAAGAAAATCGAGTCGAACCATGAAACTGAATCAAACGATACAATGCTTTCAGGTAAATTAAAACTTAAAACTTAAATGGTTCTTGGTAAAACAAAAAATCGAAATCCCGATTGTAAAAGTTTGAGAAGTTGAAATCCATCGTAAAATAGAAAGAGAGAAAGAGATTTGAAAAGCGAAATAATTTTGACTTACTTTAGAGATGGATTCTTCTTTGATTGAGAAAGGATAATTTGAGGTTTGAGAATTTTTACTTTTGCTTGAAGTTTGTTTCAATTACGGATGAGTGAAAGAGAAGAAGATGAGAATGCGACTTATAAGAAAAGTCAGTAGAAAAAGCATGTCGTCCGATCAAATTTAAATGAACGGCTCAGATCTACGTTGGAATGTGAAAAGGTGGGAAACATTGAAGGTATCGAAATGATTGACTTGAAAAGTCAAAGGCATCCCTTCGCAAGAGGGGGAGCGGGCAAATGTTACTACCAAATATCCTTTCGCCCTTGTTGAAACCAGTTTGAATAAAAAGCAAAGAAGAGCAAGTGAAAGAGGCACCAGTTAGACCTTTCGAAGGAGTCGAAGGGATGATACAGTCAAAGTCCAGAAGCATCACAACCTTTCGAAGGGGTTAAAAGGATCGAAAGCACCCTTCTGCTCCAGCGACCACCTTTCGAAGCAAGTGCTTCCGCATGCATGAAGGCCTTTCGAAAGGGTTAAAGCAACACCTTTCGAAGACAATGCATAATAACCTTTCATATGCATACCACATTTTGAGTCCAAAGGTTCCGCCTTCACTCAAGTCACTTAGAAGCACATCTTGGTCGAAACAATTCTTTCGGAAGCAAATTCAAACCTATCGAACCGGTCGAAGCCTTTGATATCCAGGGAAGGTTCTGCATCAAGTCATAAGCATATGTTTGGAAGCTACAAACAAAATCGAAACCATTGCCAGTTCAACACCTTCAATGCCCTTGGAAGCAACACATCGATAGAGTCAAAAGCTCTTACAAAGCAACATAAAGAAGAGAATGTGCAACCGCCCCCTTTTGATGAAGACGGAAGCATTTGAGCCCGTTCGAAAACATTGCAAATTGGAGCGCGAGTGCCAAAAGAGTCAGAAGGCATCTGAAGCCACCTTTCGACCAGGCCAAAAGTACTGGGTCGAAAAGTGTTAATCCGCATCTATAAATAAGATCCAAGTGGTCTGGTTTAAGGGATCGAAACTCAGTCAATCTACTCTTATATTTTCTTAATTCTTCAAAATTGTAATTCCTAAATTGAATTGGGGAAAGCTGACCAATAAAGGCTTTGTTGAGTTAATAATGAGAAATCTTCAATGGTTGTTTCAAAAGTTTTATTAGTTATAATACTGTTTTCCAAGTGTCGACTCCATTGGAAGACATCTTTCGACTTGATCGAAACCTAGCAACTTCAAGTAGTCCTAATCCATAACTTTAAGAGGTTTCTCACTAGACCTTTACCTTTTAGTGGATCGAATCTTTGACCCATGCCACTTTCTTTTTAATTCAAAGTTGGGACCCAAGTCATTTAAGAGTCGAGCTTTCGACGGGAACGAAGCACAAACCATACTCTTGACCCTTAAACCATCTTTTAAACTTCCGTAACCACTTCGAAAGGACTATTTCGAAAGGATAAACAATCTACATTATTCAGTTCGAAAGCCTACAAAGAGGGGAATTTAAGCCTTTCGACCAAGTCGAAAGATCAACAAAAAGGAAATTATACAATAAGGACATATTCGAAAGGTAATACAAAGGAGACATTCACACCCTAGCTATCTCCAACAAATCAATAGAGATTTTAAGGACCAACTTTTCAACTTTGAGGCGTTGACAAGTTTTTTTGTCAACATAAATTTTTATCTTGAAACAATAAGACAGCTCTATATGATATGAGAATGATTGGTGTGCAAGGAGATAAAAAAATGAAATATTGAATTTAATATATGATAATACAATAAATTGTTGCCGCATTATTGCTCAGCGGACTTGCCGAAATAAAGCGTGACTTTATCAGGGTGCTCAAAATGACATAGACAATCCCAGAGGAAAATACAATTAAATCAGAATCATATGCAAAATAAATCAAATTCATATGCAAAATATTTCGTACCGAAACCGTATTGATAGCTTCTCCAATCCACCAAAAAGGAAATTCCGTACCACTAATAGCTCCATTTTCTCAATTTTGTGCAAAGAGGAAGAGGTGGCTTTTCTAGGTATGCTATTTTTTTAAAAACATTTTTCTTAATGTTAAAGTTTAGATCTTGGCTATATATTTGATCATGAAGAAGAAATACTCTTCATTCCTTTTGCCAATTTTCAACTGATTTATAATGAAGGGGAAAATTTGATTTGGTTTTAATGTCAAATTCATGCTTTTGGTTAAAATGAAATGTTTATGTGGTTTCCATATCTTCTGCTTGGTATTAATTTCTTCTGATCTGTTGTAAAAGAGATTTGATCTGCTTATCAACTCTCTTTTGAATTGCTTTTGCAGGACACGCGCTTTCTTTGTTCACAAGATGGGATTCATCTTGTGAAGGTTATATCTGATGATCGTATAGTTTGAGGAATTTTTTTGCTTTGTGTGCTAAAACCGAATCAAATGTTTTCTAGGTAAAGAGTACGTTGTGGATGGAAGTGCTTTTAGAAAAATTAGTTTTTGACAGACAATGATGTTTTTTCAGAAATTTCCAGTATGTACAATGGGTTTAATTTATTGTAGTTAATCGAATCATCACAATTGTTTAGTAATATACATTTTAAAAGCAATGGAGGAAGAGAAAAGCTCATGGGTGAGAAGAGCAAATTTTTCTCATACTATTTGTCATCGTATAGATTATTCAAAGTTACCTGCTATGCATTTTGATGTAAACTCAACTCACGATCTAGGATCGAAGCCTATAAGTTCAAATGGAAGTCATTCTAAGGGTGCATCAATCTCATTCCCTCTTAATGATAGTTTAAAGCCGGATTCTAAGAATTTAAGTCAAGAGTCCACTACATTGTTAAAAACTTTGAGTTTAGATTCTTCAATTGGCGCCTCATACACGGTTTCTACATCAAAATCCAATAAGTTAAGCACTAGCTTGGAAAGATCTAAACCTTTTGGCAATCAACAAGATCGCACACCAAAGCAACGATCTGTCTCCCCTCTTCCTAGAATAAAGTTACCTGACACATTTAAAGAAGCTAAAGCTAAAGCTAAACAAAGAAGATATTCAACTCCACCACCTATTAGGAGAGGAGATACAAAAATATTCGAAAAATTGATCTCTAAGGAACCTTCTCCTCCACATAAAAGTCCATTGCAAAAGTTTTCATCAATAAAGTCGAACGATAAGAGTAAATGCAAAAAGGAAAGCTTATGGACTAAGTATTTTGATCATGGTGTTGGTAGAGTTATTTCTATGGAAAATACAAAAAAGTGGACGGTTGATCTTTCCAAGTTGTATATCGGTCTTAGATTTGCATCTGGAGCTCATAGTCGTTTATTTCATGGAGTTTATAATGACGAAGCGGTGGCTGTGAAAATAATTAGGCAACCTGATGATGACGAAAATGGTGTAATGGGTGCTCAGTTGGAGAAGGAATTTAGTAGAGAAGTTAACTTTCTGTCTCACTTGTATCACCCTAACGTGATAAAGGTATGCTTACTGGCTGTTTTATACCATCTATTATTCAAGCCTGCATTTATATTAAATAGTTTATTGTGAGAAAAGGATGGTGTTTTTTCACTGTTAGCATATATTCTAGCAAATATTTAGCAATACTTTCCATATATAAACTTTTGTTTACAAATGGTGGCCTTGTTCATCATCGTAATCATATATTTCTGTAGCATAGACAGAGTATGGATATGCCATTACAACATGATATGATACGAGAATACAACAAACTTACGAAAACTAAAATATGGACATGGTGACCTTTTATTTATTTATTTATTAGTATATGATTAAATAAACTTAAACCTGTCTTAAAACCCATAAATCAATATTTCGAACAATAAAATAAAATCCAACATGTAACACTGGGATGCAATCTGATGACTTATGTTTGAGTATCTCAGTTGGCATAATAGGACAGATCCTTGTGTGTGCCCATTCATCACAAGTGTTAACATATCCTCTAACTGGTTAGCTATTAAGCATCACGTAGCAGTTAAGTATATTTCTAAATAATAGTTCATACCAACAATCTTTGTTTATCGTTTATGATTATATATTTTTGTATAATACAGCTCACAGCAGCGTGTAGAGATCCACCGGTCTTTTTCATCATAACGGAATACTTATCTGGTGGGTCCCTTAGATCTTTTCTACACAAACTTGAACATAAAACCCTTCCACTAGAGAAAATAATCCATATTGCCTTGGAAATTGCAAGAGGAATGGAATATATTCATTCTCAAGGGGTTATCCATCGCGATTTGAAGCCAGAAAACATTCTTTTTGATGAGGACTTCTGTGTAAAAATAGCTGATTTTGGCATTGCTTGTGAGGATGCATATTGTGATGTACTGGCAGAAGATACAGGAACTTTTCGGTGGATGGCTCCTGAAATGATAAAACATAAACCATATGGGAGGAAAGTGGATGTGTACAGTTTCGGTTTAGTTTTGTGGGAGATGGTGACTGGGAAAATTCCTTATGAAGAGATGTCGCCTGTCCAGGCAGCATTTGCAGTAGTCGACAAGGTATATCATTCTGTATATCAAATTCATCTACTTTTACAAAAGGGGCTTTGAGAATCAAATCTCTGTTTTTCATGCAGTTGTACGATAAGTCTGCTGAATTTGTAGATCTGGTCTAAAATAGAAAGTGCAAAGCTAAATTGTGTTTTCCCGCTAATAAGCAAAAGTTAACTTTTGCTTTCTGTGCAGTTTTTCAAAAATTTAAAAATCGAATTTTGTTAGTTGTGAACAATTATAACTGTTGTTTGAATGTAGTTTTATCAAATAACTTCATTTTTTTACCACGATCAAATTGTATATGATTTTTGACAAACTTTCCGGAAAATGCAAGTTAGCTTGCGTTTTTTGTCATTTGTCAGAAAAGACACAAATTAGCATGCGCTTTTTGGTTTTCAGAAAATAGAGACCTAATTTACGTATTCATTGTTGTATGAACTTTTTTATAGCAATATTTTCATTAGTGATCTGTAGCTTTTTTTTTCTGTTTACAAAATATAGTCCAAATGTATTTAATGCATCAAATTATTAATAAAATGAGAATGTGAAAGTGACACAAATAGTCATCTTTGTCTGCCATTGAGATTATGTTCCACTTCACACTTGCGAATATATATAAATATAATACATAATTCTATCATGTACCAAGTCAAATTTAAGCTTTTGTTTTCAAGAGATCTCGGTGGTGTTTGATGTGTCAGTTAGTATTTATATATCAAGTCTATTGTGTAATTAGTTGACATGAGACTATACTAATCATATGGGTGTTATAAATTATGTGAAAGTACAGTTTTCCAGATCATAGACAATCTAGCACTCTAAATTGTCAACCAAGTATTTTTTGCTTTCTAAGGATATTTTGTACACAAATTCATTCGAAACGTATATTCAACTCACACATGTTAAATTACGTGATTAATTTGGTTGTTTGTCCAAGACAAAAATGAGCTAAGGAAATTTTTTATTTTCTTATGACGAGTGTTACTTTTTTCTATTGTTATTTAGTTATCTTCTCTTTGTCAAAGCTTTTATTCTTTGACCTTGTGCTATAGCCTATCAAAGTATATATATTTCTCCTCATTATCGTTGGTTATGTATCAGAACGAAAACTTGTTATATCAAATGGTGAATTGCATAATTGCTAATTCTTCATTTGTTTAATAACTGTCGTTAGTGGTTTTACCAGTACTGGTGCATGTGCATATAAGCAACGCAGTAATTGCCTTCTATCAACTCTTAACCATCTATTTATAGATTTAATATGAGAAAAATACCCGCTTTAGAATTTGGGTGTAGGTCAAGAAGTTTTAATGAGCTGGTGCTAAATAGATCAACTCAAGTTATATAGTAACCCTTCACTTGTCTTTTGGGTTATTTCATTCTTATTTTAGTTCTAAAGTTTGAAATGTGTGGGTGAAGTTGGAATCTTTTGACTGGCTTAATAATATGGTTACTTAGACAGCGATGTTTGTACAATAAGATGGAGTTTGGTGGTTAAATGATGGTTCATTCTAAATATACTTGTCTAGCAGTGTTTTTATAATGTAATGTGATGTAATAAGAATTGCAAACTTAAACGGAGCAAAAAATAATAGCACAAATTTTATTTATAGGCGAGAGAGAGACACATATTTCAACTTTAGGTCTAATTCAAAACTAATTAAAAAAAGTAGGTCTATTTTTTTTCTTATATCGGCAGTTTACACCTGCGAGCACAATTTTTTTTAATACACACACTTGCACATTTTCAAATTGCGCAAGAACAAATTGGAATTTTGTGTTTGCACACTTAAAATTTGCGCAAATATAAATTCTTGCTTGGTGAAAACCAAACCTAATTTTGTAACAAGTTTTGAACGGGATCTAAAGTTGGAATAGGTTTTTTTTCTCGGGTCTATAGATAAAACTTGTTCAAAATAATAACATACTCTACCGATTTCATGCCCATTTATATTTTATGTCGTAAACCATGTATCCATTAAAGAAAAACCGTTCTTAATTCTAGTATGGAAAACATGTTAATTTTTCAGAATCTGAGGCCGGTGATCCCAGCTGATTGTTGTCCCGCATTGAGGGCATTAATAGAGCAATGCTGGGCATTGAACCCGAGCAAAAGACCTGAATTTTGGCAAATTGTGAAGGTTTTCGAGCATTTTGAGTCTTCTTTCGATCAAGATGCCACACTTCATTTTGTTCAAAGCTTGGCGCGTCACGAAAACAAGAAGGGGCTTTCCAACTGGTTTCAGAAACTTAAATCTTCTCATGCGAGTGGTTCCATTGTTCCCATTCCCAAATTGCCCTAAGTTGTTAAATTAGTTTGTTCCTGCTGTAATTATTTTATGTTATAAATTTTAGTCCCTGTGAAGATAAGAAAAAGAAGAAGCATTTCTTTATTATCCTTTCTTCATGTAAGATGAGCCATTCTGTTGTTACCAAAGTATTGAAAGATGCCTTACATTAGTTTTTTTCCTCCCATGTGAAGGTGATTTCTGTGTACAGTTCCACTTTTATATGCTTTACCATACCACTTACGTTAGAGTTGACTTAGAAAAAAGGTTCTTTCCTTAAATTGGACCCTTAATTTGGGCCCTGGGTTGTAGTCCAAATAACCCAGGCCCAAGGCCGGCCTTGGTTTAGGATCAGCTTGCTGTCATGTTGCTTTGGGACCATTTCATGTGCAGCAGCATTTTGTACGTGAGTGTTATTCGGTAGTAGAACTTGCATTATTCAGAACTTTGTTACCATTACCTATATATCTGTATTATCATAAGGATCTGTCTGTTTAAAAAATGAATCACTGGTCATCTTGTCTTCCTAATGCTGATCCAACTGACAGTGGTGATTTGTTAATGATCTTATATATACATCTTATCTCACAGGGCTCTGTTGAAAGACAATTAGTTCATTTTCTCCTTTGTAAATATTCTCTTTGAAGGTAATAATATGCCTCTTTCTTGAAGTGGGTGTATGCTATCACATCGGCAGCTGAAAGATTATAAATCTTTGCATCTTAATTTAATTTCCTTTTGATTGTTATTTCTACGTCGTCTGGGATTGAAGTTGGTTGTGAAAGCTGTTAAACTGGGCTCAACTGAATATATTTGTATGTTTTATCAAATATAAAACTGATCCTACATGGTTTTCGTTGTCTTGGGCTATTAATAATGTTCCTTCTCAGTTTGGTATCAGAGTAGCCACTTCTCAACACTTTTTTTCATTGACAACGCTTCTTTCCGTTGCAAAATAACAACTTTAACCCGTTAAGAAATAGAAAAATGCGTTACTAAAAATATAAGTTTGCATTTTTATTTCCCCAGTGAAATAACGATGTGCTCGACAATGTTAAGAATGTTGGTATAAGTGAAATTAAACATAAAAGAATGAGGTCATGTCTACATCAGTTTTAACCCAATTCTAACGTATTTTTTCTTCCGGCGTAAAATTTTCAATTTCAAACGATAAGGAATGGATGCTTTATTAATTTCTGTTTCAGAATTTTGTCGACTGGCTGTAGATTTACCAATTTCAAATAAAGGGATTTAATCTATATCCATTTTTAGTGATTTCTACTTCACATAAAATGTAGGGTAAGTTTCTTCATTTCGGTTTAACTTCAATTTCATGTTTGACTATTTTTTTTTTCTTTTCGATTTCTACTCTATTTTGCAGTAGTATATTGATTTGTTTAATAAGAAAGAAGATAATTTGATTGATTCACCAATTAAATCATTCTAAACCACAATACTTTGCCTAAGACAATGAAAGCCAGTAAGAAGCCTTCTTCTTCTTCTTCTTCTTCTTCTTCTTCTTCTTCAGATTAAGGTATTGGTTATGCAATTGCAATGAGCTGATGGTGTGATTATTTAAGTTTTTGGAAGGGAAACAAGAGGGGGAAAGGAATAAGAGAATAACGGGAATGAGTAAAAGGAAGAGAACAAGTGACAATCGGGGAAATTGGGAGGGTTTATAGAGATTGTAGGAAATGAAAAAAAAATGGTTTTTGCAAGAATTCAGGTACAAAAATGAAGAAAATAAGGAGAACATGCACAACAGAAACACAACCAATTTTTAGGAGAACAAAAGAATTTTTTATTAATTCATACACCTGATGATTTAGCTTATGGTTACTACCCTTATTTATACAATTAATATAGAATATAATTTGGCCATTACATCAGATAATCACTTGTTAATTAAGCCCAAAACAACAAAATAATTCAGAATGTTTAATGTGCTTATGGTCAATATGCACACCATGTACATGTGCACGTGCACAACCAAACCACTTGACATGAGCAAGTTACCACTAACACAAACTTCCTTAGGACATTGCTCTCATCACTACCAGCCTTCAGTTGGTGATTTCATGGTCATGGTCAATCCACTATTTCAAAGCTTCTTTCAGTTCTCTTCTTGTCTACATACATGTTCATTTGATTTATGGTTTAGTTCAGGCTATCTTTCAATAGTTGAATAACGATATCCCTCGAATACAATGATTCTTCAATTGTGGGAGATTCGACAGTAAAAGATAGATGGTGTGTGGGAGTAGGATGGAGAATTTTTAGGTACTATTTACCAATAATTACCATATTGACCTTTGTGACCATTCTTGACGTTTCTGACATACGAAGCACCTTAAGTATCCCTCCACGGTTTTGTTTACAGCCTAATTGTGGCAATCTGATTGAGGTTGATAGACTGAGCTAAGGGCTAAAGTACAACCTTGTAGTTTGAACAACTCCTACTAGAATAACCATGTAAAGATAGAACCCTTATCACTGACTATAAATTTGGGTATCCCGTGTAGTTTATGTACTTCATCAGATAACGTGCCACTGTTTGGGCCGAAAAGATGACTTAAGGGAAAGCAGTGTGCATATTTGGTTAACTTTCAACTACTACAAATATATCAGTATATTACTTGCTTCTTGGAAGAGTGATGATGAAATCCATGTTGATGTCACTTCACACCATTTTAGGTATTGGAAGAGGTCCAAGCAGTCAAAAGGTAGGTATATTCTCATGTTCATTTTATGACAGATATCAGAGTTCTTTACAAATTCTTTACAAATTCCGTTAATTTTTTTCATGCCAAGCTACTTAAATTTTTTTAACCTGTGGAGTGTTCTTTTCGGGCCAGTATGCCCATCCAATGGGGTTGAGTGATATTCATTAATCAGAGCTTTTGTTGGTGTTGTGTCTTCATGATCATTGAGTAGCTTATTCATGTAGAATATTAAATTGTCCATGAACTGATATTTTTGAGGATCTAATTACCGTGCTCCTAATCAGTAACTAAATGGCGATAAAATTCAAGTTTTTTGACTTTTTCCTTGCATTCTTCAACCCAAGGACTTTGTATAATTGTGATTCTCTCGGTTGTTCACTTTCTACTTACCTATTTCTTCCAGATAAAGCATCAGCAAGCACATTTCTTTTCCTTTTCCATATTTAGCCACTTAATCATATCCATGAAGCTTGCAAAAACACTTGCTTTGTGTATTAATGTTTATCTTTTGAGTGTGTAAGTGCTTAAAACCTAGTGATCAGTCCCAATTTGGAATGTTGTTCCTAGTAGATACTGGCTCTGTTTTTTTGCAACATGAATAATGGCTAGTAGCCCTTTTGATTGGTGGATAGAGTCAAATTTTTTTCTTTCAATGCTTGACTAATGTATAAGATTTGTGTTTGTTCCTATAATAAAACAACACCTATACCCTTTTCACTATCATCTCACTCAATGATGAACTCTGTTTGTATCATAATTGGACACAGCACTCTTCGGACGTATTTAAAGAGATTAAAATGAAGAATTTAAATGTAAAAAGATGATAATCTAACAAACACGTCAATTCAAGCAAATAGAAATAGAAAAACATAGAGATTTATAGTGGTTCGGCATTGTAGCCTACGCCCACTGTGAATGATTTGATGTTTTATTGATGATTATTAACTGATTACAACAGAGAATAACTCAAACACTCAAGTTACAATGGATCTCCGGCAGAGTAACGGCGCAATGAAGTCGAAAGTCCATTTTCTATTGGTTTTGGAGTGTATTTATAAGTGCATCTAGAAATATCTGCCTCGAATCTCGGAATACCTCTTCTCACACGTGGGTGAGCCCACCAGATCGATCCGAGGTCATTTGGGATCGATTATTGATCGATCCATGTATATTTCATATCGATCAAGATTTGCCTCTTTTGGCTGAGATCGATCAGAGACATTCTTGAGGTAGTAAGTAAGCTTATGTGAAAATTTGACGGTATTTGGAGTTGTAGATGAGTTATGATCGATCCAAGTTTGATATTGTAAGTGGCTGGACTGTGTGTATCGACGCATTCATACTCATCAACTTCAGATCGATCTTGTGTGTATCGATCAGCTGACATGGAGTGGCAGTTTAGAAGGGATCCACTTTCTTGCCGCATGACCGCTTCTAGTGGTTAACCGCTCTTCTTCGTATCGGTTCTAATCAGTGCTCTTCGTATCAATGCTTGAAAGCCGCTTCGCATCGATGCTTGTTGGTTGTTTACTTCGTATCGATTCCTGGAATGATCGATACGAAACAAAAGGACGAAGTCGATCGATACGAATCAAACTAATAGATCGATGTTGTTTGATCGATACAAACATGAGAGGCTGGATGGATATGAATAGGGACGGACCTTGATGGATACGAAGTGAGGTCTTCTTCATGATTCTTGATCAATCCATAACTTGAGCATACGAACTCCGTTCGACTAGAAATTTGGAATGTTGGATTTCATAGCTTTGCTTGTCGTACCATGTGAATTGTAGCTCGATCCAGACTTGTATCAAATTTGCCAGTATCCATAGTAGATCTACGTCTAACCGATCTTCGAGTTGAATTATCTTTGGTTTTCAGTCAAGTCCTTGGTGCCACGGCATTGTCAAAATGTGGGATAACAAACTCCTTGCTAAAATCTAGGATGATGAGTATATAAGGGCTTATTAATTTCTCCTTTAGTTGTGTGAAAGCCTTGGTTTCTTAGTCATTCTAGTCAAATGAACTTTTCTTGAGAAGATTTGCCAATGGTCTAGAAATAATTCCATAATTTTTAATAATTTTTTTGTAGTACCCATCCATACCCAACAATCCTTTTAACCCTTTGATGTTTTGTGGTAAAGACCAAGCTTGAATTGCTTCAGCTTTAGGTAGGATCTACTGCTATGCCATCTCTTGAAATTATGTGTACCAAATATTCAATCTGGGCTTGTGAAAGTTAATATTTTGATAGCTTGATTATTAGTTGAGTCTCTTTTACTGCCTGAAATGAAAAAGATAAATGTAAATGGTTCTACCAATTTCTAATACACATGAGAATATCCTAAAAGAAAACAACTATTTGAAGTATTTTTTAAAAATGTGGTTCATAAAAAATTGGAAGGTTGTGTTGTAAAATTTTCAAATAAGTTTTGGGGCTTTGGGTTATTATTTGAAAGAGAAGAAAGAAAGAAGAAAGAAATGATAGTCATACGTGCTAGAAAATCAAGGACTATATTTGTATAAATATAGCTTTCTCATGTGGATGTTGGGGCCTTGGGGCTCCCACATGTTTGTCTTGTTGTGAGGACAGAAGTCATGCAACACCGTACGCGCGCCGCAGCCGTCCGACCGAACCGGGCCGGGCCGGGTTTCGAGTTCGAATCTGAAAATATTTTTGGATCATATGTGAACAGTAACGGGCCAGATTTCAGCCCGTTAAGGATCCAAAAAGTGTTACAAAACACTGCGCCACCATTACTCTGTTTTGTGACGCCTCCAAGGTGTTACAAACTCAGAAAACGTCGCAGAATTGCTTTCTTCTTCCTCTTCGTTCTATTCTATACAAATTGTATCATCAGAAACCATTACTAAAGTGTTCTTGGTCGGATCAAAGGCGTACAAACTTTGAATCCGACTATGCTGTTATAGGGCTTTATTGAATCCTGAAAGTCGATAGTTTGATAACCCATTTGTACCTGGTGGGTTGAACTACTGTTTGAAAGAATCTATTCCATAGATCCTTAAAGTCAGAAGTACATCATTATCTTCATTGAAATTGTCATCAAATTCGCATCGAACCGCAAAATCCTCAACATATTTTAGGCAATATTTTTACAACCATGGAAGGTTCGAGCGCTCTGCAAGTTATGAATCAGCATCTAACTTGATTATAGCGTTTTGATGGCGATGATTTCACTCGTTGGCAAGAGACGATAAAATTTTTCTTGGTCACCGTCAAGCTGTTCTACATTTTGGAAGATGACTTGGAAGAAATCCCGGAGGAAGCTGACAAGGATGATGCTGCTCTGAAGGCTAAACGTGCAAAGCGCAAAGAGGACGATTTTCTATGCAGAGGCCATATTCTGAATGCGCTATCTACCCCAGTCTACAATGCTCATAGGACATTGAAAACAGCGAAGGCACTCTGGACTGCCCTGGAGAATAAGTACCGCGTATCCGAGGCCAGTAATAAAAAGTTTCTTATTTCTAATTTTATGGATTTCAAAATAGTTACCAATAAATCCATAATTGGACAAGTAAGCGAAATATTGCTGTTGGTGAATCAACTTAAAGATGCTGGAATTGATCTCCCTGAATCTTTTATTGTTAGAGTTATAATTTCTAGACTTCTGCATAGTTGGAATGATTATAAGAAAAAGATGAAGCATGAGGAAACAGATTATAATTTAGACGGTTTACAGCGTCATCTTCGTATTGAAGAAGACTCTTGCAAACGCGATCTAGATGATATTCCGCAAACTGAGTCCCATTCTAATGCAAATAATGTTGAAATTACTGATAAGTTAAAACCAAAGAATGAGACACAGTTTAAGAAGAAAAATCATTCCAAAACCAACAACAAAAAGAAAGGCGCTTTCTATTTTTGTAACAAGCCCGGCCACTATGCTCGAGATTGCCGTCTGCGGAAGAAACAACAAAAAGTGAATGTGGTCGAAGACTCGCTTATGGCTGTAGTGCAAGAGGCGAACTCCGTTAGTGGCAATGATAATGATTGGTGGTTCGATCTGGAGCAACCATTCACATTTGCAAAGACCATAATCTGTTCAAGAGTTACGAAGAAAATAAAGGAGAAGCCGACGAAGTTTTTGAAGCAAATAAGGTTCCAAGCAAAGTTCTGGGAAAATGCACTATAGAACTTCCTTTCACCTCTGAAAAAGTTCTTACATCAGTCAATGTATTTTTGTGTACCTGATATGTGTAAGAATTTGGTCACTGGATACCTTCTTAACAAATGAAGATTCAAGATGGTGTATGAGTCTGATAAGCCAGTACCGTCTAAGAGTGGTAGATTCATTGGACATGAATACTCTTGTAATGGCATGATTAAGTTGAATCTAATAAAGAAATCTTCTGTTTATACTGTTGATTATATTAATTTATGGCATGGTAGATTAGGACATGTTAATTATAATTCCATTAGAAATATGAATAAATTAGGACTAATTTCTGATTGTGATTTCGATACCATCTTTAAATGTGAAATATGTATTCAAGCAAAAATACACCGAAAATCCTTTAAATCCGTAGAAAGGAAAGCTGGTTTGCTTGATTTGGTATATAGTGACGTGGATGACTTAAAAAGTCATGTCACATATGGTATATAACATTCATTAATGATTATACTAGATATGCATATGTATATCTAATGAAAAATAAAGATGAGGCTTTTGATAAATTCAAAATTTACAAAGCAGAGGTTGAAACACAATTAGGAGTTAAAATTAAAATATTATATTCAGATCGCGGTGGTGAATATTTCTCAAATGAATTCCCCTTGTTTTGTAAACAACAAGGTATAGTTCTTCAATGTACTGCCCCATATACACCACAACAAAATGGTGTTGCTGAAAGGAAGAATAAAACTTTAGTAGAAATGGTTAATGCCATGCTCATAAGTTCTAATTTACCTTATAACCTATGGGGTAATGCTATGTTATTTGCATGTTATATTTTAAATAAAGTACCATTTAAAAAGAATAATATTTCCCTTTATGAATTATGGTTTAATAGGAAACCTAACCTAACTAGACTTAAACTTTGGGGTTGCTTAACATATGTTAGAAAACCAGATCCTAAACAATCAAAGTTAGAAAATAGAGAATTTAAATGTGTGACGACCCGACTTTCGACTACCCAGAAAGACGCGTCATATTTTAAGAAAGAAAGGGATAGAAAGAGAAAAGATAGAGAAGAAGAAAGAAACAACACATTAGAATCTAAACAGCGGAACGAATAAATTATATTAATCACATAATACTTTACATATTATATATACATCAAAGATACACACCATAATCAACTCATACTAGACAGTTATAAACACCTGTCTAGTTATACAACTCAAAGACAAACAACATCTCAGAGAACACACAGCGGAATACTCTATAGCTATACGCAGAAGCCTCCTGCTCCATTGCTCCTTCAGAATTCGTCAAGCCAACTTAGAATCCTAACCTGAATTCCCTTGGCTACCCGTAAAAATTTGAGTACCCAAGAGTTTATGAAAAACAAAATAAACTCCGGGTCAGACATGGGTCTGGTGTGAGTAAACGGTTAAAGTTGCTTAACTTTAAAAAACTTTTGAAAAGAAAAGGTATCACGTAAGACTTCCCACACATAAACATGGAAAAGTTTTCACCTTACGCTAACCAAAACATTTGATAGGAAATTCTGTGATATTATAATAGTGTCTAGGGTTTTCAAATAAATATGAAATAGCCGAAATTGTTACATGATTAAATTCCAGCTACTAGCCACAAAAGTGGGTAATACAATCAAAACCGTTGGCACTTATTGGATTTTGGATTCCATACAATGGCAGGGCTACTGGGGTACCGCCCGTCACAGTACGTGGCCTAGATCACCGTACCGAGGATTACTCCCAATCCCTGCAACACAAAGCCGGACCCGTTCCTTACTGAACAGTTCCAAATAAGACAACCCCGACGGTTGTAGCTATTCAACCGTCCACACAGCCGAAATAAAGGGACCTCTAGACAGGGGTAAATCTTACTCTCCAGTGGGTGCGACCCACGAAGCCTTGCTGCACCTCCCCTGTTTTAGCCATTCCCGGTTGATGAGGCTTGAGGTTACGATTACCTTTATAGGACACATCACTTAGAATGCTCATCGTCCACCTGACGATGTGCTGAAAGCATTCAATCCATACAAGTTCGTTCCGGGTTCGAACGAAACCGAAGACATTATCTCGTTACACTCATTTTGGAATCACCCTCAGAGTTAAGGACAATAACCCTTGCACTTTAAACCACCATCTCGAATCTATAAGAACTAATTCCGTCAACTCATTACGGAATCACCCACAGAGTTATACTGACGTATAGCCCTTACACCTCGAGTCTTCACTCGCTCCACTTGGATTCACGACCTAACGTTATTTGGAATCGATGTGGTTTTCGGATATCCAAATATGGAAACCCGATCCCGGTCTCATCGAAATCCAAAGCGTGTCTTTTAAGTCCAAGTTGTTTTAAAGGTTTAAAAAAAATTAAATTCAACTATCCATATATACACAGAATAGATAATTCACAGGCCACAATTGATAATCAACCTTATCAAATAACAGGTAATTCATATAATCCATATCATAATAGATAATCCATATATCAACATTCCAATTGATAATCACAATTCAACCAAGCATTCATATCTCACAGCCACACTTATCTCATTACTGAGATCATACAGCATTCAAGACAATCGATGTCATCCAATCATTCAGAAGCAATGATTAACTCAAACCATAACATAATTAATTTAAAATGAATTAAATTAATTATCTCTAATTAATTTAAAGTGAATTAAATTAATTACCTAATCACTTAATTAATTTAAAATTAATTAAATTAATAACCTTCATCCACTATCTTGCTTAAATAAACATTAGTTAAATCAATTAATTATTAATAATCAACCTTAATTAATTAACTCTTAATAAAGTAATCAATCCTTAATTATTTTCATTAATCATATCAATTAATGAACCTTAATTAATGAATCATGCTTAGATTAATTGCTTTTAATTAATCAACTTAAATACAGTAATTAACTATTCTTAATTACTTCTTAATTTCTTTTAATTACTTTATAAATTCATTGATTTATTACACCAAGTAATAAACCTTTAATTACTTAACGAGTAACTATCCATTTAAAATTACTTTCCATCAGTAATTTACCTAACTCAATTACCTCTGTAATTAATCAATTACTTATCTTAAGTAATTAACCTTATCAAACTTTATTAAGTAATAATACTTAATCATTTATCAAGTGACTATTCTTAATTAATTAACAAATTAATTAATTTACTTGATCAAACTCATCTCATAAAACAACATTGAGTAATTCATCCTTAATTACTCATTAACCAAATTAATCTTTAATGAATAGATTAATTATCTCCAACTATTAATTAATAAACCTTAATTATTAATCAATCCTTTAATCAAAAGTAATTAATCACTAATTACTTTTATAATTAATTAATTAAACTTAATTAACTAATTAATCATCCCTTAATCATTAATTAATAAACTTAATTATTAATTAAAAATCTTAATTACAAATTTATTAATCCATAAATAAAATTAATTAATCCTTAATTAAAAATAGTTAATTAATTTTAATTAGCTTAAATTATATTTTAATAATCCTTTAATTATTAATTAAGAAAACCCATTTAAACTTAATAAAACCTTTATTAATTAATCACTATTTTAATTAACTCTTAATTACTTAGTTAATAAGTAATTACAATTTAATTAACATTAGATATTAATTAAATCATCAACTTAATTAATAGTTAATTAAATAATTAATTATACTTAATTAATTACTTAATTAAACCCCTTTAAATAATAATTTAAATAAATTAATTAACTTAAAATTCTTTAATTAATCAACTAATTATAAATTATTAATTATTAATTAATTATTTTAAGATACAACATTATCTTAAATAAATCTTGAAATCTTTATTTAACTTAATTTATTAATTAAACTAAATAATAAAGAAGTCATTAATTAATTTCCTTACCATTTCAAATCTTCATTTTAAAATTCATATCATTCAACCATATTTAGAATAATTAAACAATTTAAATCTAAACTTTATTAATAAATAAACAAATAAAAACTGATACTCAAATCCTAATTTCCAGATTTTAGTACCAAAATTTAAACTTATTTAAAATTCTTAGTTTGCAATTTAAACTTGTTTTAAAACTTAAAACAGAACAGGTTTTCTGTTTGTTTAAAAACCTGTCAACATAATATACTCGAGTCCTTTATTTTACTTTGAGTCTATTTTAAAATAACCTCGGGTCACCACCTTACCTTCTTCGAGAAAAACTCTCAAACACCCGAGAACAACTCAACCAATCAAATCCCAGTCACAACCGACACATCCACATCCCCGTGCAACCTGCACCGTTGCTGGCTTCCCTCTGGCCAACGGCGAACCCACCGCCGAGTCACTCTACCACCCTACAAGCCTCCACGACCCACCAACTTCAACACTTACCCCGATTCCAAAATCGAGTACCCATGGTCGAAGCAGAACCCAAACATCATCAGGACATTCACCTGAACCCACGCCACCGATCATCTAAAATCACCACCACTCTGGCCAAGGGTTGCCGACCGACCACATATCCTTCACCCAAAATTGTATCAAGCTCGATGCAGTAATGAAGGCGCAGTAGCTCAATTCCCAGCAAGTTCTCAAACTAGGTTTTAAATCAAATTTGAGCAATTTCAAACTTCTCGGTGATTTATAAATTCTTCAACTATTTTTGCTACACTCACTGATGCTTCAACTAGCTCTACCAAAAATCTCGAACACTCTAAATACACAAATCATCAGATTTTGGCAAAAACCCAAATTCCAGACAAAACCCAATTACACATTCAATACAATTTTAAAAATTGTGATTTCCTTTTTAAAATTCATATTTCCTAGTGAAAATCCAGACTATATAATTATTTCATCTAATTTCAACATTTGTTTTCAAACATTGGATATTAATTGTCACTACATTGTTTGTTTTCCAGGTAATTTAAAAAAAAAAACAGAATCCTAGTTTTATTTTCAGTTCTTAGTTTATACTTAAACAAACTTATTTTGTTTAAGTCTAAGACTTAACAGTTGTTTACATAGAGACAGCTTGTAGTTCTGACTATCCCTTAAATTTTGCAGTAAGGTGAAACAGAGAAGATTCAAGAAATAAAACATGCACAGATTCAAGGCATACAACACATATTTCCTATTTATTTACACAGAGAACAGAGGCAAACTTATATAAAATAAGGATTATCACAAACTCATATGCAACATAAAATCTACTACTTAAATTTTTGTAAAATGTTTACTCACCTCAAATTAGAAGTGCAGAGTTTTGAAGATGACTGGAAATTGCAAAAGAATTTGAACTTGAAGTTGAAGCCATTGAAACAGAGATGCCTCATGTTTGCATTTGAAAAACTGGGAAATTTTGAGCTTGAAACTTAAGAAACTGAAGCCTTGATCAAATTTTCTTGCATGCATTTGAATATTTGGTGCAAACACTTAAGTTTGAAGCTTTTTAAAATTGGAACTTTGCATGCATTTGAATATTTGAGGCAGATACATGAGTTTGAGAAATTAGATGCAGATCTTTGATTTTGAATCTGCAGACTTTTGTTTTACTGAATTGCTTCAGTGTTACATGCATATGAACAATTTACAGATTCCAGATTGTAGTTTGAAAAAGCTACAGACTTTGAAAAATTTGAGGTAGACATTGAATTGAAGAGGGTTTGATTTGAGAAAACTGCAGGCATTTGTTTTTGTGAACAACTGCAGGCTTTGCAGTTTTTGAAGGTATTTCCAGGTTTTGATAATAGGGATCAATGTTTTCAAGTTTTTAATTCATGCATGGATTGAATTGAGGAATTGTTTGAGAAATTGTTTGAATTTGTTTGAGGAATGTTTCAGGCTTTCTGGTTTTGGGTAATGAATTTACAGGTTTTAGATTTGAATTTTGAGTATTTTTGAAGAGTGAAAGATTTGCAGGGAAAAGTTTCTGGTTTCTCTTTTAGACATGAACACAAAATTTGAAAGAAAAAGAAAAATGAAGGGAAAGAATGTTTATAAATGTTAATTTCAGATTTTAATAAAAATAAAAGAAAATTAAAATAATGTGACACTTGTCTCTATTTACACAAGGTTTGTAACACTTGTTATCAAAGTGTTTAAGAAATGAACATTTGTCAATATAAATTTTTATTCTCTTTTAAAGAGATTTAAAAGAATTTAAAATTATTTTCCTAATTACAAGTATGTTTTCTAAATTTAAAAAAAAATGCTTTTCTTATTAAATACCAAATAAAAAAAATACATTTATACATTTATAAATGTATGTTATTTTTTATAAAATACAATCTTTGAAAAGAACATGAAATAAAGATCAATTATAATTTAAATAAAATTATATATAACATTTCAAACTTATTTTAAAATGTTATTTCAAAGCCTTTCATTTATTTTACAAATCAAATTTCTATAAAAGAAATAAAACAAATCTTATTTTAAATTAAAAACTACTATATATTTAAAACCAAACCATATTATTATTTATATTTTAAGATGCATGTATATCTTTGAATTCAAATTTATATTCATTTCAAAGTCAAATTTAAAAACCAAATCTAAAATAAATTTAAATGAATATAAACAACTATTTTAAAATAAGCTTATTATTATTTTCAAATAATATATCCTATTTTAAAATCAATTTAAAATACACAGATTTAAATACATAGATATAAATGCATTTTAAACACACTTATAAATTTTAAAAACAATAAATCAATCTAGAATTTATTTACACAATAAAATAATTATTCTTACTATAAAACCAATTTATAACAATAATTAAAATATTACTTGGTTAATTTATCTGTGAAAATAACAATTTTATCAATTCAGATAATTTAAATTAAGAGATTATCAGCATTTTAAACTCCTGGAAATTCCGGGATATTACAATCCTCCCCCCTTAACAGAATTTCGTTCTCGAAATTTAAAACAAAGATAATCCAAAGTTTTATTAAATTTTCAACCAATTCAAACATTCATAACAGCCATACACTATCAATCAAATAAACAATTTCATCCAAACAACCAATTTAATCAAGCAACACTAGCTATCCGGACACAGATCCGGATAAACTTCCTAAATTATCTCGAGTTTCCCCAGTACAGACACAGGGATACTCGCTCTACTAAAGCCAAACTAGCTATACTTATAAGCTACTGAGTTCCTATTCAGCTAGATCTATAATCTACACAAGATACCAGATCAAGACAAGTCTGATCAACAACTAAAACCTCACAAAACTACTGGTCTCAAAAACCAGTGATACCAAAACGCGTACTCCCTCAGAGACACGTGAAATATTTTGAATTCCAGTCTTCCAAACTGGCAATTTAACTCTTCAAACCAAGGCACTAATCCCTACAAAAACTCAGAAGAATCCAATATACTTCGAAGCTCTCTAAATCTTATTACTTCCTTTACCAGAGGAAACTCAACAACATCGAAGTCTCCAACTTCGAATTCCAAATTCTCTGCTACTTAACCTTAAAACTTCACCCGATGATCCGGGCTGCCAACAGATCCTTCCCGATCAGCTCAACCTTCACTGATACTTCTACAACAAACTGGATCACAACAACTCAACAAACTGATCCTCACGAGATCAATCCAAAATCAAATCAAACTTTACTATCAACAGTAGGAAACAACTTCTCCTATCTGAAAAGACAGAATAGAATCACTCGTCAACTTACCTAAGATTCTGAAAAAGAAATTCAGAAGAAACTCTCTAATCCAAAATACTGCAATTCCCAGTTGCTTCTATTCAAGAACAACAGTCACCTTGCTTCCGCTGCACAACTCTGATCTGGAGCGGATGAAAATGCCATAGAAGAACACAGGCACAGACTAAACATCACATCTTGGAAATAAGATTCAACAGAAATTCCAAGAAATACAGAACTGCTTCACCCAGCCACCAACCTAGGAGACAACCTTCTACTCAACTGAATCACCGGTATCACTCTTGACATCAAGTCGATTCAGAATTCAAACTCCAATGCGGGCAAAACTCTAACTTTCCTGAAGATATATCCATGAAAAATCTTCAGCAACTCCATAACTCCTACATCCTCTAGAGATTCCACAAATCCAGGCAAAAACTATCTAAGATAATCACCAACTATCGCAAGTCACTTTTGCGATCAACCCAAACCAAATCCAAGTAAAACTGTTCTCTCTTTACCAAACAGAACAGCTTAAACTTAATTAGCCAACCCATCGAAGAAACGGGTCCACTTATCTGCTTCTGAACTCCATTTCAGAAAAACTGCTAAGCCAGAAGATCTCCCTGCTGAAATACGAAACATTCCCGAGCTGCACTGCTAACACAGATGCCAAAGACTTCTTATCCAAAGTTCTTTTGAGAAACTCGGACTTCCAACCAAACACATACATCCTACTGATCTCAGCTACAATACCTGAAACAGACACACTTCCTTAAACTTGCTCCGAAAGAAACGTCTTCGGAGACATCCGTAGTCACTGCATCTCATCACGCAGCTACTACTTCCTGAGGTAACAAAATACTATTACTCACTTCTGCCTAACCAACAGATCCAAACTCTCAAAAATCCACCCCCACGAGCGCAAATCAAACTTACACTTCAAAGATGAACTCCGAACCTTAACAGGTTTCCTTCAGAGATCAATGAAATCCTTACACCAAACTACAAAGATTACTCAAGACAGTATTAGGTCTACAGTCTCGACAAATACACTTACAACCTCAAACATTCAAACTCCAACCAATGGTAGTCGTGTTACACACACTACTACCCCATCTACCTTTCCAGCTTATATTGGAAAACCTGAACAGGTAACCCAACAGATAGGTAGAAAAATATATATATAGTTATATATAAAAATTACAAGTACGCTCTCTCAAGAAAGACACCACTACAGAGCCTAGGTATTCACTCAACCTAATGCTCCCTAAAGAAAGATACACTTCAGAGCCTACGTATTCACTCAACCTGATTGCTCTGATACCAACTGTGACGACCCGACTTTCGACTACCCAGAAAGACGCGTCATCTTTTAAGAAAGAAAGGGATAGAAAGAGAAAAGATAGAGAAGAAGAAAGAAACAACACATCAGAATCTAAACAGCGGAACGAATAAATTATATTAATCACATAATACTTTACATATTATATATACATCAAAGATACACACCATAATCAACTCATACTAGACAGTTATAAACACCTGTCTAGTTATACAACTCAAAGACAAACAACATCTCAGAGAACACACAGCGGAATACTCTATAGCTATACGCAGAAGCCTCCTGCTCCATTGCTCCTTCAGAATTCATCAAGCCAACTTAGAATCCTAACCTGAATTCCCTTGGCTATCCGTAAAAATTTGAGTACCCAAGAGTTTATGAAAAACAAAATAAACTCCGGGTCAGACATGGGTCTGGTGTGAGTAAACGGTTAAAGTTGCTTAACTTTAAAAAACTTTTGAAAAGAAAAGGTATCACGTAAGACTTCCCACACATAAACATGAAAAAGTTTTCACCTTACGCTAACCAAAACATTTGATAGGAAATTCTGTGATATTATAATAGTGTCTAGGGTTTTCAAATAAATATGAAATAGCCGAAATTGTTACATGATTAAATTCCAGCTACTAGCCACAAAAGTGGGTAATACAATCAAAACCGTTGGCACTTATTGGATTTTGGATTCCATACAATGGCAGGGCTACTGGGGTACCGCCCGTCACAGTACGTGGCCTAGATCACCGTACCGATGATTACTCCCAATCCCTGCAACACAAAGCCGGACCCGTTCCTTACTGAACAGTTCCAAATAAGACAACCCCGACGGTTGTAGCTATTCAACCGTCCACACAGCCGAAATAAAGGGACCTCTAGACAGGGGTAAATCTTACTCTCCAGTGGGTGCGACCCACGAAGCCTTGCTGCACCTCCCCTGTTTTAGCCATTCCCGGTTGATGAGGCTTGAGGTTACGATTACCTTTATAGGACACATCACTTAGAATGCTCATCGTCCACCCGACGATGTGCTGAAAGCATTCAATCCATACAAGTTCGTTCCGGATTCGAACGAAACCGAAGGCATTATCTCGTTACACTCATTTTGGAATCACCCTCAGAGTTAACGACAATAACCCTTGCACTTTAAACCACCATCTCGAATCTATAAGAACTAATTCCGTCAACTCATTACGGAATCACCCACAGAGTTATACTGACGTATAGCCCTTACACCTTGAGTCTTCACTCGCTCCACTTGGATTCACGACCTAACGTTATTTGGAGTCGATGTGGTTTTCGGATATCCAAATATGGAAACCCGATCCCGGTCTCATCGAAATCCAAAGCGCGTCTTTTAAGTCCAAGTTGTTTTAAAGGTTTTAAAAAAATTAAATTCAACTATCCATATATACACAGAATAGATAATTCACAGGCCACAATTGATAATCAACCTTATCAAATAACAGGTAATTCATATAATCCATATCATAATAGATAATCCATATATCAACATTCCAATTGATAATCACAATTCAACCAAGCATTCATATCTCACAGCCATACTTATCTCATTACTGAGATCATACAGCATTCAAGACAATCGATGTCATCCAATCATTCAGAAGCAATGATTAACTCAAACCATAACATAATTAATTTAAAATGAATTAAATTAATTATCTCTAATTAATTTAAAGTGAATTAAGTTAATTACCTAATCACTTAATTAATTTAAAATTAATTAAATTAATTACCTTCATCCACTATCTTGCTTAAATAAACATTAGTTAAATCAATCAATTATTCATAATCAACCTTAATTAATTAACTCTTAATAAAGTAATGAATCCTTAATTATTTTCATTAATCATATCAATTAATGAACCTTAATTAATGAATCATGCTTAGATTAATTGCTTTTAATTAATCAACATAAATACAGTAATTAACTATTCTTAATTACTTCTTAATTTCTTTTAATTACTTTATAAATTCATTGATTTATTACACCAAGTAATAAACCTTTAATTACTTAACGAGTAACTATCCATTTAAAATTACTTTCCATCAGTAATTTACCTAACTCAGTTACCTCTGTAATTAATCAATTACTTATCTTAAGTAATTAACCTTATCAAAACTTTATTAAGTAATAATACTTAATCATTTATCAAGTGACAATTCTTAATTAATTAACAAATTAATTAATTTACTTGATCAAACTCATCTCATAAAACAACATTGAGTAATTCATCCTTAATTACTCATTAACCAAATTAATCTTTAATGAATAGATTAATTATCTCCAACTATTAATTAATAAACCTTAATTATTAATCAATCCTGTAATCAAAAGTAATTAATCACTAATTACTTTTATAATTAATTAATTAAACTTAATTAACTAATTAATCATCCCTTAATCATTAATTAATAAACTTAATTATTAATTAAAAATCTTAATTACAAATTTATTAATCCATAAATAAAATTAATTAATCCTTAATTAAAAATAGTTAATTAATTTTAATTAGCTTAAATTATATTTTAATAATCCTTTAATTATTAATTAAGAAAACCCATTTAAACTTAATAAAACCTTTATTAATTAATCACTATTTTAAGTAACTCTTAATTACTTAGTTAATAAGTAATTACAATTTAATTAACATTACATATTAATTAAATCATCAACTTAATTAATAGTTAATTAAATAATTAATTATACTTAATTAATTACTTAATTAAACCCCTTTAAATAATAATTTAAATAAATTAATTAACTTAAAATTCTTTAATTAATCAACTAATTATAAATTATTAATTCTTAATTAATTATTTTAAGATACAACATTATCTTAAATAAATCTTGAAATCTTTATTTAACTTAATTAATTAATTAAATTAAATAATAAAGAAGTCATTAATTAATTTCCTTACCATTTCAAATCTTCATTTTAAAATTCATATCATTCAACCATATTTAGAGTAATTAAACAATTTAAATCTAAACTTTATTAATAAATAAACAAATAAAAACTGATACTCAAATCCTAATTTCCAGATTTTAGTACCAAAATTTAAACTTATTTAAAATTCTTATTTGCAATTTAAACTTGTTTTAAAACTTAAAACAGAACAGGTTTTCTGTTTGTTTAAAAACCTGTCAACATAATATACTCGAGTCCTTTATTTTACTTTGAGTCTATTTTAAAATAACCTCGGGTCACCACCTTACCTTCTTCGAGAAAAACTCTCAAACACCCGAGAACAACTCAACCAATCAAATCCCAGTCACAACCGACACATCCACATCCCCGTGCAACCTGCACCGTTGCTGGCTTCCCTCTGGCCAACGGCGAACCCACCGCCGAGTCACTCTACCACCCTACAAGCCTCCACGACCCACCAACTTCAACACTTACCCCGATTCCAAAATCGAGTACCCATGGTCGAAGCAGAACCCAAACATCATCAGGACATTCACCTGAACCCACGCCACCGATCATCTAAAATCACCACCACTCTGGCCAAGGGTTGCCGACCGACCACATATCCTTCACCCAAAATTGTATCAAGCTCGATGCAGTAATGAAGGCGCAGTAGCTCAATTCCCAGCAAGTTCTCAAACTAGGTTTTAAATCAAATTTGAGCAATTTCAAACTTCTCGGTGATTTATAAATTCTTCAACTATTTTTGCTACACTCACTGATGCTTCAACTAGCTCTACCAAAAATCTCGAACACTCTAAATACACAAATCATCAGATTTTGGCAAAAACCCAAATTCCAGACAAAACCCAATTACACATTCAATACAATTTTAAAAATTGTGATTTCCTTTTTAAAATTCATATTTCCTAGTGACAATCCAGACTATATAATTATTTCATCTAATTTCAACATTTGTTTTCAAACATTGGATATTAATTGTCACTACATTGTTTGTTTTCCAGGTAATTTAAAAAAAAAACAGAATCCTAGTTTTATTTTCAGTTCTTAGTTTATACTTAAACAAACTTATTTTGTTTAAGTCTAAGGCTTAACAGTTGTTTACATAGAGACAGCTTGTAGTTCTGACTATCCCTTAAATTTTGCAGTAAGGTGAAACAGAGAAGATTCAAGAAATAAAACATGCACAGATTCAAGGCATACAACACATATTTCCTATTTATTTACACAGAGAACAGAGGCAAACTTATATAAAATAAGGATTATCACAAACTCATATGCAACATAAAATCTACTACTTAAATTTTTGTAAAATGTTTACTCACCTCAAATTAGAAGTGCAGAGTTTTGAAGATGACTGGAAATTGCAAAAGAATTTGAACTTGAAGTTGAAGCCATTGAAACAGAGATGCCTCATGTTTTCATTTGAAAAACTGGGAAAATTTGAGCTTGAAACTTAAGAAACTGAAGCCTTGATCAAATTTTCTTGCATGCATTTGAATATTTGGTGCAGACACTTAAGTTTGAAGCTTTTTAAAACTGGAACTTTGCATGCATTTGAATATTTGAGGCAGATAGATGAGTTTGAGAAATTAGATGCAGATCTTTGATTTTGAATCTGCAGACTTTTGTTTTACTGAATTGCTTCAGTGTTACATGCATATGAACAATTTACAGATTCCAGATTGTAGTTTGAAAAAGCTACAGACTTTGAAAAATTTGAGGTAGACATTGAATTGAAGAGGGTTTGATTTGAGAAAACTGCAGGCATTTGTTTTTGTGAACAACTGCAGGCTTTGCAGTTTTTGAAGGTATTTCCAGGTTTTGATAATAGGGATCAATGTTTTCAAGTTTTTAATTCATGCATGGATTGAATTGAGGAATTTTTGAGAAATTGTCTGAATTTGAGGAATGTTTCAGGCTTTCTGGTTTTGGGTAATGAATTTACAGGTTTTAGATTTGAATTTTGAGGATTTTTGAAGAGTGAAAGATTTGCAGGGAAAAGTTTCTGGTTTCTCTTTTAGACATGAACACAAAATTTGAAAGAAAAAGAAAAATGAAGGGAAAGAATGTTTATAAATGTTAATTTCAGATTTTAATAAAAATAAAATAAAATTAAAATAATGTGACACTTGTCTCTATTTACACAAAGTTTGTAACACTTGTTATCAAAGTGTTTAAGAAATGAACATTTGTCAATATAAATTTTTATTCTCTTTTAAAGAGATTTAAAAGAATTTAAAATTATTTTCCTAATTACAAGTATGTTTTCTAAATTTAAAAAAAAATGCTTTTCTTATTAAATACCAAATAAACAAATACATTTATACATTTATAAATGTATGTTATTTTTTATAAAATACAATCTTTGAAAAGAACATGAAATAAAGATCAATCATAATTTAAATAAAATTATATATAACATTTCAAACTTATTTTAAAATGTTATTTCAAAGCCTTTCATTTATTTTACAAATCAAATTTCTATAAAAGAAATAAAACAAATCTTATTTTAAATTAAAAACATTATCTATATATTTAAAACCAAACCATATTATTATTTATGTTTTAAGATGCATGTATATCTTTGAATTCAAATTTATATTCATTTCATAGTCAAATTTAAAAACCAAATCTAAAATAAATTTAAATGAATATAAACAACTATTTTAAAATAAGCTTATTATTATTTTCAAATAATATATCCTATTTTAAAATCAATTTAAAATACACAGATTTAAATACATAGATATAAATGCATTTTAAACACACTTATAAATTTTAAAAACAATAAATCAATCTAGAATTTATTTACACAATAAAATAATTATTCTTATTATAAAACCAATTTATAACAATAATTAAAATATTACTTGGTTAATTTATCTGCGAAAATAACAATTTTATCAATTCAGATAATTTAAATTAAGAGATTATCAGCATTTTAAACTCCTGGAAATTTCGGGATATTACAAAATGTGTTTTCATAGGATATTCACTTAATAGTATAACTTATAGATTCCTTATTCTTGACACCCTAGAAGTTATAGAATCTGTAGATGTAGGATTTTTTGAAAATCAAACTATTGAGATCCCATTGAGATCATCTAGTGTAGAACATAATATGGCTAATGATATCATTGACGATGATTATGCTCCTGCTCGAAACAACAAGGAAGTATCAGTACTAGATAATAGTACTGAACAACGGAGAAGTAAAAGAGCGAGAATAGAGAAGGACTATGGTCCTGACTTCATTACATATCTTGTAGAAGGCAGTAACGACGAAGTCCTTAATATGACTAAATATGTAATGAATGTCGACGACGATCCCAAATTTTATTCTGAGGCTATGAGTTCCAGAGATTCCAATTTCTGAAAAGAAGCTATCAATGATGAAATGAGTTCCATACTGTTAAACCAAACTTGGGTTTTAACTGATTTACCTTCTGGTGCTTAACCTATATGATGTAAATGGGTATTCAAGAAAAAGTTGAATAAAAATGGATCCATCGATAAGTTTAGAGCCAGATTAGTTGCTAAGATATATAAGCAAAGACATGGAGTAGATTACTTTGATACATATGCTCCAGTTGCTCGTATATTTTCTATACGCTGTTTAATTGCACTTGCATCAATTCATAAATTAGTTATACATCAAATGGATGTAAAGACTGCTTTTATAAATGGAGATTTAGAAGAAGATATATATATGGAACAGCCTGAAGGTTTCAAAACCCCAGGTCAAGAAAGAGAAAGTTTGCAAACTAGTGAAATCTCTTCATGGCCTGAAGCAAGCTCCCATGCAATGGCATGAGAAATTTGATAAAGTTGCACTGTCATATGGATTCATTGTTAATGATGTTGATAAATGTATTTATAGAAAATCGGATAACAACGGTAGTATTATAATATGTTTATACGTTGATGACATGCTAATATTTGGTTCCAATATATCCTGTGTGAATGAAACTAAAAAGTTTATGTCTTCTAAATTCAATATGAAAGATCTAGGAGAGGCTGATGTAATGTTGGGAATTAAAATTGTTAGGAAAGAGGGTAATTTATTACTAACTCAATCTCATTACATAGAAAAATTCCTACAAAAGTATGGTCATTACGATGACAAATCAGCACCAACTCTTTTAGATCGTAGTATTAAACTAAAAAAAACACTGGACGCACTATCTCTAGAGTATTCCAGTGTTAGTGGGAGTCTTATGTATGTTATGCATTGTACTAGACCAGACATTGCACATGCTATAAGTGTATTGTGTCGATTTACGAGTAATGTGGGTTTAGAACAATGGAAAGCTATTTACAAAGTTTTAGCTTATTCGAAAGAAACCATTGAATATGGTTTATCTTATAAAGGATATCAGCTGTAATAGAAGGATATAATGATGCAACCTAGAACAATGTATAATCCAAATCCATGTCTACTACTGGATGGATCTTTACATTAGGAGGTGTTGTTGTGTCTTGGGCTTCCAAGAAGCAGACCTGTATTTCTGACTCAACAATGTTGTCAGAATTTATTGCATTAGCAGATGCATAAAAAAAACGGAATGGCTTAGGAATTTATTAATGGAAATCCCTTTATGGAAGAAGTCATCTCCAACAGTCTTGATTAACTATGACAATCAAGCAACGATATACATTGTGTCTAATAAGACATATAATGGAAAGTCTAGACATGTGAATCTAAGTCATCAAATGGTGAGACAGTTACTCAAAAGAGCAGTTATAACTGTTGACTACATAGAAATGAAGAAAAACTTGGCTGACCCACTTGGAAAAAGTCTTCCAAAGGCAATGGTTTCTATAAGGTCACAAAAAATGGGACTAAGGTCTGTGAATGAAGGTTGATCATCCTTAACAGAAACCCAACTTATTTCTTGAAAAGGATAGACAAAGTTCAATGAGTACCAATAAGTTAAGAGAATGTTTATGGAACACTAAATCGATAATCACATAATATTTAGTGTTAGATTCTGCAAGAACAAAGGATGAATATATATCCTTAATAAGTCTAGAAACCTTAAAAGGCGTATCGCAGAAACACTTTAAGAGACTTACCTATATGAGTATGAAAATTAGGCCGTTTCCTAGGAAAGTAAGACCGCATTCTAAGTAGACTCATGAACTAGGATTTAAGCACATGCCACTAATGTGCCGAGCAATACAGAACACTTTACCTAAGAAAATCAACGTGTGTGATTGTTTCGGTTTTATCATTAGGGATACTTGGTTCAAGGTTCGTTCACCATAGAATCTCAATAAGGCTTTGAATGGTTTATACTAAGTAAAGGTTCAAATCCAAAAGATACCTTTTATTTATGTGTTGGTTTCCACGATGATGCAAAACTTGATCTTAGAACTATATAGGCTTGATCCCACTTGGGTATGTAGGAAGTCACTCTAGTGATGCAGCCATTCTATTTATTAATTATTTCTTATTTTGAAAATTGGAGGAGATTGTTCTAAAATTTTCAAATAAGTTTTGGGGTTTTGGGTTATTATTTGGAAGAGAAGAAGGAAAGAAGAAAGAATAGATAGTCCCACATGCTAGAAAATCAAGGACTATATTTGTATAAATATAGCTTTCTCATGTGGATGTTGGGGCCTTGGGGCTCCCACATGTTTGCCTTGTTGTGAGGAGAGAAGTCATGCAACCTGCCGCTGTCCGTCCGACTGAACCGAACCGAGCCGGTTCGTGTCAGGTTTCGGGTTTCGGGTTCAAATCCGAAAATATTTTTGAATCATATGTGAACAGTAACAGGCCAGATTTCATCCCGTTAAGGACCCAAAATCGAAATTCCTGAATTTGAATAAATGGCGGGAAATTTGTAATAGTTCTTAACCGTTGCAAACGGTTGTGACGCTTAGCGAATATGCACCTCTCTACCACTATAAATAGTGACGTCCAGAAAACGTTAGAAAACATTCTGAATCTTCTTCTTCTTCACAGAGCAGTTTTGCGACACCAGAAAGTGTTACAAAACACTGCGCCACCATTACTCTGTTTTGTGACGCCTCCAAGATGTTGCAAACTCACAAAACGTCGTAGAATTGCTCTCTTCTTCCTCTTCGTTCTATTCTATACAAATTGCATCGTCAAAAACCATTACTAAAGTATTCTTGGTCGGATCAAAGGCGTACGAACTTTGAATCCGATTACGCTGCTATAGGGCTATATTGAATCCTGAAAGTCGATAGTTTGATAACCCATTTGTACCTGATGGGTTGAACTATTGTCTGAAAGAATCTATTTCATAGATCATTAAAGTTAGAAGTACAATATTATCTTCATCGCAATTGCCATCAAATTCGCCTCGAACCACAAAATCCCCAATAGGTTAAAGCGGCATTAGTCGAGACAAATAGCATGACAAGGAACTCATAACGACCCTCGTTAGTTCTAAAAGTAGTCTTGTAGATGTCTTGTTCACACATTCTGATTTGGTGATAGCATGATTTTAGATCATGTTTGGAGAAATATAATGAGCCATGCAATTCATCAAAGAAGTCCCTAATTAGTGTATGGGAAACCTGTGTTTAAAAATTTGCTTATTTAAAGCTTTATAACTTCCGCATAATCTCTAAGTACCATCCTTCTTTTTCACCATCATTATAAGGGAAGAAAATGAGCTAGTGCTAGTCATGATAATTCCAGTTTGAAACATCTCCCATATTAATTTTTCTAGCTCATTTTAATATGATAGGGATACCAATAAGGTCTTAAGCAAATAGGTTTTGGAATCTGGCTTGGTTTGTAAGCTGTTGTAGAAGTATTAGATTTATTTCTTGAAGTTGTGGAATATGTGTTTGAAGTGTTTTCATATTGTTAGTCTTCTTGCTATCATCCATTTTTCTTTTGAATTTTTGCTAAAGAAACCGCCTCCCTGGAATCTACAGGTTTTGATGCCAACACATCATATCCAATTTTGTCTTTTAGACCATCAATAAACTTTTCAAAGAGGAATTTAAGTGGTAAAAGGTCAATTATCTCTTGTAATTTCTCAACTTTATTCAAGTAGGCAAGGACAATAGTTGTTTGCTTGAGACTGACTAATATTCACATGGTCTTTGTAGTTCTGTTGGCTTTAATATAATTATTTCTCTTCTTGAAACACATACCACTGTCCATGATTAGGATTGTTCTTATGATCCAATAAAACCATTGTTGAGCTTCATGTTGATAATGGAACAAACCAGTTTGAACCCATTCTTGTTTAGGAGCATGATAATATTTAAAGATTCGTTTAATCTGCCTAGACCATTCCACAACATTATCTTCACTAGTGAAAATGGGAAAATTAAGTTTAATGATGGTATTTGGGAGAAACTTTGGAGTAGAAATTAACCCAATGGCATATTTTGGTGCTTTATGTGTGCAGTTGCTGCTTTAGAACGTAAAAGAATTCCCATTTCCTATTGCGTCAAACCTTATTGATTTCTTATAAAAGGTCTCTAGTTTCGTGGTACATAAGGAGTATTTTTTGAAGTGTTAGCCTTATGAATAATATATATATTGTTGTGATAAAGATTGGTTCTCAGATTTGGATGTATGATGTTTTGATCTCTCTCAGAAATCTTTATCAAGCCTTAAGTTGGTGATCATTGTCTTGGCTGCTTCTTGCTGCTGGTGGCTGAACCAGAAGACAAAGTCGCAGTGATTTGTGAAAGTGTTTGAGGAAATGCCTAAGACGCTTACAAAACTAAGCATTAGTCTCATTTTTGGCTTAACAACCTTATGTTGTAGGTTTGGCTTCTTTATAAACATACTATGTTGAAATTGTTGTTTTGATTTGTTTGAAACCATAAAATAGTTTTTGAGGGATTTCATTGGGCTGTGGTGTGGGTTCTTTTAATATTTTGGGGTTTTGAGTTATGTTCGATTTTGTTAATTGTTGAAATGTGGGGACACACTCACACACACTGAGCAAATCTCATCGGTAGTACAAAATCCTATCTTTTAATAATCTTACCATTTATGCTTAAAGATCGAAGCTTATATTTGGTGTAAGTATGGAAGTAATTTGTATGTTAGTTTTATGTTTTACAAAGACCTTTTTAATGGGTTTAGTTTAGTTTGAGAAAATCCTTAACTGACATTTTACTTGTTGATTTTTGTATATAAATGTAAGTAATGGCATTATGATCATGTTTTATTTGTTCTAACTACTATTTCTATTACTTGGTTTTATATTTTCATATCCGTGGATGATAAAAAATATTCTTTATGTCTTTTAATTGTTTTGAGTTCTCTTCGTAAGTTCCTTTTTAATAAATCATGCTCTTGAGTATGCTGTGATAATTTTATGTAATCGGTATAATTTAGAGCAGTGCTAAATACACCGCAAGGTAGACTTCATTTTACCCAGTCTCTCTTTTACCCAACAAAATATTTTTACTGGCTTAGAATTACCCACATGTTATCCATACCATCGACTGAACTTCCCTCATCTCAAACTCCGAAAAACAAACTTCGCTTCTCTTAAACCCACAACACCGAACTTCGATCCCTCTCAAATTCAGATTTTAACATCACCGTCGCTCCCCAAATCCCACTATCAAACCCTAACCGAGTACTTCAACAATCGAACTCAATGGCGCCAAAAAAGCAGATTGTGTCGAAGAAGAAGAAGCCATCTCAATCGTCTGAAGGGTCTCGACAATCCTCTTAACCCTTTAATGTTTTGTGGTAAAGGCTAAGCTTGAATTGCTTCAGCTTTGGTAGGATCTACTGCTATGCCATCTCTTGAAATTATGTATACCAAATATTCAATCATACCCAACAAACCTTTGATGTTTTGATCTCTCTCAGAAATCTTTATCAAGCCTTAAGTTGGTAATCATTGTCTTGGCTGCTGCTGATGGTTGAACTAGAAGACAAAGTCGCAGTGATTTGTGAAAGTGTTTGAGGAAATGCCTAGGACACTTAAAACCAAGCATTAGTCTCATTTTTAGCTTAACAACCTTATGTTGTAGGTTTGGTTTCTTTATAAACACACTATGTTGAAATTGCTGTTTTGATTTTTTGAAACCATAAAATAATTTTTGAGGGATTTCATTAGGCTGTGGTGCTGGTTCTTTTAATATTTTGGGGTTTTGAGTTATGTTCGACTTTGTTAATTGTTGAAATGTGGGAATACACTAACACACTGAGCAAATCTCATTGATAGTACAAAATCCTATCTTTTAATAATCTTAGCATTTATGCTTAAAGATCGAAGCTTATATTTAGTGTTAAGTATGGAAGTAATTTATATGTTAGTTTTATGTTTTACAAAGACCTTTTTTGGGATTAGTTTAGCTTGAGAAAATCCTTAACTGACATTTTGCTTATTGATTTTTGTATATAAATGTAAGTAGCGGCATTATGATCATGTTTTATTTGTTCTAACTACTATTTTTATTACTTGGTTTTCCATTTTCATATCTTTGGATGATAAAAAATATTCTTTATGTCTTTTAACGGTTTTGAGTTCTCTTCGTAAGTTCATAAATCATGCTCTTGAGTATGCTGTGATAATTTTATGTAATCGGTATAATTTAGAGCAGTGCTAAATACACGGTAATATAGACTTCATTTTACCCAGTCTCTCTTTTACTCAACAAAATATTTTTACTGGCATAGAATTACCCACATGTTACCCATACCATCGATTGAACTTTCCTCCTCACAAACTCCGAAAAACAAACTTCGCTCCTCTCAAATCCACAACACCGAATTTCGATCCCCCTCAAGTTTAGATTTTACCATCACCATCGTTCTCCAAATCCCGCTATCAAACCCTAACCAAGTACTTCAACAATCGAACTCAATGGCGCCTAAAAAGCAGGTCGTGTCGAAGAAGAAGCCATCTCAATCGTCTGAAGGGCCATCGTCTCCTCCAACGACCACGTCAACCCAAGTTAATCATAAAATCAACTCTTTGCTTCGTAAGGCAGTGTGAAAATCCTAAACCCTAAACCTTTATTTTTTTTTGAATTTGCTTTCAATTGGCAGTGTGTAATTAGTACGATTCAATTATTAGAAAAACCCTTACCGCCGAGTGTTAATTTTGTTAGTGTCGCGTTCAAAGACTCGTACGACAGTATGAAAAATTTCATAAGTTTGTTCGTTCGGCCTTGTACTATCGTATGATGATTTTTTATGCATAGTATATTAGAATTGAGTTAACAAGGTTCAACATGAAATTAAATTTAGTTATACTAAATTTGGTTATCAACATACATACAGTTGTAGCATACAAATTCTACCACATGCTTGTACATGAAGGAAATTGAAACTCATCTTTATTTGTTTGAAAGTTTATATTTTTGCAATAATTATCACTCCACCATACACGTGTTTGAAAGTAATCAAGCACTAGTAATACACTCCATGGAAGTATGTAAGTGAACTTCTGATTTATCAAAATTTCAAATCTCAATCTATATTTGCTTGTATGCACTATATTTTTAATAAGTTTTATGAATTCATGTAATAGAAGTACAGACTACAGTTTGAACATTTGTTATACATTATTTCTATGTTTTTCCATAAGATAGAATTTTGTTTATTGACCGTTCTTTTGAAAATGTTAATTAGGCGAGCTTGGAAAAAGAAAGTTGACGGCCTCTGCTAGACATGAGATGGAGAAGACTAAAAAAGGTAAAACGGTTGTTTCTGAATCGATAAATGTTGAACAGTCGGCTGAAGATGATGATGAAGATGAAATTGAGCCTTTGAATGTAGAGTAGTCAGGTGAAGATCCCGTTGAAGAAGAAATTGAGCCTTTGAATGTAGGTAGTGGAGGTCCGGAATCTAAAGAGGTGTCGAAAAGCTTTGAGAACCACATTGCAAAATAAATAAATTAGGAAACGAAGTCTCGGGAAGATGAGAATGAGCCATTGAAATGTGTTTCTCATTGGCGCAAAATGTTTGAATGGAATTTGGAAGATGAGTTGGAGCAAGTTGTGCAGAGAGTAAAAAATTTAGGTCTGTACAAAATTATTAAACATTCATATAAGTGGATGGACGCAGCTACGATTTCTGCATTTTTGGAGCGATGGCAACCAGAAACAAACACATTTCATATGCTTTTCGAAGAAATGACCGTGACATTAGAAGATGTGAACAAAATCCTTGAAGTACCAATAGCGGGTACGTGTATATATAAGGAAGATGGTGGTCGGGAAATTTTGTATGATGATGCTACTCAACTTGCAGTGGACCACTTAGGAATTGAAGGAGACAAAGTTAAAGCGGAGATTGATGGTACGTGCATTGGATAATGGATAGTTATAAAGGGAAAGCATCTATGGAGGGAGCTACCTATGTAGATTACGACAGAGTTGCACGAGCATATTTGTTGCACACTTTAGGTTGTACCGCGTTTTCTGACAAGTCGGGAATGAAAACATCACTTTACTATCTGAATTGCTTATTATATTTGAATACCGTGAATGAACAAGCTTGGGGAATGACGATACTTGCTTATTTATATCGTCAGTTAGGGTATGCTTCTCGTTCTGGTGCGAAACAAATAAGTGGTTATTTATCTCTTCTGACGGTAGTCCACTTGTCCTGAATTATTTTCTTTCGTTATTTCTTTGGCATTCATTTTTTCGTAACTTATGTTGTAAATTTCAGGCTTAGATATATGATCATTTTCCAATGCTACAAACATAGGCGCTTAATGAATCTTTTCAACCAAATGCCTAATATTGGCGAAATGGAAGGTTTTGAAATTTGGTGGTGATCCTGCCTAATTTATGATTCACATTAGAGTGCAGTTGGACGAATTAAAAGCGAATGATGTAATTTTCCTCATTGACTTGATTTCGTATGTTTGATATATGATATACTAGTATTTTTGAGTTGAAATATTTGTCTATTTCTTGCTTTATCAACATAGGTATGTTGGGATCCTTATAAAGATACTCGGGAGTACAACCAAATTGACAAAGTTGTTTTTTACAATGGTTTTATGCTTTGTTTTGACATTGCCGAACCATACTACCCTGATAGGGTTCTATGTCAATTTGGTTGGGTGCAATACATACCAAAAGCTCCAACGATACCAGTATCTTGGATGAGAGGATCACAATCGAACCAATACAAAGTTCAATATGATACGAGTAATTGGTACGCACAGAATTGGCGTGATCATGTGCTTCATGTAGATTCTCGTTCAACCGTAGTAACACATCCTCACGACTGCACAAATGACTACTTGAGTTGGTTTCGTTGAATTTCACACCCATATATCTAGAGTCCCAGAATGAAGCGAAGGAGAAAAAAATACTGAAGTTGAAGATTTGGTATGTATCGTTGACTTTTAAATCATTTCATTTACCATTGACATTCGTATGATTTCTAATTTCATATACATTTTTTAGAAGAAGCGAATAGGAAATTCTATTGGACTACTTGACAAAAATATCAACGGTAATGAAAAGATGCTGTAGTGTTGTGTGGAGTCGATGTAAAAGCCAAACGTATTTTATCTTTTGCTTTGAAAGACTTTAGTTGTTCAAACACTCCAAAGCCAAGGTTAAAGCAAAAACATGACCCCAAATCCAAGAAAAATAGCTTCGAGACAGTGACATTGTTAGTATTTTATTTTGTGACGAATGAAGCTTCGTATTTTGATTTGTGAAGGGTTGTATAACACAGTGTAATGGTGGATGGTTACGTCATTTTATGTACTAAATGTTGTTAATGTTTTATTTTGTGTACTGGATGGTATAACAATTTGTAATGGTGTAATGTGTAATGGTGGATGGATGATTATTAATGTTCAACGTGCTTGTGTTATATGGTTATTTGCTTGCTTTTTATTTGTTTATTTGCTTGCTTGTTATTTGTTTATTAGCTTGCTTGTTTGATGGTTATTTGTTTGCATTCTATATGGGGCTATGTTTGCTTGGTCAGTGTAATTTGTTATGCTTTGTTTCCTTATAATTTTTTTTTTACAGTTCATACGGTTGTCTAGTGCCGTGCAAGATGCATTTTTTAAAGAAAAAAAATTAGTTTTGCTGTTCATACGGTAGTATGGACCAAATAACAAATTCAAAATTTTTTAATCCCACTGTCCGGTTCCATACCGCCGTTCGGCTATACAACGTCGTATGGGTTGAGTACTTAGACAATTTCATACTGCCGTATGAACCAATTACCCAAACCAAAATTTTGAAATCCCACTGTCTGATTCCATACCGTCGTTCAACGATACAACGTTGTATGATTTGAAGACTTTGACAATTTCATAATGCCGTATGAACCAATTACCCAAACAAATTTTTTGAAATCCCACTGTTCGGTTCTATGTTGTCATCGTATTATTTGAAGACCTTGAAAATTTCATAATATCGTATGAACCAATTACCCAAAATTTTTTTTTGAATCCCACTGTCCGGTTCCGTATTGCCGTCCGGCTATACAAAGTCGTATGAACTGGTAACCAATTTTTCTTAAGTAAATGCACTTGAAACGGCACCAGACCACAGTACGAAGTGCACAAACTGGTTTTTCACAAGTAAACAAATCAAATCTAATTAACTAAGAAAAGCACTCGATAGACATTAGAATTAATGGAAATAGAATGTCAATTTAACTCATGGTCAGTTCACAAAAGAAATAGAAGTCCATAAATGACAATTACACAAAATACTTGATCATCACAAAAAAGTGCATCAAAAATCAGTTGGATAATCGATTGTACAAACATCGTTAGTTTTGATACTTAAGAAAAGTTCTCGTTCACTGACCAGCAACTTAGACCATTCAACAGCGGATGTGGTTGCAAAGCGAGGCCATAAAGATACAATAGGTGGTATAGGAGAGTTCTTTTGTAGACGCAAAATCAAAAGGTGACAGTCATTCACGTAAGCTATGCAAATTATCTTCGGAGAATGATCAAGAGGACCTTGTTCATGAGGCATGAATGTGAGACACTAGCGTTTTGAAATATGGACCAGAACTGAATTAAACACATTAGCGATCATATACCCTATAGTTGGCATTTTCATCCAATAATTACTGTCGCAATTGACTTCAAAATAGTTTAATCGAACCTTCATTTCATTCAACATTTCTTCATTTAAGCATGTACGATATACATTCCAATTTTTATCAAGATCTAACAATACTCCCTTTTGAATGTGGGCAAAAGTAGCTTCAAATTCATCAAAATGTCTGGCAATACATCTAAACCCACAATTTCCGTCCATTAAAACATCTTCAACCTCCAAAACAAATGGATAAAGGAATTCCGGAATATCCGTCCGGTACAGAAAACTATTATCTTTCGTCTTTGGAGTTAACTTCTTCATCCCAACACTAGACTATGATTATTGTTCGTCCATTGACTTTGCATACTCAAAAGAAAATGGATTACGTTTTGTGCTAGTCAAATTTTTGGCTTTATTTGATTTGAATTTTTTGCCTTTTGCACCTTTTGGCCGACCTTTGGGTTTTACGTATTTTGGTTCAACCAAACTTGTTCTGATCAATTCACTAATTTCTTTCATCTACATCAAGATAACCTTTTGTTCATCCTCTGTTTTATTGTTAAACAGCTGTTCAAGCGCTGCATGTTCAGGAGTACAACAAAATTCATTTGACTTCTCTACATATATAATCGTATCCAACTTCCGCCAATGTTCATCGATCATGCTTAGTGTTATAGGCTGTTGTTCAATATGTAGTATATGTAATTCGTGTGAGTATGGCAGACCATAAATGGTTCTATCCAAATGATCGCATTCGAAATTGAATATATTCTCGACCTCTTTTAACATACGACCATAGCAATTAACGAAACCCGATAACGAAGGCATGTGAATAAAGGAATTTGATAGCTATGTTTGTAGTCCCTAGAGTTTTTTCAAATGTTGCTTGTATCTCCAAACGTTGTAGTAACAACAAATTATCCATTTTTTCCAGATTTCTGCGAATGCCGCCATTGTCATCCCCAAATATTTTTTAAGTAGTGCATGAGAAACTTCGGCTCTATTAGATGATGTATTATTACGATGCTTTATTTTATTCGTCCAAGGAAAACAAAAAATTTCCTTTAGAGGTAACCAATTCTCGATAATATAATTTACTTGATCCGGATTCCAATCCTCTAAAAATATCTTCAACAACTCATTGAATTCTTCTGCTGAAGAAGAGTGAACAACATGCATCTAATCTTAAGCAAAAAATTCATACATTTCATTTGTTTGGAATTTTGGTTTGCAATATGCTTTAACACTATTCTCCATATGAAAAACACAAAAAAGTTGAGTTGTATTAGGAAAGACAATACTAAGTGCAGTAATCAATGAACTCTCATCCGTAATCATAACATCGAGGAATTTATTTGCATGGTACATTAACTTCAAATTTTCTAATGCCAATCGATAGCTATCTTCCTGCTCTTGAGACAAAGAACAGTATGCTATAGTAAAAGCCCTATTCGTAGAAGTCATGCCAACCATCTCCAATAAAGGCATTCAATATCGATTTGTTTTGTACATACAATCGAGTAGTAAAACCGAAGGAAAACATTTGCATAATGTAGTCGATTTAGGATGAGCCCACATCAAATTGACAATCCTATCATTCCTTTCATGTTTTTTCACCCAATATGCATAATGGTTTTCGATTAGAAATTTCATTATTTGTTGAATGGCCGATCGACCTTCCATCTCTGCAATAATCATTTTCGCTTTTGCATTATGTATGGTCTTCAACGTCGAAATAACGCCCGCAAATCTCTATCCATCATTAGTTTTTTATTCTCTTTTCTCAACCTTCCAGCATAAGCATAGACAACTAACGAGTTAGGCAATTGATGGTTATGAGTACTATTAGCTACTTCCACATACTATGTATCAAAGCCTTGATATGAACCCTTGATGAGAAATGGCCGTTCACATTTTTTTTATGGCGCTACGTGGACGTTTCTTTTGGTTTGTTGGATTTTTATCTACCTTTGATTTAATCTTTCTATATTTTTCAGCTCTCTCACAAGATAAACGAGTTCTTGTTTTCTAGGACCTCCAACTTCATTGGACTTGGTAATGACAAGAAAAGTGTTGATAGACCTTGCCTTCGATTGACACAAATGCACGAAGGCGTCTCGGAAAGTGAATAACTACAACACGATCAACTTATAATTAATAATGTTCTATAGTAAAATGATGAATACACAAAATATCTTACAAACCCCATCTGTTACAAATTTATCAGTCACATCAACAAATATTAATTCACCGTTATCTTCTTCGTGTACTTCATTTCTACATCTTCTTCACCTCCAACACTTCGGTAGCATAGCGGTTTAATATTAGCAACAAAATCCTATGTTTCTCTTCTCTCATTGCTTCGCAAATTCTATTCTCTTCTTGTGCCATGTGGCTTTTTAGAATTTCATCCTTTAAACAAAAAGTTATTATTCCACCACTTTTTCATCATAAGTGACTTTTATCCTTCCTTTACGTTAAATTTCACACAAACTACTTATGTTTGACTACATCCCATCTTAGTTTTTTTTACTAAAAACATATGAGTTTTTTCCTAAATGATGAATAAATTCCCAATTTGATTCCATCTATCTTACAATCTCTTCTGTTGACCTTTAAAAAATTAATATTATTATTACAAGTAATTTACTTTATAATGAATCTCTACATCGGTATCAACTTAATATACTACTCTAAACCAATATCGTTTCATTCACAAATAAGTTTTATTCAATGTTTTCAAATGAATCTTAAAATTGATATCTTAGATTACATTTTGTTATGTCCTTTCAAATTGATCTTTGTTGGATTTTACTTGGACTATATTCGACTATAGTTAAAGATGAAGTTTTTTTTATCTTTCATTCGCTGGTTGTTTTAATTAGTCCTAAATTAATGAAAAAACTATGTAATGTTTTCTTAATTTTATTGTATTCAACATTTGAATACTTTCCTAAATATATACAACTGTATTTTTAATCTTATAAACTAATGTTTTAGTATAAATAATTAGCTTATTGGATGAACATGTATAAAAAATTTCTAGTATCAGCCAGCTTATTTAATTAGGCAAGGACTATAATGTTTTCTCTTCATATTGCAAATTGATCATTCTTGAATAATATAGTACAAGCTAGGACTACAAATGGTGGTCTAAAATTGGAACTGTATATAGTATCAAAATAATTACATGTAGAAACTTATTATACAAATGAGAAAACAAGCTCAATCTTGGATGAACATATTTACCAAAAAACCATGTATGAGTCAAGGTGATCCAAAATATCATGCTTGGCATTTATATGTTATAACCATAATATTTCAAACATAAAATTTTGACAAATTAAAACCACAAAATATGTATATGGCGTGATGTTAGGTGTGGCTTGCATTGTATTAGAGTGAGTGCATAGATTGGATTATGGTTAGTCCTATATTGTAAGATATTCTAAAAGAGATGAGCATATATATGAGATTGGTAGCATGTAACAACAAGGGATTCCTTTTGTTACAAATAAATGTTGACATGAAAATATATATGCTCTAGGGAAATATATTGATATCCAATCATGATGCTGGCACCAAAAGACTTCGTTTAGTGGTCTTTCCTCTTCTACACTAAATGAAGTGCGTGCATAACGGAAGATGCGATGGATTGTCGAAAATTTCAAGATGATTCTCATTATACATACGATATTGGTAGCATGTAATAACAAGGGATTCCTTTTGTTATAATAAATGTTGTCATGAAAATATATGTGCTCTAAGGGAATGTAGGTATATCCAATTATCATGTTGGCACCAAAAGGAGTTTCTTTGAGAAAAACGTGTGATCCTCTACAATAGTGGAGGGCACTCACACACACACACATATATATCACAGAAGACAAGGTGCTGCCAACATGCATGGCAGGTAGCTAAACACAGTACAAATAACAAAGAAAAGAACTCAGGTACCACTAGGATGAGCTCTGGCAAGTCCACCGCCTTGTATTAAGGCATTAGAGGTACTTAAAAAAAAATATAAAGTAACTCAGCGCCAATGATACTAGAAGACGGCTCCATCTGAGAAGGAAACACCTCGCTACATACTCGGAAGAACAAGAAATGCGAATAATCTAGAATGAAAAACGCCACTCCATAAACTCGAAAGAACTAGAGAGAGTTCCTCGCTGAAAAATGAATCATCTAGAAAGTAGAACGCCACACTGAAGACGTAGAAGAACTAAGAAGAACTCCTCAATGCAAATAACAATCCTGCTATTAGCAATCCTGTGAACCTCCAAAAAGAATCTAACACCATTTCTGGTCAAAACCTGTATCTGTAAAAGAAACTAAAGAAAATGATAAGAATAATACACATACATGTATATAAATGAATTTATATACATATATATGTATTAATGAAATAAAAGTAAAGGTACAAAAGCTAAGATAATAAGACAGAATAACAATAATTAGAAATGGACTAAACAAGAATCCATTATCAAAAGAAGTTAAAAACCTATAAACAAAAACAAAAACAAACTAAAATTAAAAATAAAACAAATTAAAACTTGTCCTTATTCTCCTTTGATCAAAAGGATATTATGATAATTATTGAAATCATCATTTAAGTTTGAAAAGATATTAATGCTACAATTATTAATGTCAAAAATATTGTTTTTATGTTTAAATAACTTAATATTATTACTAACCTTATTAAGACATTCTTTAGAATGACTATTTTTAGCTAGTTTATATTTAGGATTTGAGATCCAATTAAAACAAAATGAAAATATTATAAAAATCAATTTATTAAAATGACTATTGTTATTATTAAAAATTCTCTGATTTCTCTCAAACCAAATATATCATCAGATTATAGTGACTAAAGTATCAGGTAAAATTTTATTTTCCATTTTAAACTTAAATCTAATTTTTTTCCAGTAACAGACACAATTAGTAATTTTAGTTATAAGACTAAAGTTAAAAGATTTTGAGAGTATTATTCAGAATGTAGTAAGTATCTATGCAATCATAGTATAAATGTTTAATATCTTCAAAATGAAGATTACAAAAAGAACATTTATTATTAATTTGCATATTCTTTTTCTTTAACAATTCAATAGTATTTAGTTTTCCATGCATGATTAACCACATATGCAATTTAGATTGAGGAGGAGCATTTGTTTTCCAAATAAGTTTAAAAGAATTATTAGCTACGTCCGAGAAATTAAGAAATTTATAAAAAGAATTAGAAGTAAATTTCTTACTCTTATCCCATCCCAGCTAATATTATCATTTTCATTGACAATATTATATAGATTCAATCTAGCATAAAACAAAGAAAGTTTCCTAAGAGTTGTACCTACTAAAATTCTATTAAAACTAAAATTCTAAGAGGGAGTCATTTTTGGGAGAAAAAATATTTATAATTAAAGCATTCTTTAAGTTACAAATTTCATAAAACTCTTCAAATTCTATCCTAAGAGGGATAACAGAAATCCAACGATTATGCCAAAAAGAATACTATTTCCGGAATGAACTATTGTATTAGTACCAAGGTTAAAAATCTCATGATATTTCAAAATTGATTTTCAAAAATTAGACAATTTATTTATAACCGTAGGAGTAAGTTGATGCAAATTATTACTACCATTATAGTAATGTTTAGTAATAATTTCTTTCTAAATAGAATCATCATTTATATCCTTGAATTTCCATAACCACTTCTCCAACAAAGACAAATTCATGTTACGCAAATTAATCACCCTAAAAAGATCTTCGTTCAGTGGTCTTGTCCTTTCTACACTAAATGAAGAACTTACATAGCGGAAGATGCAAGGAAGTGTCGAAAATTTCAACATGGTATCAGAGTCGATGGTTCAAGGAAACCAATATGATGCAGCGTTGAGTTAAAAATACTTCAGGATGTGGGTTGAGCTCGGGATTCTCATTAAAGTGGAGCTATAAGTTAGAGAGCGGCCTGCTCCAACCGTGGAAAAAAGAACTCTTTGTAAAACAGCTTGGCCCAACCGTTGAGAGGTGGTAGCGACCTAATCTAAACCGCTGGAGGTGTTAGCGACCTTATCCAAGTGTTTGATGACTCTATATAACTTCAAGTTGAATTGAGAAAATGCTCGCTAGGGTGGAGAACTATTAGGTGTGGCTCACATTGTATTAAAGTGGGTGCATAGATCGGTTTATCATTAGTCTCACATCATAAGATATTCTAAAAGAGATGAGCATATATATGGGAATGGTAGCATGTAACAACAGGGGATTCCTTTTTGTTATAAATATATGTTGTCATGAAAATATATGTGCTCTAGGAAGATGTATTGATATCCAATTGTGATGCTGGCACCAATAGAGCTTCGTTCAGTGGTCTTGCCACTTCTATACTACATAAAGTGCGCGCATAGCGAAAGATGCGAGGAGGTGCCAAAAATCTCAACAGTATTTATCTAGAGTTTTTTTTTCAAATGCCAAGCGATACTAATTTTTCTTGATAAGTATATTCATTATATGATTCAAAATGTCATCATGTGATCACTTTATTTTTTTCTTATATAACTTGTTATCAACAAACATATTTCAACTTTTTTAGATTGTCAGTAGACATTTGCATCGATAATGTGCTGCCACTAAAGTCTGCAAGTTTATGACAAAATCCTCGATAGTAATGCCTAATATATGATTATACAGTTCCAACCATCATGAAGTTCTTATACTACCATAACACATGTCAAAATGTGTAACGTCCCGCCTTTTCGCACGATTTAAACCGACACACGTGCCAATTCAAACCATACAGAAGGGCGGATTGTTATGGGGTAAATAAGAAAACAGAGAAGAAAATAAAACAAAACAGAATCTCACAGCGGAAGGATAAAATACAATAATAAATATATAGTTCGTAAACGGTTTACAAAACACTTGATTCTTCTTTACACAATAAGTATCAGAGTTACACATACCAATACAATCAATGCAGCGGAACAGTATGAGTGTGGTGCAAAACTATAAATAATAATAATACGGGTTCTTCGTCTTCGTCCTCCAAAGCTAAAGTCTTCGATCCTGAAACGCCCGGACTGACCCGAGCGAATTGAAAAGACAAAACACTCGAGTCAGAACTAAAAGATCTTATGTGAGTTAAATTAACAGAAATAAATATGAGTGCAGTAACTCAAGAGATGCTCGGGATTTACATCTCCTAAGGATCCGTTAAACTATTTACTATGTAGTATATTGTGCTATTATAATAGTGTCTATAGTAAAATAAACATACTTTTAAATAGCGTTAAGGCTTTACATTTTCCACCTTAACACATAATAGTCCCAGTAGTCCATCCAATATCATAGTCCCTCCTGATCGGGAAGCCACCAGAGGATACCACACGGGCTACTGGAGAAATCCAAACTCGTACAAGGCGCGATAGGGTAGGTGACACGGCACAACTAGGCAATGCCAGGGTAGATATACCAATTGCGTACCCAGGCTGATGGAAACGCGTAGCCGCAGTTACCTCCCACCTCGAACAAACTCCCCAAAATCAAATAAAAGTGGCCACTGAATCAATCCAAAGTCATAGTATAATATCGAAGAGGAGTGTCCGATCAGAGGAATGACCTCATTGGCCTGGGAATAGCTCCTGTTTTAGCCACCTTATGCCAACTCACGGGAGTTGGGTCCACGTATTTACCTTACAGGAAACGCCGCCACCAACCTACTTCATTCTGGAATCTCCACCGCGTACACGGTTAGTCAAAGTGGTTTTCGGTATCGACAGAGAGTATGTCCATATCCGATCCCGGTCTCTTTGCCAACCCATCGTTATTATAACACCGCGGTCATTTAAAAAAAAATAGTTTATACTTTAAAACCCGAATATACATTTCCATTTCAAAACTATGAATACGATATCATCTTAAAACCCAAAACAATATGATATCATTTATCTCAAATATAATTCTTTTCCAAAATCATACTGGTTTTTAAGATTTAAATATCTGGAAAACCAACATTTGAATTACACTTTCAAAACATAATATTTTCAGAATTCATACCTTTAAAACCATAACTTCTAAAACTTAAATGGTTCGGATATTCAACGGTATATAGAATAAATGGTTTAAATTTATGGTTACTTTGTAAAGAAAATAATTTACATGGCTTTACAAATATAGTTCTTATTTAATGTTTAAACCATAATTTAAATATCACTTCAAGTTCCAAAACCCCTTCAATTTATATATATATAACTCCATTTGGAGTATTAATATTTCAAAACTAAAGTTGGATTTTATTCTTTCAACAAATTAATGTTCTATTATTTAGTCTTGAATATTCCCATAAATTCCATAAATAAAACTCCAATTTCTAGCCATTAAATATTTTTCCCAATTTACTTAATACTAGAATATTCATTTTAAATTTATTAAGGAAAACCAAGTTATAAATATCATATCCTAAAAATTTCCAAACTTAAATATACAATATAATTTATCAAATTCCATTTCTAAATTTTTATTCCATTTTTATTTACCGGGTTTATACACAACTTAAATTCAAAAAATTTAACTTCATATGTATATATATAAATGGAAGAAGAATAATATTTATAAATTATCAAAATTTGATTTCTATAAATCGTATCCCATCCAAACCATAGAAATCACCTTTTACAAAATTTATATATAGACCACGGTGCCTGTATATAATTTTCTATCCTATGGTCAAGTGATACGGATATTTATCATTTCAATCCGCAATTAAAAATAAAACTTTGCGATTTTATATCATTTCAAACCACAAATCCCAAATGAAAAGAAAGATGCATGCTAACTTGCAGTTTAATGATATACAAATAAAACATCCATTCATTAACAACATCCATCATCCAATCACAATCATCAATCAATATCAATCAATAACAATATATATTTGATAAGTGTAACGACCTGTAAATTTCGACGATTAAATTTTAGTTAAAAAGGGATTATATAATAAAAAAAATTTGTAAAGAAAAATAAAGATATATATAAAAGAGATAGAATTTATGCTGGAATGAACGCTAAATGAAAATCCAATGATTGAGATAGTGTAAGATGTATACCTGTGTGTAAGTTGAATAAATAAAGGAGATTTAAATTTATAACTAATAATGAATTGTAGAAACGGGTATTTAACTTAATTGTTGAAAGTTAGGTGAAATATCAATAAAGAAATAGCGTAAATTGTCGCACTTGAATAAAATGTAAATTAAAGAAATAAAGACAAAATTTAAATTACCTATGTATTAATATATTAAAAAGGACTGTAATTGTATGTGAATTAAGGTGGTAATATAGATGGCAGTTGATGGATAACCAATTTAATGCAAATCCAAATGCAATTGAAACGGCTGTTTGAGTTTTGGAGTGAAAATGGGAATAGTGAATACAACATTATAACCTCTTAATTAAATATGATTGTTTAATTAATACTAAAAGTAATAAAAGTTGGTAATAGTATTAATGAAATAATAATAAGAAGAATTGAAATTGTATAATGGAAAATTTGTTAATAAATGGATGAAAATATTGGATGAACTAATTGATGGAAGTAAAATCTAAAATAATATTGGATAGAACATAAGTGATTGAAATTTGGTAGTGTGTATTGGAAATAAAGTTCATCTAAATATTGAGAAATTTTAATGTTGTTATTATGAAAATGTTACTTTAGTAATTATTAAAATAGTAATGGGAAGTGTGAAGGTAAATTTATAAAAACGTAAAACTTATTTTAAGGAATTAATTGAGTGTAGACTTATGAAATAGATTTAATGACAATAATTATTGTACGTATTTATTCTATTTGTTGGTTAAGTTTTATTTTTGATCAATTTCAATTAATGCACTAAATTATTGCAGTTAGTGTGGAATATTGGTAAGAGAATAAATAAGATGTAACCAAGGGAAAGGTCCATTTTATAATATAATAATTAGTGTGATCTTAGGAATGAATTAATTGAGGTTTAAGCTTTTATTTATGTGTAAAGTTAACAAAATTTCAATTAAATTGAAATCCAGTAATTTATGAAAATAAAGATGAGAATTGGGAAATATTACTGTAATGAATTATAAAAGAAATGTTAACTGTGTGGTTGAGTAATAATTGATTTATTTTGAGTTGTAATCCAATAAAATCAAATTTATTAGAATTTATTGCAATTAATTGGATTAATTGCAGTAACCTTTGGAAATTGGAACTTAGTAAAAATAATCTGGATTGGATTTCAAATAAATAGGTTAGGGTGAGTAACTGAATTACATACTATGAATAAGTAAACCAGGAAGATTAAATTTAATTAATATAAAATAGTTGATTTATTGCAAATAAAAGATTATGTAAATATTTAGTTAGGTGGAATTAAAGTTAATTACCTAATAAGGTATGAATCCACTGCTAATTTTATTTATGGAAATGAAAAGAGTACCAAAAACAAGCTTTGTCAGTATATTTAAGTTTAATGTATAATAATAAGTTAATGGTAATAAAAGAAGTTTAAACATCTAAATATTCTGTTAATAGAGAGTTGAGTTTAAATCTAAGAATATTAAGAAGTAGATTTTTGAATACAACATTTGATCCATCCACTTAAAATGTATAGATAGGATAATCGCTGATTTTTGATTTAAGTAGTGCAAACAGAGATTTATCTATTTATTTGGAATTGGAATTTATAAGTGTATAAATAGGAAATAAGTGAAATTTATTTTTAAATATTCATAAATGAAGATTTAGATGAAGGTGAGAATGGTAATGCTTTAAATAGTAGAGACGTACACAAATCAATGTAGGTAATTAGAAATAAAATGTTGTCGAAACGATAAAACGTTTCTTGTGAAAAATGGATGACATAACGAAAAAGGGTAATGTATTCACTTGAATATAAATTGAAACTTATTTAAGGTATTAATTACAATGGATAGAGATTTTGGGTAACATTGTAAATGATATGTAAGTAATGCAAATGTATGTCAATAGTAAGGGATTAGGATGAATTAAAAATTTGTAACATAGGAATTACCTGCCTATTTGTTAATAAAAATTTGAATGGTTAGTAAGTGATAATAGAATAAGTGTACATTAGTGGAATTGAGGTAACGTTGGTTTTAGTGTTGAGAAAATAAATGGGTATAGTAAAGTTTAGGTGGAATTGTAAGTATGTATAGGGGAATGAATTATTGCAGGGAAATATTTGGTAACCATTGCAATAAATGTAAATTAGTGTGCATTAATATGAAATTTAGTAATAGGTGTGAATAACTTAAATTTCTTCATAGGATAAAGAATGATGGAAATAACGTTTATTTAATATATCGGGATTTAATTGATCATAAAAGGTTGATTGCAAATCAAATGAAAAATGCTTAAATGGGAATTAAATTATTTATTCATTTGGATTTAAAGCATGATTGAAATTATTGGAAACTGAATAAAACGTTTTATGATTGATTGAAATTTAAGTTGGAAGTAATTAAGATAAATAAAATATGTATAATATGGAATTCAAATGTACATAGAAATGTGGATTTTAGTATGTAAACGTAAATCTATTGAGAATGGATAGAAATTTAATCTGTAATTATTACAGTAATTTAGAAATTTAGTTGAAATTGGAAATTTATCTATGTATTTGGAAATTTATGGAATTGTGAATATATATATGGAAATTTAAATGAAGCATCTAATTATACATGTGTGAATACGCTTAAAATGCAATGTAAATGTTGAGAAAGAAATAATTTAATCTGTAACGTGTATAATTAATATCCTTTTGGGACCACTTCTCTTTGCACGTTAAAATTCGTGCACACCTATCCTTTTGCGATCTATCTATAAATATGCTGTGATAAACTCTAGCCTCCTTTCTATTATCAGTTGGCTGTACGTTCATTTTTCTTCATCTCTTTCTCTTCCTCAATGGTTACAAAACCTAATCTATCTACAATTCAAATTTTCTAAAAAAATTCAAACTCTCCACAAAAATTCCAGAAAATTTTATGATAAAGTTCTCGAGACACGTAATCTGATGGTACAATTCGTTTTCTGTTTTGGATATTCGTTTGACCAGAAAAAATTCGACGATGTGCTGTAGCTTTTAGCTGACGTGGCCATTGAAGTTAAGTGGGTTTTGTTTTATTTTATTTTTATTTTGTTTTCAAATCGTTTAAAATGAATATCTTTTTCATACGTTCTCCGATTCACGCGAAATTTCTTTTGTTAGGATCGTAATTAAATTCCGGATCTGTTGACGCTGGTTTGGACAGATTTGGAGACCGTCAAATTTTGGGTTTAAATCGAATTTAAATTTGATTTAAATTCAAAAGGTGAGTGTTTTAACCCACTCACAACTTCTAAAATTTTTTATGTTTGTTAAATTCATTTTTAGATATGAGTAGAAATTTATTTACAACTATTTGGCATGTTTATTCATCATATCTGTTAATTTGCATTTATTTAGTTTAACTGTTAATGTAGTTTATTTATTTCATATTAATTGACCGTTAGAATTTATTTATTTGCATATAAACTGCTAGTTAACAGTTATAAAAATTTATTACTGAATATAAACTGTTAGTTTAATAGTTATTAAATTCATTTTTAATATAACTGACATTTATTACCTGTTTATATTATCAGAGATATATTGATATTGTTTATTTTGGATGATGATTGTGATTTGGATGATGGATGATGTTTATAAATGGATGTTTTATTTTTAAATTACAAGTCATCATGCATATTTCATTCGGGATTGTGGTTTGAAATGATATACAACCGCAAAATTTTATTTTAAATTGCGGATTGAAATGATAAATATCCGTATCACTTGACCATAGGATAGAAAATTATATACAGGCACCGTGGTCTATATATAAATTATTTTAAAGTGATTTTTATGGTTTGGATGAGATACGGTCATTAAAATTTAGTTTTGATATTTTATAAATATTATTCTTCCATATATATATACATATGAAAGTTAAATTTTGAATTTGAGCTTTGTATAAATCCGTTAAATAAAAATGGAATAAAAAATTTAGGAATGGATTTGATAATTTATAATATATGTTAAGTTTGGAAGTTTTAAAAATGTGATCTTTATAAACTGAATTTTTCCTAAATACATTTAAAAAGGAATATTCTAGTATAAAGTAAAATTGAGAAAATATTTAATTACTAGAATTGGAGTTTTATTTATGGATTTGATGTGAATATTCAAGACTAAATAATAGTACGTTTAATTTGCTGAAAGAATAAATTCCAACTTTAGTTTTGAAATATTAATACTCCAAATGGATATATATATAGAAATTGAAATGGTTTTTGGAACTTGAAAGTGATATTTAAATTATGGTTTAGACCTTAAAATAAAGAAATATATTTGTAAAGCCATGGAAATTATTTTTCTTTACAGAGTAACCTTAAAAGTTAAACCATCTATTTTATATGCCGTTGAATATCCAAACCATTCAAGTCAGAAGCTATGGGTTTAAAATATATGAATTTCGAAATATTATGCTTTGAAAGTATAATTCAAATGTTCGGTTTCCAGATATTATAGATTTTAAAGCAGTATGATTTTGGAAAGAATTATATTTGGATAAAATGATATCATATTGTTTTGGGTTTTAAAATGATATCGTACTCATAGTTTTTGAAATGGAAATTTTTATTCTGGTTTTTAAATATATCTATTTTAAATGACCGCGGTGTTATAATAACGATGGGTTGGCAAAGAGACCGGGATCGGATATCTGACATACTCTCTGTCGATACCGAAAACCACTTTGACTAACCGTGTACGCGGTGGAGATTCCAGAATGAAGTAGGTTGGTGGTGGCGTTTCCTGTAAGGTAAATACGTGGACCCGACTCCCGTGAGTTGGCATAAGGTGGCTAAAACAGGAGCTATTCCCAGGCCAATGAGGTCATTCCTCTGATCGGACACTCCTCTTCGATATTATACTATGACTTTTGATTGATTCAGTGGCCACTTTTATTTTGATTTTGGGGAGTTTGTTCGAGGTGGGCGGTAACTGCGGCTACGCGTTTCCATCAGCCTGGGTCCGCAATTGGTATATCTACCCTGGCATTGCCTAGTTGTGCCGTGTCACCTACCATACCGAGCCTTGTACGAGTTTGGATTTCTCCCGTAGCCCGTGTGGTATCCTCTGGTGGCTTCCCGATCAGGAGGGACTATGATATTGGATGGACTACTCGGACTATTACGTGTTAAGGGGAATATTGGGTCACTCCTTAATGCTATTAAAAATTATGTTTATTTTATAAATAGACACTATGTAGTATATTGCGCTATTATAATAGTGTCTATAGTAAAATAAACATACTTTTAAATAGCGTTAAGGCTTTACATTTTCCACCTTAACACATAATAGTCCCAGTAGTCCATCCAATATCATAGTCCCTCCTGATCGGGAAGCCACCAGAGGATACCACACGGGCTACGGGAGAAATCCAAACTCGTACAAGCCGCGATAGGGTAGGTGACACGGCACAACTAGGCAATGCCAGGGTAGATATACCAATTGCATACCCAGGCCGATGGAAACGCGTAGCCGCAGTTACCTCCCACCTCGAACAAACTCCCCAAAATCAAATAAAAGTGGCCACTGAATCAATCCAAATTCATAGTATAATATCAAAGAGGAGTGTCCGATCAGAGGAATGACCTCATTGGCCTGGGAATAGCTCCTGTTTTAGCCACCTTATGCCAACTCACGGGAGTTGGGTCCACGTATTTACCTTACAGGAAACGCCGCCACCAACCTACTTCATTCTGGAATCTCCACCGCGTACACGGTTAGTCAAAGTGGTTTTCGGTATCGACAGAGAGTATGTCCATATCCGATCCCGGTCTCTTTGCCAACCCATCGTTATTATAACACCGCGGTCATTTAAAAAAAAATACTTTATACTTTAAAACCCGAATATACATTTCCATTTCAAAACTATGAATACGATATCATCTTAAAACCCAAAACAATATGATATCATTTATCTCAAATATAATTCTTTTCCAAAATCATACCGGTTTTTAAGATTTAAATATCTGGAAAACCAACATTTGAATTACACTTTCAAAACATAATATTTTCAGAATTCATACCTTTAAAACCATAACTTCTAAAACTTAAATGGTTTGGATATTCAACGGTATATAGAATAAATGGTTTAAATTTATGGTTACTTTGTAAAGAAAATAATTTACATGGCTTTACAAATATAGTTCTTATTTAATGTTTAAACCATAATTTAAATATCACTTCAAGTTCCAAAACCCCTTCAATTTATATATATATAACTCCATTTGGAGTATTAATATTTCAAAACTAAAGTTGGATTTTATTCTTTCAACAAATTAATGTTCTATTATTTAGTCTTGAATATTCCCATAAATTCCATAAATAAAACTCCAATTTCTAGCCATTAAATATTTTTCCCAATTTAGTTAATACTAGAATATTCATTTTAAATTTATTAAGGAAGACCAAGTTATAAATATCATATCCTAAAAATTTCCAAACTTAAATATACAATATAATTTATCAAATTCCATTTCTAAATTTTTATTCCATTTTTATTTACCGGGTTTATACACAACTTAAATTCAAAAAATTTAACTTCATATGTATATATATAAATGGAAGAAGAATAATATTTATAAATTATCAAAATTTGATTTCTATAAATCGTATCCCATCCAAACCATAGAAATCACCTTTTACAAAATTTATATATAGACCACGGTGCCTGTATAAAATTTTCTATCCTATGGTCAAGTGATACGGATATTTATCATTTCAATCCGCAATTAAAAATAAAACTTTGCGGTTTTATATCATTTCAAACCACAAATCCCAAATGAAAAGAAAGATGCATGCTAACTTGCAGTTTAATGATATACAAATAAAACATCCATTCATTAACAACATCCATCATCCAATCACAATCATCAATCAATATCAATCAATAACAATATATATTTGATAATATATAACAGGTAATAACTGGCAATTTTATTCAAATTAAATTTAACAACTATTAATCTAACAGTTTATATTCAGTAATAATTTATATAACTGTTAACTAGCAATTTATATGCAAACAAATAAATTCTAACTGTAAATTAATATGCAATAAACAAATTAAATTAACAGTTAAATTAAATGAACGAAATTTAACAGCTATGATGAAATAAACATGCCAAATATTCATAAATAAATTTCTATTCATTTCTAAAATTAATTTAACAACCATAAAAGCTCTTAGTAGTTGTGAGTGGGTTAAAACACTCACCTTTTGAATTTAAATCGAATTTAAACCCGATTTAAACTCAAAAAATCCGACGGTCCCCAAATCTGTCCAAACCAGCGTCATCAGATCCAGAACTAAATTACGATCCTAACAAAAGAAATTTCGCGTGAATCGGAGAACGTATGAAAAAGATATTCATTTTAAATGATTTGAAAACAAAAATAAAATAAAATAAAATAAAACAAAACCCACTTAACTTCAATGGCCACGTCAGCTAAAAGCTACAGCACATCGTCGAATTTTTTCTGGTCAAACGAATATCCAAAACAGAAAACGAATTGTCCAGCAGATTACGTGTCTCGAGAACTTTATCATAAAATTTTCTGGAATTTTTATGGAGAGTTTGAATTTTATTATAAAATTTGAATTGTAGATAGATTAGGTTTTGTAACCATTGAGGAAGAGAAAGAGATGAAGAAAAATGAACGTACAGCCAATTGACAATAGAAAGGAGGCTAGGGTTTATCACAGCATATTTATAGATAGATCGCAAAAGGATAGGTGTGCACGAATTTTAACGTGCAAACAAAAGTGGTCCCAAAAGGATATTAATTATACACGTTACAGATTAAATTATTTCTTTCTCAACATTTACGTTGCATTTTAAGCGTATTCACACATGTATAATTAGATGCTTCATTTAAATTTCCACACATATATATTCACAATTCCATAAATTTCCAAATACATAGATAAATTTCCAATTTCAACTAAAATTCTAAATTACTGTAATAATTACAGATTAAATTTCTATCCATTCTCAATAGATTTACGTTTACATACTAAAATCCACATTTCTATGTACATTTGAATTCCATATTATACATATTTTATTTATCTTAATTACTTCCAACTTAAATTTCAATCAACATAAAACGTTTTATTCAGTTTCCAAAAATTTCAATCATGCTTTAAATCCAAATGAATAAATAACTTAATTCCCATTTAAGCATTTTTCATTTGATTTGCAATCAACCTTTTATGATCAATTAAATCCCGATATATTAAATAAACGTTATTTCCATCATTCTTTATCGTATGAAGAAATTTAAGTTATTCACACCTATTACTAAATTTCATATTAATGCACACTAATTTACATTTATTGCAATGGTTACCAAATATTTCCCTGCAATAATTCATTCCCCTATACATACTTACAATTCCACTTAAACTTTACTATACCCATTTATTTTCTCAACACTAAAACCAACGTTACCTCAATTCCACTAATGTACACTTATTCTATTATCACTTACTAACCATTCAAATTTTTATTAACAAATAGGCAGGTAATTCATATGTTACAAATTTTTAATTCATCCTAATCCCTTACTATTGACATACATTTGCATTACTTACATATCATTTACAATGTTACCCAAAATCTCTATCCATTGTAATTAATACCTTAAATAAGTTTCAATTTATATTCAAGTGGATACATTACCCTTTTTCGTTATGTCATCCATTTTTCACAAGAAACGTTTTATCGTTTCGACAACATTTTATTTCTAATTACCTACATTGATTTGTGTACGTCTCTACTATTTAAAGCATTACCATTCTCACCTTCATCTAAATCTTCATTTATGAATATTTAAAAATAAATTTCACTTATTTCCTATTTATACACTTATAAATTCCAATTCCAAATAAATAGATAAATTTCCGTTTGCACTACTTAAATCAAAAATCAACGATTATCCTATCTATACATTTTAAGTGGATGGATCAAATGTTGTATTCAAAAATCTACTTCTTAACATTCTTAGATTTAAACTCAACTCTCTATTAACAGAATATTTAAACTTCTTTTATTACCATTAACTTATTATTATACATTAAACTTAAATATACTGACAAAGCTTGTTTTTGGTACTCTTTTCATTTCCATAAATAAAATTAGCAGTGGATTCATACCTTATTATGTAATTAACTTTAATTCCACCTAACTAAATATTTACATAATCTTTTATTTGCAATAAATCAACTATTTTATATTAATTAAATTTAATCTTCCTGGTTTACTTATTCATAGTATGTAATTCAGTTACTCACCCTAACCTATTTATTTGAAATCCAATCCAGATTATTTTTACTAAGTTCCAATTTCCAAAGGTTACTGCAATTAATCCAATTAATTGCAATAAATTCTAATAAATTTGATTTTTATTGGATTACAACTCAAAATAAATCAATTATTACTCAACTTCATAGTCAACATTTCTTTTATATTCCAATACATAAATATTTCCCAAATTTCATCTTTTATTTGCATAAATTACCTTATCTCAATTTTATTGGAACTTTACACATAAAACTTAGAACCTCAATTAATTCATTCCTCTTTGGTTCCATTCTTAAGATTACACTAATTATCATATTATGAATGGAAATTTACCTAGGTTACATCTTATTGGATTCACATTCTTTACTTACCCATATGTAATCCACACTAACTACAATAATTTAGTGCATTAATTGAGATTGATCAAAATAAACTTAACAAACTAATAGAATTGATAACTTACAAAATTTATTGTCATAAATCTATTTTATAAGTCTACACTTAATTATTACCTTACAATACGTTTTATGTTACTATAAATTTATATTCACTCTTCCGTTACTATATTAATAATTGCTAAAGTAACGTTCTTCTTAATTAAAACTTTCTCCACAATTGAATGAACTTTATATTCAATACATACTACCGAATTGCAATCACCTATGTTCTGTCCAACATACATTAAAACTTCACTTCCATTAATTTATCCAATGTTTACATCCACAAATTAACAATTTAATTTCATTATACAATTGCAATTCATATCTTATAAATAAAATTTTCAATTTTGTTTCTTTCAGCATTAATTAAACAAACATATTCAATTAAGAAATTATCATGCTTTTAACTATTTCCATTTGCACTACATAAAACTCAAACGGTCGTTTCAATCACACTTGAATTTGTATATAATTGATTGTCCCTCAACTGCCATTTATTTTCTACCTTAATTCACATACGGTTACAGTTTTATCAATATATATAAATACATAGGAAATTTAAATTCTTGTCTTTAATTCTTTAATTCAGGTGCAACCAATTTACACTATTTCTTTATTAATAATTTACTTAAATTTTCAACAATTAGGTTAGATAACCGTTTCTACAATTCATTATTAATTATACATTTAAATCTCCCTTATCTTCAACTTACACAAGGGTATACATCTTATGCTATCTTAATCATTAGATTTTCTTTAAATTTAACAATAATTAAGCTTTAATTGTCGTTGCTAAAATTTCCCTTTAGCGTTCATCCCAGTATTAATTCTATCTCTTTTATATATATAAAATTTTCTTTTCTACAAGATTTAAACTTCAAAACCCCTTATATTTAATAATTTAATTGTCGAAATTTTACGGGTCGTTACACTCTCCCCCACTCAAAACTTTTCGTCCCCGAAAAGGAAAAGAAGGGAAAAGAAGAATTTCGAAATCAATATTTTAAATTTACAAAATTAGTTAATTTAGCTAAAATATACAAATTTAGATACAGTGAAATATTTAAGTGATTTCACCATTAATCAACCAAATCAAATAACAACCATCAACCCTTCAAACAGCATACATACACAAGACAAAGCAACCATTTATCCAACAGATAAGAAGTTGTTCGGGTTCAGAACTTGAAATTTGTATGGAATGAAAATAACTATCAAGTGCATCCTTTACTTAACAGTCTTAGATGTAACAAAGATAGATTATTTATTCATCCAACAATTTCACATTTCTTTACCCAACCAACCATAAATCAACCAATAATAATTTCAAAACAACGACCAAATTCACTTATTATACATTGATTTCATGCTTAGTTGTTTGATTTCCTTTTATGATTCACGTAACCTTTAAATTTCATTTACTCATTAATGTTTGTTTCATTAATTTACTTATTACTTATAATTATTCCTTTATACTTATTTGTTAACAAATAGCTTCAATTTTTTTCCAATGTTTGTTTCTTCTTCATGAACTATTTACTAAAATTTCATAATCTTATTTATTCACACTTTAATCACTTGAGTTTAAAATCATCTATCTGTCATACTTACCTTTTTATTATATTTACTCGATAGAATTTCAATTATAACTTAAATTAATAACATTAAATTCTCCTTAATTATAGCAAATTCATTGAATTATTCATTTCCTCAATCTTCACTTGTAAGTTTTCTCTTACATTTCCTTACTAACATTGCAACTTTTATTATATGGTAAGTTATAAACGTTTTAAGAATGTAAGTGAAATTTATACAAGTTTCTTCTCAATTTCTTTAATTAATTAATGGTTAAATAAATATATTTGTTTTATAAATTTCAATTTCAACTTACCTTTAATTTCATTTATTTATTTAAAGGTTTACGTTACTATTATATTTAATAATAGTAAAAATTTAATTACACTAAATTTGCTACCCTATAACATTAATTCTTATAAATAAAGAAGTTTACTAATTCATTTACTAATGTTTACAATTGTTTATTTACATTTCTTATCTTCCTATGGTATTAAATTTTCTTTAATTAAAGGTTCACATTTTCTATACTAAATTGAACCATTAATTAACTGGAATTGTAAGAACCAAATACCGGGTTTAATTCCAAATTGTTTAAAATAGTAGATACACATATTCTTTTTTACTTATATAACTTTAATTGTAATCAAACGATAAAGTTCTCTTAAACAAATTTGCAGTAAATTTCTACAGTGGCCTTTCCTCTTCGAAACTCGAAAATGGATGTCGATGATGCGTGCACTCATCACCGAAATTTATTTTCCAGCGACAGAGAGGGAAGTACAAAATTATTTTCCAAAATCTTCCTTTAAAACAATTCTTCCGAATTATATTGAAATATTATATCAGAAAATACTTATAAATAATATTATTATATTCCAAAATTTATTCGAAAGAATTTTCAAGACCCCCGGAACTTCAGTTCTAAATTTCCAAATTCATTTATCTATTTTGTTCAATTTTATTTCTATTATTATTTACTCTATTTCCTAACAACCAATCTATAGCAACCAATTATAGATATAATTTGAAAATTTTATTTTATATATATATAGAAAATAGATTAGGCAAAATTATTTCATTGCCTATAATAAAACAAATATTATGTCGGTCTGTCCTATTAAGTGTTTAGAAACCCCTATTGATGTCACAGCGTCCCATGCATCAACCGGAATTTATAAATACAAAACGGAACAGATTAACACAATATAAAAACCTTTTATAAAACTAACAAGTACGCTCTCTCATATATATACACTCAGCGACTCCCATAGGGTATTACTACCCTATTAACAAAGAGTCAAACCCCACAAAGCTAAGGTTTATCGCTAAACCAAAGCTCTGATACCAGCTGTAACGTCCCGCCTTTTCGCACGATTTAAACCGACACACGTGCCAATTCAAACCATACAGAAGGGCGGATTGTTATGGGGTAAATAAGAAAACAGAGAAGAAAATAAAACAAAACAGAATCTCACAGCGGAAGGATAAAATACAATAATAAATATATAGTTCGTAAACGGTTTACAAAACACTTGATTCTTCTTTACACAATAAGTATCAGAGTTACACATACCAATACAATCAATGCAGCGGAACAGTATGAGTGTGGTGCAAAACTATAAATAATAATAATACGGGTTCTTCGTCTTCGTCCTCCAAAGCTAAAGTCTTCGATCCTGAAACGCCCGGACTGACCCGAGCGAATTGAAAAGACAAAACACTCGAGTCAGAACTAAAAGATCTTATGTGAGTTAAATTAACAGAAATAAATATGAGTGCAGTAACTCAAGAGATGCTCGGGATTTACATCTCCTAAGGATCCGTTAAACTATTTACTATGTAGTATATTGCGCTATTATAATAGTGTCTATAGTAAAATAAACATACTTTTAAATAGCGTTAAGGCTTTACATTTTCCACCTTAACACAAAATAGTCCCAGTAGTCCATCCAATATCATAGTCCCTCCTGATCGGGAAGCCACCAGAGGATACCACACGGGCTACGGGAGAAATCCAAACTCGTACAAGGCGCGATAGGGTAGGTGACACGGCACAACTAGGCAATGCCAGGGTAGATATACCAATTGCGTACCCAGGCTGATGGAAACGCGTAGCCGCAGTTACCGCCCACCTCGAACAAACTCCCCAAAATCAAATAAAAGTGGCCACTGAATCAATCCAAAGTCATAGTATAATGTCGAAGAGGAGTGTCCGATTAGAGGAATGACCTCATTGGCCTGGGAATAGCTCCTGTTTTAGCCACCTTATGCCAACTCACGGGAGTTGGGTCCACGTATTTACCTTACAGGAAACGCCGCCACCAACCTACTTCATTCTGGAATCTCCACCGCGTACACGGTTAGTCAAAGTGGTTTTCGGTATCGACAGAGAGTATGTCCATATCCGATCCCGGTCTCTTTGCCAACCCATCGTTATTATAACACCGCGGTCATTAAAAAAAAAATAGTTTATACTTTAAAACCCGAATATACATTTCCATTTCAAAACTATGAATACGATATCATCTTAAAACCCAAAACAATATGATATCATTTATCTCAAATATAATTCTTTTCCAAAATCATACTGGTTTTTAAGATTTAAATATCTGGAAAACAAACATTTGAATTACACTTTCAAAACATAATATTTTCAGAATTCATACCTTTAAAACCATAACTTCTAAAACTTAAATGGTTCGGATATTCAACGGTATATAGAATAAATGGTTTAAATTTATGGTTACTTTGTAAAGAAAATAATTTACATGGCTTTACAAATATAGTTCTTATTTAATGTTTAAACCATAATTTAAATATCACTTCAAGTTCCAAAACCCCTTCAATTTATATATATATAACTCCATTTGGAGTATTAATATTTCAAAACTAAAGTTGGATTTTATTCTTTCAACAAATCAATGTTCTATTATTTAGTCTTGAATATTCCCATAAATTCCATAAATAAAACTCCAATTTCTAGCCATTAAATATTTTTCCCAATTTACTTAATACTAGAATATTCATTTTAAATTTATTAAGGAAAACCAAGTTATAAATATCATATCCTAAAAATTTCCAAACTTAAATATACAATATAATTTATCAAATTCCATTTCTAAATTTTTATTCCATTTTTATTTACCGGGTTTATACACAACTTAAATTCAAAAAATTTAACTTCATATGTATATATATAAATGGAAGAAGAATAATATCTATAAAGTATCAAAATTTGATTTCTATAAATCGTATCCCATCCAAACCATAGAAATCACCTTTTACAAAATTTATATATAGACCACGGTGCCTGTATAAAATTTTCTATCCTATGGTCAAGTGATACGGATATTTATCATTTCAATCCGCAATTAAAAATAAAACTTTGCGGTTTTATATCATTTCAAACCACAAATCCCAAATGAAAAGAAAGATGCATGCTAACTTGCAGTTTAATGATATACAAATAAAACATCCATTCATTAACAACATCCATCATCCAATCACAATCATCAATCAATATCAATCAATAACAATATATATTTGATAATATATAACAGGTAACAACTGGCTATTTTATTCAAATTAAATTTAACAACTATTAATCTAACAGTTTATATTCAGTAATAATTTATATAACTGTTAACTAGCAATTTATATGCAAACAAATAAATTCTAACTGTAAATTAATATGCAATAAAAAAATTAAATTAACAGTTAAATTAAATGAACGAAATTTAACAGCTATGATGAAATAAACATGCCAAATATTCATAAATAAATTTCTATTCATTTCTAAAATTAATTTAACAACCATAAAAGCTCTTAGTAGTTGTGAGTGGGTTAAAACACTCACCTTTTGAATTTAAATCGAATTTAAACCCGATTTAAACTCAAAAAATCCGACGGTCCCCAAATCTGTCCAAACCAGCGTCATCAGATCCGGAACTAAATTACGATCCTAACAAAAGAAATTTCGCGTGAATCGGAGAACGTATGAAAAAGATATTCATTTTAAACGATTTGAAAACAAAAATAAAATAAAATAAAATAAAACAAAGCCCACTTAACTTCAATGGCCACGTCAGCTAAAAGCTACAGCACATCGTCAAATTTTTTCTGGTCAAACTAATATCCAAAACAGAAATCGGATTGTACCAGCAGATTACGTGTCTCGAGAACTTTATCATAAAATTTTCTGGAATTTTTGTGGAGAGTTTGAATTTTATTAGAAAATTTGAATTGTAGATAGATTAGGTTTTGTAACCATTGAGGAAGAGATGAAGAAAAATGAACGTACAGCCAATTGACAATAGAAAGGAGGCTAGGATTTATCACAGCATATTTATAGATAGATCGCAAAAGGATAGGTGTGCACGAATTTTAACGTGCAAACAGAAGTGGTCCCAAAAGGATATTAATTATACACATTACAGATTAAATTATTTCTTTCTCAACATTTACGTTGCATTTTAAGCATATTCACACATGTATAATTAGATGCTTCATTTAAATTTCCATATATATATATATATATTCACAATTCCATAAATTTCCAAATACATAGATAAATTTCCAATTTCAACTAAAATTCTAAATTACTGTAATAATTACAGATTAAATTTCTATCCATTCTCAATAGATTTACGTTTACATACTAAAATCCACATTTCTATGTACATTTGAATTCCATATTATACATATTTTATTTATCTTAATTACTTCCAACTTAAATTTCAATCAACATAAAACGTTTTATTCAGTTTCCAAAAATTTCAATCATGCTTTAAATCCAAATGAATAAATAACTTAATTCCCATTTAAGCATTTTTCATTTGATTTGCAATCAACCTTTTATGATCAATTAAATCCCGATATATTAAATAAACGTTATTTCCATCATTCTTTATCCTATGAAGAAATTTAGGTTATTCACACCTATTACTAAATTTCATATTAATGCACACTAATTTACATTTATTGCAATGGTTACCAAATATTTCCCTGCAATAATTCATTCCCCTATACATACTTACAATTCCACTTAAACTTTACTATACCCATTTATTTTCTCAACATTAAAACCAACGTTACCTCAATTCCACTAATGTACACTTATTCTATTATCACTTACTAACCATTCAAATTTTTATTAACAAATAGGCAGGTAATTCCTATGTTACAAATTTTTAATTCATCCTAATCCCTAACTATTGACATACATTTGCATTACTTACATATCATTTACAATGTTACCCAAAATCTCTATCCATTGTAATTAATACCTTAAATAAGTTTCAATTTATATTCAAGTGAATACATTACCCTTTTTCGTTATGTCATCCATTTTTCACAAGAAACGTTTTATCGTTTCGACAACATTTTATTTCTAATTACCTACATTGATTTGTGTACGTCTCTACTATTTAAAGCATTACCATTCTCACCTTCATCTAAATCTTCATTTATGAATATTTAAAAATAAATTTCACTTATTTCCTATTTATACACTTGTAAATTCCAATTCCAAATAAATAGATAAATTTCCGTTTGCACTACTTAAATCAAAAATCAGCGATTATCCTATCTATACATTTTAAGTGGATGGATCAAATGTTGTATTCAAAAATCTACTTCTTAACATTCTTAGATTTAAACTCAACTCTCTATTAACAGAATATTTAAACTTCTTTTATTACCATTAACTTATTATTATACATTAAACTTAAATATACTGACAAAGCTTGTTTTTGGTACTCTTTTCATTTCCATAAATAAAATTAGCAGTGGATTCATACCTTATTATGTAATTAACTTTAATTCCACCTAACTAAATATTTACATAATCTTTTATTTGCAATAAATCAACTATTTTATATTAATTAAATTTAATCTTCCTGGTTTACTTATTCATAGTATGTAATTCAGTTACTCACCCTAACCTATTTATTTGAAATCCAATCCAGATTATTTTTACTAAGTTCCAATTTCCAAAGGTTACTGCAATTAATCCAATTAATTGCAATAAATTCTAATAAATTTGATTTTTATTGGATTACAACTCAAAATAAATCAATTATTACTCAACTTCATAGTCAACATTTCTTTTATATTCCAATACATAAATATTTCCCAAATTTCATCTTTTATTTGCATAAATTACCTTATCTCAATTTTATTGGAACTTTACACATAAAACTTAGAACCTCAATTAATTCATTCCTCTTTGGTTCCATTCTTAAGATTACACTAATTATCATATTATGAATGGAAATTTACCTAGGTTACATCTTATTGGATTCACATTCTTTACTTACGCATATGTAATCCACACTAACTGCAATAATTTAGTGCATTAATTGAGATTGATCAAAATAAACTTAACAAACTAATAGAATAGATAACTTACAAAATTTATTGTCATAAATCTATTTTATAAGTCTACACTTAATTATTACCTTACAATACGTTTTATGTTACTATAAATTTATATTCACTCTTCCGTTACTATATTAATAATTGCTAAAGTAACGTTCTTCTTAATTAAAACTTTCTCCACAATTGAATGAACTTTATATTCAATACATACTACCGAATTGCAATCACCTATGTTCTGTCCAACATACATTAAAACTTCACTTCCATTAATTTATCCAATGTTTACATCCACAAATTAACAATTTAATTTCATTATACAATTGCAATTCATATCTTATAAATAAAATTTTCAATTTTGTTTCTTTCAGCATTAATTAAACAAACATATTCAATTAAGAAATTATCATGCTTTTAACTATTTCCATTTGCACTACATAAAACTCAAACGGTCGTTTCAATCACACTTGAATTTGTATATAATTGATTGTCCCTCAACTGCCATTTATTTTCTACCTTAATTCACATACGGTTACAGTTTTATCAATATATATAAATACATAGGAAATTTAAATTCTTGTCTTTAATTCTTTAATTCAGGTGCAACCAATTTACACTATTTCTTTATTAATAATTTACTTAAATTTTCAACAATTAGGTTAGATAACCGTTTCTACAATTCATTATTAATTATACATTTAAATCTCCCTTATCTTCAACTTACACAAGGGTATACATCTTACGCTATCTTAATCATTAGATTTTCATTAAATTTAACAATAATTAAGCTTTAATTGTCGTTGCTAAAATTTCCCTTTAGCGTTCATCCCAGTATTAATTCTATCTCTTTTATATATATAAAATTTTCTTTTCTACAAGATTTAAACTTCAAAACCCCTTATATTTAATAATTTAATTGTCGAAATTTTACGGGTCGTTACAAAATGTATGTTTATGTTCCCTATCAAAACAACAAGTATCATCTACTTGTCGTATTGCATGTACAAGTCCTTTCTTTTAATGACATTTATCGTAATATTTATTTGCCAAGTGTTAAACATGCAACCAACCCTTGTGTGTTATGTGACACATGAACCATGATACAATATATCAATTAAACACTAATTATGGTAATATTAACGCATACAAACTAATGTGAACTTAATACAATAATGTAGAGTCACATTCTGTGAATAAAATTCCAACAAGCTAGACATTCAAATAATATCAACTAACTTCTTTTTTGAATATCTTTCAAAATATTTGGTGCATGTTTCATTAATACTATTTAATGAGCAATCATCAATTGTTCTCCCCTAGTTTTGTGATTATTTAGGTTATTGAACTTGGTGTATTATTAAATGATTTTAAGATAAATTTTTAGTTTAAATATGGTAGTATCCATTTTTCTCATTCAAAGTACACATTTTTTTCTTCTAAATAGATTACTTGGTATCTAGGCTATCTTGATGGAGCATATAATTTGAAAATAGATATACATTTTTGTATGTACCTTTACCATCTAACCAATATTGGTCATCAAATGCTCGTATTTTTGAATTTTCTTTTTTGAAGTCTATCTAACCCTTCTTTCAATAGTTATGTTCTAGGTTCTTTTTTTACAATTTAAGAAGTTTTCTTTTTACATGTTTTTTATGTTTTATCAGTTCCTTTATAGAAATTTTATCGTTTTTGATAGGAAATTACACTTTTATCATTTAAAATATTAATAAATGCATTTTTATCTTGTAGAGAACTGAGAGACTGATTTAAGAGACTTATTCAGGGATAAGGTTTTTCAAGAATCATATAGAGTCTTTGGTTTACTCCTTCAAAGGTAAGGTATAAATTCTTTTGGTTGATGAGTATATTACCAATTATCATTTTTGCTATAAAATTTGATTATATATACATATGATAGAAAATCTTTGGAGAATTAAGACGCTTTACTAAAAACGATAGTATTTGATTTCTTTTTTCACTCTATATCAGTTTTAGCGATTTCAAATGGTTCAGATTCATGTAATTGCCTACTTGACGTTCAACATTTTATTTCCTTTCATGCATATAAGATTCTTGTGTATTATTGGAGCCACACCATATCAAAATAATATTGTGTGTATTCTTAGAGTACAAGATATAAAAATGGTTAAGTTTTATGCTTTAGAAGTCACAAGAGCCGAGGTGTTGAAAAGTGCAGCAATTCCTACAACACTTAATAAATTATGAATTCAAAAGGTCATCTTAAAATGCACGATTTTGATAATTTCAACATAGTATGATTAAATCATTTAAATACTGAGAATAAAGAAATAAACTTCGTAATGTGAATTGTGTGTTAGATGGAACTTTGTGAAAGCGATCTATTTTAGAATATTACATGGTGGAATTTTTATGGTTTCTAATTTGAACCTTTTCATTTTGCTCACATGCGGAGCACATGTATTGTATCGGTTTTATAAATTTGGGGTGTTATTGTATACATCTACCAACTACACTTTCTAATATCACATAAAGAGATACTAAAAGAATTTTAAAAAATCCACTTCAAACAACCACAGTTGTTATCATCCCAAAAAATTTAATTTTTTAGAAACTTTAAAATGAACCCCTTCAAATTTATTTGTCAATCTTGAGCAGTTGCTTCATTGCACGTCGTCAATGCTATATTTTTGATTTTATTTTTATTTTGGTGTGGAAAGAGATTCAACTAAAACTATCTAACATCCTATTATATTAAGGTGCTAAAATTAACAAATTAAGTATAATTTTTGAATCAAATTTCTATTTTATAAGAATTTGTAGTAAAAAAGATTGGAGTTGATGAGATTTGAGTTTAAGATTGTTTTTTATGGTTATATTTTAAGAAGATGAAAGAATGAATACTTATTTTATTAAAAAATTAATAAAATAATAGGTGGGTATATAAGGGTGAGAAAAAATACCGGTGGATGAGAAAGGAGGTGGGTGAGTGAAGGAGAAAAGTGGGTGCATATAGTAGCGTCCTAAATTTATTTTAGAAAATATGTTAAAGATATTTGATTATCATTAAAAAAATTACTTTTTTGTTGTTAAAGTGCTTAATTTTTTTTCGATTTTTTATGTAAGAAGAAAGCCTAATTGCTAGAATTAACTAGTAAGAAAAACATCTATCTTTAGTACAAATCTAGGATGAGATAACAGGAAGATAACAAAACAAAACAAAACGTTTGAGATTTAAAGTTGAATTTGAATAATATGGCTAAGATTTAACAAGAAATTAACACCATTTCCATTAGATACACTCAGTTAACATCCTTATCAATAAATCTCGCTTATTTTTAATTTACGCTCCACTAATTCCCCCGAAAACCACTTCCTACCCACGTTAAAATATATTTTCCAAGTCATACATGTTTTTAATATACTCTATTGATCATTTTCTTATTAACTTACATCATCGTTCCATATCTCTTCACAATTAGACAGTAAAGTACCTATTATGTTTCTTTTTCATTATAATTAGGTATTCTTCCTTACTCATTCAATATACTTTTATTTTTCAAATTTATGGAATTAAAACTTTCATAATATTCATAAAATGTATGTATATAAGTATGTATACTGCTTTATTATCATCCATAGTAACTATGCCTATTGGATTCATATAAACTCACATTGTATTTTAAATTATAATTTGTATGCCCTCAAACATTAGTTATGTATATCTGAAAACTAAATATTACTATCTTGAATCTTGAGGATTTATGGTGTTCTGGATTATGCATTTGATTTGCTTCTTTGGTAGTCTAAGGATTGTTCTACTTTTACATATAATAAAACTCTAGTACTATTGACATTTGAATTTTATTTTCTGTACTTTATTTACTTCTTTAAGCTCTAAACTATTCAACTATTTGTACTACATATTAATGTTTCAAGGTCTTTCAACTGAATTTTGATATGTTTGTTTGCATATTTATTATGTTAATATAAGAAAACTAATATGTATAATGGTCTGTTTGAATCGATTTAAATAAGCTACTTTTTTTGAAAGCCAATACCAATTCATTTTGGCTTTCAAAAATCCCAAAAGTAGCTTATTTAAGTCGATCCAAACATGCCATAAATGTTTCTTTGATTATGTTTAACTGGCTCGCACTTTTGGTCCAATCACGCAACCATATACCATCTAACATGTTTACAATAATCCATTCACCACATCCTTTGTCAACTATTAATGCTTCATTATCCATGCCACGGATGATATAACAACTGCTATGCTAAGAATCCTCAAACGATAAACTATAATTTCACTCTTTTTCACCTAATTTTTTGTTTAAGAAGAACTATAAGTATTTAACTCTAATACGGTTACGGTGCTTGAATTGGTTAGCATGCACAATTGGTAAATTGAAATGTTTTGACTGTAATACGTGAGCGTTTGGTTTATGCTAAGGCACTGATAGAAATAACCATAGAAAAGTCACTATCATCCTCGATTAGTGTTTAGCTTGCTATTGGCCATGTAGCAGAAGTTCGTGTTAGATATGGTTGGGCGCCTGACATATGTTCCACTTGTCATTCTTTTGGCCACCTTATTGTCTCTTGCAAAGTCCTCGACTCGGCCTTGAAGGCTCCCCCTCCGCCCAGGATTCCGTTCCTCATCCCCTTATGCAAAATTGGGTTCCTAAGGTTAGGAATTGCACTTCCTTGTCTGCGATCAACATGTTAGACCTACTGATGTTCCATCTGCTCCTAATTCTAAAGCTGCATTTATTACTCCTGTGACTATTCCTCGTTTTGTCTCCCCTTCAGCTGAAGGTATTGTTTTCCTTGTGATTTTTCCTTCAGATGTTACTATTGATCCCATGTCATTTAGTGACACCTAGATGTTGTTATTAAGTGGAATTCCTTTGAGAAAGCATGAATACATGAGCCGTTTGAGATGAGATAACCCCGTTCAAAAATATTTCCATATGTTTGTTAGCGAAGTTAAAGGTGAATTCAGCCATCTTCATTACTCTGTTGATGGAGACGAGCTTGTTCTTTCAATTGTTGGTACCCTAGGTGCTAGGAATAGGGCTGTTCTTGATGATGAAAGTTAAGATAGTAAATTTACCTCTTACAATGATTACTCTGATTATATTCAGAATATTACGTCTTTTTTTGCAGGTTATCTGCATGTGATAGCCTAGCACTTCGGTCGAAGGAAGTGGTTCTTTCTCTTCTAAGGAGGACTAGCTTTAGTTAAACTATAGTAGCTTAGGCACCTTCTATCTAACTCCTATTTTGTATTTTCCCTTTATTAGTAATTGAGGCATTCTACCTTGCTCCTGTATTGACTGTTGATTTGTTAGTAATAAAAGTGGACGACCCACTATAAAACCGATTGGCCTTGCCAAAAAAATACATATATTTAAATAGTGAATTAGTGGTACCGGATAAAGGATTGTATTTATTCCTTATAGGATACCAATTATATCATTACACATATTTTAGTTGAATTTGAAAAAGGAGAAAACTGTAAAAAAAAATTGCATGAAAAATGGACAAATACTTCCTATCAAATTATCAACAAAAGATTCAGTAGAAGTAAATGCCAAGAAAGTAAGGGACACGAATTTATAGTGGATCAGCCATAACGGACCTACATCCACTATTCATATTTATTCCTTTTATTATATTTTAGCTCTTACAATGTTTAGATATGTAATACAATGATTTATTTTCGAATGTTGAAATTTGAAGGTTCTGTTCAACTATTCCTATTTTGCAAGGTCTTAAAGCTCCAAAAATTATCCTCATGGCTGCCAAATGCTTGGATATTTATATGGATATAAAGGTAGAGGTTTCCTGGAAAATTAGGAAATTTCCATGTATAATTCACTCGATTTGGATATTCCCATATATAAAAGATATGATCATCAATTTCTAAATATATCCAGATTTTATTCCATATAACCAATTTGGTTCGATTGGAGAGCTCCGTTTGGGGTTGATTGTTTTGGTAAAGTGCACGTGGACGCCTTACTAGCAAACTTCTTGCACCTCCTTCCTTAGTTTAGCCACCCATAGATTCTCCTAGTTCGGTCCTCACACCATGTCGATTAAGCAATCTTGATTGGTGGTCTCCATTGTGTACATCAAACAATATTTCCTATTCGATACCTAAACTACCGAACAAGAATTCTTATTCGATGGTTAGACCACTGAGCATGAAATGTTGTTAGGTGGTCAAATTACAAAATATGATCTTCTGTTTGATGTTAAATTATGGAACAAGATCTTCTGTTTGGTATTTAATTTGCCGGACATAAGTTCTAGTTTGGTTTATCCAGGCTACCGAATAGGGAGTTACAGCTATAATGATCCGCCATTCTTGCTCCTAAAGACGACACTTAACAATATTCATATGCCGATTATCTATGTATCCAAACCATAAGTCGTTGGTGTAAAAGGAAAAGAAAAACCAAGAAGAAGAAAAAATCGTAGAATCTCACAATGCATGCAATCACATGCAATAGAATATAAGATAATACATATGATCACTTCCAAAATGATATATCAGAGTCACAAAAGGTACTAACTGTAACGACCCGATATTTTCAACCATTCGCATCCGCACATGTCGGACTTGAATTGCTCAAAATACCGCACTGTAAATAAAATTTGGCAGATCTCAGAATATACAGTAAATAAATAGTCACAGGTCACAGACACTGAGTGAATAATAATGCAGCGGAAGTAAAAGGGATAGTAGTTCATGAAGCTACTATGTAAAAATAAGATACATCAGAGTTAAACAAAATACAATAGAAGAGTAACAAGATACATCAAGTACAAATCAGAACATATCACTGAAACATTGGATACAGAAAGCAAAATAGATGACGAGATCTTAAAGAAAAGTGTAACGACCTGCAAATCTGTACCCCTTGAGTCAACACTATTCCACAACATTCAAGTCAAGTTGCACAGAAATATGAACCATTTGGGTTAAAGAAGAAGAGGTAGAAGGAGAAAATAGAAAATAACAACAGAATCTAACCATCGCAGCGGAATAAAATATAATAGACAATAAATGACCTTTACTCAAATCAAATACTACATCATCAGAGTACATCAATCACAGCTCAACATCAACATCATACAAATGGATACACAACAACTCAACATAGCGGAATATATATATATATAAACAAATACGGGAGTATGTATCGTCATCCAGTTCGTCTCCTGAGCTCCACAACATCAATTCCGGTATCCTATAATACACGGTTTGACCCGAGCATTACAGTTAAATAATACCCAGGTCAGTCTGGAACACCAGCGTGAGAAAATCACACCCAATTGATTATTAAAGTTTCAAAAATTATTTGAAAACGAAAGCATCTCGTAAGACACGCCACCAATAAACATGTCGGGTTTTTACCTTACGACAGCTAAAACAATTTTTATAGAAATCCTCTGATATTATAATAGGATCTATATACAAATACTTATAAAATAGCCGAAATTGTTACATTATTAAATTCCAGCTACTAGCTACAAAGTGGGTAATACAAACAAAACTCGTACAAGGTTCATAGGGAGAATGGATTACCAATTAATGACTAGGCACTGGGGTACCACCTGTCACAGTACGGGGCCTAGATCGCCGTACCGAGGAGTACGCCCGCTCCCCTGCAACACAAGACCGGGACCATCCCTTACTGGATAATCCCGAGTGAGATCACCCCGCGGTTGGGATCAGCAACCGCCCACTAAGCCGAAATAAAAAGGGACATCTAGACAGGAATGACCTCACCCTGCTTGGGTGCTACCCACCTAGCCTTGCTGCATAACCCCTGATTTTCAGTCATTCCCATTTGATGAGGCTCGAGGCTAAGCGTTACCTTTTTAGAACAAATCCCTTAGAATGCCCATCGTCCGCCTGACGATGTTTCGCAAGAATTCATCCATACAAGTCCGTCCCGGGTTCGAATAGAACCGAAGGCACTATTCCTACTACATCCATTTTGGAAATATCCTCAGGATTAGTAGCGATTAGCCCTTGCACTTCACTGCTCCATCTTCGAATCCAAATTCGTTTCCACGAAACATACAAACCGAATCGAAGCGGCTTTCGAGAAATAAATCTCGATCCCGGTCTCTTCGAAACGATCAACGCATTTGGCCAATATTGATAGTCGATGATTTAACTATCAATTAATATTCATAAACATCCATCAAAAATAAATAATTTCCCAAATTATTTATTAACCTCAAAATATCTTCACAAGATATATTTCTATTCTCAAAACCTTTGAAAACAGTTTTCAAAACTATCTTCTCTTCTCAGAATAAATTCTAAGTATTTTTATTTCCACTGGAATCACCAAGCACAAAACTTTAGATTTTAAAATAATTTAAAAACACTTTGTTGTAAAATATATTTAACATTCAATATAGAAAAATTACTTTAGTACTTAATTTAAAATAATACTCTAGAAATAACTACAATAAGGTTACCTTATAACTATACATTAGATTTCTTCCTTAAACAAAATTCCAAGTCATTATTTAAATAATTATTACGATAATAGATTAACAAATTACTTACTTTAGAATTTACTTTAAAATATTTGAATTAAAACTATTTCAATAATTGATTAAAAATATATACCATATGAATATTTGAAAATAAGGTTACTTTATAAATATAAACTAGGTTTTCACCTTTAAAACAGAATTACTAAGTCACTCTTTATAAATTATTATTACGGTAATAGATTTGAATAAATATTTACTCTAGAATTTAAACATTTAGAAATAATAAATTTCCAAGAACGTACTTTGTAAAGCAAAATTAAAACCTTTATTTTATTTTGAAAACTTACTTTGAAAATGTACTTGGCTATCCGGAGAAATATACTTCTCTTCACAACCTTTAAAAAATAAATCACTATTTATTTTTAAATAATTTTTCTCATTCCTTTAATAAATTCCTACCTTGAATTTATTCTTCCAAATATCCAATTTCAAACACTTAAATCAATTCCCAAATTGATTTCCAATTTACTTCATTTATTCAAAAATCTTTTAATTTCATATTTTATTCCTTAATTATGATTTAAAATACTTTTAATTGAAATACCAATTTAGATTTCTCAATTTACTTCTTATTCCTTTAAATAAATTTAAAACTTTAAGTTTTAAAATAATTCTTTATTCATTTAATTAATACTACATAATTTTACAATTCATTAATTACTGTTTATTCAAACTCTTTTCTTTTCATACTCGAAGTTATTTATTAGTATTTAACATACTTCTATTACTTTTTCAATTCCTTCTTAATTTATTAAATTTTCTAAGATTATTTCGTTTACAAATTTACTTCTTTTATTTTCTTTCCAAAATCCAATTTATATATTTTTGGTAATCCATCATAACCAATATATATATCCAATCCAATCATATCATTCAATACTCCAATATATTCAACATAGAATATCAAGTAATCACATCAGAGAATATTAAATAATAAATGTTGAGGGGTCCAGTTGGATCTCTCCAACCTGTTTTCCTTGCATCCACAGATGTTAGCACCATATAATATGCCAATTTCAAAATTACCATACTATAGCACATAAATCAAACTCAACCATTCAATCAATTATTTAAATTTAATCATTTAAATTTAAATTTAATTTAACTGAGTGAGATTAACTCACCTTTGATTTTACTGCAACCCAATCCAATCCCGATTTGGTTTCTTTCCATATTTTGACCTTGAATAAACAATTTATATGATTTATTAATATTCGAACGAGTTGAACAACTGTTATCATTTTATAATTTAATTAACTAATAATTCATAATTCAAACCAATTTATAGATTTCAAAATCAAAGTTTTCTATGAACTTCCACAATTTTAATTTTTTTATATTTCCAAACCTTGTCTATATACATTTAAATTTTAATAAAATAAAATCCCTCAAATCTATATGTATTAAATTAAAGCACAATTGTTTTATATATATATCTCTAACAGTGAAATATTATTACTCTTATCTGTGAAATAAAAATAGTAATTAACTGAATTTTTTTTATTTTCCATCTTTCTTTCCCGCATATATATAAATATTTATTTATTCAGTTTGGATCTAAAAACAGGAATTGTTACCTCCTCATCGACCAAGCCCCAGCGAATCCAAGCCCTAACTCAAGCTTTCCACAAAAATCACGCCGCCTCCACCATCTGCTGTCGAGCTCGATTCTCGATCGAACCTCAGCTTGTCTAACTCCTCTACCAACCCGCACGCACTCAGCCTCGAAGTCCACAAGCCCACAACCAAACCCGCCGCAATCCCTACTTGCGCTCGGCCTCACACTTTGCGCTCGGCCTCACACTACAGCTTGAATTCGAGCTCGAGCACAGGACTTCCAGAACCTGAAACGCGAAACCCTAGACCCCTTGAATCCACAACTCGCGGCCATCGATGATGATGACGCGATTTCCTCGCGTGCTCGAGCACGCGAGTTCCCCCCTATTCCCCATTTTTTTTAATTGCATTGATTAGGTTAAAGCTTCGGCTCACTATCTATGTTATTATATTTTCTACTTCTGATCGAACAGAGACTTGAGAAGATGGGAAGAAAAAGGGAAATGGGTACGAAGGAGGCAAATAGGCGGCAGGTTGTACGTATGGTCGGGTTAAAGAAAGTAAGTATGTTTTATTTAAATTAAATTTTGTCTCGGTATAAATTCCAATGCGTTTACATATCGTACACTCTCACGTTAATTCCGAAAGCTACGAAATTTGGAATCCGGTAATAATTCAATATTACGGACCCAATGGATGTTTCGTCGAATTCCGAGACTATGCCCGGGAAGGCTATTTTTAAATTCAATTTAAACAATAAAATTTTGAAACTGAACAATCCACTGTTAATTTCAATTTTACAACTTCTATTATTTTCAGTGTTATCAATATAAATTTTACAAGCCTTCAAATTATTTTTAACAGCAAAAAATCCCAGATTTCATATTTTACCCAATTTTAAATTATTTAATTCAATAATTTAATTAACAATTAATTTGTGATATTTGAATTCAAGTTAAAATTATTCCATTGAATATTTAGGTCAATTAAATATTCTGATTTTAAAAGCTTAAAAATTCCGGGTCGTCACATTCCTCCCCCTTAAAAGAATTTCGTCCCCGAAATTACTAGTTAGGAAGAATGGTCCAATACCTATTTATTTATCCCCAAAACCAAACAATTCAACATCCTATCAATTATCATTTATAAAGACACATTACCATACTTACTAACTTCCCCAACTTTCCCATAGTTTCAAACAATATTACTTACTCAATCATTCAAATTTAAATTTTAAGTCAAATTTGAAATTATCAGAATTTTCTCAAAAATTTTCTAACTCTCAAAATTTCCGAAAAATTTCGCCAACGTCTCCTTTGTGCGGCTAGCTCGGTACAACTACAAAATGGCTCTACGGCCTTGTTGAATATGCGCTTATATGATTTTTTGTTTGATGATAATAAACATATATACATTCATTTAAATGTATTTGATAATATACTATTTTATTTTTTCACAGATTAAATAAATATTTGCAGAATAAAATAAATAACACGAAATTTGAATTCAAACGAATATTTTATTCAAACAAATATTTATTACATCTTTGAATAGTACAATTTCAAGCTCTCACTATAACTATACAACTTTGATTACAATTACATCACATTTCACATTTACAATTCACCTCACTACATATCACTCACACTCGTAATTATATTCAACTTCATTCCAGTTTGAATCCAGCATCTGAGCGATCTGCAAAAATATAAACTAACGCAGTAAAATTGAAAAAGAAATATTTTTGCAATTCAAAAATAAAAGATAATTTTGAAAATATGATTTGCCTCAGTTATTTGGGTTGTTCGTCATAATTTAAATTTGAATTCATCATACACGAACAACTTGTGACATACACAGTGTATTACTGTATATGCCACAAGGCCGTGCACGCCGATATATACACTTGATTGTTTTACAGGGACAGGTGCGCACAGGTCAAACCCAAATGAAAAAGACGGGTTCAACTCAGGTGCAACATAAATAAAATTTCGACTTCGGCACAAGGTCAAACCCGAGTTGTGAAACTGGATTCAACTCAAGTGATACAAGTTCGAACAATGCTCAATGCACAGCCAACAGATGTCACCAAAAACCAAACAAGGGACAGGATAACAGGTGCAAACAAAAGACACAGTGCATAGATGAAGTACACAAGTGCAACACAGTTGCAAACAACAGGAATGAATATCAAGTGATACAACTGCAAGCTAACCGGCAAATAAACAGAGGCAACAAGGTCAGAGAACCATGCAACAATGTGCACAGTTCAGAAAGGCAATACACAAGTGACCATACACATATATACATACAAGAATGTATGTATACAAATGATCAGCCCAAATATACACAAGATCAGAAATTACAAATGAAATACCAGTAATGCAACTAAGCACAAATCACTTACAACATGTACACAGCAAAGGCCAATATATATGCACAGCAAATAATGTACACCAGTGAACCAGTATGGCAGCAAGCAAGTTCAAGTGATGTAAAATGAAAATCAAAGCATGTACAAGTTGTAATATTGCATATGGTCGAGCTGTTATTCAACATAGCAGCAATGCATATCGAATACAATATGCAACACACATGCACGACTTATGGCGGTGAAACTCAAGCAAGTGGAGATCACAGCAAACCAAAGTGCACCAATGAATAATCAAGAAGAATGCAACAACATGTCAACAGCAATGACACAACAACTACAGGCAGTGAATGAAGAGTAGTCAACAGCAGTGAAAGTGATCAACACAGCAACTAGTAGAGCACGCATGAGACAGTGGTATGAACAAGCCAATATTATAGCAAGGTTGCAAGCATATGGAATGCAAGGCAACAAGTATAACTGGCAACAAACATGAAGTAAATAGAAGTCATGAAAAATTGCGCAATGCATCAAAGCACTAATACATAAGCAATGCAGCAACAATGATCAGGTGATATGCATCAGGCATTAAAACAATGCAGTAATAAAAATGCAAGTGATAGTGAATATGTACAAGTGCAGTGTTCAAGACAAAGCAAGCAAGTTAGAATGTCCAGAAATTCACATCACAAACCAAAAGTCAAGTATGCTACAAAAATAGCATATCAACTTTATCAAGCATCAGAGGGAATCATCTATATCCAAACTGCAGATACAAAAATGTATCAAAGCCGTGTGTTTTAACAAGTCAACAGCAAAAAGAATTCCAAGCCGTGGTCATCACGTAATGATTCAATACCGTGAATGTTAAGCAACCAAAATATATACGTGAATTGAAGAAGTCAGCAATCATCTCAAACATCCAAGCTAAAATCAACGGCCAGAACAAATTATTTGACAAATTCAAATAAAACATATACGAACGCAATAATAGGAATTCAAATCCTATATAAACCAAAATCATCATCGGCATAATCATGGAAGTTCGAATACGAAAATCAAACAGTAACGAAGCAGAAATCACATACCAAATCAAAGTCGAACTCCATCAACTTGAAGTAGCCAGAGAGAGACCAACGAGAATCGATCGAGCAAGGCAACACGTGAACAATCACAAAATCGATCGAAGTAGGATCGGCACTTCAAAAGCCCTAATTGAATCAAAGGGACGATGCCCTAGATCTGAAAAAGGAGCGGCCATTTTTTTTCACGAAGAAAAAAAAAAGAGAAACGGGTTGAAGTGAACAAGGGGCCGACTTTCTTTTATTAAAAGGCTTTAGTTTATTATTTTAAATAGGGCTTTATTTTACTTAATTTGTTTTTGTTTTGTATTTTACTTTTAAACCGTTTATTTTCTAGTCGTGTGACTAGGGTGCAAACTACGGTGTGTAGTTTGGGAATTTGCAACTCGGTAGTTGAGTTGTGGTCAAGGTTTTGAGCGTAGAGTTAGATTAGTCAATAGCGGTGTATAGCGAGTTTACGTGTGTAAGCGAGGGACTATCTAATTTCTAGTAGAAACCTTGGGGGCAGCACGTAGGCAGGTTTTTGCCGAAGCTGGGTAAATTCTGTGTTGTTCTGTTTTATTCTGTTATTTATACTCTGCGATATCTGTGCTGCTATTCTGTAATCTGAATTGAAATTAATTTATAAGCTTCCGCGATTAATTTTTATAATTTACACTATCACCCTATTCACCCCCCCTACAAGTGGTATCAGAGCTAGGAACAAAAGCCATTTTCGTTTTAAAATTTTGATTTTACAAAAACCAATTTTTAATTTAAAAATTCGTGTTTCAAAAATCAATTTTTGTTTAAAAATTCGTGTTTCAAAAAATCAATTTTTGTTTTAAAAATTCGTGTTTCAAAAATCGGTTTTTGTTTTTAAAAAATTAGAATTTTTTTTTTAAAAAAAATGGCTTCTTTTAATAATGCTTTTGCAGAAGGACAATCCATAGTTAGACCACCAATGTTCAATGGTGAATATGCTTACTGGAAAAATAGAATGCAAATTTTTCTGAAAACCATTGACGCTTGGAATATTGTTGAGACAGGTTATAGTATACCAACTATAACTGTAGATAATCAGGAAATAGAGAAACCAAAGGAACAATGGACAGAACTAGAAAATAAATTACAGAATACTAATGCCAAAGCTATGAATTCTATTATCTGTTCATTGGATCAATTTGAATTTAATCGTGTCTCACATTGTCTAACTGCGCAGGAAATATGGCACATACTAGAAGTGACTCACGAAGGAACATCTCAAGTCAAAGAATCTCGCCTTGCAATGCTAAGCAGCGAATACGAGAACTTCAAAATGGTGAAGGAAGAAAATGTCAAAGAGATGTACGGACGACTCTCCAATATCGTATACAAATCAAAAGCTCTCGGAAAAACATACACCGAATTAGAAATAGTCCGGAAAATCCTCAGAGTCCTTCCACGAAGCTTTGAAGCAAAAGTAACTGCCATACAAGAATCGAAAGATTTAAAACAACTTAAAGTTGAGGAACTCATCGGAAATCTCACCACTTATGAGCTTGAAATGAAATTCAAAGAAGAGCGTGAAGGAGGTGACACTCAAAAGAAATCAATAGCTCTCAAAGGAACAACCGAAAGTGATGATGATAACGATAAAGATGATGGAGCAGCAGAATTGGAGCTGTTAATAAGGAAATTCAAAAAATGGAATCAAAAACATGGAAATTCAGCTCGAATTCAAAAAGCAAAAAGCAGAATAGCCAAAGCACTAAACTACTCAGAAGAACAAAAGTTTATTTGTTATAATTACAACAAACCCGGCCATATCAAGCCCGATTGTCCACAAATTAAATCCAGCCACGGAAAGAAACAGAAAAAGAAAAGTTTTGCAGCCACTTGGGATGAAATAGACGAGAATGATCAAAGCACTGGCAGTGAAAGCGGAAAGGCAGAATTGTGTCTTCGAGGTGATACAACTGACAGTGACGATGACGAGCCAAGTGAGGTATCAAAACTTACCCATTCTGAGTTGCTTATATATTTTCATGAAGTAAACGGTTGTTTTGAACGACTTAGGGAAAAATACGCCAAACTTGAATCTCAAAAAGATACTTTGATAGAATGTAATAAACAACTTGATCAATTAGTTAAAACCTATCAAAGTAGGATCCCTAAGTGTGATAAGTGTCCAACATTTGATGAGGAAATTAAAAAATCAGAAATTAAAATAAAATCGCTAGAAAATGAAATTCTGATTTTAAAGGAGAATGAAAATACTAGGAGAGAGAATTCTATTAAAAAGTGCACACAGTTGTTAAACGAAAATGAATCTCTCAAATCAAAAGTCCAACAATTGTCTACGATTTTAGATAAATTTTCAAAAAGTGAAAAATCGTTGAATATGCTATTAGCAAAGCAAACTGTTAATACGGTTAGACAAGGACTTGGATTTAATAATTCGAAAATTATTGAAAACAAGATTAATCAAGTTAATTCTATGTTCACAATTTGTAGAAAATTTGGACACGATCACAATAATTGTTGGTATAGACCCAAACATGTGAAAACTATACCGATTTGGGTTCCAAAAGGCTCAAATATAAAATCTGTCAAAGTTAAACAAATTTGGGTGCCAAAGGGAACAATTATAAATAGTTTTGGGTCTACACAAAATTATTTTTCAAAATTTTCTGCCACTAATAACCATGGACCTATAAAAACAAATAGGTCACATAAATCCTTTTCCGTGTAGGTGTGGTGGCAGGCTAAGGAACAACAATAGTGTTCTCTGGATTTTGGCTGTTTCAGAAACACAACGGGCGACAAAGCTAAGTTCCTTAGCCTAGTATAAGGGTGACAGAATCACAATGAACAACGACGAGAAATATCGTAAAGGTAAAGACAGGTAAAAGTATATTTATTTGTACGATATATTAAATGTGATAATCTGTACCATTTTCTGAATAAAATCAGCCAATTATGATATGATGATGATTTAATTATGATTTTGATTCTGACTTTATTCAAAATTGATTAGCCATTTATATTCTTATGCCAAAAACACTAAAATTCTCTAGAATTACTTGATATATAAGTTTGAGAGAAAAATAGTGTTTTGATTGGATAATAATATTGTTGTTATAATATTTTTGGCTAAATCTATATTCATGTTTTGACACGGCCTCGATTTAAAATCCTAATGAATTCTATTTTAAAAATTGTGAAAAGGATGTTAAATTTTTTTGAAATTGTTGAAACTATTAAGAAATTGCTTTGAAATAAAAATAACATTTGATGGCTTCTAAAATTGACACTTTAATATATGATTGATTGTTGACACGGTTTTCATTTCAAATCCAAGAGAATTTCATTTAAAATTTGTTGATAATAATCATGAGAAATTTCTTAATCTGGTCTTTGACATTCAACGAGTGAATTTTGAGTGAAATTTAAATTCAGATGCAGATTACACTGGTAATATGGTTGATAGAAAAATTACTAGTGGAACATGATTAATTTTTGACACATTCATTAACTGCATCGTTTTTCAAAGAAAATATCTGCATATTTTTCATTTCAAATAATTTTCAAATAGCAGAAAATTTTCTTTTAAAACCCCCTGGAGAAAATCATTTTTGACCATATTTTCAGATTAGTCATTTTGAAAAATTGGTTTCATAATTATTTTTGAATTTGATTTTAAATGACTATATTGACTAATCTGACTCCCTAATGTTTATCGAAAAGAAAAATAGTAATAGAAAAAGTGATGAGTGTTGATATTTATCATATATTATAACTCGAGAAAGTATAATTAGAAAATTTCTTTAGAAATTTAAACAAGAGTTATAAAACTTTTTGTTGGTAAAAATTCCATGACCATCTCTATATATATCATATTTCTAACAACTATCACTCATCAAAACTCTATATAGTTTGTCGATATGTGGTACTTTAAACAGGAATCGTTCGTTTTTCATTTTCACATTTTTAAAAAAAAAAGCAAAAATAAATAAATAAATAAATACCAAAGTATTCACTCTCATTTAAAAGTCCTCACGGTTATGCATGGGTGAATTACTTGGAATTTGTTATGTGCTTCCATGCTCATTTAAAAGTCCTCACGGTTATGCATGTATGGAACGCATATCAAAAGTTGATTTTTTTTCTTTTAAAATAAACAAGTTGATTCTAATCCCATTTAAAAGTCCTCACGGTTATGCGTGATTAGAAGATACTTGAATTCATTTTTTTTAAAATAAAATAAAATAAAATTGGAATACTACTAATCTCATTTAAAAGTCCTAACGGTTATGCATGATTAGTAGATATTCAAATTCCTGATATAAATATACCACAAATAGACACAACTGTATGGTTTTATATGATGACATCACTTCCATCATTCTAAAAGTGGAATATGCGCCTAACAAAATATTTATGATTTTTGTTTGATTTTTTTATTGAAATTTAATATTTATATTCAATTGAGTTGATATCGATTACTTTATCTCTATTTTCTCTAACACTATTATTCTTTTGCTGATAACAAAAGGGGGAGAGAAAAGTTAAGATTTTGTCAAATAAAATCAAGCAAAGGTCAAATAATTTTCCATTTGCATCTAGGCTCATTTTTATTTGTATGCATATATGTAGGGGGAGTATTGTGTAGAGGGGGAGCATTTAAATAGGGGGAGCAATGCATATCCACGATCAAATACATTTAACATATTCAAAATCTTAAATATATGTTTGTTATCATCAAAAGGGGGAGATTGTTGAATATGCGCTTATATGATTTTTTGTTTGATGATAATAAACATATATACATTCGTTTAAATGTATTTGATAATATACTATTTTATTTTTTCACAGATTAAATAAATATTTGCAGAATAAAATAAATAACACGAAATTTGAATTCAAACGAATATTTTATTCAAACAAATATTTATTACATCTTTGAATAGTACAATTTCAAGCTCTCACTATAACTATACAACTTTGATTACAATTACATCACATTTCACATTTACAATTCACCTCACTACATATCACTCACACTCGTAATTATATTCAACTTCATTCCAGTTTGAATCCAGCATCTGAGCGATCTGCAAAAATATAAACTAACGCAGTAAAATTGAAAAAGAAATATTTTTGCAATTCAAAAATAAAAGATAATTTTGAAAATATGATTTGCCTCAGTTATTTGGGTTGTTCGTCATAATTTAAATTTGAATTCATCATACACGAACAACTTGTGACATACACAGTGTATTACTGTATATGCCACAAGGCCGTGCACGCCGATATATACACTTGATTGTTTTACAGGGACAGGTGCGCACAGGTCAAACCCAAATGAAAAAGACGGGTTCAACTCAGGTGCAACATAAATAAAATTTCGACTTCGGCACAAGGTCAAACCCGAGTTGTGAAACTGGATTCAACTCAAGTGATACAAGTTCGAACAATGCTCAATGCACAGCCAACAGATGTCACCAAAAACCAAACAAGGGACAGGATAACAGGTGCAAACAAAAGACACAGTGCATAGATGAAGTACACAAGTGCAACACAGTTGCAAACAACAGGAATGAATATCAAGTGATACAACTGCAAGCTAACCGGCAAATAAACAGAGGCAACAAGGTCAGAGAACCATGCAACAATGTGCACAGTTCAGAAAGGCAATACACAAGTGACCATACACATATATACATACAAGAATGTATGTATACAAATGATCAGCCCAAATATACACAAGATCAGAAATTACAAATGAAATACCAGTAATGCAACTAAGCACAAATCACTTACAACATGTACACAGCAAAGGCCAATATATATGCACAGCAAATAATGTACACCAGTGAACCAGTATGGCAGCAAGCAAGTTCAAGTGATGTAAAATGAAAATCAAAGCATGTACAAGTTGTAATATTGCATATGGTCGAGCTGTTATTCAACATAGCAGCAATGCATATCGAATACAATATGCAACACACATGCACGACTTATGGCAGTGAAACTCAAGCAAGTGGAGATCACAGCAAACCAAAGTGCACCAATGAATAATCAAGAAGAATGCAACAACATGTCAACAGCAATGACACAACAACTACAGGCAGTGAATGAAGAGTAGTCAACAGCAGTGAAAGTGATCAACACAGCAACTAGTAGAGCACGCATGAGACAGTGGTATGAACAAGCCAATATTATAGCAAGGTTGCAAGCATATGGAATGCAAGGCAACAAGTATAACTGGCAACAAACATGAAGTAAATAGAAGTCATGAAAAATTGCGCAATGCATCAAAGCACTAATACATAAGCAATGCAGCAACAATGATCAGGTGATATGCATCAGGCATTAAAACAATGCAGTAATAAAAATGCAAGTGATAGTGAATATGTACAAGTGCAGTGTTCAAGACAAAGCAAGCAAGTTCGAATGTCCAGAAATTCACATCACAAACCAAAAGTCAAGTATGCTACAAAAATAGCATATCAACTTTATCAAGCATCAGAGGGAATCATCTATATCCAAACTGCAGATACAAAAATGTATCAAAGCCGTGTGTTTTAACAAGTCAACAGCAAAAAGAATTCCAAGCCGTGGTCATCACGTAATGATTCAATACCGTGAATGTTAAGCAACCAAAATATATACGTGAATTGAAGAAGTCAGCAATCATCTCAAACATCCAAGCTAAAATCAACGGCCAGAACAAATTATTTGACAAATTCAAATAAAACATATACGAACGCAATAATAGGAATTCAAATCCTATATAAACCAAAATCATCATCGGCATAATCATGGAAGTTCGAATACGAAAATCAAACAGTAACGAAGCAGAAATCACATACCAAATCAAAGTCGAACTCCATCAACTTGAAGTAGCCAGAGAGAGACCAACGAGAATCGATCGAGCAAGGCAACACGTGAACAATCACAAAATCGATCGAAGTAGGATCGGCACTTCAAAAGCCCTAATTGAATCAAAGGGACGATGCCCTAGATCTGAAAAAGGAGCGGCCATTTTTTTTCACGAAGAAAAAAAAAGAGAAACGGGTTGAAGTGAACAAGGGGCCGACTTTCTTTTATTAAAAGGCTTTAGTTTATTATTTTAAATAGGGCTTTATTTTACTTAATTTGTTTTTGTTTTGTATTTTACTTTTAAACCGTTTATTTTCTAGTCGTGTGACTAGGGTGCAAACTACGGTGTGTAGTTTGGGAATTTGCAACTCGGTAGTTGAGTTGTGGTCAAGGTTTTGAGCGTAGAGTTAGATTAGTCAATAGCGGTGTATAGCGAGTTTACGTGTGTAAGCGAGGGACTATCTAATTTCTAGTAGAAACCTTGGGGGCAGCACGTAGGCAGGTTTTTGCCGAAGCTGGGTAAATTCTGTGTTTTTCTGTTTTATTCTGTTATTTATACTCTGCGATATCTGTGCTGCTATTCTGTAATCTGAATTGAAATTAATTTATAAGCTTCCGCGATTAATTTTTATAATTTACACTATCACCCTATTCACCCCCCCTCTAGGGTGAAATCGATCCTACAGGCCTCCCAAATCCAAAAAGAAAACAAAAAGCCAAGTGGCTAGATCCAAAAACCCAATCAAATTCCATACGGAAAATTAAACACATACCTTTTTGTCGAGCAATTCTAATTTATTATCTGAAATCAAAATCAATTTTCCTTTCCCTTTTTCATACCTGCATATCCTGTTTAACAATAATGTCCATTCACAACATTCAAAAATATTTTATTGACTTCTTTCCAAAATTTCAATGTTTATTTCATTTAAGCCCGTACGATGTACCTATATTATTCGTACGCAATACCGAATCCGATCGCCTACTCGATCACACAATTTCACTTCCGAACTAGTATCATCCACCCGACTTCCTAGTGCGGACTCAGATCTGATTTCCTGATTAGAAACCGTCATTCTCCTTGCATAGCTACAAACTATGATAGAGAATTTCCAGTATCAATCAAAATCCATATCCAGGGTTCGCCGTCGAAAATCGAGTGAAAAATCCTAACTCGGATCGATAAAATTATCTCAAAATTCTGTGCTCGAATCTGGATCAAATAGCTATGCGAATAAAATAATATACGTACGTCCTACGTATTTGCCCCAATTGATTTTCAATTATATCCATTTCCTCTTTATTCACATTCATTTTGATTGTCATACACTTATGCACAATTTTCCCTTGTCACTACGTCTAGTTTTAAATCTTTATTCAATTATCCACTTAGAATTTTTTTTTCAATACTAAATTTACTTAAGAATCTCACCATTCACTTCTTAAGTTCCATATAAATATTCAATATATATTCCTTTTATCTATTTTACTTCACTACTGAAGTTTATACTCAAATTGAATTCCAATTCCATAAAAATTTCCGTTTGCTTCACTTTGTTAATTAATTTCAAATATAAATACTTTTTCCCAATGTTACTTGAAATCAATTCATTTCCAAACTTTGAATATTGAATTTTGATTCACCCTAGCTCAATCCATATTTAATTAACCATTTCCTTTATTAGTTTTACTTACTAATTTATTTAAAATCTCAAACAAAAGTTTATTTGCAAACTTTTTCCTTCTTTTAGTTTCTTTGAACAATTCTTCAGTTCATCTTACTTTACTTATACAATTTAAATTAGATTTCAACATTGAGTTGTAATTCTATTTGCTTACAAATTTTAAACCATTTGTCGTTAGTGGAAATTTCAAAAGATTCAAAAATTTTCTAACTCCCAAAATTTTCGAATTTTTTTGGTAGAGTCTCCTTTGTACGGAGGAGCTTTTGCAATTTGACAAGAGATATAAATATATATACATCGACCCACACGGTCGGAACACAGAAAAACAGTTCATATTTCCTATTTGTATTGCGTAGGCGTACCTTATTTAGCATTTTAAGCAAAGCAGTTATTTATTTAAGCTGTTAGCACGGGCAAAACCAGTCAATGGCTTCCAAAAACCTATACTTACTCAATTTAAACATGTCAGTGTCAAATATACAAAGTTTATTAACATTTCACTTTATTATAAATAACTAAAACATGGATTCTATAAACAGTGCATATTATATACTTCCATAAGCACATATGAAATATTTCGACACTTATTTATAATGCTTCCAAATAATATTCAAACCATCCTATTCAATTCAAATGATTTCACAACTCTCTTACTTAACTTATATTCATTTTAAGTCCAAGCAAACTTATTTAAATTGAATTGATTTCCAAAAGCAATCTTACTCCCATTTTATTCGAAGTCAAGTTCTCACTAATATAACTTAAGTTAATTAACTCAATTACTAATTTCATTTACCAAACAAGTTTTATTTCAAATCATTTCATAAAACTCGACACCACCATATCTCAAATTACTTAAGTCAAGCTTTTATTCAAATATCACTTAAGTCATTTATTTTTCGTCAAGTTATTTCAACTTTAAAACTCAAGTTATATATATTTTATAAGCACTTTCCAATTTAAATCCTTAATTGATTTAATTACCAATCAATTTTGATGCCATTTCATTCAATCCCAATGGTTTACAATTCAATTTCTTACATTCAGTTTATTTTTAATCCAAATAAGCTTATATTTGTGACGACCCTGGATTTTGGCCTTATTATTTTAATAAATATTTAATCTAATTTAAATAAAAAGGTGAACTTATAATTTTAAAATGAATATGACCTTTGAAATAATTGCCATTTATTTGTATGGATTTGTATTTTTGAAAAGAAATTGATTTGAAGATTTAAAATAAAATCTCTTAGTAATATTCACAATAAAATCTTTCTTATATAATTTAACTAAATTGCCTTATCTTGTTAACATTTGATATAAATGTCTATGGATAATAATGTTTGAAATAGAATAAAATAAAATAACACAAACATATGTAAATGAATAAGCAAGCATACAACAGAAACTGGAAATTTTTAGAACAAAGTATAAAATAAAATAAAACCAAATGTAATGTAAAACCAAACACAAATATATGTGTATAAAACTATTCAAACTAGAAGTCAGATAAAACAAACATCTCTAGAACAAATATCTTCATTCACGAGCCAAGACTACCTGCAAAGAGTAAATTTATACAAAATATCTATATATACACAGCAAACATAATTATAATAGTGTAAACATAATTGGAAACAAACATTTAATGCTATCCGCTCAAGCCTAAATTTTGTTAATTCAAATAGTTACAAATCTTATCTTTTTCAGTACTAAAATCTGTTCATATCAAGCTTTGAGAAGAAGCTTTACTAGCTAACACCTTCCTTAGACACCTGTGTCCTCTTATACATGAATGCATCTGTTTGTAGCTCGTTCAGTAACTCATAAAACAAGAAAAAAAAAGAATCGAACTCAACAACTTCACTCAACCTGATAGTAACGTCAAAACAAGCGAAGATGAAATTCAATTGAAAACAAGTGCGGATCATCTCAAAATTTAATTTCAGATCGACAATTAAGCGGTTCTCTGATCCAAGTTCATCGGTGAGTAATTTTTACCCTTTTTCCCTAATTATTGCATCCAAAGATTGCTTCTTTTGCTTAATCTTCATATGGGTAGGCTTCGAATTTGATTCTTTGAGTTGTTTTTGCACGATGAAAGTTTAATAATTTAGAACGCTGGTTTAGTTCCGTATTACATCGTGCTCTGGAATTTTCAAGAGTTTGGGTGATTTCGACTTATGTGATGAGTTCACTCTTACAATTTTTTTTTATCTCTATCCAACTGTATGTTGCATTCCATTTTCTTTATCTCGGGTTGCATGCTCTTCTTACTTGTTGATATGCATTAATTCTTTTGTATATGAGAATTTGATCTGTGGGTTTACTCATTATCTCCCTGGTCTGGTTCTTATAGATAGTTTATTTTTGGAGTAAATTATTAACCCATTCTGTATCAAAAGTATACAAGAAAAAGAAAAGTATGTGTCTAAGGCACATAATACATATATTCACTGGGGACGCTCAAACAATGCGTATGTGTTTTCTGTTTTGGTCTTGAATATATTTATAAGTAACCTGGTCTTTGTATTAGAATATGATTTTGCAAGCAAGTAATCTTGCTTCCATATTTGGCTTCTGTCTTTGCCTTGATTTGTACAGGCCTGTGTTAAGAATATTTCCATGATATCTTTGCTAGTGCTTGCATCTCTTAGTGCACCTGATATATATATGCAAAATGAGTTAACATTGTTCATTTATTTTCAGTGAATGTACAGGTAGTCTGGAAATTTCAAAATTTGAAATTGTTAGTTACCTAGTATGGTTGAGTTTTGAAGGCTTGGCATGATGAGTTTTGAAAGTTTTGGAATTCTGGAAATATTTAGTAACATAGTTCTGTATAAAAACATAAGTTGAAAACCTTGCCATGTGTTGTTGTTACAAAGCAATGATACTTGATCTTCAACTTGCAATCATATTTGATATCACTTTTATTATAAATAACTTTACAAAGTAAAAGTATATTACGTGTATTGCCTAACATGTACGCACCTATCATCTTGCATCTGTAAATGTGTACAAGTAAAGTAAAAGTATATGACCTGTATTGCCTAACATGTACGCACCTATCGTCTTGCATCTGTAAATGTGTACAAGTAAAGTAAAAGTATATCACCTGTATTGCCTAACATGTACGCACCTATCATCTTGCATCTGTAAATGTGTACAAGTAAAGTAAAAGTATATTACCTGCATTGCCTAACATGTACGCACTTATCAACTTGCATCTGTAAATGTGTACAAGTAAAGTAAAAGTATATTACCTGTATTGCCTAACATGTATGCACTTATCATCTTGCACCTGTAAATGTGTACAAGTAAAGTAAATTAAGAGAGGAATGAGTCTGGAAAAGAAAACAAAGAAGAATAAAGAACTGGAATTAGAAAAGAAGGATAAGGAGGAAGAATAGAATTTGGGCCAAGTAGGCCAGTTGGGTCAGCATGGTTTAACATTAAAATAAATTAAATTTTCTCAGAGTAAATCACCCCAAATTGTACAAGGTTAAGGGCTTTGAAACTTTAAATTTTCTGATATATAAGTGTTTAAGTATTTAAGTAATTCAAACCAATGAGGAGTTCCTCGGGTCAGGACTCGAGTACTTTTCGGGGTGGAACCGATGTAAAATTTAAAGCAATTTTTATATATAAAAAAACGTTTTGACATAAATTGAAACTAGTTCAAACTATTACTGGATAATGCCTTATGTATTTGAAGGAAGTTTTGGTAACTTTTATTTATCAAGTTAAATGTTTATTTGATTTCAAAACTTAGTTAAATGATTTAATCAAGTAAAGTTGATTTTTATGTTAACATGTTTAGTGATAGCCAAGACGTTAATAAGACAATGTTTTTGTCTTAAGTTAATTAAGGTTTTTAATGATTTGAGACTAATTAAGTTAATTCGGGAATTTAAGTAAAATCAATTTATTTAATTAAGGGTTAAATTAAAGAAATAATTACAGAATGGTTAATTACTATTCATGATTAATTAAGGTTAATATCTATTGGATGATATTTTATGATATTCCGTGATGTGATGTTGAATGGATTGAACTGTGATAATATAATTTGTCTATCTGTTATAAAATGGCAATGTAAACATGTAATACTGGATAAATGAAATTGTTTAAACTAAAGCAGCTTTGTTTTAAGATGATTTTGAACTCGAAGAGACCGGGGTCGGTTACCAGTAATACCCGACACCACTTCGATTTGTAGTCTACATGATTCTATATGAATTTGAAAAAAAAATCAATAGACTGAAATGGAATAACATGGACTGTGGAACTAAGTAAGAATACTTAGAATTAGACTTGTGGGATAAAGCGTTGAGCGTACCAAGTAATGAACTCGTAGTGACGCACGAGTTACCCGGGACCTCTTTCATGATTTGAATTTAGTTTTTTCAAACTATATGGATTTACTCACGCTGGTTTCTAGCCTGACCCGGGTGTTACTTTGATGTAATGCTCGGGTCAGACCGAGTATTACATATTTTCAGGTAGATACGTTCTGAAGCAGGAGGCGAGTTGGATGGTAATAGCGTATAGAGTGTTTCCGCTGTATTTTTGAGATATGATAATTGTATATATTCAGTGACTGTATATATGTGAAACTCTGATGTATATTAATATAATTAACAGATATAAATTCTTCTATTATTATTTATTATTATATTTTGTCCGCTGCGAATGTGAGATGTTGGTATTTCCGTTCTTCTTCTTCTATCTCTCTCCATAACTATCTGGAATTTTCGGCTTCGAAAATTTCGGGTCGTTACCTAAAATTTCGGGTCGTTACCTAAAATTTCGGGTCAATAGTACCCTAAAATGAGTTGAGTATATATATATGAGAGAGCGTACTTGTTATTTTCTTATATAAGTATTTTAAATGATTTTATATAAGATTATATTTTGATATATAAAGCAATATTTCACACTAATAAATAATAAGGAAATTGCCTATAAAATTATTAGGATTAAATTAAGAGTAATACAATACAATGAAACTGAAATTAAATAAAGATAAGTTTGAAATAGGTTCAAACTGAAATTGAAATCTTGAATTGGAGAAGTATTTCAGAATAAGATGATAATGAGTGGTTTTGAATATGATAACCTTGGTTATTATCATAAGTGATTGTTGTGTGTCTAATAATAAGATGTGTATTAATGAGTAAGCAAAATAAAATGTTTTAAAGAAGGAAACATTTAAGTAAATTATGACTTATAAAATTTGAAAATACCTAAATTGTGGAATCTTAAACTTAAATAAAAGAGACTTGTTGCAAACAATGGGTTGTTTGAAGATTGGACTTGAATTAAAAACCGAAGGTGGTTTAAAACTTAAGGTTATCTAGGTAAGCAAATTGATATATAAGAGTTAAATTCTTCTAATTAAGTCTAATTTATAGGTTAAGAAGTCCCCCTAGAAGTCAGTCTTTGAGAGAAATGGCTAAGAGTGAAGAATGGAAGGCAAGGCGCAGAGAACGAAGAGCAGCTGCACGTAAGGAACGGGAAATAGCAATTCGAGAATATGAAAATCGGATTAAGGAAAGAAATGGACCAGGACCTTATGATAATGTCACTTGCTATAGATGTTACAACAAGGGTCATTACGCAGCTAAGTGTGGTAAAACAAGGAAGGAATTAAAGGGTATATTCCAACGTTTTCGCTCCGAGATATTATGCTTTAAGTGCCATAAGAAGGGACATTTCCTCAACCATTGTCCTGAAGTAAGGAAGGTGAAGCGTAAACCAATGGAACCAGTCAACGAGTCAACCATTTGCTATCATTGCAAGGGAATGGGACATATCGCGAGAAATTGTCCCAAGAGACAGAAGAAGAGGATTAAGGTTGTGGAACATCCAGTAGGAAACATGGAGGTCATCCAGATTGATGAGAGGGTAGAAACTTTTTGTGGAAAATGCTATAAGTGGGGTCATCCTGTTGAAAAGTGCACGTTCGGGCTTTGCCCTTTGGAAGGAAGTCCATAGAAAGGCGTCTAGATTTATGACTTTTGTAAGACTCTTATTTTGGATAAATGTATGTAATGTATGAACTGCTAGTAGGTAATCAACTAATGTATGGAATATTTTGTGGTAATTCAACCTAATATAAAATTTTCACCATCTATTGAGAATTGGACTCAGAATTAAATAGTTTAAAGATTTGGATTATTGATAACAATAAAATGAAATGATGATTGAAATTGAATTAGTCCAAATTGAATCTGACTTGAATTAATTGGATTTAAGATTGAAGGTGTATAAGTTCAAATGGAAAGTTTGGATTAAATTGAAATGATTTGAATTTGAAGTGGGTTCAATTGATATTAGCCCAAATCGATTGGAATAATTTGAAAATTATAATTAAAGTTGAACAGGATTAAAATCAAATGGAATTTGATTTGGATTGGGAAAGAAATCAAGATTTATTCAACTTGAATTGGGATTAAATAAACTTCAATGGAAATTGGAGTTATTCAAATTGGAATTGGATCAATTTAAATGGAAGTATAAATTTACATTGAATTATTGGGGAAGTGAATAGTTTGACTCTTGACTATTTTCAATATAAATTGTTTTAATATAAACTTATTTTTCTAGGCTATTTAATAGATACAACTTTTCTTTCTTAAAGCCAAATTATTTTATACTTGTTTACAATTATTTTTGAAGCTATTTAACTATTTTTCAACTGTTTTATAAATTAATTACTATTTTTCAACTATTTCACAAACTAATTTATATTTTACAACTATTTTGTACTTATTTAAAATTCCTGAAACTATACAACTATTTTCCGACTATTTTACAATTAGTTAACTATTTTATAGCTATTTTGTAAACTATTAATTATTTTTCAACTACTTATCTATTTTTAAAATTTTCAAGCTATTTTCTAAATATAAACGGGTCGGAGTTCAAACTGTTATTGATTTAAATACCCAACTGAGATATGAATTGAAAAAATATTCCAAATGGGGATTAAAGGAAATGTGAACAGAAGGAGAAATTGATTTGGCTAATAAACAATGAAGATAATTACGTAAAATTTACGTATACTATTCTATTCGCATAGTGATTTGATCCAGATTCGAGCATAGAATTTCAGGATAGTTTATCGATCCAAGTGGGACTTTTCACTCGATTTTCGACGGCGAACCTGGATATGGATTGTTGATTGGCTCTGGATGTTCTCTATCATAGTTATAGCTATGCAAGGAGAATGACGGTTTCTAATCAAGAAACCAGATCTGTGTCCGCACTAGGAAGTCGGGTAGACGATACTAGTTCAGAAATGAAATTGTGTGATCGAGTGAGCGATCAAGTTGGTATGGCGTACGGATGATATGTGTACATCGTACGAATTTGAATGAAATTGGTATTGAAAGAGAATTTGGATATTTGATTTTGAATAAACAAAGTTATATATCTTTGTTATATAAGATAAATCTCCCCTTGTTGAATCTATTGATGGAAGAAAAAAGATTTTGAAGGTGTTTTGACGTATAAAAGGAATTTTATACAAGTTTGAAATGATCAAAAATTTTAAAAATTATATATATCTGAATATATATATATATATATATATATATATAAAGGATCTTATGAGGATTTTGTAAAAAGGTTTTGGGAACCTTTGGATTTGGAAAAGAATTTGATTTTTGGGTAAAACCAATTATTAAAATTTGGAAAGCCTAGTTTGAGAATTATCGATTTTGGGATAATCGATTTTGTGTAAAGGAACCTTGTATGAGATCATACTAGGCATATGATTTGAAGATACTATATGTATAGTATAAAGTGTTTTGATGATAGCTCTAGGGAAAAAGGCGCTCCCTTGAAATGAACTTCTCAGGAGTGCCACTGGGTGGTGCTGCCTTGAGCCCCAAGGGGGGTTCTAAAGTTGATCCTGTGAGGAGTCCGGACAAAACAAGTTCCTGAGGATTATTGGGTAGCGAAAGTCGAGGGCGCTGATGCCTACAGAGGCATTTGGGTTATGCTGTGACGATAGTGTAACTCGATGTCGCTGCGATCTACTATGGGGACCATAGCGAAAATCGTGTGGAGGATGAGTGTCAACGGTCTACAATTGATTTTGTCGGGAAGGCAACGCAACATCGGTAGACTGCGATCTATGGTCAAGTGGAGTGGAGAAGTTTCATTTTTGGCAGCTAAATTCGATGGCGCTGATGCCTACAGTTATATGGGTTTTTGCTGTGATAGCTACGTAACCCCGGTTGTAGTTGCGATCTGTCGTGGGTTCCATGGTGTAATCGTAGGGCGCGGAGGCCTACAGTTATCTGTGGATTTTGTCGGGATGACAACGTTACCATCGGGTTAGCTGCGACCATGGATGAGGGTGATGATTTCCAGAGCATTCTCACCAAAGATATTATCCCTATTTTCAAAACTGTCTTCTATATTTTTAGTAAAATTATCTTCCAAGTATTTTCCCTGGATGTTAGAAACGGGTCGGCTAAGCACTTATAGATTTTCAGTCATACGCCTGATCAACGTATGACCGAATTTCTGTGAGAACGAGGATGGACTTGTCAAACATCGAGTTATAAAAGTATTTTTGTAAAAACTATTTTAGAAATATTATATAGATTTTTGAAGTAGTTTGAAAATGATCAAAGAAAAATTTATATGATTTTAAGCATTTTAATAAATCTGGCTTTGTTCGTTTTCGAGGACGAAAAGATTCAAAGGGGGGAGGAATGTGACGACCCTGGATTTTGGCCCTATTATTTAAATAAATATTTAATCTAATTTAAATAAAAAGGTGAACTTATAATTTTAAAATGAATATGACCTTTGAAATAATTGCCATTTATTTGTATGGATTTGTATTTTTGAAAAGAAATTGATTTGAAGATTTAAAATAAAATCTCTTAGTAATATTCACAATAAAATCTTTCTTATATAATTTAACTAAATTGCCTTATCTTGTTAACAGTTGATATAAATGTCTATGGATAATAATGTTTGAAATAGAATAAAATAAAATAACACAAACATATGTAAATGAATAAGCAAGCATACAACAGAAACTGGAAATTTTTAGAACAAAGTATAAAATAAAATAAAACCAAATGTAATGTAAAACCAAACACAAATATATGTGTATAAAACTATTCAAACTAGAAGTCAGATAAAACAAACATCTCTAGAACAAATATCTTCATTCACGAGCCAAGACTACCTGCAAAGAGTAAATTTATACAAAATATCTATATATACACAGCAAACATAATTATAATAGTGTAAACATAATTGGAAACAAACATTTAATGCTATCCGCTCAAGCCTAAATTTTGTTAATTCAAATAGTTACAAATCTTATCTTTTTCAGTACTAAAATCTGTTCATATCAAGCTTTGAGAAGAAGCTTTACTAGCTAACACCTTCCTTAGACACCTGTGTCCTCTTATACATGAATGCATCTGTTTGTAGCTCGTTCAGTAACTCATAAAACAAGAAAAAAAAAGAATCGAACTCAACAACTTCACTCAACCTGATAGTAACGTCAAAACAAGCGAAGATGAAATTCAATTGAAAACAAGTGCGGATCATCTCAAAATTTAATTTCAGATCGACAATTAAGCGGTTCTCTGATCCAAGTTCATCGGTGAGTAATTTTTACCCTTTTTCCCTAATTATTGCATCCAAAGATTGCTTCTTTTGCTTAATCTTCATATGGGTAGGCTTCGAATTTGATTCTTTGAGTTGTTTTTGCACGATTGAAAGTTTAATAATTTAGAACGCTGGTTTAGTTCCGTATTACATCGTGCTCTGGAATTTTCAAGAGTTTGGGTGATTTCGACTTATGTGATGAGTTCACTCTTACAATTTTTTTTTTATCTCTATCCAACTGTATGTTGCATTCCATTTTCTTTATCTCGGGTTGCATGCTCTTCTTACTTGTTGATATGCATTAATTCTTTTGTATATGAGAATTTGATCTGTGGGTTTACTCATTATCTCCCTTGGTCTGGTTCTTATAGATAGTTTATTTTTGGAGTAAATTATTAACCCATTCTGTATCAAAAGTATACAAGAAAAAGAAAAGTATGTGTCTAAGGCACATAATACATATATTCACTGGGGACGCTCAAACAATGCGTATGTGTTTTCTGTTTTGGTCTTGAATATATTTATAAGTAACCCGGTCTTTGTATTAGAATATGATTTTGCAAGCAAGTAATCTTGCTTCCATATTTGGCTTCTGTCTTTGCCTTGATTTGTACAGGCCTGTGTTAAGAATATTTGCATGATATCTTTGCTAGTGCTTGCATCTCTTAGTGCACCTGATATATATATGCAAAATGAGTTAACATTGTTCATTTATTTTCAGTGAATGTACAAGTGAAATGTACAGGTAGTCTGGAAATTTCAAAATCTGAAATTGTTAGTAACCTAGTATGGTTGAGTTTTGAAGGCCTGGCATGTTGTGTTTTGAAAGTTTTGGAATTCTGGAAATATTTAGTAACATAGTTCTGTACAAAAACATAAGTTGAAAATCTTACCATGTGTTGTTGTTACTAAGCAGTGATACTTGATCTTCAACTTGCAATCATATTTGATATCACTTTTATTATAAATAACTTTACAAAGTAAAAGTATATTACGTGTATTGCCTAACATGTACACACCTATCATCTTGCATCTGTAAATGTGTACAAGTAAAGTAAAAGTATATTGCCTGTATTGCCTAACATGTACGCACCTATCATCTTGCATCTGTAAATGTGTACAAGTAAAGTAAAAGTATATTACCTGTATTGCCTAACATGTACGCACCAATCATCTTGCATCTGTAAATGTGTACAAGTAAAGTAAAAGTATATTACCTGTATTGCCTAACATGTACGCACTTATCAACTTGCATCTGTAAATGTGTACAAGTAAAGTAAAAGTATATTACCTGTATTGCCTAACATGTACGCACTTATCATCTTGCACCTGTAAATGTGTACAAGTATAGTAAATTAAGAGAGGAATGAGTCTGGAAAAGAAAACAAAGAAGAATAAAGAACTGGAATTAGAAAAGAAGGATAAGGAGGAAGAATAGAATTTGGGCCAAGTTGGCCAGTTGGGTCAGCATGGTTTAACATTAAAATAAATTAAATTTTCTCAGAGTAAATCACCCCAAATTGTACAAGGTTAAGGGCTTTGAAACTTTAAATTTTCTGATATATACGTGTTTAAGTTTTTAGTAATTCAAACCAATGAGGAGTTCCTCGGGTCAGGACTCGAGTGCTTTTCGGGGTGGAACCGATGTAAAATTTAAAGCAGTTTTTTTATATAAAAAAAAGTTTTGACATAAATTGAAACTAGCTCAAACTATTACTGGATAATGCCTTATGTATTTGAAGGAAGTTTTGGTAACTTTTATTTATCAAGTTAAATGTTTATTTGATTTCAAAACTTAGTTAAATGATTTAATCAAGTAAAGTTAATTTTTATGTTAACATGTTTAGTGATAGCCAAGACGTTAATAAGACAATGTTTTTGTCTTAAGTTAATTAAGGTTTTTAATGATTTGAGACTAATTAAGTTAATTAGGGAATTTAAGTAAAATCAATTTATTGAATTAAGGGTTAAATTAAGGAAATAATTACAGAATGGTTAATTACTATTCATGATTAATTAAGGTTAATATCTATTGGATGATATTTAATGATATTCCGTGATGTGATGTTGAATGGATTGAACTGTGATAATATGGTTTGTCTATCTGTTATAAAATGGCAATGTAAACATGTCATACTGGATAAATGAAATTGTTTAAACTAAAGCAGCTTTGTTTTAAGATGATTTTGAACTCGAAGAGACCGGGGTCGGGTACCAGTAATACCCGACACCACTTCGATTTGTAATCTACATGATTCTATATGAATTTGAAAAAAAATTCAATAGACTGAAATGGAATAACATGGACTTTGGAAATAATTAAGAATACTTAGAATTTGACTTGTAGGGTAAAGCGTTGAGCGTACCAAGTAATGAACTCATAGTGACGCACGAGTTACCCGGGACCTCTTTTATGATTTGAATTTAGTTTTTTCAAACTATATGGATTTACTCACGCTGGTTTCTAGCCTGACCCGGGTGTTACTTTGATGTAATGCTCGGGTCAGACCAAGTATTACAGATTTTCAAGTAGATACGTTCTGGAGCAGGAGGCGAGCTGGATGGTAATAGCGTATAGAGTGTTTCCGCTGTATTTCTGAGATATGATAATTGTATATATTCAGTGACTGTATATATGTGAAACTCTGATGTATATTAATATAATCAACAGATATAAATTCTTCTGTTATTATTTATTATTATATTTTGTCCGCTGCGAATGTGAGATGTTGGTATTTCCGTCTTCTTCTTCTATCTCTTTCTTTCTTTTCCATAACTATCTGGAATTTTCGGCTTCGAAAATTTCGGGTCGTTACAATATTCAATTCAATTGATTTCAAAATCAGTTTTATCTCACTTCTATAAATTCATAGAATTTATTTAATCTCGTTTCCGTCAAATGACAATTTACTTCTACGAAATTTGACCATATGCAATTGAATAAATAACTACGTAAGCTTGTAACCGCTTTAATTTGATTTCAACTCAATTAATAGTCAATTTCTCCCATTCTAATTCATTTGCAATCATTTCAATTTTATTTTTATTCACTTGAATTTTATTTACCACTCAAACCATCACTATTTCAACTCTATTTTGTTTAACTTGAGTTCATTGCCAGCTCCATTCATTTAAATTATATTAGTATATTTCATTGAATTAATATGAATTCTAATTCACATTCAATAATTATTTCTGAATTCCTCTCATTTTATAACGTGGCCATTTTCAATTTATCTCTACTTAGATTTTATTTGCAATACAAATCATTTTTATGTTAATTCAATTCCATTCAACTTCAACTCAAATTTAATCCACTTATAATTTAAGTTGAATTTCTATTAATAACTCAAGTTTCACTTTCAAATCCTATCATTTATTCGCAACTCAAATTTTTATTAACTAATTTGAGTTCCATTTCCATATTCCATTAATTAATCAAGTTGTATATTTAAAATTTTACCCAATATTTGGTTTTTATTTCAAAAATCACTCTAACCGTTTTACTTGAGTTCAATCTATTTTATATTTTAATTTTTTGGATTATATTTATTATCATTACAAACAATTTTATTTGGCCTATTTATTTTGCTTCCAAATTTTATAAGTCACAACTTATTTATATTCATATTTCATCTATTTATAATCAATCTCATCCACATTTTACTTTTTGACTCGGAATTATACCTTTTATTAGCCAATATATTTTTATTATTCGATAAACATTTTAAATAAGATTCCAGAGTTTAAACAATTTTCCAAAATTTCAAAATCACTTTTGAAATCAACTACATCCAAAAACCTTTGGCAAATTTAATTATTCCTTAAAAATTCAAAACCCAACCCAGTTCGCAAACAATTCCAATTTAAAACAACTTGGTAGCAATTTCTCTTCTAGAAACTCGAAAATGAACTTCGATGATGCTGCAGTCATCATCGAAATTATTTTCCAGCGATCGAAAGAGAACTAAATGCTTTTATCTCTTTAAAGTCCCTTTCAAATATTTTTAAATTCCAAATCTCTCCATATTCAATTCCAATTCAAAAATATTTCCGAAATAATACCACTATTATTTTTCCAAAACTTGTGAAAACCGTTTCCAAATCCAAAGGAATTTAAAACCTTTTCCAAAATTCTAAATTTTAAATCCATCCAATTTATATTCCAACATTACTCTGGGATTTTATTTCCAATGTTAAATCACATTCATTGTTTATATTTACAAATTTATCTAGCGGTTTATTTCAATTTATACATTACATTTATAATCTATATTTCAAATTCCATTTGTTATATAAATTTATTCTTCAAGTTTGGTTATAAGTTTTCAATTTCTTATTCAATTTCTACATAATAGTGTTAATAATTTAATATTATCATCACTTAACAATCAAGCATCCAAATACTATAATACTTTACAAAAATCATATTCTTTTTATATACTAAAATAATTTGGGTAAAATTATTTCATTTACCCTACTTTAAAACAATACTGTGTCGAATTGTTCTATTCAAGTGTTTAGAGATCCCTATCAATAACGTTAATTACTCGTATTGACCAGAACCCATAAACTACTCAATAAACCAATCAACACAATATAAAATCATTTTGTATTCACTACCAAATACGCGCTCATATCTATCAATACGCTCAAACTCAGTCTAGAGTACTATTGACTCTATTTCAATGAGTAATTCCCACCAGAGCCAAGGTTATCACCAACCTAAGCTCTGATACCAAGTGTAACGAGCCGCAAATCTATACCCCTTGAGTCAACACTACTCCACAACATTCAACTCAAGTTGCACAGAAATATGAACCATTTGGGTTAAAGAAGAAGAGGTATAAGAAGAAAATAGAAAATAACAACAGAATCTAACCATCGCAGCGGAATAAAATATAATAGATAATAAATGACCTTTACTCAAATCAAATATATATGTTTGTATATACTACATCATCAGAGTACATCAATCACAGCTCAACATCAACATCATACAAATGGATGCACAACAACTCAACACAGCGGAATATATATATATATATATATACACACACACACACACACACACACATATATATATAAACAAATACGGGAGTACGTATCGTCATCCAGTTCGTCTCCTGAGCTCCACAGCATCAATTCCTGTATCCTAAAATACTCGGTCTGACCCGAGCATTACAGTTAAATAATACCCAGGTCAGTCTGGAATGCCAGCGTGAGAAAATCACACCCAGTTGATTATTAAAGTTTCAAAAATTCTTTGAAAACAAAAGCATCTCGTAAGACCACGACACAAATAAACATATCGGGTTTTTACCTTACGATAGCTAAAACAATTTTTATAGAAATCCTCTGATATTATAATAGGGTCTATATACAAATACTCATAAAATAGCCGAAATTGTTACATTATTAAATTCCAGCTACTAGCCACAAAGTGGGTAATACAAACAAAACTCGTACAAGGTTCGTAGGGAGAATGGATTACCAACTAATGACTAGGCACTGGGGTACCACCTGTCACAGTACGGGGTCTAGATCACCGTACCGAGGAGTACGCCCGCTCCCCTGCAACACAAGACCGGGACCACCCCTTAGTGGATAATCTCGAGTGAGATCACCCCGCGGTTGGGATCAGCAATGGACCACTAAGCCGAAATAAAAAGGGACATCTAGACAGGAATGACCTCACCCTGCTTGGGTACTACCCACCTAGCCTTGCTGCATAACCCCTGATTTTCAGTCATTCCCATTTGATGAGGCTCGAGGCTAAGCGTTACCTTTTTAGAACAAATCCCCAGAATGCCCATCGTCCACCTGATGATGTTTCGCAAGCATTCATCCATACAAGTCCGTCCCGGGTTCGAACGGAACCGAAGGCACTATTCCTACTACATCTATTTTGGAAATATCCTCAGGATTAGTAGCGATTAGCCCTTGCACTTCACTGCTCCATCTTCGAATCCAAATTTGTTTCCACGAAACGTACAAACCGAATCGAAGTGGTTTTCGAGAAATAAATCTTGATCCCGGTCTCTTTGAAACGATCAACGCATTTGGCCAATATTGATAGTCGGTGATTTAACTATCAATTAATATTCATAAAAATCCATCAAAAATAAATAATTTCCCAAATTATTTATTAACCTCAAAATATCTTCACAAGATATATTTCTATTCTCAAACCCTTTGAAAATAGTTGTCAAAACTATCTTCCCTTCTCAGAATAAATTCCAAGTATTTTTTTTCCACTGGAATCACCAAGCACAAAACTTTAGATTTTAAAATAATTTAAAAACACTTTATTGTAAAATATATTTAACATTCAATATAGAAAAATTACTTTAGCCCTTAATTTAAAATAATACTCTAGAAATAACTACAATAAGGTTACCTTATAACTATACATTAGATTTCTTCCTTAAACAAAATTCCAAGTCATTCTTTAAATAATTATTACGATAATAGATTAACAAATTACTTACTTTATAATTTACTTTAAAATATTTAAATTAAAACTATTTCAATAATTGATTAAAAATATATACCATATGAATATTTGAAAATAAGGTTACTTTATAAATATAAACTAGGTTTTCACCTTTAAAACAGAATTACTAAGTCACTCTTTATAAATTATTACTACGGTAATAGATTTAAATAAATATTTACTTTAGAATTTAAACATTTAGAGATAATAAATTTCCAAGAATGTACTTTGTAAAGCAACATTAAAACCTTTATTTTATTTTGAAAACTTACTTTGAAAATGTACTTGGCTATCCGGAGAAATATACTTCTCTTCACAACCTTTAAAAAATAAATCACTATTTATTTTTAAACAATTTTTCTCATTCCTTTAATAAATTCCCACCTTGAATTTATTCTTCCAAATATCCAATTTCAAACACTTAAATCAATTCCCAAATTGATTTCCAATTTACTTCATTTATTCAAAAATCTTTTAATTTCATATTTTATTCCTTAATTATGATCTAAAATACTTTTAATTGAAATACCAATTTAGATTTCTCAATTTACTTCTTATTCCTTTAAATAAATTTAAAACTTTAAGTTTTAAAATAATTCTTTATTCATTTAAATTAATACTACATAATTTTACAATTCATTAATTACTGTTTATTCAAACTCTTTTCTTTTCATACTCGAAGTTATTTATTAGTATTTAACATACTTCTATTTCTTTTTCAATTCATTCTTAATTTATTAAATTTTCTAAGATTATTTCGTTTACAAATTTACTTCTTTTATTTTCTTTTCAAAATCCAATTTATATATTTTTGGTAATCCATTATAACCAATATATATTCCGATCCAATCATATCATTCAATATTCCAATATATTCAACATAGAATATCAAGTAATCACATCAGAGAATATTAAATAATAAATGTTGAGGGGTCCAGTTGGATCCCTCCAACCTGTTTTCCTGCATCCACAGATGTTAGCACAATATAATATGCCAATTTCAAAATTACCATACTATAGCACATAAATAAAACTCAATCAATTATTTAAATTTAATTATTTAAATTGAAATTTAAATTAACTGAGTGAGATTAACTCACCTTTGATTTTACTGCAACCCAATCCAATCCTGATTTGGTTTCTTTCCAGATTTTGACCTTGAATAAACAATATATATGATTTATTAATATTCGAACGAGTTGAACAACCGTTATCATTTTATAATTTAATTAATTAATAATTCATAATTTAAACCAATTTATAGATTTCAAAATCAAAGTTTTCTATGAACTTCCACAATTTCAAATTTTCTATATTTCCAAACCTTGTCTATATACATTTAAATTTTCATAAAATAAAATCCCTCAAATCTATATGTATTAAATTAAAGCACAATTGTTTTATATATATATATATATATCTCTCTAACAGTGAAATATTATTACTCTTATCTGTGAAATAAAAACAGTAATTAACTGAATTTTTTTTATATTTTCCATCTTTCTTTCCCGCGTATATATAAATATTTATTTATTCAGTTTGGATCTAAAAACAAGAATTGTTACCTCCTCGTCGACCAAGCCCCAGCGAATCCAAGCCCTAACTCAAGCTTTCCACAAAAATCGTGTCGCCTCCACCACCTGCTGTCAAGCTCGATTCTCGATCGAACCCCAGCTTGTCTAACTCCTCTACCAACCCGCATGTACTCAGCCTCGAAGTCCACAAGCCCACAACCAAACCCGCCGCAATCCCTACTTGCGCTCGGCCTCACACTTTGCGCTCGGCCTCACACTGAAGCTCTAATTCGAGCTCGAGCACAGGACTTCCAGAACCTGAAATGCGAAACCCTAGACCCCTTGAATCCACAACTCGCGGCCATCGATGATGATGACGCGATTTCCTCGCGTCCTTGAGCACGTGAGTTCCCCCCTTTCACCATTTTTTTAATTGCATTGATTAGGTTAAAGCTTCGGCTCACTATCCATGTTATTATATTTTCTACTTTTGATCGAACAAAGACTTGAGAAGATGGGAAGAAAAAGGGAAATGGGTACGAAGGAGGCAAATAGGCGGCAGGTTGTACGTATGGTCAGGTTAAAGAAAGTAAGTATGTTTTATTTAAATTAAATTTGGTCTCGGTATAAATTCCAATGCGTTTATATATCGTACGCTCTCACGTTAATTTCGAAAGCTACGAAATTTGGAATCCGGTAATAATTTAATATTACGGACCCATGGAACTGGTTTCGTCGAATTCCGAGATTGTGCCCGGGAAGGCTATTTTTAATTCAATTTAAACAATAAAATTTTAAAACTGAACAAACCATTGTTAATTTCAATTTTACAACTTCTATTATTTTCAGTGTTATCAATATAAATTTTACAAGCCTTCAAATTATTTTTAACAGGCAAAAAATCCCAGATTTCATATCTACCCGATTTTAAATTATTTAATTCAATAATTTAATTAAAAATTAATTTGTGATATTTGAATTCAAGTTAAAATTATTCCATTGAATATTTAAGTCAATTAAGTATTCTGATTTTAAAGCTTAAAAATTCCGGGTCGCCACACAATGCTCCAACTCCGAAGGTGAATCTTGAATGCTGAATCACTCCATCCAACTCGAGCATAAAGCAAAACACAAAACACTCGAGTCAGGACATAAATACTTATGAACTGTAAATCAACTCAAGTGAATAGTAACAAAATGCATCAGTAACTTAAAGGATGCTTGGGATCGCCCAATCCTTTAAGGATCCGTTAAACTATTTACTATGTAGTAATATTGCGCTATTATAATAATGTCTACAGTAAAATAAACATACTTTAAAATAGCGTTTCGGGCTTACTCATATCACCCTTCACACATAATAGTCCCAATGGTCCATCCAGTATCAGCATATCTCTAGATCGGGAGACTACCCTAAATGCTCCATGGGCTACGGGAGAAAGTCGAATTTTTTTTTTGCTCTTTCCATATTTTTTTATATAAAGATAAACAGAAACAAGTCTTCTTTTTTTTTATGAGAACCTAATAAACTTGTCTCTATTAGGAGATCGATGCTATTAATACCAGGATTATTCCGAAACTCGTACTAAGTCAGTCTAGTCTAGTACGGAATTGTCTCTAATAGGAGCCCCAGATATTCATTCGGAAAGTCCAGTATATTAATTGGGCGGCTCATCAAGTGAATGTGACTGATTAGTGAAGTCTAGTCGAGAACGTAACGGAGCCGAACGGCCAGTATATTAATTGGGAGGTCCAAGTATATTGAGGGAATCTTGATCCTTTTGACTTCTCAGAGGTGCTTGCGAACTCTTTGCCTATTCGAATCTCCCCGAAAAGGAGAACTCTCCCTTTAGGGTATACTAAAGTTCCCTATTCCGACTTCCCCAGAGCCTCCGGTAGCACAGCCGAGACAGCGATGGGTTCAGGGAATTTGTTTTGGGAAGATCAAAGAAAGAATCTGTTCTTCTTCCGCAAAGAATTCTTCTAATAATCCCGAACCTAATCTACGCAAAAAAATGCGTACTGTACTTTTATGTTTACGAGCCAAAGGAAATGTACTTTGCAGTAGACATTATCTAAGACTTTCTTTGATAGGTGATCTCCACTTTACTAAGTATACTTTCCTCTCTCTTTAGTTCAAAAGAGTTACCATAACGAGTGAAATCTAAGACTTTAGATAATAAGAGGTGAGATCATCTGAATTCTCTCTAATAGGAGATTCTAGAATGAGCGAATAAAGATCTTATTTCTTAATTAAAGTAAGTAAGACTAATTAATGAAATAAATAATGAACTAATTAATGAAATAAATAATACTGACTAAGCCTGAGTTCGATTAGACTGCTCATCCTAAAAGTACTCGTTCCACTCCGTACCTCGGGTTGATATTAATGTAGTTTTGTCTTAGAGGAAAGCAACAAAGATCGATATTAATTGGAAGCTGAACTAATAAACGATGTTCGGGTTAGACGGGCTAGAAAAATCGTAGTAAAGGCGCGGTATGGTAGGTGACATGGCACACAAGGCAATTTCAGGGTAGATATACCAATTACGCGCACGGGCTTGTGGTAACGCAGTAGCCACATACGCCCACCTCGGAACACACTCCCATATCAAAATTGGAGGATGGCCATATAATCAATCACAAGTAAGAGTATAGTATCGAAGGAATGCGTCCGACCAGAGGAGCTACCCATTTTGACCCGAGATCGCTCCTATTTTAGCCACCTTGTGCCAACTCACGGGAGTTGGGTCCACGTTATATACCTCAAGAACGACGCCACCATCCTACATCATTCTGGAATTTCCACTGCGTACACGGTTGTTAAATTGGTTTTTAGAGTTGGCAGAGAGTCCCGATCTCTTTGACAACCAAACGTTATTATAACGCCGTGGTCATTTCAAAATACTTTATACTTCAAAAAGATCAAATCATTTCATTTCAAAACTATATTCCTTTCAAGATAGTTTATACTTCGAAACCAAAACCATTTTTATTTCAAAACTATTTATTCAATCAAAATAGTTTATACTTCGAACCAAAATCTTTTTTATTTCAAAACTATTTATTCAATCAAAATATTTTATACATTGAAACCAAAAACATTTCAAACATATATTCATTTCAAAATCATAATACTTCAAAGTATAACTCTTTAGAAACCAAAAATTCTTGAAACAATTACACTTTGAAAATTATGACATTTCAAAATCATACATTTGAAATCATGAAACATTCCTTTAATTCTTTACATTTTACAATTCATTCAATTAATCCCAAATTTCCTATTTCCAACTTAATTCAATTCAAACCATCAATTTCAATTAAATTTCCCAACAACCATTTCAAATCATATCAATTTCAAATATCGATTTGATCCACAAATTAAACTATTCAATTTTTAATATATTTCAAAGCTTTAATATCCCGCATTTCAAAACTAAATTTTATAATTTCATATATCTCAAATCTAGTTTCATTATTACTTAGTTTTGAAATATTCATTTCATAAATCCAAAATTATTTAAATAAACTAAATTTACAGTTAAACTGAATATCCTTTCATACCAATATAAACTTCAAATATTCATTTATCAAAAGTACATATCATTCCAATTCATATTCTTTATCGAATTAAAGATCAAATCATTTCCAAACCATTTCAATCATCAAATATCATATCTTTTCAAAACCTTATTATCAAATCATTATTTGAATTCAAATTCAAACATTCAAATTTAAATATCATTTTAAAATCAAATATGTCATTTAAATATCATTTCAAAACACATTTCAAAATTTCATTCAAAAATTCATTTTTCTGATTACATTTTATTCCATTTAACACATAACCAAGTAAACCTTATTTAAATTTAAAATCAATTTAAATTCCTTAAAATTAAAATTAAAATATTAAAATATACATTCAAACTTCTAAAATTTCAAAAATAATCAATTTCAAAAGTTAAATCATTTAACGCTTTAAAATATAACTCAAACAGTGTTAAAATCTATAATATTTCAAAACATTGCCAAATTATAGCAACGACGACATTTATAAAGTACTATCGTAGCTTAAAATTTCCAAAAACAGTTTAGTTTAGGAACAATGGCGTTTATAAAATGCCGTAATAGATATTTAGTTATTTCAACATAGTTAAATTCAAAAACAACAGCATTTAAAAATGCTGTCATAAAACTACAACATGTCGGGAAATGCTGTTAATAAAATTACAATTTTTATTATAACTTTCAGAAACAAATAAACTCCAAATTCTTGTTATTTAAATTTATAAATCATATTTCTAGGCTTTAAATTTTTACATTTAAATATCTTTAACATATGATTTATCACAACAAAATTTTATAATTAAATATACAATTAAAACTCACTTTCATTTGTTAAGTCAAAATTTCACTGCTTATTTACTTATTAAATTTAATAAAACTTAACATTTTATTTCAAATATCATTTCAAAACTTCAAATTAAATTTCCATTATTTAGTTACAATTTAAATTAAGATTTAAAGTCAAGAAATCATATTTACTTCAAATTTACATACTTAACTTTACAAATTCAAAACTTAATATTTAACTTTCTCAAAACCATAAAATATATATTTTTAGAATCAAAATTCATAATTTTAAAAAATACATATTTTGATAAAAATCATTTAAAAATATACCACGGGGTCTGTATATAATTTTCTAACCTAGGTCAAGTGATACAGATATATATCATTTCAATCCGCAATTTTAAAAAGAAAACCCGGGTTCTATCATTTCAAACCCGCAATCCCAAGTAAAATAAAATACAATAAAAATCTATAACGACCCGATATTTTCAACCATTCGCATCCATTATAAGTGTATAGGTAGACACTCATGCCGGAATTGAATTGCTCAAAATACCGCGTTGTAATTAAAAATTTGGCAAATCTCATAATATACAGTAAATAAAAATCACAGATCACAGACACAGAGTAATAATAATGCAGCGGAAGTAAAAGAGATAGTAGTTCATGAAGCTATTATGTAAATATAAGATACATCAGAGTTAAATAAGATACAACAGAAGAGTAACAGGATACATCAGGTACAAATTAGATACATCACTGAACCACTGGGTACTGAAATAAAATAGATGGCTGGATCTTCAAGGAAAGCTCCAACGCCGAAGGTGAATCTTGAATGCTAACTCAATCAATCTGACCCGAGCGTAAAGCAAAATACAAAACCCTCGAGTCAGGACATAAATACTTATAAACTGTAAATCAACTCAAGTGAACAGTAACAAAATGCATCAGTAACTTAAAGGATGCTTGGGACCGCCCATCCTCTAAGGATCCGTTAAACTATTTACTATGTAGTAATATACGCTATATACGGTAGTCTCTAATCAGTAAAGTATAATCATATAGAAAATAGCGTTAAGGGGACGGTGAACCTTAACGCGGTCGGATCTTTAAAACCAAAATCGTAGTGGGCTCGATATGAGGATATGACACGGCACGCAAGGAAATGCCAGGGTGGATACACCGTTTGCACTCCCGGACCAGTGGTGACGGCAAGCCAGCAGCTTCCGCCCACCTCGAACAATACCCCCGAATCAAAGTGGCGCCACCGAATCGAATCACAACAGTAATAGAATAGTTTTCGATGGAGCATGCTCGATGAAAGGGTGCGACCCTTTGTGTAGCCCGGTATAGCTCCTGTTTTAGTCATATATGCCAACTCACGGGAGTTGGGTCTACGTAATATACCTCGAGAACGTCGCCATCATCCTACTTCATTCTGGAATCTCCACCGCGTACACAGTTGTTAAAGTGGTTTTCGGTATTGGCCGACTATAAGACAATATCCGATCCCGGTCTCTTTAACAACCAATCGTTATTATAACCCGTATTTATAACTTTAAAACAATATTTTATACTTCAAAATAAAATATCCTTTTCAATCCAAATCTTTATCAAAATAAAGATTAAATCATTTCCAAAACCATTTCAATATATCATCGTAAAATATCTTTCAATTCAAATATTTATCAAAATAAATATCAAGTCATTTCTAACCATTTCAATATATTAAATTTTCATACCCTTTCAACACTACCTTTCAGTTCCAAAATATCATATCTTTCAGAACTTCTTTTTAAATCATGTTAATATCAAAATGTCCTATCTTTCAAACTCCGTTTTTCAAATCATTTAATATCAAAAATATCATATCTTTCAAAACTTCGTTTCAAATCATTTTAACATATCAAAATATCACATCCTTTCAAAACTTCATTTTCAAATCATTTTAATATATCAAAACATCGTATCTTTTCAAAACTTCATTCATTTCAAATCATTATTCATTTTATTCAATCTAAAATACCATTTCAATTCATATTTTAAAACAGTTTATATTCCAATTTTTTTTTTCATTTCAATGAAGTTATTATGCTTAATAATTAAATTATTAAATTTTCAAAAATTTCAACCTCCAAAGTTCATTTATTCACTTAAGTTTATCAAAACAGTGAAAATTCACTTTTCGCATCATTTAGAAAACTCTACGGAAAGTTCATTCAAAACAGTTCAATTTAACAAAAGACAACGTTTAAAAATGTTGTAATAGAGTTTTCTTAAATTTCAAATAAACTTAGTTAAATTCAAAAATCATAGTACTTACAACAATTTCAATAATAATTTTTTTTTTTCAATAGCTTTTTTTTTAGTTCATTATCATCAACTACAGTATTTACAATTGCTGTAATATCATTTACATTGTAATTAATATCATTTCAAAAATGCAGTCAATTAACTTCAAATATTTAATAAAATTTCTCAACCAGTTATATTTTATTAAAACATTTTTAACTTATAAAATCATACATTTTCACATTTATAAACATCATTTAATTTTCCTCAAGTTCATGATTTCATAAAGTTAAATTTCCATTCAAAAATCAAGATTTAATAATAATTCACTTATTAAAATGCAATGTTGAATTTTTAAAATCCATTACATTAAATTTCAACTTAACACTTAAGTTCAAATTCTCAAATATAACTTTGTTTTATTTTTATTTACTTAACTAAAAGTTCACTTTTACGTCGATTTCATAAATTTCCAGTTTTAGTTATATTTCAAAATTTCAACTTATAATATTCATTCATTTCACATTTCAACTTTATTAAAATCATTAATATGATATAAAAATCACCTTAAATTCATTTAAATTCAAATTATCATAAATTTATCATAATTTCATATTCAATTAAATTTCCAATTATAATTAAATCAAAATTTCCAAAATAACTTACGTTCAAAATTTCTAACTTTTTCATTAATTCATTTCACTTACAACTATTCAGAAAATCAATAATAATTTACAAAAATCCTTTTTTTATTAAATTTAAAATCAAAATATTATAATAATTAAATTTCTAAAATATTTAAAATTTTAGAAAAACATATTTTAACTACGGGCCTGTATATAATTTTCTATGCTAGGTAAAGTGATATGGGTAATATATCATTTCAACCCATAATTTACAAAGAAAATCCGGGTTTTATCATTTCAAACCCGCAATCCCAAGTCAAAATAAAAAATTTAAAACCATTCAGGCCTATCATTTCAGCCCATAACATTTTTTTTCTAACAGGGAACTTGTAGTGTGATCATATACAGAAATAATATAAACAAGGTCAATATCACAATATACAGTCATATATCAGATGTCAGGTGAAAATTAACAGTTTTAACATGGTAATAATACGGTAATAACATGGCATAGCATATCATATGATCATTATTAACTTGCATAAACATTTTTTATTAATAAACACTTGTCATCAATTCACTTTTCATAAGTATAAATGTCAGAGTGAGAAAGACTCACCTTTTCAAAGCTAGGGGCCAAAACAACATACAAGCACGACTCCAAAGGCACGACAAACACAATTGCCCGACTTTTGATTTGAGTTGAAAGATAGCCAAATTATGATTTTGTATGAACAACCCAAAACAAAACAAGACAATATATAAACATTCAACATAAAATAACATTGAAACGATTTTGAAATACAAAGCAAAATGAACAAGATAGATTGGACCTTGCTTCAACCACTTCAATGCTTGGCCTAAGGGACACTTATGCTTGGCTATGATGATGCTTTGGCTCAGGTATGACATCATATAGGTCAGGTTTAACATCATATAGGCAAGGCAACAAGTGGAGATGAAGGTGTAGTGGTGCAACATAAAGCATATATAGGGTCAAGGTTAAATAAGTTGAGTTTTTGTGACATTCTTGGATCGGCCATGGGCATGTGGTGGCTTGGCCATGCTTGTACAGGTCTGGACAGTAGCTGGAGCGGCGGCCAAAGATGGTGGAGTGGCTGGTGGTGGTGGCTAAGGGGTGGCCAAAGCAAGATATGGAGGGTAGGTGATGATATGTGTGGTCTAGGCAATGTTTTAAGGAGTTTTGTGGAAGTTTTGTGGTGCTAGCTTCAATGGATGGGCACGGCTTGGTCATGGTCTGATTTCCAGAGGGTGTTGGGTGATGTGGCAGAGGGTGGAGGTCAGGTCAGAGGTGGTGGAGGTGGTTAAATTGGTGGTTGAAGGAGATGAAGCAAAGGTGGTCAAACTAGCATTGTTCAAGGGCATTGTTGCATTTTTTTGGAGTTTTGGCACCATGGTGGGCTCGGCCTTGGTCAAGACCAGAGGGGTAGCTGGTGATGATGGAAGGGAAGAGGTGTAGGAGGTGGTGGCCGTGGCTATGGAGGAGAGGCCAAGCAATACACATGAGAAAACAAGGCAAAATATAAGAAAACAATGGAAAAAGAAGAGCAAAAAGAAGAGGAAAAGAGGAGCCATTACCAAACCTTTCTAGCCATGAAAAATGAAGTGGAGATGAATGTTTTCACGTGAAAATGAGGTAAGAAATGCACAGCTACAAAAAAGAAAGGACGGTCAAAGGAAATTAAATCTATTAATTGGAAAAGAAACGGAAGAAGAAACGTTAAAACGGTTTTACGTTTCTTTGCTTTCAAACCTTTTAAACTTCCTATATATATATTCATATACATCTTAAATTACTGAAAACACTTATAAATTTCAGTTAGAATTCGAAAATATAACAGGTAAACAAAATATTAATAATTAAATATTAATTAGATATGATTAAAATAAGAAAAATAGCACAGAAAATGAAAACTTGACTTAAGAATTAGAAATAACTTCAATACACTTTGGAAAAATTTACTTTAATTTAAATACATGTAAAATGAATAAAATAAAGTAAAACACAACAAATAAAAGTGTGTGGATAAAATAAATAAATAAATTTTAATTATGTATAATTAAATTAAGAAAATGGCTTAAAATTGTAGACTAGGCTTTAAAATTAGAAATAAATTCAAATGAACTTTAGAAAAATTATATTATCATTTTAAAAATACTTAAAAGTCAAAATATACAATGGCGACTGCGGCTTCCTCCCTGTTTTCTTCATCTTCTCCTCCCTGAATTCCTTCCCTGCCCCGTTTCTCTCCGCTTCATCCCCATCTCCCATGCCCCTTTCTCCTCGGCTTCCCCCCGTTACGTTCCCTTTCTCGCCGTCGTCAACGAGATCTGGTCGCGTTTTCAACGCGATGACCTTAGATTTTGAGTCTCCTGGACTTCTCTCGAACACTGAGTTTCCCCCTTTGCATAGTTCTTTGCCGTCCTTGAATGATGCAGTTGCTAGGCCTCTCTTGAGCTATGTGGATGCGAGCGCTTCTTGCTTTGAATCGACCTTGGACGCAAGATCTGGCAGAGCGTCTCCTTTAAACGCGATTGATTATAATGTCGTGAATCACAAACACCATTTGAATTCGATTGAGAACCATGGTCTGGCTCCGAATACGATTTCGTTATCAGGTGAGTGTCCTCTTCCCTTTGATGTCGGCAGACAACCCCCTGTGGTTACTGCTCGTTTGGAGGATAGGAGTGTTATGAATGATGTTTTGGATGACCAACGACATGTTTGTACAATCGGTCCTGAGAAACCATCAAAGCCTGCTGCCAATTCCAATTTATCTCACAGCACACCAGGTGCTTGTGTAATTGACGCAGTGATTAACGATCAAAATGTTACTGATAAAGCTCCTAGTATTCCCAGGCCTCCTTGTCAAACTGGTCTTACTTCCCCGCAACTGGCTCGTCCCAAGTCTTGGTCTTCACTATTCAAAACTTTGCCACGTAATGCGGGAGATTATACACCTATGGATTTTGACATTGTTGAGGAGAATGGAGTGATGATTCCTCCTCCAATTGTTATGCAGGCTGGTGTAGATTATTGGTCTGATTATTTGGTTGGCTTTTTCTTGGAACCTAATTACCGCCTTCGTGATGCATCCTCTGTTTTTAGACGGACTTGGAAACTCTGTGGCAATTTACAAGTTAAGCTGATTGATTCGATGTATTATCTCAAGTTCTCTACTTCCGAAGAGCGTCGGATTGTCCTTGAGGCTGAGCCTACCTTTTTTGATGGTAGACCTTTCATTATTACTCCATGGTCTGCTACAGTCGCTAGTGCTCGAGAACAGGTTCTCTCTATCCCTGTATGGGTTTACTTCTCGCATATTCCGTCTGCTCTTCAGCCTCTGATTGGGTTGAATTGGCTAGCTTGTAATGTTGGAAAACTGAAATGTTTTGATACTAATACGGTAGCACGTGATAAATTGATGTTTGCCAAGGCTCTAATTGAGATATCTCCCTCTAAGCCTCTGCCTGATTCTATTCCAGTTCAGCTGGCTGTCGGGCATGTTGTCGTCGTCCGAGTTCGTTATGGTTGGGTCCCTGATATTTGCTCCACCTGTCACTCCTTTGGTCATCTTGCTATTTCCTGCCATCATTCAGTAGCCTCCGCGGCCGCTCCGAAGATTCCTCTGCCTCGTCCTCCGTCTCGGATCTGGTTGCCTAAAGTTTCATCCTCTCAGCTTGCCCCCTCCCCTGCTGTTCCTCCATCTTCTTTGGGCCCTCCACCTGTTTCCTTTCCTGTTACTAGTACTGCCTCCCCATTGATTCCTGATGCCCCGTGTGTTGCCTTTGAAGATCCCTTTGCTACTTCAGCTTCTGATCCCCCGCTTGTGTTGTGGGATGAGGCCGAGAGGTGCTGGATTGATCAGATTTCTGATATGAGATTTAACCCGAAGGATGATTTCTTCTTCCGATTTGTATCCGACGATCACTTGGATCTTAGATGTCTATTCTACAAACCGTCTGGTGATTCCTTAGTTCTTGATTTGGATGGTCATTTTGCTTGTAAGAATGCTTTCATGCTTGCTGATACAACTTGGGATCGTTCCTTCATATACTCTTCTGATGTTTTGGGTTACGATCCTTGTCTTGCTACCCGGTTCCGCCCCTTCGCTGGTATTTGTGGTTCTGAACCATGTGATTCTTCCCGTGTGTCAGTGGTTGATGTTAATTCTTCCTCGTTGGAGGAAACCTAGTTTTAGTGATTTATGTAGCTACTGTGGCATCTCTGTCACATACCTGTGCTGTATTTTCTTTTTTTCCTAGTAGTTAAGGTACCTTTACCTTACTCCTGTACTTCAACTTTATTACGTTTGTAATAAAAGTGGACGGTCCACTATAAAACCGGCTGGCCTTGCCAAAAAAAAAAAAAAAAAAAAAAAAAAAAAAAAAAAAAAAAAAAAAAAAAAATAGTCATTGTTAAATAACCCTATATACGCACAATATTGTAAAGGATATAACTTTCACAATTTACATCTGTTTTCAACGAAACGAAAAGTGGTGTTCTTTGAATTTTATGTACTTTCATAATAAAAGAAGAAATTAAATTTTTAAACCTTTAAAATTTTAAGTTGAAAGTCACAGTTTGACTAATTTGACCAAAATCAGCATTTCATGTAAATATTCAACTTACACAAGTTTGGAATTATAAATCATATAAAGATCAAGATTATATTTAAATAATAAATTTAATCATTTCAAATAAGTAAAATAAGTTTTTAAATCAAAATCTTACATAAAAAAAATTAAAATATACAATAAAATAATTACAAAATACAGGGTTGTTACACTCTCCCCCACTCAAAACTTTTCGTCCCCGAAAAGGAATGAGGTATGGAAGGGCACAGAAAAGATAGAGTGAAATAGGATTAAGATAAGATGACAAGAAGATTGAAGTTATACCTGATAACTGTTGTTATAGGTAAGTTTAACAAGGTGGAGGTGATCTTTCCAAGATCCTCCAGAATCAAGAACACAAGCACGAAAAAGGTGGATTCAAAATGATTACCAAAGGTCTATCAAAGATTATAGAAAGATTTCTAAACAGAAATATTATAGAAAGATGCCTATACCGGTCTATAGCAAGATAAGGATGATAAGGACAACCAAAAGATAGTTTGAAAAACAAAATAAGGAAATGAATTTGAAAGCATGGAGATTTCAACTTAAACAGAGAATAAATCTTTACACAAGTTAACTAAATCTTAACTATCTCAAATTTCATTATCTTATTATCCAATCATCTTAAATTAACAATTTTTAGAACCATGAGTTTGAAAAATAATCATTTATTACACTCACATTGTACTTAATAAATTTTATTCTTCTTTATTCCTAATCAAAATTAAATTTATTCCTCTCAATATATTTATCACTCATGTTAAATATATTTACACTTTTTTATAACTGCTTTCTTTTATTCTTAGTTCTTTTAACATCATTTTATTGTAAGTTATTCAATTACCCTTTATTATATTTACCTCTGTTAATCATTTTATAATTAAAATTTAAGTGTATAACATTTATTATAACCACTCAAATTTTATTTATAAAATCTTTTTATATTGTATATTATTTAATTACATTGTTAACTTCTAAAATTTTGGTAAGTTATATTTGAATGCAATTGTATTATACAAATAAAATTTCCAATTCAATCATTTCAAGCTTAAATCAATTTTTTTTTCTTTTTATAATTGAAATTATTCTTTAAAAATAGAATTTAAGAATTAAATTTCCGATTACATGCAAACCATTTAGAGATAAGTAATAATATATACATAATATGTCAAATCAAATTTCAATCGTATATCTATATATATACATATATATTATAAATCAAGTCATATTTCAAAAAATTCAAACCAAATTAAATTCCCCAAAACAAAGCTGTAGCAAGACTACAGAACAGTCTCTTAACTTCGAAACTCGAAAATGAACGTCGATGATGTCGCGATCATCACCGAAGTTATTTTCCAGCGACAAAGAGAAGAGCACAAATTTTAAACCTTTAAAATTCTTTGAAAACAAATTCTATTCAAAATACTTTAAATAATATAACCTTTCAAAACTTTAAACCAAAGTTCGAAATAATCAGAATTTTAAATCCTCAAATTCTTGTTTTAAATTCAATTCAGTTCCCAAATAAATTTATAAACAAATATTTATAGATCTATTTGTAGAACAATAAATGATAAATCAAGTATTATCATTTCAAATTATCAATTTAAATCATTTCATTAAGTTCCATAAATTTACTAATACATCAAAATTTATTTCATTAACCAATTTTTTTTTTTAAATATATTGTGTCTGTTTGTTCTGTCAAAGTGTTTTGGAAATCTTATCGATAGCGCTGATCAGACGTATCGATCAGTAACCCAACTCAACATCAACAACTCAAACAACCCAATATATAAAACATTTTAATTTTAAATACTAGTTTACAAATACACTATACATGAATAGATTTTCAAAGAAGGATAGAGATTCAATTTTTTTTGATTAACACAAATCAAAGGAGATTATGATTTAAAAATAAGTTGGAAACAAGGATGACATGATTAAATAACAGAATAGGAAGATGGATAAGCTTATATAAATCACGGACAACCTTAACCGGGTCAACCGTGACTTAAAGAATAAGATCGAATGTGGATTTTTCTGGGGTAAATCTACATTCGATCTCAAGAGTTAGAGTTCGAAATAACAAAAGATATTAGCATCTAAACCAAGGATAGATATAAATCTATGGTGAACCGATGCTAATTGTAAAAGAGTTTTCCCCCTTTTTTAATTAAATTTGAAATTGGCGTGACCGCCGACTCACTAGAAAGATCATTCGAAGCGGAGTTATGGAATACTCTAGAGTCAAAAGAAGATGAATAGTGAGGGATACGAATGGATTTTGGAACTGTAGGGAACGTTCCAAAATTCAAAGGAATCGAGTCAAAAGAAAAAGATTCAACTCGAATGAAAGTGATTCTGTAATTACATCTACTCCATATGCTGAGTTTTGCCTAGAGCTACCAAAGCTCTGATACCAACTGTAACGACCCGATATTTTCAACCATTCGCATCCATTATAAGTGTATAGGTAGACACTCATGCCGGAATTGAATTGCTCAAAATACCGCGTTGTAATTAAAAATTTGGCAAATCTCATAATATACAGTAAATAAAAATCACAGATCACAGACACAGAGTAATAATAATGCAGCGGAAGTAAAAGAGATAGTAGTTCATGAAGCTACTATGTAAATATAAGATACATCAGAGTTAAATAAGATACAACAGAAGAGTAACAGGATACATCAGGTACAAATTAGATACATCACTGAACCACTGGGTACTGAAATAAAATAGATGGTTGGATCTTCAAGGAAAGCTCCAACGCCGAAGGTGAATCTTGAATGCTAACTCAATCAATCTGACCCGAGCGTAAAGCAAAATACAAAACCCTCGAGTCAGGACATAAATACTTATAAACTGTAAATCAACTCAAGTGAACAGTAACAAAATGCATCAGTAACTTAAAGGATGCTTGGGACCGCCCATCCTCTAAGGATCCGTTAAACTATTTACTATGTAGTAATATACGCTATATACGGTAGTCTCTAATCAGTAAAGTATAATCATATAGAAAATAGCGTTAAGGGGACGGTGAACCTTAACGCGGTCGGATCTTTAAAACCAAAATCGTAGTGGGCTCGATATAAGGATATGACACGGCACGCAAGGAAATGCCAGGGTGGATACACTGTTTGCACTCCCGGACCGGTGGTGACGGCAAGCCAGCAGCTTCCGCCCACCTCGAACAATACCCCCGAATCAAAGTGGCACCACCGAATCGAATCACAACAGTAATAGAATAGTTTTCGATGGAGCATGCTCGATGAAAGGGTGCGACCCTTTGTGTAGCCCGGTATAGCTCCTGTTTTAGTCATATATGCCAACTCACGGGAGTTGGGTCCACGTAATATACCTCGAGAACGTCGCCATCATCCTACTTCATTCTGGAATCTCCACCGCGTACACAGTTGTTAAAGTGGTTTTCGGTATTGGCCGGCTATAAGACAATATCCGATCCCGGTCTCTTTAACAACCAATCGTTATTATAACCCGTAGTTATAACTTTAAAACAATATTTTATACTTCAAAATAAAATATCCTTTTCAATCCAAATCTTTATCAAAATAAAGATTAAATCATTTCTAAAGCCATTTCAATATATCATCGTAAAATATCTTTCAATTCAAATATTTATCAAAATAAATATCAAGTCATTTCTAACCATTTCAATATATTAAATTTTCATACCCTTTCAACACTACCTTTCAGTTCCAAAATATCATGTCTTTCAGAACTTCTTTTTAAATCATGTTAATATCAAAATGTCCTATCTTTCAAACTCCGTTTTTCAAATCATTTAATATCAAAAATATCATATCTTTCAAAACTTCGTTTCAAATCATTTTAACATATCAAAATATCATATCCTTTCAAAACTTCATTTTCAAATCATTTTAATATATCAAAACATCGTATCTTTTCAAAACTTCATTCATTTCAAATCATTATTCATTTTATTCAATCTAAAATACCATTTCAATTCATATTTTAAAACAGTTTATATTCCAATTTTTTTTTTCATTTCAATGAAGTTATTATGCTTAATAATTAAATTATTAAATTTTCAAAAATTTCAACCTCCAAAGTTCATTTATTCACTTAAGTTTATCAAAACAGTGAAAATTCACTTTTCGCATTATTTAGAAAACTCTATGGAAAGTTCATTCAAACAGTTCAATTTAACAAAAGACAACGTTTAAAAATGTTGTAATAGAGTTTTCTTAAATTTCAAATAAACTTAGTTAAATTCAAAAATCATAGTACTTACAACAATTTCAATAATAATTTTTTTTTTCAATAGCTTTTTTTTTAGTTCATCATCATCAACTACAATATTTACAATTGCTGTAATATCATTTACATTGTAATTAATATCATTTCAAAAATGCAGTCAATTAACTTCAAATATTCAATAAAATTTCTCAACCAGTTATATTTTATTAAAACATTTTTAACTTATAAAATCATACATTTTCACATTTATAAACATCATTTAATTTTCCTCAAGTTCATGATTTCATAAAGTTAAATTTCCATTCAAAAATCAAGATTTAATAATAATTCACTTATTAAAATGCAATGTTGAATTTTTAAAATCCATTACATTAAATTTCAACTTAACACTTAAGTTCAAATTCTCAAATATAACTTTGTTTTATTTTTATTTACTTAACTAAAAGTTCACTTTTACGTCGATTTCATAAATTTCCAGTTTTAGTTATATTTCAAAATTTCAACTTATAATATTCATTCATTTCACATTTCAACTTTATTAAAATCATTAATATGATATAAAAATCACCTTAAATTCATTTAAATTCAAATTATCATAAATTTATCATAATTTCATATTCAATTAAATTTCCAATTATAATTAAATCAAAATTTCCAAAATAACTTACGTTCAAAATTTCTAACTTTTTCATTAATTCATTTTACTTACAATTATTCAGAAAATCAATAATAATTTACAAAAATCCTTTTTTTATTAAATTTAAAATCAAAATATTATAATAATTAAATTTCTAAAATATTTAAAATTTAGAAAAACATATTTTAACTACGGGCCTGTATATAATTTTCTACGCTAGGTAAAGTGATATGGGTAATATATCATTTCAACCCATAACTTACAAAGAAAATCCGGGTTTTATCATTTCAAACCCGCAATCCCAAGTCAAAATGAAAAATTTAAAACCATTCAGGCCTATCATTTCAGCCCATAACATTTTTTTTCTAACAGGGAACTTGCAGTGTGATCATATACAGAAATAATATAAATAAGGTCAATATCACAATATACAGTCATATATCAGATGTCAGGTGAAAATTAACAGTTTTAACATGGTAATAATACGGTAATAACATGGCATAGCATATCATATGATCATCACTAACTTGCATAAACATTTTTTATTACTAAACACTTGTCATCAATTCACTTTTCATAAGTATAAATGTCAGAGTGAGAAAGATTCACCTTTTCAAAGCTAGGGACCAAAACAACATACAAGCACGACTCCAAAGGCACGACAAGTACAATTGCACGACTTTTGATTTGAGTTGAAAGATAGCCAAGATATGATTTTGTATCAACAACCCAAAACAAAACAAGACAATATATAAACATTCAACATAAAATAACATTGAAACGATTTTGAAATACAAAGCAAAATGAACAAGATAGATTGGACCTTGCTTCAACGACTTCAATGCTTGGCCTAAGGGACACTTATGCTTGGCTATGATGATGATTTGGCTCAGGTATGACATCATATAGGTCAGGTTTAACATCATATAGGCAAGGCAACAAGTGGAGATGAAGGTGTAGTGGTGCAACATAAAGCATATATAGGGTCAAGGTTAAATAAGTTGAGTTTTTGTGACATTCTTGGATCGGCCATGGGCATGTGTTGGCTTGGCATGCTTGTACAGGTCTGGACAGTAGCTGGAGCGGCGGCCAAAGATGGTGGAGTGGCTGGTGGTGGTGGCTAAGGGGTGGCCAAAGCAAGATATGGAGGGTTGGTGATGATATGTGTGGTCTAGGCAATGTTTTAAGGAGTTTTGTGGAAGTTTTGTTGTGCTAGCTTCAATGGATGGGCACGGCTTGGTCATGGTCTGATTTCCAGAGGGTGTTGGGTGATGTGGCAGAGGGTGGAGTTCAGGTCAGAGGTGGTGGAGGTGGCTATGGTGGTGGTTAAGGTGGTGGTTGAAGGAGATGAGGCAAAGGTGGTCAAACTAGCATTGTTCAAGGGCATTGTTGCATTTTTTTGGAGTTTCGGCACCATGGTGGGCTCGGCCTTGGTCAAGACCAGAGGGGTAGCTGGTGATGATGGAAGGGAAGAGGTGTAGGAGGTGGTGGCCGTGGCTATGGAGGAGAGGCCAAGCAATACACATGAGAAAACAAGGCAAAATATAAGAAAACAATGGAAAAAGAAGAGCAAAAAGAAGAGGAAAAGAGGAGCCATTACCAAACCTTTCTAGCCGTGAAAAATGAAGTAGAGAGGAATGTTTTCACGTGAAAATGAGGTAAGAAATGCACAGCTATAAAAAAGAAAGGACGGTCAAAGGAAATTAAATCTATTAATTGGAAAAGAAACGGAAGAAGAAACGTTAAAACGGTTTTACGTTTCTTTGCTTTCAAACCTTTTAAACTTCCTATATATATATTCATATACATCTTAAATAACTGAAAACACTTATAAATTTCAGTTAGAATTCGAAAATATAACAGATAAACAAAATATTAATAATTAAATATTAATTAGATATGATTAAAATAAGAAAAATAGCACAGAAAATGAAAACTTGACTTAAGAATTAGAAATAACTTCAATACACTTTGAAAAAATTTACTTTAATTTAAATACATGTAAAATGAATAAAATAAAGTAAAACACAGCAAATAAAAGTGTGTGCATAAAATAAATAAATAAATTTTAATTATATATAATTAAATTAAGAAAATGGCTTAAAATTGTAGACTAGGCTTTAAAATTAGAAATAAATTCAAATGAACTTTAGAAAAATTATATTATCATTTTAAAAATACTTAAAAGTCAAAATATACATCATATAACATATCATCACGTATTAAAATAAAATATAACAAAGAAGAAGTAATTTATACAATTTAAAATAGTCATTGTTAAATAACCTTATATACGCACAATATTGTAAAGGGTATAACTTTCACAATTTACATCTGATTTCAACGAAACGAAAAGTGGTGTTCTTAGAATTTTATGTACTTTCATAATAAAAGAAAAAATTAAATTTTTAAACCTTTAAAATTTTAAGTTGAAAGTCACAGTTTGACTAATTTGACCAAAATCAGCATTTCATGCAAATATTCAACTTACACAAGTTTGGAATTATAACTCATATAAAGATCAAGATTATATTTAAATAATAAATTTAATCATTTCAAATAAGTAAAATAAGTTTTTAAATCAAAATCTTACATAAAAAAATTAAAATATACAATAAAATAATTACAAAATACAGGGTTGTTACAAAATCACTCAGGCCTATCATTTCAGCCCATAATGATTTTTTCCTATTCTAATGTCCATTCGGGTACGTATCATTTCAACCCATAGTGATTCTATTCTAACAGGGAACTTGCAGTGTGAACATATACATATACAACATAAACAATGTCAATGTCACAATATAATGTCAAATATCAGATGTCAGGTGATAATTATCAAAGTTAACATGGTAATGATGTTCGTCGACGAAAATTCTATCGGTTTAGAAAACCGTCGAACGAATTTGAAGTAAAATTTAACCGCAAGCGCACGGTGTACGAATGTAGCACGCGGGGAATAGGGGTCGATCCGTAGGGAATTGATGATTTTAAAATTCTATTCAATCAAATTAACCAAAGTTGAAAGTGTGATTAGATAAAAATGTAAGAAACTAACAAAAACTAGCAAAAGAAAAATAGATAAAAATATGAGATTCAAATGACAATTTAGAGGCAATTTCCACTCTCTAGATCACATAAATCAAAAAAATGAAGTTATGATCTCTCTTTTCTTGTCATTAGTGAATTAGTTGATCTGCTTATCATAAGTATGGTATATTTGTGCTATTAATTAGCTCAATATAACCATCAAACTATAACACAACTACTAATACACTTTTAAATCTCATAAAATATGACAACAAAGTTGAAAGCAAAATCTATTTTAAGCATGACCTATTAACTATTAATTAGAAATATAAGCCATCAAATTTTAATTTCAAAAATCACTTCTTTGCCATAATCATATGTAGATGAAGAGGAAATTTGTGTTTTGTTTGTTTAAGCATAGCCTATTTGTTATAAACAACATAGACTATCAAATTCAAAGCTAAACAACATCATTAAACCACTTCAACCATTCTCATTAAGCACAAAAAGAGAGCATAAACATCAAATTAAGTTGAAGCCACATGATTAGAGAGCTTCATTACCCCTAAATTGAAGGGGTTTAGCCTCTCATATTTGTTATCATATGAACAAATGTAGCTTGCAACATGAGAGAAAAAGAAAAGGAAAAGAGAGCAAAGTGAAATGGAAAACTATTCTAATTGCATAAAGGAAAATCTACACTACTTGCATAAAAGGAAATGAACATGTAATTAAAAAGAAACAATAATTAATATTGCATAAAAAAAGAATTACATAAGAGAAGAAATGGCTAAGTAGCCATGGAAAGAAAGAGAGACTTGATTTATTTTCTAAACTAAAACTAACTAACTAAGAGGAAGATGGCTACATGAAACATAAGGGGTATTTATACAAGTTAGAAACCCTAATGCATATTTTTGGGGAGTACCCAAAATGCCCTTGGAGGAGGTGTGGTGGCCAAGTTATCATTAGCTTTAATAAGCCCCACTTAAATGTACATGAAGCTTTAAATGTCTTTTAGCATGTGCATTAGCCTTTAATTTATACATTAAGGTAGTGGGTAGGTGGGGTCCTCCATGTTCTTCACTTTGAATTATTTCCATCTTCATTCTTTTGTATCTTCTTTGTACATGCATATTCCTTCATGAAACCACTTGTAATTGAGTTTAAATTCCTACAAAATAATATCTAAATTTCTCATTAAATTTTCTCAATTTGATATATGCACAAAAACGACCATTTTGCCCCTATATGAAGATAATATGTGACAATTTGAAAACAATTTGAATTTGGTTTAAACAAGTAAAAATACCCAATATGATCATTTATTCAATTTAAATAGATTAAATATGTTGGTAAAAATATGCATATTTACGTGCACATCAAATACCCCCACACTTATCTTTTTATTCGTCCTCGAATAAAGAAAAACAGATAAATCCGTTTTTGTAGGGAGCACGATTGCATTGAGCGTATGCAACAAGCCGTTAAATCTCTAGGTGTCCTCGGTAGGACGAGTGTTGTCTCGTGAGGGTTTTCAGCGGATACTACCCACAAAATCCAAATGCAGGATGAAAATATTTACAAAATGCAAGATTTATTTACAAAGAGATGAATGCGAGTTTTTGAAAATATTTGCAAATGAAGGATTTATTTTTAAATTGACACGAATAAGTTAAATATAAGTTTTGGTCATTATCTTGAAATTTAAGTTATTTACTTGTCAATATTTCCAATAAAAACGAAGTTATCATAATAAATAAACTATAGTTTAACTCGTTGTTTTGGTTAATAACACAGTGTAACTATGAAATGGATCCTTAGTTGATTATCAAAGTTTATCAAAGTGGTATTTTCATTTCTTTTCAATAACAAATCAAATCAAATAAGTAAAAATAGTGCTAGGATTTCAATTGCTTGCTCTCTCATTATTTGCAAGAAAAATTACACACCCAGCTCAGGTAAACTGAGGCCAGATATACCACCCATGCATTGCCTTTCGGGCTTATGTGAGGGGAGTACAGAGCATGGCGAGTCCACACACTTTCGTGCATACACCTATCGACCGTAGGTGGTTTTTATTAAGTCTATTTTTTTTGACATGTGTTTCATACATGCATAACCGTGAGTACTTTTAAATGAGTATGAAAGCACATAATCAAAGATTCCAAGTAATTTACCCATGCATAACCGTGTGGACTTTTAAATGAGAATGTACACTTTGGATGTTATTATTTTTTATTTTTTATATTTTTTTAAGAGAGAGAGAGTTTTGCAAAATCATCTTAGCACCATTTAACTTAGAAGACAAAAAAAGTGTTATATCCTTTACTTTAAATTCACCACTTTTTAAAACAAAGATTTTCAATTAGGATGTATTTCATAATTAACACGTATGAATCTTTCTATATACTAGTTAAACCATTGTTATTTATAATCAAACTTCATTTTTATTTTTGTTAAGACAAATAAATTTTCAAAATATCAATTTAATAAACCAAAACCATATATTTACCCTATAGTGTTTCTTTAAAAATAAATCAAAAACGCTAAAAAAAAATTCTTCTTTTGTTTTTTTTAAAATTTTTTATATATTTTTTTGGAAGAAAAATGAAAAATTAATCCTGAAAAATAAAAAAGAAGATGAGTCTCCCCCCACACTTGATTTTGACTCTGTCCCCACAGTCAACCCAAGTGGAAGGAGAAAAATAAAAACATAACCTTTATTTAAAAGAAAATGTAAAGATGATTATTTACACGACATCAGAAAGTATGCCGTTAAAGAGTAAATGAAACGGTCTTCCAAAGATCGATTCATTTGTCTCGTCAAGTATACGAGACAAAGCTTAAGCTCGAAAAACCAAATCATAAAAGATTTTGAAGTCGAATGTGGATTTGGAAAAACGAATGTTGTTTTATTAAAAATCTTACGAGTTGTTTTATTTTCGATGATTTTTGGGGTAGATATAACGATTGATTGAAATTCACATTTATTTTCACCACATTGAAATTCAAGTTTATCATTGAAAACTTCCTTCAAACTATTGATTTTAAAGTCAAAATGGTGATCGAAATCTTCCCCATCAGAATTTAATGATGCATTTTCGAAAAGTCCATAAAACTCGCGTTCGTTAAGTTCATCTTCCTTCATTGGATTATCAACAACTTCATCACGTGTATCCATTTCAAAATCCAAAGTTGTTGTATTCAAATTTTCAGAATCGAGAAAAGGAAGAACGAATTTTAAATTTGGTTCCATACCCTCAAAAGAATTGAAATCCAACTCAATTACCATGTTTTCAACAACTTCGTTAAGCTTTTCGTTTTCAGTTTCGAAAGTTGTTATTAGAAAATCATCGATTTGGGTAAAAGATGGATTATCACTTGACTTGTCACACGTTGGAATTTGAGTATGTTTATCGCATTGATTCAAATATGCTTCGAACACCAAATCCATGTGATCATTGTATATTTCATTCATTTGATCAACAAAGTAAAATTTGTAATTATTAACTTGAAAATTTTTTATTGGGACTTGTTGAGAACAAGAATTGTCAATTTCGATAAACGGTAGATTGTTATTTGATTCTTCGCAAATTGAGATTTGATTGTGATTTTCACGAAATTTTTTGTATTTCACAAGTAATAAATCACCGTTATCTTTTTCCATTTGCTCAACAAAGTCAAATTCATGATTATTAGTTTGAAAATTTTCACTTTGAATTTGTTGATAATCAAAGTTTTCAATTGTATCATGGTCGAGATTATTCCCATTGCCAAAATTATTTACAAATTGGTTCACATTTTCATTTTGATTTTGAAACTCATTTTGGAGTTTAAAATTGAATTGGCATAGGTTATACTCGAAATCGTTTGAATTTTCAAGTGAATCAAAATTTTGATTATTTTGAAAACTTTGATTTGAGTTATCGCACAAATTTGAATTACACAACTTATTTATCATTTGATTTTGTTGTGTAGCGATTTCAAGTAAAGATGAAAAGCTATTTTCAAGATATGAAGGTTGGTCATCATTTTGAAAATTTTGAGGTTCAAAATTCGAATTGTTTAAACAATAGTTGTTGTTGAAATATCCATAAGAATTTGAAGTTAAATTATATGGATTATATTGATTTTCACAACTGTTGTAAAATTCGTGTATGTGGGGAAACTCGGACATTTTCAAGAATGTTTTTGTGTTTTTTTTGGTAAAAGAAAAATATTTACAAATGGAATTTATTTTCCAAAAGGGAAATTGATTTTTGTTTTGTTTTTTGGTTTTTCAAATTTTTTCTTTGTTTTTGAATTTATTTTTGGATTTTGTTTTTTAAAGAAAAAGGAAAAAAATTTCAAAGAAAAATAAAAGGAATATTTACAATTTTTTTTAAGTTTTGGATTTTTGAATTTTTTTTAAATATACATGAACTAATGCACCTAAATGAATGCAAGGGTTAATTACAAACGATTTATCCTATGTTAACCCAAAATTGTACAATCACAAATTGTCATAAATCAACAAGATAGTTCTCAGCCAGGTAACGGGCAGAGGTTATCGGTGCACCACGAATCACCGTAGCAATGCAGCCGAAGGTTTAAGTACCTTCAGAGGAACAACCACTATAATATTTACGAATCACCGTAATATTTATAAATGGTTATTACTCCGCCGTAGCCTAGACACCAAGAATTTAAATTGTTCAAAGAAGACAAATTGTCAATATACAATTAAGTGATGTATTATTTAATCAAATTCTAAGATGAAATGCAAAGATGAAATTAAACGTGTACTAACAATTCAGCTACAAATGGATTTTTTTCCAAATGCAAGTAATTACCAATGCAAGACAAAAAAAACAATAGATATATACAATGCAAGACAAATAAAGAGAAAATTAGAAATAGGCAAGCATTTATTTTTATTGGCAAGATCAGCAAATCAAGCAATTTATTTTAGCAAGCACTTCTTCTCCTTTTGCAATCCTGCTTTAGCAATCTGCAAGTAAAACAAAGATATATATACAGTTTTTTTAGTATTTATGTTAAAGAAGAAACTAAAACAAAAAAAATACAATTAAAACCTTGTTGCCTTTTTTTATATGAAAGAAGTCCTAAAACAAAACCAATTAAAAAAAACTCACCTTTTTTTTTTAACTTGGAAAACTAAACAAATTAAAACAAAAAGGAAACAAAGTAAAAACTAAAGCAACAAGTCCGGCCCAAACTAATTGTACCCGGCCCAAAAAAAACTAACTAAAGATCAGCTAAATGACTCCAGATCAACTACAGTGTCAAAGTCACAAATTCACTCAGATTAATTCATTAACACTCAAATTCATGACTCCTTAAAATAAAAATTTCTCAATCCAAATTCAGAAGAAAAAACAAGTGGTGATTAGGCGGTGAAGGCCATTATTGGTTGCTGCGATTTGGGAAGTAGGCTTGAAGTGGAGATCGTCGTGGTGGTTTTCTGGTTGCAGGAGTCGAGGTCGATTGAGTAGAAGGGTTTCAAGTTGCTCGCAGTGGTGAATTGAATTGGAGGCGGTGGATTCGAAGTTGGAAGATAGAAGGTGGTTGATGTGTAAATGGTCGCGATTGCAATCAGCGGTTGTTGGAGAGGGTTTCGAGGTCGATGAGGGCAATTTTTGTTGCTGGTTCGTGAAGGTGAGTCGCGTAGGTGGGTTTGTTATCGAGACTGTTGATTTGAGTGTTGATAGAGGAGGGGAGGTAGCAGTGGCTGTGTAGTGGGGAAATGGTGGATTGGGTGTTTTGTCCTGTGTGACAGGGGCAGGAGGGCAATGTGGTTCTGGATGATGATAACGAAGGGGATGGTGATGTTTGTGATGTTCAGAAGATGAAGGCACCATGTTGATGAAAGCACTGTGTGGGATGGATGTGAACAGCAGTGGATGATGGCAGTACTTTGATGGTTGTGGGTGGTGCTTGTGATGGTTAAGGTTGGGGGTTTGAGACAGCGTTATGGTGATTGTGAAGGGGATGTCAGAGATGGGTAGAGGTGGTGATGGCCATCAGAGCAGAGGTTCGAGATGTTGTCGGTTAATTGTTCATAGCTGTTGTAATGAGATGAATGTTGGCTCTGGTATAGTTTTTTTTGAGAAGAACGTTGTTTGTGACTGAAAGTGTTGTAAGTGGGAGTTGCAGTTGTAAATGAAGTGGTGGTTCGTCTGAGAATGGAAGGAGCAGTATGGCAGATGATTGTATTGTGAAGTGGATGGTGAATTGTGGTATGAGTGTTGCAGAAAAGAGGATGATGGTTTGTAGATGAGCAGTGAGGTGTATGTTTGTGAGCAAGAGGAGAGGGCAAGTTGTTTTGTTGAGGCAATGTGTCGTTGTGAATTGGGGTATGAGGCAATACTGTGATAGGGGGAGGAGGATAGGTTGTCAGAAGGATGGTGAAGACAAGGGTGGTGATCAGTGAACAGTGAAGTTGATTTGGTGGTGGTCAGTTGCTTATATGTCTGTGAGGATGGATTTGTAGGTAATGATGTAGAAGCTTGTTATGTAGAAGCGGAGATGGGTATGGTCAGGACTGGTGTGTTTGGCTATGGGTTATGGAATGACTAGAATGTTTGATGAAGTTGATTGAAATTGCAGTTGTTGGATAGCGGAAGAGAAGTGGAGGTTGGCTGATGGAGGGTGTGTGCAGTTTGAATGGAAGTTGTGTGGTTTGGTGTTGTGAATTGGTAGTGGTGGTGTAGGCAGTTTGATTAGTTGCCGGAGTTTGTTGGTTTGGGGAGAGGAAGTTAGTCAGTATGGCGCTAATGGTTGGACTGAAGAGTATGCAGTGGTATGAATTTCTGGCACAGTGATGATGGAAATGGGCATTGGATGTTTTTGGTGGTGAGAAGTATTGAAGTATGTTGTATGATGTTGTATTGAGGAGAAGCCAGACAGTGGACAATCCAAGGGGAGTCGGTAAGTTGTAAGGAGAGATGGTGGAAGGTTGTATGAAGAAGGATGGTAGTGATTGTAACAGAGACAGAGTGGGAGGGAAATGCACAGAACAGTGGGGAGTGCACAGTGAAGATTTTGTAAAATGTAATATAGTGAATGTAAAGTTGTAAAACAATGCAAATGAAAATGTAATCAAAACAAAACTGTAAATGAAAATGAATTTTTTTCTTTTTCTTTTTTAGTTGTGCATTTTTTTTATAAAACAGTGAAGCAATCTAGAACAGTGGAGGAGAACTGAAAACAGAGAACAAATTGAAAACAATGAAGCACAGTTTTTTTTTTCTTTCTTGAATTGAAATGCAAAGCAACTAGAAGAACAAAAGCAAACACAAATGGAAACAAAAATCAAAAGACAATCACACAGTTCCTTTTTTTCTTTTTTTTTAGCAAAAACAAACACACAAAATAAAATACACACAAATTAAACGAAAATAATTCGAAAAATAGAAATTAAAATCAAAACAACTCCCCGGCAACGGCGCCAAAAACTTGTTCGTTGACGGAAATTCTATCGGTTTAGAAAACCGTCGAACGAATTTTGAAATAAAATTTAACCGCAAGCACACGGTGTATGAATGTAGCACACGGCGAATACGGGTCGATCCGCAGGGAATTGTTGATTTTAAAATTCTATTCAATCAAATTAACCAAAGTTGAAAGTGTGATTAGATAAAAATGTTAGAAACTAACAAAAATTAGCAAAAGAAAAATAGATAAAAATATGAGAGTCAAATGACAATTTAGAGGCAATTTCCACTCTCTAGATCACATAAATCAACAAAATGAAGTTATGATCTCTCTTTTCTTGTCATTAGTGAATTAGTTGATGTGCTTATCATAAGTATGGTATATTTGTGCTATTAATTAGCTCAATATAAACCATCAAACTATAACACAACTACTAATACACTTTTAAATCTCATAAAATATGACAACAAAGTTGAAAGCAAAATCTATTTTAAGCATGGCCTATTAACTATTAATTAGAAATATAAGCCATCAAATTTTAATTTCAACAACCACTTCTTTACCATAATCATATGTAGATGAAGAGGCAATTTGTGTTTTGTTTGTTTAAGCATAGCCTATTTGTTGTCAACAATATAGATTATCAAATTCAAAGAAAAATAATATAACATATAATCATCATTAACTTGCATAACAATTTAATTACTAAACACTTGTTATCGATTCACCATTTCATAGGTAAATATGTCAGAGTGAGAATTACTCACCTTTCCAAGCTAAAGACCACTACGACACACAACACGATTCCAAAGGCACGAGAAGCACGATACAACACGACTTTTGATTTGAATGAAGGGAGAGAGCCCATATAAATCTTGTATATAACCATAAAACAAAACCATATATAAATATAAATACAATACCAAAGTTTGAATTGAAACAAAGGGAAACTAGGTTAAACAAATACATCACCTAGCTTTTAACTCCAAATTGTTTGACCACAATTCAACTTTGCTCGACCACACAAGCATATAGGTTCGGCCATAACATTTCTTCATGTGAAGATGGATCAGGTTTGGACCGTAAGTGCAAGGCTACAAAGGAATAGGAAGTGGTTTGGAGTTACAAAGCAATGAAGGCAAATAAACAAGACCAAAGCGGAGTTTGGATGCATCTAGGCTCAACCAAAGCGGTCTATGGCTCGGTCAAAGGCTGCTACTGGTCTGGGAAGATCTGAAACAAGGCTATTGGTGATGGCACTTGCTGGTGGTGGAGGCTAAAAGGGGTGGCCGTGGTCAAAATGAAGGTATGTTGAAGGTAGGGCTCGGCTAGGCATTGTTTTGGAAGAGTTTTATGTAAATTTGTGGTGCTATCATCATAAAGGGGCATGGCTTGACTTTGGTCAGAGGAAAGGGGAGATGATTGCTGCTGGAAATGGTGGAGGAGATGGTGGTAGAGTGGGGCCGAGCCAAAGCAAGAAGAAGTAGAAGGCAAAAACATTGAAAATAGAAGATAGAAGTGAAAATGAAAGAAGCCATTCTATTTTTTTTTCTTTCTTTCTTGCCGTGCATTTTTTATGATGAGAAGAAAGTGAATTCATGTGAAATGAGGAGGGAAGTCACCGCAATAGCAAAAAGAGTGGACGGCCAATCAAAAATGAAGAGGCAATTGGCAAATGAAAAGTCAATGTATATGAAAAGTCAATGGAAAGTGAAAGGTTTTTGACTATTGGAATTTCCTTTTCTTTTAAATCAAATATAAAAAATAAGTTCAGTAAATATATTTAAAAACAAAAAAAAATTGAAATAATATGAAAATAGATAATTAAATTTAAAGAAAATAGAAAAAGAATAAAAGAAATTGCTTAAAAATCCAAAACAGTGTTCAAAAATTACAAATAAATCATCACTAGCCTTGGAAAAATATCCACTTCATTGTGAAAATATTTTAAAGCAAAAATTTGAAATAAAATAATTTATTTATCATTTATAATATGAAATAAATAATTAAATTGGAGAAAAATAACTAAAGCAATTGTTTAAAAATTGAAAACAGGGCATGAAAATTATAAAGAAAAATACCATTGGCTCTAGAAAATTTCTATTTCACTTTAAAACAAATAGAATGTCAAATAAATAAAATAAATGAGGAAAAAAATAAAGCGGGAATGAAAATAAAATAATTTCTTAAGAAAAATATAAAGATAAATAAAGAATTACTTTAATTAATTGAAACCGAAAATTGGAAAATTTAAAACAAAAATATTATTGACACTGGAAAATGCCAATTACACTTTCAAAATGTTTTAAAACCAAAATATATACAATACATGTTATTTACCCATATAAACATAAATTAGAACATTAAATGAACAAATATAATATTATTTATATAATTTAAAATAAACAATTTTGTTAAATACAGCAAATTTCACATAATAGTTAAAAAGACATAACTTTCATATTATAAATCAGATTTCAACGAAATGAAAAGCAGCGTTCTTAAAATTTTATTTACTTTCATATTAAAGGATAAAGTTCAAAATTTTCAAACTTTCAAATTTTAAATTGAAAAGTCAAGTTTGACCATTTTGACCAAAATTCGGTTTTTTGGAAAATATTCAATTTATACATGTTTGAAATTATAATTTACATTAAAATCAAAATTTATGTTTAAAATAACAAAATTATTCATTTTAATAGATAAAAATAAAGTTTTTAAATCAAGAATTCAATTATAATAATTAAAATATACAATTAAAACAATCAGAAAATATAGGGTTGTTACACTAACTTTAGCCAAGGACAGTTATAATTGCATGTCCCCACAATGTCGATACAAAATATACATACATCGGAAATAAAATAGATAACTAGCTAATGTCGTAACCTCATGCTCCATGCTCCTCCAAAATGCATCTGTAAGAACCTGGACTACTTGACTGCTCATACAAATTTGAGCAACCAAGAGTTTTAGGGAAAAAACTCCGGGTCAGACATGGGTCTGCTGTGAGTATACTTCAAACAACTGAATTATTATGCTTATAAAATCTTTACAAAAATAAAAGTATATCGTAAGACCATGCCACATGTAAACATGGATGAGTTTTTATCTTATAGTAACCAAAAAATTTCTATAGAAAATTGTAAATGAATGCCCTACACCTACGATGCTGACAAGGTTGTCAAATGAAAGAAATAGAAATAAAGATGAGGAATAGGAAAGAAGAGAAGAGAATAGAAGAAAAGAGGAAGGAACGAAACATCACATAATCATTATGTCATATATCCCATAGTGCAATAAGTAAAATATAATAGCCATCACAGATATAAAATAGATGAGACAGCAAATAAATGAATGAATCACAGAATCAGAGTATACAGATTCATATAGTTATACAAAAGAGTAGTAGAGTTTATACAGCTAATAAATAAACTCAACTGATGCACTTTCTCTAATAATAGTAAATTAACACTATCAAAGCTCCCAAGTGTCACACAGCGGAATAAACAATAATAAGTCTGGAATATAAATATGAGAAAGTGTCCTCCTGCCGGTCCATCTTTACAGCTCTAAGTGTTGTTTACACCTTCTATCCAGTCTACTCATTTAAGAGCATCCGAGATAATAAGAAGCAAAGCATAAAACCTCGAGTTAGACAACAGTCTGGTATGAGCGATAAACAATCTCGAAATACTGTAAAAGTCGATATAATATATGGAACATAAGGTATAATAATCATACCTGACATGTACCTACAATCAAAGAGTTAACATATAACATCGATAACATGCTACTCTATAAATGTCATAAAGGGTACTCCTTATTCAGTACATAGTCGGGGTGTCTGGTTCTCTCCATCCACAGTACCTATTATATACTAAGTAACAATCGTGGTGTCTAGGTATCCTTATGCCCAATACCTACCTCATGTGACATCCCTAGATTGTTAGGTGGCTAGTGAACAACCGTAACAAACATAGCATCTATCAAACTGTCACTCATTGTGCTTTAGATCTATGATAACTCGTATGACCATTCTACTGCCAGGGATTAATGATTAAATATCTCAACTTTCAATTGTACTCTCGTATATCGCAGCTCAAACCTGGATATGTGACCCAAATCTACCGGCCCAGGGTGTATGGACCTAATCAACTGATACATGGGCATCCTAAAAAATAATACCCTGTTTGAGTACAAAAGAATACACTCCGAGTATCAACAATCCTTAGCACGTGTCTTCATGATCTTCGTTGCTTCATCCATTTCCATTATAGAACAATGTTATATCCCATCCACAGATCACCCTCAAAGAACTTGCCCATATGGAACTCATCACGATGCCAATCGACATCAAGCCTCCAACCTTGGAACCTAACTCTATGCACCATCGAGCTACTCATCTGAAGTCCTGAAAGTGTCAACCTCGGAACCTAACTCTATGCACCAACGAGCTACTCATCCAAAGAACTAGACCATTATGTCAAAAACGTCACAACGTAACAATCATCGTAAGCACTCGTCGAAGAGTAATATCATCAGGACATTGAGTCGGCTGCATAAACTAATCATCGTATCAAACTCCCCGAAGCCTCCTTACCGTCCATGTCAAAGGTCGACCGAGTCGACCATCATCAATAGTGATGGGTACCGGCCATTCCACAATGGTCAATACCAACAATTCTGGTCCTGCACTTAGCCACAAAAGGATAAGTCTTGACCAACTGAAAGCATCTAACGTCCATCCTGCAGTCGAAAGCTCATCCAAATCCATCTAATTCCATCCTCAGACCCATCATCTTACATTCCAACACTCTCTTACAACTTATCCCGTTTGTTTGGGTTTTCGATCAATGGGATGAAACCCTAATGGGCAAAATATTTCCTAACGCCGGATTGCCAATAAATTAGCATTTTCAACCTAACAACCAAACTAATATACATACATCCAACAAGCATATAAATGTCCATAATAATATAGGTATAATATGTATAATCCATCCATATCAACCAATGTGGGAAATAATATTAATAATAGCTCAAGTCTAATAATTCTCTAACTATGGCACGTCGATGGAAAATATGTGATATTCTTTATAAATAATTTTAAAATAATTTTATTTTCTTTTATAAGAATCTCGTATATATATAGTATAGGAAAATCATTTTTTAAAACCAAAAATCATTCCCAAGCATCATCTAATATTATATAACCAATCATAGTATGATGAGAGACAATATCACTCATCTCATCTAAATCTATCCAAACCAATACCAAGTCCTAGAGCTCTTGGTTAAGTATGCAACACAAGAAATAACGTCCAAAGTGGACCTCGTATGCAAAATATATGGCATATATAAGATAATGGATTAATTAATTAACCCAAATATATAAGTAATCAATATAATCATCTTCCTCTTTTCTTCCTTATTCCCATCTATTGTAGAGTGCACAAATCAACCCATTTATGTCGTGCACTGATTTGGAGTGATAAGGAGCTACACTCCATGAAGTCAAATGTCGTTCGCGCCGTAGTGCTCCTCATCGAACGTTTGACTTGCCAGCACCAAAATTTCTAAACCCAATGCCCTAAATCAAATCGTGTTCGTGCAATACCCCTCTAGCATACACCGAGATCGAACCTTGTTATAGTGAACCGTGATTGATGAAAATTGGTGAGAAGATGATCATCGCAAAGAGAAGCTCAACGGTCCTTGCTCATCATCCAACTCTACTCCAATCAGTCACAATATGGAACCTTAGTTCAAACCTATGTACGTTATCTCTAAGACCAGTGACGCACCCTTCGAGTGTGTTGTATGGGTTTGATCCCAATTATAGGAATTCAACAGAACAAAATTTACGATTTTAGGTGGCCTGGATCTCTTGGTTTTTGACTGTTGAAATTATAAAAAGGAGATGACCATATGAATGGAACAGTGATCGGCCAATCAAGAGAAGGGTTTTTTGATAAGGGTTTTGTTATTTAAATATTAGTTTTATAATCTTTTATTTGATTTCTCAAATAAAACGATGTGCGTTTTGAGCTTGTACGACAAAATGACGCGTCAGATCGCAACGAAACTTGTCTGCATGCATCACCTCTTTTTCCTGATCCCAATGGTATAAATTTCGTCGCAATTCGAGACTGCACTCTAGGACGATAATTTTACGCTTTTTGAGACTGTTTTGGCGTTCCAATCATCCAATCTCTAAATATAACGATTCACATAGTTATTTTAATTTGCAACGTCGATACGAACTCAACGAAAGTGGTCTCGAGTCCTGATTCGACCGTATTAAAAATCCCAATTTTTGGAACTCTTAATTAATTAACGATTCAATATTTAATTCAATTATTCAAATATATCATCATTAAAAATATGGATCGTCGCATTCTCCCATCCTCAAAAGGATTTCGTCCTCAAAATCACAAGGACGAAACAACATAACCCAGTACCCTCATATAAGCAATGATATAAGATAAAATTGTCATTTACCAACTCCCGACAATAATCATCAAAAGTGATCACAACAAAGGAAAAAGATTTGGAATTAACATGGCACCATCATCCTCATCTCTAAATACAATCACTATTAATCCAAGATCAATGTAGCTAAGCTAATCGTTTAAGTTGTGCACTTATTTCCAAAGAAAGGAACAATGGAAAACAAAAGTGTCAATTCACTAATCGAAAGGCAAGTCAACAAAATATCATACATTATCGACTCTCTCAACTATCGGTAATGTCTAATATCATACACATTGAATTTTCTCTTAATTTTGGCTTATATCACGGAAAATTTCGGCAGCACCACTTTTGCACGGCTAGTTTGGGGAAAGATCCCAATACAACATAGATATGTATATATATATATCATATTTCTAAATATACTAGATCATATATAGCAATCGTCTCAAATATGTATGCTATATCAAACCATAACTATCCCACATGCCTATCAACTACACAAACATAGGCTATCATCTCAAATGCTAACAATATAATCAAACATGCACACATAACGTATATTATCAAACAGTAACATCCATGCCTATCCTAGCATATGGAATACTAAATTATCTAGTATAAAAGATAAAATGTGATATCTAATATGAATGTCGATGATAAAAATGAAATCATGTCTCCTGAAGAGTTCTGGATAAGAGGTCCTCTTGCTCTTCTCGGTCTCCTCATATCTTAACGTATTTACTTTCACTCCACTGAACCTCTACTACTCCACTGCCCTCCTTCTAACCTTATTTGTATCTCATTTATCGATACGAATAGGCCTGCAAGGTCTCAAAGTCCATGGTTTAGTCCCGATATCATAAAATCAATTCAATGCCAAATATCCAAACGTCTCTTATAAGTTCTCCGAAAACCCACCATCGAATAATGGGTCACGGCTACTTACAATGCTTTAGGCATATAATGGAATTACACTATCCATCCCACATACAACTTATCAAGCATGGATGCCATTCTAGTGGACTTAAGGAATGTAAACCTAGCATTATTCACCAACCAATTGATTGTGACTCGAATGCTATCATGTCATCCTCGGTCATCGACAATCCATCAATGCAGTCTACTAATATATGTTCCCCCTACTCAAGAACAAATGATCTCAGTCAAGTCCACACCTCACCACCTCTACAGACACTGGTTACTCTTTTAATTTAGCCGAGATCACCACTAGTCTAGCCTAACGTCTCTGACTAATACCAATCCGCTAAATCAAAGTAGGACTGATAGTCAAACTATCCATCATCTATAGCCATAGCTCATCGAGTTTTGAAGTCATAACTAGTGAAAAGCTCAAGCAATGCCCACTATAGGAATATCGCTTCCAAAACAATATGTCTTTCACTCGAAACATTGATAACTACATTTCCCATATGGATGTATAGGAAATTTCAAAGTCATAGGAGGTTGAGAACTCTAACCATCACTAGTGGCGAAGGTCAAGATCCTTCTCGAAGAAGAGATACTACAATGACGTGGGAATCACTGAACATCCCGAATTTCTTTCTTAATAAATAGTGCCTCCAAATCCCTAAAGTGAACTCTATCGCCTCCAACTATGAATTAAGATTTGGATACTCCCTCTTGTGTACTTTTAGTCGTCGACTAACTGCACCCGGTTAAGTACCATAAGCATGTGTGCATCGTCGTCTCCTCATCCCCGCTCGTAATGAGTAACATCGGTGCCCTCATCAACTACTTGGTTAGACTCACTAACGTGTGTCCGCACCTGGCGTCTTAAATAAAATTCTGATCCTTTCCCATCAAATAGGTCAATGATGCTGCTACCTTGGGTCTATCCAAATTCTAGACTGTCATAACTACATGATCTACAGCAATATCCTGCTCCGAAACAACGTGACCCAAACATCTCAGTTCTCTCCTTTAGAAGTAATACTACCAAAATATCATCATCAATTGGCATCTTCTCAACACCTACAATACAATCACCAATCATGCCTTACGCTCCTCTTTCGTCCATAGGTAAACGAAAGTATCATCAATAAGCAAAAGCATGAACTCACTCAAGTGACCTCTCAAACATGGTCCATGAGATCTATAAGATATGCTGACACAATGGTTATCCCGAACGGCATAACTAACCAATCAAAAGTCAAGGTAGCACACGAAACACTATAATCGACACACTTTCCCAAAATACTCTCAGTTGGTGAAACCTTATCACAAGGTTCAACTAAGAGAACATTCTCGTGCAATAGAGCTGATCGAACAAGTCATCAACAAATGGAAGTAGAAACTTGTTCGTCATCTCACTCAGCTCACGATGGCCAATAAGCATCTCCAAAGAGCCAGCGCCCCTGTAGCGAATACAATAAGTGCATCCTACTAAATATACTCCTACGAACAAACACTTGCACTAGTAGATCATCTACCTGCACCTTTAATCTCCTTTGTTCTTTGGGCATCATTTGCTTTAAAGGCATAACTACTGGTTAAGTATGTCTAACCAGATCTATATGGAACTTAATCCCTATATGGTGGAAATCCGACCACCACATCAAATGTGTCCGGAAACTCTCTAGCTACATGCATATATGACAATCCAGCATGTGAAGTGTAAAGCAAATATTGAATGCTAATCATAATCCTATCCTCCCACAACGCCAATCGTAATTAACGGCCTCTCATAATCCACCACTACTTTGTACCTCCTTAGCCATCCGATTTCCAAACCATAATGTCGAACCCAATTAAACCCAAAACAATCAATAACAAACAAACATCCATGAATCGATAAGGTTGGGTCTAGAAAAACCATGTATAGGCTAAGTATAGACAAACCATGTGCAGACCAAGCGTGAACAACCCATGTTGTAACATTCCCTATTTTAAGGCCCAAAAGTAAGTGCTACGAATATTGTAGTCATCCATAATATTAATTTCCAATGACAAAATGTAAAATGTTACACATGTATAGCCTGACTGAGCCCCCAGCAAGGTTCATCATAATCTAAAGATCGGTCAACAACTTCGCTTCTCAATCCTAATGTATTTGCAAATCACTAGATATGAAGGAATATGAAAAATCGATGTCGGACAAATCACGTATGGAAACGTCATAAATGGTAAGCATAACCTGGGTGATGATGCCCTTTCCCTTCTTTTTTATTAATTAAGAAATCGATGAAATCGAGAATGCATTCAATGCTTATGCTTCCAACTACTCAACTGGTTCAGGACAACCCTTCTACCTTGGGTACAGGCTCTCAAGTCATAAAGCCTACTTGATAAACTTCTCGAAGGCCTAATCAATATGACTAATCAATTGTTTCCTAAGATGATCACTCAACACAATGGTAAACACTTCATTTTTTATAAGTGGAGCATCGATGGAAGATAGACTGTCCTTTGACAAAACGTCAAATTCGACCACATTCTCCGACACAGACATATCACCTTACTTCAAGTCGATGAACTCACAAAACAACATCTACTTTCAAAATGTCGAGATAAACTTCCTTCGACGTGAACTACAAACTGTTCCTGAGTAAAATGATACTTAGGATTCAAAGCTATCAGGGTACTCTACCAGTTCGTTGTTCATTCCAGAATCATCTAGAGGTTAACTTCTATCTTATTACATCATCTAACTCCAAGTCATCGAAGATCCTTTTTCAAATATTCATCCCATCTTGCACCTTAATAACCAACTCTGTTTGAAGAAATAGTGTGCCCCCTAGAATCACAGTCTTTATATAGCTCGGCAAAGTGGACTCTAGTTGTTTGCACTTGAGCACCATAACCTTTTGGAGCAACATGGGCATTCTATAATATTGTTTTGCACCACCTTAGCAAACATGTCCTTTGAATCGAGGGAAGTGGTCCTTGATCCCACCCACTCTCGACTTTGGAGATGGAGTCAATAACAACATTTCTTGTATGCCAGATCACTGTTAATATGAAATAAGAATGATCAGTCTCTTACAGGGAAAACTACATCCATAGTGCTCATGTGCACAATACCACTTATATACTATATGTACTACTATATAGTTTTAAAAACCAAAATATACAATAAGTACGCACTCTCTCGTATAGAAGTATACTCTCAATCCAGCCTAAGGTGACTACTCCTACCCTATCTCCACTGGATCACAGTATCACTCAGGTCAATCATGTAACCTGAGCTCTGATACCAAATGTAAATGATGGCCCTACACGTACAACGCAGAAAAGGTTGTCAAAGGAAAGAAATAGAAATAGAATAAAAGGGTTAGGAATAAAACATCACATAATCTATTGTATGTCTTATAGTGCAATTGATAAAATATAATAGCCATCACGGATATAAAATAGACGAGACAGTAAATAACTGAATGAATCACATAATCAGAGTATATAGACTCATACAGTTATAAAAAGTAGTAATAGAGTTTATACAACTAATAAATAAACTAAACCGGTACACTCTCTCTAATAATAGTAAATTAACATGGTCAAGGCTCCATAGTGTCACATAGCGGAATAAACATCAATAAGTTTGAAATATAAATATGAGAAAGCGTCCTCCTGCTAGTCCATCTATATAGCTCTAAGTGCATTTTACACATTCTATGTAGTCTACTCATTTAAGAGCACCTGAGATAATAAGAAGCAAAGCACAAAATCTCGAGTCAGACAATAGTATGGTGTGAGTGATAAACAATTCAAAATGCTACAAAAGTAGATATAATATATGGAACAGAAGGTATACTAATCATACTTGACCTATCCCTATAACCAAGGAGTTAGCACATAACATCGATAACATAATACTCTATAAATGTCGTAAAAGGTACTCCATACTCAGTAAATTGTCGGTGTGCCTAGGTATCTCCATCCATAATACCTACTCCATACTAAGTATTAGTCGGGGTGTCTAGGTATCCCTATGCCTAATACCTACCTCATGTGGCATCCCTAGAGTGACAGGTGGCTAGTGAATAACCATAATAAACCTAGCATCCATCAAACATTACTAATTGTCACCATTGTGCTCTCGATCTAGGATGACTCATATAACCATTCTTCTACCATAGATTAATAGATAAAAATCCCGATTTTGAATTGTACACTCGTATCTCACAGCCCAAAGCTAGATACATAATCCAAATCTATTGGCTCAAGGTATACGAATCCAATCTACCGATCCATAGGCGTCCCTAAAAATAGTACCCTGTATGAGTAAGAAAGAAAACACCTCAAGTGTCAGCGGTCCTTTAGCATGGGTCTCCATGCTCGTTCTTGCTTCGTCCATTTCCATGATAGAACCATACTACATCCTATCCATAGATCATCTTAAAAGAACCCGCCTATGTGGAACTCATCATGATGCCAATCTACATCAAGCCTTCAACCTTAGAACCTAACTTTATGCAGCACCAAGCTACTCATCTGAAGTCCTAAAAGTTCCAACCTTGAAACCTAACTCTGTGCACCACCGAGCTACTCATTTGAAGAACTATACTATCATGTTTAAAATGTCACATCGTTGCGATTATCGAGAGCAGTCGTCAAAGAACAATATCATCAAGACATAAAGTTGGCCGCATGAACTAATCATCATATCACGCTCCCTAAAGCCTTCTCATCGTCCATGTCAAAGGTCGACCAAATCGACCATCATCAATTGTGATGGGTACCGACCACTCCAAAGTGTTCAATACCAACCGCTTTGGTCCTACACTTAGCCAAAAATGGATAAGTACTAACTAACTAAAAACATCCAACGTCCATAATAAAGTCCAAAGCTCATCTGACTCAATCTAATTCCAACCTCAGACCCGTCGGCATGCATTATAGCACTCTCTTACAACCTATCCCATTCGTTTGGGTTTCTGATCAATGAGATGAAACCCTAATGCATAGAATATTCCCTAATGTTGGATGCAAATAAATTAGCGTTTTCAACCTAATAACAACTAACATATATACATCCAACAAACATATAAACATCCATAATACTATATGTATAATACGTATATAATCCATCCATATCAACCAATGTGTGAAATAATATTAATAATTGCTTAAGTCTAATAATCCCTAGTTGTGGTAGATCGATGGAAAATATGCAATATTCTTTATAAATTATTTTAAAATAATTTTGTTTTCTTTTATAAAAATCTAGCACATACATAAGTATAGGAAAATCATATATTAAAACCAAAAATCATTTCCTAGCGTCAATCTAATACTACCCAACCAATCATAGTATGGAGAGAGACAATATCACTCAAATCTCCTAAATTTTTCCAAACCAATGTCAAGTTCTAGAGCTCTCCATCACGAGAACAAAGCAAGAAATGGTGTCCAAAATTGGACTTCGTATGCAAAAGATATGGTATATATATATAAGATAACAGATTAATGAATTAATTGACTTAAATATATATTGGCCAATTAGTCACCTTGCTTCTTTCTCCCTCATTCTCGTTTACTGTAGCATGCAAAAATCAACCCATCTATGCGATGCATTTATTTAGAGTCTTACGGAGCTACACTCCGTGAAATCAAGTGTCGTTCGTGCCATCGTGCTCTTCATCGAACGGCCGACTTGCGGATACCAATATTCCTAAGCCCAATGCCCTAAATCAAATCGCCTTCATGCACTACTCCTCTTAAATACACCTAGGTAGGATTTTGCTATAGTGAACCACGATTTGCGAGAATTGGTAGGATGATGCTCGTCGTGAAGAGAAGCTCAACGGTCCTCTCCTCGTCATCTAACTCTGCTCCAATCGATCGCAATGTGGAACCCTAGTTTTAACCTATGTACGACCATCTCCAGACCAGTGCCACACCCTTTAAACGCTATATGACTTTGAAGATCTCGATTATATGAATTCAAGAGAACAAAATTCATGATTTTAGGTGGCTTGGATCTCTTGGTTTTTGACTTTTGAAATTATAAAAGGAGGAGGCGGCCATTTCCTGTAGGTGATGAATGGAACTTTGATCGATCAATCAAAAGAAGGGTATTTGGATAAGGTTTTAGTCATTTAAATATCAATTTTATATTCTCTTTTATTTGATTTCTCAAATGAAACAACGTGTGTTTTGATCTCGTATGACCAAATGACGCTTCCAATCGCAACGAAATGTTTGCATGCATCACCTCATTTTTTCGGTCCTAGCGGCATAAATTTCGTCACTATCTGAGACTATGCTCTGGGATGATAATTTCATGCTTTTCAAAACTGTAATGACCTGGTATTTCGAACCATTCAAATCGACAATCATCCACTCATATCAGACTTGAATAGCTCAAAACAACAGATTGTTAATTTATATTTGGCAAAACTCAGTATATACAGTAATATAAATCAATCATAGACACATGGTAATAAGCAATAAACAGCAGAATAGATAAATAGTAGTTCATGAAGCTACTATATAAACAACGGAGTTTAAAGTAAAATACAGCAGATATCTCGAATACACAGAAGTCCACTAAAAATGCCAAAGGACAAGTCTGAACAAACAAATGGAAATTACCGAGAAGCTAAATAGATAAAAATGGATCTCCAAGAGAAACTCCAAGCTCCAAAGATGAGTCTCAAATGTTGTGATACTCAGTCTGACCCAAGCATAAAGCAAAACACAAAACACTCGAGTTGGGATTAACATTCTTATATCAGTAAATTAACTCAAGTGAAATGTCAACTGAAATACATGTAACTTAAAGGATGTTTGGGATTTCCATCCTCTAAGGATCTGTGCAACTATCTACTATGTAGTAATATATGCTATTATAATATGTCTATCAGTAAAGTATTAAAATAATGTTAAGGCATTACCTATATCCCCCTTAACACGTTTTATATAATGTCGCAGTCTATACAGTACTGTAAACTCCACCAAACCGTGGGCTATCAGGGAGCACTCCATAGGTCTCAATAAGGTAGATGACAAGGCACGCGAGGCTATACATTGGGTAGGATTCTACCAATTTACACTTCCGGGCTGGTGGTAACGCATAGCCGCAGCTACCACCCACCTCGTACAACATTCCCAAAATCAAAGGTGCACCCAATCAAATCACAAAGTAATAGAAATCGAAGAAGTGTGTCTGATCGGAGGAGCTACCTCACTTGGCCCGTTAATTTCTCCTGTTTTAGTCATCTTATTTAGGGCTCGTTTCATACCTTAATGCAGCAACGTCGTCAAACCATCCTACTTCGTTCTAGATTCATCACCGCGTACACGGTCGTTAAAGTGGTTTTCGGTATTGATAGAGAGTATGACAAAATCCGATCCCGGTCTCTTTAACAAACAAACGCTTATTTCATACCATGGTCATTTCATTTCAAATAGTTCATACTTCATATCAAAATATCATATTCATTTCAAACCATATCAATTCGATATCATTATTCATTTTAAATAATATTCATTTACAGAATCGTAATACTTTCAAAATTATAACACTTTCGAAATCATAACACTTTCGAGATCATAACACTTTTGAAATCATAACACTTTTGAAATCATAACACTTCGGTAATCATAACAGTTCCAACTTAAACAGTTTAGATATTGAAAATAATATATACATTAAAATAGTTATAAATTAAAATAGTTTATATAATAAAATAATTTATATATTAAAATAGTCATAAAATAGTTTATATTTATTTAAAAAGATTATACTGTAGTAGTTTCCCAATTAGAATTGTTTCATCCAATTCCATAAATCGATTCAAATCAACTTAAATTCCAAAATTCAATTTAAATCGATGCCTGTTCGACACTTTTAGTTTAGAAGATTAAAGATTCAATTCAAATTCTCAATAAACCATTTCAATTTTTATCAATTTCAAATCCAGGTTTGAACTATCATTTCAAGTCAAATAAGATTCAAAGTTAAATATTCAAACAATTTCAATAGAAGTTTCGTTAGTATTTCAACATTTAACTTTAATTTTATTCAAATTGGAACATATTCACTTAATCGTTTTAATAAAAATAAATCTCCAATTACACCTTTAAATCAAACTAAATATTCAATTTTAAATTATTTAGATTCAAAAATATTCCTTTCGTCGCCTTTTGTCAAAATCAAGTTATAAAATCATATCTTTAGAAATCTCAAATTAATAGGTTTCAAATTAATTTCTATTTAAATACAATTCTTAGACAAATTAAGTTACAAATCAATTTCAATTTATCTTCCAACCTTAGTTTATTAAAGTTATTACAAAATCTATTTTAAAAAATATTAATATAAATTTAATTAAATATTTAAAATATATTATATATATTAAGTAAATTAAATTTTATTAAATTAGACCTATTTATTTTATACGTATTTGAAAAATAATAAAATTATAAGTGAAAATTAATAATTTATATTTTCAAAACCAACATATAAATTTAAAGTTTCCATACGTATAATAAAAAAATCTAAATTTTACAAAATAAAATATCTTTTCCTTATATTAAAATAAATATTTATTAAGATCCATATATTTCCTTCCAAACTCTAAAAATCATTTCGAAAATAGACCAACGGTGTTCGTATATAATTTTCTATCATATGGTCAAGTGATATGGATATTTGTCATTTCAATCCGCAATTTAAATTTAATATTTACCGTTATATACCATTTCAACCCGTAATCCCAAAATTTCCAAATCAATGAAAATTGCTTGGTTTATCATTTCAACACATAACAATTTTCCTTTAATCTATAAGACCGTTCGGGTATGTATCATTTCAACCCATAGGGATTTCTAAACAAACAGGAAACTTGCAGAGTGAGAATAAATATGATAATAATATAACATATCAACAACAGGCATATATCATTGGTAACATATTTAAATATAATGTAAGCAACAGGTTATGGATGTCATAGATGAACAATTGCAGATAATGGCATATCATATTTAACAATTATATAGCTTAACATTTCAATTTAACAACATATTTCAATCGTCATTTCATGTGAATTAAATTTACTAAATATAAGCATGTTAATCGTGAGTGATTTCTCACCTTTCGAGACTAGAGAAAGCCGGACAAGCACATGGATAAGCGACAAATCTAAGCAGCCGACTGCTGCGATCAATTCTGGAGAGTGGCAAAACCAAAAGCAAAGCACGATGAACCGAATTCGATGGAAATCAAATATATATAAGCATATTTATTTTCCTTCCTAAAATTAATATTCAAATTTAAAACACATTTCAAAATAAAAAATCTATATACACACACACACTTTAAAATCAATATTATTATAAATATATATATAAAGAAAGACAGCCATTTTTGCAAATAATTTTGGAAACATATATATATATATATATATATATATATATATATATATATATAAACTTACTTATTATTATTACTATAACATATATTTATATATATATGTGTGTGTGTGTGTGTGTACTTAAAATCAATATTATTATAAATAGGTATACAATTTTGAACAAAAGGATGCCTGGAGGATGATGTAGATCTAGCAGTGGGTGGATTGACGAGTGGGATGGTGGCCTGACGGGGTCTGTTCGGCATGGGGATAAAGCGAGCAGATTGAAGGCATGAGTTCAGAAGAGAGGCTTTGGTGCGGAGGTTGGATGAGCAGTTTTCCAATGCAAACGAACAGATAATATATATATATTTTTCCATATATACTGTATAGATATATAAAAAATTTATAAAATAAATATGAAGAGGAGTGTCTGTACAGTGGCGAAGAAAGGGGAAATGGAACTGCTGTAATCGGCTGCTTAGGTGGGAGATCGGAGCAGCTTAGTGTGGCACAGGAGGATCAAAAACTGTTGTTGCGTATGGCTATGGAAGGGGTGCCACGTGTTTTACAAACCATGATCCAATGGCTTTGGCGTTTACATGCAAATGGCCGAGCACAAGCTAGCTATAGGAAACGGCTAATGCACATATTTATATATTACTTTCTTTTTCTTTTTTTAGCTGGAGGAAGCAATATTGGGTCGAGGAGGCAGGGGCTATGCTGGTGGAAGGTGCCGGGTTGCGTGAAGGTGGAGATTGTGTGCGGATCCAAGATGGGAGGAGGAGTTAATGGAAGAGGTGGATCTCAAAGGTTGATAAGAGGAGCACATGTAGGTTTTTCACAACATGGTGGGGTTGGGTGTCAGGTAGCATGGGGGGGCGATCAAGTCTGGTGATGGCTGCGCTGCTTCGTAGGGTAAGGGCTCGGTAGTAGATCGGGCGTATGATGGAGATGGACGTGGTCAGGAAGGTGTATGGCTTGGTGGGTTGTCTGAGTGGGTTTTACGTGATGGGAAGGTGGAGGCTAGGTTAGGCTGTACGTTCAAGGCGGGGTGATGGTTGTGAAGGGTGAGGCGGAAAACGTCGAGAGAGGGAGGGGAAGGAGGATGGTCCATTTCAGGCAAGGAAAAATAGAGATGGGAAGAGGAGGAGGCGAAATGGAAGGTGGGGAAGACGAGCACGAATGTCGAAATATACATGATTTATTTTTCTGATATACTCTATCGTATATAAGAACTATATATGTGTGTGTGTATACACATGCTTTATTTTGCTGGTTCGTTTCATGTATTCTCTGTTCCTTCATTCCATTGTTCTTCTGTGTGTGTGTGTGTATATATATATATTTAGAGAAGAACAATGGAATGAAGGAACAGAGAATACATGAAACGAACCAGCAAAATATATTGAATAGTGGGATATCAAAAAGTCCGGGTTGCATATCTGGGAATAATAAAAGCATGTGGCTATTGGTTTTTCTTGGGAAACAAACGAATGGGAATAGGAAATCCAAAAGGCACGAATTGGGTACAGATGTGGTTATCCGTTGCACAGATTTCACCGTGTACGTGACACTGAAATGCACAAATGAATATACTTTGGAGATCAGCACAACGAAACAAACAGAATGGTACACAGATATCAACGATACGGTCATCGTATCAAAAGTTGATATTTCGCTGCTAAACCATTGCAAATTCGTCGAAAATAAGATAAATAGGGCTAGAGAAGTTAAAAGTTGACGAAACGAAATATAACATCTCACCCAGAAAATTATAGGCATTTTTATTATATAAAAATATTTAGGTTTAGAAAATATTTCATTTTCATCAATCTTAACCGATTTAAATTGAAATTGAAAATTGCACAACAAAACTAACTTTCATATTTTATGATAAAAATCTGACATTTGCTACGTTTAAATAGACGTATTCAAAATATCAAATTTTCATCGCTAAATTTTATTTTTTATTTCCAAGCAAAAAATTTAGTTAATTATGTTATTAAAAATCGTTAAAAAAATTATGGGTCGTTACACTCTCCCCCACTTAAAACTTTTCGTCCCCAAAAAGGAATGAGATAGTAGAATAGAAACGACCAAAAAGAAAAGATAGATTAAAGTACAAAATACAACAATTTATTCAAAACCATATAAATTTTATATTTTTTAAATTGATTTATATTCAACAAATTTGATTTAAATCCATTTTACTTAATAAATCAATATTTAATTGGTTTACATTCAATTTATTTATTTTTAATTTATTAAAGTAGCATTCTCTTTTATTATTCAATTTATTTCACTTACACTTCTTATATAATCAATTAAATGTATAAATATTCATTATAACAACTCAATTTTAATTTATAAATTCCCTCAACAAAATCTAAATCTTGGACACCTAATTACTTACATTTATATTGTTTATTATTCAACTACATTCAAAATTTTCAGGTAATTAAGCACAATACAAATTTACCTTTTTATTTATGACATTTTTATCGAGAAAGTCTAGTTTGAACATTTTATTACTTAAATTTCTCTTGTATAACCTTCAATTACATTTTAACTTTTTGGTTACTCAGGTAAGTTATATATGTTATAAAATGCAATTGAGTATTATACAAATAAATTTAATCCTAGTTCAACCGTTTCAAGTTGTTCAATTTATTTCTTATTTTAGACACTCCAATTATTCAAAAGTTTTATTTCATTTCAATAATTGAAAACCATTACTTAACATAGAATTTAAGAATTAAATTTTTGGTTTCACTTCAAACCTTTTGAAATAAATACATAAACACACACATACACATACATATATACCAAATCATACTCAAGAAAGTCAAATCAAATCCATTTCCAAAAAAAAGTTTAGCAGAGCTACTAAGTGGTCTCTCCACTTTGAGACTCGAAAATTAATGTCGATGATGCTGCAGTCATCACCAAAATTATTTTCCAGCGACAAAAAAGTAGAGTACCGACTTACATCCTTTAAAATTCTTTGGAAACAAATTTCCATTCGAAAATACTTTCAAATAATATTGTTTACAAAACTTTGAAAACCCAATTTTTGAAAAACACTGGAAATTAAATTTTCAAATCTTAACTTTTTAAATTCATTTAATTTATAAATTAGATTTATAAACCAATTTATAAAATTGTACAACAATAGTTAATGGTTGACAAAACAATGATTGATAATCTAGTATTATCATTTCTAACAACCAAATCATTTAACTATCCAATTTCAGAAAATTATACTTATCTCTACTACTAATAAAGAACATTCTTTGAATTAATTTACTCGACGTCCTTTTGAAATTTTGAAAATGCCCTTGCTTTCTGTTTACAATAATATAAGCAGTCCGTATGGGAAGCACGGACCAATTCTAGTATATATAAAACAAAATCATACATAAAATTATTTTATTTACCCATTTCGAAAACAATATTGTGTCAGTTTGCTCTGTTCAAGTGTTTTGGAATTTCTGTCGATAGTGTTGGGCCGACGAATCGATCGAATCCACAAATCAACTCCACAATTCAGACAACAGAATATAAAATAATTTTATATCAATTACAATTACACTCCTTCATAGGATGATTCAAGAATGGATTATTTTAAATAAGGATAGAGATTCAAATTTAGAAGGACCCTAATCAAAGAGAATTCTAGCAAACAAGATAGATTCGGAAGGAAGGTAAGATAATTAAATTACAAAAGAGGAAAGATGGATAGATTTATATTAATCGCGGTGACCTTAACCATTTCAACCAAGATTCCAAGAATAAGATTGATGCAGAATTCAATTTTCCGCTTGGAAGGAGGAGAAGTGACTTCATTAAGACATTAGGATAATCCCTGACTATCTGGTTGGAGTTATGATTACTAAGATGAGAATCAAGCAGAAGGATGAAACTGCCTGCATAATCCTAAGGCAATTGACATCCGATTAAAAGAGAATTACCCTGGTCGTCTACTGGAGAAACGATTCGGGCTTTGAAATAAATAACAGCATCAAAACTGAGGCCGTAGAGATTTCCGGTGAATCGACGTCTGTTGTAAAGGAGTTTCACCCCTTTACAAATCATACCAAGGTTGGCGGAAGCACCGATGGCATTAATCACAAATAAGGATGAAATTGGCAATAGAGGTTGGGGCTATGGGTTTCTCAAGTATCAAGAAGAACATGAACTGGAAAGACAAGAATGGATTTTAGAACAAATGGGAAAGTTCTGAAATTTGAGAGAAATCCTAATCTAGGAGGATCCTAACTAAGAATTTCAAGTTCGAACGAATGCAATTCTCTAAATAAATTTTACTCTATACGCTAAGTTTTGCCTAAACCAGAGCTCTGATACGAACTGTAACGACCTGGTATTTTGTATCGTTCAAATCAACAGTCATCCACTCATGTCAGACTTGAATTGCTCAAAACAACAGATTGTTAATTTATATTTGGCAAAACTCAGCATATACAGTAATATAAATCAATCACAGAATCACAGACACAGAGTAATATAAAATAAGCAGCGGAATAGATAAATAGTAGTTCATGAAGCTACTATATAAACAGCAGAGTTTAAAGTAAAATACAACAGATATCTAAAATACACAGAAGTCCAATACAAATGCCAAAGGACAAGTTTGAACAAACAACTGGAAATAACTGAGAAGCTAAATAGATAAAAAATGGATCTCCGAGCGAAATTCCAAGCTCCAAAGATAAGTCTCAAATGTTGTGACACTCAATCTAACTCAAGCATAGAGAAAAACACGAAACACTCAAGTCAGGATTAAAATTCTTATATAGTAAATTAACTCAAGTGAAATGTCAACTAAAATACAAGTAACTTAAAGGATGTTTGGGATTTCCATCCTTTAAGGATCCATGGAACTATCTACTATGTAGTAATATACGCTATTATAATATGTCTATCGGTAAAGAAAAGTATTAGAATAGCGTTAAGGCGTTACCTATATCCCCCTTAACACGTTTTATATAATGTCGTAGTCTATACAGTACTGTAAACTCCACCAAATCGGTGGGCTATCAGGAGCACTCCATAGGTATGACACAAATCAAAATCGTAGTGGGCTCGAAAAGGTAGATGACAAGGCATGCGAGGCTTACCCTGGGAAGGATTCTACCAATTTACACTTTCGGGCCGGTGGTAACGCATAGCCGCAGCTACCGCCTACCTCGTACTTCACTCCCAAAATCAAAGGTACTCCCAAAATCAAATCACAAAGTAATAGAATGGTATTGAAGAAGTGTGTCCCGATCGGAGGAGCTACCTTACTTGGCCCGTCAATTGCTCCTGTTTTAGTCATCTTATTTAGGGCTCGTCTCATACCTTAACGCAACAACGTCGTCAAACCATCCTACTTCGTTCTGGATTCACCACCACGTACACAGTTGTTAAATGGTTATCGGTATTGGCAGAGAGTATGACAATATCTGATCCCTGTCTCTTTAACAACCAAATGCTTATTTCACACTGTGGTCATTTCATTTCAAATAGTTCATACTTCATATCAAAATATCATATTCATTTAAAAACCATACCAAGTCGATATCATTATTCACTTTAAATAATATTCATTTCCAGAATCGTAACACTTTCAAAATTATAACACTTTCGAAATCATAACGCTTTCGATATTATAACACTTTTGAAATCATAACACTTCCGTAATCGTAACAGTTTCAACTTAAACAGTTTAGATATTGAAAATAATATATATATTAAAATAGTTATAAATTAAAATAGTTTATATATTAAAATAATTTATATATTAAAATAATTATAAAATAGTTTATATTAAAGATTATACTAAAATAGTTTCCCAAGTAGAATTGTTTCATCCAATTCCATAAATCGATTCAAATCAACTTAAAATCCAAAATTCTATTTAAATCAATCCATGTTCTATACTTTAAATTTAAAAGGTTAAAGATTCAATTCAAATTATCAATAAACCATTTCAATTTTTATCGATTTCAAATACAGGTTTGAACTATCATTTCAAGATCAATAAGATTCAAAGTTAAATATTCAAACTATTTCAATATATGTTTCGTTTATATTTCAACACTCAACTTTAATTTTATTCAAATTGGAAAATATCCAATTAATCATTTTGATAACAATAAAATATTCGATTACACCTTTAAATCAAACTAAATCAATAAAAATCAATGAAAATTGCTTGGGTTTATCATTTCAACCCATAACGATTTTCCCATAATCTATAAGATCGTTCGGGTATGTATCATTTCAACCCATAGGGATTTCTAGACTAACAGGGAACTTGCAGATAATGGCATATCATAATTAACAATTAAATAGCTGAACAAGTCAATTTAACAACATATTTCAATCATCATTTCATGTGAATTAAATTTACTACATATAAGAATGTTAATCGTGAGTGATTGCTCAGCTTTCGAGACTAGAGAAAGCAGAACAAGCACACGGATAAGCGACAAATCATAGCAGTTAACTGCTGCGATCAATTCTGGATAGTGGCAAAACCAAAAGCAAAGCACGATGAACCGGATTCGATGGAAATCAAACATATATACATATATATACATATTTTTTCTTTCCTAAAATTAATATTCAAATTTAAAACACATTTCAAAATAAAAAATCTATATGTATACACACTTTAAAATCAATATTATATATATATATATATATATATATATATATATAAGCAAGACAACCATTTTTGCAAATAATTTTGGAAACACACACACACACACACATATATGTATATATATTTATACAAAAACTTACTTATTATTATTATTATTACTATAATATATATGTATATGTATATACTTAAAGTCAATATTATTATGAATAGGTATATAATTTTAAACAAAAGGATGCCTGGAGGGTGATGTAGATCTGGCAATGGGTGGACTGACGAGTGGGGATGGTGGTCAGGTGGAGTCTGTTCGGCAAGGGGATAAGGCGAGCAGGTTGAAGGCATGAGTTCAAAAGAGAGGCTATGGCGCGGAGGTTGGCTGAGCAGTTTTCCAACGCAAACGAATAGATAATATATATATATATATATATATATATATATATATATATGCTTTGCCATATATACGGTATATATATAAAAAAATTATAAAATAAATATGAAGAGGAGTGTTTGGACAGTGGTGAGGCAAGGGAAAATGGAACTACTGTAATCGACTATTTAGGTGGGAGATCGTAGCAGTTGAGTGTGACACAGGCGGATCAGAGAATGTCGTTGCGTACGGCTGTGGAAGGGATGCCGCATGCTTTACTAACCATGCTCCAACGGCTTTGGCGTTTGCGTGCAAATGGCCGAGCACCAGCTAGCTATAGGAAACGGCTAATGCACATATTTATATATTACTTTCTTTCTTTTTTTTAGAAGGAGGAAGCAATATTGGGTCGAGGATGCAGAGGCTAAGCTGGTGGAAGGTGCAGGGTTGCGTGAAGGTGGAAATTGTGTGCGGATCTAAGATGGGCGGAGGAGTTAATGGAAGAGGCGGATCTCAAAGGTTGATGAGAGGAGCACATGGAGGTTTTTCATCGCTGGGTGTGGTTTAGTGTCAGGTAGCATAGGGGAGGCGGTCAAGTCTGGTGGTGGCTGCGTTGCATTGTGGGGTAAGGGCTCGGCAGTGGATCGATCGAATGATGGAGATGGACGTGGTCAGGGAGGTACATGGCTTGGTAGGTTGTCTGAGTGGGTTTTGCGTGAGGGGAGGGTGGAGGCTAGGTTAGGCTGTACGTTCAAGGCGGGTGAAGGTTGTTGAGGGTGAGGCGGAAAATGTCGAGAGAGGGAGGGGAAGGAGGACGGTTTGTTTCAGGTAAGGTAAAATATAGATGGGAAGAGGAGGAGGCGAAATAGAAGGTAGGGAAGACGAGCACGAATGTCGAAATATACATGCTTTATTTTTCTGATATATTCTGCCATATATAAGAACCATATATATATGTGTGTGTGTCTATATATATATATATATATATATATATATATATATATCAGAGAACAACAATGGAACGAAGGAAAAGGGAATATATGAAACAAACCAGCAAAATATATTGAATAGTGGGATATCCAAAAGTCACGGGTTACATATCTAGGAATAATAAAAGCATATGGCTGTTCGTATTTATCAGGAAACAAATGAATGGGAATAGGAAATCCAAAAGGCACTAATTGGGTACCGATACGGCTAACGTTACGCAGATTTCATCGTGTACCGGACACTGAAATGCACAAATGAATATACTGTGGAGATCAACATGACAAGACGAACAAAATGATATACAGGTATCAGCGATATGATCATCGTATCAAAAGTTGATATTTCGCTGCTGAACTGTTGCAAATTCATCGAAAATAAGATAAACGAGGCTAGAGAAGTTCAAATTTGATGAAATAAAATATGATGTCTCACCTAGAAAATGATAAACTTTTTTACTATGTAAAAATATTTAGGTTTCTAAAATATTTTTTCTTCATCAATCTTAACTGATTTAAATTGAAATTGAAAATTGCATAACAAAACTAACTTCCATATTTTCTGATGAAAATCTGACACTTGCTACGTTTAAATAGACGTATTCAAAATATCAAATTTTTAACGCTAAATATTACTGTTTGTTTTCAAGCAAAAAATTCAGTTAATTATGTTATTAAAAATTGTTTAGAAAAATTACAGGTCGTTACAAAGACCATTTCGGCCTTCTGATCATTCGATCTTCAAATATAGCGATTAATACACCTATTTTAATATGTAACATGAATACGAACTCAATGAAAGTGGTTTCGAGTCCTGATTTAATTGTATGTGAAAAATCATATTTTTAGGACCGTCGATTAATTCATGATTCACATTTAAATAAAATTTTTAAACATATCGTCGTTAAAAATATGGATCGTTACATTCTCTCCTCCTTAAAAAGATTTCGTCCATGAAATCCCAAAGGCGAGACAAAATCACCTAATACCCTTGATAAGCAACGATGAAATCCTAACATGCAAAATATTCCCTAACGTTGGATTGTCAATAAATCGACGTTTTTAACCTAACAACCAAACTAACATACAAACATTCAACCAACATATGAACGTCCATAATAATATATGTATAATATGTATAATCCATCCATATCAACCAATGTGGGAAGTAATATTAATAATAGCTCAAGTCTAATAATTGCCAACTACAACACGTTGATGGAAAATATATAATATTCTTTATAAATCGTTTTAAAATAGTTTTATTTTCTTTTACAAAAATCTAGCAAATATATAAGTATAACAGAAATCATATTTTAAAACCAAAATAACTCCCGGTTGTGATGCTTGAGGTCATATTTACCTTTTCATATAGCAATATCCCTTGAAATGCCAACAATGCCCTCTAGATAAAAATGCATTGCTAGCATTCATCCTTACAAGTTTTTCAAGATATGAACAAACTAAAGGCACCACTTCTACTATATCCATTTTGGAATCATCCTCAAGATTAATAGCAAGTAGCCCTTGCACTTCAAAGATCTTCATCTTCGGATTCCATCATCTTCCAATGTTTCCAATTTGAATGCTTATGTTGGTTCGAAGTAGTTTTCGGATAACTCATTCTATCCAATCTCAGTTTCTTCGAGCCAACATTCAACAATTTCAAAATGGTCCAGTTTATCGATAGTGGACAAATCCATTATTTGGGGGTGTGTATAGATTTTCAAATGAAAAATAAGACATTCTATACTTATCCCCACTTTTCGATTTCTAACTTTACTATCCTTTGATTAACCATGAAGTCGGCCAAATTAGAAACTAACCTTAACTCGACGTATATTCTTACTTCGCGGTAGAGATGAGTTTCCATAGCTTGGAATATAGTATTAAGTATACAATAAAGTATCTTCCATATACTTAATTAATCATGACCTATTTGTGGAAACTCTTATATTATCATGCTTCCGATATTTCGACTTCTCTATCCCTCATCTAGAAAATTAAGTTCTAGATTTCATAGATAGAGGAAAGTTTACTCATCGGCTTTTAGTGCTAAATACAAGATGACTTACTTCCAATAAAAACATGTCAATTTGGCATAACTTTTTCATATTTGTTTGGCTATTTAGTGGCACAGACAAAGAAATCCCTTGTATTTAAAGCCCATCTTTGGGAAAGAACGTTGCTTTTTAAACAAACCGATCCTTGAAAATAAAGTGATTAAAAATTAAAAACCTTTATTTATTCAATTAATAATAAGTTTAAACCCTTTATATAATAATACTAATTAAATCTTAATTAAATCTTGACTTAATTAATAATTAAGTAACAATTAAACTTACCTAACTGACAATTAATTAATAATTAAACCATATTTGAATAATAATTAATTTAAATGATTATACCTTTTACTTAATTAATAAATAATCAAATAATAATTAATTGATAAATAATCAACCTTTAATTAATTAATTAATAATTATTATCTTAATTAATAATTAAGTACTAATTACCTTTAATTAGTTAATTAATCATCAACTCCTTACTTAATTGATTAAATAATAATTAAACCTTTTTAATACTTACAATATAGTTTTAAAGACTCTTCAAAAATATCTAAAGTGATAACCCATTTTAGTTAACGTAAATATTATCGTTTTACGAGTTGCATCCATAGCAACTATCGCTATGGATACCATAACCTTAAAACTTGATTTACAATCAAATAGCCTTTACCTTTTATATTTAAATTACTTTATAAACTTTGTATAAAGGTTTGTAAACAAAAGTAAAGTTTTGAAAACTTTATAAAACATTTCTAGAAAATAAATAAGTAAACAATTTTAAAACACATGGGATCTCGATGTCAGAACATAAACAAATCCGTGCTAAATTTTCTTTTAGCATACAATGTCCATAACATAATATCATACGTTTACACAAATGCCATAACATCCAAACAATAAGTAAAGTTGATCACTTGCAAATCATTACTTAAAAATTCCATTATACTTCCAAGTCTGTAACCAAACATCACATATAATCACTTATTCGATAAACACAATCAAGCTTTACTTTCAAATCTAACAACTAGCAATAATTTTTAGCTATAATAATAAAGTTTAAATTTTTTTAAAAAAGGATGAGCTTTAGCCCTTGTTAGCGTCAAAAATGGCACCAACATCTGTAGAATTATGTAGAGAAATAAAATGATGAAAAGTAAATTAAAAATGAGAAATAAACAGTAGACAATCGATTTATAGTGGTTCGACAAGGTGTGCCTACGTCCACTTAAAGGTTCTTCTCTTTTTATTGCTGAAAATAAAAGTGTTCCTATGGTTCATGCTGAATGATAAGCAATTATGAAAATAACTACAAGTGCTAAAAAGTGAAGAAGATCCTCCAAATGATTCCCCTCATGGTCTATTTATAGTTGTAGGTCGGTGGGAAAGCCTCATGCATGCCCAAACCCATGTTCTCCATGATCAACCTGTAGTTGCTGAAGAAGAAGACGTGGCCAACTTAGCATTGTCTATAGGTCGGTGCTTAACCGTATCTATTGGTCAATACCGATTCATAAAACTTCGTCAATCATCATTCTGAACTTTTGGAGATTGGTTGTTTGACCCTTTGGTTCCATAGTTTGTTTGAGTCATTGCAAGCTTGCTTTTGAGTCCTATTTATGAATCGGTAGGAAGCCGAAGTTCCTTATTTGAAGTGCTTGAGAAGAACGGTAGGGAGCTTTATGAGAATAATGATATAGTGCTTGGAATAGGCTTTAAAACCTTTGGTTAGTATGTGGTGAGAAGATGGGACCATCCCCATAAGGTTTTATAGGTCGGCACTGAACCATAGACTAGGGAAAATCTCCCTTGTTTAATGAGTGGTGTGCTTTGTTTTAGTCCCCAGGCTTAGTTCAACCACTTCCTTGAGCCTTCTAGATATTTTCTTGAGTTGCTCCCTTCGATAATCTTTATATGTGAATTATTTAATCTGACTGAGTTATTCTGGGTCAAATGGTCAGATAACACTTTCCCACCAAAGTACATCTTGTTTCAAACATGATGTGCTTTGAATTGGGTTAGGTTAGGATTTTTGTGTCAAATTCCAAGCCTTGTTTCAAATAGTTGTTATCCTTTCTTAGGTCCATTCCTGTGAATAGTCTTATCTTTTCCTATATGTTGTGATGTTTCATTGGTGTTTGGGATTATAAATTTGGAAACTGCCTTCACGACTTGTTGTTCCAAGTCTGGTATTCTTGAGTATTTCTATTTCCATTATTTTTAGATTAGGAATTCTTGTCGATCGAATTTTGAAATAAACTATTCTATGCACATAGGCATACAAACGTATATGTATATGAATGCTAAAGCCTAGGAGTATACGAGCATAGATGAGCGTGTCTGTTAAATTATGCTTCTCTTCTTTCTTTTCTTTTTTCTTATTAGATCGACTTGTATCGAAACATACGGTACGACATTGACCAAAGGACTTAGGATTTGAGTTGGTCCATATCCCAAAAAAAAATTTCTTTGCCTTTATAAAACTCAACCGACCCATACCCTTCACTTTGCCTTACTATCTTCTTTTAGACTTGAGTTCTACCATTAAAGGACTTTGAGACTTAAGAATTAAATTTGAGCATCGCCGTCCCATTCGAACCAAACCTGACCGCGGCCATCGTCTAGCCTTGACGATCGAACATTCCTTCGCCTCGACCCAAATTGACGTCGCTTGGAATCAGTTTTGACCCATACCGACCGATACAAGCCTAGGAAGTATCCCCACACTCAAAACTTCGAACTTGAGCATATTTTGGTGAATGGTCATGACGAAGAGTGATTGGAGATAAGCGGCGTTGAGGAGTACGCTTGGATGGGATTGAAGTTCTTGCACGTGAATAGAAGGAGAAGAAAACTCAAAATCCCTTAGTGTGATGGTTCGATACCAAATCAGCTCCTTAGTGGGATTTTTTGATTTCTCCTCTTTATACAAGTGTGGTCAATTTTTAGTGAACCCGACACTCTGAGCTCTAAGGAATCCCAAGAATGCTTCTGACGATGCGAAGCTCGTTTAGACGATCAGTAATGACGACCGCTTCAGGCAATCTTTGATCATTTTAATGGACTGTTGCACTATTCATCGAACATTTTCACTTCATGGCATTGCATAACACTGCACTAGATTCACTATAATACAGGGTATATACTTTAATCTGTCTAATATTGATTCTGTGTTGAGATTTTAATATATATGGACGTCAGGCATTTCGAGCGCCTTTCATCTCAAAATGTCAGTCCATCAACCATCAGATATAACGAATCAAATATTGAGTCCAGCTTGACAAGAGCTTCTTCGAAGTAACAAACTTCAGCATAACCTGCTGTTCAACCTGATATTCCTCAAGAAGATCAAGTTGCTGAAGGAGTCTAAAGACAACATGTATAGAATCAAAGGTAGAACCTGCTCCCGACCCACTCTTAGATGTGGTTATATTGGAAGATCCCATTGATTCTGTTGCCTACAAAGTTGATGTGGCATCGCTTAACAGAACCTGTGAGAAGCACGACATTCCATGGGACGACATAAACGGTCCCAACATATCTCTAGAGGACACATCACCCTCCTGAAGGAAATATGGTCTGTAACAAGTACACGTGCATGCTAAGGGAAGTCCCACCATTTAACCCGTTTATAAGACAAATTTGCATCAAATGAAGTTTGCTCCCACTCAACTCCACCCGAATAGCCTTAGACAGCTTTATTTGCTTTATGCTAAGCTAAATCTTTATATATTGATAACGATAATGATTATATTAGTTGGGAGTGGGAGAAGAGTAAGAAATATTCTTCTAATTCCTTTTACAAATTTGTTAACTTTTCGGGCGTTTCTGTTAATTGTTTTAAATTTATTTGGAAGTCAAATGCTCCTCCAAAATCTAAGATCCATATGTGGCTCATCATTCATGGTAAATTAAACACTATTGAATTTTTAAAAAAGAAAAATATTAACATTGATAATAAATGTTATTTTTGCAACACATACTCTGAAGATATTAATCATATTTATTACGAATGCATGGATACTCATTTTATTCTTTTAAAGACCCTTAATATTTTTGAGTTTAATATTAGTTCTAGAGTTTCTGATTGTTTTTTTCTATTGGAACTCCTTTAGATTTAAGTTCAATAAGGATTTTAGATACTTGCTTGATACTTTATTCACTATTTCTTGTTGGTACATTTGGTTTAAATGAAATCAAAGGATTTTTAATAATTAAAATCAGCACTATAAAAATTTGATAATTTTAATTTCAACTTTCTGCTTAAATTAGATATCAAATCCCAAATATAAATTAGCCAAAAATAATTGCTTTAAGGATTACCTTAACAAGGTTAGAAATAATATTAACATATTCAAACTTAACGTCAATAATTTTGTTTCTAATAATACTTATATTAATCCCTATTTTAATTTAAATAATGTTCACATGATGCATCATAATTCTCTTACTATAATAGGCCCTTAAAATAGTTTCTTGTATTCTTTTTTCTTTTATTTCTTATATTAACACATTATTCCTTTACTTTTTTAGAATTGTTTGTTTTTGGTTCTAGTTTATCCTTGCTTTAATTTTCTCTTTGGTTTTTATTCTCACATATATGTATGTAAATTCTATTTATATACATATATATGATTCATTCTAACTTGATTACCTAGTTTTGTTTCAGGTTTGGTTTAGGTAGGTTGCTGGTTTTTCTCTTGACTGGTTTGCAGGATAGCTTGCAGCTTTATACAGGTTGGTAGGATAGCTTTTCTCAGGGATTCTGATTGCGTCTGGCATTTCTTTTTGGTTACTCCAGGTCTTCAGTGTGGAGTTCTTTATTTTGGTCCACCTATTGGAGTTCTTCTTTATGGATCTTCTCTCATTAGAGATTAGTTTTTTCCTCTTCCGAGGTGTTTTCATTGAGTTTTGTATTTTAGTATTTCTGATTTTAGATACCTCTAACACCCTATTATTGGACGGTGGCTTTGCCGGAGCTCGGTATAAGGGTGTAATGGGCGGTGGCTTTGCCGGAGCTCATTTGAGGGGTATCTATTTCTTTATTTTTTCTTATAGACTTGCCACCTGCCAGGCATGTTGGCAGCTCCATTTTATTTGTTATATATATAGCGCTCCATGTGTGCTCTCCTCTTTTATTAGAGGATCACACATTTTTCTCAAAAAAAAACTCCACCCGAATAGCTATGCTTTTCTCAACTGGTTGTACATTATCTTTGCTCGTCACTTTCAATAGGTTCCAGATTTTCAAGAGATTTGATACTTGTATAGTTTCAAGAGACATAAAGGGATTCCTTCTCATATCTTTCTAGAGTCATCCAGGATGTGCAAAGTTATGGTTTAAACATGGAACAAGTTAAGTTATTTAAAGAAGGAGTTCTTTTTCATTCGCCGTACTCTTAGGATCGCACAATGGTGGCCATTCGGATTAAGTCTTTGTTCTCATCTCTTAGGTATAAATCCATATACTTGACTTCGTGATTTCTAATTGACTTTTGCCTTTCATAGATGTTCCATGCAGGGACAATAATGCTACCCTCACTAAGAATGTGTAATAGCTTCAGGCACTCCCCGTAGCAGATAGAAGAGCTAAATTGTTGCTTACTTATGAAAATTTCTTGGCTCGCCACTTATTGGACCCTAATCGTAATTTCAGTCCTACTTTGACTGTCTCGGCTTGTGAGGAGGATGAACCAACAACTGGGAATGACGATGATGAATCGTCGGTGCCCCTATTCCAAAGTCTAGTAGTTGGGACTGCTAATGTTTGAGAGCTTACTAAAGAAGGTGAAATCAGAGGCAAAGAAGAAGGAGTAGGAAGCATGATGAAGAAGGTGACAAAGATGATGATCGACAACCTCTCTAGAGGAAAAGACTTAAGATTAAGCTTCCTAAAAAGAAGACCATGATTCCGCCTCCTCCCATTATGTCCATACTCGAGACTCATGGACAAACTTCTGAAGACCCTTATGCTGCCTTCGGGGCCATTCCAGATGTAACCGAATCGTATGGTCTGGCCAACATGAGTCTCGAGGATGTTCAATCCCCTATTCATTTCAATGAAGACATTCTTTCAACAAAGGTAGGGGAGAATACCATTGTCAGCATAATTGAAACCCATGGTCCGTTGGAGGACATTAGGATACTAAAACACGCATACAGTACAATCACTGTAATTTAATCAGTTTATATGGCATTTTGATCCGATCAAGACTGGTTGGAACTTCGTATTTACGATATTTCGTAATTATGATATTTTGACTACAACAACTATATAAGTCATTATTATATACTAACTTGTTTTTACATGAATCAATCAAGACCAGATTCAAATGAGCTTCAACTCTTATATAAGTATGTATCGAGTCTGTGTCTAGAGTTCATTCATGTTAAAATCTCTCCTATATGATATATCTCGACATTGTTTTTAAAGCTTTGCATATTCTCAATTTTTAGTCTACGTTCAGACGTTTGAATGCACCAAATCAGACGTCTGAATCGGGAAAAATAAATATATTTTTTCAATATTCAGACGTCTAAATCATGGTTTTTAATAATCAATTCAATCTATTCTTGCTCTACTCTCATATTCTTTGATTCAAATACTCTTGTGCATTCAATTTCATACAAATTCATTCTATTACTTCCTTGTTCTTAACATATTCATATATATATATATATATATATCATAAAGGAGAAGATTATAGGAAGAGTGTACTATAATCGACAAATTCGTGTTATTAGAACACACAAAGTCAAAACAATCTTCTATATTTGTTGAAGTCTTGTTCCGTTGTTCAGGCGTGTGAAGTCCTCTTCGGCTATTGAGGCGAAATCCTATTCTGCTGCCCAGGTTCCTGTTCGGCTGTTCAGGGGTTGTATAGACCTGTTCCTCCAGGTTAAGTGAGGGTAGTTGTGTTAGTTGAAATTCCAGAAGGAGTTTGGGACTGGACGTAGAACAGGAAGCTTGAACCAATATAAAAATTCCTGGTGTGCTTGTTTTATTTATTTACATTACTATAGTATTTTAGTTTAATTCCGCACTAGTATAGTATAATTCCATATAGCACGATCCGCATTGTCTTTTTATTTAGTATTAGAGCAGGCATCTAATAACTGTTACAAAGTTATTTGATATTTTGCTAATATGGAAAACAACACCAGCACTAGCACTGTCACTAACACTAGTTTTATTGAAGGTCAATCTACAGCATGACCTTCACTATTCAATGGCATGAATTACAACTATTGGGAAACACATATGCGTATTTATATGCAGCCAATAGTTTTGAAGCATGGAATGTTACACAAGCTGAATATACTACACCTACTACTGAATATTCTATATGGACAGCTGCACAAAAACAAGATGCTTCTGCTAATGCTAAAGCAATGAATATGTTGTTTTGTGCATTAGATAAAAATGAATTTAACCGAGTTAACATATGCAACACTTCATATGAAATATGGTCAATAGTAAAAGTTACTCATGAAGGTACTAACAAGGTTAAACAAAGTAAAATATCTATGCTTAAGAATCAATTTCAAAATTTTAAGATGAAGCAAGATGAATCTATAAATGATATGTACTCCAGATTTCAAGATATTCATCATTCGTTATTAGGACTAGGAGAAATATATTCCGATTTTGATATTGTTTCAAAAATCCTTAACTCTTTAATGGATGAATGGAAAAGAGAAGTTTTAGCTGTCGAAGAAGCTAATGATTTTTCTACCTTGAAACCAGAAGAGTTAATAGAGAATCTAATGCCCTATAAAGTAAAATTGCAGGCAAAAAGAGCTCAAGCACAAGACAAGAAGAATATGGCATTTCATGCAGAAAAAGAAGAATCAGATTCGAATGAAGAAGGTCTAACATTTATTGCTAAAAACTTTAAAATGTTTCTGAAGTACAGAAAAGGAAATCGAAACAACGGGAAGAGAAACTTCAACAACAATTCAAATAAGCCATCTTCATCAATACTAGAATGCTTTAACAACCACAAGAAGGGGCACATGCAAAAAGATTGTCCAGAACAAAAGAAAACATATCACAATAAGAACCGAAAGGATAAGTTTAAAAGAAAATCTTTTTCAGTAACATGGGATGACTCGGATTCTTCTTCCTCAGAAAGCAGTAGTGACAGTTAAAATGAACAAGCAAATGATTGTTTCATGGCTGCAGAGAATGAGGTAAATGATCTTACTTTTGATGACATGATTGAAATAAATTCTGAATTATTAGATACTTTAAAAAGACTCAAAAGAAAATATAAAGAGGCTCTAGAAAATCAGAGAAAAGCAGAATTTGATAGAGATATGCTTAATGATGAAAAGAAGATATTAGAAGAAGAACTTGGAAAACTTCAAGATACTTTTTCTAATGATAACTCTCAACTTACCTTATTGAGCCAAGAAATTGAAACTCAAAAGGAAAAGAATGATGCTCTTATCTCTGAAAATCATGAGCTAAAAACCAAGATCAAATGAATGAACTAGACAATATTAGCCTTAAAACAAAGTTAGAATGAATTACTAAAAATGTATTTAAATTTAATAAAGGTAGAGAAAAATTATCTAAAATTATTGAAACTTCTCGGTCTGTTTCAAATAAGAAAGGACTAGGTTATACTAAGAAATCTGTAGCTCCACCAAAAACTAAGAAAGATAAGAGAAATATTTCTAAACCTAAGTCTACCAAAGTTCAACTAAAAAGGAATCAAAACTCAAAAACCATAAAAATATAGGTTCCTAGAACAAACAACAATTTGATTAGGAATAAATATATTGAGTCCTTTTTGAAAATTATTCATAAAAATAAAAATTATTTATATAAAGGGAATACCGAATCCTCTTGGGTTTGGTTTCCTAAGACCTAACTCTTAGGACCATATTAAAAAGTGGGTACCAATGTTATTCTTTTATTTTTTGCAGGCCCAACTTAAGAAAAGAGGAAAATGGATACTCAACAGTGGTTTCTCAAAACACATGATAGGAGACAAAAATATGCTATCAAATATCACATATTCAGATGGAGGCTCTGTCACATTTGGAGACAACTCCCAAGGTTATATCATCGACAAAGGCGATGTGAGAAATTACGGTATATCTAATTTACCTCTCATTTCCAATGTTTTACTTGTCAAAAACTTGAAGCAAAATTTGTTAAGTATTAGCCAATTGTGTGACAAAGGTTTCAAAATCGCATTTTCTGAAAATAAGTGTAGTATTTATGATCAAAATGAAAAACTTATCTTTGAAGGTAATAGAGATAGAAACATATTCGTTCTGAATATGAAAATTAATCATAATTCAGATATGTGCTTAGTATTCAAAGAAAACGACTCTTGGTTGTGGCACAAGAGATTCTGTCATATTAACTTCAAAGCTATAAACAAAATTTCTAAAAATAATTTAGTAAAAAGGATTACCAAAAATAAACTTTAAAGTCGATAATATTTGTGATGAATGTCAATTAGGAAAATTAACTAAATCGTCTTTTAAATCTAAGAAAGTTATTTCTACATTTCAATCACTTGAATTACTACACATGGATTTATTTGGACCTACTCAAGTACAATCCATAAATCACAATAGATATGTGTTTGTAATTGTAGATGACTTTTCTAGATATACTTGGACCATATTTATGAAACATAAAAGTGATACATTGACCATTTTAAATATTTTGTCAAACGAATCCAAAATTTAAAAGGATTAAAAATAAAGAATATTAGTAGTGATCATGGAGGAGAGTTCGAAAATGAAGCTTTTGAACATTTCTGTAAAAAGAAAGGAATATTTCACAATTTCTTGTTTCCTTGAACTCCACAACGAAATGGAGTTGTAGAACGGAAAAATAGAACATTACAGAAATGTGCAAGAACTTTGTTAAATTGAAGCACACTTCCAAAATATTTCTAGGCAGAAGAAGTAGCAACTGCTTGTTATGTTTTAAACCGTGTTTCTATACGACCTCTTACCAAAAATACTTTATATGATCATGGAAGAAAACCAAATATTTCCTATTTTAAAGTTTTTGGATCAAAATGTTTTATATTAAATACCAAAAATCAGCTTGGCAAATTCGATGCGAAATCCACGAAGGTATCTTTTTAGGATATTCAGATCGAAGAAAAGCTTATCGGGTGTTTAATAAAAGAACAAATACTGTTGAGGAAACTCTTCATGTATCTTTTGATGAAAATTTTCTACAAAAACCAAGTATAAGAGATGATGAAGAACTTTCAAATAATATAACAAATATTGACAATATAAACTTTGAAAATAATGAAAACATAATTGATACTTCTAGAGAAGATGAAAATGTTATTCATAACAACAATGAGTTAAGATCTCCACCAAAAATATTACGGGATCGTGTTCAAAATGCTATTGGAGAAATTAATTCAAACGTCCAAACTAGAAGTCAATTGAATCAAACGGGTCACTTAGCATTTCTTTCCAATATTGAACCCAAAAACCCTAAAGAAGCATCTTCAGATGACTACTGGATAATTGCAATGCAAGAAGAGCTAAATCAGTTTAAACGCAGTGAAGTTTGGGACTTAGTTCCTAGACCAAGTGACCAAACTTTTATTGGTATGAAATGGGTCTATAAAAATAAGGCGGACGAACAAGGTAACATCACCAGAAATAAAGCAAGGTTAGTCGCTCAAGGTTAAAATCAAGAGGAAGGAATTGACTATGTAGAAACATTTGCTCCTGTCATTGGATTAGAAGCAATACATATCTTATTGGCCTATGCATGTTTTCAAACTTTATCAAATGGACGTTAAAAGTGCTTTTCTGAATGGTTATATAAATGAAAATGTGTACGTTTAACAACCTCCTTTATTTATCCATGAGAAATATCCAGACCATGTTTATAAACTTAAGAAAGCTCTATACGATTTGAAACAAGCACCACGTGCTTGGTACGAACGGCTTAATAGCTATTTACTATCATCTGGATTTCAAATTGGAAAGGTTGATTAAACATTTTTTTATTAAACATCCAAAAAGGGATATTTTAATTGTTCAAATTTATGTTGATGACATCATTTTTGGTTCTACCAATGAAAAATTATGCCAGGACTTCTCCGATATTACGACCAAAGAATTTGAAATGTCCCACATGGGAGAATTATCATATTTTCTTGGTTTACAAATCAAACGTTTCGGAATGGAAAATACTTCTGCCAAACCAACTCCTATGAATACAGCCATACATCTCGATAAAGATGAAAATGGTAAAAGTATTGACCAAAAATTATACCGAAGTATGATTGGTTCATTGCTATATTTAACGGCCAGTCGTCCTGACATAATGATGAGTGTTTGTTTATGTGCTAGATTTCAAGATAATCCAAAGGAATCACATTTAAGAATCGTTAAACGTATATTACGGTATCTTAGTAATACCAAGGACTTTGGAATTTTTTACCCAAAAGAATGTCCTTCCGAATTAGTATCATATAGTGATGCTGATTTCGGTGGATCTCGGACAGATAGAAAAAGTACCAGCGGTACGTGCCATTTTATTAAAAAATCATTAGTTTCTTGGTTTAGTAAGAAACAAAACCGTGTTTCACTTTCTACATGTGAAGCAGAATATATTTCTGCTGCATTAGCTTGTGCTCAAGTTATCTACATGTAACAGACACTTAGAGATTTTGATATAAATTTAACAAATTCAACAATATATTGTGATAACTCAAGTGCTATTAATTTACCAAAAAATCCAATCAATCATTCATGAACGAAACATATTGGTAGTCATCATCATTTTCTTCGTGATTGTATTGAAAAAGGAAAAATAAATTTAGATTTTGTTCCATCCGAAAACCAATTGGCTGATATTTTTACAAAACCACTTCTTGAAAATACTTTTATTAAACTAAGACGAGAACTCGGAATTGTCTCGTTTAAAAATTTATAAGTTGATTTTCTGAAATATATTATTGGTAGCATATTACTTATTTTATCTTACGTACAAGTTTTATGTTATATTCTATTTTTATAAGTTAAATTATGAATTGCCTTTTCATTTTTTTTTAACCATCCATCTCCTGCAGAAATGTTGTCCACATTTTTTGTTGCTATTTTTCTTTGGTACCTATTTACCTTTGATTCTCATTCACCTATTTACTTTCTAAATATATGTTTTACTTACCTATAAATTTTCCCCTCTCCCTACATTTTTTTCAATTTCCTTGTTTTTGTTATTCTATCTTTAACTGTTAACACAACCATGTTGCTTTCTCGATACTCACAATTGTCTTTTATTCTATGGCGTCGAATGGCTCTAGTTCAGAAAAACCTTCTTCTATAGAGTTTTCTGCACCATCTTCAGCATATTCTTCCAATTTACCAACTCCAACCCCTTGCTATGAACCTGCCCGACATGTATCTCCAAATAATCATACCGGTCATACTCCAAAAAAGAAGAAAGCTCTTCTTTTTTTGTTCTTCGGTTCCCCGCAAACTAAACAGAAGATTGATGATATTCATCATTATCAACATGAAACTTTAAGTATTCAAAGAGAAATGTATTATGAGCAAAAAGTTAATTCACGACATCTTAACTTTCCGGAGAACCTTGGTTGGAAAATACGCGGTTCATCTGCGTCCAATGTTCATCAACCTACATCTTTCCATCACAATTCGTGGAATCAGACACCGCAACGTCCTCATGTATCACCAAATTCATGGGAACGTGTTAGTAACTGGAATTCTTTGGAACCATATAAGGAAAAAAAGACGATAGAATCAAAAGAGCCTAAGACTCCTAGACAATCATCTTCCTCATTATAGACACAAAATCAATCAGTTGTTTTTACATATTGTTTTATGTTTATAATTGTATGTTTTAGTAAAACAACTTGTGTATGTTTAATAAATTTTTTTCTACTCAGAAATACAATTTTCCTAAAAATCAGACGTCTGTAATGGTTATAACAGACATATGAATATTATCCAATATATATTTTTGACTTCAGATTCAGACATCTGAAACACCCAAAACAGACCTTTGAATATGCCCAAAAATGTAACATTTGCGTTCTGTTTAATAATTATTGATTTCAGACGTTTGAAATCAAAATCCAAACGTCTGAACAAGTTCAGGCTTTTCAAATTTTAGAGGTTTTTCAACATTTTTGTTTCCCACCTACCATCTTAAAACCGTTCCAATCCTCTACTCCTCTCATTTTTCACTAACCTGCTTCATTTTATTTCCTCATAACCCACCTTTTACAATCTTAAAAATTCAATATTTATTATCTGTTCTTCACAAATGGCTTCAAAACCTAAGAGATCAAGGCCTTCAACTTCCTCATCTACTCAAAACATTGATCAATGGCTTTGGAATAACGAAGCAAAATGTCATTTTGCTCAAATGGAAAGATCCAACTTCTTTCCCGGTGCCTTTATGAAGTATGAAGAATTTGAGCCTTATCGAATTCTACAAATAGCTCGCTCTAATGGGTTAGAATCTCTTCTTTCTTTTAATGCTAATAATGTGAAGATTAATCATCTTTTGGTCAAGCTTTTTTATGCAAATATGAATATGGATCATCGCCATCCTTACAATCATTAGGATTGCATTTGGACTATAGTCTGTGGTACCAAGATTTATCTTCCACTTGTTCGTCTTGGAGAAATCCTTCAATGTCCTTCAACTGAAACCCATTTAGATGATATTGAGGTTTCTCTATCTTTGGACGAACGAGATGAAGTTTCTCACCTCTTTGTCTCTGATGATATTACTAAACTTACATCTATCCAACTTCGACCACAAGCCTATATCATTCATAGAGCTTTGATTCGCTCGGTTTTACCGCGCACCGGTAGCTATGAAGTTGTTATCATTCTAAGGATGGATCACCAACCATGATCAAAATCATCCTCAACCACCTCAACATCATCACCCTGTTGCTACTTCTGTTCAAGAAAGAGATGATGATGAAATAGAAGTTCTGAATCATGATTCTACTCCTCGACAAGCTTTGGTTACTCTTTCAGAAAATCAAGCCAAGCTTAAGACTAAAATAGATAAGTTCGAGAGACAAACCGATAAAAGGTTCAATACCATTCGTGGTTTTCTAAATAAGATATGGGAACGTATTGGTTGCACTTCCTCGACTTCTACTGAAGTTTTTGATCTAGCTCCTTTTCGATGGTCCTCTTCCTCCAGCACCAATGATGATGATAACGATGACGATGAGGAAGAAAGTGATGATGAGTCAAGCGCAAGGTTTTAAGGTAGTGGTGTGGTTTTTTTTCTTATCTAAAAACATTCGTGGTAATTTTCTTTTTGTTGTGTGTATATATATATGTATGTCGTAATCTCATGCTTGCTTGTCGGTTTGAACAATTAAACTTCTATGACTATTTTGAGATAGTGTAGTTTATCAAGTATTCTACATTATCTATGATATGTGAGTATTTCATATATGGTATGTTTTCTTTTTGTTGATGTCAAAGGGGGAGAAGGAGTTTAAAAACTACCATCGACAGGGGGAGCTTATAGTAAGGGTAGTACATATAATTCTATTTCCTGTTATATATGCTCATATTGTGTATATACTTATATAGTTGTCATCGTCAAAAAGGGGGAGAATGTTGGAACTTCGTATTTACGATATTTCGTAATTACGGTATTTTAACTATAACAACTATACAAGTCATTATTATATACTAACTTGTTTTTACAGGAATCAATCAAGACCGGATTAAAATGAGCTTCAACTCTTATATAAGTATGTATCAAGTCCATGTCTAGAATTTATTCATGTTGAAATCTCTCCTATATGATATATCTCGATATTGTTTTTAAAGCTTTGCATATTCTCAATTTTTAGCTTACATTTAAACGTCTGAATGCACCAGATCAGACGTCTGAATCTGGAAAAATGAATATTGTTTTTCAATATTCAAACGTTTGACTTGTTAATTTCAGACGTCTGAAAATAGTCATTTTTAGCCTATTTTCTTTTTGGTTTGAGCTCATGCAAATTCAAAAGTCTGAATATTTCGATTTAGAAGTCTGAATATCTATAATGGCTATATTTTCAAATAGGCACTTTCATTCATGAAGAGATGCGTCCTTCATTTCAATAGATATGACCATATCTCTTCATAATAACTCTTTACGAACAAATGCACCTATTTATAATCTATATAAACACATTTGAATCATGGTTTTTAATAATCAATTCAATCTATTCTTATTCTGCTCTCATATTCTTTGATTCTAATACTCTTGTGCATTCAATTTCATATAAATTCATTCTATTACTTCCTTGTTCTTCACACACACACACACACATGCACACATATCATAAAGGAGAAGATTATAGGAAGGGTGTACTATAATTTACAAATTCGTGTTGTTAGAACACACAAAGTCAAAACAATCGTCTATATTTGTTGAAGTCCTGTTCTACTATTCAGGAGTGTGAAGTCCTCTTCGGCTGTTGAGGCGAAATCCTGTTCTACTGCTCAGGTCCCTGTTCGGCTATTCAGGGGTTGTATAGGCCTGTTCCTCTAGATTAAGTTAGGGTAGTTGTGTTAGTTGAAATTCCAAAAGGAGGATGGGACTGGACGTAGAACGGGAAGTTCGAACCAGTATAAAAATTCCTGGCGTGCTTGTATTATTTATTTACATTACTATAGTATTTTTGTTTGATTCCGCACTAGTATAGTATAATTCCATATAGCATGATCCGCACTGTCTTTTCAAGACTAACTCGCCTTTGTTTTATGTGCAGATTATATGGATCGCATGGATTATATGATGATTTCCAAGAGCATACGGGGTATCACCCGAGGCGCAAACCAACCGTGCAGCCTCATATGTCTAGCCATGGATCCGAGTCCATTCGGCACTCGAGCCGGGATCGTGGAAGTAAAGAGAAGGCCTACAGGCAATATGATTCGTCGTCTAAGCATCGTTTTAGATCCAGATCGCCCGTATCCAGTGGTTCAGAGAAACATTCCAGTCGGTCAAACGATCGTTCACGTGATGACATGTCTTATATTTCTCCACCTGCCAAGCAACCAACGATGTCCCATGCTTTTTAGAAACCTCAGCACCGTAAAAAGTCCACTGCACAAGATCCCTCTCGACGCAACTATGATAAGGCACCAGTTGAGAAGCCGGTTGAGAAAACTGACAAACAACCTATTTTACAAGCAGAGCGATCAATCTCTTCGAGCTCTCTGGTAGCTAATTTGCAGCATCACTTTCCTAGGATCAGTTTCAAAGTTTGCAAGTTTGTTTTGAGCATAAAGGATATTCCTAAGCAATACTAGACTAAGACAGTTGCTTATGTCGTTGACGTCTACGATCAGTATTTCAATTGGAAAAGGTTGACGAAAGAATATCGAAATACTCCAAGGAATTGGAAATTGAAATCGCGGGAATGAAACTCATAGAGAACCACAATAATGTGATCATTGCCCATCTCCATAAGGAATTTTCTGAATTGAAGAAGGCAAAAGTGGAGGCTGACCAAAAGGTCAAGGAGCTACATACTACTATTGAGCAAGAAAGAAGGAACCACGTGATCGAAGTGGAATATATTCACCACAAAAATTATGATTTGGCTGAAGAGGTTAAAGCATTAAAAGCGCAACTTGTGAAGGAGAGGAAGGGAAAGGATGAGGATCTTCTTAGCACCCTTAACTATTGTAAAGATTTTCTTGATGCATGCGAAGATAGAGATGTCGTTCGTAGAGAAAGGAATGAGGCATTGGGTAAAGCTAATAGAGTGGATGTTAGTAGCCTTTGTGGAGAGATGGATTAAGGATAGCTTTGATCCACTCATCACAAATTACAATGCTAATGCTCTCAAGTTTAGTGACCTAGCATGGCTTGGTAAGGCTTATCCCCGCACCTTGGTGATGACTTAGGAGAAATTAGTGAGTGACGAGATAAAACACTCAAAGGAAAGTGAGGTGGACCTAGAGGAGTTGGAAAAGAAGTTTCTGAATGAGGAGGAAATAAAGTGCTCAAAGACAGCGAGTGCATTCTGCACTCTGAACTTGTTTCTATTACTCAAAGGGACCAAGCTGAAGGTTTAGGCACCACTCCTCAAGATATTACTATAGGCCTTACCTTTAGGCCACCAGTCGCCTCTGTCATTTTATCGAATCTTAGGTACAATCCAGATGCACCGCAATTTCACAGGCCTAGCCGACTGTCTCCTATCCAGGAAGGAAATTTAGGCAGTACTCATGCATGTTCAGAGCCACACTCGGTGGAGGTATATCATTGGCTTCACTAGTTTTTGAAAGGGCACACATGATGCTGGTTGATGTTGCCAATCTTTTATTTCACCTTTCTTAAATTTTAGTCAGCCAGCTATCTCATGTCTGCCCAAGGAAAGCTCCCAACCAGGTCCATATGCGACAACGACAGACTCAAAGGTCATGTCCATCTCCGAGATGATCCTGACCATTCTAGTTGCTGATGCCGCCGGTCCCAATGCATAGAAGATCCAGGCTTTGGATGAAGATGGGATTGTTGAGTTTCATGAAATTCAGGTTGACAAAGATGTTTTGATGATTGTGTCTTCGGTACCTTCTTTGAAGCCTACGACATAGGAAATTTACAACAAACAAGTTATGGATGTATTGGATGCTACCAAAATCAAGCAAGAGCGGATTGATCACCTCCAATTACGTTGTCCGTTGCTTTGCCTACTGACTCCATTCCTGTGGGCCGGAATACTCAGAGTGCGCCTATTTCTTTATCATAGAGCACTCCAGCAAAGGTCCAAGGAAGTGGAGAATGAGGAAGCAAAAGGAATCTTGAACCAAAAGGAGGTGGGAAGTCCTTTGGCGAAGGAAAGAAAAGGAAGAAACATAAGAAGAAGTAATCGGTCATCTCCTTTATGTTTTTATTCCAGAGAAGTAGTTTATAATTTTAAAGTCTTTTTCCTTTTTGGCTAGTGTTATGGAGATTCTGCCTCCGCTTTTTCTTTTGGCTTCAAAGTTAGTAACACTTGTAGCTATTTTGGCTGTGAAAATAAAAAGACTTTTGTTTTTTGTTTAAGTCTTGTGTAAATATTTTAAGTGATTGAGAAATGTGCTTTACATTCAATGTCTTTTGCGATACATTTCTCATTGTCATTGCTAGGATAAATCACCAACTTGTTCTATCCTTCATGAGTGAAGGATGATAAGTCACTCGGATGTCTCTCTAGACATCCATGACCGTGCCAAACTCTGGGCATCGATAAGGGTTAACCATTCAATATAGCGGATTAAATATCCTTTTCCAGGATATACATCTTCGATCATGCCTGATTTTAAGCATAAATTGAAGTTTGTAAATGAGATCTCGCCTATCTTCGGGCCCATACCTTTTGTCAAGCCTACTTTGCTCTACCAGACTCTAGGTATGAGCAACAAAGGTGAAATATCTCGTTCAATTGGTAAAGGCGAACGGTCTCGTTCAACCTTTGAAGTAGGAATATCCATACTCCTGCCCCCTAAGTCAAGGTTAAGAGGATTTATTCGACACCTATCGCCAGGTACCTGCATTCCTGCAATTTTCATTTACAGGTCTATTTAAGTATACACCATTGACAGTGTTAAATCGAGTATAGACAGATTTATGAGCTTCGGAAAGTCATTTCTTTTATAAAATATTCGAAATGACAAACTCTTTCTGATTAAATAGGTAGATATAAACAAATTTAAAATCAAGTGAAATAGCGTCGTAAATGTTCATTATTCCACGCCCACGGGAGTGGGATCACGTATACCGTTGTTAGCTTGAACAAGCCATCTTCAAGCTTTCGCTTAATTGCGTACGAAGCTTCCCACGTCGGACCTAAGTTCCCAAGGATAGGAAAGATCAACTTAAGAATGAGATCGCCAAAATAAAAGGTCCTGGTTACGACCTTCGTGTTGTAATGTCGGATGACTCGGCTTTGGTGCGCGACTTCTCTCAAATCAACTTCATTGTGTTTCTCGTCGATCATGATTAGAGACTCTGGTAGGAGTTACTTATTCGCTTGTTTGTTATGATGAGTCACTTGATAAGAAAGCACTTTAAGCTCCACTAGGATCATAGCTTCTGATCTGTAAGCTTGAGCGAACGGAGAGTGACTAGTTGCCGACTTGTAGGTCGTTCGATGAGCCTAAAGCGCTAACAATAATTCATCGACCCAATTGACTTTGGCCTTCTTCAATCGCTTCTTCAGAATGGACTTGATAATTTGATTTACTACTTTGACCTGTCCATTCGCCTAGGGGTGCACCACCACAGCAAACCTCTTCTCGATACGATGCTTGTGACAAAATTCCATGAATTCAACACTGTCAAATTAGGTTCTATAATCTGATATGATCGTTTATTGGACCCAAAAATGGCAGGTGATATTTTTGACGATGAAGTTGATTACTTTTTCGCGGTGATCATGGCTAACGACACTGCCTCGGCCCATTAATGAAGTAATCAACTGCAACTATAACATACTTTGCACCTCCTTTGGCTATCAATAAAACACCGATGATATCGATTCCTTGGACTGCGAATGGCCATGGATTGACCATTTGAGTATTTTCTATCAGTGGGGCTCTTGGTATTTTAGCAAAATTCAGGCACTTGTCAAACCTTCTTGTATAATCAGCTATGCCCCAGTTGACAGTTGGTCAGAAACACCCATAATGAAGAATATTCTTCGCAAAGTTCTGCATCCCAGTGCGGTTGCCACATGCTCCTTCATGAACTTCCTTTAGAACCCACTTGATCTCATCGTTGGCTACACACCGAAGCATGAGGATAGAGAAAAACTTCGTGTAAAGCACTCCTTGTATGATGAATTTTGAAGCTATGCAAAGAAATTGGTATGTTCACTTTTCATGTCCAAAAGGATTCTTTTTTGTAATTAACTTTTTGTTGGAGTCATCCATGACTCCTTCCCAGGCTCAGCCTCCAAGATCCAATCGACATCCGTCTGATCAATGATCGAAGCTGACAACACTTTCACCAAAACGAGACCTATGAGCTGTGCATCCGTGGAGCTGGCCAACTTTGCTAAAGAGTCAGTTTTCGCATTTTCCTCTTCGGGAATATACGTTATCGTGTAATATTCAATATCACTAAGCAGCCCAGGGGCCCGGTTTAAATAAAGAGCTAGCCTTGCTCCCTTCACTTGAAACTCAGTCCGCATTTGACATACCACCAGTTGGGAATCACAAAAATATGCAAGGTTTTAACTCCTAGTTCTTTGGTAATTTGGAGTCCTACACTCAAGGCCTCATATTCTGGTTCGTTATTGGTTGTGAGAAAATTGAGTTTCAATGCGTAAAAAATCAAATGTTCCCCAGGAGTCACTAACATGACTCTGGCACTAGAAAATCATTCGTTAGACATGCCATCAGTACACATCTTCCAACTAGCATTCTGTTCACCACTGCTCTTTGGGATATCATCTCACGTAATGTATTCAGCTATAAATATACCTGTTATCCCAACTTTTGGCAAAGTTGAGATATCCAAAATTTACTAAAAATCAATGATTATTATTCTTGAATATCAACTATGCATTGCAGGATAACCATGGATATCGATGAATTTTGTCCGAGTCCAGATCAGGCCACAATTGATAAGACATGACAAGCAAAGCTGTAGAAGCCAGCGTTTCAAGTTTCAAGTCAATCCAAGTTCGTATGCTCAAGATATGATGGTTTCAATTTGAGAAAGATAGCCCCTTGTTCGGTTCGAACCCATAGGGTACCCATGGTTCGAATCGATGGCCAGAGGTTATGTTTGAACCCATTGCTTTGAAACCATCTACTCCGAACCCATCCGGTATCCTTTCTTTGAACCCATGAAGTTCGAAGCCATCATCTTAGCAGTAGTTCGAACCCACGAGACATAGCCGTGCTTCGAATCCATCAGCCATCATGTACTTCGAATCGATTGCATTCGAATCCATCAGCACGTTCGTATCCATGACTAGAGCACTGTTTCATATCCATCAATGGGTCGCGTCTTCGTGTCCATGAACTTCATATCGATAACCCCAACACCTAGTTCAAATCGATGATCGTTTGAACCCATCATGGGGCTTCAGTTCGTATCCATCACATGTATCGATGCGAACTTACCATCGATGCGAAGGAAGCCCCCTCTCCTCGATTCGAACTAGGCAGATGCAGGCCAACAAGAGACTTAAGTAGTTGATTGATTCAAACTATGCAACGGCCATAGATACAAACGAGGCGAAGAACATGGGTACGAAGCATTCAACCTGGAGAGAAGACCGGATCGACTCGAAGGACGTGCGCCACGTCACCACTGAACCACGTGCATCCATGGATTCGAACTCAGGGGTTCGAAGCGATCGATTCGAACAACACAGCCAACCGAAAAACTCCAATTCGAATCGATCGTATCTCCTAAACCACTGATACAAATGCAACGAAATTTTCACAGTAGCTTCCATACAAGATAAAGATTGATCCTGCCAAGTTTCAGCTCGATTGGACCATTTCTTGATGGGTTCGAAGTCACTTCAAATCGATGTCTGATCGAGTCGAAACTTGGTGGGGTCGGTCACGTGGGTCCACACACGTGCCAGAAGAAGTCCCCCGAAGTTTGAGCGAGATCTGGACCTCCTACGCCTATAAATAGCACCCTGAAGCCTTCAGAAAAGGGGATCTTTTGGAGCTTCCACCACTGAACGTCCAGACTCTGCCGGATTCAATTCTACTCGTAACCATCACTGTTGTAAACGATTTAATTCAATATAATCGCTGTAATTGATTGTAATCAGCAAGGATAATCAATAAAAAGGAAAACCTTTGAAGTGGACGTAGGCCGGAGATAGCCGAACCACTATAAATCGTGTGTTCTTGTTCATAATTTCTGTATTGCTGCGTGTTGCTTGCTTAGATCTGTGATTTGTGTTTGAATATTGCTGATTTGTATTCCAACACTGGTGCTTTCACAATACTTGGGGTTTGTGACCAATTTTGGCACAAACACTTTGGTGCTTTCACCGAGAAGGACTAGCACCTGCTACATCAGATTCAGAGTTCAGATTCGAAAGTTTAAAGAATTCCAATTCAGAAACAATGACTCGACAAACAAGACAAAGAATTGATAGGAGCCAACAGGGAGGATGCCATGAAGCATCCTCAGGATCAGGAGAAGGACAAGCTTCCATCTACATCACCAGAGACGAGATGGAAGCTATGGCTAATTCATTACGCGAAAGCATGATGAAGACTCAACAGAAGATGCTGCAGAATTTCCTCGAACAAATGAGGGCGGAGAACGTGCAAAACCTTGGACCAACTACAACAACTGCGAGTGCAGGGCAAGGAATCAGGATTGCAGAAGCTAATGAAGGACAGGGTCAAGACCAGAATATAGGAGTTGAAGGTGATCAACAAGGACTTGGGGGCAGACCCTCAGGATCCGATACTGGAAGACCAACAGACGGAGCTCAACAAGCGGGAGCCAATGCATATGCTAGTGAGCCACCAGAAGAATACGTACCAGAATTCCCTTCAAGGCTCGGGGGGCAGGATAGGAATTTGGGAAGGAGCCAACCCCTAGACGGAGACGAGAGAATGATTGGCCTAATGCGACGAATCATGAGAGGAGGATTGCCTAGTGGAGGGCTGGAAGAAGTCAGTCGGAGTCCATTCACTCCGAACATCCGAAACGCAAGGAACCCTCCAAAATTCAAATTACCAACGCTAGAACCTTATGACGGGAGGTCAGACCCAACCATGCATATTACCAGATATATTAGGCACATGGAAGTGCTGGGGGCATCCGAGGAGGTGATGGCACGATGCTTCCCTCTATACTTGTCAGATTTAGCTGCGCTTTGGTTCAGACAACTGGAGACTGGATCAATCGGGACATGGGGCGAGCTTGTAGACTGCTTCATGAGACAGTTCAGGGTCCACGTGACGCGACCCAAGTGTGTGATGACTTTAGCCTCGATCAGGCAAAGGACCGGAGAGTCCATAAAAGATTTTCTACTGAGATTCAATGTGACGGTGACTTCTGTAGATCGCCCGGATCCATCAATGATTTTAATGGCGGCGGTAGCGGGAGTCGCGGAAGGTACCAAATTTAAGGATTCTCTAACTAAAGATCCACCATAAGATCTTGGAGAGTTCTTTCATAAAGCTGAAAAGTTCATCCGATTAGAAGAATCACGAGACGAGAGTCGGGAAATAAATGCCACACAAAGCGTAGGAACCTCCAGAGAACAGTCCAGAGCGGACAAGGGAAAGAGGAAACAGGATGACAGATATGATGGTCCTGATAAACGGAAGAAATTCCGAGAACCAAGATTCAGGCAGTACACCGATCTGACTGCAGGCCTAGAAAGAATCTACACTGAAACTCGGGGGCAACTCCACTATCGAAAGTCACCTATAAGGGATCCTACTGAGCGGGAGCGCAGGACTGGAAAATACTGCCTATTCCATGAGCTGGATAGGCACTCTACAGATGAATGCCGCCACTTGAAGGATGAGGTGGAAGAACATGCTAGGGGTGGTAGATTGTCGCAATTTGTCAGAGAACGAACAACGATAGCAAGACCTGAACAACTACCACCTCCAAATAACAGGAACGATCCTGGATCGGGATCACGACTCGTCATCCACTGATTGAAGATGGCAAGGGCCAAGTCTAGGATTGGGACTTTGGTCGAATAATTTTATTTAGATTTGTTTCAGAATAAACGGTTACTCCACTTACACATGTACGGGAACCGGAGAGATCCCTAGGCATGCTCCGAGATGGAGATAAACCGATATGCCCGGAGAGGCAATGCTTAGCTTTTTCTGATGTTTGAGATTGAACATCTAGAACTCGAATCTTAATAAATAAATTAGAATCTCTTGCAATAAATCTTTTTGACCGAAGAGTCAAAGAATGGACATTAAATGCCAATATAAACATGATCGCTTTATGACCCTACCCAGAGAGACGGGGTCCGGAGTGCAAGAAGTGAGTTGCTTCGCTGGAGAGCAACATGATCAACTCACTTAAGCGCTGTTTCCCCTTCACCGGAGAGTGACAGGACAGGATCCAGCAAGAGCCCGGAGAGGCTATGATCGGTCTCGAACGACCAAGACATCGCTTAATGTTCAGATACACTGAACCGGAGTGCAAGAAGTGAGTTGCTTCGCCGGAGAGCGACAGGATCAACTCACTTAAGCGCTGTTTCCCCTTCACCGGAGAGTGACAGGACGGGATCCAGCAAGAGCCCGGAGAGGCTATGATCGGTCTAGAACAACCACGACATCGCTATACATCCTAACCGAGACCAGAGTGCAAGGGATAGAAGGCAACGCCGGAGTGCAATAGGATCTTTCTATTCAATCACTAAGTTTGGAATGGACTTAGTAAGGGTTCAGAGTAGCCATTAATAGTCCGGAGAGACTACCGAACTTCATTCTCAACTTCTACGAAAAGAATGAATGCTGATTCGGCTTCGAACAGCCACAAACTTGATTGATAATACTGCAGCTATCAATGAAACATGAATTTACTGCACTCGATTTAAGACCGTTCAAAACATACCTTTTACAAAAAGGCATGTTTTGGGGGGCAAAGTGTTATCCCAACTTTTGGCAAAGTTAAGATACCCAAAATTTACTAAAAATCAATGATTATTATTCTTGAATATCAACTATGCATTGCAGGACAACCATGGATATCGATAAATTTTGTCCGAGTCCAGATCAGGCCACAATTGATAAGACATGACAAGCAAAGCTATAGAAGCCAGCGTTTCAAGTTTCAAGTCAATCCATATTCGTATGCTCAAGATATGATGGTTTCAATTTCAGAAAGATAGCCCCTTGTTCGGTTCGAACCCATAGGGTACCCATGGTTCGAATCGATGGCCAGAGGTTATGTTCGAACCCATTGCTTCGAAACCATCTACTCCGAACCCATCCATTATCCTTGATTCGAACCCATGAAGTTCGAAGCCATCATCCTAGCAGTAGTTCGAATCCACGAGACATAGCCGTGCTTCGAATCCATCAGCCATCATGTACTTCGAATCGATTGCATTCGAATCCATCAGCACGTTCGTATCCATGACTAGAGCACTGTTTCGTATCCATCAATGGGTCGCGTCTTCGTGTCCATGAACTTCGTATCGATAACACCAACACCTAGTTCGAATCGATGATCGTTCGAACCCATCACGGGGATTCAGTTCGTATCCATCACATGTATAGATGCGAACTTACCATCGATGCGAAGGAAGCCCCCTCTCCTCGATTCGAACTAGGCAGATGTAAGCCAACACGAGACTTAAGTAGTTGATTGATTCAAACTATGCAACGACCATAGATACAAACGAGGCGAAGAACATGGGTGCGAAGCGTTCAACCCGGAGAGAAGACCGGATCGACTCGAAGGATGTGCGCCACGTCACCACTGAACCACGTGCATCCATGGATTCGAACTCAGGGTTCGAAGCGATCGATTCGAACAACACAGCCAACCGAAAAACTCCAATTCGAATCGATCGTATCTCCTAAACCACTGATCCAAATGCAACGAAATTTTCACAGTAGCTTCCATACAAGATAAAGATTGTTCCTGCCAAGTTTCAGCTCGATTGGACCATTTCTTGATGGGTTCGAAGTCACTTCAAATCGATGTCAGATCGAGTCGAAACTTGGTGGGGTCGGTCGCGTGGGTCCACTCACGTGCCAGAAGAAGTCTCCCGAAGTTTGAGCGAGATCTGGACCTCCTACGCCTATAAATAGCAACCTGAAGCCTTCAGAAAAGGGGATCTTTCGGAGCTTCCACCACTGAACGTCCAGACTCTGCCGGATTCAATTCTACTCGTAACCACCACTGTTGTAAACGATTTACTTCACTATAATCGCTGTAATTGATTGTAATCAGCAAGGATAATCAATAAGAAGGAAAACCTTTGAAGTGGACGTAGGCCGAAGATAGCCGAACCACTATAAATCATGTGTTCTTGTTCATAATTTCTGTATTGCTGCGTGTTGCTTGCTTAGATCTGTGATATGTGTTTGAATATTGCTGATTTGTATTCCAACACTGGTGCTTTCACAATACTTGGGGTTTGTGACCAATTTTGGCACAAACAATACCAAAGCTTGATCCTAAATTGCACTCTGAGGGTGATAAGATATATCATATTGGCTCAACTCAACATTCCATTTCAACAGCCCTTCAGAAGTCTCTTGATGTTGCAAGACTTGTCACTAAGGCTGTTCGGTAAAAACTCAGATCGGATGAGCTTGTAATAGGGACAGAGCTAAAGAGATTAACATGCAATATGCAAGCTTTTCTAGCTTCGAATAATTTCTTTCTGCTCTTGTCAATCGCTTGCTGATGTAATAGACTCGTCACTGGATTCGAGATTCCTCACGAACAATTGTTGCACTCAAAGCATGCACCGACACTGCCAGATATATAAATAAATCCTCGTCATCCAATGGTAGTGACAGAATTGGGGATCTCTCTAAGTGATTCACCAGATCTTGGAATGTATCTGCACACTTTTGCATCCAAGTAAAAGTCCTTCCTTTCGGGCTTTTTGCTTTCTTAATCACGTCAAAGAAAGGGATGTATTTGTCAATGGCTCTGGAGATGAACCGACTTAGGATGACAACCTTTCCATTCAAGTTTTGGACCTCTTTGACCATTTTTGGAGCCTTTATATCCCATAATGCCTTTAGCTTCGTTGGATTGGTCTCTATCCCACATATATTCACAATGAAGCCTAAAAATTTCCCTTAAGCAACATCAAAAGAGCATTTCAAAGAGTTGAGCTTCATCACGTATTTTCGACAGATACTGAATATCTAAGCCAAGCCATCAACATGATTCCTTGATCACGGTGACTTCACGAGCATATCGTCAATGTAAACTTCACCGATCGCCCGATCTGATCTTTATACTTCCTATACTAGCCTTTGGTAAGCCAGTGTTCTTCAATCCAATGGGCATACAAAGATAGTAGAATAACCCTAAATCGATTATAAAACTAGTGCATTCCTGCTTTGGTACATGCATCAGAATCTGATTATACCCAGAATATGTGTCCATGAACAATAACAGCTCATGTCCAACTAATCAATCCACCAGTTGATAAATCCTTGAAAGTGGAAAGCTATCCTTAGGGCATGCCTTATTCAGATTGGAATAGTCAACACTTGTCCTCCACTTCCCGTTTGACTTCTTCATAAAAACTAGATTTGACACCCATTCCAGGTATAAAGCGTCATGGATGAAGCTGTTATCCTTCAACTTATCCGCTTCTTCTTTGAGTGCAGTGGATCTCTCCGGACCTAGGCTACAGTATTTCTGTTTCATAGGAACGCATTTCGGATAAACATTTAATGCATGGCTCGCTATCTTCGATGATATTCCATACATGTCATAGTGAGTCCGAGCAAACACATCCAGGTTTATTCAGAGAAAATCAATCAATTCTTTTATTATCCTCGTGCCAAGCTGGGATCTGATCTTCAAGGCCCATGTAGGATCATCCTGACCGACTAGAATGTTAAACCTTAGCTCGGCCAATGCAGCTCTTCCATCATTTGGCTTTTTTCTTGGATCCATATCCCCTCTTCCATCCTTTGGCTTTTTTCTTGGATCCATATCCTTATGGAACCGACTATGCTACCCGAGCCAAGGCTCAAGTGGTGGTTGCAATGCATCCAGAGCCTTAATGCAGAGAGTTACCTCTATGCCTTTTACTTTCTCTTTACATGTTTCCTCTTTAAGCTTAACAATGCAATATTCATGTCCAAGCCCTTAATCCCCCTGAACAATCCCTACACGGTTCTCTGTTGGGAACTTTATTGTCAAGCACCAAGGAGCGATGACCACTTTGAATTTAGCAAGGATCAAACGTCCTAGAAAAGTATTGTAACCAAAAAGTATATCCAACACAATGAAAGGCATGACTCCCACTTGCTTGTGATCACCCTCTCCAAGAAACACTAATACATCCATGCAACCCACTGGCTCAGTAGCCGGCCCGTTAAATCCCTGAATCGAGATTTACACGACTTTTAAATCCTTCACCTCCAGAAACATTTGATCATAGGCCTTGTGAAACAAGATGTTGACTGAACTCCCATAGTCAACCAGAATCTTCCTCACTACAGCAGGACTAATCATGGTCGAAATGACAAGCGGATCAATATTTGGGGCTTCCATCCCATTTGCATCTCTATTATGAAAAATATATCGTCAATCATACACCTGAGTTGTTTTATTGGAGCACCGTCTTCGATGGCAAAACAACTATCACTTACTGCATGCTTTAGTGCACTAGCATACCGCTCCATCTCATTCCATCTCCCTCAGCTGAATGCTGTCCACCTATAATTGTATTAATAACAAGACGTTTTTCAAGCTGCCTGGGCTTATCTACACCAGGCCCAGCTTGCCCCGGTTAGGGTTAGAAGATCCTTTCCCGGTGTCTTATGGGACATGAATAAACTGCTATAATTTCTTTTTCCTAATCAATTCCTCAATCGCATCGCGTAAATGTTTGCACTCATTGGTATTATGACCAATGAGTTTCATAGAACCTACTGAATTTACTAGACTTCCTTTCTTTTTCAGTTGACTCTCCCGAAGTCGGTTTTCAAAACTGTTCCTTTCCTTTAGTATCCAAATAAATGTTTTCAATAGAGTTTTCCAATGGGTTTAGTTGCCGAACTTTGGGATTCTCGACCGCTTCCTCGAATCAACTTCCTTTTCTTTGCTTTCGTTGGTATTCTTATTCTGTCCACCACTTTGATTTTCAACATTGACATCAAAATTTTCGGAACCCCCTTTGGATTGTTTCACAGCAACGTTTCTTTGTACTGTTTTTGCCTAACCTCCAACATCATTTCTTCAAGGACATTTGCATGCTTCTTCCAACAACAAGTATTAGTTGGTCTTTCTATAGAAAGCATCCATCATTGCTGGGGGTTTCCTCCCTAATCGTTCCTTGAAATCCATCTTGGGATAAATCTCCTAATTAGTGCCATTAAAACAACATCCTCCTGAGCATTACTTACTTCTGCCATTATCGTACGGAATCTATGCAAAACGTCCTTTAACGATTCTCCATCTCATTGAAAGAGGTCAGAAAGAGACATAATGTCTTTCGAATGTGTAGTATGCGTATGGAATTTTTCTATGAATTTTCACGCAAATTGACCAAAGGATTATATGGATTTCGACAGCATCTTAGTAAACCACATTATCGCCACCCCTTCCAGAAAGATTGGAAAGCAAACACATACCACTACATCACTAGCTCTGGTAGTATCCATATGCCAACCATACTTTATCAAATGTTGTCTTAGATCATTTTTCCAATCGTATGCCAGCATCATTGGCATCACGAACCTTCATGGTTATTACTTGTGTAGAATATTTTCCATGAATCGATTCCGGCTAAGGTAAGTACCATAATCATCATTGGTTCAATATTGGCTTTCATTGGTAAGTTTTCCGATCAGCTTAGTTAAATCTGGTTCAGTTGGTTCTACGGAATGACAGTAAGTGTGATCCACTCCATGTGTTTGGCTTGGCAAACACTCTTGGGTTGTTTCATAATACCTCGGTTCTCTTGATATCGAGAGAATCGTGCGTTCAATAGTCAGATAGTTCCTTCGAGGCAGTTCTGCAGCACCCACCTGATCTCCAATATTCTAAGCATCCGGAACAGGTCCAGAAGTCAAACCAGCAACATCACTCGGGAGTTGAGTAATATAGCCCATAGATAATGGTTCAGTACCGAATGGTCTTGATGTTTCGGTACCTATCCATATTCCTTGGCCATGGCTTGTGCCTGGACTTTGTTTCAGCCTTCCAGCATCTTTACTTAGCATTTTTTGATTTCCATCCCTCTGTTTATGCTTCGACGGTGAGGAACTATCTGATTCTGCATTGGAAGATGCTCTTCCTGCATGTTTCTCCTATGACCACTAGTCAGTTTAGTCAGTTATCCACTTAACTTATTACGACTTTCTTCTAGTTTGTCCTCCATCTGTTTCATCATATGGTCCATTTCAACTCCAGTGACCACATCAGTCGGGTTTTGAACATCCATAGCGGTTGGCTGCGTAACCTCTTCAGCAAGTTGAGGATCAATCTCAACAACATCATCTACAACATGTGAAGTGGTGGAACGATCTCTTATGGGTGCCATAACAACAAACACTTATGTAGATTTTCTTAAAATCGAGTAGTAGGGAAGTCTAAAATGAAGAAAAATTGGATCTACCTCTCGGATTTAGAATATCCAACAGTATATGATGGATCCAAATAGGCCTGAGAATATCGTCTCTCGATGAAAGCACCAAAATGTTAGTGTCAAAAATAGCACTAACACCCATAAAATATTGTAGAGAAATAAATGATGAAAAATAAATTAATAATGAGAAATAAATAGTAGAAATCGATTTATAGTGGTTTAGCAAGGTGTGCCTATGTCCACTTAAAGGTTCTTATCGTTTTATTGCCGAAAATACAACAAGTGTTCCTATGGTTTGTCATCGAATGATGAACAATTACAAAAAATAAGTACAAGTGGTGAAATGTGAAAAAGGTCATCCAAATGAATCCCCTCATAGTCTTTTTATAGGTGTAGGTCGGCGGACAAGCCTCAGGCACGTCCAAACCCACGTTCTCCATGATCTCGTGGTAGTTTCTAAAGAAGAAGACATGGCCGTCTCAGCATTCTCTATGGGTCAGTACCTAACCATAGATATGGGTTGTACGGACCCATAAAACTTTGTCAATCATAATTCTGAAATTTTGGAGATGGTTGTTTAACCATTAGCTTTATGGTTCCATAGTTTGTTTCAGTCATTTTAAGCTTGCTTTTGGGTCCAATTTATGGGCTCGGTGGGAAGCTGAAGTTGCTTATTTGAAGTGCTTGAGAAAAACAGTATAGGGCTTCATGCAAACGATGATATAGAGCTCAGAATGGGATTCAAGATCTTTGGCTACTATGTGGTGAGAGGATGGGACCATCTTCACAAGGTTTTATGGGTCAACACCGAACTATAGACTTAGGGAGAATCTCCTTTGTTTATTGAGTGATGTGCTTTTTTTTAGTCCTCGGTCTTAGTTCAACTACTCCCTTGAGCCTTCTGGTTATTCTCTTGGGTTGTTTCCTTCAATAATCTTTGTGTGTGTGACTTTTTTAATCCGACTAAGTTTTGTCGGGTCAAAAGGCCGGATCATACTCACCAAAATGCACACGACTAAAAATCAAAGCTACCACAACTTCGCTCCAACCATTGGATCTACTTTCTTTTTCAAAAACTTCACTTTGGACCTTAGAAGGTTGATTTTTGGTTCGGCTTAGGGTATATTGTACTCAGCCTTGGCTTTGAGAGGTGGTTTTGGTTTGGTTTTTGGAAGCTAAGTGAAATAGAGAGTAAAAGGAAGGGTTTTAAGCAGTTTTTAAGGGATTTAAAAGGAAATGAAGAGATTTTTAACTTTAGAATTTTTTTTGAGAATCCATGGAAAATAAGAAGAGCTTGAAATGGAAGAAACTAAAGTTTTAAAAATGAGAGAATGAAATGAAAATGAGAATGGAAAAAAGAAAATCGTGATTTATATAAAATGGAATATGAAAATTACCTTTTGCCCTTTGGTCCTTTACCCTCCACACTTTTGTGCCACATCACCTCCCCTCTGACCCTATTCTACACGCAACCACCAAACCACCCCATCACATCACCACCTTTTGAATGTACTAGAATGAGTTATCATGATGTGTGACATTTCATTTTTCTTTTTTTTATTTACTTAATTTTAAAAAGAAAAGTCAACCTACCATATTTACCTAAATAAATAATTGTAACCTTTATAACCCTAACTGCTTCTTTAACCCAAACATATGTTATATATATATATATATATATATATATATATATATATATCTATGTGTGTGTGTGTATACTCTAGCGTGTACAATGTTTTCCGACAACTTTTAGATGATGTAAAGTTGAAAATCCGAGAAATTATTTTCAAACATATTTTTGATTTTTCTCCAAATTAATTACTTTTGTAAACAAAATTTAAAAACAATTTCACCATTATAATTTATTATTTAAAATAGGTTTATTTGAGCTTTAAAATCAATAGACTAATTATTTAAAATATATCAAATAACCTATTTAAAACGATTAAATTTTGGGTCGTTACAACTGCTTTTCCCAATTCCTTTGTATACCTTAAATTCTTGCACCTTGATCATTTCCCTTCCTATCCTTCTTTTGCCATCTCTCGTCTATCTTATTAAAACTAAACTTCTTGGGTGTAAACGCCCTTAACACATTACCTCTTAGATCTTGGCTCGTAGGTTACGAGGTGAGCTTTGTTGAATGCTTTATGAATCATCAGTAAATATACGTCATCGTTCTTATTTGTAGTTTGGCCCAACATGTTATCGGTTCGCTAATCAGGATTGGATCCGGTGTACTTCTGGTTCGGAGTCGAATAAAGCCATGTGCCTATATAAGCTCCTAAACCTCCTCTTAATTACCACCTTTATTCATTTTTCTAGTTCCCTAAAACTTTGAGCTTTCTCATCTCCCTTCCAACTACAGGTGCCGATCTCTACTATAAATGCCTTTGAATTATCATAATCATCATCTGGGACCAATATTTGATCTGGTAAGCCCCCATTTACCTATCTATGCATTCATGTTATTGAATTGTATGCAATGGTTCGTGTTTTGGTTAGTAGTAGGCTAACGTTTAGGATTTTTATTTGCTCAGCTTTGGTTGAACACGAAGGTTGTGGTATGTTTATGTTGGGAGTGACTCGAATTGCGAAAACATGATTACAAAATACCTTTGAATCGATAGGTCCGTAGATTTCTATCTAGGGCTCGGTTGCTCAGGTTTTAGACTACTTAACAGAGGGCTGGTAATTTTACACTAATAGTATACTGAACTTTATGAAATCCTTTATTTTTCTTCTTAACATCATTCATCAATTCACTGCATTTTCCATTGCATACATACACATACATACATTCACAAACACTTATACATCTTGCAATGGTTCATGAGATAGGATATTACATTAGATAGGTACATCGAGTCGTCGTTGGACTCGTTCATAGAATGCTTCTGGAGATCTGACTCCATCTTCTTTTTCTCCTACGAAATTTGCACGTCAGGGCATTGGACTAACTTGCCCAGTTCTGGTCGATCTCCAATATATGGATATTGGCCCCTCAACTGTTAGTAGATCCCATTGATTCCAAGGCCTCCATCCTAACTTCTAGGTAGTTGGACATAATTATAGTTATTCATGGCCTTCTTAGGGAAGAACATCATTTTCCTACTCCCACACAACGGGCTCATGCCCTATTGGAAGGATACATGACTTACTCTAAATATTACTTTGTGTCTAGGGCTCCACCTCCTCTTTTCCAATGGAGCATAGGTTTCTTAGTGTACCTGAAGATTCCTCCAGTCCAGTCGCATCCTAATGGCTCTATTATTCTAACCGGTCTATAGGCTATTTTTAAGAGGGATTTTCAGAAGCCCCTTACTCATCTGTAGATAAGTTTTTTGCCGTAAAGAGCAAAATGGAAGGGTCCCATTTTATTTATATTGAAGCGGGGAGTAAGTTCAAGCCTGTGCAGTTAATGCCCGCTATTATCCCACTATAACTCTGCTATATCTCATAGCGGATTTCTACTGCTACGATTTTTCCATATAGCCTCAAATATAGCCTTTTCACTTTAATCCCTGCTATATCCCGTTATTCCCGCTATTTCGGTTATATCTTCTTTAAAAGAAATGAAATGAAAAATGACATTTATGCATCATAAAAATTATGAAATTAATTTATTTAATTGAATTTTTAATATATTTCCAGTAATGAAAATACTCTAATATTTCACTAAATTTATTATGTTATATAACAGTTTTACGTTATTTACAATATATTCGCACATGTTTTTATTTAATATTATTTGTGTATTAATTATAATTCAATTGAATGTTAATTTTTCATTTAATTACCATTTATATATTTGTAAAAATATTAAGTACAAGTTTTATATGCTATCTTAGAGTCATTCGCTATATCTTGCTATATCCTCGTCGTATCCCCGCTATGACTTTTTACACCTCCGTCGCATTGAATCCGTCAAGCGCTTTAACTGCACAGGTTCAAGCCAGTCGAAAACCTGTATTCCAAATACAACACGTTCAAAAGAGAGCATTTCTTCATCAGAGATGACTCTCCATGCTTCCATCAGTGGCGTTTTGGATGCAGTTCTCTTTGTTCTACCCGTTTTCTTTCCTCCTTCGGATGCATTCCGGGAGGTTCCTCGTTTAATTATGATGATAACTTGAGACAGCTCAGACTATCGGTCACCTATAGCTTAATCAAGAAAGGCAGGCTACCTTCAACTCATAAGCCAACAAAGAAAAATGGGAAAAAGCTCGGCTATTGGTGAGACAAGTGAAGCACCATCCTCTCAGTCCTCCATCTCCGGCGTTGTCCTGGCTACAAATCCACTTGGAGTTGCCTCTACTGTTTTATTGGTCCAGAGGAGCTGACATTAGGCTCCTTTAGAATTAAACCTCGTAGAGGCAGTCGACTTATGACCTTAAGGGAATAGGATGAAGATAACATCCATACAGAACAATAGAACATGTAGGCTCCCGCTCTCATGACAATCCACACCGTAGTGAAGCACATTCTCCCAGGCACATTGTCCTAGATAGCTCACTTAATTTAGAGGCAGAGGAAGCCTTATAATGAATTTTTGGTTCCGAGGAAGTGAAAACCTTCATCCTTAGAGATATTTCCATATCTGAATATCTTGTGGACCTAGAGCTACGAATTGATTGTGGGGATTCTACGTCAATGGCAGAAATTCAACTACGGTCGAAGACCTATTAGGACCCAAAGGGTTCATCCAGATGCCCTACACTTCTACCTGCACATACACACACTCTCACATACATGCACCATAGTCATCCACCTTCTGGGCATTTCCTTGGTTCTAATTCGCCGTCTTTATGAAATTACAGAAATCATGAGTCGAAAAGAGGGAATCTACTATCCAAAATGAAATAACTGAGGCCCGGGGTACCTTCCAAAGACGTCCACAAAGATGCATCCTCATTTGGACCAAGTGAAAATGTAAGGCAGTCGGCTGTAGAGATTAAGACGGGGAGATCGTATTTTACTGCTCGGCTAGAGACAAAAGCGACAAGATCCTAAAGATGACTCTTAAAAGAGTTATCGCTTCCCCAACAACAATTCAAAATCCAAAGCCCCTTGTCGGTCCTCCAAATCTCCTCGAACTTCACCTTTCCTATTATCCGACTCGAAAACTTCTAAGCAACACATGAGGATGGATAAGAGAGGAGCAGTCGTCCCGAACCCTAGAAGAAAAGACGAAAGGAAGGATAAAGTAGGAGCAATTGTCGTTATTGACCCCACAAATCTAACTTTGATGAGTTCAGCAACCCTAACAACCTAGAGATCCCTTTCCCACTTGCTTGTTGATGTGCCTCCCCTCACTTTTTCAGAATCGATCAATCTTATTACGGATGGTAGCCGTAAAGGCCCTTTTAGTGTTTCATGGAAAAGTAATTAAAGCTGGGGAGGAAATCGGCAAGAAGAACGTTGAGCAAAATCTAAAGATCTTTGAATAGAGGAAGCAACTGCACTGAAAGGACTTAGATCGCAAGGTGAGGTTAGATTCATTGGAGAGGTCTCAAAGGAGACCGAGAAAATGAAGATCGCCCACATTGAGGAGCTGACAAAACTAAGAGAAGAGCACTTCCAAAATATCCAGGCTACCAAAGATGAGTGCCACGCAAAGGCTGGGCGGTTATTTGAGGACTACAAAAATGCTAAGTCCAAATTCACAAAGAGGCTAGACAAGCATAATGTAGCAGCTAGGAAATTAGAGCTCGATATTGTAGAGTTAAAGAAAAAAGTGGTAGAATGGAACGTGAAGAGGGCCTCTCTTCGAGAAAGACTCGTGACCGCGACTGCTGAAAAAGCCAATGTGTCAGGAAAAGTGAAAGACTACGGAAGGAATGCAATTAAATGGACAATCAACTTAATCAAGTAGTGGGGATTTTAGATGAAATCTACTTTAGGATGTTAACAGAGAAGAGCTTTTTCACGATGGACGATTATCAGGAAGCCATGGCATTCATCCACTAACGGCTGATCGTAGAGGCCAAGACTGCCAGTGACCAGGGAGGCCCTTCCGCCTAGAAGATATTGATGCCCGCTTTGTAACAGAAGAGAGGGATGTTGTTTGCCTTGGCTATATCAAGTTGGCAAAGGTAGAAAAGGCCCGCAAGGAAGAAGAGTATAGGGAAAGGAATGTGGGTCCAACTTCCAAGGTGATGACACAAGGTCAAATCCCAAAATTAGTCATTTACGTCACCATGCATGATGTCCCTTTAACCGTTTTCACCTTTTTTAAATGTCCCCATCATTTATTGGCAACGGAATCTGCCCCCTCCTCCAAATGACGCTCTACCTCATGGCAATGCTTCAGTCTCTCGTAATGGAGGTAGGATTCTTCTTTATGGTCGGGGCCACCACTAAGTATGTTTGTGCCTACTTAGGAAGAACCATACTTGAGAGTCCTCCCCATTTCTCTATAGGTGACATGCTTGTTATGAATCCTTTTGAGGCTATAACCACGTCAAAAGCCTCATTACTAAAAGATGTGCCTCCAAGCTCCTCAGATCCTCCTGTCGATGAGGCTCGTGATAGGATGATTGATGCCACAAAGGATGATGTCGACATTGAGATCTTAGGTACCACAGAGTCTGTCGAGGACTTCATAAGGGGGAAGCTTTAAAATAGGGCCTCTTGGAAGGATTTCCGGTGTACCATGAAAAGATCAAACTTAAGGTATTGGAAGACTTAGAGATAATGAAGAATTGACAAGTGAAGCTTGACAAGGTTGCCACCACCCAACAGAAGGATGTGTAGAAGGAAAAGGAGGCCTCAAGATCCAAGCCGGCTAAGAAGAGCAATTCTTCCAGAAGCTAGTCTAAGTGAAGGCGGCGGTTGCCTTCTTTCGGCCTTGTTTTTTATGTTTGGGATAGGCTGTTGTATATTTTCTTTGCATTAACATTGTTATCCATGCTTGGTTAATTTTGTTTTTTTGGTGAGGTCAAGTACATGTTACTTTCTAATATTTTTAATCTTAAACTGTAAACGTCTGGATGTTTGTCAGTATGATTTGCACATTTACTATATTTGCATACCTTGTTTTACCCTTTCTGCTTGTCAATTATTATGAGATTCACGCATATCTCAAGCAAGTTTGATTTGATAGTTTCTACCTATTATCCTCGAACCCCATCGTCTACCGTTGGCAAAATCCTGAGCTGATAGTCGAGGGTGAACCAACTAGGCAGCGTTCATGTCTTGACCATGATAAATTGGGTTGTTAATGATCGTCTATGGGTTTGAAGTAATTGTCAACAGTGAATGCCCAACTAGGGTCACTCTGATTCATCGTTGCCGATGGGAAACTTTGGGCCAATCATTAATAATGCACACTCAGTCAAGGACACTCTTGGCCATCGCTATTGGCCAAAAGTTTGAGCCAACCATCAATGAAAGACACCCGGTTGGGGTAACTCTGGTCTATCACTTTTGGTGAGAAGGTTAAGCTAATCTTCAATGATGGATAACCGGTTAGGGTCACTCTTTTCCACCACTGTCGGTGAGAAATTTGAGCCGATCATCAATAATGGATGCCTGATTAGGGTCGTTCTATTCCATCACTACTGGAGAGAAATTTGAGTCGATTTCAATGATGGACACCCGTTAGGGTCACTTTGGTCCACCACTACCGAAGAGAAGTTTGTGCCGATCGTCAATGATGGACACCTGATTAGGGTCACTTTGGTCCATCACTATTGCGATAACGCTGTTTCACCTCCGAGTAGAGAAGCTAACTCTTCGAGCTTGGGTGACATTTTCTCATAGTGTTTATGTTAATCCAATGTGTTCAAACTGTAGTACAAAATTATATTTTCTACTCAGTACTTGTCATGATAAAATTTTAAGGCAATCTCACTTTAATATAATTCATTTCATAATTGTTTCAGTTACAAGATTACAATACAATAGAGAAATAGTATAAACTTAAGTAAAATAATGACAGAGATTCTATGCATTCTAGGCTTTTCTGAATATAGCACCATCTACCGTGTTTAGGAAGAAAGCTCCATTGTTGTAACACCCCGTAAAATTAGTAACACTTAATAAATAAATAATATGACTCCATAAATGAAATTTGAACAAATGACAAAATTTAGCCATGAGACTTGTACCATTATATTCACGATAATTTTCTTAGCAACTTTCATAATAAGAGTTTGGTAATCGGAGCTCAAATGAAAGCTTTATTAGCGTTTGAAGTTTTCAGAGCAAAAATAAAAAAAATGAAATAAAAAAAATAAACTATAACTAAATTCTGACACCATCGGTCGACTACCTCTTTGTGTCGGTCGACCGCTAGCGATCGGCCGTTTATAGAGGAGCGCTCGATCATCATCAAGTTGAGGCTAGGGTTTGAGGCTTGGCCAAACGGCCTATATTTAATTATATTAATCTAACAGATACGATTGATTCGAGAGCCTATAAATAAAGGCTTAACCCCTCACTTCTCGTCTCATATTTTCTAATCCAAGTAGCGAAGCTTTTCCGTTTTCCCTTCTCTATTACTTCTAAAAATTATATAATATTATATATATAATTGGAAAAGGCTAGAAAATAAAAGGTAGGAAGAGAAGGAGCGAATCAATACTGCAGAAATAGAAAATTTTTATTATTATAAATCTATATTCCCCTTAACCCCAAATCTCTTCTCAGATTCTAGTTCTAATATTATGTAACTTTTCCAATCACCAATGCTGTTCTGACCCCTTTCTTTTTACAACCCACATGGTAGGTTTAGAGAGACAGGATACTGGAGCAAGATGAAAACGATAGATGGCGAAGTCTTCTTAATCATGCTAGGTGTAGACGAAGTAATTAAATATCCAAGGAAGGATATTCCGAGGCAATGGCCTTAGTCAATACATATGTTATATTATATTTTTCAATTCCGCTGTAAGTTTACATTGATCGTACTCTAATATACATGTGTTTATTTTAGATTACTAAAACCAACGATCAGTGTCCTGATGGACTTGGATTTTGATTTAGTCGAAATTCATGTCTGTTATGGTGCAGGTTGTTGCATATGGTATTGGAGCATAGGTTACCAATCATAGGATATAGGATACAATGAGAGAACATGTTTGTATTTACCTATAATCATATAGAAATTATACATTAAACTCTATAAATTCTAACTACAGAAGTAGTTGCAACCATATTCCAAAAGGATGGCCGAGGCAACTATGAGTTGAAATAATAAGTAGCTTTAAATTTAAACTCCTATCTCGATTATCCCAACAGGGCATAGGTCGTATCGTAAGGATTGGACCAAGAAGAGCATGACTGCATGTAGAGGCACCCTAGACGCTGAATGATACTTTACTCCTTTGTTAGGCCAAGACTGCCTTATGATTGTAGATTTCAATGGATTGCCCATTGAAGATGTACATTCCATTTAGATAGACGGAAAGTAAGAAACTATTAGTTGCAAGCATTTGGAAGTAAGAAATGGTAGGAGCAGAGCAGGATGTGACGAAGGAGTGGAACAAATTCTCGCAAGAAGGTGTACGCTAATTGCCACAAGATGATAATCAAATTTTTATGAAGATTGAGTAGGAAAGAAGAAAATTTCAAAAAATGGACAATTAAAGTCCATTTCTACGTTTAACCCCATGTGAAAGAATTTGATAAAAATATTTTTGAAAATTCCTTGAAATTTTTTGAATGGGTTTTTCAAAGGATTTATTGGAAAGTGGTTGACTTGAGAAAGTAAGGAAATTTGAAAATTTGTTGGGTCAAAAGATTTTAATTAAAGACTTTCGGTAAAAAGTTTTTTTCAGTTTTGAAATTCTTAGTTTAAAATTGGTTGAGTCAAAAGTTTTCGATTCAAAGATTTTTTATAAACGGATTTTAGTTTTAGAAATAAATGTGAAATAGAGCATAGATTGGGCTCGATAATTTTTCCTATTTTCTAAACTTGGAAGTTCCAATTTAAAATTATTTCTAAAGGGAGGATAAATGGATATGGTACTTGATAAGAATGAGGTAAAGAGAATAGAGGGTAAGAACACCCAACAGATTAAATATAAATAACATTAGAAATTTATATTAAAAAATAGGATTAGAAATCTAGTTAGAAATAATATAGGAGAAAACAATAAGAAAAGGATAGGAAGAATGGATAAATTCCATAAATATGTATTAATTGCTCATATGTTTTAGATAGATGCTTAGATAGATGTGGCAATTACTCATGTCTTAGAAGTCCCACTCTTGTGCTATTAAAATTCCACCAAAGGTGGAAACAATGATAGTATGAGTATAGGAATGTAATAGGGTGGGAGTTATCCTTGTCCACTCCGCTTCATTGTTTAAAGTTATAGAAGATGTTTTTAAAAAAATGTTTGGTACGACAATTGGATTCAAATGCGATTAATGTTTCGAGTTAAAACACCTACTTCTAAAAGAAGTAAAATCTCTGTTGTAGAAAGTCCTTAAAAGGTAAAATTGGTTAGAATAGAAAACAAATTCATGGTTCCTTTTTGAATCCAAGAATTTTTTGAAAATGGTTCCTAAGTATATATTTTCGAAGGTAGAGGTTTTGGATTAGGTACTTTATGATTGTGAAATTTTAGTTTTATAAAGAATGGAGAGAACCAAATCAAATATTTAATATGGAGTAGATTGAGATCACTATTTAGGTAAGATAGGATAAAGGTTTTAGGCTATGAATAAACTAACTATGAATGCTCATAAGGTAGCAATAAAGAACCTCCGTTGAATATAAGGAATGTTGGTACGAACCTAGGAATATTTTGGTAGAGATGTGTAGAAGCCATGAGGAGAACCCTCAAATGAATAAGAAATGACCAATTGCAAGTCCCAGGGTATACTCGCATGAAGGATCAATGGTATAGAGGAAGTAAATACCAAAGTTTGAGGATACTATCAAGAGATTTTGATTTAGAGAAGATAGTAGTATGGTTGGAGAAGAGTGTAGTGAGATGACAAACATATTTATGGGATGTTGGTTGATTCAAGTTAGAGAAGGTAGGATAGGTGGTAGGAAAATTATTCCACTAAGCTAATTTTCCAATGAGTCATTACAAATGTGCATAGTTTATATTTTTAGCCACTGTAGTGTAGGAATGCACAATTTATCCCATATCGGGTATAATGATTAAAGTAACGGATGGACCACATTTATTAAAAGTCAATAAGGAGAGTCAAGGAAGGCGAGTGATAGTGAAATGATATATTAAAGATGTCCATCTTAATTTAGTAATGAGTGTTAGGGCCACAACTTCATTAACACCGGTTGATGATGAATTGCAGCTTCCAACAAATTTTCTTTTAAGATTTTTGGGTTGTAATCACTAGTTGTCTCTCCTAGGTTATTTATAAAGTATATGATATGCTATGAGATATATTCCTATTTTATCATTGGGTTAATTTTATAGATGTGATATATTTATATTGAGAAATAATGTAAATAAGAAATCTCATAAGGACATTTAACTAGTGATAAAATGTTGATAAGACTATAAGTTTATAAAATAAATTATGAAATTAAGTTAGCAATTAGAAATTAAAAATGCTTCAATCACAAAAACATTAGGATTTTGGAAAAAATAAATTTCAGCGAGCGAAAGACGTGGGAAAGTTGTTGCGAAATAACGGGTTACTATCCCTATGCCTTAAAAGCTAGAATTAATGAACACACTTGTAAGTAGTTTGTTGTTTTACAATAACAAGAGTGTTCGTCAAATTTAAGGTTAACTACACAATACTAGGGTCAATTATGTACACTAGCTCATAGACTGAGTCCCAATTACATTAAGACGTGGTCAGATTTGTTTTAAGGATGTAGCGACAAATGTTTTGAAATATTGTGTTGGAATGCTTTTGAATTTTTTTTAAATTCTTTTGAGAGGATGGTTTCAAATATTTTTGGAAATTTGACCAAGCGCTTTTGGAAAAATTTATGGAAAATGGAAGTTTTTCAATTTTCTAAGGCCATATGCTTAACATAAGGTGGGTCGACTTGCTACTGAATATGAATTTTACTGTCCGACAAAGGTGATAGTATAATAAACATAGATAATAACAAAGTAAAAGGCTGTTTTAGCCTTGGAATTTCTATTTTCATACCTTGTTGATACTATAAAAAAATTATGCTTAGGATAACTCCGTTTTAGTATCCAAAATTAAACTTCCTTATGCGAATTGTAATTGGAAATGTTTTGGGGAGCAAAAGAGAATGTTCCAAGGTACAATGGAATATGTATCCAAAAGAAGGGTGGAAATGTAAAAGTTTCCATTTAAATTTCTTTTCCAACATAGGAATATAGATTCAAAAACTGGATTTTCAAATTTTTGGAAGTTAAAAATTATGTATTAGGGTTTGGACATAGGAATTGGATGCAAAATTGGTTGAACCATACTCTAACTTCCAGAAATGTGGAAATTATTGTGTTGAAATGGATTTTCGGAAACCTGCATACATATAGAACTGGCAATATATCTCAGATATTTGCATCATATTTTCAAATTGTTTTTAAAAAGAATGCATTCATATATGATGCATCGATTTAGAGTCATTTTACATACACATTTTATATGTTGTGATACACCGTGCACTTGTACACGTTTGGCTGCAAAATTGGTTGTACTCTAATTGGTTGGATAGCTTAATTGGTTATGCATTATTTACATGATTCAACTCTTGAAGAATTTCGGGGATGAAATTCTGTTAAGTTAGAGGAGGGGAGAATGTAACACCTCTAAAAATGGAATTTGAGAAAATGATGAAATTTGATCATAAATTTGTACCATTATGCTCGTGGCAATTTTCTTAGCAACTTTCATATTTGGAATTTCATGATCGAAGCTTAAATGAAAAAGTTATTAGCATTTGAAGTTTTCAAAGCAAAAAAAATTAAAAACGAAATAAGGAAATATATTATAACTAAATGCGGACCCCACCATTCGACCCTCTTCTTGGGCCAGTCGATTGCTAGCAGTCGACATCATATAGAGGAGCGGTCCACCGGTCATCAAGTTGCGGCTACGGTTCGAGCCTTAGTAAAATGGTCTGGATTTAATTTTTTTAATCCAATGAATACGATTGATTTGAACACCTATGAATAAAGGCATAACCCCTCACTTATCTTCTCATATTTTCCGAACCAAGCAGCGAAGCTCTATCATTTTTCCTTCTCTAATACTTCTAAAAATTATAAAATACTATATGTCTACATATAATTGGAGAAGGGTAGAAAATAAAAGAGAAGAAAAAAAGCAGCGAATAAATACTACGGAAAAAGGTAAATTTTATTATTATAAATATATATTCTTCTTAACCTCAAATCACTTCTTGGATCTTTAATTCTAATAGTATGTAACTTTTTCACCAGAACACCGTTATCCCTCCTCCTTATTACAACCAATATGATCGATTTAGGGAGACATGATACCGGAGCAAGACGGGAACGGTAGATGGTGAAGTCTTCTTATTCATGCTCGGTGAGTATAAGGCAATTAAATATCCAAGAAATGATATTCTAAGGTAGTAGCCTTAGTCAATACGTACGTTATATTATATTTACCAATTCGGTTGTGAGTTTATATTGATCGCACTCTGATATACCCATGTGTATTACTGTAATACCCCCACCTCTAAGAGCAGGCACTTAACCGAGGTAACAGACCGAATAGACTTAGCCGACCTTAACCGAAAAATAGGTTAATCGAACTTTTGGTTAACCGACAGATGTTAACCGACCAAAATTGGTTCGCTTTATCGTGGTTATATATCGGTTAACATAAACTATTTCTACTTGATCAAAAATGACCAAATCCAATATTTAAATTATTAAAAATAGGTAAATTTTGATTTTGATAGTCATAATATATCAAAAATTCTGAGAAAAAATGAATTATAATTTAATAAATGAGAGTGTTTGCATAAAGTTCTGAATGAAAAATGTTGACGGTGTTGAATTTGATTTATTGAAAGCTAAATACTTTGCTGTTTTATTAAAGTAGCCATGTCTTCATTGTTTTAAATTTTTAATCTAACATATGCTTTCACATACATATACCAATGTGAATTATATTTTTGCCAATCTCTATTTTTTTCACTTTGAGTTATATTTTTGCACTAATGTAGCGTTAAAGCTATTGTAGTTTTTATTTCATTTCTTTTATTTAAGAAACTTTTTTGTGAAATTTAATTATTATTATTGTTCTAGTTATGCTTTCTTATATGGTAAATTAATGCATATTGGTGGCCGTTTTGTTTATGATATTTAAAAAAAACTAGTCGACTTCAAATTCCATCTTTTGGTACCAATTTAGATTAATCGCTAAGATAGCGGTTTAATTATGGAAATAATTTTTCAGTTCTTGAAATGCCTAAAATAGTGTGTAAAGTTAGCTACAATCACCTTTTATATATCTGAATGTACATGTTTATTCATCTGTCATGAGTTATATAAACTTTGTCCAAGCTATTTGAATCATGAAATATGATGCGGCTCGTTTGATTCTCATTTTGGCGCTAACTTGTTCCAAGTCTTATATCTATACAATACCATTACTACCGAGTTAGATTTCAAGAGCACACATGCCTCCTTCATATTTTGTGAAATGAATAGTCACGTTTTTTATTCCAAACTTTGAAATGTGATAAGTTTTTCTACATTAATTGAATTTAAGAATCATTTTCACTATGAAACCTCAAATTTAATATGCTTTCTAATGATATCCATTGTTGATAGCTAAAAATAATTTTTTTAAATCATAATTTTATATAGCAGTTTTAACTGCATTTGTATAATCTAACTATTTTGTGTCACCGCTGTGTACGGCGTTTTTGTAACAGCATTATTATGGGCGATTATAACCATTACACTGTAGTTTTACCTAGATTATTATAATGCAATTATTATCTTTTAACAAATTTGAAAGGAATTTTTTTCTGAACTATACAATTATGGTTGCCTTTGAATATTGTAACTGCATTATGTAATAAAGTATTGGTTGTGATAGTTTATTCAAACTTAATGCAGTTACAATTTAACCCCATCAAAAAATGGTGTAATAATTTATAGGCATTTTTTGGAATTAATTTAACCACCTTAGCATTTTTTAATTGCATTTACTATTGATGATTTTGACTATATTCGATAATTTTATTCAATTTTAAAACAATTATAAGTTAATGAAATTAAGAAAATGCAGTTATAGTTTACCAGCAGGTTTTGGTTAAATTTAACTATATTTGAAGATTTTTAACCACATTTATATGAGGTAGTAATAAATTTTGCTACATTTCATGAATTTATTCAATCCTAATACAATTAAAATTTAACTACATTAATAAAATGCAGTTATAATTTAATGATAATTCTGAATTATGCATGGTAGCAATTGAATTTTTCAACTATATTTATGTGATGCGGTAATAATTTTGGTTGTACTCTATGATTTATTCGAGCTTATTGTAGTTAAAATTTAAATGTATTAAGCAAAAGCGGCTATTATTTTGCAGTATTTTCGGAATTAAGCAATTATTGTTGCATAACAACATTTGTGTGATGCAATACTAATTTTCGCCCTAGTAGATGATTTTATTTGATGTTAACGATAGTAGCTTAACCGCATTATGAAAATGTAGTTGTAATTTTAAACGCACACCAAATATGAATTGACTTTAACTGCATATTGATTAATTTTGTACATGCTGATTCGAATGATGCAATTATATTTGCATTTTGAATGATGCGGTTATAAATACAATATCTATATGAAAGGCTATAATTTTCAAAAAAAATCAACGATTGAATATTTACATATGAATAACACATATCATTTAAAAGATCATAAATATGTTGGTTCAACGGTGGAAACTGTTTGTCAATCTGATGTTTCTAGAAAATGTTATTGTGTTTTGAATATTTGAAATTTATATAAGTATGAAGTATTAAAATATGGGTATAAGAATAGCAGTTACTAATAAAGGATATCAAAGGAAAGGAACTTGATTTACATAAATTATCAACGAAGGATATTTTGTTTATTTAAACTATGCAGTGATGACTTTAGTTTATAATGCATCGTTCTTTATCGATGTAATTTTTCTTATTTTACATTCATGACTTTCTAAGGTATTGGTATGCAAAATTGCTTCTCGCAATTTTCAGTGTCAAATGGTTTTGTCCCCCAAAATTCTTTAACGATTGATAGAAAATGGTTGGAAGTATTAAGCATAGAATAAACTAGTGTAGTATATGTACAAATGCATTTTTTCTCTTAAACAGGTCGAAGATTGGTAATGTACTATGTCGAAGATTTCAATTAATTATCAATGTACATTTGGTTAGGATCACTGGATTTTTTATGGGTATATGAAATTGCTTCACGATAATGTTATAAGACTATTAATTGTTAGTGATATCATTTTTTTTAATTTTGTATGTTAGAATTAAAAGTGTAATGCAGATTTTTGTCCGTACACTACTATAAACCTATAGTTTTCTAATATGTTTTTGGCATTGTTATGTCATTGTTACTTTAATTCACAACATCAAAAGCTCATATGGAAAAATGATCGTGGCTAAAAAGTTAGTGGTTCCGTTATAATGCCAACTTAGTGATGCATATTGATACCAGAAAAAATTGTAATATTGTATAGATATCGACATTCTAATGCACTAGAACCTATGCTTACATTGATGGTCAAGCTTTCTATGAAATTATATGGACTTATGAGCTTAAAATTTAGGAAGATGTATTAAATTCCAACGTACATGTCTGCCATGTAAAAGTATATGTAGGAAACCATCATAAGATAAGGTATTCGTCATTTTCTCTCTACGTTTAATTGCTTATGTTTTGAAATAATTCACTCAGATTTTGGACTTCATGTTCTTGAAAGATCCAACGCGTGCAAATTAAAACTCTTTTATGAAAGAAACCGAAGATCTAGGAAGAAAGTAATTCACAAATTGTTATCGAGCTAAAAATTGATTATTATCAAAATCAGTTAAGACTTACTCAATTCAAAATTCATGAATTAATACATCATATGTTTTAGTAGAAATCAATTATTCACCAATACTTAATAACACTTAATTTTCCTTGGTACTCAATTCTATAGATTAAAAAACATAATGTCATTCCAGAAAATAAGGTATCTTCATTAATAGCATAATAAATGGTTGCGTGTATGAAATAGTTAACTGCCAATTTTAGTTTCAACTGCATTTCAAAAATTATCGTACCTCGCATTTTCAATTTTAACGTAGGATACATTTGTGAAAATTCTTATCAAATAATGATTTTTTCTGATGAAATGACATGATAACATGTTTTTTATTGTTATTAAAACTTAAAAATTTAATTATCCCAACTTAATAGATTGCATAAAGAAGTAGATATCGGTAAATTCGATGGACTAATGTCCTTCTAACTGATAAGTAGAAGTATGATTCACATGAAGAAAAAAATTGTGTAAGTATCGCGTTAATAATGCTTAGTGAGTTGTAATGCTAGAATCGGAATTCAACGGTAGTTTCTATGGTTTTTGTTTCATTCATCATTACCTTCGTAGGGATAAGGTGGCTTAACGTTTATTTTTTATGTAATATGCAGTACTCTTTGAACGTAAAATGATTTTGTTTGTTTTTTCTAATATGAAAAGTTTGTTTTAAACTAGCAAAACTAGCGCTATCATTACTTTTCTATCTCTCTTTCCTTAATTGTTTAAAAGTTAAGCTCGTAACAAAAAAATATTATTTTTGACCTTCAATTTTACATCTTCAAAATAGTTGCGCCATTTTTCTAATATTTGCTGAGAAAGAATCAATGAGATTATGAATATTATCATGGAGTAAAAATGTAATTTTTCATAGAATTAAATAACTTTCTATTATTTTCTATGATGTTATTTAGATTTGTTGTAAATAGCAACCTTTTGCTTTGTTGCGTTTACATTGCAGATCGACCTTTCTACAAATAACTGTGTGTAAAGCACAGGTTCATGCTTGTTTTTATTTAATAAATCAAACATTTTTAGTACGCTGCAGTTTATTTTGAAACTTGGTTATTGCGAGCTATAAATAATGAGTGTACACAAAATTAAATAATTGTATACATGCATGTAAGTGGCCTAAAAGCTGAAATTGCAAACAGCTGACAATAATAAAAGCTAAAATGCTTATGGAAGTTTAGTTAATAAAAGCTAGCCTACTTGTGGAAGTTGTTATTCGTTTACTCTTTTTTGAAATCTACAAGGCAGACTCTTGGTGTATGCAGAACTTGCATTTTATTTACATGTTTACTGCAACGTCAAATATGCTTACTGATAGAAACATATATGCAACTGATATTGTATTAAATTATATAACATGTACAAATATCTAGATTTTCTAGAGAAACAATTGATGATGCTGAGTATGTGGAAGAAATGGATGACGGGGAAACCGACGATGAAGACATCAATGCTATAAAACCTCCTCTGCACCCTAATCGCAAGCCTTCTTCTAGAAAACCTTCTCCGATAGAAAACATTTTACTAAAGATATTAATTCTAATGTTTAGAAATGTATTTGCAGCTACTATGGTCAACAATTTGCATTTGATTCTAGATCAAATGGCACTATACATTTGAACTGTTATATAGCAAAATCCGGTAAGTCAATTCCACGTGATACTGATAAGAAGTAAACAAAATAAGCTTTTGGACAAAATAGTGATGGTGAAGGTAGTTGCGATCTCATTATAGGGTCATTTAACAAAGAGGAATATAGAAAAGCATTAGCTCCAATGATAATTATTGATGAACTCCCTTTTAGTTTTGTAGAGGGTGAAGATTTTCTTTAATTTTGTCGGCAATTGTGTCCTAATTTTGAAGTTCCTTCATGTAGAACAATTTGTAGCGATGTGCTTCAATTATACTGGGAGTCGATAAATTCTCTAAAAAAATGTTCTTTGAATCATTGCATGTTGTTCGTCTAACTATTGATACATGGACTTCTATTCAAAGTGTGAATTATATGGTTTTAACCGCACACTTTATTAATGGAAATTGGAATTTATATAAAAGGATAATAAAAAAATTTTGTGATTGCTGGTCATAAATGAGAAAATATTTGAAAACTTATCATCCAATGTATCAAAAAAGGGGAACCAAAAGAATAGTGTCTATCACGGTCGAATTGCTAGTGTAAATGAAGTGGAAATTAATTATGTGAAAAACAAATTAAATGATTATAATGGTGGTTTTGTTTTGAATGGTGAATTCATTCATATGTGTTGTTGTGCCCATATAATCAATTTGATTATTAATGATGAGCTAAAAAAAATTAGTGGTACTATAGCTGGAATTTTTACTACAGTTATATTTGTGAGATCGTCTCTGGCACGATTGACCAAAATCTAGAAAGACGTGTTTAAGTTTGGGAATAGAGAATAAATATGTGCTAGTTTTAGATGTACCCACCAGGTGGAATTCAACATATTTAATGTTGGAAGTGGCTTTAAAATACAAAGGGGCTTTTGATGATATGAAAGAAAATGATGGTATTTTTGTTGCCTATTTTGATGATGAAATTCTTCCTCCGGGTTCTATAGATTGAAAAAATGTCGAACTAAATGTTAGAGTCTTAAAGTATTTTCATATTCTTACTTTAAAATTTAGCAAAACTTTATCTATTACCGTAAATGGTTGTTTTGTCGAGCTAAAATGGAGAATGAGGCTATATGAGGTACACACGCAAATATTCCTTTGGGCTAACACCGATACATATTTAAATATCGAATATAACTTTCCAGCAAATGTACGCAGTATCAACACAAAGCAACAAACACATGTGTATTCAGGATAGAAGAATACACAATATACAGATAATAACAAAGATCAATTGCAGCGCTAATATATAATATACAATGTAAAATATATTCAATATACTTCATATCGAAATACACCTGAGAACCTATGCAATACAGGATGATAGTCTATAATACTAAATATCTAATCTCCTCTATGGCCCAAACACAAACCGGTCTAGTAGTCTCTGTACCTGAAATGTCTTGTACTGACCCAAGTATTATATAAACAATAAACGGGTCAGACTATATCTAAATCCAAGGTCACTAAACATATAAATCATAGTACATGATGGTTATAAATAATTATAATAATGTCATCTCAACAATCCCAAATATCATATACTTAGAACACCATAAAACCCAACATAAGTATGCCATCATCCATATTGTTGGGCGAATTCTCACCCATGTGATCACGAGGCCAAGGAGCATCAATTTCGTCTAGAATCATCATTTACATACTGTCCATTCGGTACCTATGCCTGGCCGAACCAATCCTCGCATCTACAAGTACCGAACCAAACACACCCCTTCGGCACCGGACCAACACGAGGCTGTTGCCACCGAATCAACCTCTACCACCGAACCAACACCCCTGCCGGACCAAGGCCTCTCCTCCATCACCGGACCACATGCCACCGAGCCAACCTCCAAACAACCTGCCGAACCAGGCCTCTCCACCTCCACACCGAACCAACTATCTCCTCTCGCCGCCGAACCAGAGCACTACCGGATCATCGCCCCACCGAGCCAAGGTTACCACCGGACCAAGAGACGAAGTTACTATCACCGGTCCAAGGCATCACCGGACCAAGCTCCACACATCCACGGCCGAACCAAGCTTCGCCGAACCAGATATGCCAGACCAGATTGCTTCAGCCCAGACCCACCAGCAGCTATATACATCCAAGACCCCTGCCCCCAACCTCACTCTATAAATAGAGGGGCAGGGGTACAACAATGGCAGACAAGTTTGAGAGCTCAAGCACGAAAGGAACTTTCAAACAACTTTCATATACTTATATACAAAGCTTTGTACTTGTAATCTGAAAGAAAAAGGAGAATAACATATAAAGTGGACGTAGGCACGTTCTGGCCGAACCACTATAAATCTGTGTGTCTTTTACAGTTTAGTCCTTGCTTTTTACATATTTGCATAAGTCACCTAAAACCTTGAAAACAACATATAATCAACTAAATCATACGGATTGGAGGTGTTTGTCCATTTTTTGCGCAAACATTTTTGGTACTTTCACTGAGAGCTTGGAACTCGAAGCTTCAGCTTCCCTCATTCAACCTTCTTTCACCCTTCATTGCCTAAGAAACATGACTTCCAGGCCGAGAAAAGACGCCAACAAGGGAAAGAACGTTGCAACCAGCAACGCTCCAGATCCAGTGGATCCAGATCAAGAGAACCGTCCCACTACGACAGCAGTGCCAAATATAGATCAGGTAATTCCGACAGCCCCTGCCGCGGAACAACCGACAACAATCCCTAGGGCAGACCTAGACAAAGTCGTGGTTGAAGTGACTAACCGCTTCGCATCCCAACAAGAAGCTTTGATGAACCAACTCATGTCACGCTTGAGGGATGCCGAAGAATCCAACCGCAACACTGAATCATGGGGGGAGTCTCAATCTGGAGGATCTCAGAGACAACAAAGGTCATCCCTCTTCGAAGAAGCTATTAACAGGAACAACAATGATAGGGGCCGCGCCCGGACTCAGTCCGAACTCCGACTCGAGGAAGCGCTTGGAACCGAACCCAATGGGGGAGGCACCAGGCGAGGATCGGATGTAGCTGAGCCGGTCATGCCGCCTAATCATAGAAACCCCGCTGAACGGAGCCGAGCTATAACCCAGCCCGAAGTTGGCCCCATGGAAATGCTCGAAGCAGAACCCCACAGGAGAAGATCAAGGCAGGGGGCAACGGTAGCTGGTCCTAGCATGCATCCGAGCAGTCAAAGACAGCCACTGGATAACGTCAGAAGTGATAGGCTATACCATCCCTACAGGTCATCTGGACGAGATCGATCCCGCAGGGAAGAACCAAGCTCATTCTTGTCCGCTCCAAATTCTGATGAAAGAATGGCATGATTATTCAGGGAATACGTCCGAGGGGAGCAAAGAGATCGAGGGATAGGCGCTAGAGTAACCAGCCCTGTCACCCGCAACATCGAAACCGCCATCACACCTCGAGAATGGAAAATGCCGACGATGGAACCGTACAAGGGAACTTCCGACCCCGTTGTACACCTGCGAAGATACACACAACATATGCTCATGAGTGGGGCAACGGAAGGAGTATTATGCAAATGCTTTCCACTATTTTTAGCAGATCTAGCTACCTCCTGGTTCTGCCATCTACCCCAAGGATCCATCAGTTCATGGGAAATGTTGAAGGAAAAGTTCATTTGCCAGTTCCGCATTCATGTGGAACAACCCAAGGATGCTTATTCTCTATCCAATGTCAAACAGAAATCCGGAGAGACACTGCAACAATATATAACCCGGTTCAACGCCGCAGCGGCCGCAGTCCAAGATGCCGATGAGAAACTCACCCTAATGGCCCTCTGTAGTGGTGTGCACCCAGATACCAAGTTTGCTAGAAGACTAACTAAAGAAAACTAGCTACCTTGCCCGATTTCTTCCATAAAGCTGGGAAGTACATGAGACTCGAAGAGGCTGCCACTGAAAGTCAGACAGGACCACAGCCTAAGACGGCCCACGGAAACGCCTCCGTCGCAGCGAAGGACATTCGAAGAAACGACTCCAGAGACAATGCAGGGGGCAAGAAGGGAGAAAAGCGCTTGTACCGACCAGGACCGAGATTCGACGCTTACACTCCCCTGAATGAAACAGTCGAGAACATCTTCCTGGCCACCCAAGACGAACTTACATACAAGCGCCCCTCGTACAAGAAATAGTCAGATCGCGCAATCCAGTCCGGAAAATTCTGCCGTTTCCACGAGTCTCATGGGCACGATACCAATGAATGCCGCCATCTCCGAGACCTAATCGAAGAACACATCAGGAGAAAGAGGCTGGAACGCTATGTAAAGGGCCAGGACAGGACACCAGCTCCCGCCAAGGAAAACCCAGGGCAGCTCCACCCAGAGACAGGCGGAGGAAATCGCAACGCCAGCGGCTCCAGCCAAGAGAAGATAGTGGTCCATACAATATCAGGAGGGCCACACATCGCCGACAAGAGTTGGGAAGAAATGGAAAGATATGGAAACTCACTCAGAAGCGAGGAAGACTGCGTCAACTCTGTTATGGAAGAACGCCACCCTAAGCGGAAGGAAAGTAATGATATCACATTCAGCGGGCGCGACCTAGAAGGAAGGCAATACCCTCATATGGATCCTATGGTCATCTCTGCCTGGTTCGGTCCAACCAAAGTTTTTCGAATTTTAATAGACACTGGAAGTTCAGTAAATATCCTATTCAAGCATGCTTTCGACAAAATGAAGCTGTCAATGAAGGATGTATCCCCCTGTAACAAACCACTACACGGTTTCACTGGAGAAGCAAAGATGCCCCTCGGACAATTGGATCTCTTTGTTGAATTGGGAAGTCATCCCCGCTCCGCCGTTCGGAAACAAACATTCGTGCTAATAGACAACCACTTGGCCTACAATGCCTTTTTAGGAAGACCAGCCTTGTCTGACTTCCAAATTGTCCTTGCCCTATGGTGCCTGAAGATGAAGTTCCCAACGGATAATGGAGTGGGAGAAGTAGAAGGGGATCAAGACGCCGCTCGGGACTGCTATGTAACCGAACTTCGCAATAATCGCAGGAGAGATAAAGGGAAAAATGCAGAGACTATTCTCTGCATGAAAAGCTTGGAAGCATAGCAACTAAAGAAAGCCCCTCCTCTTCGGTATACCAGTGATCCTTTCAATGAATTAGACCCCAGGGACAAAGAGGAGGAGGCCACCACCGAGCCTGCAGAGGCTATGAAATTCGTACCTGTAGACAAACACGACCCAAGTAAACTGCTGAGAGTCGGATCTCAGTTAAAAAGAGAATTGAAGAATCAACTCATTGATTTTCTTCGCCACAACATGGATGTATTTGCATGGACGCACGCTGATATGACTGGAATCTCCCCAGACATAGCATGCCACGCACTGAACATTGATCCTACCAAGGTGCCGGTAAAGCAGAAGAAGAGAAGTATGGGGGCAGAACGATCAGCGGCCCTCGAGGAAGAAGTAAAGAACTTACTGGCCAATGACTTCATACGTGAAGCCATCTACCCGGAATGGATTGCCAACCCGGTACTGGTAAAGAAAGCTAATGGGAAGTGGCGAACATGCATCGATTTCTCCAACTTAAATGACGCTTGCCCGAAAGACTGCTTCCCACTGCCCCGAATCGACCAACTCGTGGACAGCACTGCCGGACACGAACTCTTATCCTTTATGGACGCATACTCAGGATATAACCAGATCCCTATGCACGCCCCCGATCAAGACCACACTAGCTTCATCACTGACCGAGGATTGTACTGCTACAAGGTAATGCCATTTGGACTTAAAAACGCCGGAGCTACTTATCAGCGCCTCGTCAACAAGATGTTTGCAGAACTGATAGGACGAACTATGGAGGTCTATGTGGATGACATGCTGGTTAAATCAAGAAAAGCCAACGATCATGTAAGCCACCTGGACGAGATGTTCCAAGTACTCCGCCAATATGGAATGAAGCTGAATCCTCTAAAGTACTCCTTCGGAGTGTCATCAGGAAAGTTCTTGGGATTCATCGTCCATGCCAGGGGGATCGAAGCAAACCCCGAACAAGTCTGAGCCTTGCAAGATATCAAAATACCATCCACTCGGAAAGAAATGCAAGGCCTAAACGGGAAGGTGGCCGCCCTAAGCAGATTCATCTCCAAAGCAACTGACAAGTGTGTCCCTTTCTTCGAAGCCCTAAAGAGAGACAAAGGAAAATTCGAGTGGACCGACGAATGTTCAGCGGCTTTCCTTAACCTAATCGAGCACCTCCAACGGCCACCGGTACTCTCGACTCCGAATGAAGGCGAAGAACTATACCTATACCTTGCTGTGTCATCCCATGCTCTAAGCGCCGCTCTGGTAAGAGAAGAAAATCGCACACAACGGCCAGTGTACTTCATAAGCAAAAGGTTCACGGGAGTAGAAGCCAGATATCCTAAACTTGAGAAGCTAGCGTACTGCTTATTAATCACGTCACGGAAACTGCGACACTACTTCCAGTCTCATTCCATCCGAGTTCTAACCGATCAACCACTAAGGCAAGTGCTTCATCGTCCCGATACCTCTGGGCGGTTACTTAAATGGTGCATTGAATTAAGTCAATATGATATCACCTACCATCCCCGCACCGCCATCAAGGGACAAACTATGGCCGATTTCATTGCCGAATTCACCACCGGTGAAGGTAGGGAGCAATCCGAGGAGTCAGAAGACGTCAAATGGAATCTCTTCGTAGATGGGACGTCGAACGAACAAGGCTCCGGGGCAGGTGTCGTGATAATCACTCCCAGGGGAAAGAAGCTGCACTACGCCCTAAGATTGGAATTCGCTGCCACCAACAATGATGCCGAATATGAAGCAGTAATAGCCGGATTAGAGCTTGCCTTGGAGATCGGAGTCAGTTCCTTATGTCTTCACAGTGATTCGCAACTCATCGTAAATCAAATACTAGGGGAGTTCCAGACTCGAGGAGAGCGGCTCACGGCATATCTGAAAAAGACCAAGCGGATGCTCAATCAATTGGATCACTACTCGATCAAGCACATTCCTCGAGAAGAAAATCAAGAGGCCGACGAGCTGGCAAAGCAAGCTAGCATGGGAGATGGTACCATTTCTGGAACGACAACTGTCTCAAGGCTACTAACCCCGAGTTTCGAGCAAGTAAATCTGATTGCTGCAACCGAAGAAGAAACATGGATGACCCCTATCCAAGAATACTTACAAAACGGCACCCTACCCGACGGGCGAAGTGAAATTAAGAAAATTCTAAGGAAAGCTTCCCGTTACACAATGCAAGAAGGCATCCTCTATCGGCGCGGCTTCTCTAACCCCTTATTGAGGTGCGTTGCTGGAAGAGAAGCCAAGGAAATTCTATCCAATATCCATCAGGGAAGTTGTGGAGACCACACCGGAGGGCAGACCTTAGCAAAAAAGATACTCCGATATGCGTATTTCTGGCCCACTTTAAACAAAGATGCCTTAGACTTCGTCAGAAGATGCGACAGATGTCAGAAATTTGCTAAGATTCCTCGACTACCAACCAATGAAATTACTCAGATGACCAGCCCTTGGCCCTTCGCAATATGGGGAATTGACTTAATTGGCGAACTGCCGATGGGCCGAGGCGGGGCCAGACATGCCATAGTGGCAGTTGACTATTTCACCAAATGGGTGGAAGCGGAGCCTCTGAATAAAATATCTTCAGCTAAAGTTATCAACTTCTTGATCAAAAACGTTCTGTGCAGGTACGGAGTTCCACTCAGAATCATATCAGACAACGGGCTTCAATTTGACAGCGAGGAATTCGCCGATTGGTGCCAAGAGCACGGAATTCACAGAAGCTTCTCATCTGTAGCTTATCCTCAAGCAAACGGATAAGTCGAAACTGTCAACAAGATCCTCAAAACCATAATCAAGAAGAAACTTGAAAAGTCAAAAGGCGCTTGGGTGGACGAACTTCCTACGGCACTTTGGGCCTATCGCACATCTTACAGAACTTCAACAGGGCATACTCCTTTCTCTTTGGCATACGGATCGGAGGCCATGCTCCCAGTTGAAACTATAGTGCCCTCTCACCGTAGGATCCACTACAGCCCGGAAGAGAACGAAGAACTCCTCCTCATGTCTTTGGATCTGATTGAGGAGAGAAGAAATGATGCAACACTCAAAGCAGCAGCTCACAGACAAAAAGTGGCAGCACTATACAACACCAAAGTCAAACATCGCAGCTTACAAGAAGGAGATCTTGTCCTCAAGAGAATCTTTCTGCGCCCCGGGGCACTGGACCCCATCTGGGACGGACCATATGTAATTCATAGAGATCTCCACAACGGAGCTTCTATTTTATCAACAGTGGACGGAGAGGTGTTCCAGAGGGCATGGAACATCCGACACCTCCGTCAATACTTTTCTTAACTTGTACTGCCCATATGAAGTGAGTTAACAAAGAGAATCAGTGGACGTAGGCATTTTCGTGCCGAACCACTTTAAAAAACTTGGCTCTTGTTAACTTGTTCCTTTATATCTTGGCTACTTGTTAAGCTTTATCCTTTGCTGTTGAACAAAATCCTTTGCAGATGACATTTCAATCCAGAGCTTCACAACACAACTCCACCTGGACAAAATCTAACAGGTACGCTACGCTCCTATGCCCTCGCCAATGAGACACTTTGCTCCGGTATCCCCCTACCGCGAGTTAACTCATTGTTTGCCTCGGCCCTTAAAGCCGACTATAATAAGCCGAGTATAAGTCATCAAAAAAAGGCCGACTATAGCCGATGGCAGCTCATTACAGCGATTCGGCTCGTCGGCAACTGTGAACCGATCATAAGCCCCAACATAAGGTGTGGCCAGCCAGGGGCAGTTCACAGTTGACGATCGGCCCCCACGCTAGCCGGCCACAGTAAATCGAATAATACCCACGATTACGGGCCATAATGGCCCGGGTAGTTACTGTGCGCGATCGGCTCCGATGTGTCTTAAGTGCGGCTGTGGTAAAAAAGAAAACTCCCCACAGAGGCGTAAGATGGGTGACAAATGTCTCCAAGACCCACAGCTAGGGAAAGTGACTACAAAACCCGTTTGCCACGAACTTAAGCACATCGACGGCCTTCCGTGACTGGAAGTTTTACTTTTCCTATATTTCAATTTCATTTAAAACTTTTCTCCTATTCTCCGTAACGGTGCTTGAAAGTACAGGATATGAAATAGAGAACGTTCGCTAATGGGAACAGAAACTTACAATCGGATAACGAGACACTCAACGGCATTCCGTGCTTAGTCTTACAGGGCGCACGAAGTTGCCGTCCACAGCCGAAACATGAAGGGCGGTACCTTCTACTTTTATACATTAATGCATAGCTGCAGTTCATATTCACACATCACATTTACGTTGCAAAATGAGAAAATTATACTTTAAGCAAAAAACTTGGCATCAAACACAGTCAATTCACTAGTAACATGCATAGTTACATCACTTACACAGCACAACAAAATAGCGATAAAATTCCAACATAAAGGAATCAGCTTATGTTATGAAATTACATAAAGTCATTCATCACAAACAACATTATTACAGTTACATCAATGTTTTGGACTAACATGAACAGCAATAAAAAGAAATCAAAAGGTAACCAGCTGTATTAGTGCTAAACACTACACCTCAGAACCAGCTCTCCGAATCTACTTGGTTGCTGGATCAGAACTCCCAGCGTGTTGACCAGAGGTCCCACCTGTCCAATTCAGAAGAGGAATTCATTAAACGAACAGCAAACGATCAAGTTATGAAAATCTAAAAAGAAAAGAGAAGAGAGACTCACCAACGTCCGCCGCTTGATCCTCATCCACCAATTGCACACCCGCTTCCTCCGCAACAAGCAGCCGCATCCCCTCCTTCACCGCCACCTTCTCCTCCTTTGAGAACTGGGCGGTTACCACATCCATCCTGAAAGCCACTCCACCTTCCTTATCCGCCTCGGCCTTGGCCTCCTCCAAAGCCCGGAGATATATCCTAGCCATGATCCGGGGATAGTCATCCATCCAGGATAGATTACCCTGCTTCCAGGTACGGAAGTACATATCCTGCAACATCTCATCCATCATCCCCTCATTCTCCTCAAACTCCCTCACCCGGGCCTCGGAGGACAACAACTTAGCGACGGCAACATCCCTCTCCGATCGATATCTCAAGCGGTCAGCTTGGAGAGACCTCCTCATTTCCTCCATCTCTTCCTTTAGCTTGGCCTGAGCAAGCTCTGCGGCTTCAAGCCTCCCAGACAACTCTTCAATCCGCTCGAGATCCGCATTCCGAACCTCATCCACCGTCGCAATGGCCATATCAATCCACCCCTTGCAAGCAGCCTCCATTTTTTGCAATTCTGCCCTGCTGGCCTTTCCAGATTCTCCTTCAACTGCCTGGAGGCTGCCTCGTGCTGAGAAATCTGGATAGCCTGATTGGCAAGCTGCTTGGCCTGATCAGAAACCTGTAGCCGTAGCCGGATGTTAGCACTCCCGATTTCCTCCCCAGCCCTAGCCAGTCGAGCATGAGGCTCCATCAACTTCTTGACCTCCTCCGCGACCCGCTCAATGTTGGCCTTGGCTTCGTCCCCCATAGCAGCTTTCCGAGTAGTGAGCAGATCCAAATCTAGGGACTTATCCTCATCAAGAATCCGAACCATGGGATTGCGTGGGAGAAAATGCTCGCCCGTGGCCTCGTCAAATAATATATCCTGAGAGCTTGGGTCCAAATCCGGGTGGCCGGCAAAGGGATTGCGAGGAACGTCGGGACGTTTTATGCGGATCACAGTAGGATTCTCGGAAGGAGGCGGAGAGGGGGCAAACTCCATGGTCTCCTCCGCGGTATCTCGGGAAGGCTGAGTAGAAGGCTGAGGACCAGGTGGTGAATCAAACAAGGAACGCCTCCTCTTCCTCTGCTGGATACCTTCCTCAATGACTCCAAGAAGAGAGCGATATCTAACTACATCCCCGGAACGGCTGGTTGGCGGCTTCGGCTTAGTAGAAGTTCTCATCAACTTGAATTGTTCGAGGCGGTGTCGAACGTCTGAAGTTTTAGCCACCTCGCCTGCCCCTGTAATAAAAAAAAAGTGTTACGAATATACAAGGGTTCATAATTCAAGAAATATGTTAACTTAAAAAGAATGAGAAGGCACGTCTGTTATACAAACCCTGCGGAGAAGGAGAATATTGCAATAAGTCCTGAATCTCAGTCCAGGACGGAAGCGAACCATAAATATTCCTAAGTCCCTATCATAAATGGAATCTGCAGAAGTCAAGATTTCACCTTGAATCGCTGGAGCCACCTCAGCTGAAGAACTCTTAGGGAATGGATCGGCGCCAGCCCCAGCCTTGTCAACCTCCTTTTCCTTCTTCACTGAGGCTGATCCTTCCTCCAACCCTTCAAAACCCTGGCGGAAGGCATCATCCGTCCGCTCCTGGATCTCCCCTGCCTGCTCAGAAGACAAAGCCCCGACACCACTACCACCCTGTCCTTCACCTTCTCCATCTCCTCCGCTCTCCTCTTCGTCCCTTTCCTCCTCTCCACCTTCCTCCTCCGGAATATCTGGACATGTATTGGGAGAGGGTCCATCAGACTTCTTAAGCTTCTTTCCCCCAACGGCTGGAGGCACCGAGAAAGGTCTCTTCTTGCTACTCTTCGCAGTAGCCACATCCTTAGCTTTAGCAGCCCTCTCCTCGGTTGTATCTCTCTGTTTAACCACAGATTGATGTGGCAGAATCAAGTTATACTCCAGGAGAGTGGCGTTCCTGATCAGGTAAGAAGCCAACATATCCCTTCCCGAAATGACCTTTATTTCACCAGCCATCCGCGCCAAGGAATCATTCTCCACAATCGCAAAGCCACGGTCGCTAGCAAGAAATAAAAGCATATAAGAAGAAGCATTGTGATCGGGACAAGGAAAATATAAATGAAGTTCAACTTACAGCCGGAAGTGAAAAGGCGGAAAGAAACAGGGTTATCCCTAATGAAAAACCATTCCTTCTTGAACATACTAAACTTCGAGTACAAATCCAGAACAGGCTTAAAAGGGCACGGCCGCTTCCAAACTGATATATGGAGACCCCTTCTTGTAGCCTCTCAAGTTGTACAGATATCGGATCTCCCGGTTGGAAGGGGGACGCCCATATTTCCTCTGAAAGATGACGAAAAGACTCACCATAAAGGCGTAGGAGTTAGGCTGAAGCTGGAATGGAGCCACCTTCAGATATGTGATAAAGCTAACTATCCAGGCGTTGAGAGGCGGATAGCACCACAGATGCAATGATATCTGCTGTAAGCAAAGTAGCCTTCGGGGGGGTCATACGACATCACCCCGTCCCCCGGCAATCGCATAAGCGCTCTATTTATCCCGAAAGAACGAGATATAACATCAAGTTGCTCCTCCTTTAAGGAGCTAGGAAAGCAATCGGGAGGAGAGACCAGAAGTTCCTGGGGACCATACCCATCCACTAACGACCTCGGGGCAGGTCCATGTTGCGCCGGTCTTGGCTGGGCTGGGGGCACGGAGGAGGACTCTCCGTCGCCCTTAGATTTCCGTTTATCTGATCGGGTTTCCACTCTTTGAGACATTTTATCTACATACACAATAGAGAAAGACGTGTTGTTAGTACAAGGAGTATAGAGATATAAGCAAACAAGTGTATAAAGCAAGCCAGCATGTGTAAATCTAGGGTTATCACTCAAAATCCAAATATGAAAGTTCATTCGGCAAAGCAATGCAAGAATCCATTCGACACTTAAAACACAGGATCATTCGACATCTACAACATAAGGTCATTCGGTAGTTCCAACCGAAGCCCATCCGGCACTTGAGGGTACACATGTTCATTCGGTACAGAGAGCTTTCGAGTTCATCCGGTATTGAGAATATTCGGTATTAAAACTTCAAGCTCATTGGTAAAACAATATATATCAAAAATGCCACTCGGCAGTCACCTGGTTCGGCAAAGTTGTTGGTTCGGCGAAAGTGTTGATTCGGCAAGAGATTCTTATCCGGTCCGGTAGAGAATAAGGGAAGCCCTAGGCCCTTACTTATAGACGAGCACGAGATAACCGAACTATTGGTTCAGCACTTAGGACCGAGCGAAGCCATCCAACCAGAAGAAAAACAAAGCGCGGCACATGCAAGCACGTGCCCCACTTTGGGGAGCAAATGTTGGGCGAATTCTCACCCATGTGATCACGAGGCCAAGGAGCATCAATTTCGTCTAGAATCACCATTTACATACTATCCATTCGGTACCTATGCCTGGCCGAACCAAACCTCGCATCTACAAGTACCGAACCAAACACACCCCTTCGACACCGGACCAACACGAGGCTGTTGCCACCGAATCAACCTCTACCACCGAACCAACACCCCTGCCGGACCAAGGCCTCTCCTCCATCACCGGACCACATGCCACCGAGCCAACCTCCAAACAACCTGCCGAACCAGGCCTCTCCACCTCCATACCGAACCAACTATCTCCTCTCGCCACCGAACCAGAGCACTACCGGATCATCGCCCCACCGAGCCAAGGTTACCACCGGACCAAGAGACGAAGTTACTATCACCGGTCCAAGGCATCACCGGACCAAGCTCCACACATCCACGGCCGAACCAAGCTTCGCCGAACCAGATATGCCAGACCAGATTGCTTCAGCCCAGGCCCACCAGCAGCTATATACATCTAAGACCCCTGCCCCCAACCTCACTTTATAAATAGAGGGGCAGGGGTACAACAATGGCAGACAAGTTTGAGAACTCAAGCACGGAAGGAACTTTCAAACAACTTTCATATACTTGTATACAAAGCTTTGTACTTGTAATCTGAAAGAAAAAGGAGAATAACATATAAAGTGGACGTAGGCACGTTCTGGCCGGACCACTATAAATCTGTGTGTCTTTTACAGTTTAGTCCTTGCTTTTTACATATTTGCATAAGTCACCTAAAACCTTGAAAATAACATATAATCAACTAAATCATACGGATTGGAGGTGTTTGTCCATTTTTTGCGCAAACACATATAAAACTCATTAAATCAGAAACCACAAAACAACATCAAACGGGTGAATTATCCATATTTCAAAAGCATCCACAAAATCCAAAAAAAACATATATAAATGAGATATCACGATATATAATAAAGCTAGCACATAACTTAGCCTAGATATATCACTAATATCAATAAAAATATCCACAACATCATTTTAAATAATCATCCATAAGTCAAAACATAGTAATCACGACATATGCCAAAGGAAGATATAATTGACGACATACGCCTATGAAAATATTGTTGGGGCCTGTAAAGTATAATCGAAAACACATGTCCAAAAGGATAATAGGAAACGCAAGCCAATGAATAGTAGTTGGCTATACACATCGAAGAAGGATAATAGGCGACACACGCCAATGAAGGATACGGGGATTGATCATACACAAGATATCGTCTCTTGTATAATCATAATTTATCATCTTTAGTAGGAGAATAAGTACTTGTCTATATCACAACGCATCCAAAACCAAATGGGAGACTGATAAACACACCTGCTCTAGGAGACTATAAACGTAACAGATGAATAGGACACACGTTCCCAACTAGCACGGCTCCTACAGTCTGGGTAACCTTAATGGATATCGTGACTCCCTTATCCATTGCATGTCATAAACACACTACAAGACTACGCTCTACATTGATTACGACCCTACACGCATCCCCAAATGGTAACAAACAGCTAGCCTAGGTGACACAAAAGGCTATATGTTGCCGACACACGGATCTACAATCGTCGACACATGACCCAACAGTCGTCGACGCACGACTACAAATATTGCCGACACATGGCTAGAATAATGCCAACACATGACATAAGGGTGTCGCAGATTCAGGGCGCGACCATCGTCATTAGGCCGCTAGGATGGATATTAGCCAATCTAGTTCACTCCCGAAACATAAAGGAAGTTGGATAGTTATAGACAAATACTGTAAATATATATAATAGCTGACACAGCTATATAAACATACTAACAATAGGCACTATGCATATGCTGACACATAACTAAATACATATATTGACACACAGCTTTGTATATTACCGACACACGACCTGATGTAATCGTCAACACACAGCTTCACATAAGTCAACACATGAGTATAATATATTCACCGTAGCGAATATCACATAACGTATCCCCAAGTGTCATCCACGAGCAAAAGATAACCAAATAAATATCACAGCAGCGTCCCATATTACCGCATGTTACAAATCTATTTATTCAGTGCTCACACACTAAACTTGCATTCAATATTTTATATAACGAGTCCAAAGAATAACCAAAAAAGTGTTATCGAAAGTCCCATAACGACGGTATCACTAATCCATTTATTCTAGTTTCTCGTCACATAAAATAAAATAACATAAAATGCCTTAGAAGGATGTCATTACCGTATCATATTAAAGTCACCAATCATATCCATCTCAACGATGAATCATTCATACAATTCAATTCAATGTACAAGGAAACAATGCATAGAAAAGTAATATAAAAATAGATTGTGGTAGAGTTAGAGGTATGCTCTAGGGGAAATTATGTAATTTGTTACATATATCTAACTCCTTAACCAATCTTGTTCTAAATAAAAGGTATTTTCTTCCTATTATATACCTTATATAATTTGATAATATTAATTAACTTAATTAAAAGTATATTTAATAGAAAAATCTATAAATGATATATTTTGTGATAGTAGTTAAAAGTGTTGTAACCGTGAGTAATATATCACAACGAAATAAATATACAATTTTAAATGTTCCTAGTCAAGATGCATGGAGACTGGATATCGATGTATTCGTTGAGACTGGAGTACGTAACGCTCTACAAATGTTGGACAATGTATTACTCATGAATGCTGGGGCCACCTAGGGGTTACGTACTAATAGTTATTGGATAACTATGGAACCACTCACTTGATAGCTTCCCGTTGGTTAATATAACTATGGTCAAACACAAAATATCGATGTGACTGATTTACACAGTTCTCTCGACTTGAGAATGCCGTAGATCTTCAATATAAAACCTTTTCTTTTATTATAGCCAAATCATGGCATGGCGTCCATCGAGTGACTATAGTTGGGGCGAGTGGAAGTATTGAAAGTGAAGCACTGTTCAAGAGAGCATTCATCTCCTCAGTTATATGCGGTTAGTATCATGGTCAACTCAAGTCAACTCAAAGTCAAAGTATCTGGCCAAAGCATTTCGGCTAATAATAATTGTTATTTTTTAATCAAGGACTTTGTATTTGGACTATAAAGTGGAATGTGGATAAGGTTGGAATTTCGACTGTTACCAAATTCCATAAGTCCAGTGTGATATAGTTTTGACGAAAAGAATTGGTGTAAACAAATGTCACAATCGGGTAAAGCTTATTGAACTAAAATTGGATTTTACCGAAAATGAGTAAGTAATAAATTGGGCCATAATTTCAAACCACCTACTAAGTGACATGTGAACGTTAACATTAGAATAGTTTGATGTTAATCGCTGACCAAATTTACACCCAAGAGTTACACAGTCGAAATGATGAATTCCCTTAAGATCGAACGATTTAATTAGTTTAAAATTGTTATAAATTAATTAATATTTATGAACTATTAATTATAAAATTTAAATATGATTTACTAAATAAATAATGTTATATATATTTATCACAGTTATAACTATATCGATCGATACACATTATCGACATGCGATTAAATTAGATTTAATTGCATAGTATTTTGGCTTGGGCTTAGATGTGTTTAAGGCCCATCATTAGGGCTGCGAAACTTCGGTTTTGGGAAGGTCTTAGTGTGGCTAAAACATAGGGAGTTGGCTTGGAGATAATGGGTTGAGATAAAGTGAGAATGGGTAAAAAGGTTTTCCTCGTTTTTCTCTAATACAACCTTATATACATGTATGTATGTATGTATGTATTATCTCCAAAAAACAATTACTAACCTTTTTGGCCACCATTACCTCCTACATAGCTGGTTAAAACATAGCACTAAATCCACTCCAAAATTATCAAATATATTTCAAATTAAAATAATACTATCTGATAGTTAGAGGTCGGTGATTACGAACTTGCAGTCTGACGAATCAAGAACAGTAACGGATGGGAAGTCATTGCTTCAACGTGGATTCAAAGGCATCATTAAATTGGTAATTTTAATTCATATTATAGTAATTAAATTATATTTTATGATCCTATAATGGGAAATTTCATATCTGTTTAAACATACTACTACCATATGTTTAGTTATGTGAGATTTTTATAAGTAGATGTGGTTGTCACAAATAAGTTTGGTTATGTGCATAATTTGTTTATTATACTATTTTATTTATTTATAGAAAAATGTTTTTTAGTACAAAATCAATTTTTGTCATTAATAATTGTTTATATATATTTATTAATAAATTCATATATATATATATATATATTAGTGTATATTTCTCTCTCATAATAGCATATATGTATATATAAGATATATAAATATATATGACTTAAAAAAATTTATTACACTTATTTATATATAATATGAATTTAAAAATTCAAAAATTAACTATCATACATATACTCATATTTTTAAATTAACATTTATTGAAAATTTTGAATTGTTTATTACATATAAAATAATCATTACATTAAAAATTCAATTATATTTTTTTTAAATATTATATAATTTCAAAAGAATATAGGAAAAATTTGGGAATTTTTAAATAAATTTTATTATTTTTAATAATTACTATTATTTTAGAAAACAGTTTATGATTTATTAAATATAATAATTTAATTGTAAATTTCTTCAAAAATTTTCGTAACCTTTCATTCATGATCCTAGAGTTTTTGAAATTTTATAATTTGAGTTTTTAATAATGTATTATTTTATATTAAATAATTATTATCGAAATCAATGTATTTGTTTTTAAAATAATATTTCAACTTTGAAAATTCTCCAAATATTTCCTAAGCTCTATTTTATGATCCTAAATTTTTGAAAATTGTGAAATTTGAATTTTCATTAATAGATTATTTTATGTTAGTTATTTATGCATGAAAACATTATTTTATTCATAATATATACAAATTAATATACTAAAATTATTATATTTGCAAAACTAAGTTAATTTTGAATTGTAAATAATTTTTAATAATTGTTCTCTCTCTTTCCATATATATTTTATCTATATATAACTGTTTTATGTTCATATATTATATATAATATATTTATACATACATATGTGTGTGTTTGTATTTTGTAACACATATACATGCACATATTTAGACAACATACATGATATACAAAATGAGCTAATACATCTGCTAAGATGTAAATCCCAACATCTCCATATGGGCATATTATATCTTTCACAAATTATTATGTTACACATGCACTCAGACATATACGTGTATGATACATTTATGTATAAACTAAATCAAATAAAATTCATTCCATGTCTTAATATATTTTAATTTAAATAAAATAAATGATTTTATTTAAATGAAATTTCAAATTTTTTTTAATTCAGTTAGACTTCATAGGCCCAATAAAAGATTCAATAGGGTAAAATTTTGAGATTCACATATAACTTCTGCTGGGGGCTAGTCCAGTTCCAACAGACTGTTCATATATATATATATATATATATATATATATATATATATATATATATATATTGTTTATGCCAAACATGGGCACAAACACTTTGTTGTATGTGAAAGCACCAATGTCTAGATCTAAACAGAGAATAACAAATCCACGATTCAGATAATATAATGGAGATAAAGTAAAAGAACACAAGTTTTATATTTGTTCGACAAACTTTGGCCTATGTCCACTCTAATAATATTTCAATTATATTGTAAGAATACAAATACGGTTCTTTTTTGCTGTAGAAAAATAATGGTGGAAGAGATAAGAAATGATGAAGAAGATCCCCAGAAGAGAAGTCCTTTGCAATGAGCCATGTCCGTTGTATTTATAGGAGATGAGGTGCATGGATCAGACTGAAATTTCTCCAAAAGAATCTCCAGATCTAGACGAGGTTGTACAAACGATCGCGGGTCCCGCTTTATTGTTTGGAACGATCGTTGTCGATCATTCAAGTTGATCTAATTGGGGTGCGATCATCCTTATGGGCCCTCCAGGATGTTAGGTACTTGCCCTCCAAATTTTGTGCTATTCCTACTTACCATTTGTGAGATATTGATCGATCATCATTGAGTTGGATCTTTTAGGCTGAAATAATATGATCGTTTAAGAACGATGTAGGCCGATCATTCAAGTTTCTTCAAATGATGTGTGATGGATATGGTAGGTTCCTCTACATAACATTTACTATTCTCAAAGTTTCATGTCATTCCAACTTAATGTTTGTGAGATATTGATCGATTGTCATTGAGTTGAATTGTTTAATAGATCATACCCGATCAATCCATATGTATCATGACCTATCGATCCAACTTGATCGTGGAGCCCAGTGATCGATGGTGTGGGTCTCTTATGGCATAGTGTTGTTTTCCTCTAAATTTTATGTCGATTTTCTTTGTATATTTTGAGTAAAGATCAATCATCGTCAAAAACCGCCAAAACAGTCGTCGAAAAACCCACTTCAGGGTTGACCCGAAGCGAGACCCGAAGTAACCACCATTTTGACTCGAAGTAGGTACTAAAGATTCTGGCCTAGGGTTAGACTTGGATAACCCCCAAATTTCCTCCAAGAAAATGTGATTCTGACTCCAAGCACAAAAAATGGTCGGTGCTGATCGTTTTTCTCCAAGAAATCTCCAAGCAAACACGTACCCGACTCCTAGCACAAAATGTCGGTGCTGATCGTATTTCTCCAAGCAATCTCCAAGAAAACACGCATCGGACTCCAATTAAGTAGCAAATTTTCCCGAATCTGACTCCAAGCAAATTACCACCAATCCGTCAACACCAATCCATCTTCTTTTGCACTTGACTCGAGCATACGAACTCCAATCGACTTGAAATTTGAAATGTAGCCTTATGGGGCCTTTCTTTTCACTCCAGACTAATCGCACCTTGATTGGGTAAGAAATAAGGAATCTGATCTATTGCCTAGGTGAAGTGCCAATTTCATACCCAGCCATTTTTTGAGTGTTGTACATCTGAATCCATTCAACTATCGATCATAGTTTCAAATACAACCGATCTCCAATCCTGACAACCTTCCATTTTCGCCGATTTCATGGTATCCCGGCTTGACCAAAAGGCAGGATAATATTTGCCTCACAAAACATGCCTTACGATAGGAACGCGTGTTTTGAATTGTTGTGAATCCATAATCCATTTAAAGCCGTATTTACCAACCCAGAATCCAATCCAAATCCACAGTCTCTCTGTATAGTTTTATCCAAATCTGCATCCATCCAAAGCCAATTCCAATTATGTTCAAAGATGATATCCAAATCTATGACCTCTTCAGGTTGTTATCCTAATCCAAATCCTCAATCTCACTGAATCCTTGCCGAGCACAATACATACTCGACGACTTAAGTAGGCCGATCTATCGCGTTCGAGTGAAGTAACCAACCGCTTGTTAGGCACAGTCCATACCTGTCGAACTTGATCTCTTCGGATCATTGTCGAGCAAAATCCATATTCGACGACCTGAGTAGGTTGATCCATCGTGTTCGATTGAAGCAACCTACCCCTTGCTAAGCATAGTTCATACTTGACGACATTGAACGAGATTAATCTCTCCAGATCCTTGCCAAGCACAATCCATACTCAACGACTTGAGTAGGTCGATTCATCGCAGTTGAGCGAAGCGACCTATCCCTTATCAAGCATAATCCATAACTAACGACTTGTTGGGTTTATTTTGTAGGATCGATTTCACCCTAGAGAGGGGGGTGAATAGGGTGATACTATTAATTATAAATATTATTGCGGAAGCTTATAATTTCAACACAGATATATCAAAATAATAGCAGCACAGATAATAGCAGAATAAATGTAGAAATAGAATGACACAGAATTTACCCAGCTTCGGCAAAAACCTGCCTACGTGCTGCCCCCAAGGTTTTTACTAGAAATTAAGTAGCCACACGCTTACACACGTAAACTCGCGACACCCGCTATTGACTAACCTTACTCTACGCTCAAAACCCTGCCACAACTCAGCTACTGAGTCGCGAATTCTCAAACTACGCCACGTAGTTTGTTCGCTAGTCACACGACTAGAAATTACAACGGTTTAAAATAGAAAATACAATTTAAAAACAAATTAAAACAAAAAGAAAAACCCTAATTATAAGCCTTTTATTATAAACCAACACAAAAGTAAAGGCCAGCCCAATTTGTTGTTAAGTGAAATATTATTCCCTTTATTTTATCGGTCCGCTTCCTTGTGAAAAATGGTAGCTATCTCGTTCATTCCTCTTTGATTAAAAATTAGGGTTTTGAACAAATTTGAAGATGCCGACTTTAATTAGATCGAATAAGTGGATATTCACGTGTAGCTTTGATCGATCGTTTCCTTGTTGCTCACTTCGGCTGCTTTGACGAGTTCAATTCGTAAATCTGGTATGTGATCTTTGCTTTTGCTTCTTCTGATTTGCTTGCTTGAACTCGATGACTTTTTTCTGATGATGTTGATTGCTTATATAGTGTTTGGATCCCTATTTTCTCGTTCGTATATATTTGTTTGAATTTGTTAATTTATCTTGCTCGGCCGGTCGATGTTGCTTGGATGCTTGAGATTGATTCTGACTTTATCAATTTCGTATATTTATGATTTCTTGATTGACACGGTGTTGATTTCGATTTCTTGGCTACCACGGTGTTGATTTTGGTTTGAACTTCGCTTTGATAAACTGTTAAATATACTGTAGCATTTTCAATGCTCGGCCATTTTGGAATTTTTGATAATCTGGTTCTTCTCTGCTGCAGCATTGTGTACATGTGTATTTTCATTCCTAGGAGTCACATGTATCAGTTCATTTTTAGACGTGTCAGAGTTATAGTTTGTTATTTGATGTTGTAATTCTTTGTGTTCATTTGTGTTTGATCATTCATGTTGTTCATTGGTGTTCGAAACTCGAACTCTGTTGAATTTGTTCGAACTTGATACTGTCTGGAGCTTCTGGCTTCACTGAATCTTCATGGACATGTATACTTGTTGTTGCTTGATGCTTTGTTCAAATGTGATATTCTTTTCTCTGGCCTGTTTCACTGTTATGTGCATATATGTGTTATCATCTTGTACATCTCCGTCTCGAGTAGTTCTGTATTGTTGTGGCTATGCATTTGTTCGAACTTTCCACCACTGTATCATTTACTGATTTACTTGATTTCATGTTCACCGTATTTCATGTTGTCTGGTCTTGCTTGAATTGTTGGCTCATCACTTCGTTCATTGCTGTATTGTGTTCACTTGATTACTGAACTGCCTTTGTATTGCTTCATGCCTCTGAGTTGTGTGTTCATGCAGTTGAACTATTCCGGTTTCATGAAATCTGGTTGTAGTTGAGTTGAGCCATTTGTTTCACTGTTTTATGTACTTTGTCCATGTTATACCGTTCTTTGATCAAAACTACCACTTGATGCTTGGAGCCTGGTCTTTGATGTATCGAGTTGCATCACTGGTCTTTGCATTTGCTTTCATTTACTTCGAGACAGTTTCAGTTGCAAGTGCATTTGTAGTTTAGCACTTGTTTGGTTTTTGGTGCACTTGCTTGCTTCCCTGACTCGTTGCTCTATAAGCTTTATGTGTACTTCTTTCTTGCTTTAATCTGAACTGGTCTGGTTTTCTTCCATATCATGGCTGGTTCACGTATACTTGATGTGTGCTGTTTTTCCAGTCATCATTTCTGGATTTAGTAGTTCGCGTTGATTTCCACTTGTATACATACATACAATTATGTGTGTATATAGGTGTGCATATGGAGTCTTTTGATAGTTGCTGTGCACTTTGGTTTCATGATGTACGACTTGAAATTTGGTCTGCACTTGCATTGAACGGAGCTTATAGTTTGGGTTTGACCTTGTCTCGTGTTGTGATTTTATTTGTGTTTCACTTGAGTTGAACCTGGCTTTTTATTTGGGTTTGACCTTGTGCTCACCTGTCCCTGTAGATTTATCAAGTGTATATATCGGTGTGCATGGCCTTGTGGCATGTACAGTGATACACTGTGCATGTCACAAGCTGTTCGTGTATGATAAATTCAAATTTAAATGATGACGAACAACCCAAATAACTGTGGCAAATGTTATTTTCAAAATTCACGTTTTATTTTATACTGCAAAAATATTTCTTTTTCAATTTTACCGCGTCAATATTTATTTTTGCACATTGCTCAGATGCTGGATTCAATCTGGAATAAAGTTGAAGATAAATACGAGTGAATGAGCGATATATAGTGAGGACAATTATGTAAATTGAAATGTGATGTGATTGAAATTGTAATGTAATGAAAGTTGTATATGTATAGTGAGGGTTTGAATTTGTACTATTCAAAATTGTAAAAAATATTTTTTTTGAATAAAATATCTGTTTGTATTCAAATTCCGTGTTGTTTATTTTATTCACCAAATATATATTTATTTATGTGAAAAATATAATAGTACATTAACATATACATTTAAATGAATATATATGTATGCTTATTATCATCAAACAAAAATCATATAGTCGCATATTCAACAATCTCCCCCTTTTGATGATAACAAACATATATTTAAGATTTTGAATTTGTTAAATGTATTTGATCATTCAATTGGCTCCCCCTATTTGAATATTTCCTCTCTACACAAAGCTTCCCCTTCATATATGCATATAATTAAAAATATATGAATGAGCCTAGATGCAAATAGAAAATATTTGACTTTTACTTGATTTTATTTGATAAAATCTTTACTTTTCTCTCCCCCTTTTGTTATCAGCAAAAGAGTAATAGTGTTAGAAAAATAGAGATAAAGTGATAGATATTAATATAACATTAAAACTCAATCGAATAATAATATTCAATAAAAAATCAAACAAAAATCATAAATACTCTATTAGGCGCATATTCCACTTTTATAATGATGTGAATGATGTCATCATATAAAGCCATACAGTTTTGTCTATTTGTGGTATATTTATATCAGGAATTTGAATATCTACCAACCATGCATAACCGTTAGGACATTTTAATGAGATTATTAGTATTCCAGTTTTATTTTATTTTAAAATGAATTCAAGTATCTTCTAACTACGCATAAAAGTGAGGACTTTTAAATGGGATTAGAATCAACTTGTTTATTTAATAAATCAATTTTGATGTGCGTTCCATATGTGCATAACCGTGAGGACTTCTAAATGAGCATGAAAGCACATAACAAATTCCAAGTAATTCACCCATGCATAACCGTAAGGACTTTTAAATAAGAGTGAATACTTTGGATTTTATTTTATTTTATTTTATTATTATTATTTTTTTATTAAAAATATATAGAACGAAAAATGAATGATTCCTATTTAAAGTACCACATATGGACAAACTATATTGAATTTTGATGAGTGATGGTCGTTAGAAATATGATAGAAATAGAGATGGTCATGGAATTTTTACCAACAAAAAGTTTTATAACTCTCATTTAAATTTCTAAAGAAATTTACTAATTATACTGTCTCGAGTCATAATATGTGATAAATATCAACACTCATCACTTTTTCAATCACTATTTATCTTTTTGATATTTAGTAGGAAGTCAGATTACTCAATGTTTAAAAATTAAATTCAAAAATAATTATAAAATCAATTTTTCTAAAAATAACAATTTGAAAACAAGGTCAAAAATGGTTTCTACAAGGGGTTTTATGAGAAAAATTTCTGCTATTTGAAAATTATTTGAAATGAGAAATATGTAGATATTTTCTTTGAAAAACGATGCAGTTACTAAATGTCTCAACATAAATCACGTTCCACTAGTAATTTTTCTATCAACTAGATTACCAGTGTAATCTGCATGTGAATTTTTCTTTCACTCAAAATTATCATTAATTGAATTGATAGACCAGACCATGAAGTGTGCATCAAAATATCTTAAAATCAATTTTAACAGCTTTTTAATTGGCATTCTCTTGAATTTGAATTGAAACCGTGTAAATAATCAAAAACCATGAATATAGAGTCATTCGTAAAATAACCACATGTATTATCATTTACCAATAATACACTATCATTAATCCAAACTATTACATATGAAGTAGCTCAAAGATTCTAGAGATTTTTATAGTGTTCCTGGCATAAGAATATAATTAGCCAAGAATTTTGAATAAGTCAGAATCAAAATCATCATTTTTTCATCATCACATTACGGGCTGGTTTGATTCAGACTACGGTGTAGATTATATTGTTCAAGATGGCCTCTTTTACCTTTACGATAATTTTTGTTGTTGCCCATTGTGATTCTGTCACCTTTGTACTAGGCTAAGGAACTTTGCTTTGTCGCCTGTTGTGTTCTTGGAACAGCCAGAATCCAAGTTAACACTGGTGTTGTTCCTTAGCCTGCCACCATACCTACACGATAAAAGGTTTTTGTGACCTATTTTTTCTTATAGGTCCATTGTTGTTAGTGCAGAATATTTTGAAACATAATTTTGTGGAGACCAAAACTATTTATATATGTTCCTTTCAGCACCCAGATTTGTTTAACTTTGAGAGATTTTATATTTGTGCCTTTTGGAACCCAAATTGGTATAGTTTTCACGTGTTTGGGTCTATACCAACAATTATTTTGATTGTGTCCAAATTTTCTACAAATTGTGCACATTGAATTTACTTGATTATTCTCATTTCTAAAAAATTTAGATTGATTATACCCAAGTCCTTGTCTAACTATATTAACAGTTTGTTTTCCTAATAGCATGTTCAATGATTTCTCACTTTTGTCAAATTTATCTAAAGTCGTTAACAGTTGTTGGACTTGTGTTTTGAAAGATCCATTTTTGTTTAACGATTGGGTGCACCTTTTAATACAATTTTCTCTTCTTGTATTTTCACTCTCTTTCAAATCAGAATTTAATTTTCAAGCGATTTAATTTTGTTTTCTGATTTTTTAATCTCTTCTTCGAATGTTGGACACTTATCACACTTAGAGATCCTACTTTGATAGTTTTTAATTAATTGTTCAAGCTGTTAATTTACTTCTATCAAACTATCTCTTCGTGATTCAATTTTAGCATATTTCTCCCTAAGACGTTCAAAATAGCCATTTACTTCGTGGAAATATATAAGTAATTGTGAGTGAGTGAGTTTGATACCTCGCTTGGCTCGTCATCATCGCTATCAGTTATATTACCTTGAAGGCACATATCTGCTTTCTCACTCTCACTGCTAGTACTTTGATTATCTTCATCACTTGTATTCCACGTGGCTGCAAAATTTCTCCTTTTTGATTTCTTTTCAAAGTCGCGTCGATTTTGTGGACAATTGGGCTTGATGTGTCCGGGTTGGTTGCACTTATGACAGATGATTTTTCGTTGTTCTGTGTTATCTAAAACTTTGATTATTCTAATTTTTAATTTTTGATTTAGAGCTGGATTTCCGTATTTGTGGTTCCACCTTTTTAATTTCTTTATTACTATTTCCAACTCTGCTGCTTCATCGTCGTCGTCGTCATCACTTTCAGTTGTTCCTTTGAGAGCTATTGATTTCTTTCGAGTATCTCCTCCTTCAAGCTCTTCCTTGAATTTCATTTCTAGCTCATAAGTGGTGAGATTTCCGATGAGTTCTTCAACTTTGATTTGTTTTAAATCTTTTAATTCTTGAATGACAGTCACTTTTGCTTCAAAACTTCGTGGAAGGACCCTGAGGATTTTTTGGACTATTTCCAATTTCGTGTATGATTTTCCGAGAGCTTTTGATTAGTATACGATGTTGGAAAGCCGTCCATACGTCTCTTTAACATTTTCTTCCTTGGCCATTATAAAATTCCCATTCTCTACTCAGCATGGCAAGGCGAGATTCCTTGACTTGAGATGTTCCTTCGTGAGCCACTTCTAGTGTGTGTCATATTTCCTGCGCAGTTAGACAATGTGAGACACGATTAAATTCAAACTGATGTAATGAACAAATAATAGAATTCATAGCTTTAGCATTAGTATTCTGTAACTTATTTTCTAGGTCTGTCCATTGATCCTTTGGTTTATTTATTTCCTGATTATTTACAATTATAGTTGGTGCTCTATACCCTGTCTCAACAATATCCTAAGCGCTAACGGTTTTCAGAAAAAATTTCATCCTATTTTTCCAATAAGCATATTCACCATCGAACATTGGTGGTCTAACTATGGACCGACCCTCCGCAAAAGCATTATTAAAAGAAGCCATTTTAAAAATTCAAATTTTTAAAACAAAAATTGGTTTTTGAAAAATCAAATTTTTTAAAAACAAAAATGGCTTTTGTACCTTGCTCTGATACCACTTGTAGGATCTATTTCACCCTACAGGGGGGTGAATATGGTGATACTCTTAATTATAAATATTATTGCGGAAGCTTATAATTTCAATATAGATATATCAAAATAATAGCAGCACAAAAAATAGGAGAATAAATGCAGAAATAAAACGACACAGAATTTACCTAGCTTTGGCAAAAACCTGCCTAAGTGCTGCCCCCAAGGTTTCTACTAGAAATTAAGTAGTCACATGCTTACATACGTAAACTCACGACACCCTCTATTGACTAACCTAACCCTACGCTCAAAACCCTGCCACAACTCAGCCACTGAGTTGCGAATTCTCAAACTACGCCACGTAGTTTGTCCCCTAGTTACATGACTAGAAATTACAACGGTTTAAAATGGAAAATACAATTTAAACACAACTTAAAACAAAAAGCAAAACCCTAATTATAAGCCTTTTATTATAAACCAACACAAAGGTAAAGGCCGGCCCAATTTGTTGTTAAGTGAAATATTATTCCCTTTATTTTATCGGTCTGCTTCCTTGTGAAAAATGGTGCTTTTCTCGTGCGCTCCTCTCTGATTAAAAATTAGGGTTTTGAACAAATTTGAAGATGTCGACTTTAATTAGATCGAATAAGTGGATATTCGCATGTAGCTATGATTGATCGTTTCCTCGTTGCTCACTTCGCCTGCTTCGACGAGTTCAATTTGTAAATCTGGTATGTGATCTTTGCTTTTGCTTCTTCTGATTTTCTTGCTTGAAATCGATGGCTTTTTGCCGATGATGTTGATTGCTTATATAGGGTTCGAATCCCTATTTTCTCGTTCGTATATATTTGTTTGAATTTATCAATTTATGTTGCTCGGCCGGTCGATGTTGCTTGGATGCTTGAGATTGATTCTGACTTTATCAGTTTCGTATATTTATGATTTCTTGATTGACACGGTGTTGATTTCGATTTCTTGGCTACCACGGTGTTAATTTTGGTTTGAACTTCGGCTTTGATAAAACTGTTAAATATACTGTAGCATTTTCAATGCTCGGCCATTTTGGAATTTTTGATAATCTGGTTCTTCTCTGTTGTAGCATGGGGTACCTGTTTATTTGCATTTCCATGAGTCACTCGTATCAGTTCATTATTAGATGTGTCAGGGTTATAGTTTTTTATTTGATGTTGTATTTCTCTGTGTTCATTTGTGTTTGATCATTCATGTTGTTCATTGGTGTTTGAAACTCGAACTCTGTTGAATTTGTTCGAACTTGATAATGTCTGGAGCTTCTGGCTTCACTGAATCTTCATGGACATGTATACTTGTTGTTGCTTGAAGCTTTGTTCAAATGTGATATTCTTTTCTCTGGCCTGTTTCACTATCATGTGTATATATGTGTTATCATCTTGTACATCTCCATCTCGAGTAGTTCTATATTGTTGTGGCTATGCATTTGTTCGAACTTGCCACCACTGTATCATTTACTGATTTACTTAATTTCATGGTTCACCGTATTTCATGTTGTTTGGTCTTGCTTGCATTGTTGGTTCATCACTTCGTTCATTGCTGTATTGTGTTCACTTGATTCATGAACTGCCTTTGTATTGCTTCATGCCTCTGAGTTGTGTATTCATGCAGTTGAACTATTTTGGTTTCATGAAATCTGGTTGTAGTTGAGTTTGAGCCATTTGTTTCATTGTTTTATGTACTTTGTCCATGTTATACTGTTCTTTGATCAAAACTGCCACCTGATGCTTGGCGCCTGGTCTTTGATGTATCGAATTGCATCACAGGTCTTTGCATTTATTTTCATTTAGTTCGAGACAGTTTCAGTTGCAAGTGCATTTGTAGTTTAGCTCTTGTTTGGTTTTTGGTGCACTTGCTTTCTTCCCTGACCTGTTGCACTATAAGCTTCATGTGTACTTCTTTCTTGCTTTAACCTGAACTGGTCTGGTTTGCTTATCATGGCTGGGTCATGTATACTAGATGTGTGTTGTGTTTCCAGTCATCATTTCTGGATTTAGTAGTTCGCATTGATTTCCACTTGTATACATACATACAGTTATGTGTGTATATATGTGTGTGCATATGGAGTCTTTGGATAGTTTTTGTGCACTTTGGTTTCATGACATATGACTTGAAATTTGGTCTGCACTTGTGTTGAATCCAGCTTATAGTTCGGGTTTGACCTTGTGCTCGTGTTGTGATTTTATTTGTGTTTCACTTGAGTTGAACCCGGCTTTTTATTTGGGTTTAACCTTGTGCTCACCTATCCTTGTAGATTTATCAAGTGTATATATCAGTGTGCACGGCCTTGTGACATGTACAGTGATACACTGTGCATGTCACAAACTGTTCGTGTATGATGAATTCAAATTTAAATGATGACGAACAACCCAAATAACTGAGCAAAATATTATTTTCAAAATTCACATTTAATATTTCCTTTTCAATTTTATCGCGTCAATATTTATTTTTGCAGATTGCTCAGATGCTGGATTCAATCTAGAATAAAGGTTAAGATAAATACGAGTGAATGAGCGATATGTAGTGAGGACAATTATGTAAATTGAAATGTGATGTGATTGAAATTGTAATGTAATCAAAGTTGTATATGTATAGTGAGAGCTTGAATTTGTACTATTCAAAATTGTAACAAATACTTGTTTGAATAAAATATCCGTTTGAATTCAAATTCTGTGTTATTTATTTTATTCAGCAAATATATATTTAATTATATGAAAAATATAATAGTACATTAATAAATACATTTAAATGAATATATATATATATATGTTTATTATCATCAAACAAAAATCATATAGTAGCATATTCAACATATTTTTCGATCTCGATACCCAGTCGACTTAATCCATGATGCACGGGTCCGTTTCATCATGTTTGCTCGATAAAAAACCCATACCTTGTGATTATTATCCCATCTCTCCTGACAGGACCACAACCGCGACCTGTGTTATCTATTACATTGATCCAAATTTAAGCATTCCTAAGTCCATTTTCCAAAATATAAAATAAGAGTCCATACTAAAAATAAATCATAGTTCAAATAAAACAAGAAAAACAAGAGTTTGAAGCAAACAAGAAAGAAAACCAAATTTCAAAAACACGAGCACTATGCTTTATCATCTTCTCAGAGCATGCCTAAGGACCATCCACGACCCCGTACATGTGTACGTGACGCAGCCGTTCTACTACAGAGTTTGTTACTTATTCCATGTCATCCTGATCAATTGATGACAATTTGATGATGATGCCTTGATCCAGTGTCATTTTCATTCGATGTGGATGGCGGCTGCTCCTGTTCCACCATCGCAGCCCGAGTCCTTATATATTATTGTAACTGACCATCCTTGTGTGTTCCTCGATGATATCCTTCAAAAGCCTGTAGTCATTTGTATTCTGCCCATCCAGCTCATGGAATAGGCAATGCTTTCCTGGTGTCCGTTTGCATTCAGAGTGTTCCCTCCTTGCCAGCCTTCGATACAGAAGGCGTCCTCAAGTATCCAGATATATCCTTTCTAGGGTTTCATTCAATTCCATGTAAGAAGATAATTTGGGTTCTCCCCTCTACCTTTTTGATCCATTGAAGCTACTATCCATGTTCCGTTTACCCTTGTCCTTTCCTGAGCTTTCACTGGGCGGTTCTCTACCCTATACTGTTTTAATTTCCGTTGCCTCTTTGTCAGTTTTCACATCTTTTTGTCGCACAAGCATTTCTGCTTCATGGTAGAATTCTTTAAGACCCATAAGTGGATCCCGTATCAGCGATATCTTAAAATCTGAATTATCTATAACTCCTGACACTACCGCTATCAAAACCATTAATGGATTTGGTCGATCCACCAAAACAACTGCCGCATTAGACCTGGTTAAGAAGTTCTTGAGTGATTCTCCTGCCAACTGCTTTACTGATGTCAATGTCATCACATTCTTAGGTCTCTTAATGTGAACCCGAAAGTGCTTCATAAATCTTTCGACTGATTTCATACATGTGTTAATAGAACCGCTTTCCAACTGTCTGAACCATATCATAACTATACCTGTTAAGTATTGGGGGAAGCATCATGCTAGGAGTTCTTCCTATTTCCCCAGTACTTCCATGTGCCGCATATACCTCGTCATACGCATAGTTGGATCTGACTTTCCATCATAAACTTCCAATGTTGGTAGTTCTTCTCGTGGACTCCTAACTTTCCTGGTATTAGGTGCAAAGGGACTTCTATTTACGTCTTCCCGATCTTTGTTCATTAATCCTCCTCTCATAGCCCGTCTAATCATTTCCACAAAACTATCATTGTCTTCTAAAGGTTTTCTTATCATTTCCAAATTTCCCCACGAGTCCATGAGGGAATCCTGGTATACACTCCTCGTTACGCACATCTACATTCCATTAACACCAAACTACAAGCATTGTCTAGCACCGTGCTTGGGATCGATCCAGCCTGACCCGGGGGCATGCCTCGGAGTCTTGACTGATCGGCGCCGATCCTTATGGATGGATTGAGGCCGATTGTTCCTCATTGACCGAGAGGCGCTTCCGGCTGCTCTTTTTCGTTCCTTAGTCCAACCGCTCCATTTTCATGATCCTAATTCCGGTTTTTCACGGCTCCTACTACTCCAACTTCATGATCCATATCTCCAGCGTTTCCTGCTACTATATTCCCTTAGTTTTGTGCTCCAGCTTGTCCAATCTATCGGAGTAGATTTTGCACCATATCCTCCTGTCTCTTTAATATCCTTTCCTGCATAGCATCCATCATCGTTTCCATTTCATCCCTGGTGATGTAGATAAATGTTTGATTAGCTCCAGAGGAAGCCTCCTAACTCCCTCCATCGTGGCTTCTTTTCGGTAGCACTCTCCTTTTTGACTGTTTCACCATTGCTCCAAATCTAAGGTCTAGATCATTTCCAAATTCTAAATCCGAACTCCAAATCCATGCGGGCTAGCTTTCTCAGTGAAAGCATCAAAATGTTTACGCCAAAAATAGGCACAAACACCCTGTCGTATGTGAAAGCACCAATATTCAATATTTAGATCGAAACAGAGAACAACAAATCCACAGTTTAGAGAATATAATTTAGATAAAGTAAAAGAACACAAGTTTTATAGTGGTTCCACAAACTTTGGCCTACGTCCTCTGCAATAAACTTTTTATTATACTGTAAGATTACAAATACAGTTCTTTTTGCCTTAGAAAAATAATTAAGGAAGAGATAAGAAATGATGAAGAAGAGCCCTAAAAGAAAAGTCCATTGCAATGAGTCGTGTCCGCTGTATTTATAGGGGAAGATGCGCATAGATCGAACTGAAATTTCGTCAGAAGAATCTCTAGATCTAGACGAGGTTATACGAATGATCGTGGGTCCCACTTCATTGTTTGGAACGATCGGTGCCGATCATTCAGGTTTGTCCAATTGGGGTGCGACCATTCTTGTGGGTCCCACATGATGTTAGGTACTTGCCCTCTAAATTTTTTGCTATTTCGACTTACCGTTTGTGAGGTATTTATTGATCATCATTGAGTTGGATCATTTGGGCTAAAATGATATGATCGTTCAAGTTTCTCAAATGATGTGTGATCGATAAGGTAGGTTCCTCTACGTAATAATTTACTATTCCTAGAGTTTTATGTCATTTCGACTTACCGTTTGTGACATATTGATCGATCATCATTGAGTTGAATTGTTTTATGGATCATAACCAATTGATCCATATGGATCATGACCGATTGATCCAACTTGATCGTGGGGGCCAACGATCGATGGTGTGGATCCCTCATGGTGTAATGTAATTGTTCACTATATGTCATGTTGATTGTCTTTGTGGATTTTGAGTTAAAGATCGATCATCGTCGAAAATAGACAAAACGGTCGTCGGAAAACCCACTTCAGGGTTGATCCGAAGCGAGACCCGAAGTAATCACCTTTCCGACTTGAAACAAGTATTGAAGATTCTAGCCTGATGTTAGACTCGGGTAAAATCCAAATTTTCTCCAAGCAAACATGTTTCTGACTCCAAGTGTGAAAAACCACCGGTGTCGATCGTTTTTCTCCAAGCAAACACATATCCGACTCAAAGCAGGAAAATGATCGGTGCCGATCGTTTTGCACCAACCAATCTCCATGTAAACATGCATCCGACTCCAAGCAAGCAGCAAATTTTCCTAGGTCCGACTTTAAGCAAATTACCGTCGATCCGTCAACACCGATCCATCTTCTTTAGCCCATAACTCAAGCATATGAACTTCGATCGATTTGAAATTTGAAATGTAGCCTTATATGGCCTTCCTTATCACTCCATACTAATCGCCCCTTGATTGGGTTAGAACTTGGGAATCCGATCTGATCCATTGCCTATATGAAGTGTCAATTCCATAATTAATCATTTTTTGAGTGTTGTTCACCTGAATCCATTCAACTATCGTGTATAGTTTCAAATACAACCGATCTCCAACCTGATAACCATCCGTTTTAGCCGAATTTGTGGTATTCTAGCCCGACCAAAAGGTGGGATAACGTATATGTGTGTGTGGACTTTCCAATATCCCATCGCTTTACCAAACTCTAGAAGGTCTAGACTGGATTTTAGCCATATGGGAAAACTTATTTGATTTGACGAAGCTACCGAGCATATAGATAGGATGGCTTATGCTCATGCATTGATTGAGATCTCTCCTAAGGAGGAGCTACCTACTACCATTCCTGTTTACCTGTATGAGAATATTACCAGCCACGTTCATGTTTCCTTCTTTTGGATGCCTCCCATTTTCGTTGGATGTAGTTCATTTGGTCATACTATTACTTTATGTTCACACTCTCTACCTTCAAGTTTGTCCGCACCTGAGTTTCCTATCCCACAATTATCCCCTTTGCAAAAAGCTAAAGTAAGAGAATGGCGTGTCTAACCCCTACTTCCGCTCCTCTTGATTCACCTTTTTTTCAAATTAGAAGCGCCCAGGGAAACTATAGGTTTCCCATGCCTCTTTCTCGGCAGTAAAAGCTCCTTATCCACCACTCAATACGCCTTTCTCCTCATTGTCATCCTCTTCAGTCTCTGACCTTGATTATTTTGATGATGGCTATGGGTATGATATTCACCAGATCGTCCCTTTGACTTCTGATCCTATGTGATCTCCTGCTCTTTATTTTTATTCGTTTAGATATCCTTATTTTTTGTTTTTGCTTTCATAGCTTGTGTATGTGGTGTTGTACTAGTGAGTTGCTATAGTTGCTGAAGCATATGTGCTTCACACTTGTTATCCTTTTGTCATGTGCTATAACCACGATAAAACTAGCTTGCCTGTGTAAAATAATAGTACTTTATTTTGCCTGTAAATATATAAACATATATAACAATAAACAAATCACTCTTAATAATAAATGATTCGCAACATCTATTCTTCTATAAAAAATTAGATATTTATAAATGGATAGCAAATATATATCCTCTTTTCAATAAATTACTAAGTCCATAACCTATTATAAATTTGAATATTGATTTAATATTTAGAAATAACTTTTGAAAGTTCATTTCCTCCTTTTAAAACCTCAAAATCATTCATAAAACCAAACATCACGCATAACAATTATTTCATAATTTTCTATAATTAACTACCATTTTTAAAATAAATTTATAAACCTCTAAAATAAATTTTTTTCATTTCAAATCATTATTTATAATTCAAAATCCTCTTATCATATATAATTTTTCCTTAATATCAATAAATCAATTTCAAACCATCAAAAAATATATATACACACACGAGAAGTGATTTTGTATTATAACACTCTTAAACATTCAACAATATTCAAAATAAAATACATAAACTCAAAAATTTCTTTTTAAAAATATTACTAAAATCCTTATTTATACTTACAAAATTCACACTTTCGATTATTCTGGAATTCTCTATTTTTATTTTCATATCAACTTTTATTCCAAACAATTCCCTTAAATAATTCTTCTTATTTCAACTTTATAATATACTTTGATTTAATTTCAAAATATCAAAAATAATTTATAACTCAAAAATATTTTAAAACCAAAAATCAATTAAACGTCCAAAAATGTAAATTATGAAGCAAAATCCTCCAAAATCAACAACAATCACCAATATTAATTTTTATTGTGTGGCTGAGACGAATTCCATCGAATTTCGGCCTTCAATAAACTGTACACATAATATAGATAAATTCCAACATTTGAAATGCAAATGGGCAAACAAACTCTGCTATCAAATACCAAATAATATATAATATCACAACAACCAAACTATTATCTCGATCAAATAATTTATCTAAGCAAACAATTCAATATTCACAAGCAAACAAATCTCAAATAACCAATTTAACCGAGAAATTCTATAAGTAATCGAGATAATATTATATAAGAAAGATATGAGTGGATTTAGATATAGTTATGAGTGAGGAACACTTACCAATACATGAGCGAAGAATTTATTGCTTCACCTACGCCGACCACTAACGTTGCCACTGCACGCGCTACTACCTACTCACATTCCTCCATCCGCGCAGCCTGCACCAGCCACTACTCATATCAATCTTTCCCAGTTTGAGTGTGTTCTCCCTTCTAGCATTAGTCATCAATAAAACAAGCCATTTTCGAATCCCCTCTTCATGACAGAAAAATATGCACGAGCTTGGAATTATTGTGTCTTGAAGTTGCCAGCACCATCGTCGATAATGCCAATCAACGTCTCTCTAAATCACGACTGCACCATTCACCAATATCATGCATCCTGGCACCAACGACCACCTGTGACCTCGTCACTAAGCCTTTTCCCTTACTCGCTCAAACAAACTTCAATCGACAAGATTGAATCACCTTGTGTGTTACTTTTTATATATCATGCCATGATTTTTGAATTAGGTCAGAAATTGGGCTTTCTTTTGGGTTATTGAGAGGAAGCTAGGCGTGTGTTTCAGAAGCAGTGCGAGAGAGTGAAATATGGGCTTGGGCCCAAATTCAATTAAACCTATTTTTCTTATTTCAAATAATTCTTGTAATTTATTTATAAACAAACTCTAATCTATTTTAATTTAAGTTAAACTTCATTATACTAAATTATTTCAGCAACCGTCCAATTTCATTTCGTCCAATGACTGCTATTAATTTTTATTTGAATATTTATTATGTTATTACAAAACCAATTTACTTATCAACTATTTTAATCACAAGCAATTATTTACACATATAAAAATATTTTATATTTAATTAAACAATTTTATTTAATTCAATAAATCGTTCGAAAAGGATTTAATAATTTAATTCGATTCGTTGCAACAAAAATCTTTTGTTAAATAAACTAAAATAAATATTTACTGTAAAAATAATAATTTTCAATTATTTAATTTGAATATTTTATTTTAATCAAATTGTACGTATAATTACAACGTAGAAAACAGGGTTGTTACATACTCTCCTCTATAAAAGTTGTGTCCTCGTAATTTCTTGTAAGGGGATATCAAACAAATCATAACCTGACTTTCCCCGTATCTATAATCTTGTATCAAACTAAACAACCTAATCCTCTATGTGGCTTTTATTCTAATTCTCGTATCGTATGCTACAATTCAAATAGACTCAATCTAATGACTTTCTATTTTCGCATACTATAAAAGTTTTGTGAAAATCTTTTAAGTGTCGAATTTTTCGATAATTTTTATAGAGTCTCCATTATGTGGAGAGTGTTTCGAAAAATCAAAACACAATATAATTACATGATGTACATCTTCGAAGAGGCATCCCAAAATGGGGCATCCTAAAATACGGGAAACCAGATAATACCACAATATATATCAGTATGTCGTAAAATCGTACCTTTTTATTAGCATTTTAAGCAATTTGCTAATTATCAAGCGACGAAAAGCATGTCATTGTCACAAAGTAATCTAAATAAGTTCCAAAAGTACTTGTACTTAACTCGATTTAAATATTAATCGCATATAAAAAGAAATATGGAAAGTATGCAATGCCTATTATAAAAACAATATGACGTTCATATTTAACTCATGTTCAACTAATTTTCTAAGGCCGAAACCACCAAAACAAGTTATGCTTTCTGAAATAAATTTTTATATGGCATGTCAGCTTTCCGAAGTATCTTTCGGACTGCAAAGATATGGATTAAACTCAAATTGTGGTGAATTTACTAAAGATGAGTATGGTAGATTTTATATATTTAAACAGGCCTACTTAACAAACAATATTTTTAGCTTAGAAAACGATAAAATTTTGCAAAGATCTTAAAATAAAAGTTATTGCTTAGGCTCTTAGCTTTTTGAAAAGTATAAAATCGTTGAAATTAGACAAACCATTAGAATTTTATGGCTTAATGAACACAATGTTAAACTTTAATAAATACACTTTCGGCCTATATTTTTCAATCCACTTTCAAACATATTTAAACAGTAGCAAATGTCGAAATTTCGAAAACTGACAAACAGATGAACACAAAAGTTGTTCCATAATAAAATATCTTTCAAAGTGAAAAGGATTCATCAAAATTGGATAAGAAAATCAAAAGTACATACAAATGATAAATGCTTATTATCATAAGGTGGTAAGGTATATACAAATTATAGTGAAGGGTAAGAATTATATTATTCACTTATGAATCATCATAATTCAGTCACCATTTATTAAGACCCATTGGGCATTTAATACTAAACAAAAATAAAGGCAAATTTCCAAGTGAGTTGTATATATCTTGCATGCTTTGTCAAATTTGTTAGACAAGAATAGTTTTTTCCTTTCTTCTAAAAATATGATAACCAACATGATGTTTTCTACCTGTTTTACTTTACTCTCACTACAAACTTCTACTTGCAATTAACATTTTGATGCATCTTATTAGCATGCCCTAGATTATATCATATTTATTGTTGATTAAGATAATCAAATGCAGACATATCTTGTCTTTGATTATGTACCAAGTGATGTGATGCTCCACTAATGACAACGTTTAGGTCAATTATATTATTTTTAGGGTTTATACAAAATCAATAAGATTTGCGTTTAAACGAACTAAAGGTAATTGGCACACAAAGGATGTATGGGCCTGGTATGTGGGGAAGGGAGCTACTGATATCATCGAGCCTTGTTTTGGTTAAACACAACCATAGTATCAACTTTATTATTTGATATACAATGGGCCAACTTATGAAACTTTCATAATAAAGTTACCATATCCAAAGTCAAAAGCATTTTAAAATGAATTTTTTTATTTTATACTTAACTTCATTCTTTTTCCTTTCTTTCATTTCCTTTTCTTTTCAAATTCATATCATTCTTTATTTTTCCAACTTTACATTATATATTTTTAAAAAATATCATACGTATTAAAAAAGATTTTCCAACCATCACTTATTTCATGCTACATTCGAAAATAAAAAAAATCATTATAAATTATCATCCTTATTGTTATTAATTCATATCATTTCTTAAGTCTTCATCTTTATTCCTTTCAAAATCTACCTCAATTCTTCCTTGAAATTTCATTTCTTCTCAAAACATAACTTTCTTTCAAAATAATAATTTTCTTCTCACTCTAATCTCTTCAAAATAATTTATATAGTTTTCTACAAAAATTTATTTCAAACATTAATTTTTTTCATATAACACAAAATATTATTCTCTTCAAAATAATTGATCAATCTTCAAAATCTTGTGTCCATTTGTGCCATCCTAGTATTTAAGAATCTCTACCGATAACGTTAGCTAGACGCGTCGACCAGAATTTTTAAAGCACTCAACGAACAAATTAACACTAAATTAATCCACTAAAACAATTCCAATTATTTTATAAAATGAAATTTATACTTTTATCAAATCATTTTCTTGTTTGAAGAAAAATATTTTATTTTCCGAATCCATATTTACCTCTAATTTATCTTCAACAACAATAAAAATCATCAAACGTCATCCATAAAATCAACAATACACACATTTCCAAATAAGCAAACAAACACCTTTAATGAAAAGCTACATATTGATTTCCGTTGCGACTCTGGTCACTATTGGATCACTTCATACATATTCAAGCCACATAGAGGTTTAACATTCACTATCATCAATTCTGACACGACTCGTCGGGCTAACAACTCCTTGCTTCACTATTTCCCACAGCTTCTACTTTACACAAAACAAATACACACAGAAGAGGTAGAGATAATGACTATATAAATTAAATAAAAAAATAACAAGTACGTACCTAAATGATTACCCCAGTGATCATCGTATATTCCAACTATCACTTAAATATAAACAATAATCTACCACACACCTATGAGGACAGGGACTCTAAGTCTAATTTAAGATCAATACTCATGTCTCTTACACTCTATGTTGTTCCAAACTTTCTCTAATACCAACAGTAACACCTCCACCTCTATACTCATACTATCTAAGAATATTACTAGGTAATACTATCAAATAATAAAGAGAATGAGGCTACGTGTGAATATTCCCTAGGGCTAATACTGATACGTTATAAATATAGAATATAATTTACCAACAAATATATGCGATATCAACACAAAAACACATGTGCCTCCATGATAAAACAATACACAATACACAAAAAATAATAGAGAGTACGAAGTCATTTGCAGCGATAATATATAATATACAATACATAAATTATATTCAGTATACTTCACATTGAAATACACCCAAGAATCTATGCAATACAGGATGATAGTCTATAATACTGAATATCTAATATCCTCTATGCCCAAAACACAAGACGGCCTAGCCCATGTATCTAAAATGTCTCAGATTGACCCGTGTATTGTATAAATAATAAACAGGTCAGACTATATTTAAATCCAAGGTCATTAAACATATAAATCATATCATATGTTGGTTATAAATAATTATAATAATGTCATCTCAACAATCCCAAATATCATATACTTAGAACACCACAAAACCCAACATAAATATGTTATCATCCATATAAAATGTAACGACCCAGTTTTTCAGTCATTCAAATTTAGAATATTTAATTGATTTTAAATATTTAAAAGTTAATTTTATAAGTAAAATTGGTTAAATAATTGAATCTGGGATTTAATAAGAATGAAAATGAATTCTAAAGTTGAATTAAATGCTAATTGAATTAGAATGTAGTTAGTAAACTTTTAAGTTTGAATTAAAAGTGAATAAATATAAATTTCTAATTTCTAGTTTTAATTAACGTGTAAAAATGGTCATTTTTTCTCGGATTTCGACGAAACTAGTTTCATTGGATCCGTAATAGTGAGTTATTATAGGATTCCAAATTTTGTGTCAATTGGACTTATGGTTTGGTCGTGCGAAGCTGAAACGCAAAGAAATTTATTTAAGTAATTTTAATTAAAATAATTCGATTTTGAAACTCTATCTTCTGTATATAATGGAATTGGCATCTGATATATATTCCATTGTATTCGGAGTAGGGTTAAAACATTATAAATGCCAGGTGGCATGTCTCGATTAGAGTTCGAAATTTTAGAGCGTGAGTAGCAAATTTTATTGCCTATAAATATAGGACCCCTAACCCCAATCTCTCAAAAACCTAACCCTAAGGCATTTTATGTTGATGGGGCATCCCAAAATGGGGCATCCTAAAATATAGGATCGTTAGATCCGTAGAGGCATTTTCTGTTGATGGCTTCCACTACAATCTTGCTCATTTCAATGTGATGGACATAGTGAATGGTGATGATCAGCCAAGGAGGCGTGAGGTGACGGCTAGATGGAGGAAACTATGTCAGGGTTTTACCCTTTTGTTGGCAAATGATGTGACGAGGGAGGTCGATGCTTAGCTTATTTGGTTAATCGGAGTGTGGCAAAGCTCGAGGTAGGGTCGGCTGCTGGTCCGGTGCTACAGGGAGGATGCGGTGATCGATGAAAGCGTGGTCTCATGTTGTTCGAGCTTGGGTGATCGCGTTTGCCTGAAGTAGACGTGGATTAGGGCTGGTTAATGATAATGATTAGGTGTTAATTAAGGTTAATTAAAATTTGTGTTTGTAATTAAATTAAAGAAAATTATATTAATTTAATCAAATTTGTTGTATCTAATTCATACGAGGTCAAAATCAGACAAAACAAGCGACGTTGGGTTCATATCTGCGAATACTACGCATGGGAATTAGATTGGAGTCGATTGGAGCTAGCAGAAATTTATGTTAAAATCGAACAGCTGTTCGATTTTAATTCAAACTGGAAATCTTCAGCGACAACTGGAAACAAAGTGAGTAAAACTCACTCTTTCTAACCCACTTATATTTTTATATAAGTGCGAATATTTTTATTATGTTGTTTTGATGACTGTTGGATGTTATATACATACATATATATATGTGGGTGTGTGTGTATGTATGTATGTACGTATATTGAATGTTTGGATGTTATGTTATAGTAGTTGGATATATTCCTACCGATTGAAGTAGATGAGACCCTATACATTCCCGTGTATGAGCGGATGACCCTTTATACGGGCCTTTGCCTCGAAGCGGACATTATACATATTCTCACATGCATATTTGTTGCAAGTGATAGGTTGGAGGGATCCAATAGGATTTTTCACTATGGTTGATGTTTGTTTACACATATTGTTATATATGTTGTATTATGTGATATTTGATGTGATGGATGCCATGTTTGCTATTATTGATGTCAATCCCCTTATTTAGCGCTTTTGCAGCATTGAGCCATACTTTTGGAATTTAAAATATAGAAATAATGATTTCAATTTAAAAAAAGGATTTTAGAGTGATTTTAAAAATATATATGTTTTATGGATTTTTGAACGATTTAAGAAATGAGTTTATTTTAAATAAATGAAAATAATAATTTTTATATTATAAAAATCATGTTAAAATAAAATTTATGTTTTTGTGAAATATACTTAAAATATGATTTTTGAAATATGAAGTTAACTATTTAATAAAATAAGTTAAATTGAGAATTTTGAACTTATTATAAATAGTTTATATATAAGATTTATAAAATTGATATTTTATAAATAAAAGTAATGGGATTATAAACGAGTTTTATAAATGTTAAAATGAAGTTATAAATGAAACCTTATAAGTAAATGAGATTTATAAAGTAAGGAAGTTATAAAAGGAATGTTATTAATAAAGTGATTTAATGAAATAAATTTTGTAAGTCGTGTTTTATAAATATTAGAAATGGAATTGTAATCAAATTTATACATGAATTTGTAATTAAAATTTAGAAATGAATTTATAATGGACTTTATAAATAATGAGATTATAAAAGAATGAATTTGTAAATAAAGAGATTTATAAGTATATAAACTTATAATGGGATTTTGACATATAAATGAGATTAATGGGAAATTGGTTAATAATGGAATTTTATAATTGGAAGTTTTTTAAAATAGAAATGTGAATTATAAACAATGTTTTATAAACGTGAAATAAATTTAATTTTATAAGCTAAATATGGTTTTTTATAAAAGGAAATATATTCACGTATTTAAAGAGAATAATTCCTTAAATGAACGTGATGTGCACGTAAATATGCATATTTTTACCACCGTATTTAATCTATTAAAATTAAATAAATGATCATATTTTGGTATTTTAACATGTTTTAAACAAAATCCATATTAATTCCAAATTTTCACATATTCATCTTCATATAGGGGCAAAAACTGTCTTTTGTGTGCATATATTTCTTTAAGAAAAATTAACTGAAAATTTACATATACTTATGTAGGAATTTGATCTCAAATATGAGTGATTTCATGAAGGCACATGCATGCACAACATGAATATAAAGGAATGAAGATGAAAATAATTCAAAGTGAAGATCATGGAGGACCCCACCTACCCACCACCTCAATGTACAAATAAGAGGCTAACGCACATGCTTATGGAATTAATGGCTTCATGTACACTTAACTGATGATTGGTAGAAGTTAATGATTACTTGGCCTCCACACTTCCTCAAGTGTAGTTTGGTCATTCCCCAAATTATGGATTAGGGTTTCATGCTTGTATAAATAACCCCTTATGTTTCATGCAACCCTCCTCTTTCTCTTCATTATTTTTAGGCTCAAAATAAAAGAAAGCTCCTCTTTTCTTTTCATGGCTACTTAGCCATTTTTATTTCATGTAACTTTCATTTTTTTAATGCAATTTTAATTAGTGCTCTCTTTCTTTTAAATGCTTCTTTTGTTTATTTACTTTCATGTTAGTAGTGTAGATTTATTTTTTATGCAGGTAGAATAGTATTTTTCTTTACTTTGCTCTCCTTTTCCTTTTCTTTTTCTTTCGTGTTGTAAGCTATATTTGTTGTTTTGATAACAAATATGAGAGGCTAATCCCTTCAATTTAGAGGTAATGAAGCCTCTAATCCTGTGACTTCAACATTTTGATAATTATAGCTCTCTTTTTGTGTTTAATGACAATGCTTAATGGTTTAATTTGTTTTTTGTTTTGAACTTGATAGCCTATATTGTTGACACCAAATATACTATGCTTAAACAATCACTAACACAAATGCCTCTTCATCAAAATATGATTATGGAATAAGAAAGTGATTTGAAATTCAAATTTGATGGTCTATATTTCTAATTAATACTTAGTAGGCCATACTTAAAATAGATTTCATTTGCAACTTTGTTGTTATTTTCATGAGAGTTAGTAAGTGGTATAAAGGTTGTGTTATAGTTTGATGACTTATGTTGAGCTAATTAATAGCACAAATGAGCCATACTTATGATAAACACATCATTTAAACTCACTTGTGACCAAAAAAAGAGATCATAATTTCATTAGTTGTTGAATTATACGATCTAGAGAGTGGATTTATCTCTAAATTGTCATTTAACTCTCATATTTTTATCTATTTTTCTTTTGCTAGTTTTTATTAGTTTCTTACATTTCTAGCTTAACTTTTACCCGACTTTGGTATAATTCGAAGAATAAAAATTAAAAATCAAAGCAACGACCCGTATTCGCTACGTGCTACATTCGTACACCATGCGCTTGCGGTTATTTTTAATTTAAATTCGCTCGACGGTTTTTTTAAACCAATAGAATTTCCGTCGACGAACAAGTTCTTGGCGCCGTTGTCGGAGAGTTGTTTGATTTTATTTTCTATTCTTCGGATTATTTTTATTTGATTTTTTATGTGCTTATTTTGTGTGTTTTTTTAATTTTTGTGTGCCTTGTGTTTGTGTGCTTGTTTCTTGTTTTCTAGTTCCATCTTGCATTGTATTTCTATTTTAAAAAAACACAATCTCATTTTTAAAAAAAATAGAAATTTTTTTACATTTCAATTTACATTGATTTACATTTCCATTTTATTTTTACATATTTTTCCAGTGCTTTTATTTTTCTGTTCATTTTTCTTCAATTCTGTACATTGCATTGCCATTATTTGCTCTCTGCCTCTCTGTTTACTGCTCCCCAAACACTACTCATAGAATTGCAGTTTCTCCCCTGAATTTCCATCCATCTCCATATATCACTACCGCTCCATCCTGTGTCCACACCAATTCCAACCGAAGCCTTATCATCAACATATTCCAACATACTCCACATAATCACTGATAAGCTTCCACAAATTCAGTCGCAACAAACTATTCCCTAACTCGAACAACTGCTGACAGTCAACTAAATCCACGCTTCATTAATTGCTAATACCCCCTCCCTAATTGTCTGCCAAACAGTAGCCACAACCGGATTCTAAACCATACAACTTCATCTAATCACCAACATCCACTCAACTGCACTTGCCACCATACACCTGAACAACACATAGTTCTACAGCCACTAAGCATCAAACTTCCTCCAGCCCCTTAGCAATACAAAGCCCATTTTCGACTTCAAACACCCCTGAATCCATATACAACCTGATCATCAAGACCTTCGCATCATTCAGTCACTTCGAACAATGCATGAACCCTTAAACAAGTTTCGACTTCGAATAACAAACAACTGCTCCTCCACTATTCACTGTTATCCACCTCCTCAACTCCATCAACGATCTCAAAGTCGAATTAAATTGCCTGCGCCTTAACAACGCCGAGTTGCCGCTACCCCAAATGGTCAAAACTCCAACTGCCTCGACCTGATATCACAACCTTCATCGCCACTAAGCACCTAAACTACAAGCATGACCTCTGAACTAATCGCAACCAGACTTGAATCGCGATCGCCTAAAACTAATAAAAAAAATTCAAACAGAATGTCTTGGAAAGTGATATTATAAAATGGAGTTTAAATGGTTTTAAAATAAATAAAAATTGTGAATACACTTATTATTAAAATAGGTATATGAAAATGTTTTCCAAATATTAAAATATTGAAATAGTTTTGGAATTATATCTTTTTAAAGATAATTTGAAGTAAATGATTTGGAAAAGTAATTTAATTAATGAAAGATTAATAAATCAGGCCTAGTAACTGTTTAAGTGCTAAATTTTAATTTGGCCATTTTAGTTTCTCAACTTGATGTTGAAACTAATTAGTTTTACACTTAGTATGTAACTGATTATGTAGGCTTGATTAACATTTGTGTTGAGAATGTTGATTCGTATAGTGCGGAGTGATTACTCCAGTCTATCGAGCTTCCTTCTTGGCCGAAAGATAGCAAGTTGAAAGTTGGAGACGTGATAAGTCTATGAGAGTTAGTTTCTGTTTGAGTTTGAGAAACGCTTTTGCGTTGTTGGTGTGAAGAAACCGGGATCAGATTTATCTAAAAACCACTTCAGACCAACTTATATGCGACGATTGTGCAGGTTGGTCGATGATATTTATATTTAGAATTTTCATAGTGAAGGAGTGATTTTGATCATTTGGAGTTAAAATCCCAATATAATATAGTAGCAGCAGTCTCTTCGTAATGAAATATCCATTGCAAGAGTTGTCGGTTCTAATCCTACAGGATGTGATAAGAGAGTACCTTCGGTTTGTCCTGTTCCTGGACAACTTGTATAGATGAGTGTCCGACATTGTATTTTTAAGATTACTTACATTGGTTTTTACAAACGTACATCATGTGGTGGCAGAGAAGGAAACTTCTTTTAGCTTAATACCCTCCTTGAGACATACAAGCTCAAGGGTTGTATTATTATGGAACGCAATTAGTTGTCAATGAGAATGGCAATATGGCATTCAAAGATGATGATGATGATGATGTGATATGTGAAAGGTAATCGATACCTATCTTGGCCTCACTCCCTGGAAAATGACTGAAACAAGGATAGAAGCAGCAGGCTAAGTGGATCGCTCCCAATTAGAATATGTCATCACTCTTCTAGACATATCTTTACATGCTATGACGTCGTGTATTTGATTATTGTTGATGTATGCTTGTGGCCATGGATTATATGTCGGTAACGATCGGAGTGATGACATATTTGGTACTATCCAAGAAAGGGTAGGCCGGTTTGGTGTTGGTTTAGGTGCCCAGTATTTGGACCCTACGTACATCCTCTAGAGGTGTACAAAGTTTTGGAAAGGTAGTTCCTTCAGCTAGTCATTTGTATGGAAATCCAAAATACACTACGTGCATGCCATTTTGTTTGTAGAGCCTAGTATTGCTGGAATTCAATAATGTAACAATTTCAGCTATGTTGATTTTTTTTATAACAGACACTATTATAATATAACATGATTTGATATGAAAGGTTTTGGTTATCGTAAGGGAAACACCTGTCTGTATTTATGTGTGGACGTGGTCTTATGAGATACCTTTTGTTTTGATAATGGAAATTTTTTGATAACTTTATAAATTCAGTTGAGGTGTGTTTTTCTCATGTTGGTTTACCAGACTGATCCGGGCATTCTTTCCTTTCAATGCTTAGGTCAGATCGAGTATATTTATAGTTTCGGATTTGGTGCTTTTGGAGCCTAAGCAGGCGAGCTGGAGATCTTCAGGTCGTATACACGTATTTGTTTATTTTTCCGCTGCTTTGTATTGTTGTTATAAATTGTCAACATTTCTGAGGACGGGTTATTATAACTATCCCAGTTGATGATTACTTATTGTGTACTCTGATATTGGTTTATGTATATTGCAATTTCTTTTTGTAAAGATTACCGATCTATATTGTATGTTATCTCGCTGCGATGTGAGATTCTGTATTGTTTTGGTTCCTCTTCTCTCTTCTTCTTCTCTTCTGTTCTTCTTTCTTCTCTCTTTCATCTCACCCTCTCTTTTCTATCTCGTGATTATCTACACTTCTATTTGCTCTGGGTCGACAGGCATGGTTTAATATCAGTTCAGATGGTACAGATTTGCGGGTTGTCACATAAAAATCATTAAATCAGAAACCATAAAACAACATCAAATTGGTGAATTATCCATATTCCAAAAGCATCAATAAAATCCAAAAAACATCTGTAAATGAGGTATCACGATGTATAATCAGGCTAGCACATAACTTAGCCTAGATATATCACTTAATATCAATAAAAATATCCACAACTTCATTTTAAATAATCATCCATAAGTCAAAGCATAGTAATCACGACATATGCCAAAGGAAGATATAATTGACGATATACTCCTATGAAAATATTGTTGACGCCTGTAAAGTATAATCGACAACACACATCCAAGAAGATAATTGGAAATGCAAGCTAATGAATAGTAGTTGGCTATACACATCGAAGAAGGATAATAGGTGATACATGCCAAAGAAGGATACAGGGATTGATTATACACATGGCACGGTCTTTGGTATAATCACAACTTATCATTTCTAATAGGAGAACAAGTAATTGTCTATATCATAACACACCAGAACTAGATAAGAGATGATGGACACACTTGCTCCAGAAGACTTCAAACGTAACTAATGAACAAGATACACATTCCCATCCAAAACGGCTCCTATAGTCTTGGTTACCTTGAAAGATATTGTGACTCCTTATTCATTGCATGCCATAAACAAATTTTAGGATGACGCTCTACATTGGTCACAACCCTACAGGCGCCCTCAAATGGTAACAAACTATTGGCTTAGGTGACATAAGGGGCTATACATTGCCGACACATGACTCTACAATCGCCAACACATAACTCAACAATCGCCTACACATGTTTATAAACATTGCCGACACACGAGTAGAACGATGCTAACATGGAACTAGGATGTCACAGACCCAAGGCACGACAACCACGATTAAGTCGCTGGGATGGATGCTAGCCAATTTGGTTTACTCTTGAAACATAAAGGCACTATACATACACTAGCACATAGCTAAATACATATATTGACACATGGCTTTGTATATTGCCGACACACCGATTGATATAATCACCGACATATGGCTTCTTATAAGTCAACACATGACTATTCACCGCAGTGAATATCGCATTTCGTATTCTCGTATTGAGTGTCATTCATGAGAAAAAGATAACCGAATAAATATCACAATGGCATCCTATACCACCGTGTGTTACTAGTCCATTTATTCTATGCTCATACACAAAACTCGCCCTTCAATATTCTATATAATGAGTCCAAAGAATAACTGAAAAAGTGTTACAGAAATTCTCATATTAGACGGTATCGTTAATCCATTTATTCTTGTTTCTTGTCACATGGAACGAAAAAACATAAAATCTCATAGAAGGATGTCATTACCGTATCGTATTAATATTATTAATTAGATCCATCTTAATGGTGAATCACTCATACAATTCAATTCAATGTATAAGGAAATAATGCACATAAAAGTAATATAAAAATAAATTATTCAAATATGTGTGTGTGTATAACAACAAACAAATCACTCTTAATAATAAATCATTCACAACATCTATTCTTTTACAACAAAATAATTTTTTGGAAATGGATAACAAATATATATCCTCTTTTCAATAAATAACTAATTTCATGACCGTTTATAATTTTAAATATTGATTTAATATTCAGAAATAACTTATGAAAGTTCATTTCCTTGTTTTAAAACAACAAAATTATTCATAAAACTAGACATCTCACATAACAATTATTACATAATTTTTTAAAATTAAATAATATTTTTAAAATAAATTTATAAACCTCCAAACTAATTCTTTTCATTTCAAGTCATCATTTATAATTCAAAATCTTCTCATCATATAGAAATTTTCCATAATATCAATAAATCGATTTCGAGCCATCAAATATATATTTGTACACGAAAAGTGATTTTATATTATAGCATTCTTAATACATTCAACAGTATTCAAAATAAGCTTATAAACTCAAAAATCCCTTTTTAAAAATAGGGGTTTTTAGGCTTAAGGAAAAAGTTAGAGAAAAATTTAGTTTCAGGGACAATAAGTTTGTTTTTTAGGCCGAAGGACACTTTTTAGTGTAATACACAGAATGATAGTTGTAACTATCATTTTCGGTTTACACTAAAAAGTGTCCTTCAGACTAAAAAGCAAACTTGTTGTCCCTGAAACTAAATTTGTTTGCAACTTCTTCCTTTTGCCTATTTACCTGTTAAAAATATTACTAAAATCCTCATTTATACTTATAAAGTTCATACTTCCTGTTATTCTGTAGATTCTCTATTTTCATTTTCAAATAAACTTTTATTCAAAACATTTCCCTTAAATAATTCTTTTTATTTCAACTTTATAATATACTTTAATTTAATTTTAAAGTATCCAAAATAATTTATCAAAGCTTTTAAAAGTATTTTAAAACAAAAAATCAACTGAAAATCCAAAACTATAAATTAGGAAGCAAAATCCTTCAAAACCAACAACAATCACCAATATATATTTTATCATGTGGCCAAGTCGAACTTATTCAAATTTTGGCCTTCGGTAAATTTTACACATATTATACATAAATTCCAACATTTAAAATGCAAATAGACAACATCTTCTTTGCATTTCAGACATCCAATGAACACAAAATTCCGCTATTAAATGCCAAATAATATCTAATATCACAACAGCCAAACGATTATCTCGATCAAGTAATTTATCCAAGCAAACAATTCAATATTCATGAGCTATCAAATCTCAAACAACTAATTTAAACAAGCAATTCTATAAAAAATCGAGATAATATTATATAAGCAAGATGAGAGTGGAATTAGTTATAGTTATGAGTGAGGAATACTCACCAAAACACGAGCAAAGAATTTACTACACCTACGTCCTCCACTGACGATAACATTGCCCGTGCTACCACCTGCTCGCATCTCCTCCATCAGCGTAGCCTGCATCAGCCATCACTTGGATCAATCTTCCCCAGTTCTAGCCTGTGCTCCCTTTTAGCATCAGCCATCAACACTACATGCCATTGTCAAAGCCTCTCATTGCGACCAAAAAATATGCACAAGCCTAAAATTATCATGCCTCGAAGTTGCCAACACCATCGCCGATATTGCCAGTCATCGCCGCTCTAAATCACGACTGCACCATTCACCAAAATCCATGTCTCGGTACTGACATCCACCTACTGCCTCATCGTTAGGCCTCTCCTTTTGATCGCTCAATTGAACTTCAATCGAGAAGATAGAATCGCCTTATGCGATATATATTTCTATACTCTGTCGTGATTTTTGAATTAGGTTAGAAATTGGGGAAATCGGGTCTTCCTTGGGTTATTGAGAGAAAGTTAGGCGCGTGTTCCCAAAGCAACTCGAAAGAGTGAAACATGGGCTTAGGGCCAAATTTAATTAAACCTTCTTTTCATATTTCAAGTAATTCTTGTAATTTATTTATAAACAAACTCCAATCTAATTCAATTTAAGTTTATCCACATCCTGATCACAAAAGAGTCCCAACTTCTAAACTTGCCAACTTTGCCAGCTCATCTGCTTCCTAATTCCCTTCTCGAGGAATGTATTTGATCAAATAATGCTCTATTTCATTAAGCGAGACGTTCACCATCACCAAATAGAATTTTAAGCGCTCTCTCTTAGCTTGGAATTCTTCGAGCACTTGGTTTGCAACCAACTGTGAGTCACTATGCATGCATAGCGACCTAATTCCCTCTCCTTTACTATTTCCAACCTTGCTATTAAAGCATCGTACTCCACTTCATTGTTCATTGCATTGAACTCTATTTGTATTGCGTAGCTCAACTTCATCCCTTCTGGTGTCAACAATACCACTCCTGCACCAGAGCCATGATCATTCGATGCTCTATCTACACACACTCGCCATTTAAGAGCTTCTTCCTTTTGGGATTTTACTTTGTCGTCCCTAATGGTAAACTCAGCAATAAAGTTTGCCAATACATGTCCCTGGATTGTAGCTCGAGGATGATAGATTATCTCGTATTGGCTTAACTCACTACTCCACTTGGTAAGCCTCCCTAAAGTACCAGGCCTGTGAAGAACTTGTCTTAGGGGGAAAACCTATCAGCACTCAGATCAGGTGCAACTGTAAATAGCGCCTCAACTTATGAGGTTAATAACCATAATTTCGACTAACATTATTTAGAACATTTAATTGGATAAATAAATTAAAATAATGTGGATAGTTAAAGGATTGAGATTTTTTAATTAAGAAGGAGCCATGCCTTAATGAATATACTAGTAAAAGAGAATTATAAATAAGTAAGTAGAAGGAATATAGTAAGGGTAAAATGGGAATTAGCCTTTGTTCCTATAACCTAAACCCTTCTATTCTTCATTCCTCATTCATTTTAACTTTTACAAACAAAATAAAACCCTAAAGAACTCGGCCGACCACCATTAAGAGGATTCAAGGAGAAGAAAAGCTAGGATTGAAGTAGAAAGCTTAAGCAAATCAATCCAAAGGCAAATCTCAACCTTCTTAACACAAAGCCAAGGTGAATAATTAGTTTACATCTCTATTTTTGATGAGTGATTTGGGTTTAAAGGTAAGCCTGTTTTCTTTGCAAGTATATGCCAAGTTATAGTGATTAAATGATTATATGATTTTTAAGTTGATGATTTACGGAGATTTAATTAGAATTTTATGATATGTTTGGATTAGAAAACCTATCATATGATATCCGAATGAGTTTTGTTTTTGAGATAAGGTTAAAAATATTATTTTAGAAGGGGGTTTCAAGTATCATAATTTTCTAGGAAATTATGGATTTATTATGGATTTTCCAAGAGGAGAAATAGTGAATTTTGAATTTAAATTATTTAAGGCAGTTAAATAATGTTTCTAGGTTTTAAATTTATATATATTAGAAAACATATTTAATGTGAATTATTATGATTTTTGGAGATTTTTCCCAAGTTTTTACTATGGTCAATAAATTATTTAAGTTAGAGGACTAAAATATTTTTAATGTTTTATTAAGGAGATTGGCTTTAGTGCTAAAATGTTTTCAATTGTTCAATGTTGAGTTCGATAGCTTTAAAAAAAAAGAATTTTGGTGAAGTATTGGAAACCAATCATATTTTGGCAAATTATGTAAGTTAGGTGAAAATGAATTACTTTAAAAGGCATAAAATTAGTTTTATATCAAGTTACAACTTCGCTACTTTCGTTGCTTACTTTTGCCACTATACTCAGTAAACCTTTCTCACCAATTCGAAACCTATATACATGATATCAAGCATTTGGTAAATAGTGTATTAGAGAAAGGCGGAGGGAAATAATGGTGTCGAAGACATGCTTGCGAAAGGATTGAAGCCGCCTTTATTTGATTTTAAACCCCTTCGATGGCTTAGTTGCCGCATTAAAACCTTTCGTCTTAGTAAGAGGCCGCTTTTTAAAACCCTAAAATCGATGAGTGCGGAAGGTAGGTCTCAAATCAATACCCTTTCACAACTGTTGATGTCGCTTTTCTTTTAACTTATACGTGCGAAAGGGTGGGTGCCGCTCCCATACTTTCGACGTGGTTGAAGCAGCTTGTTTAAACCCAGGTATATATGCGAAAGTATGTCATCATCATCCTAAGTGTTTCGAAGGAATAGCTTTCGCGTAAATACCCTAAAGGTCTATGTATTTTGTTATGTTTTCAAACTATGGTTTCAAAAGTAAATCTTTAAATTTGTCTCGAAGCCATGCTTCCATAACTTCCTACTTGAACCCAATGCTTTTGAAATGTATGTTTTAAGTGTTTCGAGAGGGATGCTTTCAATTATTTCGAAAGGGATGCTTTCAACGACTACGAAAGGGATTATTTAAGGTTTTAAGCAATGGTTTTGAAGGTACTGTTTTGGAATGTTTTCTGATTTAAAAAAGGGCTTCAACTTATTTCAGAGGGATAGATAACTCTATTGATTTTATATTTTCATCAACATTGTTTTGTAAAGCATATATCATGGCATAAGTATTTTGAGTAAAGAAAAGAGTGTGATTTACTTGTTTTATAAGGATATGATCTCAAGGGTAAATCATTTATAGAAATTGTTTTCAAGGAAATGAAATTTGAATAAGGTAGTTAACCCTAATTATGTGACTCGGCTATTAAAAGACCAGATGAGAATGGTGTGGGGTCGCGTCTTATAATTTAGCTAGTAGCCTTTGGCTAATATAAGTCCAAAATTCCAGTGTGTAGGCTTTGTCACAAGTAAGACTAAAATGATGTTACACACAGAAAGGAATACAAAGAGTGGATGTAGGTTATTTGTGAGCCTACAAAACCATTAGAATCAGTTGACCCTAGATAAGTAAGTTAAGGATAGATCATTCAATATTGTATCTAACAGAAGTTAGAATATTCAACATGTCTAGTAGGAGCGAGTCAGCCAGTGGTTAATAGTCAGCCTGATTAAACTATATTGTTTGGACAGATATACCTAATTTATATACATATATGTTAGTGCTATTGTTGTTATAATTGTTGATACGCTATATTTTGATCAATGACAATGTGCTTCAACAAAAAGGAAGAGATATGTGCAAAGCTAAAGGAAGAACGATGAAGACCGAGGATAAACATGAGTGTGATTTCTATATAGGTCTTAGTTTAGATTTATTGTTAAAATCTATCCTCAAGTGGCTTGCACAAACACTAGAACACGTTTTGTAAACTTCATTTTCTAGAATAAAAATTCATTGTGCAAAAATCAATAGTTCAGTCGACTGAACAGGTATGCCCTGTCGACTGAACCTGTTACACATACACAAACATGCATAGTTCCAGTCGATTGAAACACCCTGCTCAGTCGACTGAATTTGTTTCTGAAAATTTTACTTTACATTTCCAGTCGACTGATATCCCTGCTCAGTCGACTGAATTTAAACCTGCGAATTTTTTCTGAAAGGACACCTTCTTCCTCCCAAGAGTTGCAACCATTCTCCAATGGAAATGGAAGCATCTCTTGTCTTCATCTCTAGCCAACAAATGCATCTCTTCTACACATATAAATACATGGTTCTAACATCTTCAATTAACCAATTTTCTTATGCTTTAATCTCACTACTTTCTTGAACATATTTTATATTCTCTAAAACTTTTCAAAGCAATCACCAATCTATTGCTTGAATCTCTGCTTTATTTATAACATTCGTTTGATTCATAGCAATTCGCATTTCCTAAATCTTCACAAATACATTGCATACTCTCAAGGATAAGATTATTGGAATATTGTACTACATTAGACTCATTAGTGTTAACAAGAACACAACAAGTCGAAAAATTGTTTTTAGTAATTGAGTTGAAGTCCTCTTCGGTAGTTGAGGCAAGAAATCCCGTTCGGTTGTTCGGGTAAGTTGTAAATCTATTCCTCCGGGATAAGAGAGGATTTTAGTTAGTAGAATTCCTAAGTGAAGCTTAGGGACTGGACGTAGGACTAGAGGTCCGAACCAGTATAAAATCCTGGTGTCTACTTTACTTATTGCTTATTGTTATTTACCTATAACATCCACTATTCCATATTATACGATCCTACCGCATAACCTCTTTCAATTGGTATCAGAGCTTGGCCGTCCTATAACCATAACACCGTTATTAGACATATTGATAATATGGAAAATAACGCAAGTACAAGCACAACATCTGCCTATAGTTCTACATTTACGGAAGGACAATCTACCCAAAGACACCCCCCTCCCCCAATTCAATGGACTGAACTATAACTATTGGGCTACAAAGATGAGTATTTATATGCAAGCAACAAGTTTCGAAGCCTGGAATGCCACTCAAGCAGAGTTCGTTGTACCCACGATCGATTATCCTACATGGACACAAACTTAGAAGAATGAAGCTAGTGCAAATGACAAAGCTATGAATATGCTATTTTGCGCCCTGGATAGAAATGAATTCAACCGTGTTAGCATATGTACTACTGCATATCAGATATGGGAAACACTTAGAGTCATACATGAAGGCACAAACAAGGTCAAACAAACAAAGATATCCATGCTAAAGAACCAATTCCAAAACTTTAGAATGCGACAAAATGAATCCATCAATGACATGTACTCGAGATTTCAAGACATTCATCATGCCTTAATAGGACTAGGAGAAAAATACACGGACTTTGACATTGTGCCTAAAGTTCTAAATTCACTCACTGATGAATGGGAGAGAAAAGTACTAGCAATCGAGGAAGCAAATGATCTATCTACAATGAAACCAGAGGAATTAATTGGAAATGTTATGTCATATGAAGTAAATATGCAAGCTAAGAAAGATCAAGCTCAAGAAAGAAAGAATGTAGCTTTTCATGCAGAAAAGGAGGAATCAGAGTCTGAAGATGAGGATTTAACATTTATAACCAAATTCTTAAGATATAGAAAAAGAAATAAAAACGGATTCAATAAGAATTTCTTGAACAAACCTACATCCTCGAATATAGAATGTTTCAACTGTCACAAGAAAGGTCACATGCACAAGGATTGTCTAGAGCAAAAGAAGGTTAGAATCAGAAAGCTCTCAATAATAAAAACAAGAGAGAGAAATTCAAAAAGAAGGCATTCTCTGTAACATGGGGCGATTCAGATTCTTCTTCATCTGAAAGTGAAAATGATAGCGACAATGAACAGGTGAATGTATGCTTTATGGCTCAAGAATCTGAGGTTAGTAATTTAAATTTCGATGATTTAATTGAAGTAAATACTGGACTTTTGAGCACAATAAAAAGTGTTAAAAAGAAACTCAAGGAAACTCGTGAAAATTAAAACAAAGCTGAATTTGAAAGGGATATGTTAAAAGATGAAAAGAAAATTCTAGAAGAAGAACTTGAAAAAGTTCAAGAATCTAATTCAAATTCGGAAACTCAATTATCACTTTTAAGTCAAGAAATTGAAACTCAAAAGATAAAGAATGATATAATTGTTTCTGAAAATCATGAGTTAAAAACTAAGATTAGACAAGTTGAGTTAGAAAATAATAGTCTTCAAGCTAGATTAGATAACGTCGCTAAAAATGTTTCTAACTTTAACAAAGGAAGAAAATTTATCTAAGATTTTAGAAAATTCTCAATTCACTTCAAATAAACGTGGATTAGGATATAAAAAGGAGTCAAAAATTCCTAAAAAGAAAAATACAAATTTTAAGAGGAATATTGATTCAAAACAATAAATGTTATTAAGAGAACCTATTAAAACAAAAGTAGAAACCAAGATAGTCAAAATTTGGGTTCCAAAAACTAACAATAATTTAATTAGGAATAAATATATTAAAACATTTATGGATAGTGTTCATAATAATTAAAACTATATTTTTAAAAAGGATACTGAACCGAATTGGGTTTGGTTTCCAAAGCTCTAACTTTTAGGACCCTATTAAAAGGTAGGTACCAATAATTTCGTATTTATTTTCAGGTCCCACTCAAAAAGAAGAAATGGATACTAGACAGTGGTTGCTCAAAACACATGACCGGAGACAAAGATATGCTTACAAACATCACATACTTTGATGGTGGCTCGGTTACCTTCGGAGACAATTCAAAACGCTATATCATTGGCAAAGGAGATGTGAGCAATTACGGTACATCAAATTTACCTTTTACTACAAATGTTTCATTAGTTGAAAATCTAAAACATAATTTACTAAGCATAAGTCAACTTTGTGACAAAGGTTTTAAAATAACTTTTTCGGAAAATAAATGTAATATTTTTGATCAAAACCAAAATCTTGTTTTTGAGGGAAATAGAGATAGGAATATTTACGTTCTAAATATGAAAAATAATCATAATACAAGTATGTGTTTACTATCCAAAGATAATGATCCTTGGTTATGGCACAAAAGATTTTGTCATATTAATTTTAAAACTATTAGAAAACTTTCTAAAAATGAATTAGTAAGAGGTTTACCTAAAATAAACTTTGAAACAAAAAATCTTTGTGATGATTGTCAAAAAGGAAAATTAACAAAGTCATCTTTCAAATCTAAGAAAAATATTTCGACCTTACAACCACTAGAATTGCAACATATGGATTTATTTGGACCAACACAAGTTCAATCCATTAATCATAATCGATATGTGTTTGTAATAGTTGATGATTTCTCAAGATATACATGGACTATTTTTATGAAAAATAAAAGTGATACTTTTGAGCATTTTAAAGCATTTGTCAAAAGAATTCAAAACTCTAAAGATTTGAAGATTAAAAATATACGAAGCGATCATGGAGGCGAATTCGAAAATGAAGCTTTTGAATCTTTCTATAAAAAGAAAGGAATAAATCATAATTTTTCATTTCCTAGAACTCCTCAACAAAATGGAGTTATAGAAAGGAAGAATAGAACGTTACAAGAATGTGCAAGAACATTATTAAATGGAAGTTTTCTACCAAAACATTTTTGAGCAGAAGCCGTAGCTACTGCATGTTATGTATTAAATCGTATATCAATTAGACCATTAACTAAAAATATTTCATATGAACTATTTAATAACAAAAGGCTAAATATATCTTATTTTAAAGTATTTGGATCAAAATGTTTTATTTTAAATACAAAAGATCAACTAGGAAAATTCGATCCAAAAGCTAACGAAGGAATTTTCGTAGGATACTCAGAACGAAGTAAAGCATATCGAGTATTTAATAAACGAACAAACATAATTGAAGAAACTTTACATATATCTTTTGATGAAAATTTTAATAAAAATTTGATTATAAAAGATGATGAAGAATTTATAAATATAGAAAATACAAACCTTGAAAATTGTGATAATGAACTAAGATCTGCACCAAGAATATTACGAGATCACCCAGCGCAAAATATAAAAGGTGAAATGAATTCTCAAGTTAAGACAAGAAGTCAACTAAATCAAATGGGACATGTTGCTTTTATTTCAACAATAGAACCTAAAAATCTTAAAGAAGCATCAACAGACGATTACTGGATTGTTGCTATACAAGAAGAATTAAATCAATTTGAACGTAACGATGTTTGGGAGTTAGTTGCCCGTCCGAATAATCAATCAGTTATAGGACCAAATGGGTTTACAAAAATAAAGTAGACGAACAAGGTAATATAACTAGGAATAAAGCTAGACTAGTAGCACAATGGTATAATCAAGAAGAAGGTATTGATTTTGAAGAAACTTTTGCTCCAGTTGCAAGACTTGAAGCAATACGTATTCTATTAGCCTTCGCATGTTTTCACAATTTTAAACTTTATCAAATGGGTGTTAAAAGTGCATTTTTAAATGGTTTTATAAAAGAAAATGTATACATAGAACAACCTCCTTTATGTATACATGAAAAATATCCGGATCGTGTATATAAATTAAAGAAAGCACTATATGGTCTTAAACAAGCACCTCGTGCTTGGTATGAAAGACTTAAAAGTTATTTACTAAATTCAGGATTTCAAATTGGAAAAGTAGATCAAACTCTTTTCATTAAAAATACTACAAAAGATATTCTAATAATTCAAATATATGTAGATGATATTATATTTGGTTCGACAAATGAAAAATTATGTAAAGAATTTTCAAATATAATGACTAAGAAGTTTGAAATGTCTCATATGGGAGAATTATCCTATTTTATCGGACTTCAAATTAAACAATTAACAAATGGAATTTTCATAAACCAAGAAAAATATTGTGCAAATCTAATTAAACGTTTCGAAATGGAAAACACTTCTGCTAAACCTACTCCTATGAGTATCACTACTCATCTCGATCGAGATGAAAATGGAAAAAGTGTAGACCAAAAATTATTTAGAAGTATGATAGGCTCATTACTTTACTTAACCGTTAGTAGACCAGACATAATGATGAGTGTATGTCTATGTGCACGTTTTCAATCAAACCCCAAAGAATCACATTTACGAGCTATAAAAAGAATTATGCGATATCTTAACTATACTAAAGATTTTGGTCTTTTCTTTCCAAAAGAGTGTCCATTCGAGTTAGTATCATTTAGTGATGCTGATTTTGGTGGATCTCAAACAGATAGAAAAAGTACAAGTGGTATGTGCCATTTCATCGGAAAATCACTTATATCTTGGTTTAGTAAGAAACAAAATTGTGTTTCGCTTTCCACGTGTGAAGCAGAATATATATCAGCCGCCTTAGCATGTACTCAAGTCATCTATATGGAACAAACACTTAAAGATTTTAATATAAATTTAACAAATTCTACAATATATTGTGATAATACAAGTACAATAAATTTATCTAAAAATCCGGTAAATCATTCTCGTACAAAACATATTGATATTCGTCACCATTTTCTACATGACAATATCGAAAAAGGAATCATAAATTTAGAACATATTTCTACCGAAAATCAGATTGCCGATATATTTACTAAACCTTTATTAGAAAACTCATTTATAAAATTACGACGGGAGTTAGGAATAATTTCTTTTAAAGATGTTTTATAGCAAATATTATAAAAATTATAAAACTCAGTCGACTAAACAACTCTGCCCAGTCGACTGAATAACAAAAACAAAATTATTCAATGCGTATGTTTTAATTCAGCTACATAATACATAATATATTAAAGGATGTCTCTAATCCATCCATTTCTAACCAATTTTTTTTTAAAACAAATGAAACAATGATTGGTTCTAAAACCTTACTAATTTACCACCACATTTTTCTTAGCATTTTTATACTATGTATATACGTTTATACATATGTTATTTTCAAAAATTAAAAAGTTTGAAAATTCTATACAAAAATGTCTTCCAACAACTCATACTCTCCAATCAACATCACCTCCTCAGTCGATAACTCACCTACATCACCAAAACTTCCTACGCCAACACCAAAGCATGAACCGGTTTATAAATGGGAAAACTATCGAACTGGCTACACACTGGAATCGAAGAAGGCAAAACGTGGACTTTTTATCTCACCTGATACGAAAAGAAAGATTGATGAGATTCATCACTTTCAACAACAACAAATTGATCTTCAATGAGAATAATGTTTTGAACAAAAAGTAACGGCTAGACGATTAAGCTTTCTTGAGCAAATCGGTTTACGTTTTTGTAGCTCGAAGAAACACGATGTGACTGAGCCCGTACCTCCACCAATTAGTTCGTATGATCCATCTTCATCATACCGTACACTAGTCGATCCCGTGAATCCTTGGAAGTCGCCAAAAACTCCTCAGTATAGTCCAAATTCATGGGACAAAAACTATATGGCAAATGAAGGAAATAAAACACAAAAGAAAATAAGTCCATCTCCAAAGAAATGATTATCTTTAAGGTCAAATCATTTTGTTATATTATAATATATCTATATAATTGTAAACATTTCTTTCTATAAAATTTTTGCTTTGAAAATTTAAGAAGAACATCAAAAACACAAGGTTCAGTCGACTGAACATTACTGCTCGGTCAACTGAATCTAAGGCAGAAAATAATTATCCAATAGTTCAATCGACTGAGCATTACTGCTCAGTCAACTGAATCTAAGGCAGAAAATAATTATCCAATAGTTCAGTCGACTAAAAACACTGTTCAGTCGACTGAATTTAACACAGAAAATTTTCGACCATAAATTCAGTCGACTGAACAGACAATTCAGTCGACTGAGCGTCGTTTCCCAGGCTACTTTTTCCCTTTTTACCACCAATTCCTACCTTTACTTTTCACTTTTACCATTCCAAAAGCTCCTTCTTTACCATTATTCTTCAAAACCCTAGCCCCCAATCTTCATATTTTTCAAAATCCCTCTCAAAACTCTCACAAAAATGGCTCCAAAAAGATCAAGGTCTTCAACTTCAACCTCCTCCGAGCCAAGTGACGCTCAAATTTCTCAATGGCTTTATGATGGAGTGGCGGTCACAAGGTGGAACAAAATGAAGAATTCTCGGTTCTTTGAACATTCCTTCGTTGATTTTCAGAGTCTCCAAACATACAACATACAAGCTTTGACGGATCAAGCGGGTTTAACATCTCTCTTAGACCTAAAAAGGCATGACCATGCAATCAATAATATTATGGTCAAATTGTTCTATTTAAATCTTAACCTTGGACACCAAACTCCAAGAAATCCAAACGATAGTGTTTGGAGTATGGTGTGCGGCAAAAAGGTATGGTTTTTCCTAGATCGAATTGCACAAATTTTAGGATCTCCTAACATGGGAAGGAAGCTTGAAGAAATCGAATTTAATCGAAATATTCGAGAAAACATAAATCATCAATTTTTGGATGATAACATCAACATCCAGGATATTAAATCAACTTCCTTACGACCAAGAGCAAGGCTTCTCCACAAAGCTCTTATGCGAACCATCACTCCTCGAACGGGCTCATATGAACTTGTATACCCAAACAATTATAGAACACTATATGCTATTTAGGGTAATATTCAAGTTAATTGGGTTGAACTAATTCTTGATGAATTTCTTACTTTCAATAATGGAAAAATACGAACAATATATTTTGGCGAGTATATCATGCGACTACTCCTTAACGTTGATACGCCATTACCAGAGTTCGAAAATATAACGGTTCATCAAATTAACCAACGGACTATAAGCCTTATGTAACTCCGGGCTAGACCTCCTCGCATCATATCTCTTGCCGAATGAGAAGCTACACATCAAGAACCGCAACAACCTCCTCAAGCTCAACATGAAGAACCTTTCGACCAGATGATGAAATTCATATCATTGAGCCAAGTTTTACTACCAATCAATCGTTAGGAATTTTATCAAGAAATCAACAAATTCTTGATAATCGCCTCAAGAAGGTAGACCACAAACTTGATAGAATTAAAGGGTTCTTCAATAAATTACGGGATGCCATCTCATGCACGAGCTCCACTACTACTTCAACCTCCCGTGGCAAGCGTCCGGCACCAACTTTCACATGGACATCATCCGAAGAAAATCCAAGCAGCAGCACAAGTGGGAATAGCGGTGGTCAAGGTGGAAGAGCTTATAGACCACCCACAGGTGGACCCGTTATTCGCAAACCGAGGGGAGGGAGAGAAGCCTCATATGATTGGGATAAGATGAATAACTCTCTTATGGTTTGATTTTTTATTTCAAAAAACACTAATCAAAAGGCTTGTATAAATAGCCTTCTATGTTTCATTCATGCTACATTCTATGTTTTATGTATTTATGCTACATTCTACGTTTTTGAAACTATATTATGCATATCAGTGATTGTTTTGACAATATACTTCTGCGATTATTACTTCCTTTTTGTCGATGACAAAGGGGGAGAAATCTATGTTACTATCCATGTTTTGTAGAAAAGACAGTGCATATATTCAGGGGGAGGAAATAATTACATCTCTACACGTTTCAGTATCGTCATCAATCAAAAAGGGGGAGAATGTTGATACGCTATATTTTGATCAATGACAATGTGCTTCAACAAAAAGGAAGAGATATGCGTAAAGCTAAAGGAAGAATGATGAAGACCGAGGATAAACATGAGTATGATTTCTATATAGGTCTTAGTTTAGATTTATTGTTAAAATCTATCCTCAAGAGGCTTGCACAAACACTAGAACACGTTTTATAAACTTCATTTTCTAGAATAAAAATTCACTGTGCAAAAATCAATAGTTCAGTCGACTGAACAGGTATGCCCAGTCGACTGAATCTGTTACACATACACAAACATGCACAGTTCCAGTCGACTGAAACACCTTGCTTAGTCGACTGAATTTGTTCCTGAAAATTTTACTTTACATTTCCAGTCGACTAAAATCCCTGCTCAGTCGACTGAATTTAATCCTGCAAATTTTTTCTGAAAGGACACCTTCTTCCTCCCAAGAGTTGCAACCATTCTCCAATGGAAATGGAAGCATCTCTTGTCTTCATCTCTAGCTAACAAATGCATCTCTTCTACACATATAAATACATGGTTCTAACATATTCAATTAACCAATTTTCTTATGCTTTAATATCACTACTTTCTTGAACATATTTTATATTCTCTAAAAGTTTTCAAAGCAATCACCAATCTATTGCTTGAATCTCTGATTTATTTATAACATTCGTTTGATTCATAGCAATTCACATTTCCTAAATCTTCACAAATGCATTGCATACTCTCGAGAATAATATTATAGGAACATTGTAGTACATTGGACTCATTAGTGTTGACAAGAACACAATAAGTCGAATAATTGTTTTTAGTAATTGAGTTGAAGTCCTCTTCGGTAGTTGAGGTAAGAAATCTCGTTCGTTTGTTCGGGTAAGTTGTAAACCTATTCCTCCGGGTTAAGGGAGGATTTTAGTTAGTAGAATTCCTAAGTGAAGCTTAGGGACTGGATGTAGGACTAGAGGTCCGAACCAGTAGGTGTCTACTTTACTTATTGCTTATTGTTATTTACCTATACCATCCACTATTCCATATTATACGATCCTGCCGCATAGCCTCTTTCAATAATCAGTTTAATTGCAAGATACTGATTTGCAAAAGATATTATTTTTGAAAGAATATTATGAGGGGAAACCCATTCCGTTAAGTGACGTGGTCTTACATAATATGAGTAAACCGAGATGTAACAGAATTATTCACACCGGGCTTTATATTTGACTCTAAGTTTATGTTTTCTCCTTAAACTCTTGGGTGCTAAAAATTAAATTTGAGTAGATTGAGCATTAAAGACTTTTCAGGTTTAGTAGGTTGGACGAATAAGCTTCCGAAGATGTGCAGGAGGTAAAGCTAACTATGTTGGAGTTATACAGTATTATTTCCGATTGTGATATATTTATTACTAATATACCTATCTATCTAGTATTCTGATCATCCAAGGGGGCATCTTCATATGTCACTCTTGGCATAATTTGTAATAATTATATTTGATCAAAACTTGGGAAATGTTTTGGGATTATGTAATTACATATGAAATATTGATTTGAAATGTAACCAGAAAAGCTGTTTTTTAAAATCTGTGTTGATTTTATTTTATATTCATATGCTTTTAATATTATGTAATTATATATGAAATCTGTGTTGTTTTTGTAATAATTGTATTTGATCAAAACTTGGGAATTTTTTTGGGATTATGTAATTACATATGAAATATTGATTCGAAATGTAACCAGAAAAGCTGTTTTTAAAATCTGTGTTGATTTATTTCACATTCATGTGCTTTTAATATTATGGATATCATTAACACTACCGTATTTTATCATCTGAAGTTAATACTATAGATGACTGCAGCATCTGTAGCGCTTAGCTTCGGGACTCAAAATAGGAGATGTTACAACTTGGTATCAGAGCATAGGTTTATGAAAACTTAAAAGAAATTTTAAACTTAAAATGATTTTTGAAAACATAATTCTACGAAATTAGAGAAAAGATTAGGGTATGGAATAACGCTTTAGTAGCATACTTGTATTTACTATATATAAGTATACGCTTTATCTCTATTCTCCCATCTCTCTCAGGGTATTCTTTCGTACCTTACAAGGACTCGAATGAAGATTTTAAGGAAGTAAGACATGGATGCTAGGAATGGAAGAGTTAACATTGGTGAAGGAAGCACTACAACCAATGGAATTTCCAGACCAAACACTAGAAGCAATCTAGGTGAGCAAAAAAAGCAAATGAGGGTGTTGGAACATTGCAAGTTGATATGAGAGCTTTGTATCATTTCTTCATCAACATGATGCAAGCTGGAGCTGCTGTGGGATTAGTTGAAGGAAATGTTGGAGAAGGAAATCAAGAAGCTTCGGTCTTCAATAACTATGCAATATTGAGCAGAGACTATGCTAGGCTTGGAGGAAAGTCGTTTATCAACACTGAGGACACAATTGAAGTGGAGAATTCGTTGCTTCATTGCGAAAGGATTTTTTTTGATTTAGGACTTAACGATGAGCAGAAAAGGAGATTGGCATCCAGACATTGGAAGGAGCAATACTGTACTGGTCAAACAGTTAGTGGTAGGAGTAGCTGAAGACATGGGAAGAATTCAGAAGGAGGTTCGAGGAAAGATTCATGTCGGAGATCGCCAAGTCAACTCTGCTCAGGAAGTTTGCTGAGTTGGTGCATGGTGACATGACAATGCGAGTATGCTACCAGATATGAGGAATTATTGAGATACGAATAAGGTACGATTGATACAATTATCAAAAGGAATGAGTAGTTCATCCGTGGATTGAGACCCGAGCTTGCTAAAGCAACTTTACCATATATTAGGGATCCGTGCGATGTAATTGTTGAGATGGCTTTGAGGAACGAGGAGAAGCTCACTTTCTTTAATGGTAACAAAGTTGCGGAAACTCAAGGTGGGCAGAACCAAAAGAGAAAGTTTTTCCAAAAGAAGGGGGCTCAAAGGGGAGGAGCTACCAAAAAGGCCGAAGCTGATCTGGTTTACTTTAAGTGTGATAAGAGGGAACATTTTGCACACGAGTGTCGAACATGCAAAGCAAAGAAGGCTGCTGACAAGAAAGGAATGAAATGCTTCAACTGTGATCGGATTGGACATTATAAGAACCAATGCGAGGAACCAACCAAGGATGGAAAGGGAAAAGTGTTTGCATTGGAACTAGCTACCTCAAGGTCAACGGTATTGGAAAAAGGAAAAGCTGAGTTGGGAGGTACACTTTTGATTCATGGTATGTCAGTTAGAATTATATTTGATACTGGTGCATTGCATTCTTTTATATCTCATTATTTGGTAGAAAAGCTAAACCTAGAACCCTCATAACTAATAACTTCCTTGATGGTTGTGAATTCGATAGGAGGGTATGTAACTCTGAAGATGAGATGCGACCAGTTAGAGCTTGAATTGTTAGGTCATATATTTGATTGTAGTTTGCATGTGTTTAGTTTTGTAGGTTTTAGAATTATTTTGGGTATGGATTGGTTAAGTAAAATACGGCATTAGGATATTTTGCCATGATAGAAAAATATCACTTAGACACCCTAGTTATAGTGGTCGGATTATATACACTGTAGAAAACCCAAAATTAGATTCTTGCGCTTTGTTGAGCTTTATGACAAAGATGACGAGTTGAAACAAGTTTTCATTGTTAGAGAATTCGTAGATGTCTTTGATCCCGTGTTAGGACTACCGCCGAAACGAGCCATTGAGTTTTGGATAGATTTAGGATCAGGAGACGAACTAGTGAGTAGACCACTAAGTAGAACGACACCCATTGAGATGAAGGAGCTAAAGTGCGATTGGTTGATTTAGAAGGTAAGAATTTCTCTAGACTAAGCAGTTTGTCTTAGGGAGCAGCCGTAGAATTTGTTAAGAAATCGATGGATCGTTGAGGTTGTGTATCGATTATCATAAGCTGAATGAGAAGACGATAAATAACCGATATCTGCTATCTAGGATTAATGGTTTGTTTGACCAGTTGAGTGGAGCCAAAGTATTTTTTAAGTTGAAATTGGCAACAAGGTTCCATCAACTTAGAGTAGTAGAGGATAGTATTCTTTTAACGGCGTTTAGGACCAGATATGGATCATACGGATGGTTAGTGATGTCGTTTGGTCTAGTTAATGCATCAACATTCTTCATGGACTTGATGAACAGAATCATTCGGTAGCATCACGACAGATTTGTATTAGTATTCATAGGTGACATATTGATATGTTCCAAGGATGATAAAGATCATGAAGTTCATCTTGGGATAATGCTTCAGACACAGAGAGAGCGTCTGTTGAAGGCAAATTTTCTGGAAGAAGGAAGTGAAGTTTCTTGGTCATATATTGTAACGAACCGGATTTTGCCCGTTCGAAAATCGACATCCATACTTCACATCGTATTCGAATGCCGTAGATTCGACTGTTCAAATCCGAGTCGCCGGAGCTTATAACACCATTAAGTAAACAAACAACACAGCGGAAGAAAAAAAATGAATATCAATATACAACATCTGATACAACATCCTGATACAACAGATGATACAATAGATATCGATATACATCAGAGATAAGATACAATAAAATAGCAGCGGGAAAGAAAATAGATAACACGAGCAGCGGAACAAATAACTCCAATATAATCTTCAAGAGAGAACTCCAACAGCAGTTCGAACCAACATCACGATGGACTAAGACAAACAAGTCTCGTCCATATCCAAAGACTGAACTAGCTCCAGATGATCAACTGAACCTAACTATCTGAAAAACCCAACTCTAGACTGCTCGTGTGGAAAATAGTGAGCACCCAGAGTTTAGGAAAGGAACAATAAACTCCGGGTCAGTCATGGGACTGGTGTGAGTAACAAAAAACAGCTTATCTTTAACACAAACAACAAAAGAATTTTTAAAGTAAATTCACAATGCTTTTTGAAAATGAAACTACCATAAGACCTCCCGCCACACACACAATGCAAACGCAGAATTGGAGGAGATTTCTTCTTATGATAGTCAAACATGCTTAATACGCAGAAAATTTCTTGGATATTATTATTACAAGTGCATAGTGCAGAAAACATTTCGAAAGTAGAATATTAATCTTAGCCAGCATAGACATTCCGAACTATGCCTACTATAGCTACCATCCAAACAGTGGGGCGCCACCATAAGTGAATGGCAGGTAATACAACTAAAACCGTACAAGGCTCGTATTGTTTTGATTGGATTTTCCAACAAATGGTCAGGCTAAGGAACTTCCTACTGCCACATGGGATCGCCTCTGGCGGGACGTCCCGAGAATCTAACCGGATCTCTGCCAACACAAGGCCGGGTTACCTCTGTAACTAGGTAACTACTACTCGAGCAAGCCATCCCCCGGTCCTTTGGGACCTTTATCCGAGGTACCTCTAAGCAACAACCACACAGTAATGAGATTGGAGCAACCACATAGGTTAAATATCAGGGCTCCATACCTAATATCACCCTTTACAAGAAGGGAATGACACACCCTAAAGGGCGCGACCCTCATAACCTTGCCGCATCTTTCCTGTTTTGACCATTTTCGGGGTGTGAGGTCCTGATGCAGTCTCGTCCACAAAGCTACGCTTTGGTACAAAGCCATGCTTTGGGTCAACAAATGGTCAAAGTAATGATCACAAAGATAAATGATCAAACAAATGATCATATCACAAATGATCAAACAATGATCATCAACACACAGCAGCACTCAGCATGCCACACTACCAAATTGGGAGTATATTGCTGATAACCTTCAACTACATAACCTCTGAGCTCATACGTCTCAGAGAAGGGTGTTAAGCTAAGAGAATAAATTCTCCGCCACCAACAGAATTGTATTTGAAAGAAATCTGCTTTATATCTCAAAGTGTAGTGTCAGACATGTAACCATACAAGTCTGTTCCGGGTTCGAACAGATCCGAAGGCACTTCCGAAGAAGCCCTTGCAATCCGGGTATTCACAATCTCGATGGGACTTCCCATCACTTAGGGAATCTCTATACCGGAGCAACTCAGTGCAGAGACAATCGATAGGTCATCCTATCGTTCTCGCAAATACCCGGTCTTCACCACCGGTCTTCAAATGCTATCCATATACGACGCAGCACATATTCGGAATGGGATATATGACACAAAGGTCCTCTCCCGGCTAAACCGAATAGTGAGCGCAACATTTAAAACATATGGATATGGGATTTCAATTAAGTCACAACTTAATAATTCCAATTTTCTTTCACATGGTTTAAACCAATTTCCATTCCAAATCTTTTAAATAAAAAGATTTACTTCACAAAGTTCATTTAGTTTCACAAAGATCTATTTACGGATTTCAAGACAATTTCCATTTTCAATTTGATTTACTCATTTTAAATCTTTAAATCAAGATTTATCTTTTAGCTTTTGAAACCGTTTCCAATGATTCATTCATAAATTTTCCAAATCGATTTCCATTTCAATTTGATTAACTCGTTAAATCTTTAAAATAAAGATTCAACTTATAGCTTTCAAAATAATTTCATTTCAAATGGTTTAAACAAATCATCATTTTAAATCTGTTAAAAATAAACAGATTCAATTTATAGCTTTCAAAACAATTTCGTTCATAACTTGGAAAACTATTTTTTTCAATTCAATCCTGAAATTCCTTTAACTTAAACTGGAATTTCATTTCTTATATGAAAGCTTTTATCATTTGAAAACAACAGTTTTATTTCAGAAAATCTGATTCATCCATACGAGTTGAAATCTTTGGGTTAAATTCAAATTCCCAAAATTTTACTTTTAGAATGGTTTAAATTCATATAACTTGTACAGCATCTTAAATCCCTAGTTTCGAATCATAGAATTTAACTTCAAACTTGAATTCAAATCAAATTATTTAAATTTCAAAACTTAATCAAGTTATTCGAAAATAAGTTTTATCTTTGAAATTCTATTTCAAAAGCTTTTCACTTTAAACCCAATCCATTTCCAAAATCATTTGAATTAAAATATTCAATTTAATAAATCATTTCGAAATCTGTGACTTAATCGATTTCCTCGTGAAATCCATATTTGTGTGTGTATAAGTGTGGTCCAGGGGTTCAACCCAATAGTACAACATCATCCAATCATCATAGATCAAAACACAGATATATAGTTGATAAACGATATAAACATAACGCTTATCACTCATTCACAGATTCACAGATAATATAACAGTGTAAATAAATGGATAAATCATACACAGCTCAATCCACAGTACAAAATATCACAATCAGTTGGGACAATCAATTCAAGGCAACCCATTCAATTCAATCATTCATAAGTAAGGTCAAGCATTCAATAATCATTTATAAGCAGGATTAACTAATTGTTAAATCCAAATTAATTCAATTTATTTCCAATTACATTTATTTACTTATGAATTAATTATCCAATTCTGATTTATTACTTACAAATCATTTGATATAAATTAATTTATCAAACACTTTAATTAATTTAAAATTATTCTAAATTAATCATATAAATTAAATTAACCTTTTAAACCAATTACATAATTAATTAGCTTTAATCAATATTTAATAATCCTTAGTTAATTATCTTGATTAACCAATAACATTTCTTAATTTACTTCTTAATTGATCTTTAGTTATAAATCAATTTAAATTATTAACTTAAATAGATAAGTCATTCCTTAATTACCCTATTATTCTTAAGATAATTTATTCTTTTATTAATGACTTCATTAACATTACATTTAAAATTTAAATTCAAATATCAATTGAATTGAAGATTCAAAATGACTATAATTTAAATTCAATTTAAAATCTTTTAAGTAAATGTAAATAACATTTATTATTTACATATGAACTTATATAAGAAAATCTTTTAAATTAAACTACTTGAATTTTAATTCAAATTTAAATTTCCAAAATACATTAATATTTTAACTTGCAATTTCAAGTTAAACAATTTATTTATTTTCATTCAAAAATCTTTAATCAAAAAATTCTTGAAATCAAGTTAATTTTTATTGAAACAAATTTACTTTCCAAAACTAATTTATTTGAACTTATTTTCAAAACATTCATTTTTTTAAAACTGATTTAAGTTTTCAGATTTGGATTCTAAGTAAACTTGAATTCCATCAATTTATCTTGATTTAAAACTTCGATTTAACTTTCTTTTGACAACTAGAATTAGGAACTCGATTCTTAAATCCGAATCTATTTTAAACTTTAAAATTCAAATATCCATTTGAATCAAAAACTTTTAACAAAAATCGTATTTAACTGCAGCAACATTTTTTTCTAGTTATTAAAACAATCTTAAATTTAAAACTTTTGTTTTCAATCTATGATCTAACCTAACTTAAATTTATACTTAAACTTTAAATAAAACAATCAGTTTAAGTTTGAAAAGAAACAGAACAGGGTTTCTGTTTAAACCAAGAAATCAAGTTTACCTGAGCTACCCCATATCTCCTTCGAGTCCAACCCCCCCTTGCTTCGATTAAAATGTTGGAATGACCCGAGTAAAACACGAGCGTTCTTCCTACCCAAACCCAAAGTTCACCAGGATACCAAAGTGCACGGTGCACGTCTACAGTACCTTCGACCAAGTACAGGCGATACTTTGACGCCGAGCACGTCGACGTTCGCCTACCCATCTAGTTCCAACCATCCCAACCCCTAAACTAAACCAGTATCGAAATTGAAATGTTCGAACTAACCTGGAAACGAACAGGATACCCCCGCAAACCTGAAAATCACTCGCCTCCGCAACCTCGTCCACCAGAATCCTTGAAATTCCAGCCACGCACTCGTCCACGACCAAACTACCACCACCTGAGACCACGTGCAACTCGATGCACTGAAGAGAACAAGACGATCAAAAATGCGATCCTATACTAAAACTAGGTTTACGAAAAAGAAAACATCACCGTCGCCACCACGTTCACCTGACCACCCTTCCACTATTTTTCCATGAACCACTGGTCACTCGGCTACCCTCCTCGAGAAGTCCGACCTCCCTCATCGGATTGATCACCTGAACTCGATAAAAGAACGAAAATTTGAACCCCCTGAACCGCTCTCTCATCACATATCTAAAAATCACAATTTAAGTTTTAAAAATCATGTTTTGGTATGAAGATTTCATTCGCATACCTAAATTTGTAAATCATGAAGTTTGGAATTTGACCCATTGAAAGAGGTTATCAGATTTCTTGCGTTCCTGAACCAGAAACAGTTTGTTTGGGGTTGAACAAAATTTTAATCCCAAGTATAGTCTATAACAATCACTTCTTGTTTTAACTCCACGTCCAGGAATCCAATAGATCGGGAGAGAAAGCTTTTTTTTTTAAAAAAAACAGGGACGTTGTATTTAAACATGAAACAGTGAGCAAATATAACTACAGCTTGCTCACAAATACTATCATCATTCACAGAGCATTCATATATGGGTAGATACAACCATAAGTATTCACAAATGTATTCACAACAATTTCATCCTTTAATTTTTTTTTAAAAATAAAGTTACTCACATTGGTTCCCAGAACAAGAAGATGAACAGATCCTGTTCTGTTTGTTGAGTAGCTTTGAAAATTTCAAGCTGGAACCTTCGGGTTTGAATCTTGAAGTAGATTGTTGTTCATGTTGAGTTGTTTTAAGGTTTTGTTGTTTGAGTTTTAAAGATATTGTTTACTCAGATATTTTTTTAGCTCAGATGCACGAAAAAAATGAAGAAGTGTGATGTATATATAAATTGAATTAACAGACTACAGGGTGATAAATATCTTGTACAAGTGATTATACTGTGTTGTACAATGGGATTAGATATTTCCCTTTCTTTGTTGGCTGATAAGATAATGTTGTGTGCTAACATTAATTGCCATTGTCTTATTTTATAAGCTTATGTTTATCATGTATTTTTTTTTCCTTTGTCTTTGACTTATTTCTTGTTTACCAGATGTAGCTTATTTCGGCTGATAGTTTACATTTTTGATGGCTGCATTAATTAACTTTGTACAAACTCATATATATATTTTATTTTATTTTGTTTGTACAAATTTGAGATATTTTCTTTGGCTTCCTTTGCAAGCTTAATTTACATGCATATTAATTTATTTACATACCTATATTAAATTTTTTTTTTGTTTACTTGTGTACATATATTCCTTCTTTCCTTTTGCTTTGTCTTATTGCTTTACATATGTAATTTTTTTGTCTTCTCTTTTTATTTGCTTTGCTTGTTGAAGTGAAGTCCTAGTTAACATGTTGTTATAATTTCATCAATGTAGTCACGTTATAATTTACAAAGTTTATTAATATGTTGTTTGAATTTAGCGAATTTGTTTATTTTATTTCAAAGACTTCATTTTGAATTTTCAAATCAATTTATCAACAAATTTCACCATTTTAAATCAAAAATGAATTTAATTATCAATTTAAAATAAATTAAAATTCGGGATCGTTACAGACTTCCCCCCTTAAAAAGAATTTCGTCCTCGAAATTCACAGGCACGAAAATAACAAAGATAGATACTCCAGGATAGAGAAACAATTTTTCCAGATCAAACTGGATATCTATTCTGTATTTGGCTTACCAAAACAGAATGTCAACAATATGAGAATAACTCATTCAATACTACTCAGGATACTCGGGTCATTAATCTTACGAAATATGCAAAGCACTGGTTAGTTCGAAGGGATAACTAACCATTCGTAGAATATATCCGGACTCAAAGTGTATTCACATATCTGTCTACCTTTGGGTATAATTTCAAAAAATTTAGTTCAGAAACCAAAGTATATCTATCGACCATAGTAACCAAAAGCAAACAAAGCAACCAATACATCCAAACAAACAATTTTGGCCTATCGGAGTTTATGTCCCATACAAATACATCAAATCTTCTTCCTGTATTTATCAAGAATCATCGAAGAATTGACAAGAGATGCTGAACAAAAGAGATAGATTTGATCTTGTATAACTTTTCGAATACTAGGAATGGATTCCAACTCAAGTCGGAATATCTCAAAATATATACCAATTTGTCCCTCTTCGGACTTCGATATACACAAGAAATTACAACAGAATTTTAAATTTGGTTTTAAACGAAATCGTTTTATTGATACAATTCAAATTATCCTTCATATTGTATTAATCAATTTAACTCAATTTAAAATTCCCAATTTATTTCAAATTTCAGTTTCAAATTTTTGATTCATATTCATTAAGGTTTAAATCGAAACATGATAAGAAACCGATGAAGATATGAAGTAAGGATTTCTTATAGCGATTCGCAGAGCATCATCATACTGAAACTTCTTTCTGGAGCTGTCACGAAGAAATCAGAAGAATTTGGAAATGAATCAAAGAAAATTGATAGAGACAATTATTTCCATTGTTGCAGGGTATTGACAGAGTCGTATTTCCCTGTCCCCTATCTCGTTCTCTTCTTACACTCATACTCACTATCAGTGGATAGTAAGAGAATTTACTGAGGCATATAAACGGATATCTTAGGGATTACTCATTCTAGGGTATACTTCACCCTATCTCTAATGAGTTACTTAATGTGTTATACTCCTGAGCTAAAGTTTTAACCCTCAGCTCTAATACCAAATGTAACGAACCGGATTTTGCCCGTTCGAAAATCGACATCCATACTTCACATCGTATTCGAATGCCGTAGATTCGACCGTTCAAATCCGAGTCGCCGGAGCTTATAACACCATTAAGTAAACAAACAACACAGCGGAAGAAAAAAAAATGAATATCAATATACAACATCTGATACAACATCCTGATACAACAGATGATACAATAGATATCGATATACATCAGAGATAAGATACAATAAAATAGCAGCGGGAAAGAAAATAGATAACACGAGCAGCGGAACAAATAACTCCAATATAATCTTCAAGAGAGAACTCCAACAGCAGTTCGAACCAACATCACGATGGACTAAGACAAGCAAGTCTCGTCCATATCCAAAGACTGAACTAGCTCCAGATGATCAACTGAACCTAACTATCTGAAAATCCCAACTCTAGACTGCTCGTGTGGAAAATAGTGAGCACCCAGAGTTTAGGAAAGGAACAATAAACTCCGGGTCAGTCATGGGACTGGTGTGAGTAACAAAAAACAGCTTATCTTTAACACAAACAACAAAAGAATTTTTAAAGTAAATTCGCAATGCTTTTTGAAAATGAAACTACCATAAGACCTCCCGCCACACACACAATGCAAACGCAGAATTGGAGGAGATTTCTTCTTATGATAGTCAAACATGCTTAATACGCAGAAAATTTCTTGGATATTATTATTACAAGTGCATAGTGCAGAAAACATTTCGAAAGTAGAATATTAATCTTAGCCAGCATAGACATTCCGAACTATGCCTACTATAGCTACCATCCAAACAGTGGGGCGCCACCATAAGTGAATGGCAGGTAATACAACTAAAACCGTACAAGGCTCGTATTGTTTTGATTGGATTTTCCAACAAATGGTCTGGCTAAGGAACTTCCTACTGCCACATGGGATCGCCTCTGGCGGGACGTCCCGAGAACCTAACCGGATCTCTGCCAACACAAGGCCGGGTTACCTCTGTAACTAGGTAACTACTACTCGAGCAAGCCATCCCCCGGTCCTTTGGGACCTTTATCCGAGGTACCTCTAAGCAACAACCACACAGTAATGAGATTGGAGCAACCACATAGGTTAAATATCAGGGCTCCATACCTAATATCACCCTTTACCAGAAGGGAATGACACACCCTAAAGGGCGCGACCCTCATAACCTTGCCGCATCTTTCCTGTTTTGACCATTTTCGGGGTGTGAGGTCCTGATGCAGTCTCATCCACAAAGCTACGCTTTGGTACAAAGCCATGCTTTGGGTCAACAAATGATCAAAGTAATGATCACAAAGATAAATGATCAAACAAATGATCATATCACAAATGATCAAACAATGATCATCAACACACAGCAGCACTCAGCATGCCACACTACCAAATTGGGAGTATATTGCTGATAACCTTCAACTACATAACCTCTGAGCTCATACGTCTCAGAGAATGGTGTTAAGCTAAGAGAATAAATTCTCCGCCACCAACAGAAATGTATTTGAAAGAAATCTGCTTTATATCTCAAAGTGTAGTGTCAGACATGTAACCATACAAGTCTGTTCCGGGTTCGAACAGATCCGAAGGCACTTTCGAAGAAGCCCTTGCAATCCGGGTATTCACAATCCCGATGGGACTTCCCATCACTTAGGGAATCTCTATACCGGAGCAACTCAGTGCAGAGACAATCGATAGGTCATCCTATCGTTCTCGCAAATACCCGGTCTTCACCACCGGTCTTCAAATGCTATCCATATACGACGCAGCACATATTCGGAATGGGATATATGACACAAAGGTCCTCTCCCGGCTAAACCGAATAGTGAGCGCAACATTTAAAACATATGGATATGGGATTTCAATTAAGTCACAACTTAATAATTCCAATTTTCTTTCACATGGTTTAAACCAATTTCCATTCCAAATCTTTTAAATAAAAAGATTTACTTCACAAAGTTCATTTAGTTTCACAAAGATCTATTTACGGATTTCAAGACAATTTCCATTTTCAATTTGATTTACTCATTTTAAATCTTTAAATCAAGATTTATCTTTTAGCTTTTGAAACCGTTTCCAATGATTCATTCATAAATTTTCCAAATCGATTTCCATTTCAATTTGATTAACTCGTTAAAACTTTAAAATAAAGATTCAACTTATAGCTTTCAAAATAATTTCATTTCAAATGGTTTAAACAAATCATCATTTTAAATCTGTTAAAAATAAACATATTCAATTTATAGCTTTCAAAACAATTTCGTTCATAACTTGGAAAACTATTTTTTTCAATTCAATCCTGAAATTCCTTTAACTTAAACTGGAATTTCATTTCTTATATGAAAGCTTTTATCATTTTAAAACAACAGTTTTATTTCAGAAAATCTGATTCATCCATACGAGTTGAAATCTTTGGGTTAAATTCAAATTCCCAAAATTTTACTTTTAGAATGGTTTAAATTCATATAACTTGTACAGCATCTTAAATCCCTAGTTTCGAATCATAGAATTTAACTTCAAACTTGAATTCAAATCAAATTATTTAAATTTCAAAACTTAATCAAGTTATTCGAAAATAAGTTTTATCTTTGAAATTCTATTTCAAAAGCTTTTCACTTTAAACCCAATCCATTTCCAAAATCATTTGAATTAAAATATTCAATTTTATAAATCATTTCGAAATCTGTGACTTAATCGATTTCCTCGTGAAATCCATATTTGTGTGTGTATAAGTGTGGTCCAGGGGTTCAACCCAATAGCGCAACATCATCCAATCATCATAGATCAAAACACAGATATATAGTTGATAAACGATATAAACATAACGCTTATCACTCATTCACAGATTCACAGATAATATAACAGTGTAAATAAATGGATAAATCATACACAGCTCAATCCACAGTACAAAATATCACAATCAGTTGGGACAATCAATTCAAGGCAACCCATTCAATTCAATCATTCATAAGTAAGGTCAAGCATTCAATAATCATTTATAAGCAGGATTAACTAATTGTTAAATCCAAATTAATTCAACTTATTTCCAATTACATTTATTTACTTATGAATTGATTATCCAATTCTGATTTATTACTTACGAATCATTTGATATAAATTAATTTATCAAACACTTTAATTAATTTAAAATTATTCTAAATTGATCATATAAATTAAATTAACCTTTTAAACCAATTACATAATTAATTAGCTTTAATCAATATTTAATAATCCTTTGTTAATTATCTTTATTAACCAATAACATTTCTTAATTTACTTCTTAATTGATCTTTAGTTATAAATCAATTTAAATTATTAACTTAAATACATAAGTCATTCCTTAATTACCCTATTATTCTTAAGATAATTTATTCTTTTATTAATGACTTCATTAACATTACATTTAAAATTTAAATTCAAATATCTATTGAATTGAAGATTCAAAATGACTTTAATTTAAATTCAATTTAAAATCTTTTAAGTAAATGTAAATAACATTTATTATTTACATATGAACTTATATAAGAAAATCTTTTAAATTAAACTACTTGAATTTTAATTCAAATTTAAATTTCCAAAATACATTAATATTTTAACTTGCAATTTCAAGTTAAACAATTTATTTATTTTCATTCAAAAATCTTTAATCAAAAAATTCTTGAAATCGAGTTAATTTTTATTGAAACAAATTTACTTTCCAAAACTAATTTATTTGAACTTATTTTCAAAACATTCATTTTTTTAAAACTGATTTAAGTTTTCAGATTTGGATTCTAAGTAAACTTGAATTCCATCAATTTATCTTGATTTAAAACTTCGATTTAACTTTCTTTTGACAACTAGAATTAGGAACTCGATTCTTAAATCCGAATCTATTTTAAACTTTAAAATTCAAATATCCATTTGAATCAAAAACTTTTAACAAAAATCGTATTTAACTGCAGCAACATTTTTTTCTAGTTATTAAAACAATCTTAAATTTAAAACTTTTGTTTTCAATCTATGATCTAACCTAACTTAAATTTACACTTAAACTTTAAATAAAACAATCAGTTTAAGTTTGAAAAGAAACAGAACAGGATTTCTGTTTAAACCAAGAAATCAAGTTATACCTGAGCTACCCCATATCTCCTTCGAGTCCAACCCCCCTTGCTTCGATTAAAATGTTAGAATGACCCGAGTAAAACACAAGCGTTCTTCCTACCCAAACCCAAAGTTCACCAGGATACCAAAGTGCACGGTGCACGTCTACAGTACCTTCGACCAAGTACAGGCGATACTTTGACGCCGAGCACGTCGACGTTCGCCTACCCATCTAGTTCCAACCATCCCAACCCCTAAACTAAACCAGTATCGAAATTGAAATGTTCGAACTAACCTGGAAACGAACAGGATACCCCCGCAAACCTAAAAATCACTCGCCTCCGCAACCTCGTCCACCAGAATCCTTGAAATTCCAGCCACGCACTCGTCCACGACCAAACTACCACCACCTGAGACCACGTGCAACTCGATGCACTGAAGAGAACAAGATGATCAAAAATGCGATCCTATACTAAAACTAGGTTTACGAAAAAGAAAACATCACCGTCGCCACCACGTTCACCTGACCACCCTTCCACTATTTTTCCATGAACCACTGGTCACTCGGCTACCCTCCTCGAGAAGTCCGACCTCATCGGATTGATCACCTGAACTCGATAAAAGAACGAAAATTTGAACCCCCTGAACCGCTCTCTCATCACATATCTAAAAATCACAATTTAAGTTTTAAAAATCATGTTTTGGTATGAAGATTTCATTCGCATACCTAAATTTGTAAATCATGAAGTTTGGAATTTGACCCATTGAAAGAGGTTATCAGATTTCTTGCGTTCCTGAACCAGAAACAGTTTGTTTGGGGTTGAACAAAATTTTAATCCCAAGTATAGTCTATAACAATCACTTCTTGTTTTAACTCCACGTCCAGGAATCCAATAGATCGGGAGAGAAAGCTTTTTTTTTTATAAAAAAAACAGGGACGTTGTATTTAAACATGAAACAGTGAGCAAATATAACTACAGCTTGCTCACAAATACTATCATCATTCACAGAGCATTCATATATGGGTAGATACAACCATAAGTATTCACAAATGTATTCACAACAATTTCATCCTTTAAATTTTTTTTAAAAATAAAGTTACTCACATTGGTTCCCAGAACAAGAAGATGAACAGATCCTGTTCTGTTTGTTGAGTAGCTTTGAAAATTTCAAGCTGGAACCTTCGGGTTTGAATCTTGAAGTAGATTGTTGTTCATGTTGAGTTGTTTTAAGGTTTTGTTGTTTGAGTTTTAAAGATATTGTTTACTCAGATATTTTTTTAGCTCAGATGCACGAAAAAAATGAAGAAGTGTGATGTATATATAAATTGAATTAACAGACTACAGGGTGATAAATATCTTGTACAAGTGATTATACTGTGTTGTACAATGGGATTAGATATTTCCCTTTCTTTGTTGGCTGATAAGATAATGTTGTGTGCTAACATTAATTGCCATTGTCTTATTTTATAAGCTTATGTTTATCATGTATTTTTTTTCCTTTGTCTTTGACTTATTTCTTGTTTACCAGATGTAGCTTATTTCGGCTGATAGTTTACATTTTTGATGGCTGCATTAATTAACTTTGTACAAACTCATATATATATATATATATATATATATATATATATTTTGTTTGTACAAATTTGAGATATTTTCTTTGGCTTCCTTTGCAAGCTTAATTTACATGCATATTTATTTATTTACATACCTATATTAATTTTTTTTTGTTTACTTGTGTACATATATTCCTTCTTTCCTTTTGCTTTGTCTTATTGCTTTACATATGTAATTTTTTTGTCTTCTCTTTTTATTTGCTTTGCTTGTTGAAGTGAAGTCCTAGTTAACATGTTGTTATAATTTCATCAATGTAGTCACGTTATAATTTACAAAGTTAATTAATATGTTGTTTGAATTTAGCGAATTTGTTTATTTTATTTCAAAGCCTTCATTTTGAATTTTCAAATCAATTTATCAACAAATTTCACCATTTTAAATCAAAAATGAATTTAATTATCAATTTAAAATAAATTAAAATTCGGGATCGTTACATATATTCTTAGATAAAGGATTTTCAGTAGATCCGACTAAGATCAAGGCAGGGAATAATTGAAAGATACCCGAGGTAATGACTGAGATAAAGAGTTTTCTTAGGTTAGCTGGCTACTGGTGAAGATTCATTAAGGATTTCTCGTGGATAGCCACGCCGATGACTAAGATAAATCGAAAAGATGTGAAGTTTGCTAAGACGGATAAGTGTGAGGAGGCATTCCAGAAACTGAAACATTTACTGACTAATGCACCGGTGTTAGTTGTTCCATAGGGGAATCGGGACTTAGTGGTATACACGGACGCATGTGGAACATGATTAGGAGCTTGTTAATGCAAAGAGTTAAAGTGATTGCCCATACTTCTCAATGGCTTAGACCACATAAAGTTAGATATCCAACTCATGATTTGGAATTAGCTGGACTAATTTTCGCATTGAAGGTGTGGAGACATTACCTTTCGGGAGAAAGATTCGAGTTGTTTATGGATTATAAGTCAATAAGATATTTATTCCTTCAGAAGGAGTTGAATATGAGATAACAGAGATGGTTAGAGTTCATAGCTACATACGACTTTAGTATTGAGCACACACAAGGAAAAGAAAATAAGGTTGAAGATGCACTTAGCAGAAAACATCAAAATGCAGTATTGGTAATGATAGCTGAGTGGAAATATTTAGAAGCATTGACCACATGCGGAGTAAAATGGAGATCTAAGGCAAGTTCTAGTCGAGAAACCGCCATGTTATTCTGTCTGGAAGTTCAATCGATGATGATCGAAAGGAATGCATCTAAGTAGAAAGATGACCCAGTATCAGCTGAGAAGATTAGAAAGTTAGAGGTTGGAATCGAGATTGATGATCTGAAGGATTCTAGTCTTGACCAAAGAGGGTGGTTGAGAAAGAAGGGACAATTTTGTATCCCGAATGTAGAAAACCTAAGAAAGGAGGTCCATAGGGAATGCCATCAATCAAAATTTACAATTCATCCTAGAGGGACCATGATGTATTCGGATATGAAGAGGAGTTTCTACTGGGAAGGTATGAACAGAGATGTAGGCTCATGGGTGAGGTAGTGTTTGAACTGTCAACAGGTAAAAGCTGAACATCAGAAACCAAGTGGGTTGCTTCAGCCTTTGGATGTTCCAGTCTAGAAATGGGAATCTATTTCAATGGATTTCATAGATGGGTCCAAGGTCGAGTAGAGGAAATAAGAGTATATGGGTTATAGTGGACGGGTTGACTAAGAGTGCACAATTTATACTTGTTAAGTCGACCAGGACAGCACCAGATTTAGATAAGTTATTCATTAAGAATATAGTTAAATTGCATGGAATTCCTAGTAGTATAGTAAGCGATAGAGATCCCTTATTCACTAGTGAATTCTGAAAGAGTTTATAGGATACCTTAGGTACCAAGCTCAATATGGGTATCGCTTACCATCCACAGACAGACGGGAAAATGGAGAGAGTTAATAAAGTATTGCAGGATTTGTTAAGAGCTTGCGTGCTAGATTTCAGAGGATTATGGAAAGACCATCTACACTTAGTTGAGTTTTCGTATAATAACAGTTACCAAACTAGTATAGGGATGGCACTGTTTAAAGCTTTGCATGGAAGATCATTCAAATATACCGTTTATTGGTTAGAGACCGAGGATAGATTTATTCTTGGTCTGGATTTGGTTAGAGAAATTACAAAGAAGATTGAGTTAAATTGGGCTAGAGTGAAGGAGGCTCAGTCTAGGCAGAAAAGTTATGCTGATAAGAGACGGAAAAACTTGAAATTCTCGGTTGGAGATTATGTTTTCCTCAAAGTATCACCGATGAAGGGCGTTATCAGATTCAGTAGATAAGGGAAGTTAGCACCAAGATTCATTGGACCCTTTCCTATTATAGAAAGGAACGAGAAACTCGCGTATAGGGTAGAGTTACTGAATAGTTTGGTAGGAGTCCACAATGTTTTCCATATTTTTCATCTAAGGAACAGTATTTGAGATCCAAAAACTACTATTACACTGATTGTGTTAGAGGATCCAGTAGTGGAATCAGATGTGGCTATAGTTAGAAAGCCAGTTTGCATAGTTGCGAGAGATAAGAAGAGTCTAAGGAACAAGAAAGTCAGATTAGTCAAAGTCCAATGAAGTAACGATGAGAGAGACTGTACTTGGGAAACCGAGAGCAGGATTATAGACACTTATTCTGACTTGTTTGATGATATGTTTTACATTTATGTTTGATTGTTGTGGGTATCTTATCGTAATTTTGAGGACGAAATTCTTTAAGGAGGTGAGTCTGTAATGAACCTAATATTGACTAACATTATTTATAACATTGAATTAAATAAATTAAATGAAATAATGTAGATATTAAGGGATTGAGATTTGTTAAGAAGAACCATGCTTTAATGAATGTATTAGTAAAAGAGAATTAAAAATAAGTAAGTAGAAGGAATATGGTAAGTGTAAAATGGGAATAGCCTTTGTTCCTATACCCTAAACCCTTATATTCTTCATTCCTCATTCATTTTAACTTTCACAAACAAAACTAAAACCCTAAAGAACTCGGCCGTCCACCATTAAGAGGATTCAAGGGGAAGAAAAGTTAGGATTCAAGTAGAAAGCTTAAGCAAATCAATCTAAAGGCAAATCTCAATCTTCTTAACACAAAACCAAGGTGAATAATTAGTTTACATCTCTATCCTTGATGAAAGATTTCGGTTCAAAGGTAAACCTATTTTCTTTTGCAAGTATATGTTGTGTCATAGTGATTAAATGATTATATGTTTTAAGTTGATGATTTATGGAGATTTAATAAGAATTTTATGATATGTTTAGTTTGGAAAACCTATCATATGACATCCATATGTGTTGCGTTTTTGAGATATGGTCAAAAATATTATTTTAGAACGGGGTTTCAAGTTTCATAATTTTCTAAGTAATTATATATTTATTATGCCAAGAGGGGAAATAGTGAATTTTGGATTTAAATTATTAAGGAAATTAAATAATGTATTCGGGTTTGAAATTTATATGTGTTAGAAAACATATTTAATGTGAATTATTACGATTTTTGGGGATTTTCCAAAGTGTTTTACTATGGTTAATAAATTATTTAAGTTAGAGGACTTAAATGTTTTAACCATTTTATTAAGGAAAAGGGCTTAAGTGCTAAAATGTTTTCAATAGTTCAATGTTGAGTTCGACAGCATTTAAAAAAAGAATTTGGGAAAAATATGGCAACCAATCATATTTTGGCAAATTATGTAAGTTGGGTGAAAATGAGTTACTTTAAAAGGCATGAAATCCGTCTTATATTGAGTTACAACTTTGCCACTTTCATATGCTTTCTTCCATCACCATACTCAATAAACCTTTCGCACCTATTTGAAACATATGCACTGGTATCAAGCATTTGGTATGTAGTATATTGGAGAAAGGTGGAAGAAAAGGATGGTGTCGAAGACATGCTTGCAAAAGGATTGAAGCCACCTTTATTTGTTTTTGAACGTCTTGGATTCCCTAGCTGCCGCATTAAAACCTTTCGTTTTAGTAAGAGGCCACTTTTTATAAACCTCAGATCAATGACTGCGGAAGGTAGGTTTCAAATTGATACCCTTATACAACTATTCAAACCGTTTTTCTTTTAACTTATACATGAAAAAGGGTGGGTGTTGCTCCCATGCCTTTCGACATGGTTGAAGCCGCTTATGTAAACCCAGGTATACATGTGGAAGTATGTTGTCGTCACCCTAAATGTTTCGAAGGAATAGCTTTAGCGTAAATTCCCTTAGGAGCTATGTTTTTTGTTTTTTTTTCAAATAATGGTTTCGAAGGTAATACTTTTAACTGGTTTCAAAGCTATACGTTCATAACTTCTTACTTGAATCCAATGCTTTTGAAAGGTATGTTTTAAGTGTGTTGAAAGGTATGTTTTAAGCGTTTTAAGTCGGATGCTTTCAATGATTTCGAAAGAGATGCCTTCTATGATTTCAAAAGGGATTGTTTCAGGTTTCAAATAATGGTTTCGAAGGTACTGTTTTGGCTTTATAGCCTAATGTTTTCTAAGTTAAAAAGGGCTTTAACTTATTCAGAGGGATAGATAACCCTATTGAATTTAGGTTTTCATCAACTTTGTTTTGTAAAACATATATAATGGCATAAGTATTTTGAATAAAGCAAAGAATATGATGTCCTTGTTTTATAAAGATACGATTTCAAGGGTAAATCATTTATAAAGATTGTTTTCAAGGAAATGAATTTGAATAGTGTAGTTAACCATTAGTATATGACTCAGATATTAGAAGAATAGATGGGACTGTTGTGGGGTCGTGCACTATACTTTAGCTAGTAGCCCCTAGCTAATATAAGTCGAAAATTCTAGTGTATAGGGCTTTGTCGTAGGTAAGACTAAAATGATGTTACAGACAAAAAGGAATGCACAGAGTAGAGGTAGGTTATTGGCAATCCCGCAAACCCATTAGGATCAGTTGACCCAAGGAGAAGTAAGTTAAGGAAAGATCATCCAGTATTGTATCTAACAGAAGTTAGAATATCTGTTATGTCTGGTAGGCCCGAGTCAGCTGATGGTTAATACTCAGCTTGATAAAATTATATTGTCCGGACAGATAGTCCACTAACTACCTGATTTATGTGCATATATGTTATTGTTATTGTTGCAATAATCAGTTTGATTGCAGGATTTTGATTTTCAAAAGCTATGATCTTAAAAGGATATTAGTGAGGAGAAACCTATTCCGCTAAGTGGTGTGGTCTCACATAATATCAGTAAACTGAGATGTAATAGAATTATTCACACCAGGCTTTATGTCCGACTCAAAGTTCATGTTTCCCCCTTAAACTATTGGGTGCTCAAAATTAAATTTTAGTAGATGGAGAGTTAACGAATTTTCAGGTTTAGTAGGTTGAATGAATAAGCTTTCGATGATGTGCAGGAGGCAAAGCTAGCAATATATGAGTTATTTAGTACTTTTTTCCACTATGATATATTTATGACTGATATTTCTATTTATCTAGTACTCTGATCATCCAAGGGGACATCTTCATATGTCACTCTTAGCGTAATTTGTAATAATTGTATTTGATCAAAACCTAGGAATCATTTTGGGATTATGTAATTAAATATGAAATATTCATTTGAAATGTAATCAATAAAGCTGTTTTTGAAATCTGTGTTGATTTTAACATATTCATTTGCTTATGATATTATGGATACCATGAACATTACCGTAATTTGTCACCGAAAGTTAATACCATAGATGACTGCAACATCTGTAGTGCTTAACTTCAGGCCTCAAAATAGAGGATGGTACAACATGGTATCAGAGCATAGGTTTAGAAAACTTAAAAGATATTTCAACTTAAAATGATTTTTGAAAACATAATTCTAAGGAATTAGAGAAAATATTAGGGTGTAGGGTAATGCTATAGTAACGTACTTGTATTTGAAATATATAATTATACGTTTTATCTATATTCTCTCATCTCTCTTAGGCTGTTCATCTATACCTTACAAAGACTCGAATGCATATTTTAAGGAAGCAAGACATGGATGTTAGGAATCGAAGAGTTAACCTTGGTGGAGGAAGAACCACAACCAATGGAAATGCTAGACCAAACACTAGAAGGAATCGAGGCCGGGCACACGATGCTAATGAGGGTGCTGGAGCGTCGCAAGTTGATATAGGAGCTATGTACTAGTTTTTCATCAATATGATGCAAGATGGAGCTGCTGTGGGATTAGTTTAGGAAATGTCGAAGAAGGAAATCAAGAAGCTCCGGTAGTCAATAACTATGCAATATAAAGCATAGACTTTTCTAGGCTTAGAGGAAAACATTTTATCGGCATTGAGGACGCAATTAAAGTGGGGAATTGGTTGCTTCACTGCGAAAGGATTTTTTTCGATTTAGGACTTAACCGTTAACAAGTAAAGTAGTCAACACCTCAAAAGATGGTTTGATGTACGAGTGATACACTCAAAACCTCCTTTCGAACGAATGAAAGTAGCCAACATTTCTCGGATAGGTGAAGATGGCAGAAAACACTTCTTCAATACCTTTCGACACAGTCGAAAGGCTAGTTTTTCTTAAGAAAATCCTTTCAAAATGGTTGGTATGGAACCCTGTCAGAACCACCATTCGATGTAGACAAGATGGTCAAATTTGTAAATTTAACGGTTTTTGGAAGTGATTGATCTGGAAGGGTTTTGACCTTATCGGAATGGTAGGCACTTGTTGTCTAGTGTATTTGAGTTGAAACTCAAAGAATATGTGAATACAAAGGGCTCTGCCTTAGTCAAAAGGAACCTTTCGCCTAGGTCAATTTCAGATGTTTATGATCGTGTGTAAATGAGATCCTAAAACAACCATATAATCAGAATTATTATCCTCACTCTTTGTATTGATCAAAGATGAACAAACTAGACAAACCCCCAATTTAACTTACAAATTAGGATTACAAACTTTTAGAAAATACAAGTTGGAAGTGAAAGAGATCCCCAAAACTTAACCTTTAGGGTCTAATTTGAAAGTGTACGTGCAGTACTAAGGATCGTGTAATATAATATATAAATGCGGAAACTGATAATAGCAGTAAAATAAAAATTAAAGTAAGCACACCAGGAATTTTTATACTGGTTCGAACTTCCCGTTCAACGTCCAGTCCCAGGATATCCTCTGGATTTAGACTAAACCCTTTACTTAACCTGGAGGAATAGGTATACCACACCTGAGCAGCCGAACAGGAATTTTTCCGCCTTAACAGCCGAAGAGGACTTCAACTTAATACAAATAATTTGTTGACGAGTGTGTTCTGAATAACACGGATTGTCTTCTGATAGTACAATTTTCCTATAATCAAATCCTCAAGAATATGTAGTGTGTGTGAAGATTTAGAAGGAGGATAATCTCATAGAATCGAAGTATATAAATTAATTCAGAGATTCTAGCGATATTGAATGAGAATGAATGCTTTTATTTGTAGAAATAAATAGAGAATAGATTTTAGAATTATAAACAAGAATTGGTGATTGTAGGAATGAATTAAACATGTTTATATAGTTGTAGAATAGTTACAATCTTTCATGAAGAGTTTCAATCAAAGGTTGTGACCATATCTCGTGGATTGAAGGTGATTCCTCCTCACGAACGGTCGCAACTCTTTAGAAAATTAGCCGTTATTTCCAGGTCGGTTGATTGAAAATTCTGGCCGGTCAGCTGAGTTTAAAAATCGTGCACAAAACAAAGCATATCTGTGCACTGACAACAGGTTTGGTTAGCCGAAATATTCCGGTTGGTCGACCGACCTGATGTTATGTGCGCAGATCATATTTTTTTCAAGTATAAAACAATATACAACTATTTGTATGTTTTGTGTGACTACTTTAGGAATGATTTTAACAATATTATAAGACTCAATATAATAAAATATTAATACTAATCTCTGGATTGTAGTCTTGTCTCCTTTGTAGTGCACAATATACGTTTATTCTCTTTTTGTCGCCTTTGTATAGTATTATCTTTGTAGTTCGTCTCATGATCTCTGAAGCTTGTGTCATGAATCAAAAACCCATGAATCAACATTCTCCCCCTTTTTGATTGATGATAATACTTATGCGACGAAGTAGTATATATTGTAATTCTCCCCCTGAATATATGGCGACTTTTCTGCAAAAACTTGTTAGCTTCCATATATTTCTCCCCCTTTGTCATCGACAAAAAGGAATACTTATGATGCATAAAATGTAAAAAAATACGAAACCATTTATCAAATTTTGGAACATAGAATTAAAGTTACTTACCGAAAACAAATAAAAACATAAATATTGTTCAAAATAAAAACAGAATAGAATCCATGATCACTCCTCATCGTCGTCGGAATCCCAAAATTCTAGACGAATATTTTCCTCAGGAGGAGCTTGTTCTTTACCACGACGCTGAGTATGAGAAGTATGAGTTCTTGATGTTCCTGAACTTGTATTTTCCGAAGTTGACCAAGAAAAATTAGGTGCTGGTCTTTTTCCGGGAGCAAGATGAGAGGCACCGGCTTCAGAAGTTCATGATAACGCATCCCAAAGATTAACAAAGAAGCCTTTGATTTTCTTGAATCGTCCGTCTATTTTCCGTAGACGGGCATCTAAAACTAATTGATTTTGAGCTAAAAGATCAATAGCAGCTGGGGTATCAAGTCCGTGTGTAGGTCTTTGAATTGTGGACTGGCGAGTTAAGCGTTCCGTAGAATGATTGGTTGGATGTGGTGTGGAATGGCTACAGCGTAGTTGATCTCTAGAAGTAGCACGCCATTGATTAAAATTCATAAATCTTGGTGGAGCATCCGGCAACTTCATTAATTTAATGGCCCTTGAATCAAAATGATGAACTTTGGTAGTTTCGGATTCTGGAGCATGTGAGACTAAGTTGTTGATTAATCTCATTATATATTCTCCATAATAAATATGAAGCGTCTTGCCTTGATTAAATGAGAGAAACTCATCCATAAGTAATTGTTCCCAACTGACTCGTATATTCCCACATATAGCATATAAAGCTTTAAAATTTTCAGGAACACTAAATGATAGGATCCGCCTCGTGGAACAATGGATTTCATCATGAAACGATGAAAAAGTCTAGCTTTTGGTCGAAGAGATGATGTTTGTTGGAGATCTATAGCATCATCTTCAAAAAAGAGATGGCTTATTTGGTCGCGTCTCATTACATTGCAATCCACATCATGTAACGATATTCCACCCGGTCGAGCATCCAAAATATGATTTATTCTATCTAGTAAAAGGAAAATTGGCGTACCACATACCGATGTCCAAACACAATTTTCAGTGTTTCTAGGAGGATTAACAAGTTTTAAGTTAGCAAGAAATAATTTGACCATAATGTGATTAATTTTCAAATTGTTCTTTCTATGGTCAAGAAAAGTATCAAGCCCACTTTCAATTGCAGCATTTTCAATACCGTAAGAAGAGAAATCGGCGTAACTTACGAAGGATTCCTCGAAGATCTTGGCATCTTGAAGTTTAATCCATCTTTCGAGTGCTTTATCACTCACAAGCCATGAGGCTATTTGAGAATCCACTGGAGTTGATGAAGAAGCACCGGTAGTTTTAGTTTTCTTTCTAGAAGCCATTGAAATTTGATAAAATTTTAATGGAATATGAGGTAGAATTCTGAATTTGGGAAAGTGAAAAATGAAAAGGTAGGTGAAAAAGTGAATAGGTGGGTTAATATTTGAAACTGGTCGCATCAGATTTAAGTCGTTCTGTCGACCGAAATGTCTGGTCGGCCAACCGACTCTGTTAAATGAACAACAGAGACTTTCGGGAAGGATTTGGCTAACCGACTTAGGACTTTCGGTCGATCGACCCTGTTGTTCTGCCCAGTTATGCCTATTTTGGTTTAAAGAGTTGTACAAAGAGAAATTTTACTATTTCTGAATGATAATAATACAACTTATAGAAAATCAGCAACATATATATATATATATATATATATATATATATATATATATATATATATATATATTAAAAAAAATGCTTAGCCACCGGTTGTTAATATCGATGTTCCCAAGAATTTGGAGATGGAACATTCTCTATAGGTGACCACATAGGAGCTACTGGTGATTGAGCAGGATTTAAGGAGGTTGAGGGTCCATATGTGGGTTTAATAATGTCTTCCTTTTTCGACGAACAGATTTTTATGGCCATCCGTTCTAGGAAGCTCAAACGTCTTGCCGTAACTTTTTGTTCATAGTATAACTCCTTTTGTAGTTCCATTTGTTGCTGTTGATAGTGGTGTATCTCATCTATTTTCTATTTAGTTGAAGGAGATATGATCATAGCTTTCTTGCCTTTCTTCTTTTCCGGTGTATAACTCTTATGAGTGTTCTCCCATGGTTTCCAGCCATGTCGGCGGTCTTTATCCGGGGAAGGAGAGAATTTAAGGACACGGTTAGGTAAGGGAAAGATAGGATAGGGTCCATTTTTAGGAATACGATCGGAATCATCGTCCGGGGATGTATACGATAAATGAGAGTTTTCGGAATTTTAGGAATCATTGTTGGAAGCCATTTTTAAATAATTTTGAATATAAACTTTTCTTAGTATTTGTTTGAAAACTTAACATAGTATATATAAACGTATTTTTTTACTTAAAAATAAGTGGTTAAGAATTAGTATTTAATTCTTATCACAGGTAATTAATAGTAAACTAATTTGTAAAAATAGTGTTATGAAAATACAATTTAAGCTAAAAAGCTAATTGAGACAAGAAACAACTATAGCTCAAGTGGCTATAATACACCATATAACAAGCAAGTTATACATCATGAGTTCAAATCTCGCTTTGGTCAGAAATTTTTTTTGTTTTAAACATTTTGCACATCTTTTAGAGACATTATTCCTAAATCTCGTCTAAGTTTGATAAAACTATTTTCATTTAATGGTTTAGTAAAAATGTCAGCAATCTGATTTTCAGTATTAATAAATTCTAAATTTATCAATCCTTTTTCCAAACAATCACGAAGAAAATGATGACTAATATCTATATGTTTTGTTCGTGAGTGATTCATAGGATTTTTAGAAAGATTTATTGCACTAGTATTATCACAATAAATTACAGATTTTTCAAGATGACAATTAAAATCTTGAAGTGTTTGTTGCATGTAAATGACTTGTGCACATGCCAAAGCAGTAGATATATATTCTGCTTCACATGTCGATAAAGAAACGCAGTTTTGTTTTTTACTGAACCAAGAAACTAAGGAACGTCCAATGAAATGACATGTTCCGCTAGTACTTTTTCTATCCGTCCAACTTCCTCCAAAATCAGCGTCGCTATAGGAAACTAATTCGAAAGGACATTCTTTTGGATAAAATAGTCCGAAATCTTCAGTTTTAGTTAGATAACGAATAATGCGTTCAACTGCTCGCATATGCGATTCTTTGGGATTTGCTTGAAATCTAGCACATAAACAAACGCTCATCATTATATCAGGTCGACTAGCTGTTAAATATAATAATGATCCAATCATACTACGATATAGTTTTTGATCAACACTTTTGCCCACCTCGTCTCTATCGAGATGAATCGTTGTGCTCATAGGAGTTGGTTTGGCAGAAGTGTTTTCCAAACCAAATCGCTTAATTAAATTATAACAATATTTTTCTTGATTTATAAAAATTCCATTTTCAATTTGTTTAATTTGAAATCCAAGAAAGTATGACAATTTTCCCATATGAGACATTTCAAATTCATTTGTCATTATAGTTGAAAATTCCTGACATAACTTATCATTTGTCGATCCAAAGATAATGTCATCAACATAAATTTGAATTATCAAAATATCTTTCTTAGTTTTCTTAATAAAAAAAAAGTTTGATCTACTTTACCAATTTCAAAACCAGATTCTAATAAATAGCTTTTAAGACGATCATACCAAGCACGAGATGCTTGCTTTAAACCGTATAAAGCTTTTTTGAGTTTATAAACATGATCCGGAAATTTTTCATGATAAAAAAGAGGTGGTTGTTCAACAAAAATATTTTCTTTTATGTAACCATTTAAAAATGCACTTTTAACATCCATTCGATAAAGTTTAAAATTAAGAAAACATGCAAACGCCAATAAAATTCGCATTGCTTCAAGTTGGGCGACTGGAGCAAACGTTTCTTCGTAGTCAATTCCCTCTTCTTGATTATATCCTTGTGCAACTAATCTAGCTTTATTCCTAGTTATATTTCCCATTTCATCTGCTTTATTTTTGAAAACCCATTTAGCACCAATGACTGATTGATCACTTGGTCTAGGAACAAGTTCCCAAACTTCGTTTCGTTCAAATTGATTTATTTCCTCTTGCATGGCAAGAATCCAGTAGTCGTCAGTTGAGGCTTCTTTTATATTCTTAGGTTCTATGTTAGAGAGAAAAGCTACATGACCAACTTGATTTAATCAATGTCTGGTTTTAACGTTCGTATTTACTTCTCCAATTATATTTTGTACAGGATGATCCCGTAAAATTCTAGGTGGAGATTTTGCTATATTAGTAGTAAGGTTTTTATTTTCGGTAATTTCATTAATATTATCAAAGTTTTCACTAGTATTACTGTTTTTATTCTGAATAGTTTCATCATCAGAATCGATAGCAATATTTGAGTTTATATTTTTAAAATTTTCGTCAAATGAAACATGTAAACTTTCTTCAATAATCTGAGTTCTTTTATTAAAAATTCGATAAGCTTTACTTCGTTCCGAATATCCTACGAATATTCCTTCATCAGATTTTGGATCAAAATTGCCTAGCTGATCTTTAGTATTCAAAATAAAAAATTTAGAACCATAAACTTTAAGATATGAAATATTTGGTTTTCTTCCATTTAGAAGTTCATATGGAGTGTCCTTAGTTAACGGTCGAATGGAAACACGATTCAATACATAACAAGTAGTTGCTACAGCTTCTGCCCAAAAATGTTTTGATAAATTGGTTCCATTTAATAAAGTTCTTACACATTCTTGTAACGTTCTATTTTTTATTTCTACAACGCCATTTTGTTGTGGTGTTCTAGGAAATGAAAAATTATGGTTAATACCTTTCTTTTTACAAAATTGTTCAAAAACTTCATTTTCAAATTCTCCTCCATGATCACTTCTGATATTTTTAATTTTCAAACTTTTAATATTTTGAATTCTTTTAACAAATACTTTAAAATTATCAAAAGTATCACTTTTATTTTTTTAAAAGAAAATCCAAGTGTTTTTAGAAAAATCATCTACAATAACAAACACATATCTATTATGATTAATAGATTGAACTTGAGTTGGACCAAAAAGATCCGTGTGTAAAAGTTCAAGTGGTTGTTTTGTAGAAATTACTTTTTTTGATTTATAAGAAGATTTTGTTAATTTTCCTAATTTACATGCATCACAAAATATATTTGTTTTGAATTTCATGTCAGGTAATCTTTAACTAATTTATTTTTAGCTAATTTGTTGATGGTTTTAAAATTGATGTGACAAAATCTTTTGTGCCAAAGACAGGAATCATTTTCCTTAGCTATTAAACACAAATTTGAAACATTTTTAACGTTCATATTTAAAATATAAATGTTTTTGTTTCTTATTCCTTCAAAAATAGTGTTATGATTTTTATCGAAAATATTACATTTATTTTCTGAAAAAGTTATATTAAAACCTTTATCATATAACTGATTAATACTCAATAAATTATGTTTTAAATTTTTGACTAATAAAACATCAATAATGAGAGGAAAATTAGTGATACCGTTGCTGCTAACATCGCCTTTACCGATGATATATCCTTTAGAGTTATCTCCAAAAGTAACTGATCCTCCATTTGAGTAGATAATATTTGACAACATTTCTTTGTTTCCAGTCATATGTTTTGAGCAACCGCTATCTAAAATCCATTTTCCTCTCCTTTTATGTGGTACCTGTAAAAAATTTATAAAAAGTTGGTACCCGTTTCTTTTTAGGGTCCTAAGAGTTAGATCTTAGGAAGCCAAATCCATACAGGTTTAGAATTCCCTTTATCAACATAGTTTTTGTTATTATGAACAGTTTCCTTTAACATTTTGATATGTTTATTCCTTATCAAAACATTATTTGATTTTGGAATCCATATTTTAATGGTTTTAGTGTTTGAACAAACTGTTTTCTTAATATCCATTTTAATATTATTATTAATCCTACTTTTAGCAAAATTATTCTGTTTCTTAAATCCTAGTCCAGATTTATTGTTAGTGGATTGAGAATTTTCTAGTATTTTAGAAAGATTCTCTCTTCCTTTATTGAAATTTAAGACATTTTTAGAGATGTCATCAAATTTTATTTTTAGACTAAAATTTTCTAAATCTAAATCTTTAATTTTAGAATTTAAATTATTATTTTCAAAAAATAAAACATCATTTTTATTTTTCTGAATTTCTAATTCTTCAGATATTGAAGAAATTTGAGAAGATAAGTTAGAATTTGATTGTTGAGAAATTTCAAGTTCTTCTTCTAATATTTTCTTCTCATCTTTTAGCGTATCTACTTCTAAGACTGTCCTATCTAATTTTCTTTGTAAATCTTTATTTTTCTTTTTAAGTTGCTTTGCTAAGTCTACTAATTCAGAATTAATTTCAATTAAATCTTCAAAACTAAGATCACTTACATCGTCTGTCGAAGCCATGAAGCATACATTTGCTTGCTCAATTTCATTGTCACTTTCACTTTCTGATGAGGATGATGAGTCTGTGTCGTCCCAAGTGACTGAAAAAGCTCTTCATTTGGTTCTGTCCTTCTTAAAATTGCTCTTTTTACGTTCTGGACAATCCTTCTTCATGTGACCTTTCTTGTGACATTCATAACATTCCATTGCTGAAGATGATGGTTTGCTATGGTTGGTATTGCTGTTGGAATTATTTTTGTTTCCCCTGAATTTATTTCTTTTGAATTTCAGAAACTTTTTGAAACTTTTAGCAATCATTGCCATATCTTCATTCTCTGAGTCGGAACTATCTTTTTCTGCTTGAAATGCCACATTCTTCTTTTCTTGTGCTACATTTCTCTTTGCCTGCAAATTTACTTCGTAGGACATTAAATTACCTATCAATTCTTCTGGTTTTAATGTTGACAAATCACTTGCTTCTTCAATGGCTTGGACTTTTCTTTCCCATTCGTCAGTTAAAGAATTTAAGATTTTTGTGACAACATCAAAATCAGTAAATGTTTGTTCTAATGATAGTAGAGCATGACAAATATCCTGGAATCTTGAGTACATATCATTTATAGATTCATTTGGCTTCATTTTCAAATTGATTTTTCAACATAGAAATTTTTCTTAATTTAACTTTGTTCATTCTTCATGTGTTACTTTAAGCGTTCTCCATTTCATAACCAGAAGTGCACATGCTAACTCTATTGAATTCATTTCTATCTAATGCACAAAATAAAATATTCATAGCCTTTGCATTTGATGTAGCATCTAGTTTTTGTGTGTTACTCCAAGTTGAGTATTCTCCAGTAGGAGTTATGTACTCTCTTTGTATAACATTCCAGATATCAAAACCACTAGATTTCATATAGATTCTAATTCTAGTTGACCAATAATTATAATTTAAACCATTAAAAAGTGGAGGTCGTGAAGTTGATTGACCTTCTGTGAAACTAGTACTAGTGTTAGTGCCAACGTTGTTAGTTTGTGTCATTGCCATATTAATAGAAATAAATATCAAATTACTTTGTGACAGTTATAGGATAACTTTGCTCCGATACCAAATGAAAGTGTACGTGCAGTACTAAGGATCGTGTAATATAATATATAAATGCGGAAACTGATAATAGCAGTAAAATAAAAATTAAAGTAAGCACACCAGGAATTTTTATACTGGTTCGAACTTCCCGTTCTACATCCAGTCCCAGAATATCCTCTGGATTTAGACTAAACCCCTCACTTAACCTGGAGGAATAGGTATACCACACCTGAGCAGCCGAACAGGAATTTTTCCGCCTCAACAGCCGAAGAGGACTTCAACTTAATACAAATAATTTGTTGACGAGTGTTTTCTGAATAACACGGATTGTCTTCTAATAGTACAATTTTCCTATAATCAAATCCTCAAGAATATGTAGTGTGTGTGAAGATTTAGAAGGAGGATAATCTCGTAGAATCGAAGTATATAAATTAATTCAGAGATTCTAGCGACATTGAATGAGAATAAATGCTTTTATTTGTAGAAATAAATAGAGAATAGATTTTAGAATTATAAACAAGAATTGGTGATTGTAGAAATGAATTAAACATGTTTATATAGTTGTAGAATAGTTACAATCTTTCATGAAGAGTTTCAATCAAAGGTTGTGACCATATCTTTTGGATTGAAGGTGATTCCTCTTCACGAACAATCGCAACTCTTCAGAAAAATAGCCGTTATTTCCAGGTCGGTTGACTGAAAATTCTGGCCAGTCAGCTGAGTTTAAAAATCGTGCACAAAATAGAGCATATCTGTGCACTGACAACTGGTTCGGTCAACCGAAAAATTCTGGCCGGTCGACCGACCTGATGTTATGTGCATAGATCATATATTTTCAAGTATAAAACAATATACAACTATTTGTATGTTTTGTGTGAGTACTTGAGGAATGATTTTAATAATATTCTAAAACTCAATATAATAAAATATTAATACTAGTCTCTGGTTGTAGTCTTGTCTCCTTTGTAGTGCACAATATACCTTTATTCTCTTTTTGTCGCCTTTGTATAGTATTCTCTTTGTAGTTCGTCTCATGATCTCTGAAGCTTGTGTCGTGAATCAAAAATCCATGAATCAACATAATTTATAGGTGTAGGTCAGCACCTTTCGATTAAGTGCCTTTGATATAGTCGGAAGGATTGCTTTCCTGCTTTCGTGCACATCTCTTGCGTCATAGCTTTCGACCCAGTCGAAAGATCGAAAGGGTTATTTGGCTGTCTTTTCGCTGCCGCTGAAGATTGGGCTTCCTCCTATTTTGCTTTATTACTTTTGACTTTTTCGGATGGCTAATTGCTTTATTGCTTTTGAATTCATTGGAAGGTACTGCTTGGTCACTTTTAACTCCGTCAAAAGATGTATAACTGCGCTCTTTCTTTGGCTATAATATGCTGCATGAACCGATAAAGGGTAGGCTTCCGATGCTGTTAAAGCATGTGCTTTGTGGGCTTCACATGAGTTGAGGCATTGTTGAGATATTTGTTGTAGGTGACCCCACTCGAAAGCATTCTACCTGAATTGCATTCAAAAGAGTTTGATTGCTTCCGTCTTCATCGAAAGGGGTAGATGCGTCTTTCTCTTTGTATTGCTTTGCTACTGCTAGTGCGTAGGAGTCAGAGCTTTTGACTTTGTTGATATGTAGGTTTCCAAGGTTTCGATGGTGTGAAGTGTTGTGGCCTTAATCAATTTAAAAGGCTAATATGTGCTTTCGAAAGGGTTGCTTTTACCAAATATTCTTCTGATGAAAGTAGATGAAGATGAAACCAATTGTTTCGAATGGCTTGGTGCATATGTAGAACATATGTTAGTATTACCTTTGAGAGATACCTTTTAACCTCGTTGAAAGGTCTTTTTTTATCCAAAATGCTGCTGAGGTGCACTTTTGACCTCTTTGAAAGGTGCTGCTAGCGCTATTATCCTCTTGTCGAAAGCTTTATCTAATGTTCATATAGACCATCCAAATGTCTTTTGATCTTCATCAATGCTTTTGCTCCTTCTTTCATACCTTTCATCTTGTGAATATTTTATGAATAACATTAACGGTGAGCAAAAAAGGAGACTGGCATCCAGACTGTTGCAAGGAGCAATACTATACTGGTGGAACAATGTTATTGTAGGAGTAGCTGAAGAGGCTAGTTATGACTTGGGCAGAATTCAAAAGGAGGTTTGAGAAAATATTCATGTTGGAGATCGCCAAGTCAACTCTACTCAGGAAGTTTGCTAAGTTGGTGTAGGAAGACATGACAGTGCTTTAGTATACTACCAGATTTGAGGAATTATCGAGATAAGGATATGCTACGGTCGATACATTTGTCAAAAGGAATGAGAAGTTCATCCACGGATTAAGACCCGAGCTTGCTAAAACAACTTTACCACATATTAGGGATTCATGCAATGTAGTTGTTGAGATGGCTTTGAGGAATGAGGAGATGCTCGCTTTCTTTAATGGTAACAAAGCAGTGGAAACTCAAGGTGGGTAGAACAAGAAGTGAAAGTTTCTCCACAAGAAGGAAGCTCAGAAGGGAGGAGTTAGCAAGAAGGTAAAAGCTGATCTTGTTTGCTTTAAGTGTGATAAAAAGGGACATTTTTGTCACGAGTGTCAAGCAGGCAAAGGAAAGAAGGCTGCTGACAAGAAAGGAGTAAAATGCTTCAACTGTGATCAGATTGGACATTATAAGAACCAATTCAAGGAACTGACCAAGGATGGAAAGGGCAAAGTGTTTGTATTGGAACCGGCTACCTCAAAACCAACGGCAGGGAAAAAAGTAAAAGCTGCGCTGGGAGATGCGCTTTTGATTCATGATATGTCAGTTAGAGTTCTATTTAATACTAGTGCATCGCATTCTTTTATATATCAATGTTTGGTAGAAAAGCTTAACCTAGAACGCTCATAACTAGTTACTTCCTTAAGGGTTGTGAATCTAATATGAGGATATGCAATTCTGGGGATGAGATGCGATCAGTTAGAGCTTGAATTGTTAGTTCGTATATTTAATTGTAGTTTTTCATGCGTTTGATTTCATATGTTTTAGAATTATTTTGGGTATGGATTAGTTATGTAAGTACGATGTTAGGATATTTTGCCATGATAGGAAAATATCACCTAGATACCCCGGTTGTAGTGATCGGGTTATATACACTGTAGAAAACCCAAAATTAGATTCTTGCGTTTTGTTGGGTTTTAAGGATAATGAAGACGAGTTGAATCTATTTTTATTTGTTAGAGAATTCGCAGATGTCTTTGAGCCCATGTTAGGACTACAGTTGAAACGAGTCATTGAGTTTCAGATAGATTTAGTACCAGGAGCTGAACTGCTGAGTAGACCGCCAAGTAGAATGACACCCACTGAGATGAAGGCACTAAAGGTCCATTTAGTGGATTTAGAAGGTAAGAATGTTATCAAACCAAGCAGTTTCCCTTAGGGAGCAGCTGTAGAATTTGTTAAGAAATCGGACAGATCGTTGAGGTTGTGTATCGATTATCGTAAGCTGAATAAGAAGACGATAAAGAAATGATATCCGATACTTAGGATTGATGACTTATTCAACCAGTTGAATGGAGCCAAAGTATTTTCTTAGTTTGATTTGGCAACAGGGTTCCATCAACTTAGAGTAGCAGAGGATAGTATTCCTTTGATGGCGTTTAGGACTAGATATGGATCATATGAATGGTTAGTGATGCCATTTGGTCCATTAATGCGCCAACATTCTTCATGAACTTGATGAATAGAATCTTCCGGGAGAATCTGGACAGATTTGTATTAGTATTCATAAATGACATATTGATATGTTCCAAGGATGAAAGAGATCATGTAGTTCATCTTAGGATAGTGCTTAAGACACTGAGACAACATCAGTTAAAGGCAAAGTTTTCAAATTGTCACTTTTGAAAGAAGGAAGCGAAGTTTCTTGGTCACGTAGTCTGAAAGAAAGGGTTGTCGGTAGATCCGGCTAAGATCGAGGTAGTGAATAATTGGAAGAGACCCAGACAATGACTGAAATAAAGAGTATTCCTGGGTTAGCCACACTGATGACTAAGCTTACTCGTAAAGATGTGAAGTGTGTTTAGACTAACAAGTATGAGGAGGCATTCCAAAAACTGAAACATTTATTGAGAAATGCACCTGTATTAGTTGTTCCAGAGGGGAATTGGGACTTAGTGGTATACGCGGACGCATGTGGAACAGGATTAGGAGCTGTCTTAATGTAGAGAGTTAAAGTGATTGTCTATGCTTCTCGACAGCTCAGACCACATGAAGTTAGATATCAACTCTTGATTTGGAATTAGCTGCATTAATTTTCACATTGAAGGTATGGAGACATTACCTTTTGGGAGAAAGATTCGAGTGGTTTAGAAATCGTAAGTCACTAAGATATTATTCTCTCGGATGGAGTTGAATATGAGATAGTAGAGAAGGTTAAAATTCATAGCTTCATACGACTTTGGTATTGAGTACTAACTAAGAAAAGGTAATAAGGTAGTAGATGCACTTAACAGAAAACATCAAAATGCAATATTCGCAACGATAGTTGAGTGGAATGATTTAGAAGCATTGACTACATACGCGGTACAATGGAGATTTGAGGCTAGTTCTAGTCGGGAAACCGCCACGTTATTATGTTTAGAAGTTCGACCGATGATGATCGAAAGGATTATATATAAGCAGAAAGATGACCTAGTGTTAACTGAGAAGATTAGAAGGCTAGAGGTCAAAATCGAGATTGATGATCTGAATGATTTTAGTCTTGATCAAATAGGATGGTTGAGAAAGAAGGGACGATTGTGTGTCCCAAATATAAAAAACCTAAGGAAGGAGATCTTTAGAGAATGTCATCGATCAAAATTTACAATTCATCCAGGAGGGCCCATAACGTCTCAAGATATGAAGAGGAGTTTCAACTAGGAAGGTATGAAGAGAGATGTAGGCTTATGGGTGAGGCAGTGTTTGAACTGTCAATAGGTAAAAGGTGAACATCAGAAACCGAGTGGGTTACTTCAGCCTTTAGATGTTCAATTCTAGAAATGAGATTCTATCTCAATGGATTTCATAGATGGGTTTCCAAGGTCGAATAGAGGAAATGAGAGTATTTGGAATGTAGTGGACAGGTTGACTAAGAGTGCACACTTTATACCCGTTAAGTCGACCAGGACAACACTAGATTTAGCTATGTTATTTATGAAGAATATAGTTAGATTTCATGGAATTCCTAGTAGTATAGTAAGCGACAGAGATCCCCTATTCACTAGTGAATTCTTCCCCATTATTCAGTATTAAATTCTGGAAGAGTCTATAAGATAATTTAGGTAGAAAGTCAATATGAGTACCACTTACCATGCGTGGATAGATGGGCAAACAGAGAGAGTTAATCAAGTCTTAGAGGATTTGTTAAGAGTCTGCGTGCTAGATTTCGAAGGATCATGGAAAGACCATCTACACCTGGTTGATTTTTCGTATAGTAATAGTTATCGGACTAGTATAGGGATGGCACCGTTTGAATCTTTATATGGAAGATAATAAAAAATCTCTCATTTGTTGGTTAGAGACTCGGGATAGATTAATTCTTGGTCTGGATTTGGTAAGAGAAGTTGCAGAGAAGATTGAGTTGATTCGGGCTAGAATGAAGGAGGCTCGGTCTTGGCAGAAGAGTTATGCCGATAAGAGACGGAAAAACTTAGAATTCTGGATTGGAGATTATGTTTTGAGGAAAATGTCATCGATGATGGGCATGATTGGATTCGATAGATCAGGGAAGTTAGCACCAAGATTCGTTGGACCATTTCCTATTATAGAAAGGATCGGGAAACTCGCATATATAGTAAAGTTACCTAATAGTTTAGCAGGAGTCCAAAATGTTTTCTATATTTCTCATCTAAGGAAGTGTTTTCGATATCCACAGACTACTATTACACTGACTGTGTTAGAGGATCTAATAGTGGAACTAGATATGACTAAGGAATAAGATAGTCAGATTAGTCAAAGTCCAATGAAGTAACGATAAGAGAGATTGTACTTGGAAAACCGAGAGCAGGATTAGAGAAACTTATCTTGACTTATTTGATGGTATGTTTTACATTTATGTTTGATTGTTGTGGGTACCTTATCGTAATTTTGAGGAAGAAATTCATTAAGGAGGTGAGTCTGTAATGACCCTGATTTTGACTAACATTATTTATAACATTGAATTGGATAAATGAAATGAAATAATGTAGATAGTTAAGGGATTGAGATTTGTTAAGAAGGACCATGCCTTAATGAATTTATTAGTAAAAGAGAATTAAAAATTAGTAAGTAGGAGGAATATGGTAAGGGTAAATGAGAATAGCCTTTGTTCCTATACCCTAAAACCTTATATTCTTCATTCCTCGTTCATTTTAACTTTCACAAATAAAGCTAAAGTCCTAAAGAACTCCGCCGACAACCATTAAGAGGATTCAAGGAGAAGAAAAGCTTGGATTTAAGTAGAAATCTTAAGCAAATCAATCTAAAGGAAAATCTCAAGCTTCTTAACCCAAAGCCAAGGTGAATACTTAGTTTACATCTCTATTTTTTATGAATGATTTCGGTTTAAAGGTAAAGCTACTTTCTTTGCAAGTATATGCCATGTTATAGTGACTAAATGATTATACGTTTTAAGTTGATGCTTTATGGAGATTTAATAAGAATTTTATGATATGTTTTGATTCGAAAATCTATCATATGACATCCAAATGAGTTGCATTTTTGAGATATGGTCAAAACTATTATTTTAGAAGGAGGTTTCAAGTTTCATAATTTTCTAAGTAATTATGGATTTATTATGGATTTTCCAAGAAGGGAAATAGTGAATTTTGGATTTAAATAATTTAAGGCAATTAGATAATGTTTTCGGGTTTGAAATTTATATATATTAGAAAACATATTTAATGTGATTTATTATAATTTTTGGGATTTTTCCTAAGTGTTTTACTATGGTTAATAAATTATTTGAATTAGAGGACTTAAATGTTTTAAACGTTTTATTAAGGATAAGGGCTTAGGTGCTACAATGTTTCAATTATTCAATGTTGAGTTTGGTAGCTTTAAAAAAAAAGAATTTTGGTAAAATATTGGCAACCAATCATATTTTGGATAGATGAAAAGGAATTACTTTAAAAGGAATAAAATCAGTTTTATATCGAATTACAACTTCATCACTTTCATTTGCTTACTTCTGTTACCATATCTACTAAACATTTCACACCCACTCGAAACATATGCACATGGTATCAAGCATTTGGTACGTAGCATATTGGAGAAAGGCGGAAGGAAATGATGGTGTTGAAGACATGCTTGGGAAAGGGTTGAAGTCGCCTTTATTTGTTTTTAAACCCCCTAGCTATCACATTAAAACCTTTCGCCTTAGTAAGAGGCCGTTTTTTATAACCCTCATATCAATGAGTGCGGAAGATAGGTTTCAAATCGATACCCCTCTACAACCATTGAAACTGCTTTTCTTTTAACTTATACATGCAAAAGGGAGGGTGCCGCTCCTATACATTTGGACGTTGTTGAAGCCACTTGTTTAAACCCACGTATACATGAAGAATTATGTCATCGTAACCTTAAATGTTTCGAAGGAATAGCTTTCGCATAAATCCCCTTAAGGGATATGTATTCTGTTTTTTTTCAAACTATGGTTTCGAAAGTAATACTTTGAATTGGTTGCGAAACTATGCTTCCATAACTTCTTATTTGAACCCAACGCTTTCGAAAGATATGTTTTAAGTGTTTCGAAAGGTATGTTTCAAGTGTTTCGATAGGTACATTTTAAGTGTTTCAAGAGGGATGCTTTCAATGATTTCGAAAGGGGTTCTTTTGAGAGGGCTGCTTTCAATGATTTCGAAAGGGGTGATTTCTATGATTTCGAAAGGGATTGTTTAAGGTTTTAAATAATGGTTTCGAAGGTACTGTTTTGGCTTTATAGCCTAATGTTTACTAAGTTAAAAAGGGCTTTAACTTATTTCAAAGGGATAGATAACCCTATTGATTTTAGGTTTCCATCAACTTTGTTTTGTAAAGCATATACCATGGCATAAGTATTTTGAGTGAAGCAAAGAGTATGATTTCCTTGTTTTATAAAGATATGATTTCAAGGGTAAATCATTTGTAAAGATTGGTTTCAAGGAAATGAAATTTTAGGGTAGTTAACCATTAGTATATGACTTAGATATTAGAAGACCATATGGGACTGGTGTGGGGTCGTGTCCTATATTTTAGCTAGTAGCCCTTAGCTAATACAAGTCCAAAATTCCAGTTTGCAGAGCTTTGTCATAAGTAAGACTGAAATGATGTTACAGACGGAAAGGAATACACAGAGTAGAGGTAGGTTATTCATGAGCCCACAAAACCATTGGGATCAGTTGATCCTAGGAGTAGTAAGTTAAGGACAAACCATCTAGTATTGTATCTACATAAGTTAGAATATATATTATGTCTGGCAGGCCCAAGTCAGCTAGTCGTTAATAGTCAGCCTGATTAAACTATATTTTTCGGACAAATAGCCCATTAATTACCTGATTTATATGCATATATATAACTACTATTGTTGTTTAATCGGTTTGATTGCAAGATTTTGGTTTGCAAAAGATATGATTTTAAAAGGATATTAGTGAGGGAAAACCCGTTCCGCTAAGCGGCGTGCTCTCACTTAATATCAGTAAACAAAGATGAATAAAATTATTCACACCGGGTTTTATGTTTGACTCGAAGTTTATGTTTTCCCCTTAAACTCTCAGATGCTCAAAATTAAATTTGAGCAGATTGAGAGTTAATGACTTTTCAGGTTTAGTAGGTTGGACGAATAAGCTTCGGAGGACGTGCAAGAGGCAAAGCTAGCTATATATGAGTTATTTAGTATTATTTCCGCTGTAATGTATTTATGACTAATATGTCTATATATCTAGTACTCTAATCATCCCGGGGAGCATCTTCATATGTCACTCTTGGCATAATTTGTAATAATTACATTTGATCAAAACCCAAGAATCGTTTTGGGATTATGTAGTTGAATATGAAATATTGATTTGAAATGTAACCATAAAAGCTGTTTTTGAAATCTATGTTGTTTTAATTTCAAATTCATGTGCTTCTGGTATTATGGATATCATTAACATTACCGTATTTTGTCACCAAAAGTTAATACCATAGATGACTGTATCATTTGTAGCGCTTAGCTTCGGACCTCAAAATAGGGGATGTTATAGTATGCCAACTTCTCCAGCTTAGGGTACCAGTCTTCAATCTAGTGAAATGCTTGCTCGCATAATATACTGGACGCTGCACTTGATCTTGTTCTCTAAGCAACGCTACACCTAGGGCGTGGAATGATACTACTAAGTATGGATAAAGATCTTCTCCCTCGGCTGGCGTAGAAAGAACCAACGACCTCTTCAAATGTGTTAACAAACTAAGGAATGCGGCTAAGTATTTGTCTAACCAGGTGAAATTACTCTTTTCCTTCTTGAATGCTTCAACGAAAGTAACACATTTATCCATCACCTTAGATATGAACATGCTTCCTCTACCATTCCATTTAGACTTTGAATCTCCTTTCGAGTTTTAGGAATTTTGATATCTTTCAAAGCCTGGACCTATTCCAATTAGCCTCGATTCCCCTAGCATGCACGATAAATCCTAAGAACTTTCCAAAGGATAACCCAAAGGAACATTTGTCAGGTTCAATTTCATCCTGAATTCCGTAGAATTTGAAACATCTTCTCCATGTGTAAGATGTGACCTCTGTAGGATCGATTTCACCCTAGAGGGGGGTGAATAGGGTGATAGTATAAATTATAAAAATTAATTGCGGAAGATTGTAAAATTATTTCAACACAGATCACAGAATAATAGCAGCACAGAAAAATAGCAGAATAATAAAACACAGAAATAGAACGATACAGAATTTACCCAGCTTCGGCAAAACCCTGCTTACGTGCTGCCCCCAAGGTTTCTACTAGAAATTAGATAGTCAGACGCTTACACACGTAAACTCGCGACATCCGCTATCGACTAAACCTAACTCTACGCTCAAAACCCTGCCACAACTCAGCCACTGAGTTGCGAATTCTCAAGCTACACCACGTAGCTTGACCCCTAGTCACACGACTAAAAATTTAAACGGTTTAAAATTTAAAAACAAATTTAAAAAGCAAACAAAAGATAAAAAACCCTAATTTAAAAAGCCCTTAAATATTAAAAGAGAAAGCTCCTTTTAAAAAACAGGCCAGCCCAAATTAAAAGGCGATTTATATCCCTTTTCTTTTAATTCTTCGGCCAGTTCCTTTTTCCTGTGCTCTTGATAATGGCAGCTTGTTCTCGTTGCAATTCAATTAGGGCTTCGTCCCTTCTATCTAATTTAGGGTTTTTGGAGAAATCTACGAAGTCGACTGATTTGTTGGTTGATTGCAATCGCTGTTCCTCTGATTTGCTTCGGCAATCGACCGTATCTTCGATTTGAACACGACTTCTTATATTTGATCGAGTTCGACTGGAAATTGGTATGTGATTTTTTCTTTATTTCTTTAAGTTAATATTCTTGAACTCGATGCATATGCCGATGATGAGTTAGGGTTTTTATATGGGTTCGTAACCCTTGTTTTGCGTTCGTCTGATTTCTTCAACGCTATGCTTTCGGCCATTCGATTTTTGTTGAACGTTGATGATTTATTTGACTTAATCAAATTCGTATATTTCACGTTACTTGATGGTCACGGTGTTGATTCAATTTCGTGATGACCATGGCTTGATCGTTTCTGACTTTGACTTCGGTCACTTTTTTTGATTTCATGAATTTAATGGTCGGCTTCGACTCGTACATTCGAATTTCTTTTATTTTGTTAATGCGATGTTGTTTAAGGCCCTTCTGTTCATCTGAGTGTTCGTCCCTGAACATTACTGATTTGGTTTAACTTTGTAGCATTGACTTGATATTTTTCACTGCCTGTATTTGTGTCATCCTGGACTTGCACAGCTTCAACTTGAATATGTTATAATTATTAAAGGCTTTGTAGTCTTCAAGCATTGCTGTGTCACTGATGCACTTCATATATGCACTGTGTTGATCTTGCATGCTACCTGGTCGACACTTGATGTTTGTAGCTTGGTTTGTGTTGTTGCTTGAGTTACTTTGTTGTAGCATGCACTCTGTTCATTGTTTAGCTCAGCTAGATCACTTTTTGATTTGAGTTGTATTACTTCATCACTTGAACTACTCTCTGACTTTTGTCTGGGTTCATATTTCATTTGGTATGCTGTTTCGAACCATGTTCGTTGTGGCACTGAACTCGGTTTTGCTTCATGATGTACTTTAGTCCGATGCCCGTGTCACTCGTGCATTGCTACTCTTCATCTTGTAGTTTTCTTTGGTCTTGAGCATTTATGTGTCATTGAGCATTGTTGTGTCCATATTGTATTCGATACTGTTGCATTGCTACTGTGTTATGTAGTAATCTAGTTTCTGGCCACTGGTTCGTTTCTTTGGTTGGGTCTGCACATTCACCTGTTGTTGTATTCATGTATACTACTGTGTGGTCTTGTGGCAGTTGCTTTGTCTCCATGTATTTTATGTAGTACGGGCATTTGGTTCATCGTATCTGTTGCACTTGGTCCCTGACCTTTGTTGCCTCTGAGTTTGAGCATTTGCACATTTGTTGCCTTGGTCTTTGTTGGTTTTTGGGTGGCATCTGGTTCTATCGTTTGCTTAGTGCATTGTGCATTTGTTTTGGACTTGCAGTTTGAATTGCATTGAGTTGAGTCGAGTTTGCAGTGATGGCTTGACCTTTGCACTTTGTTTGTTATTTAGTGCCTTCTTGAATTTGTGTAGACTGTGCATTACACTTGAGTTGAATCCATTTTTACAACTCGGGTTTGACCTTGTGCTGAAGTCGAGATTTTATTTATGTTGCACCTAAGTTGAACCCGTCTTTTTATTTGGGTTTGACCCTGTGCTCACCTGTCCCTGTAGCATTAGCAAGTGTATATTGGTGTGCATGGCCTTGTGGCATATACAGTGATACACTGTGTATGTCACAAGTTGTTCGTGTATAATGGATTCAAAAATAAATCATGACGAACAACCCAAATAACTGAGGCAAATAATATTTTCAAAATCCATATTTTATTTTATATTGCAAAAATATTTCTTTTTCAATTTTACCGCGTTAGTGAATATTTTTGCAGATTGCTCAGATGCTGGATTCAAACTGGAATGAAGTTGAAGATAAAATACGAATTGAGTGAATGAGTGATGTGTAGTAAGGTTAAATGTAAATATGAAATTGTGATGTATTTGTAATCAAAATTGTATATGTATAGTGAGAGCTTGAATTTGTACTATTCAAAATTGTAATAAATATTTTTTTGAATAAAATTTCAATTTGAATTCCAATTCTGTGTTATTTAATTTTATTCAGCAAATATTTATTTAATAAAATAGTACATTAACAAATACATTTAAACGAAATGTATATATGTTTATTATCATCAAACAAAAATCATATAAGCGCATATTCAACAATCTCCCCCTTTTGATGATAACAAACATATATTTAAGATTTTGTATATGTTAAATGTATTTGATCATTCATATGCTCTAATTGCTCCCCTTATTTAAATGCTTCCTCTCTGCACAAAGCTCCCCCTACAAATATGCATACAATTAAATAATATGAAAATGAGCCTAGATGCAAATGGAAAATATTTGACCTTTACTTGATTTTACTTGACAAAATCTTAACTTTTCTCTCCCCCTTTTGTTATCAGAAAAAGAATAATAGTGTTAGAGAAAATAGAGATAAGGTGATCGATATTAATTCAACATCAAAACTCAACTGAATATAAATATTAAATTTCAATAAAAAATCAAACAAAAATCATGAATATTTTGTTAGGCGCATATTCCACTTTTAGAATGATGGGAATGATGTCATCATATAAAACCATACAGTTGTGTCTATTTGTGGCATATTTATATCAGGAATTTGAATATCTACTAACCATGCATAACCGTTAGGACTTCTAAATGAGATTAGTAGTATTCCAATTTTATTTTTAAAAATGAATTCAAGTATCTTCTAACCACGCATAACCGTGAGGACTTTTAAATGGGATTAGAATCAACTTGTTTATTTTAAAAATCAACTTTTGATATGCGTTCCATACATGCATAACCGTGAGGACTTTTAAATGAGCATGGAAGCACATAACAAATTCCAAGTAATTCACCCATGCATAACCGTGAGGACTTTTAAATGAGAGTGAATACTCTGGTAATTATTTATTATTATTATTATTTACTATATAATTTTTTTTATTTTTTTATTTCAAAAAAATGAAAAAATGAAAAACGAACGATTCCTGTTTAAAGTACCACATACCGACAAACTATATAGAATTTTGATGAGTGATGGTCGTTAGAAATATGATAGATATAGAGATGGTCATGGAATTTTTACCAACAAAAGTTTTATAACTCTTGTTTACATTTCTAAAGAAATTTACTAATTATACCGTCTCGATTCATAATATATGATCAATATTAACACTCATCACTTTTTCAATCACTATTTTTGATAATCATTAGGGAGTCAGATTAGTCAAAATAGTCATTTAAAATCAAATTCAAAAATAATTATGAAATTAATTTTTCAAAAATGACTAATTTGAAAATATGGTCAAAAACGATTTTCTCCAGGGGGTTTTAAAAGGAAATTTTCTGCTATTTGAAAATTATTTGAAATGAAGAATATGCAGATATTTTCTTTGAAAAACGATGCAGTTACTAAATGTCTCAAAAATCACGTTCAACTAGTAATTTTTCTATCAACTAGATTACCAGTGTAATCTGCATCTGAATTTCTCTTTCACTCAAAATCATCATTAATTGAATTTGATTGACCAAACCATGAAGTGTGCACCAAAAATTTCAAAATCAATTTTAACAGCAATTTAAATGACATTCACTTGAATTTGAAATGAAGCCATGTTAATAATCAAAAACCGTGAATATAGAGTTAGCCGTATTATAACCAAATGTATTATCATCCAACAAAACACTATTTTTAATCCAAATGATATATATGAAGTAATTCAAAGAATCTATAGATTTTTATAGTGTTTTTGGCATAAGAATATAATTGGCCAACAATTTTGAATAAGTCAGAATCAAAATCATCATTTTCTCATCATCTCATTATTGGCTGATTTAATTCATAATATGGTGCAGATTATCACATTTAATATATCGTTCAAATCATACCATTACCCGTTTTACCTTTACGATATTTTTCGTTGTTGTCCATTGTGATTCTGTCACCTTTATACTAAGCTAAGGAACTTTGCTTTGTCGCCCGTTGTGTTTCTGGAACAGCCAAAATCCAGAGAACACTGTTGTTGTTCCTTAGCCTGCCACCACACCTACACGTTGAAAGATTTTTGTGACCTATTTGTTTTTATAGGTCCATGATTGTTAGTGGCAGAATATTTTGAAAAATAATTTTGTCAAGACCCAAAACTATTTATAATTGTTCCCTTCGGCACCCAAATTTGTTTAACTTTGAGAGTTTTTATATTTGTGCCTTTTGGAACCCAAATAGGTATAGTTTTCACATGTTTGGGTCTATACCAACAATTATTGTGATTGTGTCCATATTTTCTACAAATTGTGCACATAGAGTTGACTTGATTAATATTGCTTTCAACAATTTTCGATTTACTATATCCAAGTCCTTGTCTAACCGTATTAATAGTTTGCTTTCCTAATAGAATATTCAACGATTTTTCACTTTTTGAAAATTTATCTAAAGTCGTTGACAAATGTTAGACTTATGTTTTGAGAGATTCATTTTCGTTCAACAATTGAGTGCACTTTTTGATAGAATTCTCTCTCCTAGTATTTTCACTTTCTTTTAAAATTAGAATTTCATTTTCAAGTGATTTTATATTGATTTCTGATTTTTTAATTTCGTTTTTGAATGTTGGACACTTATCACACTTAGGGATCCTACTTTGATAGGTTTTAACTAATTGGTCAAGTTGTTCATTTAATTCTATCAAAGTAACTTTTTGTGATTCAAGTTTAGCATATTTCTCCCTAAGTCGTTCAAAACAGCCATTTACTTCGTGGAAATAAATAAGTAATTCCGAGTGAGTAAGTTTTGATATCTCGCTTGGCTCATTATCGTCGCTATCAGTTATATTTCCTTGAAGGCACATATCATCTTTCTCACTCTCACTGCTAGCACTTTTATCATTCTCATCCATTTCATCCCAAGTGGCTGCAAAACTTTTCTTTTTCTGTTTCTTTCCAAAGTCGCGTCGATTTCGAGGACAATTGGGCTTGATGTGTCCGGGTTGGTTGCACTTATGACAGATGATCTCCTGTTCTTCTGAGTAGTCAAGTGCTTTGCCTATTCTGCTTTTCAATTCCTGATTTCGAGCTGGATTTCCGTATTTGCGATTCCACCTTTTGAGTTTCTTTATTAGTAGCGCCAACTTTGCTGCTCCATCATCATCATCGTTATCATCATCACTTTCGGTTGTTCCTTTGAGCGCTATTGATTTCTTTCGAGTATGTCCTCCTTCACGCTCTTCCTTGAATTTCATTTCTAGCTCATAAGTGGTGAGATTTCCGATGAGTTCTTCAACTTTCATTTGTTTTAAGTCTTTCGATTCTTGAATGGCAATCACCTTTGCTTCAAATTTTCGTGGAAGGACTCTGAGGATTTTTCGGACTATCTCCAACTCCGTGTATGATTTTCCAAGAGCTTTTGATTTATATATGATATTGGAAAGTCGTCCATGCATCTGTTTAACATTTTCTTCCTTCGCCATTGAAAAGTTCTCGTATTTGCTGCTTAGCATGGCCAGGCGAGATTCTTTGACTTGAGATGTTCCTTCGTGAGTCACTTCTAGTGTGTGCCATATTTCCTGCGCAGTTAGATAATGTGGGACACGATTAAATTCAAATTGATCCAATGAATAGATAATAGAATTCATAGCTTTAGCATTAGTATTTTGTAATTTATTTTCTAGTTCTGTCCATTGTTCCTTTGGTTTATTTACTTCCTGATTATCTACAGTTATAGTCGGTGTTCTATAACCTGTCTCAACAATATTCCAAGCGTCAATGGTTTTCAAAAAGATTTCCATCCTATTTTTCCAATAAGCATATTCACCATTGAACATTGGTGGTCTAACTATGGATTGACCCTCAGCAAAAGCAGTATTAAAAGAAGCCATTTTAAAAATTCAACTTTTTTAAAATAAAAATTGTTTTTTTTGTAAAATCAAATTTTTAAAACAGAAACGACTTTTGTTCCTAGCTCTGATACCACTTGTAGGATCGATTTCACCCTAGAGGGGGTGAATAGGGTGATAGTATAAATTATAAAAATTAATTGCGGAAGCTTATAAAATTATTTCAACACAGATCACAGAATAATAGCAGCACAGACAAATAGCAGAACAATAAAATACAGAAATAGAACGACACAGAATTTACCCAGCTTCGGCAAAACCCTGCCTATGTGCTGCCCCCAAGGTTTCTACTAGAAATTAGATAGATGCTTGCACACGTAAACTCGCGACACCCGCTATCGACAAAACCTAACTCTACGCTCAAAACCCTGCCATAACTCAGCCACTGAGTTGCGAATTCTCAAGCTACGCCACGTAGCTTGTCCCCTAGTCACACGACTTGAAATTTAAACAGTTTAAAATTTAAAAACAAATTTAAAAAGCAAACAAAAGATAAAAAACCCTAATTTAAAATGCCCTTAAATATTAAAAGATAAAGCTCCTTTTAAAAAACAGGCCGGCCCAAATTAAAAGGCGATTTATATCCTTTCCTTTTAATTCTTCGGCCCATTCCTTTTTCCTGTGCTCTTGATAATGGAGGCTTGTTCTCGTTGCAATTCAATTAGGGCTTCGTCCCTTCTATCTAATTTAGGGTTTTTGGAGAAATCGATGAAGTCGACTGATTTGTTGGTTGATTGCAATCGCTGTTCCTCTGATTTGCTTCGGCAATCGACCGTATCTTCGATTTGAACACGACTTCTTATATTTGATCGAGTTCGACTGCAAATTGGTATGTGATTTTTACTTTATTGCTTTAAGTTAAAATTCTTGAACTCGATGCATATGCCGATGATGAGTTAGGGTTTTTATATGGGTTCGTAACCCTTGTTTTGCGTTCGTCTGATTTCTTCAACACTATGCTTTCGGCCATTCGATTTTTGTTGAACGTTGATGATTTATTTGACTTAATCAAATTCGTATATTTCACGTTACTTGATGGTCACGGTGTTGATTCAATTTCGTGATGACCACGGCTTGATCGTTTCTGACTTTGACTTCGGTGACTTTTTTTGATTTCATGAATTTAATGGTCGGCTTCGACTCGTACATTCGAATTTCTTTGATTTTGTTAATGCAATGTTGTTTAAGGCCGTTCTGTTCATCTGAGTGTTCGTCCCTAAACATTACTGTTTTGGTTTAACTTTGTAGCATTGACTTAATATTTTTCACTGCCTGTATTTGTGTCATCCTGGACTTGCACAGCTTCAACTTGAATATGTTATAATTATTAAAGGCTTTGTAGTCTTCAAGCATTGCTGTGTCACTGATGTACTTCATATATGCACTATGTTGATCTTGCATGCTACCTGGTCGACACTTGATGTTTGTAGCTTGGTTTGTGTTGTTGCTTGAGTTACTTTGTTGTAGCATGCACTCTGTTCATTGTTTAGCTCGGCTAGATCACTTTTTGATTTGGGTTGTATTACTTCATCACTTGAACTACTCTCTGACTTTTGTCTGGGTTCATATTTCATTTGGTATGCTGTTTCGAACCATGTTCGTTGTGGCACTGAACTCAGTTTTGCTTCATGATGTACTTTAGTCTGATGCCCGTGTCACTCGTGCATTGCTGCTCTTCATCTTGTAGTTTGCTTTGGTCTTGAGCATTGCTGTGTCATTGAGCATTGTTGTGTCCATATTGTATTCGATACTGTTGCATTGCTACTGTGTTATGTAGTAATCTAGTTTCTGGCCACTGGTTCGTTTCTTTTGTTGGGTCTGCACATTCACCTGTTGTTGTATTCATGTATACTGTTGTGTGGTCTTGTGGCAGTTGCTTTGTCTCCATGTATTTCATGTAGTACGGGCATTTGGTTCATCGTATCTGTTGCACTTGGTCCCTGACCTTTGTTGCCTCTGAGTTTGAGCATTTGCACATTTGTAGCCTTGGTCTTTGTTGGTTTTTTGGTGGCATCTGGTTCTGTCATTTGCTTAGTGCATTGTGCATTGGTTTTGGACTTGCAGTTTGAATTGCATTTAGTTGAGTCGAGTTTGCAGTGATGGCTTGACCTTTGCACTTTGTTTGTTATTTAGTGCCTTCTTGAATTTGTGTAGACTGTGCATTACACTTGAGTTGAATCCAGTTTTACAACTCGGGTTTGACCTTGTGGTGAAGTCGAGATTTTATTTATGTTGCACCTGAGTTGAACCCGTCTTTTTATTTGGGTTTGACCCTATGCTCACCTGTCCCTGTAGCATTAGCAAGTGTATATTGGTGTGCATGGCCTTGTGGCATATACAGTGATACACTGTGTATGTCACAAGTTGTTCGTGTATAATGGATTCAAAAATAAATCATGATGAACAACCCAAATAACTGAGGCGAATAATATTTTCAAAATCCATATTTTATTTTATATTGCAAAAATATTTCTTTTTCAATTTTACTGCATTAGTGAATATTTTTGCAGATTGCTCAGATGCTGGATTCAAACTGGAATGATGTTGAAGATAAAATACGAATAGAGTGAATGAGTTATGTGTAGTGAGGTTAAATGTAAATGAAATTGTGATGTATTTGTAATCAAAATTGTATATGTATAGTGAGATCTTGAATTTGTACTATTCAAAATTGTAATAAATATTTGTTTGAATAAAATTTCTATTTGAATTCCAATTCTATGTTATTTAATTTTATTCAGCAAATATTTATTTAATAAAATAGTACATTAACAAATACATTTAAACGAATGTATATATGTTTATTGTCATCAAACAAAAATCATATAAGCGCATATTCAACAACCTCTAGCTCTTTTTGACTTTACAAGCATATCGTCGATGTATACCTCCATAGTCTTCCTAATTTGGCTAGCGAACATCTTATTGACTAAGCGTTGGCATGTCGTCCCTACATTCTTAAGTCCGAATGGCATGACCTTGTAGCAATAGAGTCCTAAATCGATAACAAAGCTAGTGTGCTTCTGATCAGGGACATGCATAGCAATCTGATTATACTTGGACTATGCGTCCATAAAGGATAGAAGCTCATGCCCTATAGTTCCATCTTTTAGCTAATCAATCCTCGAGAGCATGAAGCAGTCCATAGAACAAGCATCATCCAGGTTATAGAAATCAATACATGTTTGCCATTTTCCATTCGACTTCCTGACAAAAACTGGGTTTGCAATTCACTCTGGGTATAGGGACCCTCTAATGAAGTCATTTTCTACAAAGTTTTCACTTCTTCATTAAGAGCCGATGATCACTCCGGACCCATACTTCGTTTTGTTTTTCTTTTGCCTAGCTAGGGGTTTCCTTAGGTCAACATTTAAGTCATGGCATGTAATTAAGGAAGAGATTCCATATATATATGCATGAGACCAGTCAAGCATATTGTGGTTGTCCAGTAAGAATCCTATTAGCTATATCTCAAGATTTAGTCCCAACTCGGTTAGAATTTTCATAATTCGTGCAGGGTCGTTGTCATCTATTTCCACAAACTCCATCGCCTCTCCTTGCTTAGCTGTGGCCCCCTCTCCTCCATCTCTCGGGTTAAGTTCATTACGAGGATCGCTTGTGAAACCGAGCTGGGGGCCTCATTTAATTACTATGTGATAAAAAATTTGGAAAAGAGTGCAACCACTGTACCCCTTCCATTTTCCCACCGTTTGTTTTCTCGAACCTCTTCCACATAGCATTCCCTAGTAGCATCATGGTTTCCTTCCACCACTCCTACCCCATTAGCCGTAGGGACCTCATGGTCAAGCTCTACTGGACCATGACTGCACTAAAGTATGATAAGATTGGCTACCCGAGGAAGGCATTGTATGCCGAAAATCCATCCACTAAAACGAAAATTTTCTTTTGTATGGATGATCGAGGATGGGTTCTTATCTTGACAAACATATTCGGCCTCGCCAATGGCATCATGCCTTCCCTTATAAAATCACATAACTGCTGATTACGTGGTGTAACACACTTCGTTGATAATCTCATCTTATCAAACGCATCTTTGAACATAATGATTACTGATCTTCCACTGTCAACTAAGATCCGATGTACTACTGTTGTGCCGAGCATGGTCGAAATAACCAGGGATTGGTGTGCGAGTATTGCTTACCCCTTATGTCATTATCAGTAAAGAGTGTATCATCCTGCTACCGATGTGGGGTCTTAGTTCTCTGCTCCTCGCTTATAGTGTACGAAAGCTTCTCGGTTCTTCAAGGACCTTGCGTGTCTATCCATCTCAACCTAACTTTTTTCGGCTACATATGGCCCTCCTACTATCGTATTAAGCACAAACCTCCCACCTTTTCTATGGTTAGTGTTTGATCCTTCTCACCTATTCTTCGATGGGAGCTACCTCGAGGTCGGCTATCCACAGAAGGGGGAGCATGTGGACTCTTGACATACCGCTCCAACTTTCTCTTCCTAATTTATTCTTCTATGACATCACTCAAATGACGGCATTCGTTAGTGTTATACCCATGGGATTCATGGAATCTGCAATGCTTCCTTGTGTACATTTCAGCTTCGGTTTCTTTCCGCTGTGTAGGTTTATTGTATCTTAGCTCCGCTTGCATGGCTAGGAGGATGTTTTCTGTAATATCATTTAAATCCTTATAAGTATCAAACTTCGTGCTGGGCCTGCTTTTTCGTTCTGTTTTTCTCTCCACAGAGTTGTTTGAGTTATTGTTTTTTTTCTCCACACCACTACCTTCATCATTTTTAACCATAGTATTCATGCTATTAGATTCCATTGAAGGTTTAACAGCCGTTCCTGCTTATCGTCCAACCATAGCTTCCTCCAATTGCATATACTTTGCTACTTCGTAGAAGAAATCTTGTAGAATAGCTAGTTTCTTCTTCATCAATCTTCGAGCCATCTTCGTGTCAGAATGAATGCCACGACACATCACCATGAGAGTCAACCATTCATTTGAATTCTAGATGGCGGCAACTACAACATTAAAATGAGTCAAGTATTTCCATAGTGTTTCTTCCTACCTTTGTTTCACATCTGATAAAGAATACATGTCTTTGGGTTGTTCTATATGAACTCAGAATTGGCTAATAAACTTTTCTTCAACATTTCCCATGAATGTATTGAGCTAGTGGGAAGGCGGCCAAACCATTTGGTCACCAAATCCGACAAAAAGAGGGAAAAGCACTTATATAAAACTTCTTATGTTGCTCCCCTCATCAACACATGTTACGTATATCGTTGCAAATGCACTATAGGATCAGTCAAGCCTTGGTAAGAGTCCATAATAGGCATCCAGAAGCTCCTAGGATTTTTAGCAGTCTCTATCTCTATGGAAAAAGGACTACCGATTCTCTCTTTGATTCTACGCTCTATTTTCTCGCGACGGACACACTTTCTTATAATTCATGCCATACGATCTTCTGGTTTGGGGGATGAGTCAAGCTAGGTCGATTGCTCCCACCGAGGCGAGAGGCTTCTCTCATACCATCTACGATAACTTTTCCTACTATTTCGGCTTCGTTCCCTGCTTCGGGATCATTTACGGTGATAAGCTTGCCTTCCATTAGTTGCTGCTTCTATTAAGACTGGAGAGCATTTCCTATGTCGGGAAGGTTAGCCATGGCCGCCCCTGCTTCTTCACCTCCCTATTCGATTCAGTGTTGAACAAGTCCTCGGGTGTGGTATCCTATTGATCCCTTTCTTGACCTGTTTCCTCAGCATTCGCTCATCCTACTTCTTGATTCTTAATCTAATTCACCGCTAAAGTATGACCTCCTTCGTCTTCTGGACCATCGGGTTGGGTTCTCCCTCTTACTCCAGGGTTGTGCATGGTTGGTTGCATTTACCCCTAGCATGTTATGATTTGGTCCATAATGGCTTGTTGTTGGGCTGTGAAATAGGTAATCCGCAATTCTGTCCAAGTCATCCCTAGCAATAGTTTTGGCCCCGGATTACTGGATGAGTGATTGTTGTGATTAGCAGCAAATTGGTTAACGTTCCCGCTGGTACCACCAGTCTAGCTCTTAGATTTAGGATGCATGTCTGAGTTCAGCTTCTAAGTGAAAGCACAAAAAATGTTTGCACGAAAATGGACAAATGCCTTCAAACAAATTAACAATAAAAGATTTAGTGGAAATAAATGCTAGAAAAGCAAAGGACATACTGATTTATTGTGGTTCAACCATAACAGGCATACATCAACTATTCATATTTATTTCTTTTATTATATTTCGGCTCTTAAAAATGTTTGGATATGTAATACAATGATTTATGATCGAATGCTGAAATCTAGAGGTTCTGTTAGGCTATCCCCATTTTGCAAGGTCTTGAAGCTCCAAAAATGTTGTCATGGCTGGCAAATGCTTGGAAATTTATAGGGATGTGGAGGTAGGTGGGTTTCCCGAGCATATAAGGAAATTTCCATGTATACTTTGCTCAATTTGGATATTCCTATATTTAAAAGGTATGATTATCAATTTCCAAATATATCCAGATTTCATTCCATATATTCCTATTTAATTTGGCTGGAAAGCTCCGTTATGGGTTGATTAGTTCGGTGAAGTGCACGTGGACACTTTGGTAGCCAAGTTCGTGCACCCCCTTCCTTGGATTAGCCTCCCTTGGTTTCTCCTGATTCGGTCCTTACATGCTGACTAAGCAATCTTGATCGGTGGTCTTTTGTACACCAGACTGCATTTCATGTTAGGTACCTAAACTACCAAACACGAATTCCTATTCGATGGTTAGACCATTGAACATGAAATGCTGGTCAGTGGTCAAAATACCGAATAGGATCTTTTGTTTGATTTTTAAACTATCAAATATGATCTTTTGTTCGGTGAAGTTCCTGTTCAGTTCATCTAGACTACCGAACGAGGTGGTGCTGCTCTTCCTAATTCCATTTTTTCCTTAACTTCTTGCACCTTTCACATGTCCTTTTCCATCCTTCTTTTGCCTTCACTCGACTATACTATTAAGCCTAAAATCCTCGGGTGCAAACTCCCACAACGGTATTCAAGTTGATAATTCCAATATTAATGGTTTAAAGATTGAAATTACTATTGCTATTTTATTGAATACATACTCCACCTTAGAGTTATTAACATAATGAAAAGGAAGGTTTACTTACCAGTTAAAAATTATACTATAATGCTACAACTGAAAGCATATACATAGATTTTGAGATAATTAATAGTAAGATATATAGTAAAGTTGAGATAGCATTAAATGGCCATAAGCCACTAATTTATCCTATATTATACTTGATTTATTAGTAGACTTAAGAATAATATTTATTTTCTATTATATGTATTTTTATATTGTGATATAAGTAATGATATGAATACCTTAAATATATATAAGTATAAAATTCTTAAAAAAGGATCTAATGGATTGTATCATAACCACAACTTTTCAATCAAACAGTCAAAACACTTGTCCTTGAAATTGTTCTTAGTCGAGATGTATTGAGAACATGCTATCGATAGATCCTTAGCGACTAGTATATATAATGCTCTCCATACGATGGACGGTGAATTAGTCATAATCATCGGAGATACCAAAGGATTACATACTTGTAGTTGTTTAATAATCATATAACAACTTAACGAAAGTCTTTTATAGGTTAAAAAAATAAGTAAAAATATAAGATTCATGTAATGATGTGCAGTAGTCTTCGGACATGAGGGTACTATTGATCTTAAGAAGGGATTGCAATGGGATGGGTTAAAGCGGGTTTTTCATGTCCCATACCTGACTCGAAATTGTTAAACCTATCCCAGACCCACCCCGTAAACCCAATACGGGTCTAGGTTTTTGCCTTAATCTGGGACCCGTAGAGGTTAAGGTAAGACATGCCCACTCCTAAACCCAATTCAAATTTGTATGTTCTCTTAAAAGTTGTTCTTATTTGCATACACTAGTACTTTTATATGTAAGAAAGATAAATATTAATTTTTATTATTGATTATAAATAATAATAAGTATAAAATAATGCTCAATTACAATCCAAACAGTATGCATATTTTGTTATACATTTAGCTATAATACAACTTTGTATTTCAAAATAATAGAACTTATAGAATAAAGCATAATGATTTTTTCATTGTAGAAATTTTGTTAAATAGATCTACCAATGATAATTAGTTGATATCATGAGATTCAGTGGTACGAGCAGGGTTGGGGCGGGTGCGCCAAGCCCTAATCCAACCTGAGACTTGGAGCTTTCATGAGTAAGTCACGGGTTTACCCACTCCGTGACCTATTCTTGATGGGTTAAAATTAGGGTGGATCCATCAGGTTCAGACCCTAGACCCTGTTGGAACCGAGCTAGTCGAAAGTGGGTCACATATGTAGATTTTTCTTCTTCTATTTTTGGATCTATTGAGCCTATAAAATCTAAAGGTTTATTAGATCCAATCTAATATTAGTTCTAAATAAATCTTATTTTTAGTAGTTTAAAAGGAATTTCTAATTTTATTTGCACTAAGCATACTATTATAATGAGCATATCGAATACACTCACGTGTGAATGGTGCAAGTGCAACATAGTATATGGTATACATAAGTAATGTATACATATATAGATGTTGGGATTTGCATCTATAATGTATACACTATCCATTCAGATATACAATGGTTGTCACAAAGCATTTGAAACTTAAATAATAAAGTTTATATATATACGTAGGTCATCGTCTACTTGTGCATTAAATGAAATAAATAACATAAATTACCTAAATAAATTTGACTAAAAGAAATCAAATTATGAATGGATAATAATGCATTTAAGTGACATTAAGATAATGAGTAAAAGGTTTTTTTATAAGACATTTAATGAGAGGTAAAGAAGGAAATCTTTTGGCATTCTATTAACCTTTCTTTAACTTATTTTCAAAACATTTTAAACTTGTATGCAAATATATGTATGTGTGGTTTATTATAAATATATATGCAAATGTGTGTGTATGTATGTGTATGTATCTATATATTAAAATTAACTTATGCAATGAATGAAATGAATGTTTAAAACACTTTATTATATTTGACTATGTCAATAAAAGAAATCAAAATTTTAGTGTGTAATGGTGCATGTAAGTGCCATAAAAGAAAGAGAAAAGGCAATTTATGTGGAAATTAAGGACATGCATGGTTGGAAAACTGTTAGCCTTCATTTAATCTTCCTTTATCTTGCTTTCAAAACATAACTTCCATGTGTGCGTATCGAAATTAATCAATTTATTAGAAGAAAAACAAGATAGTGAATAGATTTGACCAAGTCTGTAAAATAGAAACAAATTTAAAAACTATAATATCTAATTTTGCTAAGTAAATAATTCTAGAATCAAATTAGAAACTATAAATAGTTGACGATATTTTGAATATGCAAAATGAATACACACACATAGTTTTGTAAAAATAAAAAAGTAGTCGAAAATAATTTTATTACTATTCTAAAATACGTAAACCACTTAAAATATAAAAGTTTGAAAATTTACATATAGTTACAAAGTTAACAACATTTAATGCACATACACATACATACGTGTTAAATTATTTTAGGCAAGCTTTTTTTTGATATGCACACACGTACATTTACGATATATAAAAGATTCAAGGGGGGAGTGTATGGATATAATATGTAGATTCAAACTGTTATAGGTGAAAAGATTTGCACATATAAAGTTACGGTAAAATATATAAGGGATCTAATCTATACTAAAAAGATTTGATACAAATAATTAAAATTAAGATTAGATAATTACCTTTAGAAGGAGCCTAAGAAACAGACCTTGAATGTATGAAGACTCTTAGATTTGGTTGAATCATCTCCATAAATTATAATGATTTAAAGAACCACCTTTGTATTTTTTATATTTCATGCTTAAGTTGTTTGGGTAGTTTTTTATCATTCATGTAGACATAAATTTTATCCATCAGAGGAGACGAGGAGAGCAAGAGAAAGGAAATAGATTTTTGTCACGAAGAATGAATCTAAAGGAAATGAAGTAGTAAACATGTTGTAATTGAAAGAACGAAACTTTTCTCATTCTTTTAATTAAAGCTTTCCTAATTAATTCCTTTAATTCTCTCCCTCGACTCCTCTCTCTCTTCACATGGTAAGGCCAAAATTGCTTGCCATAAAATGGCATAAGATTTTTATAAATCCCTTCATGCAACTAATTTTTATTTAAACCCGTTTTAAAAATACACCGATATCGTATATCGATGCATGCAAATATAACTTTTATATATGCATTCAAATAGTTACAACAACTTCTAAACATTTAATAAATCAAATAATAATTAATATTTCTCAAATATTAATTAATTTATACCATTTTATAAATTGATCAAATCATGTGGTTTTCTGGAGAATCCATCATTACGGTTGTACAACCCAAAGGTATAAATTCATCCAGCAATTAATATTAAAAAATTCGAATATTAAAATTCACATGTCACCTTAGCTAGTGGTGTGGTATCTTGGCTGAATTTACCGCTCATACATCTTTTCGATAATTCCAATTTTACTTATTTAAATGTTACCCGGTAGCGACAATTATTTACACTAATTCTCTTCGTCAAACTATATCACGTTAGGACTTATGAAATTTGGTTTCGGCCGAAATTCCTACAACATCCACATTCAACTTTGTAATTCCAAACGCATAATCATTGGTTTAATAATAACAATTATTATTAACCAAACTGCTCTGGTCAAAGTCTTTGATTTTGATTTGAGTGCAATTGACCATGATACTAACCCTATATAGCTGAGGAGACGAATTCTCTATTGAATAGTGTTTCACTTCCAATGCTTCAACTCAAACCCAACTGTAGTCATTCAATGGATGTCATGCCATGATTTTACTACAATCAAAGTGGAGTGTCCACATTGAAGTTCTGTGGTATTCTCAAGTCGAGGGAACCGTGCAACATTGGTACTTCGAGCTTGTCTGTATGACCTTAGTTATATAAACCAACACAGAAGTCTTTAGTGAGTTATTTCATAGTTATCCAATACTATCAGTATGTAACCCCTTGATGCCCCCCAGCAGGCATGAGTAATACGCTGCCCAATTTTTGGAGAGCGTTACATAGTCCACTCTCAATGGATGCATCGATATCCAGTATCGATACATCTTGATTAGGAATATTTAAAATGGTATGTTTATTTTATCGTGATAAATCACTCATGATTACAATACATTGTTACTACTATCACAAAACATACCGTTTATGAATATTCTATATTAAATATACTTTTAATTGAAATAATATAGCACGTATATAATAGAAAGAAAACACATTTTATTTTAAACAAGATTTGTTAGCAAGTTAGACATATGTAACATATTACGTTATTGCCCCTGGGATAGACCCTTAACTCTATTAGAACTGCCTCATTTCCATCCTTAATCTTAAGTATTTAAATTGTACTTTGATTATGGTTAATCACATGACATCAATGATCATTTTACGATAATAGTTGGACATACGTTGAACCACTTGAAGTGAAACACTACTCAATAGATGATTCATTTTCTTCATCGTAGAAGAATGTATCACTGTAAGTGGTAGTCAACTTAAAATCAAATCTCTAGACATAGTGAAATGTTAATCGATAATGGTTTTCATTTAGTGAAGTCTGAGAAACAAGAGGGTTGTGATAAGATTCTAGGACTAGATAGAGAATACTGGATCGAAGAAGGGATATGTAGAATCACTTCGTAGTTGGATCACCGACAAAATCGAATCAAGTTACAAAAATGCATGATTCATATATCCTATGCCTGATTTTTAGTTAAAATCAAGGCTAACTCTAATTTTCCAAAACAATTCCTATAATTGATGTAAATGACAACATAATTTGGTAAGAATTTCACTACGAGTGGCACCTAAACATTTGTGGTAACTATAGCTAATAGAGATACTGCAACATGTTCAAAAAATGGATGCCTAAAATAAAACTCCAACCGTGATAATGAAAACAATGGCATGCAATTGGATGGTAATAGTGAAGAAGCTAATATATCACCATGCAATGTGCAACATTCCACATCTCAATCCCTAGAGTGTAGCAGCGACCAAAATAATAAGGATGTCTAGTCCAAGTCTGTACATATTGAGACTATCTAGTCCAGTTTAGTACAGAGTGAATCTAGCAAACAATTTTACAGTCAAGTCAAATATTAAAGCTAAAACTTGCAAGCACTCAGAAACACAAAAAATGTAACAAAAGTTTCAAAGATGCTTTGAACGAACTCTCCAAAAAGGCTAGATGCTCTGAACATGATGCAACACCAGTGTAACAAAACACAAACGCTTGAAATTCTCAACATGACGTAACGATGAATGACACGGCAGAATTTACTTAACCAGATGCTCGAAACTCAAATAATGCTACTGTAAATCATTTGAACTTGGAGAATAGAGCACATTTCTTTCATTGACAAATAAGAAGGTCCAGAAATGACGACCCTCCTCCTAAATTCAACCATGTAGTAGTTGGCTTACTAGAGCACAAACTTCATAATGATTTAATATAAGCATTTGTCAAAAGTTTAAAACCTAGTTGGGCCTATGTTCACAATGTAGTAAAAGACAGCAAAGGAAGAATAGTAATCCTATAGGACCCCAGGGTATGGAGCAGAAACATTTTAATGAATGAAGGCCAGTTTATATCTGGTCTTCTACAAAATAGTAGGGGACTCGATCTGGCCTTAACTGTAGTCTATGGACTAAGCACACAATATCAGAGATGCAAATTTTGGGAACACAAAATGAAATTTTCAGGCAATGTTTCTATCCCTTGACCAGTTATAAGGGATTTTAACTATGTTTTACATGACACATTGGACCCAATAATGACTTTAGAAGGAATTGACCCAGTCCAAAATAAATAAGAAAATTCAAAGAAAAAAAAGGAGAGAAGAAATCCATTTTGAATCTTTGTTGGGCTATGAAATCTAATTGATTTCAGATTCAATCTAAAATTTGTTTTAAATAAAATCGTATTTTATTTAATTTTTTTAAAAGAGATTTTAATTTAATTTAAAACGAATACATTAAGATGAGCATATCAAATACGCTCATATATGATTATAGTGCATGTGCAATATATAAATAGTGTAAATGGTAAATATCTATATTTATAGGTACTGAGATTTACACCGCAATGAACAAATTCATCCTTTATATATGCCTTTTTATCCATAGTTTTATTTTTGAAATTATACAGAATAATAATTGTAAATATAGTGTGTGTGTGCACGCGCGCATATATATAATTTACACACACATATAATATGTTATAAAATTAATTTAAGTACTTGAGAATAGTTTACATACATTGTCCCTTTTGGGACATTAGATAAAATTGGAATGATACAGAGAAGATTAGCATGATCCCCGCGTAAGGGTGACACACACAAAATCGAGAAATGGTCCAAATAGTTTATATATATTTATAATATGATAATTAATGTGGTTAAGTAGGCATGTAAGAAGAGGAAAAGATGGAAGTCTTTTAAAAAAATTACATATATTTATAAGAGGAAATTAGGAAAAAGGATAAACTTTGAAAAAAAATCCGGTTGAAAGACACCAAGTTTCATTTTTAGGCTGAAGGACAAATGCTAGTTATAATTAGCATCATATTCAACTTTTACACTACACAAAATGCTAGTTATATCTAGCTCTATATTCAGTTTTACACTATACAAAATGCTAGTTATAACTAGCATTTTCCTTCGGCATAAAAAAACTTGTCCTCCAGCCTAAATTTTTGGCTAAGTTTGTCCTTGTGTCAATTTTCCTGTATTTATAATATGATAATTAATGAGTTTAAGTAGGAATTTAAGAAGAGGAAGAAGCGCAGGTCCTTTTCCCTTCCTTTACTCGTTCTTTTGTTTGTCTTTTCAAATCTCGTTTGAGCACTCAAACCCTTATTCATATTAAAATTAATTATGACTATTTGAAATGTTTTGAAAATTAAAATTAACAATTTAAAATCTAGCATCGACTTAAAAAGAATTTAGGATTAGATTTATAAATTTAAATAAAAGTCCTTTTATAAACTTTGAATTAAAATAACATATACGTAGATAAACAAATAATAAGAAAATATGTTTGATATTTGAAAATAACATATATACATAAAACTTAGATTCAATTTTATAAAATAAATTTACACAGCTAATACATGTAGTTTACTTATATTTATACATATAATATCTTACGAAATCATTTCAACTAATTATATTTGTTTTAAATCCATTTTTTATACTATGGTCTAAAACCATTTCAATACAATGTTGTTATGAATTTTTTTTCATTAAACATTAACTTCTCAAACAATAGCAAACAATAGATTGGACAACATAAGCATATATAAATTCGTTGTACAAGATATGAGATCAAAACTATATTAACATGATGTGATACATAATAAAAATGAGATTTGATAATTACCTTCTGAAGTAGCCTAAGTGTAATGACATGCCTTTTCGACACTCAAAAGTCGATATTAATATATCCATGCTATTCACATGTCGAACATCCAAGTGTCTGAAAGACAGTTTTTTGGGATGAAAGAAAAGAAAAGATAAAGCAGAATTTCACATTGTGACGAGTGATATATAGTATCCAAATGATCTTTACAAAAGAAACTTTAATATTCATACAACAAATCAAAGTAACTAACCTATCGTCATCTTGGATGGTTATAACAGCATATCCTTACAATTGCTGATAAATATCAAACAAAAAATACAACGAAAAATAAAATACGTCAGTCTTGGAGGCATCCAGCTTGTCTCCTGAAGCTCCAAAGTGTCTATCATTAAATCTGGAAATATACTCGAGTTTGACCGGAGTATTATAAGAAAATAACATCCGGATCAGCCTGGCAAACCAGCGTGAGAAAACTCAAATCACATGGATTATTCATGATATAAAACCTTCCAAAAATAATGGTATCTCGTAAGACCATGTCGCACATAAACATGGATGGATTTATACCTTATGATAACCAAATTTTTTTATTAGAAATTCAAATGATAATATAATAACGTCCATGGTTTAAAATAAAATATAACATAGTTGAAATGCTTGCATCCCAAGTTCCAGCATATTTGGTATACAACTAATTCTATAAAGCATGTAATAGAAAATGGATTCCATGCAATGACAAGACACCGGGGTACCACCTACAACGGTACATCTCTAGATAAAATGTACCGAGGGCCTCAAATGGATCCCATGCATGATAAGACCGGTCTACCCTTTCCTAGATAGTATCAAATATGTCATTATCCCGGATGTTTTACAACCTTCTCCTCAAGAGCTCTCATGCATATATCAAATCCATAAATAGCGATCTAGAAAGATGATTACTGTACCCTAGTAGGTATGACCCACATAGCCTTGCGAAATATCCCTTGTTTTAGTCATTTTCGGAGATGAGGCTCGTGAGGCAACGATTAACTTTTCTCTTAGCAAATCCCTCTTGCAATGTTAATACTGCCCTCCAAGAAATAATGCAATGCCAACATTCATCCATACAAGTTATTTAGGATATGAACAAACCGAAGGCACTATTTTACTACATTCTTTTTGGAATCACTCTCAGGATTAGTAGCAAGGAGCCCTTGCACTTCAAAGAATTTCTTCTTTGATTTCATCATCTTCAAGATGTCACCAATGAAAACACTTATGTTGATTCGAAATGGTTTTCGGATAACTCATATTATCCGCTCTCAGTCTCTTTGAACCAGCAAATGACAGTTTCTGGTTAACTCAATCTCGGTTTTTGAAGAAGCAGAGGATATATGAGTCCCAAAGGGATATCGAATATCCACCCTTAACACGAGAAATGTTTCACTGAAATGAGTTTTTTCAAGGGAATCTCAAACCGTATGAAATCGTGAAGCCTTCATATACTTTCTAGGTCAAAATAGGTCAAGTTGTTAATAATGGACTAACTACTATCTGGTGTAAGTATATAGTTTGCATATGGAAATCGAACATCGTACTTATCGCCACTTTTCGATTTCAACCCCATGTTATCCCTTGATTAACAATAAAGTCGAACAAGTTAAAGAACTAACCTTGCCTCGACGTACATGCTTAAACTATCATATATAGAAATAGGCTTCCATACCTCAAAATTTAGTGTGAAGTGTAAGACGAAGTATCTTCCATATACTAAATTTATTATGACCTATTTATAGAAATTAACCCTCTCATACTTATCGCACTACCAATATTTCGCCTTCTCTGTCCCTCTTTAAGAATCGAAGCTAGGTAAGTTAGGACACAGGTTGCTCCTAGCCTTGCCTTAGTTAGACACTCTGATTCAAGATCTCATAGGTGAAGGAAAGTCTACTTATCGGCTTTTAGCGCTAAATATAAGATGTCTTACTTTCTATAAAAGTGTCAACATTTTAGCACTACTTATAATGTTTGTTTTATGTTACTTAATAGCACCAATAAAGAATACCTTGTTTGAAACGAAATCCTTATAAAATAATCTGGAACCAACTTTATAAACTTATTTTTAGTCTTCGATTTCAAAATCAATTATTAAAATCATTTTTCCAAAATTCCTTATTTAAACCAAAGTTGGATTTAAAAAGGCAACATCTTCCTTTTTACAAAGTAAACAATTTGTTTAATAACAAAGTGTTATAAACCAAACTTTCTTTCCAATTTTACAAAACTATTCACTATAACAAGAATGTTATAGCCCATGATCTCTTCTTTTTTCTTGAAAACATTTATTACAACAATAGTTTCATAATTCATGCTTCCTTCTTACTTTCAATCATATTTAAAATATTTAACCACTATTTAGAAACCTTCATTCAAACATCACTCAAAAAATTACCACTTTTGGAAAAGAATTCAACTCTAGAAAATAAGGAGTTCCTTTATATAAAATAAACCTTTACTTAAATATTTCAAACCAATCTTTTTAGAAATATAATTAAATTACAAACCACCTTTAAAAATATTTATCTAAATTTTGTAAAACATTGTTGAAAGGAATTTACCAAATAACTAAGGTAGATAATCTTTACTAAAATCATATATTCTTAAAGTGCCCCCATAGAGACTATCGCTATATGGACCGTAACTTCTTAAAACTTGTTTGTAAATCAAATATTTTAAACCGTATTTCTATCTATATTTTAAACCACTTTAAATACACATTTATAAAACAAGGTAGTAAACCACTTCTAAAATAAAACACGGATTTCAATGTCGCATATGAACAAACCATCAAAACAAACAAATTATCGACAACATCCACTTCATTATATCATACATAGCAAGAAATAATGCAAAGTAAAAAAACCAAAATTTGTGAGAGGTCACGTTGGATCCTTCCATAATTTTTCGAAGTGTATTCATCACGACCTTTCTGCTACGAACCACTTTAACAGCTTTCCATAATCCTCTGCCAAAATACATGTCATGCGCCTTCGCTAAATCGAGCGAGAATAATATTACAACTCCAATCACATATTTTTACCTACTTACATATGAATACATCATCATAACCAAATAACTAACTAATATTACATAATTTATCAATAACAAAATGTATGGCAAATTTAAGAAATCTTACTTTTAAGAGTGAAGAAATGTAAGCACAAGCTCACAATTTAAGCAACCAACCACCAAACTATCAAAACGCAACACTAAATTACCAAAACTCGACACGACCACCTTACAAGCACACACAAATAGCTCCTACAATGCACGAAAAAAGGCCTTAATTCCTAGAGGGCATGACTTATGGTGGTGACGCGTGGCCTAGGGGAGGAAATGGGGAATTGGAGGGTGAAAGTTGATGACTTTGAGGATGGAAAAGGTTTTGAAATGGAAGTGGAGGCTTGTGGAAGAAGTATGGACAAATTTGAAGTGTTTTTACCTTGGTTTTGAGAATGGAGAAGGTAGAGAAGAAAAGAGCAAATGGAAATGAAAGTGTAAAATGAAATGAGAAAGCGATGCTTTCCTTTATAAACAAACATAAATGATAAAAAACTAAACTACGGTTCCCTAAAACAAGCTAACACCCTCTTTAATATTTAAACAACACACCTCCCCTTCATCGTGTTATGTACTAGAGACCGCACCCCTTGTGATTATTAAGAAAAGAGAATGGTGCTTTGTTGATAAAGTAAGAAAAAGAAAATCCCACTTTAATATTTAAATCATTTTCTAAAACTTTTCAAATGATGCTTAAGTTAATTAATTTGTTTAAATACTAAATGAATTCTTATTTCCTATATAGATATGTTTACACCAATATATATGTGTGCAACATTGTAACAACTTTTGCTTGGTGAAAAGTTGAAAATCCAAAAAAAGAATTTTGGTCACATTTTCCATTTTTCACCGAACTATTTGTTTTTGTAAACAAAATACCAAAACAAGTTTATTAGAATTATTTATCAATCAAAAGTGGTTTATTTGAGTATCAAAAGTCACTAATTGAATATTTAAAATTTATTAAATATTCTTAAATCAAAGCGATAAAATTCTGGGTCGTTGCACTAAGATTCACACCTTGAACAATTAAATAACTCCACGATTTAACCAAATCAACCTTCAGATTTTGCTAAGATCTAGAGACGAACACCATCTTGTATTAAATTTATTTTGGTTTGATATGCTTTGGGAATTTTATCGTCCTCGAGCCATGTAATTTTTGCGAATGAACAAGAGAGAAGCCTTTAAAATAATGACAATTCATGTGTTTAAGTAGGCATTTAAAAGGGGGAAAAGATGGAGGGCTTTTCCACTTCCTTTAACTCATTCATTTAATACAATTTCAAAAACAATTGTTGGACACATATGCCTTCTCTTGCCATGTTATTTTCTGTTGAAAATGAAGAGAAGTGGAAAGAGAAACATTGACAACTAACTATGTTTAAGTAGGCATTTAAAAAGAGGAAAAGTTAGAGGATTTTTCTTTTTCCTTTACTCATTATTTTAATATTATTTCAAAAGTATTTTGAACACTCAAACTCTCTCGGTTTAGCACCCTTTGGAAAGCCATGCTAGAGCCTCGATGGGCCTTCAAAGCCTCATAAATCTATTTAGTAACTAATTGATTATATTTTATCGATATCGTCTACGGTACGTACATATACAACTTCTACATATGCACTTTATTAAATAATAATGGCACAAAAAAATCAAATAAAAATTAACAATTAATATTTCATATATACTAATTAAATTAATAATTTATAACAAATATAAACCATTTAAACCATATGGCATTACAGAGTATTCATCATTATGGTTGTGCGACTCGTAGGTATAGTTGTAGCCAGCAGTTAATATCGAATAATATAGATATTAACGTTCACACATCACCTTTGCTAGAGGTGTGATAGTTTGGCCAAAATTATCTCTTACATATCATTTTGGTAAAATCCAACTTTACTATTTTAAGTAGTACATTTTAGTAAGAATTGTTTGCAATTTTTTTTCGTTAAAACTGTATTACTTTAGGACTGGTAGAATTTTGTTTTTGTCAAAATTTCAATGTTATCCACATTTAATTCGGTTAGTCCAAACACAAAATCCTCGATTGAAGCATTGAAACCGAAACATTATTCAATAGAAAATTCGTCTCTTCCGTTATATAAGGTTAACATCATGATCAAATGTAATCAACTCAAGTCAAAATCTTTGGTCAAAGCAATACAATTAATAGTAATTGTTATTATTGAATCAATGATTTTGCATTTGGTCCACTGTTGTAAAAATCCTTCCAGGCTTCCGACTAAGCCCCACATACACATTAGGTGAGGTTTACTGCCTAGCAATTTTCCTATGCCCACCTAGACAAGGTTTATTACCTCATATACGAAGCTAAACACGTATTGAAGCATTCGTTAGGCATTATTTAAGGCTTAGTGCCAAGGACAAGCATTAATGTGCTAGTTTTAGGCAGTTTTGCCTCCTTGGCTACTCTGAAGCACATTTGAAATCCTAAAATTTTAATTTATGTCACCTGACATTAAATAAAACACTAAAGTTTTATATATAGAGTACACGAGTTGTCAAAAATGCCTTATTCCAATTAATCCCCGCTTAAACGATTAATCTTTAGTCCATATCGACCGCCTAGTGTCCGCTTTACGATTTTTACAACCTTAATTTGGACTTACAAAGTTAAATATGGACGGTGTTGGAATTTTGAGCAAAACCAAATTCCATAAATCCTAATGTAATATAGTTTTGATGAAAAGAATTTGTAACAACCCACATTTTCGACCCTCAAAAGTTAACTCTAATACATCCATGGTATTCAAGAGCCGAACAATCACGTGCCGAAAAGATAAATGGTTAGGGGAAAGAATAATAAAGAAGACAAGAAGAAACTGAACAATAAAGAATCTCACATTGCACAGAATAATCTATGATATAACAATGATCTTTACAAAAGAAAACTTTTATATACATACATCCATTAGAGTACTAGTATATCATCTACCTGAATAGTTACAACACTTGTCCCTACAATTTTTGATAAATACAACAAATCAAAGCAGGAGAACGTAGAGAAATATGCAGATATGTCTTGGCCTCCAACTTATCTCTTGAGCTCCAATGCATCCAAATCTAATCTGGAAAATATGCTCGGCCTGACCCTCGCCTTATAGAAAACAATGTCCGAGTTGGTCTAGTGACAACAGCATGGGAAACTCGAATCATAAGAAATTTTATTATAACCTGTAAAATCCTTTAAAATCAAAGGTTTCTCGTAAGACCACACCGCATATAAATACCGACAAGTTTTTACCTTACGATAACCAAACCATTTTTATTATAAAATCTAGTGATATTATCATAATGTCTAAGAGTTTAAAGTAAATATGTCAAGCAGCTATGATGTGTGTACATGACAACAATGATTGGTATACAATCAAAAACTAAAGGTGCTTATTAGAGAATGGATTTCCAACAAATTACAAGGTAAGGGAGTACCTTCTGAAAATCTATACACCTCTAGATAAGATGTACAGTGAGATCGAAAACCTTTTGACCTCTACCAACATAGGACCGGTCTACCTCGTACTAGATAGTATCGAATATGATCACCCCTTGGTTGTGATCAACAACCATATATGTGCCCTGAAGCATACATATAGATATTGACTCTAGATCATGAAACGGTCATGCGTTACTAAGTGCGACCCACATAGCCCCGTCACATCTATCATGTTTTAACCATTACCAGAATATGAGGCTTAATAGGCCACAGTTACCTTTTCCTCATAGTAGACCCTCTTGAATGCTAACACTGCCCTTCTGGAAGAAATGCAATGCCGGCATTCATCCATATAAGTTGTTCCAGGATCGAATAAACATTCAACATTTACTATCTTCCATTTTGGAATCACCCCAGGAAGGATATTATAGCTCCATAGTGTAATTCATAACGATCCATTATGAATGTTATTTGTTTGGAGTGGTTTCGATAAATCGTACTTATCCAGAATCGGTGTCTTCTAACTAAGCGATAATTTCCTGTTAACTAAATTCTGATTCTTTGAAAGTATGCAATAAGTATTCGAGTCCTCATCGGGAAACTTGAATATACATAACATACTTCCTAAGATAAAATATGTCAAGATTTGATAGTGGGTTATTTAACTATCAAATACACAATCAAATGATAATCCAAAGATTTTATTTTCCCATGGCAACACTAAGCCTCAAAATAAGTTCCCATGGCAACATTCATATACTTATCTCACCGACATAAGTATATTCACAAAACATTTGTGAAAGGTTTATTATTTCAAAATCATATTAAAAGGATCATACAAATGCTATTTAAATTAGAGATAAGGATAATCCCAAACACTATCCCTTTGGTGTTAAGCATGGAATAATTGTCCACACCACCATAATTAAGAGGGTCGGTTAACGGAAATCCCACCTCCAATTCTTTTTTAAATTCCTTCACTAAATCCTTTTAGTAAATCATTCCATTTATAAAATCTCCTTTGCTTAAATTCAAAATCCATTCATAAAATTCTTTTATAAATATCCAAAAACAAATTATAAAACTCTTTTATAAATATCAAAAGTCATTTATAAACTCTTTTTACAAGTATCCAAAGTCATTTATGAACTCTTCTCCTATAAATCTCCACAATCATTTATAAAACTCTTTATAAATCTCCAAAATCATTTATAAAACTCTTTCATAAATCATCGTTTATAATTCCCCCTTTTAAAATACCATTTACAAATATCCTTTGTAAATTTTCTTTAAATAAGCCTATATATATATTATGTAAAAAATATCGTTTGTACATACCTTTATTAAAATCATTAGACAACACAAAAAATCTTTTACAAACACTTAACCTCAAATTGATATAAAATAAAGTCAATTTAAAAACCATAATTTTACAAATTTGAAAGGAGGCTTAGTGAGCACAATGGTACTAAATTAAGTTATCATTTGAAATAAATTTTGACTACAAGTCACACGATAGTTATTTACATAAGCCAACATATGATGGTGATTTGTCCAACTCATTAGATGTCCACACATCTATTCAGTTTTATATAGAAAAATGAGAATTTATTCTTCTAAGGGATGTCCAAACAATTTATTCAATTAAGTTATAGCAGAACGGGAATTTATTTTGCTAACAAATGTCAAAGTTTAGTATAACCTATTCATATTTGTATGGTTACACAATGTTACTGATAATCGAATCCCTTGTGTTCAAAACTATAATGATCCAAAATTTTAGTCATTCGAATTTGAAATATTTAATTGATTTTAAATATTGAAAAGTTAATTTTATAAGTTAAATAACTTGAATTTCAAATATAATGGTAATTGAATATTTGGTATTGTTTAAATTATTAAATCTAGAATTTAATGTGAATATTGGAAACGTGATAAGTCCATGGGACTTGATTTTTATATGAGGTTGAGGGCCGCTTTTCGTTGTTGGTCCAAAGAGACTGGGATCAGAGTTGTCCGAAAACCACTCCAGACCAATATATGCATTCGAAATTGCAGATTTGATAATGATGATTATGAAGAAGGAGATCTTCATGACGTAGGACTGTTTGCCACTAGTTCCACAGTTTAATATTATATATATGGTGGCAATGTTTACTTTGTTTTGAAAATCTTCGATGCAAGGGCTTCTCGCTACTAATCCTAGGGGTGATTCCTTATAGGATGTGGTAGGAGAGTACCTTCGGTCTGTCCTATTCTTAGACAACTTATATGGACGGATGCCTGACGTTGCATTTAAGGGCAACGTACATTGGTTTTTACAAACTTACATCTGTTGGTGGTCTAATAGGTAACACTTACACTTAACACCCTTCCTTGAGATGTATGAGCTTTGGGATCGCATTTTTGTGGAAATTAATTAGTGTTACTATAATTGGCAATGTGGCATTTAAGTGGGATATGTGCTGTGTAATAGGTAATACGTTATCTTAGGCCTCACATACCGGTAATAGCTAAAACAGGGGATCTTTAGGGCTATGTGGGTCACTTCCACGATGATGTGTTTACATCACCTTTCTAGATTACTCTCTATATGTCGAGTTAAATGTGTTGTGTATGATGTGTCCACGGATAGGTCAATTACGACCAGGGTGATGTCATGTTTGGTCCTAGTTGCCACTTTATGAGTTTGCGATGTAGGCCGGTTCTTATTCGCAGAGGTTTGAAGATGTCATTTCTTGGTATATTCCTCTAGAGATGTATTGTATGAAAGGCAGTCCCTTACCTTGCCATTGTATGGAAATCTAATCTCTAGTAAGTGCCTTTGGTTTTTGTTTGTAGCACCTTAAATGATAAGGTCTGGAATTTAATATGGTAAAATTTCGGCTAAGTTTCACAAGTTTACTTATAAATGTTTTCGAAAGAATGTCATTAAAATAATATTACCAAATTTCCACGTAAAAATGTTTTGGTTATCGTAAGGAAAAAGCCATCCGTGTTTATGTGCGGCGTAGTCTTATAAGATACCTTTGTTTTGAAAAAGCAAAGTTTTGGTAACTTCTATAAAATTTAGTTGAGATGTGTTTTATCACGCTGGTTTACCAGATCGATTTGGGCATTCATCCTTTTCAATGCTCGGGTCAGACCGAGCATGTTCACAAATTTAGATTTGGTGCTTTGAAGCTTCAGCCGACGAGCTGGAGGACTTCAAGAAGTATTCCTGTATTTTTTATTTTTTCGCTGCATTAGTTGTTTAAATTATAATAATTTGTAAGGACGGATTGTTATAACTGTCCAGGCTGATGATTAATTATTTGTATACTCTGATTTGATGCATGTATATTACAGTCTCTCTTTTATAAAGATTATTGATCTATATTATATATTGTTCTCCTACGTTTTGAGATTCTGTGATGTCTAGTTTTCTTCTTCCTCTTCTTTCTTTCTCATAACTATTTGCATCTTCGTTCGGTTTGAGTTGGACATGTGTGGTTTATTGTCAACACGACGTGCGGAATTGGGGGTCATTACAATTGGTGTCAGAGCTTCGGTTTAGTGAACTTCTAGACTTTGGTTGGGTACTCATTATAGATAGGGTTAGTAATACCCTAGAATGAGTTTGATTGTATCGTAGACATGAGCGCGTATTTGTTACTGATATAAAATGTTTTATATTGTGTTGATTGACCTGTTGAGTGGCGTATGGATTCTGGTCAATACGAGTAATTAACATTATTGATAGGGGTCTCTAAACACTTGAACAAGTAGATTGGACATAGTATTGAAATTGGGTAAATGAAATAATTTTACCTTGATTATATTTTATGTATAAAGAAATAATTTTTCAGAAATTATTGTAGTATGTATGCTGTGTTATTAGTGAATGATAATATGTGATTATTATCATTTGGTATTTCTTGTCTGTGTTCTAATAGAAGTTTTTTATTATTATAATATATAAAAGATAAACAATTTAGAAATTTTTTATGTAGAGAAAGTGAAATTATGTATAAGGGAAATTTATAAATACGATTTGTAAATAAAGCGAATTTAAAAAGAGAATTTGAGAATTTAAATCCCGTTAATTTTGAAAATTATTTTTTAAAGTTTTGAACAGAAAAAATGATATTATTGTGATGATCCGGAATTTTAGGCAATACCAATTTAATAATCTGCATTAATAATTAAATTGCTTTGATAATTTTTCTTTATAATTTTAATTTAAATTGGTAAATTTAATCTTTTAAAGGTTAATAAATATTTAATCTGGTAATTTTGATCAATATCTTTCTAACAATTTAAAATTGATAAGAATTATTTTTCAAAGCTAATAAAATTTTATTCTATTTATAATATATATATTTGATATATATTGTGAATAGAAGATCTTTTGTTTTAAATAAAAGATGAATTTTCAAATTGTAATATATATGTATGTATATGTTATAATTTGGAATTGTTTTGAAATTTAATTTAATCCATTGATAATTTATATATGTATGAATTGTAATTTAAAGCGTTGTTTTAAAGTTTATATTTTTCAAAAGGTAATTTAAGTCTAATTCAATTTATTTTCAAAATATAAGATAATTATTTATTTTTAAATATGATAGTTTAAAAGGGATTTAAACAAAGTTTTGTTTTTTCCTTTTAAAATGCTTAAATTAAAATGGTTATAAATATATATAGTTATAAATAAACTTTCTTTTAAAAATTATCTCTTAAATTAGAATAACTTGTAAATGTAAATAAATAAATTTACTAAATTCATATTTTATATAAATATAAATACAAATGCATATTTCACAATTTAAAAGAAAATATATAATACATTTATTTGATTTTAAAAGTAAGCTATTTATAAAATAAAAGTTTACAAAGACTTCATACTTGTATATTTATCTAAATTCAAAAGCTTATTATTTTAAAAACATTTCATAAATGCATATAAATACAAGTGTCCATATTACATGGATATAAGATATAATATTTTTTTGGCAAAGCCAGCCGGTTTTATAGTGGACCGTCCACTTTTTATTACGAACGTAATAAAAAACATGAAGTACAGGAGTAAGGTAAAGACACCTTAACTACTAAAAAGAGAGTAATAAATACAACACAGGAGTGTGACAGACATGTCACAGCTATAAGAAAAAACAGACTACACTAAGACTCCTCCAAAGAGGTAGTGCCACCAGCGTCATCTTCAACCAGGGAAGATACCAAAGAGACATCCCCAAGAAGACCATAGTAGGGGCGAAATAGGAGAGCAAGCGAAGGATCGTAGATGTCAACATCAGATGAGTATAGAAATGATCGATCCCAAGAAGAATCATCAAGTATGGCGGTATTTAAGTCAGCATACGTGCCATCCGAATCAAGAACCAAGGAGTCACCAGACGGTCTGTAATAGAGGCATCGAAGGTCCGTAGGATCGTTGGAAACATATCTAAAGAAGGAATCATCCAAAGGGTTGTAACGCAAGTCAGAACATCGATCAACCCAACATCTCTCATACTCATCCCAAAAAATAGGCAACTGAGACGGAACAAGATCCGGAATAACAATGGAATCCACAGGAATAGCATCAGGAACAATGGATGCAACCGGGGAAGCTGGCCAAGCAGAGCAAGACGGCGATCCAGGGACAGGAACAACAGGAGGTGAAGCCTGCGGCACCTTGGGAACCCATTTCCTGATCGGAGGCCGCGGCAGTGGTATCTTAGGCACAGAAGCGGAAGCAGCAGAGCAAGACGGCGAGCAGAGCAAGATATAATTTTTTTATAAGGTTTTAAACACAATTATGCAAAGATAAAATATCTTTAACACTTGTAAGCTTTTTAAAATATGCTAGTGACAAATGTAAATTCTTAAGGAAAAAGTGGCCTTCATTTTTCATTTATTTGAAATTTAAACATATAAGGGAAAATTTGGTTCTCCTCTTTCAATTTCCAATCTTTTTCTTCTCATTTCTTTTCTTTTCTGACTTCTTTCAAATTAATGGCAAATCAATAGACTACTTTCAAATCTGAATTTAAAACCAAAAGAAAAATTAAAATCCTACAAATTCAAACCTGGCACTTGATATTCAAATTGGCAAAAAGGTTTTCCATAGCAACTTCAATCTGCAAATTAAAAGGGGAAGAGCAACAACAAGTTCAATATCAGTTCAACATTTTAAATCAAAAATTTGAGGCATGTAGTAGAGTTTCAACAGCAAGCAATTGAAAGCTTTTTCAAATTTAATGTTCAGGCCTGGAAATTAAAACTGTGTGTTCTTTGGAATATAATTGGTGAGTAAATTGTTTTTAAAAAACAGATGAGTTGAATTCTGTTCCATGCATGTGATGATCTGTGGATTTATCTTGGTGTTGTATGGAAATCATTCAGTTTTTATATTATTGAATTTATAGTTATATTTATATGTGTAAAAAAAACCTGTAAACACCCTGTTTCGGTTTTTATTTCAGACCAGGATTTATTTCAAAAATCCAAATCTCCCACTAACGTAAATACTTGACCTTGATGATTGAATAAAATTTATTTGTTATTGTTTGTTGAAAATTTTAAAAATAGTTTCTGTAAGTTTAAATTTATAAATAGTATTTAAAATGAAAAATACAGCGAAAACTTGATTCATGTCAGAAAATCAATAATCTTAATTCTTGTTTTGAATTATATAAATGAATTAGTTGTTAAAAATAATGATTTTTAACATGTAATTCATAATTTTTAATTTGATAATCAATTGGGAATTTAGTGTTGAAGGGTTTCAGCATTTGGGTGGATTGCCGATTATCAACTCAGTAATTTGATTTGAAATCTTGGTCGAAGCTAGTTTGTGAGTTGTTGATTAGGGGAAAAATGCTTTCGAATTTTTCCAATGTCCATGGTGTTCGAATTCGAATGATCTATGGTTTAGGACCGTGTTTTGTGCGTCTTGGTTACCGAGGCGTTTACGACTTGGATAAGGGGTCGGGGTCGATCGCAACGTGGGGAATGGAGGCGAGGTGTTACGGCGATGCTCTGGAGAAGTTACTGGAGATGCCGGTGGCGAGTTCATCAATGGAGTTGGGGGTTTTGCGGTCGAGTTTTGCTGCAGTTATGATGCATATGGTCGAATTTTGATTCGAGTGGGATTTGTTCGATCTGGGTTGGTTTTCGTGTTCGCACGAGATCGAGGGATTGTCGCGACGCTCGCCAGGGGACGGCGGCGTTGGTGCACGCGCACCATGCACGATTTGGGTCACTGGAGATTTTGTTTGGGGAAGACGAGTTTCTACTCGAAGGGAAGCTCGCATTTTCTCATGATCGTCTCGAAGATTGAAGGAGGTGGAGTTTTACTCAGGACTGGCTCGTGTGAGTTGGGTTTCGAACTCGAGTTTGGGGTGGTGCTATCGGTTATGTTTTGTAAGAAGATAAGTTTACAAGTTAAACTTGTTATTTTTAATAAATTCAAGGTTTAAGTTTTTTTTTACAAAAGAAAATAAGTTTTACAAGTTAAAGTTTGTTCTTTAAAGTAAAAGTTAATCAAGCTTTTAAAAGTATTAATTGAATTTATTTTAAATTTAAATTGTTTAAGATATTTGTTTTTGAAAGTAATTATCTTAATTTAATTTTGAATTTTAATTTAAAAAGAAGGGTCTTCAATTTAAAGGTGTGTTTTTAAATTTTAGAATGTTAAATCAAAGTTTAAAGTAAATTTTAAAGCAATGTTTTAATAACTATGGTTTCAAAATTTTATTGGAAATGAAAAGTTTAAATTAGATAATTAAAGTGTTTTAAGTTTTAAAAATTGATTTCCAAATGTTATTTTTCCAATAAAGTTATTGTTATAATTTTGTAAACCAATAAAAATGGTTTACTTTTAAGTTAATAAGATTTGGTTTATTAAAATAATTAAACTGTGATGATAATTAAGATTTAATTATTATTGATATGAATTTAAGAATACTTAATAAATATGATTTGTTAATATTTAAAGAGTTTACTTAAGATAAATGTTTTTCTTAATTAATTAAGGATTTTCTTTAAATATAAGTATTTAATTAATTAATTATATAATTAATTTTAAATAATTAGTTAATTTTTTATTTAATTATGAATTAATTAAGTGAAACTACTTAATGAAGTAATTAATGGTTAATTATTGAATGTAATTAAGAATGATAATTACTTATGGAAGTAATTAATGGAAAATTACTCATGGGAGTAATTAGATGGAAGTGATTAATGGATAATCACTTGATGTTATTAATTAAGGAATTGATTAATATAATTGATTTGAAGTTAATTAATTATAGGTTAATTAATTAATTAAATAATTAAGAATTGTTTAATGATGGAATTAATTACTTGTTAAGATAATTGATTTAAAGAATAATCATCTGGTGAAGTAATTAGAAGATAATTTCTTATGTAAGTAATTAAGGGTTAATTACTTAATTAAATTTAGTTAATTAATTAATATGATTAATTAATTAATAAATATGATTAATTTAAGATTAATTACTAAGGGTAATTAATTAAAAATGTAATTAATTAATAAAGTAATTAATTAAGGATTATTAATTAATTTAATTAAATAATAATTACCTAATGAAGCAATTAAAGATTAATTAATTAGAGTAATTAATCAAATATTAATATAATTAATTAAGATGTTAATTAAGATAAGTAATTACAAGTTGTTAATTACTGTTTATGATTAATGAGATGATTAATTATAAATTAATTATTTAATTAATTAAAGGAATAATTAATTAATAAGGATCATTAGTTAATATAATTAATGAAATTAATAAAGGTTGATTAATAAAAATGATTAATTTAAGTGTGATTAATTAATTGTAATTAATTGAGGTTTAATGTAATTAATTATAGTTAATTAACTAATGGAAGCAAATGTAGGATCATTAATTATTGTAATTAATGATAGTAATTAAAGGTTAATTACTTCATATAGATAAGAATAATTAATTTTTGGAATTAATTAAAGAATTGAAGGCTAATTACTTGAATGTAATTAAAGGATAATTAATCAAGGAAGATTAATTAAGGTAGATCATAAAGAGATGATTAATTTATTTATTTGGAATAAATTAATGAAGAAGGATTAAGATAATCCAATTGATTTAGAGCTAATCAATTCTACTTTTAGATGATTGATTGATATCGGATGATTGATTTATATTGGATGATCGATATTGGATGATTGTTTGATACTGGATGATTTGGATATCTCTGACATGTGATATGCTGCTTTGTGAGATGAATGGTTGATATGAATTATCTATTGTGATAATGTGATTCATCTATCTGTTTATATCATCCTAAATATAAGTTAATTGTTTAAAACCTTAAACAACTTGGACATTAAAATGGCATTTGGATTTCGATTAGACCGGGATCGGGTTTCCATATTTGGATAATCCGAAAACCACATCGATCCAAATTAAAAGTTAGGTCGTGAATCCAAGTGGAGCTTAGTGAAGACTCAAGGTGTAAGGACTATTCGTCGGTATAACTCTGAGGGTGATTCCGTGATGAGTTTGACGGAGGTAGTACTTATAGGTTCTAGATGGTGATTTAGAGTGCAAGGGCTATGGTCGTTGACTCTGAGGGTGATTCCAAATGAGTGCAACAAGATAGTGCCTACGGTTTCGTTCGAACCCAGAACGAACTTGTATGGATTGAATGCTTTCAGAACATCGTCAGGTGAACGATGAGCATTCTAAGATAGATGTGTTCTATAAAGGTAATCGCAGCCTCAAGCCTCATCAACCGGGAATGGCTAAAACAGGGGAGGTGCAGCAAGGCTAGGTGGGTAGCATCCATTTCAGGGTGAGGTCATTCCTGTCTAGAGGTCCCTTTATTTCGGTTTAGTGGATGGTTGGTCGCGCCAACCATGAGGTGATCTTACTCGGGACTGTTCAGTAAGTAATGGTCCCGGCTTTGTGATGCAGGGGATAGAATAATCCTCGGTACTATGATCTAGGCCACGTACTGTGACGGGCGCTACCCCGGTAGCCCTGCCATTGATGGAAACCCATTCTTCCTACGAGACCCTACGGTTTTGTTTGTATTACCCACTTTTGTGGCTAGTAGCTGGAATTTAATCATGTAACAATTTCGGCTATTTCATATTTACTTGAAAACCCTAGACACTATTATAATATGTTTGGATTTCCTATCAAATGTTTTGTTAGCGTAAGTAAAAACTTTTCCATGTTTATGTGTGGGAAGTCTTACGTGATACCTTTTCTTTTCAAAGGTTTTCTAAAGTTAAGCAATTTAAACCCGTTTACTCACACCAGACCCCTGTCTGACCCGAGTGTTTATTTTCTGTTTTATTAAACTCTTGGATACTCATATTATGTATGAGTAGTCGAGGGATTCATGTTAGCTTGACGAATTCTGGAGGAGATATGGAGCAGGAGGCTTCCACGTGTAGATATATTATGGTTCCTCTGTGTTTGTATGATATATGTATCTTGTGTACTTGAGTTGTATAGTTAGACAGATGTTTTATAACTGTCTAATATGTGTTGTTTAAGTTGTGTACTCTGATGTAATATGATACTATGTAATATTTTATGTGATATATTATATTTCATTCGTTTCGTTGTGAGTTGTCTGATGTTGTTGAGTTTCTTCTTTCTTATCTTTTCTTCTTCTATCCCTTTCTTTCTTAAACAGTGATGCGACTTTCTGGAGATAGAAAGTTGGGTCGCTACAGTTGGTATCAGAGCATTAGGTTGAGTGAATACCTAGGCTCTGGAGTGGTGTCTTTCTTGAGAGAGCGTACTTGTAATTTTTATATATAACTCTCTCTCTCTCTCTCTCTCTATATATATATATATATATATATATATATATATATATATATATATATATATATATATATATATATATACCTGATTTGTTGGGTTATCTGTTCGGGTTTTCCAACATAAGTTTTAGAGGTAAATGGAGTAGTGGTGTGTGTGTGTAACACGACTACCACTGATGGAAGAGGTCCATATGTTTGAGGTTGGATGATTATAATTGTCGAGACTGTAGACCTAATACTGTCTCAAGTAAGATTTGTAGTTTGGAGTAAGGATTTCTCTGATATCCGAAGAAATCTTTTAAAAGATTCGGAGTCTATCTTTGAAGTGTAAGTTTGGATCGGTCGGAAGTGCAGAAGTAAGTGATGGTATCTTGATAATTGCGTGATGGGATGCAGTATCCATGGATATTTCCGAAGATGTTTTCTCTTTAAGCAGTTTAGAAGTAGTTGAGGAGCGGTCTTTACCTGCCGTAGGGAAGATTCGTCTGTGTAGAAGTTGTCTGGATCTTTTGCATGGAGGTTGTCTGTTTTGGAATATGAGAGTAAGGTCTATAAGTTGCTTCGCTTTGGCATGGTCTCATTCGTCATTCCTTAAGGAGAGCGAGATGTCGATGCTTGGTTTGGAGCCCGAATTTCTTAAGAGGATGTCTGCCATCTCGAAGGTCTGTTGTGTGGTTTGTTGATGGTTTTGGTTTCGGAGAAGCCTTTGGATTTGAATTTTTTGGTTAGCGGTGGTAGTAGTGCAACTTGAAGCGTTCGGTATGCTGACGAGAAGGTCTTTTAGCTTTGCAGTATCATCGAGGTAGAGTTTGGAAGCAGTGGTGTGGTTTGTTCCTCCAATAGTTCAGGTATTTTTGTGGTTCCTCTTTAGCAGTCCGAGCAGATGGTGAATGTTTTCTTGAAGAGTTAACCTTGTTTGGAAAAGCTTAAAGCTGTTCTAATTGGGAAAGAGAGGATAGTTTCTTTGGAATCCGAACTAGGTAGGATCGCAAAAGTGACTTGCGATTAATTTGGAATTTTTCTTAGGCAATCTTTTGGTTGAGATCGAGGGTTCTCATGTGGAAGTAGGAGCTACTGAAGTAATCAGAAGTTTGTCTGCATTTGGAGTTAAGTTCCATATTGTTTTGGTTCCAAGAACGATACTGGTAGTTAGCCTGGTTGTAGGATGGTTCTTGGAGAAGGAGAAGTTGGTGTAGCAGCTCGGAAATTTTTGGAGTTTGGATTGGTCAGATCTAGTTTTTGAGTTGAATTTCTGTTATAAGGTTGTGTGACCGAGGTAGATGGGTCACTAAGATTTTATGGATTTGATGAACAAAGTTTCCCTGATATATTGGATAAATTTGTATTCGTGTTCATCAACAGTATTCTCATCTATTTCAGAATCAGAGTTATGCAGCGGAAGCGAGGTAGCAGCTGTACGAGGAAGGAAGCAAGTTCATTTTGCTATTGCTAGGGAAGTAGAGCTTGTGTTCTGGATTTCGATGGATCTAGGAAGATTTTTCTATTGGATAGGATTCAGGAACTGTTTGCTTTGGTCTAGTTGTTTCTGGAAGCATCAGCATAGGTTGAGCTGATCAGGACAGTTGGGCAGCCCAAGATTGTCTATTGAGTTATGCAGATATGAGATAAGGAATTTGGAATTCGAAGTTGGAGTCTTCATTGTTGTTAAAATTTCTCTGGTTAAGAGAGCAGTAATTAGGTAAGATTGGATGGCTAGTTCTGAGGCATTTGGGATTTCTTATCTGTGTTTTTGACAGGATAAAATTGAATTGCCAGTTTGGTTAGCTGGAATTCATTGCATTTCATGTATCTCTGGGGGAGTACGTGTAGGATTCATTGTTCGTTGTTGAATCTGTAGTTCAGTTGGATATGGAAGTTGTGATAGACTTGAGTATAGTCTGATGTTCTATTCAGATTAAAGGATATAGAGATGAGAGGAGCTCTGGATTTTGGTGGTGTAGTTAGTTTAGCTTCTGTACAGCGAGTCTCCCAGTAATTTTTACTTGGGAAACTCTAGATAGTGTTAGTAAGATTTATTTTGATTTGTGTCAGGATAATTAGTTAGGTATGTTTGTTTGATTGGTTGTTAGTAACTGGATGATAGGTATGCTTTGCTGTTTGAAATTGAAATCTTTGCTGGGTTATTAAATTACCTTTGCTTTTAAATTTCGGGGACGAAATTCTTTTAAGGGGGGAGGAATGTGACGACCTGAAATTTTAGGCAATATCAATTTAATAATCTGCATTAATAATTAAATTGATTTGATAATTTTTCTTTATAATTTTAATTTAAATTGGTAAATTTAATCTTTTAAAGGTTAATAAATATTTAATCTGGTATTTTTGATCAATATCTTTCTAACAATTTAAAATTGATTAGAATTATTTTTCAAAGCTAATATAATTTTATTCTATTTATAATATATATATTTGATATATATTGTGAATAGAAGATCTTTTGTTTTAAATAAAAGATGAATTTTCAATTGTAATATATGTGTATGTATATGTTATAATTTGGAATTGTTTTGAAATTTAATTTAATCCATTGATAATTTATATATGTATGAATTGTAATTTAAAGCTTTGTTTTAAAATTTATATTTTTCAAAATATAATTTAAGTTTAATTCAATTTATTTTCAAAACATAAGATAATTATTTATTTTTAAATATGATAGTTTAAAAGGGATTTAAACAAAGTTTGGTTTTGTTTTCTTTTAAAATGCTTAAATTAAAATGGTTATAAATATAACAGTTATAAATAAACTTTCTTTTAAAAATAATCTCTTAAATTAGAATAACTTGTAAATGTAAATAAATAAATTTACTAAATTCATATTTTATATAAATATAAATACATATTTCACAATTTAAAAGAAAATATATAATACATTTATATGATTTTAAAAGTAAGCTATTTATAAAATAAAAGTTTACAAAGACTTCATACTTGTATATTTATCTAAATTCAAAAGCTTATTATTTTAAAAACATTTCATAAATGCATATAAATATAAGTGTCCATATTACATGGATATAAGATATAATTTTTTATAAGGTTTTAAAGACAATTATGCAAAGATAAAATATCTTTAACACTTGTAAACTTTTTAAAATATGCTAGTGACAAATGTAAATTCTTAAGGAACAAGTAGCCTTCATTTTTCATTTATTTGAAATTTAAACATATAAGGGAAAATTTGTTTCTCCTCTTTCAATTTCCAATCTTTTTCTTCTCATTTCTTTTCTTTTCTCCCTTCTTTCAAATAATGGCAAATCAGTGAACTACTTTCAAATCTGAAATTAAAACCAAAAGCAAAATTAAAATCCTATAACTTCAAACCTGAAACTTGATATTCAAATTGGCAAAAAGGTTTTCCATAGCAACTTCAACCTGCAAATTAAAAGGGGAAGAGCAATAGCAAGTTCAACATCAGTTCAACATTTTAAATCAAAAATTTGAGGCATGCAGTAGAGTTTCAATAGCAAGCAATTAAAAGCTTTTTCAAATTTAATGTTCAGGCCTGGAAATTAAAACAGCTGTATTCTTTGCAATATAATTGGTGAGTAAATTGTTTTTAAAAAACAGATGAGTTGAATTCTGTTCCATGCATGTGATGATCTGTGGATTTATCTTGGTGTTGTATGGAAATCATTCAGTTTTTATATTATTGAATTTATAGTTATATTTATATATGTGTAAAAAAAACCTCTAAACACCCTGTTTCTGTTTTTATTTCAGACCAGGATTTATTTCAAAATTCCAAATCTCCCACTAACATAAATACTTGACCTTGATGATTGAATAAAAGTTGTTTGTTATTGTTTGATGAAAATTTTAAAAATAGTTTCTATAAGTTTAAATGTATAAATAGTATTTAAAATGAAAAATACAGCGAAAACTCGATTCATGTCAGAAAATCAATAATCTTAATTCTTGCTTTGAATTATATAAATGAATTAGTTGTTAAAAATATTGATTTTTAACATGAAATTCATAATTTTTAATTTGACAATCAATTGGGAATTTAGTGTTGAAGGGTTTCGGCATTTGGGTGGATTGCTGATTATCAACTCAATAATTTGATTTGAAATCTTGGTTGAAGCTAGTTTGCAAGTTGTTGATTAGGGGAAAAATGCTTTTGAACTTTTCCAATGTCCATGGTGTTCGAATTCAAATGATCTAGGGTTTAGGACCGTGTTTTCTGCGTCTTGATTGCCGAGGCATTTATGACTTGGATAAAGGGTCGGGGTCGATCGCGACGTGGGGAATGGAGGCGAGGTGTTATGGCGATGCTCTGGAGAAGTTACTGGAGATGCCGGTGGCAACTTCATCAATTGCGATGGGGGTTTGCGGTCGATTTTTGCTGCAGTTTTGATGCGTATTGTCGAATTTTGATTCGAGTGGGATTTGTTCGATCTGGGTTGGTTTTCGTGTTTGCACGATATCGAGGGATTGTTGGGGATTGTCGCGACGCTCGCCAGGGGACGGCGGTGTTGGTGCACGTGCACCGTGCACGGTTTGGGTCACTGGAGATTTTGTTTGGGGAAGACGACTTTCTACTCGAAGGGAAGCTCGCGTTTTCTCGTGATCGTCTCGAAGATTGAAGGAGCTGGAATTTTACTCGGGACTGGCTCGTGTGAGTTGGTTTCGAACTCGAGTTTGGGGTGGTGCTATCGGTTATGTTCTGTAAGAAGATAAGTTTACAAGTTAAACTTGTTGTTTTTAATAAATTCAAGGTTTAAGTTTTTTTTATGAAAGAAAATAAGTTTTACAAGTTAAAGTTTGTTCTTTGAAGGATAATTAATTAAGGGTTAATTTATTAATTAAAGATAATTAATTAAATGGTTAATTTAATAATTAAAAGTTAATTATTTAATAATTGAAGGCTGATCAATTATAATTAAATGTTAATTAAATTATTAATAAATGGTTAAATTAATAAATGATTAGAGAATAATTAATCAAAATGATTTGTAAGTTATTAATATTAATTAACCAGGATTAGTAAGTCATAAGTAATTAAATCTGATTTGAATTAATCAGACAATTAACTAATTTTACTTATGGATGTTTGGGTTTTGTTGGATGATTGAATTGTTTGGTATCCCAGATTGCGATGCTCTGTTTGATTTGAGTTTTGTTTAATGTAATTTATTATCTGTGATATATATTTGTAATCTATGAATAAAAGATAAGTGTTATGGTTTGTACCGCTTATCAAATATAAGCGTTATAGTTTATACCGCTTATTAAATATATTGCTGTATTTAAAGTTGTGTTGATTGATGATGTGGCACTTTTATTGTGTAAAAACCCCTAGACCACACTTGTACACACACAAATATGGATTGCACGTGGAAATGGGTTAAGTCACAGATTTTGAAATAGTTTTAAAGATTGAATTTCCGAATCCAAAATAGTTTTAGATTTGAAAGCTTTTGAAAATAAATTTCATAAACAAAAGCTATTTTGAATAACTTGATTGAGTTTGAAATTTAAATAATTTGATTTAAATTTGAATTCAATATGTGAAATTGAATTCCATGATTTGGAAACTATGGTTTAAAAAGGTTATTCAACTTATAAATGTGTTTATATGGGTTTTGAACCATTTAAAAGGTATTGTTTTGGAAATTTGAATTTAAAACCAAGCTTATACTTGAATGGCTTTAACTTATGTAAACGTAATCAGTTTTTTCCGAAAACGAAACTATTTGTTTTCAAATAATAAAAGCTTTCACATAAGAAATGAACTTCCAATTGGTGTTAAAAGGATTTCAAGTCTAAAATGGAAATAGTTTTCCAAGTTATGAATAAATCTTTGGAAATGGGTTTGAAAGCTATAAGCTAAATCTTTGATTTAAAAATTTAATAGAGTTAATCCGAATCGAAATGGAAATTTTTTTGAAATATATGAATGGATCTTTGTGAAACTGGGTGAAACTTTGTGAAATAATCTTTTGTTTAAAGATTTAAAATGGTAATTTGTTTAACCATTTGAAGAAAGATTTTGGGTTTTTAAAAGTTGTGACTTAACTGAAACCCCATATCCTTATATTTTTAAATATTGCGCTCATTATTCGGTTTAGCCGGGGAAGGACCTTGTGTCATATTACCCATTCCGAATAGTGATACAATGTTATGGATTGCATTTGAAGACCGATGTTTAAGACCGGGTGTTTGCGAGAACGTTAGGATAACCTATCGATTGTCTTTGCACCGAGTAGCTACGGTATAGAGATTCCCTAAGTGATGGGAAGTCCGAACGGGATTGTGGATACCCGGATTTGCAAGGGCTTCTTCGAAAGTGCCTTCGGTTCTGTTCGAACCCGGAACAGACTTGTTTGGTTGTATGTCTGACACTACACTTTGAGATATTAAACTGATCTCTATCGAATACATTTCTGCTTGGTGGCGGCGAATTTATTCTCTTAGCTTAACACCCTTCTCTTGAACGTACAAGCTCAGAGGTAATGTAGTTGATATTTATCAGTGATATACTCCCAATTTGGTAGTGTGGCATGCTGAGTGCTGCTGTGTATCATTTGTTGATCAAAGCATGGCTTTTGTATAAAGCATAGCTTTGTGGAAGAGACTGCATCAGGACCTTACACCCCGAAAATGGTCGAAACAGGAAAGATGCGGCAAGGTTATGAGGGTCGCGCCCTTTAGGGTTTGTTATTCCCTTCTGGAAAAGGGTGGTATCATGGTATGGAGCCCAGACACTTACTCATGTGGTCACCGCAGATCTATAATTTTGTGATTGCTTTGTGGTTGTTGGATTAGAGTTACCTCGGATAAAGGTCCCAAAGGACCGGGGGATGGCACGCTCGTGTAGTAGTTACCTAGTTACAGAGGTAACCTGGCCTTGTGTTGGCAGAGATCCGGTTAGGTTCTCGGGACGTCCCTCCAGAGGCGTACCCATAGACTGTAGGAAGTTCCTTAGCCTGACCATTTGTTGGAAATCCAATCAAAACAATACGAGCCCTTTACGATTGCAATTGTATTACCTGCCACCTCAGCTGGTAGCTATAGCTGGCATAATATCATGGTACCTATGTTGGTTAGGATTAGCATTATACTTTCGAAAGGTTTTCCACTATGCATTAGTAATAATATCAAAGAATTTTTCTCATATTAAGCATATTTGACTATCATAAGGAGAAATCTCCTTCAATTCTACGTTTGCATTGTGTGTGTGGCGGGAGACCTTATGGTAGTTTCATTTTCCAAAAAAGCATTGCAGTTTTCAAATTTAGATTATTTTGTTTGCTTTAAAAACCAAATGTTTTGTTTGCTCATACCAGTCCCATGACTGACCTTTCGTATGCTCATACTAGTCCCACGACTAACTTGGAGTTTATTGTTCCTTTCCTAAACTCTGGGTACCCACTATTTTCCCACACGGGCAGTCTAGAGTTGGGTTTTTCAAATAGTCAGGTTTAGTAGATTATCTGGAGCTAGTTCAGTCTTTGAATCAGGAGTGCACTTGCTTATCTTTGTGCATCGTTATTGGGAGTTCGAGGTATTTTTGGATTGGTGCCTTGGAGATGGAGATTACAGATGCTGGAGTTCTTTCTTGAAGAACATCTTGGAGATATTGTTCCGTTGTTGGTGTTATCTTTTGTTTCCGCTACTATTGTCTTGTATCATATCTCTGATGTATATTGATATCTATTGTATCATGCGTTGTATCTTATTGTATCTGATATTGTATCAATGTTGTATATTGATATATGCTATTCATTTCTTCCGTTGTGTTGTACTTAATGTGTTATACGCTCCGGCATGACTAGAATTCCAATGTTTGGATCTGCGGCATTCAAGTACAAGTGGAGTACGGATGTCGATTTTCGAACGCTGAAATTTGGATCGTGACAACTGTTTTTGGGTTGCCGTGATGTGGTTTTATGCAACATTCATCTTGACCCAGTAAATGTGTTTTGACCTTCCGTTGTGGAATACACAAACTGGTTCTTATGATCATACTAAAGGTTTGGTAGTATAGGGGCATTGCTTTTTATAATTAACACACATCTAGAGGCATATGAACTCGGGAGTTATACGTTCATAGTAATCTATATGGTGTGTCTCTAAAGTGGTGGTGTTATTAAATATACTTATACCATTTACATAAGTATATAGAAAAATTTCCAAATATAAATAGTTGAAATGGTTTTGAGAATATATCTTTTTAAAGATAATCTGAAGTAAATATTTGGAAAGTGATTTAATTAATAAAAGATTAATTAAATGGGCATAGTGACTACTTATGTACTAGATTTTATTTGTTCTTTAATAGTCAAATAACCGACTATCGAATTCGGCCAATTTTAGTTCCTTGACTTGATATGGGAACTGACTAGTCGTGCACTTAGCATGAAGCCAACTGATTAGGCTTGATTATTGTTTGGTGTTAAGAATGATGATTTGGGTAGTGCAGAGTGACTATGGTACTCCAACCTACCGAGCTTTCTTCTTGACCGAAGACAGCAAGTTGAAAATGGAAACGTGATAAGTCCATGAGACCTGGTTTCTGTATGAGGCTGAGGGCCGCTTTTCATTGTTGGGCCAGAGAGACTGGGATTGGATTTAACCGAAGACCACTTCGAACCTATACATGTGTTCCAAAGTGCAGAGTTGATTATGATGATTTTAAAGACGGAAATCATCATCATGTAGGACTGCTTGCCACTAGTCATGTTGTTTCATACTATATACATGGTGGTAGTAATGCTTCAGTTTGGAAAACTTCGATACAAGGACTTCTCGCTGCTAATCCTAGGAGTGATTCCCGACATGATGTGGTAGGAGAGTACCTTCGGTTTGCCATGTTCGTGGGCAACTTGTATGAACGGATGTATGACATTGCATTTCTAAGGACCACATATATTGGTTTTTACAAACGTACATCTGTTGATGGTGTAGGAGGTAACTCTTACACTTAACACCCTTCTTTAAGACGTATGAGCTCGGGGTTTGTATTTTCATGGAAATTACTTAGTGCTGTACAAATTGACAATGTGGCATTCAAGTGGGATATGTGCTATGTGAAAGGTAATACATTACCTTAGGCCTCACACACCGGCAATTGCTAAAACAATATCGCTTTAGGGCTATGTGGGTTGCTCCCATGAGGATGTGTTTACATCACCTTTCTATATTATGCTCTATATGTCGAGTTAAATATGTTGTGTATGTTGTGGCCACAGATATGTCGGTTACGACCTGGGTGATGTCATCTTCGGTCCTAGTCGCCACCTTATGGGTTTGCGATGTAGACCTGTTTTGATTCTTAGAGGTTCGAAGATTTTATTCCTCGATACATTCCTCTAGAGATATATTGTACGAAATATGGTCCCTTACCTTGTCATTGTATGAAAATCCAATCTCCAATAAGTGCCTTCAATTTTTGTTTGTAGAACCTTAAATAATTAGGTCTCGAATTTAATATGGAAACAATTTTGCTGAGATTAATAAGTTTACTTCTAAATGTTTTCAAAAGAATGTCATTAAAAATAATATTGTCAAAATCTCCACGGCAAAATGTTTTGGTTATTGTAAGGAAAAAACCCGTTTGTTTTTATGTAAAAGAGAAGTTTTTGGAAACTTCTATAAAATTTAGTTGAGATGTGCTTTCTCATGCTGGTTTACCAGACTGATCTGGGCGTTCTTCCCTTTTAATGCTCGGGTCAGACCGAGCATATTTACAAATTTAGATTGGTTCTTTGGAGCTTCAGTAGACAAGCCGGGGGACTTCAGGACTTATTCCAGTATTTTTTATTTTTCCGCTGCCTCAGTTGTTAAAATTATCATCATTTGTGAGGACATATTGTTATAATTGTTCGAGCTAATGATTAGTTATTTGTGAACTCTGATTTGATATATGTATATTACATTCTCTCTTTTTTGAAAATTATTGATCTCTATTGTATATTGTTCTGTTGCGTTATGAAATTCTATGTTGTTTAGTTTTCTTCTCATTCTCTTCTCTCTTCTTCTTCTTTCTTTCCCATAACTATTCACATCTTCATTCGGTTTGAGTAGGACATGTATGGTTTATTGTCAGCTCGAATTGTGCGGATTTGCATGTCGTTACAAGAAAGATGCCTTTAAACAAATTGATCTTTGAAAAACAAAGTAATTAAGAACTTAAACCTCTTTTTGGATAATTAATTACAAGTTAAATCCTTTTTAAAAACACAATTAAATCTTTATTAAGTCTTAACTTAACTATTAATTAAGAAATAATAAACCTTTAATAAATAATTTATTTATAAATTAAACCTTAAATTAGTATATAATTCGAATAATAAAACACTTGCTTAATAATTAATGAACAATTAACCCTATACTTAATTAATAATTAATTAAAAATAAATCGTATACTAAATTAATAATTAAATAACAATTAATCTTACTTAATTAAAGATTAATTAAAATTAATCTCACTTTTAAAGATAATTAATCTCCACTTAATTATAATTAATATACCATGTTTAATACTTAATTAATTAATAACTAATTAATAAATCCTTAATTAACTTCTTAATCATTACTAATTAAGTTTTATAAAACATTTCCAAAGTGTTTAGGTATAAAAACTTAATTTTTAAAAAGTGGACTTTTTAGCGAAACTGCATCCATAGCGACTACCTCTATGAATGCATAGCTTCAAAGCTTGTTTTGGTTCTTTCTTTTGAAAACTTAACTTATGGAAGCTTACTAACTTTATCAAACTTTAAGTAAGTGTTTTGAAAACTAAAACAAAGCAGAACTTTAAAAATGATTTTGATTTTTAAAACTAGAACTATGGTTTCACATAAGGATTTCAAATCGCCATTACCATACAAAGGTGCTAACTTTTTATAGCATGCAACCATATAGTCATATCCATAACATAAATACACATGCCACATTCAAAACAAAAGCAAGACCATATCTTTACAAGCATAAACAACATTTGGACTTCAAATTTACATTAAGTTAAGCATGACTTATGAAGTTAAAACTCTTAATTTAAAACCAAAGTTTACTCACCAAAACATAGCCAAAACAAAACAAATCGAACTATAACTTTGGAAAAAGCTTTGATCTTTGATTTATTTTTATAAAAACTTGATTTTATGTCAAGGATGGACACACATGGGCTTGGCCATGATGCCTTGAGCTCAGTCTGTGATGTCTTAGGGTCGGCCAAGATGCCTTGTGGAAGTGGGTATGACTTTGATTTATGAAGAAGAAAGTGTTTAAAAGGATTTTTAAGCATTTAAAGTGGAAAAAGAAAAGAAATTTTTAACTTTGAAATTTTAGAAGCCATCAATATTACTTTGAAAGCATAAAAGAGGATGTAATTTTTTAAAAAATGGTTGAAAATGAAATGGTGGAGGAAATAGAGAAAAGTTGAATTAGTTTACATAAAATGAAAGTATAAAATTACCTAAATGCCCTTGAAGTACCCACCCTCCTCTCAAATTTGGACACATCATCACCATCCACTTCCTTCACCTAGGTACCCACATTGCCTCCCCATGAACCACCTTTTATCTACCACGTAATACCCCTCTTGTACTTATGTTGTGAATGGATTTATGACATTACATTCGTTTTTATCTTATTTTTGAAATATTGGATAAAAGTCACATATTTTCTTTTTACTTAAGTGAACATATTCTTTCCTCTTTTTACACACTTAATTTAGTCCTTATTAAATTTTATAATTGTGAGTTTAAGTGTACTAAGGTGTTCACAAGATTTTAGACAACCTTTAAATGATCGAAAATCTAGATTTTTGAAAAAGTTTTCCAGTCACATTTTATAATTTATTTTCAACTAATTATTCTTGTAAACCAAATTCAAAAATGAATATTCTATCATTAGTTATAAATTAAAATAAGGATTTTTTAATCTTTAAAATTATGAATTAAATATTCTTAGATCAAAGCGACAAAATTTTGGGTTGTTGCATTCTTCCCCCTTAAAAAAAATTTCATCCCTGAAATTTTACCACATGAACACCCAATACTATTTATAAGTTCGCATAATATTTATAAATCATCCATATGAAAAATCTTATTTGATTTTGACTCGAATACATTACTTTACTTCCAACCTAGCATCACTCACCCGATTCACTGGTGCGGACTCCGATCAAGCTTATTGACTAAAAACCTCTGTTCTCTGTACATAGCTATATACTATGATAGAAAACTTTGATTTTCTATCAAGAACCCTCATTAAGTGATCGCTGTCAAAATCAAGTGATAAACCCTTATCCAGAATGGTGTAAAGCACCTCAAGTCATGTACTCGAATCTTGGATCAAGAATCATATGAGAAAGGGAAATAATCTATTTACACCCTATGTACTCATCTAAAGGTTATTATTTACCCATTTACCTTCTTACCTTCCCACAAATATTATGAAATCATTTCATAATAATTCCAAGTTAAGTATAAACATTTCTAAATGATATAATTTATTTATGAAACCTTTCATAAAATCATCTAAATTTATTAACTTTTATAATACCCTCCTATATCATAAGAGTATATATACACAAACATCTAATTTTTAATTCTATTCACTTTTAACTATTCAGATGTAGTCCCAAATAATTTTGGGTCTTACAAACTTAGTCGACTAATTCAACCTATTACCCATTTAGTTTGGCAAGAAGCTAAAAAGAGTAGGATATTGGTGTCCAAACTCCATCCTAGAGTCTACTTTTTCTTGGACACCTCCAAGGTAAAGGTGTTTATTAGCGGTCCAATAACATTAAATACTATTTTACCTCCTAAGTGTTAAAATCCAAACGACACTGTTTAATGAAACCAAATTTATTAAACCTTCTTTTAAATTAATTCAACTTTGAACCATTATTTAATAACCATTTTAAATCAAGATACCTTTACATCCTAAAAACTTAGAAGCCAAATACCCAGGTTTTATTTCAAAAATCTTTTGAAATAATACTATATATTTTATTCATAGAAAATATACATATAGCATATGTAACCCAAAAATGATACTAAGAAACTGGGTACAACCAAACAATATCATACATTCCCTTACCTAAAAGGGTAATACACAAGAGAAGTATTTACCATTTGTATACATCTTTTTCCCATTTTAAGTTATTTTCGGGCCACTCGAACTATTAGCTTAAAAATACTTATTTTATTTCAAAACTCCCTTTTTGAAACAATACTTTACATATTTCCAACAAATATTTATTACCAGCTTGCTTTGGGTTCGTTCAGATATGAACTCGTTTCAATCGTATAATGATAGAGAGAATAATTTACTTAGTGCTATACTATTACAACATTCGCTTAGGCAAACATATGATCGTCACTTATAAAATAATTCTGATTATCCCAAAACAAATCGAGACTCGTTACCCGAACCAATCCAAAGAAAATAATTCTTAATTAAAAATTTTGTTTGTACTTATACCAAAATACATTCAAATAGTACTATTATTACTTTCCAAAACCTCGAAAACCATATTTAAAGCACCGGGATTTAAGTCCTTAAATTTCCTACTTAACTCTTTTTATTTTATCAACCTATCTTATAACTCAATCTTTACAAAACCTTCTTCTATAAAATCAATCCTAAATATTCTAACTTTAATAAGCATCCTTTATTAAACCAAATCCTTAGCCCAACATTAACATCGAACGCCTTATAGTCAAATTGTGAAACTTAATTCACAAGATATTTGTTTCGATATTGCCCCAAATTCCTATTTATCCAACACATGATTTAAAAAAGAAAGCTACCTATAACATTCAACAACAGCCAATGCTCAAACTAGATGAGCATGGCTACACCAAACCCTAAATTTTAATAATATAATATTATCATTTCCTGGCAATGAGCACCTCAAAATACTATACTATTTTTGAAAATCATTCTTTTATAGATAAATTATAATCCTAAGTAAAATTATTTTATTTACCAAATTTAAAACAATATTATGTCAGTTGGCCTAGTTCAAGTGTTTAAGAACCCTATCAATAACGTTAGCTACTCATATTGACCAGAATCCATAAGTTACTCAACAGGTCAATCATCATAATATAAAATAATTTTATATCACTAACAAATGCGCACTCTAATATAATACACTCAAACTCATTCTAGGGTGTCACTTACCATATCTCTAATGTGATTACCCCACCAAAGCCAAGGTTCTCGCTTAACCTTCAGCTCTGATACCAAATATTACAGCCTGCCTTTTCGATCCTTAGAAGTTGACACTAATACATCCACGATATTCACGTGTCGAAAAACTGAGTGCCGAAAAGACAGATGGTTAAGGGAAAGAAGAAGAAAGAAGACAAGAAGAAACTAAATAACAAAAATCTCACACCACATTGAGTAATCTATAATATAACAACGATCTTTACAAAAGAAAACTTTTATATACATACATCCATCAGAGTACTAGCCTATCATAGACTTGATAGTTATAACACATATCCCTATAATTTCTAACAAATACAACAAAGCCATGCAGTGGTATATAGAGAAATACGTAGATACGCCTTGGCCTCCAGCTCGTCTCCGGAGCTCCAATGCATTCATAGTTAATCTGGAAAATATGCTCGGCCTAACCTGAGCATTATAATAAAATAACTCCTGATTCAGTCTGGTAAAACCAACGTGAAAAACTAAAATCATAAAAAAATTATTATCACTTATGAAATTCTTTAAAAACAATGGTATCTTGTAAAACCACGCTGCACATAAACATGAATGGGGTTTTATGTTACTATAACCAAATCACTTTTATTATAAAATCTAGTGATATTATCACAATGTCTAAGGGTTTAAAGTAAATATATCAAGTAGCTGTAATGTGTGTACATGACAACAATAATAGGTATATAATCAAGAACCGAAGGCGCTTATTGAAGAATGGATTTCCAACAAATGGCAAGTTAAGATACAACCTGTCGAAAATTTGTACGCCTCTACATAAAATGTATAACGAGATCGAAAACCTTTCAACCTCTGCCAACGCAGGTGTAACGACCCGCAGTTCCATATAGTTTAGGTTGACAATAAACCAAACATGTTCAACCCAAATTGAATGAAAAGGCAGATGATTAATGGTCAAAAGAAAAAAATAAGATTGAATAGAATCTCTCACTAATGGAATTACGTATATTATCTCAATAATCTTTACAGCAGAAATTTTTTAAATACATGTATCAAAGTCTATCCTAAGCTTAACCTGGATAGTTATAAATACCTGTCTTTATAAATGCTGAAAGACAATAAACACCACGAAAAAGTAAACTACTTCCATAAGTTGATGAAGATCTCCATCTCTCATCTGAAAACTCGAAGTGTCTTCAGCTAATCGTGAAACTACTTGGACCTGACCCAAATATTAAAAATACCCGTATCGGTCTGGCAAACCAATGTGAGAAACACAAATCATAAATGTATACGATAGTGTCATAGATCGATTTTGATGCCAAACAAAACCTTTGGAAAGAAGAGTATCTCATAAGGCCACGCTGCACATAAACACGGATGAGTTTTTACCTTCTCATAACGAAAACATTTTTATCAAATTATCTGATATTACTTGTAATGACATTGCTTTGAAAACACTTTTCAAATAACATATTAAAATAGCCGGAATTGTTACATTTTTCAAATTTGATAGCATATTTAGGTATACAATCAAGTCCGTAAAGGTATGTGTTGGAGAATGGAATTCAAACAATGATATGGTAAGGGACTACTTCTAATAGTATATTTCTAGAGGAATGTACCGAGGAACGACCCCGCTGCCCTCTACCAACACAGAACCTGCCGATCTCTACCACAGATAGTATCGAATATGTCATTACCCTGGTCGTTCCTAACTAATCTGTGGCCACAACATACACAACAAACTCGATATATAGAGGAAAATCTAGAAAGATGATAGACATCTCCTAATGAGAGCGACCCACCTAGCCCTGCTATATCTACCCTATTTTTTCCATTACCAATGTGTGAGGCTTGAGGTAACGTTTTACCTTCCACATGAAAAATCCCACTTTGAATGCCACATTGTTATTTCCGATGACGCACTAACTGGTTTCTACAAAAGCATAACCCCCAAGTTTATATGCCTCAGAGAAGGGTGTTAAGTATAAGAGGGGCTGCTTCCTACAACACCAAACATATGTACTTTTGTAAAAACCAATATGCGTGGTCCTAGAAATGCGATGCCAAACATTCATCCATACAAGTTGTCTAGGAATGGAACAAACCAATGGTACTCCTACTACATCCTGTTTGGGAATCACCATTAGGATTTGTCGCGAGTAGTCCTTGCATTGAAGATTTTAAATGAAGGTGCTACTACCACCATATGTATATAAGATGGAAATACGAGTTTAGTGGCAAGCTGCCCTACATTATGAGGATCTCCATCTTCAAAATTATTGTCTTCAACATGTCTTAACTTTTGAACACGTATATTGGTTCGAAGTGATTTTTGAATAGGAATCATCTAAATCTAGTCCCAGTCTCTCCGAACCACTTATTGATAAAAGAACGTGTATATGTGATGTGCACGTAAATTTGCATATTTTTACCACCATATTTAACTTATTTAAATTAAATAAATGATCATATCGGTTATTTTAACTGGTTTAAACCAAATTCAAATTATTTTCAAATTGTCACATATTCATCTTCATATAGGGGGGAAATGATCATTTTTGTGCATACGCTAAATTGAGAAAATTTAATTGTAAATTTCTATATTATTTTGTAGGAATTTAATCTCGATTACAAGTGGTTTCATGAAGGAATATGCATGCTCAAAGAAGATACAAAAGAACGAAGATGTAAATAATTCAAAGTGAAGAGCATGGAGGACCCCATCCACTTACCTTGATTTTCATTTAGAAGCTAATGCACATGCTAAAAGGCCATTAAAGGTTCATGTACATTTAAGTGGGGGATTATTAAAACTAATGATAAATTGGCCACCACACTACCTCAAGGGAAATTTGGGCATTCTCCATATATAAGAATTAGGGTTTAACACTTGTATAAATACCCCTTATGTTTCATGTAACCTTCTTCCTTAGTCTTTCTTAGTTTTAGTTTAGGCTGAAAAATATATCAAACTCCCTTCTTTCTTTTCATGGCTACTTAGCCATTTTTTATTTACATGTAACTTTCTTTTTCTTATGCAATTTAATTACTTATTCAGTTTACTTTCCCTATTCATTTACTTTGATGTTGGTAGTGTATATTTACATTCATGAAAAGTAGATTAGTTTTAATTTTGTTAATTAGCTTCTCTTTTCCATTAGCTTTCATTTTCCTTTCCTTTTGCTTTCATGTTGCTAGCTACATTCATTAATCAATTGACACATATGAGAGGCTAAACCCCTTCAATTTATGAGTAATGAAGCTCTCAAATTATGTAGCTTGAACTATTTGTTAATCCATGCTTTCTTTTTGTGCTTAATGATGATCAATAAAGTATTTTATTTGTTGTTCTTTCTTTGAATTTGACAGCCTATATTGTTGACACCAAACAGGCTATGCTTAAACAATCACTAACACAAATGCCTCTTCATCAAAATATGATTATGGAATAAGAAAGTGATTTGAAATTCAAATTTGGTGGTCTATATTTCTAATCAATGTTTAATAGGCCATACTTAAAATAGATTTCATTTTCATTGTGAAGTTTCATGAAAGTTAGTAAGTGGTTTAAGGGGTGTGTTATAGTTTGATGGCTTATGTTGGCTAATCAATAGCATAAATATGTCATACTTATGATAAGCACATCCATTAAAGCACTAATGACCATAAAAGAGAGATCACGATTTCATATGTGTTGAACTACATGATTTAGAGAGTGGATTTATTCTCTAAATTGTTACTTAACTCTTATATTTGCTTCTCTTTTCTTTTAGTTAGTTGGTTAATTCTCTAATTCTCTAGCTTAACTTTCAATCAACTTTGGTTAATTTGACTGAATAGATTTTTAAAATCAACAATTCCTTGCGGATCGAGCCATATTCGCCACGTACTACGATAGTACGTCGTGCGCTTGCATTATAAATTTTATTATAAAATTCATTCGGCTATTTTCTAGTTCATAGAACTTTAGTTGACGTGAATAAGTTTTTGGCGCCGTTGACGGAGAGTTGCTTTGATTTTATTTTTCTATTCTTCGAATTATTTTCGTTTACTTTTTGTGTTTTAATTTTGTGTGTGTGTTGCATATTAAAAAAAATTGTGTTGTGTGATTTTTGTTTACATTTTGTTTGCGTTTTGTTTTCTAGTTCTAGTTGCATTTTGCATTTGATATAAAAAAAATACACAAACATTTCTCCAAATTTATATTGCATTTCATTTCTTATTGTACAAATTTACATTGCATTCTCAATTTTCAATTACACTCGCATTTCATCAATTTCTATTTTCTATTTACATTTTACACTTCTCTGTTACTGTTACACTACCTCTACTATTTCCTCTGTTTACTGTTCTCTGCATAGTGATACAAGCCATCACCAAACACTCCTTCGATCACCATACTCCTCTTCACATAACAGCTTCTCACTGCCTGCATGACTACACTACCATATCTCTAATCAACCACCATACCCCTTCCACTCAACTACAATCTCTGCTCAAACATACCACTCTGTTACACTTTTCTCTGACCATTGCCAATTCATCACCAACATTTGTACATCACCATTAACCCCAATCACTACTCCATACTACAGTGTTGCCAACAAAACTGCACCTCACATTTCCACATTCACTTGCAAGCATCTCAAAACCACCGCCCACAGTTCCATCATACTCAAGCATACCCTCTATTGCCACTACCTCAGACATACCCTCTGTTCCATCGCAACCACAAACCAAGAAAATATTCATTCACTTGCAACCACCCGAAACATCTCTATGCAACTTGCCTTGCCAAAACTATCACAACAATTCAACCCAAACTCACAAATCCTGTCACACTTCACTACAGATCATCATCTACTTCTAGTCACTTACCTCCTCATCACATTACAACCATCAAATATACATCATTCTTTTGGCAAAATTCATTCCATCACATTCAACTGCCCAAACCTACTGCATACGTTTGCCAACCTTACTGCCTACAATCTCGACACTACTACTCACTGTACTCGGCAACTTCACCTCAAACTACTACCCATACATGAGTGAAAATTTTCAATCAGTGAAAATCATCAGTCAACATTCCACATTCAATCTATAATTGCTTCACAAATCCCATTGCATTTTCCCTGTATACATAACGTCGGCTAACTGATCAACTGCAATACAAGTTCACTTTACAAACTATGATGACCCGGAATTTTGGGGAATATAAATTTGATAATCTTCATTAATAATAATTTAAATTTGAAAATATTGGTTTAATAATTTTCTTTTATAATTATTTGATATGGCAAAATTTATTATTTTCAAAGCTAATAAAAATGTTTCTTAATTATAATGTATATATATGTATATACATTGTGGATAGAAAGCTTTGGTTTGAATTTAATAAAAGATATGTTTCGAATTATAATACATATACATATATATATATATATATATGAATATATTGTGATTTGGAAGATTTTGTTTGAATTTAATATAATACCTTTCAAAAGCTATTTAAAGTTAATTCTATATTTTCAAAACACAAGATAAATAGCTTAAGTTTAAAATGAGATTTTATAAAAAGGTTTAATATACTTTTCTTTTATATTTGATAAAAAGATTTAGTTTGTATATATAAAAGTTTTAAATATAAATAAGTATAGTTTGTATATAAACATAAATTGATATAAACATATATTAATAAAACATAAGTATAAATAATAAACATAAACATAAATTCATATTACATAAATATAAAAGAATAAGAGATTTTTAAAGCACGGGTTTAAACATAAATTTCTTGTTTTTAGCATTTGTAAAAAAATATAAAACATGCATTAACATTTGTATCTTATATATGCCTTGTAGTTAACAAGTGGCAAGATTTGTTCTTTGAATTTTAAATTTTAAATAATAGGTATTAGAGAATAAGCTGATTTATTTTTCATCAACTTTATCTCATCTTCTTAAAAATTTCACAGTTCCTTTTCTCTTCATCTTTTCAAAATTTAAAAGAAACTGAAAACTAAAACTAGAGAAGATTTAAACAACAATAACATCAGTTTTCACACCTTCAAACTGAGCAAAGCAATTCAAAGATTCAAATCAAACTATTTCAACTCAACAACAAGCTTACAAGCAGTAGATCAAGCAAGTTCAATTTCAACTCAACAGAAATAGTTTCAAAATCAAGCATAGATCTAACTTAAAAGCAAGCTTCTGTTTCAACAAAACAAGTTCCAGATTTTAAGCCTGCTCTCTGTTTTCTTTCTGAAAATGGTGAGTAAACCTTCTTTTAAAAACAGTTTTTAAAATCTGTTCTTATGTTTGATACATATGATAATTGTTGTAGAAATGTAGTGAATGATGTTTATATGCACGAATTCATATATGCATGTATGAATATGAGATGGCTGGTCTGTGCTAAAGAATGAACCTACCTCTGTTATATTACAGGCTTCATTTTCATATATAAAAATTTATATCTTCCGCTGTAATCAATTTTGGGTTAAGATGTATAAATGGAAAATGACTATTACAATGTGTTATAAATTTCTAAAAATAGCATCAAGTATTTACGTGTAGTAATTATTTCAAAATTTGGAAATTACAGTAGAAAATTTATATAAGTCAAAAATCAGTGGTTACGAATTCATGTTTGAATTTCATGAATTGATTCGTAACAGTAAACAATAATTTTTAATAGTAATTTCTAGATTTTTAGGAGAATAATTATCGAGTTATCTCGAGTTGAGCAGATTTGACATTTTTTGTCATTTTCCTACGAACGACGGCTAGTTGGTGGATGTGATTGTTGCAAAAGGAGGTGTGAAGGATGGGGAGCATCGGAAAATTAGTGGTGGTATTTTTAGATGGCCGTGGAAACCAGTCGGCATCGAACTAGTGTTCGATTGCTAGGTTTGGATGGAGTTGATTTTCGAGGTCGTGCGACGTCGTTGGATCACCGGAGGCGATCGCGAGGGGTGGGAACATCGTGTGGGTCTGTAATGCAGCTTTGGTCGGAAGGACGTGAGCTTCGGTGGACGAGAGCTTCGTCTGTGAGAGATTTTAGTCGATTGGGATGGTTCCAGTTTTGGATCGATCGACTCGATTTCGTTTTGCTGCCGATTTCGTCGAACTGTAACCACCCGTATATTTGTACCATTTGAATTGAGGTTATTCCAACTTGTCAAATTAAATAATACAAAAAACGAATCATAAATGGAGTATATATATATATGAGAATCATCGCAGAATCACAGAAATATAACATCACAGAATAGTGCAGCGGAAATACAACATAGTCATAAGAGTAGTTCATCAAGCTACCCATAAATACAACAATGTCTCAGATAAAATAAAATAGAACAACATAGATGTCCATTAGTCCAAATAGAAAGATCAATTCTGATAAGATAAGATAGTGATAGTCTTCGGTCTTCAGCTCCAAGTAGAACAGCAGCAGCAATCCTCGGTCCGATCCGAGCATAAGCATAAACAAACACTCGAATTCGGACATATATTTTTATACAGATAATATGATTCAAATGCAAATAACAATAACTCAAAGATGAATGGAATAACATCTTTAAGGATCCGTTAAACTATTTATACATAGTAATGTACGATAGATAGATAATGTCTAACAGTAAAGTAAAATATCAAAATAGTGTTAAGGCGTTACCATTGTCCCCCTTAACACATTTTATATAGAATTATAGACTATACAGCACTATAAACTCCACCGTAAACTAGTGGGATTTCAGGGAGTACTCCATAGGTATAATACAAAACAAAATCGTAGTGGTCGCGTATATGGGAATACAAGTATGACAAGGCACATAAGGCAATACCCAAGGTAGTGAAACTACCGTTTGCCTGATCCGGACTGGTCAGAAAGCATCGCCGCAACGACCGCAACATCGCGAAACAACACTCCAAGTTCAAGGGTGTGCACCAATCAATCACAAAGTAAATGAGTAGTTTACGAAGAAGTGTGTTCGCTCGAGGTAGCTAACCCCATTTAGCCCGGCACGGCTCCTGTTTTAGTCATTTCCAATTTGACACAAGTGTCAAGGCTATCCATTATCGTTCTCTTTCTTCAGTCATCGTGTACGTCTTTCCAACCACTTCATTCTAGATCACACTCTGCATATAGTTATTAAAGTGGTTTTTGGTTTAGACAGTGAGTATGTCCCTAACCGATTCTGTTTTCTTTAATAACCTTCGTAATTAATTTACCGATTGGTCGTTTAATATCTTTCAATACCAATTCAATTTCAATTTCAATTTCAATTACAATTCGTAATTCAACATTTCGTTAGTCTATCAAAATCAAATTCCAAAATTTACGTTTCATAAATTCACAATTTCATTTCAAAATTTCTAAAATTCAATTTCAAATTTTCAATTTTAAAACGATTCAAATATTCATTTAATTTCATATATAAGTTCATTCCATAATCATTTAACTTGATTTAACGTTCAAGTCGATTTATCCTCAATTATCAATTTCATTCGATATTCATTAATTTAATTATCATTTAAACAATTTCCATTAAATTTCTAATTCATTAAATTTACTTCTTAAGTTCAACTTCATTATCAAAGCTTACAAATTTAATTTAAATTAAATTTGTCAAATCCAATTCTTTAAATCTCAAGTCTTCCATTTTTTTTGGATAAAACACATTTTTATTTCTTGTTTAAAGAAATTCAAATACATTTATTTATTTCCTTCCTTACAAATTCACACTCAGTTTATAAAAGGATTCAGTTTCACTTATTCAAGAATTTCAATTTCACTTAATAAGAAAATTCAATTCAATTTAAATTTTAATAATTCAATCTCATTAACTATCCAATAATTTCAAATCTTAATTATCACTAATTCCAAACTTAATTATTAATAATTTTAAAACTTAATTATTAATAATTTCAAACTTAATTATTAGTGATTTCAAATGATTAATAATAATTCCAAATTAATTATTGCTAATTCCAAAACTTAATTATTAATAATTTCAGACTTAATTATTAAATAATTCTAAATTTAATTATTAAATAATTAAATTTTAAACAATGTTCTTTTGTCAATTACAACGTTAACATTTGTTTCAATTCAAATATTCACATTTACATTCATTCGAAATTAAACTCCAATTTTATTCAAAACCATGTTATCAGTCAAATAAAACTTTATTTTAATTAAATCAAAAATTTGACCAATCGGGTTTAATTTAATTTCCTATCCTAAGTCAAGGTTATTTGGGTATCTATCATTTCAACCCGATTCCATTTCAAATCAAAATCAAAGCATACAAAGGGAACTTGTAGTGTGATAACTGGGATGGTATCAAAGTAAATAAACAAGCAATATCATCCATACATAACAATTCAACAAATTATTTAAATAATCCCGAAATAATCGTATTAATTTACATTTGTTATTTATGCAAATTAATATAATTATTTCTAGAATCTACACTATCATTTCATGTATATTAAAGATTATTACATTACGGTTTTTCACTTGTCATTCAATTTCAATTTCAAGTTTACACTACAACAATTAATCCGATATACGTTCAATGGTTCAAAGTGTAATTAACCAATTTCTACGTGTCAATTTAATTAACAATTAAAAGGGTCAAGTTTAACTAATCAAATTTAACATATGAAGGAGTCAAGTTTAACAAATCAAAGTTCGACATTATAATCCATTTAATTTGTTAACTATCCTATTTCAAATTTAACTTGCAAATTATTTGTCACTTAACAATGACAATTAACATCCAATTCAACATCACATAGTAATCATTCATCAATTCAAACTTGCATAAGAATATAGTCGTGAAAATTAATTCACCTTTCGTGGATAAAGAAATTGACCCAAAGTAAGAAGAAGCACGAATAGAGTCGGCACAATGCGAACAACGGACATGTAATATCGACAAAAGAAAACTTTATAAATACAATGAACGTTTGTATATAATTTATAAATTATAGATGTGCTTACCGATAATAAAGGAAAGAACGAAGGCTGGGAGATTGATGCTGCTACGAAAGAACTCAGACAGTTGATGCAACAACAGAGAGAAGGAAACGGTTACTATTTACTCAACAAATCGATACCGTTCAGTTTCTTTTTTTTTCCAAACATCAGTCATTTTTAAAAAAAAAAACAAAACACACTCAACACTTTACGCTCACACAACACGCACACACCAACATGCACGCATACACCGTTTCACTTTTACTTTTTCATCTCTGTTTTTTTTTCTTTTTTTAATACTTTTTTTTATAAAACACGCACACACAAAAAAAAACACAGCACGCACACTCAATAACGAACGCACACGACCAAGTTCATGCACACAACACATATTCTTCATTCTTTGTCCCCCAGCAATAAAACATCCTCATGCACATTTCTCTTCTTTTGCTTCATCACAACCTTCCTCTACTTGCTGCCAACCTCCAACTCACGCCCTTCTTTTGATTTTTTTTAAAACAAAACACACGCACACACACAATACCATACTGCAACCGCCTACACCTGAAACCCACACGCATCTCACACCCCATGCATGAACACACGTTCTCTTTTTTTATTTATTACAGGCCGATACCAAAATGCAACGGTCACCTCACATGCGTATGAACCCCCCATGCTCGGCCATCCCTTTTCTTTCCAAAAATAATAATAATAATGTACAAGTAAGAAGAGGGAGGAGGGGCGGAGCTGTAGAGGCGTGGGTTGTATCTGGGTGAAGATGGGTGGAAGAGTTGTTCGGCCATGATTGTTGAAAGGGAAGGTGGTGTGTATTTTGATATATGAAGTGAGTGGAGAGAGAGGTGGACATGCTTCCCAATTTATCAGCTTCTTTTAATTTTTTTTTTTATATAATCTGTGACAAAAAAAAGAGAAAGAGTATAAGTGAGGAGAAAATGGGAGATGGAGAGATGTACCTGATGAAGTTTTGTAAACTGAAACAGTACGTTTTCCTTTACACTTTATAAATTTCAAGTAAGAATAAATATTTCTTTGAAACCTCAAACGTCCTTCCCATTCCCAAGTCTCAACCACCAACCACCAAATGAATGCACGACAATTAAAATAAATATTCAAATTTTTGAATGGGTACAAGTTGTTTTCTTTAGTTTGGGCTGAATACCGTTTAACCGGTCCGCCCGTAACGGTTAAATTAACGCAACGGATTATGTCGGACTCCGATTCGTGCAAATAAATATACTGTTATGATCAGTGCGACGATGCGCTTCCAACGGTACACAGATTATTGAGATACGATGGTTTTATAACATTTCGAATTACGCCGCTTAAATTGTACGATTTGCAAAACAATTTAAACGGAGCAGGCGATTTCAGTTTTAGACGAAATGAACTACATCATCTTGATCAGAATAATGTTTACAGCATAACTGTGTAAAAATATTTGGATTTGAAAGATAAATTTTACGCAGCTTTATATGAACTGATATACAGCAAAACGTGAACGAAATTTACTGTAATATTTTACAACGAAACTTTTTCTATATTCATATCTAACTAGACGTATCTCATAAATAATGTTTGGACGTTAATTGAGCTCGTTTATAAATTTCAAAACTTTATAGTAAACGATGGATTTTAAAAAATTTAAACTGGGTCGGAAATTCAGGGTCGTTACAATCTCCCCCACTCAAAACTTTTCGTCCTCGAAAAGGAACGAGACGAGTGAAGTAGGAATGAGGTAAACAGAAAAGTCAAGATAGATTTTAAGAAATTCGAATTATACCTGAAATTAGTAATTCAGGGTTTGAATCTCGAATACTACCCTCAGTTTCCCATGTACAATCTCGCTCATCTGCACTCCATTGGACTTTGACGAGATTTACTGACTTCCTTCTGAGTTGCTTTGCCACACGATCGACTATCCGAAGTGGCTTTCGCTCAATAGTCAAATCAGGCTCGATACTATTTCTTCCATCTGAGCAGTGAGAATGGTCATAGATGGATCGTGTACAACTTTGCACAGATGTTTGACGTGGAACACGTTGTGCACACCGGTGAACTTCTCTGGTAATGCAACTCTATAGGCCAATGTTCCGACTCTTTCCGTAATCTCAAAGGGACCAACAAATCTCGAAGCTAGCTTCCCTTTCCTTCCAAATCGAACAATATTCTTCAAAGGCGACACTTTCAGAAACACTTTGTCTCCTACACTGAATTCGAGCACTCTTCTCCTTTTGTCAGCGTAGCTCTTCTGTCTATCCTGTGCCATCATTATTTTCATCCCGATTTCTTCGACTTTTTCAAAAGCTTCCAAAATTATTTCTGAACCAAGCACTAATCGATCACCCGACTCGATCCAACAAGCTGGCGATTTGCACAGCCGTCCATATAAGGCTTCGAATGGTGCCATACCAATGCTTGCCAGTTTTATTACAGATGATTAATTCAAATTCAAATATACTTATTCAAATTTGAAATTCAATTTCTTTACCTGGTAACTATTATTATAAGTGAATTCAACCAAGTGAAGATGGTCTTCCCAGGATCCACCAAAGTCAATAATACACGCTCGGAGAAGGTCTTCCAAAATCTGATTTACCCTCTCAGTTTGGCCATCTGTCTGAGGGTGACATGCAGTGCCCAGATTCAGTTTGGTGCCCAAAGTATCCTGAAATGCTTTCCAGAATTTACTGGTGAAAATAGGATCTTGATCGTATACTATACTGGATGGTACACCATGAAGTTTAACAACTTCTCTCATGTATATCTCGGCCAAACTCGAAGCCGTACGAGTGGACTTGACTGGAATAAAATGAGCGGATTTCATCCGTCTATCGATAATCACCCAAATGCTTTCGTTACTCTTTCTAGTCCTTGGCAGCCCATCAATAAAGTCCATAGAAATTTGCTCCCACTTCCATCCTGGAATCTCTAATGGTTGAAGTAAACCAGCTGTCTTTCTGTGATCAGCTTTAACTTGCTGGCAAGTTGTGCATCTTCTGACATAGGTAGAAATATCGCGCTTCATCCCACTCCACCAATATAGCTTCTTCATATTCTGGTACATTTTAGTAACACCGGGATGAAATGAAAGTGAAGATTGATGGTTTTCTCTCAGCACTTCCTGCCTAAGACCATCAACATTAGGGACACAAATGCGATTATCAATTCTCAAGACTCCGTTACTGTCAACATGTGCACCCAATTTATTATCAGCATTTCCAACTCTACCGAGAACCATTTCTTTGATGCGATAAAGCAAAGTGTCCTCGTATTGCTTGGCTATAATACGATCCATAAGAGCTGGGGAGACGGAAAGCTGGAATAACATTCCTTCAACAAGATTGCAACACGCCATTGCTTGATTTCTGCTCAAAGCATCGGCTACGGCATTTGCTTTCCCTGAGTATAATTAACATCAAGATCATATGCAGCTAAAAATTCGAGCCATCGAACTTGTCTCTGATTCAAATCCTTTTGCGAGAAAATGTATCTCAATGACTTGTGATCAGTGAATAACTCTAATTTGGTTCCCAATAGATAGTGCCTCCTTAGCTTAAGCGCAGATACAACCGCAAGAAGCTCTAAATCGTGAGTTGCATAATTTGCTTCATGGGTCTTTAACTGACGATCCGCATAGCAACAACCTTTCCTTTTTGCATTAAGACTACTCCTAATCCATCCCGGCATGCATCAGTATAGACGGTCAATCCTTCACTACCGTCAATAACTGTAAGAACTGGGGCAGATGTCAATCTTCGCTTCATCTCATTGAAAGCTACTTCACACTTTTCACTCCAAATAAATTTCACATTCTTTCTGGTCAGTGCGGTAAGTGGGGCAGCAATATGAGCAAAGTTTTCTATGAATCTGCAATAATAGACGGCCAAACCCAAGAAACTATGGATATCTGTAGGAGTTTTGGGAGTCTCCCAATCCTGTAAATTCCAAGGATTTGAATTTAGATATTGATAAATTGTTTATTTAGAATTGACAAGTAAGAATAGAACTTACATTGATTACGGCGATCTTAGCTGGATCGACCGAAATCCCATTCTCCCAAATAATATGGCCAAGAAAACGATCTTCATCTCGCCAAAAGTAGCATTTCAAAAACTTGGCTTTAAGCTGGTGTCTGCGAAGAGTTTCAAGAACAAAAGCCAAATGTGACCTATGCTCTTTCTCATCTTTAGAGAAGACGAGAATATCATCGATGAAAACAAGAACGAACTTGTAAGAACATTCTGGAAAACTCTATTCATCAAATCGACGAAATAAGCTGGAGCATTAGTGAGACCGAACGGCATAACTAGCCATTCATAGAATCCATTTTCTGTGTGGAATGCTATTTTAGGAATACTATCCTCAGCGATTCTGAGTTGGTGAAAGCCGGTAGCCAAATCAAGTTGAGAAAAGACATTAGCTCCATGAAGCTGATCGAATAGGTCGTTGATGCGGGGCATCGGGTACCTGTTCTTGTGTGTGAGCTTGTTTAGCTCCCTATAGTCCACACACATTCTGAGTGAGCCATCAGATTTGGTGACAAATACAACTGTAGCACCCCATTCTGAATGACTGTGCCGAATCAAGCCTTTAGAAAATAAATCTTCAATTTGAACATTCAACTCTGCCTTTTCTTTAGGAGCCATTCTCCTTGGAGGAAGAACTACTGGTCGTGCACCAGGAATAAGGTCGATGCGGAATTCGATTTCATTGACTTCTCCAAATACATCTGAAAAGAATTGGACCACTGGAGTAGAGCTTAGTTTATTTGGATGAGAGTTAAGAGAGAATATAAAAATCCCAGCATATTCTTGAGGCGATTTGCCTTTTATAACTAAAGGTAAGCTCTTGTCGTCGATAAGAGAGACGGTTCGAAGTTTGCATGAGAAACGGCCTTGAACTTACGCAGCCAATCAATGCCTAATAGTGTATCGAATGCCTCGAATCCAAGGACATAAAAATCCCAAGTAAAACGGTGAATTCCATGCATAAGAGTGACATATTTGCAAAACCTTTTGTGGTTAGCGGGCCCTCCAATAGGGTTAGATACACATAAGGAAATAGATGCAAGAGTGGGTTCCAAACCAAGTTTATTGCATAAATCAATAGATATGAAGATGTGTGTTGCTCTGGTGTCAAATAGAACTCTAACAAGCAAGGTATGCAACATAAAAGTACTTTGTAAAGTACATTGATTATCAGAAACTTCCGGGGCGGGAACTTCCGGGGAAGGTGTGGAAAGAGCAAAGACTCCTGATGGTGTACCTCTCTTCTATGTTGGGCAGTCTTTCTTGAAGTGTCCAGGTTGTAAGCAGATATGACACACATCCCTCCTAGTCATCTGTGCCGGTGGCAGAACAGCTGCGCCTTTTGGAGATGGGCAGCTACTAGCATAATGACCCTTTTGGTTACAGTTGAAGCAAGTAATAGATGATATGTCAATGGGCTTCTTCTGAGAATAGCCAAGCCCGGATTTCTTTTGCCAGTTCTTCTTCTGTTGTGCAAAATTTGGCTTTCTCTTCTCAGTCTGACTAGAGGAGGGCTGAGTAGCTGGAGCCTTAGTGACTGAAGTTCCCTTTGGCTTTTCCTCATATCGAAGAGCAAAATCCATCAACTCAGTGAAAGTTCCATGGACATGAGCGGTGAGGAGCTTGTAATACTCAGGGTGTGCGCCATGTATGAACTTCTCATTCTTAAGCAGAGGTGTGTCGATGAAGCCAGGTCCGAACTTAGATAGTTCGTTGAATTTCCATTCATACTCAGTGAAGGTCATGTTTCCCTGCTTGAGATCCATAAAAGACCGATAGAGTTAGGCCTTCCGAGCAGCTGGCATCCACTGAGCCGTAAAGGAATCCCTATTTATAAGTGATATAAAGATGAGTCAAAAAAATTGACGAGATGGAAGAAATTTTATTTAGATAAATTTAGATAGAATACTACCTAAACTGGGCCCAAGTGATGGTTTCCTCGTCAGTACGAGAAGTGACTGACTCCCACTAATCTTGTGCAACATCCTGAAGCTGCGAAGCGGCCAACTTACGCTTATGAGCATCTGTGATCTCTAAGCCAGTAAAGATCCTCTCCAAACTCTTTAGTCATTGCTGTGCTTCGATGATACTCTCGGAGCCAGTGAATTTAACTCCGCCAAGCTGAGTGTACTCCTTGCTGAAAGTGGAGAATCTGACTGCGAAAGCTGGGGCATCTGGTTCAAGATCGTTTCCCCTACCCTTGCCTCTAACATTTCTTCTGGTAGCCATCCTGGAATACCAAAAGTGATTTTAGAATCAAAGATAGAAATTTATAGAACTTAAAGAAATTCAAATCGAATGAATTCAATAAGAAGAATGGAATCAAAGGATATGGATTCTGAAATCATTCTCCTCATTCTAGGGTATGTTTACCCTATCTCTAATGAGCTTTAAACTCCACAGGCTAAGGTTTTCGGGAACCAAAGCTCTGATACCAACTGTAACAACCTGTATATTCGTACCATTTAAATTGACGATATTCCAACTTGTCAAATTAAATAATACAAAACATGAATCATTAATGGAGTATATATATACATAAATGAGAATCATCACAGAATCACAGAAATATAACATCACAGAATAGTGCAGCGGAAATACAACATAATCATAAGAGTAGTTCATGAAGCTACCCATAAATACAACAATGTCTCAGATAAAATAAAATAGAACAACATAGATTTACAATAGTCCAAATAGAAAGAGCAATACTGATAAGATAAGATAAGATAGTGATAGTCTTCGGTCTTCAGCTCCAAGTAGAACAACAACAGCAATCCTCAGTCTGATCCGAGCATAAGCATAAACAAACACTTGAATGAGGACATATATTCTTATGCAGATAATATGATTCAAATTCAAATAACAATAACTCAAAGATGAATGGAATAACATCTTTAAGGATCCGTTAAACTATTTATACATAGTAATGTATGATAGATAGATAATGTCTAACAGTAAAGTAAAATATCAAAATAGTGTTAAGGCGCTACCATTGTCCCCCTTAACACATTTTATATAGCATTATAGACTATACAGCACTGTAAACTCCACCGTAAACTAGTGGGATATCAGGGAGTACTCCATAGGTGTAATACAAAACAAAATCGTAGAGGTCGCATATATGGGAATACAAGTATGACAAGGCACATGAGGCAATACCCAAGGTAGTGAAACTACCGTTTGCCTGATCCGGACTGGTGAGAACGCATTGCCGCAACGATCGCAACACCGCGAAACAACACTCCAAGTTCAAGGGTGCGCACCAATCAATCACAAAGTAAATGAGTAGTTTACGAAGAAGTGTGTTCGCTCGAGGTAGCTAACTCCTTTTGGCCCGGCACGGCTCCTGTTTTAGTCATTTCCAATTTGACACAAGTGTCAAGGCTATCCATCATCGTTCTCTTTCTTCAGTCATCGCGTACGTCTTTCCAACCACTTCATTCTGGACCACACTCCGCCTATAGTTATTAATGTGGTTTTCGGTTTAGACAGTGAGTATGTCCCTAACCGATTCCGGTTCCTTTAATAACCTTCGTAATTAATTTACCGACTGGTCGTTTAATATCTTTTAAAACCAATTCAATTTCAATTTCAACTACAATTACAATTACAATTCGTAATTCAACATTTCGTTAGTCTTTCTAAATCAAATTCAAAAATTTAGGTTTCATATATTCACAATTTCGTTTCAAAATTTCTAAAATTCAATTTCAAATTTTCAATTTTAAAATGATTCAAATATTCATTTAATTTCGTATATAAGTTCATTCCATAATCATTTAACTTGATTTAACGTTCAAATCGATTTAATCTCAATTATCAATTTCATTCGATATTCATTAATTTAATTATCATTTAAACAATTTCCATTAAATTTCTAATTCATTAAATTTACTTCTTAAATTCAACTTCATTATCAAAGCTTACAAATTTAATTTAAATTAAATTTGTCAAATCCAATTCTTTAAATTTCAATCCCTCCATTTGTTTGGATAAAACGCATTTTTACTTCTTATTTAAAGAAATTCAAATTCATTTATTTATTTCCTTCGTTACAAGTTCACACTCAGTTAATAAAGGGATTCAGTTTCACTTATTCAAGAATTTCAATTTCACTTAATAAGAAAATTCAATTTAATTTAAATTTTAATAATTCAGTCTCATTAACTATCCAATAATTTCAAATCTTAATTATCACTAATTCCAAACTTAATTATTAATAATTTTAAAACTTAGTTATTAATAATTTCAAACTTAATTATTAATGATTTCAAATGATTAATAATAATTCCAAATTAATTATTGCTAATTCCAAAACTTAATTATTAATAATTTCAGACTTAATTATTAAATAATTATAAATTTAATTATTAAATAATTAAATTTTAAACAATGCTCTTTTGTCAATTACGTTAATATTTGTTTCAATTCAAATATTCACATTTACATTCATTCGAAATTAAACTCCAATTTTATTCAAAATCATGTTATTAGTCAAATAAAACTTTATTTTATTTAAATCAAAATTTTGACCAATCGGGTTTAATTTAATTTTCTATCCCAAGTCAAGTTTATTTAGGTATCTATCATTTCAACCCAATTCCATTCCAATTCAAAATCAAAGCATACAAAGGGAAATTGCAGTGTGATAGCTGGGATGGTGTCAAAGTAAATAAACAAGCAATAGCATCCATACATAACAATTCAACAATTTATTTAAATAATCCCGAAATAATCGTATTAATTTACATTTGTTATTTATGCAAAGTAATATAGTTATTTCTAGAATCTACACTATCATTTCATGTAGATTAAAGATTATTACATTACGGTTTTTCACTTGTCATTCAATTTCAATTTCAAGTTTACACTACAACAATTAATCTGATATACGTTCAATGGTTCAAAGTGTAATTAACCAATTTCTACGTGTCAATTTAATTAACAATTAAAAGGGTCAACTTTAACTAATCATATTTAACATATGAAGGGGTCAAGTTTAACAAATCAAAGTTCGACATATATAATCCATTTAATTTGTTAACTATCCTATTTCAAACTTAACTTGCAAATAATTTGTCACTTAACAATGACAATTAACATCCAATTCAACATCACATTGCAATCATTCATCAATTCAAACTTGCATAAGAATATAGTCCTGAAAATTAATTCATCTTTCGTGGATAAAGAAATTGACCCAAAGCAAGAAGAAGCACGAATAGAGTCGGTACAATGCGAACAACGGACACTGTAATATCGACAAAAGAAAACAATATAAATATAATGAACGTTTATATATAATTTATAAATTATAGATGCGCTTACCAATAACAAAGGAAAGAACGAAGGCTGGGAGATTGATGCTGCTGCGAAAGTACTCGGACAGTTGCTGCAACAACAGAGAGAAGGAAACGGTTACTATTTACTCAACAAATCGATACCGTTTAGTTTCTTTTTTTTAAAACAAAAACATCAGTCATTTTTTTTAAAACAAAACACACTCAACACTTAATGCTCACACAACACGCACACACCAACATGCACGCATACACCGTTTCACTTTCACCTGTTCTTCTCTTCTTTTTTTCCCTTTTTTTATACTTTTTTTATAAAACACGCACACACAAAAAAAAAACACAGCACGCACACTCAATAACGCACGCACACAACCAGGTTCATGCACATAACACATATTCTTCATTCTTTCTCCCCTCCAGCAATATAACATCCTCATGCACATTTCTCTTCTTTTGCTCCATCACAATCTTCCTCTACTTGCTGCCAACCTCCAACTCACGCCCTTCTTTTTATTTTATTTTAAAAAAAACAAAACACACACATACACACAATACCATACTGCAACCTGCCTACACCTGAAACCCACACGCATCTCACACCCCATGCATGAACACACATTCTCTTGTTTTTTTTATCACAGGCCGAGACCAAAATGCAACGGTCACCTCACATGCGTATGAACCCCCATGCTCGGCCATCCCTTTTCTTTTCAAAAAAAAAATATATAATGTCCAAGTAAGAAGAGGGAGGAGGGCGGAGCTGTAGAGGCGTCGGTTGTATCTAGGTGAAGATGGGTGGAAGAGTTGTTCGGCCATGATTGTTGAAAGGGAAGGTGGTGTGTATTTCGATATATAAAGTGAGTGTAGAAAGAGGTGGACGTGCTTCCCAATTTATCAGCTTCTTTCAACTAATTTTTTTTATATAATCTGTGACAAAAAAAAGAGAAAGAGTATAAGTGAGGAGAAAATGGGAGATGGAGAGGTGTACCTGATGAAGTTTTGTAAACTGAAATAGTACGTTTTCCTTTACACTTTATAAGTTTCAAGTAAGAATAAATATTTCTTTGAAACCCCAAACGTCCTTCCCATTCCCAAGTCTCAACCACCAACCACCAAATGAATGCACAGCAACTAAAATAAATATTCAAATTTTTGAATGGGTACAAGTTGTTTTTTTTAGTTTGGGCTGAATACCGTTTAACCGGTCTGCCTGTAACGGTTAAATTAACGCAACGGATTGTGTCGGACTCCGATTCGCATAAATAAATATACCATTATGATCAGTGCGACGATGCGCTTCCAATGGTACACAGATTATTGCGATATGATGGTTTTATAAAAATTTGAATTACGCCGCTTAAATTGTACGATTTGCAAAATAATTTAAACGGAGCAGGCGATTTCAGTTTTAGACGAAACGAACTACATCATCTTGATCAGAATAATTTTTACAACATAACTATGTAAAGATATTTGGATTTGAAAGATAAATTTTACGCAGCTTTATATGAACTGATATACAGTAAAACATGAACGAAATTTAGTGTAATATTTTGCGGCGAAACTTTTTGTATATTCATATCTAACTAGACGTATCTCATAAATAAAGTTTGGATGTTAATTGAGATCGTTTATAAATTTCAAAATTTTATATTAAACGATGGATTTTAAAAAAATTAATCTGGGTCAGAAATTCAGGGTCGTTACAATTTTAGTCGATTGAGATGGTTCCAGTTTTGGATCGATCGACTCGATTTCGTTTTTCTGCCGAATTCGTCGAACTGGGTGGTCAGGTCGTCAGAAGAAGTAGTCGTCGACTTGAGGATAGAAAGCTTTGGTTTGAATTTAATAAAAAGATATTTTTTCGAATTATAATATATATGTGTGTGTGTCTATGAATATATTATGATTTGGAAAATTTTGTTTGAATTTAATATAACACCTTTCAAATGCTATTTAAAGTTAATTCCATATTTTCAAAACACAAGATAAATAGCTTAAGTTTAAAATGAGATTTTATAAAAAGGTTTAATACACTTTTCTTTTATATTTGATAAAAAGATTTAGTTTGTATATATAAAAGTTTTAAATATAAATACGCATAGTTTGTATATTAACATAAATTGATATAAACATAAACATATATTAATAAAACATAAGTATAAATAATAAATATAAACATAAATTCATATTACGTAAATATAAAAGAATAAGAGATTTTTAAAGCAAGGGTTTAAACATAAAATTCTTGTTTTTATAATTTGTAAAAAAAATATTAAACATGCATTAACATTTATATCTTATATATGCCTTGTAGTTAACAAGTGGCAAGATTTGTTCTTTGAGTTTTAAATTTTAATAATAGGTATTAGAGAATAACCTAATTTATTTTCATCATCTTTCTCTAATCTTCTTAAAACTTTCTCGGTTCTTTTTCTCTTCATCTTTTCGAAATTGAAAGAAATGAAAACTAAAACCAGAAAAGATTTAAACAACAACAACATCAGTTTTCACACCATCAAACTGAGTAAAGCAATTCAAAGATTCAAGTCAAACTGTTTCAACTCAACAGCAAGCTTACAAGTAGTACAAGCAAGTTCAATTTGAACTCAACATAAATAGTTTCAAAATCAAGTGCATATCTAAATCAAAAGCAAGCTTCTGTTTCAGTAAAACAAGTTCCAGATTTTAAGCCTGCTCTCTGTTTTCTTTCTGAAAATGGTGAGTAAACCTTCTTTTAAAAAAGTTTTTAAAATCTGTTCTTATGTTTGATACATATGATAATTGTTGTAGAAATAAAGTGAAAGATGTTTATATACATGAATTCATATGTGCATGTATGAATATGAGAAGATTGGTCTCTGCATGTCTGTGCTAAAGAATGAACTTGCCTCTGTTATATTACAGGCTTCATTTTCATATATAAAAATATGTATCTTCCTCTGTAATCAATTTTGGGTAAATATGTATAAATGGAAAATGACTATTACAATGTGTTATAAATTTTTAAATATAGCATCAAGTATTTACATTTAGTAATTATTTCGAAATTTGGAAATTACAGTAGAAAATTTATATAAGTCAAAAATCAGTGGTTACAAATTCATGTTTGAATTTCATGAATTGATTCGTAATAGGAAACAATAATTTTTAATAGTAATTTCTAAATTTTTAGGTGAATAATTATCAAGTTATCTCAAGTTGAACAGATTTGACATTTTTGTCATTTTCCTACGAATGGCGGCTAGTTGGTGGACGTGATTGTTGCAAAAGGAGGTGTGAAGGATGGGGAGCATCAGAAAATTATTGGTGGTATTTTTAGATGGCCGTGGAAACCAGTCGGTATCGAACTAGCGTTCGATTGCTAGGTTTGGATGGCGTTGATTTTCGAGGTCGTGCGACATTGTTGGATCACCAGAGGCGATTGCGAGGGGTGGAAATATCGCGTGGGTCTGTGATGCAGCTGTGGTCGGAAGGACGTGAGCTTCGGTGGACGAAAGCATCGTTGGCGAGGGATTTTAGTGGATTGGGATGGTTCCAGTTTTGGATCGATGGACTCGATTTCGTTTTGCTGCCGATTTCGTCGAACTAGGTGGTCAGGTCGTCAGAGGAGATGGTCATCGACTTGAGGAGGGTCGCGTCGTTGATCGATGGTGGCCGAAGCGTCTGTGCATGTGCACGTGTGCATGGTTGTTTGGGCTGTTGTTTGATAGGTTTAGGAAGAAGCTCTGTACTCGGGTTTGGCTCGAGATGCTCGTGCGTTTGTCTCGAAGCAGAAGGAGATCGTAAGTTGCTCGTGTTTTTGTTTGGTATGCTCGGGATTTTCATTTGATTAACTCGGGAGTTTTTTGGCTAATCTGGTTTTTAAAAAGAAAGTTAAGTATAAACAGTTTTATAAAAGCAAACAATACAAAGTTTTGAAGCATAACAAAAAGGGTATAAATTTTAAAAGCTAAACCAAAAACAAGTTTTCTAAGTAAAAGTATTTATTAAGTTTAGAAGCAAAATGTTTAAAAAAAATTAAAGTTTTTAAAAATAAATGAAAGGAGATGTATACGTTTAAAAAGGAATGTAAACCAAAGTTCCAAAGTAATTTATTTAAACAAGTTTTTATACAAGTTTTCAAAGATTAAATTTTAGTGTTAAATTGTTTTAAAAATTGTTTTGGTATAATTATATACTAGGTTAATTATGTAATTATATCCTAATTTTTTTTTTCAAATGAAGTTTAGTGATGTAAATAAAAAAGTGTTTAAGGTAAGTATTAGTCCATAATTAATCAAGAAGATCTCAAATGATTTTTGTATAAATTAATTTCAAGCATTTAAATTAAATAAGATTTAAATGAGTAATTTATTAAAATAAGGAATTTATCTTTAATTAGTTAAGGTTGTGATTAATTAAAGATAATTAATTAGTGAAATTAATTAAAAGTTAATTACTTAATGTAATTAATAATGGTTAATTAATTTATGTTGATAATCCAAAGCATAATTACTTGATGGAAGTTATTAATGGATAGTTAATGAGTGTAATTAATTTAAGGATCATTAACTAGTGATTAAGAGATAATTAATGTAAATAATTTAAGATAATTAATTGTTTTAAATTAATTAAGGATAATCACTTAATGGAATTGATTAAGTATAATTACTTAATGTGATTTTTAACACGTAATTACCTAGTGTAAGTAATTGATGGATAATTACTGAATGTAATTAATAAAAGGGTAACAACCAATTACAAAATTATCAAAAAATCTTCAATGGCGACAAATCTGCTTCTCTATGGAACCCATTTCATTCTCCTTGTCTCTGTGTAACACCGTCTTCCTTCTTGCTCTCGGTTCCCTTCATTCTTATGTCTCCTCTGAAGCAAGCCAGGGAGAAGCCTCGGTCGGTTACCAGATCTGGCAAATCCTTTGCGTCTGTAAATGCGCTTTCCCCTCCTGATTCACAATGTGCCTCTGCTATTGACGTTCACTTCCCTGTGTCGAACTCTATTCTTGACTCTGGAATGCCCTTGCCTCTATCTGAATTTGTTAACCCATCAGCCTTGCCATCTTCCTCTTTGGCGCTTGTTAATCCTGATGCGCATAGTCTCTCTGCTGATTTTGGCCATTCTGCCTCGCCGATGTTCAAGGAAGTTGCTTCTCTGTCGAGTAAGCATTGGTCACAAACTGATCTGCCTGTATTTGGTATTTCCACTCCTTCTGAAGTGGTTGTGAAGGATGGTAATGTGGTTGAGTTAGTTGATGCCCAACCCGATGATAACGCTAATCCTAAAGGAGCGTTTTTGACCGACTGTGTTGCTTCAGGAGGTATTTCTTTTACGGCAGAAAATGGCTCGCATGGTGTTTACTTAATTGCCTCTAAAGTACATGCTCCAAATAATCATCAAGTGCCAGTTTCTGCTACTGTTCCTATTGTGATGCCTTGTCCATCTGAACCTCCCACTTGGAAGTGTTTGTTCACCAGGTTGCCGGATAACGCTGGGACTTATTATCCCCATTTTTTTGAACAAGCAGAATGTGATGGACTCATGGTCCCTCTGCAAGAAGTGATTCAAGCTGGAATTGACTATTGGTCTGATTATCTAGCAGGTTTTTTCTTAGATGCAAATCCAGCTTATCATCTTGTTAAAGCGCGATGCAATCAGGTCTGGAAACCAAGAGCCAGTCTTAGTGCTCATTTTAATAATGAGATATTCTTCTTCAAATTCTCGCGGAGTGACGAAAGGCGGCGTATTCTTAAGGCTGATCCTATTATGATTGCTGGTAAGCCTTTCATTATCACCACGTGGAGCCCGTCCGTTGATCGGGCTAAGGATCGGTTCTTTCTATCCCTGTATGGGCCCATTTCTCTTCCATTCCGTCTGTCCTTTAGCCAATGTTTGGGCTTGACTGGCTTGGTAGCCAAGTTGGTCGAGTTATCTGTTATGACTCCAACACAGAAGCAAGGAAGAGATTAGTCTATGCTAAATCTCTCATCGAAATAACCCCCTCTAAGCTATTTCCTTCTTCTCTTAAGGTCTGATTAGATGAGGGACATGTTGCAAAGGTATTTGTGCGCTACAGTTGGAAACCGGACATATGTCCACTTTGTCAGTCATTTGGGCACCTTTAGGAGTCATGTTCTCGTGGGAATGGTCAAGACCCTCCGCCTCTCCCGAATCGGGTTCCTCTCCCCCGTCCCCCATCAGAAAATGGGTTCCTAAGTCTGCTGCCCCTCCATTGTTTTTGGATCCGATTGTCTCATCGGCTATCCCTTCTCTCGGTGATGATGTTCTCAGTGCGGATTTAGATCCCCGGCTATTTCTTTCCCTGTGCCTCCTTCCTCTTTAGAAGCGGATGTAACTCCTGACTCCATCCTTTGGGTCTCTGATGAGAAAGCTTGGGTTCATGCTCCATCCGGCATGCGGTACTCTCATGTGGGCGGATTTTATTATTCTTATGTCAGTGCCTCTGGAGGCGAGAGCAGGTATCTCTTTTATCACGTTGTTGGCGAGGGTCTGATCTTGTCTAGAGAAGGGGTTGAAGGTGAGACGAATAATTGTATCTTCTCTGACAACACTTGGGATTCGAAATTTGTTTACTCACCAGATTCTGATTGTTATGTCTCTGATCTTGCTAGTCTTTTCTATCGGTATGCCAATGTCATTGGTCCTGTCTCCTCGGATGATGCTGTTTCGACTTCCTCCTCCGGGGGATAGTCACATTACATAGTAGTATATGCATCTTGCCTATCTCCTGTGCTTTTTCCTTTTTCTTGGTGGCTTTCCTCGCATGTGTTGTTGTTCTGAGTATGTTCAGAGCAACTTCTTATTAGTTGTTAGTCATTGTGACTAGCATCTGTACTCTCATGTTTTATTATTTGTTATATTAAAAGTGGCACGGTCCACTATAAAAAACCGGTCGGCCTTGCCAAAAAAATAAATGGGTAATTACTTAGTGGAAGTAATTAAGGATTGATTACTTAGTGTAATTAATTAAAGGGTTCATTAATATAATTTATTAAGGAGTAAATTAATTAATGTAAGTAATTAAAGGATCGTTAATTACTGAATGTGATTAATTAAGGTTGATTAATGAATGTAATTAATCAAAGATTAATTATTAATTAAATTAATTAGAGGAATAATTAATTAATGAAAGTAATTAGAGGATCATTAATTAATGTAATTAATAAGAGTAATTAAAGGTTGATTAATGTGAATGGTTAATGGATAATTAATTTATGTAATTAATTAAAGGCCAATTACTTAATGTATTAAAGGATAATTAATCAGAGATGATTATTTAAGATGATAATTAAAGGATGATTAATTAATTAGTTTGTAATTAATTATTGTTAAGTAAGTAGAATTAAAGGTAATCTAAGTAATTGAAGTTAGCAATTAATTTAATTAGAGAATAATTAAATTAATTAGGAATTAATCAATCTTGCTTATGGATGATTGAATGATATTGAATGCCTTGGATTATGTCTCTAATATGTGATATGTGCTGCTTTGTGATATTAGATGTTTTGGTTGAATTATGATAATATGGATTATCTATCTGTGATAATGTGAATTATCTATCTGTGTGAATATATTATCCTAAATGATAGATTAAATTGTTTAGACTTAAACAACTTGGATATTAAGACGGCGTTTTGGATTTCGATGAGACCGGGATTGTATTTTTGAATTAGATATCTGAAAACCACATCGATCCAAATTAAGCGACAGGCCGTGGAATCTCAAGTGAAGTTCAAGATGAAGACTCGAAGTGTAAGGGCCATTTGTCGTTAAAATTCTGAGGGTGATTCCAAAACGAGTTTGATGGAGATAGTGCTTTCAGATTCGAGTTGAAGATTCAGAGTGCAAGGGATATTGTCGTTAACTCTGAGGGTGATTCCAAAATGAGTGTAGTGAAATAGTGCCTTCAGTTTCGTTGGAACCCAGAACGAACTAGTATGGATTGAATGCTTTCAGAACATCGTCATCGGAGAACGATGAGCATTCTAAGATATGTGTCCTAAAAAGTTTATCATAGCCTCAAGCCTCATCAACCGGGAATGGCTAAAACAGGGGAGGTGCAGCAAGGCTAAGTGGGTCGCGCCCAAGTAGGACGAGATTTTTCCCTGTCTAGAGGTCCCTTTTTATTCGGCTTAGTGGGCGGTTGGTCGCGCCAACCGCGGGGTTGTCTTGTTCGGGATTATCCAGTAAGGGATGGTTTCGGCCTTGTATTGCAGGGGATCAAGGTGGATCCTCGATACTCTGATCCAGACCAGGTACTGTGACGGGTGGTACCCGAGTAGCCCTGCCTTTGTATGGAATACAATCTCCAATAAGTGATCTCGGACTTGATTGTATACTTATGTATGCTGTAATTTAACGAATGTAGCAATTTCGGCTATTTCTATTTTACTTCAAAACCCTAGACACTATTATAATATCACTGGATTTCCTATCAAATGTTTTGGTTGTCGTAAGGTAAAAACCCAACATGTTTATTTGTGGCATGGTCTTACGAGATACCCTTTGTTTTCGAATGTTTTTCAAAGTTAAACAACTTAAACCCATTTACTCACACCAGACCCATGTCTAACGCAGAGTTTATTTTCTGTTTTCTTAAACTCTTGGGTACCCAAATTTTTACGAGTAGCTAAGGGATTCAGGTTAGCTTTGACAAATTCTAGAGGTGATATGGATCAGGAGGCTTCAGCATATATAGATATATGTGGTTCCGCTGTGATAGTAGCTCTGTGTTGTATTTTGAGATGTGTGATAGACAGGTGTTTATAACTGTCTAATATGTGTCGTATAAGTTGTGTAACTCTAATGTATATGACTATTATGTAAATACTTATGTGATGTAATATATTTTACTCGTACCGCTGTGAGATTCTGATATTGTTTAGTTCTTTCTTTCCTATCTTTTCTCTTTTCTATCCCTTTCTTTCTAAGCGATGATGTGTCTTTCTATGGAATGAAAGGTGGGTCGTTACAGTGGTATTAGAGCTCTAAGTTAAGAGAAAACATGGGCTTTGGAGTGATATCTTTCTTGAGAGAGAGAGTGTGTGTGTGTATATATATTACCTGTTCGGGTTACCCACATGAGTTAGGCTGGTAGCTTGAGTTCTATAGGTAGGAGGGGGGTGGTGTGTGTAGAATGACTACCACAAATGGAAGAAGTCCGAGTGTTGAAGGTAGAAGAGTATCTGCCGAGGTTGTAGACCCAATACCGCCTCGAGTAAGCTTTGCATCATGGTGTAAGGATTTCACCAATCTTAAAGGGAAGCCTTTTAAGGTAAGGAGTCCATCATTGAAGTGTAAGTTTGGTGGCACTCATGTGAGCGGATTTTCAAGAGTTTGGATCTGTCAGATGAGCAGAAGCGAGTGGCAGCATCTTGGCAATTTCAGGAAGGAGCAGCCGCGTGGTGAGATGTAGTGACCATGGTTGTTCCCGAAGGTGTTTTCTCTTTGAGCAAGTTTAAGGAAGTTGTCTGTATCGGTGTTGAGACTAAGATCAGCGACGTGTTTATGCTTGGTTTAAGGTTCGAGTTTCTTGAGAGAATGACTGCTATCTCGAAGGCTCTTTTGTGGAATTGGTTGATTTGGCTTTGAGGTTTGAAGAGCTTTTGAATAAGAAGTCTTTGGCATCTGTGGTAGCAGTGCAGCTCGGAAGTATTGTGTGGACTAGTAGGAAGGTCTTTGGCTAACGAGTGTCCTAGAGGTGGAGTTCAGAAGCAGCAGAGTGGACCCCTTTCTTCGGTGGATTGGTTAGATAAGCTTTAAGCTGTTCTGATTTGTGAAGAGAGAACGGTATCTTTGGAAACTGAACTGGGTAGGATCGCAAAAGTGACTTGCGATAGTTTGAGTGTTCTCTTGGATAATCTTTTTCTTGGGATTGAGGCATCTTATAAGGAGGCAGAAGCTATCGATGTTGTCGGAGATTTTTCTGGGATATCTTCGAGGAAGTCAAAGGTTTGTCCGCATTAGGAGATTGAGTTTCTGTATTGACTTGGTTCCTGGAGCAATACTGGTGGTTTAGGTAAGTATAAGGATAGCTCCTAGAGAGAGGATTTAGTGAAGCAGCTCAGGATTTCATGGAACTTTTGTATTTTCTCTTTTATGGATCTGTTGAACCGTGTTTTCTAGGATGTGTCGATCAAGATTGTGCTTTTGTTCATCGATGATATTCTTATTTACTCTAGATCAGAATTGCACAGCGCAAGTGAGATAGCAGCTATGCAAGAGTGGAAGCGACCTCGGACTCCTTTAAAGTTCGTAGTTTTCTTGGATTAGAGGGTTTCTATAGGAAGTTTTTCAAGATCTGAAGGCGAGATTGGAGAGTGCGCCTGTTTTGTCTTTTTCGGATGGGAGAAGTAAGTTCAGGCTACGGATGCTTATGGAGTAGAGCTTGTGTTCTGGATTTCAATGGATCTTGAAAGGACCATCTTGTTGGAAAGAATCCAGAGATCATCTTATTCTTGATCCAGATTTGTTTCGAAAGGCATCTGCGAAGGTTGAGCTGATCAAGAAAGGATGAAGGAAGCCCAGGATCGTCAGGAAAGTTATGCGGATAAGTGATGAAGGAATTTGAAATTCGAAGTCGGAGATTTGGATTTTTGGATAAGGTTTTCTCTGATCAAAGGAGCAACAAGATTTGGTAAGACTTGGAGACTAGCTTCGAAGTATATTGGATTTCTTTCCGTGTTCGCAAAAGGATAAGTTCTTTGGCCTACAGGATTGAATTGCCAGTTCGGATGGCTGGGATTCACAGTGTATTTCACGTAACTCGTCTAAGGAAGTGCGTGCATCTCTAGTTGTAGAACCAACAGTTCAAGAAGGATTTGGAAGTTGAGTCGGAGTTGTCTGTGGTCGGACATCCCGTTCAGTTTAAAGATCATATTGAGAAGAAGCCCAGGATCAGAGTAGTTTAGCTAGTTAGGTTCAGTAGGGCGAGGATCCCAGTAACTGTATCCGGGAAATTTTAGATAGTATTAGGAAGTCCTATTCAGAATTTTGTCTGGATAGTTAGATTTGTTTGTTTGAATGAATTGGTTGCTATGATTGTTAGTATATGGTTGATGTATGCTTTAATGTTTGTAAAATAAAACCTTTACTGGATTATGAAATATCTTTGCCTTTAAAATTTCGAGGACAAAATTCTTTTAAGGGGGAAGGAATGTGATGATCCGAAATTTTGGGCAGTAGCAATTTGATAATCTTCATTAATAATAATTTGAATTTGACAACATTGGTGTAACGACCCAGAATTTCTGTCATTGAAATTCAGACACTAATTGATTTTAAATATCAACAAGTAAAATTTATAGCTCGAAAAATTTGTTTTTCGAATATTTAGATTTAATTTGATAATTAAATCGATAATTTAATATTTGAAATTGCGTAATTAATTGGAAATTGGGTTTAATGTGATTAAAAATGATTTATAAATTTATATTAAATCATATTGGAGTTAGAACAATGTTTGTGAACTTTTAAAATTGAATTAAAAGTTAATTTGCGAAAATTGAATATTTTAATATTTAATCGACTAGTGAAAATAGTCATTTTTCAAACAGTCTCGGATTTCGACGAAACCAGCTTCATCGGATCCGTAATGTTATATTATTGTAAGATTCAAATTTCGTGTCAATCGGATTTACCATTTGTCCGGGGCAAGCCAAAACGCATAGAAATTAGTTTAAATCGATTTAATTTAAAATTGATTGTTTATTTCTGTAACTCGCACAGATGATCGAATTAGCCTTCGAAACCTGTTCCATTGTGTCCGGAACACGGGGTAAACCCTAGAAACGCCAGTCACCGCGTGAGAATTGGAGTTCGGAAAATTTGGAATGAATAGTGTTTTTGGAAATTTTCTATAAAAGCACCTCTTTGTTTTCATTTGCAAAAATAAACAAAACCCTAATCTCTTCAGCCCTAGCCGCCACTAATATCACCAATGGCTGAAAATTTCCAGAATTCTTCTCTTAATCTCTCTCAATCCGTGAAGAATTATCAAATACTTACAACTAAGAAATTGTAGAGGGCGGCGAGCTCTTCAAATCTATGCGAAGATGATGGGATATGGCGCGATGATGGGGCTCAATTTTGGCCGCGTTCTCTGGCCGTTCCTCCTCGTTATGCGTGCAAAAGGGGTGACCGAGCTCCACTATCCTCTGGCCGAGCATGGTGTTGGCGATGGCGTTTCGAATGGCGGTGGTTGATCGGGGTATAACTTGAAGAGGGAGGAGCATAATTTGATCAAAGTATTGGCGGCTAGTGGGTTTTCTTACGTGAATAGCCTGTAGAAAACGCGTTTGGGAAGAAATGTGCGCGCGGCCTGATTTCCTCAAGGCAGATCCAACGGCCAGTAGTTGATGGGGTTTGAAAATATTAAAAGAAAATGTAAATTTAATTATATTTAAATTCGTTCGAATTTGTAGTAATGTAACTTTTTCATACGAGGTCGAAAAATCACGTAACAAGTTGCGTTGGCTTCCTTTTGTCGAGCACTACGCAATGGAGCTGGTTTGGAGTCGTTTGGAGCTAGTTTGAATTTCGGGTAAAATTAAACGCGCGTTTAATTTTTTTCGAAATAAAACGCTACAACTATTATTGGAAACTCAAGGTGAGAACTTCTCACTCAATCGAATTGTTTCGATTTAAATTTTAAATAGTTAGATTTAAAATTGCTTGATTGTATGATTGGATGATGATCATTATCAGTTGGTTTAAATAGACCCTATATGCCGTATATTAAGCGGATGTTATTTATTAAACACATATACCGCGATAATTCCAACTTGTATGGAATTGGTATTATATATGCACTTGGAGTTGATTTCCCCCATTATATAGCGGATGAGGCCTTATTGCGCCGCATAATAGCGGATAATATTTTATAAATCCCATATACCACGATATTCCGTCTTGAAGCGGAATTGGTATTGTGCTAACATCTTTGGATGCAGGGAAAACAGGTTGGAGGGATCCAACTGGATTCCTCAAATGATTGAATTGGTTTCAATGTTGTGTGTTGATCTATTTATAATCTGCGTGATTATCTTTGTGATTGGAACCGTTAAAGGCTAAATTTTAGCCGAATATATTTTTGGTATCGTTAGATGCCGAAAATGAATAAAATTTGATTTTTGGAAATTTAAGTTGAGAATTCATAATAAAATTTAATTTTGTAATTGATTCATTTTAAATAAACAAACACTGAAATATTTATGTATAAAAATTATGATTTTTGTGAAATATAACTGAAATGTGATTTTTGAAATAAGTAGTTGATTAATTTATAAAATGGTTTAAATTGGGATATTTTTGAATTATTATAAATGATTTATATAAAAGATTTATAAAATTGATTTTTATAAATTAAAATATTGGAATTATAAAACGAGTTTTTATAAGTATTTAAAATGAAGTATAAATGGATTTCATTAGTGGATGAAATCTATAGATTTATAAATTGTGAAGTTATAAAATGAATAGATTTTGTAAAATAAAAGATTTATAAGTAATTGACCTATAAATTGGATTTTGGCGTGTAAATGGAATATGGATAGAATTTGTTAATAAAGTGATTTTATGAGTTGAAGTTGTTATAAATTATAAATGGAATTTATAAACGTTGTTTTATAAATCCGAAATCGACTTATTTTGATAAGTTTAATTATTATAGCTTGTTAAAGGAGATATATCCACGATTTTGGGACAGTGGATAATCCTTTAAATAAAATATATAGAAATTGAATTTGGTTAACGAAGTATATTCACGATTTTGGAAAGTGAATAATATACTAAAGAAATATTTTGGGAAAGTGATATTTTAAATAGAATTAAAACAATTTAAAGATGTTTTAAAATGTATTAAGTATCGAAACCATAGATTTCAACATTCATTGTTGAAATGGACGTTTTCGAGAAATAAAAGGAAATGGTGGACTATAACATTGTTGTTATAGTAAATGATTTCCGAAAGGAAAAGTTTTGTATAGTATTGGGGTTTATATATCTATCTTAATTTCGGATCCCTATACTAGTGATTTTGGGTTGTCGTAACGATGTTTTGCATAGCATTCGTTTTGACCCAAATAAATGTGTTTTATAGAATGTTTTCCTTAAAGAATAAAATTTATACTTAATTGTGATTTAAGTATATTGAATGTTTTCAAAATGTTGAAAATAAATAGATTGGTGAATTACTTGTTATTGAATAAGTATGGAAATGTTTTCAAATATGAAGTAAATGTTTTGAGATTATATCTCTTAAAGATAAATTGAAAGTGAATAATTGAAATCGTTTTGAAAAATCGTATAAAAGGTGAATATTTGGCAATGTAAATTCACAATGGAAATTTATAAGGGAAATTTGTTTTTAAAATAAACATTGATTTATTTCGAAGTGTGGAAATAGATTTACGGATTTGGAACGTAAGTTTAAAATAAATCGGTAAGGATTTATTTGATTTGTTTAAATGAACCATTTTGAAATGAAAGTTGTAAGGGTGTAAATTGATTTGGAATTAGTTTTCAAATGGTTGAAGTGTGGAAAAATATATCTTGTAAAGATATTTTTGAAAATAAATAATTTGAGAAATTTATTTAAAATCGGGTGATGTTGTGAATATTGATTGATAGATAAATAACCGACTATCAATATCGACCCTTGAATGGCTATTTATTGTGAATTGAATGAAATTGAATGCTACACTTATTTTTAAATTATTGCGCTCATTATTCGGATTACCCATTCCGAATAGTGATGGATAGCATTGAAGACCGGTGGTGAAGACCGAGTATTTGTGAAAACGATAGGATGACCTATCAATTGTCTCTGCACCGTTAGCTACGGAATGGAGATTTCCTTTGTGATGGGAAATTCGATCGGGATTGTGAATACCCGGATTGCAAGGGCTTCTTTTGAAGTGCCTTCGGTTTTGTTCGAGCCCGGAACAGACTTGTATGGTTACGTGTCTGACATTACATTTTGAGATATAAAGCAAATTTCTTTCAAATACATCTCTGTTGGTCATTCTCTTAGCTTAACACCCTTCTCTGAGACGTACGAGCTCAGAGGTTTTGTAGGTGAAGGTTATCAGCGATATATTCCCAATTTGGTAATGTGACATGCTGAGTGTTGCTGTGTGATGATTATTTATTGATCATTTGTTGATTAAAGCGTGGCTTTGTGAAAAAGCGTGGCTTTGTGAAAAAGCGTGGCTTTGTGAAAAAGCGTGGCTTTGTGAAAAAGCATGGCTTTGTGAAAAAGCGTGGCTTTGTGAAAAAGCGTGGCTTTGTGGACGAGACTTCGTCAGACCTCACACCCCGGAAATGGTCGAAACAGGAATATGCGACAAGGTTATGAGGGTCGCTCCCTTTAGAGTATGTCATTTCCTTCTGGAAAAGGGTGGTGTCAGGTATGGAGCCCTGATGCTTAACCTATGTGGTTGCTCCAATCTCATTTTTCCGTGTGGTTGTTGCTTGGTGATCGAGGGCCCTCGGATAAAGGTCCCAAAGGACCGGGGAGTGGCGTACTCGAGTAGTAGTTACCTAGTTACATAGGTAACCCGGCCTTGTGTTGGCAGAGATCCAGTTAGGTTCTCGAAACGTCTCGCCAGAGGCGATCCCATGTGGCAGTAGGAAGTTCCTTAGCCTGACAATTTATTGGAAAATCCAAAGAAACAAGACGAGCCTTGTACGGTTTTAGTTGTATAACCTGCCATGGAATGTGGTGGTAACCTGCTATTGAACATGGTAGCTATAGTAGGCATACGATAATGGTCGTATGTTGGCTAAGATTTATATTCTATTTTCTAAATGCTTTCTACAATATGCACTAATAATAATATAAAAAAATGATTTGTTTTTGCGTATTAAGCATCTTTGACTATCATAAGGAAAAATCTCCTCCAATTCTGCATTTGCATTGTGTGTGTGCGGGGAGGCCTTATGGTAGTTTCATTTTACAAAAGCATTGCGGATATTTTCTACTTCTATCGTTGTTGTTGTTTTAAAAGATAAAAAACTGTTTTAAGTTCTCACACCAGTCCCATGACTGACCTGGAGTTTATTGTTCTCTTCCTAAACTCTGGGTGCCCATAATTTTCCACACGGACAGTCTAGAGTCAGGTTATCAGGTCATTCTGGATTCTGATGTGCTATGGAGCTCAAGTGGCGAGCTAGATGGCAAGGCGTATTACTTGTATATGATATTATTTTTCCGTTGCATAATTCACTGGTAAGGACATGTTTGTATAACTGTCCATTGTTTTGTTTAGTTGTATATTGTTGTTTTTCACTCTGATGATAATGTAATGTAATAACTGAGATAGTTCTTTGTTTTAAAGATTATACATTTTTTATTATATGTTGTTCCGCTGCGACTGTGAGATTCTGATATTGTTTCTGTTCTGTTTCCTTACTTCTTCTATCTTTTTCTTCTACCTCTTCTTTTAACCCTAACAATTCTGTTTTCCGGCATTCGATTATGCGGCATTTGATACAGTGGACGTTAGAATGCCGACCTTCGGATCCCGATAAAATCGAAATGTTACATGCGGTATCAGAGCATATGGTTAAGTGATAACCTTGGCTCTGTTGGGGATTACTCATTAGAGATAGAGTCAGTAATACTCTAGAATGAGTTGAGTGTAATAATAGATATGAGCGCGTATTTGTTAGTGGATATGAAATTGTTTTGTATTGTGTTGACTTATCGGTCGATTGTTTATAGATTCTGGTCGGTGCAGTCTAGCTAACTGTCGTCGATAGGGGTTTCTAAACTCTTCAACGAGATAAACCGACATAGTATCATTTTAAATTGGGTAAATGAAATAATTTTACCTCGATTATATTTTATATATAAAGGAATAATCTTTCAGAAATTATCAAAGTGTACGTAAAAATTGAATTGTTTGATTGTTGAAAATGTAAGAAAATATATAAGTGAATCAAAGTTGTTCGAAATAAAAACAATAATTGTGAAAGAATAAATTATATAAAAGCAACAATTGTATAAGTATAGAATTTTAATTGAAATGATTTACAATTGTGGAATAATCTTGTATAAGTAAAGAGAAATAGTGAACTTTTATAAGCAAGATTTATAAATGTGATTTATAAATAAAAGGAAATTTTTAAAGAAACAAAAAGCACTGAATTCACTACTGTTGCTGGGGAATAATAAGGGTGATGACTTCAGCATCATCAGTATCATTTTTGAGTTTCTGTGTGATGAATTTACGACCATAGAAAATTGAAATTGAATTTTGTTGTGATAAAATAATTTTAAATTAAAATCCAAGTTGAAGATGATGAATATAAGTTATCAAGTTTTGAACTTGTAATATGAAATAAAGATTTAACTTTAATAAAGTTGAAATAAATTTGAATTAGTATGATAAAATATATGATGTGAAATTTAACTAAAGAAAGTTAAATAAATAAAATCAGATCTAGAAGTTGAATAATAAGTTGTATAACTTATTAAATGTGAAGTTGTAAGTAAAACCAATTATTAAAATGGTTAAACAACTTTGTTAAGCAAAACGAGGTATGAATCTGAATAAGTGATAAAAAAAATTGGCTTTGGTAAAAGTTAAATAGAATTTACTTTGGAGTTGGAATTTGAATTGGATTTTAACTGGATTAGATATGTTGTTGAAATGGAAATTTAAGTCAAGTTAAACAAATGATGTTTAAGAGGAATATAACTTAAGTAATGCTGAATGAAATTGATTTTGGTATCGAAGCAAATTAATAAAGTGAATATGAATTTGAGTTATATAAAGGAGATTCAACTTTATTTGTAAAATAAATTAGTAATTGAACTAATGAATTGAATTTTAATCAATCGAATGTAATGAATTGATATGAAATAATGGATATAAGTGTTAATTCATTAAAAGCTAATGTAATTGAAAATTGAATAATTAAATGGAAGTCAATTTAATATTAAACCAAATTGAAGGTAAACAAAGTGAATATGAATGTTGAATGTAAAGTGAATAAATTCGTTTGTATTGGGTATACATTGGTTGTTAGATTATTATCAATTGATTGAATAGAAATTCATATGCAATTAAATGAATAAAATTGAAAGCTAAAGCAATTGAATTCAAATTGGAAGTTAAGTAAATTTAAATTGAATGAAAATTGATTTGAATTGAAAGTGAGCCAATGTGAATGTAAATTAGTGATGTAAACTAATTGAAAATGAATAATTGAATGTCATTGTATATAAATTGGTTGTAGACAATTACAAGTAATGTTGAAATCATATAAGTTGCTTATAAACCATGTTTAGTATGCATTTCTTTTAATATGCATGTGTTGTAGTTGTTTAAAAGAGTAAAATGTTAATAACTTCTTATATATGTCACTTACGTGTTTATATTGAGTAAGTACAGGTACCGGGGCTACCGTTAGCGGGATTTGGTTGCGCAAATTGCTAAATTAATAACTGCTTTGCTTAAAAATGTTAAAAAGGTATGCCTAAAATAGGAAATATGAACTGCTTTTCTGTTTTTCGACCGGGTGGGTCGATGTACATATATTTATATCTATTGTGATATTGTAAAAGCTCCTCCGTACAAAGGAGGTTATGGCGAATTTTTTTGAAAATTTAAGGCATTAGGAAATTTTCGGGAATTTTGGAATTTTTTTTTGAAAACTAAGTTTTGATTTGAAGTTAAAGGTTAGACGATATAGTTGATTTTGAAAAGATAACTATATATGGATTTGAAGACTTAGTAAATATTTGGTAAGAGGTTTAACTATGGATTTGAAAAAGTTAAACACTTAAGAGATTTGTAAATCAAATTTGAACAATTTGTTTTGAAAATTCAATAAATTCTGTAACTTTTTCTTACTTGGTAATTTCGAGGACAAAATTCTTTTAAGGGGAAAGTTTGTAACAACCCAGAATTTCTGCCATTGAAATTCAAATATTTAATTGATTTTAAATATCAACAAGAAAAATTTATAGGTCGAAAATTTTGTTTTTCGAATATTTAGATTTAATTTGATAATTAAATCGATAATTTAATATTTGAAATTGCGTAAATAGTTGGAAATTGGGTTTAATGTGATTAAAAATGATTTATAAAGTTATATTAAATCATATTGGAGTTAGAACAATGTTTGTGAACTTTTAAAAGTGAATTAAAAGTTAATTTGCGAAAATTGAATATTTTAATATTTAATCGATTAGTGAAAATAGTCATTTTTCAAACAGTCTCGGATTTCGACGAAACCATTTTCATCGGATCCGTAATGTTATATTATTGTAAGGTTTTAAATTTCGCGTCAATCAGATTTACCGTTTGTCCGGGGCAAGCCAAAACGCATAGAAATTAGTTTAAATCGATTTAATTTAAAAATTGATTGTTTATTTCCGTAACTCGCACAGATGATCGAATTAGCCTCCGAAAACTATTCCATTGTGTTCGGAACGCGGGGTAAACCCTAGAAACGCCAGTCACCGCGCGAGATTTGGAGTTCGTAAAATTCAGGATGAATAGTGTTTTTGGAAATTTTCTATAAAAGCACCTCTTTATTTTCATTTGCAAAAATAAACAAAACCCTAATATCTTCAGCCCTAGCCACCACTAATATCACTAATGGTCGAAAATTTCCAGATTTCCTCTCTTAATCTCTCTCAATCCGTGAAGAATTATCATATGCTTACAACTAAGAAATTGTAGAGGGTGGCGAGCTCTTCAAATCTATAAGGAGATGATGGGATATGGCGCGATGATGGGGCTTGATTTTGGCCGCGTTCTCTGTCCGTTCCTCCTCGTTATGCGTGCAAAAGGGGTGACCGAGCTCCACTATCCTATGGCCGAGCATGGTGTTGGCGATGGCGCTTCGACTGGCGGAGGTTGATCGGGGTACAACTTGAAGAGGGAGGTGCATAATTTGATCAAAGTATTGGCGGCTAGTGGGTTTTCTTACGTGAGTAGCCGGTAGAAAATGCGTTTGGGAAGAAATGTGTGTGCGGCCTGATTTCCTCAAGGCAGATCCAACAGCCAGTAGTTGTTAGGGTTTGAAAATATTAAAAGAAAATGTAAATTTAATTATATTTAAATTCGTTCGAACTTTGTAGTAATGTAACTTTTTCATACGAGGTCGAAAAATAACGAAACAAGTTGCGTTGGCTTCGTTTTGTCGAGCACTACGCAATGGAGCTAGTTTGGAGTCGTTTGGAGCTAGTTTGAATTTCGAGTAAAATTAAACGCACGTTTAATTTTATTCGAAATAAACCGCTACAACTGTTATCGGAAACTCAAGGTGAGAACTTCTCGCTCAATCGAATTGTTTCGATTTAAATTTTAAATAGTTAGATTTAAAATTGCTTGATTGTGTGATTGGATGATAATCATTATCAGTTGTTTTAAATAGACCCTATACGCCGTATATTAAGCGGATGTTATTTATTAAACACATATATCGCGATAATTCCAACTTGTATGGAATTGGTATTATATATGTACTTGGAGCTGATTTCCCGCATTATATAGCGGATGAGACCCTATTGCGGCGCATAATAGCGGATAGTATTTTATAAATCACATATACTGCGATATTCCGTCTTGAAGCGAAATTTGTATTGTGTTAACATCTTTGGATGCAGGGAAAACAGGTTGGAGGGATCCAACTGGATTCCTCAAATGATTGAATTGGTTTCAACGTTGTTTGTTGATCTATTTATAATGTGCGTGATTATCTTTGTGATTGAAATCGTTAAAGGCTAAATTTTAGCCGAATATATTTTTGGTATCGTTAGATGCCGAAAATGAATAAAATTTTATTTTTGGAAATTTAAGTTGAGAATTCATAATAAAATTTAATTTTTTGATTAATTCATTTTAAATAAATAAACATTGAAATATTTATGTATAAAAATTATGATTTTTGTGAAATATAACCGAAATGTGATTTTTGAAATAAGTAGTTGATTAATTTATAAAATGGTTTAAATTGGGATTTTTTTGAATTATTATAAAAGATTTATTAAATTGATGTTTATAAATTAAAATATTGGAATTACAAAACGAGTTTTTATAAGTATTTAAAATGAAGTATAAATGGATTTCATAAGTGGATGAAATCTATAGATTTATAAATTATGAAGTTATAAAATGAATAGATTTTGTAAAATAAAAGATTTATAAGTAATTAACCTATAAAGGATTATGGCGTGTAAATGGAATATGGATAGAATTTGTTAATAAAGTGATTTTATGAGTTGAAGTTGTTATAAAGTATAAATGGAATTTATAAACGTTGTTTTATAAATCCGAAATCGACTTATTTTGATAAGTTTAATTATTATAGCTTATCAAAGGAGATATGTCCACGATTTTGGGACAGTGGATAATCCTTTAAATAAAATATATAGAAATTGAATTTGGTTAACGAAGTATATTCACGACTTTGGACAGTGAATAATATATTAAAGAAATATTTTGGAAAAGTGATATTTTAAATAGAATTAAAACAATTTAAAGATGTTTTAAAATGTATTAAGTATCGAAACCATAGATTTCAACATTCATTGTTGAAATAGACGTTTTCGAGAAATAGAAGGAAATGGTAGACTATAACATTGTTGTTATAGTAAATGATTTTCGAAAGGAAAAGTTTTGTGTAGTATTGGGGTTTATATATCTATCTTAATTTCGGATCCCTATACTAGTGATTTTGGGTTGTCGTAAAGATGTTTTACGTAGCATTCGTTTTGACCCAAATAAATGTGTTTAAGAGAATGTTTTCCTTAAAGAATAAAATTTATACTTAATTGTGATTTAAGTATATTGAATGTTTTCAAAATGTTGAAAATAAATAGATTGATGAATTACATATTATTGAATAAGTATGGAAATGTTTTCCAATATGATGTAAATGTTTTGAGATTATATCTCTTAAAGATAAATTGAAAGTGAATAACGGAAATTGATTTGAAAAATCGTATAAAAGGTGAATATTCGGCAATGTAAATTCACAATGGAAATTTATAAGGGAAATTTTTTATAAAAATAAACATTGATTTATTTTGAAGTGTGGAAATAAATTTACGGGTTTGGAACATAAGTTTAAAATAAATCGGTAAGGATTTATTTGATTGGTTTAAATGAACCATTTTGAAATGAAAGTTGTAAGGGTGTAGATTTGGAATTGGTTTTCAAATTGTTGAAGTGTGGAAAAATATATCTTGTATAGATATTTTTGAAAATAAATAATTAGGGAAAATTATTTGAAATCAGGTTATGTTGTGAATATTGATTGATAGTTAAATAACTGACTATCAATATTGACCCTTGAATGGCTATTTGTTGTGAATTGATTGAAATTGAATGCTACACTTATTTTTAAATTATTGCGCTTGTTATTCGGATTACCCATTCCGAATAGTGATACGACGTAATGGATAGCATTGAAGACCGGTGGTGAAGACCGGGTATTTGTGAAAGCGATAGGATGACCTATCGATTGTCTCTGCACCGTTAGCTACGGTATGGAGATTTCCTTTGTGATGAGAAATTCGATCGGGATTGTGAATACCCGGATTGCAAGGGCTTCTTTTGAAGTGCCTTCGGTTTTGTTCGAGTCCGAAACAGACTTGTATGGTTACGTGTCTGACATTACATTTTGAGATATAAAGCAGATTTCTTTCAAATACATCTCTATTGGTGGCGGAGAATTTATTCTCTTAGCTTAACACCCTTCTCCGAGACGTACGAGCTCAGAGGTTTTGTAGTTGATGGTTATCAGCGATATATTCCCAATTTGGTAATGTGACATGCTGAATGTTGTTGTGTTATGATTATTTGTTGATCATTTGTTGATCAAAGCATGGCTTTGTGAAAAAGCGTGGCTTTGTGAAAAAGCTTAGCTTTGTGGACGAGACTTCGTTAGACCTCACACCCCAGAAATGGTCGAAACAGTAATATGCGACAAGGTTATGAGGGTCGCTCCCTTTTGGGTATGTAATTTCCTTCTGGAAAAGGGTGGTGTCGGTATGGAGCCATGATGCTTAACCTATGTGGTTGCTCCAATCTCATTTTCCTGTGTGGTTGTTGCTTGGTGATCGAGGGCCCTTTGATAAAGGTCCCAAAGGACCGGGGAGTGGCATACTCGAGTAGTAGTTGCCTAGTTACAGAGGTAACCCGGCCTTGTGTTGGCAGAGATCCAGTTAGGTTCTCGGGACGTCCCGCCAGAGGCGATCCCATGTGGCAGTAGGAATTTCCTTAGCCTGACCATTTGTTGGAAAATCCAAAGAAACAACACGATCCTTGTACGGTTTTAGTTGTATAACCTGCCATGGAATGTGGCGGTAACCTGCTATTGAACATGGTAGCTGTAGTAGGCATACGATAATGGTCGTATGTTGGTTAAGATTTATATTCTATTTCTAAATGCTTTCTAGACTATGCACTAATAATAATATCAAAAAAAATGATTTGTTTTTGCGTATTAAGCATCTTTTACTATCATAAGGAGAAATCTCCTCCAATTCTGCGTTTGCATTGTGTGTGTGTGTGTGGGGAGGCCTTATAGTAGTTTCATTTTCCAAAAGCATTGACATTTTCTACTTCTATCGTTGTTGTTGTTTTAAAAGATAAAAACCGTTTTAAGTTCTCACACCAGTACCATGACTGACCTGGAGTTTATTGTTCTCTTCCTAAACTCTGGGTGCCCATAATTTTCCACACGGGCAGTCTAGAGTCAGGTTATCAGGTCATTCTGGATTCAGAAGTGCTATGGAGCTCAAGTGGCGAGCTGGATGGCGAGGTGTATTACTTGTATATGATATTATTTTTCCATTGCATAATTCACTGGTAAGGACATGTTTGTATAATTGTCCATTGTTTTGTTGAGTTGTATATTGTTGTTGTTCACTCTGATGATAATGTAATGTAATAACTGAGATAGTTCTTTGTTTTAAAGATTATACATTTTTCTATTATATGTTGTTCCGCTGCAACTGTGAGATTCTGATATTGTTTCTATTTTGTTTCCTTACTTCTTCTATCTTTTTCTTCTACCTCTTCTTTTAACCCTAACAATTCGGTTTTCCGGCATTCGATTATGCGGCATTTGATACAGTGGACATTAGAATGCCGAGCTTCGGATCACGATAAAATCGAAATGTTACATGTGGTATTAGAGCATATGGTTAAGTGAAAACCTTGGCTCTGTTGGGGATTACTTATTATAGATAGAGTCAGCAGTACTCTAGAATGAGTTGAGTGTAATAATAGATATGAGCGCATATTTGTTAGTGGATATGAAATTTTTTTGTATTGTGTTTCTGTGTGATGGATTTGCTACCATAGTAAATTGAAATTGAATTTTGTTGTGATAAACAAATTTGAAATTAAAATCCAAGTTGAAGTTGATGAATATAAGTTATCAAGTTTTGAAATTGTAATATGAAATAAAGATTTAACTTTAATAAAGTTGAAATAAATTTGAATTAGTATGATAAAATATATGATGTGAAATTTAACTAAAGAAAGTTAAATAAATTAAATCAGATTTGGAAGTTGAATAATAAGTTGTATAACTTATTAAATGTGAAGATGTAAGTAAAACCAATTATTAAAATGGTTAAACAACTTTGTTAAGCAAAACGAGGTACGAATCTGAATAAGTGATAAAAAAAATTGGCTTTGGTAAAAGTTAAATAGAATTTACTTTGGAGTTGGAATTTGAATTGTAACTGGATTAGATATGTTGTTGAAATGAAAATTTAAGTGAAGTTAAACAAATGATGTTTAAAAGGAATATAACTTAAGTAATGCTGAATGAAATTGATTTTGGTATCGAAGCAAATTAATAAAGTGAATTAAACGAATATGAATTTGAGTTATATAAAGGAGATTCAACTTTATTTGTAAAATAAATTAGTAATTGAACTAATGAATTGAATATTAATCAATCGAATGTAATGAATTGATATGAAATAATGGATATAAGTGTTAATTCATTAAAAACTAATGTAATTGGAAATTGAATAATTAAATGGAAGTCAATTTAATATTAAACCAAATTGAAGGTAAACAAAGTGAATATGAATGTTGAATGTAAAGTGAATAAATTCGGTTGTATTGGATATACAGTGGTTGTTAGATTATTGTCAATTGATTGAATAGAAATTCATATGCAATTAAATGAATAAAATTGAAAGCTAAAGCAATTGAATTCAAATTGGAAGTTAAGTAAATTTAATTTGAATGAAAATTGATTTGAATTGAAAGTGAACCAATGTGAATGTAAATTAGTGAATGTAAACTAATTGAAAATGAATAACTGAATGTCAATGTATATAAATTGATTATAGACAATTACAAGTAATGTTGAAATCATATAAGTGGCTTATAAACCTTGTTTAGTATGCATTTCTTTTAATATGCATGTGTTGTTGTTTAAAAGAGTAAAATGTTAATAACTTCTTATATATGTCACTTACGTGTTTATAATGAGTAAGTACAGGTACCGGGGCTAGGTTAGTGGGATTTGTTTGCGCAAATTGCTAAATTAATAACTGCTTTGCTTAAAAATGCTAAAAAGGTACGCCTACGCAATAAAAATAGGAAATATGAACTGTTTTTCTGTTTTTCGACCGGGTGGGTCGATGTATATGTATTTATATCTATTGTGATATTGTAAAAGCTCCTCCGTATAAAGGAGGTTATGGCGAAATTTTTTGAAAATTTAAGGCATTAGAATATTTTCGGGAAATTTTGGAATTTTTTTTTGAAAACTAAGTTTTGATTTGAAGTTAAAGGTTAGACGATATAGTTGATTTTGAAAAGATAACTATATATGGATTTGAAGACTTAGTAAATATTTTGTAAGAGGTTTATCTATGGATTTGAAAAAGTTAAACAATTAAGAGATTTGTAAATCAAATTTGAACGGTTTGTTTTGAAAATTCAATAAATTCTGTAACTTTTTCTTACTTGGTAATTTCGAGGACGAAATTCTTTTAAGGGGGGAAGTTTGTAACGACCCAGAATTTCTGTCATTGAAATTCAGATATTTAATTGATTTTAAATATCAACAAGTAAAATTTATTGGTTGAAAATTTTGTTTTTCGAATATTTAGATTTAATTTGATAATTAAATTGATAATTTAATATTTGAAATTGCGTAAATAGTTGGAAATTGGGTTTAATGTGATTAAAAATTATTTATAAAGTTATATTAAATCATATTGGAGTTAGAACAATGTTTGTGAACTTTTAAAATTGAATTAAAAGTTAATTTGCGAAAATTGAATATTTTAATATTTAATCGACTAGTGAAAATAGTCATTTTCAAACAGTCTCGGATTTTGACGATACCAGTTTCATCGGATCCATAATATTATATTATTGTAAGATTTCAAATTTCGTGTCAATCGGATTTACCGTTTGTCCGGGGCAAGCCAAAACGCATAGAAATTAGTTTAAATCGATTTAATTTAAAATTGATTGTTTATTTCCGTAACTCACACAGATGATCGAATTAGCCTCCGAAACCTATTCCATTTTGTCCGAAACACGGGGTAAACCCAAGAAACGCCAGTCACCGCGCGAGATTTGAAGTTCGGAAAATTCGAGATGAATGGTGTTTTCGAAAATTTTCTATTAAAGCACCTCTTTGTTTTCATTTGCAAAAATAAACAAAACCCTAATCTCTTCAGCCCTAGCCACCACTAATATCACTAATAGCCGAAAATTTCCAGATTTCTTCTCTTAATCTGTCTTAATCCATGAAGAATTATCAAATGCTTACAACTAAGAAATTGTAGAGGGTGGCGAGCTCTTCAAATCTATACGGAGATGATGGGATATGGCACGATGATGGGGCTTGATTTTGACCGCGTTCTCTGGCTGTTCCTCCTTGTTATGCGTGCAAAAGGGGTGACCGAGCTCCACTATCCTCTGGCCGAGCATGATGTTGGCGATGGCGCTTCGAATGGCGGTGGTTGATCGGGGTATAACTTGAAGAGGGAGGAGCATAATTTGATCGAAGTATTGGCGGCTAGTGGGTTTTCTTACGTGAATAGCCTGTAGAAAATGCGTTTGGGAAGAAACGTGCGTGCGGCCTGACTTCCTCAAGGCAGATCCAACAGCCAATAGTTGATAGGGTTTGAAAATATTAAAAGAAAATGTAAATTTAATTATATTTAAATTCGTTCGAACTTTGTAGTGATGTAACTTTTTCATACGAGGTCGAAAAATAACGAAACAAGTTGCGTTGGCTTCGTTTTGTGGAGCACTACGCAATGGAGCTGGTTTGGAGTCGTTTGGAGCTAGTTTGAATTTCGGCTAAAATTAAATGCACGTTTAATTTTATTTGAAATAAAACGCTACAACTGTTATCGGAAACTCAAGTTGAGAACTTCTCTCTCAATCGAATTGTTTTGATTTAAATTTTAAATAGTTAGATTTAAAATTGCTTGATTGTGTGATTGGATGATAATCATTATCAGTTGTTTTAAATAGACCCTATACGCCGTATATTAAGCGGATGTTATTTATTAAACACATATACCGCGATAATTCCAACTTGTATGGAATTGGTATTATATATGTAGTTGGAGTTGATTTCCAGCATTATATAGCGGATGAGACCCTATTGCGCCGCATAATAGCGGATAGTATTTTATAAATCCCATATACCGCGATATTCCGTCTTGAAGCGGAATTGGTATTGTGCTAACATCTTTGGATGCAGGGAAAACAGGTTAAAGGGATCCAACTGAATTCCTCAAATGATTGAATTGGTTTCAATGTTGTGTGTTGATCTATTTATAATCTGCGTGATTATCTTTGTGATTGAAATCGTTAAAGGCTAAATTTTAGCCGAATATATTTTTGGTATCGTTACATGCCGAAAATGAATAAAATTTGATTTTTGGAAATTTAAGTTGAGAATTCATAATAAAATTTAATTTTGTAATTGATTCATTTTAAATAAATAAACACTGAAATATTTATGTATAAAAATTACGATTTCTGTGAAATATAACCGAAATGTGATTTTTGAAATAAGTAGTTGATTAATTTATAAAATGGTTTAAATTGGGATTTTTTTGAATTATTATAAATAATTTATATAAAAGATTTATAAAATTGATTTTTATAAATTAAAATATTGGAATTATAAAACGAGTTGTTATAAGTATTTAAAATGAAGTATAAATGGATTTCATAAGTGGATGAAATCTATATATTTATAAATTGTGAAGTTATAAAATGAATAGATTTTGTAAAATAAAAGATTTATGAGTAATTAACCTATAAATTGGATTTTGGCGTGTAAATGGAATATGGATAGAATTTGTTAATAAAGTGATTTTATGAGTTGAAGTTGTTATAAAGTATAAATGGAATTTATAAACGTTTTTTTATAAATCCGAAATCGACTTATTTTGATAAGTTTAATTATTATAGCTTATCAAAGGAGATATATCCACGATTTTGGGACAGTGGATAATCCTTTAAATAAAATATATAGAAATTGAATTTGGTTAATGAAGTATATTCACGATTTTGGACAGTGAATAATATATTAAAGAAATATTTTGGGAAATTGATATTTTAAATAGAATTAAAACAATTTAAAGATGTTTTAAAATGTATTAAGTATCGAAACCATAGATTTCAACATTCATTGTTGAAATAGACGTTTTCGAGAAATAGAAGGAAATGGTGGACTATAACATTATTGTTATAGTAAATGATTTCCGAAAGGAAAAGTTTTGTATAGTATTGGGGTTTATATATCTATGTTAATTTCGAATCCCTATACTAGTGATTTTGGGTTGTCGTAAAGATGTTTTACGTAGCATTCGTTTTGACCCAAATAAATGTGTTTAAGAGAATGTTTTCCTTAAAGAATAAAATTTATACTTAATTGTGATTTAAGTATATTGAATGTTTTCAAAATGTTGAAAATAAATAGATTGATGAATTACTTATTATTGAATAAGTATGGAAATGTTTTCCAATATGAAGTAAATCTTTTGAGATTATATCTCTTAAAGATAAATTGAAAGTGAATAATTGAAATCGATTTGAAAAATCGTATAAAAGGTGAATATTTGGCAATGTAAATTCACAATGGAAATTTATAAGGGAAATTTGTTTTAAAAATAAACATTGATTTATTTTGAAGTGTGGAAATAAATTTACGGATTTGGAACGTAAGTTTAAAATAAATCGGTAAGGATTTATTTGATTGGTTTAAATGAACCATTTTGAAATAAAAGTTGTAAGGGTGTAAATTGATTTGGAATTGGTTTTCAAATGGTTGAAGTGTGGAAAAATATATCTTGTAAAGATATTTTTGAAAATAAATAATTTTGGAAATTTATTTGTAATCGGGTTATGTTTTGAGTATTGATTGATAGTTAAATAACCGACTATCAACATTGACCCTTGAATGGCTGTTTGTTGTGAATTGATTGAAATTGAATGCTACACTTATTTTTAAATTATTACGCTCGTTATTCGGATTACCCATTCCGGATAGTGATACGACGTAATGGATAACATTGAAGACCGGTGGTGAAGACCGGGTATTTGTGAAAAAGATAGGATGACCTATCGATTGTCTCTGCACCGTTAGCGACGGTATGGAATTTCCTTTGTGATGGGAAATTCGATCAATACCCGGATTGCAAGGGCTTCTTTTGAAGTGCCTTCGGTTCTGTTCGAGCCCGGAACAGACTTGTATGGTTACGTGTCTGACATTACATTTTGAGATATAAAGCAGATTTCTTTCAAATACATCTCTGTTGGTGGCGTATAATTTAATCTCTTAGCTTAACACCCTTTCTAAGACGTACGAGCTCGGAGTTATTGTAGTTGAAGGTTATCAACGATATGTTCCCAATTTGGTAATGTGACATGCTGAATGTTGCTGTGTGATGATTATTTATTGATCATTTGTTGATCAACGTGTGGCTTTGTGAAAAAAGTGTAGCTTTATGGACGAGACTTCGTCAGACCTAAAACCCCGGAAATGGTCGAAACAGGAATATGCGACAAGGTTATGAGGGTCGCTCCCTTTAGGGTATGTCATTTTCTTTTGGAAAAGGGCGGTGTCAGGTATGGAGCCCTGATGCTTAACCTATGTGGTTGCTCCAATCTCATTTTTCTGTGTGGTTTTTGCTTGGCAATCGAGGACCCTCGGATAAAGGTAAAAAAGGACCGGAAAGTGGCATACTCGAGTAGTAGTTACCTAGTTACAGAGGTAACCCGGCCTTGTGTTGGCAGAGATCCGGTTAGGTTCTCGGGATGTCCCGCCAGAGGCGATCCCATGTGGCAGTAGGAAGTTCCTTAGCCTGACCATTTGTTGGAAAATCCAAAGAAACAATACGAGCCTTGTACGGTTTTAGTTGTATAACCTGCCATGGAATGTGGCGGTAACCTGCTATTGAACATGGTAGCTATAGTAGGCATATGATAATGGTCGTACGTTGGCTAAGATTTATATTCTATTTTCTAAATGCTTTCTGCACTATGCACTAATAATAATATCAAAAAAAATGATTTTTTTTGCGTATTAAGCATCTTTGACTATCATAAGGAGAAATCTCCTCCAATTCTGCGTTTGCATTGTGTGTGTGCAGGGAGGCCTTATGGTAGTTTCATTTTCCAAAAGCATTACGGATATTTTCTACTTCTATCGTTGTTGTTGTTTTAAAAGATAAATAACTGTTTTAAGTTCTCACACCAGTCCCATGACTGACCTGGAGTTTATTGTTCTCTTCCTAAACTCTGGGTGCCCATAATTTTCCACACGGGCAGTCTAGAGTCAGATTATCAGGTCATTCTGGATTCAGAAGTGGCGAGCTGGATGGCGAGGCGTATTACCTGTATATGATATTATTTTTCCGTTGCATAATTCACTGGTAAGGACATGTTTGTATAACTATCCATTGTTTTGTTGAGTTGTATATTGTTGTTGTTCACTCTGATGATAATGTAATGTAATGACTGAGATAGTTCTTTGTTTTAAAGATTATACATTTTTCTATTATACGTTGTTCCGCTGCGACTGTGAGATTCTGATTTTTTTTTGTTCTGTTTCCTTACTTCTTTTATCTTTTTCTTCTACCTCTTCTTTTAACCATAACAATTCGGTTTTCGGCATTCGATTATGCGGCATTTGATACAGAGGACGTAAGAATACCGACCTTCGGATCCCGATAAAATCGCATTCGTTTCATTTGGTTTAATAATTTTCTTTTATAATTATTTAATTTGCCAAAATTTATCATTTTCAAAGCTAATTAAAATGTTTCTTAATTCTAATGTATATATATGTATATACATTATGAATAGAAAGCTTTGGTTTGAATTTAATAAAAAGATATATTTTCGAATTATAATATATATGTGTATATATATATATGAATATATTATGATTTCGAAAATTTTGTTTGAATTTAATATAACACCTTTCAAATGCTATTTAAAGTTAATTCTATATTTTCAAAACACAAGATAAATAGCTTAAGTTTAAAATGAGATTTTATAAAAAGGTTTAATACACTTTTCTTTTATATTTGATAAAAAGATTTAGTTTGTATATATAAAAGTTTTAAATATAAATACGCATAGTTCGTATATAAACATAAATTGACATAAACATAAACATATATAAATAAAATATAGGTATAAATAATAAATATAAAAATAAATTCATATTACATAAATATAAAAGAATAAGAGATTTTTAAAGCAAGGGTTTAAACATAAAATTCTTGTTTTTATAATTTGAAAAAATAATATAAAACATACATTAATATTTCTATCTTATATATGCCTTGTAGTTAAAAAGTGGCAAGATTTGTTCTTTGAATTTTAAATTTTAATAATAGACATTAGAGAATAACCTGATTTATTTTTCATCATCTTTCTCTCATCTTCTTAAAACTTTCTCACTTCTTTTTCTCTTTATCTTTTCAAAATTAAAAGAAACTGAAAACTAAAACCAGAGAAGATTTAAACAACAACAACATCAGTTTTCACACCTTCAAACTGAGCAAAGCAATTCAAAGATTCAAATCAAACTGTTTCAACTTAACAACGAGCTTACAAGTAGTAGATCAAGCAAGTTCAATTTCAACTCAACATAAATAGTTTCAAAATCAAGTGCATATCTAAATCAAAAGCAAGCTTCTGTTTCAATAAAACAAGTTCCAGATTTTAAGCCCGCTATCTGTTTTCTTTCTGAAAATGGTGAGTAAACCTTGTTTTAAAAAAGTTTGTAAAATCTGTACTTATGTTTGATACATATGATAATTGTTGTAGAAATATAGTGAAAGATGTTTATATACATGAATTCACATGTGCATGTATGAATATGAGATGACTGGTCTGTGCATGTCTGTGCTAAAGAATGAACTTGCCTCTGTTATATTACAGGCTTCATTTTCATATATAAAAATATGTATCTTCCTCTGTAATCAATTTTGGGTAAAGATGTATAAATGGAAAATTACTATTAAAATGTGTTATAAATTTTTAAAAATAGTATCAAGTATTTACATTTAGTAATTATTCCAAAATTTGGAAATTACAGTAGAAAATTTATATAAGTCAAAAATCAGTGGTTACGAATTCATGTTTGAATTTCATGAATTGATTCGTAATAGGAAACAATAATTTTTTATAGTAATTTCTAGATTTTTAGGTGAATAATTATTGAGTTATCTCGAGTTGAACAGATTTGACATTTTTGCCATTTTCCTACGAACGGCGGCTAGTTGGTGGACGTGATTGTTGCAAAAGGAGGTGTGAAGGATGGGGAGCATCGGAAAATTAGTGGTGGTATTTTTAGATGGCCGTGGAAACCAGTCGGCATCGAACTAGTGTTCGATTGCTAGGTTTGGATGGCGTTGATTTTCGAGGTCATGCGACGTCGTTGGATCACCGGAGGCGATCGCGAGGGGTGGGAACATCGCGTGGGTCTGTGATGCAGCTGTGGTCGGAAGGACGTGAGCATCGGTGGACGAGAGCGTTGTCGGCGAGGGATTTTAGTCGATTGGGATGGTTCCATTTTTGGATCAATCGACTCGATTTCGTTTTGCTGCCGATTTCGTCGAACTAGGTGGTCAGTTTGTCAGAGGAAGTGGTCGTCGACTTGAGGAGGGTCGCGATGTTGATCGATGGTGGCCGGAACGTCTGTGCATGTGCACGTGTGCACGGTTGTCTGGGCTGCTGTTCGATAGGTTTTGGAAGAAGCTCTGTACTCGGGTTTGGCTCGAGATGCTCATGCATTTGTCTCGAAGTAAAAGGCGATCGTAAGTTGCTCGTGCTTTAGTTTGGTATGCTCGGGGTTTTGGTTGATTAACTCGGGATTTTTTTGGATAACCTGGTTTTTAAAAATAAATTTAAGTATAAACAGTTTTATAAAAACAAAGAACACAAAGTTTTCAAGCATAAGAAAAAGGGTATAAAGTTTAAAAGCTAAACCATAACCAAGTTTTCGAAGTAAAAGTATTTATTAAGTTTCCAAGCAAAATGTTTAAAAAAATATAAAGTTTTTAAAAATAAATGAAAGGAGATGTATAAGTTTAAAAAGGAATGTAAACCAAAGTACCAAAGTAATTTATGTAAACAAGCTTTTATACAAGTTTTCAAGGATTAAATTTTGATGTTAAATTGTTTTAATTGTTTTGGTATAATTATATACAAGGTTAATTATGTAATTATATCCTAAATGTTTTTCAAATGAAGTTTACTGATGTAATTAAAAAGTGTATAAGGTAAGTATTAGTCCTCAATTAATCAAGATCTCAAATTATTTTTGTATAAATTAATTTCAAGCATTTAAATTAAATAAGATTTAAATGAGTAATTTATTAAGATAAGGAATTTATCTTTAATTAACTAAGGTTGTGATTAATTAAGGATAATTAATTAGTGAAATTAATTAAAAGTTAATTACTTAATGTAATGAATAATGGTTAATTAATTTATGTTGATAATCCATAGCATAATTACTTGATGGATGTAATTATTGGATAGTTAATGAGTGTAATTAATTTAAGGATCATTAACTAGTTATTAAGAGATAATTAATTAATTTAATTAACTTAAGATAATTAATTGGTTTAAATTAACTAAGGATAATCACTAAATGGAATTGATTAAGTATAATTACTTAATGTGATTATTAAAGCGTAATTACTTAGTGTAAGTAATTAATGGATAATTACTGAATGTAATTAATAAAAGGGTAATTACTTAGTGGAAGTAATTAAGGATTAATTACTTAGTGTAATTAATTAAGATAACTTACTAAGGTGTTAATTAATAAATGTAAGTAATTAAAGGATAGTTAATTACTGAATGTGATTAATTAAGGTTGATTAACGATGTAATCAATTAAAGATTAATTATTAATGAAATTAATTAGAGGAATATTTAATTAATGAAAATAATTAGAGGATCATTAATTAATGTAATTAATGAGAGGAATTAAAGGTTGATTAATGTGAATGGTTAAAGGATAATTAATTTACGTAATTAATTAAAGGCCAATTACTTAATGTAATTAAAGGATAATTAATCAAGGATGATTAATTAAGATGATAATTAAAGGATGATTAATTAATTGGTTTGTAATTAGTTATTGTTAAGTAAGTAGAATTAAAGGTAACCTAAGTAATTAAGTTAGTAATTAATTTAATTGGAGATTGATTAAATTAATTAGGAATTAATCAATCTTGCTTATGGATGATTGAATAATATTGAATGCCTTGGATTATTTCTTGGATATGTGATATGAGATGTTTTGATTGAATTGTGAAAATATGGATTATCTATCTGTGATAATGTGAATTATCTATCTGTGTGAATATATTATCCTAAATGATAGATTAAATTGTTTAAACTTAAGCAACTTAGACATTAAGACGGCGTTTTGGATTTCGATGAGACCGGGACCAGATTTTCGAATTGGATATCCGAAAACCACATCGATCAAAATTAAACGATAGGTCGTGTTATCTCAAGTGAAGTTCAAGATGAAGACTCGAAGTGTAAGGGCTATTTTTCGTTAAAACTTTGAGGGTGATTCCAAAACAAGTTGGATGGAGATGGTGCTTTCAGATTCAAGATGAAGATTCAGAGTGCAAGGGCTATTGTCGTTAACTCTGAGGGTGATTCCAAAATGAGTGTAGCGAAATAGTGCCTTCGGTTTCGTTCGAACCCAGAACAAACTTATATGGATTGAATGCTTTGAGAACATCATCATCGGAGGACGATGAGCATTCCAAGATATGTGTCCTGAAAAGGTAATCGTAGCCCCATGTCTCATCAACCGGGAATGGCTAAAACAGGGGACAGCAAGGCTAAGTGGGTCGCACCCAAGGTGGATGAGATTTTTCCCTGTCTAGAGGTCCCTTTTTATTCAGCTTAGTGGGAGGTTGGTCGCGCCAACCGTGGGGTTGTCTTTTTCGGGATTATCCAGTAAGAGATGGTTCCGGCCTTGTGTCGTAGGGGATCAGGGTGGATCCTCAGTACTCTGATCTAGATCAGGTACTGTGATAGGTGGTACCCCAATAGCCCTGCCATTGCATGGAATCCAACCTCCAATAAGTGATCTCGGACTTGTTTGTGTACCTATGTATGCTGGAATTTAATGAATGTAATGATTTCGGCTATTTTCTATTTTACTTGAAAACCCTAGACACTATTATAACATCAATGGATTTCCTATCAAATGTTTTGGTTATCATAAGGTAAAAACCCGACATGTTTATTTGTGGCGTGGTCTTACGAGATCCCTTTGTTTTCAAATGTTTTTCAAAGTTAAACAACTTAAACCCGTTTACTCACACCAGACCCATGTCTGACCAAGAGTTTATTTTCTGTTTTCTTAAACTCTTGGGTACTCAAATTTTTACGAGTAGCCAAGGGATTTAGGTTTGCCTTGATGAATTCTAGAGGAGATATGGAGCAGGAGGCTTCAGCATATATAGATATCTGTGGTTCCGCTGTGATAGTAGCTCTGTGTTGTATTTTGAGATGTATGTTAGACAGGCGTTTATAACTGTCTAATATGTGTCATATAAGTTGTGTAACTCTAATATATATGACTATTATGTAAATACTTATGTGGTGTAATATATTTTACTCGTTCCGCTGTGAGATTCTGATATTGTTTAGTTCTTTATTTCCTATCTTTTCTCTTTTCTATCCCTTTCTTTCTAAATGATGATGTGTCTTTCTATGTAATGAAAGACGGGTCGTTACACAAACCATTTCACTGCATAGCGATGTTACCTCAAATACCCAACATCGAGCAACGCCAGTGACCCCAAACATCCATCGCAATTCAACCATCGACCTGAACGCGAATCGCCTCATCTAACTTCAAAGCCTCAAAATCACGCGACCTGAAGCCATCATCGAATCATGTCAACCTCTAATTCCACTTCCGCTCGAACTCGATTTACCAACCAATAACCGACCGTAACAATTAAATTTTGAATTCACGAATTTTAGAGTTTGTGAATTTGCGAGTTTATGAATTTGTGAAGTCAAGAGTCTGTGATACTTTGTAGAGATTATTGTGAATTTTTCTTACCAAATGATTTTTTTAATGTGAATTTGGGTATTTGTTTTCGTATCGAGCCGGGTATGGGTTGTTGGGATAGTTTTAGTTTCCTTTTTTTTATTTGTTTTAGTTTCCTCTATTAAGTTAATTTAGGCCGGGTTTTAAAGTTGAGTGTTTCTTTTGTTTAGTTTTAGTTCACCTGATAAAAGTGTTTTCTTTTGTGTATAGATTCAGTTGTTTTATTTGTTTCCTTTCAACAAAAAACAAAAAGAAAAAGGCTTCACTTTGTTTAATTTTCATTTGTTTTCACTTATTTGAGTCTTACTTGTTTTAGTTTTCATTTACTTTCTTTTCATTTGTTTTTTCCTTTTTCCTCACTTGTTTTGTTTTCTTCCTTGATAAACATATATATATATATATAACAAAAATTGTATATAAATCTTGTTTTATTTTAGGTTGCCTACGTAGAATTGCGTAAGGAGCAGAAGTGCGTACTAAAATAAATTGCTTGATATGCTGATTTTGCCAAAAAAATTAACTGCTTGCTTATTTGTAATTTTCTTTTTATTTGCCTTGCGTTTTATATATCTATTGTTTTTGTTTGTCTTGCATTGTTGTTTACATGCATTTGAAAAAAATATTAAGATACCAAAAACAAAAATAAAATACATTTGTAGTTGCATTGTTAATACACGTTTAATTGCTGTTTTACATTTCATTTTAGAATTTTGATTAATAATAACGATAGCTCTTAATGTATATTGACAATTTGTCTTCTTTGAACAATTTAATTTCTTGATGTCTAGACTACGGTAGAATGATGACCATTTACAAATATTACAGTGATTTGTAAATATCACAGTGGTTGTTCCTCTGAAGGTACTTAAACATTCGGCTGCATTGCTACGGTGATTCATGGTGCACCTATAAATCATATCCGTTACATGGCTGAGAACTATCTTGTTTATCTAAGACAATGGGTGATTATACAATTTTAAGTTAACTTAGGATAAATCATTTGTAATTAACCCTTGCATTCATTTAGTTGCATTAGTTCATGCATATTTAAAAACAAAATAAAAATATTTAAAAATCCAAAACTAAAAAAAAATTAATATTCTTTTTCTTTCTCTTTGAAATTTTTAAATCCTTTTCCTTTGAAATTTCAAAAATCCAAAAAAATTTAGAAAATCAAAATCCAAAAACAAAAAAAAAATTCAAAAAACAAAAAAAAATTAAAAAATCAAAAACAAAACAAAAATCAATTTTCCATTTTGAAAAATAAATTCTATCTATAAATATTTTTCCTTTATAAAAAATAAACATTCTTGAAAATGTCCGAGTTTTCCCACACGCTTGAATTTGGCAATAATTGTGAAAAATCAATATAATCCATATGATTTCACTTCAAATTAGTATGGACATTTTAACGACAACTATTCTTTAAACAAGTTGAATTTTGAACAACAAAGTTTTCAAAACGATGATCAACCCTAAACTCTTAAAAATAGCATTTCGCTGTTACTTGAACTCTCTATACAACAAAATCAAGAGATAAATGAGTTGTGCAATTTAAATTTGTGCGATAACTCGAATCAAAGTTTTTAGAATAATGAAAATTTGAATTCACTTCAAAATTCTAATAATTTCGAGTATAACCCATGCCAACTCAGTTTCGAACTCCAAAATGAATTTCAAAGTCAAAATGAAAATGTGATTCACTTTTAAAATAATTTTGGAAATGGGAATAATCTCAACTATGAAACGAGTGAATTTTTTTGTTCTCAACAAATCCAAATCGAAGATTCTTGAGTTAATAACTATAAATTGGATTTTGTTGAACAAATGGACGAAATCTACAATGATCACATGGATTTGTTGTTTGAAACATATATGAAACGATGTGAGAAACAAAACCAAATCCCAACATGTGACGAGTCAAAGGATATTCCATCTTTACCTAAATCGACGATTTTCAAATAACAACTTTTGAAATTGAAAACGAAAATCTTAACGAAGTTGTTGAAAATTTGGTAATTGACTTGGTTTTCAATACTTTTGAGGGTGAGAAACTCGATTTAAATTTCGATCTTTCTTTTCTCGATTTTGAAAATTTGAATACAACAACTTTGGATTTTAAACTTGAGATACACGATGAAGTTGTTGATAATCCAACAAATGAAGATGAGTTTAATGAACATGAATTTTTTGGACTTTGGGATGAAGAATTGTTAAATTCCGACGGGGAAGATTTAAATCACCACTTTGATTTTGAAATCAATAATTTCGAAAAAAAAATTCAATGATAAACATGAATTTCAATTTGGTGAAAATAAACTTGAATTTCAATCAATTGTTTTATCAACCCCAAAAATCATCAAAAAAAAAAAAACCATTCAACATTCGTTTTTCTAAATCAACATTCAACTTCGAAATCTTTTACGGTTTGATTTTTCGAGCTTAAGTTGTGTCTCGCATACTTGACGAGACAAATGAATCGGTCTTTGGAAGACCGTTTCATTTAATTTTTAATGATATACTTTCTGATGTCTTGTAAATACATTCCACTTTCATGTAAATAATAATAACGTTCCTTTCACTTGGGTTAACTGTAGGGACACAGTCAAAATCAAGCGTGGGCGCAGACTCACCTTCTTTTTTTGATTTTTCATAGCTTATTTTGCATTTTCTTTTCAAACCCCAAAACAAACCCAAAAAAAATTTAATTTTTTTAAACATTTTGGTTTATTAAATTAAACTTATTGAAAATTAATTTGTCTTAACAAAAATAAAAATGAAGTTTGATTACAAATAACAATGGTCGTGTTAATTATGAAATACATCCTAATTGAAAATCTTTGTTTTAAAAAGTGGTGAATTAAAAGTAAAGGATATAACATTTTTTGTCTTCTAAGTTAAATGGTGCTAAGATGATTTTGCAAAATTCTCTTTTCAACCAAATTTTTTTATATATGTAAATATTTTCTATTAACACCTATGGTCGACAGATGTACACACTTGTGTGTACACTCGCCATGCTCTGTACCTTTCTCACGTAAGCTCGAAAGGCTGTGCATGATCGATATATTTGAGCTAGGCGTATGTATATAAAAAATTCTTTTCTTTTATTAATAATGCCTATATTCGATGGGTGTTCACACTCGAGTGTTCACTCGCCACGCTTTGTATTCCGCTCATATAAGCCCGAAAGGCAATGCATGGTAATATATCTGACCTCAGTTTATCTGACTTAGGCATATGTAAATATTGTTAATATCGATAAAGTTTTCAAAAGAAAAATAGAGAGAGTAAGCAAATTAAATCCAAGCAACTATTTTAACATATTTGATTTGACTTGTTATTAAAAAGAAATGAAAATGCCACTTTGATAAACTTTGATAATTAACTAAGGATCTATTTCATAATTACACTTTGTTATCAACCTACATAAAGAGTTAAACTATAGTCTATTTGTTACGATAACTTGATTTTTGTTGGAAATTTTGACGAATAAATGACTTAAATTTTCATGATAATGACCGAAACCTATATTTAACTTATTTGTGTCGATTTAAAAGTGAATCCTTCATTGTTAATATTTTCAAAAACTCGCATTCATCTCTTTGTAAATAAATCTTGCATTTCGTAAATATTTTCATCCTGCATTTGGATTTTGTGGGTAGTACCCGTTGAAAACCCCCACGAGGCAACACTCGCCCTACTAGGGACGCCCAGAGGTTTAACAGCTTGTTGCATACGCTCAATGCAATCGTGCTCCCTACGAAAATGGATTTATCTAAATTTATCTTTATTTGAGGACGAATAAAAAAATAAGTGTGGGGATATTTGATGTGCACGTAAATATGCGTATTTTTACCACCATATTTAATCTATTTAAATTAAATAAATGATCATATCGAGTATTTTAACTTGTTTAAACCAAATTCAAATTATTTTCAAATTGTCACATATTCATCTTCATATAGGGGCGAAATGGTCATTTTGTGCATATATTAAATTGAGAAAATTTAATTGGAAATATCTATATTATTTTGTAGGAATTTAAACTCAATTACAAGTGGTTTCATGAAGGAATATGCATTCACAAAGATTATAAAAAAGAATGAAGATGGAAATGATTCAAAGTGAAGAACTTGGAGGACCCCACACACTTACCGTTATTTTCAATTAGGAGCTAATGCACATGCTAAAAGGCCATTAAATCTTCATGTACATTTAAGTGAGGGTTTATTGAAGCTAATGATAACTTGGCCACCACACTATCTCAAGGGCAATTTGGGTATTCCCCAAATATATGAATTAGGGTTTAACATTTGCATAAATACCCATTATATTTCATGTAACCTTCTTCCTTAATCTCTCTTAGTTTTAGTTTAGGCTCAAAAATAAATCAAGCTATCTTCTTTCTTTACATGGCTACTTGGCCATTTGTTTTTATTTTCATGCAACTTTCCTTTTCTTATGCAATTAATTACTTGTTCAATTTACTTTCCTTGTTCATTTACTTTAATGTTGGTAGTGTGGATTTACATTCATGGAAAATAGATTAGTTTTAATTCTTGTTAATTAGCTTCTCTTTTCCATTAGCTTTTATTTTCCTTTCTTTTTGTTTTCATGTTGCTAGCTACATTTGTTAATCAAACGACAAATATGAGAGGCTAAATCCTCTCAATTTAGGGGTAATGAACCTCTCTAATTATGTAGCTTCAATTATTTGTTAATTCATGCTCTTTTTTGTGCTTAATAATGATCAATGAAGTGTTTTATTTGTTGTTCTTGCTTTGAATTTGATAGTCTATATTGTTGACATCAAATAGGCTATGCTTAAATAGTCACTAACACAAATGCCTCCTTATCAAAATATGATTATGGCATACGAAAGCGATTTGAAATTCAAATTTTATGGTCTATATTTCTAATCAATAGTTAATAGGCCATACTCAAAATAGATTTCATTTTCATTTTCATTGTCAAGTTTCATGAAAGTTAGTAAGTGGTTCAAGGGGTGTGTTATAGTTTGATGACTTATGTTGGCTAATCATTAGCATAAATATGTCATACTTATGATAAACACATCCATTAAAGCACTAACGACCATAAAAGAGAGATCATAATTTCATATGTGTTGAACTACATGATCTAGAGAGTGGATTTATTCTCTAAATTGTCGCTTAACTCTTATATTTGCTTCTCTTTTCTTTTAGTTAGTTAATTCTCCAATTCTCTAGCTTAACTTTCACTCAACTTTTGTTAATTTGATTGAATAAATTTTTGAAATCAACAATTCCCTACGGATCGAGCCCTATTCATCATGTACTACGATAGTACGCTGTGCGCTTGTGGTACAAATTATATATAAAAATGTTAAGCCCCTTTCATTAATTCCCCTTTTTTTATTTTACTCAAAATATTATTTAGCTTTGAAAATATCTTTTATCCGATAAAATAACTTCTTGGGACATATATTTTTAAACCCTTTCTATTTTAGGATATACAAAATTATCAAACCTCATTTTAACTTTGGAAATACCAAATCATTCCCTTTTAATTACTAAAGGAAAATATTTCCATATTATATTATTAGCATAATTAATAAATATTTTATTTTTCTGAAACATGTTTTAAATGGGTCAGAAACAATGTAATTTAAGGCATTGTTCACTATAAACCCAGATCACTTAGTATTGAGTAAAAAGGATTTATAGATTTTAGATTAATTATACTTAGTATAAAATTTTGTATTCAACCTGTACTATTCGTCAAATAATAGTGACATCTCTTTTTGAATTCACATGAATATTACAAGTTCCCTCATTGGAATTTAATATAGAGTTTAACTAGAATTTTCTTTTTACCATCAAAATCCTATTTTAAACGTCGTTTAATCTTTTTAGAAAACTCCAAGTCTCATTCCTTTTATCTTACTTCGGAAAAAAATTCCATTTATGAAATTTCACTTTACAAAAATCTATATTTTCATAAAACCTCTTTTACAATGCTTATTACTTTATTTATAAAAATTCCATTTCTAATATATCCCTTTATTTATAAAACACCGTTTATAAATCTATCATTTTATTTAGAAAATACAATTTTATAAATCTTTACAGTTATTTTAGGAAAACGTGGTCCGTTAAATTTAATGTCCCCTCCATCAGGCCAGTCCGTATAGCTGGGGGAACAGACAACTCGTTTTCCAAACTCTAACCTAGAGACTACCTCTGTGTCACCTATAAGGTGGTCAAGTTATTTGATAGACTCAAAACTTTTAAAAAGTGTTTGATTTATCATTTGAAAAACATTTCAAAAAGATTCAGGTTGAAAAACCAGGTTTAAATCATTCATTCAATGGTTACCAAATTCTATTGCTAAATTGTCAATGAATAGTGATTTTAAAACTTTATAGATTAAAACACCAATCTCATTACATATATGCCCATTTTTATAACTCGGATTACTTTCGAAACATTTAAACATATTATGGAATTTATTTCATATTTTTAAAGATTTAAAAACATTCATTTTAAAGAGTAGAAAACAATATTTCATGAAATTCCAAAATGTGACGATTTTAAAAACAATATTTAACTTTTCATATCATGAAATCGCAAACTACCGAAACGCGATGGCTTAGATTTCACCTTTTAGTCAAATTGTATAAAACTTGTCCGAAACACTTTTGTTTTCTTCATTGATAAACATATATATATATATATATATATATATATATAGAAACTTGTATGTAAATCTTGTTTTATTTTAGGTTGCTAAAGCAGAATTGCAGAAGGAGCAGAAGTGCGTGCTAAAATAAATTACTGTATTTGTTGATCTTGCCAAAAAAATAACTGCTTGCTTATATATAATTTTCTTATTTGCCTTGCATTGTATATCTGTTGTTTTTGTTTGTCTCGCATTGATATTTACTTGCATTTGAAAAAAATATTCAGAAACCAAAAACAAAATACATTCGTAGTTGCATTGTTAATACACGTTTAATTTCTGCTTTGAATTCATTTTGAAATTTTAATTAATAATAACAATAGCTCTTAATTGTATATTGACAATTTGTCTTCTTTGAACAATTTAATTTCTTGGTGTCTATGCTACGGCAGAGTAATAACCATATACAAATATAATGGTGATTTGTAAATATTATAGTGGTTGTTCCTCTGAAGGTACTTAAACCTTCGGCTGCATTGCTACGGTGATTCATAGTGCACCGATAAATCATGTCCGTTACCTGGCCGAGAACTATCTAGTTTATCCAAGACAATGTGCGATTATACAATTTTGAGTTAACTTTGGATAAATAATTTGTAGTTAACCCTTACATTCATTTAGTTGCATTAGTTCATGCATATTTAAAAAAAACAAAATAAATAAAATTTCAAAATCCAAAACTAAAAAAATTGTATATATTCATTTTCTTTTTCTTTGAAATTTTTAAATCCTTTTCCTATGAAATTTCAAAAATCGAAAAAGAATTTCAAAAAACAAAACAAAAATCATTTTTCCATTTTGAAAAATAAATTCCATCTGTAAATATTTTTCCTTTATAAAAAAACAAAAACATTCTTGAAAATGTCCGAGTTTTCCCACACGCTTTAATTTTACAATAGTTGTGAAAATCAATATAATTCATATGATTTCACTTCAAATTTGTATGGATATTTTAACGACAACTATTCTTTAAACAATTCAAATTTTGAACAACAAAGATTTCAAAACGATGATCAACCCTCAACTCTTGAAAATAGCATTTCGTCATTACTAGAACTCTCTATACAACAAAATCAAGAGATAAATAAGTTGTGCAATTCATATTTGTGCGATAACTCGAATCAATGTTTTCAAAATAATCAAAATTTGAATTCACTTCAAAATTCATATGATTTCAAGTATAACTCATGCCAATTCAATTTCGAACTCCAAACTGAGTTTCAAAGTCAAAACCAAATGTGATCCACTTTTCACATAATTTTGGCAATGGGAATAATCTCGACTACGAAACGAGTGATAATTTTTGTTCTCAACAAATCCAAATCAAAAATTATCAAGTTCATAACTGTAAATTCGATTCTGTTGAACATATGGACGAAGTGTACAATGATCATATGGATTTGTTGTTCGAAACATATATGAAACAATGTGAGAAACAAAGTCAAATCCCAACATATGATGAGTCAAATGATAACCCATCTTTTACCCAAATCGACGATTTTCAAATAAGAACTTTTGAAATTGAAAACGAAAATCTTAACGAAGTTGTTGAAAATTTGGTAATTGACTTGGATTTCAATTCTTTTGAGGGTGAGAAACTCGATTTAAATTTCGATCTTCCTCTTCTCAATTTTGAAAATTTGAATACAACAACTTTGGATTTTGAACTTGAGATACAAAATGAAGTTGTTGATAATCCAACAAAGGAAGACGAATTTAATGAACATGAATTTTTTGGACTTTTGGATGAAGAATTGTTAAATTTCGATGGGGAAGATTTAAATCGCCATATTGATTTTGAAATCGATAATTTAGAATAATTTTACAAAGACAGACTTGAATTTCGGTTTGGTGAAAATAAACTTGAATTTCAATCAATTGTTTTATCAACCCCAAAAATCATCAAAAACAAAACAACCCATTTAATTTTCAATAAAATGACATTCGTTTTTCTAAATCAACATTTAACTTCGAAATCTTTTACGATTTGGTTTTTCGAGCTTAAGATGTGTCTCACATGCTTGACGAGACAAATGAATCGGTCTTTGGAAGACCGTTTCATTTACTTTTTAATGATATACTTTCTGATGTCGTGTAGACACATTTCATTTTCATGTAAATAATTATAAACGTTCCTTTCACTAGCGTTGACTATAATGACACAGTCAAATAAAGTGTGGAGGGAGACTCACCTTCTTTTTTTGATTTTTCATAGTTTATTTTACATTTTCCTTTCAAAACCCAAAACAAACCAAAAAAAATTAATTTTTTTAAAACATTATGATTTATTTTTAATGAAACGCTATAGGATAAATGTATGGTTTTGGTTTACTAAATTGAACTTATTGAAAATTCATTTGTCTTAACAAAAATAAAAATGAAGTTTGATTACAAATAACAATGGTTTAACTAGCATATAGGAAGATTCACACGTGTTAATTATGAAATACATCCTAATTGAAAATCTTTGTTTTAAAAAGTGGTGAATTTAAAGTAAAGGATATAACATTTTTTTGTCTTCGAAGTTAAATGGTGCTAAGATGATTTTGCAAAACTCTCTTTCCAAAAAATATATATTTGTATATATGTAAATATTTTCTGTTAACACCTACGGTCGACAGGTGTACAACTTGTGTGTACACTTGCCATACTTTGTACCTTTCTCATGTAAGCCTGAAAGGCAGTGCATGATCAGTATATCTGGCCTCAGTTTATCTAAGCTAGGTGTATGTATATAAAAAATTCTTTTCTTTTATTAATATTGCCTATAGTCGATAGGTGTCCACACTCGTGTGTTCACTTGCCACGCTCTGTATTCCTCTCACATAAGCCCGAAAGGTAGTGCATGGGTAATATATCTAGCCTCCGTTTATCTGAGTTAGGCATATGTAAATATTGTTAATACCAATAAAATTTTCAAAAGAAAAATGGAGAGAGTATGCAAATGAAATCCAAGCACTATATTAACTTATTTGATTTGACTTGTTATTGAAAAGAAATGAAAATGCCACTTTGATAAACTTTGATAATCAACTAAGGATCTATTTCATAATTACACTTTGTTATCAACCTAAATAACGAGTTAAACTATAGTCTATTTGTTACGATAACTTGATTTTTGTTGGAAATTTTGAAGAGTAAATGACTTAAATTTTCAAGAAACCTATATTTAACTTATTTGTGTCGATTTAAAAGTGAATCCTTTATTGTAAATATTTTCAAAAACTTGCATTCATCTCTTTGTAAATAAATCTTGCGTTTCATAAATATTTTCATCCTACATTTGGATTTTGTGGGTAGTATTCGCCGAAAACCCTCACGAGACAACACTCGTCCTACTAGGGACACCAAGAGGTTTAACGGCTTGTTGCATACGCTCAATGCAATCGTGCTCCCTATGAAAATAGATTTATCTTAGTTTTTCTTTATTCGATGACGAATAAAAAGATAAGTGTGGGGGTATTTGATGTGCACGTAAGTGTGCATATTTTTACCACCATATTTAATCTACATAAATTAAATAAATGATCATAGGGTATTTTAACCTGTTTAAACCAAATTCAAATTATTTTCAAATTGTCACATATTCATCTTCATATATGAGCAAAATGACCATTTTTGTGCATATATTAAATTGAGAAAATTTATTTGGAAATTTCTATATTATTTTATAGGAATTTAAACTCAATTAAAAGTGGTTTCGTGGAGGAATATGCATGCACAAAGAAGATACAAAAGAATGAAGATGGAAATAATTCAAAGTGAAGAACATGGAAGACCCCATCCACTTACCTTGATTTTCAATTAGGAGCTAATGCACATGCTAAGAGGCCATTAAAGCTTCATGTTCATTTAAGTGGAGGATTATTGAAGCTAATGATAACTTGGCCACCATACTACCTTAAAGGCAATTTGGGCCATTCCCCAAATATATGTATTAGGGTTTAACAATTGTATAAATACCTCTTATGTTTCATGTAACATTCTTCCTTAGTCTCTTTTATTTTTAGTTTAGGGTCAAAAATAAATCAAGCTCACTTCTTTCTTTTCATGGCTACTTAGCCATTTTTTTTATTTTCATGTAACTTTATTTTTCTTATGCAATTTAAATACTTGTTCATTTTATTTTCCTTGTTCATTTACTTTAATGTTGGTAGTATAAATTTACATTTATGCAAAGTAGATTAGTTTTAATTCTTGTTAATTAGCTTCTCTTTTCCATTAGCTTTCATTTTCCTTTCTTTTTTCTTTCATGTTGCTAGCTATATTTGTTAATCAAATGACAAATATGAGAGCTAAACCTCTTCAGTTTAAGGGTAATTAAGCTCTCTAATTATGTAGCTTCAACTATTTGTTAATTCATGCTCTCTTTTTGTGCTTAATGATGACCAATGAAGTGTTTTATTTGTTGTTCTTGCTTTGAATTTGATAGCCTATATTGTTGACACCAAATAGGCTATGCTTAAACAATCACTAACAGAAATGCTTCTTCATCAAATATGATTATGGCATAATAAAGTGATTTGAAATTCAAATTTGATGGTCTATATTTCTAATCAATAGTTAATATGCCATACTTAAAATATATTTCATTTTCATTATCACTGTCAAGTTTCATAAAAGTTAGTAAGTGGTTTAAGGGGTGTGTTATAGTTTGATGGCTTATGTTGGAAAATCAATAGCAAAAATATGTCATACTTATGATAAGCACATCCATTAAAGCACTAATGACCATAAAAGAGAGATCATGATTTCATATTTGTTGAACTACATGATCTAGAGAGTGGGCTTATTCTCTAATTTGTCACTTAACTCTTCTATTTGCTTCTTTTTCTTTTAGCTAGTTAGTTAATTCTCTAATTCTCTAGCTTAACTTTCACTCAACTTTGGTTAATTTGATTGAATTGATTTTTAAAATCAACAGTTCCCTGCGGATCGAACCATATTCGTCACATACTACGATAGTACGCCGTGCACTTGCGGTATAAATTATATATAGAAATGTTAAGCCTCTTTCGTTAATTCCTCTTTTTTTCTTTTACTCAAAATATTATTTAGCTTTGAAGATATCTTTTATCCGGTAAAATATCTTCTAGAGATATATATTTTTAAACCATTTCTATTTTGGGATATACAGAATTATTATACCTAATTTTAACCTTGGAAATACCAAATCATTTCCTTTAATTACTTAAGGAAAATATTTCCATATTATATTATTAACATAATAACAAAAAAATTATTTTTCTGAAACATGTTTTAAATGGGTCACAAACAATGTTATTTAAGGCATTGGTCAGTATAAACCCATATCACTTAGTATTGAGCAAAAAGGATTTATAGATTTTAGATTAATTATACTCAGTATAAATTCTTGTATTCAACTTGTACTATTCGTCGAACAACAGTGAAATCTCTTTTTAAATTCACACGAATATTACAAGTTCCCTCCTTGGAATTTAATATAGAGTTTAACTAGAATATTCTCTTTACCATCAAATTCCAATTTATACGTTGTTTAATCTTTCTAAAAAACTCCAAATCTCATTCCTTTTGTCTTACTTCAGAAAAAAAATTCCATTTATGAAATTTCACTTAACAAAAAAAATATTTTTTCATAAAACCTCTTTTATAACGCTTATTACTTTATTTATAAAATTTCCATTTATAATATATCCCTTTATTTATAAAATACCGTTTAAAATCTATCACTTTATTCAGAAAATACAATTTTATAAATCTTTACTATTATCTTAGGAAAATGTGGTCCGTCAAATTTACTATCCCCTCCACCGGGCCAGTCCGTATAGCTAGGGGAGCAGATAACTAGTTTTCCAAACTCTAACTTAGAGACTACCTTTGTGTCACCTATAAGGTGGTCAAGTTATTTGATCGACTAAAAACTTTTAAAAGTATTTGATTTATCGTTTGAAAAACATTTCAAAAAGATTCAAGAAGAAAACCCAAGTTTAAATCATTCATTCAGTGATTACCAAATTCTATTGCTAAATTGTCAGTGAATTGTGATTTTAAAACTTTTTAGATTAAAACACCAATCTCATTACATATATGCCAAACGTTTTAACGTATTATGGAATTTATTTCATATTTTTAAAGATTTAGAAACATTCATTTTAAACATTTGAAAACAATATTTCATGAAATTCCAAAACGTGACGATATTAAAAACTTAATTTGGGCATAAGTTAATAATTTACAATAAGTTATAGAATTGCGCCTAGGGCATACCCCTAACTCTATCATACTTCACACAAACAAGTATATTTGGTATACTTGTAAAATAAAACTTAAAAAGAATCCTTAAACAAAACAAAATAATGATTTTATTTAAAATATTTAGAATGGATCTAAAGTCCATTTAGGCTTTATTAACTTAACGAAGATCAAAATGGAAAATAATTTAAAATTCACCCATTTTACCCACTTCTGATTAGCCCGGTTCCTTTAGTGGTATCAGAACCCAATAGTCTATGTGTTATCTGTCATTTTGACCCGACTATATTCGAACAAACTAAACAAGTTAGATTTGATTGTCATTAAGACTAGAAAGTCTAGAGTGTTGATTGTGAGGTCTAGAAGTCAAGTACATATGGTAATATGAATCTATGGTTGAATAGAATTGAGAGATATGCAGTGTAGATGTTTGAAGTGTGGAATATAGTTCAACATAGAGGGAGGATCGACTACAATCATACTCCAACATAGGGGTCGACATATTTCGACCAAGTAAATGCAAGTCAATGGAAAACATTGAGATCGGCATATTCCTTGGGATTTAGGCCATGGGATCCCTTTTGTGGGTCCATATGGTTTTGGATATCCTTCTACTGAATTTTCAGAGAGATATTTCATCATCTCCCTCTATAAATATAGGCTTGGTTGTATATTTTCGGGACAAAACACTGCTAGTTACTTTGTACTCTATTGTAACTGAGGATTTTCATTTGATCCCTACTGTACTCAGTTTACAAAGTGATTAATAAAACAGTTTATTCAAAGTGGATGTAGGCAAACAATGTTGAACCACTATAAATCGGTGTGTTCTTATTATTGCTTTAATTTTCTGCTATTTAATAGCTTATTTCCTCTGTTTTCATTCGATATTCTTCATTTATTTCTCTTTAAAACTTCTATCTAGTGTTTGTGCCAATTTTTGGTACAAACATTTTGGTGCTTTCATCGAGAGTTAGATTCTTAACCCTAGTTTGATCCCTTTGTTGCTATTGGATTGCATAAATCCCCCGAAGAGATCCGAATTATATTTAAGAAGCTAATTCATTCAATTCAGATTTGCAAAAATAAGGAAACTATCGATAGTGGTTAAGAACACTAGATCTACATCTCAAAATGCGAAAGGAAATGAGAACGCTGCCATCCAATAAGGAGGCTCGAGCAATTTAACAGTAGATGTGAATGCTACCAATCTAATTGATGTCCGAATTCCGTCTTATTCCATCACAAGAGCTAATTTCTAAAATATAGTGAGAGAGCTAGTGGATAACCGTCAATAGTTGAATCAGCAGATTTATGCGAATGTCAATCTAATGAACTAACTCAATCAGCAACAGCGTGGGAAAGCTAGGAGGGACCCAACCCCTTATTCTACATCGGAGAGTTCTAGTTCATCATACGATTATCACAGACACAGGCATCGCAAAATTGACGAATATCACACAGATGCTTCTGGACATCAACAAGCAAACCAACCTGGTTTGCCGAGACCGATTGGTGTCGAACCCTCCATAGGGATTGGTACTAATCCCTTCTCCAGAGGAGGAAACACGCTCCTTCATGTTGGAGCACTAGCTGAAGCTGCTGTGATTGATTTGAATGTTGGATTTCGGGTGGATATCGACCAATTACCTCCCCAGAATGGCGATGAAAGAAGGTACACGATATACAATGAGAGGATATGGAGCCAAAGAGGCGTGGAACGGCCTATTGACAATGACCAGACCATTCACGTGAGGTGGAGCATGACTACCGCTTTGCTCCAACTATTCAAATGTCGGGCTTGTCGGCTATAGTTAAACAGCTAGTGAGATAGAGTCAAGGCTTGACCAATGATGATTGGGTGATCTTAAGAAGCCATACCCTGTTCACTGACAATGTTTTACATGTAGAGTATCCAAGGAGGCTGAGTATGCCGTTGATGCCTGCATATGAGTGAAAAACCAACCGTAGGAAGACATCATGAGATATGAATGGCTGATGGATTCTGCATGAGCTTATGATGCAACAAAGTGTAGTTGTTTTCCTATCACTCTCTTTGGAATAACAACAATGTGGTTTATGGGATTACCCCCACAGTCAATCTCTATATTTGACGATTTAGCAACAAAGTTTATGGAGCAGTTCCATATGCATGTAATTCAACCCAAAGATGTAATGTCCCTATCCAGCGTGATCTAGGCTTCGGAAGAACTGCTGAAAAATTATCTGGAGAGATGTCATACAGTAGTCGCAGAAGTCAGTAATCCAAACGACCATTCAATATTGATAGTAGTAATGAGAGGGATTGACCTAGAGTTTGAATTTGATGATTGGTTAGTTGGAAAACCACCCACAACATGTGAACGTTTCTATGCAAAAGCAGCTCAGTATTTGAGATAGAGGAAGTTAAATGATCTAAGAAGAATGTTGTGGGACCAAGTGGAGAGTGTTGAATATGCTAGTATATGATTTTTGTTTAATGATAATAAATGTATATATATTCATTTAAATGTATTTGTTATTGTACTATTTTATTTTTCACATAATTAAATAAATATTTGATGAATAAAATAAATAACACGGAATTCATATTCAAACAAATATTTTATTACAAACCCAAATAGTGCAAATCTGAGCTCTCAATACATATACACATTTTTCAGTTACATTACAATTTCGATTGCATCACAAATTTTATTTTACAATTTATTATCTCATTACATATCACTCACTCACTCGTATTTGTTCTTCAACTCTATTCCAGTTTGTATCCAGCATTAGAATTATCCGCAAAAAAAATACTGATGTAGTAAAATTGAAAAAGAAATATTTTTGCAGTGTACAATGAAGTGTGTGTATTGAAAATATTATTTGCATCGGTTATTGGGTTGTTCGTCATTTATTTCTTTTGAATTCAACTACACGAACAACTTGTGACATGCACAGTGTATCACTGTACATGCCACAAGGCCGTGCACACCAATATACACTTGATAAAATTGCAGGAACAGGTGAGCACAAGGTCAAATCAAACCAAATGGTGGATTCAACTCAGGTGCAATACAAAACTAAATTAGAATGGTCAACTACGAGAGTCAATGGTCAGCCAATATGAATAAAAGTCCAATGCAATGGCTGGACTCGAATATACACAATCAGGTAGTAAGTTATATCATAATGAACAAGTCAATGGAGCTAAGGCATTATAACTCACAGCAATGATCGCAGTAGTGACAACAAGACTTCAAGTATATATGGTGGTCAAGGAAAACAAAGAACGGACCCAACAAATCATCACAAATCCAGATACAAGTTCTCATACAACAAGACTTCAAAAACAACAAAACCATAACAATAATGCAATCTAGACTCAAATCAACATGTAATGCATAAGCATCGGTGAACCAGACTAGACTAGACAAGGTCATCAAAGAATCCAGATCAGATCAGAGTATGTGGAAACAAACCTAGTGCAAACTCAAGTGAGCACATAAGACTTCGTTCATGTGAATTCATGAACATATGTACATGGAGCCACATTCAGGCATGTACACAATGAGGCATGAATTCGAAAACAAATCAAGGCAACAAGAAGGTCAAAGGCACAAATGATGGCATCGGCTTCAAGATGAACTAGACCAAAGAAGTGTGAACATAGACGACAATGGGAGCACTAAACATGAAGACCAGATCATGTAACCAAACAAGATCACTTTAAATTTCACAATGACAAAGTGAATATAAAGGTCCAAGCAAACACATGAAGACACAATGCAACATAGTGACAACAGAGCATCAAGCAGAATAAAGCATCACAACATACATACATGCGTGAACACACATGTAGACAGATATATATGCAGTGGAAACCTAACAAGACCAATGCACAAGTGAAGTCTTGACCAAGGCACGGTGTAGATCAACATAGCTTGAAGTAGACCAGCATACATATATACATAGGTGAAACCGGTTCCAAGATTAACTCAAAGCAATCAGCAATAACTATACATTGAAGTGCAACTAGTTCAAAAATTCAACAAAGCCTCAACATACATATATACATGCATGTATACACGTATATACATAGACAAACTTATGCAATAGAGGAGACAGCGATGAATACAGCATGAAACAGTGGAAAATTTTGAACACAACAAAGGTACCAGACCAGTCAGAGACATGAACTCAATGAAGCACTGGAACAGGGCTACACTCTACATGCAAACAAATATATATATGACACAAGGTTGGAACAACAGTTCATTTGTAGTTTACAGTTCTACAAAAGAAATAATCAAACAATTGTGAGTAGCATTTCGAACAAGTCAGATTTGTTTCAACTACAAATTTAAATGCCAAGGTCAAAAATTCATACCTAGGCGGAAAATCAAAATTTACCCAAATATTATCACAATTTCAAATGCCGAAGTCATAGGAACTGACCCAAAGCAATTCATGAAAATTCGAACTCATGAAGAGTACAATGAACAAGTCAAGGCCGAAATAAATAAAGCAAATTTGAAGTCATAGAGCAACACGTACGCGATGAACGAGTCGGAATAAATCACAAGTGCTCAAGAAAAATCGAACGGACAAGTGCCAATCATGAAGAATTCAAAAGAAAATATACGAACGTAAATATAGGGTGTTCGATCCCTGTATAACCCAAAATCATCATTGGCAGTGAATTATTCGAGTTCAAGAAAAATAATAGAGCAAAAAATATCCAAAACTCGAATCAAACAAATCGAGCAATAATCAATATCGAAAAAGGAATAAATTGCATACCAATTTTATCATTTGTGCTCGATAAAAATTGGAGCAGCTGCAATCCAAATGATGCCAAGATCATTTGATGAAGCAAAGCCGAAGTGAATTCATCACTCGCTTGATTAATTTTTGCATCGGTGCTTCAAATTTCACAAAGCCCTAATTATTGAAGAGAAAAAAGAAAGAACGGCCACGTGCAAACATAGAAAAGGGGAAGACATCTTTATATTTTATTGGGTCGGACTTTATATATTTTATAGTAGGCTTAAAATATTTAACAGGGTTTTGGTTTTTGTTTAGTTTAGTTTAGTTTGTAATTTTCTTTAAACTTGTGTAACTTTCTAATCGTGTGATTAGGTTACAAACTGCGGTGGTGTAGTTCGAGAATTCACAACTCAATGGATGAGTTGTGGCAGGGTTTTGGATGTAGAGTTAGGTTAGTCGTTAGTGGGTGTCGCAAATTTACGTGTGTAAGCGTCTGACTACTTAATTTCTAGTAGAAACCTTGGGGGCAGCACGTAGGCATGATTTTGCCGAAGCTGGGTAAATCTGTGTTGTTTTATTTCAGCTTTTATTATTCTACAATTATCTGTACTGCAATTATTATATTTATTTCCATATTAATTTTATTATTATTAGTATCACCCTATTCACCCTCCCTCTAGGGTGAAATCGATCCTACAAGTGGTATCGAAGCTAGGAACAAAAACTGTTTTTTGTTTTAAAATTTTGATTTTTCAAAAACCAATTTTTGTTTTTAAAAATTTGATTTTTTTTACATGGCTTCTTTTAATACTGTTTTTGCTGAATATCGGTCCACAGTTAGACCACCCAGGTTAAGTGGTGAATATGCTTATTGGAAAAATAGAATGAATTATTTTTTATAACCATTGATTCTTGGAATATTGTTAAACATGATATAGGACACCAACAATTATGGTGGATAATCAAGAAGTTGAAAAACTTATGTATCAATGGATAGTTCTAGAAAATAAATTAAAAAAGGCCAATGCTAAAGCTATGAATTCTATTATATGTTCATTAGATCAAATAGAATTTAATCATGTCTCACATAGTCTAACTGCGTAGGAAATTTGGCACACACTTGAAGTGGCTCACGAAGGAACCTCCTAAGTCAAAGAATCTCGCCTTGCCATCTTAGTAGCAAATACGAGAACTTCACAATGGCCAAGGATGAAAATGTCAAAGAGATGTATGGATGACTTTCTAATCTCGTATACAAATCAAAAGCTGTCGGAAACCATACACAGAATTGGAAATAGTCCAATAAATCCTAAGAGTCCTTCCATGAAATTTTAAAGTGAAAATTGCTGCCATTCAAGAATCAAAAGATCTAAAACAAATCAAAGTTGAATAACTCATCGAAAATCTCACCATTTATGAGCTAGAAATCAAATTCAAGGAAGAACACAAAGGAGGTGATAAGCGAAAGAAATCAATAGCTCTCAAAGGAACAACGGAAAGTGAAGACGACGACGATGATGATGGAGCAACTGAACCGGCACCATTAATAAAGAGATTCAAAAGGTGGAACCATAAATACAAAAATCCAGCTCTAAATCAACAATTCAAAAGCAGAATAGTCAAATTATTAGACAACTCAAAAGAACAAGAGATCATATGTCACAAGTGCAACAAAGCTGGTCACATCAAGCCCAATTGTCCTCAGCCAAGGAAAGAAACCGAAAAGGAGAAGTTTTTCAGCTACTTGGGATGAAACTGATGAAGTTGATAAAAGCACTAGTAGTGAGAGTGAAAACGAAAATTTATGTCTTCAAGGAGAAACAACTGACAGTGATGATGACGAGCTAAGAAAGTATCAAAACTTACTCATTCGGAATTATTTATATATTTTCATGAAGTAAATGACTATTTTGAAAGACTTAGGAAGAAGTATGCTAAAATTGAATCACAAAAAGATAGATTGATAGAATTAAATAAACAACATGATCAATTAGTTAAAAACTATTGAAATAAGAGCCCTAAGTGTGATGAGTGTCCATCATTAGAAGAAGAAATTAAAAAATCAGAAATCAAAATTAAGTCACTTGAAAATGAAATTCTAATTTTGAAAGAAAGTGAAAATATCTGGAGAGAAAATTCTATTAAAAAGTACACTCTGTTCTTGAATGAAAATGAATCTCTCAAAACACAAGTCCAATATTTGTCTACAACCTTAGAAAAAATTTCAAAAGGAAAAAGATTGCTAAATATGTTATAAGGGAAACAAACTGTCAATAATGTTAGACAAGGACTTGGGTATGCTCAATCTGAACATGTTAGAAGTGAAATTAATAAAGTCAATTCCAAGTGCACGATTTGTAGAAAAATGGGCACAATCACAATAATTGTTGGTTTAGATCTAAACAGACTAAAACCATACCAATTTGGATTCCTAAAGGCACAAATGTTAAATCCCTTAAAATCAAACAAATCTGGGTGCCAAAAGGAACAAAAATAGACTGTATTGGCTCTACGCAAACTTATTTTTCAAAATCATTTGTCACTAACAACCATGAACCTATAAAACAAATAGGCCACAAAAATCTTTTCTCATGTAGGTGTGGTGGCAGGCACAACAACAGTGTTACTTGGATTCCAGCTATTCCATGCACACGGCAAGCTACAAATCAAAGTTCCTTAACCTAGTACAAAGGTGGCAGAATCACATGGGCAACAACGAAAAATTATCGGCAAAGGTAAAATAGGTAATGGTACATTTATCATGAACTATATATTAAATGTGAAAATCTGCACCATAATCTGATTTAATTCAGCTAGTTATGTTATAAGCAAACAAAGTTGATTCTGATTCTGGTTTGTGCAAAAATGTTGACCGGTCACCTTTTCAATTAAAAAAAGTTTTATTTTTATAAAAAAATCAGAACAAAAGGTGACACTATATCCAAGATTAAAGAAAAAAATTTCCAAACTTAAAGAGAAATTTATTCTTGAACTATTTCATATAGATTTGCTTGGACTAACTATATTGCAATTTTAGGTGATAAGAGATGTTTTTGTGTTGATTGATGACTACTCAAGATACACATGGATATATTTGTTTATTTTACTAATTCTAGACCTGACATTATGTTCACTATTTTTTTATTTGCACGGTTTCAATTCAAATCCAAAAGAATTTCATTTAAAATCTATAAAAAGGATTTTAAGGTATTTGTTGCACACTCCATGATTTGATCTGTGATATCTATCTAATGATTACCTTGAGTCAAAGAGAAATCCAGATGTAGATTACACTGACAATCTAGTTGATAGAAAAATTACTGGTAGAACGTGTTTTATGTAGAGACATCTATTAGTTGCATCACACTTTCAGAGAAAATATCCGCATATTTTTCATTTCAATTGATTTTCAATTAGCAGACAATTTTTTATTAAACCCCTTTTAGAAAATAGTTTTTGTTGGCTTCGTTTTAGATTAGACATTTTCTAATAATTAATTTTGGATCTGATCTTAAATGGCAGCATTAACTAATCTGACTCCCTATTGATTATCGAAAAGATAAATAGTAATTGATATAGTGATGAATGTCGATATTAATCATATATCACGATTTGAGACAGTATATTTAGTAAATTTCTTTAAAAATTTAAACAAGATTTATAATAATTTTTGTTGGTAAAAGTTTCATGACCATCTCTATTTCAATCATATTTCTAACATCATCACTCATTAAATTCCAATATAGTATGTCTAAATGTGGTATCTTAAACAGAAAAATTATTCGTTTTTATTTTACTTTTTAGCAATAAAAACATCCAAAATATTCACTCTCATTTAAAAGTCCTCACCGTTATGCATGGGTGAACTACTTGGAATATTTGTTTATGTGCTTTCATGCTTATTTAAAAGTTCTCATGGTTATGCGTGTATGAAACACACATCAAAATTGATTATTAAATAGACAAGTTGATTCTATTCCCATTTAAATGTCCTCACGGTTATGCGTGGTTAGAAGATGCTTGAAATTCTTTTTTTGTACAAATTTGGAATACTGCTAATCTCATTTAAAAGTCCTAACGGTTATGCGTGGTTAGTAGGTATTCAAATTCCTGATATAAATATACCATAAATAGACACAACTATATGGTTTTATATGCCGACATCACTTCTAGCACTCTAAAGTGGAATATGCGCCTAACAGAGTATTTATGATTTTTATTTGATTTTTATTGAAATTTAATATTTACATTCGATTGGGTATTAATGTTTTATTAATGTCTATCACTTTACCTCTATTTTTCTAACACTACTGCTCTTTTGCTGATAACAAAAGGGGGAGAGAAAAGTTAAGATTTTGTCAAATAAGGTTCAAATAATTTATTTTTTATTTGCATATTCCCATCTAGGTTCATTTGCATATTTTTATTGATTTTCATGCATGTATAAAGGAGGAGCTTTGTTGTATAAAGGGAGAATTCAAATAGTGGGAGCAAATAGATTTCATCAATGACCAAATACATTTAATAAATTCAAAATCTTAACATATGTTTGTTATCGTCAAAAGGGGAAGATTGTTGAATATGCTGGTATATGATTTTTGTTTGATGATAATAAATGTATATACATATATATTAATTTAAATGTATTTTTTATTGTATTATTTTATTTTTCACATAATTAAATAAATATTTGATGAATAAAATAAATAACACAGAATTCATATTCAAACAAATATTTTATTCAAACAAATATTTTATTACAAACCCAAATAGTGCAAATCTGAGCTCTCACAACATATATACATTTTTCAATTACATTACAATTTCGATTACATCATAAATTTCATTTTACAATTTATCATCTTACTACATATCACCCATTCACTTGTATTTGTTCTTCAACTCTATTCCAGTTTGTATCCAGCATCTGAATTATCTGTAAAATAAACATTGACGCGGTAAATTCAAAAATAAATATTTTTACGGTGTACAATGAGATGTGTGTTTTGAAAATATTATTTGTCTCATTTATTTGGGTTGTTCATCATTTATTTCTTTTGAATTCAACTACATGAACAACTTGTGACATTCATAGTGTATCACCGTACATGCCACAAGGTCGTGCACACCAATATACACTTGATAAAATTGCAGGAACAAGTGAGCACTAGGTCAAACCAAACCAAATGGTGGATTCAACTCGGGTGCAATACAAAACTAAAATATAATGGTTAAGTACGAGAGTCAATGGCCAGTCAACAAGAATAAAAGTCCAATGCAATGGCCGGACTCAAATGTACACAATCAGGCAGTAAGTTATATCACAATGAACAAGTCAATGGAGCCAAGGCATTATAACTCACAACATTGATCGCAGTGGTGACAACAAGACTTTTAAGTATATATGGTGGTCAAGGAAAGCAAAGAACAGACCTAACAAACCATCACAAATCCAGATACAAGTTCTCATGCAACAAAACTTCAAAAAGAACAAAACCACAGTAACAATGCAATCTATACTCAAATCAACATGTAATGCATAAGCATTGGTGAACCAGACTAGAGTAGAAAAGGTCATCAAAGAATCCAGACCAGATCAGAGTATGTGGAACCAAACCCAGTGCAAACTAAGTGAACACACATGACTTCATTCATACGAATTCATGAACCTATGTACATGGAGCTACATTCAGACATGTACAATGAGGCATGAATCCAAAAACAAATCAAGGCAACAAGATGGTCAAAGGCATAAACAATGACATTAGCTTCAAGATGAACCAGACCAAAGAAGTGTGAACATAGTCAATAATAGGAGCACTAAACATGAAGACCAGGTCATGTAACCAAACAATATCACTTCAAATTTCACAATGACAAAGTGAATATAAAGGTATCAGAAAACACATGAAGACACAATGCAACAGAGTGACAACAGAGCATCAAGCAGAACAAGGCATCACAACATACATACATTCATGAACACACATGTAGACACACACACACACACATATAAATAAATATATATATATATATATATATATATATATATGCAGTGGAAACCGAACAAGACCAATATACAAGTGAAGTCTCAACCAAGACACGGTGGAGATCAACATAACTCAAAGTAGACCAACATACATATATACATAGATGAAAACAATTTCAAGATTAACTCGAAGCAACTCAACAATGAATGCACACTAAAGTTCAACCAGTTCAAAAATTCAACAAAGCCTCAACATACATGTATACATGCATGTATACATGTATATACATAGTGACAAACTTATGCAACAAAAGCGACATCGATGAATACAACATGAAATAGTGGAACATGATGAACACAACAAAGGTATCAGACCAGTTAGAGGCATGAACTCAATGAAGCAGTGGAACAAGGATACACTCTACATGCAAACATATATATACATGATGCAAGACTGGAACAACAGTACATTTGCACTTTACAGTTCTACAAAAGAAATAATCAAACAATTTCAAGTAGTAGTTCGAACAAGTTAGAGTTGTTTCAACACAAATTTAAATGCCAAGGTCAAAAATTCGAACCTAGCCAGAAAATCAAAATTTACCTGAAATATTATCACAATTTCAAATGTCGAAGTCATAGGAATTGACCTAAAGCAATTCAAGAAAATTCAAACTCGTGAAGAATACATGAATAAGTGAAGGCCGAAATAAACGAAGCAAATTCAAAGTCATGAAGCAACACATACAGGATGAACGAGTTAGAATAAATCATAAGAATTCAAGCAAAATCGAATGGAAAAGTGCAAATCACGAAGAATTCAAAAGAAAATATATGAACGTAAATATAGGGTGTTCGATCCCTATATAACCCAAAATCATCGTCGACACTGGATTATTCGAGTTCAAGAAAAATACCAGAGCAACAAATATTAAATAATCGAATCAAACAAGTCGAGCAATAATCAATATCGAAAAAGGGATAAATTGCATACCAATTTTATCATTCGTGCTCGATAAAAATTGGAGCAGTTGCAATACAAACGAAGCCAGGATCAATTGATGAAGCAAAGCCGAAATGAACTCAACACTCAATCGATCAATTTTTGAATCGGTGCTTCAAATTTCACAAAGCCTTAATTATTGAAGAGAAACAAACAAAGAACGGCCACGAGCAAACATAGAAAAGGGGGAGATGTCTTTTTATTTTTATTGGGGCGGACATTATATATTTTGCAGTAGGCTTGAAATATTAAATAGGGTTTTGTTTAGTTTAGTTTTTAATTTTCTCTAAACTTGTGTTACTTTCTAGTCGTGTGACTAGGTTACGAACTACGATGGTGTAGTTCAAGAATTCGCAACTCAGTGGCTGAGATGTGGCAGGATTTTGAGCGTAGAGTTAGGTTAGTCGTTAGCGTATGTCGTAAGTTTACGTACGTAAGCGTCTAACTACTTAATTTCTAGTAGAAACCTTGGGAGTAATACGTAGGTAGGGTTTTGTCGAAGCTGGATGAATCTATGTTGATCTATTTCTTCTTTTATTATTCTGCTATTATTTGTGCTGCAATAATTATATTTATTTCCACATTAATTTTTATTATTATTAGTGTCACCCTATTCACCCTCCTCCCTCTAGGGTGGAATCGATCCTACAGAGAGGGAGTGCAGAGTAATATTGCAGTGAAGCAGTCTGGTGATAGTTCTGGAAAAGTTTAAGTGAATGTCCAAAATAAACCGAACCAGGAAAAGAGAGGTGGTGATAGGAACAGTGAATGAACGATGGATTTTGGAAGAGGAAAGCCTAGGATTCCAATTTATGATACCTACACACCACTGAATACATCTTTAGAGAAGATGTAGTATAGGAAGCCACCTCCGAAAGAATCGATGGAGAAACAGAAACAAACCAGAAAATATTGGCAATTCCAAAAATGTTATGGTCATAACATGAATGAGTGTAGGCATCTCCAGGATATTATTGAGAAACTGATTCGGGAAAGAAAGTTAACAGTTTGTTAAAGTCTCGTAGGATGGCCGGCGGGGGCATCGATCCCAACCGAGGACAAGCACCTCATATGGCCGAAGAGCCTACATAGATTGGTGGAAGTGATTAATACAATAGTTGGAGGACCGCATCCATTTGATAAGAGTTGGCATGAGATGGTGCGCTATGCTAGCGTGATCAAGTGTATGAATTTTGAATGTTTTTCGAGTACAGAAGATGGAGCTCCGGTGTAACGACCTAGATTTTAAATTTAATTTAAATTGATAATTAAATGAATTTTTGAATAAAATTGTAAGATAAATTAATTTAAATGGAAGCGAGTTTCCCCGATTCGACTAGAAAATATGTAGAGTCGTATGGATTTGAAAATTTGTATATATGTGAATATATATGTATATATTGGATTTTAAATAAATTCTTAAATAAATGATTTTGAAAAATAAATAATATACTTTGGACACAAGTATAAAAAAATAAATAAATAAATAAATTGATTTAAAAATTTATAAATGATGATAATTTGAGTTATATCAAAATATATGTGTATATAGAGATATATATGTATATACATTAGATATGAATTGTAAAATTAATGGTTTGAGTTTATAAAATAATATAAGACAATAAATATTAAAGTAAGATAACAATAAATATTGAAACTAGAAATAGAAAATAATATGAGATAAATTTTAATATAAAAAAATAGGAAGTAGAACATTTGCTAAATTCTAACAACATAATAAAATAGAAATTTATTTGTATTATAAAACAAGAAGATTTAAAGAAAATAAAATACATTTAAATATGAAAAGAATGTAGACGAAAATAAACAAACAAATAAAATACAAGAACAAAAGAAAATAAAATTAATCAACGGATGTTAAGTACAAACAAGAAAATAAAAGATACAAATACATTCAAGTATAAAGTAAATACATTGGCAACAATTCCAACAATAATTATAATAGCTTTATATCTATGTAAATGAAGTATAAAAGTATAACTAAAACAAAAGTATATATTTTCATTTAAGTTAAAGTTTTATAACAAAGGACTAAAACAACTTTATAGTTATACATAAAGTAAAATAATAAAATGTCTAAGAAAATATAAAGTAAACAAATCAAATTAGATGTGAATTATAATATGAAACAAAGTTGTAAATAGAGTAAGTAAATAAACAAATGAAGACAAGAATCTAGGCTGTAAACAAAAGCATAGCAAATAAAATACTTGTACCTGATATTGTATAAACAACTTATCAGCCAACAAAAGATAAGATAACGTATCAAGTACATAAGCAAAAGCATGATATTAGCCGAGAAAAAGGAATGCAAGCATCTCAGCCATGTTTATTGTATAAACAAAGATATCACACTGTTGTAATAATCACATCAGCCACCATAACATATCAATCACCCTGTACAATTCTTTGCTTTATATCCCTGTCTTTCCACTCTGAGTTCGTTCATCCAAGTTAAGCTCTGTAGTGAGTAAGCTTCATTTAAAACTTAAGTAAAACATTCAACATCAACAAGCAACCCAGCAAAACAAAAAAAATCAAAGTTAAAGAAAAAATGTGTGCAGGCTCAAACATCTTCTCTGTTCCTTGTTCTTGTGCTCTGTCCATTTCAAAAAAACCCCAGGTGAGTAACATTATTTTAAAATTATAAGTATATGAATATGGATTTAATGGTTAAGCTCTGAAATAAGTATGCCTTGCCTATATGTATATTTCTGTGTATATGTGAATGGATGTTTGGTTATTTGTTGTAACCCCTGTAACAATCTGTTTCTTTCTTCTGGTTTCAAAGATTTTAAAACAAACAAAAAAATTCAAACTCTCCATTTAATCACTACAAAACTATGGCGTTCAAAACCAGCTAGTTTAGTTTTAAACATTATCTAGTTTTTAAAACAAGTTATGGTATTCTAAGTTTAGAAAGGTACTGGAAACAAGAAATATAGTTAAAACCTTAACTATGTGATAAATTCAAACATCATGAATTGTCGATTCAAGTTTACAAACTGGTTGCTTAATCAAATTTAGGGTTTTTAAAACTCGAATCATATTTTTTAGTAATAGAATGAGTGGGCATTGCTGTGTTGAACGAGAAATGGGTTTTGGTCAAGATAGGGTGGTCGGAAGCACTAGGTTGGTCGGGGCTGCGTGAAGTGGTGGAGGAGCGTATGGAGGTGCTGGAAAAAAATGGGTGGTGGCGTCAGTGATGAAGGTGGTGGCGATGGCCATGGTTCAAAGTTTCTAAACCTAATTTGGACGTGGGGACTTGATTTGATTCGTTCGACATTTGTGGTCGACCGAGTGCAACCGGACGTGGGTGGTTGATAGAGGGGAGATAGTCGAGTTCGTGGCCGGAGTTTAGTGGCGAATGGCGGTCGGTGGTCGGAGAACTTAGCGTTGCCAGGTATGGGTGTGGAGGAAGACGCATTTTTTTGGTTTGAGGAGTACTGTTCTTTTCGTTCCAGGTTGAGCTCGATAGCTCTTTTCCAGTTCACAGTGGAAGTGGCGATACTGGGTGGTCCTCTAGGTTGGGGTGGTCGAAGATGACTTACTGGTGGTGGCGAAATCGATCGGAGGATGGCAAGTCATTGGTGCACGTGCACCTGTGCACTTGTATGCCTGGAAGGGCTGAGTTGTATTTGTGAAACTGGGTTTTGTTTTCTCTAGTCTAAGTGATTCGAGTAGCATGGTGAAAGCGTGGAACTGAGTGACTCGAAGCATTTATGATCTTGACTCGAAGTAGAAAAGGTGGTGGCTCGAAGCATATTTGTATTGCCTCGGGTTAGTTGTCTGGATTCAGGTTTTTGAAACCCTGACTGGAATGTGAGAAAAATTTAAAACAAGCTTAAAGTCAAAGTTCAAAACAAAGTTAATCAATGGATTCAAGTTCCTTTGATTTCAAATTTGTGACTTAAATCAGTTTTTTTTTATCTGAATGTTTTAAACAAGTTCAAATCAAACAGCCTTTTAAAAGTAAATAGTTTTCAAAAAAAAAAATTGAATTGATTTTTATAAAGTTCTATGATAAAAAGGATTTTGAATAAAGAATTAAAAACTTGAATTTTTGCAAGATAAAATAAAATGTAATTCAAAAGCTTAACTTCAAAATAAAGATGAAGTAATTGAGTTTAAAGGTTTTTTCCCTTATATAAGCTTCCTATAAAAATAAATAAATAAATAAATGTTCTTTACATTTATTCTAAGGTTTATAAAATGATATTGAATTTGATTAATGTTTTAGATAGTTAATCAAATTTGAATCTTAAATTCAAATGGAATTTTAATTTTAATTTAAAAGTGTAAGGTTAAAAATACACTTAAATATTTAAGAAATCATTAATAAAGAAATTAATTGTCTTAGGGATAATTAAGGCAATCAAATAATTTAATTTATAAAATAATTAAAGAATGATTAATCAAGGAGTTTAAGTAAAATTACTTGATGTAATTAAATTATGATTTATTAAAATAAGTGATTTTGGATAAGCACTTATTGTAGCCAGTAAAGGATAATTAATTGAATGATATTAAATTAAAGATTTATTAATGAATGAGTTATAATTAATTGAAGATTAATTAATTGTAAGTGGTTAATTATTAAAGTTAATTAACCAAGTGATTAAGATAAAATTACATTTAATGTAATTAGAATGTTGATTTATTTATAAAGATAATTAATTATTTAAAAATAATTATTTAATGAAATAAATTTAGGTTAAATAATTTTGTAATTAACCTAAGGTTAATCTAATTAATTTATTAATTAAGGATAATTAATTAAAGTGTTGATAAATTATTTATATCAAATTATTTGTGATTAATTTATAAATCAGAATTAGATAATAAATTCATATGTAATTAATTTACTAGGAAATAAATTGAATTGATTAGGATTGAACGAATAATTAATCCTGTTTATAAATGTTTATCAAATGCTTGACCTTACTTATGAATGATTATTTTGTATGAAATGCCCTGATTGATTGTCCTATCTGATCTGTGATATTCTGATCTGTTGATTGTGCTATGTATAATTTTATTCATTTATTGATGATACATCTGTATATATATCTGCGATCTGTGAATGAAGATAAGCGTTATAGTTTATATCGCTTATCGGATATATTGTTATATTTGATTTGTGATGATTGAATGATGTTGCACTATTGTGTTAAACCCCTGGACCACACTTATACACACACAAATATGGATTTCACGAGGAAATCAATTGAGTCACAGATTTTTGAAATAGTTTTGAATTTGAATTTTAAATTCAAATGTTTTGGAAATGGATTGGGTTTAAAGTGAAAAGCTTTTGAAATCGAATTTCATAGATGAAATTTATTTTGAATAACTCGATAAAATGTGAAGTTGAATAATTTGATTTGAACTTAAATTCAAGATTTGAAATTGAATTCTATGATTTAAAACCAAGGATTAAAAATGTTATACCAGTTATATACGGGTTAAACTATTTTAAAAGTATTGATTTAGGAATGTGAATATAATTCAAGAACTTTAACTCGTGTAAATTAATTGGATTTCTCTGAAACGAAAACTGTTTGTTTTCTCATAATAAAAGCTTTCACATAAGAAATGAACTTCCAATTTGTGTTAAAAAGATTTCTAGTTTAAAATGAAAATGATTTCCAAGTTATAGAAATGATTTGAAAGCTATAAGTTAAATCTTTGTTTAAAGATTTAACGGGTTAAACCTATCGAAATGAAATTGTTTTGGAAATCTATGAATGGATCTTTTTGAAATAAATCTTTTTGTTTAAAGATTTGAAATGGTAATTGATTTAAACCATTTGGAAGAAAGTTTTGGGTAATAAGTTGTGACTTAATTGAAATCCCAATATCCATATATTTCTTGTAAATATTGCGCTCACTATTCGGTTTAGCCGGGAGAGGACCTTTGTGTCATATATCCCATTCCGAATATGTGATATGTCGTTATGGATAGCATTTGAAGACCGGTGTTGAAGACCGGATATTTTTGAAAGCGAAAGGACAACTCGTCGAATGTCTTTGCATCGACTGGTCCCCGGTATAGAGACTCCATCTGTGATGGGAAGTCCGAACGTGATTAGTGAATATCCGGATAGCAAGGACTTCTTTGTAAGTACCTTCGGTTCTGTTCGAACCCAGAACAGACTTGTATGGATTGTATGTCTGACATTACAAATTGAGATATAAAGCCGATTTCTTTCAAATATATTTCTGTTGGTGGCGGAGAATTTATTCTCTTAGCTTAACACCCTTCTCTGAGACGTACGAACTCAGAGGTTACATAGTTGAAGTTATCAGCGATATATTCCCAATTTGGTAATGTGACATGCTGAGTGTTGCTGTGAAATGATCATTGTGTTGATTATTTGAGATAGGATCATTTATTTGATCGTCTATCTTGGTGATCATTTCTATGATCATTTGTTGACCCAAAGCATGGCTTTTGTATAAAGTATGTTTTTGTGGACGAGACTTCGTCGAGCCTCACACCCCGTGAATGGTCAAAACAAGAAAGATGCGGCAAGGTTATGAGGGGTAGCGCCCTTTAGGATATGTGCATTTCCTTCGGGGAAAAGGGTGGTATCATGGTATGGAGCCCAGATACTTACTCATGTTGAAACACTTTATTATTATGATTGTGTGAATTGATTAGAGAGCTCTCGGATAAAGGTCCCAAAGGACCGGGGGATGGCATATTCGGTCAGTTGTTACTCAGTTAGGGGTAACCCGGCCTTGTGTTGGTAGAGATCCGGTTTGGTTCTCGGGGATGTCCATCCAGAGGCATTCTCATGTGGCAATGGGAAGTTCCTTGGCCTGATCATTCGTTGGAAATCCAAAGAAACAATACGAACCTTGTATAGTATTAGTTGTGTAACCTGCCATGGAATGTGGCGGTAACCTGCTATTGAACATGGTTAGCTATAGTAGGCATACGATAATGGTCGTATGTTGGCTAAGATTTATATTCTACTTTCGAAATGAATTTTTCCTACACTATGCACTAGTAATAATATCAAATGTTTCTTTTAATGCGTATCAAGCATCTTTGACTATCATAAGGAGAAATCTCCTCCGATTCTGCGTTGCATTGTGTGTGTGTGCGGGAGGCCTTATGGTAGTCTCATTTTTAAAAAGCATTGCGAATTGACTTTGAAAATCTTTTATTCAATGTTTTTAAAGATAAACTGTTTTTGTTGCTCACACCAGTCCCACAACTGATCCGGAGTTTATTGTTTCTTTCCTAAACTCTGGGTGCTCATTATTTTCTACACGAGCAGTCTAGAGTTGGGTTTTTCAGGTGGTCAGGTTTAGTAGATTATCTGGAGTTAGTTCAGTCTTTGGACCGGACCAGACTTGCTTATGCTAGGTGCATCGTTATTGGGGGTCCTAGCTATTGCTGGATTAGTTCTTGGAGATGGAGTTCAGATTTGGAGTTCTTCGTTGAAGACTATCTTAGAGTTATTTGTTCCGCTGCTGGATGTCATCTATTTTCTTTCCGCTGCTATTTTATTGTATCATATCTCTGATGTATATTGATATCTATTGGATCATCTGTTGTATCAGATATTGTATCAAAGCTGTATATCAATGTATTATTCTTTTATTCCGCTGTGTTATTTACTTAATGTTGTTATAAGCTCCGGCGAATCGGATTTGAACGGTCGAATCTATGGCATTCGAATACGATTTGAAGTATGGATGTCGATTTTCGAGCGGGCAAAATCCGAGTCGTTACATTTGGTATCAGAGCTAAGGTGAAACTTTAGCTCAGGAGTGTAACACATTAGGTAACTCATTAGAGATAGGGTAAAGTAAATCCTAGAATGAGTAATCCCTAAGATATCCATTTGAATGCCTCAGTAAATTCTCTTACTATCCACTGATAGTAAGTATGAGTGCAAGAAGAGAACGAGATAGGGGACAGGGAAATACGACTATAAATGGTCAATACCCTGTGACAGTGGAAACAACTTTCTTATCAATTTTCTTTGATTCGTTCTAGATTCTTTTGAATTGCTTCGTGGCAGCTGCAGAAGAAGTTTCGATATGATGTGGCTCTACGATTCGTTATAGAAAATCCTTATCTTTATCGATTTCTTATCAATTTCTGATTTAAACTTTAATGAATTTGAAATTTAGAATTAAAATTTTGAATAAATTGGAAATTTGAAATTGAGTTAAATTGATTAATAGAAGAAGAAGCTAAATCGAATTGTATCGATAAAACGATTTCGTTTAAAACCAAATTTTGAAATTCTGATGTAATTTCTTGGGTTGGTTGAAGTCCGAAGAGGGACAAATTAGTATATATTTTGGGATATTCCGACTTGAATTTGGAATCCATATCTTGTATTTGAGAAATTGTAGAGATTGAGTCTATCTCTGTGTTGTTTTCGTGCCTGCGAATTTCGAGGACGAAATTCTTTTAAGGGGGGAAGTTTGTAACGACCTAGATTTTAAATTTAATTTAAATTGATAATTAAATGAATTTTTGAATAAAATTGTAAGATAAATTAATTTAAATGGAAGCGAGTTTCCCCGATTCGACTAGAAAATATGTAGAGTCATATGGATTTGAAAATTTGTATATATGTGAATATATATGTATATATTGGATTTTAAATAAATTCTTAAATAAATGATTTTGAAAAATAAATAATATACTTTGGACACAAGTATAAAAAAATAAATAAATAAATAAATTGATTTAAAAATTTATAAATGATGATAATTTGAGTTATATAAAATATATGTGTATATAGAGATATATATGTATATACATTAGATATGAATTGTAAAATTAATGGTTTGAGTTTATAAAATAATATAAGACAATAAATATTAAAGTAAGATAACAATAAATATTGAAACTAGAAATAGAAAATAATATGAGATAAATTTTAATAAAAAAAAAATAGGAAGTAGAACATTTGCTAAATTCTAACAACATAATAAAATAGAAATTTATTTGTATTATAAAACAAGAAGATTTAAAGAAAATAAAATACATTTAAATATGAAAAGAATGTAGACGAAAATAAAACAAACAAATAAAATACAAGAACAAAAGAAAATAAAATTAATCAACGGATGTTAAGTACAAACAAGAAAATAAAAGATACAAATACATTCAAGTATAAAGTAAATACATTGGCAACAATTCCAACAATAATTATAATAGCTTTATATCTATGTAAATGAAGTATAAAAGTATAACTAAAACAAAAGTATATATTTTCATTTAAGTTAAAGTTTTATAACAAAGGACTAAAACAACTTTATAGTTATACATAAAGTAAAATAATAAAATGTCTAAGAAAATATAAAGTAAACAAATCAAATTAGATGTGAATTATAATATGAAACAAAGTTGTAAATAGAGTAAGTAAATAAACAAATGAAGACAAGAATCTAGGCTGTAAACAAAAGCATAGCAAATAAAATACTTGTACCTGATATTGTATAAACAACTTATCAGCCAACAAAAGATAAGATAACGTATCAAGTACATAAGCAAAAGCATGATATTAGCCGAGAAAAAGGAATGCAAGCATCTCAGCCATGTTTATTGTATAAACAAAGATATCACACTGTTGTAATAATCACATCAGCCACCATAACATATCAATCACCCTGTACAATTCTTTGCTTTATATCCCTGTCTTTCCACTCTGAGTTCGTTCATCCAAGTTCAGCTCTGTAGTGAGTAAGCTTCATTTAAAACTTAAGTAAAACATTCAACATCAACAAGCAACCCAGCAAAACAAAAAAAATCAAAGTTAAAGAAAAAATGTGTGCAGGCTCAAACATCTTCTCTGTTCCTTGTTCTTGTGCTCTGTCCATTTCAAAAAAACCCAGGTGAGTAACATTATTTTAAAATTATAAGTATATGAATATGGATTTAATGGTTAAGCTCTGAAATAAGTATGCCTTGCCTATATGTATATTTCTGTGTATATGTGAATGGATGTTTGGTTATTTGTTGTAACCTCTGTAACAATCTGTTCCTTTCTTTTGGTTTCAAAGATTTTAAAACAAACAAAAAAATTCAAACTCTCCATTTAATCACTGCGAAACTATGGCGTTCAAAACCAGCTAGTTTAGTTTTAAACATTATCTAGTTTTTAAAACAAGTTATGGTATTCTAAGTTTAGAAAGGTACTGGAAACAAGAAATATAGTTAAAACCTTAACTATGTGATAAATTCAAACATCATGAATTGTCGATTCAAGTTTACAAACTGGTTGCTTAATCAAATTTAGGATTTTTAAAACTCGAATCATATTTTTTAGTAATAGAATGAGTGGGCATTGCTGTGTTGAACGAGAAATGGGTTTTGGTCAAGATAGGGTGGTCGGAAGCACTAGGTTGGTCGGGGCTGCTGAAGTGGTGGAGGAGCGTATGGAGGTGCTGGAAAAAAATGGGTGGTGGCGTCAGTGATGAAGGTGGTGGCGATGGCCATGGTTCAAAGTTTCTAAACCTAATTTGGACGTGGGGACTTGATTTGATTCGTTCGACCTTTGTGGTCGACCGAGTGCAACCGGACGTGGGTGGTTGATAGAGGGGAGATAGTCGAGTTCGTGTCCGGAGTTTAGTGGCGAATGGTGGTCGGTGGTCGGAGAACTTAGCGTTGCCAGGTATGGGTGTGGAGGAAGACGCATTTTTTTGGTTTGAGGAGTACTGTTCTTTTCGTTCCAGGTTGAGCTCGATAGCTCTTTTCCAGTTCACAGTGGAAGTGGCGATACTGGGTGGTCCTCTAGGTTGGGGTGGTCGAAGATGACTTACTGGTGGTGGCGAAATCGATCGGAGGAAGGCAAGTCATTGGTGCACGTGCACCTGTGCACTTGTATGCCTGGAAGGGCTGAGTTGTATTTGTGAAACTGGGTTTTGTTTTCTCTAGTCTAAGTGATTCGAGTAGCATGGTGAAAGCGTGGAACTGAGTGACTCGAAGCATTTAGGATCTTGACTCGAAGTAGAAAAGGTGGTGGCTCGAAGCATATTTGTATTGCCTCGGGTTAGTTGTCTGGATTCAGGTTTTTGAAACCCTGACTGGAATGTGAGAAAAATTTAAAACAAGCTTAAAGTCAAAGTTCAAAACAAAGTTAATCAATGGATTCAAGTTCCTTTGATTTCAAATTTGTGACTTAAATCAGTTTTTTTTTATCTGAATGTTTTAAACAAGTTCAAATCAAACAGCCTTTTAAAAGTAAATAGTTTTCAAAAAAAAAAAATTGAATTGATTTTTATAAAGTTCTATGATAAAAAGGATTTTGAATAAAGAATTAAAAACTTGAATTTTTGCAAGATAAAATAAAATGTAATTCAAAAGCTTAACTTCAAAATAAAGATGAAGTAATTGAGTTTAAAGGTTTTTTCCCTTATATAAGCTTCCTATAAAAATAAATAAATAAATAAATGTTCTTTACATTTATTCTAAGGTTTATAAAATGATATTGAATTTGATTAATGTTTTAGATAGTTAATCAAATTTGAATCTTAAATTCAAATGGAATTTTAATTTTAATTTAAAAGTGTAAGGTTAAAAATACACTTAAATATTTAAGAAATCATTAATAAAGAAATTAATTGTCTTAGGGATAATTAAGGCAATCAAATAATTTAATTTATAAAATAATTAAAGAATGATTAATCAAGGAGTTTAAGTAAAATTACTTGATGTAATTAAATTATGATTTATTAAAATAAGTGATTTTGGATAAGCACTTATTGTAGCCAGTAAAGGATAATTAATTGAATGATATTAAATTAAAGATTTATTAATGAATGAGTTATAATTAATTAAAGATTAATTAATTGTAAGTGGTTAATTATTAAAGTTAATTAACCAAGTGATTAAGATAAAATTACATTTAATGTAATTAGAATGTTGATTTATTTATAAATATAATTAATTATTTAAAAATAATTATTTAATGAAATAAATTTAGGTTAAATAATTTTGTAATTAACCTAAGGTTAATCTAATTAATTTATTAATTAAGGATAATTAATTAAAGTGTTGATAAATTATTTATATCAAATTATTTGTGATTAATTTATAAATCAGAATTAGATAATAAATTCATATGTAATTAATTTACTAGGAAATAAATTGAATTGATTAGGATTGAACGAATAATTAATCCTATTTATAAATGTTTATCAAATGCTTGACCTTACTTATGAATGATTATTTTGTATGAAATGCCCTGATTGATTGTCCTATCTGATCTGTGATATTTTGATCTGTTGATTGTGCTATGTATAATTTTATTCATTTATTGATGATACATCTGTATATATATCTGCGATCTGTGAATGAAGATAAGCGTTATAGTTTATATCGCTTATCGGATATATTGTTATATTTGATTTGTGATGATTGAATGATGTTGCACTATTGTGTTAAACTCCTGGACCACACTTATACACACACAAATATGGATTTCACGAGGAAATCAATTGAGTCACAGATTTTTGAAATAGTTTTGAATTTGAATTTTAAATTCAAATGTTTTGGAAATGGATTGGGTTTAAAGTGAAAAGCTTTTGAAATAGAATTTCATAGATGAAATTTATTTTGAATAACTCGATAAAATATGAAGTTGAATAATTTGATTTGAACTTAAATTCAAGATTTGAAATTGAATTCTATGATTTAAAACCAAGGATTAAAAATGTTATACCAGTTATATACGGGTTAAACTATTTTAAAAGTATTGATTTAGGAATGTGAATATAATTCAAGAACTTTAACTCGTGTAAATTAATTGGATTTCTCTGAAACGAAAACTGTTTGTTTTCTCATAATAAAAGCTTTCACATAAGAAATGAACTTCCAATTTGTGTTAAAAAGATTTCTAGTTTAAAATGAAAATGATTTCCAAGTTATAGAAATGATTTGAAAGCTATAAGTTAAATCTTTGATTTAAAGATTTAACGGGTTAAACCTATCGAAATGAAATTGTTTTGGAAATCTATGAATGGATCTTTTTGAAATAAATCTTTTTGTTTAAAGATTTGAAATGGTAATTGATTTAAACCATTTGGAAGAAAGTTTTGGGTAATAAGTTGTGACTTAATTGAAATCCCAATATCCATATATTTCTTGTAAATATTGCGCTCACTATTCGGTTTAGCCGGGAGAGGACCTTTGTGTCATATATCCCATTCCGAATATGTGATATGTCGTTATGGATAGCATTTGAAGACCGGTGTTGAAGACCGGATATTTTTGAAAGCGAAAGGACAACTCGTCGAATGTCTTTGCATCGACTGGTCCCCGGTATAGAGACTCCATCTGTGATGGGAAGTCCGAACGTGATTAGTGAATATCCGGATTGCAAGGACTTCTTTGTAAGTACCTTCGGTTCTGTTCGAACCCAGAACAGACTTGTATGGATTGTATGTCTGACATTACAAATTGAGATATAAAGCCGATTTCTTTCAAATATATTTCTGTTGGTGGCGGAGAATTTATTCTCCTAGCTTAACACCCTTCTCTGAGACGTACGAACTCAGAGGTTATATAGTTGAAGTTATCAGCGATATATTCCCAATTTGGTAATGTGACATGCTGAGTGTTGCTGTGAAATGATCATTGTGTTGATTATTTGAGATAGGATCATTTATTTGATCGTCTATCTTGGTGATCATTTCTATGATCATTTGTTGACCCAAAGCATGGCTTTTGTATAAAGTATGTTTTGGTGGACGAGACTTCGTCGAGCCTCACACCCCGTGAATGGTCAAAACAGGAAAGATGCGGCAAGGTTATGAGGGGTAGCGCCCTTTAGGATATGTGCATTTTCTTCTGGAAAAGGGTGGTATCATGGTATGGAGCCCAGATACTTACTCATGTTGAAACACTTTATTATTATGATTGTGTGAATTGATTAGAGAGCTCTCGGATAAAGGTCCCAAAGGACCGGGGGATGGCATATTCGGTTAGTTGTTACTCAGTTAGGGGTAACCCGGCCTTGTGTTGGTAGAGATCCGGTTTGGTTCTCGGGGATGTCCATCCAGAGGCATTCTCATGTGGCAATGGGAAGTTCCTTGGCCTGATCATTCGTTGGAAATCCAAAGAAACAATACGAACCTTGTACAGTATTAGTTGTATAACCTGCCATGGAATGTGGCGGTAACCTGCTATTGAACATGGTTAGCTATAGTAGGCATACGATAATGGTCGTATGTTGGCTAAGATTTATATTCTACTTTCGAAATGAATTTTTCCTACACTATGCACTAGTAATAATATCAAATGTTTCTTTTAATGCGTATCAAGCATCTTTGACTATCATAAGGAGAAATCTCCTCCGATTCTGCGTTGCATTGTGTGTATGGTAGTCTCATTTTTAAAAAGCATTGCGAATTGACTTTGAAAATCTTTTATTGAATGTTTTTAAAGATAAACTGTTTTTGTTGCTCACACCAGTCCCACGACTGATCCGGAGTTTATTGTTTCTTTCCTAAACTCTGGGTGCTCATTATTTTCTACACGAGCAATCTAGAGTTGGGTTTTTCAGGTAGTCAGGTTTAGTAGATTATCTGGAGTTAGTTCAGTCTTTGGGCCGGACCAGACTTGCTTATGCTAGGTGCATCGTTATTGGGGGTTCTCGCTATTGCTGGATTAGTTCTTGGAGATGGAGTTCAGATTTGGAGTTCTTCGTTGAAGACTATCTTAGAGTTATTTGTTCCGCTGCTGGATGTCATCTATTTTCTTTCCGCTGCTATTTTATTGTATCATATCTCTGATGTATATTGATATCTATTGGATCATCTGTTGTATCAGATATTGTATCAAAGCTGTATATCAATGTATTATTCTTTTATTCCGCTGTGTTATTTACTTAATGTTGTTATAAGCTCCGGCGAATCGGATTTGAACGGTCGAATCTATGGCATTCGAATACGATTTGAAGTATGGATGTCGATTTTCGAGCGGGAAAAATCCGAGTCGTTACATCTGGCAACATAGCAACGTACAATGGAAAATGATATTGTATTAAGAAACAGAGATCCATATAAGGCGGAGGCACTGACGATCGATCTAATGGTCATTTTGGTAATGATCGGCCTCGCCTTAGTAAGGAGGACCTTGGTTGATTATGGAAGTTCCGTAAATATAATTTTCAAAAAGCTTACGATCAGAGGAGGATGGAAGCCAAGGACATGAAACTGTCTAAAGCGCGCATTCATGGCTTTAAAGGTGTTGCGACTAAAGTTGTTGGATATGTCGAATTGCCTGTGGCATTGGGAGAAGATGACCACAGGAGAGTGTGGCTTTTACCATTTGTTGTCTTGGACGTTGACTCTCCATACAATGCTTTTCTGGGCTGACCAGCCCTAGCTGAAATTTCGGGTAGCTCTTGCACATTGGTGTTTGACTTTGGTGTTACCAACTGATAATGGTGTTGGAGTTGTGATTGGTGATCAGACGATCATACATGCCTACTATGCGGCTGAGTTGAGAGACGCTCAGCAGAAGGATAAAGGTAAGGGTGTGGACAAGTCTCTCCGGATCCAAACCATCGAAGATTGACAACCAACTCCTGGGTCTTGGCTTTGGCACTATAGTCAGTTCTATAAAGACATAGATCCTAGGGATGGCGAGGAGGAGCCAAAGAGACCAAGCCTGCACCCGCTGAGCTGACGATTGATATCACGATCAGCCGCGACGAACCATTACGGGTCCTGAAGATCTGATCGCAGCTCATCCCCCCGATGATGAAAGAACTTGCTAGTTTTCTCCGAACGAATCTTAACGTGTTCGCTTGGACTCATTCTGACATGTGTGGGATCTCACCTACCATTACGAGCCACGCATTAAACATCGACCCATGGCGTGTCCCGGTGAAACAGAAAAGGCGTGGCAAGGATCCAAAGAGATTTGTTGTCCTTAAAGAGGAGGTGGATTAAAGGCAATGGATTTATTCACAACGCCCTCTACCCTAAATGGGTATCTAATTCTATATTTGTTAGAAAGGCGAATGGAAAATGGTGTACATGCGTAGATTACTCAAACTTGAACAAAGGCATGCTTGGAAGAAAGTTTTCCCCTTCCAAGGATCGACCAACTGGTAGACTCAACCGTAGGACACGAATTGCTATCTTTTATGGATATGTTCTTTGGATATAACCAAATCTCGATGCACATTCCTGATCAGGAGCATACTAGCTTCATTACTGATGTTGGATTCTATTGCGACGTGGTAATGTCATTTGGATTTAAGAATGCTGGAACGACCTATCAACGCCTAGTCAATAGAATTTTTAAAGATTAGATTGGAAAGGCGATGGAGGTATATTTGTATGATATACTCGTAAAGTCACGATGATCAAGTAGCTACATTAGAGACTTATATAGTAGAAATGTTTGATATCCTCTGATATTACAAAATGAAAATCAATCCTCTGAAATGTTCTTTTGGTGTGGCTTCGTAAAAGATCTTGGATTTCATCATCAATGCTCGCGGAATCGAAGCTAATCCCAGGAAGATTCAAGCAATTCGCAACATCCAAGTGCCGAAGACCATCAAGCAAGTACAAAATCTAAATGGGAAGGTTGCAGCCCTAATTCGATTTATTTACAGAGCCATCGATAAATGCATTCCTTTCTTCGATTGATTAGGAGAGGAAAAGGAACTTTGAATGGAGGCAAGACTGTGAAGATGCATTCCAAGCTTTGGTGAACCACCTTGAGAGACCTTCCATCTTGTCAAAGCCGGCGGATCATAAACACTTGTATGTCTACCTAGTCGTGTTGACACATTCTATAAGTGCTGCACTTCTTCGCGACGAGAATCAGTTCCATAGACTGGTCTATTATGTTAGCATGCGATTAACAAGAGCTGAAAGAACTATTCGAAGATAGAGAAATTGGCGTACTGCTTGTTAGTTGCTTCACGAAAGCTCCTCCCCTATTTTCAGGCTCATCCCATCAACGTTTACACCGATCAGCCGTTACAATAGGTTCTACAGCGACCTGAGATGTTTGGAAGATTACTCAAGTGGAGCATCGAACTGAGTCAATTTGACATTACTTATCTCCCTCGGAAAGCCATCCAGGGATAGGCACTAACAAACTTTATAAAAGAATTCACTGCACAGGATTATCTTCCAAAAAGCGGTGGAGCCCCTACCATTTGGTGGAAAATGTATACAGATGGAGCATTCAATGATCGTTGTTCCGGAGCTAAAATTTTGTTAGTAACTCTAGAAGATTGATTAATTTGCTAAACTTTGAAGCTTGAATTCCCTACAATGAACAACGAATATGAGTATAAAGCTCTGACCGCTGGATTCAAACTTGCTTGAGAACTGGGGATAAAATCTCTTGAAATCTTTTGCGACTCACAATTGGTAGTATACCAAGTCATGGGAGATTACCAAGCTAAAGTAAAACAACTTGCTCGGTACCTCATCTAAGTCCAAGAGTTATTGACTAGCTTTGAGTATTATGACATCACGCACATTCCTTGGGATCAAAACAAAGAGACCGACTCATTGGCAAAATTTGCTAGCACCAGGGATGCATAACAAATGGGCTTGGTCCCAGTCGAAGTACTAGATGCTTCGAGCATAAATCAGATGGAAATCGACTGGGTACTAGAAAGGGGGCCCGAGAAGGAGTCCTGGATTACTCCACTTAAAGACTTTGCACAACAGGGAGTCTTCCCGAATGGAGGAATGAAAGGCGACAAGTCCTTCGCAAAGCATTGTGGTATATCATCCAGGAAGGATTCATGTATAGAAAGGGTATATCTGTTCCCCTACTCTAGTGTATCGCTCATGATGAAGTAAAATGAGTCTTAAAGGAATTTCATAAAGGGAAATATGGCGATCACACTGGGGGGAAAACCCTAGCAAAGAAAATACCTTGTTATGGGTATTATTGGCCGACTATCAACCGAGATGTTGTCGATTATGCTGGGCAATGCAACAAGTGCCAGATGTATGCTAAAATTCCGAGACCTCTGCCGATGGAAAACACACAAATGGTCAGTCCATGGCTGTTTTACATATAGGGCACAAATATACCGATCTCTAAAGGTGATGCGAATTACGCCATCTTGGTAGTTGATTAATTCACCAAATGGGCCGAAGCAAAATCTTTATCCATGACCATAACAAAGGAAGTAATCAACTTCATTATCCAGAACATCATCTGTCGTTTTGGCCTTCTGTGAATCATTGTGAACGACAATGGAACCCAATTTGACGGCATTGAATTCAAAGACTTCTGCCATCGGCATCATATTGAGAAGATATTTTCGAAAGTAGCTCACCCTCAAGCAATGGAAAAGTTGAAGCTATGAAAAAAATCATAAAGTTCATTTTAAAGAAGCGTTTGGAAAAGGCTAATGGCAAGTGGGTGGATAAACTCCCAACAACATTATGGGCTTACAGAACCACCCATAAGTCCACGAATGGCCATATTCCATTCGCCCTTGCTTATGACTCCAAAGCTATTATTCCTATTGAACTCGAAGTCCCTTCTCTTCAAGTGACCTACTACGATCCCAGAACAAATAGAGATCTAATCTTGGAATCTCTAGAATTTGTAGACGAGAAGCACAAGGAAGTTGATTTGAGAACAGCCGTACATCAACACCGAGTTGTTTGATATTACAACACTAAAGTCCGACCTAAAACCTTTGAAATCGACGATCTTGTCTTGAAACTGGTTTTTCCTGCCCCGACGCACATAAATTCTACTTGGGAAGGACCATATGCCATTGAACAAAGGCTTGGACATGGAACTTTCAAGCTAGCGACTGTTGATGGTGTCACACTCCCAAGAGCGAGAAGTAGCAAGCCAAGCATTTGCCACGCTATTTCACTTAGTTTATTATTTTTTATTTAGTTTATTCAATTCCCGAATTTTCTTTAGCATTTGATTTTCCAAATATGTAATATGACAAATTATGTCATTTCTTTCCATTGGCAAATAAAGTTTGAAATTTCCTTCATATCTTTGATTGTTGTAACATTACATATTAGTTACGTTACCTGACTAACTAATATTAACATGTCCTAGCAGGTTCCTAGAGTTTGGAACGAGCCGATTACATAAGTTCTCATTTAAACTAAACAAAATAAGAATAGTCCTATCGTTCATTTGATGGTTCTCGCTCAAAACCCAATGATGGTATACCTAATGAGGAATGGATATGACTCGACTACCCAATAACTAAGTTAGTCCTACGGAGGGATGAGACAAACATGAGTCAAAAGCGATCGTGATACGACCGATCACTCGCTAAGTCAAACCCTGGACTTAAGGGTTTACAATCAATTAAGGAAAGTACAGTGTCACTATTTTTCAATATAACTCTAGGTCCCAAAGTGTGGGCTAGAGTATAAACACGAACTGGGTGTGATTTGACCACCCGCCAACTAACTCTTATCCCCAGAGTGCGGATATGAGTATAAAAAAATAACTGAGTGTGGTTCGACCACTCACTATTCCATAGACTCCGACCTGAAAACAACAGGAGGGGTATAAACTTGCTAAGGATGGAGCTTAACTATCCACTATCTAACTCCGCTAACCCAAGGCTAAGGGAAAGAGTGTAATCACTTAAACCGTTGAATCTGATGGAATAACACTAGGGCTTGAGCCCAGTGTTTGATCCAACTTAAGGCCACAACCATATGGAGGCCTTGAGTAAAAATTTATGGACGATTATCTGAAATAACGAGCAATGAATTATAGGTACATTGAATGAAAAAGTAATAGCTCAACTACTTAGACAAAATTCACATAAGAGTTCGATAGAAAATAAAGAACTATAATTTGAATATTAAACTTCAAAATGGTGGAATGAATTTATTCAAAAGCGGGGTCGTACCCACATAGTCAGCCCAACAAACAGAGAGAACCAACTATACAAGATATGTACAAACCGAGCCGAAGTGACTGCTATTTCTTTTGTCCTTTTTCTCTTTTGGATTTTTTATAAGTGGGGCCACCCGAACTTCCGCCTATTCTTCTTTTTGATCCTTTACCGCCACTGGAAGGAAAGCTTTCAAAGGTTAGAGGGAGTTCTTTGGGAACTGACCCATTAGGTAGAATGATTTGTAATGGGACGAGATTTGAATCATCACTTTCCACATCAGCAAGTTCAACCTTAGCTTCTTTCTTTAATAACTCCTATCTCTCGATGCGCTGTTTTAAGCTGAGCTCATCGGTATGTTGTGTGGTGCTAGTGATGACAATGTCTTCTGATTCATCTGGCAATGGCAGGTTATCGTCTTTTTCATCATCAAGTGCTCCTATAACTTGACTGTTGGGCCCTGGAACGTCGGTGGCTGTCCGAATTTCATTAGATGTCGATTGTTGCTCCATTGCGGCACCGTTTCCTAGAGTTTGGCTTAAACGTAGAAGACCTGCAGATTCATGGAAACAAGAAAATAAGCCCATGGCTAATGGGCATGAGGAACGAAATCTCTTGAATAATGGAGAATAAAGCGGGATATACGTGGTCGGCTGAATTTCAGTCGTTGCTGGAGTGGTTCGCTCTAAAATAGGAGTCACCACCTTTGATTGATAGACGAATATGTCCGGATCATAGCTCAGATCTTATCCCGAGCCAAGAGAAACTGGCACTATTTGAAGTGAAGGGGGACCTTTGGGATTGGACTCCAAAGATTCGGCAACGTTTTCCCTTATCGGAGGGTGCTAACATATCAAAGTATCCGAGTCTCATAGCAGCAAGATCTAAAGGTTTATCCCCATGAAGAATCACCCATACCAACTTCTCTTCATCTAAGTCATCTTCATTGAGGGATTTCTTCTTCATTTCAACAATGTATCCCAAAGCCTCTTCGAGCGATTCAAGATAGCCCTCTCCAAGCAAACTCAAACCGCGATGGACTAGGACTTTAGCATTATATCCGACAATCAGAGGATCGAACATGTCCTTAATCTCATTTCGACCAGCATCTTTGGCATCTTCTAACTATGCCTTGATCTTTTCTCCAATCTCATTGTGACCCGCTTCTCTTGCCTCTTCCTTGAGGACTTCAATTTGAGCGAGTTGCTCGTTAAGCTTAATTTTTCAGTCCACGGGCTTCGACAGCCTCTTCGCAATATCTCTGCGACTTCACCTACGCTTCGGGTTTCTCATCCTTCTCTTTTTTAAGGAATTCTTCAAGTTCTTGAATGTGACGGACAAGAATTTTTTTCTCTTTTTGCAGTGTATCTTTTTCAAAGCAAGCACACCACTACGGTCGATGGCAACATCTAGTTCACTTTTGTGAGCCGCTTCTTGACGACTACTCGTCTCAGATGTTACTTTGGTACTCTTTTCTATTGCGGTAAGGTTCGCTATCAATTCCAAAATCTCATTGTCCTAAATTTTAATTATGTCTTTATCGTGGAGCACCTCTAGCTTGAGACAATCGATTTCATGTTGTCACTCGATAGACACCTCGAAGATTTTTTTGGTTAGATGCTGGAAAGCTCCATGTTGCAAAAAAGACATCATTGACGCATGCAAGGGAACTAGTTTTAGCACTACCTGGAATTGTATGAATGAAAGGAAGGAACTTAAGCCCATCGAAGCAAATTTTTAGGAAATTGACCTGAAGTTCGGCCAATTTTTCTGCCGTGGAAGCCTAAGTAGCTGTAGTAGGAAAAGACAGATTACAAGTAACAGTTAGGTATTTGCTTGACCTACGATCACAGGACTGCCTGAAATTAGATGAACCGGAATATTACTCAAGCGACACAACAATTTGAGGAGCATGGAAAGAAGTCTGATCATCATTATGTACAGAAAGATTAGGATGAACTTCCCGATGAGACAATTGAGATTGGGACTTATGTTTAGAAGATGAAGACTCCCTTGAACAATGACTTCTTTTTCGACCGTCATCTCTCTCTCTCTATGCCTTCCCGATTCTAAACCACAGCTGGATTCGTATTCTGTTGATGAGCTCCTCAAGCGATCGAAGGCACGGGATTGAGATATTGCACCTGCGAACCAAACAAGATTGTATAAGTGGCCACTGAACAAAAGTCAAATGAAAATCGTGCAGTGAAGTGTGCATGATTGTGGGTGTCCTAGTGTCCCCCCAACGGATCGATTGCTGCAGCCTTGCTCATAAAAGTGTTCTCCCATTTGCTAGCGGGAGGAATATCGTCACCACTCCTGGAGAATTGAGCCCCCCAATACTGATGTTAGGGAAGTCATAAGTCATGATATCATCAGGGATTGTGGGAGATTCAAAAACCATTCCATGAACTTTCTAAATGTTGGGAAGAAGACTCTTCATCAACTGAGGTGATGATGAACTCTAGCTCTTTTGCAGTTTTTCTCCTTTGGAGTTTATAAGTGAGCTTTTTTCCTCTTCTTGTGGGCATGTGGGATTGCATGCTTTATGATGGTTCGACCACAGGCGCATTGCCTAGACCAGCGTCAGCATCGCCAGGCTTGTTAGCTTCACGCCTCTAATTTCACCCTCTTTGATGTTGCCCTGAGCCTCCTCGACTGGGAGCATGACAAGGCTAGTGCCGCCTTCTTGTTCCGCCACATTTCTAGGTGGTGCAGCGATTTCCTAAAGCTCGATGTTGCGACCTTCTTCTAACAGCCCAAATAGAGGTAACCATTTGTGTTTAAAAATGTTGAGCTTGTTCCAAGCGCTAGTTAGAACTTGACAACTGGGAAAGTTTCGAGGAGAGTGTAAGAAAGGCTTCCCGTCCGTCATTTGAAGTTGTAAATAAATTGACATTCTCGAGAGATGTGAGAGGAACAAAATATCTATAAATTGCAAGAAAGTGCCATGGAGAAAAGCATAACTGTTCAGATGCAGCTGGGCAGGATTTTTTCCTAAATAATTTAGCATTTCTCGGATGAAAGAATTGAAGCGTGGCACGCATCCGGCCCAGCATTGCATGCCTTATATTCCTTGAGGGAAAAATGGGCTCAGTCATTCACTAAAGGGACTAGGACATCTCCAAATGGAATCCCATGTTTAGAGCATAGTCTGCGAAGAGCGGCCTTGTCAATTCTTGAGGCTTGAGAATCCGTAGGGTTATCTAGAAATACAACACCTTCTACAGCGTCTGGGGCAGGATTTATATTTTCTTTTAGAAGGATGGGCATATCATAGAAAAGGTCAGCTAGCGGGCTGGAAACCTTCAGTTGCTCAATTTGACGATCAGGGGAGAGTCTACCGAAAATAGTTGCAGAACTTACCTCAGCTCTAAGATTGCTAAGTTGTGAAGGTTATCCAAAAGGCATTGCAGCTAAGTGCTTGGAATGTCTGTAGCCCATATCAACTAAATTCAGTAGATAATCGAGATTATAAAAATTTATCTGCCCCTCATATGCTAAATTTAAGTTAGTGAGGTGCAGTGTTGTGCAGTGCAGATATAAACAGTTCAAATTAAAAGCAAACGTAAATGACGAGACTTTGGATTCCGATCAGAGTGACCGTCATCACTGACCATCTCAACTGGCGATTAGATTGATCATTTATGTAAGCTTTGGGATCGATAATAGGCATATCAAAGTTTGAAGTCCATTATTGGTCTATATGTTAAGTTTTAGTTTGTATTTTAAGTCTCGGGGGTTTGGTCATTCAATTTCGAGTTTGATATTGGATATGCAAGTCCTATTGTTCAATATCGTCATATGTTCAAGTTTATTAAGATGGTATTGGTTCTAATTGTTCATGCAAGTGAATATGGATTGGTTTTCAAGTTCAATTCAAAGCTTAGAATCAGCAAAGTACTTATAGTTGATCCCACTATCTAAAAAATAACTGATCCCTATTTATGTCGATCCTCCCTTATAACAACCGATCCATCTTGAAAAGCCCATGCCCAAACCATCCACTTAGCCATTTTCAGAATTCTTTTAAACCCACAGTAGATCCCTCTCACAAAACAAATAGTCGATCCCTCTTCACTTCACAAATGATAGACCCATCTCCACATCAACAAAGCAACCGATTCCACCACTTAACAATGCGACCGCCCCTTTCTTTCAAACTTTAATACCAATCCCTCTCCTTCACCTATATAACCACAACATCACTGATCCCTCTCCACCATACTTCACCATAACTGATCCCTCTGTTTCCTTTATCCCTCACTCTTTTCTTCCTTCCCCTTTGCTACTTTGCCGAACTCTACATCACCATCTGTCTCGTCTCTTCCTCAACATACGATTAACACGTACAAGACCCATTATCCTGTCATGAACTAAAGAAAATACAAGGAACTTACCCAGATGTTTAAAATATGAGTTAATGATGGATTTTGATTCGAGTTAAGGATGGAGCAGAGGTGTAGAGCAAGGTGAGAATAGCAAATCGAAAGAAGAAGGCGATATTTGATTTGAGAAGAAGGGATTGAGTTTTCAAGATTCGAAGGGGAGGGTTCATAATCGAGCTTGAAGGAAATAAGAAAGTATAAGGAATGAAATAAAGGAATGAAGTAAATTCAGAAATTCAGGGTCATTACAATCTCCCCCACTCAAAACTTTTCATCCTCGAAAAGGAACGAGACGGGAGAAGTAGGAAAGAAACAAGCAGAAGAGTCCACTGAACTTTGACGAGATTTACCGACTTCCTTCTAAGTTGCTTCGTCCCACGATCGACTATCCGAAGCGGTTTCTGCTCAATGGTCAAGTTAGGCTCGATAACTATCTCTTCCAACTAAGAAGTGGGAATGGTCATAGATGGTCGCGCACAACTTTGCGGAGATGTGAGACGTGGAACACATTGTGCACACCGGCGAACTTTTTTGGTAATGCGATTATATAGGCCAAGGTTCCAACTCTTTCCGTAATCTCAAATGGACCAACAAATCTGGGAGCAAGCTTTCCTTTCCTACCAAATCGAACAACATTCTTCAAAGGTGACAGTTTCAGAAATACTTCGTCTCCTACACTGAATTCGTGATCTCTCCTCCTTCTGTCAGGTAGCACTTCTGTCTGTCTTGTGCCGTCTTTATCTTCTTCTTGATTTCTTCAACTTTCTCGAAAGCTTCCATAATTATTTCTGGACCAAGCACCAATCGATCTCCAGACTCGATCCAACAAGTTGGCGATTTGCACGGCCATCCATATAAGGCTTCGAACGGTGCCATACCAATGCTTGCCTAATTTTATTAAAGGTAATTAAAATCCAATTCAAATATACTTATTCAAATTTGAAATTTGATTTCTTTACCTGATAACTATTATTATAGGTAAATTCAACCAAATGGAGATGGTCTTCCCAAGATTCATCAAAATCTATAATACAAGCTCGGAAAGGTCTTCCAAAATTTGATTCACCCTCTCAGTTTGGCCATCTGTCTGAGGATGATATGCTGTGCTCAGATTCGGTTTAGTGCCTAAAGTATCCTGAAATGCCTTCCAGAATTTACTAGTGAAAATAGGATCTCTATCGCATACGATACTGGATAGTACACCATGAAGTTTAACAACGTCTCTCATGTATATCTCAGCCAAACTTGAAGCAGTACGAGTGGTCTTGACTGGAATAAAATGAGCGGATTTCGTCAATCTAGTTCTTGGTAGCCCATCAATAAAGTCCATAGGAATCTGCTCCCACTTCCAACCTGGAATCTCTAGAGGTTGAAGAAAACCTGCCGTCTTCCTGTGATCAGCCTTAACTTGTTGACAAGTTGTACATCTACTAACATAAGTAGAAATATCACGCTTCATCCAACTCCACCAATATAACTTCTTCATATTTTGATACATCTTTGTGACTTCTGGATGAAATGAAAGCGAGGATTGATGGTTTTCTCTCAGCACTTCCTGTCTTAGACCATCAACATTGGGAACACAAATACGATTGTCAATTCTCAAGACCTCATTACTATCAAATTGTGCACCCATTTTACTGTTAGCATTTCCGACTCTACTCAGAACTATTTCCTTGATACGATAGAGCAAAGTGTCCTCGTATTGCTTGGCTACAATGCGATCTATAAGAGCTGGGGAGACGATGAGCTGGAATAACATTCCTTCAACAAGATTACAACATGTCATTGCTTAATTTCTGCTCAAAGCATCGGCTACGGCGTTTGCTTTCCTTGGGGTGTAGGTAATATCAAGATCATATGCAGCTAAGAATTCGAGTCATCGGACTTGTCTTTGATTCAAATCCTTTTGTGAGAAAATATATCTCAATGACTTGTGGTCCGTAAATAGTTCGAAATTGGTCCCCAATAGATAGTGTCTCCATAGCTTTAGAGAAAATACAACCACAAGAAGCTCTAAATCGTGAGTTGCGTAATTTACTTCATGGGTCTTTAATTGTCGAACAGCATAGGCAATAACCTTTCCTTTCTGCATTAAAACTTCTCCTAATCCATCACGGCAGGCATCAGTATAGACGGTCAAACTCCGCTTCTGTCAATAACTGTAAGAACTGGGGCAGAGGTCAACTTCCGCTTCATCTCATTGAAAGCTGCTTCGTGCTTTTCACTCCAATTAAATTTGACATTCTTTCTGGTCAGTACTGTGAGTGGTGCGGCAAAATGAGCAAAATTTTCTATAAATCTGCGATAATAGTCGGCCAAGCCCAAGAAGCTACGAATATCTGTAGGAGTTTTGGGAGTCTCCTAATCCTGTAAATTCAAAGGATTTGAATTCAGATAGAGATAAGATGTTCGGATAGAAATGAAAAGTAAGGATAAAACTTATGTTGATCACGGCGATCTTAGATGGATCAACCAAAATCCCATTCTTCGAGACAATATGGCCAAGAAATCAAACTTCGTCTCTCCAAAAGTGGCATTTCGAAAACTTGGCTTTAAGCTGATGACTGCGAAGAGTTTCAAGAACAAAAGCCAAATGTGACCTATGCTCTTTCTCATCTTTAGAGAAGATGAGAATATCATCGATGAAACAAGAACAAACTTGTTAAAAACATCACGGAAAACTTTATTCATCAAGTCGACGAAATAAGCTGGAGCATTAGTAAGACCGAATGGCATAACCAGCCATTCAAAGAAACCATTTTCAGTGCGGAATGCTGTTTAAGGAATACTCTCCTCAGCGATTCTAAGTTGGTGAAAGCCGGTAGCCAGATCGAGTTGAGAGATAACTTTAGCTCCATGGAGCTGGTCGAATAGATCATTAATGAGGGGCATTGGATATCTGTTCTTATGTGTGAGCTTGTTTAGCTCTCTTAGTCCACACACATTCTGAGAGAACCATCTGACTTTGTGATGAATACAACTGCAACACCCCATTCTGAATAACTTCACCAAATCAAGCCTTAAGCAAATAAAACTTCAATCTAAACATTGAATTCTGCCTTCTCTTTAGGAGCCATTCTCCTGGGAGGGAGAACTACCGGTTGAGCATCAGGTATAAGGTCAATGCGAAATTCGATTTCCCACTGAGGTGGTAGAGAATTGACTTCTCTAAACACATTAGAAAAGAGTTGAACAACCGGAGTAGATCTTAGATCATTCGGATGGGAGTCAAAAGAGAATATAAAACTCCCAGCACATTCTTGAGGCGATTTACCTATAATAACTAAAGGTATACTCTTGTCATCAATTAGAGAGACGGTTCGAGCTTTGCATGAGATAACGACTTCGAACTTTCGTAGCCAATTAACACCTAATAGGATATCGAATGCCTCGAATCCAAGGACGTAGAAATCACAAGTGAAACGGTCCATGCCATACATAAGCGTGACATATTTACATACCCTTTTGAGGTTAGCGGGTCCTCCAATGGGATTTGATACACATAAGAAAGTAGATGCAAGGATGGGCTCCAATCCATGTTTATTACATAAATCAATAGATATGAAACTATGTGTTGCTCCAGTGTCAAATAGAACTCTAACAGGTAAAGTATGCAACATAAAAGTACTCTGCAATGTACATTGGTCATGCTGAACTTCTGGGGTAGGTGTGGTAATAGCAAAAACTCCAGATGGGGTACCCTTCTTATTAGTTGGGCAATCTTTCTTAAAATGTCCTGGTTGTAAGCAAATGTGACATACATCTCTCTTGGCCATCTGAGCCGGTGGCGGAATAGCTGCACCCTTTGGGGAGGGGCAACTACTGGCATAATGACCATTTTGATTGCAGTTGAAACAGGTGATAGAGGATATTTCAATGAGCTTCTTTTGAGAATAGCCAAGCCCGGATTTCTTCTGCCAGTTCTTCCTCTGTTGCTCAAAAGTTGGCTTTCTCTTCCCAGTCTGACAAGAGGATGGCTGAGCAACTGGAGTCTTGGTGACTGATGTTCCCTTTTGGCTTTCCCTCATACCTAAGAGCATAATCCATCAACTCGGTGAAAGTGCCATGGACATGAGCTGTGTGGAGTTCGTAATACTCTAGACGTGCTCCATGGATGAATTTCTCATTCTTCAGCAGTGGTGTATCAATCAAGCCAGGTCCGAACTTGGAGAGTTCGTGAAACTTTCTTTCATACTCGGAGAAAGTCATGTCACCCTGCTTGAGGTCCATAAATGATCGATAAATCTAGGCCTTTCCGGCAGCTGGCATCCACTGAGCCATAAAGGAATCCTTATTTACAAGCGATATAAAGATGAGTCAAAATTTGACGGGATAGAAGGAATTTATTTGGATGAAATTTCAGTTAAATTTCTACCTAAACTGAGCCCAGGTGATAGTTTCTTCGTCAGTACGGGAGGTGACTGACTCCCAGCAATCCTGTGTCGCATCCTGAAGCTGCCAAGCGGCAAATTTACGCTTCTGTGCGTCAGTAATCTCAAGGCCAGTAAAGATCCTTTCCAGGCTCTTCAGCTATTGTTGTGCTCCAATGATGCTTTCGGATCCAGAGAATTTGACGTCACCAAGCTGGGTGTATTCCTTGCTTAGAGTAGAAAACTTGACTGCGGGAGCTGGGACATGTGGTTTGGGAGCATTTCCTCTACCTTCACCTCTAGCATTCCATTTGGTACTCATCCTGGAATACCAAAAGCGGTTTTTAGAAAGATAGAGATTTATTGAACTTAAGGAAATTTTAATCAACGAATTCAATTAGAAGGATGGAATCAAAGGATATGGATTCTGATGATTCTCCTCATTCTAAGGTATGGTTACCTTATCTCTAATGAGCTTTAAAACTCCACAGGCTAAGGTTTTCGGGAACCAAAGCTCTGATACCAATTGTAATAACCCGTATATTTGGACCATTTAAATTGACAATAATCCACACATGTCAACTTAAATAGTACAAAACACGAATCATTAATGGATTACATGTATATAAATGAGAATCATCATAGAATCACAGAAGATACATCATAACAGAATAGTGCAGCGGAATTACAACAATGTCATAATAGTAGTTCATGAAGCTACTAAGTAAATACAACAATGTCCCAAGAAAATAGTGAAATAGAAATACATAGATGTCCGATAATAATCAAAGTAGAATAGAGCAATACTGATAAAGATAAAGATAAAGTCTTCAGCTTCCAAGCAGCACTGCAACAGAAATCCTCAGACTGACCCGAGCATAAGCATAAACAAACATTCGAGTCAGGACATATATTCTTCTACAAATAATATGGTTCAAATTTGAAATAACAATAACTCAAAGATGAATGGAATAACATCTTTTAGGATCTGTTAAACTATATATATATATAGTAGTGTACACTAAGTAGATAATGCCTAACAGTAAAATAAAGTATCAAAATAGTGTTAAGGCATTACCGTCTCCCCCTTAACACATTTATATAGCATTATAGTCTATACAGCACTGTAAACTCCACCGTAAACTAGTGGGATATCAGGGAGCACTCCATAGGTATAATACAAAACAAATCGTAGTGGTCGCGTATAGGGATACAAGTATGACAAGGCACACGAGGCAATACCCAAGGTAGTGAAACTACCGTTTGCCTGATCCGGACTTGTAAGAACGCATCGCGGCAACGATCGCAACACCGCGAAACAACACTCCAAATTCAAGGGTGCGCACCAATCAATAACAAGTAATTAGTAGTTTACAGAAGTGTGTTCGCTCGAGGCATCTGACCCCATTTGGCCCGGCACAGCTCCTGTTTTAGTCATTTTCAATTTGACACAAGTGTCAAGGTCATCCATTATCGTTCTCTTTCTTCAATCATTAACGTACATCATTCCAACCACTTCATTCTGGATCACACTCCGTGTGTAGTTATTAAAGTGGTATTTGGTTTAGACAGTGAGTATGTCCCTAACCGATTCCGGTTTCTTTAATAACTTTCGTAATTATTACACCGATTGGTCGTTTAATATATTTCAAAACCATATCAACTTCAATTTCGCTTCGAATTTGAAAACTAACATTTCATTTGTCTTCTATATCAATTTCTATAATTTACGTTTCAAAGCTTCCAAATTTACCATTTCAAAACTCTATAATTCTACTACAATTTTAGTTTAAAACAAATTCAAATATTGATTTAAATTCATATATAGGTTTCATTCCATAATCATTTAAATTAAGTTAATTTAATATTCCAATCGATTTTATTCATTGATGGATTTAATTCAATAATCATTAAAATTAAGTTAACTTAACATTTAAACAATTCCAAATTAATTTCCAATTCATTAAATCAAATTACATTTACCTATATTATATCAAAACCTACAAATTTAATAAAAGTAAATTCATCAAATTAAATTCTTATTATTACAAGTCTTATATTTATTTCAACTAATAAATCACACTTTATTTTCTTACTAAAGAAATTCAGTTTCACTTATTTACTTATTTTATTTAAACAAATTTCAAAACTTAATTATTACAGAAACTCAATTTCACTTATTAAAGAAGTTCAATTTCCCTTATTAAAGAATTCAGTTTTATTTAATTATTAAATAATTCAATTTTATTTAATTAATAAATAATTTGAGAACTAATTATTAATAATTTCAGAACTTAATTATCAAATAATTTCAAAAGTTAATTATTAAATAATTTCAAACTTAATTATTAAATAATTTCAAAACTTAATTATTAAATAATTTCAAAACTTAATTCAATCATTTACTTAAATTTAAACAACGTTCTTTCATCAACTACTTTGTTAATATTTTGTTTCGGATTATTAAATATTAACAATTAAATTTCACTAGAATTCAAATTTTAACTTCATTTAAAAAACCTTATTATTTTATTTAAATAAAATCTTTATTTTTGTTTTTAAATCAAATTATTGACCAATCGGGTTTTTATTTAATTCTCTATCCTAAGTCAAAGTTTTATTTGGGTATTTATCATTTCAACCCGATTCCATTTCAATTCAAAAATCAAGAATAGCAAAGGGAACTTGTAGTGTGATAACTGGGATGGTGTCAAAGTAAATAAATAAGAAATAACAACAATCAATGACAATCCAATAATTAATTCAAATAATCCCGAAATAATCATATTAATTTACATTATTGTTTGTACAAATTAATATAATTATTTCTGGAATCTGTAATATCATTTCATGTAGATTAAAGATTATTGCACTAATACTTATGCGGTTCTTCACTTGATATCTATTATTCAGTTTCAGAATACATCAATTTATACAACATAAAATTAAATGGTTCAAAATGCAATTAACTATATTTCTACGTGTCAATTAACTAAACATTTAAAGGGGTCATATTATACAAATTCTAATCAAATTCAACAAATATATCAATTTTAACTATCCTAGGTCAAATTCAATTTATATTATTTATCACTTCATCATTAACAATTTTAACGTCCAATATCAACATCAAATAAACAATCATTTATCAACCAAACTTAATTATTATCATATAAGAATATAAGTCGTGAAATTTAATTCACCTTTCGTGGTTAGAGAAATTGAACGGCGAAGCACGAATGGAATTGGTTCAACATAGCTCAAACACGAACAATGGAATTGCAATCATCAACAAAAGAAAGATGATATTAATTCAAAATGAGCGCTCATATATATTTTATAAAATTATATACATGTACTTACCAACGACGAAGAAAAAGAAGAAAGCTGAGAATTTTGATGCTGCTGCAAATGGAACTCAACCGGTTGCTGCTGCACACAAGAGAGAAGAGAAGTAGTTACTATTATTCAGCACGAATATATACAATGCATATATATTTCTCGGCAACAGTAATGGTTTCACTTTCCATACACAACACTGCTCACTCATCATTTTTTTTATAAAACAAACTGTACTCTACTTTTAGAATAGAACTATTCATCTTCTTTTTTTTAAAAACAAAATCGAGACTCTTTCTTTTATAAATGCAAGCTCAATTCCCACGCATGTACACATTTGTGTATACACAGCATGCACACGTGCAACATGAGCTCGGTACAGGGTAGTGGGCGTGCGCGGTGTGGCAGGGGATGTTGGGTCATTGCGCGCGCTGGCAGTGGTGGCTGGAGGCTCTCGAGATGGTGCGCTTAGTGGAGGGTCAGCTGAGGCAGTGGAGGCTGGGTCGTTTTAGGGGGAAGCGGCAAGTGGTGGCGCCGGAAAAGGTCACGCGCGCGCGGAGGGGAGGAATGGGGGCTGTTGGAGAGGCATGGGGTAGTGAACGGTGGAGGCAGTGGCAGGTCGATGCGCGACTGTGCGGAGGTGGGAGGTCATTGCGCATGTGGGTGCTGGGTTCATATTTTCTTTTGCAAAATTTCTTTTTTTATCAGTGAATAAAAGTGAAAATGAGGAAGAAAGAATGGGGAAGGAAGAAGATTTCGCACCTGTAGATTCGGAGTTACCATTATGATGAGCACGTACCTTTTTTTATATATATTATAAAAAATTTTAGAGTTGTACTGCACAGTCCTTGTTGTTTTGAAATATGAATCGCCTCACTATTTTCCAAGCTACAGCTACCATCTCCCAACCACTCAAATGAATGCGCCGGCAAATATTTTATTTTTTTCAAATTTTTGAATGGATACGGCTACAAATTTGGGCTAAGTACTATTTAACCGGTCTGCTTGGATCGGTTAAATTAACGCGACGATCTACGTCGAACTCTGATTTGCATAATTGAATATACCATTTTGATCAGCGCGACGAGACGCTTCCAAAGGTACACCGATAAATTCGATATAACAGTTTTATCAAAATTCGAAATTTACGCCGATTAAATTATTCGTTTGGCAAAACAATTTAAATGAAGCAGGCGACGATGGAATTAGACAAAACAAAATGCGACATCTAAATGAGAAATTTTTACAACATTACTGTGTAAAAATATTTAGATTCGAAAGATAAATTTTCCGTAATTTAAAATGAACTGATATACAGTAAAAACGCGAACGAAATTTACTGTAAAATTTTGCGACGAAACTTTTCATATATCCATAGCTAATTAGACTCATATTATAAACGAAGTTTGGACATTAATTAAGATCATATATAAATTTCAAATTTTTATATTAAAATAATGGATTTAAAAATTTAAATTGGGCCAGAAATTCAGGGTCGTTACACCAAGAGTTCGGCCCACTTTCCTATGTACGAAATGCAGAATTGGTTAAGTCCTTCTAGTAATAGGGATCGGGTACGACCCCTATCCAAAGGAACAAAATTCCTATCCCTGTTATATATAAAAAAAGAAAAAGAGGGAGGGAAGAGGAAAAAGGTTTTGGTTATAGAATGATCGATCCTTATAAAGGCAAAAAGGAAAAAGGAAAGGACCGGCCCTACGTATAAAAAGAAGAAAAAAGAAGAGAGAAAGAAAGGGAGGGAGGATCGGCTAAAGGAATGCCGATCCCTGTGAACATAAAAAAAGGAAAGAGAAGAGGGAAAGGGGAGGGGATCTGTAATGTCCCGTATCTGGATGCCAAAAGATAAGCGCTACAGATGTTGCAGTCATCCATAGTATTATCTTCTGGTGGTAATGTTTATGGTGTCCATAATATCAGAAGCAAATGAATATGAACAAAATCACTGATTTTAAAACAATATTTTTTTTATTACAGTTCAAAACAATAATTCAAATACATGTTAACATTTCCCAGGCAATGATTAAATATATCATTTAAAATATACGTCAAGAGCGACATATGACGATGCCCCTTGGTTGATCAAAGCAATATAGTCATAATTGTCTTAATATACACATCGAAATCAAAACAAAATGAAACTCCCAAATAGCTATCCGTCAGCCACCTGCTCGTCTTCGGAAGCTTTATTTGGCAAAATTCCTACACCTGAAAGCCTCAACCCTCAGCCAACTCAAATCAATTTTGAGTACCCGAGAGTTTATGGAAAAATAAAAAAATTTGAGTCGGACATAAAGGCTGATGTGAATAATTCAGTAACATCTCAGTTTACTGATTTTAATTGAGACCACGCCGCTTAGTGGAATGGGGTTTCCCTCACTAATATCATCTTTATAACATATATTTTGCAAATCCTTTCCTGCAACCAAACTAGTTAATCAAACTGATTATATCAAAATAGCAATATTCTTTATGCTAATAAATGCACTATCTGCCTGTAAAACAAGTAATATGTGAACTATCTGTCGACAACATAATAGCAAGGTCCGTTATGCTACAAATGTACTATTTGTCCATAATATTTGGCCGACTTCCCGCAAACTGGACTAACTGTCTAAAATCTAGGCTGACTACCTGCAAACTGGACTAATTGTCCGAATCAATATGGACTAACTGTCCGAACCATTTTCTTAGGGTTAACCACCCTTTGTCTTTTTCCATAAAAACCTTTTCAAAATGATTTAATCTTTCAAATCATACTTATACAAGGAAAATATATTCTTAGCTTTACTCTTGGTTATTTTGCCATGATATATATAAGTTACTCAAAATAATGTTGATGAGATTTAATAAGGATTAACTATCATTTCAAAAAAAAGTTAAAATCCTTTTTAACTTGAAAACACTTAGGCTATTCTGCCTATTAACATATTCGAAACCTTTGTTTAAACCTTTAAACAACCCATTTGAAACCCTTGAAGGTAACCCTTCGAAACCAGTAAAACCCTTTACTTAATCTAGGCCGAAAGACCAAATCTTCTCTTTCAAAACCATTGAAAGTCACTCTTTCGAGACCAATAACAGCCTTTCCCTTTAAAGCTTTAAAACATTTAGACATCCCTCCTTAAATCCTTTAAGTATTGCCTTTCGAAAACATAGGGGAAAACCTTTTCCTTCAACCCTTTCGAAAACCTGGGGAACCCACCCTTTCGAAACCATTCATTAAAACCTTTCGCAGCGGTCAAAACTCAACCCTTTCGAAATCACTTTGGGTTTAATTTAAAACATATGGGAACCTGTCGAAACCATTCAAAATTTTAACACTTCGAAACATTTGAAAACTGTTTTGGTTGAAACCAATAAAGTCGAAAGCCTCTATTTTGAAACCATTTAAAGCTATCTCCTTCGAAACCATTTGGGTTTTACTTCAATCATAGAAAAAGGGTCCTTAAAACATTTAAGTCGAAAACACCTGCTTTAAAACCATTTCCTAAGTAATGAGATGATGGTACCGAAACCATCCCTTTGAAACCATTGAAGAGGTGGCCAGGTTTTTAGAAAACGAAATAGCCCTTTCGAAACCATCTGGGTCGAAGGGTAAAATGGCCACAACAAAAAGTTTCGACTTAGTCGAAAGCTATTGTTTTAAAAACAGAGGCGCAACCTAATCAGAACCATTTTCCTCTAAATCCATTTAAACCTAGTCAAAAGCTACTCAATTGAAAGCCATATAGTTGAAAGCAAGCAGGCGCATTTTTAATTTAAATAAAGCAAAGTGGTGCTTCGACCCCTTCGAAACCCATGGTTTCGACCTCATGCCTTTCGCCTGCCATTCAGTTCACTATGTACCAATATTTTAACACCATGCGCATTGATTTCTATGGTATTGAAGGTGGAGGGACGTGGTCGAAAACCAGCTAAGGAGGAAACAGGTGGCAAAGCATCAAAACAATTAAAAACATGCAGCAAATAGTTCTTTCCACTAACCTGCTTTACGTGTCTAATTTTGATCGGTTGCCTCTTTCTTTACCAGTAAAAAGTATTGCAATTTTCAAAAGTGCTGCCAACTTTCTAGAATTTTACATTTAAATTAATTTACAAAAAGCACCTTCTCCTTTGTTAATTATATAAAACATTTATACCTTAAATAATTTTATATAACAATTAAAACACTTAGCAAAATTCTATAAAAATTCCAAAAAATCTCTTTTGATATGTTTTTCAACATATAAAAATTTCAGACCCAAATCTTTTATTATTTAACCGTAAATACTTACTAACCCAAATTAACATTTTCTTTACTAGAAAATTCAGATAAATTCCAAAAAAAATCTGAAAATTTTGAAAACTGAAACCCATCTCTAAAATATCATTTATGATTTTCATAAAAATTCGCAAGGCACTTGGATGTCATTTTATAGGGTTTTCACCTTTAAACATGTCATAAATTCAATATGAATAGCCATAATTCATCGATAAGTATATATATTCATTCCATCATTCAAAAACATGGCAAATCATTGTAAAATATTCGAAATTCATCTTAAAACCGAAAATAACAAAAATTTGAGATGTAAACATTATTCGCCTTGGCTTTAGAGATTAAAGAGATTGAAATATTAATGGATTTGATTTGAATTAGCTTCTTCCTTAGCTTTTCTTTCTCTTACTGTTGTTAAAGGTGGCTGGCCTTAGTTAAAAATTTTAAGAATAAAATGAACGTTTATGGAGGGATACATGGCCTAAGGGAATAGGTATAGTAATGGCCACTTTCCTATTTTAACCCTCCTTTATTTCATTTTAAGTCTTCCTTAATTCATTGTTAAATGGCACGGTTACACCTTAATTAAATACCAAATCTCAATCCCCTAATCCATACATTATTTTATTTAATTTAACTAATTAAATATCCTAAATAATGTTACCAAAAATATGGGGTGTTACATATTCCTCTCCTTAAAGAATTTCATCCTCGAAATTACAATAAGGTACACAACGAATCAAGCAAGAAGGTAAAACATATCATCAAACAAGTCAGGATAAGTATCTCTAATCCACCTCTCAATCTCCCAAGTACAGTCTCTGTCATCGTCGCTTCACTGGACTTTGACTAATCTGACCGTCTTGGTTTAAGCCTCTTCTCATCTTTCGCAACAATATGAATAGGCTTCCTCACTATAGTCAAATCTGGTTCTACTACTAAATCATATAGCACAGTCGGTGCAATAGCAACCTCTGGGTCTCTAACACACTTCCTAAGATGAGAAACATGAAAAACATCGTGGACTCCTACTAAACTGCTTAGTAACTCAACTCTATTTGCGAATTCCCCATCCCCTCAATAATAGGAAAAGGCACAACTAATCTCGGTGCTAACTTTCCTGATTTCCCAAATCTAATTACTTTCTTCATCGGTGATACTTTGACGAAAACCTGGTCTCCAACTGAGAACTCTAAATCTTTCCATCTCTTATTTGCATAACTTTTCTGTCCAGACTGAGCGTCCTTCAATCTAGCCCGAGTGAGCTCAATCTTCTCTGCAGCTTCCCTAACCAAATTTAGACCATGAACGAAAGTATTCCTGATCTCTAACCAACTTACGGGAGATTTGCAAGGCCTTCCATACAAAACTTCAAATGGTATCATCCCAATACTAGTCTGATAACTGTTGTTATACAAAAAATCGACTAAATGCAGATGGTCTTCCCATGATCCCCCGAAATCTAGAACATGAGCTTCGAATGGCGGTGGTTGATCGGGGTATAACTTGAAGAGGGAGGAGCATAATTTGATCGAAGTATTGGCGGCTAGTGGGTTTTCTTACGTGAATAGCCTGTAGAAAATGCGTTTGGGAAGAAACGTGCGTGCGGCCTGACTTCCTCAAGGCAGATCCAACAGCCAATAGTTGATAGGGTTTGAAAATATTAAAAGAAAATGTAAATTTAATTATATTTAAATTCGTTCGAACTTTGTAGTGATGTAACTTTTTCATACGAGGTCGAAAAATAACGAAACAAGTTGCGTTGGCTTCGTTTTGTGGAGCACTACGCAATGGAGCTGGTTTGGAGTCGTTTGGAGCTAGTTTGAATTTCGGCTAAAATTAAATGCACGTTTAATTTTATTTGAAATAAAACGCTACAACTGTTATCGGAAACTCAAGTTGAGAACTTCTCTCTCAATCGAATTGTTTTGATTTAAATTTTAAATAGTTAGATTTAAAATTGCTTGATTGTGTGATTGGATGATAATCATTATCAGTTGTTTTAAATAGACCCTATACGCCGTATATTAAGCGGATGTTATTTATTAAACACATATACCGCGATAATTCCAACTTGTATGGAATTGGTATTATATATGTAGTTGGAGTTGATTTCCAGCATTATATAGCGGATGAGACCCTATTGCGCCGCATAATAGCGGATAGTATTTTATAAATCCCATATACCACGATATTCCGTCTTGAAGCGGAATTGGTATTGTGCTAACATCTTTGGATGCAGGGAAAACAGGTTGGAGGGATCCAACTGGATTCCTCAAATGATTGAATTGGTTTCAATGTTGTGTGTTGATCTATTTATAATCTGCGTGATTATCTTTGTGATTGGAACCGTTAAAGGCTAAATTTTAGCCGAATATATTTTTGGTATCGTTAGATGCCGAAAATGAATAAAATTTGATTTTTGGAAATTTAAGTTGAGAATTCATAATAAAATTTAATTTTGTAATTGATTCATTTTAAATAAACAAACACTGAAATATTTATGTATAAAAATTATGATTTTTGTGAAATATAACTGAAATGTGATTTTTGAAATAAGTAGTTGATTAATTTATAAAATGGTTTAAATTGGGATATTTTTGAATTATTATAAATGATTTATATAAAAGATTTATAAAATTGATTTTTATAAATTAAAATATTGGAATTATAAAACGAGTTTTTATAAGTATTTAAAATGAAGTATAAATGGATTTCATTAGTGGATGAAATCTATAGATTTATAAATTGTGAAGTTATAAAATGAATAGATTTTGTAAAATAAAAGATTTATAAGTAATTGACCTATAAATTGGATTTTGGCGTGTAAATGGAATATGGATAGAATTTGTTAATAAAGTGATTTTATGAGTTGAAGTTGTTATAAATTATAAATGGAATTTATAAACGTTGTTTTATAAATCCGAAATCGACTTATTTTGATAAGTTTAATTATTATAGCTTGTTAAAGGAGATATATCCACGATTTTGGGACAGTGGATAATCCTTTAAATAAAATATATAGAAATTGAATTTGGTTAACGAAGTATATTCACGATTTTGGAAAGTGAATAATATACTAAAGAAATATTTTGGGAAAGTGATATTTTAAATAGAATTAAAACAATTTAAAGATGTTTTAAAATGTATTAAGTATCGAAACCATAGATTTCAACATTCATTGTTGAAATGGACGTTTTCGAGAAATAAAAGGAAATGGTGGACTATAACATTGTTGTTATAGTAAATGATTTCCGAAAGGAAAAGTTTTGTATAGTATTGGGGTTTATATATCTATCTTAATTTCGGATCCCTATACTAGTGATTTTGGGTTGTCGTAACGATGTTTTGCATAGCATTCGTTTTGACCCAAATAAATGTGTTTTATAGAATGTTTTCCTTAAAGAATAAAATTTATACTTAATTGTGATTTAAGTATATTGAATGTTTTCAAAATGTTGAAAATAAATAGATTGGTGAATTACTTGTTATTGAATAAGTATGGAAATGTTTTCAAATATGAAGTAAATGTTTTGAGATTATATCTCTTAAAGATAAATTGAAAGTGAATAATTGAAATCGTTTTGAAAAATCGTATAAAAGGTGAATATTTGGCAATGTAAATTCACAATGGAAATTTATAAGGGAAATTTGTTTTTAAAATAAACATTGATTTATTTCGAAGTGTGGAAATAGATTTACGGATTTGGAACGTAAGTTTAAAATAAATCGGTAAGGATTTATTTGATTTGTTTAAATGAACCATTTTGAAATGAAAGTTGTAAGGGTGTAAATTGATTTGGAATTAGTTTTCAAATGGTTGAAGTGTGGAAAAATATATCTTGTAAAGATATTTTTGAAAATAAATAATTTGAGAAATTTATTTAAAATCGGGTGATGTTGTGAATATTGATTGATAGATAAATAACCGACTATCAATATCGACCCTTGAATGGCTATTTATTGTGAATTGAATGAAATTGAATGCTACACTTATTTTTAAATTATTGCGCTCATTATTCGGATTACCCATTCCGAATAGTGATGGATAGCATTGAAGACCGGTGGTGAAGACCGAGTATTTGTGAAAACGATAGGATGACCTATCAATTGTCTCTGCACCGTTAGCTACGGAATGGAGATTTCCTTTGTGATGGGAAATTCGATCGGGATTGTGAATACCCGGATTGCAAGGGCTTCTTTTGAAGTGCCTTCGGTTTTGTTCGAGCCCGGAACAGACTTGTATGGTTACGTGTCTGACATTACATTTTGAGATATAAAGCAAATTTCTTTCAAATACATCTCTGTTGGTCATTCTCTTAGCTTAACACCCTTCTCTGAGACGTACGAGCTCAGAGGTTTTGTAGGTGAAGGTTATCAGCGATATATTCCCAATTTGGTAATGTGACATACTGAGTGTTGCTGTGTGATGATTATTTATTGATCATTTGTTGATTAAAGCGTGGCTTTGTGAAAAAGCGTGGCTTTGTGAAAAAGCGTGGCTTTGTGAAAAAGCGTGGCTTTGTGAAAAAGCGTGGCTTTGTGAAAAAGCGTGGCTTTGTGAAAAAGCGTGGCTTTGTGGACGAGACTTCGTCAGACCTCACACCCCGGAAATGGTCGAAACAGGAATATGCGACAAGGTTATGAGGGTCGCTCCCTTTAGAGTATGTCATTTCCTTCTGGAAAAGGGTGGTGTCAGGTATGGAGCCCTGATGCTTAACCTATGTGGTTGCTCCAATCTCATTTTTCCGTGTGGTTGTTGCTTGGTGATCGAGGGCCCTCGGATAAAGGTCCCAAAGGACCGGGGAGTGGCGTACTCGAGTAGTAGTTACCTAGTTACATAGGTAACCCGGCCTTGTGTTGGCAGAGATCCAGTTAGGTTCTCGAAACGTCTCGCCAGAGGCGATCCCATGTGGCAGTAGGAAGTTCCTTAGCCTGACAATTTATTGGAAAATCCAAAGAAACAAGACGAGCCTTGTACGGTTTTAGTTGTATAACCTGCCATGGAATGTGGTGGTAACCTGCTATTGAACATGGTAGCTATAGTAGGCATACGATAATGGTCGTATGTTGGCTAAGATTTATATTCTATTTTCTAAATGCTTTCTACAATATGCACTAATAATAATATAAAAAAATGATTTGTTTTTGCGTATTAAGCATCTTTGACTATCATAAGGAAAAATCTCCTCCAATTCTGCATTTGCATTGTGTGTGTGCGGGGAGGCCTTATGGTAGTTTCATTTTACAAAAGCATTGCGGATATTTTCTACTTCTATCGTTGTTGTTGTTTTAAAAGATAAAAAACTGTTTTAAGTTCTCACACCAGTCCCATGACTGACCTGGAGTTTATTGTTCTCTTCCTAAACTCTGGGTGCCCATAATTTTCCACACGGACAGTCTAGAGTCAGGTTATCAGGTCATTCTGGATTCTGATGTGCTATGGAGCTCAAGTGGCGAGCTAGATGGCAAGGCGTATTACTTGTATATGATATTATTTTTCCGTTGCATAATTCACTGGTAAGGACATGTTTGTATAACTGTCCATTGTTTTGTTTAGTTGTATATTGTTGTTTTTCACTCTGATGATAATGTAATGTAATAACTGAGATAGTTCTTTGTTTTAAAGATTATACATTTTTTATTATATGTTGTTCCGCTGCGACTGTGAGATTCTGATATTGTTTCTGTTCTGTTTCCTTACTTCTTCTATCTTTTTCTTCTACCTCTTCTTTTAACCCTAACAATTCTGTTTTCCGGCATTCGATTATGCGGCATTTGATACAGTGGACGTTAGAATGCCGACCTTCGGATCCCGATAAAATCGAAATGTTACATGCGGTATCAGAGCATATGGTTAAGTGATAACCTTGGCTCTGTTGGGGATTACTCATTAGAGATAGAGTCAGTAATACTCTAGAATGAGTTGAGTGTAATAATAGATATGAGCGCGTATTTGTTAGTGGATATGAAATTGTTTTGTATTGTGTTGACTTATCGGTCGATTGTTTATAGATTCTGGTCGGTGCAGTCTAGCTAACTGTCGTCGATAGGGGTTTCTAAACTCTTCAACGAGATAAACCGACATAGTATCATTTTAAATTGGGTAAATGAAATAATTTTACCTCGATTATATTTTATATATAAAGGAATAATCTTTCAGAAATTATCAAAGTGTACGTAAAAATTGAATTGTTTGATTGTTGAAAATGTAAGAAAATATATAAGTGAATCAAAGTTGTTCGAAATAAAAACAATAATTGTGAAAGAATAAATTATATAAAAGCAACAATTGTATAAGTATAGAATTTTAATTGAAATGATTTACAATTGTGGAATAATCTTGTATAAGTAAAGAGAAATAGTGAACTTTTATAAGCAAGATTTATAAATGTGATTTATAAATAAAAGGAAATTTTTAAAGAAACAAAAAGCACTGAATTCACTACTGTTGCTGGGGAATAATAAGGGTGATGACTTCAGCATCATCAGTATCATTTTTGAGTTTCTGTGTGATGAATTTACGACCATAGAAAATTGAAATTGAATTTTGTTGTGATAAAATAATTTTAAATTAAAATCCAAGTTGAAGATGATGAATATAAGTTATCAAGTTTTGAACTTGTAATATGAAATAAAGATTTAACTTTAATAAAGTTGAAATAAATTTGAATTAGTATGATAAAATATATGATGTGAAATTTAACTAAAGAAAGTTAAATAAATAAAATCAGATCTAGAAGTTGAATAATAAGTTGTATAACTTATTAAATGTGAAGTTGTAAGTAAAACCAATTATTAAAATGGTTAAACAACTTTGTTAAGCAAAACGAGGTATGAATCTGAATAAGTGATATAAAAAATTGGCTTTGGTAAAAGTTAAATAGAATTTACTTTGGAGTTGGAATTTGAATTGGATTTTAACTGGATTAGATATGTTGTTGAAATGGAAATTTAAGTCAAGTTAAACAAATGATGTTTAAGAGGAATATAACTTAAGTAATGCTGAATGAAATTGATTTTGGTATCGAAGCAAATTAATAAAGTGAATATGAATTTGAGTTATATAAAGGAGATTCAACTTTATTTGTAAAATAAATTAGTAATTGAACTAATGAATTGAATTTTAATCAATCGAATGTAATGAATTGATATGAAATAATGGATATAAGTGTTAATTCATTAAAAGCTAATGTAATTGAAAATTGAATAATTAAATGGAAGTCAATTTAATATTAAACCAAATTGAAGGTAAACAAAGTGAATATGAATGTTGAATGTAAAGTGAATAAATTCGTTTGTATTGGGTATACATTGGTTGTTAGATTATTATCAATTGATTGAATAGAAATTCATATGCAATTAAATGAATAAAATTGAAAGCTAAAGCAATTGAATTCAAATTGGAAGTTAAGTAAATTTAAATTGAATGGAAATTGATTTGAATTGAAAGTGAGCCAATGTGAATGTAAATTAGTGATGTAAACTAATTGAAAATGAATAATTGAATGTCATTGTATATAAATTGGTTGTAGACAATTACAAGTAATGTTGAAATCATATAAGTTGCTTATAAACCATGTTTAGTATGCATTTCTTTTAATATGCATGTGTTGTAGTTGTTTAAAAGAGTAAAATGTTAATAACTTCTTATATATGTCACTTACGTGTTTATATTGAGTAAGTACAGGTACCGGGGCTACCGTTAGCGGGATTTGGTTGCGCAAATTGCTAAATTAATAACTGCTTTGCTTAAAAATGTTAAAAAGGTATGCCTAAAATAGGAAATATGAACTGCTTTTCTGTTTTTCGACCGGGTGGGTCGATGTACATATATTTATATCTATTGTGATATTGTAAAAGCTCCTCCGTACAAAGGAGGTTATGGCGAATTTTTTTGAAAATTTAAGGCATTAGGAAATTTTCGGGAATTTCGGAATTTTTTTTTGAAAACTAAGTTTTGATTTGAAGTTAAAGGTTAGACGATATAGTTGATTTTGAAAAGATAACTATATATGGATTTGAAGACTTAGTAAATATTTGGTAAGAGGTTTAACTATGGATTTGAAAAAGTTAAACACTTAAGAGATTTGTAAATCAAATTTGAACAATTTGTTTTGAAAATTCAATAAATTCTGTAACTTTTTCTTACTTGGTAATTTCGAGGACAAAATTCTTTTAAGGGGAAAGTTTGTAACAACCCAGAATTTCTGCCATTGAAATTCAAATATTTAATTGATTTTAAATATCAACAAGAAAAATTTATAGGTCGAAAATTTTGTTTTTCGAATATTTAGATTTAATTTGATAATTAAATCGATAATTTAATATTTGAAATTGCGTAAATAGTTGGAAATTGGGTTTAATGTGATTAAAAATGATTTATAAAGTTATATTAAATCATATTGGAGTTAGAACAATGTTTGTGAACTTTTAAAAGTGAATTAAAAGTTAATTTGCGAAAATTGAATATTTTAATATTTAATCGATTAGTGAAAATAGTCATTTTTCAAACAGTCTCGGATTTCGACGAAACCATTTTCATCGGATCCGTAATGTTATATTATTGTAAGGTTTTAAATTTCGCGTCAATCAGATTTACCGTTTGTCCGGGGCAAGCCAAAACGCATAGAAATTAGTTTAAATCGATTTAATTTAAAAATTGATTGTTTATTTCCGTAACTCGCACAGATGATCGAATTAGCCTCCGAAAACTATTCCATTGTGTTCGGAACGCGGGGTAAACCCTAGAAACGCCAGTCACCGCGCGAGATTTGGAGTTCGTAAAATTCAGGATGAATAGTGTTTTTGGAAATTTTCTATAAAAGCACCTCTTTATTTTCATTTGCAAAAATAAACAAAACCCTAATATCTTCAGCCCTAGCCACCACTAATATCACTAATGGTCGAAAATTTCCAGATTTCCTCTCTTAATCTCTCTCAATCCGTGAAGAATTATCATATGCTTACAACTAAGAAATTGTAGAGGGTGGCGAGCTCTTCAAATCTATAAGGAGATGATGGGATATGGCGCGATGATGGGGCTTGATTTTGGCCGCGTTCTCTGTCCGTTCCTCCTCGTTATGCGTGCAAAAGGGGTGACCGAGCTCCACTATCCTATGGCCGAGCATGGTGTTGGCGATGGCGCTTCGACTGGCGGAGGTTGATCGGGGTACAACTTGAAGAGGGAGGTGCATAATTTGATCAAAGTATTGGCGGCTAGTGGGTTTTCTTACGTGAGTAGCCGGTAGAAAATGCGTTTCGGAAGAAATGTGTGTGCGGCCTGATTTCCTCAAGGCAGATCCAACAGCCAGTAGTTGTTAGGGTTTGAAAATATTAAAAGAAAATGTAAATTTAATTATATTTAAATTCGTTCGAACTTTGTAGTAATGTAACTTTTTCATACGAGGTCGAAAAATAACGAAACAAGTTGCGTTGGCTTCGTTTTGTCGAGCACTACGCAATGGAGCTAGTTTGGAGTCGTTTGGAGCTAGTTTGAATTTCGAGTAAAATTAAACGCACGTTTAATTTTATTCGAAATAAACCGCTACAACTGTTATCGGAAACTCAAGGTGAGAACTTCTCGCTCAATCGAATTGTTTCGATTTAAATTTTAAATAGTTAGATTTAAAATTGCTTGATTGTGTGATTGGATGATAATCATTATCAGTTGTTTTAAATAGACCCTATACGCCGTATATTAAGCGGATGTTATTTATTAAACACATATATCGCGATAATTCCAACTTGTATGGAATTGGTATTATATATGTACTTGGAGCTGATTTCCCGCATTATATAGCGGATGAGACCCTATTGCGGCGCATAATAGCGGATAGTATTTTATAAATCACATATACTGCGATATTCCGTCTTGAAGCGAAATTTGTATTGTGTTAACATCTTTGGATGCAGGGAAAACAGGTTGGAGGGATCCAACTGGATTCCTCAAATGATTGAATTGGTTTCAACGTTGTTTGTTGATCTATTTATAATGTGCGTGATTATCTTTGTGATTGAAATCGTTAAAGGCTAAATTTTAGCCGAATATATTTTTGGTATCGTTAGATGCCGAAAATGAATAAAATTTTATTTTTGGAAATTTAAGTTGAGAATTCATAATAAAATTTAATTTTTTGATTAATTCATTTTAAATAAATAAACATTGAAATATTTATGTATAAAAATTATGATTTTTGTGAAATATAACCGAAATGTGATTTTTGAAATAAGTAGTTGATTAATTTATAAAATGGTTTAAATTGGGATTTTTTTGAATTATTATAAAAGATTTATTAAATTGATGTTTATAAATTAAAATATTGGAATTACAAAACGAGTTTTTATAAGTATTTAAAATGAAGTATAAATGGATTTCATAAGTGGATGAAATCTATAGATTTATAAATTATGAAGTTATAAAATGAATAGATTTTGTAAAATAAAAGATTTATAAGTAATTAACCTATAAAGGATTATGGCGTGTAAATGGAATATGGATAGAATTTGTTAATAAAGTGATTTTATGAGTTGAAGTTGTTATAAAGTATAAATGGAATTTATAAACGTTGTTTTATAAATCCGAAATCGACTTATTTTGATAAGTTTAATTATTATAGCTTATCAAAGGAGATATGTCCACGATTTTGGGACAGTGGATAATCCTTTAAATAAAATATATAGAAATTGAATTTGGTTAACGAAGTATATTCACGACTTTGGACAGTGAATAATATATTAAAGAAATATTTTGGAAAAGTGATATTTTAAATAGAATTAAAACAATTTAAAGATGTTTTAAAATGTATTAAGTATCGAAACCATAGATTTCAACATTCATTGTTGAAATAGACGTTTTCGAGAAATAGAAGGAAATGGTAGACTATAACATTGTTGTTATAGTAAATGATTTTCGAAAGGAAAAGTTTTGTGTAGTATTGGGGTTTATATATCTATCTTAATTTCGGATCCCTATACTAGTGATTTTGGGTTGTCGTAAAGATGTTTTACGTAGCATTCGTTTTGACCCAAATAAATGTGTTTAAGAGAATGTTTTCCTTAAAGAATAAAATTTATACTTAATTGTGATTTAAGTATATTGAATGTTTTCAAAATGTTGAAAATAAATAGATTGATGAATTACATATTATTGAATAAGTATGGAAATGTTTTCCAATATGATGTAAATGTTTTGAGATTATATCTCTTAAAGATAAATTGAAAGTGAATAACGGAAATTGATTTGAAAAATCGTATAAAAGGTGAATATTCGGCAATGTAAATTCACAATGGAAATTTATAAGGGAAATTTGTTATAAAAATAAACATTGATTTATTTTGAAGTGTGGAAATAAATTTACGGGTTTGGAACATAAGTTTAAAATAAATCGGTAAGGATTTATTTGATTGGTTTAAATGAACCATTTTGAAATGAAAGTTGTAAGGGTGTAGATTTGGAATTGGTTTTCAAATTGTTGAAGTGTGGAAAAATATATCTTGTATAGATATTTTTGAAAATAAATAATTAGGGAAAATTATTTGAAATCAGGTTATGTTGTGAATATTGATTGATAGTTAAATAACTGACTATCAATATTGACCCTTGAATGGCTATTTGTTGTGAATTGATTGAAATTGAATGCTACACTTATTTTTAAATTATTGCGCTTGTTATTCGGATTACCCATTCCGAATAGTGATACGACGTAATGGATAGCATTGAAGACCGGTGGTGAAGACCGGGTATTTGTGAAAGCGATAGGATGACCTATCGATTGTCTCTGCACCGTTAGCTACGGTATGGAGATTTCCTTTGTGATGAGAAATTCGATCGGGATTGTGAATACCCGGATTGCAAGGGCTTCTTTTGAAGTGCCTTCGGTTTTGTTCGAGTCCGAAACAGACTTGTATGGTTACGTGTCTGACATTACATTTTGAGATATAAAGCAGATTTCTTTCAAATACATCTCTATTGGTGGCGGAGAATTTATTCTCTTAGCTTAACACCCTTCTCCGAGACGTACGAGCTCAGAGGTTTTGTAGTTGATGGTTATCAGCGATATATTCCCAATTTGGTAATGTGACATGCTGAATGTTGTTGTGTTATGATTATTTGTTGATCATTTGTTGATCAAAGCATGGCTTTGTGAAAAAGCGTGGCTTTGTGAAAAAGCTTAGCTTTGTGGACGAGACTTCGTTAGACCTCACACCCCAGAAATGGTCGAAACAGTAATATGCGACAAGGTTATGAGGGTCGCTCCCTTTTGGGTATGTAATTTCCTTCTGGAAAAGGGTGGTGTCGGTATGGAGCCATGATGCTTAACCTATGTGGTTGCTCCAATCTCATTTTCCTGTGTGGTTGTTGCTTGGTGATCGAGGGCCCTTTGATAAAGGTCCCAAAGGACCGGGGAGTGGCATACTCGAGTAGTAGTTGCCTAGTTACAGAGGTAACCCGGCCTTGTGTTGGCAGAGATCCAGTTAGGTTCTCGGGACGTCCCGCCAGAGGCGATCCCATGTGGCAGTAGGAATTTCCTTAGCCTGACCATTTGTTGGAAAATCCAAAGAAACAACACGATCCTTGTACGGTTTTAGTTGTATAACCTGCCATGGAATGTGGCGGTAACCTGCTATTGAACATGGTAGCTGTAGTAGGCATACGATAATGGTCGTATGTTGGTTAAGATTTATATTCTATTTCTAAATGCTTTCTAGACTATGCACTAATAATAATATCAAAAAAAATGATTTGTTTTTGCGTATTAAGCATCTTTTACTATCATAAGGAGAAATCTCCTCCAATTCTGCGTTTGCATTGTGTGTGTGTGTGTGGGGAGGCCTTATAGTAGTTTCATTTTCCAAAAGCATTGACATTTTCTACTTCTATCGTTGTTGTTGTTTTAAAAGATAAAAAACGTTTTAAGTTCTCACACCAGTACCATGACTGACCTGGAGTTTATTGTTCTCTTCCTAAACTCTGGGTGCCCATAATTTTCCACACGGGCAGTCTAGAGTCAGGTTATCAGGTCATTCTGGATTCAGAAGTGCTATGGAGCTCAAGTGGCGAGCTGGATGGCGAGGTGTATTACTTGTATATGATATTATTTTTCCATTGCATAATTCACTGGTAAGGACATGTTTGTATAATTGTCCATTGTTTTGTTGAGTTGTATATTGTTGTTGTTCACTCTGATGATAATGTAATGTAATAACTGAGATAGTTCTTTGTTTTAAAGATTATACATTTTTCTATTATATGTTGTTCCGCTGCAACTGTGAGATTCTGATATTGTTTCTATTTTGTTTCCTTACTTCTTCTATCTTTTTCTTCTACCTCTTCTTTTAACCCTAACAATTCGGTTTTCCGGCATTCGATTATGCGGCATTTGATACAGTGGACATTAGAATGCCGAGCTTCGGATCACGATAAAATCGAAATGTTACATGTGGTATTAGAGCATATGGTTAAGTGAAAACCTTGGCTCTGTTGGGGATTACTTATTATAGATAGAGTCAGCAGTACTCTAGAATGAGTTGAGTGTAATAATAGATATGAGCGCATATTTGTTAGTGGATATGAAATTTTTTTGTATTGTGTTTCTGTGTGATGGATTTGCTACCATAGTAAATTGAAATTGAATTTTGTTGTGATAAACAAATTTGAAATTAAAATCCAAGTTGAAGTTGATGAATATAAGTTATCAAGTTTTGAAATTGTAATATGAAATAAAGATTTAACTTTAATAAAGTTGAAATAAATTTGAATTAGTATGATAAAATATATGATGTGAAATTTAACTAAAGAAAGTTAAATAAATTAAATCAGATTTGGAAGTTGAATAATAAGTTGTATAACTTATTAAATGTGAAGATGTAAGTAAAACCAATTATTAAAATGGTTAAACAACTTTGTTAAGCAAAACGAGGTACGAATCTGAATAAGTGATAAAAAAAATTGGCTTTGGTAAAAGTTAAATAGAATTTACTTTGGAGTTGGAATTTGAATTGTAACTGGATTAGATATGTTGTTGAAATGAAAATTTAAGTGAAGTTAAACAAATGATGTTTAAAAGGAATATAACTTAAGTAATGCTGAATGAAATTGATTTTGGTATCGAAGCAAATTAATAAAGTGAATTAAACGAATATGAATTTGAGTTATATAAAGGAGATTCAACTTTATTTGTAAAATAAATTAGTAATTGAACTAATGAATTGAATATTAATCAATCGAATGTAATGAATTGATATGAAATAATGGATATAAGTGTTAATTCATTAAAAACTAATGTAATTGGAAATTGAATAATTAAATGGAAGTCAATTTAATATTAAACCAAATTGAAGGTAAACAAAGTGAATATGAATGTTGAATGTAAAGTGAATAAATTCGGTTGTATTGGATATACAGTGGTTGTTAGATTATTGTCAATTGATTGAATAGAAATTCATATGCAATTAAATGAATAAAATTGAAAGCTAAAGCAATTAAATTCAAATTGGAAGTTAAGTAAATTTAATTTGAATGAAAATTGATTTGAATTGAAAGTGAACCAATGTGAATGTAAATTAGTGAATGTAAACTAATTGAAAATGAATAACTGAATGTCAATGTATATAAATTGATTATAGACAATTACAAGTAATGTTGAAATCATATAAGTGGCTTATAAACCTTGTTTAGTATGCATTTCTTTTAATATGCATGTGTTGTTGTTTAAAAGAGTAAAATGTTAATAACTTCTTATATATGTCACTTACGTGTTTATAATGAGTAAGTACAGGTACCGGGGCTAGGTTAGTGGGATTTGTTTGCGCAAATTGCTAAATTAATAACTGCTTTGCTTAAAAATGCTAAAAAGGTACGCCTACGCAATAAAAATAGGAAATATGAACTGTTTTTCTGTTTTTCGACCGGGTGGGTCGATGTATATGTATTTATATCTATTGTGATATTGTAAAAGCTCCTCCGTATAAAGGAGGTTATGGCGAAATATTTTGAAAATTTAAGGCATTAGAATATTTTCGGGAAATTTTGGAATTTTTTTTTGAAAACTAAGTTTTGATTTGAAGTTAAAGGTTAGACGATATAGTTGATTTTGAAAAGATAACTATATATGGATTTGAAGACTTAGTAAATATTTTGTAAGAGGTTTATCTATGGATTTGAAAAAGTTAAACAATTAAGAGATTTGTAAATCAAATTTGAACGGTTTGTTTTGAAAATTCAATAAATTCTGTAACTTTTTCTTACTTGGTAATTTCGAGGACGAAATTCTTTTAAGGGGGGAAGTTTGTAACGACCCAGAATTTCTGTCATTGAAATTCAGATATTTAATTGATTTTAAATATCAACAAGTAAAATTTATTGGTTGAAAATTTTGTTTTTCGAATATTTAGATTTAATTTGATAATTAAATTGATAATTTAATATTTGAAATTGCGTAAATAGTTGGAAATTGGGTTTAATGTGATTAAAAATTATTTATAAAGTTATATTAAATCATATTGGAGTTAGAACAATGTTTGTGAACTTTTAAAATTGAATTAAAAGTTAATTTGCGAAAATTGAATATTTTAATATTTAATCGACTAGTGAAAATAGTCATTTTCAAACAGTCTCGGATTTTGACGATACCAGTTTCATCGGATCCATAATATTATATTATTGTAAGATTTCAAATTTCGTGTCAATCGGATTTACCGTTTGTCCGGGTCAAGCCAAAACGCATAGAAATTAGTTTAAATCGATTTAATTTAAAATTGATTGTTTATTTCCGTAACTCACACAGATGATCGAATTAGCCTCCGAAACCTATTCCATTTTGTCCGAAACACGGGGTAAACCCAAGAAACGCCAGTCACCGCGCGAGATTTGAAGTTCGGAAAATTCGAGATGAATGGTGTTTTCGAAAATTTTCTATTAAAGCACCTCTTTGTTTTCATTTGCAAAAATAAACAAAACCCTAATCTCTTCAGCCCTAGCCACCACTAATATCACTAATAGCCGAAAATTTCCAGATTTCTTCTCTTAATCTGTCTTAATCCATGAAGAATTATCAAATGCTTACAACTAAGAAATTGTAGAGGGTGGCGAGCTCTTCAAATCTATACGGAGATGATGGGATATGGCACGATGATGGGGCTTGATTTTGACCGCGTTCTCTGGCTGTTCCTCCTTGTTATGCGTGCAAAAGGGGTGACCGAGCTCCACTATCCTCTGGCCGAGCATGATGTTGGCGATGGTGCTTCGAATGGCGGTGGTTGATCGGGGTATAACTTGAAGAGGGAGGAGCATAATTTGATCGAAGTATTGGCGGCTAGTGGGTTTTCTTACGTGAATAGCCTGTAGAAAATGCGTTTGGGAAGAAACGTGCGTGCGGCCTGACTTCCTCAAGGCAGATCCAACAGCCAATAGTTGATAGGGTTTGAAAATATTAAAAGAAAATGTAAATTTAATTATATTTAAATTCGTTCGAACTTTGTAGTGATGTAACTTTTTCATACGAGGTCGAAAAATAACGAAACAAGTTGCGTTGGCTTCGTTTTGTGGAGCACTACGCAATGGAGCTGGTTTGGAGTCGTTTGGAGCTAGTTTGAATTTCGGCTAAAATTAAATGCACGTTTAATTTTATTTGAAATAAAACGCTACAACTGTTATCGGAAACTCAAGTTGAGAACTTCTCTCTCAATCGAATTGTTTTGATTTAAATTTTAAATAGTTAGATTTAAAATTGCTTGATTGTGTGATTGGATGATAATCATTATCAGTTGTTTTAAATAGACCCTATACGCCGTATATTAAGCGGATGTTATTTATTAAACACATATACCGCGATAATTCCAACTTGTATGGAATTGGTATTATATATGTAGTTGGAGTTGATTTCCAGCATTATATAGCGGATGAGACCCTATTGCGCCGCATAATAGCGGATAGTATTTTATAAATCCCATATACCGCGATATTCCGTCTTGAAGCGGAATTGGTATTGTGCTAACATCTTTGGATGCAGGGAAAACAGGTTAAAGGGATCCAACTGAATTCCTCAAATGATTGAATTGGTTTCAATGTTGTGTGTTGATCTATTTATAATCTGCGTGATTATCTTTGTGATTGAAATCGTTAAAGGCTAAATTTTAGCCGAATATATTTTTGGTATCGTTACATGCCGAAAATGAATAAAATTTGATTTTTGGAAATTTAAGTTGAGAATTCATAATAAAATTTAATTTTGTAATTGATTCATTTTAAATAAATAAACACTGAAATATTTATGTATAAAAATTACGATTTCTGTGAAATATAACCGAAATGTGATTTTTGAAATAAGTAGTTGATTAATTTATAAAATGGTTTAAATTGGGATTTTTTTGAATTATTATAAATAATTTATATAAAAGATTTATAAAATTGATTTTTATAAATTAAAATATTGGAATTATAAAACGAGTTGTTATAAGTATTTAAAATGAAGTATAAATGGATTTCATAAGTGGATGAAATCTATATATTTATAAATTGTGAAGTTATAAAATGAATAGATTTTGTAAAATAAAAGATTTATGAGTAATTAACCTATAAATTGGATTTTGGCGTGTAAATGGAATATGGATAGAATTTGTTAATAAAGTGATTTTATGAGTTGAAGTTGTTATAAAGTATAAATGGAATTTATAAACGTTTTTTTATAAATCCGAAATCGACTTATTTTGATAAGTTTAATTATTATAGCTTATCAAAGGAGATATATCCACGATTTTGGGACAGTGGATAATCCTTTAAATAAAATATATAGAAATTGAATTTGGTTAATGAAGTATATTCACGATTTTGGACAGTGAATAATATATTAAAGAAATATTTTGGGAAATTGATATTTTAAATAGAATTAAAACAATTTAAAGATGTTTTAAAATGTATTAAGTATCGAAACCATAGATTTCAACATTCATTGTTGAAATAGACGTTTTCGAGAAATAGAAGGAAATGGTGGACTATAACATTATTGTTATAGTAAATGATTTCCGAAAGGAAAAGTTTTGTATAGTATTGGGGTTTATATATCTATGTTAATTTCGAATCCCTATACTAGTGATTTTGGGTTGTCGTAAAGATGTTTTACGTAGCATTCGTTTTGACCCAAATAAATGTGTTTAAGAGAATGTTTTCCTTAAAGAATAAAATTTATACTTAATTGTGATTTAAGTATATTGAATGTTTTCAAAATGTTGAAAATAAATAGATTGATGAATTACTTATTATTGAATAAGTATGGAAATGTTTTCCAATATGAAGTAAATCTTTTGAGATTATATCTCTTAAAGATAAATTGAAAGTGAATAATTGAAATCGATTTGAAAAATCGTATAAAAGGTGAATATTTGGCAATGTAAATTCACAATGGAAATTTATAAGGGAAATTTGTTTTAAAAATAAACATTGATTTATTTTGAAGTGTGGAAATAAATTTACGGATTTGGAACGTAAGTTTAAAATAAATCGGTAAGGATTTATTTGATTGGTTTAAATGAACCATTTTGAAATAAAAGTTGTAAGGGTGTAAATTGATTTGGAATTGGTTTTCAAATGGTTGAAGTGTGGAAAAATATATCTTGTAAAGATATTTTTGAAAATAAATAATTTTGGAAATTTATTTGTAATCGGGTTATGTTTTGAGTATTGATTGATAGTTAAATAACCGACTATCAACATTGACCCTTGAATGGCTGTTTGTTGTGAATTGATTGAAATTGAATGCTACACTTATTTTTAAATTATTACGCTCGTTATTCGGATTACCCATTCCGGATAGTGATACGACGTAATGGATAACATTGAAGACCGGTGGTGAAGACCGGGTATTTGTGAAAAAGATAGGATGACCTATCGATTGTCTCTGCACCGTTAGCGACGGTATGGAATTTCCTTTGTGATGGGAAATTCGATCAATACCCGGATTGCAAGGGCTTCTTTTGAAGTGCCTTCGGTTCTGTTCGAGCCCGGAACAGACTTGTATGGTTACGTGTCTGACATTACATTTTGAGATATAAAGCAGATTTCTTTCAAATACATCTCTGTTGGTGGCGTATAATTTAATCTCTTAGCTTAACACCCTTTCTAAGACGTACGAGCTCGGAGTTATTGTAGTTGAAGGTTATCAACGATATGTTCCCAATTTGGTAATGTGACATGCTGAATGTTGCTGTGTGATGATTATTTATTGATCATTTGTTGATCAACGTGTGGCTTTGTGAAAAAAGTGTAGCTTTATGGACGAGACTTCGTCAGACCTAAAACCCCGGAAATGGTCGAAACAGGAATATGCGACAAGGTTATGAGGGTCGCTCCCTTTAGGGTATGTCATTTTCTTTTGGAAAAGGGCGGTGTCAGGTATGGAGCCCTGATGCTTAACCTATGTGGTTGCTCCAATCTCATTTTTCTGTGTGGTTTTTGCTTGGCGATCGAGGACCCTCGGATAAAGGTAAAAAAGGACCGGAAAGTGGCATACTCGAGTAGTAGTTACCTAGTTACAGAGGTAACCCGGCCTTGTGTTGGCAGAGATCCGGTTAGGTTCTCGGGATGTCCCGCCAGAGGCGATCCCATGTGGCAGTAGGAAGTTCCTTAGCCTGACCATTTGTTGGAAAATCCAAAGAAACAATACGAGCCTTGTACGGTTTTAGTTGTATAACCTGCCATGGAATGTGGCGGTAACCTGCTATTGAACATGGTAGCTATAGTAGGCATATGATAATGGTCGTACGTTGGCTAAGATTTATATTCTATTTTCTAAATGCTTTCTGCACTATGCACTAATAATAATATCAAAAAAATGATTTTTTTTGCGTATTAAGCATCTTTGACTATCATAAGGAGAAATCTCCTCCAATTCTGCGTTTGCATTGTGTGTGTGCAGGGAGGCCTTATGGTAGTTTCATTTTCCAAAAGCATTACGGATATTTTCTACTTCTATCGTTGTTGTTGTTTTAAAAGATAAATAACTGTTTTAAGTTCTCACACCAGTCCCATGACTGACCTGGAGTTTATTGTTCTCTTCCTAAACTCTGGGTGCCCATAATTTTCCACACGGGCAGTCTAGAGTCAGATTATCAGGTCATTCTGGATTCAGAAGTGGCGAGCTGGATGGCGAGGCGTATTACCTGTATATGATATTATTTTTCCGTTGCATAATTCACTGGTAAGGACATGTTTGTATAACTATCCATTGTTTTGTTGAGTTGTATATTGTTGTTGTTCACTCTGATGATAATGTAATGTAATGACTGAGATAGTTCTTTGTTTTAAAGATTATACATTTTTCTATTATACGTTGTTCCGCTGCGACTGTGAGATTCTGATTTTTTTTGTTCTGTTTCCTTACTTCTTTTATCTTTTTCTTCTACCTCTTCTTTTAACCATAACAATTCGGTTTTCGGCATTCGATTATGCGGCATTTGATACAGAGGACGTAAGAATACCGACCTTCGGATCCCGATAAAATCGCATTCGTTTCATTTGGTTTAATAATTTTCTTTTATAATTATTTAATTTGCCAAAATTTATCATTTTCAAAGCTAATTAAAATGTTTCTTAATTCTAATGTATATATATGTATATACATTATGAATAGAAAGCTTTGGTTTGAATTTAATAAAAAGATATATTTTCGAATTATAATATATATGTGTATATATATATATATGAATATATTATGATTTCGAAAATTTTGTTTGAATTTAATATAACACCTTTCAAATGCTATTTAAAGTTAATTCTATATTTTCAAAACACAAGATAAATAGCTTAAGTTTAAAATGAGATTTTATAAAAAGGTTTAATACACTTTTCTTTTATATTTGATAAAAAGATTTAGTTTGTATATATAAAAGTTTTAAATATAAATACGCATAGTTCGTATATAAACATAAATTGACATAAACATAAACATATATAAATAAAATATAGGTATAAATAATAAATATAAAAATAAATTCATATTACATAAATATAAAAGAATAAGAGATTTTTAAAGCAAGGGTTTAAACATAAAATTCTTGTTTTTATAATTTGAAAAAATAATATAAAACATACATTAATATTTCTATCTTATATATGCCTTGTAGTTAAAAAGTGGCAAGATTTGTTCTTTGAATTTTAAATTTTAATAATAGACATTAGAGAATAACCTGATTTATTTTTCATCATCTTTCTCTCATCTTCTTAAAACTTTCTCACTTCTTTTTCTCTTTATCTTTTCAAAATTAAAAGAAACTGAAAACTAAAACCAGAGAAGATTTAAACAACAACAACATCAGTTTTCACACCTTCAAACTGAGCAAAGCAATTCAAAGATTCAAATCAAACTGTTTCAACTTAACAACGAGCTTACAAGTAGTAGATCAAGCAAGTTCAATTTCAACTCAACATAAATAGTTTCAAAATCAAGTGCATATCTAAATCAAAAGCAAGCTTCTGTTTCAATAAAACAAGTTCCAGATTTTAAGCCCGCTATCTGTTTTCTTTCTGAAAATGGTGAGTAAACCTTGTTTTAAAAAAGTTTGTAAAATCTGTACTTATGTTTGATACATATGATAATTGTTGTAGAAATATAGTGAAAGATGTTTATATACATGAATTCACATGTGCATGTATGAATATGAGATGACTGGTCTGTGCATGTCTGTGCTAAAGAATGAACTTGCCTCTGTTATATTACATGCTTCATTTTCATATATAAAAATATGTATCTTCCTCTGTAATCAATTTTGGGTAAAGATGTATAAATGGAAAATTACTATTAAAATGTGTTATAAATTTTTAAAAATAGTATCAAGTATTTACATTTAGTAATTATTCCAAAATTTGGAAATTACAGTAGAAAATTTATATAAGTCAAAAATCAGTGGTTACGAATTCATGTTTGAATTTCATGAATTGATTCGTAATAGGAAACAATAATTTTTTATAGTAATTTCTAGATTTTTAGGTGAATAATTATTGAGTTATCTCGAGTTGAACAGATTTGACATTTTTGCCATTTTCCTACGAACGGCGGCTAGTTGGTGGACGTGATTGTTGCAAAAGGAGGTGTGAAGGATGGGGAGCATCGGAAAATTAGTGGTGGTATTTTTAGATGGCCGTGGAAACCAGTCGGCATCGAACTAGTGTTCGATTGCTAGGTTTGGATGGCGTTGATTTTCGAGGTCATGCGACGTCGTTGGATCACCGGAGGCGATCGCGAGGGGTGGGAACATCGCGTGGGTCTGTGATGCAGCTGTGGTCGGAAGGACGTGAGCATCGGTGGACGAGAGCGTTGTCGGCGAGGGATTTTAGTCGATTGGGATGGTTCCATTTTTGGATCAATCGACTCGATTTCGTTTTGCTGCCGATTTCGTCGAACTAGGTGGTCAGTTTGTCAGAGGAAGTGGTCGTCGACTTGAGGAGGGTCGCGATGTTGATCGATGGTGGCCGGAACGTCTGTGCATGTGCACGTGTGCACGGTTGTCTGGGCTGTTGTTCGATAGGTTTTGGAAGAAGCTCTGTACTCGGGTTTGGCTCGAGATGCTCATGCATTTGTCTCGAAGTAAAAGGCGATCGTAAGTTGCTCGTGCTTTAGTTTGGTATGCTCGGGGTTTTGGTTGATTAACTCGGGATTTTTTTGGATAACCTGGTTTTTAAAAATAAATTTAAGTATAAACAGTTTTATAAAAACAAAGAACACAAAGTTTTCAAGCATAAGAAAAAGGGTATAAAGTTTAAAAGCTAAACCATAACCAAGTTTTCGAAGTAAAAGTATTTATTAAGTTTCCAAGCAAAATGTTTAAAAAAATATAAAGTTTTTAAAAATAAATGAAAGGAGATGTATAAGTTTAAAAAGGAATGTAAACCAAAGTACCAAAGTAATTTATGTAAACAAGCTTTTATACAAGTTTTCAAGGATTAAATTTTGATGTTAAATTGTTTTAATTGTTTTGGTATAATTATATACAAGGTTAATTATGTAATTATATCCTAAATGTTTTTCAAATGAAGTTTACTGATGTAATTAAAAAGTGTATAAGGTAAGTATTAGTCCTCAATTAATCAAGATCTCAAATTATTTTTGTATAAATTAATTTCAAGCATTTAAATTAAATAAGATTTAAATGAGTAATTTATTAAGATAAGGAATTTATCTTTAATTAACTAAGGTTGTGATTAATTAAGGATAATTAATTAGTGAAATTAATTAAAAGTTAATTACTTAATGTAATGAATAATGGTTAATTAATTTATGTTGATAATCCATAGCATAATTACTTGATGGATGTAATTATTGGATAGTTAATGAGTGTAATTAATTTAAGGATCATTAACTAGTTATTAAGAGATAATTAATTAATTTAATTGACTTAAGATAATTAATTGGTTTAAATTAACTAAGGATAATCACTAAATGGAATTGATTAAGTATAATTACTTAATGTGATTATTAAAGCGTAATTACTTAGTGTAAGTAATTAATGGATAATTACTGAATGTAATTAATAAAAGGGTAATTACTTAGTGGAAGTAATTAAGGATTAATTACTTAGTGTAATTAATTAAGATAACTTACTAAGGTGTTAATTAATAAATGTAAGTAATTAAAGGATAGTTAATTACTCAATGTGATTAATTAAGGTTGATTAACGATGTAATCAATTAAAGATTAATTATTAATGAAATTAATTAGAGGAATATTTAATTAATGAAAATAATTAGAGGATCATTAATTAATGTAATTAATGAGAGGAATTAAAGGTTGATTAATGTGAATGGTTAAAGGATAATTAATTTACGTAATTAATTAAAGGCCAATTACTTAATGTAATTAAAGGATAATTAATCAAGGATGATTAATTAAGATGATAATTAAAGGATGATTAATTAATTGGTTTGTAATTAGTTATTGTTAAGTAAGTAGAATTAAAGGTAACCTAAGTAATTAAGTTAGTAATTAATTTAATTGGAGATTGATTAAATTAATTAGGAATTAATCAATCTTGCTTATGGATGATTGAATAATATTGAATGCCTTGGATTATTTCTTGGATATGTGATATGAGATGTTTTGATTGAATTGTGAAAATACGGATTATCTATCTGTGATAATGTGAATTATCTATCTGTGTGAATATATTATCCTAAATGATAGATTAAATTGTTTAAACTTAAGCAACTTAGACATTAAGACGGCGTTTTGGATTTCGATGAGACCGGGACCAGATTTTCGAATTGGATATCCGAAAACCACATCGATCAAAATTAAACGATAGGTCGTGTTATCTCAAGTGAAGTTCAAGATGAAGACTCGAAGTGTAAGGGCTATTTTTCGTTAAAACTTTGAGGGTGATTCCAAAACAAGTTGGATGGAGATGGTGCTTTCAGATTCAAGATGAAGATTCAGAGTGCAAGGGCTATTGTCGTTAACTCTGAGGGTGATTCCAAAATGAGTGTAGCGAAATAGTGCCTTCGGTTTCGTTCGAACCCAGAACAAACTTATATGGATTGAATGCTTTGAGAACATCATCATCGGAGGACGATGAGCATTCCAAGATATGTGTCCTGAAAAGGTAATCGTAGCCCCATGTCTCATCAACCGGGAATGGCTAAAACAGGGGACAGCAAGGCTAAGTGGGTCGCACCCAAGGTGGATGAGATTTTTCCCTGTCTAGAGGTCCCTTTTTATTCAGCTTAGTGGGAGGTTGGTCGCGCCAACCGTGGGGTTGTCTTTTTCGGGATTATCCAGTAAGAGATGGTTCCGGCCTTGTGTCGTAGGGGATCAGGGTGGATCCTCAGTACTCTGATCTGGATCAGGTACTGTGATAGGTGGTACCCCAATAGCCCTGCCATTGCATGGAATCCAACCTCCAATAAGTGATCTCGGACTTGTTTGTGTACCTATGTATGCTGGAATTTAATGAATGTAATGATTTCGGCTATTTTCTATTTTACTTGAAAACCCTAGACACTATTATAACATCAATGGATTTCCTATCAAATGTTTTGGTTATCATAAGGTAAAAACCCGACATGTTTATTTGTGGCGTGGTCTTACGAGATCCCTTTGTTTTCAAATGTTTTTCAAAGTTAAACAACTTAAACCCGTTTACTCACACCAGACCCATGTCTGACCAAGAGTTTATTTTCTGTTTTCTTAAACTCTTGGGTACTCAAATTTTTACGAGTAGCCAAGGGATTTAGGTTTGCCTTGATGAATTCTAGAGGAGATATGGAGCAGGAGGCTTCAGCATATATAGATATCTGTGGTTCCGCTGTGATAGTAGCTCTGTGTTGTATTTTGAGATGTATGTTAGACAGGCGTTTATAACTGTCTAATATGTGTCATATAAGTTGTGTAACTCTAATATATATGACTATTATGTAAATACTTATGTGGTGTAATATATTTTACTCGTTCCGCTGTGAGATTCTGATATTGTTTAGTTCTTTATTTCCTATCTTTTCTCTTTTCTATCCCTTTCTTTCTAAATGATGATGTGTCTTTCTATGTAATGAAAGACGGGTCGTTACACAAACCATTTCACTGCATAGCGATGTTACCTCAAATACCCAACATCGAGCAACGCCAGTGACCCCAAACATCCATCGCAATTCAACCATCGACCTGAACGCGAATCGCCTCATCTAACTTCAAAGCCTCAAAATCACGCGACCTGAAGCCATCATCGAATCATGTCAACCTCTAATTCCACTTCCGCTCGAACTCGATTTACCAACCAATAACCGACCGTAACAATTAAATTTTGAATTCACGAATTTTAGAGTTTGTGAATTTGCGAGTTTATGAATTTGTGAAGTCAAGAGTCTGTGATACTTTGTAGAGATTATTGTGAATTTTTCTTACCAAATGATTTTTTTAATGTGAATTTGGGTATTTGTTTTCGTATCGAGCCGGGTATGGGTTGTTGGGATAGTTTTAGTTTTCTTTTTTTTATTTGTTTTAGTTTCCTCTATTAAGTTAATTTAGGCCGGGTTTTAAAGTTGAGTGTTTCTTTTGTTTAGTTTTAGTTCACCTGATAAAAGTGTTTTCTTTTGTGTATAGATTCAGTTGTTTTATTTGTTTCCTTTCAACAAAAAACAAAAAGAAAAAGGCTTCACTTTGTTTAATTTTCATTTGTTTTCACTTATTTGAGTCTTACTTGTTTTAGTTTTCATTTACTTTCTTTTCATTTGTTTTTTCCTTTTTCCTCACTTGTTTTGTTTTCTTCCTTGATAAACATATATATATATATATATAACAAAAATTGTATATAAATCTTGTTTTATTTTAGGTTGCCTACGTAGAATTGCGGAAGGAGCAGAAGTGCGTACTAAAATAAATTGCTTGATATGCTGATTTTGCCAAAAAAATTAACTGCTTGCTTATTTGTAATTTTCTTTTTATTTGCCTTGCATTTTATATATCTATTGTTTTTGTTTGTCTTGCATTGTTGTTTACATGCATTTGAAAAAAATATTAAGATACCAAAAACAAAAATAAAATACATTTGTAGTTGCATTGTTAATACACGTTTAATTGCTGTTTTACATTTCATTTTAGAATTTTGATTAATAATAACGATAGCTCTTAATGTATATTGACAATTTGTCTTCTTTGAACAATTTAATTTCTTGATGTCTAGACTACGGTAGAATGATGACCATTTACAAATATTACAGTGATTTGTAAATATCACAGTGGTTGTTCCTCTGAAGGTACTTAAACATTCGGCTGCATTGCTACGGTGATTCATGGTGCACCTATAAATCATATCCGTTACATGGCTGAGAACTATCTTGTTTATCTAAGACAATGGGTGATTATACAATTTTAAGTTAACTTAGGATAAATCATTTGTAATTAACCCTTGCATTCATTTAGTTGCATTAGTTCATGCATATTTAAAAACAAAATAAAAATATTTAAAAATCCAAAACTAAAAAAAAATTAATATTCTTTTTCTTTCTCTTTGAAATTTTTAAATCCTTTTCCTTTGAAATTTCAAAAATCCAAAAAAATTTAGAAAATCAAAATCCAAAAACAAAAAAAAAATTCAAAAAACAAAAAAAAATTAAAAAATCAAAAACAAAACAAAAATCAATTTTCCATTTTGAAAAATAAATTCTATCTATAAATATTTTTCCTTTATAAAAAATAAACATTCTTGAAAATGTCCGAGTTTTCCCACACGCTTGAATTTGGCAATAATTGTGAAAAATCAATATAATCCATATGATTTCACTTCAAATTAGTATGGACATTTTAACGACAACTATTCTTTAAACAAGTTGAATTTTGAACAACAAAGTTTTCAAAACGATGATCAACCCTAAACTCTTAAAAATAGCATTTCGCTGTTACTTGAACTCTCTATACAACAAAATCAAGAGATAAATGAGTTGTGCAATTTAAATTTGTGCGATAACTCGAATCAAAGTTTTTAGAATAATGAAAATTTGAATTCACTTCAAAATTCTAATAATTTCGAGTATAACCCATGCCAACTCAGTTTCGAACTCCAAAATGAATTTCAAAGTCAAAATGAAAATGTGATTCACTTTTAAAATAATTTTGGAAATGGGAATAATCTCAACTATGAAACGAGTGAATTTTTTTGTTCTCAACAAATCCAAATCGAAGATTCTTGAGTTAATAACTATAAATTGGATTTTGTTGAACAAATGGACGAAATCTACAATGATCACATGGATTTGTTGTTTGAAACATATATGAAACGATGTGAGAAACAAAACCAAATCCCAACATGTGACGAGTCAAAGGATATTCCATCTTTACCTAAATCGACGATTTTCAAATAACAACTTTTGAAATTGAAAACGAAAATCTTAACGAAGTTGTTGAAAATTTGGTAATTGACTTGGTTTTCAATACTTTTGAGGGTGAGAAACTCGATTTAAATTTCGATCTTTCTTTTCTCGATTTTGAAAATTTGAATACAACAACTTTGGATTTTAAACTTGAGATACACGATGAAGTTGTTGATAATCCAACAAATGAAGATGAGTTTAATGAACATGAAGTTTTTGGACTTTGGGATGAAGAATTGTTAAATTCCGACGGGGAAGATTTAAATCACCACTTTGATTTTGAAATCAATAATTTCGAAAAAAAAATTCAATGATAAACATGAATTTCAATTTGGTGAAAATAAACTTGAATTTCAATCAATTGTTTTATCAACCCCAAAAATCATCAAAAAAAAAAAAACCATTCAACATTCGTTTTTCTAAATCAACATTCAACTTCGAAATCTTTTACGGTTTGATTTTTCGAGCTTAAGTTGTGTCTCGCATACTTGACGAGACAAATGAATCGGTCTTTGGAAGACCGTTTCATTTAATTTTTAATGATATACTTTCTGATGTCTTGTAAATACATTCCACTTTCATGTAAATAATAATAACGTTCCTTTCACTTGGGTTAACTGTAGGGACACAGTCAAAATCAAGCGTGGGCGCAGACTCACCTTCTTTTTTTGATTTTTCATAGCTTATTTTGCATTTTCTTTTCAAACCCCAAAACAAACCCAAAAAAAATTTAATTTTTTTAAACATTTTGGTTTATTAAATTAAACTTATTGAAAATTAATTTGTCTTAACAAAAATAAAAATGAAGTTTGATTACAAATAACAATGGTCGTGTTAATTATGAAATACATCCTAATTGAAAATCTTTGTTTTAAAAAGTGGTGAATTAAAAGTAAAGGATATAACATTTTTTGTCTTCTAAGTTAAATGGTGCTAAGATGATTTTGCAAAATTCTCTTTTCAACCAAATTTTTTTATATATGTAAATATTTTCTATTAACACCTATGGTCGACAGATGTACACACTTGTGTGTACACTCGCCATGCTCTGTACCTTTCTCACATAAGCTCGAAAGGCTGTGCATGATCGATATATTTGAGCTAGGCGTATGTATATAAAAAATTCTTTTCTTTTATTAATAATGCCTATATTCGATGGGTGTTCACACTCGAGTGTTCACTCGCCACGCTTTGTATTCCGCTCATATAAGCCCGAAAGGCAATGCATGGTAATATATCTGACCTCAGTTTATCTGACTTAGGCATATGTAAATATTGTTAATATCGATAAAGTTTTCAAAAGAAAAATAGAGAGAGTAAGCAAATTAAATCCAAGCAACTATTTTAACATATTTGATTTGACTTGTTATTAAAAAGAAATGAAAATGCCACTTTGATAAACTTTGATAATTAACTAAGGATCTATTTCATAATTACACTTTGTTATCAACCTACATAAAGAGTTAAACTATAGTCTATTTGTTACGATAACTTGATTTTTGTTGGAAATTTTGACGAATAAATGACTTAAATTTTCATGATAATGACCGAAACCTATATTTAACTTATTTGTGTCGATTTAAAAGTGAATCCTTCATTGTTAATATTTTCAAAAACTCGCATTCATCTCTTTGTAAATAAATCTTGCATTTCGTAAATATTTTCATCCTGCATTTGGATTTTGTGGGTAGTACCCGTTGAAAACCCCCACGAGGCAACACTCGCCCTACTAGGGACGCCCAGAGGTTTAACAGCTTGTTGCATACGCTCAATGCAATCGTGCTCCCTACGAAAATGGATTTATCTAAATTTATCTTTATTTGAGGACGAATAAAAAAATAAGTGTGGGGATATTTGATGTGCACGTAAATATGCGTATTTTTACCACCATATTTAATCTATTTAAATTAAATAAATGATCATATCGAGTATTTTAACTTGTTTAAACCAAATTCAAATTATTTTCAAATTGTCACATATTCATCTTCATATAGGGGCGAAATGGTCATTTTGTGCATATATTAAATTGAGAAAATTTAATTGGAAATATCTATATTATTTTGTAGGAATTTAAACTCAATTACAAGTGGTTTCATGAAGGAATATGCATGCACAAAGATTATAAAAAAGAATGAAGATGGAAATGATTCAAAGTGAAGAACTTGGAGGACCCCACACACTTACCGTTATTTTCAATTAGGAGCTAATGCACATGCTAAAAGGCCATTAAATCTTCATGTACATTTAAGTGAGGGTTTATTGAAGCTAATGATAACTTGGCCACCACACTATCTCAAGGGCAATTTGGGTATTCCCCAAATATATGAATTAGGGTTTAACATTTGCATAAATACCCATTATATTTCATGTAACCTTCTTCCTTAATCTCTCTTAGTTTTAGTTTAGGCTCAAAAATAAATCAAGCTATCTTCTTTCTTTACATGGCTACTTGGCCATTTGTTTTTATTTTCATGCAACTTTCCTTTTCTTATGCAATTAATTACTTGTTCAATTTACTTTCCTTGTTCATTTACTTTAATGTTGGTAGTGTGGATTTACATTCATGGAAAATAGATTAGTTTTAATTCTTGTTAATTAGCTTCTCTTTTCCATTAGCTTTTATTTTCCTTTCTTTTTGTTTTCATGTTGCTAGCTACATTTGTTAATCAAACGACAAATATGAGAGGCTAAATCCTCTCAATTTAGGGGTAATGAACCTCTCTAATTATGTAGCTTCAATTATTTGTTAATTCATGCTCTTTTTTGTGCTTAATAATGATCAATGAAGTGTTTTATTTGTTGTTCTTGCTTTGAATTTGATAGTCTATATTGTTGACATCAAATAGGCTATGCTTAAATAGTCACTAACACAAATGCCTCCTTATCAAAATATGATTATGGCATACGAAAGCGATTTGAAATTCAAATTTTATGGTCTATATTTCTAATCAATAGTTAATAGGCCATACTCAAAATAGATTTCATTTTCATTTTCATTGTCAAGTTTCATGAAAGTTAGTAAGTGGTTTAAGGGGTGTGTTATAGTTTGATGACTTATGTTGGCTAATCATTAGCATAAATATGTCATACTTATGATAAACACATCCATTAAAGCACTAACGACCATAAAAGAGAGATCATAATTTCATATGTGTTGAACTACATGATCTAGAGAGTGGATTTATTCTCTAAATTGTCGCTTAACTCTTATATTTGCTTCTCTTTTCTTTTAGTTAGTTAATTCTCCAATTCTCTAGCTTAACTTTCACTCAACTTTTGTTAATTTGATTGAATAAATTTTTGAAATCAACAATTCCCTACGGATCGAGCCCTATTCATCATGTACTACGATAGTACGCTGTGCGCTTGTGGTACAAATTATATATAAAAATGTTAAGCCCCTTTCATTAATTCCCCTTTTTTTATTTTACTCAAAATATTATTTAGCTTTGAAAATATCTTTTATCCGATAAAATAACTTCTTGGGACATATATTTTTAAACCCTTTCTATTTTAGGATATACAAAATTATCAAACCTCATTTTAACTTTGGAAATACCAAATCATTCCCTTTTAATTACTAAAGGAAAATATTTCCATATTATATTATTAGCATAATTAATAAATATTTTATTTTTCTGAAACATGTTTTAAATGGGTCAGAAACAATGTAATTTAAGGCATTGTTCACTATAAACCCAGATCACTTAGTATTGAGTAAAAAGGATTTATAGATTTTAGATTAATTATACTTAGTATAAAATTTTGTATTCAACCTGTACTATTCGTCAAATAATAGTGACATCTCTTTTTGAATTCACATGAATATTACAAGTTCCCTCATTGGAATTTAATATAGAGTTTAACTAGAATTTTCTTTTTACCATCAAAATCCTATTTTAAACGTCGTTTAATCTTTTTAGAAAACTCCAAGTCTCATTCCTTTTATCTTACTTCGGAAAAAAATTCCATTTATGAAATTTCACTTTACAAAAATCTATATTTTCATAAAACCTCTTTTACAATGCTTATTACTTTATTTATAAAAATTCCATTTCTAATATATCCCTTTATTTATAAAACACCGTTTATAAATCTATCATTTTATTTAGAAAATACAATTTTATAAATCTTTACAGTTATTTTAGGAAAACGTGGTCCGTTAAATTTAATGTCCCCTCCATCAGGCCAGTCCGTATAGCTGGGGGAACAGACAACTCGTTTTCCAAACTCTAACCTAGAGACTACCTCTGTGTCACCTATAAGGTGGTCAAGTTATTTGATAGACTCAAAACTTTTAAAAAGTGTTTGATTTATCATTTGAAAAACATTTCAAAAAGATTCAGGTTGAAAAACCAGGTTTAAATCATTCATTCAATGGTTACCAAATTCTATTGCTAAATTGTCAATGAATAGTGATTTTAAAACTTTATAGATTAAAACACCAATCTCATTACATATATGCCCATTTTTATAACTCGGATTACTTTCGAAACATTTAAACATATTATGGAATTTATTTCATATTTTTAAAGATTTAAAAACATTCATTTTAAAGAGTAGAAAACAATATTTCATGAAATTCCAAAATGTGACGATTTTAAAAACAATATTTAACTTTTCATATCATGAAATCGCAAACTACCGAAACGCGATGGCTTAGATTTCACCTTTTAGTCAAATTGTATAAAACTTGTCCGAAACACTTTTGTTTTCTTCATTGATAAACATATATATATATATATATATATATATATATATATATATATAGAAACTTGTATGTAAATCTTGTTTTATTTTAGGTTGCTAAAGCAGAATTGCAGAAGGAGCAGAAGTGCGTGCTAAAATAAATTACTGTATTTGTTGATCTTGCCAAAAAAATAACTGCTTGCTTATATATAATTTTCTTATTTGCCTTGCATTGTATATCTGTTGTTTTTGTTTGTCTCGCATTGATATTTACTTGCATTTGAAAAAAATATTCAGAAACCAAAAACAAAATACATTCGTAGTTGCATTGTTAATACACGTTTAATTTCTGCTTTGAATTCATTTTGAAATTTTAATTAATAATAACAATAGCTCTTAATTGTATATTGACAATTTGTCTTCTTTGAACAATTTAATTTCTTGGTGTCTATGCTACGGCAGAGTAATAACCATATACAAATATAATGGTGATTTGTAAATATTATAGTGGTTGTTCCTCTGAAGGTACTTAAACCTTCGGCTGCATTGCTACGGTGATTCATAGTGCACCGATAAATCATGTCCGTTACCTGGCCGAGAACTATCTAGTTTATCCAAGACAATGTGCGATTATACAATTTTGAGTTAACTTTGGATAAATAATTTGTAGTTAACCCTTACATTCATTTAGTTGCATTAGTTCATGCATATTTAAAAAAAACAAAATAAATAAAATTTCAAAATCCAAAACTAAAAAAATTGTATATATTCATTTTCTTTTTCTTTGAAATTTTTAAATCCTTTTCCTATGAAATTTCAAAAATCGAAAAAGAATTTCAAAAAACAAAACAAAAATCATTTTTCCATTTTGAAAAATAAATTCCATCTGTAAATATTTTTCCTTTATAAAAAAACAAAAACATTCTTGAAAATGTCCGAGTTTTCCCACACGCTTTAATTTTACAATAGTTGTGAAAATCAATATAATTCATATGATTTCACTTCAAATTTGTATGGATATTTTAACGACAACTATTCTTTAAACAATTCAAATTTTGAACAACAAAGATTTCAAAACGATGATCAACCCTCAACTCTTGAAAATAGCATTTCGTCATTACTAGAACTCTCTATACAACAAAATCAAGAGATAAATAAGTTGTGCAATTCATATTTGTGCGATAACTCGAATCAATGTTTTCAAAATAATCAAAATTTGAATTCACTTCAAAATTCATATGATTTCAAGTATAACTCATGCCAATTCAATTTCGAACTCCAAACTGAGTTTCAAAGTCAAAACCAAATGTGATCCACTTTTCACATAATTTTGGCAATGGGAATAATCTCGACTACGAAACGAGTGATAATTTTTGTTCTCAACAAATCCAAATCAAAAATTATCAAGTTCATAACTGTAAATTCGATTCTGTTGAACATATGGACGAAGTGTACAATGATCATATGGATTTGTTGTTCGAAACATATATGAAACAATGTGAGAAACAAAGTCAAATCCCAACATATGATGAGTCAAATGATAACCCATCTTTTACCCAAATCGACGATTTTCAAATAAGAACTTTTGAAATTGAAAACGAAAATCTTAACGAAGTTGTTGAAAATTTGGTAATTGACTTGGATTTCAATTCTTTTGAGGGTGAGAAACTCGATTTAAATTTCGATCTTCCTCTTCTCAATTTTGAAAATTTGAATACAACAACTTTGGATTTTGAACTTGAGATACAAAATGAAGTTGTTGATAATCCAACAAAGGAAGACGAATTTAATGAACATGAATTTTTTGGACTTTTGGATGAAGAATTGTTAAATTTCGATGGGGAAGATTTAAATCGCCATATTGATTTTGAAATCGATAATTTAGAATAATTTTACAAAGACAGACTTGAATTTCGGTTTGGTGAAAATAAACTTGAATTTCAATCAATTGTTTTATCAACCCCAAAAATCATCAAAAACAAAACAACCCATTTAATTTTCAATAAAATGACATTCGTTTTTCTAAATCAACATTTAACTTCGAAATCTTTTACGATTTGGTTTTTCGAGCTTAAGATGTGTCTCACATGCTTGACGAGACAAATGAATCGGTCTTTGGAAGACCGTTTCATTTACTTTTTAATGATATACTTTCTGATGTCGTGTAGACACATTTCATTTTCATGTAAATAATTATAAACGTTCCTTTCACTAGCGTTGACTATAATGACACAGTCAAATAAAGTGTGGAGGGAGACTCACCTTCTTTTTTTGATTTTTCATAGTTTATTTTACATTTTCCTTTCAAAACCCAAAACAAACCAAAAAAAATTAATTTTTTTAAAACATTATGATTTATTTTTAATGAAACGCTATAGGATAAATGTATGGTTTTGGTTTACTAAATTGAACTTATTGAAAATTCATTTGTCTTAACAAAAATAAAAATGAAGTTTGATTACAAATAACAATGGTTTAACTAGCATATAGGAAGATTCACACGTGTTAATTATGAAATACATCCTAATTGAAAATCTTTGTTTTAAAAAGTGGTGAATTTAAAGTAAAGGATATAACATTTTTTTGTCTTCGAAGTTAAATGGTGCTAAGATGATTTTGCAAAACTCTCTTTCCAAAAAATATATATTTGTATATATGTAAATATTTTCTGTTAACACCTACGGTCGACAGGTGTACAACTTGTGTGTACACTTGCCATACTTTGTACCTTTCTCATGTAAGCCTGAAAGGCAGTGCATGATCAGTATATCTGGCCTCAGTTTATCTAAGCTAGGTGTATGTATATAAAAAATTCTTTTCTTTTATTAATATTGCCTATAGTCGATAGGTGTCCACACTCGTGTGTTCACTTGCCACGCTCTGTATTCCTCTCACATAAGCCCGAAAGGTAGTGCATGGGTAATATATCTAGCCTCCGTTTATCTGAGTTAGGCATATGTAAATATTGTTAATACCAATAAAATTTTCAAAAGAAAAATGGAGAGAGTATGCAAATGAAATCCAAGCACTATATTAACTTATTTGATTTGACTTGTTATTGAAAAGAAATGAAAATGCCACTTTGATAAACTTTGATAATCAACTAAGGATCTATTTCATAATTACACTTTGTTATCAACCTAAATAACGAGTTAAACTATAGTCTATTTGTTACGATAACTTGATTTTTGTTGGAAATTTTGAAGAGTAAATGACTTAAATTTTCAAGAAACCTATATTTAACTTATTTGTGTCGATTTAAAAGTGAATCCTTTATTGTAAATATTTTCAAAAACTTGCATTCATCTCTTTGTAAATAAATCTTGCGTTTCATAAATATTTTCATCCTACATTTGGATTTTGTGGGTAGTATTCGCCGAAAACCCTCACGAGACAACACTCGTCCTACTAGGGACACCAAGAGGTTTAACGGCTTGTTGCATACGCTCAATGCAATCGTGCTCCCTATGAAAATAGATTTATCTTAGTTTTTCTTTATTCGATGACGAATAAAAAGATAAGTGTGGGGGTATTTGATGTGCACGTAAGTGTGCATATTTTTACCACCATATTTAATCTACATAAATTAAATAAATGATCATAGGGTATTTTAACCTGTTTAAACCAAATTCAAATTATTTTCAAATTGTCACATATTCATCTTCATATATGAGCAAAATGACCATTTTTGTGCATATATTAAATTGAGAAAATTTATTTGGAAATTTCTATATTATTTTATAGGAATTTAAACTCAATTAAAAGTGGTTTCGTGGAGGAATATGCATGCACAAAGAAGATACAAAAGAATGAAGATGGAAATAATTCAAAGTGAAGAACATGGAAGACCCCATCCACTTACCTTGATTTTCAATTAGGAGCTAATGCACATGCTAAGAGGCCATTAAAGCTTCATGTTCATTTAAGTGGAGGATTATTGAAGCTAATGATAACTTGGCCACCATACTACCTTAAAGGCAATTTGGGCCATTCCCCAAATATATGTATTAGGGTTTAACAATTGTATAAATACCTCTTATGTTTCATGTAACATTCTTCCTTAGTCTCTTTTATTTTTAGTTTAGGGTCAAAAATAAATCAAGCTCACTTCTTTCTTTTCATGGCTACTTAGCCATTTTTTTTATTTTCATGTAACTTTATTTTTCTTATGCAATTTAAATACTTGTTCATTTTATTTTCCTTGTTCATTTACTTTAATGTTGGTAGTATAAATTTACATTTATGCAAAGTAGATTAGTTTTAATTCTTGTTAATTAGCTTCTCTTTTCCATTAGCTTTCATTTTCCTTTCTTTTTTCTTTCATGTTGCTAGCTATATTTGTTAATCAAATGACAAATATGAGAGCTAAACCTCTTCAGTTTAAGGGTAATTAAGCTCTCTAATTATGTAGCTTCAACTATTTGTTAATTCATGCTCTCTTTTTGTGCTTAATGATGACCAATGAAGTGTTTTATTTGTTGTTCTTGCTTTGAATTTGATAGCCTATATTGTTGACACCAAATAGGCTATGCTTAAACAATCACTAACAGAAATGCTTCTTCATCAAATATGATTATGGCATAATAAAGTGATTTGAAATTCAAATTTGATGGTCTATATTTCTAATCAATAGTTAATATGCCATACTTAAAATATATTTCATTTTCATTATCACTGTCAAGTTTCATAAAAGTTAGTAAGTGGTTTAAGGGGTGTGTTATAGTTTGATGGCTTATGTTGGAAAATCAATAGCAAAAATATGTCATACTTATGATAAGCACATCCATTAAAGCACTAATGACCATAAAAGAGAGATCATGATTTCATATTTGTTGAACTACATGATCTAGAGAGTGGGCTTATTCTCTAATTTGTCACTTAACTCTTCTATTTGCTTCTTTTTCTTTTAGCTAGTTAGTTAATTCTCTAATTCTCTAGCTTAACTTTCACTCAACTTTGGTTAATTTGATTGAATTGATTTTTAAAATCAACAGTTCCCTGCGGATCGAACCATATTCGTCACATACTACGATAGTACGCCGTGCACTTGCGGTATAAATTATATATAGAAATGTTAAGCCTCTTTCGTTAATTCCTCTTTTTTTCTTTTACTCAAAATATTATTTAGCTTTGAAGATATCTTTTATCCGGTAAAATATCTTCTAGAGATATATATTTTTAAACCATTTCTATTTTGGGATATACAGAATTATTATACCTAATTTTAACCTTGGAAATACCAAATCATTTCCTTTAATTACTTAAGGAAAATATTTCCATATTATATTATTAACATAATAACAAAAAAATTATTTTTCTGAAACATGTTTTAAATGGGTCACAAACAATGTTATTTAAGGCATTGGTCAGTATAAACCCATATCACTTAGTATTGAGCAAAAAGGATTTATAGATTTTAGATTAATTATACTCAGTATAAATTCTTGTATTCAACTTGTACTATTCGTCGAACAACAGTGAAATCTCTTTTTAAATTCACACGAATATTACAAGTTCCCTCCTTGGAATTTAATATAGAGTTTAACTAGAATATTCTCTTTACCATCAAATTCCAATTTATACGTTGTTTAATCTTTCTAAAAAACTCCAAATCTCATTCCTTTTGTCTTACTTCAGAAAAAAAATTCCATTTATGAAATTTCACTTAACAAAAAAAATATTTTTTCATAAAACCTCTTTTATAACGCTTATTACTTTATTTATAAAATTTCCATTTATAATATATCCCTTTATTTATAAAATACCGTTTAAAATCTATCACTTTATTCAGAAAATACAATTTTATAAATCTTTACTATTATCTTAGGAAAATGTGGTCCGTCAAATTTACTATCCCCTCCACCGGGCCAGTCCGTATAGCTAGGGGAGCAGATAACTAGTTTTCCAAACTCTAACTTAGAGACTACCTTTGTGTCACCTATAAGGTGGTCAAGTTATTTGATCGACTAAAAACTTTTAAAAGTATTTGATTTATCGTTTGAAAAACATTTCAAAAAGATTCAAGAAGAAAACCCAAGTTTAAATCATTCATTCAGTGATTACCAAATTCTATTGCTAAATTGTCAGTGAATTGTGATTTTAAAACTTTTTAGATTAAAACACCAATCTCATTACATATATGCCAAACGTTTTAACGTATTATGGAATTTATTTCATATTTTTAAAGATTTAGAAACATTCATTTTAAACATTTGAAAACAATATTTCATGAAATTCCAAAACGTGACGATATTAAAAACTTAATTTGGGCATAAGTTAATAATTTACAATAAGTTATAGAATTGCGCCTAGGGCATACCCCTAACTCTATCATACTTCACACAAACAAGTATATTTGGTATACTTGTAAAATAAAACTTAAAAAGAATCCTTAAACAAAACAAAATAATGATTTTATTTAAAATATTTAGAATGGATCTAAAGTCCATTTAGGCTTTATTAACTTAACGAAGATCAAAATGGAAAATAATTTAAAATTCACCCATTTTACCCACTTCTGATTAGCCCGGTTCCTTTAGTGGTATCAGAACCCAATAGTCTATGTGTTATCTGTCATTTTGACCCGACTATATTCGAACAAACTAAACAAGTTAGATTTGATTGTCATTAAGACTAGAAAGTCTAGAGTGTTGATTGTGAGGTCTAGAAGTCAAGTACATATGGTAATATGAATCTATGGTTGAATAGAATTGAGAGATATGCAGTGTAGATGTTTGAAGTGTGGAATATAGTTCAACATAGAGGGAGGATCGACTACAATCATACTCCAACATAGGGGTCGACATATTTCGACCAAGTAAATGCAAGTCAATGGAAAACATTGAGATCGGCATATTCCTTGGGATTTAGGCCATGGGATCCCTTTTGTGGGTCCATATGGTTTTGGATATCCTTCTACTGAATTTTCAGAGAGATATTTCATCATCTCCCTCTATAAATATAGGCTTGGTTGTATATTTTCGGGACAAAACACTGCTAGTTACTTTGTACTCTATTGTAACTGAGGATTTTCATTTGATCCCTACTGTACTCAGTTTACAAAGTGATTAATAAAACAGTTTATTCAAAGTGGATGTAGGCAAACAATGTTGAACCACTATAAATCGGTGTGTTCTTATTATTGCTTTAATTTTCTGCTATTTAATAGCTTATTTCCTCTGTTTTCATTCGATATTCTTCATTTATTTCTCTTTAAAACTTCTATCTAGTGTTTGTGCCAATTTTTGGTACAAACATTTTGGTGCTTTCATCGAGAGTTAGATTCTTAACCCTAGTTTGATCCCTTTGTTGCTATTGGATTGCATAAATCCCCCGAAGAGATCCGAATTATATTTAAGAAGCTAATTCATTCAATTCAGATTTGCAAAAATAAGGAAACTATCGATAGTGGTTAAGAACACTAGATCTACATCTCAAAATGCGAAAGGAAATGAGAACGCTGCCATCCAATAAGGAGGCTCGAGCAATTTAACAGTAGATGTGAATGCTACCAATCTAATTGATGTCCGAATTCCGTCTTATTCCATCACAAGAGCTAATTTCTAAAATATAGTGAGAGAGCTAGTGGATAACCGTCAATAGTTGAATCAGCAGATTTATGCGAATGTCAATCTAATGAACTAACTCAATCAGCAACAGCGTGGGAAAGCTAGGAGGGACCCAACCCCTTATTCTACATCGGAGAGTTCTAGTTCATCATACGATTATCACAGACACAGGCATCGCAAAATTGACGAATATCACACAGATGCTTCTGGACATCAACAAGCAAACCAACCTGGTTTGCCGAGACCGATTGGTGTCGAACCCTCCATAGGGATTGGTACTAATCCCTTCTCCAGAGGAGGAAACACGCTCCTTCATGTTGGAGCACTAGCTGAAGCTGCTGTGATTGATTTGAATGTTGGATTTCGGGTGGATATCGACCAATTACCTCCCCAGAATGGCGATGAAAGAAGGTACACGATATACAATGAGAGGATATGGAGCCAAAGAGGCGTGGAACGGCCTATTGACAATGACCAGACCATTCACGTGAGGTGGAGCATGACTACCGCTTTGCTCCAACTATTCAAATGTCGGGCTTGTCGGCTATAGTTAAACAGCTAGTGAGATAGAGTCAAGGCTTGACCAATGATGATTGGGTGATCTTAAGAAGCCATACCCTGTTCACTGACAATGTTTTACATGTAGAGTATCCAAGGAGGCTGAGTATGCCGTTGATGCCTGCATATGAGTGAAAAACCAACCGTAGGAAGACATCATGAGATATGAATGGCTGATGGATTCTGCATGAGCTTATGATGCAACAAAGTGTAGTTGTTTTCCTATCACTCTCTTTGGAATAACAACAATGTGGTTTATGGGATTACCCCCACAGTCAATCTCTATATTTGACGATTTAGCAACAAAGTTTATGGAGCAGTTCCATATGCATGTAATTCAACCCAAAGATGTAATGTCCCTATCCAGCGTGATCTAGGCTTCGGAAGAACTGCTGAAAAATTATCTGGAGAGATGTCATACAGTAGTCGCAGAAGTCAGTAATCCAAACGACCATTCAATATTGATAGTAGTAATGAGAGGGATTGACCTAGAGTTTGAATTTGATGATTGGTTAGTTGGAAAACCACCCACAACATGTGAACGTTTCTATGCAAAAGCAGCTCAGTATTTGAGATAGAGGAAGTTAAATGATCTAAGAAGAATGTTGTGGGACCAAGTGGAGAGTGTTGAATATGCTAGTATATGATTTTTGTTTAATGATAATAAATGTATATATATTCATTTAAATGTATTTGTTATTGTACTATTTTATTTTTCACATAATTAAATAAATATTTGATGAATAAAATAAATAACACGGAATTCATATTCAAACAAATATTTTATTACAAACCCAAATAGTGCAAATCTGAGCTCTCAATACATATACACATTTTTCAGTTACATTACAATTTCGATTGCATCACAAATTTTATTTTACAATTTATTATCTCATTACATATCACTCACTCACTCGTATTTGTTCTTCAACTCTATTCCAGTTTGTATCCAGCATTAGAATTATCCGCAAAAAAAATACTGATGTAGTAAAATTGAAAAAGAAATATTTTTGCAGTGTACAATGAAGTGTGTGTATTGAAAATATTATTTGCATCGGTTATTGGGTTGTTCGTCATTTATTTCTTTTGAATTCAACTACACGAACAACTTGTGACATGCACAGTGTATCACTGTACATGCCACAAGGCCGTGCACACCAATATACACTTGATAAAATTGCAGGAACAGGTGAGCACAAGGTCAAATCAAACCAAATGGTGGATTCAACTCAGGTGCAATACAAAACTAAATTAGAATGGTCAACTACGAGAGTCAATGGTCAGCCAATATGAATAAAAGTCCAATGCAATGGCTGGACTCGAATATACACAATCAGGTAGTAAGTTATATCATAATGAACAAGTCAATGGAGCTAAGGCATTATAACTCACAGCAATGATCGCAGTAGTGACAACAAGACTTCAAGTATATATGGTGGTCAAGGAAAACAAAGAACGGACCCAACAAATCATCACAAATCCAGATACAAGTTCTCATACAACAAGACTTCAAAAACAACAAAACCATAACAATAATGCAATCTAGACTCAAATCAACATGTAATGCATAAGCATCGGTGAACCAGACTAGACTAGACAAGGTCATCAAAGAATCCAGATCAGATCAGAGTATGTGGAAACAAACCTAGTGCAAACTCAAGTGAGCACATAAGACTTCGTTCATGTGAATTCATGAACATATGTACATGGAGCCACATTCAGGCATGTACACAATGAGGCATGAATTCGAAAACAAATCAAGGCAACAAGAAGGTCAAAGGCACAAATGATGGCATCGGCTTCAAGATGAACTAGACCAAAGAAGTGTGAACATAGACGACAATGGGAGCACTAAACATGAAGACCAGATCATGTAACCAAACAAGATCACTTTAAATTTCACAATGACAAAGTGAATATAAAGGTCCAAGCAAACACATGAAGACACAATGCAACATAGTGACAACAGAGCATCAAGCAGAATAAAGCATCACAACATACATACATGCGTGAACACACATGTAGACAGATATATATGCAGTGGAAACCTAACAAGACCAATGCACAAGTGAAGTCTTGACCAAGGCACGGTGTAGATCAACATAGCTTGAAGTAGACCAGCATACATATATACATAGGTGAAACCGGTTCCAAGATTAACTCAAAGCAATCAGCAATAACTATACATTGAAGTGCAACTAGTTCAAAAATTCAACAAAGCCTCAACATACATATATACATGCATGTATACACGTATATACATAGACAAACTTATGCAATAGAGGAGACAGCGATGAATACAGCATGAAACAGTGGAAAATTTTGAACACAACAAAGGTACCAGACCAGTCAGAGACATGAACTCAATGAAGCACTGGAACTGTAACAGCCCTAGTTTTTAGCCATTTATTTTATTTTAATTATTTAATTTTTAAATATACTTTATATAAATTATGTTTAAAAATATAGTTTAATTATTTAATTTGGAGATATATTTTATAAAATTGTTTGTGTCAATAAAATTAAATAATATCTGTGAAAATTTAATCTAAGATTGAACAGTTAAATTTCGCGTTTGACAGACGCGTCAATTATAGGGTATAAAACAACGTAACAAAACGTGTGTTTTTAAAATTTGAATTTTGTGAAAATTTTTGAGGTTTTAACCTGCGTCTGTTTAGCGTAGTGTAAAAATCAAGTTTTAAATATTTTTGGATATAAAATATCAGTCAGTAATTTTATAGTAACCGTTACTTTGTTTTAACTGACAGATTGGTTTTTAATAAATTATATACGTTTGCATGCCTAAAGCCTACATAAAATTTTGCCTTTTCATTTAGCAAAATCAAACTAAATCACGATTGGTTAGCTAGAGAGGAATCATCCTTATAGTAACGTTCGAAGCAAAATTTGGGGAGAGGAATTAGTGCATTCTTAAATATGAACGTGCACATTTACTTATTCTTTCTTCCTCTGCTTTTAGACAGTACTGCATATGTAACGTAAAACATATCTTAGCCTTCCACTTTATCAACTGAAAACTCTCGAACATGATCAAGCAAATATGTATGTAACAGTTATTTCTTTTGCCTTGTTGAGTGAAAGCTTTTTTCAATTGATTTCAAAAAAAAAACACTCAACCAATTAAATGGTATAAAATAGGGTAATCAAGTTTTATAAACTGGAAAATTTATTTTGCCAAGCATCACGCATTGATAACTCTCCTGGTTTATTTCTTTAACCACGTGTACCAGCAATTATCAAAAAGAAAACTGAAATGTGCATTAATCTGGAAGATGTTAAACCAAACAATTATTTACTGGTATAAATGGCGAAATCAAATATGTAGTTAATAGGCAGCTTAAACCACGCAAGCTAATATATTCATAACGTTGTAACTAATACTTTAAACCCATTATTAAACAAACCATAAATCACGCACGTATATTTTCATATTTTCAAACTTTATATAGGTTGTAACTCTCGGCCCCTTCTTGCTTTATTTCTTTTGTAACTGATACGTTATTTTTCCTCTAGAATTCAAAAGCCTTTTTGCCTATAAATTTATTTCCCTTACATCTATTTGCGCTACCTTCATCCCCTATCTGTTCTTGTGAGTGCTCACCAGGTAACATTTTTTTTCTCTCTTCTTCTTTCTATCTTATTTCTCTACTGACATGCCTTGCCCCTTCAACCTTATGCTCGGCTACCCACCCATCAGACTGTGTCATGTAGGGACATATAGGCATATGAATTTGGAAAAAGTAAGACTTAGTTATAGGTTGTGCACATGTCAGAGCACTGTGCACATAAGCATCAGTGCAGTTGTTGATGATGGAGAGAATTATGAGTAGTTGCTTTAAAGGACAGAGCCCTATTACTTGGTAGCACAGGGGAGCATGTATGTTTTGAAAGCAGTCTGCATATATTTGAACTGATCTGACAGGGGTTTTTGGGGAACTGTTGTGTAGTTATGGTGTAGTCTAGTGGCAGTGGGGTTGGACTCGATGAGAAGTATGGGTTCTGTTTGATCTGGAATGCTGGAAACATAGTTGCGTGAGTGTCTCTCTTTTGCATGTGTAGAGGAATGGGTTACAGAGCCTGTTTAATAAGGAAGAAAAAAATATATAGGCATATATGAGTGAATTAAGAAAAACTTAGGTGAGTGCTAGTCTGCATTTATAAATTCATAGGCTGTGCATATCTTTGTATCACACTGTGCACGTATGTATCAGTTGATGATCTAAATATTTGTGTTGCTTGTAAAATTTGTTGCATAACATAACCAAGTAAGCATGAGTTTCCAGACTTGCACAAATATAATTTAGTTTTCCAGATTTTCATTCACATAGGCAAACATTTTAAATCATTTATAAAACATCCTCTTAGCATAGGCAGGCGGCGGATGGTTTTGAGTAGTTTGTGAGTGAGAAGTGGTTGCATAGTGGCAGAACGTGTGGAGTGATGTGCATCCCTGTAGTCGAAGTGGTGTATATGCCACTAGTATACAGGCTTGTTCCAGAGGGAGCATGGGATAGGTGGGATGTACAAATTCTTGGGTAAGTGAAGACTAGGAGTGTTGATGATGAATAGAAGTAAGGGGTGGTTGTTTGATTCAAGCCTGGGAAGTATAAATTGAAAGTGGGTGAGTGTAAAGCAGTGATGCCAATATTGAGTTAAACATGATACATTTGAAGTTGATAGAAATAGGAGAAGTAGTGTCAAGTTTCAGGGTTGAGGTGGTGGCCTTCAAAATGATAAACAGAGAGCAAGTATGTGAGTTTTCACAAAGTTGTGCATGAGAACCGAAGCTAGGACATAATGACTCGAAGATTTTTCCATAATTTCTCGAAGCAAGTACACGTTTTTCTCGAAGTTATGTGTGGTGACCCGGTGTAGTTGAAGGATAAGCATGGGTTGCCTGTTACAGTTTTAAATTTGGGAAGTTTTAAATTTAAGAAGAATTAAATTGTAAAGCAATGTTTAAAACTAAGTTTAAACTTAAGATTGAAACTGAATTCAAGAAGTGAATCTAAGTTGGAGTTAAATTTGGCAACAGAGAAGTTTTAGTATACAAAAAAAAAATTTGCATAGTGCACATGGTCACGTCTGTGATATTTTAGAGGAGGCTAGGTGGCAACATAATGTATCTGTGCATATTGAGAAGGATGAGGCTGGTGTAGATTTATCTGGGTGGAGTGTGCTTGATGCCTAAATAGGAGTAGGAGGAAGGTAGTGGTTACAGTGGGGTCTGATGCTATACTGGAGGAATTGAAAAGCAATAGTGGGAAAAATTAAAGTGTATATAGGGATGGATTTTTTTTTTAGTTGGAACTGAGAAAGCTGAAATAGGAGATGGAATCTGAGTCATATAATTTAAGTAACAGACTTTAGAATGGAATAAGATAGTGGTTGGCATGGGTTTTGCGTGAGTTGTCCATTATTATGAAGCCTGGAATATCTTAAAACAAAATGGTGAAAAATATAATAAGAAAAATGCATGCATGTGTCATAGTGATAACACAGTGGAGTGGCAACAGAGGAATGTGCATAAGGACCGTGTGTCACTGCGTGCACGTGCGTATCAGTGAGTCAAGCCTGGGAAAGAAGAAGTTGTGAAGCATCAGTTGAATAAAGAGAGTTGGTGAGTTTACTCGAAGTGTTGCATTTTGGCTCGAAGCAACTGTATATTATTCTCGAAGAAATTTCGTGTTTGGCTCGAAGAAACTTGGTGTACGACTCGGGGTAATTGAGGATGGTTACGTGAGTTGTCTATACAGTGTGTAAAGCCGGGAAGCCTTATAGTAGAAAAGGGGAGAGCAGTAGCAAAGTGTTGGGTAAGATGCAGAGACAAGTTCACAAAAGAAAAAGGAAAAAAAAAAAAAAAAAAAAAGAAGAAAGAAAAATTATGTATGAAATATGAAATATTGTTGTAACGTTGGCGGGTGCATGGGCAAATATGATATAGAAGTGTGCACGTGTGCACATGCATATCACGACATATAGTAGAGAGACTCCCCCATATTTTCTGGTCCGACTTTAGGAAATTTTGTCGTAAAATTTAGAGTTAGCCCGGTTCACGTTTTAGGGTATATTTTGGTCATATTACACGGTGGAGTGGTCGAGCAAGTCAACAAAATTCTCGTTCTATTCTAATTTTTCTTTGACCATAAATTCTAAAGTCGCGTATTCGATATTTTGAATCTTGTTCTAGATTTGAATCTAGGCGACGTCCGAGGAATTTTGATCGTTACCCCCCATGTCGTTCCTTTCCGGTGAAATTGTCATTTTGAAATTCAAATTTTCTGCAGCTTTCAGGTGAGTATTTCTCACCAGACATACGTATTTATATTTTAGTAAATTATTGCAAGTGTATGTGTAAAATTGTATGTCACTATTATCTGTCTGTAGTGTAATATAGCATGATGGACCCCATTTAAATTGACACCACATCAGTTATTTATCTGTTATATTATTTCTGCAGTTATATTATATTTTGTTATCTACTGCTTAAAATCACCACTGCCAGTTCCCTGTTAAATTTAGTTTGTATGGGCTGAAATGATAGGCCTAAATGATTATTATTAAATTATGCTGTTAACTGCTAAACTGTTGAACTTGGGATTGCGGGTTTGAAATGATAGAACCCGGGGTATTTGTAAATTACGGGTTGAAATGATATACATCCGTACCACTTGACCTAGGCTAGAAAACTATATACAGGCCCGTGGTTCTTATAATATTTTCTGAAATATTTAAAATTAATTTGGAAGTTAAATATTTGATTTATATCTTTAAAGGAATTTATATTGATTTTAATAAGTTATAAATATAAAAATAAATAAATATTTGAATAAAATTATGGAATATAACTTATTTGGTAAATCGGGATTTTGAAAGAATAAGATTTCAGTTAATAAATAAATAAGTTATATTTGGAAATATTTTTTTTTAGTTAAACAACCTACTACAGCATTTAAATGCCGTCTTTTGAAATTTTATTTTATCTTAAGTTTTGGAAAAGCTTAAGACATAATATTTATAACTGGATTTTCCTTAATAAATTTAAGATGAATATTCTGGTATTAAGTAAATTTTGGAAATATTTAATGGCTAAAAATTGGAGTTTGATTTACGAAATTTATGGGAATATTCAAGACTAAATAATAAAACATTAACTTGTTAAAGGAATAAAATCCAACCTTAGCTTGAATATTAATACTCCAATTGGATATATAGATATATATATAGGAATTGAAATGGTTTTGGGAACATAAAGTGATATGTAATTTATGGTTTAAAACTTTAAATAAAGAAATATATTTGTAAAGCTATGTAAATTATCCTTTTACAAAGTAACCATAAAGTTAAACCATTTATTCTATATACCGTTGAATATGCAAACCATTTGTGTTTGAGAGTTATGGTTTTAAAGGATAATTTCCAAAATATATGTTTGGAGATATAATTCAAATATTTGGTTTCCAGATATTATAATTTTAAGCAGTATGGTTTTGGAAAAGAATTATATTTGAATATAACGATATCCTATTTTTTTGTTTTAAAATGATATCGTATGTATAATTTGAAATGGAAATAATTATTCTGGTTTAAAGTATAAACTGTTTTTAAATGGCCACGGGTTATAATAACGTTTGGTTGGCAAAGAGACCGGGATCGGATATGGACATACTCTCTGTCGATACCGAAAACCACTTTGACTAACCGTGTACGCGGTGGAGATTCCAGAATGAAGTAGGTTGGTGGTGACGGTTTCTTGAAAGGTATATACGTGGACCCGACTCCCGTGAGTTGGCTTAAGGTGGCTAAAACAGGAGCGATTCTCGGATTAATGAGGTAGCTCCTCTGATCGAACGCACTTCTTCGTATACCATTCTATTACTCTTGTGATTGTTTGGGTGCACCCTTTGATTTGGGAGTGTTGTTCGAGGTGGGCGGTTGCTGCGGCTTCGCGTTACCACCGGTCCGGATAGCAATTGGTATATCTACCCTGGCATTGCCTAGTTGTGCCGTGTCACCTACCATATCGAGCCTTGTACGAGTTTGGTTTTCTCCCGTAGCCCGTGTGGTATCCTCTAGTTGCTTCCCGAGTAGGAGGAGCTATGATATTGGATGGACTACTGGGACTATTACGTGTTAAGGGCTATATGGGTAACCCCTTAATGCTAAGAAATAAGTATGTTTACTTTATAAATAGACACTATTATAATAGCGCAATATACTACATAGTAAATAGTTTAACGGATCCTTAGAGGATTGGCGGTCCCAGGCATCCTTTGAGTTACTTGCTATATATTACAGTACACTTGATTTAGCTTACATTATATAAGTATGTATGTCCTGACCCGAGTGTTTTGTTTTATTGTACGCTCGGGTCAGCCTGAGTTGCACCATCAGTTTCTTCTCCAGAGCTAGGACACTCGTAGATCATTCCTGCTGCTGGAAGCTTGTTTCAGTCTTTATCTTTTCCGTAATTCAAGACCTTGAAGACTCTATATCTGTATATGTTTAAATTGTATTAAAGACTAAAAATGTAATTCTGTTCGGAAAAGTTTAAGTGGCTTCATGAACCACTGTATTATGTTATATTCCGCTGCGAGATTCTGATATTTGTGTATGTGATTCTTTGATTTATTTACTGTATATTCTGAGTTTTGCCAAATTTATTCTACAATCTATTATTTTGAACTATTCCAGCTCGACATGTTCTATTATTGTCGAATTCGAATGGTACAAAATAGTGGGTCGTTACAGGAACAGGGCTACACTCTACATGCAAACAAATATATATATGACACAAGGTTGGAACAACAGTTCATTTGTAGTTTACAGTTCTACAAAAGAAATAATCAAACAATTGTGAGTAGCATTTCGAACAAGTCAGATTTGTTTCAACTACAAATTTAAATGCCAAGGTCAAAAATTCATACCTAGGCGGAAAATCAAAATTTACCCAAATATTATCACAATTTCAAATGCCGAAGTCATAGGAACTGACCCAAAGCAATTCATGAAAATTCGAACTCATGAAGAGTACAATGAACAAGTCAAGGCCGAAATAAATAAAGCAAATTTGAAGTCATAGAGCAACACGTACGCGATGAACGAGTCGGAATAAATCACAAGTGCTCAAGAAAAATCGAACGGACAAGTGCCAATCATGAAGAATTCAAAAGAAAATATACGAACGTAAATATAGGGTGTTCGATCCCTGTATAACCCAAAATCATCATTGGCAGTGAATTATTCGAGTTCAAGAAAAATAATAGAGCAAAAAATATCCAAAACTCGAATCAAACAAATCGAGCAATAATCAATATCGAAAAAGGAATAAATTGCATACCAATTTTATCATTTGTGCTCGATAAAAATTGGAGCAGCTGCAATCCAAATGATGCCAAGATCATTTGATGAAGCAAAGCCGAAGTGAATTCATCACTCGCTTGATTAATTTTTGCATCGGTGCTTCAAATTTCACAAAGCCCTAATTATTGAAGAGAAAAAAGAAAGAACGGCCACGTGCAAACATAGAAAAGGGGAAGACATCTTTATATTTTATTGGGTCGGACTTTATATATTTTATAGTAGGCTTAAAATATTTAACAGGGTTTTGGTTTTTGTTTAGTTTAGTTTAGTTTGTAATTTTCTTTAAACTTGTGTAACTTTCTAATCGTGTGATTAGGTTACAAACTGCGGTGGTGTAGTTCGAGAATTCACAACTCAATGGATGAGTTGTGGCAGGGTTTTGGATGTAGAGTTAGGTTAGTCGTTAGTGGGTGTCGCAAATTTACGTGTGTAAGCGTCTGACTACTTAATTTCTAGTAGAAACCTTGGGGGCAGCACGTAGGCATGATTTTGCCGAAGCTGGGTAAATCTGTGTTGTTTTATTTCAGCTTTTATTATTCTACAATTATCTGTACTGCAATTATTATATTTATTTCCATATTAATTTTATTATTATTAGTATCACCCTATTCACCCTCCCTCTAGGGTGAAATCGATCCTACAAGTGGTATCGAAGCTAGGAACAAAAACTGTTTTTTGTTTTAAAATTTTGATTTTTCAAAAACCAATTTTTGTTTTTAAAAATTTGATTTTTTTTACATGGCTTCTTTTAATACTGTTTTTGCTGAATATCGGTCCACAGTTAGACCACCCAGGTTAAGTGGTGAATATGCTTATTGGAAAAATAGAATGAATTATTTTTTATAACCATTGATTCTTGGAATATTGTTAAACATGATATAGGACACCAACAATTATGGTGGATAATCAAGAAGTTGAAAAACTTATGTATCAATGGATAGTTCTAGAAAATAAATTAAAAAAGGCCAATGCTAAAGCTATGAATTCTATTATATGTTCATTAGATCAAATAGAATTTAATCATGTCTCACATAGTCTAACTGCGTAGGAAATTTGGCACACACTTGAAGTGGCTCACGAAGGAACCTCCTAAGTCAAAGAATCTCGCCTTGCCATCTTAGTAGCAAATACGAGAACTTCACAATGGCCAAGGATGAAAATGTCAAAGAGATGTATGGATGACTTTCTAATCTCGTATACAAATCAAAAGCTGTCGGAAACCATACACAGAATTGGAAATAGTCCAATAAATCCTAAGAGTCCTTCCATGAAATTTTAAAGTGAAAATTGCTGCCATTCAAGAATCAAAAGATCTAAAACAAATCAAAGTTGAATAACTCATCGAAAATCTCACCATTTATGAGCTAGAAATCAAATTCAAGGAAGAACACAAAGGAGGTGATAAGCGAAAGAAATCAATAGCTCTCAAAGGAACAACGGAAAGTGAAGACGACGACGATGATGATGGAGCAACTGAACCGGCACCATTAATAAAGAGATTCAAAAGGTGGAACCATAAATACAAAAATCCAGCTCTAAATCAACAATTCAAAAGCAGAATAGTCAAATTATTAGACAACTCAAAAGAACAAGAGATCATATGTCACAAGTGCAACAAAGCTGGTCACATCAAGCCCAATTGTCCTCAGCCAAGGAAAGAAACCGAAAAGGAGAAGTTTTTCAGCTACTTGGGATGAAACTGATGAAGTTGATAAAAGCACTAGTAGTGAGAGTGAAAACGAAAATTTATGTCTTCAAGGAGAAACAACTGACAGTGATGATGACGAGCTAAGAAAGTATCAAAACTTACTCATTCGGAATTATTTATATATTTTCATGAAGTAAATGACTATTTTGAAAGACTTAGGAAGAAGTATGCTAAAATTGAATCACAAAAAGATAGATTGATAGAATTAAATAAACAACATGATCAATTAGTTAAAAACTATTGAAATAAGAGCCCTAAGTGTGATGAGTGTCCATCATTAGAAGAAGAAATTAAAAAATCAGAAATCAAAATTAAGTCACTTGAAAATGAAATTCTAATTTTGAAAGAAAGTGAAAATATCTGGAGAGAAAATTCTATTAAAAAGTACACTCTGTTCTTGAATGAAAATGAATCTCTCAAAACACAAGTCCAATATTTGTCTACAACCTTAGAAAAAATTTCAAAAGGAAAAAGATTGCTAAATATGTTATAAGGGAAACAAACTGTCAATAATGTTAGACAAGGACTTGGGTATGCTCAATCTGAACATGTTAGAAGTGAAATTAATAAAGTCAATTCCAAGTGCACGATTTGTAGAAAAATGGGCACAATCACAATAATTGTTGGTTTAGATCTAAACAGACTAAAACCATACCAATTTGGATTCCTAAAGGCACAAATGTTAAATCCCTTAAAATCAAACAAATCTGGGTGCCAAAAGGAACAAAAATAGACTGTATTGGCTCTACGCAAACTTATTTTTCAAAATCATTTGTCACTAACAACCATGAACCTATAAAACAAATAGGCCACAAAAATCTTTTCTCATGTAGGTGTGGTGGCAGGCACAACAACAGTGTTACTTGGATTCCAGCTATTCCATGCACACGGCAAGCTACAAATCAAAGTTCCTTAACCTAGTACAAAGGTGGCAGAATCACATGGGCAACAACGAAAAATTATCGGCAAAGGTAAAATAGGTAATGGTACATTTATCATGAACTATATATTAAATGTGAAAATCTGCACCATAATCTGATTTAATTCAGCTAGTTATGTTATAAGCAAACAAAGTTGATTCTGATTCTGGTTTGTGCAAAAATGTTGACCGGTCACCTTTTCAATTAAAAAAAGTTTTATTTTTATAAAAAAATCAGAACAAAAGGTGACACTATATCCAAGATTAAAGAAAAAAATTTCCAAACTTAAAGAGAAATTTATTCTTGAACTATTTCATATAGATTTGCTTGGACTAACTATATTGCAATTTTAGGTGATAAGAGATGTTTTTGTGTTGATTGATGACTACTCAAGATACACATGGATATATTTGTTTATTTTACTAATTCTAGACCTGACATTATGTTCACTATTTTTTTATTTGCACGGTTTCAATTCAAATCCAAAAGAATTTCATTTAAAATCTATAAAAAGGATTTTAAGGTATTTGTTGCACACTCCATGATTTGATCTGTGATATCTATCTAATGATTACCTTGAGTCAAAGAGAAATCCAGATGTAGATTACACTGACAATCTAGTTGATAGAAAAATTACTGGTAGAACGTGTTTTATGTAGAGACATCTATTAGTTGCATCACACTTTCAGAGAAAATATCCGCATATTTTTCATTTCAATTGATTTTCAATTAGCAGACAATTTTTTATTAAACCCCTTTTAGAAAATAGTTTTTGTTGGCTTCGTTTTAGATTAGACATTTTCTAATAATTAATTTTGGATCTGATCTTAAATGGCAGCATTAACTAATCTGACTCCCTATTGATTATCGAAAAGATAAATAGTAATTGATATAGTGATGAATGTCGATATTAATCATATATCACGATTTGAGACAGTATATTTAGTAAATTTCTTTAAAAATTTAAACAAGATTTATAATAATTTTTGTTGGTAAAAGTTTCATGACCATCTCTATTTCAATCATATTTCTAACATCATCACTCATTAAATTCCAATATAGTATGTCTAAATGTGGTATCTTAAACAGAAAAATTATTCGTTTTTATTTTACTTTTTAGCAATAAAAACATCCAAAATATTCACTCTCATTTAAAAGTCCTCACCGTTATGCATGGGTGAACTACTTGGAATATTTGTTTATGTGCTTTCATGCTTATTTAAAAGTTCTCATGGTTATGCGTGTATGAAACACACATCAAAATTGATTATTAAATAGACAAGTTGATTCTATTCCCATTTAAATGTCCTCACGGTTATGCGTGGTTAGAAGATGCTTGAAATTCTTTTTTTGTACAAATTTGGAATACTGCTAATCTCATTTAAAAGTCCTAACGGTTATGCGTGGTTAGTAGGTATTCAAATTCCTGATATAAATATACCATAAATAGACACAACTATATGGTTTTATATGCCGACATCACTTCTAGCACTCTAAAGTGGAATATGCGCCTAACAGAGTATTTATGATTTTTATTTGATTTTTATTGAAATTTAATATTTACATTCGATTGGGTATTAATGTTTTATTAATGTCTATCACTTTACCTCTATTTTTCTAACACTACTGCTCTTTTGCTGATAACAAAAGGGGGAGAGAAAAGTTAAGATTTTGTCAAATAAGGTTCAAATAATTTATTTTTTATTTGCATATTCCCATCTAGGTTCATTTGCATATTTTTATTGATTTTCATGCATGTATAAAGGAGGAGCTTTGTTGTATAAAGGGAGAATTCAAATAGTGGGAGCAAATAGATTTCATCAATGACCAAATACATTTAATAAATTCAAAATCTTAACATATGTTTGTTATCGTCAAAAGGGGAAGATTGTTGAATATGCTGGTATATGATTTTTGTTTGATGATAATAAATGTATATACATATATATTAATTTAAATGTATTTTTTATTGTATTATTTTATTTTTCACATAATTAAATAAATATTTGATGAATAAAATAAATAACACAGAATTCATATTCAAACAAATATTTTATTCAAACAAATATTTTATTACAAACCCAAATAGTGCAAATCTGAGCTCTCACAACATATATACATTTTTCAATTACATTACAATTTCGATTACATCATAAATTTCATTTTACAATTTATCATCTTACTACATATCACCCATTCACTTGTATTTGTTCTTCAACTCTATTCCAGTTTGTATCCAGCATCTGAATTATCTGTAAAATAAACATTGACGCGGTAAATTCAAAAATAAATATTTTTACGGTGTACAATGAGATGTGTGTTTTGAAAATATTATTTGTCTCATTTATTTGGGTTGTTCATCATTTATTTCTTTTGAATTCAACTACATGAACAACTTGTGACATTCATGGTGTATCACCGTACATGCCACAAGGTCGTGCACACCAATATACACTTGATAAAATTGCAGGAACAAGTGAGCACTAGGTCAAACCAAACCAAATGGTGGATTCAACTCGGGTGCAATACAAAACTAAAATATAATGGTTAAGTACGAGAGTCAATGGCCAGTCAACAAGAATAAAAGTCCAATGCAATGGCCGGACTCAAATGTACACAATCAGGCAGTAAGTTATATCACAATGAACAAGTCAATGGAGCCAAGGCATTATAACTCACAACATTGATCGCAGTGGTGACAACAAGACTTTTAAGTATATATGGTGGTCAAGGAAAGCAAAGAACAGACCTAACAAACCATCACAAATCCAGATACAAGTTCTCATGCAACAAAACTTCAAAAATAACAAAACCACAGTAACAATGCAATCTATACTCAAATCAACATGTAATGCATAAGCATTGGTGAACCAGACTAGAGTAGAAAAGGTCATCAAAGAATCCAGACCAGATCAGAGTATGTGGAACCAAACCCAGTGCAAACTAAGTGAACACACATGACTTCATTCATACGAATTCATGAACCTATGTACATGGAGCTACATTCAGACATGTACAATGAGGCATGAATCCAAAAACAAATCAAGGCAACAAGATGGTCAAAGGCATAAACAATGACATTAGCTTCAAGATGAACCAGACCAAAGAAGTGTGAACATAGTCAATAATAGGAGCACTAAACATGAAGACCAGGTCATGTAACCAAACAATATCACTTCAAATTTCACAATGACAAAGTGAATATAAAGGTATCAGAAAACACATGAAGACACAATGCAACAGAGTGACAACAGAGCATCAAGCAGAACAAGGCATCACAACATACATACATTCATGAACACACATGTAGACACACACACACACACACATATAAATAAATAAATATATATATATATATATATATATGCAGTGGAAACCGAACAAGACCAATATACAAGTGAAGTCTCAACCAAGACACGGTGGAGATCAACATAACTCAAAGTAGACCAACATACATATATACATAGATGAAAACAATTTCAAGATTAACTCGAAGCAACTCAACAATGAATGCACACTAAAGTTCAACCAGTTCAAAAATTCAACAAAGCCTCAACATACATGTATACATGCATGTATACATGTATATACATAGTGACAAACTTATGCAACAAAAGCGACATCGATGAATACAACATGAAATAGTGGAACATGATGAACACAACAAAGGTATCAGACCAGTTAGAGGCATGAACTCAATGAAGCAGTGGAACAAGGATACACTCTACATGCAAACATATATATACATGATGCAAGACTGGAACAACAGTACATTTGCACTTTACAGTTCTACAAAAGAAATAATCAAACAATTTCAAGTAGTAGTTCGAACAAGTTAGAGTTGTTTCAACACAAATTTAAATGCCAAGGTCAAAAATTCGAACCTAGCCAGAAAATCAAAATTTACCTGAAATATTATCACAATTTCAAATGTCGAAGTCATAGGAATTGACCTAAAGCAATTCAAGAAAATTCAAACTCGTGAAGAATACATGAATAAGTGAAGGCCGAAATAAACGAAGCAAATTCAAAGTCATGAAGCAACACATACAGGATGAACGAGTTAGAATAAATCATAAGCATTCAAGCAAAATCGAATGGAAAAGTGCAAATCACGAAGAATTCAAAAGAAAATATATGAACGTAAATATAGGGTGTTCGATCCCTATATAACCCAAAATCATCGTCGACACTGGATTATTCGAGTTCAAGAAAAATACCAGAGCAACAAATATTAAATAATCGAATCAAACAAGTCGAGCAATAATCAATATCGAAAAAGGGATAAATTGCATACCAATTTTATCATTCGTGCTCGATAAAAATTGGAGCAGTTGCAATACAAACGAAGCCAGGATCAATTGATGAAGCAAAGCCGAAATGAACTCAACACTCAATCGATCAATTTTTGAATCGGTGCTTCAAATTTCACAAAGCCTTAATTATTGAAGAGAAACAAACAAAGAACGGCCACGAGCAAACATAGAAAAGGGGAAGATGTCTTTTTATTTTTATTGGGGCGGACATTATATATTTTGCAGTAGGCTTGAAATATTAAATAGGGTTTTGTTTAGTTTAGTTTTTAATTTTCTCTAAACTTGTGTTACTTTCTAGTCGTGTGACTAGGTTACGAACTACGATGGTGTAGTTCAAGAATTCGCAACTCAGTGGCTGAGATGTGGCAGGATTTTGAGCGTAGAGTTAGGTTAGTCGTTAGCGTATGTCGTAAGTTTACGTACGTAAGCGTCTAACTACTTAATTTCTAGTAGAAACCTTGGGAGTAATACGTAGGTAGGGTTTTGTCGAAGCTGGATGAATCTATGTTGATCTATTTCTTCTTTTATTATTCTGCTATTATTTGTGCTGCAATAATTATATTTATTTCCACATTAATTTTTATTATTATTAGTGTCACCCTATTCACCCTCCTCCCTCTAGGGTGGAATCGATCCTACAGAGAGGGAGTGCAGAGTAATATTGCAGTGAAGCAGTCTGGTGATAGTTCTGGAAAAGTTTAAGTGAATGTCCAAAATAAACCGAACCAGGAAAAGAGAGGTGGTGATAGGAACAGTGAATGAACGATGGATTTTGGAAGAGGAAAGCCTAGGATTCCAATTTATGATACCTACACACCACTGAATACATCTTTAGAGAAGATGTAGTATAGGAAGCCACCTCCGAAAGAATCGATGGAGAAACAGAAACAAACCAGAAAATATTGGCAATTCCAAAAATGTTATGGTCATAACATGAATGAGTGTAGGCATCTCCAGGATATTATTGAGAAACTGATTCGGGAAAGAAAGTTAACAGTTTGTTAAAGTCTCGTAGGATGGCCGGCGGGGGCATCGATCCCAACCGAGGACAAGCACCTCATATGGCCGAAGAGCCTACATAGATTGGTGGAAGTGATTAATACAATAGTTGGAGGACCGCATCCATTTGATAAGAGTTGGCATGAGATGGTGCGCTATGCTAGCGTGATCAAGTGTATGAATTTTGAATGTTTTTCGAGTACAGAAGATGGAGCTCTGGTGCAACGACCTAGATTTTAAATTTAATTTAAATTGATAATTAAATGAATTTTTGAATAAAATTGTAAGATAAATTAATTTAAATGGAAGCGAGTTTCCCCGATTCGACTAGAAAATATGTAGAGTCGTATGGATTTGAAAATTTGTATATATGTGAATATATATGTATATATTGGATTTTAAATAAATTCTTAAATAAATGATTTTGAAAAATAAATAATATACTTTGGACACAAGTATAAAAAAATAAATAAATAAATAAATTGATTTAAAAATTTATAAATGATGATAATTTGAGTTATATCAAAATATATGTGTATATAGAGATATATATGTATATACATTAGATATGAATTGTAAAATTAATGGTTTGAGTTTATAAAATAATATAAGACAATAAATATTAAAGTAAGATAACAATAAATATTGAAACTAGAAATAGAAAATAATATGAGATAAATTTTAATATAAAAAAATAGGAAGTAGAACATTTGCTAAATTCTAACAACATAATAAAATAGAAATTTATTTGTATTATAAAACAAGAAGATTTAAAGAAAATAAAATACATTTAAATATGAAAAGAATGTAGACGAAAATAAACAAACAAATAAAATACAAGAACAAAAGAAAATAAAATTAATCAACGGATGTTAAGTACAAACAAGAAAATAAAAGATACAAATACATTCAAGTATAAAGTAAATACATTGGCAACAATTCCAACAATAATTATAATAGCTTTATATCTATGTAAATGAAGTATAAAAGTATAACTAAAACAAAAGTATATATTTTCATTTAAGTTAAAGTTTTATAACAAAGGACTAAAACAACTTTATAGTTATACATAAAGTAAAATAATAAAATGTCTAAGAAAATATAAAGTAAACAAATCAAATTAGATGTGAATTATAATATGAAACAAAGTTGTAAATAGAGTAAGTAAATAAACAAATGAAGACAAGAATCTAGGCTGTAAACAAAAGCATAGCAAATAAAATACTTGTACCTGATATTGTATAAACAACTTATCAGCCAACAAAAGATAAGATAACGTATCAAGTACATAAGCAAAAGCATGATATTAGCCGAGAAAAAGGAATGCAAGCATCTCAGCCATGTTTATTGTATAAACAAAGATATCACACTGTTGTAATAATCACATCATCCACCATAACATATCAATCACCCTGTACAATTCTTTGCTTTATATCCCTGTCTTTCCACTCTGAGTTCGTTCATCCAAGTTCAGCTCTGTAGTGAGTAAGCTTCATTTAAAACTTAAGTAAAACATTCAACATCAACAAGCAACCCAGCAAAACAAAAAAAATCAAAGTTAAAGAAAAAATGTGTGCAGGCTCAAACATCTTCTCTGTTCCTTGTTCTTGTGCTCTGTCCATTTCAAAAAAACCCCAGGTGAGTAACATTATTTTAAAATTATAAGTATATGAATATGGATTTAATGGTTAAGCTCTGAAATAAGTATGCCTTGCCTATATGTATATTTCTGTGTATATGTGAATGGATGTTTGGTTATTTGTTGTAACCCCTGTAACAATCTGTTTCTTTCTTCTGGTTTCAAAGATTTTAAAACAAACAAAAAAATTCAAACTCTCCATTTAATCACTACGAAACTATGGCGTTCAAAACCAGCTAGTTTAGTTTTAAACATTATCTAGTTTTTAAAACAAGTTATGGTATTCTAAGTTTAGAAAGGTACTGGATTAAGAAATATAGTTAAAACCTTAACTATGTGATAAATTCAAACATCATGAATTGTCGATTCAAGTTTACAAACTGGTTGCTTAATCAAATTTAGGATTTTTAAAACTCGAATCATATTTTTTAGTAATAGAATGAGTGGGCATTGCTGTGTTGAACGAGAAATGGGTTTTGGTCAAGATAGGGTGGTCGGAAGCACTAGGTTGGTCGGGGCTGCGTGAAGTGGTGGAGGAGCGTATGGAGGTGCTGGAAAAAAATGGGTGGTGGCGTCAGTGATGAAGGTGGTGGCGATGGCCATGGTTCAAAGTTTCTAAACCTAATTTGGACGTGGGGACTTGATTTGATTCGTTCGACATTTGTGGTCGACCGAGTGCAACCGGACGTGGGTGGTTGATAGAGGGGAGATAGTCGAGTTCGTGGCCGGAGTTTAGTGGCGAATGGCGGTCGGTGGTCGGAGAACTTAGCGTTGCCAGGTATGGGTGTGGAGGAAGACGCATTTTTTTGGTTTGAGGAGTACTGTTCTTTTCGTTCCAGGTTGAGCTCGATAGCTCTTTTCCAGTTCACAGTGGAAGTGGCGATACTGGGTGGTCCTCTAGGTTGGGGTGGTCGAAGATGACTTACTGGTGGTGGCGAAATCGATCGGAGGATGGCAAGTCATTGGTGCACGTGCACCTGTGCACTTGTATGCCTGGAAGGGCTGAGTTGTATTTGTGAAACTGGGTTTTGTTTTCTCTAGTCTAAGTGATTCGAGTAGCATGGTGAAAGCGTGGAACTGAGTGACTCGAAGCATTTATGATCTTGACTCGAAGTAGAAAAGGTGGTGGCTCGAAGCATATTTGTATTGCCTCGGGTTAGTTGTCTGGATTCAGGTTTTTGAAACCCTGACTGGAATGTGAGAAAAATTTAAAACAAGCTTAAAGTCAAAGTTCAAAACAAAGTTAATCAATGGATTCAAGTTCCTTTGATTTCAAATTTGTGACTTAAATCAGTTTTTTTTTATCTGAATGTTTTAAACAAGTTCAAATCAAACAGCCTTTTAAAAGTAAATAGTTTTCAAAAAAAAAATTGAATTGATTTTTATAAAGTTCTATGATAAAAAGGATTTTGAATAAAGAATTAAAAACTTGAATTTTTGCAAGATAAAATAAAATGTAATTCAAAAGCTTAACTTCAAAATAAAGATGAAGTAATTGAGTTTAAAGGTTTTTTCCCTTATATAAGCTTCCTATAAAAATAAATAAATAAATAAATGTTCTTTACATTTATTCTAAGGTTTATAAAATGATATTGAATTTGATTAATGTTTTAGATAGTTAATCAAATTTGAATCTTAAATTCAAATGGAATTTTAATTTTAATTTAAAAGTGTAAGGTTAAAAATACACTTAAATATTTAAGAAATCATTAATAAAGAAATTAATTGTCTTAGGGATAATTAAGGCAATCAAATAATTTAATTTATAAAATAATTAAAGAATGATTAATCAAGGAGTTTAAGTAAAATTACTTGATGTAATTAAATTATGATTTATTAAAATAAGTGATTTTGGATAAGCACTTATTGTAGCCAGTAAAGGATAATTAATTGAATGATATTAAATTAAAGATTTATTAATGAATGAGTTATAATTAATTGAAGATTAATTAATTGTAAGTGGTTAATTATTAAAGTTAATTAACCAAGTGATTAAGATAAAATTACATTTAATGTAATTAGAATGTTGATTTATTTATAAAGATAATTAATTATTTAAAAATAATTATTTAATGAAATAAATTTAGGTTAAATAATTTTGTAATTAACCTAAGGTTAATCTAATTAATTTATTAATTAAGGATAATTAATTAAAGTGTTGATAAATTATTTATATCAAATTATTTGTGATTAATTTATAAATCAGAATTAGATAATAAATTCATATGTAATTAATTTACTAGGAAATAAATTGAATTGATTAGGATTGAACGAATAATTAATCCTGTTTATAAATGTTTATCAAATGCTTGACCTTACTTATGAATGATTATTTTGTATGAAATGCCCTGATTGATTGTCCTATCTGATCTGTGATATTTTGATCTGTTGATTGTGCTATGTATAATTTTATTCATTTATTGATGATACATCTGTATATATATCTGCGATCTGTGAATGAAGATAAGCGTTATAGTTTATATCGCTTATCGGATATATTGTTATATTTGATTTGTGATGATTGAATGATGTTGCACTATTGTGTTAAACCCCTGGACCACACTTATACACACACAAATATGGATTTCACGAGGAAATCAATTGAGTCACAGATTTTTGAAATAGTTTTGAATTTGAATTTTAAATTCAAATGTTTTGGAAATGGATTGGGTTTAAAGTGAAAAGCTTTTGAAATAGAATTTCATAGATGAAATTTATTTTGAATAACTCGATAAAATGTGAAGTTGAATAATTTGATTTGAACTTAAATTCAAGATTTGAAATTGAATTCTATGATTTAAAACCAAGGATTAAAAATGTTATACCAGTTATATACGGGTTAAACTATTTTAAAAGTATTGATTTAGGAATGTGAATATAATTCAAGAACTTTAACTCGTGTAAATTAATTGGATTTCTCTGAAACGAAAACTGTTTGTTTTCTCATAATAAAAGCTTTCACATAAGAAATGAACTTCCAATTTGTGTTAAAAAGATTTCTAGTTTAAAATGAAAATGATTTCCAAGTTATAGAAATGATTTGAAAGCTATAAGTTAAATCTTTGTTTAAAGATTTAACGGGTTAAACCTATCGAAATGAAATTGTTTTGGAAATCTATGAATGGATCTTTTTGAAATAAATCTTTTTGTTTAAAGATTTGAAATGGTAATTGATTTAAACCATTTGGAAGAAAGTTTTGGGTAATAAGTTGTGACTTAATTGAAATCCCAATATCCATATATTTCTTGTAAATATTGCGCTCACTATTCGGTTTAGCCGGGAGAGGACCTTTGTGTCATATATCCCATTCCGAATATGTGATATGTCGTTATGGATAGCATTTGAAGACCGGTGTTGAAGACCGGATATTTTTGAAAGCGAAAGGACAACTCGTCGAATGTCTTTGCATCGACTGGTCCCCGGTATAGAGACTCCATCTGTGATGGGAAGTCCGAACGTGATTAGTGAATATCCGGATAGCAAGGACTTCTTTGTAAGTACCTTCGGTTCTGTTCGAACCCAGAACAGACTTGTATGGATTGTATGTCTGACATTACAAATTGAGATATAAAGCCGATTTCTTTCAAATATATTTCTGTTGGTGGCGGAGAATTTATTCTCTTAGCTTAACACCCTTCTCTGAGACGTACGAACTCAGAGGTTACATAGTTGAAGTTATCAGCGATATATTCCCAATTTGGTAATGTGACATGCTGAGTGTTGCTGTGAAATGATCATTGTGTTGATTATTTGAGATAGGATCATTTATTTGATCGTCTATCTTGGTGATCATTTCTATGATCATTTGTTGACCCAAAGCATGGCTTTTGTATAAAGTATGTTTTTGTGGACGAGACTTCGTCGAGCCTCACACCCCGTGAATGGTCAAAACAAGAAAGATGCGGCAAGGTTATGAGGGGTAGCGCCCTTTAGGATATGTGCATTTCCTTCGGGGAAAAGGGTGGTATCATGGTATGGAGCCCAGATACTTACTCATGTTGAAACACTTTATTATTATGATTGTGTGAATTGATTAGAGAGCTCTCGGATAAAGGTCCCAAAGGACCGGGGGATGGCATATTCGGTCAGTTGTTACTCAGTTAGGGGTAACCCGGCCTTGTGTTGGTAGAGATCCGGTTTGGTTCTCGGGGATGTCCATCCAGAGGCATTCTCATGTGGCAATGGGAAGTTCCTTGGCCTGATCATTCGTTGGAAATCCAAAGAAACAATACGAACCTTGTACAGTATTAGTTGTGTAACCTGCCATGGAATGTGGCGGTAACCTGCTATTGAACATGGTTAGCTATAGTAGGCATACGATAATGGTCGTATGTTGGCTAAGATTTATATTCTACTTTCGAAATGAATTTTTCCTACACTATGCACTAGTAATAATATCAAATGTTTCTTTTAATGCGTATCAAGCATCTTTGACTATCATAAGGAGAAATCTCCTCCGATTCTGCGTTGCATTGTGTGTGTGTGCGGGAGGCCTTATGGTAGTCTCATTTTTAAAAAGCATTGCGAATTGACTTTGAAAATCTTTTATTCAATGTTTTTAAAGATAAACTGTTTTTGTTGCTCACACCAGTCCCACAACTGATCCGGAGTTTATTGTTTCTTTCCTAAACTCTGGGTGCTCATTATTTTCTACACGAGCAGTCTAGAGTTGGGTTTTTCAGGTGGTCAGGTTTAGTAGATTATCTGGAGTTAGTTCAGTCTTTGGACCGGACCAGACTTGCTTATGCTAGGTGCATCGTTATTGGGGGTCCTAGCTATTGCTGGATTAGTTCTTGGAGATGGAGTTCAGATTTGGAGTTCTTCGTTGAAGACTATCTTAGAGTTATTTGTTCCGCTGCTGGATGTCATCTATTTTCTTTCCGCTGCTATTTTATTGTATCATATCTCTGATGTATATTGATATCTATTGGATCATCTGTTGTATCAGATATTGTATCAAAGCTGTATATCAATGTATTATTCTTTTATTCCGCTGTGTTATTTACTTAATGTTGTTATAAGCTCCGGCGAATCGGATTTGAACGGTCGAATCTATGGCATTCGAATACGATTTGAAGTATGGATGTCGATTTTCGAGCGGGCAAAATCCGAGTCGTTACATTTGGTATCAGAGCTAAGGTGAAACTTTAGCTCAGGAGTGTAACACATTAGGTAACTCATTAGAGATAGGGTAAAGTAAATCCTAGAATGAGTAATCCCTAAGATATCCATTTGAATGCCTCAGTAAATTCTCTTACTATCCACTGATAGTAAGTATGAGTGCAAGAAGAGAACGAGATAGGGGACAGGGAAATACGACTATAAATGGTCAATACCCTGTGACAGTGGAAACAACTTTCTTATCAATTTTCTTTGATTCGTTCTAGATTCTTTTGAATTGCTTCGTGGCAGCTGCAGAAGAAGTTTCGATATGATGTGGCTCTACAATTCGTTATAGAAAATCCTTATCTTTATCGATTTCTTATCAATTTCTGATTTAAACTTTAATGAATTTGAAATTTAGAATTAAAATTTTGAATAAATTGGAAATTTGAAATTGAGTTAAATTGATTAATAGAAGAAGAAGCTAAATCGAATTGTATCGATAAAACGATTTCGTTTAAAACCAAATTTTGAAATTCTGATGTAATTTCTTGGGTTGGTTGAAGTCCGAAGAGGGACAAATTAGTATATATTTTGGGATATTCCGACTTGAATTTGGAATCCATATCTTGTATTTGAGAAATTGTAGAGATTGAGTCTATCTCTGTGTTGTTTTCGTGCCTGCGAATTTCGAGGACGAAATTCTTTTAAGGGGGGAAGTTTGTAACGACCTAGATTTTAAATTTAATTTAAATTGATAATTAAATGAATTTTTGAATAAAATTGTAAGATAAATTAATTTAAATGGAAGCGAGTTTCCCCGATTCGACTAGAAAATATGTAGAGTCATATGGATTTGAAAATTTGTATATATGTGAATATATATGTATATATTGGATTTTAAATAAATTCTTAAATAAATGATTTTGAAAAATAAATAATATACTTTGGACACAAGTATAAAAAAATAAATAAATAAATAAATTGATTTAAAAATTTATAAATGATGATAATTTGAGTTATATAAAATATATGTGTATATAGAGATATATATGTATATACATTAGATATGAATTGTAAAATTAATGGTTTGAGTTTATAAAATAATATAAGACAATAAATATTAAAGTAAGATAACAATAAATATTGAAACTAGAAATAGAAAATAATATGAGATAAATTTTAATAAAAAAAAAATAGGAAGTAGAACATTTGCTAAATTCTAACAACATAATAAAATAGAAATTTATTTGTATTATAAAACAAGAAGATTTAAAGAAAATAAAATACATTTAAATATGAAAAGAATGTAGACGAAAATAAAACAAACAAATAAAATACAAGAACAAAAGAAAATAAAATTAATCAACGGATGTTAAGTACAAACAAGAAAATAAAAGATACAAATACATTCAAGTATAAAGTAAATACATTGGCAACAATTCCAACAATAATTATAATAGCTTTATATCTATGTAAATGAAGTATAAAAGTATAACTAAAACAAAAGTATATATTTTCATTTAAGTTAAAGTTTTATAACAAAGGACTAAAACAACTTTATAGTTATACATAAAGTAAAATAATAAAATGTCTAAGAAAATATAAAGTAAACAAATCAAATTAGATGTGAATTATAATATGAAACAAAGTTGTAAATAGAGTAAGTAAATAAACAAATGAAGACAAGAATCTAGGCTGTAAACAAAAGCATAGCAAATAAAATACTTGTACCTGATATTGTATAAACAACTTATCAGCCAACAAAAGATAAGATAACGTATCAAGTACATAAGCAAAAGCATGATATTAGCCGAGAAAAAGGAATGCAAGCATCTCAGCCATGTTTATTGTATAAACAAAGATATCACACTGTTGTAATAATCACATCAGCCACCATAACATATCAATCACCCTGTACAATTCTTTGCTTTATATCCCTGTCTTTCCACTCTGAGTTCGTTCATCCAAGTTCAGCTCTGTAGTGAGTAAGCTTCATTTAAAACTTAAGTAAAACATTCAACATCAACAAGCAACCCAGCAAAACAAAAAAAATCAAAGTTAAAGAAAAAATGTGTGCAGGCTCAAACATCTTCTCTGTTCCTTGTTCTTGTGCTCTGTCCATTTCAAAAAAACCCAGGTGAGTAACATTATTTTAAAATTATAAGTATATGAATATGGATTTAATGGTTAAGCTCTGAAATAAGTATGCCTTGCCTATATGTATATTTCTGTGTATATGTGAATGGATGTTTGGTTATTTGTTGTAACCTCTGTAACAATCTGTTCCTTTCTTTTGGTTTCAAAGATTTTAAAACAAACAAAAAAATTCAAACTCTCCATTTAATCACTGCGAAACTATGGCGTTCAAAACCAGCTAGTTTAGTTTTAAACATTATCTAGTTTTTAAAACAAGTTATGGTATTCTAAGTTTAGAAAGGTACTGGAAACAAGAAATATAGTTAAAACCTTAACTATGTGATAAATTCAAACATCATGAATTGTCGATTCAAGTTTACAAACTGGTTGCTTAATCAAATTTAGGATTTTTAAAACTCGAATCATATTTTTTAGTAATAGAATGAGTGGGCATTGCTGTGTTGAACGAGAAATGGGTTTTGGTCAAGATAGGGTGGTCGGAAGCACTAGGTTGGTCGGGGCTGCTGAAGTGGTGGAGGAGCGTATGGAGGTGCTGGAAAAAAATGGGTGGTGGCGTCAGTGATGAAGGTGGTGGCGATGGCCATGGTTCAAAGTTTCTAAACCTAATTTGGACGTGGGGACTTGATTTGATTCGTTCGACCTTTGTGGTCGACCGAGTGCAACCGGACGTGGGTGGTTGATAGAGGGGAGATAGTCGAGTTCGTGTCCGGAGTTTAGTGGCGAATGGTGGTCGGTGGTCGGAGAACTTAGCGTTGCCAGGTATGGGTGTGGAGGAAGACGCATTTTTTTGGTTTGAGGAGTACTGTTCTTTTCGTTCCAGGTTGAGCTCGATAGCTCTTTTCCAGTTCACAGTGGAAGTGGCGATACTGGGTGGTCCTCTAGGTTGGGGTGGTCGAAGATGACTTACTGGTGGTGGCGAAATCGATCGGAGGAAGGCAAGTCATTGGTGCACGTGCACCTGTGCACTTGTATGCCTGGAAGGGCTGAGTTGTATTTGTGAAACTGGGTTTTGTTTTCTCTAGTCTAAGTGATTCGAGTAGCATGGTGAAAGCGTGGAACTGAGTGACTCGAAGCATTTAGGATCTTGACTCGAAGTAGAAAAGGTGGTGGCTCGAAGCATATTTGTATTGCCTCGGGTTAGTTGTCTGGATTCAGGTTTTTGAAACCCTGACTGGAATGTGAGAAAAATTTAAAACAAGCTTAAAGTCAAATTTCAAAACAAAGTTAATCAATGGATTCAAGTTCCTTTGATTTCAAATTTGTGACTTAAATCAGTTTTTTTTTATCTGAATGTTTTAAACAAGTTCAAATCAAACAGCCTTTTAAAAGTAAATAGTTTTCAAAAAAAAAAAAATTGAATTGATTTTTATAAAGTTCTATGATAAAAAGGATTTTGAATAAAGAATTAAAAACTTGAATTTTTGCAAGATAAAATAAAATGTAATTCAAAAGCTTAACTTCAAAATAAAGATGAAGTAATTGAGTTTAAAGGTTTTTTCCCTTATATAAGCTTCCTATAAAAATAAATAAATAAATAAATGTTCTTTACATTTATTCTAAGGTTTATAAAATGATATTGAATTTGATTAATGTTTTAGATAGTTAATCAAATTTGAATCTTAAATTCAAATGGAATTTTAATTTTAATTTAAAAGTGTAAGGTTAAAAATACACTTAAATATTTAAGAAATCATTAATAAAGAAATTAATTGTCTTAGGGATAATTAAGGCAATCAAATAATTTAATTTATAAAATAATTAAAGAATGATTAATCAAGGAGTTTAAGTAAAATTACTTGATGTAATTAAATTATGATTTATTAAAATAAGTGATTTTGGATAAGCACTTATTGTAGCCAGTAAAGGATAATTAATTGAATGATATTAAATTAAAGATTTATTAATGAATGAGTTATAATTAATTAAAGATTAATTAATTGTAAGTGGTTAATTATTAAAGTTAATTAACCAAGTGATTAAGATAAAATTACATTTAATGTAATTAGAATGTTGATTTATTTATAAATATAATTAATTATTTAAAAATAATTATTTAATGAAATAAATTTAGGTTAAATAATTTTGTAATTAACCTAAGGTTAATCTAATTAATTTATTAATTAAGGATAATTAATTAAAGTGTTGATAAATTATTTATATCAAATTATTTGTGATTAATTTATAAATCAGAATTAGATAATAAATTCATATGTAATTAATTTACTAGGAAATAAATTGAATTGATTAGGATTGAACGAATAATTAATCCTATTTATAAATGTTTATCAAATGCTTGACCTTACTTATGAATGATTATTTTGTATGAAATGCCCTGATTGATTGTCCTATCTGATCTGTGATATTTTGATCTGTTGATTGTGCTATGTATAATTTTATTCATTTATTGATGATACATCTGTATATATATCTGCGATCTGTGAATGAAGATAAGCGTTATAGTTTATATCGCTTATCGGATATATTGTTATATTTGATTTGTGATGATTGAATGATGTTGCACTATTGTGTTAAACTCCTGGACCACACTTATACACACACAAATATGGATTTCACGAGGAAATCAATTGAGTCACAGATTTTTGAAATAGTTTTGAATTTGAATTTTAAATTCAAATGTTTTGGAAATGGATTGGGTTTAAAGTGAAAAGCTTTTGAAATAGAATTTCATAGATGAAATTTATTTTGAATAACTCGATAAAATATGAAGTTGAATAATTTGATTTGAACTTAAATTCAAGATTTGAAATTGAATTCTATGATTTAAAACCAAGGATTAAAAATGTTATACCAGTTATATACGGGTTAAACTATTTTAAAAGTATTGATTTAGGAATGTGAATATAATTCAAGAACTTTAACTCGTGTAAATTAATTGGATTTCTCTGAAACGAAAACTGTTTGTTTTCTCATAATAAAAGCTTTCACATAAGAAATGAACTTCCAATTTGTGTTAAAAAGATTTCTAGTTTAAAATGAAAATGATTTCCAAGTTATAGAAATGATTTGAAAGCTATAAGTTAAATCTTTGATTTAAAGATTTAACGGGTTAAACCTATCGAAATGAAATTGTTTTGGAAATCTATGAATGGATCTTTTTGAAATAAATCTTTTTGTTTAAAGATTTGAAATGGTAATTGATTTAAACCATTTGGAAGAAAGTTTTGGGTAATAAGTTGTGACTTAATTGAAATCCCAATATCCATATATTTCTTGTAAATATTGCGCTCACTATTCGGTTTAGCCGGGAGAGGACCTTTGTGTCATATATCCCATTCCGAATATGTGATATGTCGTTATGGATAGCATTTGAAGACCGGTGTTGAAGACCGGATATTTTTGAAAGCGAAAGGACAACTCGTCGAATGTCTTTGCATCGACTGGTCCCCGATATAGAGACTCCATCTGTGATGGGAAGTCCGAACGTGATTAGTGAATATCCGGATTGCAAGGACTTCTTTGTAAGTACCTTCGGTTCTGTTCGAACCCAGAACAGACTTGTATGGATTGTATGTCTGACATTACAAATTGAGATATAAAGCCGATTTCTTTCAAATATATTTCTGTTGGTGGCGGAGAATTTATTCTCCTAGCTTAACACCCTTCTCTGAGACGTACGAACTCAGAGGTTATATAGTTGAAGTTATCAGCGATATATTCCCAATTTGGTAATGTGACATGCTGAGTGTTGCTGTGAAATGATCATTGTGTTGATTATTTGAGATAGGATCATTTATTTGATCGTCTATCTTGGTGATCATTTCTATGATCATTTGTTGACCCAAAGCATGGCTTTTGTATAAAGTATGTTTTTGTGGACGAGACTTCGTCGAGCCTCACACCCCGTGAATGGTCAAAACAGGAAAGATGCGGCAAGGTTATGAGGGGTAGCGCCCTTTAGGATATGTGCATTTTCTTCTGGAAAAGGGTGGTATCATGGTATGGAGCCCAGATACTTACTCATGTTGAAACACTTTATTATTATGATTGTGTGAATTGATTAGAGAGCTCTCGGATAAAGGTCCCAAAGGACCGGGGGATGGCATATTCGGTCAGTTGTTACTCAGTTAGGGGTAACCCGGCCTTGTGTTGGTAGAGATCCGGTTTGGTTCTCGGGGATGTCCATCCAGAGGCATTCTCATGTGGCAATGGGAAGTTCCTTGGCCTGATCATTCGTTGGAAATCCAAAGAAACAATATGAACCTTGTACAGTATTAGTTGTATAACCTGCCATGGAATGTGGCGGTAACCTGCTATTGAACATGGTTAGCTATAGTAGGCATACGATAATGGTCGTATGTTGGCTAAGATTTATATTCTACTTTCGAAATGAATTTTTCCTACACTATGCACTAGTAATAATATCAAATGTTTCTTTTAATGCGTATCAAGCATCTTTGACTATCATAAGGAGAAATCTCCTCCGATTCTGCGTTGCATTGTGTGTATGGTAGTCTCATTTTTAAAAAGCATTGCGAATTGACTTTGAAAATCTTTTATTGAATGTTTTTAAAGATAAACTGTTTTTGTTGCTCACACCAGTCCCACGACTGATCCGGAGTTTATTGTTTCTTTCCTAAACTCTGGGTGCTCATTATTTTCTACACGAGCAATCTAGAGTTGGGTTTTTCAGGTAGTCAGGTTTAGTAGATTATCTGGAGTTAGTTCAGTCTTTGGGCCGGACCAGACTTGCTTATGCTAGGTGCATCGTTATTGGGGGTTCTCGCTATTGCTGGATTAGTTCTTGGAGATGGAGTTCAGATTTGGAGTTCTTCGTTGAAGACTATCTTAGAGTTATTTGTTCCGCTGCTGGATGTCATCTATTTTCTTTCCGCTGCTATTTTATTGTATCATATCTCTGATGTATATTGATATCTATTGGATCATCTGTTGTATCAGATATTGTATCAAAGCTGTATATCAATGTATTATTCTTTTATTCCGCTGTGTTATTTACTTAATGTTGTTATAAGCTCCGGCGAATCGGATTTGAACGGTCGAATCTATGGCATTCGAATACGATTTGAAGTATGGATGTCGATTTTCGAGTGGGAAAAATCCGAGTCGTTACATCTGGCAACATAGCAACGTACAATGGAAAATGATATTGTATTAAGAAACAGAGATCCATATAAGGCGGAGGCACTGACGATCGATCTAATGGTCATTTTGGTAATGATCGGCCTCGCCTTAATAAGGAGGACCTTGGTTGATTATGGAAGTTCCGTAAATATAATTTTCAAAAAGCTTACGATCAGAGGAGGATGGAAGCCAAGGACATGAAACTGTCTAAAGCGCGCATTCATGGCTTTAAAGGTGTTGCGACTAAAGTTGTTGGATATGTCGAATTGCCTGTGGCATTGGGAGAAGATGACCACAGGAGAGTGTGGCTTTTACCATTTGTTGTCTTGGACGTTGACTCTCCATACAATGCTTTTCTGGGCTGACCAGCCCTAGCTGAAATTTCGGGTAGCTCTTGCACATTGGTGTTTGACTTTGGTGTTACCAACTGATAATGGTGTTGGAGTTGTGATTGGTGATCAGACGATCATACATGCCTACTATGCGGCTGAGTTGAGAGACGCTCAGCAGAAGGATAAAGGTAAGGGTGTGGACAAGTCTCTCCGGATCCAAACCATCGAAGATTGACAACCAACTCCTGGGTCTTGGCTTTGGCACTATAGTCAGTTCTATAAAGACATAGATCCTAGGGATGGCGAGGAGGAGCCAAAGAGACCAAGCCTGCACCCGCTGAGCTGACGATTGATATCACGATCAGCCGCGACGAACCATTACGGGTCCTGAAGATCTGATCGCAGCTCATCCCCCCGATGATGAAAGAACTTGCTAGTTTTCTCCGAACGAATCTTAACGTGTTCGCTTGGACTCATTCTGACATGTGTGGGATCTCACCTACCATTACGAGCCACGCATTAAACATCGACCCATGGCGTGTCCCGGTGAAACAGAAAAGGCGTGGCAAGGATCCAAAGAGATTTGTTGTCCTTAAAGAGGAGGTGGATTAAAGGCAATGGATTTATTCACAACGCCCTCTACCCTAAATGGGTATCTAATTCTATATTTGTTAGAAAGGCGAATGGAAAATGGTGTACATGCGTAGATTACTCAAACTTGAACAAAGGCATGCTTGGAAGAAAGTTTTCCCCTTCCAAGGATCGACCAACTGGTAGACTCAACCGTAGGACACGAATTGCTATCTTTTATGGATATGTTCTTTGGATATAACCAAATCTCGATGCACATTCCTGATCAGGAGCATACTAGCTTCATTACTGATGTTGGATTCTATTGCGACGTGGTAATGTCATTTGGATTTAAGAATGCTGGAACGACCTATCAACGCCTAGTCAATAGAATTTTTAAAGATTAGATTGGAAAGGCGATGGAGGTATATTTGTATGATATACTCGTAAAGTCACGATGATCAAGTAACTACATTAGAGACTTATATAGTAGAAATGTTTGATATCCTCTGATATTACAAAATGAAAATCAATCCTCTGAAATGTTCTTTTGGTGTGGCTTCGTAAAAGATCTTGGATTTCATCATCAATGCTCGCGGAATCGAAGCTAATCCCAGGAAGATTCAAGCAATTCGCAACATCCAAGTGCCGAAGACCATCAAGCAAGTACAAAATCTAAATGGGAAGGTTGCAGCCCTAATTCGATTTATTTACAGAGCCATCGATAAATGCATTCCTTTCTTCGATTGATTAGGAGAGGAAAAGGAACTTTGAATGGAGGCAAGACTGTGAAGATGCATTCCAAGCTTTGGTGAACCACCTTGAGAGACCTTCCATCTTGTCAAAGCCGGCGGATCATAAACACTTGTATGTCTACCTAGTCGTGTTGACACATTCTATAAGTGCTGCACTTCTTCGCGACGAGAATCAGTTCCATAGACTGGTCTATTATGTTAGCATGCGATTAACAAGAGCTGAAAGAACTATTCGAAGATAGAGAAATTGGCGTACTGCTTGTTAGTTGCTTCACGAAAGCTCCTCCCCTATTTTCAGGCTCATCCCATCAACGTTTACACCGATCAGCCGTTACAATAGGTTCTACAGCGACCTGAGATGTTTGGAAGATTACTCAAGTGGAGCATCGAACTGAGTCAATTTGACATTACTTATCTCCCTCGGAAAGCCATCCAGGGATAGGCACTAACAAACTTTATAAAAGAATTCACTGCACAGGATTATCTTCCAAAAAGCGGTGGAGCCCCTACCATTTGGTGGAAAATGTATACAGATGGAGCATTCAATGATCGTTGTTCCGGAGCTAAAATTTTGTTAGTAACTCTAGAAGATTGATTAATTTGCTAAACTTTGAAGCTTGAATTCCCTACAATGAACAACGAATATGAGTATAAAGCTCTGACCGCTGGATTCAAACTTGCTTGAGAACTGGGGATAAAATCTCTTGAAATCTTTTGCGACTCACAATTGGTAGTATACCAAGTCATGGGAGATTACCAAGCTAAAGTAAAACAACTTGCTCGGTACCTCATCTAAGTCCAAGAGTTATTGACTAGCTTTGAGTATTATGACATCACGCACATTCCTTGGGATCAAAACAAAGAGACCGACTCATTGGCAAAATTTGCTAGCACCAGGGATGCATAACAAATGGGCTTGGTCCCAGTCGAAGTACTAGATGCTTCGAGCATAAATCAGATGGAAATCGACTGGGTACTAGAAAGGGGGCCCGAGAAGGAGTCCTGGATTACTCCACTTAAAGACTTTGCACAACAGGGAGTCTTCCCGAATGGAGGAATGAAAGGCGACAAGTCCTTCGCAAAGCATTGTGGTATATCATCCAGGAAGGATTCATGTATAGAAAGGGTATATCTGTTCCCCTACTCTAGTGTATCGCTCATGATGAAGTAAAATGAGTCTTAAAGGAATTTCATAAAGGGAAATATGGCGATCACACTGGGGGGAAAACCCTAGCAAAGAAAATACCTTGTTATGGGTATTATTGGCCGACTATCAACCGAGATGTTGTCGATTATGCTGGGCAATGCAACAAGTGCCAGATGTATGCTAAAATTCCGAGACCTCTGCCGATGGAAAACACACAAATGGTCAGTCCATGGCTGTTTTACATATAGGGCACAAATATACCGATCTCTAAAGGTGATGCGAATTACGCCATCTTGGTAGTTGATTAATTCACCAAATGGGCCGAAGCAAAATCTTTATCCATGACCATAACAAAGGAAGTAATCAACTTCATTATCCAGAACATCATCTGTCGTTTTGGCCTTCTGTGAATCATTGTGAACGACAATGGAACCCAATTTGACGGCATTGAATTCAAAGACTTCTGCCATCGGCATCATATTGAGAAGATATTTTCGAAAGTAGCTCACCCTCAAGCAATGGAAAAGTTGAAGCTATGAAAAAAATCATAAAGTTCATTTTAAAGAAGCGTTTGGAAAAGGCTAATGGCAAGTGGGTGGATAAACTCCCAACAACATTATGGGCTTACAGAACCACCCATAAGTCCACGAATGGCCATATTCCATTCGCCCTTGCTTATGACTCCAAAGCTATTATTCCTATTGAACTCGAAGTCCCTTCTCTTCAAGTGACCTACTACGATCCCAGAACAAATAGAGATCTAATCTTGGAATCTCTAGAATTTGTAGACGAGAAGCACAAGGAAGTTGATTTGAGAACAGCCGTACATCAACACCGAGTTGTTTGATATTACAACACTAAAGTCCGACCTAAAACCTTTGAAATCGACGATCTTGTCTTGAAACTGGTTTTTCCTGCCCCGACGCACATAAATTCTACTTGGGAAGGACCATATGCCATTGAACAAAGGCTTGGACATGGAACTTTCAAGCTAGCGACTGTTGATGGTGTCACACTCCCAAGAGCGAGAAGTAGCAAGCCAAGCATTTGCCACGCTATTTCACTTAGTTTATTATTTTTTATTTAGTTTATTCAATTCCCGAATTTTCTTTAGCATTTGATTTTCCAAATATGTAATATGACAAATTATGTCATTTCTTTCCATTGGCAAATAAAGTTTGAAATTTCCTTCATATCTTTGATTGTTGTAACATTACATATTAGTTACGTTACCTGACTAACTAATATTAACATGTCCTAGCAGGTTCCTAGAGTTTGGAACGAGCCGATTACATAAGTTCTCATTTAAACTAAACAAAATAAGAATAGTCCTATCGTTCATTTGATGGTTCTCGCTCAAAACCCAATGATGGTATACCTAATGAGGAATGGATATGACTCGACTACCCAATAACTAAGTTAGTCCTACGGAGGGATGAGACAAACATGAGTCAAAAGCGATCGTGATACGACCGATCACTCGCTAAGTCAAACCCTGGACTTAAGGGTTTACAATCAATTAAGGAAAGTACAGTGTCACTATTTTTCAATATAACTCTAGGTCCCAAAGTGTGGGCTAGAGTATAAACACGAACTGGGTGTGATTTGACCACCCGCCAACTAACTCTTATCCCCAGAGTGCGGATATGAGTATAAAAAAATAACTGAGTGTGGTTCGACCACTCACTATTCCATAGACTCCGACCTGAAAACAACAGGAGGGGTATAAACTTGCTAAGGATGGAGCTTAACTATCCACTATCTAACTCCGCTAACCCAAGGCTAAGGGAAAGAGTGTAATCACTTAAACCGTTGAATCTGATGGAATAACACTAGGGCTTGAGCCCAGTGTTTGATCCAACTTAAGGCCACAACCATATGGAGGCCTTGAGTAAAAATTTATGGACGATTATCTGAAATAACGAGCAATGAATTATAGGTACATTGAATGAAAAAGTAATAGCTCAACTACTTAGACAAAATTCACATAAGAGTTCAATAGAAAATAAAGAACTATAATTTGAATATTAAACTTCAAAATGGTGGAATGAATTTATTCAAAAGCGGGGTCGTACCCACATAGTCAGCCCAACAAACAGAGAGAACCAACTATACAAGATATGTACAAACCGAGCCGAAGTGACTGCTATTTCTTTTGTCCTTTTTCTCTTTTGGATTTTTTATAAGTGGGGCCACCCGAACTTCCGCCTATTCTTCTTTTTGATCCTTTACCGCCACTGGAAGGAAAGCTTTCAAAGGTTAGAGGGAGTTCTTTGGGAACTGACCCATTAGGTAGAATGATTTGTAATGGGACGAGATTTGAATCATCACTTTCCACATCAGCAAGTTCAACCTTAGCTTCTTTCTTTAATAACTCCTATCTCTCGATGCGCTGTTTTAAGCTGAGCTCATCGGTATGTTGTGTGGTGCTAGTGATGACAATGTCTTCTGATTCATCTGGCAATGGCAGGTTATCGTCTTTTTCATCATCAAATGCTCCTATAACTTGACTGTTGGGCCCTGGAACGTCGGTGGCTGTCTGAATTTCATTAGATGTCGATTGTTGCTCCATTGCGGCACCGTTTCCTAGAGTTTGGCTTAAACGTAGAAGACCTGCAGATTCATGGAAACAAGAAAATAAGCCCATGGCTAATGGGCATGAGGAACGAAATCTCTTGAATAATGGAGAATAAAGCGGGATATACGTGGTCGGCTGAATTTCAGTCGTTGCTGGAGTGGTTCGCTCTAAAATAGGAGTCACCACCTTTGATTGGTAGACGAATATGTCCGGATCATAGCTCAGATCTTATCCCGAGCCAAGAGAAACTGGCACTATTTGAAGTGAAGGGGGACCTTTGGGATTGGACTCCAAAGATTCGGCAACGTTTTCCCTTATCGGAGGGTGCTAACATATCAAAGTATCCGAGTCTCATAGCAGCAAGATCTAAAGGTTTATCCCCATGAAGAATCACCCATACCAACTTCTCTTCATCTAAGTCATCTTCATTGAGGGATTTCTTCTTCATTTCAACAATGTATCCCAAAGCCTCTTCGAGCGATTCAAGATAGCCCTCTCCAAGCAAACTCAAACCGCGATGGACTAGGACTTTAGCATTATATCCGACAATCAGAGGATCGAACATGTCCTTAATCTCATTTCGACCAGCATCTTTGGCATCTTCTAACTATGCCTTGATCTTTTCTCCAATCTCATTGTGACCCGCTTCTCTTGCCTCTTCCTTGAGGACTTCAATTTGAGCGAGTTGCTCGTTAAGCTTAATTTTTCAGTCCACGGGCTTCGACAGCCTCTTCGCAATATCTCTGCGACTTCACCTACGCTTCGGGTTTCTCATCCTTCTCTTTTTTAAGGAATTCTTCAAGTTCTTGAATGTGACGGACAAGAATTTTTTTCTCTTTTTGCAGTGTATCTTTTTCAAAGCAAGCACACCACTACGGTCGATGGCAACATCTAGTTCACTTTTGTGAGCCGCTTCTTGACGACTACTCGTCTCAGATGTTACTTTGGTACTCTTTTCTATTGCGGTAAGGTTCGCTATCAATTCCAAAATCTCATTGTCCTAAATTTTAATTATGTCTTTATCGTGGAGCACCTCTAGCTTGAGACAATCGATTTCATGTTGTCACTCGATAGACACCTCGAAGATTTTTTTGGTTAGATGCTGGAAAGCTCCATGTTGCAAAAAAGACATCATTGACGCATGCAAGGGAACTAGTTTTAGCACTACCTGGAATTGTATGAATGAAAGGAAGGAACTTAAGCCCATCGAAGCAAATTTTTAGGAAATTGACCTGAAGTTCGGCCAATTTTTCTGCCGTGGAAGCCTAAGTAGCTGTAGTAGGAAAAGACAGATTACAAGTAACAGTTAGGTATTTGCTTGACCTACGATCACAGGACTGCCTGAAATTAGATGAACCGGAATATTACTCAAGCGACACAACAATTTGAGGAGCATGGAAAGAAGTCTGATCATCATTATGTACAGAAAGATTAGGATGAACTTCCCGATGAGACAATTGAGATTGGGACTTATGTTTAGAAGATGAAGACTCCCTTGAACAATGACTTCTTTTTCGACCGTCATCTCTCTCTCTCTATGCCTTCCCGATTCTAAACCACAGCTGGATTCGTATTCTGTTGATGAGCTCCTCAAGCGATCGAAGGCACGGGATTGAGATATTGCACCTGCGAACCAAACAAGATTGTATAAGTGGCCACTGAACAAAAGTCAAATGAAAATCGTGCAGTGAAGTGTGCATGATTGTGGGTGTCCTAGTGTCCCCCCAACGGATCGATTGCTGCAGCCTTGCTCATAAAAGTGTTCTCCCATTTGCTAGCGGGAGGAATATCGTCACCACTCCTGGAGAATTGAGCCCCCCAATACTGATGTTAGGGAAGTCATAAGTCATGATATCATCAGGGATTGTGGGAGATTCAAAAACCATTCCATGAACTTTCTAAATGTTGGGAAGAAGACTCTTCATCAACTGAGGTGATGATGAACTCTAGCTCTTTTGCAGTTTTTCTCCTTTGGAGTTTATAAGTGAGCTTTTTTCCTCTTCTTGTGGGCATGTGGGATTGCATGCTTTATGATGGTTCGACCACAGGCGCATTGCCTAGACCAGCGTCAGCATCGCCAGGCTTGTTAGCTTCACGCCTCTAATTTCACCCTCTTTGATGTTGCCCTGAGCCTCCTCGACTGGGAGCATGACAAGGCTAGTGCCGCCTTCTTGTTCCGCCACATTTCTAGGTGGTGCAGCGATTTCCTAAAGCTCGATGTTGCGACCTTCTTCTAACAGCCCAAATAGAGGTAACCATTTGTGTTTAAAAATGTTGAGCTTGTTCCAAGCGCTAGTTAGAACTTGACAACTGGGAAAGTTTCGAGGAGAGTGTAAGAAAGGCTTCCCGTCCGTCATTTGAAGTTGTAAATAAATTGACATTCTCGAGAGATGTGAGAGGAACAAAATATCTATAAATTGCAAGAAAGTGCCATGGAGAAAAGCATAACTGTTCAGATGCAGCTGGGCAGGATTTTTTCCTAAATAATTTAGCATTTCTCGGATGAAAGAATTGAAGCGTGGCACGCATCCGGCCCAGCATTGCATGCCTTATATTCCTTGAGGGAAAAATGGGCTCAGTCATTCACTAAAGGGACTAGGACATCTCCAAATGGAATCCCATGTTTAGAGCATAGTCTGCGAAGAGCGGCCTTGTCAATTCTTGAGGCTTGAGAATCCGTAGGGTTATCTAGAAATACAACACCTTCTACAGCGTCTGGGGCAGGATTTATATTTTCTTTTAGAAGGATGGGCATATCATAGAAAAGGTCAGCTAGCGGGCTGGAAACCTTCAGTTGCTCAATTTGACGATCAGGGGAGAGTCTACCGAAAATAGTTGCAGAACTTACCTCAGCTCTAAGATTGCTAAGTTGTGAAGGTTATCCAAAAGGCATTGCAGCTAAGTGCTTGGAATGTCTGTAGCCCATATCAACTAAATTCAGTAGATAATCGAGATTATAAAAATTTATCTGCCCCTCATATGCTAAATTTAAGTTAGTGAGGTGCAGTGTTGTGCAGTGCAGATATAAACAGTTCAAATTAAAAGCAAACGTAAATGACGAGACTTTGGATTCCGATCAGAGTGACCGTCATCACTGACCATCTCAACTGGCGATTAGATTGATCATTTATGTAAGCTTTGGGATCGATAATAGGCATATCAAAGTTTGAAGTCCATTATTGGTCTATATGTTAAGTTTTAGTTTGTATTTTAAGTCTCGGGGGTTTGGTCATTCAATTTCGAGTTTGATATTGGATATGCAAGTCCTATTGTTCAATATCGTCATATGTTCAAGTTTATTAAGATGGTATTGGTTCTAATTGTTCATGCAAGTGAATATGGATTGGTTTTCAAGTTCAATTCAAAGCTTAGAATCAGCAAAGTACTTATAGTTGATCCCACTATCTAAAAAATAACTGATCCCTATTTATGTCGATCCTCCCTTATAACAACCGATCCATCTTGAAAAGCCCATGCCCAAACCATCCACTTAGCCATTTTCAGAATTCTTTTAAACCCACAGTAGATCCCTCTCACAAAACAAATAGTCGATCCCTCTTCACTTCACAAATGATAGACCCATCTCCACATCAACAAAGCAACCGATTCCACCACTTAACAATGCGACCGCCCCTTTCTTTCAAACTTTAATACCAATCCCTCTCCTTCACCTATATAACCACAACATCACTGATCCCTCTCCACCATACTTCACCATAACTGATCCCTCTGTTTCCTTTATCCCTCACTCTTTTCTTCCTTCCCCTTTGCTACTTTGCCGAACTCTACATCACCATCTGTCTCGTCTCTTCCTCAACATACGATTAACACGTACAAGACCCATTATCCTGTCATGAACTAAAGAAAATACAAGGAACTTACCCAGATGTTTAAAATATGAGTTAATGATGGATTTTGATTCGAGTTAAGGATGGAGCAGAGGTGTAGAGCAAGGTGAGAATAGCAAATCGAAAGAAGAAGGCGATATTTGATTTGAGAAGAAGGGATTGAGTTTTCAAGATTCGAAGGGGAGGGTTCATAATCGAGCTTGAAGGAAATAAGAAAGTATAAGGAATGAAATAAAGGAATGAAGTAAATTCAGAAATTCAGGGTCATTACAATCTCCCCCACTCAAAACTTTTCATCCTCGAAAAGGAACGAGACGGGAGAAGTAGGAAAGAAACAAGCAGAAGAGTCCACTGAACTTTGACGAGATTTACCGACTTCCTTCTAAGTTGCTTCGTCCCACGATCGACTATCCGAAGCGGTTTCTGCTCAATGGTCAAGTTAGGCTCGATAACTATCTCTTCCAACTAAGAAGTGGGAATGGTCATAGATGGTCGCGCACAACTTTGCGGAGATGTGAGACGTGGAACACATTGTGCACACCGGCGAACTTTTTTGGTAATGCGATTATATAGGCCAAGGTTCCAACTCTTTCCGTAATCTCAAATGGACCAACAAATCTGGGAGCAAGCTTTCCTTTCCTACCAAATCGAACAACATTCTTCAAAGGTGACAGTTTCAGAAATACTTCGTCTCCTACACTGAATTCGTGATCTCTCCTCCTTCTGTCAGGTAGCACTTCTGTCTGTCTTGTGCCGTCTTTATCTTCTTCTTGATTTCTTCAACTTTCTCGAAAGCTTCCATAATTATTTCTGGACCAAGCACCAATCGATCTCCAGACTCGATCCAACAAGTTGGCGATTTGCACGGCCATCCATATAAGGCTTCGAACGGTGCCATACCAATGCTTGCCTAATTTTATTAAAGGTAATTAAAATCCAATTCAAATATACTTATTCAAATTTGAAATTTGATTTCTTTACCTGATAACTATTATTATAGGTAAATTCAACCAAATGGAGATGGTCTTCCCAAGATTCATCAAAATCTATAATACAAGCTCGGAAAGGTCTTCCAAAATTTGATTCACCCTCTCAGTTTGGCCATCTGTCTGAGGATGATATGCTGTGCTCAGATTCGGTTTAGTGCCTAAAGTATCCTGAAATGCCTTCCAGAATTTACTAGTGAAAATAGGATCTCTATCGCATACGATACTGGATAGTACACCATGAAGTTTAACAACGTCTCTCATGTATATCTCAGCCAAACTTGAAGCAGTACGAGTGGTCTTGACTGGAATAAAATGAGCGGATTTCGTCAATCTAGTTCTTGGTAGCCCATCAATAAAGTCCATAGGAATCTGCTCCCACTTCCAACCTGGAATCTCTAGAGGTTGAAGAAAACCTGCCGTCTTCCTGTGATCAGCCTTAACTTGTTGACAAGTTGTACATCTACTAACATAAGTAGAAATATCACGCTTCATCCAACTCCACCAATATAACTTCTTCATATTTTGATACATCTTTGTGACTTCTGGATGAAATGAAAGCGAGGATTGATGGTTTTCTCTCAGCACTTCCTGTCTTAGACCATCAACATTGGGAACACAAATACGATTGTCAATTCTCAAGACCTCATTACTATCAAATTGTGCACCCATTTTACTGTTAGCATTTCCGACTCTACTCAGAACTATTTCCTTGATACGATAGAGCAAAGTGTCCTCGTATTGCTTGGCTACAATGCGATCTATAAGAGCTGGGGAGACGATGAGCTGGAATAACATTCCTTCAACAAGATTACAACATGTCATTGCTTAATTTCTGCTCAAAGCATCGGCTACGGCGTTTGCTTTCCTTGGGGTGTAGGTAATATCAAGATCATATGCAGCTAAGAATTCGAGTCATCGGACTTGTCTTTGATTCAAATCCTTTTGTGAGAAAATATATCTCAATGACTTGTGGTCCGTAAATAGTTCGAAATTGGTCCCCAATAGATAGTGTCTCCATAGCTTTAGAGAAAATACAACCACAAGAAGCTCTAAATCGTGAGTTGCGTAATTTACTTCATGGGTCTTTAATTGTCGAACAGCATAGGCAATAACCTTTCCTTTCTGCATTAAAACTTCTCCTAATCCATCACGGCAGGCATCAGTATAGACGGTCAAACTCCGCTTCTGTCAATAACTGTAAGAACTGGGGCAGAGGTCAACTTCCGCTTCATCTCATTGAAAGCTGCTTCGTGCTTTTCACTCCAATTAAATTTGACATTCTTTCTGGTCAGTACTGTGAGTGGTGCGGCAAAATGAGCAAAATTTTCTATAAATCTGCGATAATAGTCGGCCAAGCCCAAGAAGCTACGAATATCTGTAGGAGTTTTGGGAGTCTCCTAATCCTGCAAATTCAAAGGATTTGAATTCAGATAGAGATAAGATGTTCGGATAGAAATGAAAAGTAAGGATAAAACTTATGTTGATCACGGCGATCTTAGATGGATCAACCAAAATCCCATTCTTCGAGACAATATGGCCAAGAAATCAAACTTCGTCTCTCCAAAAGTGGCATTTCGAAAACTTGGCTTTAAGCTGATGACTGCGAAGAGTTTCAAGAACAAAAGCCAAATGTGACCTATGCTCTTTCTCATCTTTAGAGAAGATGAGAATATCATCGATGAAACAAGAACAAACTTGTTAAAAACATCACGGAAAACTTTATTCATCAAGTCGACGAAATAAGCTGGAGCATTAGTAAGACCGAATGGCATAACCAGCCATTCGAAGAAACCATTTTCAGTGCGGAATGCTGTTTAAGGAATACTCTCCTCAGCGATTCTAAGTTGGTGAAAGCCGGTAGCCAGATCGAGTTGAGAGATAACTTTAGCTCCATGGAGCTGGTCGAATAGATCATTAATGAGGGGCATTGGATATCTGTTCTTATGTGTGAGCTTGTTTAGCTCTCTTAGTCCACACACATTCTGAGAGAACCATCTGACTTTGTGATGAATACAACTGCAACACCCCATTCTGAATAACTTCACCAAATCAAGCCTTAAGCAAATAAAACTTCAATCTAAACATTGAATTCTGCCTTCTCTTTAGGAGCCATTCTCCTGGGAGGGAGAACTACCGGTTGAGCATCAGGTATAAGGTCAATGCGAAATTCGATTTCCCACTGAGGTGGTAGAGAATTGACTTCTCTAAACACATTAGAAAAGAGTTGAACAACCGGAGTAGATCTTAGATCATTCGGATGGGAGTCAAAAGAGAATATAAAACTCCCAGCACATTCTTGAGGCGATTTACCTATAATAACTAAAGGTATACTCTTGTCATCAATTAGAGAGACGGTTCGAGCTTTGCATGAGATAACGACTTCGAACTTTCGTAGCCAATTAACACCTAATAGGATATCGAATGCCTCGAATCCAAGGACGTAGAAATCACAAGTGAAACGGTCCATGCCATACATAAGCGTGACATATTTACATACCCTTTTGAGGTTAGCGGGTCCTCCAATGGGATTTGATACACATAAGAAAGTAGATGCAAGGATGGGCTCCAATCCATGTTTATTACATAAATCAATAGATATGAAACTATGTGTTGCTCCAGTGTCAAATAGAACTCTAACAGGTAAAGTATGCAACATAAAAGTACTCTGCAATGTACATTGGTCATGCTGAACTTCTGGGGTAGGTGTGGTAATAGCAAAAACTCCAGATGGGGTACCCTTCTTATTAGTTGGGCAATCTTTCTTAAAATGTCCTGGTTGTAAGCAAATGTGACATACATCTCTCTTGGCCATCTGAGCCGGTGGCGGAATAGCTGCACCCTTTGGGGAGGGGCAACTACTGGCATAATGACCATTTTGATTGCAGTTGAAACAGGTGATAGAGGATATTTCAATGAGCTTCTTTTGAGAATAGCCAAGCCCGGATTTCTTCTGCCAGTTCTTCCTCTGTTGCTCAAAAGTTGGCTTTCTCTTCCCAGTCTGACAAGAGGATGGCTGAGCAACTGGAGTCTTGGTGACTGATGTTCCCTTTTGGCTTTCCCTCATACCTAAGAGCATAATCCATCAACTCGGTGAAAGTGCCATGGACATGAGCTGTGTGGAGTTCGTAATACTCTAGACGTGCTCCATGGATGAATTTCTCATTCTTCAGCAGTGGTGTATCAATCAAGCCAGGTCCGAACTTGGAGAGTTCGTGAAACTTTCTTTCATACTCGGAGAAAGTCATGTCACCCTGCTTGAGGTCCATAAATGATCGATAAATCTAGGCCTTTCCGGCAGCTGGCATCCACTGAGCCATAAAGGAATCCTTATTTACAAGCGATATAAAGATGAGTCAAAATTTGACGGGATAGAAGGAATTTATTTGGATGAAATTTCAGTTAAATTTCTACCTAAACTGAGCCCAGGTGATAGTTTCTTCGTCAGTACGGGAGGTGACTGACTCCCAGCAATCCTGTGTCGCATCCTGAAGCTGCCAAGCGGCAAATTTACGCTTCTGTGCGTCAGTAATCTCAAGGCCAGTAAAGATCCTTTCCAGGCTCTTCAGCTATTGTTGTGCTCCAATGATGCTTTCGGATCCAGAGAATTTGACGTCACCAAGCTGGGTGTATTCCTTGCTTAGAGTAGAAAACTTGACTGCGGGAGCTGGGACATGTGGTTTGGGAGCATTTCCTCTACCTTCACCTCTAGCATTCCATTTGGTACTCATCCTGGAATACCAAAAGCGGTTTTTAGAAAGATAGAGATTTATAGAACTTAAGGAAATTTTAATCAACGAATTCAATTAGAAGGATGGAATCAAAGGATATGGATTCTGATGATTCTCCTCATTCTAAGGTATGGTTACCTTATCTCTAATGAGCTTTAAAACTCCACAGGCTAAGGTTTTCGGGAACCAAAGCTCTGATACCAATTGTAATAACCCGTATATTTGGACCATTTAAATTGACAATAATCCACACATGTCAACTTAAATAGTACAAAACACGAATCATTAATGGATTACATGTATATAAATGAGAATCATCATAGAATCACAGAAGATACATCATAACAGAATAGTGCAGCGGAATTACAACAATGTCATAATAGTAGTTCATGAAGCTACTAAGTAAATACAACAATGTCCCAAGAAAATAGTGAAATAGAAATACATAGATGTCCGATAATAATCAAAGTAGAATAGAGCAATACTGATAAAGATAAAGATAAAGTCTTCAGCTTCCAAGCAGCACTGCAACAGAAATCCTCAGACTGACCCGAGCATAAGCATAAACAAACATTCGAGTCAGGACATATATTCTTCTACAAATAATATGGTTCAAATTTGAAATAACAATAACTCAAAGATGAATGGAATAACATCTTTTAGGATCTGTTAAACTATATATATATATAGTAGTGTACACTAAGTAGATAATGCCTAACAGTAAAATAAAGTATCAAAATAGTGTTAAGGCATTACCGTCTCCCCCTTAACACATTTATATAGCATTATAGTCTATACAGCACTGTAAACTCCACCGTAAACTAGTGGGATATCAGGGAGCACTCCATAGGTATAATACAAAACAAATCGTAGTGGTCGCGTATAGGGATACAAGTATGACAAGGCACACGAGGCAATACCCAAGGTAGTGAAACTACCGTTTGCCTGATCCGGACTTGTAAGAACGCATCGCGGCAACGATCGCAACACCGCGAAACAACACTCCAAATTCAAGGGTGCGCACCAATCAATAACAAGTAATTAGTAGTTTACAGAAGTGTGTTCGCTCGAGGCATCTGACCCCATTTGGCCCGGCACAGCTCCTGTTTTAGTCATTTTCAATTTGACACAAGTGTCAAGGTCATCCATTATCGTTCTCTTTCTTCAATCATTAACGTACATCATTCCAACCACTTCATTCTGGATCACACTCCGTGTGTAGTTATTAAAGTGGTATTTGGTTTAGACAGTGAGTATGTCCCTAACCGATTCCGGTTTCTTTAATAACTTTCGTAATTATTACACCGATTGGTCGTTTAATATATTTCAAAACCATATCAACTTCAATTTCGCTTCGAATTTGAAAACTAACATTTCATTTGTCTTCTATATCAATTTCTATAATTTACGTTTCAAAGCTTCCAAATTTACCATTTCAAAACTCTATAATTCTACTACAATTTTAGTTTAAAACAAATTCAAATATTGATTTAAATTCATATATAGGTTTCATTCCATAATCATTTAAATTAAGTTAATTTAATATTCCAATCGATTTTATTCATTGATGGATTTAATTCAATAATCATTAAAATTAAGTTAACTTAACATTTAAACAATTCCAAATTAATTTCCAATTCATTAAATCAAATTACATTTACCTATATTATATCAAAACCTACAAATTTAATAAAAGTAAATTCATCAAATTAAATTCTTATTATTACAAGTCTTATATTTATTTCAACTAATAAATCACACTTTATTTTCTTACTAAAGAAATTCAGTTTCACTTATTTACTTATTTTATTTAAACAAATTTCAAAACTTAATTATTACAGAAACTCAATTTCACTTATTAAAGAAGTTCAATTTCCCTTATTAAAGAATTCAGTTTTATTTAATTATTAAATAATTCAATTTTATTTAATTAATAAATAATTTGAGAACTAATTATTAATAATTTCAGAACTTAATTATCAAATAATTTCAAAAGTTAATTATTAAATAATTTCAAACTTAATTATTAAATAATTTCAAAACTTAATTATTAAATAATTTCAAAACTTAATTCAATCATTTACTTAAATTTAAACAACGTTCTTTCATCAACTACTTTGTTAATATTTTGTTTCGGATTATTAAATATTAACAATTAAATTTCACTAGAATTCAAATTTTAACTTCATTTAAAAAACCTTATTATTTTATTTAAATAAAATCTTTATTTTTGTTTTTAAATCAAATTATTGACCAATCGGGTTTTTATTTAATTCTCTATCCTAAGTCAAAGTTTTATTTGGGTATTTATCATTTCAACCCGATTCCATTTCAATTCAAAAATCAAGAATAGCAAAGGGAACTTGTAGTGTGATAACTGGGATGGTGTCAAAGTAAATAAATAAGAAATAACAACAATCAATGACAATCCAATAATTAATTCAAATAATCCCGAAATAATCATATTAATTTACATTATTGTTTGTACAAATTAATATAATTATTTCTGGAATCTGTAATATCATTTCATGTAGATTAAAGATTATTGCACTAATACTTATGCGGTTCTTCACTTGATATCTATTATTCAGTTTCAGAATACATCAATTTATACAACATAAAATTAAATGGTTCAAAATGCAATTAACTATATTTCTACGTGTCAATTAACTAAACATTTAAAGGGGTCATATTATACAAATTCTAATCAAATTCAACAAATATATCAATTTTAACTATCCTAGGTCAAATTCAATTTATATTATTTATCACTTCATCATTAACAATTTTAACGTCCAATATCAACATCAAATAAACAATCATTTATCAACCAAACTTAATTATTATCATATAAGAATATAAGTCGTGAAATTTAATTCACCTTTCGTGGTTAGAGAAATTGAACGGCGAAGCACGAATGGAATTGGTTCAACATAGCTCAAACACGAACAATGGAATTGCAATCATCAACAAAAGAAAGATGATATTAATTCAAAATGAGCGCTCATATATATTTTATAAAATTATATACATGTACTTACCAACGACGAAGAAAAAGAAGAAAGCTGAGAATTTTGATGCTGCTGCAAATGGAACTCAACCGGTTGCTGCTGCACACAACAGAGAAGAGAAGTAGTTACTATTATTCAGCACGAATATATACAATGCATATATATTTCTCGGCAACAGTAATGGTTTCACTTTCCATACACAACACTGCTCACTCATCATTTTTTTTATAAAACAAACTGTACTCTACTTTTAGAATAGAACTATTCATCTTCTTTTTTTAAAAAACAAAATCGAGACTCTTTCTTTTATAAATGCAAGCTCAATTCCCACGCATGTACACATTTGTGTATACACAGCATGCACACGTGCAACATGAGCTCGGTACAGGGTAGTGGGCGTGCGCGGTGTGGCAGGGGATGTTGGGTCATTGCGCGCGCTGGCAGTGGTGGCTGGAGGCTCTCGAGATGGTGCGCTTAGTGGAGGGTCAGCTGAGGCAGTGGAGGCTGGGTCGTTTTAGGGGGAAGCGGCAAGTGGTGGCGCCGGAAAAGGTCACGCGCGCGCGGAGGGGAGGAATGGGGGCTGTTGGAGAGGCATGGGGTAGTGAACGGTGGAGGCAGTGGCAGGTCGATGCGCGACTGTGCGGAGGTGGGAGGTCATTGCGCATGTGGGTGCTGGGTTCATATTTTCTTTTGCAAAATTTCTTTTTTTATCAGTGAATAAAAGTGAAAATGAGGAAGAAAGAATGGGGAAGGAAGAAGATTTCGCACCTGTAGATTCGGAGTTACCATTATGATGAGCACGTACCTTTTTTTATATATATTATAAAAAATTTTAGAGTTGTACTGCACAGTCCTTGTTGTTTTGAAATATGAATCGCCTCACTATTTTCCAAGCTACAGCTACCATCTCCCAACCACTCAAATGAATGCGCCGGCAAATATTTTATTTTTTTCAAATTTTTGAATGGATACGGCTACAAATTTGGGCTAAGTACTATTTAACCGGTCTGCTTGGATCGGTTAAATTAACGCGACGATCTACGTCGAACTCTGATTTGCATAATTGAATATACCATTTTGATCAGCGCGACGAGACGCTTCCAAAGGTACACCGATAAATTCGATATAACAGTTTTATCAAAATTCGAAATTTACGCCGATTAAATTATTCGTTTGGCAAAACAATTTAAATGAAGCAGGCGACGATGGAATTAGACAAAACAAAATGCGACATCTAAATGAGAAATTTTTACAACATTACTGTGTAAAAATATTTAGATTCGAAAGATAAATTTTCCGTAATTTAAAATGAACTGATATACAGTAAAAACGCGAACGAAATTTACTGTAAAATTTTGCGACGAAACTTTTCATATATCCATAGCTAATTAGACTCATATTATAAACGAAGTTTGGACATTAATTAAGATCATATATAAATTTCAAATTTTTATATTAAAATAATGGATTTAAAAATTTAAATTGGGCCAGAAATTCAGGGTCGTTACACCAAGAGTTCGGCCCACTTTCCTATGTACGAAATGCAGAATTGGTTAAGTCCTTCTAGTAATAGGGATCGGGTACGACCCCTATCCAAAGGAACAAAATTCCTATCCCTGTTATATATAAAAAAAGAAAAAGAGGGAGGGAAGAGGAAAAAGGTTTTGGTTATAGAATGATCGATCCTTATAAAGGCAAAAAGGAAAAAGGAAAGGACCGGCCCTACGTATAAAAAGAAGAAAAAAGAAGAGAGAAAGAAAGGGAGGGAGGATCGGCTAAAGGAATGCCGATCCCTGTGAACATAAAAAAAGGAAAGAGAAGAGGGAAAGGGGAGGGGATCTGTAATGTCCCGTATCTGGATGCCAAAAGATAAGCGCTACAGATGTTGCAGTCATCCATAGTATTATCTTCTGGTGGTAATGTTTATGGTATCCATAATATCAGAAGCAAATGAATATGAACAAAATCACTGATTTTAAAACAATATTTTTTTTATTACAGTTCAAAACAATAATTCAAATACATGTTAACATTTCCCAGGCAATGATTAAATATATCATTTAAAATATACGTCAAGAGCGACATATGACGATGCCCCTTGGTTGATCAAAGCAATATAGTCATAATTGTCTTAATATACACATCGAAATCAAAACAAAATGAAACTCCCAAATAGCTATCCGTCAGCCACCTGCTCGTCTTCGGAAGCTTTATTTGGCAAAATTCCTACACCTGAAAGCCTCAACCCTCAGCCAACTCAAATCAATTTTGAGTACCCGAGAGTTTATGGAAAAATAAAAAAATTTGAGTCGGACATAAAGGCTGATGTGAATAATTCAGTAACATCTCAGTTTACTGATTTTAATTGAGACCACGCCGCTTAGTGGAATGGGGTTTCCCTCACTAATATCATCTTTATAACATATATTTTGCAAATCCTTTCCTGCAACCAAACTAGTTAATCAAACTGATTATATCAAAATAGCAATATTCTTTATGCTAATAAATGCACTATCTGCCTGTAAAACAAGTAATATGTGAACTATCTGTCGACAACATAATAGCAAGGTCCGTTATGCTACAAATGTACTATTTGTCCATAATATTTGGCCGACTTCCCGCAAACTGGACTAACTGTCTAAAATCTAGGCTGACTACCTGCAAACTGGACTAATTGTCCGAATCAATATGGACTAACTGTCCGAACCATTTTCTTAGGGTTAACCACCCTTTGTCTTTTTCCATAAAAACCTTTTCAAAATGATTTAATCTTTCAAATCATACTTATACAAGGAAAATATATTCTTAGCTTTACTCTTGGTTATTTTGCCATGATATATATAAGTTACTCAAAATAATGTTGATGAGATTTAATAAGGATTAACTATCATTTCAAAAAAAAGTTAAAATCCTTTTTAACTTGAAAACACTTAGGCTATTCTGCCTATTAACATATTCGAAACCTTTGTTTAAACCTTTAAACAACCCATTTGAAACCCTTGAAGGTAACCCTTCGAAACCAGTAAAACCCTTTACTTAATCTAGGCCGAAAGACCAAATCTTCTCTTTCAAAACCATTGAAAGTCACTCTTTCGAGACCAATAACAGCCTTTCCCTTTAAAGCTTTAAAACATTTAGACATCCCTCCTTAAATCCTTTAAGTATTGCCTTTCGAAAACATAGGGGAAAACCTTTTCCTTCAACCCTTTCGAAAACCTGGGGAACCCACCCTTTCGAAACCATTCATTAAAACCTTTCGCAGCGGTCAAAACTCAACCCTTTCGAAATCACTTTGGGTTTAATTTAAAACATATGGGAACCTGTCGAAACCATTCAAAATTTTAACACTTCGAAACATTTGAAAACTGTTTTGGTTGAAACCAATAAAGTCGAAAGCCTCTATTTTGAAACCATTTAAAGCTATCTCCTTCGAAACCATTTGGGTTTTACTTCAATCATAGAAAAAGGGTCCTTAAAACATTTAAGTCGAAAACACCTGCTTTAAAACCATTTCCTAAGTAATGAGATGATGGTACCGAAACCATCCCTTTGAAACCATTGAAGAGGTGGCCAGGTTTTTAGAAAACGAAATAGCCCTTTCGAAACCATCTGGGTCGAAGGGTAAAATGGCCACAACAAAAAGTTTCGACTTAGTCGAAAGCTATTGTTTTAAAAACAGAGGCGCAACCTAATCAGAACCATTTTCCTCTAAATCCATTTAAACCTAGTCAAAAGCTACTCAATTGAAAGCCATATAGTTGAAAGCAAGCAGGCGCATTTTTAATTTAAATAAAGCAAAGTGGTGCTTCGACCCCTTCGAAACCCATGGTTTCGACCTCATGCCTTTCGCCTGCCATTCAGTTCACTATGTACCAATATTTTAACACCATGCGCATTGATTTCTATGGTATTGAAGGTGGAGGGACGTGGTCGAAAACCAGCTAAGGAGGAAACAGGTGGCAAAGCATCAAAACAATTAAAAACATGCAGCAAATAGTTCTTTCCACTAACCTGCTTTACGTGTCTAATTTTGATCGGTTGCCTCTTTCTTTACCAGTAAAAAGTATTGCAATTTTCAAAAGTGCTGCCAACTTTCTAGAATTTTACATTTAAATTAATTTACAAAAAGCACCTTCTCCTTTGTTAATTATATAAAACATTTATACCTTAAATAATTTTATATAACAATTAAAACACTTAGCAAAATTCTATAAAAATTCCAAAAAATCTCTTTTGATATGTTTTTCAACATATAAAAATTTCAGACCCAAATCTTTTATTATTTAACCGTAAATACTTACTAACCCAAATTAACATTTTCTTTACTAGAAAATTCAGATAAATTCCAAAAAAAATCTGAAAATTTTGAAAACTGAAACCCATCTCTAAAATATCATTTATGATTTTCATAAAAATTCGCAAGGCACTTGGATGTCATTTTATAGGGTTTTCACCTTTAAACATGTCATAAATTCAATATGAATAGCCATAATTCATCGATAAGTATATATATTCATTCCATCATTCAAAAACATGGCAAATCATTGTAAAATATTCGAAATTCATCTTAAAACCGAAAATAACAAAAATTTGAGATGTAAACATTATTCGCCTTGGCTTTAGAGATTAAAGAGATTGAAATATTAATGGATTTGATTTGAATTAGCTTCTTCCTTAGCTTTTCTTTCTCTTACTGTTGTTAAAGGTGGCTGGCCTTAGTTAAAAATTTTAAGAATAAAATGAACGTTTATGGAGGGATACATGGCCTAAGGGAATAGGTATAGTAATGGCCACTTTCCTATTTTAACCCTCCTTTATTTCATTTTAAGTCTTCCTTAATTCATTGTTAAATGGCACGGTTACACCTTAATTAAATACCAAATCTCAATCCCCTAATCCATACATTATTTTATTTAATTTAACTAATTAAATATCCTAAATAATGTTACCAAAAATATGGGGTGTTACATATTCCTCTCCTTAAAGAATTTCATCCTCGAAATTACAATAAGGTACACAACGAATCAAGCAAGAAGGTAAAACATATCATCAAACAAGTCAGGATAAGTATCTCTAATCCACCTCTCAATCTCCCAAGTACAGTCTCTGTCATCGTCGCTTCACTGGACTTTGACTAATCTGACCGTCTTGGTTTAAGCCTCTTCTCATCTTTCGCAACAATATGAATAGGCTTCCTCACTATAGTCAAATCTGGTTCTACTACTAAATCATATAGCACAGTCGGTGCAATAGCAACCTCTGGGTCTCTAACACACTTCCTAAGATGAGAAACATGAAAAACATCGTGGACTCCTACTAAACTGCTTAGTAACTCAACTCTATTTGCGAATTCCCCATCCCCTCAATAATAGGAAAAGGCACAACTAATCTCGGTGCTAACTTTCCTGATTTCCCAAATCTAATTACTTTCTTCATCGGTGATACTTTGACGAAAACCTGGTCTCCAACTAAGAACTCTAAATCTTTCCATCTCTTATTTGCATAACTTTTCTGTCCAGACTGAGCGTCCTTCAATCTAGCCCGAGTGAGCTCAATCTTCTCTGCAGCTTCCCTAACCAAATTTAGACCATGAACGAAAGTATTCCTGATCTCTAACCAACTTACGGGAGATTTGCAAGGCCTTCCATACAAAACTTCAAATGGTATCATCCCAATACTAGTCTGATAACTGTTGTTATACAAAAAATCGACTAAATGCAGATGGTCTTCCCATGATCCCCCGAAATCTAGAACATGAGCTCTTAAAAAATCTTCTAATATTTTGTTAACTTTTTCTGTTTTCCCATCTGTCTGCGGAGGGTAAGTGGTACTCATCTTAAGCTTGGTTTCCAAAACTTCCTACAGGCTCTTCCAGAACTCGTTAGTGAATAAGGGATCTCTATCACTTACTATACTACTAGGAATCCCATGCAGACTAACTACATTCTTCATGAATAACCTCGCCAAAATAGGTGTCGTTCCGGTTGGCTTAACTGGAATGAAATGGGCACTCTCGGTCGGTCTGTCCGCTATGACCCATATACTTTAATTTCTTCTATCAACCTAGGCAACCCGTCAATGAAATCCATAAAATTAGAATCCTACTTCCACACTGGAACATCCAACGGTTGAAGCAATCCACTTGGCTTCTGGCATTTGGCCTTTTCCTACTGGCAAATTATGCACTGCTTTACACACAAACCAATATCTCGCTTCATACCTACCTAGAAGAAACTCCTCTTCATATCCTAATACATCTTAGTACCTCCTGGATGAATAGAGAACTTCGAACGATGGCATTCCTCTAAGACTTCTTTTCTTATGCTTCCTACACTCAAAACACGTAATCTTCCTCTCTTTCTCCACCTCCCATTCTGGTCGAGACTGAAATCCTTTAAGTCATCGCTCTCCGTTCCATCTCTTAACTTCCTAATCCATTCAGCTAACATTGGATCCTCCATTTGTTTAGAAGCAATCTTTTTTATCATAACTGGTCAAACTTCCAAACAAGATAATACAGCAGTATCTCCACTAGACCCAGCCTCAGATCACCATTGCACTCTGCAATCTGCAAATGCTTCCAAATCTTTCCACTCGGCAATCATCACTAATACTGCATTCTGATGTTTACTGCTAAGTGCATCTGCAACCTTGTTGCATTTTCCTGGTGCATACTCAATCCCAAAACCATAAGCGACAATAAACTCTAACCACATTTGCTATCTTATGTTCAGCTCCTTCTGAGAGAACAAATATACTTCAACGAATAATGATCTATATATAAATCAAACCTCTCCCACAAATGTCTCCACACCTTCAATTCAAAAATCACTGCAGCCAACTCCAAATCATGCGTCGGATACCTAACCTCATGTGGTCTAAGCTGTCTATAAACATGGGCAATCACTTTACCTCTCTACATCATCATAGCCCCAAATCTTGTTCCACACGCATCTGTATGAACCACTAAATCCTAATTCCGCCCCAGAACAACCAACATAGGTACATGAGACATTAAGTGTTTCAAACTTAGGAATGCTTCCTCACACTTATCGGTCCACATAAACTTCACATCCTTTCTCGTAAGCTTGATCATCGGTGCCGCTATCCGCCAAAAATCCTTAATGAACCTTCGATAACATCAGCCAACCGAAGGAAACTCTTTATCTCCGTCACTATCTCAGGTCTCTTCCAACTATTTACCACTTCAATCTTAGTCGGATATACTGACAACCCTTTTTTTGAGACTACATGACCCAGAAACTTCACTTCCTTCTTCCAGAAATGACACTTTGAAAACTATGCCTTCAGTTGATACTGCCTCAGCGTCTCAAGCACCACTCTAAGATGAACTTCATGCTCTCTCTCATCCTTAGAGTATATCAAGATATCATCTATGAAAACCAATACGAACCTATCCAAGTGCTCTCGGAAAACCTGGTTCATCAAATCCACAAAGAATGCTGGCACATTAGTCAATCCAAACGGCATAACTAAGCATTCGTACGACCCATATCTAGTCCTAAACACCATCAAAGGTATACTATCCTCATCTACTCTGAGATGATGGAAACCTGTCACCAAATCCAACTATGAGAATACCATGGCTCCACTCAACTAGTCGAACAAATCATCAATCCTCGACAACGGATATCGATTTTTTATCGTCCTCTCATTCAACTTACGATAATCGATAAATAGCCTCAACGATCCATCTGGCTTCTTAGAAAATACTACAACTGCCCTCCAAGGTGAACCACTCGGCTTGATAAAACTTTTTCTTCTAAATCCAACAACTGCACCTTCAACTCCCTCATCTCTACATGGGTCATTCTGCTTGGCAGTTTACTTACTGAATCTGCTCTCGGTACCAAATCTATCTGAAACTCAATGGCAAGTTTCGGTGGCAATCCCACTACAGGCTCAAAAACATCTGCCAATTCCCTAACTATGAAAAATAGGCTCAACCCATCAACTGATTCCATAACACCCAACAAAGCATACATCTCACCGATAGAACCTTGTTCGGTATAAACAATCTGGTCGCTACAGTCAGGGTGTCTAAGAGATATTTTCCTATCTTGGCAAAATATCCTAGCATCATACTCACTTAATCAATCCATACCAAGAATAATCCCAAACCCCACAAAATCAAACACATGAAAATTGCAAACAAAAGTATGGCCTAATAGGTCAAACTCTAACTTGTCACATCTCAACCCTAAAGCTGCATACCCTCCTATTGTATTAGCAACTAAATATGTATGTTCTAGGTTAAGCTTATCCATCAAACATCTGGATATAAAAGAAGGCGATGTAGTAGTATCAAATATAATGCTAACATACATCCCATGAATCTGAAGCGTACCTCCCAAAGTTGTCTTTCCTTTCTCCTAGGCTGTTGGCTTTGAAGTAGCAGGATCCAATGCATACACCTTGCCCTTTCCGTCCTTAGCGGACTCCTTGGAATGGCTCTTATAATAGCCAATCTGGTCATAATTGAAGCACCTGACATTCTTCTTTTCAGCCACTTCCTTAGCCTTTCCAGTATGACACTCATTAGAAAAGTGCCCTTCTTGTCTCACTTGAAGCAAACAATCTTAGACTTCCCTTTCTTAGCTGCTCTACCCTTTTGAGCACCCTTCTAAGGGAAGAACTTCCTCTTCTAATTATGCCCAACCTGAACTTCCTTAGCCTTACTCTTCTATAGAGAATCAAGAATCTTCTCATGCCTTAAGGTCATCTCCACTACAAAATCAGAAGGACCTCTAATATGAGGTAATGTAGTCCTGCCTAACTCAAGTTTCAACCCCCTGATAAACCTCTCATTCTTCTTCATTACTATGTCCACTGAAGCATACCCATATTTGGCCAACTCCTCGAACTTTCTGGCATACTCTAAAACAAACATCTCTCCCTGCTCTAACTCAACAAACTTTCTAATTAGAGCAGACTGTGCCATTTCAGATACAAACCTCTCCTTGAACGTTCCTTTGAAATCTGCCCATGACAAGGTTTCCTCATCCACACCAGCCGTCACACTATTCCACCAAAAAAAAGCTACTCCTTGAAGTTACCTAGATGCCAACCTCCTCTTCTGCTTATCATTGAGCACCAAATCTGTAAAGATTCTCTCATAGCGCAACAACCAATTTTCTACCTTTATAGAATCCTCTGTCCCCAGAAAAGGCTTCCCTCCAAGCTTAGCGTAATCTCCGCCCAGCTTAGCATAATGGTTAACTACCGAAACTTCTGAAACTCCCGCCCCTATAGCATCTCCTCCTAACTTTCTAGCTACAAATCTCTCTTGCATCATATTTATGAAAAATTGATACCTAGCTTCCATTCCAACCCTTGGAACTTCAGCACTTATATTCTCTGCTTGTGCTTGACCTTGGGTCGTCTTTGTACTAGGTTTGGCATTCCCATCGGTGTCTTTCCCTTCTGGGTTAACTCTTCCTCTTCTACCTTCCATATTTGTATTCAAATCTCATGAGGTATAGAAAATAACCTAACAAGGATAGGAGACTAGAGATAAATCGTTTACTTATATACAACAAATACAAGTACGTTACTATAGCGTTATCCCAAACCCCAATCTTACACTAATTTCTTAGGATTATGTTTTAAAAACCATTTTTAGTTTAATTTTTTTCATAAACCAAGCTTTGATATGAAGTTGTAACATCCCGTATCTGGAGGCCAAAAGCTAAGCGCTATAAATGCTGCAGTACAAATGTTGCAGTCATCCATAGTATTAACTTCTTGTGACAAAATACGGTCGTGCTTATGGTATCCATAATATCATAAGCACATGAATATGAACAAAATTACAGATTTCAAAACAATATTTTTATGATTACATTTCAAAACAATAATCATATCCACGTATCCCTTTTCCCAAGCAATGGTTAAATATATCATTTACAATATACGCCAAGAGCGAGATATGATGGCCCTTTGGTTGATCAAAGCAATATAGTCATAAATGTCTTAATATACACAACCGAATCAAAACAAAATGAAACTTATAAATAGTTATCCGTCGGCCACCTTATCGTCTCCCGAAGCATTATTCGCCAAAATTCCTAAACCTGAAAGCCTCAAGCCTCAGCCTACTCAAATCAATTTTGAGTGCCCGAGAGTTTAACGGGAAACAAAAACCTTGAGTCAGACATAAAGCCTAGTGTGAATAATTTTGTTACACTCAGTTTACAGATATTAAGTGAGACCATGCCGCTTAGCGGAACGAGTTTCCCCTCATTAATATCCTCTTTAAAACATATATTTTGCAAATCCTTTCCTGCAACCAAACTGGTTAATCAAACTGATTATTTCAAAGTAGCAATATCCTTTATGCTAATAAATGGACTATCTATCCATAAAACAAGTAATATGTGAACTATTTATCCACAACATAATAGCAAGGTCCGTTATGCTACAATTGGACTATCAGTTTGTAAAACTGGGCCGACTGCCCGCAAACTGGACTAACTATCTGAAATCTAGGCTGACTGCCTGCAAACTTGTGATAACCTGGAAATTTGGGCAATATTTATTTATAATTTCATTTATAATTATTTTAGAATGTGAAATATTTTAATTCAAACAGAATTTATCTTTTGAAAATTAATAATTATTTGATTTTTCAAATGATATTCTTTTCAAAATTTATAATAATAATAATTTAATTTGAGAATCTCATTATTTTAAAATGTTAAAAATATTTAAATGATAAAATTTTCTTTCTAAGCTGATTTAAAGATATTTTATTTATAATGCATATATGTGTATACATTGTAAATAGGAGTTTTGATTTTAATTTAAAATTTAAAATTAATAAAGGATATTTTCAAATTTATAATATATATAGGTGCATAATTTATGAATTGATTAAATTAATTGAAATTAGTATTGAAACTTTTCATAAGTTAATTTATAAATCTATCTTATATTTTCAAAAGAAATTAAAGTAAATATTTTGTTATAAATACATAATAGTTAAAAATTGTATTTTATAATAAAAGTTTATTTTGTTTTATCTTAAAATTGTTTTGAAATAAACTTAGTTTATTTATATTAGAGTATAGTATGTTGGTTTGAAACTTTTGAATAAAATGAATTCAACATTATTATTATTTTTTTAATTTTCTCTTTTGAAAATTTGTTTTAAATATTATTTTAAAAATATTCAAGCAAACATTCATATGTGTAATGTTATTAAAGAAATTTGTTTGTAATCATTTAAAGACTAAATGTAAATAAACATTTGAAACATCTTAAATTAAATTAGAAATGGTTTCAGAATAATTTTAAATACAATTATAAATTAAGAATTCTCTTTTTATATTAAAATGCATATGTGTTAAGCTCTTAACACTAGAGAAGACACTTGTAAATATTTATCATTGATAACATAACAAGTGGCATGTATTTATTTTTTAAATTCAATTTATTAAATAAGAAAATGTAGCAATGCATTTTGTTAAAACATTATCTTCAATTGAAATCTGAAAATCTGATTTAAGTAAAATCAAAACCCAATTCAAACAAAATTCAATCAAAGTTCTGCAAATCAAAACCATCTAAAATCCTGTAAAAAAACTTCAAATCTGCAATTCTCAACATCAAATTGAAGATCAACCTCAATTCAACTCTAAGCAAAACAAGTTGGAGTTCTGTTGCAATCAAGTTTACCAGATTCAACATCATGCAGTTTTTAACAATCAACAGCAACAAGTAAAAAAGCAACTTCAACAGCATTTCAAAGCCAAGATTTCTGCATGCAAGTTCAATATGCAGGTTCCAGGAATAATGAATTTGCATCTCTGGAATTGTTCTCTGCATCCTCAATTTGAAAGTGAGTAAACTTCTTATTTTAAAAATAGTTTTTCTTTTAAATCAAAGCTAAATAAAATTTCCTGAATTCAAGTATTAGTTCACAGAAATTAAAATCTGGTTGATTAAAACTGCTCTGTTATTTTTGAAAGTGAGAACCTCAATGCAAAAAGTTGAAACTATCCGTTGCATGTGAATATATAAGAATGTGTATGCTTGTATGATTTTATTTGTGATGAATATTGTGTGTGAATATATATAAATATATGTATGTGATTATAGGAAACCTGATTAACTGTTTCCTGTTTTAAAACTAAGTTTAATGGAAAAACTTTATTCACTTGTTTGATTACTGTTAGAAATTAATATGTGCAAACAGATAAGTTTATTTAGTAAGAAATTATGTTCTTAAACCATAATTTAGTTATATTGAAAAATCTGTTACACTGAAACAGATACAACAGTAAGTATTTTCAATAAAACCAGAATATCAAACATCATTAATTATTTAAACAAGTTTATAACATGAATGTATGTTAGAAATCATTAATTTTAAAACAAATTTCACATTTTTAAAATGACTGTGGAGTTAGCATTTTTGTTTTGAACAGAATTGGGGGTTTTTTGGGTTTGTTTGATTTTCTCGTGGATTTTGGAAGTTGTTATTCTTCCTGGAGGTGGAAGAGTGATTGGGAAGTGGAGGAAAATTGGGCAATAGGTGATCAGAGAGGGGAGGAGATGGTAATTGATGTTTCCAGGTTCTAGCCCTAATTAGGAGTGGTCGGGTTTTAGTATCCTATTGATTTTTCTGTGATGCATCGAGTGAGGTAGGGTTTTGGGAGTTTGCAGAGGGGATGTAGATGGAGTTATGGCCAGAGTCGCATCAACGATGGTGGTCGGAGGTGGGTTTCCTCGGCGTTGACAGGTTGGGGTATGTGGTGCAGATGGTTTTTCCAGGTTGTAGTTGATTTCTGAAAATTTGAATACGAACTACAGTATGTTTTCAGATGGTCGTAAGCTTGTGAGGAGATGGTTGACGACTTGTAGAAGTGGGTTAGAGTGGCTGGAGTTCGCCAAGGTGACGGTGCATATGCACCGTACATGTTTGAATTCTGGTGAACATTTGGGGGTTGTGCAGGATATTTGACTTGAAGCATTACTCAGGTGTTTGTAATTCTGTCTCGAAGCTAAGCGGTTGGAAACTCGAAGTAGGGAAAGGGGGTTTCTCGGGTAAATGTTGTTACAGGTTTAAAACCTGAAGTGTGCAGTTTTTAAACTTAAATGAATTTAAATTTTTAAAACAAGATTTTAACAAGAATTTAAATTCCAAGTTAGGATGAAATTGAATTCAAGTGAGCTTTTGAATTCAAGTTTCAAAAATGAAGAATTTAAATTTAGGTAAAGTTTAAATTTAGTTTGAAATCAAGTTGAATGTAGTTTCCAGGTTTATTTTGAAACTAGATTTAATTCAAACAGTCTTTGTAAATTTGAAAGATTTAACAAGTTTTAAAATGTTTTAAAAGTAGATTTAATAATGAATTTGATTTCAAGTAAGTTTTAAACTTGAAAGAATTTATTTCCTTTAATATTTGACTTAAAGATATGAAGTGTTTAATTTAAATTTGAAAGTTAAAATAATCAATTTATTTTCAAAGCTTGATTTATTTTAATTAAGAAATTTTGTTTTAAACCTTTCTTATATATTTAAGTAATGAATGTCCTTTAAAAATTATTTTATTTAAGGACTATAAGTTTATTTAAATTTTGGATAATGTTTAATTGGTTAACCATTTGGAAATCTTTAAATTTTAAAATGAAATCTGAATTAAATTTTAGAAATGTATTATTTAAATACATTTTGAATGTAAATAAAGTCATCAATAAGTAATTGAATTATTTTGAGAATAATTAAGATAATAAAAAATTTACTTATTTATTTGATTTTAAATATGGTTTAGATTAATTCATAATTAGAGATGATTAATGAATAATTAATCTAAGATAAATTCCTTAAGTAAGTAATTAATCAAAATGTTGTTAATTAATAAAAATAATTATCTTAGGATAATTAGTTAATTAATGTAATTAATTTTGATAATTAATTAGATTAATTAATTGAAGATAATAAATTGAAATGTGTTAAGAATAATTACTTGATAAAAGTAATTAAGGAATTAATTACTTATTGTAATTAATTATGATAATGTGATTTGTTAAGTTAATTAATTTATTGTTAATTTAAAAAATCATTTGATGATTTAATAAAAGTAATTACTAAATGTAATTAATGGAGCAGGATTATTTAGAGAAGTAATAATTGATAATTACTGGAATGTAATTAGTGAAAGGTGATTTATTTTAATTAAGAAATTTAGATAATTACTTTGTAATTAATTAAGGAATTAATTAATGGAGATAATTAATTATTGGATAATTAATTTGTAAATGAGTAATTAAAAATAGTTAATTACTGAATTGAATATTAATCAAGGTAATTAATAATTAGATTAATTACTAAATGTAATTATTAAACATAGATAGAGATCATTGATTAATATAATTAATGATGTAATTAATGATTGTTTAATTAAGTAATAATTAATTAATTAAGTGATTAATTAATTGTAATTAATTAAGGAGAAATACAATTAATTATAGTTTATTAATAGAGTAATTAAATGTTAATTACTTATGAATAAGGTTAATTAATTTGTGAAAATTAATCGATGACTAATTACTTATTGTAATTAGAGGATGATTAATCAAATGTGTTTAATCAGGTTGAATACTTAGTGAATAATTAATTAACTGGGTTAAGTAATTAATAGATATTAAGCAGGATTTAAATATGGAAATTAATTTAATTTATTTTAAATTAATTAGAGATAGAAGTAATTAATTTAATTCATTTTAAATTAATTATAATTGATGGTTAATAAATCATTGCTTATGGATGTTATTGATTGAATAGTTATGATCTCAGTAATGAGATAAGTTATATCTGTATGATAGATGCTTGGTTAAAGTATGATGGTTTATGATGGATTATCTGGTTGTGATGATTATCTGTTTGTGATGATGATATAGATTATCTGTTTATGATGAGAATGTGATTATCTATTGTGATATGTAGTCTATCTATCTGTGTGAAATAGATAATAACGAAATGAGTTAATTGTTTAAATCCCTTAAGTACAACTTGGACATTAAAATGGCGTTTGGTTTCGGTGAGACCGGGATCGGGTTCCATATTTGGATATCTGAAAACCACATCGATTCCAATTAAACGTTAGGTCGTTAAATCCAAGTGGAGCAAGTGAAGACTCGAGGTGTAAGAACTATACGTCAATATAACTCTGTGGGTGATTCCGTAATGAGTTTGACGGAATAGTACTTATAGGTTCGAGATGGTGATTTAGAGTGCAAGGGCTATGGTTGTTGACTCTGAGGGTGATTCCAAAATAAGTGCAATGAGATAGTGCCTTCGGTTTCGTTCGAACCCGGAACGAACTTGTATGGATTGAATGCTTTCAGAACATTGTCAGGTGGACGATGAGCATTCTAAGATTGATGTGTCCTATAAAGGTAATCGTAGCCTCAAGCCTCATCAACCGGGAATGGCTAAAACAGGGGAGGTACAGCAAGGCTTCGTGGGTAGCCCCCACTGGAAAGCAAGATTTACCCATGTCTAGAGGTCCCTTTATATTCGGTTGTGTGGCAGTTGGCGACGACCAATCTGCGGGGTGGTCTTGTTCGGAACTGTTTAGTAAGGAATGGTTCCGGCTTTGTGTTGCAGGGGAGCGGGCGTACTCCTCGGTACGGTGATCTAGGCCACGTACTGTGACGGGCGGTACCCGATAGCCCTGCCATTGATGGAATCAATAATCCAATAAGGGCCTGTACGGTTTTGATTGTGCCCAACTATGTTGGAACGTGAGATGTAAGCATTCCAGCTATTTTTGTATTTTATTTTGAAAACCCTAGACACTATTATAATATCACTGGATTTCCTATCAAATGTTTGGTTAGCGTAAGGTAAAAACTTTTCCATGTTTATGTGTGGGAAGTCTTACGTGATACCTTTTGTTTTCAAAAGATTTTTTTTAAAGTTAAGCAACTTTATCCCCGTTTACTCACACCAGACCCATGTCTGACCCGAGTGTTTAATTTCTGTTTTATTAAACTCTTGGGTACTCATATAACGTATGAGTAGTCAAGTGTTTCTGGATTTGCTTTGACAAGTTCTGGAGGAGATAATGGAGCATGAGGCTTCAGCGTGTAGATATATATAGTGGTTCCGCTGTGTTTGAGTTGTATCTGTTTTCTCTGATATACTTGAATTGTAATTGCTAGACAGATATTTATAGCTGTCTAGTTTGTGTTGTATTAGCTGTTTAACTCTGATGTATATGATACTATGTAAAGTTTTATGTGATATAATATAATTTATTCGTTCCGCTGTGAGATTCTGATGTTGTATGTTTCCTTCTTTCCTTTCTTTTCTCTTTTCTATCCCTTTCTTTCTTCTTAATGATGCGTCTTTCTATGGAATGAAAGGCGGGTCGTTACAAAACCGGATTATTTGTCCAAATAAAAATGGACTAGCTGTCCGAATCATTTTCTTAAGACCACCCTTTACCTTTTTCCTTGAAAACCTTTTCAAAATGATTTAATCTTTTAAATCATACTTATACAAGGAAAATATATTCTTAGCTTTATTCTAAGCTGTTTTTCCATGATATATATACTTTACTCAAAATAATGTTGATGAGATTTAAAAAGGATTAGCTATCCTTTCAAAATAAGTTAAAGTCCTTTTTAACTTGAAAACACTTAGACTATTAAGTCTATAAACATATTCGAAACCTTTGTTTAAACCTTTAAACAACCCATTTGAAACCCTTTAATGTAACCCCTTCAAAATCAGTAAAACCCTTTACTTAATCTAGGCCGAAAGGCCAAATCTTCCCTTTCGAAACCATTGAAAGTCACTCTTTCGAAACAAATAAAAATCTTTCCCATGAAAGCTTTAAAGCATAGGGAAAAGCCTTTTCCTTCAACCCTTTCGAAACCTTGGGGAACCACCCCTTTCAAAACCATTCATTAAAACGTTTCTTAAAAGTCAAAACTCAATTCTTTCGAAAGCACTTTGGGTTCAATTTAAAACATGTAAAAACCTTTCGAAACCATTCCAAATTTTACCCCTTCGAAACCTTTGAAAACTATTTCGATCGATACCATTAAAGTCAAAAGCTTCTGTTTCGAAACAATTTAAAACTATCTCTTCAAAACCAGTTGGGTGTTACTTCAATCATAGAAAAAGGGTTCTTAAAACATTTAAGTAGAAATCACCTGTTTCGAAACCATTTCCTAAGTAATGAAGTTATGATGTCGAAACCATCCCTTCAAAAGCATTGGAGAGGTGGCCAGGTTTTCAAAAAACAAAACAGCCCTTTTGAAACCATTTGGGTCAAAAGGTAAAAAGGCGGCAGCAAAAAGGATCCGACTTAGTCGAAAGCTGTTGTTTTAAAAACAGAGGCGCAACCCAATCGAAACCATTTTCCTCTAAATCCATTTAAACCCAGTCAAAAGCTAACTGAGTCAAAAGCTTACTGAGTCGAAAGCTACTCAATCGAAAGCCATTTAGTCAAAAACAAGCAGGCACGTTTTTAATTTAAAAACAAAGTGGTGCTTCGACCTCTTCGAAACCCATGGTTTCGACCTCATGCCGTTCGCCTTCCATCGAATTTGCTATGTACCAATATATTGGTACCATGCGCATTGGTTTCGATGGTATTAAAGGCGAAGGGATTTGGTCGAAAGCCAGCTTAGGAGGAAGCGGGTGTCAAAAGCATCAAAACAGTTAAAAACATGCAGCAAATAGTTCTTTCACCTAATCTGCTTTACGTGTCTAATTTTGATTGGTTGTCTTTTTCTTTACCAATAAAAAGTATTGTAATTTTTCAAAAGTGCTGCCGACTTTCCAGAATTTTACATTTAAATTAATTTACGAAAAGCCCCTTCACCTCTCTTAATTATATAAAACATTTATGTCCCATTCCCTTAAATAATTTTATATAACCATTAAAACACTTAGGAAAATTCTATAAAAATTCCAAAAAATTTCTTTTGACATATTTTCCAACATATAAAAATGCCAGACCCAAATCTTTTATTATTTAACCGTAAATAATTATTAACCCAGATTAACATTTTCTTTACTAAAAAATTCAGATAAATTCCAAATAAATTCAGAAAAATTTGAAATTTGAAACCCATCTCTAAAATATCATTTATGATCTTCATAAAATTCGTAAGGCATTTGGATGTCATTTTATAGGGTTTTCACCTTTAAACATATCATAAATTCAATATGAATAACCGTAATTCATCAACAAATATACATATATATATATTTACATATATATATATATTTACATATATATATATTTACATATATATATATATATATATATATTCATTCCATCATTCAAAAACATGGCAAATCATTGCAAAATATTCACAATTCATCTTAGAATCGAAAATAACAAAAACTTGAGATGTAAACATTATTCACCTTGGCTTTAGAGATTAAAGAGATTGAGATATGAATGGATTTGATTTGAATTAGCTTCTTCCTTAGCTTTTCTTCCTCTTACTCTTGTTAGCCTTAGTTAAAAAATTTAAGAAATGAAATGAACTGTATGGGGGGGATGCACGGCCTAAGGGAATGGATATAGGAATGGCCTCTTTCCTATTTTACCTCTCCTCTATTTCATTTTAACTCTTCCTTAATTCATTGTTAAATGGCACGACTACATGTTAATTAAATATCAAATCTCAATCTCCTAATCAACATATTATTTTATTTAATCTAACTAATTAAATATCCTTAAAAATGTTAAAATAAATTAAAGTTTTGGATTATCTCTATTTTAAATTTCGAGGACGAAATTCTTTTAAGGGGGGAGGAATGTGATATCCATAAATTTCAAGGAATTTAAAATATGATAATCTACTTATTTAAGTAAATTAAAATTGGTAAAATTGTTATTTTTAAATATAAATAACCAAAATAATTAATAATATGATAATTTTCAATATAGTTATAAATAGATTTTTAAATGGAATAATTATTTTCAAATTTAATTGGTGTTGTTTTATAAATAGATTTTAAAATAGATTTTTAAATAAAGTTATTATTTTCCAATTTAATTTATGTTTGTCTAAAATTAATGTATATTTGAATTGATTTTTAAATTAGATATTAAATTGAGTTTGAATTTAGATTTAAAATTTTAATTTAAATGAATATATATATCTTGAAAATATTTTGATTTAAAATATATGAATGAGTTTTTATTTAAATTAAGATTATTTTTTTGCTTAAAGAATATTATTTATATAAATTTGGAAAGTGTTTATTAAATTGTAAAATAAATACAAAAGGTTTATATTAACATTGTAAAATAAATTAAATATATTATATATGATTTTATTTAAATTATAATTGGTTTATACATTATTTTCTTCAAAGATTTTATTTATATATAAATTTAGAAAAGCATTTATTTATTTACAAATGTATTTATTAATTAAGAGAAATTAGTATAAAAGCTTTTAATATCATTTTAAATTAAATAAAAATGAAATAATACAAGCGTGTCTCTTAAAAACCATGTTAAAAACACATGTAACTAAATTAATAATGGGTAATATCAAGTGTTAGCATTTGTAAACATGTGTCAAGATTTATTTTTATTTTTCTTTAATTCTAAATTAAATCCTAATTCACATTTTATAAACTCACCTCTCCTCTCTTTTATTTCCTTTCCATCATCATTTCTAAAAAGATTCAAAACGATGCAAAACTATTTTTCCAAAACCAAAAATTCCTGAATCAACCTGAAACTTACTCATACAAATCGGTAAATCCTTCTCAAAAAAATCAAATCTTGTAAAACTGTCTAGTCTCAAGCCTGTAACCATTCTCACACCAAAAACCCACCTCTGTTTCAAATGTTTTCAAATCAATATAAGCTTAAAGTTAAAATCTAAAGCCAAGCCTGAAACCCTTTTTTTCAAATCAATAAGCAAATCAAACCCTGTAGATCATTTTCCTCAAACCTGTGAGCAATCAAGCCTGTAGCAAATTTTCTGGAGCAACCTAAGGTGAATCATAGCCTTTAAGTCTTCCAGTTTCAAGGTTTCAACCTTCTCAAGCAACATTATGAAGTTTCAGTATTTAAAATCAACGCTTTTCAGTTCTAAAAATGGATTAGCAAATTCAATGTCTAAAGCTTTCCAGCTTTAAAGGAAATCCAAAGCAATTCAAGCTTCCAGTCTCTGCCTTTTTAAAAAATCAAAGAGTAAACACTTTTCAAAATTAAAATCTAAGTAGATAAACATCTGTTTGCTTGAGTCTAATATGAATGATGCCTTGTTGTGCATATATTTGAGATATATCTGTGTTGTGAATGGTTGTAAGTGTGCATGCCTAATTTTATTTAAATCATCTCTGTTTTTGGTTCAGGACATAGGAATATGATCAAAAATACAAAATTTAATTACTTGATCTTTGTTAGGCTTAAAATTCAAACATTATATGTTTATTTAATCATAGATTTAAGTTTGAAATTTATTTAAAACAACATAGGTTTGAATTTAGTTCTGGAACCAAGAAATGTAGCAACAATTTTAAAATACTTGTTAAATCAAGTGTTAAAATTTGATAATCCAATTACATAATTTGAAACATCTTTGAAAAATATGATTTTTACGGTAGAAATCATAATTTTTAGTTTAGGATTTCTTGTGAAATTCTTAGATGACTGGAAATTTGTTTTTGAGGGTCTTTGATGATCGACTGTTGCTGGGTGGTCGGGGCTTCATCTGGAAGTAGAGGGGTGTACGGCGAGGCTTGGGAAAATAGCTAGTGGGTTGCCTGATCATCGAGGCATCAGCGGCGAGTAGGTTTAGGTTTCTAAACCTAATTTTGGTCAGGTCTGGTCACTGGAGCATTTCCATTCCTCTGGGTGATCGAGTGAGATCGTGTTCTGGTGTTAGTTGCATGGAAGAGTGGTGAAGACATGGTCGAGGTTGCAGCTTCTCAGATGATCGGAGGAGTGTGATCGAAGGGGTTTTTGATGGTGGTCATGAGCTCTAGTTTCATCCCCTTTGTTCTATTTTGATTAGAGACTTTTACGAGAAATTTGAAGGTCTGGATCGAATGACTGGAGGATGATCGTTGTGTCGGAGTTTACGGCAGTGGTCACTGTCGTCGCTGGTGGTTGTGCAGGTGTACAGGGGAGTTGGTGTCTGTTGTTTGGGGATTGGGATTTTGACACGAAGGTGAGGTCGTGCCTTTGGGGGAGTGGCTCAAGTCGAAACTCGAGTGGTTTCGTAAGTGTAGCCTGTGAAGTTTTAAAACTTAAAATAAAATCTAAGTTTTGGAAAAAAAATTGGAAAGAAAGGGTTTACTTGGCGTTAGACCCGAGCTGTCTTCGGGTTTGACCCGAAGTAGAGATGATAAACAATTTCTAAAATGTTTTTAAATCAATTTGTTTTTGAAATTTAAATTCAAATATTGTTCAAACTTACTTATTTAAACTTACCTTTTTCTAATTGTTTTCTTTAACTATTGATTAAGAAGTTTGAAAATTTGTTTACTTTAAATTTTATAAAATTTAAAGTGATTTTAATCTTGATTTAAAATGGAAGTTTAAGATTTTTATAAAGGCAAGTTTTAAATTACAAATTGAAATTAGCTTTTAGAACTTCTACTTGATAATGTTTTAAGTTATTTAAGGAAGATAAGTTTTGTTAACTTTAAAATTATCAAGTTAATTGGTTATCTTATTTCAAATCTTAATTAAATGCTTTAATTAAGTTTAGTTAATTATAATGTTAAAATGTTTTAAAAGTTAATGGTAATTAAGGCATTTATAAGATAATATTTTAGCTTACGATGATTAAAGTTATAATGTCTTGAGATTAATTAGTTTAACAAAGGGAATTAATAAGTTCAATTAATTAATTATAAAGGATTAATTAAGTAATTAATTAAGAGTAATTAATTAAGAGTGATTAATTTCTGTAATTAATTAAGGGTTATTATTTAATTAATTAAAGGTTAATTAATTATAATCAAGAATTATTAATTAAAGATTGTTAATTAATGATCAAGAATTAATTAATTGAGTAATTAAGTAATTAAGAATTAATTAATCAAGTAATTAAGATTGATTAATTTAGTAATTAGAGAGTTGTTAATTAAGTAATTAGAGGTTACTTAACTAATAATTAAGATGTACTTAATTTATAATTAAGTTTTATTAATTAATAATTAGGTTTTATTAATTAAGACTTAAAGGATGATTAATCTATAATTAAAGATTAATTAATTAAGGATTGATCAAAGGTAATTAAGGATTAATCAAAGATAATTAAGGATTAATCAAAGGTAATTAAGGATTGATTAATTGGTAATTATGGATTAATTAATGTGTAATTAAGGTTGTTAATTAATAATTAAGTTTTATTAATTAATAATTTAGGGATAATTAATTAGTTAATTAATGATTAATTAATTAATTATGAAAGTAATTATGGATTAATTAATTTATATTAAGAGATATTGATTAATAATTAAGGTTATTGATCAATAGTTAATGGATAATTAGTCAGTTAATTAAAGGTTAATTAATTGATTATAAAAGTAATTAAGGATTGATTACTTTGTATTTAAGGAGATAAATTAATAATTAAGGTTTATTAATTGATAATTAAAGGATAATTAATCTGTGATAGAGATTAATTAATTGGTTGATAAGATAATCAAGGATTGATTAATTAATTTGTTTGTAATTAATTAATGATCGGTTAAAGCAGGATTAGGTGATTAATTCTTAAGTAATTAATTTAATTTTAGGTGATTAAATTAATTATAACATGGATCAATAATTCCTATTTATGGATGATTGTTTGTATAGAATATATATTGGATGATATCTATTGGAGGATATCTATTGGATGATGTATATTGGAGGTTATCTACTGGATGATATTTATTGGATGATATCTATTGGATGATATTTATTGGATGATGTCTATTGGATGATATGCTATGATATTCTGTGATATGATATTGGATATATCAATGATAAATGTGTGATATTTATTTGTGTTAAATGTTGTGTGAATTAAAGTATTGAATTGAATTGTTTAATCCATTAAACAACTTGGCCTTTAAGATACGTTTGGATTTCGATGAGACCGGGATCGAGTATCAAATTTGATTATCCGAAAACCACATCGATCCAAGTTAAACGATATGTCATGAAATCTCAAAGTGAAGAATCGATATGGAGTTTCAGAGTGCAAGGGTTAACGTCGTTAACTCTGAGGGTGATTCCAAAATAAGTGTAACGTGATAATGCCTTCGGTTTCGTTCGAACCCAGAACGAACTTATATGGATTGAATGCTTTCATAACATCATCAGGTGGACGATGAGCATTCTAAGATAGATCTGTTCTATAAAGGTAATCGTAGCTTCAAGCCTCATCAACCGGGAATGGCTAAAACAAGGGAGGTGCAGCAAGGCTAAGTGAGTCGCGCTTAAGTAGGACAAGATTTAACCCTGTCTAGATGTCCCTTTTATTCGGCTGTGTGGGCAGTTGGTCTGCAGCCAACTGCGGGGTTGTCTTGTTCGTGACTGTTCAGTAAGGAATGGTTCCGGCCTTGTGTTGCAGGGGATTTAGGGTTGATCCTCGATACATTCATCTATGCCACTTACTGTGACGGGCGGTACCCCAGTAGCCCTGCCATTGATGGAAACTCATTCTTCCTATATGCCCTTACGGTTTTGATTTGTATAACTCACTTTGTGGCTAGTATGTTGGAACTTAATGAATGTAACAATTTCAGCTATTTCTTATTTAGTTGAAAACCCTAGACCGTATTATAATATCACTGGATTTTCTAAATGTTTTGGTTAGTGTAAGGTAAAAACTTACCCATGTTTATGTGTGGGAAGTCTTGCGTGATACCTTTGTTTTCAAATGTTTTTAAAGTTAAGCAACTTTAAACCGTTTACTCACACCAGACCCATGTCTGACCCGGAGTTTACTTCTGTTTTTCTTAAAATCATGGGTACTCAAATTTTTTATGAGTAGACAAGGGATTCAGGTTAGCTTTGATGAATATTGGATAGCTTAGAGCAAGAGTCCAGACGTAGCTGCATCTATCTGTTTCCGCTGTGTTGAAGTCTTTGTCTGCTGTATTGGAATGTAATGCATTGGAAAGAATTTTATAACTGTCTAATGTGAAATGTTGTTGTGATCTGTGTAACTCTGATGTAATGACTATATAATATTTATTTGTTATATTATATTTTGTTCCGTTCCGTTATGAGATTGTGATTTTGTTGAGTTCTTTCTTCTTTCTATTCTATTTCTACCACTTTCTTTCTTATCGATGATGCGTCTTTCTGTGGAATGAAAGGTGGGTCATCACATGTTGCTACCCCAATATGATTACTGATTGTGATGACATAGTAGAAGTTGTGAATTTTGCTTGCATTGGCTACATTGGTTGATGGATGTTATGGTTGTGATGTGGTCACAAATATTTAGATGTAGAAGAAGAGCGGAAAAATAGAAATATGTGGGCTTGATTCCCAAATGGGTACATAGGCAGCCTTTTCCTATGAAGTATTTCTCGAGCCTTTGGATGAATTGTATAGGGTTCGGTGCAATCCAAACATAATTGATCACTTTTCCCCTTACTATATGCGAATATGTAAAGTTTTAGTAAGAGAAAAAGAGAGAGTAAAGGTTGGGAAATAGATTATATCTGTAGAAGCTTGGCTTGGTACATTTCTTTTACACCATGGTTATATTATTATTGATTACTGGTGTTAAATGTATTGGAAAATATAAATGTGATATAATGTATAAAATCTATGTGACATTTAAATCGATAAGATAATGTATCTGAAATGCCATTTTATTTCGCTCTAAGCTTTCCCCTTATATTCATTGTTTTAAAATTTCAATTTTATATAACGATTGACTATTGCTTTTAATATCTAAAATTAGTTTTAAGCATATTTTAATGGCGTTTGTAATTGTTTTTGGATTTTAAAAAAGGTGGGCTATCATAAAAACTAAATTATGTTAAACCTAAAATTTTATCAGGATTAAAATTTTCCTGAACTAAATTTTTATCATAATCAAAGTTGCATCCAAATTGTAAGGTATTGAAAATATTATTATATCAATTAACACCTTAGTTAAAATCATATCATGCATTATATAGAAATCAGAATTGAATTTATCAAAATTTTAAATTTTACAAGTTTTACAATACTAAAATGTTATTCAAATCCAAAATTTATGGAAGTTCAAAATAAAAATTATATCAAACATTTTATAAAAGTTACAATTATATTAAAACTAAAACAATATCAAAAGTTAAACTTTTATTATAACAGTACTAAAACGAATGTTAAAGTTTAACGAAATTCTGATCATGTAGTAGTTTGAATTTTTTCAACATTAAAATATCGATAAAACTAAAATTCAAATTATATAAAGATTAAAAGTACTAAATCTGAATTTAAAGAGAAAAAAATCAAAAATATAATTACAAATTTATATATCTCATATATTATAGAAATACTAAAATTACATTAAATATAAAACTACAATAAACTAAACTTATATCAAACTTATCATCAACATAGCTTATACCAAAATTTAAAATGACATTAAATTCAACAAAAGAAATCAAAAGGTCAAGATGCCTCATAAAACAATGAACACAAGATGCCTCATAAAACAATGAACATGCGCCACATGATAATATGGAATTAAAAAAACTATTTGAAGCACTCAAAAAATAATCAAGAGCTGAAGCCAATGATGATTTAGTGCTTCTCCGTCGAAGCACATGGTGGAGCTGGACACGGTTGAGATGAGTAGGGTAGAGATGTAAGTGAGTTGGTTTGTATATTTTCGTATATATAAATTATTAATGGTATAGGTTGATATGGATATTGTAGTATTATGTGATGTATTTGGTATTAGGATTGTTTGGTTGATATGTAGTTTGGTTTGTGACATTGTATGAAGGTTTATTGCTCAGTTGATACATGTTGTGATTGATTGAGATGTTATGTTTTTGATTGTGATACATTGTAATTATTGCTTATTTGATATTCCCATAATGGCTATATATGGTTTTGATTGATGTGTGCTTGAAGAAAGGAAACACGGCTAAAATGCTGCAAATTGCTTTAGAACTAGCAGTGGAAGGAGCCTACTTTGGATAACGGAATCCTTTATTTTCACTTCGGTATGGCATTAGTAAGTTGTCAGAACGACATTAGCAAGGTGCCGAAATGGCTCCGGTAAGTGGTTAAAAATATTAGTTTTTTCTTACACATAGGTGTCGGCATGGCTTCAGTATGATGTGGGATGAATTTAGTGTTGATGCGGAGTTGCAAATTTTGGTACGGGGATGGCTTTGGAAACTAGGCCATGCATAGCACCGTAAAGATGTCGATATTATTTTTCCTATGAGCTATTTTTTGATATTATTTTTCCTACGAGCTACTTTTCGATATTATTTTTCTTATGGGCTATTTTCTAACGCAACAAGGGGCATTGAAATGGCATGGGAAATAGCTATTTTTTACGCTATACTAATGCCATATTGGCATCGCAAAATGCGAGTTCTTTTGTAGTGACGTTCTCTTATCCAAGAAACAAAGAAAAAAAAACTATCCATGACCTCCATTAAAACTAGTTGGAGCCTTTGTGAGAAATGCAAATTATGGATCTTAAGGCTAAGATTAACGCTAGAGGGGGGTGAATAGTGTTAATAAAGAATTACTAAATCTTTTTCGATTTATGTTAATTTAGACACAAAAGTATGCAATATACAGACACAGATATGATCACAGAAACAATCACAGATACAGAAATAAAATAAAAGCAGTAAAGGAAATAACACACCGGACTTTATACTGGTTCGGAGTTACCATATATCCAGTCCCGCAACACAAGTATGGATTTCCTTTAAACAGCAATCATACAATTACGCCCTCGGTTTCAAGGCTACGAGGTACACCCTCCAGAATTTCGATCCTCTGTGTAGAGATACTTGATTTCCGGGCCACAAGTTTACCCAATTGATTTACCAAGGCTACAATCACACCCTTTTCTTTTTTGATTGTTTTCCAAGGCTACAATCACACCTTTTCTCACTTAATAGATTACAAAAAAGTCTATAACTCTGAATAGCACTGAGAATCTTGTAGAGATAGTGATAGAGAATCAAACTAGAAGTAATCGAGTATGATTCAATGTTGATTTCGATAGAGTAATGATAAAAGTATGTATTAAAAAAAGAGGAAGAAGAAGAGGAGTGAAAACCAGAAAAAAGTGATTAAAAATTCATTGAAACCGAACCCTATTTATAGAAGAACAACAGCCATGTCCATTCATGAAGAGTTATGGCGAATAGACACTTCTTTTGAAATTTGAATTTTTGAATCAAACTGTCACCATGTCGACATGGTACCCATAGGCATGTCGACATCCCAAAGCTTTTTATGATGTTTTGAGTTTCTTTGAAAATAACCTTTATCTTTTATAAAAACTAATTTAAACTTTATAAATATACTTGACTATAGTTGAAATTCATAAGTAAATATAAAGAATAATATATATAGAATTTAAGAATAATATATATAGAATTTAGATATAATTTTATATTTAAATCTAAGTATAAATATTTAAAAGTTAAATATATTATTAAAAGGATAGTTTAAAATCAGGAGTAATTTGACTTTGAAAATAAAGATATTTTTGAGGCTAAAATTATTTAAAATCAGGATCGAGGGTTTTGAATCTTTTAAAATGAAAGTTTTGAAAACATTTTGAAAACAGGATATAATTCTGAAAAATCATTTAGAATAAAAGTTAACGGATACAAAATAATGTTCCACTAGATTTTTTGTAGGTTCCATCCTTCTTAGGGTTTCATCCCTTTAACGGGCTCGAAGTGGATTCCATTCCACGAATAAATTGGATTTTAAGATGCCAGTGCTTTTCTACGAGTTTTAAAAAAAATTCCTAATAAAAAATACTTATCCTTGAAATCTTGAACTCTTGATAGTCTTGATACTCATGAGTCTTTTATCTTGATATTTTTTCTTGATATCTTGAATCTCTATACTGTACAGTCTTCATTCTTAGTACCTGCATGGTTAAATCCTGCATATACATATATATCTAAACTTATAATGTTAGTATTTATATTTTATAATCTATTCTAAGGTTGTTGTCATCAAAACCATCATCTCACAGACTAACAATCTCCCTTTTTTTGATGATGACAACCTTTGTTTATAAAATATTACTTCTATCCTAATAACTCCCCCTTAATCTATAACTCCCCCTTAATTAATGCCTAACTAACCTATTTTATATTTCTCCCCCTTTGTCATCAACAAAAACTACTCCAAAATATATAACTCCCCCTTAATCTAATACTATGTGACATGTGATTATAATGATAGTGTTATCATAAATAATCAACACCTAACTCTAAAAACTAAAACTTAATCCTAAATTACTAACTATCCTAATTAAGAATCTATTATAATACTTATAATAGTTAGAAAAATATAGGAACATAAATTATTTATTAAGAATATTTCAACACACTCATCAAAACCAATCATGTCAGACAAGTCAAACCAATCAATCAAGTCAATCAAAACATACCAAACAAATCAAAAACTAATAATCCTATATTATACAACAATACTACAAACTCCTCCTAAATAAAATACACTTGTTATGTATACATGTATGCAATATGTAGTTTGTAATGCAGTACGAAATGTATGACATATGCAATGTAGCATGAGATAATATGCAGAATGAAGTGCAACTTGTGATGCAAATAATTATGATATGCATTGTAATTTTTGATGTAATATGCAATAAAATGAGATATGAAATAGGATGCATAATGATATGTAATATGAAGCAAAATGATAATGAAGTAAAAATAATAATATGCAGGATGATATGATGATATGTATACTACGGTAAGTGACATCCAGATTATAAGATAAACATGAGTAATAAGTAATATCCAATTGACAAGCATATATATATATATATATATATATATATATATATCAAATTATTTATTATAAATTACTTCAACCAAACAAAGGTAATACACACTAATTACTAGACTTAGGTTAAGGAAACTAATGAATGAGACTGAAAGAGTAGTAAAGAAAAGAGTTTAAAGGCAATAAATGATATTAAAATTATAACATATTTATGAAAGGTAGTAATCAAAACTCAATATCAAAATTAAATTGCTAAGAAATATGGAGCTAAACTATATATATATATATATATATATATATATATGACCAAATATATTTTTATAAAAATTAATAGCCTACTTATTTAATTTAAAATAATTATTTTAACTCGGTTGTTTTTATTTTTTTTATTTTTAAGAATCCGAACTTCCATGTTTATAAAATACTTAACTTACTAATTAAAACCTTTATATTAAATTTTTATTGATTAAAATATTTAGAAACATGTTTAAACATCTTTTAAATTTAAAAAATATCATAATGAAATATTAAATAAAATGATAAAGATTAAAAAAATAAAATAAACATGTGTTATATTAAGGCCTCTTAATTTTTTTATTTTTTTAAAAATTTAATTAATTATAAAGAATATATTTAAACATGAAATTTATTTTAAAATATTCTAATATAAGTTAGAAAATAACTTCTAAAAAGAATAGAGAAAAATTCTTAATTTAAATATTATTTTTACATAGTTTAAAGTTTCATAAAGAAAAAAATAGTATTTAAAGAATGCTATAAAAAGTTTTTGTAGTAAAAAATATTCGAAAATTTATAAAACTGAAATTTTAGCTTTTACCAAATGCTGTGTAAAGTTTCTGAAACTCTACAGCGTTTCAAAGCACAAAAATGCAATAAAAACAAATTTGCAGTACTTGCAAAACATTAAAGAAGAAAAGAAGCAATTTAGAAATACTATCTAAAATTCCGATCATGTGATATGGTGCTATCTTATTTATTGAAGAAATATATAAATTTAGCCTTATTCTAACATTCGAAATTCATTCTATTGATTTCTTAAAGAAATAAAATTAGTATCTTAAAAGAAATATAGTATGAGAAGTAAAAATAACATTAGAAAAGTTGAAATCATGAATGAAGGTATGCTTTTCTACTTAGTATAGTTGTAATAAATTAGTTGCAGATTTTATTTGGAAGAAAACACATTTTAAAAGACTTTAAAAAAATTAGACTTGTACATCGATATTTATACTATGGTGTGTTGATATATGGACCAATATATCAAAACTTATAAAAGAGATAAATTTCTATACCTAACTAAATGCATAGATATATATATTCCTAAATGTAACGATAAAGATAAAATAATAGTAAAGCGTACCAATTTTTACACTCCATCTTTCTAACTTTGTTGTTCTTCCATTATCGTGAGTCACACATTTATATCTTTCAGAATTTGATGACGAGATCTGCTCTGTTGCGACGGGTTTGTTTTTCTGATCATAGTAGTATATTCATTTGGACTATAAATAGGCCCAACGGTCACCACTTTTCATTTTAATTGCTCTTCTTCTTCTTCTTCCCATTTTTCTATATACTATCAAACTTCTTAAGGAATGAGATGAAACCAGCAGCAAATCAAAGAGGAAGGCAAGGGCTACGATCTAGTAATAGTTTGGTGTCGAATTTGGGCGGTATTGTGATGCAACAGGCCAAACAATAGAAGAAATGTAGAAGATCCCGTACACAGTTTTTCAGTTTTGGATAGCCAACTTCAAACTTTGACAGTTTTGCCTTCTTTTTCTCTTTGTTCACCAAAACTTCATTTGACCACAACTTGGTCATTTCTTGATGGATTCACAAGAAACCAGTGGCATTGCGAAGCAGATGGAGAAAAGTACAGTATCAAATCGAGTTGTAGATGAGAACCAAAAGTTTTGAATTGATCCGGTACCCATTTCTTAGTCAATTTTCATTATATATCCATTTGTTCTTCTTGATCGATGAATGATTATCCAGTATCTTTTAACCAACAATCATTAGACATAATTCTTCTGCTGCAAAACAACATAACCTTTAAAAGAATCAAGTGGCTTTTCAAAATAATTAAATATAGTTTTGAACAAAAATATCATGATGATTGTGACATATTCATATGAAAATCTTGAAAAATAGCCATGTTAAAAACTTTTTCAAAATTCAGATTATGAAAACTTTGAAAACCTTGCTTTGATACCAATTATGAGAAATGCGGATTATGGATCTTAAGGCTAAGATTAACACTAGAGGGGGGTGAATAGTGTTAATAAAGAATTACTAAATCTTTTTCGATTTACGTTAATTTAGACACAAAAGTATGCAATATACAGACACAGATATGATCACAGAAACAATCACAGATACAGAAATAAAATAAAAGTAGTAAAGGAAAGAACACACCAGATTTTATACTGGTTCGGAGTTACACTACATCCAGTCCCGCAACACAAGTACGGATTTCCTTTCAACAGCAATCATACAATTACACCCTCGGTTTCAAGGCTACGAGGTACACCCTCCAGAATTTCGATCCTCTGGGTAGAGATACTTGATTTCCGGGCCACAAGTTTACCCAATTGATTTACCAAGGCTACAATCACACCTTTTCCCTTTTGATTGATTTCCAAGGCTATAATCACACCTTTTCTCGCTTAATAGATTACAAAGAAGTCTATAACTCTGAATAGCACTGAGAATCTTGTAGAGATAGTGATAGAGAATCAAACTAGAAGTAATCGAGTATGATTCAATGTTGATTTCGGCAGAGTAATGATAAGAGTATGTATTAAGAAAAGAGGAAGAAGAAGAGGAGTGAAAACCAGAAAAAAGTGATTAAAAAATTGTTGAAACCGACCCCTATTTATAGAAGAACAACAGCCATGTACATTCATGAAGAGTTATGACGAATAGACACTTCTTTTGAAATTTGAAATTTGAATTTTTGAATCAAACTATCACCATGTCGACATGGTACCCATAAGCATGTCGACATCCCAAAGCTTTTTATGATGTTTTGAATTTCTTTGAAAATAACCTTTATCTTTTGTAAAAACTAATTTAAACTTTATAAATATACTTGACTATAGTTGAAATTCATATGTAAATATAAAGAATAATATATATAAAATTTAACCATAATTTTATATTTAGATCTAAGTATAAATATTTAAAAGTTAAATATATTATTAAAAAGATAGTTTAAAATCTGGAGTAATTTGACTTTGAAAATAAAGATGTTTTTTAGGCTAAAATTATTTAAAATCAGGATCGAGAGTTTTGAACCTTTTAAAAGGAAAGTTTTGAAAACATTTTGAAAACAGGATATAATTCTGAAAAATCATTAGAATAAAAGTTAGCAGATACAAAATAATGTTCCACTAGACTTTTCGTAGGTTCCATCCTACTTAGTGTTCCATCCCTTTAACGGGCTCGAAGTGGATTCCATTCCACGAATAAATTGGATTTTAAGATGCCAGTGCTTTTCTACGAGTTTTAACAAAAATTCCTAATAAAAATACTTATCCTTGAAATCTTGAACTCTTTATAGTCTCGATACTCATGATTCTTCTATCTTGATATTTTATCTTGATATCTTGAATCTCTGTACTGTACAGTCTTCATTCTTAGTACCTGCATGGTTAAATCCTGCTCTACATATATATCTAAACTTATAATGTTAGTATTTATATTTTATAATCTATTCTAAGGTTGTTGTCATCAAAACCATCATCTCACGGACTAACAGCCTTGACGCGGGGATTTAAAGTATGAGGAGGAACATCTAATAACGCAGTGTGTCGATAACCGGTGGATCTAAGGTAGCTTCTATTTTGAATAGTTATATATGTCATATATACTCTTATTAACTTTTGACCATTAAAAGACCGTTGAAGAAAAAAACATCTTAGATTAAAATATATTTAGTATATTTATTATATAAATGTTTTACATACATAAAATTCATATTAAAAAATGTTTTTTCTTTTCAATTAAATATTATATTATTTTAAATAATATGTATATAATGCTCTTGGTTTAGATATAAAAAATATATTTTTCGGTTTCAATAAGAAATGTCTTTTCTCCTTTTCAACTTTTGATAAAGACATATATATATGTGTGTGTGTGTGTGTGTATGTATATTTATATATATGTATATGTGTATGTTTGTGTGCATGTATATACATATATATCTCTCTATGTGTGTGGGGGGTATATGTATATGTAAATAGTTGATCAAATTTGAATTTTAAATTTTAATATATATATATATATATATTTGTAAATATATATCCAAAAATAAAGAATTTCGACTGAAAATAATGGATTTAAATATTTAAATTTTAAGTGTGTATGTGTATTTATATATTATTCAATAAACTACTTATATTTTACCAAGAGTTTTATTAGTTTCAAAAAAATTTATGTAGTTGAAAAAAATTAATTTATATACATGGTCGAAAATAATCTTTTTGTATCACTATAATCATGCACATATATATTAAGGAGATATTACTAATACAACATGCTCAGTTTGTACAATATGACCATAAATTACAATGGTCATATATATACTCTATATTGTTAATTCCATAAATGTCCTATATTACTTTATACCATTTAAGATATTCATATTGTGAGTGTGAATTTCAACTGAATAAAGTATAATCTATTGAAAATTAAAGTTAAATTAATTAAAAACAATTAATTTATAATATATAATCATAAATAAAATATTATAACAATCTAAAATAGAATTTCAAATAATGAACTCCCTTTTTAACAAATATTCACTAAGTATGATTTAGTTCAAACAAAATTATTCATGTAAACAAAAAATAAAGAACTAAAGCAAAATTAATAAAATGATTTTTTTTTGAAATTTCTCTCTTTTACTTCATTGTAGATGCACCTGATTTAATAAGTACAAGCCAAACCACCTCCTTGCGTATTAACTCATTTCATTGTTTTGCTCTCCACTTTCTACCTTGTTTTCTCCTTCAAAAACATTCTCTAGTGCTTTAAGAATAAAGTAAAAGGACTACATGTGAGGTTGACTCTTGATTTGGAGATTTTTAAGTTTGATTTTCTTTTGGTTTATAAGAGTTTTGAAGAGATAGGAAATGTTGGCTGGTTTGGTTTACTTAAGGAATCTGTGTTTAAGTGAGAGAAGTATGCATGTGTATATATAGAATGGTAAAAGAGAGCAATGTTAAAAGAGTCATTATTTCCTAACCCATTGTTCCTCTTTCAACTTGTTTCCTCTTCTTCATCCTTTACCATCGCTAGAGCCTTCTTTTTATCTTCACCAAAATCTTATAACCATATTATTAATTCCTTTATATTCATCTTAAGCAAACACACACATTAATTTTACATATTAGTCACATATGTGTGTTTATTATCCGTTAACAACTTTTAACATACGTAAACTTGATTACCAATAATATATTTTTCAATCACATTATTGATTATAATCTTATTTACTTACGTGTAAAAATATTTCAAATTTCATTTGTTAACATTAATCTCATTTAATCACATATGTAAAAGTCCTACGAAATCTGAGGCTTTATATCCTCCCCTTTAAAAGAATTGCACCATCGCAATTTTCATCACATACAAGAATGGATACATGCTACTCAAGATATTAACAAGAAAAAATATGCATATATATAGAATACTTGATGAAATAACATATGAAATAAAAATGCATATTAAGTGACTTCACCTTATGCAATGATTGCACTACAGAAGATATTGACATGTAACCACTAAACTAATATCAACTCAGGGTATGACATCCAAACACTATCTTAGATCTCTTATGTATAGTCGTCTACATTGTTACTCCATTGTATGTTGACTAACTTCATGACTTTTGTCCTCAAATACTTTGTATCTCAGTTAACTATACGATCAGGTAACCTAAGCCCATCCAAATCGATCTTAATTTCTAGGTCCTCCAAATATATCGGTTCCATTATAAAGGTAGGATCATTTTCCAAAATGTGAAATATAGAATACATTATGCACAACTGATACTCTAGGCGACAATTCAACCCCATGGGCAAGTTTTATCATCCTTTCTAGTACCATCGAAGGTCCTACATATCGATGAATTGACTTCCCCATCTTACCAAACCAAACATTTCTCATTAAAGAAACCTTTACAAATACAAAGTCCCCAACTGAACTCTGAATTGCATGCCTTTGATCAACATAATACTTTTTCCTATCTTGCGCAACCTTCATCCTACCCTGAATAAGATTTATCTTCTTCATCACATCTTGAACCATATCGGTTCCAAGTACCAAACTATCACCAATCTTGAGCAAACATGATGGTGATTTACACGGTTGACTATATAATGCCTAAAAAAGGTACCGTGCCAATTCTAGACTAACAGTTGTTATTGAATGTGAACTCTTCGCATACTTTTGATCAACATAATACTTTTCCCTATCTTTCGCAACCTTCATCTGACCATGCATAAGACTTATCTTCTCCATCCCATCTCGAACATATCGGATCCAAGTACCAAACTATCACTAATCTTGAGCAAACATGATGGTGATTTATATAGTTGACTATATAATGCCTCAAAAGGTGTCATGACAATTATATACCAATAGCTGTTGTTTTACGTGAACACTATGAAATGAAAAGGCATCCCGAGAACCCCCAAAGTCAAGAACACATGCGCATAACAGATCCTCCAACACTCGATTCACCATATCCATTTGACCATCAATTTGTAGATGATAAGATGTACTCAAACCCAACACCATCCCTAAGGCATTTCGTAATTCTTTACAAAACTGACTCGCTAACGATAGATCTCTTTCATTAACAATACTGAAATCTCATGGAGTTTAACAACTTCCTTATCATACAAAGCACTCAAACTTAACACTGTTCTAGTTGACTTTACTGGGATAAAGTGTGTTCTCTTTGTTACACGATCAACTACAATCCATATAACTGTATTCCCTTCATCCTGACTAGGTAGTCCATTAATAAAACTCATAAATATTTTCTTCTATTTTCACTATGGAATTTCGAGTGGTTGAAATAATCCTTCTGGCTCTAGATTTTCACCCTTTATCAATCGACAATTTAAACCATATGTACATACATCCAATATCTCTTTTCATGCATTCCCACAATTAAACACACCTCATATCATGATAAATCTTTGTACCTCCTGAGTAAGCACTGAACGGTGACTCTGGTCTAGTAATTTTTATCTATTTATGTGAATATTGTTAGGACAAATAACAAGCACCCTTTCGTAATAAAACATGATGATCAATTTCAAAACCTACCAGACTTGCAAAATTGACACCCTTGACCAAATCATCCATAACCATAGCTAACAAGTATCTGCTTCTTTACTAGCCCCAATTATGATTGTACTATTTAGATATTGTTTTATCTATTATTGGTTGTAGATATTTAGCATTTCCACGACTTCACTATATATGAGACTGTATTATTAAGCACTTTGTTATATATGTCGGGTCACTGATGTACTTTGGTATTTAGCAATTATGACACTTCGGTTAACGTTTTCTTTCTATCTATGTCTCTTATTTAATCTATCATTTTAATATACATTATGTTTATCATATTATATTTATCATTTTTGGTTTGGATTGTAACATCAAGCTTCATGATCAATAGCTTTAATTTTTACTTTATACCTCTTGAAGCTCGTTATTTACGATATTCGTGATTAAATATGGTTTATTTGGCATCATTTTTAACTGGCCTAGTGCCATGTCTTTATATACAAGCTTGATATGTCACTGTTTATTTCTCCCAATCTCCTTTTCAATAATTTTCCTCAACTACCAAAGTCGATCAAATTAAATATAATATCAACTTCTGCAACACTATGTGCATATGTAGTCATGTCCTCAAAACCAACTTATCTCTAGTATAACCAACGAAATGATAAAACTGCATAGACTACATCAATTCTCTAAATAATCCTAAATATTATTGAGCATCACTTTCAATTTGAACCTCTATAACATTATTATCAACTATTGCATCATTGAATATTCCACCATCATTTCTTCTTATTAAAATAATAAAGACAACCTTTGTTGTTTTGTTACTCTTCCTTTGTCCCTACATTGGCATCATCCCCCAGAGGTTAGAACATCAACATAAATCATCAAATGTCGCATACCTGCTAGTCATAATACTTTAGAATAGAGGACACCATAACTTATGCTCTTCCCTTATTGCTTACCCTAGTCTCCAACTTATCCTTTCTTTAACCAAATACTTTGACAACCGAATAACTTAAACGCTCTCATTTCCAAACATCTTCTAAACCCTTCATGCATATGGTTGTAGAATGTGTGCATATTATGAGAAACACTACCATAAATAAAGCATCAACGTAAAATCTTGTTTTAATAGACTAGATCACTTTATAGAAAACTCTCTAACTTCCTTTAGATGCATAATGGTAGGCGAATTGTTTCAAATTCATATTGTTCTTCATTTTGAGAAATTTCAATTCTTTCATTGACTACATATCCAATATGATCTTCCACTTACTAAACTAAGCAAATGTCTCATAACAAAACTAGGATCTGATCCACTAAAATCGGTAACTACAATGGACATTGTTAGGTTCTCTTTTTAAAGCAAATAAAGATTATATACCTAAATGCCCTTCATCACAACCAAAGAACCCTTTGTTACTCTAAGACTCTCTCCGTCAACTATGATCTTCAAGCCACATTTGCACAACGCTTCTATTGACAACAATATACTATGCAACTTCAAATCATTTAAAAAATTTGATAGTTCAAACAACACCATTAAACATATGAATCCTCACAAACTCAACTTTGATCGTACATCAAGATGCATCACTACTAATAATTTATGTATTTGTGAATTGTCATTTTTATGCATCGAGCTATTTCTACTACTGAAATTACATACTTGTTCATGTAATTTCATCGCAATAATGTTTGAATCATTGATGGAGTCCATTTTTTTAAGACATCCAGGTAAATAGATGTTCCTTCTATTATATGGCGACAAATATTTAAAGGTATTCTAAAATGTATATGTTGCTTTCACATTTTGAGATTCATAGTCGAATCATCATATGATAATGCAAATTCTAGAAGTGATAACAAAGTACCCATCATTGCTATCTTTGGAGGGGTTTTTAATTTGTTCTGCTAATTTTTCCCTACTAGCAATATAAATCGAGAAATATACTTACCTAAATTTTCTTTATTATAATACTCAATTCACATACTTTTCATAAAAATTAAGTTCTAAAAAGATATTTGTTTTGGGGCTTTCTTGCCTAGCCATGGCGGATTGTCTCCCTCTCAATAATCTCCATCTCTATGATGAATTTCTTAACCAATATCAACCTTTGAACAAGGAAAGTAATACTTATATAAAATCTGCCAATACAAATCCATCATTAATGAAGATAGATATTAGACCGTGATGAACAAAAAGACAAAGACATCCATTCTCTCCTGAGATTTCAAAGGCAACATCAAATTTTCGAGAAGAAAGACAAATTTTGGCAACCAATATAGATTTGTTCAAAACCCATGTTTAAAATCAAATTAGAACCAAGTCCTCTTAGAATATTTTGAGCATATTCCCGATCACCAACAACAAAAATCAAATCAGGTCATGGAAAGATGGAGTTTTGAAGGAGCAAGAAAGTAGATATTTCGATCTATGGTACATCATAGCCATCTCTATCAACAAAAAATTGTTATGATCAAAGAGAGATTCTGCTAAAGAAAGAGAAACAATGGGATATCACTATTGTTACTTTTGTTATGGGACCGAAACCTAAATTTATTCATTTTAATTCCTACATTTTGAGAGCCTAGAAACCGAATAAAGATTTCAAAATGTTTTTAAGGGAAAATGGTTTCTTCTTGATCAAATTTGTAGATACTAATGACTGCTCTAAATCTTGAAAAATGGACCTTACTTCTTTGTTAGTAGGCTCGTCCTCATGAGGAGATGGTCTCCGTCTATTAAATTAGACAGAGACTTTCTTGCATATTTACTGATTTTGGTCAGACTGCCAAATATCAGTATAATCTATGGCATTAAGAAGCATTTAGTGCCATAGCAAGCATAAAAGGAACTAAAACTAGATGCAGCCACTGCTATGAAAACGAGATTCAATTATGCTCAAGTTTTATTGAGATAGCTGCAAATTTAGGCTTTCCAAAAGAAAAAATATATCACTTTAGAATGGAGAAATGATAAATAAAATATTGGTTTGAATGGGTTCTGCCTAAATGTGATTCAGGCATTTGTTTGAGCACATAATTGATCAATGTGGAATAAAAATAAACTGGGTTTCGAAGAACACAATATAACCAATGGTTGTTAAAAAAATCTCAGTTACAGCAGATAACAAAATGACTGCTATAATGGGAGAAAACAGTGAAAGTCAATCTGTATCACACATGGATGTTCAAATCCCAAATCAACATAATCAAGAAAGTAATATAAATCTTCAAGAAAGGAAAAGGCAATTTAACACTAAAAGTGCTGAAGAATGCAACATAATAAGCAAAGAAGCAAATGATGCCATGAGTATTACTAAAAGACAAGATAATGCAATCGAGAACAACAACATTCACCTACATACCTATATTGGTCATCTCACCACTGAAGTATTTGGAAAAAAAGTATCGAATCAGGCAAAAGCATCACAACCAGAGCAAGAAACAGATGCAATGGGTAAAATGAATAGGTCTTTGAAGCTGTACCTCCCCGACTACAGCTCCATGTTTAATTACAAATTAAATTAATCAAGATACCATTAATCTTTCTCGAAAGGCTGACAACTAAAATTTGTCAACCCTCAATGAAAAAGCAACAGGTTCAGACAATGATTTAACTCAAAATCTTAAAGTGAAGAAAACTATAATAAAATAGAGAATGAAATTACCAAAGTAGGGCAAGTATAATTACTAGTCTTTATCATCTTCTTATCAATGTCAATAATATCATGGAATATCATAGGCTTAATGCACTCTCAAAACAACTTGCTATCATGCATGTGTTAAATTATTATAGAACCTTCACCTATATTTCTTATTAGAAAATAAGTTAGACAAATTGAGTTATGAAACTTTTTGCCATTTACTGCATTATAAATGGAAAGAGATTAACAATATTTCCAAGGAAGTAAAGGTAGAGTTATTATATTATGAAAATCCAATATTTGGAATATGTTACAAACTATTATAATATGTTGTTTATAAACAATATATTTGAAAATACAGGTGGTTTAATAATCCAAATTACTACATTAAGTAATATTGAAAATGATAGAGACATTTATGGTCTAATCTAATTAATAGTAATAAAAATTGTAATACACCTCGGGCTATAATGGGTGATTTTAATACTAACTTGCATACATACGAAAAAAGTTGTGTACTGATCCCTTATAGAAAATTGGACAAAGTTAACAATTTTATACTAAAATAGGTCTAATCAAACCCAATATGTAGCAAAAAATACACATGGTAGTCTGGCGAATATAAAAATAAAAATGTAAATTAAATAGAGTTCTATTTAATAAAAAAATTCATAAACCAATTCCCTCCGTGTGTTTGTTACACAATTTGACAAAACGGTAGTGATCGTACTTCTATGATACTTAATCTAACTATTAGTCATAATAAAATTAATCATAATGTTCCTTTTAGATTTAAAAATGGTTACACTATGGAAAATGGTAGTAGGGATGTTTTTAAAGAGCATAAAAGTTTCATGTAATATTACAAAAAAAAAATTCAATTTAGTATGTTCCCCGAAAAGGGTGGACCAAATGTAAAATTAAAGGAACTGATATAATCATAAATTAAAAGATGAAGAACAAGAATCATAAAATAAAGTAGATAACGATCCAAATAATAATGAAAAGGCATTGAAAAATTAGAAAACTAATTAATTCTTTTTGGAAATTATAGATATAGGACAAAAACTTAAAGCAAAAAAGAAAAGTAGACAGGTTAACTAAAGGCGATGAATCAACCAAATCTTTTCATGCTAAAATATCTTGTAGAAGGCATGCTAATAACGTAGGAAAAGTTTTAATGATAAAGGGGAAATATTAATGATTTTGAAGGAATTGCAAATAATGCTATTAAACATTTTAAAGAACTTTATAACTGAGGTAGAAACAAAAAATTCTTTAGAATTCACATATAAGAATCTTTTGAATAATATTGCTAATGTAATTTATTAGCACTAGCACTATTATCCAATATTTGAATCGAGCCACTTCTTGATGGATCTGGACTTCGTGACGATGAAGGAATAGATCAAGAACTTAAAGGGTTGTCTGGAATGATGGAATGATGGAGCACAAGAAATTGGAGCAAGATTGGTGCAAGGCAAATATGGTCGATACCAACATGATTATAGTTGGTACCGAGATGATCCCATAGGGGACCCACTTGTGAACAAGTAGGTAAATCACTCTAGTACTTTGCAGAAAAAAATCTCGCATAGAAAAATCATGTTGGTGTGAACATGATTTGATGGAGCAATTTTTGAAATGAAGCTTGGAAACTTAAAGATATGGACAAGCATGGAGAAAAAGTGATGTGCCACCGAGTAAATTATGGTCAGTACCGACATGATTATGTTCCGTACGACATGATTTTTGTCAATAATTCCTTCCCGATCACACAGATTTGACTTCTACCTGATCTTATGTGATCTAGCGACTTTGATAAATGATTTTGCATATAAATTTGAGAGATGGGGTAACTAGAAAGTTCTTTTGAACTTTTGATCTTCACTTTCTTCTCTATAGCCTTAACTTTGCCACGAACTGCTGTCAAACTCGGGTTTACATAGTCTTTTAAATCTGAAACCTTGTAACTTGTTCTTTAATTATGTCAAACATCTTAATATAAAAATTAAAGTGGACTTAGGCAGTGATTTAGGCTGAACCATTATAAAAATTCTTCTATGTTTGTTATTTGTTCTCATTATTAATTTACTTACTCTGGTTTGTAATTAATCTGGGGTGTTGTGTCATTTTTTGGCCCAACAGTTTTTGTACTTTCATCGAGAAACGAGATTTTCGGGTGTAGATCTAGCTTAGAACTTTGAATTTGAAGTATCTAGAAGGTAGATCTAAGAATGTTTGTTGTAGATCTGAAGTTATTTGGATTTAGAAGACATATTTACATCAATACTGATAAGAAATGCCTCCAAAGAGAGATGCTTCCAAGTCTGGAGTGAATGTCAAAGGAGATCATGAAGGAGCTCATCATGCTAAAGAAAAAACAACTCAACCATTGTCTCTTCTAGGATCGTCATCTTAATCGGCTGAAGTCATAACAAGGGCTAAACAAGATAGAATGATGGTTGAGATGAATAGAAAGATGTTTGAAAATTAGAAGGCTATGATGGAAAAGTTATAGAAAGGCTCTGCCTTGATGTCCCAGCAACCTCAAAGGCATAGGCGAAGTCGTAGAGATTCGTCATCTTTAGATTTCAAGGAAGGGAGTTCATTTTTGTTTGATCAGAATCAAAGAGATGGAAAAAATAAAATGAAAAGAAAGGCTACTAAAACATCAAGGATACAAACTACAAGAGATATATTCGATTAGGCAAAGACTAATTAGGTCGGTGCCAAACAAAATCAACATTTTATAGTCGAGTTATCCAAAGAAGTGTGTGTGCTGATGATGCCATCTTACAATGGAACGACTAATCCAAGACATCATCTTCTTAAGTATGGATGACACATGGATTGTGCCCGAGCTACTGATGTGGAGATGTAAGTGATTACCCATCTTCTTAGACGGAGTTGTTGTTGACACAAAAAATGGATTAACTCTCAAGATTGAGCTGTAGGGAACCTATATAACCTAGATCTAGAAGGTAGTATTGAAAAGAAAAGAAAATATAACATGGATAGATTAGAGAGACATAAGATTTTTATAATGGTTCAGCAATCTCAGACCTATGACCACTTTACAACTTCAATTGATTGATTTGATAGGGTTTTTGTTGGATTACAGAGAATCAGATAGAGTATAAGTCACTAGTACAAAGGTTTGACAAGTACTATAGCTATGAACTGTCAAGTGTAGCTACCTAGTTGACTATTGTGTTGAGATAGGAGATGAAGAAGAGGCAATGCTTTCGCATATGGAGTTAGCAGAAACTAGATCTTTCTTTAGTTGTAGTTAGGTTGGTATTTACAAGCAAACAGAGGTAATGGGCTAGAAGCGTGCTTGCACTAGAGTCTGGTTGAAGGCCCAATGTTGTACAAGAGTAACCAGAGCAACATGACCCAAGGAGATAGGTCGGTACCGATCTATGTAACTTGGTAATGAGCTATAAATGTTGGTGCACAATCAACTTTGACTCTTTCTCTGCTCTTCTATCTTCTAGTTGATGGTTTGCAGATACTTTTCATTGACTTTTGGTTAAATCTAGTAATATTTCCTCTATCACTTCAGTTACCCTTCTTTCTTAGCTTTCTTCTCATCAACTTGGAATTGGTGGTCCATACTCCAGAAAAACTACCTGATCACGGGCAATTGGAGAAGTATGTTAGTAGTATGGAGTTTGGGAGATGAACAGGGGGAACTATAGATCGATACTGACATACCATAGTTGGGTACTGATCCATGTGCTTGGTTTTAAATCAAGTGAAAATCGAGATGAATATGGGGTTCAATGCACGAGTGTTCTTGTAGTGCCGCTTGCATTCCAATAATAGAGTTTGCCTCAAGAACAGTCATGTTGGATGATTCCATCAATATTCTTTTACTTTTTCTTCATTTCCCATGTTCCTGGAAATAAAAGTTTCCACGTCGCTCCAGGCAGCAGCTCCATTATCAATTATTCATCGATAATGGGTAAGTTCTGACATATAATATTATTACACGACACGACTCGTTTTTCTTGCACGAGCGAGCTATCTACACAAGATGGTATTTTCGCCGTATGCAGAACACAAGACTCGCACTTCATAGATTGACCCTTCTCACTTGCCCCGGTTATTGTTCGAAATCCAATTAGCCGACATACCTTGACATCCTTTGGACTTCAGGCTTTGGTCATATGGGTTTTAATTTAAATAAATCATACCTGATTGTGTTGAATGTTATGTTTCTTTGCATAGAAATACTCGTAGATCACCATACTTCAAGTCCGGTAGTGGTATATCTTCTCCTTCTGAAGCTGGATCCTTCATAGCTTAGGTTTTGCCTTTTATTCGAATCTTGGACGAGGAAAGAAGAGCAAGTAGGGATCCCCTAAAGTTTGGTGGTCTGTCAATCTTCCTTTCCGTTGTATAGTCCAAGTTGTTCCAAGCACCCTGCTGCTGGGGAACATTATGTGTAATATTTACTCCTCATTCATGTGTTTCTTATTCACGGAGTTACTCTGTCGCGAGCTCGGGAAATCGTGCGAGTTAAACAAGCAGGGAAAATTATTTAGTTTCCCTAGTCTTATTGTATTTCCATAATTGGATATTGGATCAGGAAAGTCCAACAATACCTGTTTTTGATTTTCTACAACTATCCTTACTATTCTTGACTGAGCATGTTCTGATTGGTCATCAATCTATCGTTGGAATCTGGTCAAGCGCTAGTTTCAATCTTCAGAAACTAGCACATAAATTATTCCATTCCGATTATCCTTCCTTTAAATTGCCTGCTTCCAGGGAACAATAGAATTCCTAACAACTGTCGATTACACTCTCCCAATATTGCCAATTTTCGAGCAATGGCAGATTCTTGTAGGTTGTGGCTAGAAGCCCGGTTGTGCATCGGTTTCTATCTCTAGCAGTTGCGATATCAATGACTCAACTCTGAGTCTTTTGGCACCAAGAGGTTCCTCTTGGTGTCAAGATCTTTGTGTTAACTGCTTCCTTAGTCCATTCGCCCTTTTCATTATGATCGTGGCGAAGGTCCCGCTTCGCCACCGATAGTCAACTTCAATAATAGCATATTTTTTCCTCTCTTCATTATTATTTACACACCGATGTTGTTATTTCTCAAATTTCCAATGTCCATGATCTGATTATTTTCCTAAATTCCATTGATGGGGCTTTCGGGATTTTCGTAAATCGCTGGAACTGGTCGCACTGCTTGGTATTGCCAGTTGCATTTTGATTTGTAGGGGGTCATAAATATTCGTAGTGAAGCACTTTCTTTGCTAATATCTACCCTTGGTGTAATCACCATTGTCGCCCTTACAGTCTTCCATGAGGATCGTCCTAGCTTTATCTTTTGTTACATGCCAAAGCGGAGGGTGGAGATTTCTCATATATAGCACTCCATCTTGTACCATGGACTGTGGCATTTTCCAAGGAAGTTTCTTTCGCTCATTCTTGCCACTTGAAAGAATTTCATTAGGAAAATAGTCCTTTATGGGATTCATTTACGATTCCACTTCCTTCGTGGTCTTTAGAATCTAGTAGCCAGCCCCTTTCTCTCGGAACCAAAAGTTTAATTCCTCGATTTTGACAACTACTTTTTATGAGACTGACCATCTCTGGGCAACTATTAAGTACCTAAAGTTCAGGGTCGGAGATCCAATGGTGCACCAGTTTCTATATCCGAAATTCAGCATACCGATGCTTCAAATCTGAAGATTTGTCCTTGATGTCGCCTTTTTTCTAAAATAGTTGATATGTGCAGGTTAGAGTCAATAGATTCAATCAATTCGAAAGCGAATACTTCTTCCTGACATTGCTAGTCTCCAGGCAACTTCATTTTCTTGAAGATTTTATGATTATAGTGTCCCGTATTGCCTACCATTGGGCGATGCCAGACCCTTGAATGCTAAAAGATGGTTCTTCCTGATGTTGTCAATCTTCTGGCAGTGTCAGATTCCAAGAGGTAGGGCTGAAGATTCAATCAAGATCCCGCTCTTGTCTCTAAAAACTAATGCATTGATTCCATTCTAGGGGTTTCTCCTTAGCATCGCCAATCTTCGGGTAGTGGCATATTCCTGCAAGTTGAGACCGAATGATCTGGTTGGGCCTTAAGTGGGTTATCGATCTTTCTCATCATCGCCTGACTTCAGGCGATGGAAAATTCCCGAAGACCTGGGTCAAATTATCTTATCGGTTCCTGGTTTGGTTTTAGGAACCTCCTCATTATCGCCGGTCTCCAAGCAAAATTGGTATTCAAAAGGTTAGGACATTTATGAGAGACTAGACATCCTGAGCAATTCGTATGAATGTCCTCAGTCTAAACCTACTCTGCATATGGTGAGTCTGATGGTTAGATTCCTAACTTTCCATGACTTTCCTTGCTTACATTCAACCATGCGCATCCCGTTTGGCCGCCAATGTTATCTCGGATGTTTTACCTGTAATAGGGTTCTTATCTCCCAGAACTAGTACTTTAATTACTTGATTCCAAGCATTATATTTTTGATGCTGCCAATCTTTGGGCTATGATCGAATTCTTCCAAGTTGATATCTTCAGCCAACGTCATTCTGGATGCATGTATTATGAAGATGCACCATCGTCTTTTGTCCTATCAAACTCTTCGATTGTCTGAGGTTGAGGATCCAATCGTGTTTCAGTTTTTATCATCAGAAACTAGCACACGAACTATTCAATTCTGTTGTTTTATCCTTGGTATTGCCTGTCTCTCGAAACTGTTAATTCCTGCAAGTTAGAGTTGAAAACTCAGTCGAGCACCTACTTCTATCTTTAGAAACTAGTGCATCGAAAATTTGATTCTGAAATTGCCTAATGGCATTGCCTATCTTCAAGCGATAGTGTGCTCCTACCAGTCTCTGGGTAGCAACGACTCTCTGGAAGTCGGTTTCTCTTTTCGACGTTGTCGATCTTTGGGCAATGCCGATTTTTAAAGGGTGAGGGGTCGATTTGACCTTCGACTCGGAGGTTAAGACCTTCCTGACATTGCTAGTCTTAGGGCATGCTGGTTCTTAAAAGGTTGGGGATTGATACGATACGTCGATCTAGCGGTTTTGAATCTTCCTTAGGTTATCTGTCTTGGGACAATGCTGATTCCTAAAAGGCTGGGGATAGATACGAGATCCAGCAGTTTATACCTCCCTGACATTGCCAGTCTTGGGACTATTTCGGTTCTTGAAAGGTCAGGGATCGATACGACTGATCAATCTAACAGTTTAGATCTTCCCAACGTTGCCAGTCTTGTGACATTGTCAATTCTTAGAAGGTTGAGGATCGATACGACTTGTTGATCTGGTTGTTTAAACCTTCTCGATGTTGCCAGTCCTGGGACAACAAAGGTTCTTAGAACTTAAGGATCGATATGACCCGTCAATCCGACAGTCTAGACCTTTTCGACATTGCTACTCTGAGAACAACATCGGTTCCCAGAAGGTTTTGGATTGATATGATCTATCGATCCGACAGTTTAGAGCTTCCGACATTGTCAGTTTTGGGACAATGCCAATTCTTAGAAGGTTAAGGATTGATATAACCCGTCGATAAGCGATGTAGACCTTCTCAACATTACTAGTCTTGGCACAATGCCCATTCTTATAAGGTTGGGGATCGATACGACTCGTCGATCTAGCTGTTTAGACCTTCCATACGTTGCCAGTGTTAGGACAACGTCAGTTCTCAAACATTTGGGATCGATATGAGCTATTGATTCGGTGGTTTAGACCTTCCCGCCGTTGCCAATCTTGGGACAATGCCAGTTCTCAGAAGGTTGGGGTTCGGTAAGACCAGTCAATTCAACGATTAGTGAGTCTACACTCCTTATCCATCATTCAAGGGCAGAGTAGCGTTTTCTCGGCTATGCTACCGATTGCGCAGCACATGAGTTTTTCTTACTAGAACACAGTTCCATTGGTTCAAGAAGCCGATTTTATTCATGAGTAGAAGAAATGGAAAGCCCTTCCTATTTACAATTCCCCCAGTGTCCCTAAGAGGCTTATTTGCGTAAGGAAATTGGATAACAAAGAATGAAATAGTATTATTTTAGGTTGCTGCTTCATTCCTGGTAACTGGCTAGCTTGAAAGTTATTTGATAACCACTCTTTCATTAGCTCACCTCACCACTATTTCATTAGCTCACCTAGGCCTCTATCCGCTGGGTTTAGCCAGCTTTCCTTGGTCTGGTAGACCCTAGGGTCTTGTAGTTTCTCCATCATTCCGTGGTTCCCTAACATACTATTGGAGTTTTTTATTCGTTATCAGCTCCTCAATTAGATTCCTCAAGTGTTGGCATTCGTCAGTATAATGCATGCACGTATCGTGGAAGTGTCTATACTTCCTGGAACGTTTCTCCCACTCCATCGCTTCCCTCCAAGGTGGCGTCCCATATTGCTCAGTTTCCACAATATAAGACATATATTCCCTGACGTATCACTCATGGGCATGTAATCTTCCAATTCGAAGTCCTTCAGATGTTTCACATTTGCGTTACTCCTGTTACCAAAGCTTTGATTTCTTTTCTTTTGATTACCAGAATTTCCAAAATTTTCTACGATGTTACTCTAGATTGCTTCGTTCAATTGTTCACCACCAACCTCTCTTTCGGCCAGTCCTGCTTCTTCCAATCACAGGAACTAATTCACCTTTCGGTGAAATTCTTCCATAACAGCGATGTTGAATCGGTTCAAGAAAGCTTTAAGAGACTCCTTGGGTCCTTTAGACAGGCTAGATAGGGACAAACACATCCTTTGGTTGGGCAGGATGGAGCCTGAACTGCTCCAGGAATTTCTTAGCTAATTTGTCAAACGTAGAAATAGACTTCGGTGCAAGCCTAGTAAAGCATATGGAAGCGACACCTTTCAATAAGATAGGGAAACATCTGCAGCGAACAACATCCGTAGCACGTGCTCCATCCATATGCCATTCATATTTGAGTAGTGTTGAGTTGGATCAGTAGTTCCATTTTAGGATGACATTGTTGGCATGGTAAACTTTCGGGGATATTCTTCTCTCAGAACATTTTCAATAAATAGGGTTCGACCTGGCATGGAACCCCAGTCTTTATCTTTCATGCCTCTACTTTCTTCCACCAACCATTTGATCATGTGAACGATGTTCTCCTCGCTGGCGTTACAATCTATAGGTCGACTGTCAATGGCTACATCAAGTGTTTGACTCCACAAATGGTCATGGTGTACCGATGATGTCTAGTTTCTCGAATCTCTAGGAGAACTACTACTGTAAAGTTCCATTAGCATTCGGTGGTCTCACTGTAGCAGTGTGTACTATAGCTCCAGTGTTTTGTTCATTAACACCAGTGCCCAATTTAAAATCTTCATCGTCAAATTTCAAGTCCTCATTCTCATTAGATACATCCATAGCATCAACTTCCCGAGCATATATTTCACTCGATACCGAGTTGTCTCGTCTCGATGTTGGGTTGTTTCCTTACAAGAGAAGCACTCCTACTTCCTCCCACAATAGCTCCAACAACTCTTGCAGTTACTTCCTTCTGCTTTTTCTTTCCATCTCTTTTGTTTAGGACAAAAAGAAAAGAGTACTCGTGTTCTATTGTAGGAGAAGTTTCTCTCCCAACTCTCCTAGTAGTTCAAGGATAAAGATTGAGCAAAACGTCCACATTGTCCATGACAGCTTTTTGGTTACCTGCCATCTTCGGGTTGATTTTATGAATCATCTTATCAAACTCTCCCCTGATTATTACTTTGTGCTGAGAAGAGGATCCCAGAATTGCCTGCTAATTATTTACTTTAGTTTGGTGAGCATTCCCTTTATCACCATCGACCGTGGCTCCTAAGAATCTATTGGATCTTCTTGCTACCATGCCTTTTTCTCAACAACCCTTTAATTTCTTCAAGCAGTTTTCTTGAATCTAAATTTTGGATCTATGCAATCCAAAATAGAGAGCTAGATATAATCATGGATTTGGTTTTCTTATTGAAAGCACTAAAATGTTGACGCCAAAAATTGATCATCACCAAAGATTAAGTTGTAGGAGACCTGTATGACCTAAATCTAGGAGATAGTATTCAAAATAAAAGAAAATATAATAAAGATAAAATAGAGAGACAAAAGATTTTTATTGCGTTTCGGCAATCTCTTTTTATGTTGGGTTACAAAGAATCGGAGAGAGTATAAGTCATTAGTATAAGGGTTTGACAAGTTCTTTGGCTATAAACTACCAAGAGTAGCCTAGGTGACTATTGTATGGAAGTAAGAGACGAAGAAGAGGCAGAGCTTCCACATATGAAGTTAGTAGAAACTAAATCTTTCTTTAGTTGCAGTTAGTTAGTATTTATAGGAAAACAGAGGTACTGTGTCAGAAGCTTGCTTGCAATGGAGTCTAGATGAAGGCCCAATGTTGTACAAGAGAAACTACCAAGAACCAAGGAGATAGGTCAGTATTGATCTATGTAGCTTAGCACCGAGCTATAAGTTTTGGTGCTAAATCAACTTCGACTCTTCTCTGATCTTCTTTCAATTAGTTGATAGTTCCAAACCTTTTTCATTGACTTTTAGTTTATTCTAGTAATCTTTCCTTTATCACTTGATTTACCCTACTTTTTTGGTTTCCTTCTCATCAACCTTTGAACTGATCGTCTATACTCTAGAAAAAACATTTGATCAAGAGCTATTAGAGAAGTGTACAAGAAGTATGGAGTTTGGTAGATGAATAGGGAGAGAACTATAGGTCGGTACCGATATATCATAACTCGGTATAGAGCTATGTGCTTGTCTTCAAATCTAGTGAAAATTTCCCAAGTCACTTTTCTAGCTCTTTTAAGTGCTTTTCCAATTTTTTGAATCATTTCATCTTCATCTTGGCCTTCTAAGTTCATTTGAAATCTGCTTCGGGCCGATCTCTGCTTTGCTTCAGAATGCGCTTTAATCCAACTCGGTGCCGGCCTACATTGGTTCGATCCTTGCTGTTTTAAGATGCGCTTCATGCTAGCTCGGTACCGACCTACATCTAACTAATCCTTGCTTTGTTTCAGGACGCACTTCAGGCTAAAATGCGACTTTCTAATTTTCAACTATGTATGTCTATTTTTTTTCTTTTTCTTTCCTTTTTATGTTTCCCAAGTTCTTGGGTCATTTCTTCATCATTTGTTCGTCCAGTTCGATTGTTTAAGTCTGTTCGAAGACTATGGGAAATTTGGCCATAACAGTTGCCACGATGCGATTCACTCGGCTTACATCAAGTCCATATCGTCTTTTGACCAATTAGTGAAGAAGGTTTTAGAGCAATTAAGAATCCATACCGCTCGACCGAAAGATGCGTCCTTGTCGAGTGTCCATTAGAGTTTCATAGGGACTCTAAAAAATATCTTAAAGCGATCTAATGCTGCAAAGACAGAAGTAAGTAATATGAAGGAAGAGATTGTCATGATGGTATTGATTTAGGGAGTTTACCCTGATACGGACTTTGGTAGATTTCTCAATAGAAGCCATCCACATACCATAGAAGAGTTTAACTTAAAGGCTTCCCAGTTTCCGCTTTTAGAAGAGGCAGACCTGGCCACAGGACCAATTTATGGTAGAGGATCAAATGATGTAGTACAAAGCAATGTTGTTACCAAAAAAAAGTGGTGATAGTTCTGGAAATGTGATTATGAATATTGGAAATAATAATGCGAATAGGCAAAAACCAAGGCACTACTGGGAAGAAGCAGGACACCAAGAATCACACGAGATATATAAGATCGGCAGATTACACTCCCTTGAATGATTCCATTGAAAAAATCTTACCATGCTATGCAAGGAACTAAAAATTATAAGAAGCTGCCTTAGAGGGTGACAGTTGAGGAAGAAAGGCACCTAGGAAAGTTTGTCGCTTCCATGAAACACATGGGCACAATACCAATGAGTGCCAACATTTAAGGCATATAACCGAAGGCTTGTTTAGAAAGAAAAGGCAGTAGTAATATGTGAGGAATTCATAGGCTGGCGGACAAATGAATAATCGACCCCAGGGGTAGAATACTCAAAAGGATCGGGTTAGGCCCAGTAGAGAAGGACCAAGATAGTTTGAGAGAAGGTTTGTTACAAATACTATATTTGGATGACCTCATCCAACATAAAAATGATGGAATGAGATGGAGAGATATGGCAGTTCATTGAGGCATATGCCTCAAGAAACATGCTTTGCCATAGAGGATGGGACTCTAACAAAGCAACAGAGGACAATGAATGACGACGTCATTTTCAAGAATAAAGATGCGAACGGGATCGAAGCATCGATGCTTGACCCCATGCTGATTACAGCCATTATAGGGCCAACAGGCGCATCGATTTTTGATTGATTGTGGAAGCTCGGTTAATATTTTTCTTAGAGAAACTTTTGATGGAATGAAAATCAAAGAGAAGGGTCTAAAGGCTTGTATATCTCATAATTTGAAATTTATCGAAGAGTTTAAAGAGCTTATTGGCTGTATTGACTTGTCTATGGAGTTAGTTGAAGGAGACCACAAGATAGTGCGGGTTAAGAAGTTTATTGTTGTATATGGATCTTTGGCCTATAAGGAGACCGCCTAAGCTCTGGCTTAGGTCCTATAGTAAGTTATACAAACCTATGGACCTCCAAAATAAGCTAGAGGATGCGAAGGCGCCACCGGTGGAGCTGAAAATCAATATCCTAATCGATGATGATGATCCCACTCGGATTCTCAATATTGGATCTCAACTCGACATAAAGACGAAAAGGAGCTGGTAGGTTGCTCTAGGCAAACATGGATGTTTTTTCTTGGAAGCATTTCAATATGTATGGAATTTATTAGAGATAGAGTGTCATGTACTGAATGGGGGGCCAAGATACCCCTCTAGTCAAGTGGCGAAGATGCAGGCTTGGTTCGGAGTGATCTACTGCACTGGAAGAAGAGGTAGATAAGCTAAAAGAAAATGGCTTCTCCCTATTGCATTATACCTTGAATGGGTATAAAATCTTGTATTGGTCAAGAAGCAAAATGAAAAGTGACAGATGTGCATTGATTATTCAGACTTGAATAAAGCATACCCGAAAGATAGTTTCCCATTATCGAAGCTTAACCAACTTGTGGATGCAATGGTTGGGCATGAACTGCTATCCTTTATATATGCATACTCTGGCTAAATTAGATAGAAATGCATGTTCCAGATCAGGAGCATACGAGTTTTATCATTGATTTGAGGTTGTATTATTACCGAATGATGCCATTTGGTTTGAAGAACATTAGAGCCACTTATCAGCGACTGGTTAATACAATGTTCAAAACTCAAATCGAACGAACAATGGAGGTTTATATGGACAATAAGCTTGATAAGTCACACAAATAGATGAATAACATAGACTATCTCTCAAAGATGTTTGATGTTCTTTGGAAGTATGGAATGAAGCTAAATCTACTAAATGTTCTTTTGAAGTTGCATCAGACAAGTTTTGAGTTATATTGTAAACTCAAAGGGCATTGAAGCTATCCCAAAGTAGATCAAAGTATTGAAAAAGGTTACTGCCTCAAGAAAAAGGAAGGAGATGTAAAGTCTGAATGAAATATTTTTCGCACTGAGTCGATTCATCTCGAAAGCGACGAACAAATGTATACAGTCCTTTGATGACCTCAAGAAAGAAAAAAATTTCTAGGTGAACCAATATCAGGAAGGTTTCTAGAATTTGCTAGAGCATATGGAAGACCACCAGTTTTGTAAAAGGCTTTGGAAGGAGAAGATCTGTTATTTACTTACCAGTATCTACTTATGCATTGAGTATAGCACTGGTACGTGAGGGATCCAGTGGCCCATATATTTTATCGGTAAGCGGTTCACCAAAGTAGAAAAAATTATCTAAAGTTAGAGAAGTTAGTGTACTACTTGTTGATTGCTTCAAGGAAGTTGTGGCCATACTTCTAGGCTCACCCGATAAAAGTACCGATTGATCAACTTTTGAGGCAAGCACTACATCGACCCAAGACTTCGGGTAGATTGCTAAAGTATGTTATTGTATTTGTAAACCACTTCACAAAGTGAGCTAAAGCAGAACTGCGGACCATGATCACTATGAAAAAATCGATCAACTTTGTGGTAAATAACGTCTTGTGTATATTTGGAGTCCTAATGAGGATCATTGTTGATAATGGAACTTAATTCGATAGTGTCGAGTTTGAAGACTTCTGTAACCGTTATCGAATTGAGAATCGCTTTTCGATGGTAGTACACCTATAGGAAAACAGATAGGTGGTGGCGGAGAACAAGATCATCAAATATATCCTGAAGAAATAATTAATAAGAGCCAAGGCAATTGGGTTGATGAGTTACCACTAGCATTGTGGGCTTATCAGACGACTGTTGATTTGCTTTAGCCAATTGAGCTGAGATCATGATTCTAATTAAACTAGAAGTCCCTTCTTATTGAAGAATGCATTATAATCCAAAGATGAACAATGAACTATAGCTTGAGTCCATCGACTTGGTCGACGAGAAATGAGAGGAGGCTGAACTGATGGTAGCTTCCCACCAGAAAAGAGTAGCAAGACATTTTAACGCTAAGGTCGAAAATTATACCTTTAAGATAGACAATCTTGTTTTAAAATGGGTCTTTCCTAGTATGGGGCACTTTTTCTGAATTGGAAGATCCATATGAAATTGAACAAAAGCTTGGAGAATGAACTTTCAAGTTGCCGACTTTTGATCGAATCCTTATTCTATAGGCGTGAAATAGCAAGCATCCACATCACTATTTCGCTTGGAGTTATTTATTCATTGCAATCTTGATTAATAGGATGAGATGTAATAAGGAAGAAACTTCCATTCTTTTGTTTATAATTTGGCATTTGGGATTAATGGAACCATATTCTTAATAATCTAACTTTGTGTCGTGTGATTAGCAGCAGAATCAGACATTCTGTTTTTTTTTTAAACCAGATGTTTAGTACCCAAAGGTAGGTATTGATGAACTCCTCCGATCCATGATTGGGTTGGAGTAATAAAATCGTACTAGGGTCGATCAGGAAATTTTCCTTACACATCTATTCTTTGACCGGTGCCAGAAGATTGGCCAAGTAAAGGGTTGATGCCTAGAGATGGGCATCCAAGACACCATAATCTAGAGATAGGAACCAGTGTAGAATTATATCTTTTTACATAAACAACCACACTTACAACCTAATGGGACACGCTCGACTGAAGATAAGCGAAGATGATCGATGAACGTTTTTTAACCAATACCCAGAGATAAGCAAGGTCGAAGATGAATGCCAAGAGATAGGGATTTGAGACACCGATCCCCTTATGGGTTGCTTGGCAGGTTGTTTTCTGGTGGTAGCCTTTGTCTCCTCCTCATCTTCTTCTTTCTTTATAGAACTTCCATCATGGGAGAGACTTCCTCCTTAGTTATCCAATTTGGGGGATTTTGGATTTTTCAAAGGTAGGGTCGAAGGCTTTTGAGAGACAACACCACGACTTTTGGGCATCTTGATTTAAGAGAAGGGATCTTAGGAGTAATATAGATTTTCCAGGACTGGTTAGGAGCTTCTCTGTTTCTAACTCCATCTTAACTTTGATCTTATCAAAATCGAGCTTCAATCTCTATGCTATTGAAATTGATTAAGGGTCCTTTGCATTGATGATCGAGCTTCAATCTCTCCGCCATCGTAATTGACTAAGGCTCCTTTACATTTGCAATAGATCTTCAATCTTTCCGCCATTGAAATTGACTAAGGGTCCTTTGCATTAACAATTGTTACCTCCTTGTCAAGAAAAGCATCAATGTCTTCCATCCCATCCAACGCCCCTATTTTCTATGAATCTATTTTTAAGCCAGAGATGGAGGGAGGAATTAGAGGAATGAATGTCATAGTAATGAAGGTAGACATTGTTGTGATAGCACTTCGACCTGAAGCGTGCGTAGCTGGCGGGGGAGGAGGCAGCAATGGATGACTTGTAACTTGACAAAAAGAAATGTATAGATTAGTGAAGTCCTCAAGCGAGAGTTGAAGTTTCTCAAAGACCGGATAGACTAGAGATATACCTTAACCACCTGAAGTATCCCTTAGTGGGGACTTGACAACCTCTCCCTCCTTTAGAGTAGGTCAGATCAATTGAACAACTGGAGGAGTAAGAGGTGAAGTATAAGTGCCAGATGCCGCGAGGATAGATGTTTCAATTATGGCGGCCTTAGAAATGGTCACCGTAGAATTAATGATGTCTTTTAAGGGTCTTTTAGGGGCTGGAGTGGAAGTTTCCACATGATCCGACAAGCTGGGACCAGCTTGTGCCCCATATGCTTTGTCCCTTTGTTGTAGCGTTTGCTGCCAAGATTTTCTTTCCCTTTTCCATGACCACCATGTCATCTTCGTCAGAAAATGTCGCTTTCAAATACTCTTCTTCAACATCATGGCCAAATTTCTTCACCCTATGCAGAATTTCCTACCAAGCATAGGCAAGTATTGTCGGATATCTAAAACCAAGCCACTTCAAAATTTTCATTTCTATTACCTTCGCAAAGAATTGGAGAAGAGTAGCTACACATTTTTAATAGCCTTTTCTTTGATGTTTCCATTATCCTCTTTGACGCAAGCTAGCTCGACTTGAATTTTTTGATTTTGTTTCAGCTTTTATCTCTTCTTTGACTTAAAGCACCGCAAATTGATATTCATTTTCTTTGATCTTATTTTCAAGTTTAACATATGTGGCGTGTGCGGTCTTTAGTTGTGTGCTTATGATCAAGTTATCTTATGTGTGATCCCTGTATAGTTCAGCTATCCTTTCTTGTGAATCCTTGGCTAAATTTTATTTCTCATCTCTTTTCTTTAAGATTTCAGCTAGTTTTTTATAGTAAGCTTTGCATATTTTGTTGTGGTTGGCCCTCTCTGAGTCGAGAGAACAGATGATCAGCTAGTTGGCTGATTAACATTAGATAGGCCTTGGCAAGCTTTTTTCCACTCAAACCGCTACTCCATGACCTCCTTAAGTTTATCAAGGTCTTTGTTAACTTCACTACTAGAAAAGTCATTGATGTTGCAATCAAACATTGCCTCCTCCAAATAGAAGCTAGGCCGAGTCACTTGCATCTTTGTGTAATAGCAACAGATTGTCCTTCGGGAGGCGGAGAAGGTGCAATATGACTTGAAGAAGTTTCATTACCAGCCCTATGGGACTGCAGCGATAGTGTAGGACTAACGGCTTTGGATTGTTAGGAAGTAGAAATAGTAGTAGTAAAGGGCAAAGATGGAGGAGGAACCTCCTGATGGGAAGATTGTTGTTGCAGGGGAGAATAGGAGTAAGGACATTACAGTGGATGGGAATCGATATCACACCCAAAATTGTCGTGCAATCCCCATTATTCTTCTTGGTGGTGCTATTTTCTCTCGGTGTCACATCATTGCTACTCTTCACGATGGTGCTCCCTTTCTTCTCCATCTCATCGCTCGTGTACTTATCTTCTTCTCTTAGAGTTTATTTCTTGGTAAGAGCTAAGGCATTGATAATAGGCCTTGAGGGTAAAAGAACTGTGCTATTTTGTGCCTACATAGAGTTTTCTAAAACGTTGCCTCCCTATTGTACTAAAAAGAAGAAAAGTTAAGTCAGAACTGAGGCACTGGATTAAGAACCGGTGCTAAGTGCTTAATCTCGTGATCCTAGGAGTATGTGAAGTGATGACATTTCTCTAAGTTATCTATGATCATGTTCGAGGGCTCCCAGTGAGGGAGTTTCATTACCCTCGGCGACCTCAAGAGTGTTCCTTGAAGGGAAGCTAAATTCACGGGGACTGGTGTTAAGAATATCTTTATAGTTTATCCCTCAGAACCTAAGGTAGACAGGTTTCAAAGATTACTCAAAGAACCAAATATGTTGTCAGAAGAGCCAACGGGAGGAGTTGATTCTTCGACTGCTCGAGGCATGGCCCGGGTGTAAGTTATGAAGGTTCGATGACTAGTCGCTTCTATGACAATTGTACTACACTATCAGCACCCAGTATAACCTATATGATGCACTTCAATGGTATCCGACCATTGTAGGATGATTATCAAGAGTGTAAAGTAATAAACAATCAAAGAACCTATCGTATTTCTCGTAGTGAAAGGATAAAATATAACAGTTATTGACAGATATAAACAGGCAAGATGGTAAATATAATTAGATGAACCACAAAAATGAAAGCGTAGAGATCCACAGGTCATACAACATCGGTGATAGAGTTATACATCAATAATAATAATCCATATAAACCGTATTTAAGTAAATAAGACACTAGTAAGCTCCATAGCAATGCACAATGGGATGATAAGCAATAATAGCTAAATGTAGTAATACATAAGAGTGTAGCCTCCAATTCGACTCTTGTCTAGCTCCACATTATCACCATACCTGATATAGCTAATCCACTCATTTAAGAGTACGTCAAAGAATATGGAGCAAAGCATAAAATCGTGAGTCAGACAATAGTTTGGTGTGAGCTGTAGGAAATCCCAAAATACTATAAAGTCACTATAATAGGACAATAGTTAGCACATAATAAAAAATATGGGCTACTCTACATCATAATCATCATGTGTGCAATATACATCAAAGTGTGTGGGGGGTGTCCAGATATCTATGTTAATAATATCTATGTCATTTGACATCCCTAATCAAGCAAAGCAAACATAGAATCAATCATCCATCCTCACATTCACTTAGCACATTGGCTATGTGATAATTCAAACGACCCCATCCTTGGTCAGAGACTACTTAATGTCCTGGTTCCTTGGTAGCCGAATCCATTCCACTCAATACTCCAGGGACTACCCATCCTCGTAGTCTAAGGTAAAATAGAACTCCCATTTGAAGATCCAGGGCCTATCCTCGCCCAAATGAGCATCCTTACATAACCTTGCTTTACGAGTACCCATTAAAACCTTTGAATATCCACAATTCCTTTGCATTCATCATCCATAATAGAACTCGTCCTCCCTCCATTTCATAAATTCTCATCCTCGAAATCCATAGTAGAGTCCGCCCTTCCTCCACCTTACAAGTTCAAATCCTCGGGCTTAACCTTATGGAATTCTCTTACAACTCCGTTCCTCGAGTTGTTAAATACAAAACAACTCTAGATATCCATCAATAGTCATAAATACTCTTCTTGTTCCAAAACATTCATCTAGAAGTCACTTAGGTATGGCACAAAAACCTCATGCCCTAAGCCTTGAAGTGAAGCTATCTCATCAATGAAGCCATCACTCCCCATCACCAAGCTATGAATCATCGAAGTCCATGATTCAATAGCAAGTTGCATAACTTGGTGTCCATCTAGGCCTTGGCCATACTTGGTTAAGAAATTAAGTTGGCTTGAGCCTGAAGTAAACACGGACTGAAGTTCTCATACCTAGAACCCGAAGCAAGCAAGCAAGAAACACAGAGTAAACTCTATTTTTCCCTCGCCACCAAACTAAGAACCACTGATCCATACACCCAAACCATACACCATCGAGATATGCCACAACTAATTATGCTCCGTTGAACCATAATTCGGTGCTAATCTAAGGCCAGCGAACCATGTACTTAGCCAAATCTTTAGCTAAGTCCTTTAGTCCCCAAGTGAACCTTACTTCCTCTATACTGACTCGAAGTAAATTTCCTTTAGACTCGAAGCTCTAGCTTCTGGAACTCGAAGCAAAGCATTTCACCGATCCAACCCCATCACTCCTATAACTGATCCAAGAAACTAAGCTATTTGCTTCAAAGTAAACATGAAGCTAGCGGCTCCCGAACACAAAGTAAACATCCCCAAAGCTTGAAGTAGCAACTCTGCCACTCCAATACTTGAATCCACTACCGACCAAATTTTTCCCATATCTTGAGCAAACAAACTCCAAACGACTTGAAACTTGAAACATAGCTTCATGGGGCCTTCCTTATCACTCCAAACAACTTGCGCCAAATTTGCACGATGTCATCTCTCAGATCAACAATGAGTTACTATTCTTATTTCTAACTCGTCATTAGATCGACGGTTTCAACCAAACAAATAATCTACATATAAGAATTTAATATATACCGTATATCCAAACAAGAAAGCATTCACATACATAAAATTAAAGCTTAGATATATAGGTAAGAAAATAATGAGGATCCATAAGAACAAGTGAGATTCATAAGAACATATTTTCATGAAACATCATGAAATCGTTTGTTATTAACATATGAAATTAGAAATAGTTTACATGTTTTAAAGCTCGAAAATCATTTTAAGACATCATTTCTAAGTATATAATGAATAATTAGCAAGCAGAGAGTTCCAACCGCCCATCTAAGTCTAAAGAAATCCAAAAAGAGAATGAATCCCAAGATGAACAATAAATCTAAGGTGTCTCTAATAGTAAATCCTCAAATACAAGTGCTAATTTCGTTAATCTCTTCTCAATGACAGGATTTGGCTAAAGTAACGTTTAGAGAAGGTTTTAGGCTTAGAGAATGTTAATAATAGCTTCTCTAATTATTTTAGGAAGTGTGAAATGACAAAAAGCCTCATCGTCCCCTATGGATGCTAATCTAGAAAAATGCTTTGGGCATAGCAACTAATCTCCATATTTATCCACTAAGCTGGTCAAAACCAATGGAAACAACAAATCGCCAAATCCCCTAAATGGTAAGTCCATTTTTCTATTATGACCACTTTAAGGAAAGGAAAACCATCATCTAAGTCAAATGGAAGTGGTTCCAGATCCTATCTCAACTCCTGTAAAAAATTATAGGCTTTGCAAGAATTCTTGGGTTCAAACCATCTGACAAAAATTTTAAGGATGGAAATGCCTTTAGTAGTCATTTCCCAAAGTTATAGAATCGTATGACTCTATATAAAAAATATTAATATTTTACGATCCTTCGATATGTAAAATATAAGTCATTACAGTCTCCCCTCTCCCCTTAGAAATTTCACCTCCAAGATCCCAAACAAATCAACAGGATTACCTCGCATGCCTAACAATCATATACAAGCATATGCAACCATCACACATCAAACATGCATAAAAAATATCAATCTTTAAAAGATAACATTTAAGCCCAGACAAGCATGTAGGATACTTCACTAAACTGTACTTTATGATAACATAAGGAAAAATAAAAGCGATAAACCAAAAGTCTTACCGAGTAAAGAGCTCCGGATAAGTTGTCCTCATACTCCCTTTGGTCTCCCAGGTGCAGTCGTCTTTGCTTTATGTCTACTAAACCTTCACCCATTTCATCGTTTTCCACTTGTGTTGTTTCATATCGCATCTAACAATACGAATAGGGTACGAGTTATCAAAACTTCTAGCTCAACCTAGATATCATCTAGTTGATCTAATGTGATGTTCATGCTTGAGTTATGCACCAACTTTCACAAGTGAGAAACATGGAAAAAATTGTGCACTTCCTCCATTCTTGGAGGTAAGTCGACTTTATAAGCAAGGTTCCCAATCCTCTCTAGTATCGGAAAATGACCAAAGAATTTTGGTGCTAGCATGGCTTTACTACCAAACCAAATTACATTTTTCGATGAAGAGATTTTGATAAACACCAAATGGCCGTAGAGAACTCCAAATCTTTACATCTCTTATAAGCGTAGCTTTTCTTTCTATTTTAAGCGGCTTTCATCCATTATCGAAGGATCTCTCTCTTCTCCAAAGTTTCTTTAATCAAATTTGGCCCAAGTGTTAGGTTTTTGCCTGCATCCCACCGACACAAAGGAGCATTACACGGTCGGCCATAAAATGCTTCGAATGGTGCCATACCAATAATGGACTAACAACTATTATTGTATGCAAACCCACAAGATGTAAGTGATTATACCTTAAGCCCCGAAAGTCAAATATGCAAGTCTGCATGAGATCCTCTATGATACAATTCACTCTCTGGGTTTGGCCGTCAGTTTGAGGGTGGTAAGCTGTACTCATATGCAGCTCTATCTCCAATGCCTTCTATAAGTTCTTGCGAAACCCACTAGTGCACAATGAATCTCAGTCACTCACAATGGTTTTTGGCACACTATGGAATCGCACTATCCACTTTACATACAACTCAGCCAATTTAACTGCCATTTACCTTTACTTAATGGGTATAAATCTGGCATTCTTGGACAATCATAAACTATGACCCAGATATTGTCATACCTTCCTCTAGTCCATGGAAATCCATTGACACTTATTGCCACTTCCACTGGAGAACCTCTAATGGCTACATCAGACCATTAGTCTTCTTCTGCTCCGCTTTCACTAGTTTGCAGTTCATACAATTCAAGATAAATGTCCCAACATCCTTCTTCATCCCTTTCCAATAATAGGTATGCTTCATTTCAGGTACATCTTATTACTGCCCGGATGGATTGTCAATCTCAAATAATGGCGCTATCATAGCACCTCATCTCTCAACCCATAAACATCAAGTACGAACATTCTTTCATCTTTATGGAGCCAACTATCTTGGTGGAATCCATATTGTATCGTCTCTGCGAATTCTATTCCATCTTCAATCTTAGCAATATTGTTTGCTAATTTGGCATTATGTCTTTGACAATTACCGATCCACTCAATAAGAGCAGGTCTGATAGTAAAGCTTGCCAATATCCTTAGCCCATTTCACACAACGGTCGAAAATCATAACCAACAATATACCATAACTGCGTCCACTCTAGGAACATAGCTCGCAATCTAGCATGACTCCTACCCAATGCATTGGCGACTTCATTTCCTTTTCCCTGCATATAGAAAATGTTAAATTCATAGGATGCTAGGAACTCTAACCATCGCTACTAGTGAGGGATAAGATCCTTTTGGAAAGAGAGGTACTTGAATGATTTATGGTCAGTGAATAACTCGAACCTCTCTCCTAAGAGATCGTGCCTCCAAATCTTCAGTGCAAACACGATCGCTGTTAATTTCAAATCATGGGTATTTTTTCTCAAGTGATTTCGGTTTTCGGCTAGCACATGCAACAACTTTGCCCTTCTGCATCAACACCGCGCCCGATCTGGTACCATAAGCATTGATGTATACCACTATCTCTTCATTCCTGCGTGGAATGGTCAATAATGGTGCACTTTTGAACCTCCCTTTTAGGCTCAAAAATGCCTGTTAATAGCTTGCATCCTAAGTAAAAGTCACGCGGCTATGGAAAATTTTTAAAATCATTAAACAATTTTCACATTCCATTTCAAAACATTTCAAATTCATTATATCATCCCAAATTCGAGAACCACGTTCATAGAAAATATAATTATTACAACATATGCCAAGAGCGATATATGAAGGTACCCCCTTGGATGATTAGAGTATACATACATATATATATATATATATATATTTGGGAAATTAAATAACTTTTCCTTTACAATAAAACACAATGGAATTAAAATAAAAAAGAAATCCTGCTAGCTAGCTTGCCTCTTGCATGTCTCCAGAAGCTTATTCGTCTAAGGAGAACCTGAAAACCTCACCTCTCAAACTACTCAAAGTTAATTGAGCACTTGAGAGTTTAAGGAGAAAACATAAACTTCGAGTAGACATAAAGCCTGGTATAAATAATAATCTACCATCTCAAACAATTTAGATATCTAGTGAGACCACACTGCTGCGGAACGGGTTTTTCCCTCACTAATATCTTAACCAAAACTTTATAACAACCATATACTGTGCTCCTGCATCCACAATGGTTAAAACAAAACAATTCAAAATATTATGATGATATGCAAACAAGTAAATTTTTATGGATTTCCCATCCCTACTAATTTTGACTGTCTGTCTTAGTTATAGTTTCTAGGGTCACTATTAACTTATTAGTTTTCATGGGCTAACTAATAACTTATTTAAAGCTTATAGACCATTTGTCTGATTTCATAGTTTTCATGGGATCACTAAGAATCTATTGGCCCCTGCCAATAACTTCATACATTTGTTTCATGGGTTCTTCCTAAGCCTATTGGTACCTCCAATAACTTATCTCATATCATAGTTTTCATGGGTTGACTAAGAACCTATTGACTTCTATCAATAACTTAATCCGGATATAGTTTTCATGGGTTCATTACAAACCTGTTGGCCCCTGCTAATAACTCCCTTTAAACATAGTTTTCATGGGTTCAATATGAACCTATCTAATCTGACAACTTCTTAATTAGTCTTTGGGCATCCTATATTATGATCAACCTGACCTTCTGGATGCAACTCTATTCATTAAGAAGTTACTTAACTTATATTCACTATTGGGTCAACCTACCTAGTTATTCTTGCCCTTACTTCCCAAAATACAGTTATGGGTCCATTACTTAGTGAATATATTTATAGAAGAAACATATACGCAAAAATAATACCAATAGTTATGGTTTAATATCCTTGAAATCATTTTTCGCTTGAAACATGGTTAATCCCTTTAACCTGTTACTTCTTCAAAAACTCCAAATTTAAAAGGCATTTAAAAGCTCTTTTATAGTGCCATGGGTTTTTCCTTCAAAAATGAGATTTGATTCTTTGTTTTGAAAAATAAGACTTTCAAAACCTTAGAACTTTACTTTCGGAACCATCGAAAACCTCATTCAAAAGCATTCAAATCTTCTTTCCAAAACACTAAACATATGTCTTTCGAAACACTTTAAAACATCTCTTTCAAAACCGTCAAAGCGTATCTTTCGAAAGTATTAAAGCATCACATGATTATTTATAAAAGCATGGCTTCGAAACCAATTGAAAGTACCCTTTCAAAACCATTGGGTTCAATCTTAAACATAACTTTTGGTACAAAGTGAAAACAAACGAAAGTACCCCTTTTGAAACCATTAAAAAGAGTTTGGGAAAAAACAGACGGCTTTGAAACCATCCTTTCGAAAGCATTAATTATTTAAGTAAACCATTTAAAAGGATAGCTTCGAAACCCCTTTCGAAGCCATTGCCTTCGAAAACTTTATGTGGCTACTGAAACCCTTTCGAAAGCACTGGAAAGTGCCTTATTATATTTATAAAACAAAAGCTACCTTTCGAACTAGTTGATGACTTCAATTCATTCAAAAGGTATAAGGTCAGCATCATGGTTTCGATTGGGTTTAACTACCCTTTCGAAAGCATTGATTTAAAAACAGGGTAACTCATTCGAAAGCCACACTTTAACAAAAAGGCGGCAACCATTTCGAAAGCAATATTAAAGTAATCCAATCCTTTCGAAATCATTCATTTAAAACAAGGCAGGTGGCATCTTCGAAAGCTATTTAAATGGGCTTTGACCCCTTTGAAAGCATGGTTTCGAATCCATACATGCCGCCATTCTCCAATCCACTATATATTAATGCATTGATACAATGTGTATTGGTTTCAACTTAGTTAAGGCGGAAGTATAGGGTCGAATGGTACTACTGGAAGTGGCAAAACCATACTTCTGTACAAAAACTATTTTATCGCCTTTTCAAGTAATTGCTTTTTAACTAACCTGCCTATTTTAAAATTTTAATTGGTTGCCATAAGTTTTTTAAATTCTTTTCTAAAATTGAGACATTCATTTTAGATCTAACTAAAATAATTTAGCAAATAATCCATTCCTTAAACAAAACAAATGAAACATTTAAGTCCTCCAAATAAATTTAATTTAATTTCCATAGTAAATTACTTAGGAAAAATCCCCAAAAATCATAGAAATTCACTTTTAATATGCTATTTAACATATATAAATTTCTGATCCAAAATCCTTTATATAATAATTGAATTAAATTATAAACCCAATTATTATTTTCTTCCTTCAAAATTCATAATAAATTTTCAATAGCTTTGAAAATTATAAAATTAAAAACCATCTCCAAAAGAATGTTTTACATAATGTATAAATTCCTCATGGCATATGAAATCTAGTAAATACGATTTTTACCTAAAATTGAATTAAACATTTATCAAACAATCTTGTTTGAGTCAAACATATCATAAAACCCATGCATACCATCATTAAAATAATCACATATTGTTTTAAATATAAAACCCGAAATCAGATGATCATTATAAATGAAAATATATATGGTTGTGATTATTACTCACCTTACTTAAGATAAGGAACTTGAGATTTGATCTTTGATTAATTTTCCATGCTTGATTGCTTAGCTTTAATTGATTTTCCCCTTTTTCCTTCCCTAGGTTATGGCAGGCTTGCTCTTCTTTGATTTACGTTTTTGGGTTTTTAAAAATGAACGTGCAAAGAAATGGAAATGAGATTTTAAGGGTAATGGGATAATGGGTGCGGCTACCCATAATGCCCTTGTTTTATTCTCTTATTAATTATCTAACAAACCATTTCCATAAACTCATTCTTCATATTCATTTAAGCATGACCTCTATATAAATTTTCAAATCTCAATCCCCTTATCGCAAAAATATTTACATTATTCTATTTAATTTATCTAATTAAATCTCCTAAATAATGTTAGAAAAAAATTAGGGGTGTTACAGTGTTACTACCTTAGAGAAGTCCTCGAAGAATCGTCTATAATATCCTGCTAACCCCAAGAAACTTCCCACATTCATAGCGTATTTGATTCTATTCCAATCCTAAACTGTTACAACCTTTTCAGTATCTGTGGAAATTCCTTACTCAGAAACAACTTGATCCAAAAACCGCACTTCCCTCCTTCAAAAGTGATGCTTAGATGTAACAACCCGGGATTGCAATTACCGAATAATAAATTAAAATTGTGATTTTTATTTAAATGGAGCTAAAAATGGATTTTTTTTTTTGGATAGGCTAATTTCTTTAAAATAAAGTTATTTGAAAAAAAAACGGGTGGTTTTATAATGGTGGGTTTTAGTTGGCTAATGAAGTATTAAATAGTTTTAGTGAACATTAGGATGACACTTCTCTTATTGGGTCAATTAGTGAAACAAACCCATCACCCACCTCTATATATTATCTTAAACCCAACCTAAACCTTAACCCTCCTCTTCATAATTTCCTCAAACCCAAAACACCTCCTAAAAACCTAATTAATGGCTTCCATTTGGTAGAAGATCTATTTTCCTCTCCACATAGCTAATCTAGGTTAATGCAAGCTAAAAGGTAAAGCAATCCTTCTCTAATCACTCTCTAATCTTCATTCTAATTTCTGAAATTAATTTTTAATACATGGTTTTTGGTTTATTTTTGTTATGAAGCCTCTTGATCTCCTCTCTCTAACTTTTGGAGTGCACACCAAGTGTTTGTGCATATTTTTCTTGCATTGGTCGAGGTAAAAATTGCTAGCTAAATCCCTTTTTACTTGATGCTAATGAGAAGTTTGTCAAAAAAAAAAATTAAAGATCATTTTTGTAATTTTCGTTTTGGAATTGTAGCCGAAACGAAATTAGGCATAACTTCTTCATTTCTCAGCTGGATTCAATAATATTGAATGTTCTGGAAAGCTTAGACGTAAAGCTATAAGTTTCATGTACAGAATTTTCTGAAATTTTGCCATTTATTAGATCAAAATCGTGCTTGTTTGTTGCTATCTTAAGAGTAAATTGACAGCAACAACAATCTCAGGCTTGCGAATTGTATTGGCCATAAGTTACACGTTTCTCATCCCTTTTTGGTCATGTTTCCTGTGCTGCAAACTAGATTCAATAAGGAACACTTTATCTTCAGGTTATATTTTGATATTTTGCCATTTAGATGACTTGAAATGCGTTCGAACACAGAAGACCAATTCTGTCTTTAACAAATTATCCTGAGTTTCAATCTGGTATTGTTTTGTCTGTATCTCTCTCGTTTTTGATCCGAATTAGATAATTTCGGATGTTCCGGAAAGATTAAAACATATGCTACAATTTCTTTGCAGTGAGTTTTCTGTATTTTTGAGGTAACTATGTCAAAAATTGATTTTTCTACTATCTTCCCGAGAGCGATACACATATTAGCTCTGTGGATGAAACTGAAACTATTTTGGTCATACCTTTTGAGCCGCTGGTCAGTATTGAATGATTTTGGACTTTCTGAAAAGCATAGACACTAATTTACAACTTTCACGATTTGTGTTTTGCAAAATTCTAAGGTTAAGAGAGTCGAAACCTCATTTATTTGTCGTTGTCTTGAGAATAAACAACAGCGACAGTGAATTTACAAGTCTGATAATTGTAATCGTCATATCTTATTCATACTAAGTCCAATTTTGATGAACTTCATATTGTTGAATAGTAGAACAACTTTCCTTCAATAAGTATTTTTTTGATTTTGAAGTTTGTTATATTAAAATATGAATTCTTTACAGCAGAGGTGAAATTAGTATAATGTGTAATCTCCGGATTTTTGATGATATTTTGACGATTTCGATAATTCCATTTGCATTCTTTTTAATGGAACATAATTTAATTACCTAGCCTGAATGGGCTGGGGCTGCTATTCCAGTCTTAAAGCCCGTTTGGGCCTGAGCAAATATTCCTTCAGCTGTGTTTTATTATCCTGTTTCTTTTTAGGGTTGCAACTTCGTTACTCCTCCATGGCTACATCCGTTATCGGAATTCGACATTTTTGGTCTCGTTGGAAATATGGAGTTACGAACTCCATGTCTGGAAAGTTTGGTCATCATCTGAGTTCATTAGACCCTTCGAATTTCCTGTCAAAGTTTAACCCATATCGCTGTGCAAAACAGTGCGTTTCATGTTTCTGGGTCCGACTTTGAAACGTCGTTGCGCCTTGATTTCAAGTCGGAATCGAGCAATTCTTTTTGCTACCTGAAGTAGGAATGTCGGAATACATTCTTCCAAATTTTCATGACATTTGGATTCAATTTGCTAGTCCGAATATTTTTTCGAACATGGGTTCGCAGCAATATTTGGCCTATTTTTCCAATACTTAGAATATATTTTTTTGAGGTTTTTTTCTGGATTTATCGATTTCTTGAGATTTGTTTCTGTATTTCGCGCACGGACTTCATAAAAATGTCTTAAAAGGATTTTTCACTCGAAATGGCTTTCGAAACTATTATTTAGTATTACTTTAATTATTAAATTAATTACTCCATAATAGGAGAATTTTTAAAAGGACGTTTTAAAAGCGATTTCAATCCAAATAAAAATCCGTTTTCCACAACTATTTTCTAGAATAAAATTCCACACTCTCTTTTGTGCACTTCAAGCGAAGTGGAGAAATGGTTGGGAAAAACCCCGGCCTATGGAACTGAGCGTATTTCCTTACGGTTAATCGCCGACCATTTCGATTGATCGTTTTGCCTTTTGGCACAGTTTATCGATGATATGAGATAAACTTTTGTTTACTGTTTTGAGTGTGGAGTTGGCAGAAGGTAAGTAAACCGATTAGGGCGAACCAGTGGTATGGGACATTACGTTAACCCTTTTCGGGTTCCTTTCTAGATGTTTCCGACACATTTGCCTGTTGGCGGCCAGTACTGGACCTCTGGGTCATTTTCCTTTTGGCGGTCACTGGACATTCTGCTCATGTGAGCAGTATTATTGGTGCATGCCTTTGGGCATTTACCCCTTGGGGTGTCACCAATCGTGTGTTTTGCCCCTGGGCGTGTGGTACCACAAAACTACAGTACTTGGCGATAACGACTCTGGTCGTGCACATGCATTTTTCTGATGATTTCTTTGTCACTTTTGGAGTTGGTCCTTCGTCACCGCTCGAGTGATATGTGTTTTACTATGTTGTATTGTCTTTTGGGGTATGTTCCCTTTGCCTTTGGCGATATATCTTTGCTTTGGCATTGATTTATGGTTAGATTCCATATTATATGTTATCGTTTATGGGCAACTATTTATAGCTTTTCTACGCCGATGATATGAGGCATTATTGTTTACTCAACACTTGATTGTTGATTATCTCTTTGGAGAGTTTATTATTGGTTGATGATTATGTAATCGTCTATTATATTATGTGGTTTACATCCCCCTTCTCTATGGAGTACATTATCCTCTATGTTACCGCATTATTATATCTCAGTTTATCTAACTGATTATTTAGCTAGCCTGACCCGAGTGTTTTATGCTCGGGTCAGACCGAGTTGTTTCAGGTTAGGTCTCTGGACTTAGCTTGCTCTGTGCTTCCGCTCAAGACTTATCTGCTATGCTGTTAGATAGCTTTCTTATTGTTCGCTTTATGCTACTTTGTTATTCAGACTTATCTGTACATATTTTTGACTCACATGTGTGAGAAGAGGCTTGTACCCACTTATGATATATTTGAATCTGTATTGACTATGTATTGTTCTGAGACTCTGTGTATGTTATGTTATTCTGTTCTGTGATGATTTTATCATTTAGTTATTATGTTTGTTCTGATAGATCTTTAGCCATTGTAATTTCGTTATAAATATTTATTGGATATGTCGAACCACTTGAGAGAAAAAAATAGATACCACATTTCAACGTATTCGGTAGATAGTTATAGCTTGATTACACATGGTCGCTTCCATTATACTCCATTCTCCGCTTTAGCAGACGGTATTACCCCGTAATACTCTTTGCTAGAGTGGGTCTAGGAGTGGGGCGTTACAGTTGGTATCAGAGCGAGGTTCAGGACTAAGCATAATAAACACGGGATAGACACGTAGTACAATACATATTGATATGGTCCAAATTAAACAAATCTCTTCCTTGTGTCTTTTGATAGATAAGTTAGGAATATATGTAGGAATTCGTTTATATTCCGTAGTATTACTTTATGAATTAGCTATCATTAAATCGTGCATAACTCAATCTTCTTTTAACTTTCAGTATGTCTGGAAGGGGGAGAACCACACGTCAGACCGGTACAGTTGGGCAGCCCAGCAACTCTCAGCCGGAGGGCGTGTATATGACCACCGACCAGATCATGGAGCTGGTTCGGAATTCTCAGTCTCATACTCAGCCACCAGCTCCAGTTACTAAGGTTTCGCACAAGTCAGCCTTTGTGCGTCTCTGTAGTGATTTTACTCATCTCGGAGGGAAGCCGTTCAGTGGCTCCGAGACTATTCTTGAGGTCCAGGCTTGGATTCGTGCATGCAAGTGTGTTTTTACTCGCATGGCTATCCCATACCATGATCGCGTTCTTGTTGCTTCCAGTCAGCTTCAGAGCCGTGCCTTGGATTGGTACGAGCTTCTTATCTCTGAGACTGTTGAGACCACACTTACTTGGGATCATTTCCGTGAGCGCTTTTTTCTCAAGTTCGTCCCAGAGTCTGAGATGAACTACCTTGCTCGCCGCTTTATTGATCTTAAGCAAGGGAAGTCCTCCGTTTCAGACTATGTTTCTTCTTTTGAGGCCCTGTCCAAGAATGGCCTCCAATTCATCAGCGCACCACACAAGCAGAACCTCAAGTTTGTGGAAGGTCTGAAGAAGTATCTGAAGAAGCAGCTCATGCTTCAACTCAAGCTTCCATTTGACGAGCTTGTAGACGCGGCACTTCATCTTGAGTCAGTCGAGATGGAGAAGGATAGTGATGATGGTGGAGGCTCCAAGAACTCCAACCAGAAGAGTGGCCCTTTTCAGAAGTCCAAGTTCTTTAAGAAGAAGAAGAAGAAGAAGACTGGCAAAACTACCGCTCAGCTTCAGGCTCACACTCAGCCTCAGACTCAGTCTCAGCCTAGTGGAACACGTCCCGTGAGGAAGTGTTTCAACTGCAATTCTCCGGATCACATGATTAGGGAGTGTCTCAAACCCCTCTTTTGCCGCTATTGCAAAAGGGAGGGTCACTGCATTACTACTTGTCCAGTTGCTCCTGCTAGTGCTAAGCCCGACAAGCTTAATACTGCCGAGGCTTCCACCGATTCTGCTCAGCCTCGAGGTACGCATCCTTCCATTCTTGAAGGCTCTATTCTGTTTCATGGTAGATAAATTAGAGTTCTCTTTGATACGGATGCTTCTCACTCATTCGTATCAAAGGAACTAGTTGATATTTTGTCTCTGGATGTTTCTTGTATGATTACCTCTCTGAGGATTGTGAATCCGATTGGTGGATCCACGACCCTCAGCCTCTTATGTGAGAATGTTGACATCGATCTATGTGGTTTTTCTTTTCGTGCGAATCTGCACGTTATGGCTCATTTGGGTTTTGATATGATTCTCGGTATGATTGGCAACTTCAGTACGACACCAAGATTATTTGTTCGGAGTGGGTATTATTCCTTCATCATCCTGACTCATCCGCTCCATTAGCTCTTGTTCTTCGGGATGTTGAAATTTCCGAAGCTACTCTATTTGCTATTGATTCACGAGATGATGATATGGACATATCTCATATTCCATTTGTTCGAGATTTCCCCGATATCTTCGAACTAGATCGAACCTACCGCCGAAGCGGGATATTGAGTTTCGCATTGATCTCATTCTAGACACTCATCCAGTTAGTCGTCCTCCCACGTGGATGTCTACTAAAGAGAATGAGGAACTCAAGCAGCAGTTGATTGAGCTCGAGGCAAAGTAGTTTATTCATTCCAGTTCTTCGCCATGGGGTGCTGTAGTGGTCTTCGTTAAGAAGTCCGATGGCTCCCTTAGGCTTTGCATCGACTATCGCAAGCTTAATGAGGTGACCATCAGAAATCGTTATCCATTGCCACGGATTGACGATATGTTCGACCAGTTAAACGGTGCAAAGGTCTTTTCCTAGCTCGACCTCGCCACCAGATTTCATCAGCTCCGAGTCATGGAAGATAGTGTTCCGCTTACTGCTTTCCACACTCGTTATGGTTCCTTTGAGTGGTTGGTCATGCCATTTGGCTTGACGAACGCACCAGCATTTTTCGCCGATTTGATGAATGGAGTATTCCGAGAATATCTCGATAAGTTCGTTCTGGTTTTCATCGACAATATTCTGATTTATTCTAAATCCGAGGCAGAGCATACTCATCATTTGAGGATCATCTTGGATACACTTCGTCAGCATCAGCTTAAGGCCAAGTTCTCCAAGTGTCATTTTTGGAAGAGCAAGGTCAAGTTCTTAGGCCATGTGGTATCTTCTGAGGGCATATCTGCCGATCCTTCCAAGATCGAAGCCATTCAGAACTGGAAGCAACTTAAGAATGTGCATCAGATTCGCAGCTTCCTTGGTCTCGCAGGTTATTACCGTCGTTTCACCAAGAATTTCTCTCGTGTTGTTCTTCCGCTTACGAGCCTGAATCGTAAGGATGTTCGCTTTATCTGGTAAGATAAGTGTCAAGCTTCCTTTCAGCGACTGAAGGAACTTCTCACTCATGATCCTAATCTAGTGGTTCCAGAGGGAAACTATGATCTTGTTGTCTACAGCGATGCTTGTGGAAGCGGGCTCGGTGTTGTGCTTATGCAGAAGGATCGGGTAGTTGCTTACGCTTCTAGGAAACTGCATCCGAACGAGGTTCTCTATCCTACTCATGATCTTGAGTTAGCAGCCATCGTATTTTCCTTGAAGACATGGCGTCATTATCTATTGGGCGAACGTTTCATTCTGTACACCGATCATAAGTCACTGAAGTATCTATTCAGCCAGAAGGATCTCAATATGAGGCAGCAGCGATGGCTTGAGTTTCTCGCCTCATATGACTTAGACATTCAGTATACCCCTGGCAAGGGTAATCATGTGGCTGATGCACCCAGTCGCAAACACTCGTCAGTAGTTTCTATGATGATAGCGAGTGGGATATTCTTAAGACTCTTTCCATGTGCGATATTCGAGATCGAGCTCCGTCTTCTGATTCTCTAGTCTTATTATCCAGTTTGGAAGATCGACCTATTTTACTGGATCGCATTGCCCATGCTCAGCAGCAGGATCCAGACTTGTTGCATCTTATCCATCTTCTTGAGTCGGGATCCAGTGATGAGGCTTTGCTGAATTATTCTGTTGATTCTCATCGGTGTCTTCGCAGGAAGAACCGTATATTGGTACCATTTGATTTATCGCTTAGGCGTGACATTCTGGATGAGTGTCATCGCACTAAGTACACCATTCATCCCGGTTCAAGTAAGATGTATGTCGATATGTGTCGGTTATATTATTGGGAAGGTTTGAAGAGAGATGTTGCAAGTTATGTGAGCAGTGGCATGACTTGTCAACATATCAAGGCCGAGCATCAGCGTCCATCCGGTCTTCTTCAGCCTCTTGAGATTCCATTGTGGAAATGGGATCAGATATCTATTGATTTCATCGACGGTCTACCTCGATCGAGGTCAGGCCATACTTCTATCTAGGTTATTGTTGATCGCTTGACCAAATCGGCTCATTTTATTCCGATTTAAGTCCACTCGGACTGCACCTCAGTTGGCCAAGCTCTATGTGAAAGAAGTCGTCCGACTTCATGGCATTCCTATAGCTCTATCGTTTGTGATCGAGATGCTTTGTTCACTAGCCACTTCTGGAAGTGTCCACAGTCAGCTTTGGGCACAAAGATGAACTTTTCTACTACTTATCACATTCAGACGGACGATCAGACTGAGAGGGTGAATCGTGTATTGGAGGATCTTCTTCGCTGTTGTATTCTTGATCTTGGGGATAGTTGGGAGGACCACTTACCACTTGTGGAGTTCTCCTACAACAACAGCTATCAATCCAGTATTGGCATGGCTCCTTTCGAAGCTCTTTATGGAAGGCCATGTCGCTCTCCTTCGTGTTGGTTAGAATCTGGCGAGAAACTAACTCCTGGTCCAGATTCAGTTCGGGAATCTTCTGAGATGATTACACTTATCCGTCAGAGAATGAAAGAGGCGCAGGACCGCCAAAAATCCTACACGGACAACTGTAGGAAGCCTCTTGAGTTATCCATTGGTGATCTTGTCTATATTCGGATATCTCCTATGAAGGGGGTTGTGCGTTTCAGTTCTACAGGGAAATTGGCTCCTCGCTATGTCGGACCATTTCCTATCACGGAACGCATTGGCCCTATTGCTTATCGTGTGACTCTACCTGCTCATTTCTCTGGAATACATGATGCGTTCCATGTCTCTCAGCTTCGCAAGTGTGTGTGCGATCCTGATTCTATTATCGAGCTGCATATCATGCCAGATTTGGAGATCTCACCCGATCTATCTTGGGAGCAGCAACCACTTCATGTGCTTGATTCGGAGGTCAGACGCCTTTGAAACAATCCCCTTCCGAAAATTCAATGGTCACCCAATCCTAAGGACTGCACTTGGAAGACCAGAGAATTTATCGTGCGTACTTATCCTGGTTTTCATTCATCTTCGAGTACGGGTGAGCATCTATATTTATCTTATGTTGTTTCTTCGGTGGATTAGAGGTTATAGACGACTTCCATATTTAAGGAATTGCGGGGACGCAATTTTCTTAAAGGGGAGTCTATAACAACCCGTGATTGCAATTACCGAATAATAAATTAAAATTATGATTTTAATTTAAATGGAGCTAAAAATGGATTTTTTTGGATAGGCTAATTTCTTCAAAATAAAGTTATTTGAAAAAAAAAACAGGTGGTTTCATAATGGTGGGTTTTAGTTGGCTAATGAAGCATTAAATAGTTTTGTGAACATTAGGATGCCACTTCTCTTATTGGGTCAATTAATGAAACCAAACCCTTTACCCACCTCTATATGTTATCTTAAACCCACCCTACACCCTAACCCTCCTCTTTATAATTTCCTCAAACCCTAAACACTTCCTAAAAACTTAATTAATGGCCTCCATTTGGTAGAAGATCCATTTTCCTCTCCGCATAGCTAATCTAGGTTAATACAATCTAAAAGGTAACGCAATCCTTCTCTAATCACTCTTTAATCTTTGTTCTAATTTCTGAAATTAATTTTTAATACATGGTTTTTGGTTTATTTTGTTATGAAGCCTCTTGATCTCCTCTCTCTAGCTTTTGGAGTGCACACCAAATGTTTATGCATATTTTTCTTGCATTAGTTGAGGTAAAAATTGCTAGCTAAATCCCCTTTTACTTGATGCTAATGAGAGGTTTGCCACAAAAAAAAATTAAAGATCATTTCTGTAATTTTCGTTTTGGAATTGTAGCTGAAACGAAATCAGGCATAACTTCTTCATTTCTCAGCCGAATTCAATAATTTTGAATGTTATGGAAAGCATAGACGTAAGGCTATAAGATTCGTGTACAGATTTTTCCGAAAATTTTCCATTTATTTGATCAAAATCGTGCTTGTTTGTTGCTATCCCGAGAGTAAATTGACAGCAACAACAATCTTAGGCCTGCGAATTGTATTGGCCATAAGTTACACATTTCTCATCCGTTTTTGGTCAGGTTTTCTATTCTGCAAACTAGATTCAATAAGGAACACTTTCTTTTAGGTTATATTTTGATATTTTCCATTTAGATGACCTGAAATGCATTCGAAGACAGAAGACCAATTCTGTCTTTAACAAGTTATCCTGAGTTTCAATCTGATATTGTTTTGCCTGTATCTCTCTCGTTTTTGATCCGAATTAGATAATTTCGGATGTTCTGGAAAGCTTACAACATATGCTACAATTTTTTTCCAGTGAGTTTTCTGTAATTTTGAGGCTAACTATGTCAAAAATTAATTTTTCTACTATCTTCCCGAGAGCGATACACATATTAGCTGTGTGGATGAAACTGAAACTATTTTGGTCATAACTTTTGACCCGCTAGTCAGTATTGAATGATTTCAGACTTTCTAAAAAGCTTAGAAACTAATTTATAACTTTCATGTTTGGTTTTTTGCAAAATTCTGAGGTTAAGAGAGTCGAAACCTCATTTATTTGTCATTGTCTTGAGAATAAACGGCAGCGACAGTGAATTTACAAATCTGAGAATTGTAATCGTTATATCTCATTCATACTAAGTCCGATTTTGATGAACTTCATATTGTTGAAAAGCTTACACTTAGTAGAAAAACATTCCTACAATAAGTTTTTTTTTATTTTGAAGTTTGTTATATTAAAATATGAATTCTTTACAGCAGAGGTGAAATTAGTATAATGTGTAATCTCCGGATTTTTGATGATATTTTGACGATTTCGATAATTCCACTTGCATTCTTTTTAATGGAACATAATTTAATTACCTAGCCCGAATGGGCTGGGGCTACTGTTCCAGGCTTAAAGCCCGTTTGGGCCTGAGCAAATATTCCTTCAGCTGTGTTTTATTATCCTGTTTCTGTTCAGGGTTGCAACTTCGTGACTCAGCCACGGCTACGTCCATTATCGAAATTTGATATTTTTGGTCTCGTTGGAAAGATGGAGTTACGAACTCCATATCTAGAAATTTTGGTCTTCATCTGAGTTCCTCAGACCCTTCGAATTTCCTATCAAAGTTGAACCCAGATCGCTGTGCAAAAAAGTGCATTTCATGTTTCTGAGTCCGACTTTAGAACGTCGCTGCGCCTTCCTATCAAGTCGGAATCGAGCAATTCTTTTTGCAACTTGAAATAGGAATGTCGGACTACATTCGTGCAAATTTTCATGACATTTGGATTCAGTTTGCTAGTCCGAATATTTTTTCGAACATGAGTTCGCAGCAATATTTGGCCTATTTTTCCAACACTTGGAATATTTTTTTTTTTTGAGGTTTCTTTCTGGATTTATTGATTTCTTGAGATTTGTTTCTGCATTTCGCGCACGGGCTTCATAAAAATGTCTTAAAAGGATTTTTCACTCGAAATGGCTTTCGAAACTATTGTTTAGTATTACTTTAATTATTAAATTAATTACTCCATAATAGGAGAATTTTTAAAAGGACGTTTTAAAAGCGATTTCAATCCAAATAAAAATCTGTTTTCCACAACTATTTTCTAGAATAAAATTCCACACTCACTTTTGTGCACTTCAAGTGAAGTGGAGAAACGGTTGGGAAAAATATCGGCCTATGGAACTGAGCGTATTTTCTTTCCGGTTAATCCCCGACCATTTCGATTGATCGTTTTGCCTTTTGGCGTGGTTTATCGATGATATGAGATAAACTTTTGTTTACTGTTTTGAATGTGGAGTTGGCAGAAGGTAAGTAAACCGATTAGGGCGAACCAGTGGTATGGGACATTGCAGTAACCCTTTTCGGGTTCCTTTCTAGATGTTTCCGTCACATTTGCTTGTTGGCGGCCAGTACTGGACCTCTGGGTCATTTGCCTTTTTGCGGTCTCTGGACATTCTGCTCATGTAAGCAGTATTATTGGTGCGTGCCTTTGGGCATTTACCCCCGGGGTGTCACCAATCGCGCGTTTTGCCCATGGGCGAGTGGTACCACAAAACTACAGTACTTGGCGATAACGACTCTGGTCGTGCACATGCATTTTTCTGATGATTTCTATGTCACTTTTGGAGTTGGTCCTTCATCACCGCCCGAGTGATATGTGTTTTACTATGTTGTATTGTCTTTTGGGGTATGTTCCCTTTGCCTTTGGCGATATATCTTTGCTTTGGCATTGATTTATGGTTAGATTCCATATTATGTGTTATCGCTTATGGGAAACTATTTATAGCTTTTGCTACGCCGATGATATGAGGCATTATTGTTTACTCAACACTTGCGTGTTGATTATCTCTTTGGAGAGTTTATTATTGGTTGATGATTATGTGATCGTTTATTATATTATGTGGTTTACATGTCTCTTCTCTATGGAGAAGTCCATTATCCTCTATGTTACCGCATTATTATATCTCAGTTTATCTAACTGATTATTTGGCTTGCCTGACCCGAGTGTTTTATGCTCGGGTCAGACCATGTTATTTCAGGTTAGGTCTCTGGACTTAGCTTGCTCTGTGCTTCTGCTCAGGACTTATCTGCTATGCTGTTAGATAGCTTTCTTATTGTCCGCTTTATGCTACTTTGTTATTCAGACTTATCTACACATATTTTTGACTCACATGTGTGAGCAGAGGCTTGTACCCACTTATGATATATTTGGATCTGTATTGACTATGTATTGTTCTGAGACTCTATGTCTGTTATGTTATTCTGTTCTATGATGATTTTATCATTTAGTTATTATGTTCATTCTGATAGGTCTTTAGCCATTGTAATTTCGTTTTAAATATTTATTGGATATGTCGAACCACTTGAGAGAATAAATTGATACCAAATTTCGACGTATTCAGTAGATAGTTATAGCTTGATTACACATGATTGCTTCCATTATACTCCATTCTCCGCTTTAGCAGACGGTATTACCCCGTAATACTCTTTGCTAGAGTGGGTCTAGGAGTGGGGCGTTACATTAGAAAACTTCGCCTTCAGTCGATGCTCTCTCAACACCCCAAGTAAAATCCTCAAATGTATCTTGTTGTTCCTTTTCTATCCGTGAGTAGACAAGAATATTATCGATGAACACGAGCATGAATTTATTTAGCCGACCCCCAAAGACACGATTTATAAGATCAACGAAGTATGTTGGCGTATTGGTCAGCCCGAATGGCATAACCAGCCACTCATTGAATACAAACAGTGTGTAAAATGATGTATCTGGCACACTCTCTCTAGCCACTCTCAATTGGTGAAATCCTACTGCAAGTTGGAATGGCATTGATAGCGTATGCTTTAACTGTTTGTCTTTGCCTCGGTGTTTGTGGATTATCCTTTTGAACATGCCCAAACTTATTTCGGTTAAAGCATTTCTTTCCTTCAGCTTTATAGTCTATACCATAGTGGCCTTTTGTCGCCGCAGTTGTAGCATATTGATGGAGTCTTACTCTTCTTATGGCTATTCTTGTTCTGGAACTAATTCTTCTTGTTGTTATTCCACTTCCTTTTGTATTCCTCGTCTGATTGCGACTTCAGCTCTTCTTTAAGAATAATATTCTTTGGCTTCAGATAAAGACTCTCATGCCTCAAAGATTTCTCGACTATCATATCAAATGTCTCATCAGTATGACCCACAAGTCTCTCTCCCAAGTGGTCATTCAAGCTAATAGTAAATTTCTCGTTCATCTTTAGTAGGGTGTCGATAAAGGACATTCCATACTTCTATAGGGAGTCAAAGTCAACGACATACTCAGAGACAAACAAGTCTCCTTGCTTTAGATCTGCAAACTTATGGAACAAGACCAACTTCTGGGCTGTCAGTATTAAATTTCTCTTCTCATTTGGCTTTGAACTGTATGCAAGTAAAGTGATCCTCTAGAGCGGAAACCTTAATTGCATTCCACCAGTTCATGGTTAACCCTTGAAGCTATCTGGAATCCAATCTTCTCTTCGTAGCATCATTCAGTTTTAGATCATCGAGGATTCTTTTACATGTGTCAAGCCAATCATGCACCTCCATCATAGATTTCATTCCTAGGAATGGTTTGCCACCTAGACTGGCAAAGTCATTTTTCAGCTAAGTGAAATCGGTCATAGGCACCTACATCGGAGCATCACCATCTACAACAATATTTGGAGTGGCTAACTGAATATTTTGCAGCATGTTCCTCATTATTATATTGCATATCGTCTGCAAGTCATGATTAGTAGCTCTTGAGTCAGCCCCTTCCTCCACAACTCTGGAGATAGAGTTTCTAGTAGCATTCCTTGTGTGACGACTCATCCTTAAATCTATAATAAGGATGATTAGTCTTTGTATAAGGAATTTTGCTTAACTACTCATGTGTAGTGCGACTTTATACTATGCATATATACACACTACTATATAGTTTTGAAAACAAAATTATATAACAAGTACACTCTCTTGTATAGTCGCAATCCATTCTAGAGTAATAACTCATACTCTGTCTCCAATAGATTCTGATACCCTTAAGTTAAATTACGCAACCTAAGCTCTAGTACCAAATGTGACGACCACCTAACACTACCGGTACCCAATATAACCTGTACGATGTGTTGCTTCGGTGTCCAGCCAATATAGGATGATTTTTAAGGGTTGTATAATAAATAAACAATTACAGAACCCATCACATATCTCACATCAAAAGGATAAAATATTATAATTATCAATAGATATAAACAGGAAGACAGTAAACATAACTAGGTAAACCACCGAATTGGAGAGTAGAGATCCATCAAGTTATACAACATTGGTGATTGAGTTATACATTAATATAATAACCCATAATAAATTGTCTTAAAGTAAATAAAGCACTGGTAAGCTCTATTGTGCTGCACAATGGAATGATAAGCAATAATATCTAAATGTTTTAAAACGTGAGAGAGCAACCTCGTTCACGTCACCAGTCTAGCTCCACGTGCTCACCAGACTTGATATCTCTAATCTACTCATTTAAGTGTACATGGAATAATAGGAAGCAAAGCCTAAAATCCTGAGTCAGAAAACAGTCTGGTTTGAGCAGTAAAAAATCTCATAATATAACAAAGTCGCTATACTAGGACAATAGGTATAGAAAATCATAACTAACATGACCCTACTTCTAAAAAGTCAGCACATTATAAAATATGGGCTACTCTACATCATCATCATCATGGGTGAACTATACATCAAAGTGCATATAGGGTGTCTAGATATCTACGTCAATAATATCCATGTCATATGACATCCCCAATCAAGCAAAGCAAAACAAGCATCCATCGTCCATCCTCACATTCACTCACTTGATGTGTTGGATATGCGATAACTCGAACGAACCCATTCTCGGTCAGAGACGACTCAGCATCTCAGTTCCTCGATACTTGAATCCATGCTGCTCAGTAGGCTAGGAACTAGACCGCCTATCCTTGCAGTCCAGGATAAATTAGATCTCCTGTCTGAAGATCCAGTGCCTTTCCTCGCCCAAGTTAGCATCCTCACATACCCTTGCTTTATGAGTACTCGTCAAAACCTTCGAGTATCCACGATCACTTTGTACACGTGATCCATAATAGAGCACATCCTCACTCAACTTCATAAGTTCTCATCCTTGAAATCCATAGTAGAGCCTGTCCTTCCTCATCCTTAAGCCTGCCCTTATGGAATCATCTCACATCTCTCTTCCTCGAGTTCTTAGATCTAAACCAACTCTAGACATCCATCACTAGTCGTAGTGTATACAATCCTTGTTCCGAAACATCCTCTAGAAGTCACTTAGCTATGGCTCCAAAGCCTTGTGCCCTAAGCCTCAAAGTGCAGCTATCTCATAAATGAAGCCATCGCACCCTATCTCCAAGCTACGAGTTATCAAAGTCCACGATTCAACATTGAGTTGCACAACATAGTGCCGAGCGAAGCCTTGACTAAACTTGGTTAAGAACTTGAGTTGGCTTGTGCCCGAAGTAAACCAGACAAGGACCGAAGTTCTAGTGCCTTGAACTCGAAGCAGGCAAGCAAGAAATACAAAGTAAACTCCTAGTTCCCCCGCCACCAAACTAAGCACTACCGATCCATACACCTGAAACATACACCATCAACCTATACCCTACCAAAATGAGCTCCATCGAACCGTGATTCGATGCCGATCCAAGGCCAATGAACCTTGTACTTAGCTATGTCTTTGGCTAAGTACTTTACTCCTCAAGTGAAACTTCCTTCCTCTATATTGAATCGAAGTATCTGGACATGAAGCTCTAGCTCTAGACGTAAAAGCAAAACATCCCCCCAATCCAACTTCAATACTGCTGTAACTGATCCAAAAACTGAAGTTATTTGCTTCCAAGTAAACCCGAAATAAGTGCCTCCGAAACCTAAAGCAAAACATCTTAAAAGCCCGAAGTAGCAACTCCACCACTCCAAGACCTGAATCCACCATTGACCAACTTCTTTTGCCCATATCTTCAGCAAACGAACGCCAAACGACTTAAAACCTAAAACATAGAGCTTCATGGGGTGTAAACCCATATTTTATGTATCGAAGGATCATAAAATATTATTTTTAATTTCAATTGAGTTCGTATGACTCTATAATTAAGAAAATGCCTACTAGTGACATCTCCTATCTTTAAAATGTTATTGGACGATTTTACCCCTAAAAACTTGTAATGGCTATAACTTCTTATGAATGCTGAATTAGCATCCGAAACCACTTCCATTGAAAAGATTTGATGGTTCTCCTTTTTGTAAATTGGTCATAATAGTGATTTGGACTACCTGGCTAGGAGTTATAGTTGTTTAAAGTTTAACAGTTTTTGGAGCAGCTAAGTAGGTAATTGTGAGGTTTGAGGAAAGCTCACTAAATCATTTTGGATTTTAAGGCTACAATAGGCTGAACCATCATCCCAAAAACATTTTTACCACTTCCTAAATAGATATAAGCTCGTATTAAGCAATCTTCACCCAAAACCTTCTTCTTTCTCCTTCGAATAAAGTCTAAATGGAAGATTAAGGATAGATTTGCAAGGGGATTCACTATAGATCTTTAAATCTACATTTACGAGAAAGAAAACTTGGGATAGCTGTTAATTTTTGGATTTGCATCGATTTGCTTGCAAAATTTGGATTTTGAAAGTTTTGGTGAGTGATCTATCATCTCACCCTTTATTATATATGTACATAGGTTTTAACGTGTTTTAAATCCATTTTTGAAGTTATAATTATGTCTTTTTTCTATTAAAAAAAACCATATTATAGTACCAACGTGAATAAATGGATTTGTTTTGGATATCTTATTTGGATATGTGTTCACCTCGATATATGGTAGGCTATGTTGTAGGCATCTTGTATGATGATTGCTATGATTGATTGCGAAATTTTCATGTTCGAATATTGTTGAGAGCATGTATGGTGTTATTTTATGCTTACATGTTTAAAAATGCTCAAAGGAGCGAACTAAAGGTTGGAACCATAAAATGGAACTTCGATTGATAGACTCAAGGAAGTTACGAGTTGTATCAATGCTTATAGAAGGCGCATGGTTCAAAGAATGGAGCATAGCGATGAAATCGGTGCAAAATTGGAATTTTGAGAAATTATAGATTTTCTATCTAGCGGTGCTCTGTTAGATGGCTAAACAAAATTTGCTATATCTGGTGACTAAACCAAATTTGTTATCTAATGGCTGAACAAGATTTGCCCTGTCTGGTGACCGAATAAAATTTAATGTCTGGCAATCGAACAAGATTTCTTGTATGGTGAACGAACAAGATTTACTATCTGATGGTGCTATGTTTGGTGGCCGAACAAGTTTTGTTGTTGGGAATTAAGGTGCTGCTTGGAGTCATGGGAAGGGTTGCCTCAGGTTTGGTTTGGGTATAGTCGAACAGAGAATGAAAGTTGGGGTTTTTCGTCGTGGCGCGGTGATACTTCAGGGATTTCTTCGTGGCATGTTCCAAAGATCTAAGGGGTGATGTGGGGTGAAGATTTGTTGTCTGGTGGCTGAATAAGATTTGCTCTGTTTGGTGACCAAACCAAATTTGGTGTCTAGTGACTGAACAAAATTTTCTCATTCTCGTGACCGTACAAGGTTTATTGTCTGGTGACCGAACAAGATTTGATGTCTGGTGACCGAACAAGTTTTGTTGTCCAATGGTGTTGTGTTTGGTGCTCAAACAAGTTATGTTGTTTGACATTTTGGTGCTGCTAGGAGTCATAGGAAGGGTTGCTTTGGGCTTGGCTCGGGTATAGATGAACAGAGAATAAAACTTGTGGTTTTCGTCGTGGCACAGTGGTACTTCATGGATTTCTTCATGTTGTGTTCCGGAGCTCTTAGGGGTGATGTGGGGGTGAAGTTAGCAACCCTAAATGACTCGGAATGACCTTGGATTTCATGTGGTGATTGGTGAAGCAATAGCATAGTGCATTGACATAATGGCACCGACGATGATGACGACAACTTTGAAACTTTGATATGATGGCTCTATGACTTACGATAGGCATCTAGGTGCATCCTAGAGATGACGACTTAACATGGGAGTCATGATGGTGATCAATAAGGACAATTTAAATTATGCAGGCTTGTGATTAGGATTTGAGACTGTGTTCTACTATGGAGATAGCTAAGATGGAATAATGATTAAGTTCCATTATGGAGACGCATGCAAAGGGATCATTGGAAAAATCGAAGGTTTTCAGTATGCTCGTAAAGATGGGTTATGTGGGTAGCCCCATATGGATTTACGACCTTGTCTAGATCATGCGATAGTAGATTGCTTGGGCTTTTACGATTATGAACCTGGTTTCTAGCCTTATGAAGTGGCATAGATTCAAGCACTAATAACGCCGAGATTTCAACTGAGTCCCTGGTTTGTGATTGTGCCATACAAGTTATTATATATTCAAGGCACATGATTGATGGTGAGGATTATTTGATGGATGCTATGTTTGTCATGGTTGTTTATCACTCTTGGGTATCAAATGATATAGGTATCTCCCACCGTATACCCAGACACTAGACATTGTACTTCGTATTTAGTGCACTTATATGGCAATGATAGTAGGTTTGCATGTAATGACTTCTATGTGCTAACTATTTGGATGCAAAGACGGGTCAGGTATGGTTCTTCATGCCTTATACCCCTATTTACTATATAAAAAAATTTATAGTATTTTTGAGATGATGTATCGCTCACACCGGATAATTGTATGACCCATGATTTGAAGCTTTATATTATCTCACGTACTGTAAAATGAGTAGATTATGAATAAAACGTTTGGATAGTGCATGGAACTGCATGGAATTGAGCAGGAGACTACGCTTTCATATATCATACTTTGGAGCTTACTACTACTTATATTTGTTGTGCAGTACTATAGAGCTATACTAATACTTGTATTAGTTAAGAGATGGTTTTGGAATTTATTGTGGATTGGGATGTATAAACTCTACTATTTCTATTTTTGTAATCTGTAAACCTATTGTACTCTGATGTTCTTATTTATAGTTCATTTGATTATATCACTGTCTTTCTTGTTTCACGTCTATTTTATTATATTATATTTTGTCTGTACATTGTGAGATGTTCTATATGTTCTATGTTTGGACTTTTATGATTTGCCTTAGCTACCATCATGCATCAGCCTAGTACCTCCATAGCGCATTATATAGGTATATCAGGTATTAGAGGTGTAAGATGGTCAACACATTAAGTATCAGAGCTTAGGTTGCATAGACGACATAAGTTGATACTTGGATCCATTAGAGATAAGGATATCTATTGCCTTAGAATATATAGAACGATATATAAGAGAACATACTTATTATATTTTGGTTTCAAAACTACATATGTAGTATACAAGCCGCATTACATTCATGCACACTTCATATCCCTTGTAGAGAGACTAATCATTCTTATTATAGCTTGTAAGAATGAGCCGGCTAATGAGGAATGCTGTTAGGAACTCCATTTCTGTAGTTAAGGAGGTGGCATGGTCGAGGGCTGCTAACCATGACTTGCATAACATGTTCGTTGAGGTGGTGCAAAACATGGTTCAGAACGCCCAAGTTGCTGCGGTTATTGGTGGTGGTGCTTTGGTGCAAGTGCCGAGGGATGACTTTGGCAAACTGAGCAAGGAATACTCCACTTTATGAGACAAACCATTCCTTTGAAAGGAATAAACCATCGAAGTGTAGATTGGTTGGACACCTATGAATGCATCTTCAAGGATATGGAGTTAGAGGATGCGATGAAGAGAAAGCCGGTCTCTAGATAGCTTCGAGGATGAGTTACGGGGTGTGGAACGTAATCAAGATTACTACTCCTAAGGATTAGAATACCTAGGAGCAGTTTAAAGGCGAAACTTGAAGAGAAGTATAGACCAATCGCTTAGAAGTCGGTGCTCTTCCAAAAGTTTGCTGACTTAAAACATGGGGATATGTCTATGTCGGACCATGTGGTAGAGTTCAACACGCTGTTGAAACACGGCCTATCTTTTATTGATACTCTACTCAAGAAGATTGAGAAGATTATTATTGTCTTGGACTTTTATCTTAAAGAAAAACTCATGATTCATATCGATGAGACCTTTGAGAGGCTGGTAGAGAAGGCTCTTTGACATAAGAGTATGTATCCTAAGCCTAAGTCGAATGTTGCTCCTAAGGATAAGCCAAAGTTGCAAGCTAATAGGGGAGGCAAGAGGAACTAGGGAAACAACAAGGAGAAGAAATTTTAGAAGAGTGGTCGAAAGAAGGGCAAATGGGAGCCTGCTTGCTATAATTGTAGCGAGAAGGGCCATCTTATCTGAGATTGTAAGATGGAAGGCAAGAAGTGCTATAACTACAAGAAGTTAGGGCATATCAAGAAGGATTGTCCAGAACCATAAAGAAATAAGCAAGCTATGCATGCTTACGCTTTGTACGTTGTTCCAGCTTCGTCAAGTGCTCCATCGGCAAAGGACAATGTGAAGAGCATTGTTAAATAGTGTATGCTTTCTATTTATGATACACATGTAAGTGTTTTATTCAATACCGAGACTTCACATTCCTTCATATCTAGTGATTTGGTAGATAGATTAGGTTCGAAACCCGAGATAGCTGATTAACCTTTGATTGTTACAAATCCAATTTGGTATTATTCTGGAGATGGACTACCTGCAAAAGTATGGAGTAGTGGCAGATTATGAGAGGTCGTTGGTGATGATAGAGATAGATGATAGGCGTAGGTTGGAGATAGGATGCCTACTTGCCGATGAGGTGATGATCAGCTTTCTATATTCGCTCAAGGTCTTACATGATAATTCATCATCCATGCATATAGAAAGGGAGCATCCGGATATATTTAAGAAGGTGACCAGATTACCACCACATAGAGAGATTGAGTTCAGTGTAGATTTGGTGAAGGACGCCCGATCAATTATTATTCCATTGAGGTGTATGGCACCAAAAGAGTAGAAGGAACTAGAGATGCAAGTGAATGACTTATTGCGATAAGGGTTCATTCAACGGAGTATATCTAAGTGGGGAGCACTTGTAGTGTTGGCCACTAAGGTAGATGTCTTTTTGAGATTGTGTGTATATTTCATGAGCTGAATAAGGTGATAAAGAAGAACAAGTATCTACTCCTGCTTATTATTGACTTGTTTGTTCAGCCCCATGTGGTCTGGTGTTACTTTATGTTGGGCCTTGCAACAAGGTTTCATCAGCTAAATATGGCGAAGGAGAGTGTGCCGACCATAGCATTTCATATGTCATCCGGATTTTATGAATGGTTGGTTATGACATTTGGGCTAAACAATGCACGAGCCTACTATGATGAAATTATGAACCATGTTTTCAGGGATCAGCAAATAAGTTTTTACTTGTGTTCTTGGGCAATGCCCTAGTTTATTCAAGGACGGAGGTAGAACACAAGGTGCATTTGAGGATTGTGCTCGAGGTATTGAGGAAATACTAATTGAAGGAAAAGTTTTCAAAGTGTCACTTCTAGAGGAGGGAAGTGCAATTTTTGGATTAGGTGGTTTCTAAGTAGGATATTGCTATAAATACTGTAAAGGCGGCAGTAGTAGATGACTAAGATCGACTGAGGACTACTGTAGACGTGAAGAGTTTCCTTGGATTGGTGGGATACTATAGACGTTTTGTTAAGGGCTTCTCTAAGGTAGCAACGTGTTTAATCAACTTGACAAAAAAGAATCACCCTTTTATTTGGGACACGAGGTGCAAGCACGCACTCATGAGTCTAAAGGAGAGGTTGATGCGGGCATCGATGTTAGTTATTCCAAGCGGGAATGAGGTGCTGACAGTATACATAGACGTCTATAGTACTAGACTAGAGGCGATGTCGATGGGAAAGGTTGTCGCATATGCTTGTCAACAACTGAAACTGCATGGGAAAGGTTGTCGCATATGCTTGTCGATTTGAAGATATGAAGACATTATTTGCATAGAGAGAGGTTCTAGTTGTATACAGACCACAAATCATTGAATTATCGCTTCCCCTAGAAGGATCTCAACCTTCCTTAATAGCGATGGTTAGAATTCCTGGCCTCCTAGGACTTTGGAATTTCCTACATGCCTGGTAAGGGAAATACGATCAATGATGCTTTAGGTAGGAGACATGCCAGCTTGGAAGAAATGTTCCTAGAGTGGAAGCAATGTTCCTAGAGTAGAAGCAATTGGAGTTTATCGCTAGCTATGATTTTAGACCTCACCGTGAGTTAGAGCCGAGATGTCGACGAGCTTGACGATCAGACCTACTTTGATTAAGAGGATCGGTACTAGTCAGAGGCGTGCTGCTAAATTAGCAAAGATCATGGTGAAAATAAAGGAGGGAGTAGAGTCCGAGAAGATGAAGCAGTATAGGCTCAACTGTGATGATCGGCTCCATAAAGACGAGAGACTTTCTGTTCCTGATGTCAATGGGTTGAAGGATGAGGTGCTACGAGAATGTCATCATTCGAGGTTGAATATACATCCCGACGGCAATAAAATATATCATAATATGATGCAGGCATTTTATTGGGAAGGGATAAAGAAGGATGTTGGGGCATTCATCTCGAAATGCAAGAACTTTTAGTTGGTAAGGCAGAGTAGAAGAAGCCGAGTAGTTTGCTGTAACCACTTGAAATTTTCAAGTGGAAAGGGGAGCAAGTTTCAATGGACTTCATCGATGGATTGTTAAGCACCAAAGGAGGGTATAATAGCATTTGGGTCATAGCCAATAGATTGATGAAGAGTGCGCGATTCATACCCATTAAGTCTAGCATAACGACATCGAAATGGGCCGAGTTGTATATGAAGTGGGTTGTATGATTCCATGGTGTGCCAAAGAGCATTGTCAACGACTAAGACCCTTTGTTCACTAGTAGGTTTTGGAAGAGTTTACAAGAGGTGTTGGGGACGAAGTTGCATCTTAGTGCAGCTTATCAACCACAAACAAATGCGCAGACCAAGAGGGTGAATCATATCTTGGAGGATCTCTTGCGAGATTGCATTCTTGATTTCGATGGCTCATGGGATGATAATTTACACTTAGTAGAGTTCGTGTACAAAAATAATTATCAGTCCAACATCGACATGACACTATTTGAGGTGTTATATAGCCGATCATGCAATGCTCCTTCATGTTGGTGGGAAGTGGTCGAGAAACTGATTCTTGGCCTAGATATGATTAGAGAGACTTTGGAGAAAATCGAGATTATTCGACAACGAATGGAAGCTGCTCTGGATAGACTAAAGAGCTATGCTAATAGGAGAAGACATGACTTAGAGTTCTCCATTGGCAATATGGAGTTTTCCAAGATCTCTTCGCTGAAGAATGTTACTCGATTCGGCACTAAGGGGAAGTTGGCTCAAGATTCATTAGTCCTTTTTCGATACTTGAGAGGATTAGGAACTGGCTTACAGAGTCAACTTACCGAAAAAGACGAGCATGCACAACGTGTTCCACATCTCTCACTTACAGAAGTTTGTGCATGGCTCAGGCGTGATAGTTGAACCAGATCAGGTTGATGATATCGAGATTGAACTAGAAGCTTCAAGACCTTGTAAGCCTATTCATATCGCCGGAGGTGATATGAAACAACTTAGGAGGATGATAATAGAGGCGGTGAAGGTTCATTTGAGTGGGATTAAAGGTGGTTGTACTTGGGATACCAAGGAGAGCATGAGGACCGCTTATCCAGAGCTTATTACCGAGTAAGACTTCTATTTATCGCATTTACTTTCACTTTCGATATCATATAGAGCATTTTAGTATCCTACATGCCAAGGTAGGCATAGATATCATTTCCTACTTCTTTGTGCATGTTTGATGTTCGATATGTTTGCTCATGGATGTTAAGCATAAGGGATACCTATGGTTGATTTTATCTTCTTTGTGTTGGGGATTTCGGTGGTAAATTCCTAAAGGGGGAGAGTGCAATGACCCATATTTTACGTATTGGAGGATTGTAAATTATTGTTTTTGAATTCATATAAGGCCATATGACTATATAACCTTGAGAAATGCTTCTTGTAACATTTCCTATCTTCAAAATTTTATCAGATAATTTTACCCTTGGAAACTTATAACGGCTCTAACTTTTGATGGAAGCTGAATTAGCATCCGAGACCACTTACATTGAAAAGATATGATGGTTTCTCTTTTGTATAGTAATCATAATAGCGATTTCGACTTTCTGATTAGGAGATATGACTATTTGAAGTTTGATAGTTTTAGGAGCAACTTAGTAGGTAATTAATAAGGTTTGGAGGCAAGCCCACTAGTCCATTTTAGGTTTTTATGCTATAATAGGTTGAACCATCATCCCTAAATCATTTTACCACTTTCCAAATAGATTTAAGCTCCCATTAACCCATTCTTTACCCAAAACTTTCTTCTTTCTCCTCCAAATCAAGTCTAAATCATAGGTTAAGGATAGACTAACAAGGGTATTCACTAGAGTTCTTTATATCTATATTTTAACGAAAAATCTTGGGATTAGCTGTCGATTTTTGGATTTGCATCGATTTGCGTGCGAAATTTAGATTTTGGAAGTTTTGGTGAGTAGTCTATCATTTTTCTCTTTATTTTATATGTATATATAGGTTTTAACATATTTTGGATCTATTTTTGAAGTAAAAAAATATATTTTTTACTATTTAAAAACCCTACCTATAGTAAAAATGTAAAAATAATGGATTTTTGGTGTTTTAGACATGTTATTTGGATATGTATTTGCCTTTATATATGTTTGGCTATGTTGTTGACACTTTATATGATGATTGCTAATGGTTAATTGTTGATTTTATGTTTGAATGTTATTTGGTGCATGTATGGTATTTGTCTGTATGCTTGTATGGTTGAAAACGCTCATCGGAGCGAAGAAGAGGTAGAAACCATGAAACCGGACATCGACGGATAGGCTTAAGGATGTTAGGAGTTGTATCGATCCTTACGGAACGTATAAGATCAATCAATGAAATGTTGTGATGAAATCAAGGAGAAATTGAAGTTTGGAGAAATTATAGGTTTTTTCGGTGCTGCTTTGTCTAGTGGTCGAACAAGATTTGCTATGTCTGGTGACCGAATAAGATTTGTCATCTGGTGACCAAACAATATTTACTGTTTGATGACCGAATAAGATTTGTTGTCCAATGGTGCTATGTTTGGTGGCCGAATGAGTTATGTTATTCGGCAGTCGGGTGTCGCTTGGGGTCGTGGGAAGGGTTGCTTCGAGCTTGGCTCAAGTATAGCCGAACGGAGAATGAAAGTTGGGGATTTTCGTCTTGGCGATGCGATACTTCTGGGATTTCTTCATGGCGTGTTCCGAGGCTTTTTGGAGTGACGTGGGGTGAAATTGGAAACTCCTAATGACTTGGGAGGACCTTGAATTTCATGTGGGAACTAGTAAAGCGATGTCGTAGCACTTCGACACGACGACACCAATGGCGATGATGACGACTTCAGAACTTGATACGATGGCTCCACGACTTATGATAGGCATCTAGAGGCATCTCGAAGATGATGAATTAACGATAGGAGTCTTGATGGTGATCCACAAGGACAAGTAGAGTGATGGGGCATGTGAACAGGATTTCCAACAATGTTCTACTATGGAAATAGCCATGATGGCATAACGATCGAATTCCATTATAGAGATGCATCCAAAGGGATCTTTAATAACTCAGAGGTTTCTAGTATGCTCATAAAAAAGGTTATGTGGGTAGCTTCCACCTGGATTTACGACCGTGTCCAGATCTTGCGATAGTAGATTATTCTGGGGTTTTACGATTGTATGCCAGGTTCCTAGCCTTATGAAATGGCAAGTATTAGAGCACCAATGAAGCCAGGATTTCGATTGAGTCTCTGATTTGAGATTGTACCATAGATTTATCATATATCCAAAGCACATGAATGATGATGAGTGTAACAACCCGCACCCCGGTAGGCCCGAATTTTCACTAAATCAATAGCTCTGGTCGACTAAAGTATGGATTATTGGAGTTGGTATCATGTAAATAAACAAAAGTAAATTAGAGCACTACCAATAAAAACTCACAGCGGAATGGTAAAGTATAATAAAAAAATATAATTACTGACCAAGGATAATACCTCTGGTATCTAATATCCTTGTCAGTGCTGAGAATGCATAAGGGAAATCCGTCCTTCCACCATTCCCGCCTTATACCAGCGTTTGTCTCTCTAAATCTATTTTGTGGCTTGTAATGAGGAAATGGTCAGAACAAATTTTTGGTGACCTGTAAATTACATACTATTTTCATAATAATAGTTTAGCTCGACTTTCTTCCGTACATGTTATGTCTACTATTTTTAACATGGTGGTCTTAACTTCATATACGTGTATGATACGCCCCACTTACTCGAGGTATACAATAACTACATAGGTGTGTGTGTGTGTATAAGTATGTATGTATATAAGTACCATGATCCCCCTATGGACCAAGATACATTCACCGCTCGCATCCGTAACTCTACACCGCACCAGGTATCACCATCAGTGTCTAGACCTAATTGTCCGCGTACACCAAGGACCTTCCCGTTAGTACCTTAACGATATTACAACCATATTCTACTTGCCTTGAAAACTCATCTAAGGCTTATCTAACCTTGCCTCTTAACTATAAACAAAGCAAAAAACTTTGAGGCGGCGCATGTCCCATACAAAAATTGCACTAGTAGGAGGTGTAGTCTTTTTAGGCGTAACCCATGTATTCTACGGACTATTCTAGGACTAATTACGCTCTCGACCTATGTATACAGCCCTACTCCTTACGTATATGGTACCAAACTTGCTAACAAAGTGCTGAGCCTATGCACACTGTCCCATTTAGATTGCCTAATGCAATCAAGGAAATGCCCACTTGTTACTTAATACCCCCCGTAAGGATTGAAGCAGACCCTACTCGGCCCTTTGGCACTTCAAACCAAGGCCAACTCACTTTGGTAAATTGCCTTCACCTATACGCGAACGTATAATCCCTCAGGCCCAACTGTTGGAGATGTCTCGCATATGTACAATGTAAACGCAATCACTGGTAGCCCCTTTTGAAGGGCAAACTTCTTTTGTGCAACACTACTGACATCACATCCCAATCCGTATTAATGACTAAGTCATTTTTAACCAATCTAATTTGTTGACTAGATTCAATAATTCACACCCATCATATATGCATACTTGAGGCTATATAAATTTTATTGAATTACTATGCCTCCTATGTTCAGCAATTAGTATTCAGTTATTTATACATAACTTACTTCTTGTTCCATTAATGTCATTTAATATCATTTCCTCTTTTTCTAATTTAATAGGTTGAATACCTCTTACTGTTAGACTTCCACTTACTTCTATTAAGTATATTGTAATGTTCCCTTTTTAACCATTACCATCTTTTTTTGATAAATATAACTTCTTAATTACTCACTTTATCACTTTACTTACACTTTATTGCTCGTTGTTTATTTTCCAACTTATCTTAAATCGCATATAGTAGATTTACAATTAAACTGTTGCAATAATCATTACTTACTATACTTTGGTTTTGTAACGACCTGGAAATTTCGATCCCGAAAATTCCAGATAGTTAGGAAAAAGAAGAAAGAGGTAGAAGAAGAAGAAGAACAGAATCATCAACATCTCACATTCGCAGCGGATAAAATATAATATCACATAAATAATAGTTTTACAAAGAAGAACTGTATCAGTACACTTATATTTTATACATCAGAGTTACAACCATTACCAATCACTGAACAGTTTTAAACAACATGCCTAGTTACAATAACATATCACAGCGGAAAACACTCCATACGTTCCTGCCATCCAGCTCGCCTTCTGAGCTCCAGAACGTCCTTACCTGAAAATCTGCAATATTCGGTCTGACCCGAGCATTACATCAAAGTAACACCCGGGTCAGGCTGGAAACTAGCGTGAGTAAACCCATCTAACATGAATGACAAAAGCATACAACTTATATAAACCCGGGGTACTCGTATCAATTTACAAATTCACAATTTGTTATAGACATCACTGATATCACACATCAATATCTAAGTACTAGAACTTAGATTAACGGTCAAATTCATTTAAATCATTCCATACCAGCCTGTTGATTTCACATATCAATAAAGAATCAAAGTGGTTTCGGGTATTTACTAATACCCGACTCCGGTCTCTTCGAATCCAATGTCATCTAAACCCAAGTTATCCCATTTAAATACAATTCAACTTTAACTGTCGGATAACACTTTTACACAGCCATTCATAATTGATTGATAATCACATTATCATCGTCCGTCCAACATATCATATCACAAAACAATTCATATCAGAGATATCAACCAATTCAAAGCACTCATCATCATTCAATCATTAATAAGCAAAATTGATCACTTCCATTAATTACATTAATTAATGATCCTCTAAATACTTTCATTAGTTAATTATTCTTAAATTTCATTTAATAATAAGAATTTAACTTAATTACATTCGTTAATCAACCTTGATTAATCACAATCATAAATTATCTTTCTTTAATTACTTCATCAATTATACCAACTCCTTGATTAATTATATAAATTAATCCTTCAATTACCAGAGTAATCATTACTTAATTTCTTCCATCAAGTAATTATCCTTTAATTACTACCCATCAAGTAATTTCCTTAAATTAATTACATCCAGTAATTATCCACTAATTACTTCACTAAGTAATTATACCTCATTAATTACCTTAAGTAATTATATTTAACTCAACATCAAATGATTACTTTTAATTAATTAAACTGAATTAATTAAATAAAATTAACCACATCAACTTAATTATACTGAGTAATTAATTCCTTTAATTACTTCATTAAGTAATTATTCATAATAATTCTTTTACATTAAGTAATAATCCTCTTAATTACTTATCACTTAGTGACTCCATAATTGATTAACCTTGATTAATCAATCCTTAATTGTCACTTTTAAGTACAATAAGTAATTAGCCTTAAGTAATTATTCTTAACCTTCACAGTAATTAATTAACCATGATTAATTACATTGATCTTTAATTAATTACATTAATTAATTATACTTAATCATCCAACTTTAATTTACTTAAACGATAAGTCCTTTGTCGTAATTAACTTATTTAAAATCTTATTAAATACACTTTTAATTAATTATCATAAATACAGTTATCTTACATAATTAAATTGCATCACTAGTGACCTAGGTTATGGGTTATGTTAAACCTGGGAATTTCTTTATTTATATTCTATTCCAAATAAAATATCAAATTTAAATTTGATAAAACTCTTGAACTTTGCTTACATTAATTCCACTTATACTAAAGGAAACTCGACCCAAAGGAAAATTAACCGGCCCAAAGCCCAAACTTCCCCTTCTTCTTAAAAAAACTGCTAATACTAAAGTCCTACTCGGGTTTGACCCCCTAATTTATTAAGAAAATCTTTTATCCTAATTACTCTTTTACTTAATAACAAATCATTTACATAAAGTAACTATTCTTAAGTAAATTAATCAACCTTACTTAATTTTATAGATCAAAATCTTAATAACTTAAAGTCAAATCCCTTATCATAATTACTTGCTTAATTTTCATTAAACCATATTTATAACTAGCACATTTAAACATCAATTTAAAAGAAATTCAAGCATCGAAATTTTAACCTTTAAAATCCTTGAAATCTTCCACAGATTGTTTAATACATTTATCATATAGTTATTTCAAAATTTGATTGTCACATCCTAAAACTGATCTACTTTAATTATATTTACAACCTGATTTTTACTTTGCTTTCAAAAATTAGAAACATTGCCATGAATCAAAATATCTTAACTCAGAAACTTCAACTGTTCATACTTAATTACTTGAGAACCTACATTACTTCTTCAAAGAAAAAAATGAAAACAGCTAGCAACACCCAAGCTTCTCGAGTCAAACTCGTATTCTTTTCGAACGAAACATGGTGCACTCGCGTTCAATTCCTGCTTCGAGACGATATCAGAAAAAATTCGAGCACGACACGAAAACAAATCACCATTTCCTCAAGCTTCAAGCGGCCCAGAACAACATGCACGTGGTGCACGTCAACCACCGTCTCCGACCCCTGAAGGTCATGCTGGCGATTCTCGATGATCACAATTACCTTAACAAGCATTCTCGAGAACCCAGAATCCAATATCCCCTTACAAATCGAAATTGAGGAATTCGACGGACTAACGCCAATCGAAAAATTCCCTTGCTCTGGCGACTCCGACCTCAAGCACCTCTGCAATCCTCAACGCACCAACGTCTCAACCCCCAATTCCTCCAACAAGCCACGCGATCGACTCCGATCAAGCCACGATGACGAAAAACCCACTGAAAGGCAACGTCAAGAACCAGTGTGCTAAACCGTACTCTGACCACCCCTGGCCACCACGTCTACAAATAAATCGTCTACCTATTTTTCCTACAACCGACATCCCCTAGGCCACCTTCAACCCAAATTTCGACTCCCCTATCACCGCCGATCAACGGCAAATCTCCAAATACCCAAATTCGAACAATCCAAGATTTCACAAGAAATAACAACCTAAAAATCATGAAATGAAGATCAAAATTCGTGATTTCCCATCACGAATCTATTTCCATAATTCGAATTCATAATTAAGATAGTTGATTTTAACCTGTAAAAGAAATTTCCATTGTTATCCCTATTTTTAAACTCATTTGCTAAATTTAAAATCCTGGAATTACTTTTAAAAACATCTTCATTTATTAACAAACAATTTTCATTTATACATCGAGATCTAAAATTTGTTTGATTTGGTGTTGTGAATTTTTGAAGACAAACACCACTACCTAGATCACAGAGTATGGGATGCACATAAAATTAGACACCTCACACATATATATATATATATATATATATATATATATATGCACATCCAGATAAATTCAAACTGAAGAATTTGAGGCAATTAAAAATCATCACATGCAATTCAGTTAAATCCAGATAAAAAAAAATGTTTACTTACCTTAAATTATTGAACAGAGAGCAATATCCAGATTTTAAAAGTTGCTAGCTCCCCCCCCCCCCCTCCGGTTATAGGATTTTGCCTTAGATCAGGAATTGATTTATTCTAATCTGGATCTTGAACTAATTATTGAATTTGCTTTGCTGAGATGAATTTTGCCTTACAGCTTGATTCCTGAATTTTCTTCTGATCTTGAGTTGTTAAAGTGTTTACAGGGTTTAGCTTGATCTAGTGATTTCTTGCTAGTTTTGATCTTTTTTTTCTTTAAAAAGGGAAGATAGGGAAAGAAGACAAAGAAAGTAGATAGGAGTCTATATAGTGTAAATTTGGATTTAATAAAATTTAAAGTAAAATGAAAATAAACAAAAATGACACTTGTTCCTCTATTAACATTTGTCAACTACCATCCTTAATTAAATTACATGTGTTATAACAAGCCTTCACAATCTAACACTTGTAATAATATATTTTTATTTATTTTAAATTATGAATATAAAACTTATATATATATTATTAAACAAGTACTTTTAAATTTATATAAACAAAACCCTTTAAAATATTAAAAACTAGTTATATTCTAAATAAATCATATATAAGATTTAATCCCAAAATATACTTAAATTTTCAATTTTAAATCCAAATTCAATTTCAATTTCATTTTCAAATTAAAATTCAATCTAAAATCACACACACATATATTTAAAACAACCCAGTCTCAATTTGAAAATAATAATTCTGTTAAAAATCTATTTATATCTATATATATAAACAATCATTATTATTATTTTTTGAAATAAGTAACAATTTCACTAATTTCAAATAAATTTATAGAAGAGATTATCATGTTTTAATTTGCTTGAAATTTTCCTGGAATATCACAGATATTCTTTGTTTACAAATTTATTTACATATCCAGATACCTTTATTATCAAAACTTTATCTGTCCAATCTATAAATCACTATTTAAATAGTTTAGTCAGATAATTATCCAATTATCTGATATCCAAGGTCCAGGTTATCACATTCCTCCCCCTTTAGAATCTTTTCGTCCTCAAAAAGGAACGAAGACAGAATTTATTAAAATGCTTATTATTAGAAAAATTATTCTTTGAAACGACCTTAAAACACTTTTAAAATATACATAATATTATAAAATAGTTTTTATAAAAATACCTTTTAAAACTTGATGTTTCTATCGGTCCATCCTTGTTCTCACAGAAATTCGGTCATACGTTGATCAGGCGTATGACTGAAAATCTATAAGTACTTAGCAGACTCGATTTCAACACCCAGTGAAAATACTTGGAAAATAATTTTATTGAAAATATAGAAAACAGATTTTGAAAATAGAGGATATATCTTTGGTGAGTATGCTCTGGAAATCATCACCCCCATCCATGGTCGCAGTTACATTCCAGGGTTACGTTGCCATCGTAGCAAAAGTTCATGTAACTGCAGGCTATCCGCGGCCTCTCGATTACGCCATGGAACCCACGACAGATCGCAGTTACATTTCAGGGTTACGTTGCCATCACAACAAAAGTCCATGTAACTATAGGCTCTCTGCAGTCTCTAATTTTCGCTGTCGAAATGAAAATTCTCCACTCTTACATAGGTCGCAGTCTACCGATATAAAATCAAACGCAGACTGTTGGCTCTCAACGGCACACACGACTTTCACTATGTTACCATAGGTCGCAGTCTACCGATATAATATCAAACGCAGACTGTTGGCTCTCAGTGGCACACACGACTTTCTCTATGGTACACGCTACTCATAATCCCCAGGAACTAATTTTGTCCGGACTCCTCCCAGGATCAAATTTAGAACCCCCCTGGGGCTCAAGGCAGCACCACCCGGTGGCACTCCTGAGAAGTCATTTCAAGGGAGCGCCTTTTTCCCCAGAGTCATCATCAAAACATTTTATACTATACACATATAGTATCTTCAAATCATACACCTAGTATGATCTCATACAAAGCTCCTTTACACAAAATCGATTATTCCAAAATCGATAATTCTCAAACTAGGCTTTCCAAATTCTCATATTGATTTTATCCAAAAATCAAAAGCCTTTCCAAATCCAAAGGTTCCTTAAACCTTTTCTAAAATCCTCATAAGATCCTTTATATATATATGTATATGTATATATATATATATATATGTATATGTATGTATATATATATATATATATATAATTTTTAAAACTTTGGATCATTTCAAACTTGTATAAAACTCCTTTTATACTTCAAACATTTTCAAAAACCCTTTTCTTCTGGCAAAAGATTCAACAAGGGGAGTTTCATTTTATAAACAAAGATATTTAACTTTGTTTACTCAAAATCAAATATTCAAATTGGATTACTCCTTTCAATATCATTTTCATTCAAATCCATACGATGTACACATATCATCCGTACGCTATACCAATCTGATCGCTCACTCGACCACACAATTTCACTTCCGAACTAGTATCGTCCACCCGACTTCCTAGTGCGGACACAGATCTGGTTTCTTGATCAGAAACCGTCATTCTCCTTGCATAGTCATAACTATGATAGAGAACATCCAGAACCAATCAACAATCCATATCCAGGTTCGCCGTCGAAAATCGAGTGAAAAATCCCAACTCGGATCGACATACTATCTCGAAATTCTGTGCTCGAATCTGGATCAAATCATTACGCGAATAGAATAACATACGTACACCCTACGTATTTATCTTTATTGGTTATTATCCAAATCAATTCCATTTCTATTCACATTCACTTTGATTTTCATTCACTTACTCACAATTGCTTCAATCTATTTAGATTATCACCTCTATTCTTATTTCGATTGGGTATTTAACCAATAACAGTTTAAACTCTGTCCAGTTAAATTTAGAAATAATTTGAATAGTTTAAATATAGATAAGTCGTTGAAAAATAATTATTAGTTCGCAAAATAGCTGTAAAATAGTTAAGAAATTGTAAAATAGTTGGAAAATAGTCAAATGGTTATAGAAATTTTAAATAATTGCAAAATAGCTATAAAATAGTAATTAGTTATAAAGTAGTTGAAAAACAGTAATTAGTTTATAAAACAGTTGAAAAATTGTTAAATAGTTCCAAAAATAATTGTAAAACAAGTATAAGATAAATTTTAGGTTTAAAAAGAAAATTCGTATAGTAAATAGTTTGGAAAAAATAGATTTGTACTAAAACAATTTATTTTGAAAATGGTCCAGAGTCAAACTGTTCAATTCCCAACCACCATTTCCAATCAATTCAATATAAATTTCCACTTCCATTTAAATTGATTCAATTCCAATTTGAATTGATCCCAATTCCAATAAATTTTAACTTTCAATTTCAATTTAAATTAAATTAACTTCCATTCTCATCCCAAATTCAAATCAACTTCCTATTTGAATTTGAACTCGTTCAACATCAATTTCTGTTCAGATATCCAATTTAAATTTCCATTTGAATTTTTAAATTTATCCATCTTCAATCATAATTCCAATTATTTTAGATAAATTTCAAATTGAGCCAATTTAAAATTTTAATTTATTTCAACTCTAGTTTGAATTTAATCCCAATTTAAGTTGAATTATCCTTGATTCTTTCCAAATTCAAATCAAATTCCATTTGAATTTAAAACTATTCACTTTAATTACAATTTCAAATTATTCAAATAAATTTGGACTAATTTCAAATCGAAGCCACCTCAAATTTCAAAATTCTTTCCCATCTATAAGTTCAAAAACTTATCACCTTGGGTTTTCATATCTCATTCCAAATTTAAAACTTAACATTTAGAACTTATTTCAAACCATCTTTGATATTATGTATTTCCTTACATATGCACATATTTACTTTTAGGCCTATCATGCCAAATTTTAAAATTTAAACCACCCTTGGTTTTAATTCAAAACAAATTCTTTTAAAGTTTACAAACAACTTCTTATTCTAAAATAAGATTACATTCAAAATAGTTTGAATAATATTATTTCCTTTAACATTTTGAAAATAATTTCAAATGTTTAGATTTAGAATTCAGAACTTCACAGTTAGAAACCCACTTTAATTCACATCCTTTCAAATTTACAAGTTATTCTCTTTTTAAATGGTTACTTCCTTAAAACATTTTATTGTTTATTTGAAAACAATCATCCCATTATTAAACACAATAACCATTCTATTTCTCCGGTTTGTAAACAATTCTAATTCATCTTATTTAGAAATTCTTCCCCACCTTCAAGATTTAGTTTCAGTTTGAATTCATTTCAAACTTATCTTCATTTAATTTTCAGTTTGGTTGTATTTCTATTACCACTTAATTTAATGCAATAATTTAACAACCAATTACCTTAATTTTTATTAGAAAGAAATATTGCTATATGTATCAAAATATATTCTTATATAAAATCATTTAAAATCTTTATATAAGAAAATAACAAGTACGCTCTCATATATATATATATATATATATATATATATATATATATATACACACACGCTCAACTCATTCAAGGGTACCATTGACCCTATCCTTAATGAGTAATCCCACCAGAGCCAAGGTTCTCGGTTAACCTTTCAGCTCTGATACCAAATGTAACGACCCGGAAATTTCGATCCCGAAAATTCTAGATAGTTAGGAAAAAGAAGAAAGAGATAGAAGAAGAAAAAGAAGAACAGAATCATCAACATCTCACATTCGCAGTGGATAAAATATAATATCACATAAATAATAGTTTTACAAAGAAGAACTGTATCAGTACGCTTATATTTTATACATCAGAGTTAAAACCATTACCAATCACTGGACAGTTTTAAACAACATGTCCTAGTTACAATAACATATCACAGCGGAAAACACTCCATACGTTCCTGCCCTCCAGCTCGCCTCCTGAGCTCTAGAACGTCCTTACCTGAAAATCTGCAGTACTCGGTCTGACCCGAGCATTACATCAAAGTAATACCCGGGTCAGGCTGGAAACCAGCGTGAGTAAACCCATCTGACATGAATAACAAAAGCACACAACTTATATAAACCCGAAGTACTCGTATCAATTTACAAATTCACAATTTGTTATAGACATCACTAATATCACACATCAATATCTAAGTACCAGAACTTAGATTAACGGTCAAATTCATTTAAATCATTCCATACCAGCCTGTCGATTTCACATATCAATAAAGAATCGAAGTGGTTTCGGGTATTTACTAATACCCGACTCCGGTCTCTTCGAATCCAATGTCATCTAAACCCAAGTTATCCCATTTAAATACAATTCAACTTTAATTGTCAGATAACACTTTTACACAGCCATTCATAATTGATTGATAATCACATTATCATCGTCCATCCAACATATCATATCACAAAATAATTCATATTAGAGATATCAACCAATTCAAAGCACTCATCATCATTCAATCATTAATAAGCAAAATTGATCACTTCCATTAATTACATTAATTAATGAACGTCTAAATACTTTCATTAGTTAATTATTCTTAAATTTCATTTAATAATTAACCTTTAACTTAATTACATTCATTAATCAACCTTGATTAATCACAATCATAAATTATCTTTCTTTAATTACTTCATCAATTAAACCAACTCCTTGATTAATTATATAAATTAATCCTTCAATTACCAGAGTAATCATTACTTAATTTCTTCCATCAAGTAATTATCCATTAATTACTACCCATCAAGTAATTTCCTTAAATTAATTACATCCATTAATTATCCACTAATTACTTCACTAAGTAATTATACCTCATTAATTACCTTAAGTAATTATATTTAACTCAACATCAAATGATTACTTTTAATTAAATAAACTGAATTAATTAACTAAAATTAACCACATCAACTTAATTATACTGAGTAATTAATTCCTTTAATTACTTCATTAAGTAATTATTCATAATAATTCTTTTACATTTAGTAATAAACCTCTTAATTACTTATCACTTAATGACTCCATAATTGAATAACCTTGATTAATCAATCCTTAATTGTCACTTTTAAGTACAATAAGTAATTAGCCTTTAAGTAATTATTCTTAACCTTCACAGTAATTAATTAACCATGATTAATTACATTGATCTTTAATTAATTACATTAATTAATTATACTTAATCATCAAACTTTAATTTACTTAAATGATAAGTCCTTTGTCTTAATTAACTTATTTAAAATCTTATTAAATACACTTTTAATTAATTATCATAAATACAGTTATCTTACATAATTAAATTGCATCACTAGTGACATAGTTATGGGTTATGTTAAACCTGGGAATATTCTTTATTTATATTCTATTCCAAATAAAATATTAACTTTAAATTTGATAAAACTCTTGAACTTTGCTTACATTAGTTCCATTTATACTAAAGGAAACTCGACCCATAGGAAAATTAACCGGCCCAAACTCCCCCATCTTCTTAAAAAAACTGCTAATACTAAAGTCCTACTCGTGTTTGACCCCTTAATTTATTAAGAAAATCCTTTATCCTAATTACCTTTTTACTTAATAACAAATCATTTACATAAAGTAACTATTCTTAAGTAAATTAATTAACCTTACTTAATTTTATAGATCAAAATCTTAATAACTTAAAGTCAAATCCCTTATCACAATTGCTTGCTTAATTATCATTAAACCATATTTACAAATAACACATTTAAACATCAATTTAAAAGAAATTCAAGCATCGAAATTTTAACGTTTAAAATCCATGAAATCTTCCATAGATTGTTTAAATACATTTATCATATAGTTATTTCAAATTTTGATTATCACGTCCTAAAACTGATCTACTTTAATTATATTTACAACCTGATTTTTACTTTGCTTTCAAAACATAAAAACATTACCTTGAAACAAAATATCTTAACTCAGAAACTTCAACTGTTCATACTTAATTACTTGAGAACCTGCATTACATCTTCAAAGAAAAAAAAAACAAAACAGCTAGCAACACCCAAGCTTCTTGAGTCAAACTCGTATTCTTTTCGAACAAAACACGGTGCACTCGCGTTCAATTCCTGCTTCGAGACGATATCAGAAAAAATTCGAGCACGACACGAAAACAAATCGCCATTTCCTCAAGCTTCAAGCGGTCTAGAACAACGTGCACGTGGTGCACGTCAACCACCTTCTCCGACCCCTGAAGGTCATGGCGGCGATTCTCGATGATCACAATTACCTTAACAAGCATTCTCGAGAACCCAGAATCCAATATCCCCTTACAAATCGAAATCGAGAAATTCGACGGACTAACGCTAATCGAAAAATTCCCGTGCTCTGGCGACTCCGACCTCAAGCACCTCTGCAATCCTCAACGCACCAACGTCTCAACCCCCAGCTCCTCCAACAAGCCACGCGATCGACTCCGATCAAGCCACGATGACGAAAAACCCACTGAAAGGCAACGTCAAGAACCAGTGTGCTAAACCCTACTATGACCACCCCTGGCCACCACGTCTACAAATAAATCGTCTACCTATTTTTCCTACAACCGACATCCCCTAGGCCACCTTCAACCTAAATTTTGACTCCCCTATCACCGCCAATCAACGGCAAATCACCAAATACCCAAATTCGAACAATCGAAGATTTCACAAGAAATAACAACCTAAAAATCATGAAATGAAGATCAAAATTTGTGATTTCCCATCACGAATTCATTTCCATAATTCGAATTCATAATTAAGATAGTTGATTTTAACCTGTAAAAGAAATTTCCACTGTTATCCCTATTTTTAAACTCATTTGCTAAATTTAAAATCCTGGAATTATTTTAAAGACATCTTCATTTATTAACAAACAATTTTCATTTATACATCAAGATCTAAAATTTGTTTGATTTGGTGTTGTGAATTTTTGAAGACAAACATCACTGCCTAGATCACAGAGTACAGGATGCATAAAAAATCAGACACCTCACATACATATATATACTGCACATCCAGATAAATTCGAACTGAAGAATTTGAGGCAATTCAAAATCATCACATGCAATTCAGTTAAATCCAGATAAAAAAAAGTGTTTACTCACCCTAAATTGTTGAACAGAGGCAATATCTAGATTTTAAAAGTTGCTAGCTTTTCCTCCCCTCCCACCCCCCCCCCCCTCCCCCGTGTTACAGGATTTTGCCTTAGATCAGGAATTGATTTATTCTGATCTGGATCTTGAACTAATTGTTGCTGAGATGAATTTTGCCTTACAGCTTGATTCCTGAATTTGCTTCTGATCTTGAGTTGTTAAAGTGTTTACAGGGTTTAGCTTGATCTGATGATTTTTTGCCAGTTTTGATCTTTTTTTTTCTTTGAAAAGGGAAGATAGGCAAAGAAAATAAAGAAAGTAGATAGGAGTCTATATAGTGTAAATTTGGATTTAATAAAATTTAAAGTAAAATGAAAATAAACAAAAATGACACCAGTTCCTCTATTAACATTTGTCAACTACCATCCTTAATTAAATTACATGTGTTATAACAAGCCTTCATAATCTAACCCTTGTAATTATATATTTTTATTTATTTTAAATTGTGAATATAAAACTTTTATATATATATATATATATATATATATTTTATTAAACAAGTACTTTTAAATTTATATAAACAAAACCCTTTGAAAAATTAAAAACTAATTATATTCTAAATAAATCATATATAAGATATGTAATCCCAAAATATACTTAAAATTTCAATTTTAAATCCAGATTCAATTTCATTTTCAAATTAAAATTCAATCTAAAATCACACACACATATATATATATATGTTTAAAACAACCCAGTCTCAATTTGAAAATAATAATTTTATTAAAAATCTATTTATATCTATGTATATAAACAATCATTATTATTTGTTTTGAAATAAGTAACAATTTCACTAATTTTAAATAAATTTATAGAAGAGATTATCACATTTTAATTTGCTTGAAATTTTTCTGGAATATCATAGATATTCTTTGTTTTCAAATTTATTTACATATCCAGATACCTTTATTATCAAAACTTTATCTGTCCAATCTATAAATCACTATTTAAATAGTTTAGTCAGATAATTATCCAATTATCTGATATCCAAAATCCAGGTTATCACATTTATACTTAGGGATTTCTGCATTTCAATGCGTTGGAATTATATCTTCCCAAAAGGAAAAGTTAGCACTATAATTTTCATAAATTATTTAAAGGAGGACTTGCATTATGTTTGGAATTACAAGGACTTATCTTTTCTATTGTTATTGAAATAGACTGTGCAAAACACGGTAAAATCTCTATTTTGTACATCTCTTCCTTTTGCGCATATTCCTTGTTATTTCAAATGATACATTTTTATTCATAATTATAAAACCGGATAATTTATAGAAATTTATATTGCAACACACTTCATTCCAATGAATTAAAATACAACTTAAATTCCAACAAATTATAATAACTTCCAATTCATGTTTACTAACATATATCATTCAACAAACAAAACTGGAATTATTATACAATATTATAAACTTAGGGCTACTTTTACCCTTACTTTCCAGATTTAGGTATACGAAATATTTAATCAAAGTTAACAATTCATAGAATATGCAAACATGGTTCTCAAATTCATTTCATATATATTTAATCCTACAACTCCAAAATTATATTCAGTCATACAAGGAACAGATTAACAATGATATAAATCCAATATTATATAAAAGTATATAATTTTCCACTCACCTCAAATCTTCCAAATCTCTAGATCTAAATCATGTTATTCTTGTTTAACTCCCTTTATTCCTACCGAAATACTATTGAAAGCTTGTACGTATTTAACAGAAATTTACATCCAAGAAGAGATTTGAATCTAATTTAGATTTGGATTTAGATGTACAATTTACCTTGGCTTTGGTGATTCGATTTGACCAAATTCTTCTTCTCTATTATTCTTTGCTATTCTTCTCTTATATATATATATATATATATATATATATATATATAATAATTTGTATAGAATTTTGAATTTTAGAGAAAAGAAAATGGCAGAGCTTCATCGTTGCTTCAAAAAATATGAGAAGAAAAGTGAAGGGTTGGGCCTATATTTATAGAGGTTCGAATCAATGTCAACGTTAGATTACATTATATTAAATCTGGGCAGTTTGGCCAAGGTTCAATACACAACTGCCAACTTATCAGCGGTTGATCGCTATGCTATGATCGGTCGACTGCTTATGATCGACCGGTCCCATTAAGGGGTCGACTAATTTCTATTTATGCTAATTGTTGATTTTCGTATAACTTGTTTACTAATGCAAAGATTTGGTTCAATCTAGTTTAACATTAATTCTACTTAGATGTTAAGTAACTGTTAATTTTAGTTAACATTAATTAATTATATTTATTTCCTTAATTACATATATAATTATTACCGACTCGAGATCTTCAAACATTAATAACCTTTTCATTTGAACTCCGATTTGGAAAACTTTATACATAAACATTTATCAGAAAATCATCACGAACACAATAATTAGTGAAATTATGAGGTTTGTAAAAATTCCATTATCTAATTTAACTATTATTGATTAATTTCTTTTCAAATTAACCATTGACCAACTTATGGGATGTTGTAGAGGTGATTGCTTGATGGATGGTATGTTTACCATGGTTGTTTATCACTCAAGGGGTCATACGATGTTTGTATCTTCGACCGTATACCTTGGAATTAGATATTGTACTTTGACTGCAATGCACTTATTTGGCAATGATATTATATTAACATGTGTTGATTGTTATGTGCTAACTCTTGGATGCAAGGATGGATTAGGTATGGTTATGTTAGTACCTTAGGTGCCTATGATTTTTCATTTTGCCCAATGAATAGTTGGAACCAATGGTCGGGGATACGGATGGAAGTCACACTCATGCTGGGCTAATGACTTGGATTCCCACCGCTTCCACAAAATGAGTAGTCAATTGCCATAGCGGCTTAGCATCCAGTCTTTGCTTTGCACCTCTTCCTATAAAGGTGACCTAGGAGGGACGTCGAGTCCCCTGGTTTTGATGATAACAACTATGGACATTATATAAAATATAAATACTAATGTTTTATCAAGTTATATATAATATATAGTGTAGGATATTAGACAAGTATTGATTAAGAAGACTGTATGGTATCAAGAGTAGATTCAAGATGCTGATATAGAGATTCAAGAGTTGGAGAATGAAGATTCATGAGTATTGAAGAGTTTAATATTGCAAGATATTCTAGATTAGTTATAAAGTCGTAGAATTTATGTTGGAACCTGGTAGCACTTTCTTAATCTCTTTTTCCTTCTCTAATTTTATTTTAAATTGTTTTTCAGACAACCTGGTTTTAAAATAATCTTTTCAAAATATTTCTCAAAATGATTTTCAATCTCTTATATATTTATAAAGATATTATGTAAGTGTCTTTAAGTTTATATAAATTGAATTTTGTTTATAATTTAATAAGTTATAATTATATTGATTATATATATATATATATTAAAATTTTCAAAATTATTATATAAAGTTTTATTATGATTAAAATATGTATAAACTATGCTTAAATGATTTTACAAAGTATCAAAGTATTTTACAAGACAACATGTTTTCAAAATAATGTTTTAACGTATTTTGAAATTTAAAAAGAGTTATGTCTACATACTCGATGTATTTATGTCGACATAGTAGCCGATATTTTCAAATTTTAAATTTCAAAAGAAGTGTTTGTCGTATCTCTCAACAAATGAATACGGTCGTTTTTCCTCTGTAAATACCATACTTCCAAACAAACTTTTAATCATAATTTTCTTGTTCATCTCTCCACCTTCCACTCTCTCGTTCTCTAAATCAAAATATACACAAACTCTATCGAAATTCAACCAAAATCAAAATCAATCATCACAAGTTTGATTCTCCTTCATCTATTCTCTGATTCACTCATCTCTCTCACTCAAACCAAGATTAAAGTGTTATTCAAGAGTTATAGATTCAATTGTAATCAAGGTCGAAGATCTGAGTTTGTAATACTCTATCAAATCATACTGTTATAATTGTGGGTGTGATTGTAGCCCGTAAAATCAATTGGGTGTGTTTAATAGCCTATAAATCTAGTGTGTACGCTTATAGCCCGAAAATTAAGCGACTCTACCCAGAGGTTGGGATTCTGTAGGGTGTGTTTTGTTGCTTTGAAATCGAGATTGTATTTGCATATACTAGTTAAAAAGAAATCCGTACAAGGAAATATATAACCAGTATAAAATCCTAGTATATTCTTTCTTTTTTAGCTTTACTACATTTACTTTTATCTGTATTTGATTTTGTGATTGTTAATTACATCATTCCAAGTAAAATCTTAAAGATTTTGAAAAATATTCATATAATCCATTAAACACTATTCACCCCTTCCCTCCCTCTAGTGTTATTTTAGCCTTAAGATCTCTATTTCAATGACTCACATTTGGTATCAGAGCATTGGTTTTCAAAGTATTTATAGTCAGGTTTTAATGTTTTAATGGAAATTTTTGATAATAATTTTTAACACTATTTTGGAAAAGATAATTTGCAAAACCATCGTAACGTTGTTTCATAAATTTGCATTGATTCATTATAAAAAATCACGTGATCTTTTGAAAAGGTATGAATTGCAGAAACAGATGTGTTACATGGCTTTTGATGAATAGATACCTTATAATCAAACACTACAGGTAAAAAACAAATGGATATTGGATAGTGGATGCTCAAGACGCATGACTGGAAATCCAGAGATTTTGAGAGATATGTTTACAAAGATGACGGGTCAGTAAATTTTGGAGACAGCTCTAAATGATATGTGATTGGAATTGGCAATGTCGATAATTCTAAAACTCCTATTATCTCTAATGTTTTGTTAGTTAGGAATTTAAAGCATAATCTGTTGAGTATTAGTTAATTCTGTGATAAGGGTTTCAAAATTAAATTCGTAAAAGATAAATGACATTAATGAGTCAAACATTATCTTTGGTGGTACTAGGAAAGAAATATCTATATATTAAGTATGAAAATCTCAAATGATAAATTGTGTCTTTTAGCTGAATCAAGTGATCCTTGGATTTGGCATAAAAGATTTGGTCATTTGAATTTCAAACTAATATCTTAAATTGCTAAAAATGATCTAATTGGAGATGCTTCCAAAATGAATTTGAAAGTTAATAATTTATGTAATGCATGTCAATTGGAAAAAATTTGAAAAAAAATCTTTAAAATCAAAAGATATGATTGCTACCTCTCAACCCCTTGAACTTCTTTACTTAGATCTTTTCGGTCCCTCATAGATACAATATATAAATCATAGTAGATATGTATTTGTAATAGTAGATGATTATTCCAGGTTTACCTGGACGATTTTCTTAAAACTAAAAAGTGACGCTTTTGAAATGTGTAAATTTTTTGTTAACAAATTCAAAATCAAATGACTAGTAAAATTAAAACTATTCGGAGTGATCATGGTGGAGAATTCGAAATGAAAATTTTGAGAATTTTTGTAATAAGAAAGGTATAACTCATAATTTTTTATTTTCAAAAACACTACAACAAAATGGAGCGGTAAAACGTAAAAATAGAACGATTCAAGAGTGTGCTAGAATTAAACATATTGATATAAGACACCATTTTCTAAGATATAATGTAAACAAAGAAATAATATCACTTGAATTTATAAACACTGAATATCAAATAGCTTATATATTAACAAAACCATTGAATCAAACATTTTTTACCAAGTTAAGAAGAGAGTTAGGAATTGTTCTCTATCAGAAATATGAAAATAATGAAGTAAAAATTAAAAATATAAAGAAAAATAAAATAATCCAAATTATAACATATATGTCTACATATCATATCCCCCTATGTTGACATATAACGGTAATTTTTCTTTCTTCAAATTTTCCTCTAAAATTCAAATTGATGGTCATATAATAACCAAAATTTCAACTTTCTTCCTCATTTTTCTGTATTCCTTTCGTTTTAAACTTTTGAAACAAATAAACCATGGCCTTCTTTAATCTCAAACATTCTGGAGAAGAGAATTCATCATTTTCCATGCCTTCTCCTACACAATGCCCATTCCAGAACACTATTATGGCCAAAGTTATTAAATTGGAAGAAAAAATGAAGAATGCTCTAGAGATGTTGACTGAAATACAAGTTGTACAACTTCGTATGTCCAAAGAACAAGAGAAACAAAGTAAACTTCTTTGCAAATTGCAAAAATATCTATTGGATAATCCTATGAATCCAATAGTTATTTAAGATGATTCTGCAAAATTTTCCATTCATAACCCCATCCAAGGTAGCAATGACGAGGAAGAAGAGGAAGAAGAAGAGGAGGAAGAACACATGGAGGAAGATGACGAAGACCGATGCATCGGAAAAGTATGTTTCGATCGAGTTAGAAACCTCGTAGAACAAAAGGAGAACTTTTGCCTTCATTATTCTCAGTGTCTTATTCACAGATCCATGATAACTAGGAAATCATGATAGGATGGTACTTATCTTCGTTAATTTGATTGTGTGGTGTGTATATTTAATTTATTTTAACATTTGTTTTACTTACTTATATGTACATTTTAAGATGTGATTGGATTATGGTGTGGTATTGAATGAAAATATAGATTGGTTTGGTTACTATAAGGATTTGTGTCATCACTTATCATTTCATATATATCATTCTTATCGTTATTTCCATTTCATGATTATCTCATTTTAAATATCACTTATTATTCTTATAAAATCATTCTCATCATCATTATACATCATTAGTCTATCAAATTTTTAAAGGGAGTTAGATTTAGAGTTAGTGTTGGAGTTATAGTTTTAGGTGGTTATTTTGTTGATGATAAATGGGGAGAAATATATAAAATCTAGGCATAGAATAAGGGGGAGTTTTGTAACCCAGCGAGAGTTATATTATATTTTATATACGGAGTTGTCATCATTAAAATGTGGGAGATTGTTAGTAACTTAGGTATTGGTTCTGATGATAATAACTATAGACATTATATAAAATATAAATGCTAATGTTTTATCAATTTATATATAGTGTATAGTGCATGATATTAGATAGGTATTGATTAAGAAGACTGTGCAGTATCAAAAGTAGATTCAAGATGCTGATATAGAATTTCAAGAGTTGAAGAATGAAGACTCATGAGTATTGAAGAGTTCAAGATTTCAAGATATTCGAGATAAGTTATAGAGTCATAGAACTTATGTCAAAACCTTGATAACACTTTCCTGATCTCTCTCTCCTCCTTTAATTTTGTTTTAAATTGTTTTTCAAATATCATTGTTTTAAAATAATATTTTCTAAATACTTCTCAAAATGATTTCCAATTCTTATACTTACAAAGATATTATTTTAGTGTTTTTAAGTTTAGATATATATTGAATTTTTGTTTCTATAATAAGTTATAACTATATTGATTATATATATATTAAAATTTTCAAAATTATTATATAAAGTTTTATTATGAGTAAAATATGTATAAACTGTGCTTAAACGATTTTACGAAGTGTCAAGCTATTTTACAAAACATGTTTTCAAAATAATGTTTTAAAGTATTTTATAATTTTAAAAAGAGTATGTCGACATACTCTATGTATATGTCGACATTGTAGCCGATTTTTTCATAAAATTTCAAAAGAAGTGTCTTTTCATCATATTTCTTCACGAATGGATATGACCGTTGTTCCTCTATAAATACCAGACTTTGATGTGCATGTAATTGTGCATATTTTAACATCCATATTTAATCTATTTTTATTTTAAATAAATGTCATAATTGGGCTTTTTACACGTTTAAAACCAAATTTCAAATATGTTTTCACCACTCATACATCAATGTGAGGGTAAAATAGTAATTTTGTGGATGAATTAATTTTGAGAATATTTATTTGCCTATTTTCTTCTTAATTATAGGAATTTTGGATGGAAATATGAAGATGTTATCATGGAAATATACATGCATAAGGATGGAAACAAAGGAATGGAGATGGAAATAATTCAAACTCATGAATCGTGGAGGACCCCACCTACCCACTTATCTTAATCTACAATTAGAAGCTAATGGACAAGTTATTGTAGGTTAAAGTTTCATGCATACTTAGTAATGGATTAATTAGGGACTAATGATTGTCTGGTGGCCACACTTTCTAAAGGGTATTTTGAAAAGCCTCTTAAAATATGGATTAGGGTTTTGTGCATGTATAAATAGCCCTCTTATATACATGTAATGGATCTCTTCTTTTAATTACTTAGGAAATTTGCATGCAAGTCGTAGCCTCAATGTTATATGAAATAAAAATGGCTTCCTAACCTCTTGTTCTTTTACTTCTTCTTTGTTCTTATTTTATTTTCTTTATCATTTTTATTTTCATGCTCTTTCATTTTATGTTAGTAGCTTAGTTTTACTTTTATGCAAGTAGTTTAGTTCTTTTATCTTTCATTTTCATTAGCTCTTACTTTGTTGCTTGCTTTAAAACATTGAAATTTACATGTGTTGATATGATAACACAAATGAGTAGCTAAACCCCTTTAATTTATGGGTAATGAAGCTCTCTACAAGTATGAAAATTCAACATATCTTGTCAATTATGATCTTTTTTTAATGCTTCATGAAAGTGAATGTTGATATAAGTTTATACAATTGAATTTGATAGCCTATGTTGTAATTACAAATGAGCTATGCTTACTCCACATAAACACAATTTACATCATCATTTTACTAATTGATTTTTGATTATAGAATTATAGTAGAAACAAAATTTGATGATCTATGTTACTAAATACAATAGTAAATATATCATACTTAAAATAGCTTTTGCTTTGACTTCATTTTCATTGAAGTTGACAAGTGATTTTATGTGTTGTATTATAGTTTGATGGTTTAAGTTATGTTAATTAATAACATAAATAAACCATACTTATGATAAATACATCACTAATTCCATTTAAGATCAAAATAGAGAGTTCATAGATTATTTGTTTGTTGATTTACAAAAATATGAGAGTGGATTTGCCTCTAAATCGTTTTCTAAACTCATATTTTCATTTACTTGTTCTAGCTAGTTTTTTATATTTTAGCTAATCACAATCTCAAGTTTGGTTTAATTAGATTGAATAGTAATTTTAAAATCTATATAATTCTCTACAGATCGATCCGTATTCGCCACATGCTATAATTGTATGCCTTGCACTTACAGTTAATTTTTAATTTAAAATTTTCATATATTGTTCTAATCTGATAGTGGTTTAGTCGTTAAATAGACTTCCAAATGAATTTATAATCATAATTTTCTTATTCATCTCTCCTCCTTCCACTCTCTCGTTTTCTAAATCAAAATATACCCAAACTCTGTCGAAATTCAACCAGAATCAAATTCAATCATCACAAGTTTGATTATCCTTCATCTACTTTCTAATTTCTCTTATTTCTCTCACTCATACCAAGATCAAAGTGCTATTCAAGAGTTATAGGATCAATTGTAATCAAGATTGAAGATTCGAGTCTGAAAAATCTATCAAATCATACTGGTATACCTGTAGGTGCGATTGTAGCCTATAAAATCAATTGGGTGTGCTTAGTAGCCCGTAAATTTAGTGGGTGTGCTTGTAGCTCAGAAATCAAGTGACCCTACCCAGAGGTCGGGATTCTGGAGGGTGTGCCTCGTAGCGTTGAAATCGAGATTGTATTAGCATTTACTAATTGAAAAGAAATCCATGAAAGGAATTGTGCGGGACTGGATGTAGAGTAACTTTGAACTAGTATAAAATCTTGATATGTTCTTTAATTTTTACTTTTACAGTGTGTACTTCTATCTGCACTTTGATTCTGTAATTATTTTTGTGATTGTTAATTACATCATTCCAAGTAGAATTGTAAAAAATTTGAAAAATATTCATATAATCTACTAAACACTATTTATCCCCCTCCCCAGTGTTAATTTAGCATTAAGATCCCTATTTCGATGACTTATAGGTTTTTTATATTCTATAAAACTATTTACTATATACGATTTTTATAGTATTTTTGAGATGATGTATCACTCACACTAGATTTTTGTCTAACCCAAGATTTTATGTTTTGCTTCTTATTATTCCAGGTGCTCTTAAATGAGTAGATTAGGGATAATAGGTTTGAATAGCGCATGGATCAATATGGAGTATGAGCAAGCAGCTACATTTTTATATATCAACTTTGGAGCTTACTATTGCTTATATTCCGATATGTAGTACTATGGAGATATACCAGTACTTGTATTACTTTAGAGATAGCTTTGGAGTTTATTATGGAGATTTGGGATGTACGAACTCTACTATTTCTATTTCTGTATAATATGTGAACATGTTGCACTTTGATGTTCTTATTAATGGTTCATTTGATTATATCACTATCTCAAGTATTTTACATCTTTATTATTATATAATATTTTGTCTATGCGCTGTGAGATGTTCTACAGGTTCTATTTTTGGATTTTGTTACTTTATACCCTTGGTTATCATCCCGCATTGACCGAGTACCTCTACGACGTATTATACAAGTGTATTGGGTACAAAAGATATAAGATGGTCGTTATGTAGGGCAGTTCTTGTTGCTCTACACAATACACACCAAATTTGCACAATGTCACTTCTTATATTAGTGAAGAGTTGTGGCACTATTCCTATTTCTACGTGGCCACTCAATCGGCGTTTTCAACCAAATAAATAATATACACACAACAATTCAATATATAAAATATATCCGAACAAGCAAGCATTTACATACATCAAATTATAGCCTAGATCTAAGGGTAAGAAAATAGGGATGATCCAAAAGAACAAGGTAGATCCATAGGAATATATTTTCACAAAACTTCATAAAATCATTTATAATTGACATATGTGATTAAATATAGTAAAAACCATATTTTAAAGCTCGAAAATCATTTTAAGACAACATTTTGAAGAATATAATGGCTAATTAACAAGTGGATAGTTCCAATCACTTACTTAAATCCAAAGCAATCTAAAAAGAGCATAAATCCTATGATAAACAGTAGATATAAGGTGTCTCCAACAGTGAACCACAAATCCAACTGTTAATTCATTAATCTCCTCATAATGAAAACATTTAGCTAATTAAAGTAAGGTTTAGAGTGGCTTTAGGCTTGGAGAATGTTAATGGTGTCTTCTATAACTATTTTAGGAAGTGTGAAATGACAAGGAGAAGTCCCATCAGCTCCTATGGGTGCTAATCACAGAATGGGCTTTCGACTTAGCCATTAATCCCATAATTACCCACTATGCTATTCAAAAACAATGGAAACTTCAAATTGTCATATCTACCATGTCCATTTTCCTGTTATGACCGCTCTACGGAAAAGTAAACCATCATCTTGATCTTATGGAAGTGGCTTCAGACCCTAACTCAACTCTAATAAAAAAATTATAGGCTTTGCAAGAATTTTTGAATCCAAATCATTCGAGAAAAAAAATCTAAGGACAAAAAATGTCTCTAGTAGTCATTTTCCAAAGTTATAGAATCATACGACTTTATATAAAATAATATTAATATTTTACATTTCTTTGATATATAAAATATGGGTCGTTATAGCTTTGGTAGAGGAAGTGTTATGACTATAGTGTCTTTGGGAGATGTCTCCTCATATAATTTGTCTCCACTATCATCATCATTTAAATCATCATCTTCCTCATCTCTTTCCTCTTCTTCGGCTTCTCGTTCATCTCCTTCTCTAACCATATTCTTCTCGCATCTCTTCCTTCTTCCCTATGATTAGGTTCGCTCTCTTAGTGTTATCCGACATTTTGGTCTGGCTATGTTCAGACTGATTGGAAAAGTCCAACTCCACGCTGAGGCAGTCAACTGAAAAAATCATCCTAGGGTCAAGAGACCCAGAATAGACAAGAACACAAGATAACGGTCAAACAAACTCAAGCAGACTCAAGGGAATAGCCTCCTGGAATTGACTAAGTATGGATTAGTACCTTCCTTAGGCAGGGAATTTGTACCTATCCCTTTCACTATAGGCAACAATATCTCAGAATTGATTAAGTATGGATTAGTACCTCCTTTAGCCAGGAGAACGATACCCATCCCTTTTCCTATAGGCAGCTTAAACCAGTAGTTCAACTCGTCAAAGATCCATCGATATCTCCAGAAAACACTTAGGCGACTATGTAAAAAAACTCTAGAATCATGAATTAGACATCAAGGCAAGCCACCAGTACGGATCGCACCTACTATGGTCCCTCTATAGGGATCAGTACTGATCCCTTCCCATAGGGAATCGATACCGATCCCTAATCCCAAGGAATCTGGTGTCGAGATTTTTCGAAAGTCTTCCTCTATGCGGTAAGATTCTGTAGGCGAGATTTGAGGAAGATATTTCATCATTCACCTCTATAAATACATCGGACAACCTTCATTAGAGGGAACTTCTCTTTTTGGCTAACTCCGCCCATGAGGGCCATTAAAAATCATTGTAATTGTAACGATCCCGAATTTTAATTTATTTTAAATTGATAATTAAATTCATTTTTGGTTTAAAACTGTGAAAGTAAATGATAAATTGATTTGAGTTTCTCTAGATTTAAATAAAAATATAAATATCTCAAATAAGTTTATAGTTATATAAAAGATAAATTAAAAAATATAAAGTAAAACATATTAGACAAATTCTAATATTAAATTTAACATAGAACTTCATCCATATTTCAGAGCAACAAGTATAAAATAAAAATGAATAAGTTGATGTAATAGCTTGCAAAAATAAACCAGGTACACTTAAAACAAAACCAAAGCAAAAGCTTGTAAAGCTAATACAAATAGAAGCAAGGAATGAAACAAACCAAGAATATAAAATATAACACAGCTTACTAAACAAGACAACAAACAAATATAAAATATAAGAATGAAGACATAAGTACCTTGGCATTAAATGCCATCTATTCAAAACTGCTTTCAGCCAACAAAGAAAAAACAAAAGTATGTATGAATAAATGAAGTATGATAAAAAACAAAAGTATGCAAGAGAAAAACATCTACAAACAAATCTAAGTACATACAAAAAAAAAGGATTACATGTAGAATAAGAAGGAAACATAGCATTAAATACAATCTATTCTAAAGCACACATGGAAATTATTTTAGCCGAAATGTGTCAAGAATCATTTCAGCCTTCAAGCCAAGCTAATAAATCTTTCTGGTCAAAGAAAGTAGGCTATAGGAAAAAGAAAAAAAAAAGTATAAACAAGCCAAGCTAATAAATGCAAACAAGACAATCTGCATAATATATTCACCAGCAAGGCAATTAATGCAAGCATACAAACAAGATTTGTAGCCACCAAAATATATTCTCTCAGCCGAAATCTTGTTTGGTTAAAGCAAGCAAAGAAAGAAAAATGTAAAAATATTCAATAGCTTGCAAAAGAAGTAGACATATGTACTTCATAATATCTTTTCAGCCGAAAATAATATGATCATTAGCCTCCAAAACAAAATCTTGTTGGTCAAAAAATTGTAGGCAAGGCAAGAATGAAACAAGATAAAGTAGAGAATAGGAAAATATCAACATGTACAAAAAGATATCACCACCTGTAAACCTCATTTCCTATATATACCAAGCAACCTCATTTCAATTCATTCATAAAACATAAGCAAAGAACTGCAGTAAGCATCATATACAAAACTTAAACAAAATTCAACTAAAACAAACAACTCAAGTCAAATGCAAACCAGAGGAAGCTCAGCCTGTGTCAACATGAAAGCATCTCTGTCTTTCTTCTTCAAAACACTGTGAGTAACATTTTTTTTTATAACTTAAGTTAATATGGCTGCATGTGTTCTCTCTGATAATATGTATGGTGAATATATAAGTATAATCTGCTGCGGAATATCTGGATGTAGATATATCTGTGCACTGCTCTTGAATTTGAGAATTTCTGTTCTAGTTTTTCAAGCTCAAAATCTAATTCAAAAATTCATTTGATCTTGATCCAATCCATGTTAACACTTAAGCTTTGAACAAAATATAATTGTTACACTATAAATTTTAGTTTAAAGATTTGTTTAAAGTAAACAAATTTGTGTTGTCTCTGGAAAGGTTAAAACTACAGAGCAACCTTCAAATATGTTAAATTTCGAGTTTCTTTATTCACAAATTCATGAATATAAATAGAATTCGTATACAAAAATATGATTTTTAAAACAAAAATTTTAATTTTTAGATCAAAGAATTAAGAGCAGTCCCTTGTTGAACTAAAAATACATTCTTACCAATTTCTGTTAGTTCAATGAATTTTAATCGTTAAAATTTGTTGAGGAGGTAGTTTGACCATTTTCGAATCTAGGAAAAATATTGAAACAAATTTCTAATGCATGGATTTTGGGGTTGAATCAAATATAGGGTTTGGGTTCCAGTTTTTTTTTCGTGCTCGGTAAAAATTTATTTTTATTGTCGTGACTCGATCGAGTGGATTGCGCTTGTGGGGTTTGGTAGAGGGGAGGTGGGCGAGGCTACGGTCGGAGTTTGGGGTCGCCTAGTGGTCGGAGCGACGAGAACATGACGTTGACAGGTTGGGAGGAAATGGTTTGAACGTTTCCAGGTTTCGAGTTTTATCTCGATTTCAATTTCGAGCTGTGAGATGGAGATTTGATGCTTGCGCTGGGTTGTCAGGGTGGATGCTGACTTGTCAGAGGCCGGAGGGAAGTTCGCCAGTGATCGGCGGTGCTGTGCACGTGCACGAGCTCGGTTTTGCGTGGATATGGTGATGCCTGGAAGTTTTGTTTTCTTGTTTTTTCTACCGCGTGTTTTCTCGAATAGCTCGGTAGTTGACTCGAAGTATGGGACGGGGAAGACTCGAAGAAGAAATGGGAAGTCTCGGGTCAGAAATTGGTTATAGGCTTTTGAACATGAGCCTGTCTTCTGAATTTGCAAACTGAAAGTTTAAATTTATCAATCAGGGTTTCAAACTGAGTTCAAGTCAAAGTTTAATTGTAAATTCAAGTTTGAATTGAAATCTAGTTTGAAAACAAATAAAGTTTCAAATCTAATTCGTTACAATAATTTAAAGACAATTAAATGTATGGGGGAATTTGAATTCAAAATGGAATTGAATTTGGAAATATAAAATAGAAACTTAAATAAGTTAAGATAAGAAAAATTTAGAACCCGAAATAAATCCTAAATCAGATTCAAAGATTTTGAAGTTTAATTAATTTTTTTTACTTAAGTGGTGGCAATAAGTCAAATATGTTAAGGTTAAATAAAAATTTGTTTTTTTTAACTCTTTAAATTTCTTTTGTAATCAATGGTTATTTTTAATAAGTGAATTTAAGAATGTTAGAAGAATTTGATTTAAACTTATTTGAAGATAAACAAGAATCCATTTTAATTTTGAATTTAAATTGAAATTACAAAATGGGAATTTGTAACAATGTTTCAATAGATTATAAATAACAATTAAACTTTATGTATATATATAAATAAGTTTTACTTTAAGTAATGAAGATTTAATGATTTATAATTCATTAATTATTAAGCTGATTAAAATGGATAATTTGTTTATTTAAATTAATTAATTTGTATTAATTAAATAAATAATTAAAGGATAAAGTAATATATATAGGTTTAAAGATTAATTTATTGGTAACTAAGGATCTGTAATTAAACATTAGTTAATGATTAAAGTGATTAATCAAGTGATTAAGCAATAATTAACTCAAGGAAAAAGTGATAAATTAATTAAGTAATTAATCTGAGATTAACCAATTTAAGCAAGGTTTATTAACTAGTGAAAGTAATTAAAGGTTTAATTTCTCAAAATAATTAATCAAGGGGTTAGTTGAAATTATCAATTAAAGAGTTAATAATAATTGTAAATAATTAAGATAATTTTTGAAGATTACTTCGCTCATTTATCAAGATTGATTAGTTAATAATAAAAGATTAACTAATAAAGGATTAAATAAATCTGTTAACTAATAAATTTTACCCGTGAATGTTTGGACTTGACTAAATGATTTAATTGTCTGATATCCCTGATCTGTGATACTTTGTAATATATACTAGTTTATCTGTGATCTGCAATGTAGTTATTTATCTAGGATAAATGTAATTCATTATCTATGATTTATATATCTATGATCTGTGAATGAAAGATAAGCGTTATAGTTTATATCGCTTATCAACTATATTTCTATGTTATGATCGGTGATGATTGATGATGTTGCACTATTGTGTTAAACCCCTGGACCACACTTATACACACAAATATGGATTTCACGAGGAAATCGATTAAGTCACAGATTTTGAATAGATTTAAATTTGAGTGTTTGAATTCAAATGTTTTGGAAATGGATTGGGTTTAAAGTGAAAAGCTTTCGAAATGGAACGTTCAAAGATGAAATTTATTTTGAATAACTTGATTGAATTTTGGAATTTAAATATTCTGATTTAAATTAGAATTCAATATTTGAAATTGAATTCTATGATCTGGAAATTAGGGACTAAAGATGTTATACCAGTTGGGAATTTGAATTTAAATTCAAAGGCTTTAACTCGTGTAAATAAAAATTTGGATATTTCGAAAATGAAAACTATTTGTTTTCATATAATAAAAGCTTTCATATAGGAAGTGAACGTCCAATTTGTGTTAAAAGGATTTCAAGTTAAAAATGAAAATGATTTTCCAAATTATGGAAACGATTTGAAAGTTATAAGTTAAATCTTCAATTTAAAGATTTAACGAGTTAATCCAGTTGAAATGGGGGTTGATTTGAAATCCGTAAATGGATCTTTGTGAATGGGGTGAACTTTGTGAATTAAATCTTTTGTTTAAAAGATTAAAGTGTGGAAATTATTTAAACCATTGAAGGTTGTTGAAATAAATCTTTTGTTTAAAAGATTTGAGAATGGTAATTTGTTAAAACCATTTGAATAAAACTTTGAATTATTAAGTTGAGACTTAATTGAAATCCCATATCCATGTATTTTAAATATTGCGCTCACTATTCGGTTTAGCCGGGAGAGGACCTTTGTGTCGTATAACCCATTCCGAATATGTGATACGTCGTTATGGATAGCATTTGAAGACCGGGTGTTTTCGAGAATGATAGGATAACCTATCGATTGTCTCTGCATCGAGTAGCTACGGTATGGAGATTTCCTAAGTGATGGGAAGTCCGATCGGGATTGTGAATACCCGGATTACAAGGGCTTCTTCGGAAGTGCCTTCGGTTCTGTTCGAACCTGGAACAGACTTGTATGGTTACATGTCTGACACTACGCTTTGAAATATAAAGCAGATTTCTTTCAAATACATTTATGTTGGTGGCGGAGAATTTATTCTCTTAGCTTAACACCCTTCTCTGAGACGTATGAGCTCAGAGGTTATGTAGTTGAAGGTTATCAGCGATATACTCCCAATTTGGTAGTGTGGCATGCTGAGTGATGCTTTGTGTTGATGATCATCTGTTAATCATTTGTGATCAGAGCATGGCTTTTGTATAAAGCATAGCTTTGTGGACGAGACTGCATCAGGACCTCACACCCCGGAAATGGTCAAAACAGGAAAGATGCGGCAAGGTTATGAGGGTCGTGCCCTTTAGGGTGTGTCATTCCCTTCTGGTAAAGGGTGGTATTAGGTATGGAGCCCTGATATTTAACCTATGTGGTAGCTCCAATCTCATTTACTGTGTGGTTGTTGCTTAGAGGCGCCTCGGATAAAGGTCCCAAAGGACCGGGGAGTGGCATGCTCGAGTAGTAGTTACCTAGTTACAGAGGTAACCCGGCCTTGTGTTGGCAGAGATCCGGTTAGGTTCTCGGGACGTCCCGCCAGAGGTGATCCCATGTGGCAGTAGGAAGTTCCTTAGCCTGACCATTTGTTGGAAAATCCAAAGAAACAATACGCGCCCTGTACGGTTTTAGTTGTATTACCTGCCATGGAATGTGGTGGTAACCTGCTATTGAACATGGTAGCTATAGTAGGCATACGATAATGGTCGTATGCTGGCTAAGATTAATATTCTACTTTCGAAATGTTTCTGCACTGTGCACTTATAATAATAATATCAAAGAAATTTTCTACGTATCAAGCATGTTTGACTATCATAAGAAGAAATCTCCTCCAATTCTGCGTTTGCATTGTGTGTGTGGCGGGAGGTCTTATGGTAGTTTCATTTTCAAAAAGCATTGTGAATTTACTTTAAAAATTCTTTTGTTGTTTGTGTTAAGATAAGCTGTTTTTGTTACTCACACCAGTCCCATGACTGACCCGGAGTTTATTGTTCCTTTCCTAAACTATGGGTGCTCACTATTTTCCACACGAGCAGTCTAGAGTTGGGTTTTTCAGATAGTTAGGTTCAGTTGATCATCTGGAGCTAGTTCAGTCTTTGGGCATGAATGATCTTGCTTAGCTTTGTGCATCGTTATTGGGAGTTCAAGCTATTTCTGGAGGAGTTCTTTCTTGAAGGTGATCTTAGAGTTATTGTTCCGCTGTTGGTGTCATCTATTTTCTTTCCGCTGCTATTTTCTTGTATCATATCTCTGATGTATATTGATATTCATTGTATCATCTGTTGTATCAGATATTGCATCAATGTTGTATATTGATATTCATTATTTCTTCCGCTGTGTTGTTTACTTAATGGTGTTATAAGCTCCGGCGCACCAGGTTCGACGTTTGGATCTGCGGCATTAGAATATGAGTGTCGTATTCGGTGCCGATTTTCGAAGGTCGAGTCAGGATCGTCACATTTGGTATCAGAGCTAAGGTTGAACTTTAGCTCAGGAGTATAACACATTAAGTAGCTCATTAGAGATAGGGTGAAGTATCCCTATAATGAGTAATCCTTAAGATATCCGTTCGTATGTCTCAGTAAATTCTTTTTCTATCCACTGATAGTGAGTATGAGTGCAAGAAGAGAACGAGATAGGGGACAGGGAAGTACCACTATAATTGGTCAATGCTCTGCAACAGTGGAAACGATCTTTCTCTATCAATTTCTTTTGACTCGTTTTTCCAAATTCTTTTGATTGCTTCGTGATAGCTCCAGAAGAAGTTTCAGTGTGATGGTGGCCCTACGAATCGTTGTAGGAAATTCTTACTTCGTATCTTCATCGGTTTCTCGTCAGTTTTTGATTTAAATCTTAATGAATATGAATTTGAAATTTGAAATTGAAAATTTAAATAAATTGGAAATTTTAAATTGAGTTAAATTGATTAATAGAATATGAAAGGTAATTTGAATTGTATCGATAAAACTATTTCGTTTAAAACTAAATTTGAAATTCTATTGTAATTTCTTGGGTTGATCGAAGTTCGAATAGGGACAAATTGATATATATTTTGAGGTATTCCGACTTGAATTTGGAATCCATTCCTAGTATTTGAAAAATTATAGAAGATTAAATCTATCTCTCTTGTTCAGCATCTCTTGTCAATTCTTTGATGATTCCTGGTAAATACAGGAAGAAGATTTGATATGTTTATACGGGACATAAACTCCAATAGGCCAAAAATTGTTTGTTTGGATGTATTGGTTGTTTTGTTTGCTTTGGTTGCTATGGTTGATAGATATACTTTGGTTGTTAAACTAGAAATTTTGAAATTATACCCAAAAGTGGACAGATTTGTGAATACAATTTGAGTCTGGATATATTCTACGGACGGTTAGTTATCCCTTCGAACTAGCCAGTGCTTTGCATATTTCGTAGAATTTATGACCCGGGTATCCTGTGTGGTATTGTATGAGTTTGTTCTCATATTGTCGACATTCTGATTTGGTATGCCAAATGCAGAATAAATATTCAGTTTGATCTGAGGAAGATATTTCATCTATCTTCGTTATCTCTCTCTGACGAATTTCGAGGACGAAATTCATTTTAAAGGCGGAAGTCTGTAACGATCCCGAATTTTAATTTATTTTAAATTGATAATTAAATTCATTTTTGGTTTAAAACTGTGAAAGTAAATGATAAATTGATTTGAGTTTCTCTAGATTTAAATAAAAATAAAAATATCTCAAATAAGTTTATAGTTATATAAAAGATAAATTAAAAAATATAAAGTAAAACATATTAGACAAATTCTAATATTAAATTTAACATAGAACTTCATCCATATTTCAGAGCAACAAGTATAAAATAAAAATGAATAAGTTGATGTAATAGCTTGCAAAAATAAACCAGGTACACTTAAAACAAAACCAAAGCAAAAGCTTGTAAAGCAAATACAAATAGAAGCAAGGAATGAAACAAACCAAGAATATAAAATATAACATAGCTTACTAAAAAAGACAACAAACAAATACAAAATATAAGAATGAAGACATAAGTACCTTGGCATTAAATGCCATCTATTCAAAACTGCTTTCAGCCAACAAAGAAAAAACAAAAGTATGTATGAATAAATGAAGTATGATAGAAAAACAAAAGTATGCAAGAGAAAAACATCTACAAACAAATCTAAGTACATACAAAAAAAGGATTACATGTAGAATAAGAAGGAAACATAGCATTAACTACAATCTATTCTCAAGCACACATGGAAATTATTTTAGCCGAAATGTGTCAAGAATCATTTCAGCCTTCAAGCCAAGCTAATAAATCTTTCTGGTCAAAGAAAGTAGGCTATAGGAAAAAGAAAAAAAAAGTATAAACAAGCCAAGCTAACAAATGCAAACAAGACAATCTGCATAATATATTCACCAGCAAGGCAATTAATGCAAGCATACAAACAAGATTTGTAGCCACCAAAATATATTCTCTCAGCCGAAATCTTGTTTGGTTAAAGCAAGCAAAGAAAGAAAAATGTAAATATATTCAATAGCTTGCAAAATAAGTAGACATATGTACTTCATAATATCTTTTCAACCGAAAATAATATGATCATTAGCCTCCAAAACAAAATCTTGTTGGTCAAAAAATTGTAGGCAAGGCAAGAATGAAACAAGATAAAGTAGAGAATAGGAAAATATCAACCTGTACAAAAAGATATCACCACCTGTAAACTTCATTTCCTATATATATCAAGCAACCTCATTTCAATTCATTCATCAAACATAAGCAAAGAACTGCAGTAAGCATCATATACAAAACTTAAACAAAATTCAACTAAAACAAACAACTCAAGTCAAATGCAAACCAGAGGAAGCTCAGCCTGTGTCAACATGAAAGCATCTCTGTCTTTCTTCTTCAAAACACTGTGAGTAACATTTTTTTTATAACTTAAGTTAATATGGCTGCATGTGTTCTCTCTGATAATATGTATGGTGAATATATAAGTATAATCTGCTGTGGAATATCTGGATGTAGATATATCTGTGGACTACTCTTGAATTTGAGAATTTCTGTTCTAGTTTTTCAAGCCCAAAATCTAATTCAAAAATTCATTTGATCTTGATCCAATCCATGTTAAGACTTAAGCTTTGAACAAAATATACTTGTTACACTATAAATTTTAGTTTAAAGATTTGTTTAAAGTAAACAAATTTGTGTTGTCTCTGGAAAGGTTAAAACTACAGAGCAACCTTCAAATATGTTAAATTTCGAGTTTCTTTATTCACAAATTCATGAATATAAATAGAATTCGTATACAAAAATATGATTTTTAAAACAAAAATTTTAATTTTTAGATCAAAGAATTAAGAGCAGTCCCTTGTTGAACTAAAAATACATTCTTACCAATTTCTGTTAGTTCAATGAATTTTAATCGTTAAAATTTGTTGAGGAGGTAGTTTGACCATTTTCGAATCTAGGAAAAATATTGAAACAAATTTCTAATGCATGGATTTTGGGGTTGAATCAAATATAGGGTTTGGGTTCCAGTTTTTTTTTCGTGCTCGGTAAAAATTTATTTTTGTTGCCGTGACTCGATCGAGTGGATCGCGCTTGTGGGGTTTGGTAGAGGGGATGTGGGCAAGGCTACGGTCGGAGTTGGGGGTCGCCTAGTGGACGGAGCGCCGAGAACATGACGTTGACAGGTTGGGAGGAAATGGTTTGAACGTTTCCAGGTTTCGAGTTTTATCTCGATTTCGATTTCGAGCTGTGAGATGGAGATTTGATGCTTGCGCTGGGTTGTCAGAGTGGATGCTGACTTGTCAGAGGCCGGAGGGAAGTTCGCCAGTGATCGGCGGTGCTGTGCACGTGCACGAGCTCGATTTTGCGTGGATATGGTGATGCCTGGAAGTTTTGTTTTCTTGTTTTTTCTACCGCGTGTTTTCTCGAATAGCTCGGCAGTTGACTCGAAGTATGGGACGGGGAAGACTCGAAGAAGAAATGGGAAGTCTCGGGTCAAAAATTGGTTATAGGCTTTTGAACATGAGCCTGGCTTCTGAATTTGCAAACTGAAAGTTTAAATTTATCAATCAGGGTTTCAAACTGAGTTCAAGTCAAAGTTTAATTGTAAATTCAAGTTTGAATTGAAATCTAGTTTGAAAACAAATAAAGTTTCAAATCTAATTCGTTTCAATAATTTAAAGACAATTAAATGTATAGGGGAATTTGAATTCAAAATGGAATTGAATTTGGAAATATAAAATAGAAACTTAAATAAGTTAAGATAATAAAAATTTAGAACCCGAAATAAATCCTAAATCAGATTCAAAGATTTTGAAGTTTAATTAATTTTTTTTACTTAAGTGGTGGCAATAAGTCAAATATGTTAAGGTTAAATAAAAATTTGTTTTTTTTAACTCTTTAAATTTCTTTTGTAATCAATGGTTATTTTTAATAAGTGAATTTAAGAATGTTAGAAGAATTTGATTTAAACTTATTTGAAGATAAACAAGAATCCATTTTAATTTTGAATTTAAATTGAAATTACAAAATGGGAATTTGTAACAATGTTTCAATATATTATAAATAACAATTAAACTTTATGTATATATATAAATAAGTTTTACTTTAAGTAATGAAGATTTAATGATTTATAATTCATTAATTATTAAGCTGATTAAAATGGATAATTTGTTTATTTAAATTAATTAATTTGGATTAATTAAATAAATAATTAAAGGATAAAGTAATATATATAGGTTTAAAGATTAATTTATTGGTAACTAAGGATCTGTAATTAAACATTAGTTAATGATTAAAGTGATTAATCAAGTGATTAAGCAATAATTAACTCAAGGAAAAAGTGATAAATTAATTAAGTAATTAATCTGAGATTAACCAATTTAAGCAAGGTTTATTAACTAGTGAAAGTAATTAAAGGTTTAATTTCTCAAAATAATTAATCAAGGGGTTAGTTGAAATTATCAATTAAAGAGTTAATAATAATTGTAAATAATTAAGATAATTTTTGAAGATTACTTGGCTCATTTATCAAGATTGATTAGTTAATAATAAAAGATTAACTAATAAAGGATTAAATAAATCTGTTAACTAATAAATTTTACCCGTGAATGTTTGGACTTGACTAAATGATTTAATTGTCTGATATCCCTGATCTATGATACTTTGTAATATATACTGGTTTATCTGTGATCTGCAATGTAGTTATTTATCTAGGATAAATGTAATTCATTATCTATGATTTATATATCTATGATCTGTGAATGAAAGATAAGCGTTATAGTTTATATCGCTTATCAACTATACTTCTATGTTATGATCGGTGATGATTGATGATGTTGCACTATTGTGTTAAACCCCTGGACCACACTTATACACACAAATATGGATTTCACGAGGAAATCGATTAAGTCACAGATTTTTGAATAGTTTTAAATTTGAATATTTGAATTCAAATGTTTTGGAAATGGATTGGGTTTAAAGTGAAAAGCTTTTGAAATGGAATTTCAAAGATGAAATTTATTTTGAATAACTTGATTGAATTTTGGAATTTAAATATTCTGATTTAAATTTGAATTCAATATTTGAAATTGAATTCTATGATCTGGAAATTAGGGACTAAAGATGTTATACCAGTTGGGAATTTGAATTTAAATTCAAAGGCTTTAACTCGTGTAAATAAAAATTTGGATATTTCGGAAACGAAAACTATTTGTTTTCATATAATAAAAGCTTTCATATAGGAAGTGAACGTCCAATTTGTGTTAAAAGGATTTCAAGTTAAAAATGAAAATGATTTTCCAAATTATGGAAACGATTTGAAAGTTATAAGTTAAATCTTCAATTTAAAGATTTAACGAGTTAATCCAATTGAAATGGGGGTTGATTTGAAATCCGTAAATGGATCTTTGTGAATGGGGTGAACTTTGTGAATTAAATCTTTTGTTTAAAAGATTAAAGTGTGGAAATTATTTAAACCATTGAAGGTTGTTGAAATAAATCTTTTGTTTAAAAGATTTGAAAATGGTAATTTGTTAAAACCATTTGAAGAAAACTTTGAATTATTAAGTTGTGACTTAATTGAAATCCCATATCCATATATTTTAAATATTGCGCTCACTATTCGGTTTAGCCGGGAGAGGACCTTTGTGTCGTATAACCCATTCCGAATATGTGATACGTCGTTATGGATAGCATTTGAAGACCGGGTGTTTTCGAGAACGATGGGATAACCTATCGATTGTCTCTGCACCGAGTAGCTACGGTATAGAGATTTCCTAAGTGATGGGAAGTCCGATCGGGATTGTGAATACCCGGATTGCAAGGGCTTCTTCGGAAGTGCCTTCGGTTCTGTTCGAACCTGGAACAGACTTGTATGGTTACATGTCTGATACTACTCTTTGAAATATAAAGCAGATTTCTTTCAAATACATTTCTGTTGGTGGCGGAGAATTTATTCTCTTAGCTTAACACCCTTCTCTGAGACGTATGAGCTCAGAGGTTATGTAGTTGAAGGTTATCAGCGATATACTCCCAATTTGGTAGTGTGGCATGCTGAGTGCTGCTGTGTGTTGATGATCATTTGTTAATCATTTGTGATCAGAGCATGGCTTTTGTATAAAGCGTAGCTTTGTGGACGAGACTGCATCAGGACCTCACACCCCGGAAATGGTCAAAACAGGAAAGATGCAGCAAGGTTATGAGGGTCGCGCCCTTTAGGGTGTGTCATTCCCTTCTGGTAAAGGGTGGTATTAGGTATGGAGCCCTGATATTTAACCTATGTGGTAGCTCCAATCTCATTTACTGTGTGGTTATTGCTTAGAGGCGCCTCGGATAAAGGTCCCAAAGGACCGGGGAGTGGCATGCTCGAGTAGTAGTTACCTAGTTACAGAGGTAACCCGGCCTTGTGTTGGCAGAGATCCGGTTAGGTTCTCGGGACGTCCCGCCAGAGGCGATCCCATGTGGCAGTAGGAAGTTCCTTAGCTTGACCATTTGTTGGAAAATCCAAAGAAACAATACGCGCCCTGTACGGTTTTAGTTGTATTACCTGCCATGGAATGTGGTGGTAACCTGCTATTGAACATGGTAGCTATAGTAGGCATACGATAATGGTCGTATGCTGGCTAAGATTAATATTCTACTTTCGAAATGTTTCTGCACTGTGCACTTATAATAATAATATCAAAGAAATTTTCTACGTATCAAGCATGTTTGACTATCATAAGAAGAAATCTCCTCCAATTTTGCGTTTGCATTGTGTGTGTGGCGGGAGGTCTTATGGTAGTTTCATTTTCAAAAAGCATTGCGAATTTACTTTAAAAATTCTTTTGTTGTTTGTGTTAAGATAAGCTGTTTTTGTTACTCACACCAGTCTCATGACTGACCCGGAGTTTATTGTTCCTTTCCTAAACTCTGGGTGCTCACTATTTTCCACACGAGCAGTCTAGAGTTGGGTTTTTCAGATAGTTAGGTTCAGTTGATCATCTGGAGCTAGTTCAGTCTTTGGGCATGACTGATCTTGCTTAGCTTTGTGCATCGTTATTGGGAGTTCAAGCTATTTATGGATTGGTTCTTGGAGTTGGAGTTGCAGTTTTGGAGTTCTTTCTTGAAGGTGATCTTAGAGTTATTGTTTCCGCTGTTGGTGTCATCTATTTTCTTTCCGCTGCTATTTTCTTGTATCATATCTCCGATGTATATTGATATTCATTGTATCATCTGTTGTATCAGATATTGCATCAATGTTGTATATTGATATTCATTATTTCTTCCGCTGTGTTGTTTACTTAATGGTGTTATAAGCTCCGGCGCACCAGGTTCGACGTTTGGATCTTCGGCATTAGAATATGAGTGTCGTATTCGGTGCCGATTTTCGAAGGTCGAGTCAGGATCGTCACATTTGGTATCAAAGCTAAGGTTGAACTTTAGCTCGGGAGTATAACACATTAAGTAGCTCATTAGAGATAGGGTGAAGTATCCCTAGAATGAGTAATCCCTAAGATATCCGTTCGTATGTCTCAGTAAATTCGTTTTCTATCCACTGATAGTGAGTATGAGTGCAAGAAGAGAACGAGATAGGGGACAGGGAAGTACCACTATAATTGGTTAATGCTCTGCAACAGTGGAAACGATCTTTCTCTATCAATTTCTTTTGACTCGTTTTTCCAAATTCTTTTGATTGCTTCGTGATAGCTCCAGTAGAAGTTTCAGTGTGATGGTGGCCCTACGAATCGTTGTAGGAAATTCTTACTTCGTATCTTCATCGGTTTCTCGTCAGTTTTTGATTTAAATCTTAATGAATATGAATTTGAAATTTGAAATTGAAAATTTAAATAAATTGGAAATTTTAAATTGAGTTAAATTGATTAATAGAATATGAAAGATAATTTGAATTGTATCGATAAAACTATTTCGTTTAAAACTAAATTTGAAATTCTATTGTAATTTCTTGGGTTGATCGAAGTTCGAATAGGGACAAATTGATATATATTTTGAGGTATTCCGACTTGAATTTGGAATCCATTCCTAGTATTTGAAAAATTATAGAAGATTAAATCTATCTCTCTTGTTCAGCATCTCTTGTCAATTCTTTGATGATTCCTGGTAAATACAGGAAGAAGATTTGATATGTTTATACGGGACATAAACTCCAATAGGCCAAAAATTGTTTGTTTGGATGTATTGGTTGTTTTGTTTGCTTTGGTTGCTATGGTTGATAGATATACTTTGGTTGTTAAACTAGAAATTTTGAAATTATACCCAAAAGTGGACAGATTTGTGAATACAATTTGAGTCTGGATATATTCTACGGACGGTTAGTTATCCCTTCGAACTAGCCAGTGCTTTGCATATTTCGTAGAATTTATGACCCGGGTATCCTGTGTGGTATTGTATGAGTTTGTTCTCATATTGTCGACATTCTGATTTGGTAAGCCAAATGCAGAATAAATATTCAGTTTGATCTGAGGAAGATATTTCATCTATCTTCGTTATCTCTCTCTGACGAATTTCGAGGACGAAATTCATTTTAAGGGGGGAAATCTGTAACGATCCCGAATTTTAATTTATTTTAAATTGATAATTAAATTCATTTTTGGTTTAAAACTGTGAAAGTAAATGATAAATTGATTTGAGTTTCTCTAGATTTAAATAAAAATATAAATATCTCAAATAAGTTTATAGTTATATAAAAGATAAATTACAAAATATAAAGTAAAACATATTAGACAAATTCTAATATTAAATTTAACATAGAACTTCATCCATATTTCAGAGCAACAAGTATAAAATAAAAATGAATAAGTTGATGTAATAGCTAGCAAAAATAAACCAGGTGCTCTTAAAACAAAACCAAAGCAAAAGCTTGTAAAGCAAATACAAATAGAAGCAAGGAATGAAACAAACCAAGAATATAAAATATAACATAGCTTACTAAACAAGACAACAAACAAATACAGAATATAAGAATGAAGACATAAGTACCTTGGCATTAAATGCCATCTATTCAAAACTGCTTTCAGCCAACAAAGAAAAAACAAAAGTATGTATGAATAAATGAAGTATGATAAAAAACAAAAGTATGCAAGAGAAAAGCATCTATAAACAAATCTAAGTACATACAAAAAAAAGGATTACATGTAGAATAAGAAGGAAACATAGCATTAAATACAATCTATTCTCAAGAACACATGGAAATTATTTTAGCCGAAATGTGTCAAGAATCATTTCAGCCTTCAAGCCAAGCTAATAAATCTTTCTGGTCAAAGAAAGTAGGCTAGAGGAAAAAGGAAAAAAAAGTATAAACAAGCCAAGCTAATAAATGCAAACAAGACAATCTGCATAATATATTCACCAGCAAGGCAATTAATGCAAGTATACAAACAAGATTTGTAGCCACCAAAATATATTCTCTCAGCCGAAATCTTGTTTGGTTAAAGCAAGCAAAGAAAGAAAAATGTAAATATATTCAATAGCTTGCAAAAGAAGTAAACATATGTACTTCATAATATCTTTTCAGCCGAAAATAATGCGATAATTAGCCTCCAAAACAAAATCTTGTTGGTCAAAAAATTGTAGGCAAGGCAAGAATGAAACAAGATAAAGTAGAGAATAGGAAAATATCAACATGTACAAAAAGATATCACCACCTGTAAACTTCATTTCCTATATATATCAAGCAACCTCATTTCAATTCATTCATAAAACATAAGCAAAGAACTGCAGTAAGCATCATATACAAAACTTAAACAAAATTCAACTAAAACAAACAACTCAAGTCAAATGCAAACCAGAGGAAGCTCAGCCTGTGTCAACATGAAAGTATCTCTGTCTTTCTTCTTCAAAACACTGTGAGTAACATTTTTTTTATAACTTAAGTTAATATGGCTGCATGTGTTCTCTCTGATAATATGTATGGTGAATATATAAGTATAATCTGTTGTGGAATATCTGGATGTAGATATATCTGTGCACTGCTCTTGAATTTGAGAATTTCTGTTCTAGTTTTTCAAGCTCAAAATCTAATTCAAAAATTCATTTGATCTTGATCCAATCCATGTTAAGACTTAAGCTTTGAACAAAATATACTTGTTACACTATAAATTTTAGTTTAAAGATTTGTTTAAAGTAAACAAATTTGTGTTGTCTCTGGAAAGGTTAAAACTACAGAGCAACCTTCAAATATGTTAAATTTCGAGTTTCTTAATTCACAAATTCATGAATATAAATAGAATTCGTATACAAAAATATGATTTTTAAAACAAAAATTTTAATTTTTAGATCAAAGAATTAAGAGCAGTCCCTTGTTGAACTAAAAATACATTCTTACCAATTTCTGTTAGTTCAATGAATTTTAATCGTTAAAATTTGTTGAGGAGGTAGTTTGACCATTTTCGAATCTAGGAAAAATATTGAAACAAATTTCTAATGCATGGATTTTGGGGTTGAATCAAATATAGGGTTTGGGTTCCAGTTTTTTTTTTCGTGCTCGGTAAAAATTTATTTTTGTTGCCGTGACTCAATAGAGTGGATCGCGCTTGTGGGGTTTGGTAGAGGGGATGTGGGCAAGGCTACGGTCGGAGTTTGGGGTCGCCTAGTGGTCGGAGCACCGAGAACATGACGTTGACAGGTTGGGAGGAAATGGTTTGAACGTTTCCAGGTTTCGAGTTTTATCTCGATTTCTATTTCGAGCTGTGAGATGGAGATTTGATGCTTGCGCTGGGTTGTCAGGGTGGATGCTGACTTGTCAGAGGCCGGAGGGAAGTTCGCCAGTGATCGGCGGTGCTGTGCACGTGCACGAGCTCGGTTTTGCGTGGATATGGTGATGCCTGTAAGTTTTGTTTTCTTGTTTTTTCTACCGCGTGTTTTCTCGAATAGCTCGGTAGTTGACTCGAAGTATGGGACGTGGAAGACTCGAAGAAGAAATGGGAAGTCTCGGGTCAGAAATTGGTTATAGGCTTTTGAACATGAGCCTGGCTTCTGAATTTGCAAACTGAAAGTTTAAATTTATCAATCAGGGTTTCAAACTGAGTTCAAGTCAAAGTTTAATTGTAAATTCAAGTTTAAATTGAAATCTAGTTTGAAAACAAATAAAGTTTCAAATCTAATTCGTTTCAATAATTTAAAGACAATTAAATGTATGGGGGAATTTGAATTCAAAATGGAATTGAATTTGGAAATATAAAATAGAAACTTAAATAAGTTAAGATAAGAAAATTTTAGAACCCGAAATAAATCCTAAATCAGATTCAAAGATTTTGAAGTTTAATTAATTTTTTTTACTTAAGTGGTGGCAATAAGTCAAATATGTTAAGGTTAAATAAAAATTTGTTTTTTTTAACTCTTTAAATTTCTTTTGTAATCAATGGTTATTTTTAATAAGTGAATTTAAGAATGTTAGAAGAATTTGATTTAAACTTATTTGAAGATAAACAAGAATCCATTTTAATTTTGAATTTAAATTGAAATTACAAAATGGGAATTTGTAACAATGTTTCAATATATTATAAATAACAATTAAACTTTATGTATATATATAAATAAGTTTTACTTTAAGTAATGAAGATTTAATGATTTATAATTCATTAATTATTAAGCTGATTAAAATGGATAATTTGTTTATTTAAATTAATTAATTTGGATTAATTAAATAAATAATTAAAGGATAAAGTAATATATATAGGTTTAAAGATTAATTTATTGGTAACTAAGGATCTGTAATTAAACATTAGTTAATGATTAAAGTGATTAATCAAGTGATTAAGCAATAATTAACTCAAGGAAAAAGTGATAAATTAATTAAGTAATTAATCTGAGATTAACCAATTTAAGCAAGGTTTATTAACTAGTGAAAGTAATTAAAGGTTTAATTTCTCAAAATAATTAATCAAGGGGTTAGTTGAAATTATCAATTAAAGAGTTAATAATAATTGTAAATAATTAAGATAATTTTTGAAGATTACTTGGCTCATTTATCAAGATTGATTAGTTAATAATAAAAGATTAACTAATAAAGGATTAAATAAATCTGTTAACTAATAAATTTTACCCGTGAATGTTTGGACTTGACTAAATGATTTAATTGTCTGATATCCCTGATCTGTGATACTTTGTAATATATACTGGTTTATCTGTGATCTGCAATGTAGTTATTTATCTAGGATAAATGTAATTCATTATCTATGATTTATATATCTATGATCTGTGAATGAAAGATAAGCGTTATAGTTTATATCGCTTATCAACTATATTTCTATGTTATAATCGGTGATGATTGATGATGTTGCACTATTGTGTTAAACCCCTGGACCACACTTATACACAAAAATATGGATTTCACGAGGAAATCGATTAAGTCACAGATTTTTGAATAGTTTTAAATTTGAATATTTGAATTCAAATGTTTTGGAAATGGATTTGGTTTAAAGTGAAAAGCTTTTGAAATGGAATTTCAAAGATGAAATTTATTTTGAATAACTTGATTGAATTTTGGAATTTAAATATTCTGATTTAAATTTGAATTCAATATTTGAAATTGAATTCTATGATCTGGAAATTAGGGACTAAAGATGTTATACCAGTTGGGAATTTGAATTTAAATTCAAAGGCTTTAACTCGTGTAAATAAAAATTTGGATATTTCGGAAACGAAAACTATTTGTTTTCATATAATAAAAGCTTTCATATAGGAAGTGAACGTCCAATTTGTGTTAAAAGGATTTCAAGTTAAAAATGAAAATGATTTTCCAAATTATGGAAACGATTTGAAAGTTATAAGTTAAATCTTCAATTTAAAGATTTAACGAGTTAATCCAATTGAAATGGGGGTTGATTTGAAATCCGTAAATGGATCTTTGTGAATGGTGTGAACTTTATGAATTAAATCTTTTGTTTAAAAGATTAAAGTGTGGAAATTATTTAAACCATTGAAGGTTGTTGAAATAAATCTTTTGTTTAAAAGATTTGAAAATGGTAATTTGTTAAAACCATTTGAAGAAAACTTTGAATTATTAAGTTGAGACTTAATTGAAATCTCATATCCATATATTTTAAATATTGCCCTCACTATTCGGTTTAGCCGGGAGAGGACCTTTGTGTCGTATAACCCATTCCGAATATGTGATACATCGTTATGGATAGCATTTGAAGACCGGGTGTTTTCGAGAACGATAGGATAACCTATCGATTGTCTCTGCACCGAGTAGCTACGGTATAGAGATTTCCTAAGTGATGGGAAGTCCGATCGGGATTGTGAATACCCGGATTGCAAGGGCTTCTTGGAAGTGCCTTCGGTTCTGTTCGAACCTGGAACACACTTGTATGGTTACATATCTGACACTACGCTTTGAAATATAAAGCAGATTTCTTTCAAATACATTTCTGTTGGTGGCGGAGAATTTATTCTCTTAGCTTAACACCCTTCTCTGAGACGTATGAGCTCAGAGGTTATGTAGTTGAAGGTTATCAGCGATATACTCCCAATTTGGTAGTGTGGCATGCTGAGTGCTGCTGTGTGTTGATGATCATTTGTTAATCATTTGTGATCAGAGCATGGCTTTTGTATAAAGCGTAGCTTTGTGGACGAGACTGCATCAGGACCTCACACCTCGGAAATGGTCAAAACAGGAAAGATGCGGCAAGGTTATGAGGGTCGCGCCCTTTAGGGTGTGTCATTCCCTTCTGGTAAAGGGTGGTATTAGGTATGGAGCCCTGATATTTAACCTATGTGGTAGCTCCAATCTCATTTACTGTGTGGTTGTTGCTTAGAGGCGCCTCGGATAAAGGTCCCAAAGGATCGGGGAGTGGCATGCTCGAGTAGTAGTTACCTAGTTACAGAGGTAACCCGGCCTTGTGTTGGCAGAGATCCGGTTAGGTTCTCGGGACGTCCCGCCAGAGGCGATCCCATGTGGCAGTAGGAAGTTCCTTAGCCTGACCATTTGTTGGAAAATCCAAAGAAACAATACGCGCCCTGTACGGTTTTAGTTGTATTACCTGCCATGGAATGTGGTGGTAACCTGCTATTGAACATGGTAGCTATAGTAGGCATACGATAATGGTCGTATGCTGGCTAAGATTAATATTGTACTTTCGAAATGTTTCTGCACTGTGCACTTATAATAATAATATCATAGAAATTTTCTACGTATCAAGCATGTTTGACTATCATAAGAAGAAATCTCCTCCAATTCTGCGTTTGCATTGTGTGTGTGGCGGGAGGTCTTATGGTAGTTTCATTTTCAAAAAGCATTGCGAATTTACTTTAAAAATTCTTTTGTTGTTTGTGTTAAGATAAGCTGTTTTTGTTACTCACACCAGTCCCATGACTGACCCAGAGTTTATTGTTCCTTTCCTAAACTCTGGGTGCTCACTATTTTCCACACGAGCAGTCTAGAGTTGGGTTTTTCAGATAGTTAGGTTCAGTTGATCATCTGGAGCTAGTTCAGTCTTTGGGCATGACTGATCTTGCTTAGCTTTGTGCATCGTTATTGGGAGTTCAAGCTATTTCTGGATTGGTTCTTGGAGTTGGAGTTGCAGTTTTGGAGTTCTTTCTTGAAGGTGATCTTAGAGTTATTGTTCCGCTGTTGGTGTCATCTATTTTCTTTCCGCTGCTATTTTCTTGTATCATATCTCTGATGTATACTGATATTCATTGTATCATCTGTTGTATCAGATATTGCATCAATGTTGTATATTGATATTCATTGTTTCTTCCGCTGTGTTGTTTACTTAATGGTGTTATAAGCTCCGGCGCACCAGGTTCGACGTTTGGATCTGCGGCATTAGAATATGAGTGTCGTATTCGGTCCCGATTTTCGAAGGTCGAGTCAGGATCGTCACAGTAATCTAAGACCAAAATAGGTCCCAATCACTTGTAGTGGAAAATTAGTGGAAAACTATTAGAGAATCTTCAAGTTTACATAGGTCCAGATTGCCAAACCACTATAAAAATTCTGGTGTGATCTTTACTTGCTTTTTCTTGGTTTTCCATTCACTTTCCTGCATTTACTTCCTACATAAAACTTTCTTGCATTAACTTTCAGCAACCTTTTCCTCTTGGGTGTTTGGGCGAAATTTCGCTTAAACAGGAAAAAATTCTGCTCAAACATTTTGGTGGTTTTACCGAGAATGATTCTCAAGACATTTGATTCCAGATCCGCTATTGGATTTCCTAAGATCCAAGAAAAAGAACCACTTTCTCCCCATTCATATTTGAACATCTCTACTTGAAATTATCTCTATTGGCCCCTAGGAACGAGAAAACTATTGTTACCTCTTCAAGAGCTGCTGATGAAACAGAGACTACTGATTCGAACATTCAGGAAGAAGGCACACAAGGAGACAAGGATCTCTAGAACCCTTTTGATGTTATCACTAGGATGGACTTAAAGCGTATGATGAAAGAGCTTCAAGATAGTAGTGCAGAGCTAAATTGACAAATTCAAGAGAACATGACCTTGATGGTCCAGCTAAACACTCATCATAGAAGGAGGACTAGGAGAGAGCTATCTCCTCCATTCATATATTCTAAAAGTTCCTCATCGTTAGTTCACCACCAGAGGAATAGTAGGATAGGAACATACAAGGAAGGAGCCTATAGGATGGAAAATACTAAACCCTACCTAGGTAGAGGGATAGGTACCGGTCCATCCCTTAAGGAGTTCACTACCGATCCCCTCCCTAAGGAGGTCACCCACAATTCCTCCCTTAAGGTCCTCACTGCCGATCTATTTTCCCTTGGTGCAGGACTTCACCTTGGAGCAACACTTCAACCAAGAGACAAAACTCAATTCGAGCATACTATGACTAGCTGGGACATTGAGAGTCAAGATTTTTCTACCAAACAAGCGACCCCTTCGAAGCAAGGAGAGATTAGACAACGAGGCACGAACCGGGACCGTTTATCGGACCAAGCATAAAGGGTAGATCATGACTATCACAACCTAACAAGCATTCAGGGACCAGATTTGATTGCAATGGTAAGTCAAGACCTAACAAGCATTCAGGCACCTTCGAGATATGATCAAAGAGCTGATCTAGAACAAAAGGCTCCAATAGTTTGTGAAAGCCCCACAGGACGGCAGACAGAGGACATCTAACCCTCAGTTAGGATAGACTGCCCCTATTACTGATAGACCTAGGTGGCCTGAAAGATAATTTATCATTATCTAGATGGCTGACAGTCATCTCCCAGTTGAGAAGGGTAGGAGCAGCATGAAATGATGAGCATGGTGTCATTTCACCCTAGAATAAATTCTTTTCCTTATTTGTTTAGAATTTTCTCATTAGTCGGACTCTGTTATTTCTCATCTTCAATAGATTAGCTTTTAAATCATGCAACCTTGTCTTTGCATGTTTTATGAGTCGTGAAACACAACCAACTCGAATAAGACTTTATATAAGCACTGCAGGTGTTCGGGTACCTAGATTCAGGTGCCCACCAAATCTCCATGGCCCATAGCCCGACCTTCAAAGCTCAACCAAGGTAAGTGTGATTTGATCGCTCATTAGCTAACTCTTCCCCATAAATCGGGGGGCAAGCCCATGATCCAAAATGGATGTGGCTTGACCATCCACTCTCAAATGCATACGTGGAATCTTTTTAAAAAACACTCATGCCTTGCTTGGGGCTCAATAGGCTCAAATTCCAATCTTACGTCGACATTACAAGACCATCCATGCACTAACTCATGCCCTCTATGCGGGGCCCAAGGCATAACCCGAGAAGGATACGACACGACCATCCATCGACTTATTCTTTTTCATGATCTACTCCTTTCCTTGATCCAACAGCGGAGTATAAATTTCAAGATGAACATGATCCGACCGTCCCTCGTCAACCTTGGAGCAGATGTGACTGACCATCCATCTCCAAGCTCTTTCCCTTGAACCGATAGGAGGAGTTTAAACCAAAATGGATGTGAATGAACATCCCTAAAATTAACTCTCTCCCTTGACCGGACAGAGGGAGTTCAAACCCAAGTGGATGTGACTTGACCGTCCACTTACCTCTTTTTATCTTTAACTTGGAAACAAAAGCTTGAAATTAGGATGAATGTAATTCGACCATTCATCCATCGATTCTATTTCCCATGGCTTCATTGGAATACAAACATAGAATGAATGTGACTTGACCATACATTTACCTACTTCTTGTGAGAAATGTGGATTACGGATCTTAAGGCGAGGATTAACACTAGAGGGGGGTGAATAGTGTTTTAGAGAATTATTAAATCTTTTTGAGTTTTTGTTAATTTAAACACAAATGTATGCAATATTCAGACACAGATATGATTACAGAAACAAACATAGATGCAGAAATAAAGTAAAAGCAGTAAAGGAAAGAACACACCGGATTTTATACTGGTTCGGAGTTACCCTACATGCAGTCCCGCACACAAGTACGGATTTCCTTTCAAAAGCAATTGTACAATTACACCCTCGATTTCAAGGCTACGAGGTACACCCTCCAGAATCACAATCCTCTGGGTAGAGATACTTGATTTTCCGAGCAACAAGTTCACCCACTTGATTTTACAGGCAACAAGTTCACCCAATTGATTTCCCAAGGCTACAATCACACCTTATCATGCTTGATTGATTTTCAAGGCTACAATCATAGCTTTTCTCGCTAAGTTGATTACAAAAAGCCTATAACTATGAATAGCACTGAGGATCTTGTTGAGATAGTGATAGAGAATCAAACTACGAATGATCGAGTTCGATTCAATGTAGATTTCGACAGAGTAATGGTAAGAATGTGTATTAAGAAAAGTGAAAGAAGAAGAAGAGTGAAAAACCAGAAAATCTGATGTTAAAATTCATTGAAACTGACCCCTATTTATAGAAAAACGGCAGCCATGTCCATTCGTGAAGAGTTATGGCGAATAGACACTTCTTTTGAAATTGAAATTTTGAACTCAACTAACACCATGTCGACATGGTCAGCATGAGTATGTTGACATCCCAAAGCATTTTTTGATGATTTGATTTTCTTTGAAAATAACCTTTATCATATATTAAAACTATTTTAAACTTTATAAAATATACTTAACTATAGTTAAAATTCACAAGTAAATATAAAGAATAATATATATATATATATATATAATTTAACTATAATTTTATATTTAAATCTAAGTATAAATATCTAAAAGTTAAATATATTATATTAAAAGATAGTTTAAAATCAGGAGTAATTTGACTTTGAAATTAAAGATGATTTTGAGGCTAAAATTATTTAAAATCAGGATAGAGGTTTTTGAATCTTTTAAAAGGAAAGATTTGAAATCATTTTGAAAACAAGATAATTTTTGTAAAATCATTTGAATAAAGGTTAGCAGATACAAAACAATGTTCCACTAGATTTTTCGTAGGTTACATCCTACTTAGGGTTCCATCCCTTTGACGAGCTCGAAGCGGATTCCATTCCACGAATAAATTGGATTTTAAGATGCCAGTGCTTTTCTAGGAATTTTAACAGAATTTTATGATTAAAGAATAAATTACTTGAATTCTTGAACTCTTGATAATCTTGATACTCATGAGTCTTCAATCTTGATATCTTGAATCTTTATACTGTACAGTCTTCATTCTTGGTACCTGCATGGTTAAATCCTGCATATACATATATATCTAAACTTATAATGTTAGTATTTATATTTTATAATCTATTCTAAGGTTGTTGTCATCAAAACCATCATCTCACAGACTAACACTTCTACCTTTGTTCCTTCAAAGGGAGCACAAATTTAGAATGGGTGTGACATGACCATCCATTCACCAACTCAAACTTTGGATATGATAGGAAAAGGATAACTTCATAAGGAAGAGACCTGACCATCGATGCACTAACCCCGTTGACCTTAGATTGAGGGTGGAGCAATATCATAATCTGATAGCTGAACACAACATCTCAAAACTGTGGCTCATGCCTAGTGTTTGGTACAACTTAGGCAATGAATGAAAGGATGCCTAAGAATGGAATGATTAGAATCGTTAGATCACCAACCCATGACTTGAATTTATGACGTCATGGCCAACTTCATCACCAACACATACTATTTCACCTTCATCAACATCATCCTAAGTCTCCTCGACTTACCGACCGAGAAATGGGGGCACGGTCAGAACTAAACATCCTAGAATAGGATGTCGGACCGATAATTCAAGCAATAATTGCTTCATTCATCAACCGGATTTAGTCGCCTTGATGACTGCCATTTATCAGACACAACCTTGAACAAAATTTGTGATTATAATCCAATAGAACTTATCAATGACCTATAGGCATACGAATATGCTTTGGAGCCAACGACATACCCGACATACAATTTCCTGATTCGATGTAAATTCAATTCTTACCTGAGACATTCCGAAGAAAAGAAACAAGTTCAGATAACTAAAGCTTCCTGACCCAATCAACTAGCTCAATGGAACAGAGCATAGACAATTGCCAAAAAAATACTTTTTGATTGTACAATGTCAGATTTCGACCATGCATCACAACTATCATCCAAGACACTGAGTAGAATCATTCACGATGATCTTGACTTGTCGTGATTCAAAGTACATTGTGTTCGCCACACAATGTATTTTGGAGAGAAAATGTTGTCCAGCCTTTCGGCCCGCCTATGTTCAGACTAATGGGAAAAGTCTAACTCCACGATTGCTAAGGCAATCAACCTCAAAAAATCAACTTAGGGTTCAGAGACCCAGAATAGACAAGAACACAAGATAACGGTCAAGAAGATTTAAGCGAACAGCCTCATGGCATTGACTAAGTATGGATTGGTACCTCCCCTAGGTAGGGGATTAGCACCCATCCCTTTCCCTATAGGCAATAGCATCTCAGAATTGACAAAGTACGGATTGCTATCTCCCCTAGGCAGGGGATTGATAACTATCCCTTTTCCTATAGGCAGCTTAAAGTAGTAGTTTAACACATCAAAGATCCATCGATATCTCCAAAAATACATAGGCGATTATGCAAAACAACTCTAAAATCACAAAGTAGACATCAAGGCGAACAACCGGGAGGGATCGCACCTTGTATGGGCCCCTATAGGGATCAGTATCGATCCCTCCCCCTAGGGGATCGATACTTATCTCCAACCCTAGGGAATCAAGTGTCAAGATTTTTTGGAGGACTTCTGCTATGCGATGTGGTTCTATAGGTGAGATTTGAGGACGATATTTCGCCACTCGTCACTATAAATACACCAGGCAACCTTCATCAAAGGGGACATCTCTTTTTTGGCTAATTCATACCTAGACAGCAATTAAATTTCATTGTAATCAAGGATCAAAATGGATCCCAATCACTTGTAATCACAAATTAGTGGAAAACTAATAGAGAATCTTCAAGTGGACATAGGCCCAGATTACCGAAGCACTATAAAAATTCTTTATGTGATCTTTACTTGCTTTTTCTTGATTTTCCATTCGCTTTCTTGCACTTACTTCCTACATAAAACTTTTTTGCAATAACTTACTGCAACTTTTTCCTCTTGTGTGTTTGGGTCAAATTTTGCTCAAACACTTAGTGTTCTTCGCTCCCTTGATCTTCATTATTAGACTTGTAGGCTAAGGCAGAAGGACCAATGATAGCTCTAGTTCTTTTAGTGAGGAGTGGATCAGGGATAACGCTCGCATGTGAGCATACATGGGAAGATAAGAGGTTTTATGAAGGTTTGAATTGATCCACTTCAAGAATGCCAAGGTATTGGCATGACATCAAAAACAATTCGTTTGGGGATGTAACGACCCAGAGTTTTGGACATTTGAAATTGAAATATTTAATTGATTTTAAATATTTAAAATTTAATTTTTTTAACTTGAATTTCAAATATAACCAATTATTTGGATAATTTAATTATTGAATTAAATAAGTGGGATTTGGGGAAAATATGGAATTTGGAGTTTCACGCTTGTCAAAAATTTGAACGCTTATGAAATTTGCATTAATAATACTAAAGATAATGGAGGCTTTAAAATTGAACTTGAAGAAATTTTGTTCAGTTTTAAAAATTTATCGTTTAAATTGACATTTAAAAATAGCCTTCCGAGACACAGTCTAGGAATTTGACGAAACCAGTTCCATTGGATCCATAATATTACATTATTATCGGATTTCAAATTTCATAGCCTTGGGAGTTGTCGTGTGATCGTACGGTAGATAAACGCACTGAAAAACTATATTGGAAATTCAATTTAATAACTGGTCCAAAAATCTACTTCCCCATACGATCTAATTAGGACTCGAAACCTTTTCCATTGCGTTCGAAATAGGGGTATAACATTATAAACGTCTGGTGGCATGCCTCGATAGGAGTTCAAAATTTTAAGTTTCATTTATCGAGACAATTTAATTTAACATATATACATTTATATTTTGGTCAACCATCAGCTAAAATACTTTTCATATCAGCCGTTATCCTCAAACCCAAATCACTGTAGCAAATATAATCCTACACGCTAATGTTTTCAGCATGCAAAATCGAATCACGTCCTTATCCCCTTTTTCTTTTCTGATAGAAGTCACGCAAATAAAAAAATATAATAAGCTAAGCGAATTCATTCGGTATAAACCAAGGATCTTTCTCTCCATTCCCTTCCACTCGACAATGAAGCCGAAATCGATTAGAAATGGCAGAATAGTAAAACTCAAAACCAAATGCGTATGCTCAAAAAAAACTGCTATCCATAAAAGAAAAAAGGTAAATCGTTCGAATGGTAGGGGCGCGCTTAATCGCGACTAGAGGAGGGATGTTCGGCATTTCATTCGTAAGCAAAGGGAGGTGAGTGGGCCGTGGTTGAGAGTTGAAGTAGGCGGCGACGTCGCGGAGTTCGAAATGGCTGGCGGTGGTTGTCGATTCGATGTTGGGTTGGGGTTTGGTTTTGGATGGAAAGCGATAGGATGGGGTGTCGACCGAGATCGAGAGGAAGTAGTAGTTAGGGAGGCATGCGAGTGCCTAGGGTTCGTGATTTTTTTGGCGTCGAGTTAGGCTGTTGATCGAGGTGGGAAAGAGCTCGCGCTGGCAATCTTCTTTTTAATTGTCAAGGTAGTTTAATTTTAAACATTTTAATTTAAATGTTTCTTAAGTTTAAACTCGTAATGAATTGTTGATTATTATTTCACTTATCAGTACATTTAATTTAAAAAATTAATATATATAGGCTGAAGAAAATATATATATACATATTAGAGGGAAAACAGAATATATATATATATATAAGATTTTTTTAAAAAGTAGGAATTTTAAATGTTTGAGGAGTTTATATAAAACTAGATTTTTAAAAATCTATATAGATTATTTTATAAATTTATATGTAGTATCAAAAGAAATAAATATACATATACACATTGTAAAGCCTACTATTTAATTTTAAAAATATCTGTTAAGGTGATTAACTTGTTTAGTTAACTTATTAAATTATTTCAGTTACTAGAAATTATTTATTATAGGAAAATTAGTTTAAAATTAAACTATTAGTTTAAATTAAATTAATAGATGGTAATTGACTGTTTGGTTTATTTCAAATGTTAGTAAACCATATATGTTTGTACAAGGTCTAAATCGTGAAGAAAACAAGCTGGTTTGGATTGGGTTGCAAAACAAAAATCAAAGTTGAGTTAACCTCACTCAAATTGGATTTCTGGCTAATTTAAATAGTTAAATTTTAAATTATTGGATTGGTTACTTGAATTGGTAATTATTATCAGTTTGAATATGATAGTATATAGTGTGTGTGTGTGTGTGTATTGGAGTGATTGATATTTCCGCATTATATAGCGGATGAGACCCTATGCGTCCCACATAATAGCGGATGACCCTTTATACCGTGTTATCCCCCTCGAAGTGGGATTGGTATTTTTATATCGTGATAACATCTGTGGATGCAAGGAAACAGGTTGGAGGGATCCAACTGGATTCCTCGAAAATATTGAAGTTTATTTTCATAGTCTGTGATTATGATTTATTTAATAATCTATGGTAGATTATATCGAAAATTGAAGTTATTGGATGTTATGGTTTGGCTGAATATATTTTGGATGCTTTGAGATATAAAAAGTGAAATTATTGGACTTTTGAAAAGAAAGAAAATAAATAGAAAGAAAGAATAAAGGTAAAGGTACAAGGAAAAGAGAAAGATAAAGAGGGAAAATAATAAAAGGAAAGGAAAGGAAGAAATTTAAAGGGAAGTAAAATAAGAGTAAAGAAAAGTAAGAAAATAAATGGAAATTTTATCTACATATATATATATATATATATATATATATATATATATATATATATATATATATGTATGTATATATATAATACCTTATATCCCCTTCCTTAACTAAAAATCTAATTTTATTTTAATCCATAATTTAAAGTTTCGGTAATACTTACAATTTAAGGATAATTAATATTATTAAAATTATTTAACTTAAACTTATGAAAATTTAACGGTTTTTATAATTTATGATTAATAGGTGTTTAATTTGAAATTAATTTAGATTTAAAGGTAAATGGATATGGTGAATCAAGAGTTAATAAAAAGCCTGAAGTGTGACTTATTTTGACTATAGAGCCTAATATGCTAGAATTAAATGAAAGTAAGTAAATCGGACCATTTAAATTAAGTAACGATATATGAATGTTATCCTAAATATAAATGGAATGGTGTAATAAATGTTTTGGTTATAAGATAAGAACTCGTATTATTGGACGAGTTACCATGATTTTCAAAGATTTTTTTACAACTTCAATATTTCAAATTAAAGAGGTTTACTCACGCTGGTTTCCAGCCTGACTCGGGTGTTACTTTATTATAATGCTTGGATCAGACCGAGTATTATAGATTTTTAGGTTAGGACGTTGGGAGCTCAGGAGACGAGCTGGATGGCAGAGACGTAGTGAGTATATTCTGCTATGTATTAAACATTGTATGGATAGTATTCAGGGACAAATTGTGACAACAGCCACGATTTATTATACTCTGATATATTGTATGTATATTGACAGTCACATCTTTTCAATGTATAAAATGCTGTCATTTGTATATTATATTTTGTTCCGCTGCGATTGTGAGATTCTATGCTATTGTTTTCTATTCTTTTTCTGCCACTTTTTCTTCTTAACCCTAACAGTCTGGGATTTCCGGCACTCGATTGCTCGGCACTCTATGTAGTGAATGTATTAGTGTCGATTTTCGAGGCCGAAAATCCATCGGGCTGTTACAGGGAGATCTATGAAGGATATAAAGAGAATGTTAGATGCTTGGGTGAAGAAAACCCAAGTTTGAGGGAATTATTGGATAAGGGAACTTATAGCCAAATAACCATTTGTGATTGAAGCGTTCAGGATAGAAAATAAAGAAATATTTTCTTTTGAACCAGCTACACTTGTTGTGGAACCCCTCAACAACTTTGTAGTGGTTGAGTGCTTCGATGATTAGTGAAGAAGTTGTTTCCTTTCTCTTTTTAAAGCTTAGCGGATAAGTGAGCTTTAGGAATGTGGGAAGATGAGCTAGGTGCATCATGAGAGAAAGCTAAGCAAGGCATGTCCATTAGGAGGAAATTGAGTGGGATCCAATCCGAGCACTAGAAGAAAGAATTAAAGACTTCATTAAAGGGCGGCATGGATCTAAACGGGCATATATAGATGTTGGATGTTGTATAGCCTGCTGGTAGGAGATTAGCCCTTTGATTGAGTGTAGGTAGGAGGACCTCGTCTTCAAATCCCATGTTGAATATAGATTCTTTAGAACTCCTTTGCATTCAGATTGGATGATGTTTGATCATGAGATTATCCAAGGGATAGAGAATACATTGATCCTCTCTTTGGGGAGTAGGGCTTTAAGCTGAACTGTTGGAATAGCCTAGAGTAGGAGTCCTTCTGTAATAGAACATCTCATTCTAGACGAAGTGGAAGTAAATGCTGGAGCGGTAGAAGAGCCTGCTTCTACCAAAAGAGTGGAAGGGCTGGCGTTCGGTTCTAAGATCATCTAGTATCAATCATTTTAAACTGAAAAGCATGATGGAAAGCATGGTCAGTTATGTTTTATTTAATGGTCTGCTTTAATTAAAACCCATGTTGCCAGTGTACAGAGTCCAATAGATGTCGATATGTATTAACCAATCGAATTTTGCACATAGACCAAGGTTGTTTGAAGAGTCGATCTATACGGTGTATTTCCTGTATCCAGAGCATAGTATACACAAAATTTTTGTGTAAATAGCTTGCTCGTGCTGGTAAACGAGCTCCTTCGCACTAGGGAACTGAGTGTCAGATTTTACTTGAGGTAACGATAATGGAAAAGTTTTCCACAATGACATAGAGCTTTCTTTGCCAGAACATAGGATCGCTGTGTTCAAATTAAAGCATTGGTAAGATCGAACACTGGAATGTATTTAATGTGACGATTTCTAAAAACCCTCTCATCAAAGTTAAGTCTTTAATCCAAATTCAACAAAGATACGACGAATGTTAATCACTCTACCTTCATATGTGATTGATTGTCACATTGGAAGAACTAAGTTCCACTAGGGAAAAACCCAGAGTGAAGACCAAGGAGGCACAAAGTTTCCACCAAGATGAGAAAAGAAAGAAAACTTAGTAGCAAACCCAAAGGAAATTGGGTTTTAACTTCGAGTCGATAAGTCCGTACCCAAGCCATCATCAGTTCGATCATGAAATAAAAGTGTAGTATAAATCCTAATTTGAGCCTAAATTGATGGCTATGATTTAGCGTCGATTGCAATGCCGACGATGGCATGGAGGCAGCAGTGACGCCTTGAGGCCAAGGTCAAAATGTCCACCTAAGCGAAGTCAAGGTTTGGATGGGTGCAATAGGAATCCGGTGTCGAATTATTCTCGATGAAACAAGTGATAGTGCGGCTAAGATCATGGTGACAGTAAAGTGATTGATGGTGATGGCGTCAGGGATTGCAAGATACTAGTTGTGGCTGAAAGAAATCACAAGCACAAAGAAATGAGGATGCCTGGAAATGAATTGAAGTGCCAAAATATTTCTATGTGTTAGTATATACAACACATTTCAGAAATCATATCGGTACTAACAGGTTTATGGTCGTTACCAATACTTAATTTTCAAAATAAAGGAAAAGGATAGAGAGTGGCATGATAACTATTTGAGGCAATGAATGGACGCTCACGGAATAGGCATGATGCTTCATGATGATGGTTAGTCGGCTATGAATCCTATGAAGCTGAAATTTGATTGCTTGTCTTAATCCAAAATATGCATTGTTGTCACAAAAAACATACTTTGGGGGGTCGGTGTTATCCAATAATTAAACTGAGCAACTCCTTGATGAATTTGGACTACGAGGGGAATGGAGGAATGGGCTAGGAACTTAAGGAGTTGTGAGGAATGATTGAATGATTGAGCACAACAAGTTGGAGTAAGATTGGTACAAGGAAAATACGGTCGGTACCGACATGATTATGATCAGTACCGAGACGATCTTATAGGGGACCCCTTCTTCACAAGTAGGTGAACCACTCTAGTACTATGTAGAAAAAGACAAGCCTCGCATAGGACAAATCATGTCATTCCAACATGATTTGATGTACAATTTTTGGAACGAGGCTTAGAAACTTGATATAAACAAGTATGAAGAAAAAATGATGTAGCACCAAGTAAATTATGGTCGGTACCAACAGGATTATGGTTAATACTAACATGGTTTTTGTTACGAAAAATACTCATTCATCCTTCTCTATCATTTGAATCTGAGTTCTTACCTGGTCTTCCATGGTTGAATGACTCCGATGGATGATTTTGCCTATAAATATGAGTGATAGAGCAATGTAGAAAGGACTTTTGGACTCTTAATCTTTACTCTCTTCTCCATAGGCTTAACTTTTCCACGAATAGTAGTAAAACTTGAATTTACATTCCTTTCTAGATCTGAAACCTTATAGCTTATTTGTAGTCATTTCAAATCTCTTGAATTAAAATTAAAGTGCATGTAGGTAGTGGTTTGAGGTTGAACCACTATAAAAATTCTTGTGTATTTGCTATATATTCTCATTTTTAGTTTACTTACTCTCATTTGTGATTGATTTGGGCTGTTGTGTCATTTTTGGCCCAATAAGTACAGACTGATACTTATCTACGTTGTTTTCTAGAGCATATTGATACCGTGCATGTTTATGAAAACATTTATGCATAGAATATGGCATATTCTGGTGAAGAGCTTGTTATTTCTACTAATACTAAGGCGCTTGTTAGTGCACAAGCAAATTCAAGTGAGTGTGCACATTCTTGTGCATATGCCATGGAACGTAACAATACAACAGTGATCAGAGGGCCTACATTGGCCGCTACCTTGCCATAGAGGATCTCTCAAGATTGACTGCATCCCTCTTCGCTTGCACTTCACAATCAACATTGGATAGTAGAGATTATTCTCCAACCGCAGCCAGCACCTAGAAGAATAGCCCTCTTAATGAGCCTTTCAATTCAATGCCTTCTGGTTCAACTACCTTTAGGTGCAAATATAGCAGGCATAGTAGCATCGGTAGCCTCGTATGTAGGAGCAAGAGACACATTCATTCAGATAAAACATTAGATCCATCAACTTCAGGTGATCGTGTTCTTTTAGGAAGCACTTACACACCTATTATTCTAAACTTGCTAACCCCTACACAAGCATACCAAATAGCTAAGAATGCCAAATTTATTTACAACCAAATTAACACTGACTCTGAATCTATCAAAAAATTAGAGGGCTAATAGAACCTAAACATGAAAATTTTAAGTTGAAATGTAAGAGGCTTAGGTTCTAGTAGTAAAAGGGCTAAAGTCAAAATATTTTTACTAGAAAATAGGGAAGATGTGGCTCTAATTCAAGAATAAAAACTCGAGTCCTCTACTTACAACTTATTTACACCAGTACAAATAGGTCATTTACGTCGGTTGTTTTACCCCTGTTGCAACGGTTTAACAACCGTAGCAAATGCAGACGTCACAACGGGCATAAACCTTTTGCGACTGTTGTTTAACCGTCGCAAGAAAAACTTTTTGCTACGGTTTTCCCAAATAACCGACGCAATAGGTTAGTTTTTTGCGATGGTTCTTTACAACAACAGTAGCAAAACGTTGTCGTTTGAGTTCAAAAGTTTGGCATTCTGCAACATTTGTCGTAAGCAACCGACAAAGTAACTTCATTTTGTGCTACGGTTCTTCGTAATAACAGTAGCAAAAGACCTTTGGCTTGTTCCAAAAACGTGGCTTTTTGCTACGGTTTTTTCTTGCAACCGTCGCAAAACAAAGGGAAAAAATATATTTTTTGCTGTGGTTGTTTATATAAACTACCTCAGTCGCATTTACAGAATATCAGTAATAGAAAAATATGTAAACGGTTATCTAATAAAAGGCAATGAATGTGAGAAATATATAAGCAATTCACATAATTTATCTTATAACATATATTATCTTATAACACACTTGCAATATTAATCTTATAATGCTTGTCTTTACATACATAATTGTGTCATCACATCCAAATGAACAACATGCAAAAAGGATCCGGTAAATAAACTTCAATACCCCTTCCATGTTCCAAGTTCCAACAATAATTAATCCTGTTACCTGAGTGTTTAGAAAAGTAAAAAAAACACACACACTTAGGCATATAAAATAAACTGTTATGAATTGATTATACATGAATTTTCAATAAATAGCACCATGTATTTGTATTTTAAATACATCTAGAAGCATGTTCAGTTTGTATTCACCATTTATAAATTAAACATTAGTGTGATTTAAAGAATATTTGATCATTGCTGCAGAGAATTGCTTCATTTACTACAGAGAATTCAGTAGAAATATTTGATTTAGTTGCATGCACAATTTCATTGTGAAATTTTTTTCATTAACCCAGCAATAATCATCAGAACAATAAACATTGGCAGCTTGATACAAAGATTTTTCCATATCAGTTTCAACTAAGCTTTTGAAACTATTTGAGAAGGAAACTCCAAGCTTGTACATGCTTTTGTTATGTCCCAGTTATTTTTAACATAACCTTTCTTAACTTTACTGCCAATTTCAGAGCTTTGTTCTTGAAGATCCGTTTGGATTTAACTATCTCTATCCAAGGCTTGAATCTTTGACATACATTGCAATACTATAGGATCTTATAATAAAGAATCGATGGGTGATGATAAACATGATTCTTCCCCATAGTTTCATACAAATATCAAAACATTTTCATTCAACCCAGTTTTCAAAAAAAAAAATCATTCTTAAAATTATAATCATTAGAAGCACTGTCACCAAGTTTATTCTTATAATTCCTGCCAATGTTAGTTGAATTGATTACATTAAAATGCCTAAACAATTCATCCAATAATTCGATTCCATCTTTTCTTTGTATCCATAAATGATATAACATGACAAGCTTCAATTTCATGTGTTTCAATACAAAGAAAAAGCCATGGTCAGTAATACTTAATCATTTTCAGTCGATTTAATTTTCACTCAATAGTTGGGTTCTGGTTGCGTTATAATTTTTTTCTTACCACTTAGCTTAGATTTAATTTGAGTAACATGTTGAGGGAAAATCGTTAGTATAAGAATCCTTTCCCATATCAATATTAACTAATCACATAGTAATATTTATTTTCTGATTATATGAAAAAACTGTATGAGTAATGGTAATGCTCGAGCAATAATTTTAGATGACAATGAAGACAATATTTATACAAAGTACTTAAATATCATAATGAATTTTATTATAAGGTGTTAAAAAACCACAACGGCACCAAACATTGATAAAAATATCATAAACTAATGCAAGTTACATTACCGGCTATCCTTAAACAAGTTGACAGTGAAAGTTATGAAGCTGCAAAAATTTCAAAATTGATATCCATATAGTCAAATTAGAAATCTAGAGCAGCACCAAATAATCAATGGAGGAATAGCCGGTTCAAGCACCTAACCATCGTAAAAAGATTCAATCTGCACTGGCAAAGTGACTAAGTGACTGTATTTTTTTTTTGTTTTGCTAATTTCTATGAACTTATATTTTATGTTATATTCCAATAATTATATATCTTACTTACAAGTAACAATTAAATACTTTATGGGTCTACATAAATTATATGTGTTTTATGGTTTCAAGTTGTACGTAAATTATATATATTTTAGTTAGCAGTATAGCAAGACATGACAACTTCAAAACTTCCATGCTATTATGATATAAGAGTATTGCCACATTGTATGCACAGCTGCGAAGTTTAGAACCATAGGTAACACCTGGGAAATTTTTAGTGGAAAATATCAAAAATAGCAGCGACATCATTAATAAAAAGATTATGTTTGAATTTCTTAAACAGGTTTATACATATTATGTTTGAATAGAATTCTCTCTATTATATAGTGCACTGTATTTTTGTTTTTTGTTTTTGTTTGTTTCTTTTTTTCCCTTTAGCATTAATAAATTACCAACGGTGGAAGAGCTCAGAGAAAGGCTTGCACTAGCAAAGTGACTAGGTGACTGTATTTTTGTTTGTTTGTTTTTTAGTTTTGCTTTCTATAAACTTATTTTTGTTATAGAATAAAGAAAATAGGAAGCCATTAGAGAGAGAGGCAGAAGACATATTATTTATTCCTGAGAATAGATTATCTATTTACATTACATTAGCACCTTTATATAGAGGCCTAGGAGCTTGGGGTAGAACTAATCTCACGATGTGGGACTAAATACAAAACAGTATATAGCATATTCACTATTTATATTTACATATATTATAACACTCCCCCTTGAATATGCGTCTTCAAAATCTTGAATCCTCTGATAACTAGAAATTGTCCGTTTCGAAACGTGTATAATGATTGCTCCCCCTCATTGTTATCTTGCTTGCATTTGTCCATTCAGTCGATATAGATATTGTCCGTTGCCTCATTAAAAACCTCTGTAAGAAAAACCCAATGGGAAAAACCTAGAAAGAGGAAAAGAGTGCAACTTGTGAAATTATAGATATCATACTAAAAATGATATTCCTTCTAAGAGTTTGATACTTCGGGATCAAAATAATGCCTCATTAAACCCTTACTAAGAAAAACCCAATGGGAAAAATCTTCGTGAAGGAAAGAGAGTACAATGACATATTTTATGTTCTTATTTCTTTAAATGAAGCTTGATACTTCTGGATCAAACTAATGCCTCATTAAAACCTTACTAAGTAAAACCCTATGGGAAAAATCTTAGTGAAGGAAAAAGAGTACAATATAGTATGTCATATTTCAATAATTTATTGCATCAGATAGAGTTTGATACTTCTGGATCAATTTAATACGTCAGTAAAAACCTTACAAAGGAAAACCCGATGGGAAAAACCTTAGTCAAGGATAAAATATAATTTAACTTAAATAACATGTTTGAGATGTTATTTCTTGAAAAGACGTTTGATTCTTCTAGATCAAGATAATGCCTCATTAAAACCTTAATAAGAAAAACCCAGTGAGAAAAATCTTAAATAAGGAAAAAAGAGTACATTATAGCTTATTTCAAATGTTACTAGGGATTTGATACTTCTGGATCAAGGTAATGCCTCATTAAAACCTTACTAATAAAAACCCAGTGGGAAAAATCCTAGTTAAGAAAAAAGAGTGCATTATAAAATACTTATGAATTCTCCCCCTGATTTTAATTTTTCCTCTGAATTCATATTCGTCTTTCGATAACTTAAATTGGTTATAGATACTTCTGGATCCATAAATATGTATCTCATTCATAATACAATTTATTAATAGTTTTCTTTGATACAATCAAATTTTCTAAGATTGTTTCTTTCAAATATGGTTTGCATTTATGCATTTGTATGCTACTTTTATGAAGAACACTTCATGTGCTTTCATTTTTATGCTTCAAATTAGTTTTGCGCATTGCAACTATACATCTTTCATGAATATTAAAAATTTCATTACAACGTTACTAGAAAGCAGGAAGTAATCTACTCATCTTGATGTATCAAGATTTTCATTATAACAATACTTAGAAGAAATTTGTAATCTACACTTCATGTCTTTTTCATTCTTTATAACTACAAAAGTTATATATATTCTTCAGAAGTTTGTATACTTTAATAAGTATTTGCATATCGCAACTATCACTTCAATGGATATTAAGAGTTTCATTACAACGATACTTAAAAATAGGAAGTAATCTACTCATCATGAATTATATCAAGATTTTCATTACAACAATTCTTAAAAGTAGGTTGAAATTTACTCTCCTTGTTCTTTGCATTCTTTATAACAATGAAAGTTATTTATATTCTTCAGGAATTTGTATACTTTCATTATTTAATATGATTTTAAACCACATTTATACCTTTGGGGTATATTAAGCATTTCAAGTACTTTTGGTACTTTGCGGACTACAAGTTCAGATTTCTTATTAAGGAGAATTTCATGATGGCCAATCATGTTTTTCTCTAATGCAGGATCTTTAATCCATTTATAAACATAAGCGCTTTATTATTTATAAAATTATTATCGAAGATAATTTCTTGTCAGTTCTAGACTTGATTTATTGAGATCTCTTTAACTATCATGTTTTAGGTACCTTACCCACTTCTAGGGTTATTTGAGAATCATGTCATGGATCTCTTTCAGAGCATCCTTAAGTCTTTCTTCAAGAACACTCACCTCCTTTATTTGGCATCTTTATTACTTACTCCAAAAATATTTTGAACTGACTTTTGAACCATATTTCAATTTTGGTTTACAAATTTTGATCCTTCAGGGATTCAAATCTATATTGGAGAAAGTCTACTAGGGATAATATTGATAATATTTTGCATCATTGTATATTTTAATAAATATTTAACACTGATGATCAAAATGAGCTTGTATCCCTTTATCCTTCCCCTCAATGTTGACAAACATTGTCACATTAAATAATAATCATTTTTGGACTCTCATTTTGATCCATTATGATTTTTCTACTAGCAAATACATCATACATATTAATAATAGGAGGATAATTCTTTTATAAGATGCATTCAATTGATATTGATTATTAGAGTTTGGTCTCATTCATTGATCTAAGCAATTAGAGGAATTTACTTATTGTGTAGATCATTGAATACATACATGACTTCAGGTCATTCAACATTTATGTTAATTGAATTTTAAATCACTAAATAATGTCTATGCATAATCTATAAGATGAGCTTATAACAAACTTCAGGTTGTTAGCTAAATATTTACATATATAGATGTATACGTGCGTCCACGTATCACATATATATTATAAAATTTTCATATTCTTTCTCATTTGAATTAGTGATTTTTAGAACAAACTATTACAAGAATCCAAACTATTAATTTCTATTTATAAATCAATGTCAATGCAAACCTGTCAAAACAGCATGATAATTTTCAAAACATTTGGTTTGAAACCATATCGAACTTCTGGTTCGAATAAAATATACACACAACTTTAAGTTGTTAAGTTTTATTCCTCAATTATATCTCAAATATCAGTTTTGAACCTAATTATGATTACTTATCAAGGAATGATTTTTAATTGCGTATAGACATTTCTACACATCTCTATCGAGAGTTCTGTAAAAAAATTACAGCAAAAATAATAATAATATCTTCTGGATACTTGGAATGTTACAGATACAGATTTCCTCATGACCGTATGTATAGCTCTCAAAATTTTAGGATCTAAACTAAATTATGATCCTTTATAATCAAATTTCTATGCATTTATTTGGTTTAATAAAATTACCAAACATATAAGCAAATCTCTTCTAGAAATATGTTATTATTTCCTAATTTATTAGTCTCTTTTAGGGATATTTTATTATCACTACTTCTGGAGTGAACTTATCTCTTCTAAAGATATATATATATATATATATGTACTATTGGAATGTCATATCAATGTACAATGTTTCTATTTGTAGAAATTACATAATTACTACCTTTACAATAACATAAAACATCCCTACTGGAATTTTTTTGTTGTAACTATCTTTGAAATGACATATCAGACTTTAAATACAGTAACAAAATTAGATGCACCAAATGAAAGTAAGATGCGAAAGATAAAACCACTACTTCTGGAGTGTAACATTGGTATACAATATCAATTTTTTTCAATAAATTATTTTTATTACTCAAAAAAAAATTTATATCATTATTCCTTCGGGGAATATTGTATTTCCTTTTAAGGAATTGCAATGTAACAAAAATAAAATTTCTATAACATATCTTCTGGGATGTTATATTTTGCAATATAAATATAAATAAATCTCTAAAACATCTTTTCAAGAGATTAATACACACACATCCAATGATGTTTGATATATCATATAACATAATATCTTCAGGATATTTGGTTAATATAATATAAATATGAAGATATAAGGTAAGGTATAACTCATTTGGAGATTTTTGTAATCTCTTGAATGCAGCATTATTATCTCATATGATAATATATTATTTTCCTTTAACTTCTTCAAGAAGTACAATCTTATCATTTTACACAATTTCAATAGAGCTTCGGGCTTCTAATTCATGAACTTCAAGTTCACTAATTTATTATGAACTTCGGGTTCTCAAATTTTGTGTAAACTGTCTTTTTTTAAGAAGCTTGTACATTTTGACAAATTAAAAAAAATACTGACAAGAATTCGAGCTTGTAAAGTTTGTCAGAAAATCTTTTCATAATTCCAGACTTCAGGCCTTGGACTTTGAGTTATACAACTTCTATTAAAATAATTTCTTTGAGTTGTTAAACCTATTTTTTCCGTTATAACAGATATTACTTGTCAAAATAAATACATCAAATAGTAAATCATACGTCTGTTCTTATTCCAAACACAAACATACAACGTCATTTAATTTACAATAATCAATGCATTTAATGCATTTATGACAATAAATGATTTAATTTATTACCATAACACTTGCAATTAATTCATTTGTGATAAAAATTACTACAATTAACCTTTATGTGGTTCAGGATATAACTACTGTCATAGCAAAATAATTTCATTATAAATATATGAACTAATTGAACAAACAGTACTCAAAGTAACACAATTTCATCTCAAATATAGGTTCAATATTACCCAAAAAATGAATATCTTAAAGCGAAACTTTATTTCCCAATAATCAGAATTTCTGAATAAACAAAATTATCTCAGATCTATCCATATTATTCATAATCATAAATAACTATAAATCTCAGATGCAAATCATTATTATTTTCATAAGAAAACTAACTTCATAATTCTTTACCAAATATATCAAAACAAACATGTAAATCTTCAAATCAACACAAGTTATTTTAGAAATTTAGGAAATTAAGATTATTTTAAATCTATTATATTTGATCTATTATATTTTACCTTTTGAAAAGTGATTGGATGCATGGAAGAAGGAAAAAAATTAGGAAATAAACTTCCTATTAGAATGCCTTATTTTTAATTAAAAAGAAAGAGAGTAGAAGAGTAGATATGTTTCTATATATTTATTTGGTTTAGTAAAAACACCAAATATATCAACAAATCTCTTCTGGAGATTTTTTTTAATATATTAGTTTCACTACTTCTGGAGTAAACAAGTTTCTATACATTTATTTGATTTAGTAGTTAATACCATTGGCAAATATTTTTAGAACTTCGGGTTCCAATTTTACTTTAAAAAAATCTTTGTTTACTATTTTAGATCCTAAATGGTACAACTTGATTTTCATTATCAAACTTCAGGTTTGATTGCAATTGAAATTTACCATAATCTGAATTAGATTTTCTAATAATTCAAAGCTTCACATCTCAAATTTATATATTTGAGTTTTGATATATAATCCTTTTTTTAGTTAGAACTTCTGGTTCTTTATTTTGAGGAAACTTGTAGTTTACTGATTTATGAAAACTGCAGGTTCTCAATTATTATTTCATTTTCCCTTTTTTTTAAAGGAAACATTGGAAGATATTAAGCTTATCATGTAAGATTTTACTAATGTTTCCATTCACTTAATACGATCTTCTAGATACGTATTATATTTATATTTGTTTCTCTTAGAAACAATAAAATATTTCTTCTGGAAATATAAATCATATATCAAAATAATTTCCAAAGTCTTCATTCAAATCTAAATCAAATCAAAAGGTTTTCAAAGTGAAAACCCCATTTACCAACCATGTTTGATTTCTCAAATCCATGTCCAAACTAAATACAATCAAATTCAAAAAAATTGCTTTAATCAACAATATCAAATTTTGTCAAGTTCAAACTTGCATTCCAAAATAAATGAACTAAAAAAAACATAAAAATAAGTATGATATTGAGATCTACAATATAATAACATCATAAAAATAGCAAAAAAAATTAGATCTGAAATATAATAACTAACAAAATAAGAATCAGATCTCAAAGTTTAGATCTATATGAGATCTAAAATTATAAGACTAATATAATAAAATTTAAAAAAATAAGACAACATATTCAGATCTGAAGAAGTAGATCTAGAATGGAATGAGATATAAAGAAAATGATTTGGAAGATTAAATCATCAGAAAAATGACTTACCGTTATGAGATCTATAATTGCATCTGGAAAAGAATATATATGATTTCATGAATTATCACAACTGTAGATCCATAATTTTTTTTTTGTATAGATCGTGCTGATAACGTGTTATAGAATAAAGAAAATAGGAAGCCATTAGAGAGAGAGGCAGAAGACATATTATTTATTCCTGAGAATAGATTATCTATTTACATTACATTAGCACCTTTATATAGAGGCCTAGGAGCTTGGGGTAGAACTAATCCCACGATGTGGGACTAAATACAAAACAGTATATAGCATATTCACTATTTATATTTACATATATTATAACAATTTTTATTTTATATTCCAATAATTTTATATCTTACTTACAAGTAACAATTAAATACTTTGGGGACTAACATAAATTATATATGTGTTTATAGTTTCAAGTTGTACATAAATTAAATACTTTCGGGGACTAACAATAATTCAAGAGCGAATACATTGTGTTTAAATTATATATCATTCAAAATAAGACATGTATATTTAAGTTACCAAACATATTATTTTTACCTGCAAGTCAACATAAGGATATGTCTCTTGCGTTTTTTCTTGTATATTGTAATTTGTCCAACTGTACCGATTGACAGCTATTACGACGACCACTAGATGGTGTGTTGTTGTTGACCATTATATCGTTGGCCATGTGCATATCAATCCTGTTCAAAATGTCTACAATCTTATATTTAACTTTTGTATCCACCATAGCTTCGAATCTTTGGCTCACTTTAGCCTCTATTTTCTAGGTGACAAGATGTAGTTGATATGCTAATATTATACCACTTGGACCTTCATTTTTCTATCCCTTCTTAAATATGTTTTTGATACAGACCATCCCACCAATTCCCTTAACTCGACCTGGATGCTTTATTTTCCAAGAGCATGATTTAAGAAATAATCATACCTATTTGGAACCCATGCCCCTTCGATGACTTTTTCTCTCCAATCACTCTGCCAAAAAAATTCTAAATAATTTTATCGCAATATTTTGGAAATGATTAACCAAAAGAGATAAAGTCATACTATTTTATCTGCAATTATCCTGGTTTTCTCATTAGGGATTTCATAATTTTTGTCAACTACTTTCTTTGATCTTGCCAAAATCCAATCAACAAATCGATCCAAAATAGGTCCACTATGGAATGTGATTAATGAGGTATGGCCTTCGACTATCCATTTAGCTTTCTTCCCGGCATATCCAGCTTGCCCCCAAATAGTAAGGATGCTCAATACATGCCCGATTCTTTCTAGCCTTCTCGCTTATTTGCTATTTTATGACATTAATAAATACAAGATTATGGTTTTGAATTTTGATACAAGAAATATATGATACATATATATTGTCAGTAATATGGTTACGTTATCTTTGGCCCAAATATATTTTGATACAAAAAAGAATTATTGACAAAGATTGCTGACAAACTAATCATACAAGAAATATGCCAAGAAAATTTCTTTATATTGATACAAGAAAATTAATTTTGGTATATTTCTTGTAACAAAATATCATACGGTATTTTTCTTGATGGTATATTTCTTATAACAAAATACCATCTTGTATTTCACAAAATACCATCTTGAACAAAATACCAAGTTATTTTGTAATAATGGTATATTTCTTGTAACAAAATACCATCTAGTATTTTTCTTGTAACAAAATATATCATCTGGTAAGAAAATAAAAGAAATATACCATCTGGTATTTTGATACAAGAAATATACCAACAAAATTAATGAAAAAGACTAATGAAAAATTGCCTTCACCAAAAGGTAGAAACGACAACGACACGGGTACTGGTTACGCTATAATGACCAAGACTGATGAAAAATTGTATATTGTCGTGCAAAAGCTTTATTTTGCTTTTTTTAGGTCATGCAAAAGCTCCTAGTCAGAAGAACAAGCATAAGGCTTTAAAGTCTGTTTGTCGAGAGAAAAATGAGCACTTACTGCAGTGAACATTAATCTACATATAGAGAATTAAACTAATTCTTAATTATCAATGATTTAAGTAATCTGACATTTTTATTTTTATTTTTCACAAAGCAATGAAGCAATTTGTGACCAAATTAATAGTTGGATCAACCTAATTTAAATGCCAGATGAACTAATAACCAAGTCAGTTATAGTAAAATCCTTAGCCAGTAACAAAATTTATCTACACAATGTTAAATTAGATAAAAGTTACAAATATACCTTAAATCCCTCAGTTTCATGATTCTATTCAGATGTTTCCCATTGTGCTTGTGTAATACCATCATAAAATTCATATGGCTCTTTATGGTCCTCTGAAAGCTCTCTTGTCTTCGTAATCCAACCACTAACCAATCTTGATTTGAAATCCTTCCACCATTCATTAACACTTCTTAACACAATGTCTTTCATTTTGTCATTGATGTGGTACTTGGTCTGAGATAATTAAATCAAGAAGAAAAGAACTAGTTAGACATAGTGCATGTTGCATGGAAATTTATGACACCATACATATATGCATTTGCAATGGAATCAAAAAATATAGAGGATTCAATTGACAATTTAATAAGCGAACAACTAAATTTATAATACCTTAATATGTTCCTAGATAGTGTCCTTAATCCCCTAACTAACGTCCTCCCATCCTTAATATTGATATCAATTTTGGATCTACATGCTTCGCCTGCATACGCCTTAAAAGAATTCGCACACTTTCCAATGGGTTTGCCATTATCACTCCGCTCAATGTATTTTGGCTCGTGTTCTATATTTCTTTTCGGTTGTTGGACCTCTTTTTTTCTTCATAAACGTTTGCGAAGCAGAAGAGTTCTGCTCTTCATTTTATCCATATTGTTCTATTTCCATAATTTCTGTATCAAAGAGATATTTTAAACCATAATTAATATAAATCACGATTAAAATAAAATTAAATGTTTGCACCCATTCATATTAAATGTATATGGAGAAATATGATGGTTTTAAAAATGACAATAGAAACCAGCTTATGTCATGAATTTAGCAGAATACTTAAACACTTTTTAATAAGGCAGAGGAACTTGTTTAAAGTATAAAAAAATATACACAATTTGAAAAAACAAAAAAAAAAGTCAGTTTACTTATATACACAATTTGCAACCCAAATAAATAGAATAAAAATATCATCCTATAAATAGAATAATAAGCAATCCTTATCCAGCTCAAACATTAATTTTACCTACAAATGGATGAGAGGAAAAAGAAGAAAAGCCTATATAAATCAAACCCATAATAATATTTAGGGACATATTTGTTATTAAAAGTGCCCTTACCAATAATGTTCCATAAAGAATTAAGTGCCCTTACTAATGTTGTTCCATATGATTCTTTAGTTAAAATACTAAAGCAGTAAAGGCATCATGAAAAGCTTCAACTAATCTATGTGATCCATACACATCAATATGCAACTGTATCTCTAACATATTTAATCAAATGAAACAATAATAATTCAAATAATATTATATTTTGACATGTCAATGTCAAAATGAAAAATAAATAAATTATCATTAAAGTAACATGGGTGTACATGACCAAATATATAAAAAAAAGAAGGTAATTCATCATTCTAAGAATAGATAACAATCGACAACATTTTCATTTGTAAAATACATTAAAAACAATTATCTTAGTCTTGAACTTGAAGATATGAAAACTGCAAAAAAGAAAAAATTATCTTAGTTTCATATCTAACATATTTGATATTTAACTAGAATAGTTTTACAAACTGATTTCACCGATTTAGGTGATGCAAGACTAAATAACATTTAGTTTTTATAGGTTATATAGAGCATTTGCATTTTCATATCTCCTGCACATAATTCGTTAAGATTGCTAAGTATAAAAAAAACTACCAAAAGTTGATGTTTAACTATATTTTATTCTAAATACCTAAATTAATTCATTCATTGTTATGTTTCTTGGATTTATGTAACATCTTTACGACTTTACAATTATCAAATAAACATCACATAATGGTCGTCATGTAAGTAAACAAATATATATTACCTTATTGCGTATAAGGTAAATCCTAAAAATTAAAACCAAGTCCTTATATCGATAAATTAGTGTGGCGTGGCCAATTCAATAACTCAAGACCTTGGAAAGGTGCAATATAACGCATGGCAACCATTCTTATAAATTCATGGGAAGCCATTACATTCAATACAAATATATCAATTATAGGACTCACATCTATTAATGATACAGGAACATTCCTATTCGAAAATTCAAAATTCAGATAGTATTAAGGGATACAAAAGCTAGCCTGCATAAGTTAAAAGCAAACATAAAGCAAGTTTGTGAACAGATCAGGGAGAATAACAATTAATGTTACCTACAAATTATCAACTATCGTCTTGACTCAAGATTTGTTAAAAATATACAAGGGATAACATGTCCAAAATTGTAGTTTTTGGATAGGGCTGAAAAGTCATGGATTTAACCAACAAAGTGTTATTACTGGAAAAATATTTCTGTTATAGGTTTATTCGAATTAGACTTGCTTCATTAACTAGGATTCAAACTTAAAAAGATAGAATTGTCAGGGCAATAAATGAATCAGAGAGTTGCTACAAAAATGACAGGCTAATTAACTAGATATCATTGTCCCTTTTAAATGCTTAGACAATAATGATAATAATCAAAAAAACCTTCCAACTTCTGAAATTGCCACATAAGAGTTATGTGGCAAGTTCAGTAATTGGAAAATTCTTCCAATTGATTCAAAGTAGGAACAGATACACGCACAATGCAAGATTAGCGTATGCAGTCAAATATCCATACATTTGTTTACTTGAAACATGGGCGTCAGTCGTTACATTAAGAAAAAGTAGAAGTAGAAAACAACATTTGGTTCTGATATTTTCACTAGATTTTTTCACCTAAACCGATGCATGTTTTGTCTTGACATTCCTACATTGAAAAAGGAGATATGATCTAACTTTAATTAGACAATAAACAAAGAAATCACTAATTGAAAATTAATTTTTTTCATGGAAAAGATACCAATTATTTTGTGGCACCACGGAACATAAAAATTACCTATCTATCCAAACCCCTTCATCGTGATTAGAATGTGCATAATTTGCATTTAATCAACTTCTTCTTCTTGTAGACTTATGCCGATGGAGATAGGTGGATTCTCATCAAATTGATTATACTCTTCTTCATCTAACACATTATCAATTCCAACAATGAGCGTTTTGTCGGGAAGAACAACAGACCACTTATGATCAGCTGGGTCAGTCACATAAAAAAATTGGTTTGCTTGAGATGCCAGGATGAGTGGATCATTATCATGACTTACTCGATCAAAGTCAACAAGTGTGAATCCATGCTCATCCACTCGTATAGCGCGATGGTTGTTAGCCCATTTACATTGAAATAGAGGGATCGTGAAGTCCTTGTACTCAATCTTTCAAATATTTTCAATTATCCCGTAATATAACATCGTCACATTTATTGGTCTGTTATCTTTAGCACTAGCAAATTCTCTTGAAGATGTCATGGCACTAACTCCGTTATTTTGCATTTTTGCTCTTCTCATCCTGACACTTCGTATAAAAGACATACCCACTGATATCAAATCCTTCATAAGAGTTGACTAGAAGCCGAGGACCATAGGCCAACCATCATATTGTATCAGAAACGTTATGATTTGTTTCAGACAGTTGAGACATTACCCTGTTTTTAAACCATGCGGAGAAGGAGTGGTTATGTTCATTTGTCAACATCCTTTCGGTTTTTGAAGGGTTTTGTGATTTTAGAATCATCATGTGCTCTTCCAAGTAAGGATGAACCTCATTAAGGTATTGTAAAACAAGTAGGTGAGCTTTATGAATCATTTCATCGCCAATTGAAATCAATTTTGTCCTAATTGTGCCATGACCATCAAGTCGTCCATCATGTCGAGACTTGCAAATTCCAATAGGTTCAACACTAGTTAAGTATTGAGTGATAAAATCAATAACCTCCTCAGTTGTAGTACCTTCTACAATACTAGCTTCAGGTCCATATAGGTTCTTTCTTTTCCTTTTTAAAGTTCTCATGTGCATTTTGAACGGATACATATATCTCATAAACACATGACCGCAAATCTTGATTTCTCTTACGAGATGAACAACCAATGCACCATAACGTAAAAAAATGAAGGGGGAAAATACATCTCAAATTGGCATAAGGTAATAATAACATCAGCTTGTTGATCATCCAACATGTCAGGATCAATCACCTTGCTACAAATTACATTAAAAAAGATACAAAGCTTTGTAATAACATGTCTAACATGTTTAGGTAATGTACCTCTAATCACAATAGGTAACAAATGTTGCATCAACACATGGCAGTCATGAGTCTTTATGTCATCCAGTTTCAAATCTTTCATTGATACACGACTACTAATGTTTGAAGAATAACCTGTTGGAACCTTAACACCACTAAGACACTCACATGCACTAGTTTTCTCTTTTTTGGACAACGTGTAACATGCAGGAAGCAAATAAGTACGTTTACCTTTCTCTACTGGTGCTAACTCCTTTCGAATACCCATTTTCAACATATCTTGTCTAGCTTTCTCACCATCATTTGTCTTACCAGGTATATTCAAAAGCGTTCCAATGATACTATCGCAAATATTTTTCTCAATTATGCATTACATCAAGACAATGTCTAACCTGTAAGTGTCTCCAATATGCAAGTTCCTAAAATATAGATTTTTTTTCACAAGCCTTCTGGAAGAGGAAAGGATTTTCCAAATACATTTTCAACATCCTTGACCCGTTCATAAACAACATTTCTTGTTAGTGGCAAACGAGCAACTCCACTCTCTATCTCACCATTAAAAGGCTTCTTCTTCTTACGATAAGGGTGATTGACAGGGAGAAATCTACGATGATGCATATACGCATTTTTCTTGCAAAAATGCAAATGATCAACAACCATATCATCTTGACAAATTGGACATGCTTGGAATCTTTAGTACTATAGCCAGACAAGTTAACATATGCGGGAAAATCATTTATGGTACAAAAAACCATGGCGTCCAATGTGAGATCACCTTTACAATATGCATCAAACAAGCGCACACCTTTATCCCACAAAAGTTTTAGATAATCAATAAGAGGAGCTGGGTATACATAGATATCGTTTCCTAGTTGTCGCGGTCCCGAAATTGGAAGAGACAACATGATGTACTTGCGCTTCATACTTAAGTGAGGTGGAAGATTGTAAATCACCGAAAGAACAGGCTAAGTACTATGTTGACTACTAAGGTTGTCAAATGGGTTTATGCCGTCCGTGCAAAGACCAAGTCTGAGATTCCTAATTTCTTTGTCGAAACTAGGATACATTGTATCAATATTTCTCCACTGTGGAGAATCGGTCTGATGCCTCAATAACCCATCATCCTTCGTTACATTTGCATGTCATCTCAAGTTTTTTTGCGTTTTCTTTATTTGCAAATAAGTGTTTAAACCTTAGTATAATGGGAAAAACCATAACACTTTTGCCAGAGGCCATTTCTTATCTGGGCCGTTGTGGACATTCCCTCGTATCTTGTAATGGGATAAACCACACTTAGGACACTCATGCAGGCTCTCGTATTAACTTCGATATAAGATACAATCATTTGGACATGCATGTATCTTTTTGTATCCTATACCAATTGGACACATAATTTTCTTTGCCTCATAGTTAGAAATAGGAAGCTCATTACCTTCTGGAAGCATGTCTTTTAAAAGTTCCAACAATGCTGCAAAACTTCTATCACTTCACCCATACTTTGCTTTTAAATTGTAAAGGTTAAGCACATCAGACAACATTGTGAGCTTAGCACAATCAGGAAACAAAGGTTTCTCAGTGTCAATTAATATTCTTTCACACAACTTTGGCTCTTCCATCACCTGTTCTTCAGCATCACAAAACATCTCATGAACACGATTATTCTCATAATCCTCATCATTTACCTCACTATTCACTTAGGTCATTCTCATCATTCCCATGATTACTAGAACTACTAAGCAAACTTTCACCATGCTATATCCACCATGTATAATTTTACTTAAATCCATTACGAATTATGTGATCCTTAATCTGATCTATATTATGGAACCTCCTCATATTTTTGTAGAGTGTACAAGGACAAAAAATAGTTTCTTCCCTTCTTCTTAATTGATCATTCAACGCACAATTGATGAACTCTTCAATTTTGTTCAAGAACTCGACATCACTACATTTCACGTTGTACATCCAACTATGATCCATATACAAATGCTAGAGACACACTATACAAGAAAAAATATCTTTAGTGTTTCACGTTAAACTGGCTTTCAAACAGTGTAATTTGAAACTTATACCGTCAAACAATTTATGAAAATTTTGTACTAACATAATAACCGAATAATATAATAAAATTGTATCAATAGTATGCTAACTTAATTGTATTTTAATTTAAGAACAAACCTTATATTAAATAATGGGAGAGTATGTGATGCCTGCTGAGCATAATTAAAAGTTTTCTAGTTTTAGTTCAAGCTTGCACAACCGAGCCTAATTCCTTGATGCAATCAGTTTGTCAAGTTGATTTGTTTATTTTATTTTAGAGCAACACAAACAACCCATCTATATTGAATATCAAAATGCATACTTTTTTTCTGGTTGACTAATCAGTTTTACTGCTATATACAGTAATGCATATCAATTAGCTAACAAAAACAGTATTTAACAAAAACAATCAACTCGTGTGCTTTAATTTAATAAAAACAGTTTGACTTATCTGGAGGATTATTGTATCCATCTACCACTAACACCATATTTGATCTCGTCATTTTTCCGGGACATTACAAAACTATTTTTGGATGATTGCAGATACAGGACACCGTTGCATGATTGAATTTAAAAGGCATTCACTCACTAAAATCACATTTGCAAATGCATATTTTATATTTGCACTATATATGTGTAGCATATATGTTTCGATAACCCAAGCAGTTGCATTATTGTGATTTAATTTTATCAATCAAACAATAAAAAGATAATCGGTTGCTATAATTCAGTTAAAGTTGTTTTGATTCTCTGTAGTAATCAGGAATGGAAAACCAATCGGTGAAAGGGTAACAATCATTGTTATATCAAATCGATGCTTCTTTTTCCATTTTTCACATTGTAGTACAACTGATATGATGTTATGTTCTTGAAAAAATGAAACATATATCATGACTTTCAAAATATAATGCATTTGTTGATACAAGATGCAGTTATATCGTTATATATCTATCCTCAAGGAATGAGAAGTCTTATGAACCGCATCCGGAAAAAGTACAACAATATGCCTGTTTTCATCACTTAAAATGGTATAAACATTTTTTTATACTACCATGTATTTTCAACATCTTGGATTATGAATATTATGATGCTTTTATGCCTCAAATTATGACATCGAAGACCTATGAACACTGAAAATTAGGCCCCATAGTTTCTCCATAATCTATACATTAAAGAATAGTATGCTCCTTGATTTTTTTGGCTTCACACAAGGTCAAGTTAAAAACAAGGAATGAATTGCAATACAATCATACCAAAAAATGCAAACTCCTGATGTATCACTATGCTAAATTAAATACTAAAAATATGTGTAGCAAGAAGACATGGGCATAAATTTATAATTTTGTAGATATCCATATATTAGAATATTGGAATGTCTGGTTTAGTAATTTGATTACAAGCGTAGATACATATATTTATGTGCAAGTATTTTAACTAAAAACCCATAAAAACTTGTATGCGTATGAAGTTACAACTCATTCAAAAGATGTGAAAACACTTTAGTTGAATTATAGCAAGATATAATATAACCTATGTTTTGTAAAAATTAGGTAGTTGAGCTAGCTAGAACAATTATCAAAGAAAATACGCCTTCATATGTTAAGTACACATGCTTTATACAGTAACTAAATAAACATATATGAATATACATTAACACATATAATTGTTTTACGAAGGCAGGTGGACAATCAAAACAAAGCACATGGATAATTTACAGGCGTGCAAGTAAATCTATATGTAATCCCAGGTGTAGTCGCTTAAATGCATGAAACAGGTACTCATAATTTACAAATGCACACACAAAAGCACGAACACATGAATAATGTGCATGTGAAACTAAAAAAATCAGGTGCAACACTAAATGCATGAAAACAAAGGCTCTCGCACCCAAGAAAACATGGCAGTAGGCATTAAGAAATACACACCAACTGAACCAAACACACACACACACACAACAACAGGAATGAGACATGCACATAACAGCTAAGAGAAAATGATACAGGGATGCACACCAATGCAACCAAAATTCAAGTGTACTGATCAGGCTAAAGAGGAGCAGCGAAGCACTCAAAGGTCAGTCAGGTCTAAAGGAAAATGTGAGTATAAGGCAGTTTAACATGAATCAAGCCAGCCAATATTGGTGCACAAGCAAAACAAGGAGAAGCGGGTACAAGTGAACCAAAAAAAAACTCAGGACAAGTTCAGGCAGATGGACTAGGTGCACATAACACCTGGCATTAGTACAAGGCATCAAGACAGATCAGGTTAATGGATTGTACAACAAAGTAATTCAAGTACATGTTCAGACAAGTCCAGGCAGTTCAAGATAGCAACTTAACAAGGTAGTAGATCAAACGTAGGCCATAAATAGATGTCCAGATGAGTATGACACCCCTGACAACAAAAGTGCACCGGTTGTGCAAAAAATTAAAGCACCAATTGTGCCACCAAAGCTACGTGCTTCAGAACTTCACTCTTGCAAGTTTAAGCCTTCTAATACATGTTGAGCCATAAATGTAAAAACCATATCACACCAGCAAGCAGTTTCGTATCCTCTATTTTACTCTAACATATGAAATAAAGCACAACTCAAAAAATGGTACTTTTTTTTGTTTCCTTGCTAATGCAACATAAATATGTAATCAGTTAATTGAAACATATATAGTTAACTATTTGATACTATTATATAAATAAATACATCTTTTACTTATTGTCCCATAAAATTTATTAAAAAGTTTAAAATAAGATCAAAAAGTAAAATAAAAAACAAAAACGAAAACATATGGAGCTGATCCCTGGCAATATCTGAAAAAAAACAAAAACATACCGGCAGCAGAACGGAGACGAGGTAGGCAGTGAGAGCGGCGGCAGTAGAAATGCGCAGATGAGGTCGGCAGTGAGAGCTCAGTTCGATTTTGAGAGGTCCAGACGAGACCGCAGCAGAAACATGCAGACAAGACGGTAGTTCGATTTTGAGATTTGTTAATACGTGAAGATTAAATGAAGAGCATCAGATTTATTTTTTTGAGAGGGAAATAAATTAGGTCATACGCCATTTGGTGAGCTAGTTTGCTACGCTGAACCACAACAGTTGCAATTTGCTAATTTACTACTGTTATATTATACAACCGTCGCTAATTATTTTCTGATCTTTTAGCCGCATTTGCAATAGGTATTTGCTATGGTTATGAATATAACAGTCACAAATAACGTGTTTGTTACGGTTATAGACAAAAACCGTCGCAAATTGCTTTTATTAAATTTTCTTCAGCTTCTCATAGACCAACTGCTATGGTTTTTTAGAAAAACCATCGCATATTATACTGTTTGCTACTTTTTTTTACCTAAACCGTTGCAATTATGGCGAACGCAACAGACAGATTGTATACTAGTGTTAGGTCGGTAGGAGCTAATTCCCGTAATAAATGGGCGTTTATCCTGCCCTTGGGTAGTTCGGGAGGAATTATATCTTTATGGCAAGATGATAAACTCAGACTCCTTCAATTAATAAGTAATCGTCATTCCCTTCACATAATTTAGCAAGATTTATAAAATAACCAAATCATCAACATTACGAATGTATATGCACCAAATATTGGGATCCAAAGACAACTTCTGTAGGCTAGTGTACCGACTTATGTACCCTTTTGTATTGACCTTGGCTTGTAGGTAGGGGCTTTAAGTTATCAGACACATAACGTTCTCCTAGGGAGGGAACTTTATCGATGTGGATAAATTTAACGACTTCTTTAACCATATTAACCTTATTGAACTTCCGCTTATTGCAAAGAAATATACTTGGTCTAATAATACAGAGACCCCTTTGATGGCCTTTCTAGATATGTTTTTTATAAGCAAGGATCGGAAGGACTCATTCCTCCATACCAAAGCCTTTGGACTTGCTAGAATTATCTCCGACCACTCCCCCATCATTCTTAACTCTTCTAAACAATTACCTATTATCATATCTTTGAAATTTGAGAAAATGTGGCTTAAAGAAGAGAACTTCAAAAACCTTGTAATATCAATATGGAATTCTTTGGATGACAGAACCCCGAACAATGTAGCAAAAATCCTTGTATTAAAATTGACAGAACTAAGATCATTTATAAAGAATTGGAACACAACTATTTTTGGAATAAATATCAAAAGACAAAATATCCTTAATGAGATTCTAGATTTAGACAAAACAAGCGAGCTGAGAAATCTAACCACAGACGAGAAACTCAAACTAAACGTCTTAAAAACTGAATTGAATAAATTAATGAACCAAGAAGAAATAATGTGGAAACAACATTCATGTGTATAATGGATTAATAAGGGGGGCAAAGACAAAAAAATCATTGAATAGCTAATGGTAGAAAACATCGGAACTATATTGAATCAATTAGAGTTAATGAAACTGAATACGGTGAACAGGATGACTAAAATAGCAGCTTTACCAATCATTATATGGAAATCTATGGCGGTAGATTTCCACATATAATTCAAGCTACTTGGACATACCTATATTCGTTCATGGATTATTCTCTAAGAGAATTAGAATGCATATTTATTGAGGAAGTCTGGTCTGCAACTAAGAACCTTGCGAGCGATAAAGCCCTAAGCCCCAATGGTTTCCCAATGTTTTTCTATCAAATATTCTGAATTTTTATTAAATGGGAAATTTATGCATCTTTTTGATGAACTTTACAACGATACTCAACATTAAAGTAGATTCAATCAGGCAGATGTTATTTTAATCCAAAAAAGAGAACCCTGAAGAAATAATAGATTTTAGACACATCTCCTTTATTAACTGTTTGGTCAAAATAATCACCAAAGTCCTGGCTAATAGATTAAGCATAAAATGGGAATTTAATAGACCAATCTTAAATGGCTTTTATATAAGGTAGACACATTATGGACGGAGTCGTTATGACACAAGAAATCCCTAAACTGTTGCAACAAAGAGAAAATCGATTATGTCTAAGCCTTTTGATTCAATTGACTAGAATTTTTTAATCAAAGCCTAAAAGTCGTGGGATTCACAAACAAGTGGGTATGCTGGATTAGCCTAATTCTGGAAGCTAGTTCATCATTTATATTTGGTCAACTGCATCAAGGGTAACAAAAGAATGGTCTTTAACAAGGGGATCCCTCGTCTCCACTTATATTCAACCTTGCACTTGATGTTTTTCATAGAATTATTTCCCTTTCTTTTGGAAATAACATTCGGCCCAAAATTAGGAGTGGATTTACATCAATCGTTGTGTCCACGCTACAACATGCAGATGATACCCTTTTATTCTGTTCCACTCTTCCACATAATATTACGTCGCTTAAATTCATTTCATATAACTTTGAGCTCCTTTCGAGACTCAAAATTAACTTCAATAAAAAATCAACTTTAGTTATTAATGACTTTTCAAACTGCATAGCTGAAGTAGCCAACACCTAAATTGTAGAACCATGACCTTCCCTTTTAAATACTTAGGTATAACATTAAGACACACAAAACATAAGAAGAGGGAATAGAACACTATCATTGATAAACTCAATAGCAGACTGCTCACCTGGAAATCTAGCTGCCTCTCCAAAGCGGGCAAGGCGATCCTTATTAACTCGGTACTGTCATCAGTATTGATTTACTGGATGTCCTATCATAAATTTCCTAATTGGGTAATTAACAGAATTGATAACATCTTACAAAACTTTTTATGGAAAGGGGGGCGGAAATTTCAAATTTGAGCTATCTCATTAACTGGAATATTATATGTAAACCCCGATCTCAAGGGGGTCTGGGTATCATCAACATAAAGACTTTAAACACCTTTTGTGTAAATGGATTTGGAAGTTCTTAGATGATGAACCTACATCATGGAAAGAAATTATTTGTAGCTACTACTATAATGGATCAAAAAATGTTCACTTACGCAATAATAATAATAAAATTCTTCTGGAAAAATATCTCCAATTTATACCATTTATTCAAAATAGGAGTTAGATTTCATGTTAATTCTAGAGACAAGACCTCCTTTTGGAATGAGCCTTGGTTCTCTTCCATCGCCCTGAAGCATGAATTCCTGAGTCTGTTCCTAGACTTCAACAACAAAAAAGACCTTATCACTAGTGTCTACAGACCTTATGTGCTCTTTAGGTGGGATATAAATTTTAGCCAAAACCTAACGGAGACTGTGTTATGCCAGTTTCAAAGATTAATTGATATGATTTAAAACTATGACATCATCAACATTCCCGATCATCTGATATGGTGTTGGGATAGAAAAAATAGCTAAACCTCCAAATTGATGTATAAATTCTTATCTTACTCTGAAGCAAATATTTTCAATCACCTTAAACCTATTTGGAAAATCATAGCTCCCCTTAAGGTCAAAATTCATATGTGGATTGCCTTACAAAATAAATTAAATGCCATAATCAATATAAATTCGAGGATAACTACCAATACTAATATTAGTACTAATATAATCATTGCTATATTTGTAACTCGATGCTGGAGACCACTTCACACTTATTTTTTGGATTCCTACTCTCCCAGTACATTATCAGAAAGATCCTCAAAAATTTTAACAAGGATATTACTACCCCATGTGCCCCTACAAAAGATTACTGGAACTATTTTAGATTAAAATTTACACAAACGACAAGGAAAACCCTATTAGAATCTCTCTGATTGGGTTTTATCGATAATAACTATACAATCATATTGTACAATATTTCAACTACTATACAGGTATATGATGGACTAAAGAGCTTTGGACATCGGAAAATCAATGGATGCTAAAGTGGAAAATAATCACAAAGAGCTATATGACGATCTTTTTAAAGTAAGGTCGTATATTTGTAATCAGTGTCTTGGATTACTTTGTACAACCTCCCTTGAGTTAGATGAGCATACACGAAAATATTCTGAATTTATATTTTCTCATAAACAAAGTAGAAGTCATATTTTTTTCACAAATTCAGGTAACCAGATGTCTGGGAATGCTATCCAAATGTAGGCAACATAAATTTTTAAAACCAAATTTTTCTAAGACTTCCAATACACATTAACTAGACGTTTGGTTGGATCTTCCAAACATCTGTTAAATGTCTCGGGTTTTTAATATATACCTTATAGCGATGTCTAAATTGTACAAACAGACGTCTGGATTGCACTTCCCAAACGTTTGGATACATTAATTTTGAATATATTTTAAAATGCCATCTCTATTCTATATAAATCCAAACAATCAAATGTTTGGCAATATTTTTCTCTAAGGTGCTGCAACAATCAAATATTTTGAACAGAAACTTCTCTTCTTCTTTATCAATCGTATCTCTTTCTCTAATTGTTGCAACTAGTTATCGAAGGATTTCATCTAAATAGTAACAACCATTAAACAAAACCTTTAAACATCTATAAATATACTCAAGAATTGAGTAGAATCAACTTCTCTAATTCTCTGCTTTCTATCTTGCTATCTAAGTCTAAGTACAAGTATCGACTTCATCTCTCACTTTATATCTCCATAATCTATACTATAGCATTTGGTGATAAATTTCCTACAAGTCCACGTATCTACACTCATTACACTCAAGGGAAGATTGTAGGAAGATTTGTACCGACAGTCAACGTTAGTGTTTTAAAGAGCACAAGTTTGTCAACTAAAGATTCTCTATTGTATTTCCTTTTCCTTTGGACTAAGCGAGGGATTTTGGTTAGTGGGATTTCGAAGGGGGTCTTTGAGATTGCACGTAGGGCAAGAGGTCTGAACCAGTATGAAAATCATGTTGTGATCGCTTTTATTTATTTTACTTTATAATACTTTGTTAGTTAACTTTACTTGGTTTGGATTATATACTTGATTATTCACATTAGTCATATCATGGTAGATCCTTGCACACTCTAATTTAATATTAGAGCATGGTCATTCAAATTACCGTAACAAAATTGAATAATCATTAGAATATAGCTAGCTCTTTTCTAGAAGGTTAGTCAACTACACGTCTTCTGCTATTCACTAGATCTAACTATGTGTATTGGTTCCATACATATGAGAATATTTATGGAACCTAACGGTCTTAAAATTTGGCAAGCTACTCAAAATAAATATGAAGCCCCCACTATTGAAATGAGTAGTTGGACAGATGTTCAAAAAACTGCTGCATCCAACAATGCTAAAGATATGAATGTATTATTTTTCTCACTCGATAAAAATGAGTTCTCAAGAGTTATGCTTTGTAAAACTGCTTATGACATCTGGCGCACATTACAAGTCACTTATGAAGGCACAAATAAAGTAAAACAAACTAAAATTTCTATTCTACCAAAATCAGTTTCATCATTCAAAATGAAAGCAAATGAAACCATTGAAGACATGTATGCTAGATTTCAAAGAATACAACATGATCTCATGGCATTAGGAGTCACTTTAAAAGAATTTGATCTTGTTACACAATTTTAAATTCTTTGACTGTTGATTGGGAAAGAAAAGTATAGCTATCGAAGAAGCTAAATATCTTTCTTAATTCAAAATTGAAGAATTAATTGTAAATTGATGTTGTACGAAGCTAACTTGCAGGCTAGGAAAGAGCAAAATCAATAGATAAAAAGTATAGCATTCAGAGCTAATAACGATGACTCAGATTTGGATGATAATGGGATAGTCATTGCCAAAAATTATAAGAAATTCAAGAAGTTCACAAAGGCATAAAATGGAGGAAATTCAACAAACTCGTCTAACCAAACATTAATGAAGTGCTTCGATTGTGACAAACTTGGCCATATGAAGAAAGACTGTCCACAACTCAATAGCAAGAAGAAGAAAAATAAGTTTGAAAAATTCAAGAAGAAAAGAAAAGTATTCCAAGTAACATGGGATGATTCAGATTCATCATCTTCAGACAGTTGTGACGTCCCACCCCGAGACTCACATTAACAAAGAGTATTGCTGGGTAATACTGTCTCCTAAAACAAAGAATAGGGCTAGATAGGAGCGGCCCTCTATAGCCTTGTCTCAAATATCCATTGAATACGTCGACAATGTCATTTTTTGTCTCAAGTGGATCGACATATCCAATAAATACTTAATACAAAGCCATAGGTGGCTATAGGACTATCAGAACAAAATACAACTCAAATGCAAAACAAATTACAAAATAGTAGATAATCCCATATATACACACATATACAGATACATCACAGAGTATACATAATGATATATCACATATGTGGTATGATGACCACAATACCAACACAAGTCAAAAATCGGATGGAAAATGAACAAAAAACTCTTGGACAAAATAATACCCAGGTCTGAAATCTTCTTTGGGTTCAACTTTGAGACAATGTAACTTTTTCATTTACAGTCGGAATTCCAAAATAGGAAAATGTCAATTTTATTGCCACTACATCAGAGGTAGGTCTTGAACTCTCTGATAATGAAATTTTGGAAATAAGTATAGATTTGGATGATAAACTTAATTGAACAGAAAGAAACCCTAATTTTTAAGCCGCCGCTCTTCTCCATAATCGCCTCCCCTCTGATCTGTCGTATCAACCCCCTCCTCCTCGCCATCGATGTCTTCAGCCATGCCATCGGCTCCCTAGTCCAACCGCCTCCCCAGATCCTCCACCTACAGCCATGGAGCCCCCTCTGGGATTCCCGCAGTTAGCATCCACGGATCAAGGCCGGCTGACAACGAAGGTTTTACCCTGGTGACTCGTCGTAAATGGAAACGCATTTCTACTTACTCGTCTAATTCACAAACTGGTAACATTGCAAGCAGAAATTTCCATCAGAAATCTGTAAACCCACCTCGCCAACCCACTGTTCCCAATATTAATAAATTTAATCAAAGTTCACCTTATAATAATGATATCCAATCTCCCCATACCATAAACAAATCTGCTCCGAATAGGTGGAATTTTTCTACCACAACCAGTCGGGCTTGGAACGAAGTGGTTAAAGCAACAACATTCCTGTCACTATCCCACTGAAATTCTATCAACCACGTGAATTAAATTCATTTCAATGTGCCAAAATGTCAGTATAAGTGGTGTTAAAGGCTAAAAAGCAATGGGACAGTGCTATAGTAGTATATGTAGTTGGTCCTAAACCATATTACCCATACTTCAAAGAGTATATCCTTAGAGTCTGGAAACCAGAAGATGATTTCTCAATTTACTCCAAGGAAAATGGATTCTATGTGATAAAATTCAACAAAAAACAAGATTGTGATAAAATCCTGGAAAGAGGTCCTTATTTCTACAATAAAAAGTTAATGATGAAGAAAAGGTGGTCTCTGGGAATGCAACTCAATAAAGAACTTCTTCACTCAATCCCGATTTGGATACGACTCCCTAACCTTCCCCTTGATTATTGGACAGAAGAAGGAATCAGTCGTATTGCCTTAGTGCTTGGTTCCCCAATCAGACTGGATAAGTTTACTGAAGGCATCATCAAAATAGCCTATGCGAGAGTGCTAATTGAAATAAAAAACTCGATCAAATTACCTAATAAAATTCTCATAATAACCGAAGACGGTAAAATGATATGGCAAGAAGTGAGTTATGAATGGAAACCATCATTATGCACAAACTGTTTAAGTTTTGGTCACGCTGAAATTAACTGTCAATTCAACAAAGTATGGCAGCCAAAAACAGGTAATATAACCTCAAATGAGGATAACTCAGACATGATGGTAGATATCAATGGAAATACTACGGAGAACGAAGTAATCAATAGTCATAATATCACTGAAATACCGACTGTCTCTCATAAGCTTCCTGAACTTTCAGATCAAGAAAAATCAAAAGATATTAATCCTATAAGCACAGATAACATAAACACATCACAAAATCAATCAGACCAATTTCAGTTAGTCCATCCAAACTCTGCAGATTTGAATACTATTACATGTTCAAGCACAAAAATTATGAATACAGAATTACAATCAAGTGTACAACCTACGAATGTAGACATAGATATTCTCTTTAGCGACTTCAGGGAAGAGTGCATAGACCAATCTGATAAGGATAGAATGCCTGAATCCACAGAGCAAAACACCACTTCTTTTCGAGCTTCCAAGTCCAGTAACACACGAAAAGTTAGGACAGACGAAACCCCTTTTGAATTCAAAGCCTCAGCAAATTCAGATGTTGTCGACAATCCTACATGGCATAACATGGTGAATCAATTAAAAGGAAAGAACAAAAATTCGAAAAAAGCAAAGTTACTGGGAAATGCTACTCCCCTAAAAAACAGTAGCAATTCTGAAGACAAGTAATAGATGGAGTTCCTCTTTTGGAACATCAGGGGTATGAATTGTCCCATCCAAACAATTGGAAATTATGAGATTATTGAATAGTAGCAGGTTTTCTTTTAGTAGCATTCTTGAAAATAAACTTTCGTTAAATAATATTGATAGTTTCATGAATAAAGTCCAAACTAAATGGAAATTCTCACTTAATATTTTTGACGGTCAGAAATGTCGTATTCTTATGATCTGGGATTCCACACAGTGGTCTAATATTATACTTCATACGAATGATCAATACATTACTGGTATCCTACATAATTCTAGTGGTCTAAGCGTGATATGTACCTTTGTTTATGGCCACAACGATGAAATGAGGAGAAAAGACTATGGAATTATATTATTGAACAATCTTTGAGAGTTTATCTGCCTTGGTTAGTGGCAGGAGATTTTAACTCAATTTTATCACCCACAGAGAGATTAAATAATGGGATTTGTAATGCTATGGGTGATCAAGAATTTACGGACTGTATAAACAAATCAAATCTAATTGAACCAGATTTCTCAGGTAATTTCTATACATGGAGAGGAGGCCTTCATTTCTCTATACATAGCAAAATTGATAGAGCTTTTGTAAACTTTTTATGGTTAGAAAAGTTCAAACACTACGGTATAAATTTTGGAAATCATTCCATTAGCGACCACACTTCTATCACGATTAAACTATCTAATCAGATTATGAAAAGAAGGTGCATACCATTCAAGTATAATAACTCATGGCATCATCAAAGAGGATACCAGAACATCATACAGCCAGTCTTGGAGCAGGAACTCCCAGGTAATGCTCTCTACAATCTCCTCTGTAAACTGAAAACTGTGAAGTCTAAACTGAAAATCTAGATATCAATAAAAGCAATACATACTCAGTATTAGACAAGTTAAAGGAGGAAACAAATGATGTATATAAGCAGTTAGTTCGAGAACCTCTAAACAATTATCTAGTTGAAGAATACTGCACGAAAAATGACCAGATACATGATATAATGAGGAATATTGCGATAGATAATGAACAAAGAATGAAAATAAACTGGTTGACTAAAGGAGATAAACCCACAGAGTTTTTCTTCTCAAAAATCAATAATATTAAACCACCAAGAGGGAATAATCTCGTTCTTCAAGACAATGGATCTTGGTATTCAGCATCAGAAAAAATTGTTTCAGCAGCAACATCATATTTTACAAATCTCTTTTCATCGCCTATAGACAAATTACAATTTCCAGACATAATTTGCAAGAAAATCCTATCAGAAAATGCAAAAATAAATCTCTGTGAACCTTTTCTTCTTGAGGAAGTTAAAAATGCAGTTTTCTAGATTAATGACAATAATTCCCCTGGTCCGGATGGAATAAATTCAAAATTCTACAAAATTCATTGGGAGCAAATCAAATATGACATATGGAATGTTATGAACAGTGTTCTACAGTCAGGGAAAATTATTAAAGAAATCAATCATACATTTATGTGTCTCATTCCTAAAAAACCAAATGCAGTGGATATGATTGATTTTAGACCAATCTCTTTGTGTAACGTGTCTTATAAAATTCTAGCAAATCTTCTCTGCAACAGAATGAAATTATTTATACATGATCTTATCTCCTATAACCAGAATGCATTCATCCATGTAGAGTTATTACAGATAATTCCCTTCTAGCCTACGAAATGATTAGAGGTTTCAACAGGTAAAAAATCTAACAATTTATGTCTGAAAACTGATCTGCGTAAGGCGTATGACAAAATTAATAGAGATTTTATTCATCATATGCTGATCTCAATGAATTTCCCCCTCAGATTTGTGGATCTCATATATGAATGTATTTCTACCCCCACTTTTTCGGTGTTAGTAGAAGGATCACCTTATGGTTTCATAAATAGCTCAAGAGGTTTAAGACAAGGTGACCCCCTCTCACCATATCTGTTTGCCATAGCTATGGAATTTTTGACTATTAACTTGGATATGGAATTTCACAAAGGTAATTTAAATCCCATTTATCAAACAGAACCGATGATTATGCACTTGATTTATGCAGATGACATTCTGATCTTAACCAAAGCTAAAGTTCAAAATGCCATCTGTATCAAGCATGTTTTTCAAGATCTGAATAACATAACAGGGCTGGAATTAAACCCCAAAAAATCTACACTATTTCTTAGTAAAGGGGCCACAAATAAAAATCAGATGGCCAGCATTTTTAATGTTCACATTGGTAACCTGCCAATAATTTATCTAGGCATACCATTATCGAATAACAAATTAAGGGCAAGGGACTTTGGAGGGTTGATAGACCAAATAAACAAAAAGTTTAATCATTGGCACAGCAAGATGTTAAACATCAGTGGTAGAGCTGAATTAATAAAAACTGTAATTCACCCTATATTGCAGTTCTGGCTTCAATTCACACAATTCCCACGGACAGTTACACAACGAATTAATACTTTGTGTGCAAATTTTTTATGGAAATCTAAAGATCACCAAATGAAATGGGAAGAGGTGTGTAGAACCAAAACTGAAGGTGGCTTTGGTATAAGAAAAATTGAAGATATCTCTAAAGTAGTGGCTACTAATCTTCTATGAAAATGTATCAATTGTGATACTCTATGGGCTAAATGGATTCAAAATAAATACTGTAAATATGAAAACTTCTAGAATGCTACCATAGACCCCACTACATCATATACTTGAAAAACCTTACTTAGAGAAAGACAGTGGTGCAAAGGTCTCATTACTAAAAACATTTTCAATGGGATACCACAAGTTTATGGTTTGATCCTTGGATCAATGGACCCTCATTAATAGATCAAATAGGCCGGAATGCCATATCAGTGGTTAGAGGATATGACAAAAAAGTATCTGTTTTGATCTCTAACAATAAATGGAAACAAAACATTAATTATGTTCCAACTCAGTATCATCAAACATACACAATATTAACATTCAACCTCAGTTGGAAAAAGACTACTGGAACTGGATCCCCTGTAACAATGGTCAATTTACATTGAAGTCAGCATGGAATCATCTCAGAAACAATCACTCGAAACATTTATGGACAACGATCATATGGGGTAAGGGATGCGCTCCTAAAATGTCAACATGTGCTCTACTGGCAATCCAAAACAAATTGAAAACTAAGGTTCGTATTAATAGATGGAACACAAATTTTGACCAACAGTGCAATTTATGCTCAAGTCGATTAGAAGACTGAGACCATCTTTTTTCGATTGCCCATACTCAAGTAGATTATTGGAGAATATCTTGCAAAAATTGAACTTTGATTTCAATCTCAACTTCAATATTAACCATATTCTGCAATGCATAAGTAAAGGAAACAAGAATCAAACTTTAATTAGCTAAATCACCAACATTGCTTTCACTTCCCTAATTTGGAACATCTAGTGCGAGAGAAACAACAGAATCTTCAGAGGAATTGAAATTCCAACAACTACCAGAAGCATCCTGATAAATCAAGACGTTAAAAATCTTATGCAGTATATAATCAAGAATCAAGAAATAATCAGAGATACGAGACTTATCTTCGATAATTGGAACATCGTCATGAGGCCTTCGGAACCTCAGCATCCCCCCTGATTTTATCCATCTTCCCTCTGGATGCTGATGACTTCACTTTTTGGAAGCATTAAGTGACTCCTTGTTTGATTCATTTTTCTTAGATCTACCTTCTCGAGATCTATGTCGCTGCTTTTTCTCCCCATGATTTTGTTTTCCACTTGAGAAAGACGATTCATCGCGTTTTTTATGAAGGCTCTGTCCTTTCCCTCATGAAGGCTGGCCTTTTCCATTTTTTATTTTTCTTGTTGTCTTGTTCTCTTTGTCAACTGACCAAGTTGTTACTACGGATGGTTTTGAGTGCGTTTTATATTTTGTTCAACTCCTCCATCTATTCAACAACTTGGATCTATCTTTATAGTGTTGTAATGTTAATATATGGAAGTGATATGTACTCTTTTTCCTTGTAAGGCACCCATTTAGGTTAGGGGGATTGCAAGGTTTTAATGAGGCATATCATGGAAATATATGCTCTTTCTTGTTAATAAAGTACCTGTTTCTGGAAAAAAACTTAAAGATTTAAAGAAATTGTATAAAGAGAATGTAGGAAAATTAAACAGAGCTGAACTGGAAATTGGATTACAAAAGGATGAGGAAAGTATTTTAGAGGAGGAACTAGAAATATCTCAAAAATCTTGTGAAAACTTATCCTCTCAATATGCTACTCTAGCCAATGAACTTAAAGATAGCAAAAATTAAAATGATAAGCTTTGTAATGAGAATTGTGAACTAAATCTAGTCTAGACTTAGCTAAAAATGAGATTTTCGAACTAAAGCAGAGATTACAACAAATTACAAATAATGTTTCGAAATTTAATAAAGGAAAACAAAACTTAGAAAGGTTAATTAAAATTTCAAAACCCTTTGGAAATAGAAATGGACTTGGTTTCAAAGCTCAACAAAGTAATAATAAACATAGTACTTTATATTCTAAGTTCAAGAAATCCAAAGAAAATGTTAATTTTGGCATACAAATACAAAAGTTTCGAAAATTTAGATTCCAAAAACTAATAATAGGATTCGGAAGAAATATATAGATAATTTTCTTGTAAATGTTGTTGACAGTAATAATTATATTTCTAAATGTTCCAAACCCTCTTAGGTATGAGTACCTACCTATACTAACACAAAGGATCCTAACATAGAAAGTGGGTGCCGATAAACTCTTATTCTTTTGCAAGTACCCAAAAGTGAAAATAATGAGAAATGGATATTCAATAGTGGATGCTCAAAACATATGACAAGCAATGCAAATATGTTATTTAATATAACGTATATCATGGCAGTACCGTAACTTTTGAAGACAACTCGAAGGGATTCATAGTTGGAATTGGATATGTTATCAGTGTCGGTGTATCTACCTTTCCAATTATTTTTAAGGTGTTATTAGTAGAGAATTTAAAACACAATCTTTGAAGTATAAGACAATTTTGTGATTAAGTATTTAAAATAGATTTTGAAAAAGATAAATGCAACAATTTTTATCAAAATAAAAACTTGATTTTGCAGGAACAAGGAAACGTAATATTTATATTCTAAATATGAATATTAAACATGAAAATAACTAGTGTCTAGTCGCAAATCAATATGATCCATGGCTCTGGCACATGCAGTTTTGTTACGTATAATTTTAAGTATATTAACAAATTAGCTAAAACTGAACTAATTAGAGAATTACAAAAAATAAATTTTAAAGTTAAAAACCTATATGATGCTTGTCAGTATGGCAAACTACAGAAAAGTTCATTTAAATCAAAGAAAGAAAGTTCATCAAAACGACCATTAGAACTACTTCATCTATATTTATGTGGTCCTACTCAAGTATGATCAATAAATTATAATGAGCATGTTTTTGTGATTGCTGCTAATTATTCAAGATTTATATGGATAGTACTTTTAAAACACAAAAGCGATATTTTTGAATTTTTTAAAATATTTGCTAAAAGAATTCAAAATTTAAGAAATTTAAAGATTAAGAATACAAAAGAAGTGATCATGGCGGAGAATTCGAAAATGAGTTATTTAAAAAAATTGTAATAAAAAAGGTATTAGTCACAAGTTTTCCTTACCATAGACACCACAACAAAATGGTGTAGTTAAAAGGAAAAATCATACTCTTCAAGAATGTGCACAAACATTGCTTGGTTGCAGTGGCTTACCAAAGAACTTTTAGGCCAAAGTTGTTGTTACTACTTGCTATATGCTTAATCGTGTGTCATTAAAACCAATGACTACAAATACTTGATATGAAATGTTTTTTGAAAATAAACCGAAAGTCTCCTATTTTTGAACTTTTGGTACTAAATATTTTATATTAAATACTAAAGATCAATTAGGCAAATTCGATCAGAAAGCAGATGAAGCAATTTTTATTGGGTATTTGAAACGAAGGAAATCCTACAGCATTTTTAACAAATGAACAAATATCATTGAAGAAAGTGTACAGTTCCATTCGATGAGCATTTCAAAAATAAAAAGGAAAATGATGATGAGGAGATATCAGATATTGACTAAACTCTTGTTCTAGATAATAATGATGATGAAAATGATGAAAAGACGAATATAAATAATAATGATGTCAATAATTTTTTAAGGCCGCCTCCTAGAATTTTAAAAAACCTTCCAATAGGCAATGTAATAGGTAACGTAAACATTCGAGTCTCTACCAGAAGTCAACTAAATCAAATGAGTCACGTAGCGTTTATTTCTAATATTAAACCGAAAAATTATAAAGAAGCATCTAAAGTTGATTTTTGGATTTTAGTAATGCAAGAGAAATTAAACCAATTTGAATGTAATAAAGTTCGGGAACCTATACCAAGATCAGATAATCAATCCGTAATTGGAACTGAATGGGTATTTAAAACAAAGCCAATGAAAATGGAAATATAATTTATAGTAAAGCTAGATTAGTAGCTCAAGAATACAATCAAGAAGGAATTGATTATGAAAAGACATTTGCCCATGTAGCTTGATTAGAAGCTATAAGAACATTACTCATTTTGCATGTTACAGTAATTTCAAATTGTATCAAATGGACGTCAAAAGTGCATTTTTAAATGGCTTTATTAAAGAAAATGTTTATTCCAAGCAACTACCATTGTTTGTTCATGAAAAATACCTTGATCATGTTTTTAAACTTAAGGAAGCTCTATAAGGTCTAAAAAAAGCACCACTTGTTATGAGAGACTTAATAGTCGTTTGTTAAATCCTGGTTTTCAAATTGGTAAAATAGATACTATATTATTTATTAAAAAGGAGAACAATGATATTTTTATTGTTTAAATTTATATAGATGACATAATATTTGAATCTACAAATGAAACTTTATGTAATGATTTTTCAGATAGTATGAAAATAAATTCGAAATACCACATATGGGAGAACTAAATTTCTTTTTGGGTCTATAGATAAAATAATTTGAAAACGGAATCGTTATCTATCAGGAAAAATATTGTAAGGAGTTACTAAAATTATTTGGAAAGGATAACACATCCGGTAAACTAACTCAGTGAGCACAAGCTTACATTAAAATAAAGATGAGAGCCCTAAAGACTTCGATCAAAAATTATATCGCAGTATGATAGGATCACTACTATATCTTACTGCCAGTCGACCTAAAATTATGATGAGCGTTTGTTTATGCGCTATATTTCAAGCATGGCCCAAGGAATCACATCATCGAGAAGTGAAAAGAATTTTGTGATATTTGACCAATACCAAAGATTACAGGCACTTTTACCCAAAAGGCGGCTCATTCGACTTAGTATCATATGGTGGTGCTAAATTCGGAGGTTGAAAAACGGATTGAAACAGCACAAGTGGCACTTGTCACTTTATCGGTCAATCTCTGGTTTCGTGGTTTGGTAAAAAGCAAAATTATGTTTCACTATCAACTTGTCAAGCTGTATATATTTCAGCTCCCTTGGCTTGTGCATAAGTCGTATATATGCAACAAACTCTCGGGGATTTTGGAAAAATAATTACTAAATCTCCTATATATTGTGATAATACAAGTGCTATCAATTTGTCGAAAAATCCCACTAATCACTCTAGAACTAAATATATTGATAATCGTCGTCATTTCCATCGTGATAATGTAGAAAATGCACTGTTTCTCTAGAATTTGTAAATACCGAAAAAATTGCAAATATATATACTAAGCCTCTTGGTTAATCTACTTTTATAAAATTACTTAGAGATCTAGGAACATATTCTCTAAATGAATTAATTTCGTAATGTTTAGTTAAAATGTGAATTGTTAACTATAATATATACATATCTAAATTTGTGTATGTCTAAAAACTTTGGTTAACCGGTATTAATTTTGTGATGGACAAAAATTCATATTTTATAAAGAAAGATTATATTGATTCTAACTAATTTTTGACTTTTGCTACATTAGTAATAGGAATATTCTGAATGATAGAAATTAATCTTGACAACAAATAGTCATATGACTTCTTAAATTAAGGATTTATATTTATTTTTTTAAAAAATTTCTTTGGTTTACAACTAACCTATCTATTTGTAGTACAGTTGACTTTAAATTATACAGTGAAACTTTTACTTGACTAAATAAACATTTCTAAAACTTAGTATATAGCTGACCTATTAAATTCATGTGTTTACAATAAAATTTACAAATCAATTCTAGCTTGACTCTTTAAATTCTACTCACCCACACGATGTCAACTTTGGAAGACGCTCCTCTTAAATCATGATAACTTCCTTTCCATCCGAAAGAACCGAGTAATCATCGAAAGGAATGAAGGTAAGGCAATCAATTAAGTTTGAAGGACAAATCATTACAACGCAGGACAAGCGTATTGACAATTTAACTCATTATTAAGGAAAGTCTATAAAGTTGTAGAAAGAAATGTATTAGGAATAATGCCGTCTGGGGGAACGTTTAAACGTTATAGAAAAAATGTACTATGCTTATGTGGAAAATCTCCAATAAAGAATTTCATTCGCTCCATTGGAAGTCCTTCAAAATAGCTTTCTCTTCTTACTTTGTCAAAGCAATTTGTTAGTCCTTCTAAAGAACTGTGGACCTCGATAAAAATATATGAACCATATCTTGAAAACTCATAGGAAACTGATCCATCCGAAGAAATGTCGAGCCCGTTAATAAATTAACTTGGATATTAAATCTTCTCGGTTATATTTACAGTATGTGTGTGTGAGTGTATAAAAATTTCATATATACACACAGACATACACAAATATAATATATATGTGTGCATTTTTGAAATTTAAATATTTAGTATATGTGTATATGAAATAAGTATATATGCAAAATAAATCAATGATATTGTTTTTAACATTTCATTTCTCATCAGCATCAGATGTCTAGTTACCTACTTCAGACGTCTGATCATTTGTTAATTAACTTTTAACAAATCAATTTTAGACATCTAATACCCAACTTTAGACATCTAAAAGTTAATATCAAACGTCTGCCTCTAAAAATCAGACATCTGAACAAGGAAGTTTTTAAACTAATTCCATTTTGTTGTATTATTCAACAAACTCAAACGTCTAACTATACTTACCAAATGTTTGATTCGCTGCTATTCTTTTTTTTTATTATTGTTGATTCATTCCTCACTTCACTCAAAACCCCAAATTGACTTCATACACTAAAGCTTAAAAAAAACCTAATCTCTAAAAATGGCACCAAAATCAGTTGCAAAAAACCAAGAAGAGGTTAATCTTCTTCCTCTACTCCAATCTCTCATGCAAAGGAAGAAAATATCGTTATTTGGCTCCATGACAATGTAATTGCTAAACAACGTTTTGAAGAGCTTAGGAAGAAAGAATTCATGAGGGACCTTTCTACCACTTGAGTGATTTTGAACAATATCGTCTTCAAGAACTTACAAACACTATTGTAATCACTTCTTTGATCAAATTGGAACAAAATGAGGTAATAATCGATCCACTTGCTATTTATTTTTTCTATGAAAATTTGCGTAGTGAAAATATTTGTAGGTTGGTTATGGACTAGTGTATATGGAAGAAACGATAAAAATCCACGTTAATCTTTTTTCTATTATTCTTGGGTGTAGGAAAGATGGAGTGGAGTTAGAACATCTAGATGACTATAGGAAATTAACTAGAAATGCCAGCACTAATGAAACTTAGGGAGACAGGATGCCAGAATGGAAACCAAGTTTATTTCAATCCCAAGCTAGATTAATTAATCGAATGTTGACAAATATATGAAAATAATCATAAAGCACTTTATGCAATATTTCGAGGGATAAAAGTTAATTGGCGACGTTTGTTCGTGATGAGATAAAAAAAAATTGTGTCCGGCGAGGTCCACTATTGTTTTTGCACCTTATATGAGGCTCCTTCAATTTTATGTAGTCAATATCATCCTATCAAACTTTAAACCAATTCTTGTAAAATATAGCGGCCGATTATTTTTTAGTTTGATGCCCTTCCTGAAACCATGCCTCGCCACATAAGCTTTGAAGAATGGATAGCTCAACAAAGCCAATGCGGCCAAGGCTCATCACAACCCACAGTTCATCATCCACCTCCTATATGAGCTCCAACTCTAACTCATACTATAGAGCAACAATATGATTACCTCTCTGACTCAAACATTTATGATGTTAGACTCACTCCAAACCAGAAACAATCAATAGCAAATTGACCCTTCGAAATCAGCAAGTCATTACTAGTAATCAAAAGATCTTAGTAAGAAGGATAAAAGGCTTAGAAAGATCCTCCTCGACAAGAATGAGAAAATTTGAGTGCACTTTGGATAAGATAATGTCATCATTATCTAAAATTGTGAGAAAGTTAAAGCCCAATCAAGTTCTACTTCTTCATCCTCTCCTCCTCATATTTCACCACCTTCTCATGCTCGTTTCTCACCTTCTCAAGCATCCGAGCATACTGCAGAATCCTATCATTGTTATAGAAGAAAATATAATAGAGGAACCACACAAAGAAGAAGAAATGAATGAAGAGATGCACCAGACTGATCCACCACCTTCACACCATTTGTACCATGCTCCATTTCACGGCCAAACCATCAATGAAGATGAAGAACTAACCAACACCGAGCAACAATGGCCAGGAGATTACCAAACTAATCAATCTACATACTATGAATATTATAAGAATTATGGTGGTCCCTCCTATAGCCACTATCGATAATTTCCTGTTTATTTCATAAGCACTTATGTTGTTGAACAATTTAGCATTTTATTTGTCTTTGTTACAATTTTGTAGATGATTTTATTTTGTGTTGGATTATTGTTTACCACCTAGTTATTTTATGAATATTTATTATTGTGCAGTTTCCATATGTGAATAGTTCTATGCATGGTATGTGTTTCATATCCTCTCCATACTTCTTTTTATAATAACAAAATGGGAGAAATAATGCATATTGATAGAGAGATATCATATTAAGGGGGGGGTGGGTATTGTTCATACAATTTTTAAACATTTATTTTAAAAGATTGTATACTTATCATCATCAAAAGGGGGGAGAATGTTAGAATCCCTCTTATTGGGTTTTAATAAAACAACTATAAAGTCGTACTGTACAATATTTCAACTACTTTACAGTTATATGATGGACTAAAGAGCTTAGGACATCGGGAAGATCAATGGAAGCTAAAGTGGAAAATAATCACAAAGAGTGACATGAAGATGTTTTTAAAAAAAAATCGTATACTTGTAATTGGTGTCTTAGATTACTTTGTAAAATCTCCCTTGAGTTAGATGAGCACACACAAAAATATTTCTAATCTATATTGTTTTCGAAAACAAAGTAGAATTCATATTTTTTTCACAAGCTCAAGTAACCAGACGTCTGGGAACACAATTCAGATGTCTGGCAACATAAATTTTAAAATACAATTTTTTTCAAAGACTTTCAATATACATCGACCAGACGTTTGAGTGGACCTTCCAAACGTCTGTTAAAAGTCTCCGATTTTTAATACATACCTTACAGGGACATTTGAATTGCAAAAACAGACGTCTGAATTGCATTTTCCAAACATCTGGATGCATTAATTTTGAATATCTTTTAAACCACCATTTCTATTCAATATAAATTCAAACAACCTGACGTCTGGCAACATTTTTTTAAGGTGCTGCAACAGTTAAATATTTTGAATAGACACTTCTCTTCTTCTTCATCAATCACATCTCTTTCTCTAATGGTTGCAATTACTTATCAAAGGATTTCATTTAAATAGTAACAACCATTAAAATAAATCTTTGAATATCTATAAATGTGACGTTTTGAATTTTGCCCGCTCGAAAATCGACATCCATACTTCATATCGTATTCGAATGCCATAGATTCGACCGTTCAAATCCGATTCGTCGGAGCTTATAACAACATTAAGTAAATAGCACAGCGGAATAAAAGAATAATACATAGGCAAGCACCATGTTAACCATGATAAAAATGTGTTTACCCACAGCATCAATAAACAAATAGATAAAATAAAAATAAAAATTCTGGTAGGAGTTTACTCACTTTGGTAGGAAAGAACAGAGCCTGGAATTGTTGAACAGAGAAGCAAAATACTTTGCATTCTTTTGATTCAGTTTTGATTGCTTTGAATCTACTTGAGTTGAAACTGAACCTGATATTGATTCACTTGAGTTATTCTTATCTTTGAACTGAAGTTGAGTGGATCCTGGCTTTGATTTTTATTTTTTTTTATTTTTTTTTCTGATCTGGAAACTTTTGCATTTGGTTGTAGTTAAGAAGATGGGCAGAGCTTGAATTCTTTTGTTTAAGTTTAAAGATGATATTCACTTCATTTTTCTTAGTTCGAATGAATGACTGAGATGAAAAGGCTTGGTATCTAAAAATGTTACAGGGTATTATAATTCTTTGTACAGGTTGATTATTATTTTATACAAGGTGATGTTACCTTCTCTTTGTACTATAAGCATGGTTGAAGATGCTTTCATTTCTTTCTTTTACTCGGCTGATGATTTCTTTTGTATGCTAGAGGTATGGTGCTAAAGATTTGCTTATTTCAGCCATACTTCATTTGTATATCTTCTTGCAAGCTAAGGAGGCTAGCTGATTTTCATTTGTTTACTAGCTTATATTTTGTATTTTTTTGTGGCTGCAGCTTATTTTGTTTGCTTTTCTTACTTATATTTGCATTGCCTAGCTTGTATTTGTATTTGTTTGTATTTTTTTTCTTTTGTTTAGTTGAATCATGTTGTTATAACTTTTCCAATGTAGTCACTTTATATTTTACGAAGTTTATAAATATGTTGTTTGAATTTTAACTATGCGCATTTATTTTATTTATTTTGTATTGATAAAATTTATTCCATTTTAAACATCATTATCTCTTATTTATTTATTTATTTTATTATAAATCCCAATTCAATACAGATTCAATATTTCAAATTCAGATTCCAAAGTCAAAAATCAAATTTTATTTCAAAATTTGTTCAAAATCTACATTAATTATCAATTTAAATTAAATTCAAAATTGGGGTCGTTACAATAAATATACTCAAGAATTGAGATTAGAATCAACTTCTCTAATTCTCTACTTTCTATCTTGCTATCTAACTCTAAGTACAAGTATTGATATCATACTCTCACTTTATATCACCAAAATCTATACTACAACATTTGGTAATTAATCCTCGACAAGTCCATGTATCTACACTCGTTATACTCAAGAGGAAATTATAGGAAGATTTGTGTCAGCAGTCAGCATTAGTGTTGTAAAAAAACAAGCTTGTCAACTCAAGATTCTCCATTGTATTGCATATTCCTCCAGGCTAAGCGTGGATTTTGATTAGTGGAAATTCCAAAAAGGAGTTTCAGGATTGGACGTAGGACGGAAGGTTCTAACCGGTATAAAAATCCTAGTGTGATCACTTTTATTTATTCTGTTTTTTGATACTTTGTTAGTTAACTTTACTTAGTTTAGATTATGTACTTGATTATTCACATTAGCCAAATCATTAGTGGATCAGTGCACACTTTCGAACCCTAGACTCTATTTTTTTCAATCACGTGTTGGGCCATATGGTTGAAACATAATCAATGTATGCTTAACAACAAATATAAAAACATCAGTTCGATTATTATTACTATTACTTGGTATATTTCTCTTTGGATAGGAACAACTCGAAGACAATCAGACTTAGGAACCCTTCTCAAAAGGACGGTAGGATTGAACACACAACAAATGTAATGTTGCTTCTTCTTCTCGCCAACCAACCATATACTTGAGATTAATGGTCGATCGAGTTTGGTCTAGGCCAATTCATCATTTTGCAACAATGCTCACCAACCTGCCTGCATCAACTTGCACGCCCAGTGTACATGCCTTCACAATCTGCTCAGTCCCCTTCCCTCATACAGCGACCATGGCTTTGCTTTTATTAGTTTTCCCACCAGCAATAGCTCCCCAGAGTTGCACTTACCTTTTACTCTCACTCCCTCCTATTGCCACCTCTTACTTCAAGTTAGTTTTGCAAGTCTTCATCTTGCTTCTCCCTCTTTCAAGACCTAATGCAGTCTCTCGTCGTGCCTCAGCCAGCAGCTCTTTTACTATAGCCTGCACACACCCAAGCCAACCCGAGGCTTCTTTTAAATTTGTTGCACACTTATCTACTATTAAGGTTGTAGGTACAACAGCTCAGCCCTCTTGAATAACTTTCTGACCAAACACGCAGTCTTCTTGCACATGTGCAGCTTTTAGACATTCACGCACTACCTACAGCCCAGACGCACATGCACGGCTTTTAGACACTGATTCTTTCTCAATTCTCCACCGCTAACGTGTGCATGCCAAGTGCAAATGCTTCAGCATAGATCTAAAGGCAGCACGTATGGTTTAGTCATTGCAGTTACCACTTGAGACCAACAACACCTTAATTTCATACGTACATTGCAGTTCTCTCCTTAGTTAACTGTTTTTTCACTTTTGTTTTGCATGCTGTTTTTCATTGATGCTTGGTTGATTATCAGAGTGATGATCTTTGTAATTATTTAATCTCTCATGATACTTATGTATGGACAATGTTTTTTTATAATAAAATTGCAAGTGCTCTCCGGAACGCTTATTCATCAAAAAATAAGTACATGTTGAAGAAATTAAAAACATCATTTTTAACTCTGGGATGATAAAAGCCCAAGTCCAAATGGACTTAATACAAAATTAAAAAAAAATAGGAAAGCATCGAGGAACCACTCCCGAGTGTGGTTGAAGAATTTACAAGATCGGGAAAATTGCTCAAAAACAATAATCAATACTTTCATAACCTTAATGAAAAAATAAAAACCACACTTTGACTAGTGACTGCAGACCAATTTCATGTTGCAACTACATATATAAAATAACATTAACTATAGTAAGCAACGGAATGAATATTTTTTTTACCATATTTAATAAATGAAAACCAAAATGATTATATATTAGGCAGGCTAATACAAGTAAATTTTTTACTTGCACATTAAATGGTCAAAAGGAAATCACCTTTGCATGAAAATAAATATTCCGAAAGAATATGACAAATCAATAAAAAAAATTCATTACACTATGGGGAAAAATGCATCAGACGATAGGTATGCTCCGTTGTCAGATTGCATACCCATCTTTCGTTAAACGTTGTGCCGTCTCATTGCACATCAGACCACAAATAAGCCTCATCGTCTGATGTGCACTAACACAACAAAAAAAACCAAATGTTGTTGTTATAGTATCATTTCTAGAATTTTTTATTAGACAACATATGAATATTGACTGATATGAATAATTTTTCATGGAATGAAATAAATGAATCGCAATTTTATTTAAACAAATATTGTATTTCAAATCAAATTCAAATACAATATAACTTCCACTATCACTCTCTGCTTACATTTTCAAATACAATACAACTTAAATTTACTCATACTCACTTACACTTACTTGAGTTTGTTTTTTATGTTGATCTTGATTTACTTGCTCCAGTTTGTGTCCAGCCATCTCCTATACCTGTTAAATAAACAACAACGTAGTAAACTTGAAAAAGAAATAAACCTAAATTGCAAAATAAAATTGAATTTGAATATTATATATTGCCTCAGTTTAGGGGTTGGTTTTTCCTTTTCATTTTTAGATGGGGATAAAATATATGTGCACGGACAACTATGATATGCACAGTGTATCAATGTGAATATCACAAGGCGGATCCTTGATTCAATCACACGAACGGTTGCAAAGGTCAAGCCTGAAGGCTCAACTCTATGCAAACACATAATTTTAGTCCCAAGCAAGCATGGACTCAACACAAGTAGTTTAATTCAGCTCAAAATATATCGGACAACTTAGCAAATCCAAAGTGCACAAACAAGTTCAGTGTACATGGAGATGCACAAAGTTGAGCACCAACAAACCAGATTCATGGCAGTATCAAGCATGGTACATAATGATACAGAATTAAGTGCACTAGTAGCACAAATAAAGAACAGTAGGTACAAATTTACAAATATACTGCCACTTGCATCTCCTATTGTGAGCAATACACATATACACATTTTTAACCCTAAAATATAGGGTTTTGATCCCTAAAAATAACCCAAAATCATTACTGGCATACAAATTTTTAACTCACAACATGAAAAATCGAGAACGCAACAAATCAACAAGGGGCAAAAATCATACCGAGTAGTTAAATTCAGATATCATCGGCTCACGAAAGCAAGAAACCTTAATTTTTTAAGGCAGCTCGAAGACAACAGGAGTGACCTAAAAGCAAGCATTTGGGAAAATCCTTAATTCACTAACCCACGTTTTAAGAGGGAGAGTGCATTGGGTTCTAAAATTGAAAAGGAGAAGCAAATGTTTTGAGAGGAACAAAGTCGACCACGAATTAGAATACAATTTTTTATTCTTTTACGAACGAAAGAATTAAGAGAGGGAATGAATTGGAACAAAGGCGGCCATGAAATAATGTGGTGAATATTGAGAAGGAATCCCAAATTTTAATAAGGAGCCAAAACTAAATTTTTGATAATTTCAATCAAACAATAGACAAGTATTGTCTGAAAACAAATGTTGTCCGATCGCTGTTATGTCGCATAATAGATGATTTTTTCACATGTTGTATGAAAAAGTGGAATAATAGAAAATCTACCATGTGTTGTGTGATCACTATTGTCCGATACACTTTGTGACACGGTTTTATAAAAGTGATGAGTGTTATGAATTTTCCTAAAAAATGTGAACTTATACATGAACGTATAAGTACCCTAACTTTTTCCAATACTCATACAAGGAAACCAATGGGTTCCATACATGGAAAAAGATGAAATAGAGTCTCTACTTCCCTTATCTCTTTACAATTGTAATGGAATTTTTTCAATACAAATGGAAATAGAATTTTTGAAGATAAATATTTCACCAATAAATAGAGTAAATCCAAGTACCACTCATCTCATATATATAGATAATTTATTGGTTTTTACTAAAGCAAATAAAACAATTGTAAATATTAAAATCCAGTCCGGACATCCCTCCATGGGGGCAACATATGGTTTAGTCAACATCTTTTAACAAAAGGAATTCCTTGTTATTACATGCGACTGTAATATCCCAAAATTTTTAACAATATCAATTTAATAATCCGTGTAAGAATTAAATTGATATTGATATTTTGTTGATAATAATTCAAATAGATTTAATAATCTTCTTCAATAATCATTTAATTGGTTATTTTATCTTTTAAAAACAATAAATTGGTTTCTATTTACAATATAAATATGTGTTTTATATTTTAAATAGATTAGTATTGTTTTAGTTTTAATAAATAAAGCATATTTTTCTAATTCTAATATTTGTAGTAATTTGAAAATTTGTTATTATTTAATATTAGCTTTTCAAAGTTAAATAAATAAATCTTGGTTTAAACTTAATAAGTGAATCATGTTTTAAAAATTCTAATATATACATTTTAATTTGGAAATTTTGATTTAAATTAGTATTGAGTTTTTAAAACTATTTAATAAATATTTAATAATCTATGATTTTAAATTTGATAAGAAAAAATATTAAACTGTTTAAATGATTTGGCTTGAGTTTTAAATTTAGAATGAATAAAAAAAAGTTTTATGGCTTAATAAAATAGATAATTTATTATAAAATTAATTTTTTTTAAAATGATTTTAATTTGAAAATATATTATAAAAACATATTAATAGTGTATTGTCTTTATAAATAGATTTTGAATAAAATTTGCAATTGTTATTTCAAATTAAATTTATAGACATAACTTGATTTAAAAATAATTGATTTTGAATTTAAAATTCCAAAGTATAAATCTTAACTGTTTTAATTTTTATATGTATAAGTTTTATTTATAAACATGGTTTGTTTTTATTTCTTTTTATAAATTTATATTCATATTTAATATTAACTAACAAATTAAAAATAGCCTTAATATACATATTAACTTGTAAATTAAATATTAATTACTCTAAATAAGACAAGTGTTGCATTCTTAAGCAATAATTTAACAAATGTTAGAAAGATAAACATTCAATTTGACAAATGTTGTAATTTTAACAAGTGTCAACTTGTTTTATTTTATTTTCTTTTATTTAATAAAATCTGAAAATTCATCTATATAAACTTGCATTTTCATTCATACTTGTTTTCTTCATTTCCTAATCAAAGAACTTCATTTTGTTTATTTCTTAAATCAAACTCTTCATATCTAAAATCAGTAACTCCTCTTCAAAAGTTCTGCATATTCAATTCCTGTACAAGTTTAAAATCAGTAAACTCTTCAAAACATCTCCATATCAAAACTCCTTATCAAAATCAAATCTGTAAACAAATCATGATCAATACCATTTCACAAATCTGCACTTCCTCAAAATCAAAAGGTCTACATTCTTTTTTATAAAACTTGGAAATGAAATAAACTCTGCATGCACCTGGAAATGAACAAGTCTGCATCTTCTCTCTGCACAACCTCAAATTGAAGCCTGATTGTGTGACGACCCGGAATTTCTAACAATTTAAAATTGAATAGTTAATTGATTTTAAAATATTCAAAAGTTAATTTTAACCTGAATTCAAGATATCAATATTTACTTGGTAATTAAATCATTGAATTATATAGTTTGAATATTGAATCATATAATTTGAAATTGGTAAATTATTGAATCAGAAATTTCTAAGCCTGTTTAAAATAATTTGAAGGCTTATAAAATTTATAATGAGGATACTGAAGATAATAGAATGGTTGGGATTCAATTTAAAGGTAATTTGTTCAATTTTAAAAATATATCGTTTAAATTGAATTTAAAAATAGTCTTCCGAGGCACAGTCTCGGAATTCGACGAAATCAGTTCCATTGGATCCGTAATAGTTAGTTATTATCGGATTTCAATTTTCGTAACGTTTGGATTTACCATTTGCTCGTAGGGGTGAGAAACGCGTTGAAATTAAAATCAATAATTTAATATTTTAAATCGATTTATGAAGCTAACTTCCATATATGATTAAATCAGCTTCCGAAACACGATCCATTGTGTTCGAAACGTGGGTAAAACCTTATAAACATTTGTCGGCACGTCTGATTCGAGGTTCGAGATTTCGCGTTATGCGTAACGAGATATTTTCGATATTTAATTTTATAATATCAAACGTATTCAAGAAGCTTCCCCAACCTTTTAATTTACCCCGTTCCCTCTCTATCCTTCAACCGGAATCAATTCTTAAAAAAAAAATGGCCACATTGTTTTTCACCAAATCAAATCGATATTTGTTTTTCGTCCATTCCCCTCGTCTTTCGCCAGATACCGAACTCGTTAAAAAAAAAAAAGAAGGGGGGGTGAAAATCAATGGCCGAAGCCAACTATGCATTCAATTTCGATCTTCAGTTCTTAGAACAAGATGCGGCGACGAAGTCGTGACCCACGGCTAGGGTTTCACGATGGGTGAGCGTTGTGCTCGAGCGCGGCAGTGCGAGAGGATTGAGGGTGTTGTCGTTTGTCATGATGGAATGAGGGTCGAACTCGAGCAAGGCGATTTCGCGAGGCGCTGTTGGGCTTTGGGGTCGGGGTGGTTCGTGATTGAGTCGCGATCGATGGTGGAGGTTTCGAAGCTCGGATTCGAGCGCGGCGATGCGAAGACATCGGAGGTGGGGGTTCGTCTTCGAGTAGCTGCAGTAAAGAGACAGCGAGGTATCTGCAATTAAATTTATTTTATTTAATTAATGAATAAATGTATACATGGGAGGGATTTTATTTTACTGTAAAGGAATTTTAAAATAGTTCTGTTAATATTGTTTAGCACATGTATATAGAAGCTAGAAGAAAATATTTAAATGTTGTATATTTATATGAAATTAGATTTTTAAAGAACTATAAATTAATTCAAATTATTAATAAATTATACGATGTTTATTCAAGGTTTAAAATCATGGGAACAAGCCAGTTTGGGAGGTTTTTCAAACGGCGGAATTTAAGGTGAGTATTCTCACTATGTTAAATTTATATTTAAATTTTAATGGTTAAATTTAAATGATTGGTTGGATGAGTAAATTTATTGGATGTGTGCTAATGATGATGTGACCTTGGTTTGGGTTGGATTTCGAGTTTATTGGGGGTTTACTCGAAGTATTTGGGTTTTTAATTCGTTTAGATTTAAAGTTATAAATAAAAAAAATGTTTTCACTCAAATGTTGTTGAGATTAATGCTTTCTGGTTCATCAAGTTAGTGGGGTAATTAAAATAGATAATTAATTAATTCAATTAATAAATGGTTTGGGCCGTTAAATTTAGTAGGTAAGAGTTTGGATTATTTAATTAATTAAGGAAGATTTAAGTTCATTTATTAAGTTTAATGAATGTAAAACAATCAATGGATGGTTCGATAGGTTATTACTTAATGTAATTAATAAAATACAATTACTTTGTGGGATTAACCAAGAGATTAAGTAAGGTAATTAATTAAGGAGGAATTGGATTTATTTAACACAGTAAATAAATGGATAATAAATTGCAGGTTGAGATAATTCGAAAGCGATTAATATTGAGATTGAACTAAAGTAATTAATTTAGATTGGAACAAATTAAAATATAATTGAAAATAATTAATTAATATAATTAACGATGTAATTGAAGATTTGATTAATTAAGATGAGTTGATCAGTAATAAGTGACTTAAGGGAAGTTAATTAGTAGAAGTAATTAAGGATCAATTAACTTAATAAAAGTAATAAAGATTACTTAATGATCTTGGTTGGTACTAAGAAATATTGTGAAGTTAATTAAAGATAATTACTTGAATGTAATTGAAAAATAATTAATCCAGAGTGATTAATTAAGATGAATAATGAAGGGCTGACAAATTAATTGATTTGGAATTAATTAATGTTAAATGAAGGAATCTAAAGATTGAGGCTAGAAATTCAATTAGAATCGATTGAATTATTTTGGGAGTGGCCTAAATTGTTATGGACGATTGGATGGTATTAGATGATTTGATGGAGTTGATTACTCCGATATGAAATGTTGTGTATTTCATTTAGATAACTTGAGATATGATGATATGAGATTCAAAGAGACCGAGGTCGGGTATTGGGAAATACCCGTAACCACTTCGAATTTTTATAAATTGATTGGTGAAAACAATAAGCTGAAATGGAATGGTTTAAGTGAATTGGATTAATTAATCTAAGTTTGGAACTTAGAAATTGATATGTGGGAAAAGTGTTGACTATAGTATATTGTGAATTAGTTAAATTGATATAAGTTACCCCGGGTTTATATAAGTTGATTGATTTGGTATTCCATGTTAGTTGAGTTTACTCACGCTGGTTTCCAGCCTGACCCGGGTGTTACTTTGGTGTAATGCTCGGGTCAGACCGAGTGTTACAGATTTTTAGGTTAGGACGTTCAGGAGCTCAGGAGGCGAGCTGGTGGCAATATCGTATGGAGTTTATCCGCTGTATTTATATTATTGTTTTATCTGAGTCATGATAATTGTATATATATTCAGTGACTGTATATATGTAAAACTCTGATGTACTAAAATGTAACCGATAGATATAGATTCTTTTGTAAAATGTTATTATTTATTATTATATTTTATCCGCTGCGATTGTGAGTTGTTAGGTGTTTCTGGTCTTCTTCTTCTATCTCTTTCTTCTTTTCATAACAATCTGGAATTTTCGGGTTCGAAAATTTCGGGTCGTTACATTGGTATCAGAGCAGAAAGGTTAAGCGAGAACCTTGGCTCTAGTATGATTACTCATTGAATAGAGTCTGCAGTACTCTAAAATGAGTTGAATGTATATTTATATGAGCGCGTACTTGTTATTTTCTTATATAAAGGTTTTAAATGATTATATATATATATAAAAACAAAAAAATATTTTGTTATATATAAAGCAATATTTTCTTCAAATTAATATAAAGGTGATTGGTTGTTAAATTATTGGAATTAAAATTTAGAAGTCATATAATACAACCAGTTTGAAGTCTTGAATTAGAATTAAATGAAGTAAAAACGAAAATACAACCAAATCGAAATTTAATTAATTGAAGTTTAAATTCTAAATTTAGAATTCGGGAATTAAATTATTTAAAAAGCTTTAAATAAATGTAAGTTGAAATGGGATTCAAACTGAGATTTAATCTTGAATTTATAGAAATAAGAATAATATAAAAAGGAAATTGGACTTGTTGAAACAATGGGGTGTTTGAAATTGATTAGAATTTTAAACCAAAGGTGGTTTAAATTTTAAAATATGGCTGGAGGGTCAAGAAATAAATATGTATATATGTATGGATATACATGATAATTTAGAATAAACTCTTAGAGGTTGAGTTTTGATTTTCCCCTGAAATGTGATGTGAAAACCCAAAGTGATATAAGTTTTAAACTTATACGAAGTAAATAATTTTAAAGTTGGAAGCAGAAATTCAAATTGAGTAAGGTTAATTGGATTAAGTAAATTAGAATTTAACTTTGGGAAGTTACATAAGTGTAGAAAATCAACCAGAATTGGGAATTTCGAGATGAAATTGGAATTTAGCTTGGAAGGTTAAATGGTTGATTTGAATTGGAATTTGTGTGATCTCGAAAGGGTTTGAGGTCTAAACAAATTTAAAATGGATGGACGTTTTAAAATAAATTGGATGATATCCTCCTATTGTAAATAAAACTCTTTAAATTGAGAATGAAATTGTATAAATAAAATAAAATGAGAATTTTGAGAGATTGGGCTCAGAAATTAAAATGATTAAACACTTTGATTTAAAGGTTAATCTGGTTTAAAGAGTTAAACCAACCTTTGAGAATTTAACTCGAATTTCTATAATTCGAGATAGTTTAAATTCAAGATTTAATTGAATTAGTTTAAAATTGAATTTGGTTTGAAGTAATTGGATTGGTGATTGAAGATGTATAAGTTTAAAAAATTTAAATGGAAAACTGGATTGAATTAAATTGAAGTGATTTGGATTTTGAAATTAAATTTATAATAATTCAAATTGACTGGAGTAGTATGAAATTATAATTAAATTTGAACAGGATTTAAAATCAACTAGAATTTGATTTAAATTGGGGGAAAGAAATCAACATTGATTGAACTTGAATTGAGGATTAATCAAGTCCAATGGGATTTGGAGATATTTGAATTGGAATTGGGTCAATTTAAATGAAGATTTAAATTGAATTGTTGGGGAGGTGAACAGTTGACTCTTGACTATTTTTAATGTAAATTGTTTTTAATATAAACTTATTTTCCTAGCTATTATATATATACACACAATCCTTCTTTCTTAAAGCCAAATTATTTTATACTTGTTTTACAATTATTTTTGGAGCTATTTAATTGTTTTTCAACTGTTTTCTAAACTAATTACTATTTTTCAACTATTTTACAAATAAATTACTATTTTCAACTACCTAAAATTTCTGAAACTATTCGGCTATTTCTTAACTATTTTACAGTTAGTTACCTATTTTATAGCTATTTTGCAAACGAACAATTATTTTTCCACTACTTGTTTATTTTTAAAATTTTCAAGCTATTTTCTAAATATAAACTGGTCGGAGTTCCAACTGTTATTAATTTAAATACCCAACTGAGATAAGAATTGAAGTATAAAAGGGGTTTTATACAAGTTTGAAATGATCTAAGTTTTAAAAATTATATATATCTGTATATATATAAAGGATCTTATAAGGATTTTGAAAAGTTTTGAGAACCTTTGGATTTGGAAAGGCTTTTGATTTTTGGGTAAAATCAATATGAGAATTTGGAAAGCCTAGTTTGGGAATTATCGGTTTTGGAATAATCGATTTTGTATAAATGAGCTTGGTATGAGATCATACTAGGTGTATGATTTGAAGATACTATGTGTATAGTATAAAATGTTTCGATGATGGCTCTGGGGAAAAAGGCGCTCCCTTGAAATGAACTTCTCAGGAGTGCCAATGGGTGGTGCTGCCTTGAGCCCGAGGGGGGTTCTAAAGTTGATCCTGTGAGGAGTCCGGACAAAACTAGTTCCTGAGGATTATTGGGTAGCGTAAGTCGATGGCGTTGATGCCTATAGGGGCATTTGGTTATGCTGTGACGATAGTGTAACTCGATGTCGCTGCGATCTACTGTGGGGACCATAGCGAAAATCGTGTGGAGGATGAGTGTCAACGGTCTACACTTGATTTTGCCGGGAAGGCAACACAACATCGGTAGACTGCGATCTATGGTCAAGTGGAGTGGAGAAGTTTCATTTTTGGCAGCGAAATTCGATGGCGCTGATGCCTACAGTTATATGGGATTCTTGCTGTGATAGCTACGCAACCCCAGTTGTAGCTGCAATCTGTCGTGGGTTCCATGGTGTAATCGTGGGGCACGGATGCCTACAGTTATCTGTGGATTTTGTCGGGACGGCAACGTAACCATCGGATTAACTGCGACCATGGATGGGGGTGATGATTTCTAGAGTATTCTCACCAAAGATATTTCCTCTATTTCAAAATGCTTTCAATATTTTCAATAAAATTATTTTCAAAGGTAGTTTCACTAGGTGTTGAAAACGGCTTTACCAAGTACTTACAGATTTTCAGTCCTACGCCTGATCAACGTATGATTGAATTTCTATGAGAATAAGGATGGACTGGCTGAGACATCGAGTTATAAAAATATTTTTATAAAGAGCTATTTTATTAAATATGATGTAAATTTAAAAGTATTTCTAAAATTTTAAATAAAGGTGTTGGAATTTTGGAAAAATAAAAAGGAAATCCAAACTAGAATTTCAATGAAGTGATTTTAATTAAAATCAAATATTGATTTAGAAACTGGAAATAAGCTAATTGGTTAAATAATTGGGTGATTGAGTATGTTAATAAAATTTGACTTTGGTAAATAAATGAATTGTAAGTTAATAATGGAATTTGGAAGTGAATTCTAATTGTTAATAGAATTCGACTTGGATTTGATAATGAATTAAATAAGAAGAGATGTTGTAAAAATAAGAATAAAATAGAATGGGATCGAAGTAGTGATGGGATGAATTGCAAATAAAATTCAAGGGTGATTTGAATAATATTTAATGAAGTTTGCAAGTAAATTGGATATAAGAGAAGTGATGTTATATGAAATAGAAGTGATTATAATAATATGGTTTGAGTTGCAAAACAAAACCCCTAAGTGAATAGAAATAAATTGAGAATGGCCTTGTATTAATAAAATAAATTCGAACATGAATTAAGTATGTAAATTATAAATTTTAAATGGGTTTATTGAGTTAAATAATAAATGGATGAGGTCTGATAGAATAAAAACTAAATCAAAATTATGATTGGAATAAGATTATCAGACTGAACTTAAATTTGGTAGTATATTAATTTAAAGTATAAATGAGATAAGTATGTGTTGGACATTATTTTGGAAATTGTGAAGGTGAATTCAAAATTAAAATTTAAAATGGATGAGTTAACTAAATTTATTGGAAGTTGCTTAAATGAGAATTAAATAGAAGCAAACTTAAGTTTGATGTTGGAATAAATTAAAGAAAATTCACTTAAGTTTAAAATTTATGGAAGTTTGGCTTCGAATAAGAGTGAAAGCCCATTAAATAAAAGCTCGGATTGAATTAATTTGGGAATGGCTAGTAGTATATAGGGATGAAATGTGTCAAGCTAATGAATGGCTGGTGAATAAATTAGAAATGAAATGGAATTAAATATGAAATGAGTTGAAAATTAATTTAAGATAGTTATAAACTAAAATAGATACTTATTTAAGCGAATATCGTCGAAATTGCATAACAATGATCGTCGTTTGGCATAAACAAGAGTGATTAAATTCCTGTGAGTTAATAGGGATTAAATAAAATTGGTTCTGAATCATTTGAAGTGAATATGGCCTTGTTTGGATTATAATAGATGGAATATCAGAAATTGAGTTGTGAACCATTAAAACTTAAATGAATCGACATATGAATTGGTTGAAAACAAATTGAATAAGCTTTAAAATCATACGAATCGCTTATGGGAAGCGTTTAGCACTTGTTGTGTATGTAATACATGTGTTTAGCTATTGAAAGTAAGTGGAATGCGAATAAATTCTCTATATATGGCACTTACATATTTAAATTGAGTAAGTACAGGTACCTGAAGGCCGTATGGCTGGATTTGGGTTGCATTAATTGCTAAAATAAATAAGATGCTTGCTTAAAATGCTAAATAAGGTACGCCTACATAATAAAAATAGGAAATATGAACTGCTTTTGTTTTTCCGACTGGGTGGGTCGATGTATATATATTTATATTTCTTGTCAAATTGTAAAAGCTCCTCCGTACAAAGGAGACTCTGCCAAAATTTTCCAAAAATTTTGGGAGTTAGAAAATTTTGGAAAATTTTTGTTAACAACAAAACAATTTCAAATTGGGAATTAAAGTAAACTTGTAAATGAAACTAATATGAATCATTTATAAATGAAAGATAAAATTTAATATTCAAAATTTAAAGTAAATTGAATTCGTATGAAAGTGGGGAAAACTAATTTAAATAGAAGTGGATATGAAACGTCTTTAAGGAAAGGTATGTAAAGATTTGAAAGGGGCTATGATCGAATGTTATTGCTAAGTAAGTTATGCAGGTATTAAAGGAGAAAGGATAGTTGGATTTGATTCCAAAAGATAAATGTGAATTGCCCGACAAAAAGGTATGCATTTTAAATTTCTAGATGAAATTGGATTGGGTTTTTGATGTAGCCACTTGGCTTTTGTTTTCTTTTGGAATTTGGGAGCCCGTAGAGGCCTTTTGTAGTAGTATCGAGCTAGCCGCGCAAAGGAGACACTGGCAAAAAATTTCGGAAATTTAGAGAGTTAGAAAAATTTTGATAATTCAAAATTGGTATTAAATTGAAACCTAAATGATTGAGCGGAAGGGTAGTGTTTGAAAATGATAGAAGGTTTTGGGAAATTCTTTAAGGGGGAGGAAATTCGGGTTAAATATTGAATTGTGAGTTTTGGAAAAGGTAAACGGGTTTTGAACCATTCTTCCTAAATAGTAATTTCAAGGACGAAATTCTTTTAAGGGGGAAGGAATGTGACGACCCGGAATTTCTAACAATTTAAAATTGAATAGTTAATTGATTTTAAAATATTCAAAAGTTAATTTTAACCTGAATTCAAGATATCAATATTTACTTGGTAATTAAATCATTGAATTATATAGTTTGAATATTGAATCATATAATTTGAAATTGGTAAATTGTTGAATCAGAAATTTCTAAGCCTGTTTAAAATAATTCGAAGGCTTATAAAATTTATAATGAGGATACTGAAGATAATAGAATGGTTGGGATTCAATTTAAAGGTAATTTGTTCAATTTTAAAAATATATCGTCTAAATTGAATTTAAAAATAGTCTTCCGAGGCACAGTCTCGGAATTCGACGAAATCAGTTCCATTGGATCCGTAATAGTTAGTTATTATCGGATTTCAATTTTCGTAACGTTTGGATTTACCGTTTGCTCGTAGGGGTGAGAAACGCGTTGAAATTAAAATCAATAATTTAATATTTTAAATCGATTTATGAAGCTAACTTCCATATATGATTAAATCAGCTTCCGAAACACGATCCATTGTGTTCGGAACGCGGGTAAAACCTTATAAACGTCTGACGGCACGTCTGATTCGAGGTTCGAGATTTCGCGTTATGCGTAACGAGATATTTTCGATATTTAATTTTATAATATCAAACGTATTCAAGAAGCTTCCCCAACCTTTTAATTTACCCCGTCCCCTCTCTATCCTTCAACCGGAATCAATTCTAAAAAAATGGCCGCATTGTTTTTCACCAAATCAAATCGATATTTGTTTTTCGTCCATTCCCCTCGTCTTTCGCTAGATACCGAACTCGTTAAAAAAAAAAGAAAAGAAGGAGGGGTGAAAATCAATGGCCGAAGCCAACTATGCATTCAATTTCGATCTTCAGTTCTTAGAACAAGATGCGGCGACGAAGTCGCGACCCACGGCTAGGGTTTCGCGATGGGTGAGCGTTGTGCTCGAGCGCGGCGGTGCGAGAGGATTGAGGGTGTTGTCGTTTGTCGTGATGGAATGAGGGTCGAACTCGAGCAAGGCGATTTCGCGAGGCGCTGTTGGGCTTTGGGGTCGGGGTGGTTCGTGATTGAGTCGCGATCGATGGTGGAGGTTTCGAAGCTCGGATTCGAGCACGGCGATGCGAAGACATCGGAGGTGGGGGCTCGTCTTCGAGTAGCTGTAGTCAGGAGACAACGAGGTATCTGCAATTAAATTTATTTAATTTAATTAATGAATAAATGTATACATAGGAGGGATTTTATTTTACAGTAAAGGAATTTTAAAATAGTTCTGTTAATATTGTTTAGCACATGTATATAGAAGCTAGAAGAAAATTTTTAAATGTTGTATATTTATATGAAATTAGATTTTTAAAGAACTATAAATTAATTCAAATTATAATAAATTATACAATGTTTATTCAAGGTTTAAAATCATGGGAACAAGCCAGTTTGGGAGGTTTTTCAAACGGCAGAATTTAAGGTGAGTATTCTCACTATGTTAAATTTATATTTAAATTTTAATGGTTAAATTTAAATGATTGGTTGGATGAGTAAATTTATTGGATGTGTGCTAATGATGATGTGACTTTGGTTTGGGTTGGATTTCGAGTTTATTGGGGGTTTACTCGAAGTATTTGGGTTTTTAATTCGTTTAGATTTAAAGTTATAAATAAGAAAAATGTTTTCACTCAAATGTTGTTGAGATTAATGCTTTCTGGTTCGTCAAGTTAGTGGGGTAATTAAAATAGATAATTAATTCAATTAATAAATGGTTTGGGCCGTTAAATTTAGTAGGTAAGAGTTTGGATTATTTAATTAATTAAGGAAGATTTAAGTTCATTTATTAAGTTTAATGAATGTAAAACAATTAATGGATGGTTCGATAGGTTGTTACTTAATGTAATTAATAAAATACAATTACTTTGTGGGATTAACCAAGAGATTAAGTAAGGTAATTAATTAAGGAGGAATTGGATTTATTTAACACAGTAAATAAATGGATAATAAATTGCAGGTTGAGATAATTCGGAAGCGATTAATATTGAGATTGAACTAAAGTAATTAATTTAGATTGGAACAAATTAAAATATAATTGAAAATAATTAATTAATATAATTAACGATGTAATTGAAGATTTGATTAATTAAGATGAATTGATCGGTAATAAGTGACTTAAGGGAAGTTAATTAGTAGAAGTAATTAAGGATCAATTAACTTAATAAAAGTAATAAAGATTACTTAATGATCTTGGTTGGTACTAAGAAATATTGTGAAGTTAATTAAAGATAATTACTTGAATGTAATTGAAAAATAATCAATCCAGAGTGATTAATTAAGTTGAATAATGAAGGGCTGACAAATTAATTGATTTGGAATTAATTAATGTTAATGAAGGAATCTAAAGATTGAGGCTAGAAATTCAACTAGAATCGATTGAATTATTTTAGGAGTGGCCTAAATTGTTATGGACGATTGGATGGTATTAGATGATTTGATGGAGTTGATAACTCCGATATGAAATGTTGTGTATTTCATTTAGATAACTTGAGATATGATGATATGAGATTCAAAGAGACCGAGGTCGGGTATTGGGAAATACCCGTAACCACTTCGAATTTTTATAAATTGATTGGTGAAAACAATAGGCTGAAATGGAATGGTTTAAGTGAATTGGATTAATTAATCTAAGTTTGGAACTTAGAAATTGATATGTGGGAAAAGTGTTGACTATAGTATATTGTGAATTAGTTAAATTGATATAAGTTACCCCGGGTTTATATAAGTTGATTGATTTGGTATTCCATGTTAGTTGAGTTTACACACGCTGGTTTCCAGCCTGACCCGGGTGTTACTTTGGTGTAATGCTCGGGTCGGACCGAGTATTACAGATTTTCAGGTTAGGACGTTCAGGAGCTCAGGAGGCGAGCCGGTGGCAATATCGTATGGAGTTTATCCGCTGTATTTATATTATTGTTTTATCTGAGTCATGATAATTGTATATATATTCAGTGACTGTATATGTGTAAAACTCTGATGTACTAAAATGTTACCGATAGATATAGATTCTTTTGTAAAATGTTATTATTTATTATTATATTTTATCCACTGCGATTGTGAGTTGTTAGGTGTTTCTGTTCTTCTTCTTCTATCTCTTTCTTCTTTTCATAATAATCTGGAATTTTCGGGTTCGAAAATTTCGCGTCGTTACAGATTGAAGCCTGTTCAAAAGCATCTGCATGCAAGTAGTTTTAGTCAGGAAACATGAGCATTCCAATTTCAACAGGCTTGCAACTCAATTTTTAAAAAAGGATCATGCCTGCATTTTTATTCTGCAAATTTCAAAAATGTCAAACAAAGGCTCTGCTTCTTTTAAATAAGAGGTGAGTAACTCTTAAATTTTAAAATTTTAAAATAGGTTGCATGCTAGTATGGTTTGATAAATGAGTATTGTTTGTGTGTTAACCGACATCTTGGCCCGGTTACAAAACGACAGTTGAAGAAATTATCATTAGCACTAGACAAGATTCTGATCAAGAAGAGACTGGAGATGTTAGCAAGTTGTCAGGCCCACAGCAAAGCAAGTGCATTCGGCCTGCCTGGCCTGGTGCGCAGAAGTCACCTACTATGGGCAGTACCTTGTTCCTAAGCCCATGAGGGAAGTCCAACCCATCTCGTCTATAAATAGAAGGGCATGGGCATAATGAAAGGGATCTTTTTCCGGGAACACTGGGGAGACTCTGCCATTTTCTATACTCTCCTCTTTTTAATTCAAACTTGTATTCAAGTGATTGATCTACGGATTGTATCTGTATTCATGTAATTGAGAAAGCAGTAAAGATAAAACTCAAAGTGGACGTAGGCAGTTACGCCGAACCACTATAAATCTGGTGTTCTCGTTTTTGTTGTTCTTTCTGCATTGAATTACGCTATTCTTCTGTTTCGATTTACTCTCTTCATTAATCTCTCTACATAACTCTACTCAAGGGTGTTAGTGACCAATTTTGGTGCTAACATTTTGGTGCTTTCACTGAGAATTGAATTCTTAGCTTGATTCGATCTCATCATCTACTAGTGGATTTCCATAGTCGCGAGATAGATCTAGTTGTTTAATAGAAAACTTCCTATTCTACTCAGATTTGAAAGAAATCTAAAGGAAGCCGACAGCCGTAAGTTGATCAAGTGTTCGTGTTTATGTGAAAGGATTGGATTCACTGATGTATGCAAGATCTAAGGATTGGACGTTGAAGTTTACACTCAAGTTGAATGAAGGCCGACCCTCCACCAAAGGCAATTCAGCCGATCGCCCCAGAAAAGACGTATGCCGATCGCTACAGATAAGGCGTATGCCCCTCTATGTCGATCCATGCCTCCAGGCCGAACCATACCTCTATGCCGATCCATGCCTCCAGGCTGATCCATACCTCCAGGCCGATCCACACCTCCAGGCTGAGCCGCATTCATATGCCGAATGACACCCAGAAATGCCGAGCGGCATTCGTACGCCGAACGACATTTAGGCCGAGCGGTATTCCTATGCCGAACGACATTTAGGCCAAACAGGACCCAGGCCGAACAGGATTTAGGCCGAACAGGATTTAGGCCGAACAGGATGTAGGTTGAACATGATTTAGGCCGAACAGGATCCAGGCCGAACAGGATAGACCGAACATGATTTAGGCCTAAAAGGATTTAGGCCGAACATGAATTAGGCCGAACAGAAATTTGGCCAAGCAGAAATTTGGCCGAACAGAAATTTGGCCGAGCAGAAATTTGGCCGAACAGAAAGAAGGCCGAACATAATTTTGGCTGAACAGAAATTTGGCCGAACAGAAAGAAGGCCGAACAGAATTTAGGCCGAATAGAATTTAGGCCGAGCAGATAGAAGGCCGAACAGAAGATAGGCCAAACAGAACCGATGCCGAACGCTCATGAATGCCGAGCGCTCTCTAATGCCAAACGCTCTGGAGTGCCGGGCGTTCTTGAATGCCGAACAGTGTGGAATGCCGGACAATCTTGTATGCCGAGCAACTTTGTCATGCCAATCGAAACTTAAATTACACCGGTCTCTTATACGACCCCTATTTTCAAACAAAGGAGCATTCTATCTACTTCCCTTACCTCCCCTGATCGACCAGGGCATAGAGGATCTAGCGACGTCTTCTGAAAGGCAACAAGGGAACGGACAAACAACCGCTACTCGAACGATACTCTCAAAGGGATATCATATTGATCACCCTTGAGGAGAATCGACCTCCATATATATTTTGGCAGCCAGTCAGCTGGAGAGCCTCCTTCGACCATAGATCATTTCTATGACAAAAATGAATCTAAACAAAAGTGTGAAGCAGCAGAACAGACTAAGAAAAATAACAATGAAGGCCCGTTGGCTACGGATGCAAATCCCAGTAGCCAAAACAAGACCTCAAAATTTGGCTCATATGCTCTTTGAAAGATTCAATTGACAACCTCTACTTGAAGACTCACGACTCGAAGGGGTATTGGAAACCAACCTCGAGAGAGTACACCGAAGTCTAAAGAAAATCAAGGGAATGTTGTATATTCCCAGATGCTCACTGATCCTAACACGGACGATTACAAACACCTCTGAGGTGTGATCGAAAAGCCGATCTGGATAGGAACGCTTCAATAGTATGTACAAGTCCTACAGAATGGCGGGCAGCGAACATCCGATGCCTACTAATAAAAGGCTATGATTATCAATTGGACCGCTGACGGCCAACATCCCTTTGAAAGGAGCCAGGGGCAAAGTCGAATAGCGAGCACACGATGCTGCTTCACTTATCAATGAGATTTATCCTAATCTTCTTTGAATTATTTCCAAATCTATTTCTATTTTATTTGTTCTATGAACTACGGATAACTTGAACTAAACTACTTTCAAAACAATGTCGGTGACCAGGTACTCGGATTTGGTCGCCAACCAATCCATGCAGACCATGATCGGACATATGGAGCTATATCTAGATGAGCATAATTCAATCGCTTATCATCAATCATGTGCCTTTGATTTGGGTCTATGGACTAGATATTGAAAAGCTCATCACGATCAGAGATCAATGCAAAGTGAGCAGGACTGACCTCACATTCATCGACCTCCACATTTGACTGGGGGGCCAAGCAAGGTTTGGAATGAGTATGCCTCGATCATCCACTCAAATCGAGTCACAGAACGAAGTTCGATAAAATACAGATGCCCCTCCTAAGCTCGGTGACGCCGGGATCTGTCTAGAGTTGACGTGATTTAATCATCTACACATCAAATCCAACCTTCAACACAAAAGGTTGTTCGAAGGCCCGACTTGAAATAGTTGTGGTGGACTGCCTACTCATTAACCATCGCTATTAATGCATAGCACGGCTTCACCTTGGAACATATACCTTCTTCCTTGACTTGATTGGAAGAGCTATAATCACCAAGCGGACGAGAATCGATCGTCCATTTTCCAAATTCCATCCCTCATGCTGGGGGCAGAATCCCATTCCATGAGCAAACGTGGTTCGATTGTTCATTCGACAACATTAGCCTCGATACGGTAGATGAATACAAATTAAAGAGTGGAAATACGACTGCTCTCGACTTAAACCTCCAAGTCCCAGAGCGCGGACTGGAGTAGTCTAAAGTCCCCAGAGTGCGGACTCGAGTATAAACGACTTAAACCTCCAAGTCCCCAAAGCGCGGACTGGAGTACTCTAAGTCCCCAGAGTGCGGACTCGAGTATAAACGACTTAAACCTCCAAGTCCCCAGAGTGCGGACTGGAGTACTCTAAGTCCCCAGAGTGCGGACTCGAGTATAAACGACTTAAACCTCAAAGTCCCTAGAGCGCGGACTGGAGTACTCTAAGTCCCCAGAGTGCGGACTCGAGTATAAACGACTTAAACCTCCAAGTCTCCAGAGCGCGGACTGGAGTACTCTAAGTCCCCAGAGTGCGGACTCGAGTATAAACGACTTAAACCTCCAAGTCCCCAGAGCGCGGACTGGAGTACTCTAAGTCCCCAGAGTGCGGACTCGAGTATAAACGACTTGAACCTCCAAGTCCCCAGAGCGTGGACTGGAGTACTCTAAGTCCCCAGAGTGCGGGCTCGAGTATAAACCACTTGAATCTCTAACTCCCCATAGCGCAGACTCGAATATAAGCGATTCGGATCTCCAAGTTCCATGAATATGAACTATGACACAGATGACTTGAATTTGTCAAATCCCTGACATACGGGCTAGAAAGTATTCTAAGTGCTCGAAGCACAGAATGGAAGTTCAACAACTCCTGAAGAGTTTCAGAATTATATGAAGATGGACCGAGAAGTCTATGTTACTCACAACTGCTTGGATTAAAATCACAGTCACAAAGAAAACTGAATAATAAGAGTCTTTTGTGAGACGGAAAAAGGAACTAAACTTTATTCACAAATAAGCTCCTATTACAACCCCTCCAAAGTTCGGAGTCGACATTCTATTTACAAGGACTAAGGAAATAAATAAAAATAATTACATGACTTAAACTAACTCTCGTTGAACGAGGATAGTAATAACTTCTTGTGCTTCTTCAACTCCTTTCCAGACGGCTCCTCTCTAGAGCATTTACCCTTGGTACTCTTCTTTGATAGAGGGGTAGCAACTGAAGAAGCACGGGGAACTTCCATGGGCTTGGACCCGCCAGGAAGGATGACCTTCAACGGCTTGTTCAAAGGATCGTCCAAGTCCACAACTCGGGGTTCGACTTTGACCTTGAACGTCTCCTCCTTCTCTTTCTCGAGCCGCTCTTTCATGCTCAATTCGGATGTGCGCTCAAAGGTGCCTGTAATTTCTACTTCATAACCCCCGTCGGTAGGAGGGGAGGTTCCGGACTTGCCTTCATCAAGCGCTCCGATCACCTGAGCACGGACGGAACTACTCTAAGTCCCCAGAGTGTAGACTAGAGTATAAACGACTTAAACCTCCAAGTTCCCAAAGTCCGGACTGGAGTACTCTAAGTCCCCAGAGTGCGGGCTCGAGTATAAACGACTCAAAAACCTCTATGTCTCCAGAGTGCGGATTAGAGTGCTCTAAGTCCCCTGAGTGTGGACTAGAGTATAAACGGCTTTAAAAACCTCTACATCCCCAGAGTGCGGACTACGATACTCTCAGTCCCCAGAGCATGGACTAGATTATAGAAGACTTGAGAAAAATCTCTAAATCCCAGAAGTGGACTAGATTACTCTAAGTTCCCAGAATGCGAACTGGAGTATAAACAAGTTGACGAAAATCTTTGCGTCTCGAACTGTGGACTAAAGCATAAACCGTTCGACAAATCTCTAAGTCCCCGAAGCGTGGACCGAAGCATGAACACAAATTGGGCGCGAGTCAACCAGGGGGAGAATAACGCTAAGTCACCAGAATGCAGAGTGGTGTATAAACATCGATAAATAGACGAGTGGGTTCCGACCATCGATAAATAGACGAGTGGGTTCCGACCATTCTCTATTCCGCAAACTTCGGCGTGGAATCGACCGAAGGATTATTAACTCGCTAAGGATGGAGTTCGACCATCCAACTAGTGGCCTGGCCAAATCAATGCTGGGAGCAGAAGTAGAAATCTCTAAAAGATGAATACAACAGCTCACCATAGCTCTAGCTTGCGTTCTTTACAACTTAAGGCAATGACTACAGGGAGGCCTCAATACATAACCAATTGAAACAACATCCAAAGCTATGGGCAACCGACTATATCATACCTCGGATCGAGGGCTAATACCGATCCACACCAAGCACATACGAATGTGATTCGGATGTTCCTTGAAAAAATATGACCTCCAGAGTGTGGAAAGGACAGTAAACCATGACGACTTGGTCAAAAAATTCTCCAGCACCCTCCTTCGATCCGTCAGGAGGAGTATGAAGCTGGATGAGCATGACCTGACCGCATTTACACCAACTTTACCCCGAGATCTGATTACGGGACATGAACCAAAATGGACGTGGCTGACCGTCCAGTGTCAAAATTATGTCTTGAAAATGACGAGGCATTGAAGTATTCCTCTTGGAATGAAAAACCACAATACAATACAGGATAGGTGAGACTTAGCCTCCCACCGACTGACCTGATCCCACGATTCAACGGGAAAAAGAGTCAAGCTAAAGTGGGCGTGGTTGGCCTTCCTACTTATCAGTATATGCCCTAGTCCTGGGGGCACGAGCGAGAAGCAAGATGAATGCGAACCGACTATTCACCTATCAACTCTATGTCTTTGGAGTTTAGGTGAGAATATAAACATAGCTAGGGCGAGACTCAACCGTCCATGCAGTACATTTATCAACCCGAGACTGGGAGAAGACGCATGGTCATCCAAAGACTGGCTACGATAGCTCAGTATTGAAACTTATATATAGTGCTTACAGCTACTCAAGGCTACGACCGAAAGGATGCCTAGAGATAGAACTGTTAAATCGATACCTTAGCTCATGGGCAATTGAGTTTCACTCCAACCCGAAGGACGGGTAAAGGGTCATGAATACATTGAATAGGAAGTGCGTTACTCGAATATACAAGCAAATTCAAACTCATAGCAAGATCCAGCTATACGGTTGCACGCCACTCAAGACTGACCCTTACTCGACATTTCCTTCAATGCGCTTTTAAGCCTGATCTTTGACCATTTGATGATAATCTATTAGAGCCTTCAGAGCCCTTTACTATTAGACTTAATAACTCACGACAAGACTCTAGGATTCGACCAGAGTAACCATCAACATTGGCCGTCCCAACCATATTTCACATTGAATGTTATGAAAAATAGTTACATCTGAACTCAAAGAATCTGGGATGGCACCTGCTAAGTTGACGGTCGACATTACAGCCAGCCATAGCGACCCTTTCCGGGTGCTGAGTATCGAATCACAGCTCAAGGCAACGATGATAAAAGAATTAGTTGGATTTTTATGAATAAACGATGATATGTTCCCTTGGACCCATTTTGACATGCATGTGTGATTTCACTAACTATCGCGAGCCATGCATTGGATATCAACTCGAAGCGACAAAAGCTAGGACAATATCTATTGATTTCATCATGAAAGCTCCACTCTTACTTTTAGGCTCACCCCATCAACGTCTTGCCTACCAGCCGTTGCGACAGGGCATACAATGACCTGAGACTTCTGAAAGACTACTTAAATAGAATATCAGACTAAGCTAATTCGATATCACTTGCTTCCCTCGAAGGGCTATCCAAGGACGGAAACTAGCAGACTTCATTGCTGAATCCACTGTGTCAGACGACAAATAACAAAGCCAAGTATGAAACATTGATTGCCGGCTTAAGACTCATCAAAGAACTGGGAGTAAGATCGGTTGAAATCTTTTGCGACTCGCAACTGGTGGTGTACCAAGTACGGGGAGACTACCAAGCAAGGGGGCAGAGACTTGCCCCGTATTTGGTCCAAGTTCAGGAGCTTCTAGCGAATCTCGAGTATTATGATATTTCACATGTCCCGCGTGAGCAAAACAGAGCTGCCGATTCATTGGCAATATTTGCAAGCAATGGCGATGCGCAGCAGATGGGATTGTTTCCTGTTGAAACCTCACATGCTCCGAGTATGAATATGATGGAGGTAGATTTCGTGTTAGAAACCGAAATCGATAAGGAATCATGGATGACCCCAGTTAAGCAATATTTACTACATGGGGTCTTACCCGAAAGAAGGAGCAAAAGGCGACAAGTCATTCGTAAGGCTTCGCGATATGTAATGGAGAACGGAATAATGTATCGAAGGGGACCCTCAACCCCCTTACTCCAGTGCATAGCCCATGATGAGATAAAACGAGTCCTGAAGGAAGTCTATGAAGAAGAATGTGCTATAGCATCAAGGGGAAAACCATGATAAAAAAAATACTCTGCTATAAGCATTACCGGCCAACTATCAATCCAGATGTGGTTGATCATGCTAGACAATGCGACGAGTGCAAGATGTTTGCAAAAAATCCGGGAACCCCGCCGATGGAAATTATTCAAATGGCTAGTCCATAGCCATTTGCCATTTGGGGGCACTGAAATCATCTTCTTGCCGATCCGAAAGGTGGTGCGATATACACCATCATAGCAGTTGATTACTTCACCAAATGGGCAGATAAAGAACTCCTAACCACGACCAAGAAGAAGAAAATAATCAACTTCTTTATCCGTAACGTCATCTGTCCTTATGACCTTCCATGATCCATTATAACTGCAGATGGACGGGTTGAAGCTACGAACAAAATCATAGAGTCTGTACTGAAGAGAGGTTTGGAAAACTCCTCAAGTGGTTGATTGCAACCCTTATTTCATAGAAAATACAAACAAGGAATCGCGATTGAATTGCAATTAAACCAGATGGAGTTGGCGATGACTTATGAGCATATAAAACGCATCCGAGCCAATGGCAAGAACATGTACCCGAACGTGCATGTGTACATCCGAAAAAGTTCGACTTCTTGAAATCAACAGAAATTGAATTCTCACTAAGGGTTATTAAGAAAAGACTGGATCAGATGGCCGAAGCTTACTAGCTCTGTAGAATCAGACAAGGATGGCCACTGATGAACTACAACCCTGGATTTATAATATTGGGAATCGACCAAGCATCACGATGACCAAAGAAGGATACAACTCCTTGGAAGGAGAAATTGGAGGATAATGACTACTCAAGAAACATGATGGATTTCTTTCTGAAGACAAGGAATACTCGCTGATTCAAAGCGTGTCGTGTTGCTTCACACGACACACTTTGGGGGGCAAATGTTAACCGACGTCTTGGCCCGGTTACAAAACGACAGTTGAAGAAATTATCATTAGCACTAGACAAGATTCTGATCAAGAAGAGACTGGAGGTGTTAGCAAGTTGTCAGGCCCACAGCAAAGCAAAAGCATTCGGCATGCCTGGCCTGGTGCGCAGAAGTCACCTACTATGGGCAGTACCTTGTTCCTAAGCCCATGAGGGAAGTCCAACCCATCTCGTCTATAAATAGAAGGGCAGGGGCATAATGAAAGGGATCTTTTTCCGGGAACACTGGGGAGACTCTGCCATTTTCTATACTCTCCTCTTTTTAATTCAAACTTATATTCAAGTGATTGATCTACGGATTGTATCTGTATTCATGTAATTGAGAAAGCAATAAAGATAAAACTCAAAGTGGACGTAGGCAGTTACGCCGAACCACTATAAATCTGGTGTTCTCGTTTTTGTTGTTCTTTCTGCATTGAATTACGCTATTCTTCTGTTTTGATTTACTCTCTTCATTAATCTCTCTACATAACTCTACTCAAGGGTGTTAGTGTCCAATTTTGGTGCTAACATTGTGTATTTTTGAAAATCTGATGTGAAGATGTTATGTGTGCATGTTGTTACTTAATTGCCTGTTCTGTTTTTGATTTTCCTAGCATAAAACTCTATTTATAACACTTATCTTTTTAATTCGGTTTCTGATAGGACTAGATTTATAAAGTAAGGTTGTTGATTATCTTAAGTTAACTTTTAAAAAAAATTTAAGTAAGCTAAAAAAATAGTTATTGTCTCTGGAATTACAGAGAACATCAGTACATGATAATTTTTAACCAAAATTAAAATATGTTAATCTTGTAATTCAGTTTCATAAATCGAAAACATTAACTAATAACTTGATTTTTAGATCAAGAATTAGGATTTTAGGGTGTTAGATGAAGTTGCAGTTGGGTTTTTAACTGACATGGAATTTTAGCAAATTCTGTTGATTCATGAATTGAGAAGTCTTGGGTTTCTTCTGAGTGATGGAGAAGGTATAGGTGATGCTCAGAAAAATCATGGATGGGGTTAAAACTTATCAGAGAGGATGGAGTTTTGAATTTTATTTTTAAACCCTAGTTTTGATGGGTTTTAAGAAATGGGTCATTTCGATCTGAATAAGTGACTGAGTGCTATGATGTTTTGGGATTTGGTAGATGGTGTGTGGTTGAGGATAAGGCCGGAGGGGTTGAACATCTGGTGGTCGGAGCGGCGAAGACTCGCCGTTGACAGGTTTTGAAGAAAGCCGGATTTTTGCTGTTTCCAGGTTAGGGTAGTTAGCTCATTTTTGATTTGAGCTACTGCGGTGGTTTCTGGGGTTCGTGTTCGAGTTTAGAGGTGATCACTGATGGGTAGGAGCGTTGGTGAATGGCCGGTGATGGCCGGAGCCACGGTGCACGTGCACCGTGCAGCTGAAGTTCAGGTGAGTGTGTTAGTAGGGTGCAGTTTTTGACTCGGGAATGACTCGAGCTATTCGAGTTTTTAACTCGAAGCAAAGGATGGAATTACTCGAAGAGATATTGGGAAGTCTTGGGTTTCAGGTGATGTTACAGGTTTGACAAACCTGTACCCAGTTTGTTTTAATTTTTAGGACCTGAAGTTTAAAAAAATGGTTTTAAACCTAGTTTAAATTCAGGTTTGAATTTTGAAACTCAGATTTAAATTTAAAACCTCAAATTTTAAATAAAAATAAAGTTTTAAAATTTTAACTTAATTAACCACTTTATTTTGTTAAGAGTGGTTAGAACTTTTTAAAAATGAAGTTCTTGTTAGAATAGGAGCAAGTTTAAATGAAGTTTAAATCTGGAAATTTAGAAAATGAATTTCAGTTTTTGAAATTAAAAAAAGGTTTAAATTTGAAAGATTTTAACAAAATGTAAATTTAAATTTTTGAAATTTTGAAGTGAATTTAGTTTTCAAAATTTTTACGAAATTTAAATTCTAAGACAAACACTTGTTTGACTTGCAATTTAAAAAGTTTTAAATTGTTTAAACTTTGATAAGTTTAAATTATTCTTATCTTAAATCATATATTTAAAATGATATTTAAAAGTAAGTTCAAAAGAAAATTTGTTTTCAAATAAATTTGTTTTTAAACAAAATTTAGAAATGTTTTATTTTAAATTAATTAAGACTAATGTTTTGAAATTAATTTAATTAATGGAGTAATTAAGGAATGGTTAATTAATTTAATTAATTAATGATTTGAAATTAATGAATATTGATTAATGATTAATCAATTTAAAATTAGGAACATTAATTAGATTTTTAAATTAATGATTAAGGAATTATTAATTAAGTAATTAAGTTTTAATCAAGGATAATTAGTTAAATAATTAAGGATTAATTAAGTGACAATTAACACTTAATTGAATAATTAGACTTTAATTAACGGATAATTAAAGATAATTTAATTTGTAATTAATCTAAGTAAATTACTTAATGAAAATAATTAGAGGATGGTTAATGAAGGTCATTAACCAGGATTATTTAATAATTAATTAATGCGGTTAATTTTTATAATTAATTAGATTAATTAATTTAATAATAATCATTTGTCAATTGTTGAGTATAATTACTTAATGAAGTAATTAAGAAACTAATTACTTAATGTAATTAATTTAGCTTAATGTGATTGTTTATTTTAATTAATTAAGTTTAATTAAATTTTAAACACTTGGGTTTCGAAGATAATTACTGTATGAAATAAATGGATTGGAAAATTACTTGGTGAAGTAATTGATTTAATAATTACAGGTTGTAATTAATTGAAGATGTTTAAGAATGAACTAATTTGGAATGTAATTACTTAGTAATTAATTAAGAAATTAATTAAGGGATAATTAATTTGGTTTAATAAAGTAATTAAGTTTGTTAATTACTAAATGTAATTAATCTGGGAGATTAATAATTATGAGTTAATTACTCAAGGTAATTAATTTAGGAAGATAATCTATTTAAATATAATTAAGGATCATTAATTATTATAATTAATGATGTAATTAAAAGTTGATTAATTATGATTAATTAATCAATGATAAGTAATTGAAGGTAATTAATTAATGTAATCAATTAAGGATTAATGTAATTAATTATCGTTAATTAATTAATTGAAGTAATTAAATGTTAATTACTGTTTGGTTGAGAATAATTAATTTGTGAAATTAATTAAGTATAATTACATGAATGTAATTAAGGAAAATTAATCAGGGATGATTAATTAAGGTGATTAATAATGAATGATTAATTGATTGTAATCAATTAAATGGTTGAGTAAGCAAGATATATTGATGAAGTAATTAATTTAATTTATTTTAAATTAATTAAAGATAAAGTAATTAATTTAATTCATTTTAAATTAATTAGAGATGGAGATAGTTAATTTAATTCATTTTAAATTAATTATAGATGTGGTATGAGTAAATCTTTGCTTATGTATGAATGGGTGACATTGATTGTCTTGGATGCTTTGTGATCTCAGTAATGGGATAAGTAATATTGTGTAGTATGAATGCTTGGTTGCATTGTGATGATAATATAGATTATCTATTGTGATGATAATATAGATTATCTATTGTGATGATGATATGGATTACTTATTTTGATATGGATCATCTGTTTATCTGATAATGTTGATTATCAATTGTGATTTATGAGTTATCTATCTGTGTATCTAGATAATTGAATTGTTTTAAATCTTAAAACAACTTGGACCTAAAAGACACGCTTTGGATTTCGATGAGACCGGGATTGGGTTTCCATATTTGGATATCTGAAAACCACATCGATTCCAATTAAACGTTAGGTCGTGAATCCAAGTAGAGCTTTGTGAAGACTCGAGGTGTAAGGACTATTCGTCAATATAACTCTTGGGGTGATTCCGTGATGAGTTTGACGGAAATAGTACTTACAGGTTCGAGATGGTGGTTCAGAGTGCAAGGGTTATCGTCGTTAACTCTAAGGGTGATTCCAAAATTAGTGTAACGAGATAATGCCTTCGGTTTCGTTCGAACCCGGAACGAACTTGTATGGATTGAATGCTTTCAGAACATCATTAGGTGGACGATGAGCATTCTAAGTGATGTGTTCACTAAAGGTGATCGTAGCCTCAAGCCACATCAACCGGGAATGGCTAAAATAGGGGAGGTGCAGCAAGGCTTCGTGGGTAGCCCCCACTTGAGAGTGAGATTTACCCCTATCTAAAGGCTCCTTTATATTCGGCTGTGTGGGCGGTTGCTAGCTACAACCGCGGGGTTGTCTTGTTCGGAACTGTTTAGTAAGGAATGGTTCCGGCCTTGTGTTGCAGGGGAGCGGACGTACTCCTCGGTACGTTGATCTAGGCCACGTACTGTGACGGGCGGTACCCCAGTAGCCCTGCCATTGTATGGAATCCAAAATCCAATAAGTGCCAACGGTTTTGATTGTATTACCCACTTTTGTGGCTAGTAGCTGGAATTTAATAGATGCAACAATTTTGGCTATTTCATATTTATTTGAAAACCCTAGACCTATTATAATATCACCGGATTTCCTATCAAATGTTTTGGTTAGCGTAAGGTAAAAACTTTTCCATGTTTATGTGTGGGAAGTCTTACGTGATACCTTTCTTTTTAAAAGGTTGTTGATAGTTAAGAAATCTTAACCTGTTACTCACATCAGACCCATGTCTGGCCCAGAGTTTATTCTATTTTTCTTAAACTCTTGGGTACTCAAATTTTTACGAGTAGCCAATGGATTCAGGTTAGCTTTGACAAATTATGGAGGAGCAAATGGAGCAGAAGGCTTCTACGTGTAGATATGTAGTATTCTGCTGTGTAGTTTTCTCTGAGTTGTTTCTTGTAATGTATTGAGTTGTATAACTAGATAGGTGTTTATAACTGTCTAGTATGTGATGTATATCTGTGTAACTCTGATAGTGGTTGTAAACTATGTAATGTTTATGTTATTAATATAATTTATTCGTTCCGCAATTTAGATTCTGATGTTGTTTCTTTCTTCTCTTCTTTCTTTTCTCTTTCTATCCCTTTCTTCCTTAAAAATGATGTGATTTTCAGTGGTAAGAAAGTCGGGTCGTTTCACTTGGTATAAGAGCATTAGGTTGAGTGAATACCTAGGCTCTGTAGTGGTGACTTTCTTGAGAGAGCGTATTTGTAATTTTAAATATATAAATATATTTATTTCTACCTATCTGTTGGGTTACCTGTTCAGGTTTTCCAATATAAGTCATAAAGGTAGATGGGGTAGTGGTGTGTGTAACACGACTATCATATGTTGGAGTTTGAATGTTTGAGGTTGGAAGTGTATCTGTCGAGATTGTAGACCTAATACCGTCTCGAGTGAGTTCTGTAGTAATGAAGGATTTCATTGATCTCTGAAGGAAACCTATTAAGGTTCGGAGTTATTTTTGAAGTCGAATGAGTAGAGTTTGGATCTGTTGGTTGGCAGAAGCAAGTGATGGTATTTTGATACCTCGGGGAATAGTAGCTGTGTGATGAGATGCAGTGACTATGGATGTTTCCGAAGATGTTTTCTTTGGAACATGTTTAAGGAAGTGAGTCTGCTTCGGTGTTGTGGTTGAGTTCAGCATGGTGTTTCTGTTGATGTGAGATCTGAGTTTCTCGAAGAGCTTTGATTTGGAATTCTTTGGCATCTGTGGCAGCAGTGCGGCTTGGAGTGTTCTCGGTGTTGGCAAGAGATCTTCTGGCTTAGCAGTTTTTTTGGAGTGGAGTTCAGAAGCAGTTAAGTGGACCCGTTTCTTCAATGGGTTGGCTAGTTGAGTGTAAGCTGTTCTGTTTGGTTAAGGGAGAACAGTTTTCCTTGGATTTGGTTTGGTAAATCGCAAAGTGACTTGCGATTGTTTGAGTGTTCTCTTGGGTTATCCGAGTTTTTCTGGATGTCTTCAGAGAAGCCAGAGTTTTGTCTGCATCTGGAGATTGAGTTTACTTATCGTCTAGGATTTCAGGAGTGGTACCGATGGTTCAGCTTTATAGAAGAGGGGTTCCTAAAGATTGAGTTGGTGCAGCAGCTCAGAGTTTTGGAGGAACTTCTGAATGTTTCTTATGGATCTGTTGAACCATATCTCTGGGATGTGTTGTTGAGTTGTGCTCGTGTTCTTCTTCAGCATTCTCTTCTACGTTGGATCAGAGTTGTGCAGCGGAAGCAGTTTGGAAGTGTATTTTCTTTTCTTTCTGGACAGAAGAAGTTGTTGTCTTCTGAGGTTGAGGAGTTGAGTTTGAGTTTTTGGTTCTGGTTGATCTTCAGGAGATCATTTTGTTGAGTTGATTGGTCTAGTTTGTTTCTAGAGGCATCAGAGAAGGTTGAGCTGATCAGTAAGGTTGTAGACATCCCAGGATCATCTGAAGAGTTTTGTGGATTTGGGATGGAGAAATTTGGATTCTGAAGTTGAAGATTTAATTTTGGATAAGTTTTCTCCGATCGAAATGGGGCTATAAAATTGAGTAAGGCTGGAAGTTAGCTCTGAAGTGTTTTGGATCTTTCTGTGATCTTGTGAGAATAAGTAATTGATCTACATGATTGGATTGCCAGTTTGGATAACTGGGATTCGATGAGTTTCACGTATCTTTGAAGGAATACGTGTATGATCTATCTCTGGTTGTGGAACCAACAGTTCTGGAGTTTTGGTTGTTGAGTCAGACTCGTCTGTAATCTGATTTTTTCTCTAGTGTTATAGATATAGATGAATAGAAGCTTTGTAGCTTCATAGTATTGATTGTTTAGATTCTCTAGAGCGAGTATCCCGGTATATATATACTTGGGGAAACTCGGGAAGATTCTATCCAGAATTTGTCTGGATAATTAGATTTGTTTGATTGGTTGAATTGGTTGCTATGGTTGTTAGCATATGTTTGATATTTGCTTGTGTTTCAAAATTAAATCTTTAATGAGATTATTAAATTACATTTGTTTTAAATTTCAGGGACGAAATTCTTTTAAGGGGGCGGATTGTAATATCTCGGAATTTTTAACAATATCAATTTAATAATCTGTGTAAGAATTAAATTGATATTGATATTTTGTTGATAATAATTCAAACAGATTTAATAATCTTCTTCAATAATCATTTAATTGGTTATTTTATCTTTTAAAAATAATAAACCGGTTTCTATTTACAATATAAATATGTGTTTTATATTTTAAATAGAATAGCATTGTTTTAATTTTAATAAATAAAGCATATTTTTCTAATTCTAATATTTGTAGTAATTTGAAAATTTGTTTTTATTTAATATTAGCTTTTCAAAGTTAAATAAATAAATCTTGGTTTAAACTTAATAAGTGAATCATGTTTTAAAAATTCTAATATATACATTTTAGTTTGGAAATTTTGATTTAAATTAGTATTGAGTTTTTAAAACTATTTAATAAATAAATATATGATTTTAAATTTTATAAGAAAAATATTAAATGTTTAAAATGATTTGGCTTGAGTTTTAAATTTAGAATGAATTAACAAAAAGTTTTATTGCTTAATAAAATAGATAATTTATTAATAAAAATATAATTTCTTTTAAAATGATTTTAATTTAATAATAAGATATTTATAAAAACAATATTAATAGTGTATTGTCTTTATAAATAGATTTTGAATAAAATTTGCAATTGTTATTTCAAATTAAATTTATATACATAACTTGATTTGAAAATAATTGATTTTGAATTTAAAATTCCAAAGTATAAATCTTAATTGTTTTAACTTTTATATGTATAGGTTTTATTTATAAACATGGTTTGTTTTTATTTCTTTTTATAAATTTATATTCATATTTAATATTAACTAACAAATTAAAAATAGGCTTAATATACATATTAACTTGTAAATTAAATATTAATTACTCTAAATAAGACAAGTGTTGCATTCTTAAGCATTAATTTAACAAATGTTAGAAAGATAAACATTCAATTTGACAAATGTTGTAATTTTAACAAGTGTCAAATTGTTTTATTTTATTTTTTTCTTTTATTTAATAAAATCTGAAAATTCATCTATATAAACTTGCATTTTCATTCATACTTGTTTTCTTCATTTCCTAATCAAAGAACTTCATTTTGTTTATTTCTTAAATCAAACTCTTTATATCTAAAATCAGTAACTCCTCTTCAAAAGTTCTGCATATTCAATTCCTGTACAAGTTTAAAATCAGTAAACTCTTCAAAACATCTCCATATCAAAACTCCTCATCAAAATCAAATCTGTAAACAAATCATGATCAATACCATTTCACAAATCTGCACTTCCTCAAAATCAAAAGGTCTACATTCTTTTTTATAAAACTTGGAAATGAAATAAACTCTGCATGCACCTGGAAATGAACAAGTCTGCATCTTCTCTCTGCACAACCTCAAATTGAAGCCTGATTGAAGCCTGTTCAAAAGTATCTGCATGCAAGTAGTTTTAGTCAGGAAACATGAGCATTCCAATTTCAACAGGCTTGCAACTCAATTTTTAAAAAAGGATCATGCCAGCATTTTTATTCTGCAAATTTCAAAAAGGTCAAACAGAGGCTCTGCTTCTTTTAAATAAGAGGTGAGTAACTTTTAAATTTTAAAATTTTAGAATAGGTTGCATGCTAGTATGGTTTGATAAATGAGTATTGTTTGTGTATTTTTGAAAATCTGATGTGAAGATGTTATGTGTGCATGTTGTTACTTAATTGCCTGTTTTGTTTTTGATTTTCCTGGCATAAAACTCTATTTATAACACTTATCTTTTTAATTCAGTTTCTGATAGGATTATATTTATAAAGTAAGGTTGTTGATTATCTTAAGTTAACTTTTAAAAAAAAATTAAGTAAGCTAAAAAAATAGTTATTGTCTTTGGAATTACATTGAACATCAGTACATGATAATTTTTAACCAAAATTAAAATATGTTAATCTTGTAATTCAGTTTCATAAATCTAAAACATTAACTATAACTTGATTTTTAGATCAAGAATTAGGATTTTAGGGTGTTAGATGAAGTTGCAGTTGGGTTTTTAACTGACATGGAATTTTTAGCAAATTCTATTGATTCATGAATTGAGAAGTCTTGGGTTTCTTCTGAGTGATGGAGAAGGTATAGGTGATGCTCAGAAAAATCATGGATGGGGTTAAAACTTATCAGAGAGGATGCAGTTTTGAATTTTATTTTTAAACCCTAGTTTTGATGGGTTTTAAGAAATAGGTCATTTCGATCTGAATAAGTGACTGAGTGCTATGATGTTTTGGGATTTGGTAGATGGTGTGTGGTTGAGGATAAGGCCGGAGGGGTTGAACATCTGGTGGTCGGAGCGGCGAAGACTCGTCGTTGACAGGTTTTGAAGAAAGCCGGATTTTTGCTGTTTCCAGGTTAGGGTAGTTAGCTCGTTTTTGGTTTGAGCTACTGCGGTGGTTTCTGGGGTTCGTGTTCGAGTTTAGAGGTGATCACTGATGGGTAGGAGCGTTGGTGAATGGCCGGTGATGGCCGGAGCCACGGTGCACGTGCACCGTGTAGTTGAAGTTCAGGTGAGTGTGTTAGTAGGGTGCAGTTTTTGACTCGGGAATGACTCGAGCTATTCGAGTTTTTAACTCGAAGTAAAGGATGGAATTACTCGAAGAGATATTGGGAAGTCTTGGGTTTCAGGTGATGTTACAGGTTTGACAAACCTGAACCCAGTTTGTTTTAATTTTTAGGACCTGAAGTTTAAAAAAAATGGTTTTAAACCTAATTTAAATTCAGGTTTGAATTTTGAAACTCAGATTTAAATTTAAAACCTCAGATTTTAAATAAAAATAAAGTTTTAAAATTTTAACTTAATTAACTACTTTATTTTGTTAAGAGTAGTTTGAACTTTTTAAAAATGAAGTTCTTGTTAGAATAGGAGCAAGTTTAAATGAAGTTTAAATTTGGAAATTTAGAAAATGAATTTCAGTTTTTGAAATTAAAAGAAGGTTTAAATTTGAAAGATTTTAACAAAATGTAAATTGAAAATTTTGAAATTTTGAAGTGAATTTAGTTTTCAAAATTTTTATGAAATTTAAATTCTAAGACAAACACTTGTTTGACTTGCAATTTAAAAGGTTTTAAATTGTTTGAACTTTGATAAGTTTAAATTATTCTTATTTTAAATCATATATTTAAAATGAAATTTAAAAGTAAGTTCAAAAGAAAATTTGTTTTTAAACAAAATTTAGAAATGTTTTATTTTAAATTAATTAAGATTAATGTTTTGAAATTAATTTAATTAATGGAGTAATTAAGGAATGGTTAATTAATTTAATTGATTAATGATTTGAAATTAATGAATAATGATCAATGATTAATCAATTTATAATTAGGATCATTAATTAGATTTTGAAATTAATGATTAAGGTATTATTAATTAAGTAATTAAGTTTTAATCAAGGATAATTAGTTAAATAATTAAGAATTAATTAAGTGACAATTAAAATTTAATTGAATAATTAGACTTTAATTAATGGATAATTAAAGATAATTTAAGTTGTAATTAATCTAAGTTAATTACTTAATGAAAATAAGGATGGTTAATGAAGGTCATTAACTAGGATTATTTAGTAATTAATTAATGTGGTTAATTTTTATAATTAATTAGATCAATTAATTTAATAATAATATTTGTGAATTGTTGAGTATAATTACTTAATGAAGTAATTAACAAATTAATTACTTAATGTAATTAATTTAGCTTAATGTGATTGTTTATTTTAATTAATTAAGTTTAGTTAAATTTTAAACACTTGGGTTTTAAAGATAATTACTGTATGAAATAAATGGATTGGAAAATTACTTGGTGAAGTAATTGATTTAATAATTACAGGTTGTAATTAATTGAAGATGTTTAAGAATGAACTAATTTGGAATGTAATTACTTAGTAATTAATTAAGAAATTAATTAAGGGATAATTAATTTGGTTTAATAAAGTAATTAAGTTAGTTAATTACTGAATGTAATTAATCTGGGAGATTAATAATTATGAGTTAATTACTCATGGTAATTAATTTAGGAAGATAATCTATTTAAATATAATTAAGGACCATTAATTATTATAATTAATGATGTAATTAAAAGTTGATTAATTATGATTAATTAATCAATGATAAGTAATTGAAGGTAATTAATTAATGTAATTAATTAAGGATTAATGTAATTAATTATCGTTAATAATTGAAGTAATTAAATGTTAATTACTGTTTGGTTGAGAATAATTAATTTGTGAAATTAATTAAATATAATTACATGAATGTAATTAAGGAAAATTAATCAGGGATGATTAATTAAGGTGATTAATAATGAATGATTAATTGATTGTAATCAATTAAATGGTTGAGTAAGCAAAATATATTGATGAAGTAATTAATTTAATTTAATTTAAATTAATTAAAGATAAAGTAATTAATTTAATTCATTTTCAATTAATTAGAGATGGAGATAGTTAATTTAATTCATTTTAAATTAATTATAGATGTGGTATGGTAAATCTTTGCTTATGTATGAATGTGTGACATTGATTGTCTTGGATGCTTTGTGATCTCAGTAATGAGATAAGTAATATTGTGTAGTATGAATGCTTGGTTGCATTGTGATGATAATATAGATTATCTATTGTGATGATAATATAGATTATCTATTGTGATGATGATATGGATTACCTATTTTGATATGGATCATCTGTTTATCTGATAATGTTGATTATCAATTGTGGTTTATGGGTTATCTATCTGTATGTATATAGATAATTGAATTGTTTTAAACCTTAAAACAACTTGGACCTAAAAGACATGCTTTGGATTTCTATGAGACCGGGATCGGGTTTCCATATTTGGATATCCGAAAACCACATCGATTCCAATTAAACGTTAGGTCATGAATCCAAGTAGAGCTTTGTGAAGACTCAAGGTGTAAGGACTATTCGTCAGTATAACTCTGGAGGTGATTCCGTGATGAGTTTGACGGAAATAGTACTTACAGGTTCGAGATGGTGGTTCAGAGTGCAAGGGTTATCGTCGTTAACTCTGAGGGTGATTCCAAAATGAGTGTAACGAGATAATACCTTCGGTTTCGTTCGAACCCGGAACGAACTTGTATGGATTGAATGCTTTCAGAACATCGTCAGGTGGACGATGAGCATTCTAAATGATGTGTTCACTAAAGGTAATCGTAGCCTCAAGCCTCATCAACCGGGAATGGCTAAAACAGGGGAGGTGAAGCAAGGCTTCGTGGGTAGCCCCCACTTGAGAGTGAGATTTACCCATGTCTAGAGGTTCCTTTATATTCGGCTGTGTGGGCGGTTGCTAGCTACAACCGCGGGGTTGTCTTGTTCGGAACTGTTCAGTAAGGAATGGTTCCGACCTTGTGTTGCAGGGGAGCGAGCGTACTCCTCGGTACGTTGATCTAGGCTACGTACTGTGACGGACGGTACCCCAGTAGCCCTGCCATTGTATGGAATCCAAAATCCAATAAGTGCCAACGGTTTTGATTGTATTACCCACTTTTGTGGCTAGTAGCTGGAATTTAATAGATGTAACAATTTCGGCTATTTCATATTTATTTGAAAACCCTAGACCTATTATAATATCACCGAATTTCCTATCAAATGTTTTGGTTAGCGTAAGGTAAAAACTTTTCCATGTTTATGTATGGGAAGTCTTACGTGTACCTTTCTTTTTAAAAGGTTTTTAATAGTTAAGAAATCTTAACCTGTTACTCACACCAGACCCATGTCTGACCTGGAGTTTATTCTGTTTTTCTTAAACTCTTGAGTACTCAATTTTTTACGAGTGGCCAAGGGTTCAGGTCATCTTTGACGAATTGTGGAGGAGCAAATGGAGAAGAAGGCTTCTGCATGTAGATATGTAGTATTCCGCTGTGTAGATTTCTCTGAATTGTTTCTTTTACGGTATTGAGTTGTATAACTAGACAGGTGTTTATAAATTTCTAGTATGTGATGTATATCTGTGTAACTCTGATAGTGGTTGTAAACTATGTAATGTTTACATTATTAATATAATTTATTTGTTCTGCTGTTTAGATTCTGATGTTCTTTCTTTCTTCTCTTCTTTCTTTTCTCTTTCTATCCCTTTCTTTCTTAAAAATGATGCGATTTCCTATGGTAAGAGAGTCGGGTCGTTTTAGCGACCAAACTCAAATATACAGAACACCACCTCCATTATTTTTTGCGGTATGGGACTATCATGTTTTCCAATGTGCCCCCATTACCCGCACACAGTACGAGGCACCCAAACCAATATCCATCCTGGCTCGCATCCATCTATGCACCTTCCAATATGCCAACACAATGCCTACACCATATTGAGACTTTGTTCTCGTGCCATTCTAACAAATTCAATGTACCATGATCTAGCTCAACCTTAAGTCTGACTACTTAAGCTTGCACTTCTAGCCACCATGATTTGTAGATCTCTTGCGCGTTGTCCATTATCTCATGCATTACCATCGACTCTGATACCATGTTAAAATCCAGTCCACCCATCCTTCTATGGAGGCAACATAGAGTTTGGTCAATACCTTTTAAAAAAGAAATCTCTTATTGTTACATACGACCAAACTCATATATATACCACTCCACCACCATTTTTTTCACGGTGTGGAGCTATTATTTTTTTTTCAATGTGCCCACATTACCCACACACAATGCGAGACACCCTAAAAAATCTCCATTTTGGCTCGCATCCATCTATGCGTCTCCCAATACGCCTACACGATGTCTGCACCATATTGAAACTTTGTTCCTGTGCCATTCTAGAAGATCCAGCATATCATAATCTAGCTCCACCTTGGTCAAAGCCGGAGGGAATTCGCTAAGCTAATTAAATTAATTAAGCCTAAGGGCTAAACTGCTAACTGGCTCCCACCTTGGTCAAAGCCGAAGGGAAATTGCTTTCAAAAATTGATTTGGGAGAGAAGTATAGTGTTTTAAGAAAAAGATTGACATTTGTATACTTTTTACTATTCAAAAGTATAGGTGGAAGCCCCTTGACCAATCACAATTAGACAAGCAAGATAAAACATCACTTTAGTAGGCCCAAATGTTCCCTTTGACTCCAAAAGCTGCTTTTATCCCTTCGTCTAAGTCGAAAGGTAGGAATGGTGATGAAGGGAAGAGGGGCGAAGGGTTGAGGAGCTGCTTCCTTGCTTTCAAATGGAAATAAAACTCGCTTTCAACCAAGTCGAAGGGGGATCCTTCAATTCTATAATTTTTTATAAAAAGACTAAGTTTTATACATTCGAGGAGGGACCACAAAGGGGATCTTCAATAGCCAAAACCTTCAAGAGTCAATGTTTTAAATGCTTTCCAAAAAGATTTTTACCCTTCGACAAAGTCAAAGGGAAAGGGGGAGGAAAATCCCAACCTTCCTATTATTTTTTGAGTAAAAGTTTTAATACCTTTCGGCAAAGTCGAAGGATAAACCTTCCGACAAGATTGGAAGTACACTTTCGAAGGGTTGGTTCCAACAAAAACACTTCATTGTTTTGAATGGTTTCGAAAGGTTTGATTTCGAATGGTTTTGATTTCGAAAGGTTTTGATTTTGAAAGGTTTGATTTCGAAAGGTTTTGATGGGTCACCTTCAATGATTGTGAAAGCTTTTAAGTTTCAATGATTTCGAAAGGTTTTGAGTTTTATTGCTTTCGAAAGGTTTATAAATGGTTTTATAAGGGGGGATACCCCAGGCTTTTGACTAGGTCGAAAAGAAACCTTCCAACAAGGTTGAAAGGTAGGATCTTTCGACAAGGTCTAAAGGTATGATTTTGGTGATGCTTTCAAAATAAAGGTTTCCGTAGGGGCTAACTTTGCATGTTTATTTGCTTTGGAAAGGGACTTCATTCGAAGGGTTTTAAAGTGCAGTTTTTATCCATTTTTCTTAAGTAAAACTTTGCTAAGTTGAAGGGGTTACTTCGAAGGGTTATGGCATAAAATAGTTATCTTTGTTTGAATATGTAAGAGGGGGTCCCTATATAAAATAAATGATAATAAACCTTGGGGACACCGGGGTGGGTTTAATGTTTTTGATACATAGTTTGGGGTTATAAATTGAAATATGCTTTTGAAAGTATACATTGGGGCTATCAATTTATTTTTATTTAATTTAATCTAATTGGAGATACCAATGGAAATGAGTTAAACAGGCGGTATACCTAGGAAAATAAGTAATCATGGGGATCATAAATTTTTATAAATAAACATGGGGATCATGATGTTTTAATTGGCCAAGTGTTGGGTTCTTGGTTAACCTAGGAAAACTATGGAATGTGCGGTGGATAGCCCATATCAAATTTCTAAAGAAAAGAATATTTTTCCAGAGGTGGTTAGCCTCGGGATTTGGCACCCAGGGGTTCATAGTCATCCTTGGAAAACTAAGTAGTATGCGGTGGATAGACCACAGTGACTTTTATAAAAAAATGTACAATGGATAATCTGCAATTATTTTAAATGGATTTGGGACGGATAGTCCTATTAAATTATGACGGATAGACATTTTAAAGATTTTAGAGGGGAACTCTAATAAATTGATTTTAGATGGGAAATCTAAAAAATTGCTTGTAGATGGTATATCTAATAAATGGGTGGATGGGATATCCAATACATATGATTTATGGCTTTATTTCATATTATGTTAAGACTAATCATTTTGACTGTAGGGGCATAGTAAATGGTCTGCATATTTTTTTTTGGATACTAGTGAGGGGAAAACCTGTTTCGCTAAGTGACATGGTCTCACCAGAGTTCTATTTATGATAAGAGATGATAGGGGATTATTTATACCATACTTATTGTCTGACTCAAAGTTTGTGTTTCTCCAAAAACTCTTGGGTACTCAAAATTAATTTGAGTAGTCTGAGAGTGGGAGACTTCTAGATTTTTGGATGAATAAGCTTCTGAAGACGTGCAGGATGCAGTGTTAGATATATAGGAGCTATTTTCGGTATTTCGTTGTGATGTACTAAGAACAGTAAAGTTCACATTATTAATTCTCTGAACATCATAAGGGGACATCTTCATATGTCGCTTTTATCGTATTTTGTATATGTATATGTGATCTGAACATGATTAACATCTGGGTTTATGTAATTAATCTAAATATTATTCATAAGAAATGAGAAATTCAGTTTTGTTGAAGTTTAAAAAAATTTATATTTTTGCGTCCCTATGTATCAATATTAACTATGCCGCATTCGGTCACCAAGAAATAACAACTACGGATGACTACAGCATCAGTAGCGGTTAATTTTGGGCCTCAAAAGGCAGGATGATACAAGTTGGTATCGTAGCATGGTTTATGTACTTAATAGGAATTTAAACCTTAAAAGATTTTTAAGCATAATCTAATAAAATTAAAATATGGTTGGGCTTGGGTAAACGTTATAGCAACGTATGTGTACTTTGTTATAAATACCTAAGTATGCATTCCCCACTCACTTAGGTTGTTCTTCTATATCTTACCAATGTTGGATTTCAGGTAGTAGGGAAATAAGATATGGAGGCAGAAAATGGAAGAGTGAACCAAGGTGGGAGACACACCGCAACAAGTTGGAATGTTCGACCCAATACTAGGAGCAACAAGGGTCAACAGGAAAATGCAAACCCGGATGCAAATGCTAATGTTGGTGCTGAGATTCCACTGGTTGATATGAGGACAATGTCACAATCTGAAATTCAATGTTCAAAAATTGACACTAAATACCTCACTTGTATTCGACAGCCAAAAATTCAAACATCAAACTCCAGTCGGATGGAGCTTATAACAACATCAGGTGAATATAAAATAGCGAAAACCAAAATGAATATCATGCATTACATCACAGATACAACATCAACATAATATCCATTACTACATCAAAGTATTTTTATACATATATCACAACTCCAAATAGAATATCATAATAGTACAACCAGTGATCATACGCCAAAAGTCTTCAAAGAAATGAAGCGATAGCGAACTTCCAAAAAACTAAGCACCTGAGATCTCAAAAGCTTCTAAAATACCTCCAAGCAAAAGCTCCAAAATACTGCTAACACCAGAACACGGTTACCTGCTACTAGGCTGCCCGTGTGGAAATTATGGGCACCCAGAGTTTAGAAAAGAAACAATAAACTCCGGGTCAGTCATGGGACTGGTACGAGTAAACAAAAACAGTTGCTTTTACATAAAACGGATTTATAAAAGAAAATCTGGTATGCTTTTGGAAAATGAAACTACCATAAGACCTCCCGCCACACACACAATGCAATCGCATAATTGGAGGAGATTTCTGCGTATGATAGTCAAATATGCTTGATACGAGAAAAATTCTTTGATATTATTACTAGTGCATAGTGTAGAAAATATTTCAAAAATTTAATATTAATCTTAGCCAGCATACAACCATTATTGTATGCCTACTATAGCTACCATCTAAATAGTGGGGCGCCACCATAAGTAAATGGCAGGTTATACAACTAAAACCATACTGGGTTCGTATTGGGAATTGGATTTCCAACAAATGGTCAGGCTAAGGAACTTCCTACTGCCACATGGGTACGCCTCTAGAGGGACGTCCCGAGAACCTACCCGGCTCTCTGCCAACACAAGGCCAAGTTACCTCTATAACTAGGTAACTACTACTCGAGTATGCCACTCCCCGGTCCTTTGGGACCTTTATCCAAGGGCCCACTACCACAAAGCAACAACCACACAGTAAATGAGATTGAAGCAACCACAGAGGTAAATATCTAGGCTCCATACCATGATACTACCTTTTTCCAGAAGGAAATGACATACCCTAAAGGGCACGACCCTCATAACCTTGCCGCATCTTTCCTGTTTCGACCATTTCTGGGTTGTGAGGTCCAATGAGGTCTCGTCCACAAAGCTACGCTTTACACAAAAGTCATGCTTGATCACAAATGATCATCAACACACAACAGCACTTAGCATGCCACACTACCAAATTGAGAGTATATCGCTGATAACCTTCAACTACATAACCTCTAAGCTCGTACGTCTCAGAGAAGGGTGTTAAGCTAAGAGAATAAATTCTACGCCATCAACAGATACGTATTTGAAAGAAATTCGCTTTATATCTCAAAGTGTAGTGTCAGACACACAACCATACAAGTCTGTTCCGGGTTCGAACAGAACCGAAGGCACTTCGTCCAATAAAGGAAGAAGCCCTTTTAAATCCGGGTATCTACAATCCCGATCGAACTTCCCATCACTTAGGGAATCTTTATACCGTAGCTACTCGGTGCAGAGACAATCGATAGGTTATCCTATCGTTTTCGAAGACACCCAGTCTTCAGCACCGGTCTTCAAATGTTATTAATTTTGACGTATCACTATTCGAAATGGGTTATATGACACAAAGATCCTTTCCCGGCTAAACCGAATAGTGAGAGTTAATTTATTTTAAAACGTGGATGTATCAATCACAAATATTCACATTTAGGGTTCGATGTGGGCTTAGGATAACTAATTGAAATCCGACTCCCTGTCGCATCGAAGTTTAAATGTCGTTTTACGGGCAAAAAGGTTTTCACATCAACACGGAATTAAATCACAAATCACAATTCATCACAGAACAATTCACATCACACGGCATCATAATCACAACAGAAATATCAATTCAGTGCATAACAATAGTTAATTATTTTCAATCAATGTAAGCGTGATTTAATAAATTAACCACATAATTATTTTTATTGATTATTTTAAATCAATGATTAATTTTGATAAATTAATTAAATCTTAATTAACTTGATTAATTATTTCTTAATTAATTATCCTAATTAACTGCCAATTATAATTAATCAACCTAAATTATCTAATTAACAATTCTTAATTTACAAATTAATTTAAACACTTAATTATTAATTAACCAATCTGAAATTACTATTATAAATCATTCTTAGTTACTTTTCAAAACCATTAGTTAATAAAATTATTTACCTTAATTAACATTTAAAAATCTTCTTTACACTTTGAAAATCAATTTATTGTTACATTGAAAGCTTTAATGGTAATTAAATTGAATATTTAACTTAAGTTAATTGCTTAATTAAAATATTAATTAAGGTTTTAGAAAACATTGTTATGTACTCACTTAGTTGATTAACTTAAACAAGTTCTTAACTTAAAATAGTCAACATTATTTACTTTAACATTATAAACTTTAAATTTATTGGGCTTAACCCATTTTGAAAATAACCCGAGCAAACCCCGGTTTTCACTCGAGTTAAACTCGAGTTTCCCTCTTCCTTTCCCTGAGTTCTTCCTCTCCTCCTCTCCTACTTCTTCTTTTTTTTCCTTTTTTTTCTTTCTTCGGCTAAGTTTAAGTTTTAAACTTTAATACAGGAAAACATACTTACGCACCCAAATCCAATTCGAAGCAAATCTACCATTTACCCGAGTATCAACTCGAGTTGTTCACGCCAAAAATCCCTGACACAACGCAAGGCCGTGCACGTGCACGGCGTCGCGTCGTCGCTCCGTACTTCGCGACCTTTGGGAAGTCGCAGTTCGTCCCTGTGCTCGAACCCAAAGCTCGATTCGACACAGAAAACTCGAAATCAAAATTCACCCATTCGTTGAAACTGTAACTCGAACATACCCACACCCCAAATGCTTCGTCCTCCTTGCGCCGTTCACCAGAAAATCCACGACTCCGGCTATATCACGTCAACACTCCACTCCTCCATTCCCTTGAATCTCAAAAAGCTCGATCAAACCAAGAGGACACAATCATCTTTCTACTGAAACACGTTCAAAACTCGAGCTGTAACCCTAAATTGAACTCGACTCATCAATTTATGCAATAGAAAAATTATTTGATAATTTTCCTGAAATCGTTGATCAACACACTAGCTTCAAACCAATTTTTATCAACCAATATTTGATCGATCATCAGAAAATGGAAAAAGAACAAATTTTGTTCAACTGTGAATTGCTCTTGGAATATTCAATTAAAGATCATCATATTAATTTTAAAAATCATATCTTTGTATGTTCATTCAAATTATATAATCAAATCAATGTTTTAAAATACTTGAATTCAGCATAAAATTTTGTTTTTACTGTAAAATTTAAATTACAGAGTCAACCTCTTCATGATCAAGCTTAAAAAAAAATTTAGGTTGTGATTCAAGTTTAAACAAACTTATTTTGTTCAAAATCTTAAGCTTAAAAATATTGGTATGAAGACGTTTTGATTTGCTTCAACTTTACCCTGTCCTGAAACTAGAAATACGAGAAAACAAAATTTCTCAGTGCATAGAATCATACAAAACTTCTTATTTGAAATATACAGCAAACAAAAGTTATTCATGAATCAAACATATAAATTCAAATTTTTGAAACAGTTATTTACTCACTTGGTAACAAGATTGAACAAAAAGCTACTCTATGTTGTGATAAAACAGTTTTGATCCTTCCTCTTTTTCTTTTTTTTCAGCAGATTATATTTGAACTTGAAGATATGGTGATGTTTATATTATTTTTTTGTTTACTATGTTTGTTTGAACGAAATTAAATGAATCTGGATGTGTATATATATAAAGGAGGCAGTTTGTTCAGGTAGGTGTTTACTGGTACGAGCTTATTTCCTTTAGTCATATTTTTTTCATTGACCAGATATTTTCTTTTTGGTGGCTAATCAAGATTTGGTTTTTTTTCTTCTTTTCAGCTGAAATGATCTTTGTTACATTTCGAAATGACTTATTTTTTTGTGCTGGGAAGAAAGCATTTAATGCTCATGTTTCCATCTAAGTTAACATATAATCCTATTTGATTTTTATAAGTACAATTTTGTTTTGTTTGTAGATTTTTTTCTTGCATACATTTTTGTTTTGTGTTTCCTGGTTTACATAATTCACATGCAAACTTGTATGTATTTCATATGTCATTTTATAACCATATAATCTTATTACAAACATAAATCTTGAATTTTTATTTCTATTTAAAGTTTAACTATCAACATTTAATTTATCACATATATTTTATTTTATGGTTTAACACCAATTGTTGTTTGCTATATATTATTTATTTATTTATTATTATTATTTATTTAAAACTTAAACTACCAAATATTTTATTTAAATCCATATATCTTAATAATATTTTATTTCTTTTGAAACTTTTCAAATTAATTTCAAAAGTTCAAATAAGTCACCAAATTTAAGTTAAAAATTTTGGGATGTTACAAATAATGTATTAGTTCTTCGTAAATATGATGCAAGCTGGAGCAACTGCGGGAGTAGTTGTAGAGAATGTTGGAGGAGCTAATCCGGTGTCCCCAGTTGGCAATAATTACGCCAAGTTGAGCAGAAACTACGCTAGTCTTAGAGGAAAGCCTTTTCTGGGAACCGAGGATGCAATAGGAGTGGAGAACTGACTATTGCATTGTGAAAGGATATTAGCAGACCTCGGCATGATGGATACCAGAAGAGAAGACTTGCTTCCAGGCAATTGCAGGGAGCAGCATTGTTCTGGTGGGATGGAGTCACCGTAGGAGAGCCAGAGGCAGACCTGACTTAGGCTGAATTTTGAAAGAGTTTCGAAGAAAGATTTCTATTAGAGGTTTCCAAGTCAGCATTGTTGAGGAAGTTTGAAGATTTAATTCAGGGGGATAGATCACTGATTGGGTATGCTACAGAGTTTGATGAGCTATCCCGTTACGGATATGCTACTGTGAATACTATCACTCGGAGGAATGATAAGTTTATCAGGGGGTTGAATCCTGAGATCGCCAGATCAACCATGCCAAACCTCTGGGATCCGTGTCATATTGTTGTTGAGATGGCTATTCAGAATGAAGAGAAGCTTTCTACTTTTGGAAACAGGAAACCGGCTGAGGTTCAAAATTTTCAGGGTAAGAAGTAGAAATTCTTCGAGAAGAAAGGTGCCCGTTCGATGGTAACAACTAAGAAGAGCAAGGCTGATATTGTCTGTTACAAGTGTGACAAGAAGGGGCATTATGCTAATGAGTGTCGCTCGGGTGATGGAAGAGCAGTTGCAGTGAGGCCGAATGTGAAGTGCTACAACTGTGGCCAGATAGGGCATTACAAAGACAAGTGTCCCGAGGCTGCTAAGGCTAGAAAGGGAAAGGTCTTTGCATTGAACCATCATCCCCTAGACCAACATTTACTAAGAAAGGAAAAGTTGTGATGGAAGGTATGCTTATGATTCATAGTACTCCAGTTAGGATACTATTTGATACCACAGTTTTGGTAGAAAGCTTATGTTTGGACCTTTATACCTTATTACTCCTTTAAGGGTTGTGAATCTTATAGGATAGTATGCAACTTTGGGAATGAGATATGACAAGTTAGAACTTGATTTCTTAGGTCATATGTTTGCATGCAGTTTATATGTTTTTGATTTCGTGGGTTTCGAAATCATATTGCGTATGGATTGGTTAGATAGATATGAAGCTAGGATATTTTTCCAAGATGGAGAAATATCAATGAAACACCCTAATAGTTATAACCGAGTCCTTTACTCAGTAAGGATTTCGAACGGAAATGCTTATGTGTTATTGGGTGCTATGCGAATGGAAGCAGAGTTGAAGTAGGTTTAGGTAGCAAGGGAGTTTGAAGATATGTTTAAACTAGTTTCGGGCTTGCCATCGAACAGAGCATTCGAGTTTCGGATAGATCTCGCATCGGGAGCTGAACCTGTAAGTTGACCAACTAGTAGGATGTCACCAATCGAGATGAAGGAATTGAAGGTGCGGCTATTGGAATTGGAAGGAAAGAATTTCATCCGGTAAAGCAGTTTGCCCTTGGGAATGGCCGTGGTATTCGTGAAGAAGCCAGATGGGTTGTTAAGGATGTGTATCGCCTATCGTATGTTGAACAAGAGGACGATCAAGAATAGGTATCCTTTGCCGAGAATCGATGACTTATTCGATCAGTTGAGTGGAGGTAGAGTGTTTTCCCAGCTGGATTTAGTGACAAGTTTCCCTTAGCTAAGAGTGGCAGAGGACAGTATTCCTTTTACGGCGTTTAGGACCATATATTGGTCTTGCGAGTGGTTTATTATGCCATTCGGGCTTAAGAATGCGCCAGCTTTCTTCATGGATCTGATGAACCGGGTTTTCCGAGGGCACTTGGATAGGTCCGTGTTGGTTTTTATTGATGACATTTTGGTATATTCTAAGAATGAGAAGGATCATGCGGATCATCTTAGAATAGAGTAGGAGACGCTTGAAGGCGAAGTTCAACAAGCGTCATTCCTGGAAGAAGGAAGTGAAATTCGTTGGTCATGTAGTTTCCAAGGAAGGGTTAGCTGTTGATCTGGATAAGATCGAAGTTGTTAACAATTGAAAGAGGCCAGAGATGATAATTGAGATTAGAATTTTTGTTGGACTTACAGGATACTACTGAAGGTTCATTAAGGATTTCTCGTGGATGGCGGCGTCCTTTACTATGCTAACCAGGAAGGACATGAGGTTTGTTTGATCTAACAAATGTGAGGAGGCATTCCTTAAGTTGAGACATTTGTTAACCAATGCGTGCGTGTTAGTAGTTCCAGATGGGAATCAGGGGTTGGTAGTTTACATCGATGCATGTGGTACAGGGTTAGGTGTTGTGCTAATGCAGAATGGAAAGATTATTGTCTATGCTTCTAGACAGCTTAGACAGCATGAAGTGAGATATCCTACTCATGATTTGGAGTTGGCAGTGGTAATATTCGCATTGAAGGTGTGGAGACATTATCTTTTGGGAGAAAGGTTTGAGCTATTTATAGATCACAAGTCTCTACAATATTTATTCTCTCAGAAGGAGCTAAACATGAGACAGCAGAGATGGCTGGAGTTTGTTACATCTTATGATTTTAGCATCGAGTATACACCGGGAAAAGGAAATAAGGTAGTGGATGCGCTTAGTAGGAAACATCAGAATGTGGTGTTAGCTATGTTGGCGAAATGGAAAGACTTGGAAGCATTGGTTGCTTGCAGTGTGCAGCTGAGGTCAACTGCTGGATCTAGTTGGAATATCGCCATGATGTCCTATTTGGAAGTTCAACCAGTTATGATCGACCAAATTTCTTCTAGGCAGAAAAAGAATCCAGTGTTAGCTTAGAGGATTAGAAGATTAGAAATTGGAATTGAGATTGATGACTTAGAGGATTTTATTCTTGACCGCACGAGTTGGTTGAGAAAGAAGGAACAGTTATGTGCTCCGGATGTTGGGAACCTTAGGAAGGAAGTTCTTAGGAAATGTCATCGATTGAAGTTTACGATTCATCCTGGAGGAACCAAGATGTATCAGGATATGAAGAGAAGTTTCTTATGGGAAGGAATGAAAAGGGATGTTGGCTTATGGATAAAACAATGTTTGAACTATCGGCAAGTTAAAGTCGAACATCATAAGCCAAGTAGTTTGCTTCAGCCTTTAGATGTTCCAGTCTGTAAAGGGGACTCGATATCCATGGATTTTATTGACGGGTTGCCAAGGTTAAATCGAGGTAATGAAAGTATATGAGTCATAGTGACTAGATTGACCAAAAGTGCCTATTTCATTCCGGTAAGGTCAACCAAGGCGGCACCTATTTTGGCTAGCTTGTTCATGAAGAACATCGTTAGACTGCATGGAATTTCTAGTAGTATCATCAGTGATAGAGATGCTTTGTTTACTAGCGAGTTCTGGAAGAGCTTGTAGAGTGTGTTAGGCACAAGCTCAAGATGAGTACTGTAGATCATCCTTAGATAGATGGACAGACAGAGAAAGTCAACAAGGTACTAGAAGATCTGTTGAGGGCTTGTGTGCTGGATTTTAGTAGTTCTTGGGAAGATCACTTGCACTTAGTGGAGTTTTCCTATAATAATAATTATCATACTACTATAGGAATGGCGCCTTTTGAAGCTTTGTGTGGAAGGCCATGCAAATCACCAATATGTTGGTTAGAGACCGAAGACAGATTGGTCCTTGGTCCAGATTTGATGAGAGAGGCGACGGATAAGATCGAGCTGATACTGGAAAGAGTGAAGGAAGCTCAGTCTTGGCGGAAGAGTTACATAGACGAAAGGCATAAGGACCTAGAGTTCTAAGTTAGAGATAGAGTTTTCATTAAGGTATCGTCGATGAAAGGTGTGGTTCGGTTCGGGAAGACTGGGAAGCTATCACTGAGAAATGTGGGACCATTTCTTATATCAAAGAGGATTGGGAGACTCGCATACCGAGTAGATTTACCGAGCAGTTTGGTCAGGCCCACAATGCGTTTCATGTTTCTCATTTTAGGAAGTTTGTTCATGATCCAAAAACTGCTATCACTTCGACGGCACTGGAGGACTTAGTGGTGGAACCAGATACGACTTTTTAAGGCAACCAGTTCATGTTGTGGCAAAAGACGAGAAGAGGTTAAGGAACAAGACAATCAAGTTGGTGAAAGTTCAATGGAGCGACAAAGTGAAGGACTGTACTTGGGAGATAGAAGCCAAGATTAGGGTTACTTTTCCTAGGCTTTTTTAGATGGTAAGTTCTAAATAGGGTTTATATAGAATTTGGCTGATAGGTTATACTAGCTTTGCTTGCAAGGGCTATATGCTTGTTGTTGTGTCCTTATTGAAATTACGGGGATGAAATTCTTTAAGGGGGGAGTTTGTAATGCCCCTGAAATTTAATTAACATTATTCGAGATATTTAATTGGATAAATTAAATAGAATAATGTGAATAACTGGGGAGATGAGATTAATAAATCCAATGGTCGTGTTTTAATGAATGAACTAAAATAAGACTTAACTAAATTAAGAATGAGGAATTTCCTGAGGAGTAAACATGAAAACGGGGCTACATTTCTTAGTATAAATCTCTTCCTCCACCTTAATAAATTTTCACTCTCTCATTCATAACTCCTCACCAACTTTTGGTCAGCCATTAAAAGCTCCAGGAAGAGCAATAAATTGAAGATAAAGCAAAGTAATTATAGCTAGAAACTTATCTCATTCTCCTATTAACTAATCAAGGTGAAGAATCATGTTTATCATCTCATTTTCTATGTTTGGATCGGTTGTGTGTTATACCCGATTCATGTTTGTGGTTTCAGTTAGGATATAAGCGTTTAAAACCTTGTTTGGATAACACTTACGTGTTTTAAAATGTTAATGGGCTAACTAACACGTTTTATTCGGTTTTGGTTAAATTCTGAGTTGTTTTGATCTTCATATGCTTTGAAATTTTAATATGTTGAAGCATATGATTTATAAGTTTTTTGATGATTTTTGGGAATTTTTCCTTAGTGATTAACTAAGGTAATTAAATTAATTAAGCCTAAGGGCTAAACTGCTAACTTGCTTCCGCCTTGGTCAAAGCCGGGGGGAATTTGATTTCAAAAATTGATTTGGGGAAGAAGTATAGTGTTTTAAGAAAAAGGTCAACCTTTGTATACTTTTTACTATTGGAAAGTATAGGTGGAAGCCCCTTGATCAATCACAATTAGACAAGCAAGATAAAACACCACTTCAGTAGTCTCAATGTTCCCTCCGACTCCAAAAGCCGCTTGTATCCCTTCGTCTAAGTCGAAGGGTAGGCATGGTGATGAAGGGAAGAGGGGCGAAGGATTAGGGAGTTTCTTCCTTTGCTTTCAAATGGAAATAAAACTAGCTTTCAACTGAGCCGAAGGGGGATCCTTCGATTCTATAAAATTTTATAAAAAGACTATGTTTTATACACTCAAGGAGGGGCCACGAAGGGGATCTTCAATAGCCAAAACCTTCAAGAGTTAATTTTTTAAATGCTTTCCAGAATATGTAAGGGGGTCCCTATATAAAATGAATGTTAATAAATCTTGGGGACACCGAGGTGGGTTTAATGTTTTCAATACATAGTTTAGGGTTACAAATACAAATATGCTTTCGAAAATATACATTGGGGCTATCAATGTGTTTTTATTTAATTCAAACTAATTGGGGCTATCAATGGAAATGGGTTAAACAGGTAGTATACCTGGAAAAACAAATAATCATAGGGATCATGGATTTTTATAAATAAACATGGGTTGGTTTCTTGGTTAAACTAGGAAAACCATGGAATGTGCGGTGGACATCCCACATCAAACTTTTAAAGAAAAGAATGTTTTGCCAGAGGTGGTTAGCCTCGGGATTTGGCACCCAAGGGTTCATAGTCATCCTAAGAAAACTATATAGTGTGCTGTGGATAGCCCACACCATCTTTTATAAAACAATATACGATGGATAATCTGAATTTAATTTTAATGGATTTGGGATGAATAGTCCTATTGAATTATGACGGATGGTCATTTTAAAGATTTTAGAGGGGAACTTTAATAAATTGATTTTAGATGGGAAATCCAACAAATTACTTTTAGATGGGATATCTAATAAATGGATGGATGGGATATCCAATACATATGATTTATGGCTTTAATTCATATTATGTTAAGACTAATCATTTTGGGTGCAGGGGCATAGAAAATAATCTGCATGTTTTGTTTTGGATACTAGTGAGGGGAAAACCCATTCCGCTAAGCGGCATGGTTTCACTAAAAATCTATTTATGATAAGAGATGATAGGAGATTATTCATACCAGACTTATTGTCTGACTCGAAGTTTGTGTCTCTTCACAAACTCTCGGGTACTCAAAATTAATTTGAGTAGCCTGAGAGTAGAGGACTTTCAGTTTTTTGGACGAATAAGCTTCCAAAGACGTGTAGGATGCAGTGTTAGCTATATAGGAGCTATTTTAGGTATTCCTCTATGATGTGCTAAGAACTGTAAAGTTCATATAATTAGTTCTCTGATCATCCTAAGCGAACATCTTCATATGTCGATCTTATCATATTTTGCACATGTATATGTGATCTGAACATGGTTAACATCTGAGATTATGTATTAAATCTAAATATTATTTATAAGATATGATAAATTCTATTTCATTGAAGTTTAAAAAATTCATATTCTTGTTTTCTATGTATCAATATTAACTATGATGCATTCGGTCGCCAAGAAATAATAACTACGGATGACTGCAGCATCAGTGGCAGTTAGTTTTGGTCCACAAAAGGCAGGATGTTACAATTTAGGACACCTTTATGTGAAAATCAAATTAAAAATGACAAAATAAAAGATAAAATAAATTCATGGTCTATTAAACTATTACCTATAGCAGGCAGAGTTGAATTAATTCAAACATTAGTATATATTACGGTTTCATATTGGATGCAAACACATCAAATTCTTCTTACATCCATTAAAAAAATTGTAAGAATGAGCTAACTTTTTTATGGAAAGGAAGATAGCGCAAAATAAACAAGCACTGCCTACAAGCAAAGAAAAAAGGAGACATATTATTAAGAAATTTAAAATTATTTTGAAGGTTCTTAAGTGCTTTTATGTGCTAGGTAGATGAGAAACAAATACACTAGAAAAGAACTTTTTTGTAATATGAAATTGAATAACTCATTTTCTAGTGCATGGAAACACAGTATGAATGCAAGAGAAACAAGAAAAAAGTATTTATTTAAACCAAAAATGGCACAAACACGTAGAAGTAATAGAAGAGAATAAAATATAAGAAAATACAAATGAAAATAAGGAAATAACAAGTCATAATATTTTATAGTGGTTTGGCAAAGCTTGTCATACGTCCACTTTAATATTTTATTGTTGATTATTGACTTAGGGGCAGAAGTTCTTAAGATTCGACACAACTCCAACACTTAGAGTTTAAAAGATACAAGAATATGTGGAATAAAAGAGCTAGAGCCAAAAGATCCTCAAAAATGAGCACTACCTCTCTATTTATAGAGGAAAGAAGATAAAATCTTGCTTAGAAATATCTCCAAGCCGTTGTACCTGATTTATCTTCCCGAAAACAGGTGCCATGTCATCAATAACTGGGAGTCAGTGCCAATCCACATGTGGAATAGGTGCCAATCAAGTTTTCCATATTCATAGTCTTTCGACTCTTCACATCGGATTATCTTGTTGTTAACTTCATGATTCCATAGTTATTTACATCAATAATAGCTTATTTCAGAGTCCAAATGACGGAGTTATGGAAGAACAAAGTTGTCAATTCAAGAGTTCGTGGAGATCAATAGAGATTTGTATTGAAATAGCAAAACAATAGTGGAAATAAGGTCAGAGCATCAAGGTGAGCCTACAAAAGGAATATGGTCCCCACCGGGACAAGGGATAGGAGTCGGTACCGACCCTTGGGGAAGTCGATACTGATCCCAACTTTTAGGGATCTAGTGAACTAGTTTTATTGATTTTGCATTTGTGCTATGATCTTGTTTATATCTTGGTTAAATTTTTTATGGTCACCTCCTCGAGCGTCTTGCCTTGGTAATTTCGATTTGACTTGTTAGGTTCGTCCATATTTTGCCTAGTCAAAACTCAAAAGGCAGGATAACACTTGCCCTCCAAAGCATGCCTTGCGAGAGGAAGGCATGCTTTGTTCAAGAAGAAATGCATTGTCAATTTTTGATAGTAGGACTCTCTGGCTACTTCAATCAAGGCGAATTGTCTTCTTGTTAGTTACGGGTCGTTCGGCATAAGACTCTAGACTCTGCTTAGGTGTAATCTATACATTATCACAATTATGATTTCATTCGGAGTCATTACGTCACATAGTAAAACCATCCCGTGTTCATCTGGGATTTACATCATTATCTCTCTTATTTTATTTAGAGTTATTACATATCAAAATCGCCTTGTATTCATCTAGGATTTACCAATTCTATTTCAATTATAAGTCGTTCAAATCCTTTTATCAAGTAAAATATCTATTCAATGGTTTGATCTCTCTGGATTGTTTCATATTTAGTTTAATGCGCAATCTCTTTGGATCATTCAGTGTTTGAGTTAAAGGGATGATCTTTCTAGATTATTAGTTAAATAAAGGGCCATTTTACGTCGATAATTAAGTTTGCCGGATCGTAAATAGAATTTCATGGATGTTCAGGACCGCTAGTTAAATCCATGATCACTCCGGATCGTTATTTGAATTCATGGTTGTTCAAAGCTGATAGTTAGGTATGTGATCTTTTCATATTGTTAATTGAGGTCTTGGTCACTCGAGACTAATGGTCGTTTAAAGCTAATGGCCATTTAAAGCTGGTAATCAAATCCATAGCGATCGAGGTGAATGACCATTTGGGGTCGATAATCAAATATATAGTCTCTCCGGAACCTTACTGAACCTAATCCGCTCTCACTCTAATGAGGGGACTCAACGACAAGCAAGCCTTTTTGGTTGCTTTCCGACAAAGTGATCTATTTCCTACACTATGGTCCTGACTTTCTAGTAAAAACTTAACGTGATCAAAATTCATGGTCTCCCGGACCCTTGCCAAGCCCAATCCTTCATGCACCGGTGAGGAGACTCAACGACAAGCAAGCCCATACAGTCGCTCTCCAACGAAATGACCTACTTCTTACACATCAGTCTCGTCTTTGTGGTTGGAACATAATGTGACCCTTACTGAGTCCAATCCTCTTGCTCTTCGACAAGGGAACTCAACGACCAATAAGCACACTCACTCGCTCTCCGGCAAGGTGACTTACTCCTTCACTTCGGTCAAAACTTGACACGATCAATATCGTATAAGTCCATCTGCTCGCTCTCTGACGAGTGTACTTGTACCTTGCACACCGACCCTGCCCTTCTGAATGGGACTTAAAGTAATTCATATCGTACAAGTCCATCCGGCCGCTCTCTGGCGAGGGGACTTGCACCTTGCACTTCGGTCCAGTCATTCGGGACTTTAAACGATCAATATAAGTCATCACACTCAAGTGGATTTTATAATCAAATTTTTATCTAATTAAATCAAATTCGAGTGCTAAGAAAAAAATCAAACATTACGACAGGTGCCCCCTCGAGCGTTGCAATCTAGCATCCAGCTTAGAGCATGCCTAGTGACTGACGAAGATCTCGTACACGAGTAATGCAGAAAACTGCAATTGACAATTTCTATTTGATGATGATAAACATTTATTTTATTTAATGTGTGTGTCTAGTGTTTTATATTTACAAGTTTGTTATGAAATCTTGGTTATGAAAATATTTCCTTTCTATAAGATAAAAGATAAAAGAGTGTAAATGCAAAGAAAAGAAAACAAGATAAAAATATAAAGCGAGGAACATATCGATATGCAACTAGAGGTAGTATATATGAAGAAAGGAAAATAAATAGAAACCGATAGAAAAGATCTCAGAAGTTAAATTTTGAAAGATACAATTGAATTTATTTCCCATTATATGTAGATTTTATTTTCAATATGGGAAACAAACTCTCAAAAATCCTCATCTATATCTTCTTTCATATATTTTCCATATATGCGTGAATCATATCTTTCCCTTGTATATCTTCACACGTATCTTTCCACTTATACATCTCCCTTAGCCTATATATATTCATATTACTTCAGAGGAAAGGATATCGGATCACAAATAATATTATCTCATACATACAATTATCCGATCATCACAAATTCGAAGAACAAACATCACCCATCTTTCCTCACTGAAACCAACATCTAAGAAAAACCAATCCTTGTTTTCAAATTATCTTCTCAAATAAGACAGCATCTCATCTAGTTTCTGATCATCTCCATTGTTCAAGCAGCTACAAGCAATACTTTGTTAGTCTTATATTATCATCTCAAACACAATTTTCCGACCATCCACCGTCACAAAAAACCTCAACATCCAACAACTTCATTTCTTCTTACTAAACATGCCATACACTTTCAAAGCAACCGCAAGCATCGAGATTCAATAGCCGGCACTTTAAAAATACGGCATCTTCTATTAATAGCTGAATAAGGTCCAACGTTAGCAAATTCAACATCGCAAGCATCTCTGGTCGAATGACGATTGAAGTTTGAGGCAACGAAGTATATAATACAGATTGAAGGCTTCAATATCTCTTTATTACAGTTGTAATGTATTTCAGTCAAGATCTATCAATTCAAGTCACATCTCCAGACAATGCATATCGAAGGCATGACAGAGACATTTCCCTAGGTGACGCGACTTCTTGATGGCAACAACTCATTCACCGGAGACCAAGGTAGAACAATAGTGTTTGATTCTTAGGTGTTGAGGTGACCTTGGTAGTGACTTCAATCTAGATATAACGGGGATATTATTTAGGTGCGGCGTCGATTTATTTTCAAGAATAAGGCAATTTTGAAGATAATTTTTTCTAAAGAAGGAAACTAAATGAAATAGACAGTGGAGAGAAAGAAAAGGATGTGCACGTGACAATACTTTAAAGTGGGAGTTTTTTTTCTTTTTTCATTTGAGTTTTGTCTTTGTTTTGTTTTATTTTAACTACAAAATTTAGTATTTGAGCTGCGTGTTATAGTTTGGGGATTCTGATCTCAGGGTTTGAGTTCATGCAGAGTTATTAGGCATAGAGTTAAAATGATTATTAGGAATGTCGGCAAGTTTACTGTTTGTAAGCATCTACGTATATAACTCTAGTAATAGCTTTGGGAGCAGCAGCTTGTGTTAATTATTTTTCGCATTTTCATTTTCGCACTTTGTTTCGTCTATTTATTAGCATCTCTGCCGAATATTTTTAGTACCCTATTCAACTCCCCCCCCCCCCCCCCCCCGTGGGGTATATTACTCGATCCTACAAGTGGTATCAAATCATAGGTTCTAGGTTTACTCTAGAGTCATATCTGCTTCTAATAATGCTTTTTCTGAGGGTTAATCAATAGCTAGACCACCTATGTTCAATGGGACTGATTATGTTTACTGGAAAGCTAGGATAAAAATATATATGATCTCCATTGACTATAATGTTTGGGATATAGTAGAGACAAGGTACACTCCACCCACAATGTTAGTCAATGGTGTGGAAATCCCTAAGCCCAAAGACAAGGGATATAGCTGATAAGAAATCGCTTTCATTAAATGCTAAAGCTATAAATTCTCTTATATATGCTCTTCATAATACTGAATTTAATTGAATTTCTCGTTATTTGACTGTGCAGGAAATTTTGCACTCTTTGGAAGATAGACATGAAGGTACATCTCAAGTCAAGGAACCCTGTCTCGCCCTACTCAACAATGAATATGAGAATTTTGTAATGTTAAAGGATGAAAGCATAAAAGAGATGTATGGATGTTTATCAGTATTGGTATACAATTCTAGAGCTTTAGACAAGGTGTACACTAAAGTTGAGTTAGTTCGAAAAATTCTTCGAATTCTTCCAAAGAATTTTGAGGCGAAGGTGATTGCAATACAAGAATCCAAAGATCTAAACAAACAAAGCATGGAGGAACTAATTGGAAATCTAATGACCTATGAAGTGGAACTTAAAGCTAGGTGAGACCGTGACAATTCAGATTCCAAGAACAAATCAGTTACACTCAACAGCACTCTCGACGGTGATGATGAAAGTAATCTTATCATTGAGCTAGCAATATTAATGAATGGAATTAAGAAATGGTCCAAAAGGAACTTCAAAATCTCAACCAGAAAGAAAGTGTAACAGCCCCCAAATCTGTACCCCTTGAGTCGACACTATTCTCCATCATTCGACTCAAGATGAACGGAAATACGAACCATTTGGGTTAAAGAAGAAGAGGTAGAAGAAGAAAACAGAAAACAACATCGGAATCTAACCATCGCAGCGGAATAAAATATAATAAATAATAACAGATCTTTACGCAAAAGAAAACTATATATGTTTTATACATACATCACCAGAATACATCATCAGAGTTTAACAACATCAATAACATACAACTGGACAGTAATCATAACCTTTCTTCACACAACTGAATACGCAGCTAATCAACACAACGGAATATATAAAACAAGTACGGAAGTACATATCGTCATCCAGCTCGTCTCCTGAGCTCCACAGTATCATTTCCTGTGTTCTATAATACTCGGTTTGACCCAAGCATTATAGTTAAATAACACCCGAGTCAGTCTGGAATACCAGCGTGAGAAAACCACACACAAATTGATTATTCAAGTTTCAAAATTCTTTTGAAAACAAAAGCATCGCGGAAGACCATGCCACAAATAAACATGTCGGGTTTTTACCTTACGATAGCCAAAACACTTTCTATCAAATCCTTTTGATATTATAATAGTGTCTATAGAAAGTAAAATATTATCTAGCTGAAATGCTTGCATCTCACGTTTCAGCAATAGTTGGGCGCAATCAAAATCGTACAGGCGCGTAGGGAGAATGGATTTCCAACTAATAACTAGGCACCGGGGTACCACCTGTCACAGTACGTGGCCTAGATCAACGTATCGAGGATTACTCCCAATCCCCTGCAACACAAGACCGGGACTACCCCTTGCTGGATAATCCCGAGTAAGATCATCCCACGGTTAGGATCAGCAACCACACCACTAAGCCGAATAAAAACGGACATCTAGACAGGGATGACCTCATCCTAATGGGTGCTACCCACCTAGCCTTGCTGTATAACCCCTGATTTTCAGTAATTCCCAGTTGTGAGGCTCGAGGCTAAGCATTAGAATTTTAGATCGTTTCATTTAGAATGCCCGTCGTCCACCTGACGATGTTCCGAAAGCATTCATCCATACAAGTCCATCCCGGGTTCGAAGAGAAACCGAAGGCACTACTCCTACTACATCCATTTTGGAATCATCCTCAGGATTGGTAACGATTAGCCCTTGCACTTCACTGCTCCACCTTCAAATCCAAACTCGTCTTCCTCACGAAAACGTACAAACCGGATCGAAGTGGTTTTTAGGAAATTAATCCTGATCCCGGTCTCTTCGAAACAATCAACGCATTGGCCAATATTGATAGTCAGTTATTTAGCTATCAATTAACATTCACAAATATCCATCAAACATAAATAATTTCCCAAATTATTTATTAATCTCAAAGTATCTTCACAAGATATATTTCCACTTTTCAACCCTTTTGAAAACAATTTTCAAACCACACTTTTCTCATGAAATAAATTTTCAAATATTTATTTCTACTGAAAACACCAAGCACAAAACTTTAGCTTTTTAAATAATTTAAAACTCTTTATTATAAAATATCCTTTAAAACATTTAAAATAAAAATTACTTTAATACTTATTTGAAATATATACTTTAAGAATATTTAAAATAAAACTACTTTGTACAATATAAAACCGACTTTCTAACTTTTAAAACATAATACCAGGCCACCTTTAAATAATTACTGCTGTAATAGATTAAAAGAAAATACTTACTTTTAGATTTAAACATTTAGAAATAACAAGTTTTCTAAAACATGCTTTTTAAAACAATATTAAAACTTTTAACTTATATTTAAAAATTTACTTTGAAATATACTTGGTTATCCAAGGAAATATACTTCTCTTCACATTCTTTAATAAATCACTATTTATTTTTAAACAAATTTACCTATTTCTTTAATAAATTCCCACCGTGAATTTATTCTTCCAAATATTCACTAATATATTGCTTCGCTTTTATAAACCCAGTTTATAAATTTCATAGTCACATTCTCCTTTAAATTTCCAATTTCAAACACTTAAATCAATTTCCAAATTGATTTCCAATTTACTCCATTTTGACATAATTTCCTTTACATACTCATTTATTTCAAAATCCATTGACTTCGGATTTTTATTCCTTAATTATGATTTAAAATCTTTTAACTGAAAACACCAATTTCAGATTTCCCCAAATTCCTTCTTCATCCTTTAAAATAAATTCAAACCTTGAATTTCAAAATAAATTCTTTATTTCTTAAAATAATATCACTTGAGTTTAAAAATATAATCACTTATTCCCATTTATTCAAAGTCTCATTTCCCGCACTTGGAATTTTATTTATCAGGATTTAAAAAATCACTTTTTATTCTTTTTCAATTCATTTTTAATTTATTCAAATTTCTATGATTATTTTACATAAAATTCACTCTTTTATTTTCTTTTAAAAAATCCCATTTATATAGATTTTGATAACTCGGTTTACCGAAATATTTTAAATCAACCATAGTATCCAACATTTTCAATTATCAATATAATTCATCATAGGATAGCAAATAATTATATCACAGAATATTTTAACAAATCTAAATATTTTGAGGAATCCAGTTGGATCCCTCCAACATGTTTCCTTGCATCTACAGATGTTAGCACAATATAAAATACCAATTCCACTTCGAGGTGGAATATCGTGGTATATGGGTTTTAAATATAATATCATCCGCTATTATACGGTGCATAGGGTCTCATCCGCTATATAATGCGGGAAATCAATCACTCCAATATATACTATATACTACTATATACAATATAGCACATCAAATCATCCAATCATTCAACCAAATATTTAAATTCAACCATTTAAATTTAAATTAAACCCAGATGAGTGAGATTAACTCACCTTTGATTTTCATTTGCCATCCACTTCAATGTCGCCTTGGTTTACCTTATTTGACCTTGAATAAAGAATTTATATGATTTCATTAACATTTGAACCGATTGAATAATCAACTACTATTCAATAAATTTACTTAACTAATTATTTTGTTTAAACTAAATATCCCCTTTAAAGATCTTTTAGTCATTAATAAGCTGGTTTAAACATTTTTTTTATATAAACTCTTATTTCGAAAATCTCATAGGTTTTCAAATATATTACATTCCTATCTTATCTATAATGATTTATGTCTATCCTATAAATAGATATATGTAAATTTGCATATATGTGTACCTTTGCAGTCACTGCATACACATAAAAACTTAACACGGCTTCGACTCCTCCACCATCTCGACTTTACCCTAACGTCTGCACGTCGTTGCCGCCCACAACCCTAATCCCTAGCTTCGCCCCTTCCAATCCGCCATGCGACCAAGGCCCTAGCTTAAATTCGAGCTCACGACTCCTCTTTATCATTGCGCTCAAGATCGTTGTTACGTGATTCCATCGCGTTTGACGTTTTTTAGACTACGAATGGATTACAGTCAGAAGGAAGAAGAATTAAAACAGGCGCATACGATTTTTTTGATTTTGTTCTGAGTATTGAAAAGGGCGGTCACGATTAAGTAAATTTTTTTTGCATGAATGTTCGACTGAATGAAAAGATGTGGGAGAAAGACGTGATCTAAACAATGAGTAGGCAGCTCGTACAAGCTAGGTCCGCTGATGGGAAATGGTTTTAACGGCTGATGTGAAAGGATATGACTATATATATATATTTGAATTTTAAATCCGTCTCGATCTCGTAATTTAAAATCTTGAACTCCCAACGAGGCATGCCGCTAAATGTTTATAATGTTATACTCCTATTCCGAATGCAATGAAAAAGATTACGAGACCTAATTCGATTATATGGAGAAGATAGCCCTTTGAACCCAGTTATTATATTAAATTTCGATATAAATTTCAGTGCGTTTATATATCGTACACTCACACCACAACTCCAAACACTCCGAAATTTGGAATCCGTTAATATTACACTATTACGGATCCAATAAAATTGGTTTCGTCGAATTCCGAGAATGTGCCTCAGAAAGCTATTTTTAAATTCAATTTAAACGATATATTATTAAAACTGAACAAATCACCATTAAATTAAATTTTAACCATTCTATTATCTTCAGTATCATTATTATAAATTTTATAAGCCTTCAAATTATTTTTAACAGGCTTAAAACTAAAGATCCAATAATTTACCCAAATTCAAATTATTAAATTCAATAAATTCAATCGCCAAATTCAAACTAATATTTGAAATCCACGTTAAACTATCTTGCAAATATTTAAAATTAATTAAATATTCCAATTTCAAATGCCTAAAAATTCCGGGTCGTCGCATTCCACCCTCCTTAAAAGAATTTCGTCCTCGAAATTGCTAGTTAAGAAGAATGATCCAATACCCATTACTATTTTCCACAACCAAACAGTTTTATCAACTCGCCATAACATATCTTTTATTAAAGACCCACTATTACTTCAACCAACTTCCCAAAACCTTCCATAGTTTCCAACAACATTATTTACTCCACTTATTCAAATTTAAATTTAAATCCAAATTAAAATTATCAAAACTTTCTCAAAAATTTTCTAACTCTCTAAATTTTCGAAAAAATTCGTCAGCGTCTCCTTTGCGCGGTTAGCTCGGCACAACTACAAAATACCTCTACGGGCCCCCAGATTTCAAAAGAAAACAAAAGCCAAGTGGCTAGACTAGAAAATCATCAAATTTCATACAAAAATTTAAATACATACATTTGCCGAGAAAATTTCAATGTATCCTCTGAAATCAAAAATCCCAAAATCACTTTCCTAATCCTTTAGTTCCAACTAAACAATTACTTTCAATTTCCATTTCCAAAATCCCTTATTTTAATTCCAATACGAAATCGTTTTGTCGCTAACAAAAATTTTTCAAAAATTTTCAAAAATTTTCTAACTCCTAAAATTTTCGAAAAATTTTGGCAGGGTCTCCTTTGTGCGGAGGAGCTTTTGCAATTTGACAAGAGATATAAATATATATACATCAACCCACACGGTCGGAAAAACAAAAACATTTCATATTCCCTATTTTTATTGCGTAGGTGTACCTTTATTTAGCATTTTTAAGCAAGCGGCTTATTATTTTAGCAATTAGCGCATCCAAATCCAGTCAAACGGCCTCTCGGTACCTGTACTTACTCAATTCAAACACGTAAGTATAAAATATATGGAGTTTGTTTACATTTCACTCATTTTCAATAGCTAACACATGGAATAAGAAATGCATACTAAACAATTTTTATAAACAATTTTAAGATTTCGACACTAATTCGAATTTCTTCCAACCAAATTTTTATTTAGTTAGAATGTTTATTTTCAATCGCTTATATTCAATTTCTTTTTAATCTAAATGAACCCAATTCACTTCAACTGATCCCAAAATCAATTTTTATTAAAGTCTCTTCACATGTTAACTTATTTACAAGCCAGAAACCTGCATTTCATTCCATTTCCGCAATTGTTTCATTCAAAGGCATTATATTAAGCTTGGCACATTCAATACTTATAAGTTAATAACCATTTCCCAAATTAATTTAACCCAGATTTTTATTCAATGGACTTTCACTTTTACTCGAAGCCAAACTTCTATTAACTTTAAACTTAAGTGAATTTACTATCTTCAAATTATTTCAACTTCAAACCTAAGTTCACTTCCATTTAATTTGATTCTCATCAAATCAAATTCCATTTAATTCAGTTAGCCCATCCATTTTAATTTTAATTTTAATTCACATTCACAATTTATAAAAATAATATCCAAGCACATACTTAACTCATTTATACTCGAATTGGATTTTACTTGCAACCCAAATCATTTCTATTATAATCCAATTCCATTTTATTCTTACAACATCTCCACTTATTTTAATACATTATCAATCCAAGTCGAATTCTATTTATATTTCGAGTTTATTTCCAAACTTCATTATTAACTTACAATCTATTTTATTTAACTGAGTTAAATTTTATTAACATACTCTATCAAATAATTTATTTAGCTAATTAGCTTACTTCCAACTTTCTTTTATTCGATAATATTTCAATTGTATTCAATTTACTGACAATTCAAGTCAAATTTAATTTATAACTCAAGTTTTCATTTCCAAACTCCATTAATAACTCCCAATTTCAACTTCTATTTAACCAATTTAAATCTTATTAACATACTCACTTAACTAATTTATCCCAAATTAGTTCGCTCCCACTTCCGATTCAATATTTGATTTTATTACAAAAATCACTTCATTAAATTTTCCTGAGTTCAAAAAATTTTCTTTTTTCTTGTAATTCTAGTTTGGATTTTCTTTCATTATCCAAAATTCCAACACTTTTATTTCGGCTTATTTATTCCCTTTTTACATTTTTATAAGCTACCCACTTATTAATATTCATACTTCTCCATCCATTTACAGGCAATAACATTTTCACTTTACTTTTAACTAGGGATTATATTTTTATTTCAATGCTTTTCAATTCTTTTATAAGCTTCCAAAGCTTATTTATCCCAATTCAATACATACTTAGTTTACGCTTATTTATTTAAGTAAGAATTTAGTCCATTCAATATTATCTATAACTTAACTGAATTTATTTAAATTCAATTTTATTCCAACCTGACTCCAGTTAAATCTAGCTACATACCATCTTTTTGAATTTTATTAAGCAAGGACTTAATTCCATTTAATATCATCCCACACAATTCACTTTTACTACATTTTAATCCTTTTCAACTTACTTCAAATCCAACTCATTATTATTAACTTTGCTTAAGTTAATTTAATTCTAATTAATTTTATTTCTTAATCCAAATTTAATTTTTATTTTCCCATTCCAATCACATTTAAGATTTACTAATTATTTCTTCCAATCATCAATGAAATTTCAAAGTTTAATCTTAACCCAAGTTAAATTCTCACTTTTAAATTTCACCTTTAATTTTAATTCCAAAATCCAATCCCCAGGTTCCTCATCAAAATCATTCAATATTCATAAGTTTATAACTTATCTCCTGATGATCTCTGAATTATTTAAATAAGGGTTTCAGGATTTTTTTAAACGCCTGGCTTTTGTTTCAAATCATTTTGAAATCACCATTATCTCAAAATCACACTTCTCATATTTTTAAACCAAATCCTGGTTCTTATCCCCAACAAATTTCCTTTGAAATTTCAAAAACAAACTTTGTTTTTCTGAACAAATCAATTTGGCAGCAATCTGTCACTTAGGAACTCAAAAATGAACATCGATGATGCTGCAGTCATCACCGAAATTATTTTCCAGCGACTGAAGTGAGTTCAATGCTATGTCCCTTTCTAAAATTTATTTAAAACAATTCCTTTCAGAATTACTTCCAAAATATTAATGCTATTATTTATCTTCAAAACACTTTGAAAAAAACACTTCCAAAATCTCCAGGATTTAAATTTACAGATTTGATTTAAATCAAATTTTAACTATAATTCATTTGTATCATTTATGCTCATATAAATTCCCTTTTTTGATTATCAAAGTCATTCCAATTTTTATAATCTAATTTTTTTTAAATATTATCATCCAAACACCCAAGATATATAACAATTTAAGAAAATATTTCTTTTATATCAAAATATATTTTTGGGTAAAATTATTTCATTCACCCACCTTTAAAACAATACTGTGTCAATTTATCGTGTCAGGTGTTTATAAACTATTCTCAAATAGCGACCAACTTACCATATCAGAATTCATATTCCACTCGACCAATAAGTCAACACAATATTAAAACAATTTGTATTCGCTAATAAATACGCGCTCATATCTATCAATACGCTCAAACTCATTCTAGAGTACCACGGACTCTATTTTCTATGATTAATTCCCACCATAGCCAAGGTTATCACCAACCTATACTCTGATACCAAGTGTAACAGCCCGCAAGTATGTACCCCTTGAGTCAACACTATTCTCCATTATTCAACTCAAGATGAACAGAAATACGAACCATTTGGGTTAAAGAAGAAGAGGCAGAAGAAAAAAATAGAAAACAACATCAGAATCTAACCATCGCAGCGGAATAAAATATAATAAATAATAACAGATCTTTACACAAAAGAAAACTATATCTATTTTATACATATATCACCAGAATACATCATCAGAGTTTAACAACATCAATAACATACAACTGGACAGTAATCATAACCTTTCCTCACACAACTGAATACACAGCTAATCAACACAACGAAATATATAAAACAAGTACGGAAGTACGTATCGTCATCCAGCTCGTCTCCTGAGCTCCACAGCATCATTTCCTGTATTCTATAATACTCGGTCTGACCCAAGCATTATAGTTAAATAACACCCGAGTCAGTCTGGAATACAAGCGTGAGAAAACCACACTCAAATTGATTATTCAAGTTTCAAAATTCTTTTGAAAATAAAAGCATCTCGTAAGACCATGCCACAAATAAACATGTTGGGTTTTTTTATCTTACGATAGCCAAAACACTTTCTATCAAATTCGTTATATATTATAATAGTGTCTATAGAAAGTAAAATAGAATCTAGCTGAAATGCTTGCATCTCACGTTTCAGCAATAGTCGGACACAATCAAAACAGTACATGCACGTAGGGAGAATGGATTTCCAACTAATAACTGGGCACTGGGGTACCACCTGTAACAGTACGTGGCCTAGATCACCGTACCGAGGATTACTCCCAATCCCCTGCAATAAAAGACTGGGACTACCCCTTACTGGATAATCCCGAGTAAGATCACCCAGCGGTTGGGATCAGCAACCGCACCACTAAGCCGAATAAAAAGGGACATCTAGACAGGGATGACCTCACCCTAATGGGTGTTACCCACCTAGCCTTGCTGCATAACCCCTGATTTTCATTCATTCATGGTTGATGAGGCTCAAGGCTAAGCATTACCTTTTTAGATCGTTTCACTTAGAATTTCCATCGTCCACCTAACGATGTTCCGAAAGCATTCATCCAGACAAGTCCGTCCCGGGTTTGAACAGAACCGAAGGCACTACTCCTACTACATCCATTTTGGAATCATCCTCTGGATTAGTAGCGACTAGCCCTTGTATTTCACTGCTCCATCTACGAATCCAAACTCTTCTTCCTCACGAAAACTTACAAACCGGATCGAAGTGGTTTTCAGGAAATTAATCTCGATCCCGGTCTCTTTGAAACGATCAGCGCATTGGCCAATATTGATAGTCAATTATTTAACTATCAATTAACATTCACAAATATCCATCAAACATAAATAATTTTCCCAAATTATTTATTAATCTCAAAATATCTTCACAGGATATATTTCCACTTTTCAACCCTTTTGAAAACAGTTTTCAAACAACACTTCTCTCATGAAATAAATTTCCAAATATTTATTTCCACTGAAAACACCAAGCACAAAACTTTAGCTTTTTAAATAATTTAAAACTCTTTATTATAAAATATCCTTTATGTTATCCCATTTTTGGTCAAAACTGGAATATCAATGTTGTGTGCACTTCCACCACGACCGAACCAAGAAGAAGCAGCCAGGAAGCGTATATAAGTCTAGGATTTCACTCAAGGTTCAAATATAAAAGTTCATTCGATGAAACAATGCGAGAGTCCATTCGGCACTCCAACACTCAAGCCCATTCGGCAGTATGAAACGAGATCTCATTCGGCATTCAAGATGCCTTGGTTCATCCGGCGTTCCCAATACAAGAGCTCATTCGGCACTCTACCGAACCAAGCCTCACCTCCAACAACTACCGATCCAGGCCACCTCCTACCGAACCAAGCCTCACCTTCAACAACCACCGGACCAAACTCCACTTAGCCACTGCCGGACCAACGTCCCACCGAACCAACTCTCCACCCAAGCCATGCCGAACCAACTCACTCCAACCACTACCGGACCAAGTGGATACCGAACCAACATCGCCAGACCAGATTGCTTCAGCCCAGGCCCACCAGCAGCTATATACATCCAGGACCCCTGCCCCCAGCCTCACTCTATAAATAGAGGGGCAGGGGTACAACAATGGCGGACAAGTTTGAGAGCTCAAGCACGGAAGGAACTTTCAAACAACTTTCATATACTTGTAACCAAAGCTTTGTACTTGTAATCTGAAGAGAAAAGGAGAATAACATATAAAGTGGACGTAGGCACGTTCTGGCCGAACCACTATAAATCTGTGTGTCTTTTACAGTTTAGTCCCTGCTTTTTACATATTTGCATAAATCACCCAAATCGCTAAGAACAACATATAATCAACTGAATCGTACGACTTTGAGGTGTTTGCCCATTTTTTGCGCAAACACTTTAAAACATTTAAATTAAAAATTACTTTAATACTTATTCAAAATATGTACTTTAAGAATATTCAAAATAAAACTACTTTGACAATATAAAACTGATTTTCTAACTTTTAAAACATAATACCAGGCCACCTTTAAATAATTACTGCTATAATAGATTAAAAGAAAATACTTACATTAGAATTTAAACATTTAGAAATAACAAGTTTTCTAAAACATGCTTTTTAAAACAACATTAAACTTTTAACTTATATTTTAAAATTTACTTTGAAACGTACTTGGTTATCCAGCGAAATATACTTCTCTTCACATTCTTTAGAAATAAATCACTATTTGTTTTTAAACAAATTTACCTATTCCTTTAATAAATTCCCACCATGAATTTATTCTTCCAAATATCCACTGATATATTGCTTCACTTTTATAAACCCAGTTTACAAACTTCATAGTCACATTCTCCTTTAAATTTCCAATTTCAAACACTTAAATTGATTTCCAATTTACTCCATTTTGGAATAACTTCCTTTACTTACTCATTTATTTCAAAACCCATTGACTTCATATTTTTATTCCTTAATTATGATTTATAATCTTTTAACTGAAAACACCAATTTCATATTTCCCCAAATTCCTTCTTTATCCTTTTAAATTAATTCAAACGTTGAATTTCAAAATAAATTCTTTATTTCTTGAAATAATATCACCTGATTTTAAAAATATAATCACTTATTCCCATTTATTCAAAATCTCGTTTCCTGCACTTGGAATTTTATTTGTCAGGATTCAAAAAATCACTTTTTATTCTTTTCCAATTCATTTTTAATTTATTCAAATTTCTATGATTATTTTACTCAAAATTTACTCTTTTATTTTCTTTTCAGAAATCTCATTTCTATAGATTTTGATAACTCAGTTCACCGTAATATTTTAAATCAACCATAGTATCCAACATTTCCAATTATCAATATAATTCATCACAGGATAGCAAATAATTATATCGTAGAATATTTTAACAAATCTAAATATTTTGAGGAATTCAGTTGGATCCCTCCAACCTGTTTCCTGCATCCACAGATGTAAGCACAATATAAAATGCCAATTCCACTTCGAGGTGGAATATCGCGGTATATGGGTTTTAAATATAATATCATCCGCTATTATGCGGCGCATAGGTTCTCATCCGCTATATAATGCGGGAAATCAATCACTCCAATATATACTATATACTACTATATACAATATAGCACATCAAATCAATCCAATCATTCAACCAATTATTTAAATTCAACCATTTAAATTTAAATCAAACCCAGATGAGTGAGATTAACTCACCTTTGATTTTCATTTGCGATTCACTTCAATGTTGCCTTGGTTTACCCGATTTGACCTTGAATAAACAATTTATATGATTTCATTAACATTTGAACCGATTGAATAATCAACTACTATTCAATAAATTTACTTAACTAATTATTTTGTTTAAACTAAATTTCCCCTTTAAAGATCTTTTAGTCACTAAGATAATTAATAAGCTGGTTTAAACATTTTTTTTATATATATAATCTCTTATTTCGGAAATCTCATAGGTTTTCAAACATGTTACATTCCTATCTTATCTATAATGATTTCTGTATATCCTATAAATAGATATATGTAAATTTAAATATATGTGTACACTTCCAGTCACTACATACACATAAAAACTTAACTCTACTGCATATATTTTTCAATTTCAACTGTTCATATTCAATATTCTTGCAAATGGAAATATATTCTGTTTATCTACGTATTTTAAAATGAAGATATATATATAAAAACTGAATTTAAATATTTTACTGTAAATTTATTTATATTCCTCTACAATATGAGTATTCAAAAGAAGAAGTTATGGTTTACTGTCATATATTCTTTCTCTTTTGATATCGATTTAAACATCAACAAGAATGAATTAAATAAATTCCCTAATTAATAAATTACCTAAAAACAGACGCTACATCCCTCTACCGACCAAAGATCGTCGTCTGAATCATCGATAGCTACCTCTACGACGATCGCAGCCCATCGGCCCAGGCCCTTCCCTCACCGCACTCGACGTCAGCCCCATCAGACGTGCCTCATTACTTCGACCTTGCCTGAACTCGATCATGCTCGCGAGTTCCTCTACCGCAATCGAAACGTACGCGTCTCCGACCTCTCGCAAACCCTAGTCGCGTCCCTTCAAGCCTGCCGTTGATTCGAGCACAGCTTCGACTCCTCCACCATCTCGACTTCACCCTAACGTTTGCACGCCGTTGCCACCCACAACCCTAATCCCCAGCTTCGCGCCTTCCAATCCGCCATGCGACCCAAGCCCTAACTCAAATTCAAGCTCACGTCTCCCCTTTATCATCGCACTCAAGATCGATGTTATATGATTCCATCGCGTTTGACTTTTTCTTAGACTACGAATGGATTACAGTCAGAAGGAAGAGGAATTAAAATAGGCGCACATGATTTTTTTTGATTTTGTTCTGAGTATTGTAAAGGGCGGTCACGATTAAGTAATTTTTTTTTGCTTGATCGTTCGACTGAAAGAAAAGATGTGGGAGAAAGACGTGATCTAAACTATGAGTAGGCAGCTCGTACAAGCTAGGTCCGCTGATGGGAATGGTTTTAACGGCTGGTGTGAAAGGATATGACTATATATATATATATATATATATATATATATATATATATTTGAATTTTAAATCTGTCTCAATTTCGTAACTTAAAATCTTGAACTCCCAGCGAGACATGCCGCTAAATGTTTATAATGTTATACCCTTATTCCGAACGTAATGAAAAAGATTCCAAGACCTAATTCGATTGAATGGAGAAGATAGCACTTTGGACCCAGTTATTATATTAAATTTCGATACAAATTTTAGTGCGTTTATATATCGTACGCTCACACCACAACTCCAAACACTCCGAAATTTGGAATCCGATAATATTACACTATTACGGATCCAATGAAACTAGTTTCGTCAAATTCCAAGACTGTGCCTCGGAAAGCTATTTTTAAATTCAATTTAAACGATATATTACTAAAACTGAACAAATCACTTTTGAATTAAATTTTAACCATTCTATTATCTTCAGTATCATCAATATAAATTGTATAAACCTTCAAATTATTTTTAACAGGCTTAAAACTGAAGATTCAATAATTTACCCAAATTCAAATTATTAAATTCAATAAATTCAATCGCCAAATTCAAACTGATATTTGAAATCCAAGTTAAACTATCTTGAAAATATTTAAAATTAATTAAATATTCCAATTTCAAATGCCTAAAAATTCCGGGTCGTAACAGAAAGGGCCAAAACAAGATCGGTTAAGATTTTAGATAATTTGGACGAATAAATCATATGTTGTGGATGCAGAAAGACGGGTCATATCCAAACTAACTGTCCACTGATTCAAAAGGAGGAAGGAAAAAAAAAGAAAAAGAAAAGAAGGGCATTTCCTACAACTTGGGACGATAAAGAAGGAGAAGAGTACACTATAGTGATGAAGATGAAGCAAATCTATGCTTGATGGGATGTTCAACTCAAGATGATAGTGATAATGACTCCAACGAGGTATCGAACTATACATATGAAAAATTAATTTTAATGTGTCATAAACTTACCGAAACGACTGATAGTCTTAACGTTAAAAGCCAAAAGCTGAAGTCTGAAAAAGTTGAGCTACTTCGCATAAATGATAGGTTAGAAATAAAAATTGAAAAAGGTTAAAGAAGTTCAATACCATGAATGTGAAAATTTTCGGTCCTTAAAAGGGTAATTGAATGAATGCAAGAAAAATCTTGAAACTTTGAAAAGTGAGATTTTGGTATTGAAGAAAAATGATGATGTAAAGAGGGAAATTTTTATTTACAGATGTTTCATGCTTGTGGAAAAAAACACATCACTTAAGTCGAAAATTCAAACTCTTGAATCGACTGTTAATAAATTTTCTAAAGGGAACAATCATTAAACATGCTTTTGGGAAATCAACTATTTGCAAACAATAGAAAAGGACTTGGTTTAAGTAAATCACAACACACTATGGAAAATAACATTGATAATGCTCATGGAAGAAGTGTATTTCCAAAATATATAAGTTGTGGTAATATTGGTCAAAGCTTTGATAGATGTTGGCATAGGAACAAATGTAAACATGTTAGACATATTTGGGATCCTAAAGGCTCTCTTGGTACATTTGGATTACCAAACTCTTTTTTTGCAAATACCGATGGACCTATGAAATTTTCTATGTCATCTTTTTCTCCCTATGTGTAGGTATGTTGGCGGGCTAAGGAACAACAGGAGCAGTACTTTGTAACAACCCTGATTTTGGAGATTGCCTGTTAATATTAAATTATAATGGTACTTATAATTTAATATTGTAAATTAAGATAAAATTGGAGATTTTAAATTTTTTTTATTTGGAATATACAACGAATTTTGAAAACTAAAATGAGAAAATAAAGTTTGGAACTTTATTTTATTTGTTTGGGTTAATAATAAATGGAAAATAGTTTTTATTTAGAGAAAATGCAATAATTTTATTCATTATTGCCAATTACTTCTTTTAATAATTTTCAAAGGAAATATTTGATTTTTAAAGGTTGTATATTATAAATGAAAAGATGAAAATTTGTTTAAAAATATGTTTTGGATATAAAAACGATTGAAATATGGTTTATTGCATTTAATTATGCAAGAAAATAATTTTTGTATAATTTTTGGAGTAAAAAATAGCATTTTATGTAAATATTTGTGTGAATTGTATGTTTATTTTAAAATAAGAGTTTTTGATAAAAGTATTTTTTTATAACAAAATTATCTTTTTGTTAGTGGTAAAATGTTCTATCAAACATGTGAATATGTTTGTGTAATTTATTGTATTGAAACTTTGAGAAAATAGGTTGTTTTGGCTTTTACATAAGTGTATTTGTGTATTTAAGAGAAAAAATTGATTTTCTTTAGTTAATTAATTTAGTTTTGGGTCTAAGCCCATTAGCATGCACTACCCTGAAGTAGTAAACTCTTTCTTCTCAAGTATGTACGTTCTTTTACAATAAACAAGAACAAAACATAGAAACCCACTTTCCTCTTTCAAAGTAAAATCCAAAATCTCCAAACTTTTCATCAAATCTTTGCTATAATTTATCAAATTAAGTCAATTTAGACAGGTAATCAACCTTTGAACCTAATTCCTTCATCAAATTTCAGTTTTGAAGACTATTTGATTGTTTGTAATTTTGTTTTGGCATTGCATGTCAATGTATATTTCAATCTTAGGTTGTTGAAGCCATTTCAAAGCCAAAGCTTCCTCCTTGCTGCAAAAATCCAAGCTTTTGCATCTAAACAGCAAGGTGACTTGTAATACTCACAAATCCTAGCTGAGCCAAGCTCAAAAATTGCAAAAGCAATCAAAAATCTAGCTTTTGTTAATGAATTTTTAGTTGTTTTTCTGTCTGAAATATGTTTCTTATTGCCTATTTGAATGATCATAACTTTAGATTCCGGCAACGAAATGCTGCCGGATTTCTTGCATTTGGTAGCTTGCATGTTGAACTTCATTTCTGCAAATTTAGGTTGAAATATATTTTCGTTTGAATGTTCCAAACGTTGATGCAAAATTGACTCATGCATAGATTTTTGTCTGTAGCTGTTTTGAGTTGCTGCAAACATGGCCTGAGTCCATGTTTGAGGCCGCATAACTCATTCATTTCTTACTGGAATTCAGTGATTCTTTTTTTGTTTTAAAGATAAAGTTTTATAGTATACGCCTAAAATTTTGAGCTCAATCCGATATCATTTGTTCCATTGTTTTATGCCTGAAAGTTGAACCCAGGATGGTTTCAGGCCTGTACATTTTTTGTTTTTGAACTATTGCAAACATGGCCTGAGTCCATATTTGAGGGATCGTACCTCATTCGTTTCATATCGGATTTGAGTGATTCTTTCTTTAGATTGAAGTGGGAGTGTTTATTTACATTCTTATAAAATTTCATGACAATATAGAATGGTTTTCTATTTCTAAACTACTATCGAACTTGTACTCACAGCTTGCTGTAATTCACTGTTTTAAACCTTATTTTGGTCCGACTTTGAAACCACGCGGATTCTTCATTTCAAATCGGATTTGAACAATTATTCTTGCAGATCGAAGTAGAAGAATTAGTATATGCTTCTACCAAATTTCACCAAGATCTGGGTTCATTTGCCTCTTCGAACTCATCGTCGAAGTTGAACCTTTGCGCTGTTTTTACACAGCAGTTTACAGTGGTTTTAGTCCAACTTCGAAACGACGCAATTTCTTCGTTTCAAGTCGTAATTGTGTAAATATTTTTGAAGATTGGAGTAGGAATGTTAAACAATATTCCTACAAAATTTCATTTCATTTGGACTCTGTTTACAGGTCCAAAACTGCTGTCGAACTTGGGTTCGCAGCGTGTTTTCAGCGGTTTTTAAACAATTTCCGCCATTTTTGACATTTTCCCGAATTCTTGAGTTTTCTCTCTAGATTTCGTTCCCGAGTTTTATAAAGCATTTTTCAAAAAAAAATGGATTGTGAAATTATTATTTAGTACTATTTTAAGTATTAAATTATTTAGTCCATAATAGGAGAATTTCAAAGGCAATTTCCAAAGTGTTTTCAACGATTTCAAAACTTGTTCCAAATTATTTTCTGAGTAAAATTACACTCTTTTGCACTTCGAACGAAGTGGGAAGGTAATTAAATGGTTGGATAAAACATGTACTATGGAATGCGTGTGTTTATCTATCCAATTAATTCCTAATCTATTCGTTTGATAGTTTTGACCTTCGGGTCTAGTTTACCAATGACATGAGGTAAACTTTGTACTGCTTTGAGTATGGAATTGACTAACGGTTAGTAAACCGTTTAGTGCGAACGTGTGGTATGGGACACACGTTAACACTTTTCGGGTTCCTTTCCGAGAGTTTGTGACACGTATTGCCAGTTAGTGGTGTCCAGTACTGGGCCTCCGGACATTCTCCACTACGGTTTGTGTCTTTGGGTTTTTTGCCTTCGGGTTTGTAGCCCTATAGTATCGCTTTTGGAGTTGGTCCATTGTCACCGCTCGAGAGATACTTGGGTTTGTCGCCTTTGGGTTTGCTGCCCTATAGTATCGCTTTTGGAGTTGGTCCATCGTCACCGCTCGAGAGATACTTGGGTTTGTGGCCTTTGGGTTTGTTGCCCTATAGTATCGCTTTTGGAGTTGGTCGATCGTCACCGCTCGAGAGATACTTGGCTTTGTCGCCTTCGGGTTTGTTGCCCTATAGTATCGCTTTTGGAGTTGGTCCTTCGTCACCGGTCGAGAGATACTTGGGTTTGTCGCCTTCGGGCTTGTGGATCCTTGTTTATACAGCACTGAGCACGTGCATCTTTTGTCTCATTGACATTTATATTTTCCTAGCGTATCGCCTTTCGAAGTAGGTCTTTTGAACCACTCGATACAAAGCGATTACCTTGTGGAAACTTGTGTTACCTTTATTGGTATTTGTTATTTGACTTTTTGGCCTGATTTGGGATATTCATATCCTTTGTTTATTTGAGTTGCCGATGATATGAGGCTTGTTACGATTCATCTTTGTTAGATGATCGAATTATCTCTTTTAGAGATATTTGTGATACTTTATGACCTTGCATGTTCATCATCATTTAGCTTATCTAACTGATTTGTTTAGCTAGACTGACCTGTGTATTTTATACTCGGGTCAGACCGAGGTGTTTTAGGTTAGGTACATTTGGACTTAGCCTATTCTGCTTCCGCATGGGCTATTCTACTAGCTCCTTTTGTTATAGCTTTCTTATTGTCTGCTTTATGCTCTTTGTTATTCAGACTTATCTATACATATTTTTGACTCACATGTGTGGGCAGAGGCTTGTACCCACTTATGATATATTTGGATCTGTATTGACTATGTATTGTTCTGAGACTCTGTGTCTGTTATGTTATTCTGTTCTGTGATGATTTTATCATTTAGTTATTATGTTAGCTCTGATACCAACTGTAACGCCCCACTCCTAGACCCACTCTAGCAAAGAGTATTACGGGGTAATACCGTCTGCTAAAGCGGAGATTGGAGCATAATAAGAAAATTTCTTGTAGTCCATTCTTGTGTGTCTTGCCTTAGTGCGATTCTTGTGATGACTTGCATTCATGCAGTCATGTGTTATGGTGGTAGCTTGAAATACCACCTATCTTTTATGAATCCTCTTTTTATGATTGTGCTTATTTGTGTTACTCCTTTAAAGGAGTTAAGTGCATTTTAGTATATTCGAAAAGTTGGCTCCTAGTTATATAGGACCATCTACTATTACTGAATATCTTGGTTCGATTGCTTTCATGCATCGTTTTCTATTCAGTTTTGGGTATTCATGATATGTTGCAGGTAACCCAATTTCGCTGTATCTTCGAGATCTAATCTCGATTGTTAATTCTCTTATGTTGCATAATCACGAGTCTCACCGACTTATGTATTGTGCTGAATTATATTCGTGTAGTTGTTTCGAAGGTTGAACACCTTCGAAATAAGAATATTCCTTTAATGAAAGTATATGGTCTGCTAACCCTAAGTATTGTACTAGGAAAAGCATAGAATTAATCGAGCAATCTTATCTTGGTTTTCTATCATCTTGTGTTGAGGGTGAGATGTTTTAAACTCGAGCTTATTTATCTTCCTTTTATTGATGAAATAATTATGTTGGATATAAACTCTTCTCTAGAAATTGCATGGACGCAATTTTGCTAAGGGGAGAAGTCTGTAACAACCCTGATTTTGGAGATTACTTGTTAATATCAAATTATAATGGTACTTATAATTCAATATTGTAAATTAAGATAAAATTGGAGATTTTAAATTTTTTATTTGGAATAAACAATGAATTTTGAAAACTAAAATGAGAAAATAAAATTTGGAACTTTATTTTATTTGTTTGGGTCAATAATAAATGGAAAATAGTTTTTATTTAGAGAAAATGCAATAATTTTATTCATTATTGCCAATTACTTCTTTTAATAATTTTTGAAGGAAATATTTGATTTTTAAAGGTCGTATATTATGAATGAAAAGATGAAAATTTGTTTAAAAATATGTTTTGGATATAAAAACGATGGAAATATGGTTTATTGCATTTAATTATGCAAGAAAATAATTTTTGTATAATTTTTGGAGTTAAAAATAGCATTTTATGAAAATATTTGTGTCAATTGTATGTTTATTTTAAAATAAGAGTTTTGATAATAAAAGTATTTTTTATAACAAAATTATCTTTTTGTTAGTGATAAAATGTTCTATCAAACATGTGAATACGTTTGTGTAATTTATTGTATTGAAACTTTGAGAAAATAGGTTGTTTTGGCTTTTACAAAAGTGTATTTGTGTATTTAAGAGCTTAGGATTTAAAATTTGATAAATTTTATGGAAAAAATATATTAATTATTGTAATATATTTATAGATATTTGGGTTTGTCGCCTTTGGGTTTGTTGCCCTATAATATCGCTATTGGAAGTGGTCCATCGTCACCGCTCGAGAGATACTTGGCTTTGTCGCCTTCGGGTTTGTTGCCCTATAGTATCGCTTTTGGAGTTGGCCCTTCGTCACCGCTTGAGAGATACTTGGGTTTGTCGCCTTCGGGCTTGTGGATCCTTGTTTATACAGCACTGAGCATGTGCATTTTTTATCTCATTGACATTTATATTTTCCTTGAGTATCGCCTTTCGGATTAGGTCTTTTGAACCACTCGATACATAGCGATTACCTTGTGGAAACTTGTGTTACCTTTATTGGTATTTGTTATTTGCCTTTTTGGCTTGATTTGGGATATTCATATCCTTTGTTTATTTGAGTTGCCGATGATATGAGGCTTGTTACGATTCATCTTTGTTAGATGATCGAATTATCTCTTTTAGAGATATTTGGGATACTTTATGACCTTGCATGTTCATCATCATTTAGCTTATCTAACTGATTTGTTTAGCTAAACTGACCCGTGTATTTTATACCCCGGTCATACCGAGGTGTTTCAGGTTAGGTACATTTGGACTTAGCCTATTCTGCTTCCGCATGGACTATTCTGCTAGCTCCTTTTGTTATAGATTTTTGTGTAGTCCTTTTTGGTTGTAACTCTGATATGTATATTCTTTTGACTCGCCTGTATATTGTGGTTGCTACACCACTTGACATGTATCATTTTGTATACGCTGTGATGTATCTGTATATGTGTATATGTATGTGATGATCTACTGTTCTGTGATGTGTTTTACACTTGAGTTGTTATATTTTGTTCTATTAGATCTTATAGCCATTATGGTTTTGTATCAAATATTTATTGGATATGTCGATCCGCCTAAAAAAATATGCTACATTTATCGACGTATTCAGTAGATAGTTAAGATAAGGCTATAGATGGTCGCTCCTATCCAGCTCTATTCTCTGTATTAGCAAACGGTATTACCTTGTAATACTCTTTGCTAATATGGGTCTCGGAGTGGGGCGTTACATACTTGGACTCAGGTTGTTCCAGATATATGACGGGCGATAGATCAAAGTTTATAAGCCTAGAAGATTACAGAGATAGAAGTGTTACTATGGGAGACAATGGTAAATGTAAGATTGTTGGGAAAGGAGCAATAGGTAACAACACTTTCTTTTTGACTGATGTTCTGTATGTTGAAAATTTACATCATAATCTCATCTCTATAGCCAACTCTATGATAAAGGTATGAGCGTTGTCTTCGATATTGATTTGTGTAAAATCATTGATAAATCTTCAAGTGAGGTTATGTTTACAGGTCAGAGAAAAGGGAATGTCTACACCCTATCGTTTGATGATCTAACTCTTTCTAGGTGCTTAGTAACTAAAGATGAGGAAGCCATCTTATGGCATATACGACTAAGAGATGCTAGCATGGGACTATTGGAAAATCTTGAGAGAAAAGAGTTAGTTAGAGAATTGCCACATCAGAAATTCAAAAAACAATAAAGTGTGCAAAGCTTGTACAAAGGGTAAATTTAATAGATCATCTTTTCATGCCAAAAACATCGTGAGTACCTCTAGAGTTCTTGAATTAATTCATATGTATTTGTTTGGGCCTAATGATATTTCTAATTTAAATGGTAAGTAGTATTGTTACGTGTTAATTGATGATTACTCTAGATTTACTAGGGTTTACTTTCTAGCCAAAAAGTCTGAAACTTTCGATTATTTTTTGAAATTTGTAAAACTTGTTCAAAATGAAAAAAAAATGTTTTAATAATAACTATAAGAAGTGATCATGGTGGAGAATTTGAAAATTCGTATTTTAAAAATCTTTGTGAAGAAAATGGTTTTGAACATGAATTCTCCACACCACGAACACCTCAACAAAATAGGGTAGTCGAAAGGAAGAATCATGCATTATAATAATTGGCTAGATCAATGTTGAATGAATATGACCTTTCTTTATCATTTTGGGCAGAGGCAGTTAATACTTCATGCCATGTAACGAATAGAGTAATGATCAAACCAAAACTTAATAAAACTTCTTATGAATTATGGTTCAACAGGAAACTTAACATTGTATACTTTACGGTTTTCTGGTGTCCATACTTTATTCTTGAGACATGTGATCATCTAGGGAAGTTTAAATCCAAGACAGATGAAGGTGTTTTTATGGGATACTCATCTAGAAGCAAAGCTTATAGAATCTTTAACAAGTGCTTGAAAACAATCATGGAATCGATAAATGTGAAATTTGATGGGTCGAATGTTGATGCAACCAAAGAGAATAACAAAAGTGATGATGGAGTTGATGGTGCAAATAGAAAAGTGATGAAGGCAACAACAAGGATGATCCATATACTACCAATCCTTTAGAATCATGTTTGGAAATTGAGAATTTGAAGTTCAAAGCAAGCCATCCACCAGAATTGGCTATGGGTAATCCAATAGCATGTATACAAACACGCTCTTCATTCAATAAAATCATTTTGCTTTGTGTATTCATAGTGGTTTTATTTCTAAAATCAAACCAAAAAGAATTAATGTTTCACTTGGTAATGAATGTTGGATAATTGTTATGCAACATGAATTTAATCGATTTATGAGAAATAATGTTTGGAAATTAGTTCTTCGACCAAAAGATTATCCAATTGTAGAAACTAAATGGGTGTTCAAAAATAAACTTGATGAATCCTGAAATGTAATTAGAAACAAAGCTAGATTAGTTGCAAAATGATATAATCAAATAGAAGACATCGATTTTGATGAAACATTTTCCACAGTTGCTAGGTTAGAGAACGTTAGAATCTTGCTAGCTTTTGGATGTTTTAAAGGTTTTAAACTTAAGAAAATGGATGTAAAAAGTGCCTTTCTATATGGTTATTTGAAAGAAAATGCCAATGTAGAACAACCCCTTGGTTTTGAAAGACATGAATTTCCAAATCATGTGTACAAACTTGAAAAAGCATTATATGGTCTCAAACAAGCTCCTAGGGCTTGGTATGAGTGTCTAAGTGCATATCTATTGGAAAACGGACTTAAGAAGGGAAGCACCGACACTACTTTGTCTCTATTACACGAGCGTAATTACTTTTTGATTGTACAAATTTATGTTGATGATATCATTTACGGTGCTACGAATGAAAAATTATGTGAAGAGTTTGAAAAAGTCATGCAGGATAAGTTTGAAATAAGCTTGATATGGCAGTTAAAGTATTTTCTAAGATTTCAAGTCAAGCAAAGCGATAAGGTAATTTTCATCTCTCAAACCAAACATGTGAAGGAGTTGTTAAAAAGATTTGACGTTGAGAATTCAAAGAGACTTCAAACTCCCATGAGCCCTTCAACCAAGCTTGACAAAAATGAAAAATGGATCGCGGTTGATCAGAAAAAATATCGAGGTATAATTGGTTCTCTTCTCTATCCTACTGCTTCTAGATCCGAAAAAGCACTAGTGGAACATGTTTCGTGTTAGGTCATTCATTAGTTTCGTGGTCAAGTCAAAAACAAAACTGTGTTGCATTATCTACTACTAAAACAGAATACATTGCCTTAGGCAGTTATTCTGCTCAGATTCTATGGATGAAGCAAACTTTATTAGACTTTGGCTTAATAATTCAACGTGTTTTCCCTTTAAATGTGATAGTAAAAGTGCATTGACCTATCAAACAATCATGTTCACCACTCACATACTAAACATATAGACATAAGACATCATTTCATTCGAGATCATATTCCAAAAGAGGACATTTGCATTGAATTCATCTCTACTGATTTATAACCTGTTGATATCTTCACAAAACTCTTTCAAAAGATAGATTATCACGATTACGTCTAGATTTGGGGATCATGGATATGGATTAGTACGATGTCTATTTGAATGTTTGTTTAGCTTTTTTTTTACTTGTTTTCAGTTTGTTTTCCTCTTCTTTTTGCTGTTTCTTTTAGGATATGCTTTTCATTAAAAAAATATTAAAATTAAAAAAGCTAAAAAAAATTAGGATTAGATTTTTTATTTCTAACTTTTTCTCAGAAATGAGGGAAAAATACTGGTAGATTGCCTCATTTCTTTCCCCCTTGGAAAATATGGCTATGACTGAGTTGCACATATTTATGCTTATGACATCTTTGAGTAATGATTACATAGTTCTTGGAAAATGAAATGTTGTGCTCTTGAGAAGAATACTACTATTATATATCACAGTTTAAGTTAAGCATGAGTTATCAGCATTCTACTTTGTATTATTACATATCTCACAACATTTTTCTAATCTATCACATTCTATTACTCTATGTTTTTTTTTAATTTTATGTATGTGTGGGTAAGATTAACATTAACCAGAATGTGGTAAAAATTTCGATTGGAAACATAGTGAGTATTGAGGGCAAGTCATATACATGCTCCATATGAAAAGTAAATCACATATCAAATGCTATATATATATATCTGAAATATATATATATATATATATATATATATATATATATATATATCTGAAATTTCATGGTGGAAGGCCTACGCATGAAAAATGGATGCAATATGGACGTAGAGTTACATTACCTAAGGGTATCTGACCTGTGTTGAAAATTCTTTAGTGTCGGTGTATATTAACTCATCAAGCACTACTTATCTTCCCTCATCTAAGAGACCTCACGGCAATGTATAGGTAAAAGTATCTTGATCTCATTTATAATGAGTTAGGGACAAAATTGCCTTCACATAAATACTTCACTTGCAAACCAAATCAAATTGCCATAAACTATGTTGATTGAACCACATGTCATAAACTTAACAATTTTTTTAAAGTTACCATCCATTTTCTAAATTGGGATATGTGCTTGATCAATATTGAGTGCTATAGTTCATGTCTGCTGTTAAACTGGAAATGTATAATCTGGTTATTTTTACTTGTGGGTTATGAATATTTGTTTCCTCCTTGACTTTGTTTATTGTTCAGTCATACGTTTGATGGAAACAAAAGGGGAAGAGAGGTTAAGATTTGGTGGTGACAATTAATTTGACGATGTCTAAGATGTATTCTCTTTTTTTCTCTATGGTGTAACTTTTAATCTTTTTTTTTATTTTTCTTTTCCTCTCTCTTCTTATTTGACATATTTAGAGAATGCTAGAAAAGGAAAATTTATGTATGAAAACATTTGAATAGGAGGAGTATGTGGTAGGGGGAGATTCACTAAAATTCTTCAAGTTTCACGCACCACTTTCACACATGAAAAAACATCTTTATTTTATTTGTAAATCATAATATATGTTTGTTACCATCAAAAGAGGAGATTGTAGAAAAGTGCAATTGACGATTTCTGTTTGATGATAATAAACATTTGTTTTATTTAACATGTTTGTCTAGTGTTGTTTATTTACAAGTTTGTTATAAAATCTTGGTTGTGAAAATGTTTCCTTTTGTAAAATAAAAGAGTGCATATACAAAGAAAAGGAAACAAGATAAAAATCTAAAGCAGGGAACATATTGATGTGCAACAAGACGGAGTATATATGAAGAAAGGAAAATAAATTTAGATTGATGGCAAAGATTTGTATATACAATTAGAAGTTATATTTTGAAAGATACAATGGATTATTTCCCATGATATATAGATTTTATTTTCAATATGGGAAACAAACTCTCACAAATCCTCATCAACATCTTCTTTCATATATTTTCCATATATACACGAATCATATATTTCCTTTGTATATCTTTACACATATCTTCCACTTATGCATTTCCCTTAGCCTATATAAATTCATATTACTTCAAAGGAAAGAATATCGGATCAAAAACAATATTATCTCATTCACACGATTATCTGATCATCTCAAATTCAAAGAACAAACATCACCATGCTTTCCACACTGAAACCAACATCTAAGAAAAACCAATCCTTGTTTTCAAATCATCTTCTTAAACAAGACAGCATCTCATCTAGTTTCTGATCATCTCCGTTGCCCAAGCGGTTACAGGCAATACTTTGTTCAGTCTTGGATAATCATCACAAACAACCTCAACATCCAACAACTTCATCTCCTCTTACTAAGCATGCCATACACTTTCAAAACAACTGCAAATATTGATATTCAACAGCCAGCACTTCAAAAACTCGGCATCTTCTGTTAACAGCGCGAATAAGGTCTGACGTTAGCAAATTCAACATGACAAGCTATCACTGGTCGAACGACGATTGAAGTTTGAGGCAGCGAACCATATAATATAGATTGAAGGCTTCAATATCTTTTTATTCTAGTTGCAAGGTATTTCAGTCAAGCATCTATCAATTCAAGTCACATCTCCAAACAATGCCTATCGAATATGCGACATAGATAATTCCCTAGGCGACACGACTTCTTGACAGCAACAACATAATCATCGGCGACCAAGGCAGAACAGCGACATTCGATTCTTAGGTGATGGAGGTGACCCTGGCAGCGACTAAATACAGTGGGATTTTATTTGGGTGTGGCGTCAATTTGTTTAAGAGAATAAGGCAGTTTTGAAGATAATTTTTTTTTTGAAGGAGGAAACTAAATGAAACAAAAAGTGGAGAGAAAGAGAAGGATGTGCACGTGACAATACTTTAAAGAGGGAGATTTTTTTCTTTTTCATTTGAGTTTTGTCTTTGTTTTGTTTTTAACGATTAGAATTTAGTATTTGAGCTACGTGTTGTAGTTCGGGGATTCTGATCTCAGAGGTTTGAGTTCATGCAGAGTTATTAGGTATAGAGTTAAAATGTTTATTAGCAGTGTCTACAAGTTTACTGTTAGTAAGCCTTTGCATATATACCTCTAGTAATAGCTTCGGGGGCAGCAGTCACTACACCAGAAAAGACTTTTTGTAGCGTTGAAAAAACACTACCATAACTTCTAGTAGCGTTTTAAAGAATGTTGCGATACGACATGCAACTAAAAGTCTGAAACTTTTTGTTGCGTTGCAGTAAACGCTACCAAAAATCACCATATTGTTGCGTTTTTGAAATACAACTATGGGTTTTTCTAGAGGGTTTACAAAACGTTAGCAAAATGAACATTTTTTGGTTGCGTTATTGTTTGTATACTTTTTTTTTGATATTCAGTAACGTTTTTAAAATGCAACTATATAATTTTTTATATTAGCTTACTTTTGTTTTTGTAGCATTTTCAAAAACGCTACTGAAAGTTATTAGTTGTTTGGCAGCATATTTTAAATGCTGTTATTTACGATTAATGGCCTATATCATTTCCAGCAACCGCTTATATAATATTCATATTAAAACAAATGATCAATCACATAATTTTCATATTCAAACGAACAATTAAATCACATAATTAGCATAAACAAACAAACAATCAATCAATCATATAATCATCATATTCAAATAATTGAAAAAATACGCTAATCTCATAATCAAATATAATATCCATAATCAATTCGATGGTGGTTTTTCAAACAAAATGTCACATACTACAAGCATTCACAAATAAATTTACACAAATAGTACTAACAAAATATGACAACATATATAACAATTAAAGTCATGTTCATTGCTTGGTTACCAATAATTCTTTGTTGCCAGCAATCTTCATTTCGAAATAGCTAATTACCTGCAAACGAGTTTAACAATCAACAATAAGAATTAAAAACCGAAACTGAACGCTAAGTTATTGATTCAAAGACTAAAGCATACTCATCAATCAATGGGTGCTGGAACATAATTTATTTAAACTGTATTTGAGTTCTAGTTTCAAATAATTTCCTTTTATCGGTATATTTTCCATAGATTTGAGTATGGATAGAGGTAATGGTCATAAAATGAATTATAGTTTGAGCACATACCATCTGAGTCCAGCATCGTTTATTTACTTCAATTTCATTCTGGTTATAGTCTATATATCAATTTTTTTAATTACTGCAATACATAATTTGTCAAAGCTAATGTTTGCTGTGGAAGTTTGATATTATCTTATAAGTTTTTAGAACTTAAAGAATGGTTGTCTTTTTTAAACATTCAAATCTTTACTTTGGTTAGAAAATTATTTATTTCAATATTTGTTCATTTGATTATTAAAATTTTCCCATGCTCAATTTTTAATAAAAATTCTAAAGCTGTTTGTGTACGCTCAATTTCAAAATGTCTTGAAATAAAATTTGAGGAATTAACATTAATTTTTTTAAGTTTAGGTTAAATTATAAATATCAAGAGAGAAAATGAAATAACATTTTGGCACAATAAATGTCAGGTTACATTTGAACTGTCGAAACCACTTTATTTACAACTGTGCAACTTCCTAAAATGCATCTTTACTTTTAAAGCTTAGTTTATTATTATTGTTGTTGTTATTATAAATTTTTGTAAATGTATAATAAAACTTATTATTATTATAAAACTTAGTTAAATTATAATAAAACTTAATTAACTTTTTAACTTTAATTTTTAATTTTAAAAACTTATTAACTTAGTTAAATTATAATAAAACTTAATTAATTTGTATAAATTTATTTAGTTTTATAAAACTTAGTTTATTATTATTGTTGTTGTTGTTATAAATTTGTTAATTTTTATAATACTTAGTTAATTATTATAAACATATTTATTTTTTATTAAACTTAGTTAATTTATTCAAACTATTGTTTATTATTATTATTATTATTAAACTTATAAATATCTTAATTGCTAAAACCTAAATTGTCATGACTTATATTTTAATAACATAAACTTATAAATTATCTCACTTAACTTAGTTAATTTTTATAAATTACCTCAAACATATAAATTTTCATAAACTTAGTTAATTTATTATTGTTACTGTAAACTTAGTTAATTTACTATTATCAATACAAAATTAGTTAATTAATATGTGTTTATTTAATTTTTATAAAACTTATTTAACTTAGTTAATTTTTATAAACTTGGTTTTTGCTATTACTATTACGACTTAATAAATTTATTATTATTATTAACTTAGTTATTTTTATCAAATTATAGCTTATCATTGCTATTATTATTATTATAAATTTAGTTAATTTTTTATCAAGCATAATTTGTTGTTGTTGTTGTTGTTGTTATTATTATTATTATTATTATTATTATTATTATAAACTTGTTAATTTATATAATACATAGTTAATTTTTATAAACGTACGAAGTATAAATTTCATTTTTAAATATATATGTATGGTTATTGAATACATTCTCTCACATAAATGTTCACTTTCACCTAACCGATCTGTCACAGGCACCCACTTTTAAATACAACGTATTAATTACTTTATATATATGCATTTGTTTCCTTTTTATTATTCTTAATATACAAATGTAAAAGTAGTTTTATTTTTTTGGATACATACACATATAGCAACAAATTTCTTTACTCGAACCTTGTTCTACTAAACTGTTACTGTTTTACTAAACTTCTAAAAAGATTGGTGATGAGCAACATAATTTGATAGAGCAATAAATACCTGTAATGGGGCCAACAATGATAAAGCACTTAGAAGGATAATCAGACTCCTTCAAGCTATAAAGAAGCAAGCGAGCGAGCAATAACTGACCAAGATGGTTAACCCCAACGCTCATCTCAAACCCATCTGTAAGTCAAATAGAAGGCATCTTAGTCAAATGCTACTTGGGAGGTAACCAATCTTCATACATTCACAAAAGAAAATTATATGTGTGTATGTATGATCGACAAACAAAATAGCTACCAAACAAAAGATAAAGAAAATTATTGTACATCAACCAATGAAACGATCAAAATCTTTGACAAAATGTACTTGCATTTGTGAAAATTATTTTCCCTCCTAAACCATAGTAGTAGATTTTGTGAAGAATTAAACCCCAGGGATTTCCTCTATGAATGAAAAAAAAATGAAAAATAGTATCTTTATAGTGAAGGAAAACTACTTTAGTAAGTGTGAATGAAGGAATAGTCAAATCGTAGTGTGAATGATGAACTCTTTAGGAAAGCATGATAAAGGAAGGATACAAAGTCAGCAAATGTGTTTACACACACACACTGAAAATGGGATACGTTTATTAACTAACCAAATATGGTTCCAATTGACATGCACAGTATAACGTCAAGTATGGTTCCAGTTGCATTATTCCTTCACTCTCTCCTTCATTCTACAAATGCAAAAAACAAATTGTATTCGAAGTTTTCGAACCTCCACTCGAGTCCAGAACAACTTATGTGTAGCATTCATTTTTCTAGCAATATGATATAAATGCATCCAGATAGCTAATGCATTTGCATGATATAAAATTCATTAACATGATATTGGTCACCATCCAAATCAGTTTGCCAAGATACAATTACAGGAAATATGAACACATCATTCAGAGACTATAAACAAGTACTATACCTATACATGCTCAGATGTATGGAGTGTAAGATAGGTTCCAGTTCATGATGGCACAGTGCATCAAACTGTAAGAATGCTTCTGGTGATGCGTCCATATTCACTGCCTACTACAACATTGTCAACCTTTGACAGAAACATATGCAATGCTTATACTAAAATAACTAGCCACTTGAAACAGCCATTATAAATCCGTGTTTCATAGCAACATGTAGGTACATATCATGAGCTGTATACCTGAAAGAAGACTGGTTAACAATGGCAAAACTTACAACTATCATGAACGTTTTGAGTTATATATTTAAACCAATTTTCCTACCCACTTATACACATTGTTTTTTAAAAATTAGTGTAACTAGTATAATACTTATCATTCACTTCATGAGGGAAATCACTCATCCTCATGCTGAAAGTGTGAATTGAACAAACATTAGCATGACATGTTCATGGTGCAAATCCACATATTAAAAAAATGAGTAACTATAAACTCAAAAATAGCAAAATCAGTAATATATTCAACAATCTGTACTTATGTAAATATGTAGTATATCTTTCAAACAAAGACCTCCTCACATAATACAGGAAACTACATTGTTGTAGAAATACATGAACTCTAGACTATAATTCATAATAAAGTAACCATAGCTAACAGATTAAAACTTGTATTCAAATATTATTTACTTGGATATCTAAAATAACTTGCGCACATTCATTTTGACATATAAATGAAAATAAAATTAGTATTTATATTATCCAAATGAAATATTCTTTTGAGAAGTTCAAATATATTTTAAAATTCACACGGTTTTAGAAGGAAAACCGTATTTTCCTAAACAAATACTACAAGAAAAATAATTCAGAAAAAAGTTTTAAACTTATAGAGAAAGTAGAACAACTTAATGCCAAGGTTGATGCTATAGGTGACTTTGTTCCATATTTTGAATTTTAACTTCATAATGCATGCTTTCCAACGTTCAATGCAATTATTCAACCATAGTTCTGTACGTTATCTAAATACATATGTTTACCTTTTTGCATCCAAACCAAAAGGTCATACAAATAATAATTTACCAGTTCCATCTGACATAGATGTAAAAAAAACATATTCACAAGTTTGATGTATCTCTACATTAAATCAGTTTGTTATGAGATTTTAAATTTATGAAGAAGTGCCGACATTTGGATGGAGGATGTCATAATAAAAATTTATTCAAAAATATTTATTCCATTTTACATCAAAATACTTGTGTATTTTTTGTTGTATAATGGAATTTTCATCATGAAGTTCTTCATTCAAACATAGCCTATTGTGCACTCTTCAAAATGCAAATTTAAAATGTAATTATCTAAAGTACTTACTAAACAAAGTAAAAATCTTATTAAACTTAAAAGATCGGTAAAGCCGTTATGATAGCCAGACACACACATAGATACTAATATCCTCTCCAGAAATAAAATGAAAGTGCACATTATGAAGAAGCTCGATTGGATAGCGACTTAATACAAGCATGCAAAGAAAATTTAGCTGAATATGTAAAAATAGGACTCACCATCATGACAATAAACCAGGAGTTTTCTTTGTGTTATTCAGATTGAGTTTTGCAAATTCAGTGGCACGAGACAGTCCATTCAACAGAGAAAACCTATCCAGTATAGAAGTCTATCCAAGATGGTCAAAAACTTAGAAATATACTCTATTGGTTGTTACAGTCGTGTAGTTTTCTCACTTACCAATATTGGAAGATGTAAATTGGAGTTAGCAGATGAAGAAGAAAATGTAACAGTCGGGCCGTGACAATTTAATACACAGTCTACGTTTGTAGAAAAACGATCAACGGCACAAAATAACTGATTACCCTACAATCAGTTGAGTTACTTTTTATAAAACTTGGATAATTTTTATGAATCTTAGTTAACTTGTTCAATTTTTATAAACATAATTAATTTGTTTTAATATTGTTACTATTAATAGTATTATAAACATAATTAATTTAGTTAAATGTTTATAAAACTTGGTTACTTTTTAGAATAAACTTATTTAATTTTCATAAAACTTATTAGCTTAGTTAAATTCTAACAAAAATTAATTGATTTGTATGAATTTATTTGATCCTTATCAAACTTAGTTTATTATTATTATAAATTTGTTAAATTTTATAACAATTAGTTAATTATTATAAACGTATTTATTTTTATAAAACTTAGTTAATGAAATACAAACTTACTATTGTTCATACTCAGCCTTTCCTCTTCTTCATAATCTTCTTCATCATCAGCATTGGCATCTTGATGTTGTTGGTACTCGGAAACAAATCGTTCATGTTACTCTCGGCTTCAGTGAATTCCATCTCATCTACACCCTTGCCAGTGTACCAATGCAGAAAAGCCTTCCTTCTAAACATAACGGTAAACTGCTCGCTCACACACCTAAACATCTCTTGAATAGAAGTTGAGTTACTGATGAAAGTGCTAGCCATTTTCAACCCAGTGAGGAATATCACACACAGTTGATTTCACATTGTTAGGGATCCACTCTACGAAATAAGAAGAGTTTCTGTTATGCATGTTGATCATTTGCTCATCCACCTCCTTTGTGCTCATTTTGCCTCTGAACATGGCAGATGCTGTTAAGTAGGGACCATGACGTGGGTCTTCTACACATATCATGTTTTTGGAGTACCACATTTATTGAGTAAGTTCGGGGATGGTGAGAGCACTGTATTGTTGGGACCCACGGGATGTTAGAGGATCAAAACCAACCATAAAAAAGTGAAGTCGAAGGAAGGGGATAATGTTCACAGCAAGTTTTCGGAGATTGGAGTTCAGTTGACCAGGGAAAAGAAGGCAGCAGGTAACACAGGACATTGTTGCAAATATTAGATGATTCAGGTTTCCAACTATGTAAATATAACGATGTAGCATGAGCTTAGGAATTAGAATAACAATAGTAAATAAATTGTAATTTGTTGCACAATAGCAATAGAAATAATGGAACACGATTTGAAATACTCAAATAAATATCAATGAATATAACAAGCCCTTACAGCTTGGTATGGTGAGATTAAGAGTCCTGAAGCAGATATCGTAAAGAGTCTCATTGTCGAGAAACATGCAGTCATCGGCATTTTCCACAAGTTGACGAACTGATAAAGTTGCACTGTAGGGCTCGACGACAATATCAAAAACCTTTGGAGATGGTAACATAGAAAATATAAGCATCATTATGTCTGGGTATTCCTCTTTGATTTTTAAAATGAGAAGAGTTCCCATGCCTGATCCTGTTCCACCTCCAAGAGAGTGGCATACTTGGAAACCTGCAGTGCACAAGTCTAAATCAAAAATAAAATACAAAAGAGATACGTGTGACACCAACATTTAAAATCAGACCAAGAAACCATATGCACACAGAAGAAGAAAAAACTTCCGTGAGGCTTTCCGAAGGGATGTTTTCTGTTTACATTTCTATCTTTTAGAGTGAGTATATTCGCTTGTATTGGATACCCATATTGTTGTTTCCCTGTTTATGTTATTTAATTTGATAAAATTTTCAACATGGCTTGAAAGCTAGAATTTAATTTTAAATAAAAACCAAACGATATAATGACATCACATTGTACAAATGAATGCTTATAAAAAATATCAATGCTTCTGGAAAGTCTAAAATTAGAGGGTTTATATGAAAAATCTACAAACAGCAACAATTTAGAAAAACAAATTATGTATTATATTAGAATAATTATAAAGAAATTTTTATTCAAGTTAAGTTTTGATCTACTGCATTTATAACAAACCGCAAATGAATAATAATAGTAACTATAATTTGGTTGATGTAAAAATAAGTCAGAAAATATTCACTAAAAAAATTCAAAAATCCAATCCTTAATTAATAGTGCCATTTTCATTAACATTCTCTGCAGAAGACCAAATTCAATTCGAGTGGAATGGAACTCATTCGATTATTAGTGTTATACAGATTTATAAATATGTAACCAAAATCAAAATATAAATCTTCACAGACTACAAGTTTTAGTTATCATAGTAGTAAATTAGATCAATGAAAATAAAATGAACCGGGAAAACTGGATATCAAGGTCTCATACGGACATAATAGCAACATAAACTCCCTCCTTAATTATTATATTGTCATTATTAAGTTAACTATAACCTAATTTTTCACTCAACAACCCAAACAACAGATATAACAAATTACGAAATATAATTTGTTGTAATTTACACCAGATCTACTGAGAGTGGTTTAAAATAAACAGATTTGATGCTAAAACTACCAGCAAAAATAATATACCTTGCAGACAATCACAATTCTCAGCCTCTTTCCTAACAACATCCAAATCCGAATCAATCAATTCTTCTCCTTCTGTATAATGATCCTTCGCCCGATTATTACCCACTCCACTCTGCCCGAAAATAAAGTTATCGGGTCTGAAATTTGTCCATACAGTCTCGATCTGATTGCGTCCATAGTACTCGGCTCTGGATCCATCAAGACAGCGCATGGCACGTACCTGCTTGAGCTTGCTTCGTTGTAGTAAACATTGATTCTTTCTTGTTGCAGATTTGAGTCGCCGTTGTATTTCCTAGTTGAATCGATTCCATGCTCGGCGCACACCACTTCCCAGAACTTAGCTCTGATCTGGTTTCCGCATTGGCCACCTTTAATTTTGTTTTGACGGACAAATCTAAGATAGTATATAGTTTTTTTAATTAACTGATAGGGTTTTTGGTAAAATACGGGTAGTGGATTGGGAAGGAGGGAAAATGGAAATTTTCTTTAGTACTGTCGCTCCGATTGAAAAAGAAAAAAGAGAATGGAGAGAGAGTTTTTGTATGGGCCACTTTAATTTTATTGTTTCCTGCAGCAACTAGCGGCAATCCTTTTTAATTTTTTACTCCATAAAACTTTGGTTGCGTTTGGATAACTTTTTGGTTGCACTTAGATAACAAACGCTTCTTGTAGTGAGTAGGTTTTAGGCCGAAGTTGGGTATAGCTTGTGTTAATTATTTTTCGCACTTTTGTTTTATCTATTTAATAACATCTCTATGAAATATTTTTAAGTACCTTATTCACTTTCCCTCTAGGGTATATTACTCGATCCTACAAGTAAGTGTCTAGATTGTGTTATTGCATTATTCATTGGGAGGGAAAGATAAAGTGTGAGGATCGAACCTTATCCCCTGCCATCCCAATCAAGAGATGACCAGCCTTGCCCTCGACCTAGTGTCATTTCTATTCACCATGGTTGACGGCTGGCCATGCTCCGTCGCCACATTAGATTGTGCACATATTGATGCAGTCTGTTTTCTTTGACATGTTCCTCAATCAGATCCTGTAGATGTCTACAGTCATTTATGTTATGCCCATGCAGCTCATGCAATAGGCAATATTTTCCACACGTCCTTTCGCGATCTGTCGGTTCTCTCCTTGCCAGCTTTCAATGGGGAACCTCCCCTTGATATCCTGATAAATCCACTCCAAGGTTTCATTTAAGCCTATATAAAAAGAGAATTTTGGTTCCCTTCTTTGCCGCTTTAATCGTTAAAGTTGTCATCCATTTTCCTATTTCCCTTACCTTTGCTAGTTCCTTCTCCAAACGATCCTCTGCCAGCCACAGTGTTAACCTCTTCCCCATTGGCCTTAGCGTCTCCCTAACGCGTAAACTGTTCAGCCTCATGATAAAACTCTACGAGATCTCTCGGAGGATCCCGCTCCAGTGAAATTTTGAAATCCGTCCTATCGGCTATTCCTGATACTGTCGCCATCAAAACCATCGACGGGTCTCTCTTATCAACCGATGTCGTCGCTGCATTGAATCATGTCAGAAAACGCCTGAGGGTCTCTCTGTCCCTCTGCTTCATACTTGCAAGTGTCATGACGTTCTTGAGTCGTGAGATGTGGACCTAAAACTGTTTGACAAACCTGTTTACTAACTCGACCCATGTGTTATTGGAATCATTCTCTAGCTTTCTAAACCATCGTGCAACCAGATCTGTCAAATACAAAGGGAAACGCCATACCATAACTTCTGTAGATGTCCCAGCACCTCCTTATGCAGTATGTAACTCATCAAATGAAATGTATGGTCTGACTTTCCATCATACGTCTCCAATGTTGGTAGTTTGAATTCCAGTGGATTCCTAACATATCAGATGTTTGGATAAACGGACTTCTATTCACATCTTCCATGTTCAGATAGGCAATCCACCCCTTATGACTCGTCTTACCACCTCAGCAAGTCTATCGTTATCATCCAAAGGAACTCCCAAGTTTGCATTTCCCGCCTAACCCCAACTCCGCGAGGGAATTCCGATACATACTCCTCTGGTCGTGCTCCTACATTCTGATTCATGTTCAAACGCTTCGCTTCAACTCCAGACAGTACATCATTCCTTCCCAGGGCAGGATAACTGGATAACCCATGCTCTCAAGTTCGTGGGGGTCGGTACTGACCCCTGTTCGGGGATCGGTACCAATCCCTAAGTTTGGCTCGGGGTTCGCCTCGGGCTATTCTGCCCCGTTTCTAGTTATATGTGCTCCAGCTTGTGGTCTCTGATTATGTGTTTCTACAACTCCAGTTGTTCCTTCTTGTTCCATCCTTCTGAAGAAGTTTTACATCATCTCCTCCGGACGAGCCATCAACCTTTTCTGTTGTCAATTCATCATAGTTTCCATCTTATCCCTAGTTATGTAGATTGATGGGGAGTGAGATCTTGAGGATTCCTCATGGCTGCCCCTTGTTGATTTCCTACAATCACAGTCTTTCTAGTTGATTGTTTAGCCATTTAGAATTGTTTTCAAATCTTAGATCAATGAGTTCTAGCGACTCTAAATGAAAGTAACAAAATGTTCGAATCAAAAATGGCACAAATACCCAGAAGTAATAGAAGAGAATAAAATATGAAGAAATATAAATGAAAATGAGGAAATAACCAGACACAATCTTTTATAGTGGTTTGGCAAAGCTTAGCCTACTTCCACTTTAATATTTTATTATTGATTTTTGACTTGGGGCAGAAGTTCTTGAGACTCTGTACAACTCCAACACTTTGAATTTCAAAGATACAAGAATATATAAAATAAAAAGTTAGAGCCAAAAGATCCTCAAAAATAAGTCATACTCCTCTATTTATAGAGGTAAGGAGCTAAAATCTCGCTTAGAAATATCTTCAAGCCGTTGTACCTGATTTAGACCAATTCTTTCGAAAAAGCAAGTGCCATGTCATCAGTAACTGGGAGTCAGTGTCTTAAACCAAAGGGTATGCAATGATTGCCTATCATACTGAAAGCCTGGAGAAAGCAGTGGAACAAGAGCAGAAGCTTAGAAGCAAGAGATAGATCACGATGATTCATCTCTCACTGTCATGCCGCTGTTATTGAAGAAGAAAAAGGGGAGACAACGTTTATTTCAGCTAGGGTTTCTAACCCCAGTGTTTTGTTCAACAAGCTAAATGGCTGAGTCAGGTTTACCCTTATTTGTAAATACTTGGGCCTTGGGCCATTTTACCCATTTGAAGAAAAAAAATAGACAAACAAATAAACAATTGTTCCCCTCAAAAACCTTTAACCCCTAAAAATTCATAGAATCAACATAAGCATATAACAGCAAGGGGGAACTCTTCATGCTAACCCAAATATATTCACTGATAACAGCCTCGAAGAAATCATACATGTTATATAATAGGCACGAACGGCAAACATTTTGAGTACTCATACAACTCCTTATCAACAATCATACCAGTCTCCCAAAAAAAATTCAAATATATGGACTAAATATCCAAGGCAGAGGAATGACAAAAGGGAAGAATAACGCTATACTGAACAAGCAAAGAACTACGAAAAATCTACCAAAAATCCAGAGTACTAAACCTAAAATGCAAATTCTTCTTCTTCGTTCTCAAGAGGCAAAGCCGCTCCTCTTTCTGCAGTATCTCTAAGTATAGCTGCAGTTGAATCACTGACGCCAAGCAAATACTGAAGCCTGCTTAGTTTCTCTGGTTTAGGAATGCTCTTTGTGTATATCAAGTACAAATCTGCAAGTTCCTCCTGTGATGACCAGGACAAAGGTTCAGCAGGGACTGCCTTGTCACACGCTAGCAAATCATTCAACGCTGAAACCTGAAATGTTAATAAAAAAATAAATATACATATAGCACAATGATCAACCTTTTAAGGTTAACACGGTTGGTTACAACATGCATGCAGTGCATACACGTATGGTCGAGCATTCAATCCTTACCAACTGCATAGTGCTGCGATTATACCCTAAGCATGTGTTCAGGGTTCAGTGACAGTGCATACTTCATCAAAGTTTACAAGCGAAGCTTGGTTTATATATATAACGGTTCAGATTTATCACCAACTTGTATCCCACTAGAATTATTCTATGCATATGCCACAAAAATTATCACGCAAGTAGGTTTATAAAATTAACATGAGCAATAAATTACCGTTCCATCTCGATTTCTTTGGCGAAGGAGTGCTACAGCCTGAATAAGCGAGTTAGAAAGTCTGCTTTTAGCAACTTCTTGAACAACATTCTTTGCTTTAGCAGCGTCTATACTAAGATCAGATGGTATCTTCTCATAAACCTCTACTTCATCAAAATCTCCTGTCCCCGATGAAAAAATATCCTCAACCGTTTTCTTGAACAAATTTTCACGTAATCGCTCTGATATCATGCTATCCAAGTCGATGTTATTATCTTTCAGCTCTCTCACTTGTTTTATACCGATCCTCCCTTGACTTACTGCTGTTTCGATTGCAGAAGACATTTTCGTAGTGGTTATGTTTTTTATTATTTTCTGTGCATACTCTGCAGGCAACCCCACCTGTTTTTGAACATCGGTCAGTTGATCAATTCGAGCTTTCGATAACTGTCCATCGGCTAGTATAACCTCAGCTTGCTTCATAAAGGCTTGCTCTGCTAAGTTTCTGTGTATATCTACAATCTCCTTTCCAGTCAAACCAAGTATACCACCTAGTTGATTCAGCAATAAGAACTCGGTATTGTCCTTCTTGGTTGTGATTTGTGCACCGAAGGGCACAACTGTAACTTCGCCTTGAAGGCAAAACATTAAGTAGGTACGGTAAAGATCGGCTCTGTCTCTTTCAGGAAGATCGTCTCTTAATGTGATTTCGGTTTGACCTGGCTTTCCCAGTTTTGCTTCTAGTTCTTTGTCGGGTCTTGTCTTTCTTAATGTCTGAAGAGCATCCCATTCGTCTTCTTCTTCATCATCATTAACTACTTTAACTGGTTCGTCTTTACTATCACCCTTTTCGACTGGATCTGTTGATTCTCCTTTAATGTCAGCTATTAGTTCTGTGACAACAAGAGTATTGAATTTGATCATTTTCTTCAGCTCTTTCGCTGTTTCTGTTCGGCTGCCTGCAGATCTTGCTCGCTGCACATAATTTAGTAGGACCCTTCGTACCTGCACATGTATTTTCCAAAATAAATCAGCAATGAGGAAAGTACATACATATTACATGAAGTCATTTTCATATATGGATTTAAAGAAAAACGGTTTAAAACATCACTCATTTTCTCAAAATGTTTCTATGAATGTTTGAATGCGTTGGTTAGCTGAAAGACTAAAATCATGAACGGCATTAATTTTGGTAAGGGAACTTCAGCTCCTCTACTTTGGTAAATGACTAGAGTAGGACAACTTCAGCTGATCAGGGCTACTAGATCCAAGATCTAATGGTGCATTTTAGCAAGTTCTACTCTGCTCACAAGCACCATTTGATTAAAGCCATTAGATCATTGATCTAACGGCCAGTGCCATTATAATCATTGGTCATGATAATCAAATAGATTTTTTTTAATTTAATACTTAAATAGATAGTTAAATTCCGTGGTGTGTAGTTAGTGTTTGTGAGAAAAGTAGGAATACTGAATAATGGACGGAGATAGAAGATTATAAATAGCATAATGCAAAAATAGGATTATCAAAAGGGAAAAGTGACTACAAAACAACATACCGCCTTGCTGGCAATGACCATGGCAGCCTCTTTAGTGAGACGCAGACCTTGAGTTGCTTTCTTAACGGATGCTCTAACTGTTGCATCATATCCTTCAACACCTGATGCAATTGCATCCTTCACTACCTGCAGCACACTGTTAATATTAATATCATCATGCAAATAATTAGATATTTGTGCAAAACCAAAATGCAGCCATTAATAAATTCTGCTCCCTGTCCTAAAATACTTATCCTTCTGGGTTTGATTATTGTCCATCACTGACAATATTCTTTTTAACCATTTTCAGTGACATTCTTCTACTTGATATCTAAACCTCGTGATTCCCTCTTATTTGAATCTATACTTTCTCAAACAATATGAATACATGAAACAATCAAAAGACGAGTAATTTAGGGACAGACAGTAGAAGATGGCAAAAATAAGTGGTTCTATGGATAAAGTTCAAAAGTTTAAAAAAAATAAAGAAAAAAGGAAAAAGGAAAAAGGAAAAAAAAAATAAGAAGAAGAAGAAAGAAAGAAAGACAGCAAGCAAGCAAATCTTAGGTCACAGACCAAATAAGTAAACAATCTTCTGAAGAGAAAAATACTATGGTATAGCAATTGAGAAAATTATCATTTTTATGCCGTTGTGCATTTTTGAAATATAATTTGCGTTGCCATCTGTGCACATACCAGTATTTCTCTAACAGTAGCTGCCAATCGTTAGGTTCAAAGAATGTGGCAACGAAATTCATAATTTAGGTGCAAACATTTAAGTATGTTGAACCGTTGAAGCACATAAGAATATGAAAATATGTGTTGAGATTGTCCTCTAACCTTCTCAAAGAGACGACCGCAGATATCTGCATGAGCCGCATCAATTGTTTGCTGAGGAATACAGAAAAGAACTCGTAGCCGCGAAAGAGCAACAACATCATCCTCGCTCAGCTCACCTTTAGCAACAAATTGCTGAAGCTTTGTTCTATAAATTTCTGCAGGAGTTGCACATATAATGCATTAGTATGCATAATATGATTACTATAGGTTTAATTCATATAATGTGCTGCGCAAATAATGCATAAGATCAAATATGCTTCAACATGTTCTAAAATAGAAAACTGTAAACAATAAGCAAACAAATTTTAACAAAGAACGTCAGGGAACTGCTAGTGTGTTATGAAAGACAAACTAACAGCTCATTTCACTCAATGTTAATTTGTAGCAGCTAACCATACAACTGAGATAATACCTTCATGAATTTCACTAGCCTTTTCTGGATCAAAATGTAATTCTTCACAAAGGTTTTGCAAAAATGCAGCTTTGCTTTGAGCTGCTTCTAGGATGCCACTAGAGAATGCCTGAGATAGTCTTTTACGGTACACTTTTGAGGTAATATCTAGCATTATTGCTTCTACCTCACGTTTCCCTAGGCCAAATATATTCTTCAAGTCGTTCAAGGTCGCAAGCTATATAAACATAAGAACAAAATTTCAGCAAAAAAAATGATGAATAAATAAATGAATGTGAAAGCATTATTTCGTTTGTTGATTGGATATACACTTAGTGTTTGATGAATATTTTGATTGATAGCAATAATCTTTTCGTTAAAAAAATTATATGAAACAAATCGAACAACGTTAAGTATTCAACCTCATGAAGTAGTTCATAAGAAGTATGAAGGTTATCAATCTCCTAATGTTTCTATTATGCAATTAATGTAAGATGATATTTATCTACAATACATAAAACTGAATTAGTGGATTTGTCGTCAACTATGATTTTTTTAGCATGCCTCTTGAAAATAAAATTTATCATTTATTAATCCATGTATAAAATAATAATTATGAAGCTGTCTATCCACAGATGCAAACCGAGCATCAAAGAATAGCTGGTTGGACTTCATCATCGATTTTTAAACATTATTCTCATAGAGCTAAACTAAGCTCAACGACAAGTTTCAAAGCAGAGGAGTATGATGCGGAAGCATTTCCACAGCTATATGAGAGACAGACACACCGAGTCATATTATCTTCGTAAATCAATACTTAATAAGCTATTGTGTATTTTGTCTTTTAGTCTCAAACTTTTCTACCTTCACTGATTTTTGAAGTATTTTTTATTTCTTTTTTTTTTTCTCCCTCCGGTTAGTGAATATATAAAGAACAAGTTTGTTCTAGTTCGTGAAGCTTAATCCTCTTTGTAGAATTATCATGTGTGAAAATATTATCTTCAACTGTTTGCTGGTATTTAGGTTGCCCCTTGGAAACTTCCATTGACTGAATGAATTGGTTATAAGTGTCCATCCATGTTTGTTGAAAGCTGACAATATGACCATGAACTTAGTTCCACCAGGTTTGTTAAACGATTTGGTTGACAATGTTTGAAATATGCTTCTTTATAGCATCTAAGTTTAAGACTTAAATATTGTTGGAACTTCAAAAATTAGAAGCATACATCAATATTTATATGGATCTATAATGTGATTTATAATGGTAAAAATAGGCAATATAAAATAGATAGGAACAAATTTGGAACTCATTCGCACTTGATCTCACCGTTGTAGAAGAAAAACGGGAAAAAAAGGTTGCTGGTGGAGCCACTTATCATAACATGTCCCGACATTATGGAATTTGAATTTTACTGATTAGGGTTCATAGATGAAGAACATATTGTTTTTGCTCTCCCATCTATTTTCACCTGGTTGTATATGTAGTGATAGTGATTACTCCAGACGTTCATCATGTATGTTTCTCTATAGCAGCCACTCAAATTGCAGAACAGTATGTCCCTTATACACATCTGATCTGATGGTGTTGATTGCATGCATTATCTCCACTAAGGCATGTGAATGTTTACATTCGTGGTATAAGAAAAAACAAATCAATGGACAAGTAGCTTCTAAAGCTTTTTCTTAAAGAAAACATTTTTATCCTCCCAAATTTGTTGTTTCCCATAAAAAATATATACTCGTTCAAATGCGTCTGCAAGTGAATTCTATCATCATGCACATGCTATCTATACAAAATTTTATTTACTTAAAATGAAAACAAATATCCCTCAACTGTGATTTGATAATTTACTAAAATTGCAAGTAGTATTTCTTTGTATGGCAACATATTATTGTTCTACCCAACAGTCACTAATTTGAGCGATAAACAGTATTACCTTTTTAGACAAGCATGAAAACAGCGACTCTTAATACATAAGTCATTGATTATCTATTTACGGTAACATTAGCATGAATAATTTCTGTACATCGATGTAGAAAAATATTAAATATATTAGTTTGAATGATTCAACTCACCTTTGTTTCATCAAGACATCCATTTGGAAAACACTCCGATACATAAGCACGATAGAGGAGTTTCAAATCTTCCATCTTTCTATCAGTATCATAGTCTCCACCTAAAAATATAAAGACAGACACATGACACGTGTCATAATTAGTAAAACAAGCAACTGTAAAATGCTATGTCATTTATCATGCTTTACCTAACAGAGAAACAGGTCCAAGCCCAGGAGGAAATCGGCCTGCTTCAGGATGTTTGCTTAATTGCGTTAGCAAAGCATTGAATTGTAATACTTTTTCTAATTCTTCAATTACCCGAGATGTCTCCGTGCTGAAACCATTTTGTTTTTTAAAATTAAGAAGTTAGAAAAGAGACAAAATATATTTTTACTAATATGAAATATGTAGATGTTAATTGAGGACCATGGATAAATAATCAGGGAATAATAAAACTTTCACAAGTCGGGACGATCATTTTCACTAATTTTAACAACTTTGACTAAAGAGAATGTGCAGTCTGTGCTGGAGAAAAGTAAAATATGTCCAAATTAATGCATCCAAACTTTTTGTAAATGATAACTATTTACAACATAGAAATCATTACTTTCTGACAATATGACTGCAGATCAAGCTTAACCATTTGTAGCTCATTTTTAGTTTGATCATAAAATTTTGCATGGTTACATCGTGTGCGCACACGAGCACACGTGCATGTGCATGTGCATGTGTGTATGTATGTGGGTGTGTGTGATCTGTGTGTATGTAGAATTGATTAGCTGATCACAATCAGGTTTTGAGGGTATCATAGGTAAGGTAAACCAAAGTACAAGCTTGTATTTAAGTGTTAGTTGCAAACTAGCTTTTTCTTCAAACTTTGTTTCACAATAGCATTTCTAGGTCGGCCTCTGATATTTCAACACATCGATACACCGACATTTAGGGTGCGTTTTTACGGAGCAAAAGGGGCACCTGAAAGGGGTATTAACTGAGGACCATGGATAAATAACCAGGGAATGATAAAACTTTCACAAGTCGGGACAATCATTTTCACTGATTTTAACAACTTTGACTAAAGAGAATGTAGAGTATGTGCTGGAGAAAAGAAAATTATGTCCAAATTAATCCATCTAACTATTTTTGTAAATGATAATTATTTACGACATAGAAATCATTACTTTCTGACAATATGACTGCAGATCAAACTTAACCATTTGTAGCTCATTTTTATTTTGATCATAAAAGTTTGCATGGCTACATCGTGTGTGCGCACGCGCATGCGTGTGCATGTGCATGTGCATGTGCATGCGTGTGTGTATGTGGGTGTGTGTGATCTGTGTGTGTATTAGATTTGATTAGCTGATCACAGTCAGGTTTTGAGGGTATCTTTGGTAAGGTAAACCAAGTACAAGCATGTATTTGAGTGTTAGTTGCAAACTAGCTTTTTCTTCAAACTTTGTTTCACAAGAGCATTTCTAGGTCGGTCTATGATATTTCAACACATCGATACACCAACATTTAGGGTGTGTTTTTTGTGAAGCAAAAGGGGCACCTGAAAGGGGTATTAACTGAGGACCATGGATAAATAACCGGGGAATAATAAAACTTTCACAAGTCGGGACAATCATTTTCACTGATTTTAACAACTTTGACTAAAGAGAATGTAGAGTATGTGCTGGAGAAAAGAAAATTATGTCCAAATTAATCCATCTAACTATTTTTGTAAATGATAATTATTTACAGCATAGAAATCATTACTTTCTGACAATATGACTGCAGATCAAGCTTAACCATTTGTAGCTCATTTTTATTTTGATCATAAAAGTTTGCATGGTTACATCGTGTGTGCACGCGCACATGCATGTGCATGTGCATGCGTGTGTGTATGTGGGTGTGTGGGTGTTAGATTTGATTAGCTGATCATAATCAAGTTTTGAGGGTAACTTTGGTAAGGTAAACCAAGTACAAGCATGTATTTGAGTGTTGGTTGCAAACTAGCTTTTTCTTTAAACTTTGTTTCACAAGAGCATCTCTAGACCGGCCTATGATATCTCAACACAACGATACACAACCATTTAGGGTGTGTTTTTTGTGAAGCAAAAGGGACACTCGAAAGGGGTACTAATTGAATGCCCCGCGAACAGGGAAAGTTCGATAAAACAGAAATCTGCTTTTGTGCTGCGAAAGAGATAACGAAAGGGAAATGATTGTTAAGAAATTGGTACACCAAGATTAAAAAAAATACAGCATAATATGAATACACAAAAGATAATATGACAGAACTGAAAGTGAGTAATGAATTTTTAAGCAAATGTTTGCCACTACGCAGATTTGTCACTACAAAAGCGGGGTCCAGGGGTGACAACCCCTATAGGTAGGAAGGCATGGGTAATGCCCTACGGATGGCGGTCGACCTAACCGGTCAAGTAGAGGGGCCTAGTGGGTAACGCCATCTAACAGGGTGCAAGCAGCGTCCCATCGAAAAAGGGTCTATTTAATCAGTGTAATTTTTTATTTTTACGAAAAATATCATATTAGTATTAATATTGTTTTATTTTTTACAAAATATGTTTAGCTTTACTGTTATCTTTACTAAAAATATTTATAATTTTTTAATGTTTTGTTATTTATTTTAAAATTTTATTATTTATTATCGTTTTAAATTTTTATTACATTACTAAAAGAAACTACTAGCGTCCAACAGGTTGGTCGGATCGTCCTCAAACGGTTTAATTTCCTCGCGTATAAGGAATAGACCAAAAAGGGGATCTGCTATTTTTTCGAAGCGTCAGACGTGTTCGACACGTCGTAAAATGGAATGGTTTTGAGGAAAGTTGTGAACGTATCCTAATATGGTCCAATCTAATCCCTTTCTATATTGAATACAATTTTCTTGACTCTCCTAACATTCATAATTATCGATAGTTGATGCAAATGTCATCAACCTGTTTCGTTGTTTCTCACTTGACATTCCATTTGTGCAAGAATACCATTTTCTATTGTTTTGAACAAAGATATTAGAATGTTATTTGAATAAAGAGATCAGAAATTTATATTTCTGGTTTTATTGCTGGATCCTTAAAATGTTGCAACCTAATATTATTTGGGTCAACTTCAGTTTGTCAAAATTAATTTGGCTCAATTTTGGAAATTGTCTTGGGACTCTACTGAGGTTATTGCGTATATGAGTAAATTGTTAACTTAAAATCCAAATATAAAGTGGCAAAAAAATCTCATACCAGACCCAGCCTACAAACCCGACATAGCAAATATAAACCATAAACCAGATCTGACCATTCAGATCAAATATGGATTATGAATTGTAACTCGTACTAATTATGGATCAAGTGTAGTATTTTATTCAACTTGACTCATATTAACCTAACCCAGCCCAACCTTTTAGGAAAAAGCTATTAATCGGAGTTTATCAATCCATTTAAATTAAATACTCACTAAGCATTCCATGTTTAAAGCAAGTATTCATTCGACATTCATATTCGTTCATCTTTCTTCACATATTCTATAGCCACTTAGATATCTCAAACCACCCTATGCAAATCGATTTCAATACAATGTTATACTAGTTTTTTTTTTAGAAGTTTCCACGGATTCCATATAAATTAAATAGTAATATTTTATAATTAATGATGCTCAATGATTTTTGACTTGCTTATTTATGGTTTTTTTATATACAAAAACAAAATTAAGGTAGATCTGGACCAACATTAGGTGGTTTTGGATCTCGAAGAAGAAAGGAAACTCATGTAGGTTATTTTTTGATCTGTAAGAAGAAGGAAACACGTATTGGTTTTGATTCTGCACAAAATCATGTTTGCAAATCAATAGTTGATTCACAAAAACCATGTTTACCAATCTACATAATTACAAGAAAAGCTCAAACTAATTCTACTATATTTTTTCAAAGTGATTCATGAACAAATTTATTATTGTTTGAAACTGAATCATGTTCAAAAGATTTTATTGGTAAAGCAAAACAAGAGGATAAATTTGTCAGTATGAAAAAGCTACTTAGCCAGGCATGAAAATTCTAGGGTATCAACAGATATTGCATATATCCAATGTTTAAAATAAACCCGCCTCGAGGAAATAAGAGATAAAACGCTTTGAGGCTTTCCCCAAAAGGCAATTTATCTCTAAAGTCTAAGCCTCGACAACTTGAGGCATATGAAGCCTACAAAGCGTACATCTCGCAGCCTCAAACAGCTGAGGCATGCGACTCAAGAATCTTTGTACCCTTAGTTGCAAATATTGACACTAACATAAGTTATTAAACTTCAATTATTTATGGAAAACAAAATTTGAGAAAATGGATATTAGTGGCTTTTTTTTTTGCTTTTTAATTTCAATATCGACATGATCAAGTAAGATAGTTTCTGAAATAATGATCAAGAGTTATGTAATGGATATTCTCATTGTCATTTAAAGAAAAAAAATTATTACACTTTACTAAATCTCCAAATAAATTTTGCAGATCGATTTTAATTGTTAGAAGGAATCAAAACTGAAATTTTGCAGAATCTCAAAATTTATGGAATCGAAACTGGAATCGGATGAATTACAGTTGTTATTTTTTACTCTTTCTAAAAAAAGAGATGCATGCCTGCTTAGAGTCAGATATGAATGATTTGTTCTTCATTTTTTGCATAGGTTAATTTAAAAGTCAAATTTCATCATATATTTCGCATTTTATTTTTACCTGAAAAGCTTATACCTCAACGTTTCGATGCTTACGCCATGCCTCACGGACCTGAAAACGCCTCATGTACGTTTCGATGCTTACGCCATGCCTCACGGACCTAAAAAGGCCTCATGTACGCTTTTGCATTTTAAAACAATGCATATATCTTGTGCTTTTTTTACACATGATTACATTATGTGATTAGATCAAATCATGCTATCTAAAATTTATATGCTTTTACATCATGATATGATTAGATTAAGTAACGCTATCATATCGTTAACTATAAGCTCTTTTTACACATGATTATGGCATGATGGGATATATCGGATATAGCCAAGATAATAACAGCTAACTTTTGGTAAGTTGCTCAAAGCAAAGATGACAGAACCTATAATTGTACTTACATGTAACTGTGCTTTGATAGGGAACTAGAAGTTAAATGGGATCCACATATTACCGTGTTGATATGAATGATAATGTTTATTTCTAAGAACTCTTTACACAGTTCATATGTAGCTACGCCGTAATGGCAAATGGCATCCAGTTGACAAAAGGAAGTATATTGCATTTCCTTGAGTATCAGTAAGTCGTGATATTAACTTGCAAATCAAAACTAAAGGTTATGCATGTACACCAACAGGTCATGCGATCTTTCCAAAAACATAATGTGATGCAGTTTTAACACATGATACAATATTCTGCAAAACTATAGCTCAACGTCACATCTTTCAACTTATTAGGTATTTTATAACTCGTTACATGAGCTCATTAATTTAGACAAATGGCAAAATGAACTACCCTACGGGTTATAAAGGGCAGTATTGAAATTGTAATACACAAACGTGTATTATTTATTATATCTATGTATGTGTGTGCGCGCGCCTGTGTATGTGTCTGTATATGTGTTTGTATATGTATATGCATGTGTGTGTGCGCGTGTACACACAAATATATGTATGTATGTAGGATGTATGTGTGAAACTTATTCATAGGTTAAATTATGTATGAAACTTATTGATAGGTTAAATATTTTAGGGAAGTCTAATGTTTAAAGCAATAAAATGAGATGTAAACAGATAAATGGATTGAATATATGTTTAATATAGATGTTAACCTGTTCATATAAAATATTGTAAGTTGACATGTTTATAGATTATAAAAGTAGGTTTTGTCCCCAAAACTGCAATAATCTCTGCATAACCAATGCTTATGTTTCTGAAACTGTATTTGATGAAGAAGAAAAATCAATGATATATATATATATATAAAAATATAAGAGAAAACAGAGATCATACACTGCCTTTGCCCGAGACTTTAAGATGTCAAGTGCTATCGAAATATTTTCTTCTACTAGTTTTCTTGTGTGTTCCCTAAACATATCAGCAGCTATCTGCAGCTAAAACTAATCAGAGAAGTCTTATACATGAAATAAGCAGTAGTTTAGCGTACTTAAGAACATAAGAAATCACATTTGAATGCAGGGGAACAATGCAAGAAAGAACTTTGCAGGTATGCTAAATAAAAGAGATTAAACATTCAGATATTGTAAAATAGGTTGTGATTCGGATTGTAACTAAACATGGATGCTTTAGATTTTGCATGACAATACAAATAACACTTTAGTTATTTACATGAGAAAATTATACACGTCAAAAATTACTATCATTGTGAGTCTGTGACACTCAATCCAGTGATGAACTATTAATAAAATACAAACAGATTCCAGCAGAAGTTTTTATATGGATTGCTAGTCTGTTGCATTCAATAGGATAGAAACTAGCATATTTACCTCATCAGTAAGTTTGTACAGAAGTTGTGCTTCTCTAAGATTGATAAGTTGTTCTTCTTTTATACCTAAAACAGGAAGAGTAAAAGAAGATAGTCAAAATATTTATATATAAAAATATATCTTAAATTATTATCTATACAGGAACGACTATGATAAACCTAATAATTATGAATATCAAGTGAAATGGAGTAAAATGGTTATTTCACTTTATCTCAAGGTACGTGCAACATCAACATGCCCAACTCAGTTCTTGACATTGACGACTGAAATTAAACGAGTACAAGTTTATCACCATGATTAAATTTTAAACACTATTTTCTCTATAGCATACGATGGTCATCAGAGTAAAACTAATTTTTTTTTCCCCTTTTAATGATTCATATCAGTAATTGTGCATAAAGAGATATAGACAAACAAATCATATGTATGATAAACTTTAGGTTTTCGGGAATGAAAGCTTCCTATCAAGCCTGTTTATTCTGATTTTTTGCTAACTGAAGACAGGAAAGTCCAACACTAGAACTAAGTGGATGACTGAGAACCATACCATCGACAACAAATTAATAAATTCAGTTATGCATTGCAAAAGGACATAAATCTAACATGCCAGCATGTTACAGAAATGTAGTTACAGGAAAATATAATAGGCAGATTGTTATAAAATAATGGCTAATTCAGAATTATTGTCATTATTAATTTACTCAAGGGTCATTCCATTTCTGTGGTGTAAGTCATGGTACACGGATTTCAGAAAACTTGGACCATGTTTGCTTTTCTGTCCAATATGAATGGTTTTAGAAGAATTAAATCTAAAGAAAATACTGGACAGGTGAAATTAAAATCTATACATTTTGTATAGCACCATTTTGAATGTGGAGGAAGAAAAGGATAAACATGAATTGTTTGATTATTACATACAAAGAATTAAGGGCTTGCTTCTACAAAAAACGATAACATTTTACCTCTGTCAACTGAATTTAACTTCAAAGCATACAATCTTTGAGCGTTATCTCTGATAGCAATATCAACCTGGTAATATATATTTTGATAAGAAAATAGTTTGAAGGAAAAGAATAAAATACGCGTGCAAAAAATTTGATGGCATAAGAATTTTAAATAAAAACAAAAACAATTATTATGATCATCGTTTGAAAGTGACATAGTAATAAATCTAAAATAACACGAGCCCATGAAACAATCCATATCAATTTATTTCAATCTTAGAAAAGAACTTGGTTTATCGAAACATCCATATCAGTTTATTGAGCATCATAGCACACTATATGCAGGGACGGATCTATGCTTATTGTACCCTGGGCTACAGCCTGGGTCACTAATTTGCAACATGCAACGTGATTTATAAATTAATAATCTAACCACTAAAGTAAAGTTGTCCGTTCCTTTAACTAAATGACAAGGCAAAATATATTGTAAAATTATAACTTTGATGTTGACAAAAGGAATTCTAAAATAATACGTTAATTGAGGTGGTGAGAACTGAGCAAATGCATAAATTATAGCACAATATTTAATCATTATTTTGTCCTTGTTTTATCACTTGTTTGTTCACATTGTGCTTGGAATTTAAATTAACTTGTCGTTCGTATATTCAATTATATTATTTTCATGTGCATGATTCCCTTAAATGTTTCAATTTTCTACTCACCTTTTGATGTTATGAAACTAGATATATTCTAACTTAGCAATTATTTTCTACTGTTTTCTGTATTTTGGCGAAGTACCACCGTTACAGTAGCCCAGGGTGGCAAATCCTAGCTCCGTCCCCGGCTATGAGAACAGAAATATTTAGAAGTGATGATTTTGATGATGATGATCCCCATAAAAATGACTTGGGCGAAAAAGTTCAAAAATTTTCTAGGCCAATTGATCAAAAAATCACTCTTTTAAAATAGTAAAACGGCAATAAACCATAACTGGCACCATTTTTCAACCACAATAGTAATTCCAATTCTTCCTTCCCAACTGCATGCATTGCCCAATAAATTTATCTACTGAGTACATTAATGGCAGTGATGAAGAAATAAATAGTACACTTCCATAAAAAAGCAGGTTCAGATTCTAGATTAACAATAAAACCTGTGCATCGGTGACTTTGAAAAGACGCTTCCAGGGCAAAAGGAATTTTGCTGCTTCACCAAAAACAAGTGCTGAAACATATACAAGCTTTTGAAATGCCTATTTACAAAAAAATAATTGTCAGTGAACAACAGAATAGCATTTTCTGTGAAATGCAATAAAGACTAAGATTAAAATATTCAGGAAGTTGCTTGGAGATATGTCATGCTAATGTAGTATATTTGACTAGGTCGTCCTTATACATTCATAAATAGCTAATTAAATTGTTCAGTTCCATTCAACAGATATGCCAAGTAATACAGAAGCTAGGTATATTCCAATTTTTGAAGCGCTGACATGGTCATTTGAAGGATATTGCAACGAAATACGCAAAATGTAATATATTATCTTGACACTTTTAAGACTTGAAATGAAAATCACATAACTTGTGAATGAAACTTACACGGCGTTGTTCAAGGTCACCCTCTTGATCTCTGGTTTCTAATCGTTGCCGGAAAATTCGCCTTCCAATCTTAAGGAAACAAAAAGAATCAACGTTTTCGGAAACTTACAGATAAGAAGAAGTGGAAAACAATAAGAATACCATGCAACCTAACCTCCATATGAGCAGAAGCAGCATCTGGGTCATCAATTCCAAGAGCTGTTTTGAATTTGATGATCATCTCAACCTCATTGCCTCTTAGATTTTCAGCCCCGGGTGGGATAACTGAAGATACAAACCTAAAATCCACAAAATATCATGAACGTAAGCATGAAATACAAAATAAGTTCATTTTTATTTCTAAAATGGACAAATTATCATTTCCCTATCATGATTGAACAAGCATGCAAGTGAATAAGTTTACAATGTGTTGAGTTTCATCGGTTGATTCAGCAGTTCCCAAAAAGGTTGCCTAACCTTATAGAGTAATATTACGAAAAGTTTCAACCAAAATTTGCACGCTTCTGATCTTTATGATTGTAGACAAGAATGCAACTGTTTGAAATAACAATTTAATGGTTACAGTATAAACTTACCATATTAATTTGTAAAGATAATATTTACAAGTTATAACAAATATCTAGGATAAAAATTATTAATAATAATGTATATATAGAAGCTTATTACTTATACTCTCACCGACTGTAGAGATCAGAAAGCTCTGCTCTGAAAGCCTCATCTTGTCTGCTCACACCAAATCTGTCATATATTTAAATAAACTAACATTAACACACTGTTGCCATAACACATAACCAACTTGGTTTCATGCTAGGATGCTCTGTCGTAAACGCTGTCACAAATTTTTAAATGAAACATTGAACAATATAAGCACATTTAGATATATCTTAAGCTTTTATATGATGGTAGAATTCCTAAATAGATATTATCCTAAACTTTGACGGAAAAAGATAGGTAGTACATTACCTCGGTGAACGACATGTATCAATGAGTCCACTAATATAAAAACCTGTGGAGATATTCTAGTTATATTTCATTCACCTACGACTCGCACCTAGTTTAAATTCCATTTATACCCTCATAAACATTTACAAATTATAACAAATTCAAAATTTTAAAATTAAAATTTGAGGCTTCAAAAAAATTCCAAACTTTTAAAATTCCAAGCTTTTAAAATTTCAAATTTGAGAGTTCAAAGTGTTTAAAATTTTAGTTTTAAAATTTTATAATTTGAACATAATTTTTCTCTTAAACTCCAAAGTTGCAAATTCTTGAAAACTATTTTTCAAATTAAAAATTCAAAAAACGTTAAATTAATGGCAGTGATGAAGAAATAAATAGTACACTTTGAACATTGTTTGATTTTTATAGTATTCGAATTTTCTTAATTCAATCCTTTTTTATTTAAAAATTTAATATTTCAAATTCCTCCTTTTAATGATAATAACAACGATTAATAAAGATGGGTATTGCCGTTAAAAGAACAATATTTTTTAATACTAATCAGAAGTTTTAAATTGCAAACAAATAATTGATTATTCATCATTTAGGATTCAATATTTAGCAATTAGCAATCAGAATTTAACACCTTAAACAATCCCCTAAAATGCTCTACAAGCACAGCAAATCAATCTGATAAACCGAAAGAAAAAATAAGAGGGAAGAAAACTGACTTATGGACAATTCCATCAACATCTTCCTTCCTCAGCACAAGAGGATCGTCAATCTCCAAAACAAGATTATGCAAACTCGCGGCTGCAACCTCTGGCACACTTGAATTGAGGGCCACCACAGCTGCTCCGCCAGCCGCCCCAAGCACAGCAGCAGCACCGATTCCAGCGACGCGAGTCCTACCAAACTTAACACCCAGACCGAACCCCGCAGCGATAGCAGCAGCTGTCACTATGCAAGAACTGGCGATCCTCGCAGGAGGCGGCAAGGACCCAAATACAGATTTCGGTCCAGAAACTTCTTTTCTGGGCAGAAAAATCGAAGGGTCTGGTTTACTCTCGGTTTTGAGAGAAGGTACCGGGTCGGATTTCGTGGAGAAAGAGACTTTAAATTGATGGGTTCTTCTGGTAATGACTTTGATGGGTTTCGAGAGGAGCGGGTTGTGACGAAATGGAGAGGAGAGAAAAGAGGATGAAGAAGAAGAAGGAGGAGGAGGGAGAAGAGCGAGATCCATTGACGGCGTGTTTTAAGCTTTTCTTGCCGTCTCGTTGGAGAGTCGGGAAAGGAGAGGTAGGGGATAAGGAGAGCGTTGGTTTCAACGTACTTTTTAGCAGGTTGAGTAAAATAGAATTGACTGAACAGTGAATTGAGTGAACTTTTAGAAAGACAGCCGCCCCAGCTAAGGTAATTTTATTTTTACTAACAAAAATCCACATGAAAACATAAGTTGAAAATCACATAATGGATTTTTATCGTTGGATCGCTCCATGATTTTCATCTTTTATACAAGAACAAAATGATCAAACGGTTTAGATCTTTTATATTAACAGTTGTATTTTATTTTATATCTAAATAGTCGGTCCCATTGAGTAATTATTTATATTACTTTTTCATCAAACTAAGTGATGAAGAAGTGCACTCGCATAATTTTTATTCTACAATTAATCAAGGAGCTGCCAACAAACTATCGAGTCGGACAGGTAACAAAACCCCCGTACATGGCAGAAAAGGTAGAAAATGTCCTTTCAAGTCTAATAATTAGTTTCTAAAGATTAAAATTAAGATTTAGAAATAAGAACGAAGAAGAATGGACAAAGCCAAGAGTCCAAAACTTTGAGAAGGCCAATAAAGTTGTGAGTTGTAACGACTCAAAATTTGACAACTTTAAAATATAATATTTAAAGTGATTTTAAATGTAAAATAAGTAATGTTATATGATTCAAACAAAATTTGATAGGATTTGAAAAGAGAAGTATACACAAAAATAGTAATGTTTGCCCATAACGACAAAAGTGACAAAATGCTGATTTCAAAAAAATAAGTTTCAATGTTCAAATAAATTAGTTTAATTTATTTATGAGTGTTTATATTTTTAAATAGCATTGTACAAATTTATTTTTAAATTTGGTTTACATAAATAAATAGTTTAACTAAAATGTCAAACAGTAAAACATTTTTCGAAAATCAACGTTTTGTCGATTAAAAGTTGTCGCAATATCATCGCACCTTTATTTTCTTATATAGAAACATATATTCAAATAGTATAAGTATTAATTAATTCACTGATTAAGTTTACTTTTACTAAACATACTTAGAAAATTCTAGAATATAATTAACAAAACTAAGCATAAAAAGACAAAAAGGTACAAAGTCAAAAAGTAAAACATCAAATCAAAGAAAATGCAGTGAAGCGTTGTTATATATGAATGTTGGTAGGAAGTTAAACGATTTGGTAAAGCTGAGTACGCATATTTACTAATTAATTCATAACTTATTTCAAGTATAATGATTTGAAAGTTTAAATATGTTGAACAATTAAGTGTTTGATAATTTGGTTGCAAAATTGGTTGATTATATGATTGTGTATGTGGTTGATAGTTTATTTGATAAATGATAAGCGAAATGATTAGAAATTAACCACAGCTAATTCAATGGAAATTAAATCCATATAAATATGTGTATGGAAGTTATCTAGCCTCTTAATGATTTTAAAATATCTAAAAAGACTGAAATTGGCATTATAGTAATATAATATTATAATATGAAATAAATGAAAAATGAGTTTGAAATGATGAAAATATTGTTTTAAATAAGTTAAAATAGTTTAAATAAGGTTTAAAATAAATTTGAAGTGTTTCGAACAAGTTCAGAAACGATTCACAAAATTGGTCAAAATCGAGCTTGTCGCGTAGCGGCAGTTTGTAAATTTCGACCGTAACTTCAAATTAACGTAGAGGATGATTTATAAGTCGGATTTCTTCGAAATAAAAAAAATTTGGTCCACAATGATGATAGTTTTTCAATAAAGAAAGAAAATCAAGATTTCATCAAGTAGATTTTGAAATATGTCCAAAACAATGTTCTAAAAACATCGCGGTTTTGCAGTTCGGAATCCAAAAAATGATTTCTTTATAAATGATATTTTAAATGATTAAAAATATGAAATAAATTTGATAAATCTATTAAAATGGTTTAAAAGAGATTTAGAATGGAAAATATGAATTTTCAAATCTTAAAAAGTTGTTTAAATCAAATAAGCTTATATATCACTTTCGGCAGCACTTTTATGCTGCGAATTATATAGCATTTTGAATATGAGTTTAAACGTAACGATATTTTTTAGAATCAGTTATGAATGTTTTTAGAAGAATAATTAAGCGTTTTAAATGATGATTCGAAAGTTTAATAAATCATTTCTAAAATGAAGATTAATAACTGAGTATGCGGAAACGACTAGTACATTTGTCCCGCCTGTGAGATCTGGGAAGATAAGACAAGGTGTGTAACTAAGGTTAGGGATGGAGCAAGCAGTGCCCTAAACTTACCTGCCTTGTATTTTCTCTTTTTAGACGAGGGGTGGAATAGATCGAAAGGAAAGCCCGGATGCTTTAAAAGATCATATTTAAGTTTTTTCAAGATAAAAGAAAAGAAATAAATTCTTTGAATGTTAATTAACCATTTAACATCTTTTTATTGATGATTAGCACGAAGAAACCGGGACCGGATTTGGGTGATTCCTATCCGAAGAACTGGAATTGGATTTGGATGATTCCTATCCGAAAACCCCTTCAAACTAATTTTCGAAATAAAACACATTGAAGAAAGATCTTCTTGATGTAGGATTACTTGCCATTAGTCCCTGAAGGTGAAATTTACCATATTTAAAGTGGCAATAGTGCTCTATTTTGAAAATCTTAGATTTGTAAAAATATGATTTGAAGTTAAGAAAGAAATATTTGATTAAGATTTAATGAATGATTTGGAAAGGTTTTCTTAAGTAAAAGAGAAATTTATTTGGAATGATTCCAGAATTTAAGAAAGGTTTAAATAAATCAAACGATTTAATAAGTGAGGCTTGATGATTCCATATACTCTTGAAAAGAAAATGGAATAAATTGAAAATAATATATCTAAGAAAGATATTTGATTAGATAAAAGATGAAGTAATTGATTGATGATTGATATCCACTTATAAACTTAACATCTTTTTTAAGTGATGATTGGCTTCGAAGGAACCGAAGTTGGATTTGGGTGATTTCTATCCAAAAAACACTTTGAACTAATGTATACGTTTGAATGTGAAGACATGTTGAAGATGGTGATTATTGAAGACCATGGATCTTCATGGCGTGAGGACTGCTTGTTGAACATGCTCTGGTCGCTCCCATTATAGAGTTATTTATAGTAGTGGTCTCCACGTTGTGGAGATTATTCAGATTGCAAGGACTACTTGCTACTAGTGGTAGTAAGAGAGTGTCTTCGGTTTCGTTCAGTCCCAGAATGAACTTGTATGGACGAATGTCCGACATTGCATTTCTGAGACACAGCGTTTGAATTTTACAAATGTACATCTGCTTGATGGCGAAGAAGGCAACTTCTCTTAGCTTAACACCCTTCTTTGAGACATGCGTGTTCAGAGGTTGTATGCTTGTGGGAGTCAAATAGTGATCAAAGGAATGGTAATATGGCATTCAAAGTGGAACCTGTTATGATCAAAGCGTGGTTTTGTATGAAAAACGTGGCTTTGAAGAAATTGATCGTAGCTTCGCGAGCCTTACATCCCGGTTATGATGGGATACTATGTGGTCTAACAGACGCAAATTCGGAATAAGTGAGTATGTATGGTGGTTTCAAATATACTTGTCCCTTTAGGGGTTACCTCCCTCAAGGCATTTATTTCCCCATGTAGATAAAGTTGTTAGCTTGAGAAAAGCAGGAAACTACCGGTTATCAGTTGTAGTGTAGCAAGTATAGTTTCAAGTGACTAGTTTGAGAAAAGTGATTAAGGTGCCGTGAGAACTATGTTTGTTATGTGTGGATTGGAGAAAAGACCACTAGTGCCCTATCATGTTGGAAATCCAACTCCAATATGAGCTTTACGGTTTTGATTGTATTCGCAAAATAGTTGTAATGACTTGCAAATATTTCAGCTACCCCCTTTCTGGTATCATATATTCCGTTCGGTATATTCTGTTGATCTAGTCCGGATATATTACCTTAGACTTAGTCCAGATATTGATACCTTATTTGAATAAGTTTGTTTGAAAAGTGTTTTCAAAAGAATGTCATTGAAAATAATATCAAGTGTATTTTGGTATGAAATATTTTGGTTATCATAAGATAAAAACTCATCTGTGTTTATATATGAGCGTGGTCTTATGAGATACCCTGCTTTTCAAAGGTTTTGATAACATCATCAAGATTTATGCATTTTAAATTTTGAGTATCTCACGCTAGTTTACCAAGCCTGATCCAAGTATCTTTAATATTCGGGTCAGATCCGAGTTGTTTCAGGTTTAGTTGAAGACGGTTGGAGTTTCTAGAGGAGAGCTGGAGATCCACGTATGGACGTATTCTATTATCCGCTGTGGTTTTTTTTGTTTTTTTTGTTGGTTGTCAGTATTTGTAAGGACAGGTGTTATAACTGTCCAGGTTGAATCTAGGTTAGACTCTGATATTGTATTTTAAAATTTCCCGCTGTAAAAATTATTATTGAAATAATATATGTTGTTGCATTCGTGTGAGATTCTGTTCTGTCTTTATTTTCTTTCTACCCTTAATGATCCTTCTTTCTGTGCAATTTGAGTTAAACATGTGTGGTTTATTGTCGATTCAAATGGTATGAAAAAATGGTTCATTACATTTGGTATCAAAGCAAAGAGCCTGATTAATGTCCACATTAGAGGATCGAAGGATACTAGTTCAGAAATGAAGTTGTGTATTTAAATAGGAAATCGAATAAGGTATTTCATATGGATGATCCGTGTATAGTATATGGAATTAAGTTTAAAGACAAATGTTTTAGGTAAACTTTTGTTCAGGTAATTTCGAGGACGAAATTCTTTTAAGTAGGGGAGAATGCAACGACTCAGAATTTGACCACTTTAAAATATAATATTTAAATTGATTTTAAATGTAAAATAAGTAAGGTTATATGATTCAAACAAAATTAGATAGGATTTGAAAAGAGAAGTATACACAAAAAGAGTAACATTTGCATATAACGACAAAAGTGACAAAATGCTGATTTCAAAAAAATAAGTTTAAATGGTTAAATAAATTATTTTAATTTATTTATGAGTGTTTATATTTTTAAATAGCATTGTACAAATTTATTTTTAAATTTGGTTTACATAAATAAATAGTTTAACTAAAACGTCAAAATGTGACCGTAAAACGTTTTGTCGATTAAAAGTTGTCGCAACGTCGTCGCACCTTTTTTTATATAGAAACATATATTCAAATAGTATAAGTATTAATTAATTTACCAATTAAGTCTACTTTTACTAGACATGCTTAGAAAATACTAGAATATAATTAACAAAAAGTAAGCATAAAAAGACAAAAAGGTACAAAAGTCAAAAGGTAAAACATCAAATTAAAGAAGATGTAGTGAAGCATTGTTACATATGAATGTTGGTAGGAATTTAAACGATTTGGTAAAACTGAGTAATCATATTTACTAATAATCCATAACTTATTTCAAGTATAATGATTTGAAAGTTTAGATATGCTAAACGATTAAATGTTTGATAACTTGGTTGCCAAATTGGTTGATTATATGATTGTTTATATAGTTGGTAACTTGTTTGATAAATGATAAGAGAAATAATTAGAAACTAACCACAGTTAATCCAATGGAAATTAAATCCATATAAAGTATAGAAGTTATATAGCCTCTTAATGATTTCAAAATATCTACAAAGACTGAAAATGGTATTATAGTAATATAATACTATAATATGAAATAAAATGAAAAATGAGTTTGAAATGATGAAAATATTGTTTAAATAAGTTAAAATAGTTTAAATATGGTTTAAAACAAATTTAAAGTGTTTCGGACAAGTTACGAAGCAATTCACAAAATTGGTCAAAATCGAGCTTGTCGCGTAGCGATAGTTCGTAAATTTCGGCCCGTAACTTCAAATTAAAGTGGAGAATGATTTATAAGTCAGATTTCTTCGAAATAAAAAATTCTTTGGTCCACAATAATAATAATTTTTCGATGAAGAAAGAAAATAAAGATTTCATCAAGTAGATTTTGAAATATGTCCAAAATAATTTTCTAAAAACATCGCGGTTTTGCAGTTTGGAATGCAGAAAATGATTTCTTTATAAATGATATTTTAAATGATTAAAAATATGAAATTAATTTTATAAATCTATTAAAAAGGTTTAAAAGAGATTTGAAATGGAAAATATGAATTTTCAAATATTAAAAAGTTGTCTAAACCAAATAAGCTTATATAGCACTTTCTGCAGCACCTTTATGCTGCGAATTCTATAGCATTTTGAATATGAATTTAAATGTAACGATATTTCCCAGAATCAGTTATAAACGTTTTAAAAAGAATAGTTAAGTGTTTTAAATGATGATTTGGAAGTTTTAATAAATCATTTATAATATGAAGATTAATAACTGAGTATGCAGAAACGACTAGTGCATTTATCCCGCTTGTGAGATACGGGAAGATAAAACAAGGTGTGTAACTAAGGTTATGGATGAAGCAACCAGTGTCCTGAACTTACGTGGCCAATATTTTCTCTTTTTAAAGTGGAATAGATCGAAAGGAAAGACCGGATGCTTTAAAATATCATATTTAAGTTTTTCCAAGATAAAAGAAAATAAACAAATTCATTGAATGTTAATTAGCCATTTAACATCTTTTTATCGATGATTAGCATGAAGAAACCGGGATCGGATTTTGGCGATTCCAATCCGAAGAACCGGGATCGGATTTGGGCGATTCCAATCCAAAGAACTGGGATCGGATTTGGATGATTCCTATTCGAAAAACCCTTCAAACTAATTTTCGAAATAAAACACAATGAAGATAGATCTTCATAATGTAGGATTACTTGCCATTGGTGCCTGTAGGTGAAATTTACCATATTTAAAGTGGCAGTAGTGCTCTGTTTTGAAAATCTTAGATTTGCAAAATAATGATTTGAAGTTAAGAAATAAATTTTTGATTAAGATTTAATGAATGATTTGGAAAGGTTTTCTTAAGTAAAAGAGAAAATGATTTGAAATTATTCCAGAATTTAAGAAAGGTTTAAATAAATCATATGATTCGATAAGTGAGGCTTAATGAATCCATATACTCTTGAAAAGAAAATGGAATAAATTGAAAAGAATATATCAAAGAAAGATATTTGATTAGATAAAAGATGAAGTAATTGATTGATGATTGATATCCACTTATGAACTTAACATCTATTTCAAGCGAAGATTAGCTCCGAAGGAACCAGAGTCGGATGTGGATGATTCTTATCCGAAAACCACTTCGAACCGATATATAAGTTTGAAAGTGAAGACATGTAGAAGATGATGATATTGAAGATCGTGGATCTTCATAACGTGAGGACTGCTTGTTGAACATGCTCTCGGTCGCTCCCATTATAGAGTTATTTATAGCAACGGTCTCCACATTGTGGATATTTTTCGGATTGCAAGGACTACTCTCTACTAGTGGTAGTAGGAGAGTGCCTTCGGTTTCATTCAGTCCCAGAACGAACTTGTATGGACGAATGTCTGACATCGCATTTTTGAGACACAGCGTTTGACTTTTACAAATGTACATCTGCTTGGTGGCAAAGAAGGCAACTTCTCTTAGTTTAACACCCTTCTCTGAGACATACGTGCTCAGTGGTTTTATGCTTGTGGGAGTCAAATAGTGATCAAAGGAATGGTAATGGGAATTCAAAGTGGAACCTGTTATGATCAAAGCGTGGTTTTGTATGAAAAACGTGGCTTTGAAGAAATTGATAGTAGCTTCGCGAGCCGCACACTCCGGTTATGATGGGATACTTTGTGGTCTAACAGACGCAAATTCATAATAAGTGAGTATGTATGGTGGTGTCAAATACGTTTGGCCCTTTGGGGATATGTCCCTCAAGGCATTTATTGCATCATGTAGATAAAATGGTTATCTTGAGAAAAACAAGAAACTACCGGTTATCAGTTGTAGTGTAGCAAGTATAGTTTCAAGTGACTAGTTTGAGAAAAGCGATTAAGGCACCATGAGAACTATGTTTGTTATGCGCGGATCGGAGAAAAGGCCACTAGTGCCCTATCATGTTGGAAATCCAACTCCAATACGAGCTTTACGGTTTTGATTGTATTCCCAAAATAGCTGTAATGACTTCAAATATTTCAGCTACACCCTTTCTGATATCATATATCTTGTTCGGTATATTATGTTGTCCTAGTCCGGATATATTACCTTATATTTAGTCTAGATATTGATACCTTATTTGAATAAGTTTGTTTGAAAAGTGTTTTCAAAAGAATGTCATTAAAAATAATATCAAGTGTATTTTGGGGTGAAGTGTTTTGGTTATCATAAGGTAGAAACCCGTCCGTGTTTATGTGTGGATGTGGTCTTATGAGATACCCTTCTTTTCAAATGTTTTGATGACATCATCATGATCTATACATTTTAAATTTCGAGTATCTCACGCTGGTTTATCAAGTCTGATCCAGGTATCTTCAATACTCGGGTCAGATCCGAGTAGTTTCAGGTGGAGTTGAAAACGGTTGGAATTTCTTGAGAAGAGTCGGAGATATTCATCTACGTATGGACGTATTCTATTATCTGCTATGATTTGTTTGTTTTTGTTGTTGTTTGTTAGCATTTGTAAGTGCAGGAGTTATAATATATGTTATTCCATTCATGTGAGGTTCTGTTCTGTCTTTATTTTCTTTCTACACTTAATGATCCATCTTCTCGTGCAATTTGAGTTAGACATGTGTGGTTTGTTGTCGATTCAAAGGGTACGGGAAAACGGTTCATTACATTAGTCAAGTAATCTATGCCGTCTAATGATTGCCCTGATGCACAATTACAATTCATTTGCATAGAGAGCCAATCGGAATGGATCAGCCAGTGCAAACAGGAGGTAGCGAGCAACCACGAATCAGCATCAATACTCACCTAAAACTGAGGATGATCCCTGGGTAAAGCCACTAAAGCCATGACTTTGGACCCCTTTCGCAAAAGGGTACCAAAATAGGAAAATAAAATAAAATCAAGATGTAAAAATTTATAGTAGACGCCAACAAAAACCATTGTACAAAAATAGAAGTAGATGTTAAATGAAAGAAGACCGACATCAATTTATCCTTTATTCCTTCAATTCATATTTCCTAAATTGAAAATCATAACTTCCAAAAATAACACAAATTCATAATTTTCAAAATCTACATTCAATGGAAAAAATTGAAAGGAAAGATAAGAGCATCATATCTGTAATATCCTCTGTCTTGAGGCCCAAAGCCAAGCTCTAGAGATGTTGTAGTCCTTTATAGTATTAACTTCCGATGACAAAATACGGTAATGTTAATTGTAACTATAATATAAGAAGCACGTGAATATGAAACAAAATCACAGATTCCAAAATAATTTTACGGATTATATTTTAAATTCATGTTTCATATTCTATTACATAATCTCAAACGGTTTTTAAGTTTCGATCAAATATAATTATTACAATTTACGCCAAGAGTGACATATGAAGATGCCTCATTAGATGATCAAAGTACTCAATAGACACATCAATCTTAAATATATCACAGCGGACATAAACTAATTCTCCTATATAGCTTACTTTGCCTTCTACACGTCTTCGGAAGCTTCTTCGTCCACCTACTAAATCTGTAAAATCCTAACTCTCAATCTACTCAAATTAATTTTGAGCACCCGAGAGTTTAAAGGGAAAACATAAACTTCAAGTCGGACATAAGACTTGGTGTGTGAATAATACTATTACATCTCGGTTTAGTAATATTAAGTTAGAATGGATTTGCACTCACTAATATCTCTTTTAGAACACATCTTTTGTAAATCATTATCCTGTAATTAAACCGATTAAAGCAATAATAGCAATATCATATATGCATATAAATCAGGTAATCAATGGACTATCTGTTTGAACAATATAGTTTTGTTTAGCTAACTACTAACTATTGGCTAACTCGGGCCTGCCAAACAAAATAAATAATCTAACTTCTGTTAGACACACTCTTGGATGGTCTGTCTTTAACTTACTTCTTTCTATGTCAACTGATCCTAATGGTTTTGCAGGCTCACTTGTAACCTATCTTTCTCTGTATATTCCATTCTATATGTAACATCATTTTAGTCCTATCTGTGACAAAGCCCTATACACTGGAATTTCGGACTTATATTAGCTAGAGGGTACGAGCTAAACTGTAGGGAGCGACCCTATACCAATCTCATTTAGTATTCTAATATCTGAGTCATTTACTTAGGATTAATTACCCCATCAAATTTTCCTTGAAAACATTTCTGTCAAATTGATTTACTCCTTTAAATCATGCTTAAATAAGAAAAATATACTCTTTGCTTTACTCAAATATCTTTGTCATTACAGAAAACAATGTCGATGAAAACCTAAATCAATAGGGTTATCAATTCCTTTAAAACAAGTTAAAGCCCTTTTTAATTTAGAAAGCATTAGGTTTTAAATCCAAGTTATCACCTTCAAAACCCTTGTTCAAAAATTTTAAACAGTCCCTTTCTAATCCATTGAAAGTACCCCTTCTGAAAATAAGTTAACTACTTTACCTTGAAACACTAGATTGAAAGGAAAAAAACATACCTTTCGAAACCTTAAAAATAGAACTTTCGAAATCATTGAAATTATCCCTTCGAAAGCTTTATAAAACCTTAGACGTCCTCTTCAAAACCTACATTGTATACCTGCCATCCGAAAGCATTGGAAACCTTCCATTTAAAGACTCAAGTAAACATTTCGAAAACATTGGGTTACCTCCCCTTCAAAACCTACATTATATACTTTTCGAAAGTATTAAAATTTCTTACTTAAAACAAACCTTTCAAAAGCATTGGATCCAAGTAAAAGTTTAAGGGAACATAGCTTCAAAACCATTTAAAACCATTCCTTTCGAAACCTTTGCATTTATCTTTTAATAGAACAAAAGGTCTTAAAAGAAATAGGGCAAAAGCATTGCTTCAAAAGCATTATTCCTAAGTAAAAGAAAGTGGATGCTTTCGAAACCAACCCTTTCGAAAGCATGAAGAATCGGCTTCAAAGTTTAAAGGCAAAAGTACCCTTTCAAAAGCATTGATTCGAAGGTTGTATGAGTTTCGAACACCTTTGAAAGATTCGTTTTAAAATAAAAAGGTGGCAATACCTTTCGAAAGCCCTTTTGATAAAACAATAGCATATTTGACTTAGTCGAAAGCTAATATAACTCCGTCGAAAGCCTCCTTTATAAACATAAGTGATTCATAGTCAAAAATAGTAGCTTCTACCTCTTTAAAAGCATATTTCGACTCTGTACCTTCTGTCTAACTCCATTCCACTACGTACCTATGCATCGATACCATGTGTATTGGTTTCGACTTGGTTGGGGCGAAAGCAAGGGGTCAAAAGGTAGCTGCTTTAAGTGGCGAAGCATTAATTCTTTGCAAAAAATATTATTAGCCTTTTAAAGTAACAACTTCCCAACTAACTTGCCTTATTTGTCAACATATAATTGGTTGCAATTATTTTTCAAAATCTTTTTTTTTGAAAGTTCTTCCAAATTCAGTAATTAACAATTAAAACATTTAGCGAATTAGTCCCTTCTCCTTTTAGAACTTAAGTCTCATATCTTAAATAATTTTATAGCCAGAATAACATAATTAGGAAAATTCTCTAAAAATTCCTACAAATCATTTTTTATATTTTTTTAACATGTTTAAATTTCATACCCAAGGCTATCATATATTTGCCGAAAATACTTTAAACCCAATTTAACCATTTCCTTTTCTAGAAAATTCATAATAAATCAACATTAACTTAGAAAATTATGAAACTTGAAATCATCTTCTCTAAAATAATGTTTTTGACCTTATATCAAAAGCACAAGTCATTAGGATATCATTTAATATGTTTTTCAAATCAAAAAGTATCATAAAATTTATATGAAGCAACATAAATCATCCAAGCATATATATCCATTTAAACAATCAAATTATGGCATTTTACTTGTAAAATAAATTTGGTTCTCATCTAGAAACTAAAATCAATAAAAATGAGATGTAATCCATTATTCACCTTAACTTGTTGTTAATGATGTTGAGATTTGCTCTTGAATTGATTTGACTAAGCTTCCTACTTGAAATCTTGCTTATCTTCCCTTTTGTATCCGTTAATGGTGACCGACCAAGCTTTGAATGTTCTTAGTTTTGTTTACAAACGTTTAAAATGGATAAGGAGTGAAAATAAGAAGGGTTTAGGGTATAAGAACTTAGTTTATTCATATTTTCCCATATCTTATTCCTTTTAATTATTTCATTTTAATTCTCTTTGGCTTCTAGGTTACTTATGCACGACTACCTTAAATTATTCAAATCTCAATCCTTTAACCATTTACATTACTTTATTTTATTTGTCTAATTAAATATCCTAAATAATTTTAGTCAAAATTAGGGTCCTTGCAATATCAATTTCAGAAACCACAATATTGCATATGAGGGTATACTATTTTTCTTTACTTTTATTAGCTTTATGCTATGAATTACTATTTATAGAATATTAACATAACTTGGATGCTAAATTTATGGTAAATAAACTTCTTTATTTTGAAATTTAACGATCAACATTTATAACACAAATAGGTTTCTAAAAACTAATTTTTGTTTCAAACCGTTGCATGACTTGTAGTATCATTACCATGACATTTATTTCCTTTTTTACTCCATTTATTATCTACATAGTATATAACTATTTAATGCTTTAATTTTATTAATTCAATTAGTAGTACTTGTAATAGGGAATTGACACACAACTAGCTTTAGGTTTCATAACTCCTATCTGTCTGAAACTAAAACACTCAACCAAAAACATGAGCCAGTCATATATGTATATATAAATAAGAGTTTATATACATACACATAGACATATAGGAGAAAGCAAAAAGTGAACTATAATTAAAACAAGCTTAGATTTCAATTAAGAGTAGGTTGTGCATAAAGTTGTCGTAATGTAGTGTATTCATTAGGTCGCTGCTTAAGACCATGTTGTGCCTACCGGTGTTAGGGGCAATTTTTACCTTTGAAATGTTAGTGTGACTTGTTACTGTAAATATTATAATTAAAGTGACATATAATCTATAAACTAAGTTATTTTTCATGTTAAAAACAAGATTATTCCCTACATACATTGTTAAACTCCAATGGTGAAGTAGTAAGTATGTTGTTAGTGTTTATGTTCCTAAAAATAAATTTATCTCTTTAAATATCTATATGGGATTTCACTTCACTAAGAAAAAATTTGAAAGAAACATTTCTAGCCAATTTTTAATTAGGATTAATTATCCGGTTGTAATAATGAAAGGCTGCAATGTAGGATAAATTTGAAGTTGGGTTAGTGGTCTTGTTTAATATTTTCAAATTTCCCATGCCACGTATTAGCTCATGATGGTGTAGATATAATCCAAAGTTTATTACTGTTGCCAAAATAAAATATAAAGCTATTTTAGTAGAATTTCACAGTTTAGATCCATATTAATCATGCTAAAGTAAAAGATGCTCAGAATGTTCAAAAGGATATGATTAGTGAAGGAGCACTCTAATATAAGTGTTTGATAGATTCATATTCCAGATTATAGAGAACACGTTTTCCTTATCTATAAATAATTTTTTTCCTTCAACTGTTCGATCGTATTAAATTTCTTGTGGATGATTTCCACATTTTTAGTTTGGCCTTGGGGAATTTACTTTCCATATATATTCAAATAGCTTTGTTTTGGCTCCTAAAAAGTTCACACATTTATAAAATGAGCTCGGTGAATAACTTTTGCTACTATCCCAACATCAAATTTTAATATCATTTTCATTATCTATGTCATAGAGTTCAGTTTTTGCAAAGTAAAATGGATTCAGTTAAAGTTGACCCTTCAAGGGAAATACTAAAATTAAGATCCCAGGTAAAGCTATTTTAAGGCTTAAAAATGTCTGAAATTAAAACATATTTAAATATACTGATTTCAAATAACTCTATGTGTTCAACTCTAAGGGCAATAGCTGAAATCCAACAGTAGTGGCAAAAGGACATGTTATTGTAAAAGTGAACAATATTGTTAATCCCTAGGTTAAAGATGTTGCGATTTTTTAGTATTGATTTCCAAAAGTGAGACATATTCTTAGTATTAGTTATCGTCCTATTATGTAAATTATAGGTTTCAACGTAGAACTGGTTAGATTTCTTTTTTTCAAATAAGGTTTACGTTATTTTATTAAATTTCCATAACCATATGCCAAATAGCAAAATATTCATGCTATAAAGATTTATTATGGCTAGACCACCCTCCTCTTTTGATGTGCATACTGCATTCGTTCCAGTTAACTGGGCAATTTATGCTACTAATCGAATTTCCCCCGTTCCATAGAAATTTCCTTCTAATTTTATCAATTTTATCAGCTACCCATTTAGGGAATAAGTAAAAAAAGATATCTAATGGATAATGAAGATAAACACAACTTATTATTTTTACCTTACCTATCTTAAAAAGGTATTTGCCATTCTAAAAGGAAAGTTTTTTTTTTTAATTTTATCTATGATCATTAACCATTTATCCCTTTTAAGCTTGGAAAGTCTAATAGAAAGCCTAAGTATTAAATAGGGAACTCCATAACTCTACAGTTAAGGGTATTTTCTAATAGGTTTTCCACTTTCTCGAAATCATTTAAAAATTACCGAGCTTTTATCAAAGTTAATTTTCAACCCGAAAATGAGTTCAAAGTCGTATAAACCAATTTAAGGGCAACAAAATGATAAAGTAAGTGAGAACCAAATAAGAGGTATCGTCTGCAAATTGAAGAATTGAAACACCGTTACATGTGATATCATTACCAACATTTTTTAAGACTTTATTATGGATAGAAAGCTTTATTATTCTAGTAAATATGTCGGTAGCTATGTTGATTAATAAAGGCGTCATGGGGTCACCTTGCCGAAGGCCCCTTTTGGATTGAATTTTACTTCTCAAGATTCCATTTACCATTATACTAGAGTTGCTAGATTTAAGCATAGGGTTGATCGAATTGACCCATCTCTCACTGAATTCTCTTGCAATCAACAAGTATTCAAAAAATCAAATCAGTTGAACCAAAATCCTTTGTAAATTCTAGCTTTAACATAACATGTGTTACATAATTTTTAAGGCGGTTGTTAACTGTAACTCCGTCAATGATGTTTTTACCTTTGATGAAAGTAGATTAGGTTGAATCATTAGTTTATCCATATTAAAACTTAACCTGCCAACAAGAACCATTTATATAATTTTAAAAGAATAGTTTAACAAAGAAATAAGCCTAAAGTCTTTTAAGCTCATTTGCCCCTTCCTTTTGCTGTAAAAGGATAATGTTTACAAAGTTAAATCTACCTAGTTCTAAGTTGCGATTACAAAATTATTGAACATAATTAATAGATCTGATTTTAATACGTGCCAAAATTTTGCATAAAAAGAATAGGAAAACCATTTAGCCGGGAGATTTGTTATTAGTTGTGCGATTAAAACCTCGCTAAAGCCTCGCAAAATTCCCGCTATAGAGCGTAGCGTTTTTCGACTGCTATGCTATTCCAATTTAACGCTATCAAACAATAGATCGGCTTTAAGTCTCATTATCTTCTATTGCAACTACTAAATCAAGGCTTTTTAACATCCTCTTTAGTAATATTAATATACAAATGTTGATTTTACTGGTTCTCTTTTAAACAAAATCAATACAGTTAGGGTCAAAACCTAATTTTAAGGTATAAGTGTTTAGTAAGTTAGAAATCTATTGTAGTCACCAAATATAGTCTGCATGAATCATGATATTCTTTGATTTTGTTATATAAGTTTAAACAACGTTTATTTCTCTTACTCAAATGATGCGAGAATGAAAATAAATTAACTTTAATTATTTGGTTTTATGTCTAACGAATCTTTCTCCATCTTCGCAATTTTTCACTATATTCTCGCTATAACTTTTTGCACCTTCACTCTATAGAACCGTCAAGTGCTTAAATTGCATAGGTCGCTCGACATGCTATGATGGCTTTTAAAACCTCCTCCTGAGAGAACGGTTTATCCAAATCAGTTAAGTCAATATTAGAATGCTCAGGAAACAGATCATTCAATTTAGCTTTAATTTGATGATATTATCATTTTTGAAAATTCCTTTATATTACTTAGTAAAAGCATTGCTTAGTTTATTTCGTTCTATGATTTCTACACCATTTAAAACTATATAGTTGATTGTATTACAATGCTTTCTCTCATTGACAGCCTTATGAAAATATGAAAAATATAGTGTTCTTATCCCCAACATCCATTCATTGAAGTCTAGACCTTTATTTCTACACCATTTGATATTTAAATTATCATTATTTTATCAAATTAAATTAAATATTACTAAATAATAATTTAACTATGAATTAAAAGTTTAATAATGTAGTTTTAAAGATAATAATTATATTTCTAATCACCAAGCGTGTTGGTATTTTTCCAGCAATATATTAATAAATTTTTGTAAGTGCTCTCGTCAAGTTTGTGATCGTTCTTTCATACAAAAATATAGTTAATAATATAACTAATTAGATAGTAATTAATAATTCAGCCTGAATAAATGATAAACAATAATTTAAATTTAAAAAAAATTAATGACTAATAATTTTGAGTTTAATAGTATGAACGTTTGTTGAGACATAAATAAAAACATAATACATGACATAATATATTTTAACCATTGGATCTACCCTTCTTTACATTTCAGGTTGAAACTAAGGATAGATCTAAATAAATAAAAAACTTGATAGGCAACTAATAGTTAAATTTTACTTTGTCGCATAATGTGTTTTTATTTATGTCTCGGACTCTAAATATACTTTCCGTTCAATATTTTATTAGTTTAATAATTGTTGGTGAGAATTTTCATTCCATAACACCCAAGATGATCATAGAATAATATTGGTACAAATTACTTCCGCGATTATGAATTAGCAAATTCAAGTGATATTGAATTTGCCCTAAAGTAGTAATTATATTGTTGTGTGCTCACATAACTAGGATGTTGCATTCCAACTATTGGTTAAAATGTCGAGTCTAATTTATTCAATTAAGAAAAAAAAACAGAAAAGAATCTGATAATAGAATGATAAACAAAATGCAAGGTAAGTAAAAACATAGAAATTTATGTGGTTCGGATTCCTCTAAATCAAATGTCCAAAGGTCAAATCTTTGTTTATATATTCTTTTTGGCATAATTTTTGATGGAAAAGAACACATATATTTCAGTATAGAACTTAGTGAATCTTAGGAAAGGTAAGGAAAAAAGACCCAGCTCGAGGATTTCAAAAAAAATCCCAAAAAAGGAAAAGATATAGAAAAAAGGATCCCTCGCACTGCTACAGTGCTCCTCTATTTATAATTGAGATTTTTAGTGAACAGATAGAGTTATCCTTCCGTGCTTCCCTCTCCTTATTAGATCTTTACACGTTCCATACAAATACTGCTTGCTTTAAGCACGTATAGATTGGTGGCATGACTTTAGGCTGGAAATTTGATTTTGAAGCAGGAATGCATGGAATTAAGGCGGGACATGCCTAAATTTGACTGGATCATGTCTTCTCTGATCCTATGGGTTTGTGGATTGCATAGATATGTAAATAATACTACGCTGGTGGACTGCTCTTTATTCGAGGATGGATTGTATCGACTGCCCTTTGTTCGCATAATGCAGTATTAAAGGGTTATGTGGCTTGATAGCGGATGTTGCACCGCTATTCTAAAGGGTAGTTGCCCTATATGGATGTATTCCGAGTCGTTCTCATGTACAAAGGAATACGCTGCTTCATTTTGTCTTTAAGGAACGAGGCTCGGTTTTTGGTCGTAAAGTAGTTTCAGTTCATTGCTCCATTCCTTAGACCTTTATGTGTGCGGTAAGTACTTTTTAGGGTTATAGCACCGCCTTACTATGGCAAGATTATGACTCATCTCTGTCACTTTGGCATTGACATTAGATTGCAGTATAGTCCTATTTCTTCAATGTCACATCAGGATAGTGGGGCATCCTTATAGCTTTCTTATGTGATATAAGATTGCGGCACAGTCCCTTCAGTTTGTTGCATCCCCGCTTAGACATAGTCATGTGAGTAGATGTGCCACAGTTCCAACTTGAGATGAATATTAAGGTTGTTGGTCGGCTTCTATCATTCGGATTTTGTTCCAATATGGAATTGCGGCATAGTCCAAGGTTGTAAGGTAGAATTCGAGTGACTATGCAACACGGTTCAGGATAAGTTTAGACGTTGTGACCTGACTTCCCATCGGTGCAGTATGAGGTTTATGCTTCCAAAGTGTGTTGGTGTAGTTTGGTTGCCGCAAACTTATTTTTGATAGGGATGTAATGGCCAGCTTTACATGTTGAAGTGGCCTCTCATATCGGAATTGAAGCAGTTTATAAGTGTGGCACAATTCTTCTTGTTTAGCTTGCCTCAATCCATTTTAGCTGGTTAAAGCTGCATAGGCTGTCATACCAAGATTGGTTGCTCATGTGCTTAGAATTTTGATAATCAAGTGGGTCATGAAACATGAGTATGATAAAATGTCATAGCTTAAATGTATTTGATTTAGTTACTTTGTTCTGTGCATAATGGTATACTCTAATATGTCATACTATGATGCTTCATATTTGTGGAGTTACGAAGTTTGTTCAAACATAAAGCACACTCTGAGGCATGGTAGATTTGTGATTGTTGCGCAGTTTATGTTATTGGGTTGTTGCTTGAGTTTCGTCCAATTAAGAAATCTTTTAATGGGACATGCCAGTTTTGTTGGCCTTATTATCTTTGCACTTTATTATGGTATGTTTGCGTAGTTGCATCTTAAGGATACACGATCTTCTGTTTGTTTTAAAGTTGTAATGTGTTGATTAGGTTATGTGTTTTGACCTTGTACATCTTATCTCGTGGTTCAGCTGGCTTGCTTTTTAGGTGAGCCGCTGCACTTTTGGCTTGGTCGTTCTAACATTACCTCGTAGTTCTCTATTTGACTAGCTTATGCATCTTACTGTGTAAGTCGAAAAAGTGGTGTAACACTTACCTCCAAGCCTGCGCTAATGCTTATTAGTGTGGACTTATCAATTCGTATCTAGTTTTTTGAATTGTCTAATCAGTCGCTTCACATTTAATGCTCTGTAAACGTGCTTCATTATAGATGGTTACTTTTTTTGATCATTGTCATGCGAATCGCTCCATATCCCAAGAAGTATATTTTGATTTCTTGTGAAATATAGTTATCATTGTAATGTCCAAGCGTTGTGGCTTTTCATATTTATTATGATTTCAAGGTCAGAATTTCATTAGTAGACCTATAAATATTGTTTCTTCTTCCTCATCTCCTCTTTACCAGTTCGATAAAGAAAAACTAATATGACAAATTTGTCCCTTTAAATTAGGCTTAAATACACTTGTAAGTCGAATTTCTGTATTTATTTTTAAACGTCTTCTTTCCTATTAAGTTGATTCTTTTAGTTTGCATCCTGTTTCAAGTTCGAGCAGCTACTTACATGATCCTATTTTTAAATTGATTGATGGATCTTTGACTGGGATTCCTTTATTAGTTCATTTATAATGCTATAAAAATCCTATTTGTTATTATCTTAAGGTTGATTTATATTATTTTGTAAGTAATTCATTTCTTCTACTTAGTCTAGTTATTAATGGCCTCTGACGATCATCCTGGCTCTTCCAATCGAGTTTTCTCTTTTGTTGAATTGCCTTAGGCTATTCGTGAGAGAGCGGGTGGACGGGATCTTGGCTAGTTTTGGGATTGGTGGTTACGAATTTAGGATTCCCTCACTCTTTGATCGCATTCGTTTGCCGCCCAAGGGGTATGTTTCAGTATCATCTGAGCGTATCAGATATGGCATCTATTTTTCCCTCCACCCCCTTCTTAATGAATGACTTGCAATATTTGGCTTATCCCCTATTTAGCGTCCGTCGGTTTCTTAATTATCTTCTGACTACACATGTGTATTGTATGCCGAGAATTTGACCTCTCCCTCTTGTAAAGAAATAGCCTCTTGTATTCTATAAAGGAGAACCGCTCTTCGGGGTGCAGAGGGTTTTGCTTTGTTCAAGCCACAAAATTCATTTTTTCCCTTCATTCCTTGTAAATCCTATCGATGGGGATATCAATCCTTTTTAGTTTCTAACTTGGGTGGTTTCGTTTCTTCCTTCCAAGAGCCTGGTGCTACACTCATTCTTCTTCATATTTCCTTTTCTTTTAACTTCCTTTCCCGCACTGAATGTATTTTCTTCTCTTTTAGCGATCGTCCTGACTACACTAAAGAGGAAAAGAAGCTGTTTTCGTAGTGCAGGGTAGATGCATTAAGGATAATTGATGATGTCCGCAAAGGGGTTGCATCTTTTTACTAAAGATTTACTACACAGACATTATATTCTTTACACCATCATTTTTCTAGATGTATTTTACATATGACTTTGACATTTCTGCTCCACACGGTATATACATACATATACATACATATACATACATACATACGTGTGAGTGTGTGTGTGTATTAGTTACTTGTCATCCATTCAGATTCGTTAACATTTAAAGGTCTGTATGTATAAACTTTGTCCATTTTACTATGCAGATTCAATGTCGTCGCTTACCGTCGCTTTTACTTTGGAAAAGAAGAAAGTTGAAAAGAAAAGACAAAGAGATCTCTCTAAGCAGCTACAGGTAGATGATCCTCCACGTCTTCCCCTGAGTTCTTTGACAGGTACGACAGCTCCTGTGCCGCTCATTAGCATGCTTCCACCCTCCTCACGCTTCCTAGTTATTCCTAGAAATGGTGCGGTGTCTTCTCTGGTGGAGAGGTTGGGTCATTTGCTCATTGACGACTTTACTACACCAACCCTTTCTTGTTACCTGCTTCTAGTTTGCCTTTCGAGGAAGTCTTCTTGGACTTGCACTATTATAGCTTCCTATATTAACATATTATAACATTTCTTTTATCTAGTTATGGTTTCTAGTGCGCTATTATTCATTATACTCTTCATGCTTTTAGGTCACTGCCCTCGTGTTGGAGCTGCACAATAGGCTCAATAATTTGAAGTCGGCTCTTGATACTGCTTAGGAAGAAATCTAAATGCTGAAGCAAGACAGCCCATTGTTGAAATGGGATTTGGACATTGCTCCCTAGACATTGAAGAAAGCAACAAAAGGGGAAGGGGATTACAAATCACGGTTGGAGGCATCTTCCAAAAAGGTCAAGGATAACAAGATGTTGTGTAGCAGAGGAAGAATGTAAGCATATTGGAATGAAAGCTTACCAAAGAAGAAAAAGGTCTACATATAATCACTCATAGCATTCTTTATAGTGTTTACGCTCAAGTAAAGAAACATTCTTTGCAGATAAGCCTGATGCAGAGGATGTAGATGTGACGACCCACAATTCGGAAGGTTTAAACCGACAATAATCCACACATGTCCAACTTAAATAATCCGGAATGGGGTTAATTAACAAAATAAGAAGAAAACAAACACAGAATCTCGTAGCGGAATGACAAAATTTAATAATCAAGTAAACAGTTCATGAAGCTGTTTATATTATACATTTGGTAATAATTTATACAACATTTATCAGAGTTACATATACAACATGGATAAATAAAATAATGCAGCAAACAACATGGTGCATGAATAATAATAGTAATATATACAAATCTTCGTCTTTGTCCTCCAGAAAATGATCTTCAATGCGCTAAAAAACTCAAGACCGACTCGAGCATAATGAAAAACAAAACACTCGAGTCAGGACTAAAATATCCTTATGTCAATCAAATCGATACCACATAACATGAGTGTAATAGCATCAGAGATGTTTACGGGATTTCACATCTCCTATCCAGTATACAACGTGCGTGCAATAACTCAAAAGATGTTATTGGATTTTCCATCTCTTAACGATCCGTCAAAAAATTTATATGTAGTAGAATACTCTACATATATAATGTCTAATCAGTAAAATAAACATTTTTCTTAGCGTTAAGGCTTTACATTAATCGTCCTTAACGCGTTTTTAAGCATTGTCGTACAGTTTGCATATAACGCCCCAGTTGTACATCGAGGAGTAGGGATACGTCGTGATACGATAACACTAAAGAAAAATCGTAGTGGTCTCGTATAACGATAAATTATACGACAAGGCACGTGAGGCAATACCCAAGTTATGATACTACCAATTCAGGTCGCAGGGCTGGTGGTAACGCATCGTAGCGACGACCGCCCACTGCGTCCATCCATCCCATATTGAATCAAGGGAAGCCATCCCATGATTAAGGTTGAAAGTGACTACAGTGTGGCTATTTACCACTTAGGATCGTGTAATATGGAATGTATTATAATCTAAATGCAGAAACCGATAATAATAGTAAAGTAAATAAGAATAAGCACACCAGGAGTTTTTATACTAGTTCGAACTTCCCGTTCTACATCTAGTCCCAGACTTCCCTTTGGAATTTCACTCAATAACCCCTCACTTTACCCGGAAGAATAGGTAAACAACATCTGAGCAGCCGAATAGGATTTTTCCACCTCAACAACTGAAGAGGACTTTTTCCGCCTGATATAAACCAACAGGACTTCAACAGTTTTAATAAAATTGTTTGACACTTTGCGTTCTTGATAACACTTATTTGTCTTTGATAGTACACCCTTTCTATAATCTTTTCCTCAAGTGTATATTGTGTATGTAAAGATTAGAAAGGAAAATATTGCTTTGAATCGAAGAATAAGTTACTTAATTCAAAGATTCAAACAATATATAAATGGTGATTGCTTGTAGAATGCAGAGATAGATAGTAGAGAGTATGATCAAAAAAAATTCAATGATTTGAGAAGTGAATCTCATGTGTTTATATAGTAGATAAACAACTACGACTATTCATGAAGAGTTCTGATCAAAAGATGCAGCCATATCTCTTCAAATTTGATCGTACCTCTTCGCAAATGGAAGTGTCTCTTCAGGAAAATAGCTGTTAGAATCGTTCATTCGATAGACCAAAAATGACCAGTCGATTGAATATTCAAAGATGTTATAAAAAAAGTGTTCCTGTGCAACTGAACAGGTTCGGTCGACTGGTCATTTTTGGTCAGTCGACTGACCTAGTTGTCAGTGCACAGTTAATGGTGTAAAATAGAGTGATCCTATGCAATTGAACAGGTTCAGTCGACTGGTCATTTTTGGTCAGTCGACTGACCTAGTTGTCAGTGCATTGTTTACACCTTTTTATAAAGAATTGAATTTTAAAACAACTTTGATTTTGTATAAGCTACTTGAGAATAGATTTTAACATTTCTAAGACTAAAAACTTCAATAAATAAACATACTATACTCGGTTTTGAAGTCTTGTCTCCTTTGTAGTTTTAGTAGCATATCTCATTCTCTTTTTGTCGCTTGATCGTATAGTCTCATCACCGATTGTTTAAGCTTTTTGTCATGAATCAAAACTTATGATTCAATAGTGTAACGACCCGCCATTCATCTCCAAAGAATGACACATCATTAATAAGAAAGAAAGGGGTATATAAGAGAAAGAAAGAAAGGAAAGAAGAAACAACACATCAGAATCTAAATAGCGGAACGAGCAAATTATATTAATAACATAAAATATTACATAGTATACAACAACTATCAGAGTTACACAGATAATACATCATATACTAGACAGTTGTAAACACCTGTCTAGTATTTACAACTAAATACAAACACAACATAAATAACACACAGCGGAATCTATATATATCTACAACGTAGAAGCCTCCTGCTCCATTGCTTCTCCAATATTCGTCAAAGCTAACCTGAATCCCTTGGCTACTCATAAAAAATTGAGTACCCAAGAGTTTAAGAAAACAGAAATAAACTCTGGGTCAGACATGGGTCTGGTGTGAGTAACAGGTTAAAGTTACTAAATTTTAAAAACATTTTGAAAAGAAAGGTATCACGTAAGGCTTCCCATACATAAACATGGAAAAGTTTTTACCTTACGCTAACTAAAACATTTGATAGAAAATCTAGTGATATTATAATAGGTCTAGGGTTTCCAAGTAAATATGAAATAACCGAAATTGTTACATTTATTAAATTCCAGCTACTAGCCATAAAAGTGGGTAATACAATCAAAACCATTGGCACTTATTGGATTTTGGATTCCATACAATAGCAGGGCTACCGGGGTACCGCCCGTCACAGTTCGTGGCCTAGATCACCGTACCGAGGATCACACCCAATCCCCTGCAACACAAAGCCGGAACCATTCCTTACTGAACAGTTCCGAACAAGACAACCCCGCAGTTGGTGTGCAATTCCAACCGCCCACTAAGCCAAATAAAAAGGCACCTCTAGACGGGGAAAATCTCATCCTACTTGGGCATGACCCACTTAGCCTTGCTGCACCTCCCCTGTTTTAGCCATTCCCAGTTGACGAGGCTTGAGGCTACGATTACCTTTATAGGACACATCACTTAGAATGCTCATCGTCCACTTGACGATGTTCTGAAAGCATTCAATCCATACAAGTTCGTTCCGGGTTCGAACAAAACCGAAGGCATTATCTCGTTACACTCATTTTGGAATCACCCTCAGAGTTAATGACGATAACCCTTGCACTCTGAATCTTCATCTTCACTTGCGATTCACGACTTATCGTTAATTTGGATCGATGTGGTTTTCGGATATCCAAATATGGAAACCCGATCCCGGTCTCATGGAAATCCAAAGCGTGTCTTTTAGGTCCAAGTTGTTTTAGAGTCAATACAATTATCTATATACACACAGATAGATAATTCACATATCACAACAGATAATTATCATTATCATCACAACAGGTAATCCATATTATCACTATCAAAGATAATCCATATCATCATCACAATGCAACCAATACATCCATATCACTCAACATTACCAATCTCATAGCTGAGATCCAAACCATTCAAGGCAACCAATATCATCCATTCATATATAAGCAATGATCTATAATCACATCATCTATAATTATTTTAAAATGAATTAAATTAGTTACATCATCTTTAATTAATTTAAAATGAATTACTTGCATCAATATAAATCTTGCTTACATCACCATTAATTAATTACAAATTAATTAACTAATTATCCTCTAATTTATCATCTTAATTAATCACCCTTGATTAATTATACTTTAATTAATCTCACAAAATTAATTACTCTAAACCAAATACAGTAATTAACCTTTAATTACTTCATTAATTAATTAACTATAATTAATTACATTAAACCTTAATTAATTACAATTAATTAATTTCACTTAATTACTTATTACTGATTAATTAATTTTTAATTAATCAATCTTAACTACATCATTAATTAATTAATAAATGATCCTAAATTATATTTAATTAATTATCTTATTAATTACATTCAGTAATTAATCTCAGTTAACCCATAATTATTAATCATCTTTGATCAATCACATTCAGTAATTAACTACCCTTAATTACTTATCAAATTAATTACTCCTTAATTAATTTCTTTAATTAATCCCTTGATTAATTATACAAAGTAATTTAATCCAAATTACTTTCACAATTAAAACATCTTCCACTAATTACATCCAGTAATTATCTTTAATTACTTCAGTGAGTAATTACATTCCATTAATTACATTAAGTAATTATTATCAAACCAACAAGTGATTAAAATTAATTAAACTTAATTAATTAATTTAAACTAATCACAATAAACTCCATTAATTACATTAAGTAATTAATTTCTAAATTACTTTCATTTAGTAATTAAACTTAAATAATTTTCACAATTGATTATCATTAAATTAATTAATCTAATTAATTATTTTAAGTTAATCACATTAATTAATTGTTAAATAACCTTAAGTTAATGACCATCATTAACCATTAACCATACTTTAATTACTTTTCTCAATTTACTTCTTATTTAATCTCTAATTATAAATTAATCTAATTTATTAATTTATAAATTAAATAAATAATTCATTCTTTCATTAATTTCTAAGATAAATCATTTCTATATTAAAGACCTCATTAATATTAAAGTGTATTTAAAACATTACATCTTAATTCAAAATGATATTTATTTATTAATCAAATTTAAATTCAATTTATAATCTTTTAAATAAATGTAAATAACCTTTATTACTTATATTTGAAACTTATATAAGATAAGCCTTTTAACTAATTTACTTAATTTTATTTAAAAATTAAGTTTTTAAGTACATTACTATTATACTTGCAAATTCAAGTTATCAAATCATTTAACTTTCATTTATAAACCTTTTATAAAGAACTTATTTAAAAAGAATCAAGTTTAAATATTTGTTTTGAAAACAAATTTACCTTTAACAAGCTATTTAATTTAAACTTGTTTTGAAACATTCAGAATTTTTAAAACTTGTTCAAATATCTAGATTTGAATTCAAGAAAACTTGAACCCATTATTTATTTAAAACATTTTATTTAAAACTTGAATTAAACTTTGTTTTAAACCTTGATTTTAAACCTTTTTATTAAAACCCAAATTTCATTTTAAAACCTGAAGATTCAAAAGTCTTTGAAAATAAAAACTGAACTTAATCTTTGAATTCAAACTACTGTTTTAAATTATGTTTCAAATTTTTAAAATAAAATTCAAATTCTAGAAACTGTCAGGTTTCTCTTTTTTTTAAACTGAAAAACCCACTTTCAAAATTTAAAAACCTTTAAGATTCAAAACCATTTGAATCTATACTACATACTAGATTTAAACTTGTTTTAAATCTTATCATTACAACTTTTGAATTCATTCAAATATGTTTTAAATTTAAATTTGCAAACAGGTTACAGAAAAACTGTAACAACTACATTGACCCGAGCCAACCTAACTTTTCTTCGAGTCATCAAGTTAAAAACTTCGAGCAACTTTCCAAAATCACGAGTAAAAACTCGAGTAAATTCGAGTTCCAACTTCCCTGCACCAACAAGTTCATCAGAACTTTTCAAATTGCACGGTGCACATGCACGTGACTCTGGCCAACTTCGACCACCCTCCAGGCCTTCCCCCCATTGTCGACCATCACCAGACTTGATCACGTCCACCTGAATCCATCGCAACCACTCAAAACAAAAACGAGCAGCTAACCCAAACCTGGAAAGCAAACAACAATTAATTCCCAAAACCTGTCAACACTTCATCCAAGCAACCCCGACCGCCAGAGAGCCTCCACCACCGGCCACAGCCTCGACTACCCTCCCTCTTGCGATTCCCAAAACCCATAACACTCAATGCTCCAGGGAAATCAAACCGAGCTAAAATCTATCACCCAGATGAACTAGGTTTAGAAACTAAAATCCTATCACCACAGCCACCATTGCCACTGACCAACTTCCGGTCATTTTCCCTGGCCAGTCACCCAACTACCATCAGAAAGAAACTTATCCCTTCCCATTACTAGAATCACCAGTGATTCCCAAAATCTCAAAAACAGTGATAATCAAAACTGCACTCTCAATCCCATTTTAAATTTTTTGATTTTAGTGTTATAAATCATGATTTGGTTTATGAATTCATTCCCTAATACTGGATCTTTAAATTTCATAGTTTTAAATTTTATGTTTTTAAAACAGGCACTGATGTTTTAAGATATACAAAGATACTCAAGTTTTTAATTTAATTAAATTAAGTTTTAAACCTTAATCTATGTTAATTCAACATCTAGTTTGTAAAATAGGTCCTAATAATAATTGTTTACAAAGAGGATTGTACTCAAATCAAAAACATGAATCGGGAAATATTGAACAGAGTAAATTCTGTTGAACAGAAACACATATCTCATGTATATGTATACATAGCAGGTTCACACAAACACATTCATCTCATCATCATAAACATGCAACCAGAAATTTATACAAAATTTATTTTTAAAATAAAGTTACTCACCTGTTTATATTGGAAGACGGAGCCAAAATTTTGAAAAAGACTTTATACTTTTAAAGCTGGGAATTTTCTTTGCCTCAATCTTGAATTGCTTAATGAAACTGAATTGTGTGCTTCTTTAGTTTTGTAAACTTTAAATCCTGTTTGTAGTTGCTCCCTGATTACATTTGCATGCATGCTTTGAAACTCTAGATTCTAAGAAATACAGGCTTAAAACAAATTTGCTTTCATACTTGAAAATGTGCAGGTTGCCTTGATTTAATATGCAGGTTTAAAACATTTTTGCTTGCATGCTTACAGATTTGCATGATTTGATTACATGCAATTGATTTTAGTGGAGGTGTTTTGAGAAATGTTTCAGGGAGTAAATGGATTTGTTGAAGATGATTTCAGATTTTTGGTTTCAAGGGAAGTGTTTATATTTTTTTTTTGTCTTTAGATTTTAGAAGAAGAAAAGAAAAATGAGGGAAAGAAGATTTTATATAAGCTGTAATTTGATTTTATTAAAATAAAAGAAAAAAATAAAATAAAAGACACTTGTCCTAATTTTTAACATTTTTCACTTTGTAATGTTTATTGATTAACACTTGTTCTTTTAATTTGTAAAATGCTTACATTTGTCTTTAAATGTTAATTAGTTATAATTATGTTAATTAGTTATTTAGTTAATATATTAATATGAGATAAATGTAAATCCATGTTTAATTAATTAGTTAATATGTATTTATTTATATGTAGATAATTTTAAAATGAATAAATCCAATTATATGTATAAAATAAAGGTTTATACAAATATTTTAAAATCAAAACAAATTAAAAATATTTATACTTTAAATTTAAAAGCTTTGAATTCAATTTCAAATCAAGTTATATATATACATATATGACTACACAATTAAATTTGAAGAAACAATTATTTTTATTAAAAATCTATTTGTTGAAAACAATGTATTATTATATTTTGAAAATAACAAAATTTGATAACTAAAAATGATTTATAAAAGAAATTGTTTCTTTATCAATAAATTATTTATTTTATCACATTATATCAAAATAACCCTTATTGTTATTTTTATTTAAATTTAAACTTGAGTTAAAACATATTTTAAACCATTTCAATATTTACCTTATGTATTTAAAATCATTTAGTTATTTATTATATATTTTTTAAAAAGTTAATATCAAATAAATCAATTTAAACAAATTAAAATTTTATCTTATCAATTTAAAACCATATTTTATTTATTAAATAACCTTTTAAAAGTTTAACTTTAAAATTATACCCAATTTTACCAAAGATATATGTATTTAGAAAACATGATTTATTTATTTATCAAATTGAAACAATATCTATTTACAATATATACATCTTCTATATATATTATAAATATAAAACAATTATTAGATTTAAAAAGTTAAAATCTATCAATTAAATATTTGTTTTATTGGATTATTAAATTAATTCAAATCTTATCACAAAGATTATCAAATAAATTTAATTTTTAATTCTGATTATTAAATTGATATTGCTTTAAAATTCCGGGTCATCACAAACAGTCTCCCACTTTTTGATCGATGACAACCTATTTTAGATGGTACTATATTTTAGGAAATATATAACGGAAGTTATATACATCTCCCCCTGAATATCTGGCGGCATATCTAATCCTGCAAAAAAATGGTTAGCCATGCAAATTTCTCCCCCTTTGTCATCGACGAAAAGGAATTAAACAATAGTTTCATCATTATGAACTAACATAACAATCACAAAAAAAAAAAATGTTTCGCATTGTACTGAGCTACTTATACAAGCTCATAAAAACAGTAGCAGAATGTTTGTGAAATAAAAATAACTTACTACCACCAAGAAATATCAATATCACTCATAAGAGTCAGACTCTGTTTCTTCTTCCACTTGCATTGATCCTTTGCCTCTTGAAGAACTTTCCACAAATTGTCTGCCTCCCCCATTTCCTCTTGTGTCAGAACTTATGTGTTCTTCGAATGTAGACCAAGCAAAGCGAGGAGCTGGATGTTTACCCGGATCACGATGTGAAGTGTCCACAGTTGTGAAAGAGGAACAAGAGATTGCATCTCATAAAATCCCGAAAAAGCTTTTAATTTTGTTAAACTTCTTATCGATCTTTTTGTCAAGATTTTTGATGCGAGAATCCAAAATGACTTGATTTTGCACAAGTAGGTCAATGGATTCTCGGGTGCTTTCGGATGGTGTTGGTGTACGAATGTCATCTCTTTGATGCTGTGGAGTAGCAGCTTGTTGACGAGGTCGTGATTACCATTCTTGGAAAGATATGATAGTGAGAGGTCTAGAAGGCGATTTCATTAGACTAATTGTGCGTCTATTTACAGTTTTAGTAATGGAGGTATCGGATTCCAGAATAGAAACTTGTAGGTTCATAAGTAGCCGCATAATATACTCACTGTAATAGATGATGTTCATTCTATCTTGGTGTTATCCCATTTTTTGGTCAAAACTAGGATATCCATGTTGTGTGCATTTCCACCGCGACTAGAACAAGAAGAAGCAGCCAGCAAGCGTATATCAATCAGGAATTTCACTCAAGGTTCAAATATAAAGTCCATTCGGTATTAATTCATTCGGCAATATTAACACACAGGTTCATCCGGCACTCAGAACACACAGGTTCATCCGGCGCTCCCAAATACAAGTGTTCATTCGGCATTCTCTCCATTCGGTAGTACCGATCCAACACCACCGAACCAACCATCTCCCCCCTACAACTACCGGACCAAGCATAGCCGAACCATGCTACCGCCGAACCATGCTACCACCGGACCATGCTACCACCGGACCAGCTCCAACCTCACCATACTACTGCCGGTCCAACCTACCACCGGTCCAAACAACATACCACTCACACCAACTCTGCCAGGCCAGATTGCTTCAGCCCAAGCCCACCAGCAGCTATAAACATCCAAGATCCCTGCCCCCAGCCTCACTCTATAAATAGAGGGGCAGGGGTACAACAATGGAGGAGAAGTTTTGAGAGAAGTTTGAGAGCTCAAGCCTGTAAGGAACTCTCAAACAACTTTAGATACTTGCAATCAAAGCTTTGTACTTGTAATCTAAAGAAAAAAGGAGAATAACATATAAAGTGGACGTAGGCACGTTCTGGCCGAACCACTATAAATTTGTGTGTCTTTTACAGTTTAGTCCCTGCTTTTTATATATTTGCATAAATCACCCAAATCACTAAATACAACATAAAATCAACCAACTCATACGACTTTGGGTGTTTGCGACCATTTTTACGCAAACATTTTGGTGCTTCCATTGAGAAGAACCAGCTCCCGCTACATCGGATAGAAGTTGAATTTGAAAATCTAAGAGTTCAGATCTAAGAGTTATGACGAGACAAACAAGTAGAAGACAAAGGCCAGAGAGAAGTGAACACTAAGGAAGTCAAGAGGCTTCCTCAGGAGGGAATCAAGCGTCAATCTTCATCACTAGGGATGAGATGGAGGCCATGATGAGAAGACAAGAAGAGATGATCCAGAACTTACTTCAACAAATTGGGCAAATTGGAGCACAAATCCAAGGAGCAGCTGGGGTTCAGAACGGGGCAGGACCATCTGGCGCAGTACCAGAGCTAGGGGGCACTCACGCAGAGCATGTTGATCCGACCCCGGGAAGTGAGATGGGGGCATCCGAACCACCTGGTAGCAATAGAGGAATGAACGTTCAGCCAGGGAGGCATACAAATGAAAACTCCCGCGGACTTGGGGGGCAGGTTGAAGACAGTGAACGAGAACTACAGCTTGGAGACAATGACAAATTAGCAGAGATGGTTAGAAGAGCTATGAGAGGCGGTTTAGTAAACAGAGACTTGGAAGATGTAAACAGGAGTCCTTTTTCTTCTGCGATTAGGATGGCTAGGAACCCACCAGAATTCAAGCTACCATCATTGGACATGTACAACGGGAAAACGGACCCCACGGTCCATCAAACGAAGTATATGAGACATATGGAAGTGCTGGGGGCATCAGAGGAGGTTATGGCCCGGTGCTTTCCACTGTATTTGACGGACATTGCAGCGTTATGGTTTAGACAACTGGAGAGCGGCTCCATAGGAACATGGGCAGATTTAACTGAGAGATTCATGAGGCAATTCAGGGTTCATATTGCGAGACCCAAGAATGTGATGACTTTGGCAACCTTGAAATAGAAAACTGGAGATACTTTGAGGAGCTTTCTAACGCGATTTAATGCGGCGGCAGCATCAGTGGATCGACCAGATCCATCTATGGTCATGATGGCGGCTGTATCTGGAATAGCTGGTAATACAGAGTTCAAGAATTCATTAACTAAGGACCCGCCTATGAATCTGGGAGAGTTCTATCATGAGGCTGAAAAGTTTCTGCGTTTGGAAGATGCTAGCGCAGAAAGAGAGGAAGAAGATGACGTTTACGTAATCAAGAGCGGAAACCCACCTGGAAAGGGTGCGGAGACTAGCAAAGGAAAAAGAAAGGCTGAGGATAATGATGACAGGACAAAGTGGCTACGAAGAGAACCACGCTTCACCACCTATTCAGAGCTGAATGAGAGTTTGGAACGGATTTATCAGGATACCAAGGGGCAGGTTTCGTATCGTAGACCAATGCGAAGGGATCCAACCTCTGATGAAAGAAAATCAGATAAGTTTTGTGTATTTCATGAATTGAATGGTCATAACACTAATGATTGTAGGCATTTGAAGGACGAGGTAGAAGGGCATATCAGGAACGGTATGCTCCTTCAGTATGTGAGGAGGCGAACTCCAGCGGTGGAGCCAGAGCGACCACCGTCTACCTCGGCTAGAGGTGACCCTAGATCGGGGCATCATTTGATTATCCCTTGATTGCTTGATTAAAATAACGATGAACAGGTCGTAAGCTTCCACTAACGCAATTAAATCGTTTACACATGTACGAGATCGCGAACGATCTCCAGGCATGCTCTGAATGATCATTGACTGCTTCGGAATGGGAACTTACACTTTGACATCCTTGCTTTGCTTTTGTTTCGATTTGAACATTTGAATTCTTCCTGTTTGGACATTTCTGCTGCAAGGTACTATTGCTTTAACATTTACAATTCTATGAAAAAATTATTTACTTGTATGCCCGTTGGATCGCGAACGGTCCACGAGCACCTATTGCATGGCAACGAACTGCCGAAGTCTTTGATTCGAAAAATTCCCCCAAACAATGACTCCAACACTGATAATATTAAGTCCCCCCCGGGCACACTCATTCGCCGCGAACGGCACCCGACCGCGAACGGTCACAAACTCGACTTCGAACAGTCACAATTCGCCTCGAACGGCACCCGACTTCGAACAGTCACAATTCGCCTCGAACGGCACCCGATCGCGAACGGTCACAATTCGCCTCGAACGGCACCCGACTTCGAACAGTCACAATTCGCCTCGAACGGCACCCGATCGCGAACGGTCACAAATCGCCTCGAACGGCACATGATCGCGAACGGTCACAACTCGCCCCGAACGGCACAACTCCTCTCACCTCAAATGGCTCGATCGCGAACGGTCGTCATTTGGGATCCCCCATTTGACCGCGCACTGTCGCACTTTACCTCGAATGACTCGATCCCGAACGGTCGTCATTTGAAGTTGAGCGCTTGACCTTGAACGGTCACATTTCACCACAGATGACTCAATCCCGAACGATCGATACATGGATTTACGCACTTGACCGCGCACCGTCGCACTTTACCTCGAATGACTCGATCCCGAACGGTCGTCATTTGAAGTTGAGCGCTTGACCTTGAACGGTCACATTTCACCGAAGATGACTCGATCCCGAACGATCGACGCACGGATTTATGCGCTTGACCGCGCACGGTCGCACTTCACCTCAAATGACTTGATCACGAACGATCGTCATTTGAAGTTAGGCGCTTGACCATGAACGGCCGCGCTTCATCCCAAATAGCTCGATCCCGAACGGTCGTCATTTGGGGCCATATAAAATATCAAGCTCTTTACAGGTTGTCAACAGGATACGAACATCCAGCTCATGGCATTACAAAACACGCCTTCCTACCGCAAGGCATATTTTGGGGGGCAAAGTGTTATCCCATTTTTTGGTCAAAACTAGGATATCCATGTTGTGTGCATTTCCACCGCGACTAGAACAAGAAGAAGCAGCCAGCAAGCGTATATCAATCAGGAATTTCACTCAAGGTTCAAATATAAAGTCCATTCGGTATTAATTCATTCGGCAATATTAACACACAGGTTCATCCGGCACTCAGAACATACAGGTTCATCCGGCACTCCCAAATACAAGTGTTCATTCGGCATTCTCTCCATTCGGTAGTACCGATCCAACACCACCGAACCAACCATCTCCCCCCTATAACTACCGGACCAAGCATAGCCGAACCATGCTACCGCCGAACCATGCTACCACCGGACCATGCTACCACCGGACCATGCTACCACCGGACCAGCTCCAACCTCACCATACTACTGCCGGTCCAACCTACCGCCGGTCCAAACAACATACCACTCACTGCCGAACCAATGTGTTGCCGAACCAACTCTGCCAGGCCAGATTGCTTCAGCCCAAGCCCACCAGCAGCTATAAACATCCAAGACCCCTGCCCCCAGCCTCACTCTATAAATAGAGGGGCAGAGGTACAACAATGGAGGAGAAGTTTTGAGAGAAGTTTGAGAGCTCAAGCCTGTAAGGAACTCTCAAACAACTTTAGATACTTGCAATCAAAGCTTTGTACTTGTAATCTAAAGAAAAAAGGAGAATAACATATAAAGTGGACGTAGGCACGTTCTGGCCGAACCACTATAAATTTGTGTGTCTTTTACAGTTTAGTCCCTGCTTTTTATATATTTGCATAAATCACCCAAATCACTAAATACAACATAAAATCAACCAACTCATACGACTTTGGGTGTTTGCGACCATTTTTTACGCAAACATTTTGGTGCTTCCATTGTGAATAACCAGCTCCCGCTACATCGGATAGAAGTTGAATTTGAAAATCTAAGAGTTCAGATCTAAGAGTTATGACGAGACAAACAAGTAGAAGACAAAGGCCAGAGAGAAGTGAACACTAAGGAAGTCAAGAGGCTTCCTCAGGAGGGAATCAAGCGTCAATCTTCATCACTAGGGATGAGATGGAGGCCATGATGAGAAGACAAGAAGAGATGATCCAGAACTTACTTCAACAAATTGGGCAAATTGGAGCACAAATCCAAGGAGCAGCTGGGGTTCAGAACGGGGCAGGACCATCTGGCGCAGCACCAGAGCTAGGGGGCACTCACGCAGAGCATGTTGATCCGACCCCGGGAAGTGAGATGGGGGCATCCGAACCACCTGGTAGCAATAGAGGAATGAACGTTCAGCCAGGGAGGCATACAAATGAAAACTCCCGTGGACTTGGGGGGCAGGTCGAAGACAGTGAACGAGAACTACAGCTTGGAGACAATGACAAATTAGCAGAGATGGTTAGAAGAGCTATGAGAGGCGGTTTAGTAAACAGAGACTTGGAAGATGTAAACAGGAGTCCTTTTTCTTCTGCGATTAGGATGGCTAGGAACCCACCAGAATTCAAGCTACCATCATTGGACATGTACAACGGGAAAACGGACCCCACGGTCCATCTAACGAAGTATATGAGACATATGGAAGTGCTGGGGGCATCAGAGGAGGTTATGGCCCGGAGCTTTCCACTGTATTTGACGGACATTGCAGCGTTATGGTTTAGACAACTGGAGAGCGGCTCCATAGGAACATGGGCAGATTTAACTGAGAGATTCATGAGGCAATTCAGGGTTCATATTGCGAGACCCAAGAATGTGATGACTTTGGCAACCTTGAAATATAAAAATGGAGAGACTTTGAGGAGCTTTCTAACGCGATTTAATGCGGCGGCAGCATCAGTGGATCGACCAGATCCATCTATGGTCATGATGGCGGCTGTATCTGGAATAGCTGGTAATACAGAGTTCAAGAATTCATTAACTAAGGACCCGCCTATGAATCTGGGAGAGTTCTATCATGAGGCTGAAAAGTTTCTGCGTTTGGAAGATGCTAGCGCAGAAAGAGAGGAAGAAGATGACGTTTACGTAATCAAGAGCGGAAACCCACCTGGAAAGGGTGCGGAGACTAGCAAAGGAAAAAGAAAGGCTGAGGATAATGATGACAGGACAAAGTGGCTACGAAGAGAACCACGCTTCACCACCTATTCAGAGCTGAATGAGAGTTTGGAACGGATTTATCAGGATACCAAGGGGCAGGTTTCGTATCGTAGACCAATGCGAAGGGATCCAACCTCTGACGAAAGAAAATCAGATAAGTTTTGTGTATTTCATGAATAGAATGGTCATAACACTAATGATTGTAGGCATTTGAAGGACGAGGTAGAAGGGCATATCAGGAACGGTATGCTCCTTCAGTATGTGAGGAGGCGAACTCCAGCGGTGGAGCCAGAGCGACCACCGTCTACCTCGGCTAGAGGTGACCCTAGATCGGGGCATCATTTGATTATCCCTTGATTGCTTGATTAAAATAACGATGAACAGGTCGTAAGCTTCCACTAACGCAATTAAATCGTTTACACATGTACGAGATCGCGAACGATCTCCAGGCATGCTCTGAATGATCATTGACTGCTTCGGAATGGGAACTTACACTTTGACATCCTTGCTTTGCTTTTGTTTCGATTTGAACATTTGAATTCTTCCTGTTTGGACATTTCTGCTGCAAGGTACTATTGCTTTAACATTTACAATTCTATGAAAAAAGTATTTACTTGTATGCCCGTTGGATCGCGAACGGTCCACGAGCACCTATTGCATGGCAACGAACTGCCGAAGTCTTTGATTCGAAAAATTCCCCCAAACAATGACTCCAACACTGATAATATTAAGTCCCCCCCGGGCACACTCATTCGCCGCGAACGGCACCCGACCGCGAACGGTCACAAACTCGACTTCGAACAGTCACAATTCGCCTCGAACGGCACCCGACTTCGAACAGTCACAATTCGCCTCGAACGGCACCCGATCGCGAACGGTCACAATTCGCCTCGAACGGCACCCGACTTCGAACAGTCACAATTCGCCTCGAACGGCACCCGATCGCGAACGGTCACAAATCGCCTCGAACGGCACATGATCGCGAACGGTCACAACTCGCCCCGAACGGCACAACTCCTCTCACCTCAAATGGCTCGATCGCGAACGGTCGTCATTTGGGATCCCCCACTTGACCGCGCACTGTCGCACTTTACCTCGAATGACTCGATCCCGAACGGTCGTCATTCGAAGTTGAGCGCTTGACCTTGAACGGTCACATTTCACCACAGATGACTCAATCCCGAACGATCGATACATGGATTTACGCACTTGACCGCGCACCGTCGCACTTTACCTCGAATGACTCGATCCCGAACGGTCGTCATTTGAAGTTGAGCGCTTGACCTTGAACGGTCACATTTCACCGAAGATGACTCGATCCCGAACGATCGACGCACGGATTTATGCGCTTGACCGCGCACGGTCGCACTTCACCTCAAATGACTTGATCACGAACGATCGTCATTTGAAGTTAGGCGCTTGACCATGAACGGCCGCGCTTCATCCCAAATAGCTCGATCCCGAACGGTCGTCATTTGGGGCCATATAAAATATCAAGCTCTTTACAGGTTGTCAACAGGATACGAACATCCAGCTCATGGCATTACAAAACACGCCTTCCTACCGCAAGGCATATTTTGGGGGGCAAAGTGTTATCCCATTTTTTGGTCAAAACTAGGATATCCATGTTGTGTGCATTTCCACCGCGACTAGAACAAGAAGAAGCAGTCAGCAAGCGTATATCAATCAGGAATTTCACTCAAGGTTCAAATATAAAGTCCATTCGGTATTAATTCATTCGGCAATATTAACACACAGGTTCATCCGGCACTCAGAACATACAGGTTCATCCGGCACTCCCAAATACAAGTGTTCATTCGGCATTCTCTCCATTCGGTAGTACCGATCCAACACCACCGAACCAACCATCTCCCCCCTACAACTACCGGACCAAGCATAGCCGAACCATGCTACCGCCGAACCATGCTACCACCGGACCATGCTACCACCGGACCAGCTCCAACCTCACCATACTACTGCCGGTCCAACCTACCGCCGGTCCAACCTACCGCCGGTCCAAACAACATACCACTCACCGCCGAACCAATGTGTTGCCGAACCAACTCTGCCAGGCCAGATTGCTTCAGCCCAAGCCCACCAGCAGCTATAAACATCCAAGACCCCTGCCCCCAGCCTCACTCTATAAATAGAGGGGCAGGGGTACAACAATGGAGGAGAAGTTTTGAGAGAAGTTTGAGAGCTCAAGCCTGTAAGGAACTCTCAAACAACTTTAGATACTTGCAATCAAAGCTTTGTACTTGTAATCTAAAGAAAAAAGGAGAATAACATATAAAGTGGACGTAGGCACGTTCTGGCCGAACCACTATAAATTTGTGTGTCTTTTACAGTTTAGTCCCTGCTTTTTATATATTTGCATAAATCACCCAAATCACTAAATACAACATAAAATCAACCAACTCATACGACTTTGGGTGTTTGCGACCATTTTTTACGCAAACACTTGGTTAAAAGACAAGAACTCATCAAGAATAAGCTTTGGCCAATTGATTTGGACATCTCCCCAAATTGCATACAATGTCCTATAATTTTACAGATATACAAGCTCATAAGAACCAGTACGAGGAAGAATTGTACACATTAAAGCTCAATGCATAATTCGAGCTGTAGGGCGTAAGGCGATAGATTTGAGTTCAATCATGTCATCTTTTAAAAACCTATGACTTACTTCATCTCATTCGCCTATAAGAACATTTAAATCTTCTAACGGAATACCATTTGTTGGTGTGTGGAGAATGTGTCTAATTTTATCTAATGATAAGAATATTTATTGACCACAAAATAAACTCCATATGCAATTGTCATGATTTCATGGATTTTGATGACCCAAATTTAAATTTGCATAAAAGAGTTTTACCATAGTATGATTAATTTTGAGATTGTTCTGATTGTGTTCAAGAAGAGATTCTAGACGACTTCTTCTTGCAAGCTCTTGAATTATATATGAAGCAAAGTCTGGAAACACAACAAAAGAACCTTCGACAAAACGATCTTCCTTCATTTTGTTCCGTCTTTGAATAGCGGTGGCATCATAAAGTCATTGAGCTATTTGGGTATCAATAGGTTCAGGGGAAGAGGTAGAGGCTTTTCTAGATTGTTTAGGTTGTCTTGGAGCCATTTGAAATTGAAATTGAGTAAAGATATTTGAAAATTTTAATAGCTAGTAAATCTGAAGAGGGAAAGTAAAAGTGAAGAGTGAAAAAGAAGATGGTGGGTTAAAGGGGTAAAAAGGTAGGTGAAATAGTGTTAAAAGTACACATGCAGCATATTCAGTCGACTGGTCGAATTAGGTTAGTCGACTGAAGTTTAATTGCATAAACTTTCTGTTTTCAGATTCAGCCGACTGGCCAATTCGTTCAGTCGACTGAACTTATCCCGAAAACTCTGTTTTCAGATTCAGTCGACTGACCCAAAACATTCAGTCGACTGAATGCTGTTTTTAAGTAATATCAGTCTTTTTGAAAGTTTTAGCAAATAAAATACAATGTATTCAATACATTAAACAATGAAACATACAAAAATAGATTGAAATAAATAAAAATAAGACTTAGTTAGAAGAAGAAGAAGAAGTGGATGAATGTGGAGTCTTGCAATCTTCTGGTTCCACTTTAGTTTTTTCTATGTATGGTTTTAAAACAGACTTTCCACGTTCCCATGAATTTGGAGATAGAGGAGGAGGTGTGGTGACTGATGATAAGAAGACATTGTAGGTTGATGAACATTAGATGAAGATGTCTAACAAAATTTCCATCCACGTTGCTCCAGAAAACTAAATCGTTTTTAATTCATCTTCTATTCATGGTACATTTCACGTTGAATTGCTATTGATTCCCTTTGATAATGATGTAAATCATCAATCTTTTGCTTTGTTAATGGAGAACCAAAGAACAAAAAATGACGTGCCTTCTTTTTTTTAGAGTATGACTAGTATGATAGCCGGATGGTCTGGCTGGTTCATAATATGAGGTAGGTGTAGGGAAATTTAATGATCCAGAAGAAGGCGTTGAGAAATCGACAAAGGAATATTCGAAGCCACATGGGGAGTTGTTTTGGGAGGACATTGTTGTTAGTATGGAATAATATATGATTATGATGGAAAGATAAACAGAAACTGTTTAAGCACTTATAATAATAAGAAGATTAAAAAAATATTAATAGCTAGATGGAATAAAGGATAACCAAAAATTAATAAGAGGAGGAGAAATAGTTAGAATTTTCATAGCTGAAAATTATCCATGAGAAGAGTGAAATAAATTAGAAAAAATATATTATAAACATAGTTGTGAAACAACAAATAGTGAAATGGTGGAGACATAGGATTTTCAAGCTAGAGATGCTGAGTTAAAGTGCCAGCAAATAAATATCTTTAAAAAAAAATATTATAGAAGTTTTATAATTCTTTTAAAGAAATTATACCTAGTTCTCTTCTTAGATTTATAAAACAATTTTCATTGAGTGGTTTAGTGAAAATATCAGCTAACTGATTTTCAGATTTACAAATTCTAAATTTACTATATCATTCTCAATATTATCACAAAGAAAATGATGACGAATGTCAATATGTTTAGTTCATGAGTGATTGACGGAATTTTTAGACAAATTTATTGCACTGGTGTAACCATAATATATTATAGATTTACTTAATTTTATATCAAAATCTTGCAATGTTTGTTGCATGTAGATTACTTGAACACATGAAGCTGTAGAAATATATTCTGCTTCACATGTCGATAGTGAAACGCAGTTTGGTTTATTGCTAAACCACGATACTAAGGATCGTCCGATGAAATGAAAAGTTGCACTTGTACTTTTTCTATCTGTCTGACTTCCTCCAAAATCAGCATTACTATAGGATACTAATTTGAAAGGACATTCTTTTGGACAAAACAGTCCTAAATCATTGGTCTTGCTAAGATAATGAATTATACGTTTTACTACTCACATATGTGATTCTTTATGATTTGCTTGAAATCGAGCACATAAACAAACACTCATCATAATGTCAGGTCGACTAGCAGTTAAGTAAAGCAATGATCCAATCATGCTACGATATAGTTTTTGGTCGACACTCTTACCATTTTCATCTCTATCGAGATGTATAGTTGTACTTATAGGAGTTGGCTTGGCAGAAGTGTTTTCCATACCAAAATGTTTAATTAGCTTATTACAACACTTTTCTTGATTAATAAAAATGTCATTTTGCAATTGCTTGATTTGTAGTCCAAGGAAATATGATTATTCTCCCATGTGTGATATTTCAAATTCATTTGTCATGATAATCGAAAATTCCTGACATAATTTTTCATTCATTGAACCAAATATAATATCATAACATATATTTGTATAATTAAAAGATCTTGAGTTTTCTTAATAAATAAAGTTTGATCAAATTTTCTAAATTCAAAACCAAAAGTCTAGTAAATAGCTTTGAAATCAGTCGTACCAAGTACAAGTGCCTGTTTTAATGCATATAATGCTTTTTAAGTTTATAAACATGTTCTGGAAATTTTTCATGCGTAAAATAAGGAGGCCGTTCAACATAGACATTTTCTTTTATACATCCATTTAGAAAAGCGCTTTTAACATCCATTTGATATAATTTAAAGTTATGAAAACATGCAAAAGCCAATAGAATAAGTATAGCTTCTAATCTCGCGATAGGAAGAAAAGTTTCTTCATAGTCTATTCTCTCTTCTTGATTATATCCTTGTGCTACTAATCTTGCTTTATTTCTAGTTATATTACCTTGTTCATCGGCTTTGTTTTTGAAAACCCATTTTGTACCAATGACAGATTGATCACTTGGTCTAGGAACTAATTCCCAAACTTCGTTTCTTTCAAATTCATTTAGCTCTTCTTGCATAGCTATAATCTAATAGTCATCGGTGGAGGCTTCCTTAATATTTTTAGGTTTTATATTAGAGAGAAAAGCTATATGGCCAATTTGATTTAATTGATGTCTTGTTCTTACATTTGAATTTACTTCTCCAATTATATTTTGAACAGGGTGATCTCTAATAATTCTTGGAGGAAATCTTACAACATTTTCATTATGAACAATATTTTCATTTTCTCTAGTACTATCAGTGTTATTATTTTGAAAAGTAATATCATCATCTTCTGAATTATTTGTTAGATTTTTTTTTGAATATTTTCCAAGTTTGTAGTTTTAGAAGAAATTTTGACATTTTCATCGAATGAAACATGAAGTGTTTCTTCGATTACTTTAGTTCTTATTTTAGAAACTCGATAAACTTCGTTTCTTTTTGAATATCCCATGAATATTCCTTTATCGGATTTTGGATCAAACTTGCAAAGCTGATCTTTAGTGTTAAGTATAAACATTTTAAACCAAATACTTTAAAATATGATATACTAGGTTTTATGCTATTTAACAGTTCATATGGGGTATGTTTTGTTAGTGATCGAATAGAAACACGATTCAAAACAGAACAAGCAGTTGCAACAGCTTCTGCCTAGAAATGCTTAGATAGAGTGCTTCCATTTAATAAAGTTCTTGCACATTCTTGTAATGTTCTATTTTTTCTTTCTACGACTCCATTTTATTGTGGTGTTATAGGAAAAGAAAAGTTATGATTAGTTTCTTTCTTGTTACAAAATGTTCAAAAGCTTCATTTTCCAATTCACCTTCATGATCACTTTTAATATTTTTAACTTTAAAATTCTTTATATTTTGCATTCTTTTCTTAAAAAAAAATTCAAAAGTATTTTGTGTTTAATGAAAATAGTCCATGCATATTTTGAAAAATCATCTACAATGACAAACACATATCTATTGTGATTAATAGATTGAACTTGAGCAGGTCCAAAAAGATCCATATGTAGAAGTTCAAGTGATTGTATTGTAGATATGATTTTTTTAGGTTTAAAAGAAGACTTTATTAATTTTCCTAACTGACATGCATCACAAATATTATCAATTTTGAATTTCATGTCAGGTAGTCCTTTAACAAGTTTAGTTTTAGCTATTTTATTAATAGTATTAATATTTATATGGCAAAATCTTTTGTGCCATAGCCAAGAATCATTCTCTATAGCTACTAAGCACATGTTTGTGTTATAATTTATATTCATATTTAAAATATAAATATTTCTATCTCTTATACCTTCAAAAATTAAATTATTGATTTTTATCAGAAATATTACATTTATTTTCTGAAAATGATATATTAAAACCTTTATTACATAATTGACTTATGCTTAATAAATTATGTTTTAAGTTTTTAACAAATAAAACATCAGAAATGAGAGGTAAGTTAGAGATGTTGTTATTGCTCACATCGCCTTTGCCGATGATATAACCTTTTGAATTTTGAATTATCTCCAAAAGTGACCGATCCTCCATTTGAGTAGACAATGTTTGTTAACATGTCCTTATTACCAGTCATGTGTTTCGAGCAACTGCTGTCTAAATTCCGTTTTCCTCTCTTTTTAAGTGGTACCTGCAAAAATTAAAGATTAAGTTGGTACCCACTTTTCTTTTTAGGGTCCTAAGAGTTAGGTCTTGGGAAACCAAACCTAACAAAGGGTTCAGAATTCCCTTTATAAATATAATTCTCATTTTTATGAACAGTTTCCATAAATGTTTCGATATGCTTATTCCTAATTAAGTTATTATTTGTTTTAGGAATCCATATTTCAATAGTTTTAAAATCTTTAAAAACTATTTTCTTAATATCTTTCTTATGTTTGTTTTTAAACTTATTTTTAAACTCTCCAGATTTCTTTGGAATTTCAATTTTCTTTTATTCTAGTCCCATTTTATTTGAAGTAGACTGAGAATTTTCTATTATTTAGAAAGATTTTTCTTTATTAAAATTAGAATTTTTTTTGTTAATATCTTCTAACTTAGTTTTGACACTAGAATTTTCTAACTCTAATACTTTAGTGTTAGATTTTAAATCATTAATTTTAACTGATAAATCATCATTTTTATTCTTCTGAATTTCTAATTCCTGAGTTATCATATAAAGTTGAGATGTTAAATTAGAATTAGATTCTTGAGATTTTTCAAGTTCTTCTTCCAGAATTTCTTTTCATCTCTTATCATACTAATTTCTAATTTAGATCAATTTAATTTTCCTTGTAACTCCTTATTTTGCTTTTTAGTTTGTTTTACAAAATCTACTAGTTCTAAATTAATTTCAACCAAATCTTCAAAACTTAGTTCACTTACATCATCATTTGTAGCCATGAAGCATACGTTTGCCTGCTCTGTGTCACTCTCACTGTCACTTTCTGATGAAGAAGAATTTGAATCATCCCATGTTACTGAAAATGGTTTCTTCTTGAATTTGTCCTTCTTTAATTTATTTTTCTGTTTCTCTGGACAATCTTTCTTCATATGACCCTTTTTATGACATTCATAACATCTCATGACAGAAGATGATGGTTTATTGCTATTATTGTTGTTGTTAGAGTTATTTTTGTAAATCTTGAACTTGTTATTCCTTTTGAATTTCAAAAACTTTTTGAAATTTTTAGCAATAAGTTCCACATCCTCTTCATCTGAGTCAGAATCATCTTTTTCTGCTTGAAATGCTAGATTCTTCTTATCCTGTGCTTGAACTTTCTTTGCCTGCAAATTTACTTCATATGACATTAGATTTCCTATTAACTCTTCTGCTTTCATAGTGGAAAGATCGTTTGCTTCTTCAATAGCTAGGACCTTTCTTTCTCATTCATCCGCTAAAGAGTTTAAGATTTTTGATACTATATCAAAGTCAGAATTTTTTTTCTTAGTGCCAATAGTGAGTGATATAGATCTTGAAATCTAGAGTATATGTCATTTAAACTTTCGTTTGATTTCATTTTGAAATTTAGGAATTGATTTTTCAACATAGAGATTTTGCTTTGTTTGACTTTGTTAGTTCCTTCATGAGTTACTTTTAGAGTTCTCCATATCTCATAAGCAGTTGCACACATACTGACTCTATTAAACTCATTTTTATCTAATGTACGAAATAACATGTTTATAGCTTTAACATTTGAAGTAGCATCAGTTTTTTGTGCAATAGTCCAAGTTGAAAAATCTTCTGTTGGCATGATATATTCTTTTTGGGTAATATTCCAGGTTTCAAAACCATTAGCTTGCATATATATTCTCATTCTAGTTAACCAGTAATTATTGTTAAGACCATTAAATAGTGGTGGTCGAGCAGTTGACTGGCCTTCATTGAAACTAGAGTTAATGTTAATGCTATAATTTGTGCTACTATCCATATTATTATTTTTTAATCAAATAACCATGTTACAGTTTTCCTTGCTCTGATACCAAATGAAAGTGACTAATGTGTGGCTAGTTATCACTAAGGATCATGTAACGTGGAATGTACTATAATCTAAATGCGGAAATAGATAATAATAGTAAATTAAATAAGAATAAGCACACCAGGAGTTTTTATACTGGTTCGAACTTCCCATTCTACCAGACTTCCCTCTGGAATTTCACTCAATAACCCCTCACTTAATCCGGAGGAATATGTAAACAACACCTAAGTAGCCGAACATGATTTTTCGACCTCAACAACCGAAGAGGACTTTTTCCGCTTGATACAAACTAACAGGACTTCAATAGTTTCAATAAAATTATTTGACACTTTGTGTTCTTGATGACACTGATTTGTCTTTGATAGTACACCCTTCCTATAATGTTTCCTCAAGTATATATTGTGTGTGTAAAGATTAGAAAGGAAAATATTGCTTTGAATCGAAGAATAAGTTAATTAATTTAGAGATTCAAACAATATATGAACTGTGATTGCTTGTAGAATATAGAGATGGATAGTATAGAGTATGATCAGAAGACAAAATAAAATTTGATGATTTGAGAAGCGAATCTCTTGTGTTTATATAGTAGATAAACAACTACGACTATTCATGAAGAGTTCTGATCAAAAGATGCAGCCATATCTCTACAAATTGGATCGTAACTCTTCGCAAATGGAAGAGTCTCTTCCGGAAAATAACTGTTAGAATCGTTCAGTTGGCTGACCAAAAACGACCAGTCGACTGAATATTCAAAGATGGTGTAAAACAGAGTAATCCTGTGCAACTGAACAGGTTCAGTCGACTAGTCATTTTTGGTCAGTCGACTGACCTAGTTATCTGTGCACAGTTGATGGTGTAAAACAGAGTGATCCTGTGCAACTGAACAGGTTTAGTCGACTGGCCATTTTTGGTCAGTCGACTGACCTAGTTGTCAGTGTACAGTTTACACCTTTTTTTAAAAGAATTTGAACTTTAAAACAACTTTGATTTTGTGCAAGCTACTTGAGGATAGATTTTAACTGTTCTAAGACTAATAACTTCAATAAATAAACATACTATACTCAGTTTTGAAGTCTGGTCTCCTTTGTAGTTTTAGTAGCATTTCTCATTCTCTTTTTGTCGCTTGATCGTATAGTCTCATCACTGATTGTTTAAGCTTTTTATCATGAATCAAAACTTATGATTCAACAAAGGTGAACCAATCGAAATTAACAACAAGAGGAATAATATGGACCGAGTCCAAGAAATTCGAAGAACGGATGTCCGCTAGGAGTAATTAGCCCGCTTGGCCCTGTCAAACCGTCCTGTTTTATTCATTTCAAATAGGCACAAGTGCCGACGTCTATCCATCAGCGTTCTCTTTCTTCAAATCCAACAAACGACACCAAATCCAACCACTTCGTTCTTGAGTCTCCTCCGCGTATACAGTTGTCAAAGTAGTTCCAATATTGATAGAGAGTATGCCAATAAGACGCCCTGGTCTCTTTAATAAATAAACGTCGCTGTACACACCGATTGGTATTTTACATTTCGAAAACGATTCATATTTGATATCAAAATATCATATTCGCTTCAAAATCAATTTTATTTCAAATCCATCGTATTTACTTCAAAATATCATATTTAGTTCGATATGTCATTTTCACTTGAAAATATCATTTCACTTCAATATCTCGCTTTCACTTTCAAAATCGTTTCGAATTTCAATTTATGTTATAACTTCATTTGAACTAAGTTCGCACTTATATCCATGATTTAAATATAAACAGTTCCCACTCTAACCAATTTGAATTTTTAGAAAATAGTTTGAATAGTTTAAAATAATTTAAAAAGTTAAAATAGTTTAATATAAATTAGTTTGAGTATTGAAAATGGTTTGTATACGAATATAACTTGGAAAAACGAAATAATTTGAATATTTAAAAAGATATATTTTAAATAGTTTAGATCAAAATAATTTATTTGAAAATAGTTTCAAAGTCAAACTGGTCCAATTCTAAATCTTTCAACTTCAATCCAGTTCAAACTAACTCCATTTCAATTTCAATTCGAATTTACTTTGATTATAATTTCAAGTCAAATCAATTTCTATTTCGATTTCAAATTAATTCGATTTCGATTTCAATTCCAGTTAATTTCAATTTCGATTCTAATTTGAATTAATTTCAATTTCAAGTCAAGCTTGGGAACTCCAATCACCTTGGCTGCACTTTTTCCAACCTCCTGAACTGTAGCATTACGCAATTTCCCATCTCCTACCTGGGTATCCCCCTCCGTCCAACCAAGCTTCATAAGGCTGACTGGCTCCCCCTCATCACCAGAATTGAAAATAGACTTCTCTCCTGGAAAGCTCACTCTCTTTCAGCTGCAGGTCGTCTAGTTCTTATTAAGTCGGTCTTGTCGGCCATTTCTTCTTATTGGATGTCATTTTACAAACTCCCATGATGGGTTATCAAAAGAATTGACTCGATTAGAAGTACTTTTCTCTGGAATGGTGGAAGAATTAAGAAACTTGTCAATTGGAGGACCGCCTGCTTGCAAACCAGCAATGGTGGCCTTGGAATTACTAACCTATATTGCTTCAACCTTGCGCTTCTTGCCAAATGGCTCTGGCGTTTTCTCTCACCCGATTCATTCCTTTGGAAATCCTGGATCTCTTCCCTTTACTATCGATCTAACCCACACCTCGTCCTCCATTCCGATCCCAGCCTCAAACTATCCCCATTCTAGTCCGGGGTCCTTTCCACCCTTCCCACAGTTAAATCACTCTTCCATGCAAGTATAGGCAACGGTTCTAACTGCATCTTCTGGTTGGACATCTGGCACGGTCAGCTTCCCCTTTCCTCCACCTTCCCTAACCTTTTTTCCCACTCTGACACCAGACTTGTTACCATCTCTGATTTAATTGTCCTGGGCCCTAACCTCATTATCCCACCTTCCTATTTTGATCTTACCACCTTAGCTGAGCTTCACCAGGCTGTTTCCATCCTCCGATCCGTTCACCTCTCTCAATCACCTGACAAGATTCTTTGGGCCCCTAATCCCTCAGCTGGCTTTACCGTTACCTCTTGCTATGCGCATCTGATTAACCCGGGTCGCCTCTTCAATTTCTCCAGACTCTGGAAGAGTAAGCTCCAACCCAGAATGTTATTCTTTCAATGGTGCCTTATCCATGGCCGAGTCAATACTAGAGATAGGCTATTTCGTCTCAACATTGCACCGGACCCCCATTGTGTCTTCTGTGATAATGATATCGAGAGTATACACCATCTCTTCTTTGAGTGCGACTTCCCTTTTCGGGTCTGGGCTGCAACTTCTGCACATCTCCTTGGCTATGTCCCATCAATCATCTCTTTTTTTGATTTCTGGCAATCCAACCCGCCAAATAAGCTCTTGGATCCTCTCGTGGTTATATTCAGTTGGTGTGTTTGGGTAGAGCGCAACGCACATGTATTCAATAATCCCAAATCACACTTCGAAGGTACATGCAGGCGCATCATTTATTACTACTCTTCTTTTACAGGTTATAGCTACTCAGCTCCCTTCAGGCTTAGGCTCCCGCGCCCTAGTACTTCACCAACTGAATCGGCTGGCAGCACAACCGCTTCTCCTATCCGCGGGCATCATGGACGCCACCCGTAGCTCGCTCCATCACTACTTGTTCTTTATAAGCTTCTAGTATGCGCACTGTGTTCTTATTTTCATATTTCAGTTATTGCTGTCTGGTTTTATGACTGTTTTGATACTCCTTACTCTTTTGGCCAACGATCAGGCTTGTTGATCGCACTATCTACATATTTTAATATTATATAACCGGTTGTGTAGTGTCGCACTACACATCCGTTTCACTCAAAAAAAAATTGTAAACCATTTCAATTTATATGTGTTCGAGTCAATTTCAGAATATCAATTTAAATCTTCAAATCAAATTTAAATTCACTAATCAATTTAAGATTCAAATCTTTAAAAAAAATACAATTCCAAGCTCAATTTTGAAATATCGTTTTGAATTACGTTTTCTTAGCACTATTCTAAAGTTCGAATTAAATCCAAATCTTTTAAAATAGATCAATTTTCGAAACTCAAATGATATTTCAACTGTAACTTCAAAATCTCAAATTTTACTTTTGAACAATTTTGTTTAACACATTTTAATTCCACATTTGAGCTCAAGTTCAAAAATAATTTGATTTTTATATATTCGGTTTTTATTTCTTTAAATCAAAATCATTTAAATAATTCCAAAACCAAGAATTTTAAAATCATTTAATTTAACCATTCCGCTGTCCGTATATAATTTTCTATCCAATGACCTAGTGGTTAGTTATTCCGATTTAATTTCAGTGATGAATATATATCATTTCAATCCAAACTAATGTCATATGTATATATCATTTCAACCTATTTCTTATTTTATTAGAAATAATTTAATTAACAACTTTATATACTGTCAAATAATATACAGGGTGATAACATGATATGTCAAAATAAATAAACATCCAAATCATCAAAAAAATATCAATCAATGGCATCCATCATAATCAACATCCAAATCAGTCAAAATGTCATAACAATTTATTAGTTATCAATAATTGGGTATTTTAACTGGCAATTTAATTCCCATTTCAAATTTGAACCATCAATCAATTTCTATCATTTTAATTCATATCAATTTAAATGTCAGTTAAATTTATCAAACAATGGTCAATAAAAATTAAATTACTTCATGATATCATTTTAACTAACATAAAAATTATTTTAGTACGTCGTGAGCATTATAAAGCACTCGTCGTATATTTGAAACCGAAATTATTTTCAACATCAAATAAATACCACATCAATTCCGCGACGTAGACAACTTCGATAAGATCCCAACGCAATTCGTTCAAAACGGCCCTCGTATGAGAAAATTTCGACTTAATTAGCATAAACGATATAATTAAAATGAATTAAAATAAAAAAATAAAAAAATAACATTACCTCCCTTCACGTTCACACTCCCCCTTCGCTTGTTACAGGCTCGAACGTGCACCCATCACCCATGACCAAACCCTCACCACGCTCGACCGTTCGTCCATCCGAGCATGCCACCCGTTGTACCTCGAGAAGCTCAACCCGGAGCGCGACCTACTCCAGCACCTCCACCACGTGCAAATCGAGGAAAACTGTGCAATAATCAAAGCCATATCCTGACGATTTCGTGACCTTATAGCACGATTCAATCGTTAGATGTGTAGATTTCATCGAGATCCACGACTTTGCTTTTGGAAGTTTTTGTATTCGATGAACGGATTGAGAGATATCGGAGGAAGAAAGTGATTGATTTTCGGCCATTAGACTATTTTAGAGGAGCGGCTGATGTTATTATCTTTTAGGGTTACGCGAATAGGAAATAAATGTGGCCCATTATATATATATCCGACACGATTGACCCGCGAAATTTTCGAACTTCAAATGAAGCGTGCCGCCTGGCGTTCCTCATATTTTACCCCATTTTGAACATATTGGAACTAGTTTCGTAGGCTAATTTGATTGCATGCGGAAGATAGCCTTTCAAAATCAATTTATTTTAATTAAATTTCTTTAATTAAATTCTATGTGTTTCAAGCATGCATGGAAAAATGATAAGTCTGATCGCGATGAAACTTAAAATCCTACAATAACTCACAATTACGAATTTGATGAAACTGATTTCGTCGAAATCGAGATAGTGGTCAAAATGGCTATTTCTACTCGTTAAGTAAAATATAAAATTTTCAATTTCTATTTATTCACTTCTAAATCCAATTTTAAATGTTAATAATCTTCATTTATTTTAAAAAAAAATTAATCAATTTCCGATACTATTTTCATTCACAATTCAAGATTCAATTATTTAAATAATTCCCAATATTAAATTTAAACATAACGACCTGGATTTTTCGTCATTTGATTTTAAATATTTAAATGGTTTAAATATTAGATTCAGAATTATAATTTAGTTACCAAGATTTTGAAACTGAAATTTCAAGCGATTTCTAAATTTAGAAATCGTCGATTTAATCGACGTGTTAAAATAGCATTTTGGAAAACAGTCTTGAAATTCGACGAAACTTGTTATTGGATCCGTAATAGAGTATTATTATCGGATTTCAAATTTCGTAACATTTGGGTTTACCGTTTGGTTGTACGATCTGCAAACGTCCAGAAATAATTTAATCGAATTTGATTTAAATAGTCGATTTTTAAGTTATCTTATCCATACGATCGAATTAAGCTTCGAAACTTGTTTCATTGGGTTCGAAATAACGGTATAACATTAGAAACGTCAGGCAGCACACCTCAATAGGGGTTCGAACTTCATAACACAAGATATTTGAAAAATATAAAATAAAAATTTTCTAATCAAAATCAAATCAGCATTTAGAGTCGCCCTAGCCTGTCTTGAGCCACCCTATATGGGCCGTCCTACCTTCGTATTACACGCCGCTCTTTAGTTTTAAAAGGAGAAACTTTCTTCTTCTCTTCAGTTTAAATCATGCGAAAGAAGAGAGAAAATATATGATGAAATCGCCTATTATATAAAAAAAGGGATATCGAGCAAAACAAAACCACGACCTTACTTTCAAGTCCTCATACTATCATCGAATGAAAGGGAAATCAATCACGACTCTTCTTTTTCTCTGATTTTCGAGCTGCACCGAAGTCGAGGGAGGCGAGTTAGGGTTAGGCGAAGTCACGAACGATGGGAGGTGGTGGCTTATGGAGGCGCGACGACTTCAAGGTTGAGGAAAGGTACGTAGTTTTGGGGTCGCGTGTGTTAGGGTTTGATGAAGTTTGGGTTCGCGATGGGTTTGGAACCACGGCGGTGGTTCAGGTCGAAGGTGACGAAGAGGGGAACGTAGCGGAAATCGAAGGCGTGCATGAAGAGGAAGGTTGGAGGCGAAAGACAGGGCAGAGACAAGCGATGGACCGGGGGAGGCCGCAACTGAGTGCTCAGCAGCAGGTGGTGGTTGTGGAACAGCCTGGAGATACTATGGAGAAGTGTTGATTTGTGGAGACGACGAGAAGAAGGTATAAAAGAATTTATGTTAATTAGAGAATAATTAGTTTATGAACTATAATTAAAATTGGAATAAATAATTTATATAATTCGTAATTTGCTTACGTGTTCAAATTCGAATAAAACAAGTTGCATTGGGTTTTTGTCAGCAAATCTATGCATAGAAATTGGTTAGGAATTTTTCAGAGTCAGCCAAGATTCTAGAAAAAAATAAAATTTGGATGTTTGGAAAAATAAAAAAATCAAGGTGAGAAATCCTCACTCATTTGGATTGCCAAATTTAAATTTAAATAGTTAAAATTAATACTGGATGCTTGGTTGGCTTTATTAACTGTTATCTGTTGAATGATATAATATATATATATATATATATATATATATATAGTGATATATATTAGTAGTTGGATATATTTCCCACCGTTGGAGTGGATGAGACTAGGGGTGGGCATAAACCGCACCGCTATACGGAAACCGCTCGCACCAGACCGCAAAAGCGGTGCGGAAATCCGCACCGAATCTTCTAACTAAAGCCGATATCCCAAATCGGACTGACCCGCATCGATACAGTTCGCTTGTGGTTTGGACGATTGAACTAACCATATTAAACCGGACCGAATCGAAAATTTATATTAGTAATCTTATGACAAAAATATAAGCACTCCTATCTTATTTTAGATTCTATCGACTTACATTCTATTTTTAGCGTATGTTGTTGTTATATTAATAATAATCGCTGACATAAAGGAAGAAGTTATAGTTTGGTATAATACTTTTCATCTCATTTTGTTTGTGTATAAATTCTAATTATAATCTTATTCGAGTCATTTTCCTTAATGATTATATATTGATTAATGTTGATGTTTGATTAATCTACCAAAAATAATCTCACTTGTAGGTAAATGTCAAATTGAATTATTCATACAACTAAGAACTAATCTTTCATTTCAGTATAATTTGTGTGTTCTTTAAATATAAAAGTTTCACATAGTTGCCTTTGTAAATTGATTGTTGATGGAAGTAATTCTTTTATTTCATATTTAATACGGGTTCAAACCAGACCGAACCGAAACCGAACCATTTTACATTCAAACCGGACCGAGACCGAACCGTTTAAAGGATTGATATAATGTTTTATATTTTTGATTAACCATTTGATGCGGTGCGGAAGCGGTTTGAACTCCAAACCGCACCAATCCGACCCACGTCCACCCCTAGATGAGACCCTCTGCACCCCGCATAATAGCGGATGACCCTATATACTGCGATATCCCCCCTCGAAGTGGCATTGTTATTTTTATGTTGTATTAACATCTATGGATGCACGGAGACATATTGGGGGGATCCAACTGGATTCCTCAAATTAATACTATTGTTTTTCATATATAATAATATATAATTTGTTAGAATAATCCGTTATAGATCATTGTTGTGATATGAATTTTGGATGCTATAGTAGCGCTGGCCTAACTTTTGGTATTTTAAATACCATAAATATTATTTTTGGAATTTGAAAGGATTTAAAAGGAGATTTGGAATATAAAAATATTTATATCGAAATTTGGTTTATTTTTAAGAAATTGATTTACATAAAAATAATTGTTAATTTTGGTTTGTATGTATTCATAAAAATACTTTAAATAGAGATTTTAAAATAATTTATATAAAGGATTTTTAAAAGATGGATTTTTTAAATGATATTTCTGGAAATATGAAAAGGAGTTGAAATCGGTATTTTAAATATATTTGTGAAATATATAGAATTTACTAAGAAATAGATTTATAAAATGATATTTTATAAATAGAATTAGTTTCATAAACAAGTGAAACTCAAAAAAGTTATAAATTTATAAACGTTGTTTGTAAATAAGGGAAAATGAAAATTAATTGCTAAATTGGAATATAATTTCACAGCGTGAATTTATATCGAGATATGAAAATAGATTTTTACAAAAAATAGTGAATTCTATTTTTGAAAAGTGAGTATGGTTAGAGAGTCAGAAGGGGATCGATGTATTGTAAATCGAGAGGGATTTATAAATCGAATTGGTTATTGAGATTTTAAACATATATTTTATTAAGAAGTTAAAATTTGATTTAAAAAGGGAAATTTTATTTATTTAACTATGTAATTTTAAACTAGTTAGTATTGAAATACTTCGGAAGTGAATTTTTCAAATATCTAGTATTAATTGAAATTAAATTATAATTTTTATAATCGGCTTTGTAAATCGATTTGTTTATCTAAAAATGAGTTATTGTTGTTTATAAAAAGTGTTTCGATATTTTAAATAATCACTTGAACATGTTTTCAAAAATAAATTATTATTCTTTTAAAATATGTACTATGTATATATATAGAGTTTTGGAATAATTTAAATTTATTTATAAATCTTCTCGAGGTTTGGAAATGGGGTTTATTCGGTAGATGAGATTTATAAGAGAAATTCTCAATCTGGAATTTGGAAAAATGTAAGAAAAATTTCTAAAGTATTTAAATAAAAGTGAACTTCAAAATAATGAATTAGGATCCATAAAAGAAGTTAGAAATGGATATTTGGAATTATAGACCAGTGTTTTGACATTGGAAATATTAAAGGAAATTAAGTAAGGACCTCAGAAGTTATAGAATTCATTATAAACAAGTTATGGAATTTACAATATAAATTGTGAAGGGTTTTGAGAAAAGAGAAATAAATGGAACTTTTCTAAGTGTTGAGAAGTAAGGGGTTTAGGAAAATATATTTTTAAATATTTTTCTCAGTGTTGAAATAAGAGATGGTTTGAAATATCCTGATATGGATATAAGTATTAGAATTGTCTCAAATATTAAAAATTTAGAAGGGATTTGAATATATGTCTTATAAAGATATTTTGAAAATAAATTATGGAAATGTATAATATGGACCTAGTGACTGCTTATGGATGTTATATTGATAGTTGAATAACCGACTATCAATTATTGGCCGATTTTCGTTGACCGTTTCGAAGAGACCGAAATCGGATTTAATTATCCAAAAACCACTTCAGTCCGATTTGAGCGTTACGAATGGATATCGTGAATATAGTGAAGACGGTGATTTAGTTTGTCTAGACCCAGGACAACTTTTATAGACGAATGCTATCAGAACATCGTCAATGGAGGACATTGAGCATTCTAAGTGAAATTTTTCTTGAAAGGTAAACGTAGCCTCAAGCCTCATCAATCGGGAATGACTAAAACATGGGAGGTGCAGCAATGCTAAGTGGGTTGCACCCAATTAGGGTATGTTATTTTCTAGATACCCTAGAATATACTATAATTACGGATATGGATGTGCATGAAAAAGCGAGCGCTCGATTAAAGGGTGGGAATACCCAAGGTGATAACATATTCGGTACTATCTAGGTTAGGGTAGGTCGGTCTTGTGTTGGCAGAGGATCTTGGAATGTCATTGGTACATTTTTCTAGAGGTGTACTGTGACGGACGGTACCCCAGTCATTGTATGTAATCCATTTTCCAATACGAGCCTTTACGGTTTTGTTTGTAGAGCCTAGTATACTGAAATTTAATTAATGTAACAATTTTTTTTATTTGAATAAGTATTTGTACTTAGACACTATTATAATATCACTGGATTTTCTATAAAACGTTTTGGTTATCGTAAGGAAAAAACCTGTCGTGTTTATGTGTGACGCAGTCTTATGAGATACCTTTGTTTTTCAAAGGATTTTGATAAATTTTATAATTCTAATTGAGTATGTTTTCCCATGCCGGTTTTCCAGACCAACTCGGGTGTTATTTTATTATAATGCTCGGGTCAGATCGAGTAATACAGATTCATGATAGAATGCGATGGAGCTCGGGAGATGAGCTAGAGGATTTCAGACGTATTTCACGTACTTGGTTATTTTCGCTGTGTGAGTTATGTATATGAGGACAAGTTGTATAACTGTCCAGATTGGTTGTTGACTGTAGTACTTTGATAATGGTGTGTATATTAACCGATATAGTTTCTTTTGTATAAAGATCTTTTATTATATATTATATTTTGTTCCGCTGTGTTTATGAGATTCTGTGTTGTTGTTCAATTTTCTCCTACCTCTTTCTTCTTTAGCCCTAGCAATCGGTATTTCTGGCACTTGAATATTCAGCATGTTATATAGTGAACGTGTAGATGTCGATTTTCAAGGGCCGAAAAGCCCGGCTTTTACACTTTGGCAATAGAGCCGAAGGTTAAGCGAGAACCTCGGTTTTGGTGGGGATTACTTATTAGAGATAGGGAAAGTAGTACCCTAGAATGAGTCCGAGTGTAATAGTAGTTATGAGCACGTAGTTGTTGGTGAATATAAAATGTTTTATATTGTGTTGATTTATCTGTTGAGTGACATATAAATTCTGGTCAAATAGTGAGACGCCACTAAATCGATAGGAGTTTCAAAACATTTGAACCAGGTAAACTGATATAGTATAGTTTTGAAGTGGGTAAATGAAATAATTTTATCCAAATTATATTTTTGATATAAAAGAAATAATTTTCTGAAATTATAATAGTATATTGGTGTGTTTGGTTGTTGTTATGTAATCAAAATAGGATTATAAAAATTAGGAATGGTTTATAGAAACAAAAATAAAATTGTATATGAATGAATTATACAAATGAGTTAAAAACTAAAAATGGATTCAAACCAGAATTTGGAAAATAAAATCCTGGAGATTTTTGAAAATGTTTTCTAAAGTGTTTGAAAATGAATAACAGTCATATTATTTGGAATGTTTTGAAAAGAAAATTGTTTTAAATGGATTTTGGAAGTGATAAAGCACTGAAATCACTTAAGTCGTTGAAAAATAATCCTGGTGATGACTGCGCAACATCATCAATATTCATTTTCTAGTTTCTAAGTGACGGCTTACTATCGAAATAATTTGTTACAGAGATTTTTGGTGAAAACAAGTGTTGTTTTTTTGAAATTCCAAAAGGAATTGTTTTGGATAAAATCAGGTTGACTTTGAAAATGTCAAACAAATGGTTTGTTAAAACCAAAAAGCTATGTATTAGTTTCAAAATGATTTGAAGTGAAACCAGCTATTTGAGTTCTGGAATCCTTATTTAAATGTTTTAGGCAATACCAGGAAATAAGTTTTTGAGCTTATAAGTGGAGAATGATGTTAATAAGGAAATAAGTGTGAAAATTGAATTTTGGAATTTAAATTTAAATTGAGAAATTTAAATGGACTTAAGTTGAGTTGAATGAATTAAATGTTAGAAATAAAATTTATATGGATTTGCATTGAATTAATGAGGTGATAAATAAAATGTGAATTTACTTAAGTAAAGTTAAATGGAGTGAAAAGAATAGAATGTAGTGAAGCTAACTAAATATAAATGCATGTGAATGTGAATAAGGAATGTGCATAAGTGAATGGAACAAATTAAAATAAGTAAGGAAATATGGAAAAATTTGAAATTGGAATTGAATTATTACTTGGTTAAATTGAATGAATTAAAAATAAATTTGTTTGAAGTGAAATTTAATTTAAGTATGAATAACTCGAATATGGTTTTGAGATGTTGGTTAAAAGGAATTTAAATTTAAATTAAATTAAAATAGGATTGGATTAGAAATAAAATCGAATTGAAGTAAATAAAAATTGTGAGTGGTAAAATGATTATATAACTATAAGCTATAAAATTTTGGATGGAATAAAATTTAAGGGAAGAATTATGGGATGGTGAATAAATAAGTTTATATAGCTTATTAAAATTGAAATTAATGGAATAAAAATATACTTAGGCTATAAATAGTTATATAATATCGAGTTAAAAATAAAATGTGAATATACTTGAGTATAGAACTAATGGAAATATGAAAAATAAGTAGGGTAACTTATAAAATTGGAAAAATGGGATAGAACAACCAAAATAAAAATGGTATGATATTTTATAAGTGAGAAATAAAAGGCTGAACTTGAATTTTAAAATAAATTTGAACTCGAGAAACTAAATAAGGTGATTTTTGAAATGAAAATCAGATATTAGAATATAAATTGAAAGTGAACTAATTAGATAAGTAATTCATAGGGAACTTGAGTTATAAATGAAATTTGACTTAAATGTAAGCGAATTAAATATATTTGGAAATCTGGCCGAATAAAATAGAAACGGATTGAATAGTAATGACTTAAGCTATAAATAAATTCAGTTTAAGTGAAAATATATTGAATATGGCCTTGGATGTTGTTTAAATAAATTCGAGCTTGAAATTAAGTTTTGAAATGGATTTGAGTGAATGAAATAATTAAATTAATTAGTAAATGAGATGGAATTTGGTTGAATAAGAATCAATCTAAAATTGAAATGGAATTTGTTTGCAAGGAAAATAAAATTAAGTTACATGATCGAATTAATTGGAAATAAAATGAATTAACTTAAGTTAATATTGTTGAATGAAAGCTTGGCTCAAATAAATTGTGAAATGGTTATTTTATAAGTTAGCATGGAATGATTCCGAGCTTAACAAAATGGATTTGAAAGTAATGAATGTGGATATGAATGGAAGGCAATTGAATGGATAGAGAATAAATTTGAAATGGAATAAAATTGACTATAAATTGATTTGGAATCAATTTAAATAGCTATAAACTTAAATGATTGTTCTATTAAATGAACATCGCCGAATTTGTATGAAAAAAATTGTCGTTGTCATATATGGAAGTAAATAAAATTATATGAATTAATAGGACGTGAATAAATTGATTGTTAAATCAATTTGGAATGAAAATGAGTTTGTTTTGGTATAAATATGAATTGAATGCAAATAATTGGCTTGTAAATCATTCAAAATGAATGAAATGATATATAAAATCGATTGAAATGAATAATCAAATTTGGAACCTTGTGGTTATTAATAAATTCATGCTATAGCACGGTTGTTAGTAAAAAAAATTTATGTTTAAGTTGTTAAATGAATGAAATGTTATTGAATTTTCATATTTTGGGACTTACATATTTAAATTGAGTAAGTACATGTGCCAAGAGGCTATTGGGCCAGAGTTGGGTTGCGTAATGTCATATAATGTAAGCTTGCTCGCTTAAAACGCTAAGTAAAGGTACATTTTCGGATTAAATACCGCAAAAATATAAATATTGATATATATTGTGCTTTCCAACCATGTGGGTCGATGTATATATTTTTATTTCTCTTGTTATATTGCAAAAGACTCTCCGTATAAATGAGACTCTGCAAAAAAAGGAAAATTTAGGGAGTTAGAAAATTTTTGTTAGCTAAAGAAGTTGATTTTTGAATTGAAATTGAAATAAGGATTTTGAATTGGAAATGGAAACAAATTGTTTCAGATGAAACTAAAGGATTTATAAAAGTGAATGTCGAGTTTTAACTAAGTTGGTTTTGAATAAGTATTGGGTTCAGATCATTTTTCCGATCTCAGCAATTTCGAGGACGAAATTCTTTTAAGGGGAGAACAATGCAACAACCCGGATTTTTCGTCGTTTGATTTTGAATATTTAAATGATTCAAACATTGGATATTGAATCATAATTTAGTTAGTAAGATTTTAAAATTTTAATTTCAATTGATTTCGTAAATTTGGAAGTCGTCGATTTAATTGACGCGTTACAATAGCGATTCAGGGCACAGTCTCAGAATTCGATAAAGCTAGTTAATAGTAAATTATCATCGGATTTCAACTTCCGTAACGTTTGGATTTATCGTTTTTCATACGATCTACAAACACCCAGAAATGCAATGTTAAATACCAAACCAAACTTTCAATTGCGGAGTAGAAAGGAATCATTTCCTAGGTGTGACGAAAAAGTGTAAGGCGATGAAGGAGATAGTAGTGATTACTTTTGGAAGTAATAATAGAAGTTTCCGTAAAGTGTATAAGACATTAGGGAGAAGCTAGGATTGTTGCTTCGTGTGTGTAGACTATAGAAGAATAGTAAGTGATATTAGTAAGATGGTAAGACCCATAAGATTGAGGATGTATATTCTTGATTTTAGAGGAACTTGGAGGAGAATCTTCCCTTAGTAGAGTTCGCTTATAATATTAGCTTTTAGATCAGCATTGGACCAACACCTTTCGAATCTCTTTATAGAAGACCGTGCAAGTCGCCTTCGTGTTGGTTAGAGTCTACAGAGAGATTGCTATTTGGTCCCGACATGGTTAGAAGACTTCAGAGAAGATTGATTTGATTAAGAAAGAATAAGTACCTCTTATCCACATATCTTTGATAATAAATTTTGAATTTTCTATTTCCATCTTTAGTTCTGAATTGGTTCTTTCCTTTACTATTCTTTGGAATGGTACAACTTAGGATTTAACTTATGTATGGTAGGATTTGATGTTAATATGTTATTAGAATATGTTATGTATGATGGATACTAGTAGTTGCAAGTGGTTGTTAGTGGATTCCAATTGACGCACATACTTACACTAGGCACTATTATCTCCTAGGAATCGGCCTAACTAGGACACCGAAGCATATGCATATGGATGTGTGCGCATTTGAATTTTTATTTTATTTTATTTCATGATAGCTATAAATGGATGATTATTATATGATTGTTGCATTTAGATGATAATTGTAGCATGCAAGTAGAACTATCAGTTATCATTAGGAATTTGCATTCATTTGGATACATGACACGGGCATGATTGCATAAAAAGGAGGTCGACTGAATCAGTAGACCGCACAATCTTTTGCATTAGATAGGGACGTTGACACTACACAATTCACATACACACACACACGTATATATATATATTATGAATTGCATTAGAAAAACCTAAGGATAATGGATGTAATGGATGTTGGTTGAGTAGTTGTTTGTATAACTTGGATGAAAATATTTATTTCATTCTTCTATCCTTAGATATTTCAGGGATGAAATTCCTTAAGGAGGGGACAATGTAACAACCCAAAATGTAAGCTATAACAATTAAATTAATTAAATAATAAAATAAATTTATGAAATTATCAGAACTGAGCCACGGGAGTTGCACCATTGCGTCCGTGGCAATTTTTTAATCAATTTCCATATATAGATTTCAAAATCCGAGCTAAGACGAAGAAGTTACAGAATAAACAAGAAACGAGAAAACAAAGAAGAAGAGAAAAAATATAATAATGTAGGTCGACCCTAGGATTGACCCTCCCAATGGCTAGGTTGACCTACCATACCATGTGCAAAGGTCTACCTAGCAGTCGATCTGCATGCATTTTTGGACGAAGTTTCGTCCAGGTGAATGAATGACGTGTTTTTCGATTTTTACTTCATCTTGTGCGTCCATGCTTCCATCCGACTGTTTCCATCAAGCCTATGACGTGGTCGCACCAGATTTAATCTCCAAATCCAACGGTCCAAGATCCGCAAGTGGCACTATACATAAGGCCCTAGGCCTAGCTATTTTTCTCATTCAGATTTTCTCCATCTGGGTTCATTGCCTGAGGCTGGACCCTAAAAGGAATATTTTTTCAAGGAGAAGATCTTTTAAATTAAAATATTTTATACCTTACAAGTGAATCTGGGATGGCCAAGGAAAAGAGCTAAGGACCAAATGTGAGTGTTGAAGTAATTATTTTAGATTCTTAAGTAATTTAAAATAATGTGGTTTCTAAAAGTTGTTGTTTTTCTAGAATTTTGGGATAACCTTTATGCAAGTTTATTTACAGTTTATTTTTAAGTAAATTTTAGACTTGTTTGCCAGTCTATTGCTATTCTATTTTAGTTAATTGCAATTATTTATTGTTAATTACAGTTATTTACAGTATTTACATTTATCTACTGTTATTTACGTTTTATTTACATCTATTCTACATTGGGATTCTTCTGTAAATGTCAGTTTCTTTTTAATTCCCTTTTACGCGAATGGAATAAATAGAAGAGAATAATTCGCTAACATGGACTAAAATATAAGAACATTGAATTTACAGAAAATGAGATGTAAAATGAGAAGAACTGTAATAATTGGACTTAGACCGAAATAGGCAAATTTAAGATATTTACAAGCATAGTTATAACATGTAATTATAACTAAAAAGAGAAAATAGAAGAAATAGCAAAAGAAACTTATTTTTATACTTAGACCTTGGGTTTAATTAATAAGTAAAGTTATAACCCATGGGTTATAAGTAGAGACAAACAAAAAAGGCTTATTTTAAGATTTAGGATAAGTTAATAAGCAAATATAGCAGTGATGACAAAAGTTACTTATTTAAAAAGACCTATACTAAGTTAATAAGCAAAGATAGAAGTATGACCCATACCAGCAGCATTCCCCTTATGCTGTTTAGGGTAGATAAGTGGTCAGTAATTAAAAAGTAGGAGTTGTACCGCAGCATTCCCCTCATGCTGTTTAGGGTAGACAAGTAGTCAATAATTAAGAAGTAGGACCCGTACCGATAGCATTCCCCTTGGGACACGCTTATGCTATTTAGGGTAGATAAGTGGTCAATAATTAAGAAGTAGTACCCGTAACGGCAGCACTCCCCTTGGGACACGCTTATGCTGTTTAGGGTAGATAAGTGATCGATAATTAGAAGTTCAAATCAGGGGATTTGGGCAAGGGGCGCAACTAGATTTTGTTTGTTAGGATCCGTATCGACAGCATCCCTTCAGTTAGGAACTGGCGGTCTCGCAACACACGGAGGTGAGGCTGGGCACTCTTATGCTGTTTAGGGTAATTAAAAGGTCCAAAGAGGGAGCAATAGATAGCGCGAGCCTAATGGTGGTTGAGCATGCGGCCTCAGTGCAAGGAGATAAGTCGTTATTGAGTTCCAAGCGCTTAGTAGATGTCTTTTGGTATGGGACTCACAGGATGAGACTAGCCCGCAGTAGGCACAACAGAGATAGAAGACCGATCAAAGGGTAGAATTAGGACTTTAGCCCAATTAAACTAGGACTGAGATTTCAGCCTAATCACGGCAACTATCTAAGACAAGTGCAAACAATTAACATAATCAAAACTATCCAAGTAAAGAAAACAGTTAAACCGTATTTTATTCCAGTTTTACCTTTTCCTTTATTTCCTTTTATACTAGAATTGTTGCAAAGTCTATTATCTTTACCTCTCTTAAGAATACTAGTAGTTACTTCCACTCACCAGATTTTTAGTCTAACCAACTGCTCTATTTTCCCTTTCCCCCCATAGGCCAACAGAGGCAGGGACAGTAGATTTTAGATTTTCTTGGAGATTCAGCTGTGTAGTTTTTCTTCATGTATTCTTCTTCTACTTTTCGGTTTTATTCTCATGTACTGGCATGTGTTGAGAGGGATGGTTTTATTTATGTAATTTGATATTGTGACGGAGATGGTGTTTTTCATAAGACATATGTATTTGGTATTTTGAGACCTATTTTAGTTATGACTTATCTTATGAAGTTGATTCATAAATAAGTTATTATTTTAAATGTTTCCACTATTTTTATTTATTTTGTTTTGTGAATCTTGGTCTCTGTAAAGTTTTAGCAGTACCTACAATGCACCATATCTTTTAGTGTGCCCTTTTTGGGTATACTAAGGGTTGTGGGGTGTTTCAGTCATGATCCGGTGTTTCCTCTTATATCTGACAGACATAGCAACACTATGGCTCAGGCAATTGGAAAGCGGTTCGATTGGAACATGGATCGAGTTGATTGAGAAGTTTATGAGGAAGTTCAGAGTTCATATATCAAGGCCAAAGAATGTGTTGAGTGAAGGCACTGAAGCAAAAAACCGGAGAATCTTTGAGGAACTTTTTCACGAGGTTTAGTGCCGTGGTGACATCGTGGATCGCTCAGATCCATCAATGGTTTTGATGGCAGCTGTATCTAGCAGAGCTGATGGCATAAAATTCAAGAATTCATTGACAAGGGATCCACCTATGGATCTAGGAGAGTTTTACCACTAGGCAGAAAGATTTCTACGATAGGAGGATGCAATTGCCGAGAGAGAAGGAGAGGGAGTTGATGTTTATGCAGTCAAAAGCGGAGATCCGTCCGGAAAGGATTCAGGCAAGGATAAAGGGAAATGGAAAGCAGATGATAGCTGTGATGAGCCAAAGTGACGGTGAAAGGAACCCAGATTCACTTCTTATATGGAGTTGAATGAGACTTTGGAACGAATCTACCAAGACACGAGGGGGCAAGTCCCTTGCCGGAGGCCAATCAGAAGAGATCCAACAATAATGAGAGAAAATCAGACAAGTACTGCCTATTCCACGAACTAAGTGGCCATAGTACAAACAATTGCAAGCATCCGAAGGATGAGATTGAGGGATACATTCGAGACGACATGCTGTTACAGTATATGAAAAGGCGACCGCGGTGGAGAAAGAGCGACCACCAACCGAACCAAATGAGGACGGCTTCGAATCTAGGCATCGTGAGCTTATCATCAATTGGACTGGAATAATGACGAATAAGTAGCAAACTCCACACTAGCACGGTTAAGTCACTTACACATGTACGAGATCACAAACGTTCGCCAGGCATGCTTTGGGAAGACTATAAACCGTAGCAGTGGAGGCATTTCCACTTTGACGTTCTGTATTTCTTTTGCTTTCTGTTTTTTGCACTTAGATTTGATTTAATTGGACATTTCTATTGTAAGACTCATTTGAATATAATTCTGATGTTTATGATTTCAAAATACGACCACGGACGGTCACAATTCGCCACGAATGACAACCGACCATTAATGGCACCCGACCATGAATGATCACAATTCGCCACGAACGACACCCGACCACGAACGGTCACTATTCGCCATGAATGGCACTCGACCTTGATCGGTCGTAGTACGCCACGAACGACATAAGACCTCGAATGGTCACATTTCGCCTCGAACAACATACGATCTTGAATGATCACTATTCATAATAAGTTAAGATTATCAATCTCTTTGTAGGTCATTCATAGGATACGAACATCCAGCTTTGGCACTACAAAACACACTTTCCTATCGCATGGCATGTTTTGGGAGGTAAAGTGTCAACCTTTCGGCAAGGCCACATACAAGCGAATTTAACCCAATCAACTGCACAAGTCATATCATAGTCGACAAACAAACCGCGCAAGATGTTTAAAATATAGTTTCAATAAAGATCGAATCGCTTCAAGTTACTTGGAGTCTGCTCCGAGTCACTTTCATGTTTGCTTCAGGTTTCCAGGCATGTTACTTCGAGTCAGAGGGACATTAGCTTCGGGTCTTTGAGAAACAAGCTTCTTCGATCCATCAAATAACCTACTTTGGGTCGGCAATACGTTTGCTCAAGTCAATGACAGGTCTACTTCGGGTCAACGAGGCGCTACTTCGAGTCAGGGCCGCATATCAATCAAAAACCACCCACTTTGTATCCATCAACGTCATGTCCATCTAGTTTGTATCCATATGCTCCGGATCCATCCCATTCATGCACTTCGTATCGATATGTTTATTTCCACACTCACCAGCTTCGTATCGATCAACCTCCCACATGTTTCGTATCGATCAGTCAATTGATCAATACGAATCAATGAACCATGAATCGCTACGAAGCCACAAACCGAGCATCGATGCAAAGTGCGTAGGGATGAATTCAAGTTATTTCCTCCGCAACTGCCTGCCTTCGTATTGATTCTTTTTATGTATGTATCGTATCGATCGATCAAACGATCGATGCGAACATGACCATTCGATCGATACGAAAGCAAGGACACAGGATCGATACGAAGACGTCCTCCAAGCATGGATACGAAGGCAGCTTTCAAGATCGATACGAAGAAGGCAAAATTAAGTAACGAAAGTGGTCACTTGGAATGAAATGTGGACCTCTCTTGAACCATCGTTCCACGTTATCACTACACACACAATCAATGCGTAGAGCATGACACGAAGTTGATCGATACGAATGTATCGATCGATATGCACAGCTCAGGCAACCTATAATACCAATCTTGGATCGATCATAACTCGAGATCTACAAGTCCAAATGCCTTCAAATTTTCACTGTAGCTTGCATACCACCAGAAGAACGTTTGTGATCGATCCCATCACCATTGGATCATTTTTGGATCGATACGGAATGCATAGCGATTGATCAGGGATCGATCCCATATCAGCCCGGATTGATCACCTGGGCCCACCCACGAGTGAGAAAAGATATTCTGAGATCCAAATCAGATATTTCCAGCCTACGCCTATAAGTAACAGCCATTGCCAATGAAAAAGGGACTTTTTGGACTCTGCTATGCTGTTACTCTGCCGGATCTTCATTGTAACTTGAGTGTTATAGTTATTTACTAGTGTAATCAATTAGCAATCAGCAATAAACATCAAATCATTCAAAGTGGACGTAGGCTACAATGCCGAACCACTATAAACCCTGTCCTTTTACTCTTTTTTTTTAAATTTTGAGTATTCTTCACATTTATGCTCTACATATTATCTGTCTGTGATCTGTGATTGTGAGTTGGTGCTTTCATCTGCAACTGGGTGTTTGTGATCAATTTAGGCGCAAACACGTTGTACATATATGCACTTTGAGATGGTTGAGGTAGTTTGACTTTGTTGTTATGGTGTTTGTGAGTTGAATATGCTTGAAACGGGCGATGCTGGTTTGATATTTTGATACATTTTGAAATGTTGGATGTGTGAGGTTGATTTGAGCTTTTTTGAGATGTTGTTGGATATGTTTGATACATTTGGGGATGTATTTTGAGATGTTTTTGGATATTTGAGTATATTGTGGGTTGTTTGAGTTTGATTTATTATAAATATTGATGTGTTTTTATCATTGATGTTATATATGTGATTTGGGCTTTGATGTAAATGATTTATATGTGTGAAAATTGAGTTCGATGTATATTGATATATATGTTGTTTGGGGTTGAAAGACTGCTGAAATAAAAAAAACTTTCAAATTTCCGACGACTCCTTGGTACAAACTAACTGACGGCTTTCCTTCCAGACATTTCGACGGCTTCTAACACCAATTTGAATAAGCCATATTCTAGGTCTGTCAATGGATACCCGAAAAATCCGAAATCTGTATCCGAAAAAACGGATATTATCCGATATCCGAAAAGCGGATGCAGATATCCGATATCCGAAAAGAAAATCGGATGTGGATGCGGATATGGGCATATCCGTATCCGAAAAACATCCGTCCGATCCAAAATTAATTATAATAAAAATTATTATTATTATTGATTTATATTTAATGATGTACTTAAAATATACTTAGAAACGAATTGTTCCACTTTGAAAAACCGATTAGTATTGTAGTGTGTATATTGTCATTTGAGAAATTGATTGTTTTAGTTCAAAAATATTAGTATAATAAAAATCTTATTCAATTTTGGATGCGGATATTTCGAATATTTTCGAATATCCGGAAATATCCGCTTTTTATTTTCGGATGCACACGGATGTTAATTCTAAGATCCGCGGATATCGGATGCGGCTTCAGCACTACAAGGGGAGGGGGGATTTCCGACGGCTGAAAACCGTCGGCGGCCGTCGGAAGCCGTCGGCGGCCGTCGGAAAAAGCCGTCGGAAATGAAGGCGTCGGGAAGCAGTATTTCCGACGGCTACCGACGGGTGATGCCGTATACATTATCGACGGTTTCCGGCGGTTTCCGGCGGTTTCCGACGGCTTCCGACGGCCGTCGGAAACCGTCGGAAACCGTCGGAAATCAGGCCAATAAGCCGTCGGAACCCGTCGGAAACCGCCGGAAAATTTCGACCAATAAGCCGTCGAGAGCCGTCGGAAGCCGTCGGAAACCTGTTGTTTTTTTTTAAAATCTGCTGCAAATAGAGCCTTCCAACCACATTTCTCTTCCAAACACTACAATATCAATACTGCACAATCAAATAAACAATAATCCAACCAAACATGCAAACCAATACTCCAAAATATTCAATAGACACAGAAATAAACTAAATTAGAATAAAAATAAAATACAAAATATACATAACATTCCAACATTAACAATAATACTAACAATAACTGTTCTAATCATGCATATCCTGATACAGCTACAGAACCAAGTGTATTATACATAATTATACATATCAACAATTAATTGTTCCTTCTACCAAATCATTGTAAACTAAAACTAAACATACCTGCACGAACGAATTAGAAAGCAATGAATCAATCTGCCCCAGATCCAGAGCCAGCCGATGAAGGGAAGCGGCCACCAAACTGCTGCATGTACTCAAATAACTGTGCCGTCTGCATGGCCTGTTGGCGGTTCTGCTCCTCCAACTGCTGAACTCTAGTCTGTAATTCTTCTATACTTGCTAGCTCGCTCTGAGGTCTACTCCGCCGTCTCCTACTCTGACTACTGGACTGCAATAATTGAAAAATAAATAAAATCAAAGTTTATTGTTTTGAAAAGGTAAGAATATCATATTTTAAGTATTTTAAGAAAAATTAAATTATTTACCGCTAAATTGCCAAATCCGTATCGTCGACCATGCTCTGGTGGACTCATAACGGACTCAAAAATAATGTCCTCTTCATCGGTCGTCAGCTGCTCTCGACCCGTATCAGAAAGGAGTTTCTGTCGCTGCTCCATAAACATCTCCTGCATTGACAAATTAATAATATCATATCTTATTTCATAATAATTTGACAACTAAAACAATTACTAATACTGAATAAAATGAAATATGCTTACATGGCTTTTACTGGATTTATCGTCCTGCCATGTGTACGAAACAGTCCCGTCTGGATTAACATGCTCAACAGCATGCGTACGGGTGAACACGTCCATATAGCTGACAGGACCATGTGCCTCGGCTTCCTGAAGTTGATTGTTACATACAATTATTATACATTTAAAATCATATAGCATAAACTATTTACATTTATTATTCAGTAATTAAATTTACCAACTCCTGCCGATACTGCTGAAACGACTTCGATCCTCCGCGATGAGTAACGGGATTCTTATTTCTATTTGCAGAGTTTCTATCTGACTCTGCCTGTACATTCAAAATTTGATACATTATTTTTCAATCACGTTAAATTAATAATTGAAAAAAAATTAGTATACTTGCCTTCGCCTCGTCCGTCTCCCAGTAGCTCAACCAAGCTTGCCACACGCTCTCCCCCATCCACCGTGGTCTCTTCCCGGATTTCTTAACCTCAGATATCGTGTCTCTGTAGTTCTTTCGCATCTTCCTCATCCAGTATGCTCGTGCCAGCTGCATATCATCTGTCTGGATGTCTATCTCAGCCTGTGTTAAAAAAAGATTACACTTTAAACGATAAACGGTAGAAAAACGACAAAAACGAATTAAAAATGGAAAACATAAAAATTACACATACTAGGACATCCTGCCATATGCACTCTATGATGTGCGGAGGGATGGTATCCCACTTTGGCCAGCACGCACTCATCCTACTACGATATGCTGCTCTGGAGACGTCCAACACTACCTTAGTGGGTAGTAGCTCGAACCCCCTGTTTTTAAGTACGATACAGATAAGTACATACGTATAGTATAGAAAAAATAAGATGATGAATAAGATTTAATTTTTACCCATCTGCTTTGGGGGCTAACGTAACAACTGGACGGTGTGGCGCTTGCGATGGGCCACTGCCATCGCCTCCTGAAGAACGGGAAGAGCTCCTCCCTCTATGTGACATAATGATAAACCTGTGACGTTTACACATCATTATATAAGAGAATAAAAACATGATAATGAAATATATTTCATATGAACATGACATCAATGGTATAAATTGCTTAATTATAATGACTGAAATGTAAATAGACATGTAAGTTTGTTATACCTGATTCATGATGGGTGTACTCTTCCTACGATAAGCAGAGTTCATTGCATTTTTAATAAAAATTGCTAAATAAATGACAAATTGAAATAACATAAAACAATAGTAAACGGATTTAGTTTCATAGTTACATCAATTTCATAATACATCAAGAATTCAACATAGTTACATCAATTGCAAAAAAACAGATTCAAATTTATATCAGTCATCATCGTCTTCTGATTCAGATTCGGTCTCGTTTTCGACGATATTTTCCTCTGCACTGTCAAACGCTTCTACCAAAACATTTGATTCATCGATCAAAGGACCAAAATCTGTATGATCGTCTGTAATTATTATTTCGTTATTTTGCTCAAGATCTGCCTGATAAGCTTGTTCGTCCGGAATATTCTTCCCATCGAATGTGAATCTGGCCTTTGTTTTAAAAACTGCAGACCAATCTGCTTTATCTCTTTTTAGAGACGGATAAGGAGCGTAATAAACTTGCAATGCTTGTTTGGCTAGTACAAAAGGATCATACTTGTGATAGTGCGATGTATGCTTTATTTCGATAAGATTATAATCCTTATGCACATTAATTCCAGAACCTGGAACATTGCTAAACCAATTGCATCTAAATAGAAACACCTCCTCCGCGGGTCTTGAGAAATATGTCAGTTGCAAAATTTGTGTTAGAACGCCATAAAAATCATTTAAATGGTTTTCTGGATCGTCACTACCTTTAACAAATACACCAGTATTATTTGTTAATTTTTCTGCACCGTATTCTTTAGTGTTAAATTTGTATCCATTGACGAAATATATTGGATATGTCTTGACCACTCTTTTTGGTCCCATTGCAAGATGTTTCAACCCTTCGTCAACAACACAATTTTTCGGCTCATAAACGTAATTTGAAAACCAACGGGAAAATTCTTTACTGAGATCTCCGTTCGGATGTTCCCGTTCATAAACACTGTTTATATAAACAAATTATTACATTAGGTTATACACGCGCATGCATTACAAACACAGTAAGCATTTACATTTCGTATATTACTTCGTCCCAAACGATTCAATAAAATTTCGGCAGCATTTCCCTTTTGTTCCCTGCATTGTACACAAATGCGTGTACGCAGGAAACAAAAAAGAAAAGTTAGGGCGAAATTTTATGAACCGTTTGAGACGAAGTAGTATACAAAATGTAAATTCTTACTGTGTTCATAACTTGTCCAATACAGGGACAAATCCGACAAACATTGTACCAGATGAATATAAATGGTCGTTTTTCGAAAAAAACGACTATTTATACAACGATCATGTACAACACTCGTCAGACGGGGCCAAAAACTCTCTAAGGGACATTTGTCGGTTAACATGCGCGCATTTTACTCAAAAATACAGTTTTACTCACTGTTCACATTTATATATTAATTTCACACATTTATTCGACGTATTACGCATCAACTTAGGGCTGGTTTAACATTTTGTCATTTTTCAATACACACAATTATAATTTAGAGTAATGCATTTTTTTTGTGTCATAAGTAAAAACGTGCACAATATAATACTCCTAGTTCATTCAATCATTTTATCTTATTCCAAATAACGTATACAATCGTCGAATCAAGGCATACACAACAAAATACATATACATGAACATGCACAAATTATACGTGTTTATCACAATTTCACGATAAAAGATGAAATTGGTATACCATGTGATGCTATAAACCGTTATTACGCTAGTGGAAACAATTGCAATCATTAATTCGCCCTAATTTATCAATTTATGCAAATCTATAATTAGGGTAAAAACTGAATTTTTCATAAAAATAAGAGATTATACCTGAGATTAAGAGTACTGAAGCTTGATTAGAGTGCGTTGGAAGATCCGGAAGCTAAAAATTAGGGATTGGAAGCTTAGGGGTTGAATTTGGGGGGTTTTTTGGGTTTTTTTCGTATGAAATGGAGGAGGAAGAAAGGGCTCGGCTGGCTGGTATAATCGCAAATTTGCGACGGCTTCCGACGGCCGCCGACGGCCCGTCGAAAGCCGTCGGAAAATGGCCGTCGGAAGCCGTCGGTCTTGGCTGTCGGTATTCTGCCTTTTTCTTGTAGTGCAGATGCGGATTTAATTTTTCGGATGCGGATGCGGATACAGCCATATGCGCATCCATTTGCATCCGTTGAGAGCCCTACCATATTCTACACGACGGGTCATCAAAAGCCGTCAGAAAAGCCGTTGTAAGTCGTCGAAAATAAATGGACGGGGCCATTGAAAAGCCATCGGAAAGATCATTCTTTGATGACGTTCTTTCCGATGGTATTTTCCGATAGCTTTCTAAGACCGCCGACGGTTATGAGCCGTCGGAAAAACTTTCGTTTTTATAGTGAAAGCGGCTTACTATGAAAAAAGTTTTGTTTGATTGTATGAAGAGATGGAATTTAAAAATGAAATGTCATGTTAGTCATTTAAAAGAATAAAAAAAAAACATTACGGTTGATGTTTGACCGACAATATCGTAAATTTAAACAAGCACGCTAAATGGTCCAGACTCCACATCATTTGTTTTAATGCCTCATCCTATTCGCTAATCTCATAAATATAAACAAAACTATATGATATAAAAAAAATACATATGTAATAGTAAATCAACGGTGCTCTTGTACATTGGCTGGTTAATTTTTTTTTCAATCATTTTTCGTGGAATATTATTGAAACTTCTAATATTTCACGTTCTCTCCACTTAAAGTCTTAAACCCTGAAAAATCAAATCCATTCTCCTTCTTGGCCGCAATAACTTCGTTGTTGTTGACATGCGCGTTCACGTCAAAGGCGGCTGTCACACTAGTCAAATTTATGCTATAAGGCAGATCATAGCGAAAGCTTTTGTTGCACAAGTATTTATAGTGTTCTTTATTTGTATGTACTAAACAATTCTTATGTCCCAACTAAAGTGTAATATTTTGTACATTGCAAAAACACTTTGAATTTCATAAGTTTGACTGTAAACAAGCACACACAATTGAAACAGGTTATAATATTCAGCAATGGGTGATCCTACTTGAACAAACATAACCTTACTGATGAAAATTTATTGTTCTTTGCTGTTTGGTTCAGATTAAGTAGGGAATTATACTAAGTGGAATATTGATTTATTATTCAAAGAACCAAAGATTACATTTAATTCGTAACAGCCATGCTAATATATACTTATTCTTGTTCATACATATATATTTATGAACATTAATTTCATATATACATGGAATCAGTTATGCAAAGCTTGCAAGTTTTCCACCAACCATTGGTTTATGTAAGTGCCCTAGTTGAATGATTTGCCAAATTTTGTAACGTGCTGAAAATGTAAGCAAATTTACATTTCTCTTCTTTCCTGTAGATTCGAGCTTTGTGCTTCCACTGTTATATTCAGTGCTTGGAATTCGAAGCTCAAGAGATCTTGCAGTGGAACCTATCTTGATTGCTTCGTCAGTGATGGTTTCTACGTTCGGAGAAGTGATTTCGCTGGATAAGGAACTGAACCTCTACAATGGCTTTCACTTCTATATTATTTGACGGTGTCTTCCAAGCATTATTAGAATTTTTGAGGTAATTGATTGATTGGGAGTCAACAAAATAAAATTGGAAGACGTTTCTTGTTGCTTGTACATGGGATATTTCTTCTGCACCATATAAGAGCAGGGAAAAGGAATAAGTTAGTTTTTCATAGTAGCCATGCATGTACGATAAATGACAACCAATAATTAATAATTACAGTGCTTTCTTAAAATTAATATTTATTATTTATTAATATTTAATAATTATTCATTAATAATATTATATTAATCATATGTTACTAATTACAAATTAAAATATTATATTACTAATTACTAATTACTAACCATTAGTAATATTATATTATTTATTAATATTTAATAATTAATCATTAATAATATTATATTAATCATTTATAACTTATAATAATTAATGATTATTATTAAATAATCACTAATTACTAATTGTTATACATAATGAGTATTCCAACAGGCTTAATTTTACTTTCCAATTATTATTAAGTAATATCGATGAATTAATATTAAATATATATAATAATTTAAATTAATAATAAATATTAACAATTTATGATTAATAGTTACTATTAAAAATTAATAATATATACATATTAATTATTAACTATTTGCCCATGGTATTAGATGCCTATTACAACTATTTTCTACTGGTAATAGATATCAATTTTCATAATTTATTATAATTAATAATTAAGACTAGTGTTTAATAATTAAGATTAATAATTAGATTAATATTTAAGATTAATATTTAAGATTAATACTTAATAATTATTAACAAATAAGTAATATTAAATAATTAAGAAGCAATATTTATTAATGCTTAATAATTAATTTTTAATCATTATTATTAATAATTACTATTAAATAATTAATAATTAATAATTATATAATAATTAAGAGTGATATTTAATAATTAATACTAAATTTAATAATTATAAATTGATATTTAGTATTTAATAGTTAATTTTAAATATTCATTAATTAATAATGATTATTAAAAAATTAATAATTAAGATAAATATCGAATAATTCATAATTAATAAGAAATATTAATAATTAAGAAGTAACATTAGTATTTTATATTTTCAAATTATAATTAATAAATATATTTAACAAATATTTAATATTTTGTAATTATAATTAATAATTAATAATTACTATTAAATAATTAATAATAAATATTAAATACTATTAATAATTATCATTTAATAATTAATATTTATTATTTAATAATTAATAATTACTATTAAATACCTAAGAAGTAATAATAAATATTTACTATGTAATAATTTATTTTTAATAATTAATGATTAATAAGTAATCTTTAATAATTAAGAAGTCATATTTATTATTTGTTATTTAATAATTCTAATACTAGTTATATTTAACATTTAATATTCCAAAAAAATTAAAATTTTGAAATTTTCCAAAATAAATTTTTAAATATTCACAAAATTTGAAATTTGAAATTTGAAATTTTGATAAATTCAAAATAAAACGTAAAAATTCAAATTTAATAAAATGTCCAAATTTCAAAAAATTCAAAAAAGTTAAAATAATTTCAAAATTAAAAAAATAAAAACATAATGTTGTAGATATGCATTTACATAATTTTTTTATGATATCCTCTTTGATAAATAATTTTTATCTTTATTTTTACTGGCAAAAATCCTGGCTCCATCTTTCAAATTTGGCCTCCATTCTTTTAATTTTGGATCCAACCTTGAAATTTTGGCCCTAACCTTGAAATTTTGGTCTCTTCAGCCCGTTCTTTTTCTCCACCGCCTACTGTCTAATCTTGTCACATTTCTTTCTTTCCAATCCTAAATCCCAAATCCCAAATCCCAAATCTCAAATCCTAATTCTCAAATCCCAAATATCAAATCACAAATCTCAAATCCAAATCCTAATTCTCACGAGTCAAAAAAATTAGAGACGCGGCTATGGCACCGTGGACAATATTAGTAAATGCTTACCCACCAGAATCCGAAAATTTGTAGTATTCACCATCAATAATTAAGAAAAATATTTAATAATTTATATTTAAAATGAAATATTAATAATTAAGAAGTAATTAACATTTAGCATTTAATATTTTATCATTATAATTAATAATTATGTTTAATATTTAATATTGTCAACAAATTGAAATTAATAAATAATTCAGTCTATTCGATAATTAACAATTAATAATCAATCATTTTTTAATAATTAATGATTTGTAATTAGTAAATTGCAAAAACCAATACCAACTAATTAATTAATTTCATTATTAATATAATTAATGAAAGAAGGAAACATAAAATCTGAAATCCATCCGAATCCAGATTCGAAAATATTAATATTATCCGATATCCGAAAAGTGAATGCGGATATCAAAAAAAATTTCGAATGCGGATGTTCGTATTCGTAAAATATACGTTCGATCCGAATTTAAGTGCATTTATTATTATTTTATTTTAGAAAGACATTGTATAATTTGACTTCAAACTTTCTCATATCTAAATATTTTGGCTCCAAACTTTTCCAGAGCGCTAAATATTTTGGCTCCAATCATTCTTTTTACCAATCGCACGCCTCATCATCTTTCTTCCCATTTCTCATTTTCGTTTCTATTTCTCAAATCCCTAAATCCTAAATCCACATTCAATCCCTCTTCCATTCTCTAGATCTTGCCATCTCTACTCAATTCCCAGTTAATCCCAATCCCTTCATCAATCCTTCACTGAACCCTTTCTCTATGTTTATTTACTTGTCTTTAGCCCTCAAGAGCAGGAAGTCCTCGTGTATCTCCTCAGCTCCGAAATACCCATGTCGAAAAAGCTCAAAAACAAGCAAAAAGCTCACAGCCCCCAACTTGACTTCTCCTGCTTCGGATGCTACAAAAGCTATTGGGTTCTTTGAGACGCTTCTCCCAACAGACACATCATTCATATGATTCTCGATGCGCTTGAAGAGAAGACCGAGCAGTCGAAGAAGAAGAAGAGCAAGAAAAAGCGAGGTTTGAAGAAAAAAGACGATGTCTTGATGAAAGAATTTGACGAGAAAGCTGCTGTTGCTGAAAATGGCGATGAAGGGCAGGAAGGTAATTTTGTTGATTGTGTAGTTGAAGGTTTTGTGGATGATGACGAAGCTAGCGAAGAAGAGGATGAAGAAAAAGAGGAGCAAGAGAAGAGTTCTGTTAAGAGGTTTATTACTTGGGTGTTTGGTAATAATTAATTAGTCGATCAGTTTCTTGATTAAGTAAAATCTTAATGAAAGTTAGTTTTTTTTTGCTACTTATTATGCAGTTGTTTTCATTGTGAGATAGAACGGGGAAAGAAAATTTAGTAAAAGCTTTAGTTTATTCTCATTATCACTAATAATTATATGTTAGAAATCTAGTTATACCTGATTAAGTTTTGGCTACAAAATATTTATCAAAATGGTGGTAAATAAATTGGTTGTTGTGCTTAGTACATTTGGATAGTCTTTTTTGTTATGTTGTTACTAGTGTACAGTATGGTTTAACCTTAGTGTTATAAACCAGAACCACTTATGTACATGAGTAATAAAATGCGACAAAACCGTTTGTTCTATGTAGGGATGAATATCAATGATATAATAACAAACTAGAAATGTTATTCGCTTTGTTATATCCAATGTAACATGATTCTGAAACTGGAAGTGTCCATAGCATTGGTACTACGCCTATCTAATTATGTTGCTAGCAGATGAAACTGCGACATTGATCAATACTTTAAAGTGCCTAATTATTGTTTAAATTTTATAAAAGAAAGGGACACTTATTCAAAACAATTCCAATATTTAAACTGGTTGTTGTAATCAAGGCATCGATACTGCCTCCTAATGTCTCTCCATTATTGTCCTCTACTTCCATTTATTTTAATAGCTACTCATAAAGTATATTGCTGGCATGCTAGTTTTCTCTCAATCAAAATTTTTTAATCTCATAATATTACAAAATAAAAACAGAGAAAAAGATGATTTTAATCTCTATCAAAGCTTGGGAAGGTATAACTATAATTAAAATTACTGTAAATGATGATATTTACACTTTAGTTTTAAGAGAAACAGCAAATACAAATTGTTCGCTATTTCTTGGATACAGTTGATATAAATTTATTTTCTTTTTTTCCTTTATTCTTCTTCTTCATTTCCCATCCGTTTGGGGTTTTCATGGGGTTACGGTCAACTGAAAGCAAGTGAATTTTCTAAGTTTGGTTGGAACGGCTCTTTTTTCCCCCTCCCATAGTTTCATTAATTAATATTCTAGCTTTCAGGCTTAAACTTGACATTATTTGTGTCCCTTTATCTGTATAGGAAGTAATGAAATATAGAGATTCTGCGCAACAAGCAACTATTGATGCCATGCAAGAGGCTTCAGCTGCTGAAAGCTTGGTCCGCTGCTTAAGGTACTTGTTACTATCATCTAATATTTCAAGTAACATGATGTTTTATTAGTCATGCATATTGATATTTAATTTCACTATAGTGCCTTACAACTGCAAAATAATAGTAAATATTTACCAGCACTTTCTATGCCTTTGAGGGAAACGAGGAAGCTGTATACTTGTATTATGGCTGAACATTGTGAACTTTGGTTTGGTAATTTTCTTTGGGATCCTTGTGATGATATTCATCTGAACTTGGAATTTTTTTATTAGGATTAAAAATATAGTTTTAAAACCATTCAATGCTAAACTGCAGAAGTTTGCCAACATTTGGTAATCAGTAAAATGCTGTTATGACTTTTTGAGTATGCATAGCATATTAGTATCTTCTCTTCAAATTGCCTTTTGAAGAACAAATATATTTGTTTGTTCAGCTCTTCTTCCAATTCAAATTATTTACTATGAAAGTTTGGATCCACCTCTTATTTTCATGTTTGATGCACGAAAAACCCATCTTAAAAACACGTTTTAAATTACATCTCTAAGATTATTTTCGACAAACATTTTTTCTTTATTTTTTATTTTTTGAAAATTAAATTTGAACTTAACCGCATTTTAGTATGACCAAAATTATTATTTTTTCTTGAACTTTTTTGTTTTTTGAAATTGCAAATATTTGCAATTTGGCTGAAACTAAACTAAAAACGTAAGCGTTTTTTTAAAACTTGTTTTTTAGGAGGGACGACTATGTATTTTAAAATTTGAAGAGAGTGTTTTTAAAAAGTTCCCCTTTTTATATCCCTTGGAGCGCCCCAACAATGTAATATTTAGCTCGATTTCTATCTAACATGGCAAGTTTGATTTTTGCTAGTTAGCATATTTACCCTTGCATCAGAATCTGTCTAAATTATTTTTATTTCTTAAAATATATGCATATAAGGGACAACTATTAGACAATAACTTGCTTGAATTTTTTTTAAATTCGAGCTAGTCTCTTTGCTACTGGGTTACCGAACTTAGCCACTCGATGGCTAAAAACTGAGTAGCAATATTCAGATCATTCGATACAAGGGTATCTTTTGAGCAGTAATACTAAAACGAGACCATTGTTATGGTGAAGTTTTATTGTTTAAGAACTCGTATAACATGCAACTTGTTCCACCATCGCATATGTACCATTGCACACATTTGAAATAAATAACATATGGAACATATACACCACAGATTATGTTCATGTCATTTTGTTTCGCACGTGTATAGTAGGGTGGGTGCATTTCGCACATAACATTCATTTATTCTCCGAGACTGTTCAAAATTTCTCTAATTTCCCTCATTTATGTAGCATGTATGCAGACCTATGCTCATCAGCCAAAGTAGACAATCCGCAGCCAACGGTAGAACTACTGCACAAATGCTTCTTGGGAGGTATGTAACACAGTGCACTGATTGTAGAAACATCACCCAAAACTAAACTTTTGTTGTATTGCTGTAGGGTGACTTACTACATAATTCCATTTACTTGGTTGTTCACTATTAAAGAGGCCGTTGGATCAACCGTCGCTTGACACAAAGACTTCATTTCCTTGGCCTAGTATGTGTGTGTATTTTGGTATGTGTTAGTACTTAGAACTTGATATGTATTTTTTGGATTAGTTGTTATGTGTCGGTGCTTTTGGACACTATCTCTTATGTATATATGCAAGGGTTATGTGCTTAGAACTCTCTATGAATGTAAACTTATATATCCTTTTGAAATGTGTTGGGACTTTGTCGATATGGTTTTATTCAGTCTTTTCGTATGTGATTTTGGTTGTTTTATGATAATATTTATTACTCGTTAAATTATTCATTATTGGTATGATGTATGCTGCTGTAATTTTTTTTAAAATTTTCATTTATTTTGCAACGGTCAGAAACCGCTGTAGTATCATGTATTACAACGGGCATTGTCCATTGTAAAAAGGTGTATTACAATGGGCATTGCCCGTTGTAAAATATGGTCGACCTATTACAACGAGGCCTAATACAACGGGCTCATGCCTGTTGCGAAATCCATATTATAATGGGCATTGCCCGTTGTAAAATGGCTGTTTTGTTGTAGAGTTCTAGTTATTAAGCGATTCCACGACGGATAAATAAATTTACAGTTGAAAAACAAAGGAAGGTTGCTTTCCAAATCATCACTACAGAAAACACAGATACCATCAACTGGCAATCCAAGCCTAACAAGTCTTGCCCTGGTATTGGGCACATCTCTCGTAACTTTCCACAATAAAAAAGTGTGGCTCTACTTGCAGTATGCGTTCCACACTCTTTTGTTCCAAGCAAAGAGTTGTAATATGAACAGCAATACACTTGCATACAACTTCTGACGATGCACCACTTCTTTGTCTGGCCAAATAATATTTTCAAACTAAGAAACTGATTACGGTTGTCTCTGAAGCTTATGCCAAAGTGATCTGGTTGTCTGGTTACTTGAATAAGGTAGAATGATGTTGCCTTCATGAATATATTTAATTGCTTTAACATCAGGGGGAATTCTAGTTTGTATCTTGTGATTGTATGACATAATGTTACTTAAAATAAGACCTCGCTTGGCCTAAGGGTCACTCCAGAATTTTGCATGGCCACCAACAACAGCATTGATTCTAATATGGTGCAGCATAGACGCTCTCAAGTTGAGTATTGCTCTCCGAACCCAACTACAATTTTGAGGAATATCCATCAACCAGAAGCCTTTATTTTTTGTGTTATGTATGATAGTCCATTTGACCCATATATTTCTCTTCCTGTTTAGAAGGTTGTTAAAGTGTTCGTTGAAGGCTGCCTTATTCCAAAAGTTCAAGCTAATGATGCCCGGCTCCCCATATTTCTTTTTCATTTTGACCTTTTGAAACGCAATTGGCTTCAATTTAATGGATTGCATACTACTCATCCGTAAGAAATCACAAATTGCTCTTCTAATCATCAAAATCAGTTTCTTAGGATTTAAGGAAGTTCAACACCAATAAGATGAGAAAGCAAAAACGATAGAGTTAATTAAAACCAATCGACCAGTTTAAGAAAGAAGTCTGTTAGACCAACTGTTCATTGACTTAGTGATCTTGACATAAAGACCATAGCACCGAGTGGTTATAATTCTAGAGTTCGTAATGGGAATGCCAAGGTATGATGAGTCATCAAAACCTTCTTGAAGACCTGGCATTGCCCTTATACTGACAACATAGTCAAGAGAAACTCCTGCCATTTGAATACTAGATTTCCCAGTGTTGATACATAAGACAGAGAAGCAATAGAATTGATTAAGGACATCCAGAATACAAATAATTAATTCAGCAGTAAGTTTAGTAAATAAGATAACATCATCAGCAAACATTAAATAAGTGATTAATGGGTCTTTGCATTTTTAGGGTGAAGGTAAAAAAGGTTGCTAGAAACACATTGCATTTTATTTTATTTTAACTTGTTTACCCGCTTTTTTACAAGGCCACGGACAGACGGGTTTAACCAAATCGACCGTTCATTTGTCAAAACTGGAATATGATTGGTTGGAGCCGCCCGGATGGATAGACGGTCGATTGGGAATGGTTCGATAAACATGGCTCGACATTGAAAAGATGGCTCGACATTGGAGGGGCCGCTCAGCATTAGAGAGGTGGCTCTGCATTGGAGGGTCCACTCAGCATTAGAGAGGCCACTCGACATCGGAGAGGCAGCTCGGCATCGTGGGTCGCTCGACATCATAGGTCGCTCGGCATCGTGGGTTGCTCGGCATCATAGGTCGCTCGGCATCGCGAGTCGCTCCGCATCGTGGGTCGCTCAACATCGTGGGTCGCTCGACATTGTTGGTCGCTCGGCATCATGGGTCGCTCGACATTATAGAAGAGGGCAGAAGAGGTCAGGGTCATTCGACATTGTCGCTCGGTCGGGGTCTGTTCGTCGACGGAAATTCTATCGGTTTAGAAAACCGTCGAACGAATTTAAATTTAAAAATAACCGCAAGCGCACGGTGTACGAATGTAGCACGCGGCGAATACGGGTCGATCCGCAGGGAATTGATGATTTTAAAATTTCCTACTCAATCAAATTATACCAAAGTCGAGAGTGTGTTTAAGCTAGAAAATGAGAATATGAACTAACTAACAAAAAGAAAAGAAATGCAAATATGAGAGTTAAATGTCAATTTAGAGAATAAATCCACTCTCTATATCATGTAGTTCAAAATATGAAATCATGATCTCTCTTTTATGGTCATTAGTGTTTTAATTGATGTGTTTATCATAAGTATGACATATTTGAGCTATTAATTAGCCAACATAAGTCATCAAACTATAACACACCCCTTAAAACACTTACTAACTTTCATGAAACTTGACAAAGAAAATGAAAATGAAATCTATTTTAAGTATGGCCTATTAACTATTGATTAGAAACATAGACCATCAAATTTTAATTTCAAATCACTTTCTTATGCCATAATCATATATTCATGAAGAGGCATTTGTGTTAGTGATTGTTTAAGCATAGCGTATTTGGTGTCAACAATATAGACTATCAAATTCAAGGCAAAAACAATAAATAAAACCACTTCTATCATCATCATTAAGAACAAAAAGAGAGCATGAATTAACAAAATGTTGAAGCTACATTAATTAGAGAGCTTCATTACCCCTAAATTGAAGGGGTTTAGCTTCTCATATTTGTCATTTTATTAACAAATGTAGCAACAACATGAAAGCAAAAAAGAAAGAAAAATGAAAGCAAATGAAAAGAAAACTATTCTACTTGCATAAAAGTAAATCTACACTACTAGCATGAAAGGAAATGAACATGTAAGTAAGAGGAAACACTAATTAACATTGCATAAAAAGAAAAGAAAATTACATCAAATAAAAATGGCTAAGTAGCCATGAAAAGAGAAAGAGAGCTTTCTTTTATTTTTGATCTAAATTAAACTAAAGAGAAGGAGGCCTAAGAGAGACTAAGAGAAGAGATAATGTTACATGAAACATAAGGGGTATATATACAAGTTTAAAACCCTAATTCCTATTTTTGGGGAATGCCCAAAATGCCCATGAGAAAGTGTGGAGGCCAAGTTATCATTAGCATGTTTTAATCCCCACTTAAATGTACATGAAGCCATTAAATCCATAAGCATGTGCATTAGCCTTTAATTTGTACATTAAGGTAGGTGGGTAGGTGGGGTCCTCCATGATCTTCACTTTGAATTATTTCCATCTTCATTCCTTTGTATTGATTTTGTGCATGCATATCTTCATGAAACCACTTGTAAAAGTCACCAAATTTCCTACAAAAAACATAGAAAATTCTAAGTAAATTTTCTCAATTTAATAAATGCACAAAAATGACCATTTCACCCTTGTATGAAGATGAATGTGTGACAATTTGGAATTAATGTGAATTTTGGTTAAAACAAGTTAAGATACCCAATATGATCATTTATTTAATTTAAATAGATTAAATATGGCGATAAAAATGTGCACATTTACGTGCACATAAAATACCCCCACACTTATCTTTTTATTCGTCCTCGAATAAAGAAAAAACTAAGATAAATCCATTTTCGTAGGGAGCACGATTGCATTGAGCGTATGCAACAAGCCGTTAAACCTCTGGGTGTCCCCAGTAGGACGAGTGTTGTCTCGTGAGGGTTTTCAGCGGATGCTACCCACAAAATCCAAATGCAGGATGAAATATTTACAAACTGTAAGATTCCTAAATGCAAGATTTATTTACAAAGATATAGATGCAAGTTTTGGAAAATCTTTACAAATGAAGGACTTAATTTTAAATTGACACAAATAAGTTAAATATAGGTTTTGGTTATTATCTCGAAAATTTATGTTACTTACTCGCCAAAATTTTCAATAAAAATCAAGTCATCATAACAAATAGACAATTGTTTAACTCGTTGATTTGGTTGATAACACAACGTAACTATGAAATAGATCCTTAGCTGATTGTCAAAGTTTATCAAAGTGGTATTTTCATTTCTTTTCAATAACAAATCAAATAAAATAAGTAAAAATAGTGCTAGGATTTCAATTGCTTGCTCTCTCATTATTTGCAAGAAAAATTACACACCTAGCTCAGGTAAACTGAGGCCAGATATACCACCCACGCACTGCCTTTCGGGCTTATGTGAGGTAGTATAGAGCATGGCGAGTGCACACGCTTTCGTGCATACACTTATCGACCGTAGGTGGGTTTTATTAAGTCTATTCTTCTTTTTATTTTTTTTATATATGTTCCATACATGCATAACCGTGAGGACTTTTAAATGAGTATGAAAGCACATAATCAAAGATTCCAAGTAATTCACCCATGCATAACCGTGAGGACTTTTAAATGAGAGTGAATACTTTGAATGTTATTTTTTTTTATATTTTTTTTAAAAAAAAGAGAGTTTTGCAAAATCATCTTAGCACCATTTAACTTAGAAGACAAAAAATATATTATATCCTTTACTTTAAATCAACCACCTTTTAAAACAAAGATTTTCAATTAGGATGCATTTCATAATTAACACGTGTGAATCTACCTATATACTAGTTAAACCATTGTTATTTGTAATTTAACTTCATTTTTATTTTTGTGAAGACAAATAAAAGTTCAAAAATTTTAATTTAATAAACCAAAACCATATATTTATCCTATAGTGTTTCTTTAAAAATAAATCAAAATGCTAAATTTTTTTTGTATTTTAAAATTTTGATATTTTTTTGAGTTTTGGAAGAAAAATGAAAAAATGAAAATTTAATCATGAAAAATCAAAAAGAAAATGAGTCTCCCCCCACACTTGATTTTGACTGTGTCCCCACAGTCAACCCAAGTGGAAGAAGAAAACTAAAAACATAACCTTTATTTAAATGAAAATGAAAAGATGATTATTTACAAGACATGAGAAAGTATTCAGTCAAAAAGTAAATGAAACGGTCTTCTAAAGACCGATTCATTTGTCTCGTCAAATGTGCAAGACACAATTTAAGCACGAAAAACCAAATCGTAAAAGATTTCGAAGTTGATTGTTGATTTGGAAAAACGAATTTTGTTTCATTAAAAATTGAACGAGTTGTTTTGTTTTCAATGATTCTTGTGGTCGATAAAACAATTGATTGAAGTTCAAGTTTATTTTCACCAAATTCAAACATATCATCGATTTCAAAATCAAAATGTTGATTCAAATCGTCCCCTTTAGAGTTTAACGACTCGTTTTCGAAAAGTTCATGAAACTCGTGTTCGTTAAATTCATCTTCCTTCGTTGGATTATCAACAACTTCATCGCATATATTCATTCCAAAATCCAAAGTTGTTGTCTTCAAATTTTCAGAAAAAGGAAGATCGAAATTTAAATCGAGTTTCTCACCTCAAAAGAATTGAAATCCAACTCAAATACCGTATTTTCAACAACTTGATTAAGATCGTCATCATCAAATTCAAAAGTTGTTATTTGAAAATCGTCGATTTGGGTAAAAGGTGGATTATCACTTGACTCATCACACGTTGAGATTTGATTTTGTTGTTCACGTTGTTTCATATAAGTTTCCAACAACAAATCCGTGTGATCATCGTAAATTTCATTCATTTGTTCAACAAAATCCAATTTATAGTTATTAAATTGAGAATTTTCGATTTGGATTTGTTGAGAACAAAAATTTTCACTCGTAACATGGTTAAGATTATTCCCATTGCCAAATTCGTTTGAAAAGTTTTTCCCATTTTCATGTTGATTTTGGAATTCATTTTGGAGTTCGAAATTAAATTGGCATGGGTTATAATCGTAATCGTTTGAATTTTGAATTGAATTCAAATTTTGAAATCCTTGACTCGAGTTATTACACAAATCAGAATTACATAAATCATTTATCTCTTGATTTTGTCGTGCAGAAAGTTCGAGTAAAGATGAAATCATTTCAATGCTATTTTCAAGAGTCGAACGTTGGTCATCGTTTTGAAAATTTTGTTGTTCGAAATTTGAATTATTTACAAAATAGTTGTTGTTAAAATATCCATGCGAATTTGGACTGAAATCATATGGATTATATTGATTTTCACAACTATTGTAAAATTCAAGTGGATATGGATATTCAGACATTTTCAAGAATGTTTTTTTTTTGGTTTTTTTTATAAATGAAAAATATTTACAAAGAAAATTGATTTTTGAAAAGGGAAATCGATTTTTGTTTTGTTTTTATTTTTCAATTTTTTTTAAATTTGGTTTTTCTAAATTTTTTTTTGAATTTTTTTTGAAATTTCAAAGAAAAGAATTTAAAGTTTTCAAAGAAAAAGAAAAGGAATATTTAAAAAAAAATTAGTTTTGGATTTTGAAATTTTTTATGTTTTTTTTTAAATATGCATGAACAAATGCAACTAAATGAATGCAAGAGTTAATTACAAATGATTTATCCTAAGTTAAACCCAAAATTGTATATTCACAAATTGTCTTAGATAAACAAGATAGTTCTCAGCCAGGTAACGGGCAGGATTTATCGGTGCACCACGAATCACCGTAGCAATGCAGCCGAAGGTTTAAGTACCTTCAGAGGAACAACCACTATAATATTTATGAATCACCGTAATATTTATAAATGGTTATTACTCTGCCGTAGCCTAGACACCAAGAAATTAAATTGTTCAAAAAAGACAAATTGTTAATATACAATTAAGTGTTATCGATGTCTAACCGTTATTATTAATCAAAATCTAAGATGAAATGCAGAACAAAAACTAAACGTGTATTAACAATGCAACTACGAATGAATTTTTTTTATTTTTTAAAACGTAAATGCAAGCAACCAACAATTCAATTCAAATAAAACTAGAAATGAAAGCAGAATTTTTTAGCAAGCAGAGCAGTTTATTTTTGCTAGCTAAGGAAGCAATTTTCAGCAAGCATTCTTCCTTTATTTCCTGCTTTGGCAACCTGGAAATTAAAAACTAAAATATATACAATATTTTTTTGAAAGGGAACTTAAAAGTAGGGTTTTACTTAAAAAAAAAATTAATGGATATATCAAGGAAAAACCAAACTAAACAAATAAAAACAAAATAAACTGAAATTTATTGTTTTTTTTTCTTTTAAGTCAAGATGGAACTAAAACAAATTAAACAAAACAAATTCAAAACAAATTAAACTAAAACAAATGAACATGTAAGTAAGAGGAAACACTAATTAACATTGCATAAAAAGAAAAGAAAATTACATCAAATAAAAATGGCTAAGTAGCCATGAAAAGAGAAAGAGAGCTTTCTTTTATTTTTGATCTAAACTAAACTAAAGAGAAGGAGGCCTAAGAGAGACTAAGAGAAGAGATAATGTTACATGAAACATAAGGGGTATATATACAAGTTTAAAACCCTAATTCCTATTTTTGGGGAATGCCCAAAATGCCCATGAGAAAGTGTGGAGGCCAAGTTATCATTAGCATGTTTTAATCCCCACTTAAATGTACATGAAGCCATTAAATCCATAAGCATGTGCATTAGCCTTTAATTTGTACATTAAGGTAGGTGGGTAGGTGGGGTCCTCCATGATCTTCACTTTGAATTATTTCCATCTTCATTCCTTTGTATTGATTTTGTGCATGCATATCTTCATGAAACCACTTGTAAAAGTCACCAAATTTCCTACAAAAAACATAGAAAATTCTAAGTAAATTTTCTCAATTTAATAAATGCACAAAAATGACCATTTCACCCTTGTATGAAGATGAATGTGTGACAATTTGGAATTAATGTGAATTTTGGTTAAAACAAGTTAAGATACCCAATATGATCATTTATTTAATTTAAATAGATTAAATATGGCGATAAAAATGTGCACATTTACGTGCACATAAAATACCCCCACACTTATCTTTTTATTCGTCCTCGAATAAAGAAAAAACTAAGATAAATCCATTTTCGTAGGGAGCACGATTGCATTGAGCGTATGCAACAAGCCGTTAAACCTCTGGGTGTCCCCAGTAGGACGAGTGTTGTCTCGTGAGGGTTTTCAGCGGATGCTACCCACAAAATCCAAATGCAGGATGAAATATTTACAAACTGTAAGATTCCTAAATGCAAGATTTATTTACAAAGATATAGATGCAAGTTTTGGAAAATCTTTACAAATGAAGGACTTAATTTTAAATTGACACAAATAAGTTAAATATAGGTTTTGGTTATTATCTCGAAAATTTATGTTACTTACTCGCCAAAATTTTCAATAAAAATCAAGTCATCATAACAAATAGACAATTGTTTAACTCGTTGATTTGGTTGATAACACAACGTAACTATGAAATAGATCCTTAGCTGATTGTCAAAGTTTATCAAAGTGGTATTTTCATTTCTTTTCAATAACAAATCAAATCAAATAAGTAAAAATAGTGCTAGGATTTCAATTGCTTGCTCTCTCATTATTTGCAAGAAAAATTACACACCTAGCTCAGGTAAACTGAGGCCAGATATACCACCCACGCACTGCCTTTCGGGCTTATGTGAGGTAGTATAGAGCATGGCGAGTGCACACGCTTTCGTGCATACACTTATCGACCGTAGGTGGGTTTTATTAAGTCTATTCTTCTTTTTATTTTTTTTATATATGTTCCATACATGCATAACCGTGAGGACTTTTAAATGAGTATGAAAGCACATAATCAAAGATTCCAAGTAATTCACCCATGCATAACCGTGAGGACTTTTAAATGAGAGTGAATACTTTGAATGTTATTTTTTTTTATATTTTTTTTAAAAAAAAGAGAGTTTTGCAAAATCATCTTAGCACCATTTAACTTAGAAGACAAAAAATATATTATATCCTTTACTTTAAATCAACCACCTTTTAAAACAAAGATTTTCAATTAGGATGCATTTCATAATTAACACGTGTGAATCTACCTATATACTAGTTAAACCATTGTTATTTGTAATTTAACTTCATTTTTATTTTTGTGAAGACAAATAAAAGTTCAAAAATTTTAATTTAATAAACCAAAACCATATATTTATCCTATAGTGTTTCTTTAAAAATAAATCAAAATGCTAAATTTTTTTTGTATTTTAAAATTTTGATATTTTTTTGAGTTTTGGAAGAAAAATGAAAAAATGAAAATTTAATCATGAAAAATCAAAAAGAAAATGAGTCTCCCCCCACACTTGATTTTGACTGTGTCCCCACAGTCAACCCAAGTGGAAGAAGAAAACTAAAAACATAACCTTTATTTAAATGAAAATGAAAAGATGATTATTTACAAGATATGAGAAAGTATTCAGTCAAAAAGTAAATGAAACGGTCTTCTAAAGACCGATTCATTTGTCTCGTCAAATGTGCAAGACACAATTTAAGCACGAAAAACCAAATCGTAAAAGATTTCGAAGTTGATTGTTGATTTGGAAAAACGAATTTTGTTTCATTAAAAATTGAACGAGTTGTTTTGTTTTCAATGATTCTTGTGGTCGATAAAACAATTGATTGAAGTTCAAGTTTATTTTCACCAAATTCAAACATATCATCGATTTCAAAATCAAAATGTTGATTCAAATCGTCCCCTTTAGAGTTTAACGACTCGTTTTCGAAAAGTTCATGAAACTCGTGTTCGTTAAATTCTTCTTCCTTCGTTGGATTATCAACAACTTCATCGCATATATTCATTCCAAAATCCAAAGTTGTTGTCTTCAAATTTTCAGAAAAAGGAAGATCGAAATTTAAATCGAGTTTCTCACCTCAAAAGAATTGAAATCCAACTCAAATACCGTATTTTCAACAACTTGATTAAGATCGTCATCATCAAATTCAAAAGTTGTTATTTGAAAATCGTCGATTTGGGTAAAAGGTGGATTATCACTTGACTCATCACACGTTGAGATTTGATTTTGTTGTTCACGTTGTTTCATATAAGTTTCCAACAACAAATCCGTGTGATCATCGTAAATTTCATTCATTTGTTCAACAAAATCCAATTTATAGTTATTAAATTGAGAATTTTCGATTTGGATTTGTTGAGAACAAAAATTTTCACTCGTAACATGGTTAAGATTATTCCCATTGCCAAATTCGTTTGAAAAGTTTTTCCCATTTTCATGTTGATTTTGGAATTCATTTTGGAGTTCGAAATTAAATTGGCATGGGTTATAATCGTAATCGTTTGAATTTTGAATTGAATTCAAATTTTGAAATCCTTGACTCGAGTTATTACACAAATCAGAATTACATAAATCATTTATCTCTTGATTTTGTCGTGCAGAAAGTTCGAGTAAAGATGAAATCATTTCAATGCTATTTTCAAGAGTCGAACGTTGGTCATCGTTTTGAAAATTTTGTTGTTCGAAATTTGAATTATTTACAAAATAGTTGTTGTTAAAATATCCATGCGAATTTGGACTGAAATCATATGGATTATATTGATTTTCACAACTATTGTAAAATTCAAGTGGATATGGATATTCAGACATTTTCAAGAATGTTTTTTTTTTGGTTTTTTTTATAAATGAAAAATATTTACAAAGAAAATTGATTTTTGAAAAGGGAAATCGATTTTTGTTTTGTTTTTATTTTTCAATTTTTTTTAAATTTGGTTTTTCTAAATTTTTTTTTGAATTTTTTTTGAAATTTCAAAGAAAAGAATTTAAAGTTTTCAAAGAAAAAGAAAAGGAATATTTAAAAAAAAATTAGTTTTGGATTTTGAAATTTTTTATGTTTTTTTTTAAATATGCATGAACAAATGCAACTAAATGAATGCAAGAGTTAATTACAAATGATTTATCCTAAGTTAAACCCAAAATTGTATATTCACAAATTGTCTTAGATAAACAAGATAGTTCTCAGCCAGGTAACGGGCAGGATTTATCGGTGCACCACGAATCACCGTAGCAATGCAGCCGAAGGTTTAAGTACCTTCAGAGGAACAACCACTATAATATTTATGAATCACCGTAATATTTATAAATGGTTATTACTCTGCCGTAGCCTAGACACCAAGAAATTAAATTGTTCAAAAAAGACAAATTGTTAATATACAATTAAGTGTTATCGATGTCTAACCGTTATTATTAATCAAAATCTAAGATGAAATGCAGAACAAAAACTAAACGTGTATTAACAATGCAACTACGAATGAATTTTTTTTATTTTTTAAAACGTAAATGCAAGCAACCAACAATTCAATTCAAATAAAACTAGAAATGAAAGCAGAATTTTTTAGCAAGCAGAGCAGTTTATTTTTGCTAGCTAAGGAAGCAATTTTCAGCAAGCATTCTTCCTTTATTTCCTGCTTTGGCAACCTGGAAATTAAAAACTAAAATATATACAATATTTTTTTGAAAGGGAACTTAAAAGTAGGGTTTTACTTAAAAAAAAAATTAATGGATATATCAAGGAAAAACCAAACTAAACAAATAAAAACAAAATAAACTGAAATTTATTGTTTTTTTTTCTTTTAAGTCAAGATGGAACTAAAACAAATTAAACAAAACAAATTCAAAACAAATTAAACTAAAACAAATGAACATGTAAGTAAGAGGAAACACTAATTAACATTGCATAAAAAGAAAAGAAAATTACATCAAATAAAAATGGCTAAGTAGCCATGAAAAGAGAAAGAGAGCTTTCTTTTATTTTTGATCTAAACTAAACTAAAGAGAAGGAGGCCTAAGAGAGACTAAGAGAAGAGATAATGTTACATGAAACATAAGGGGTATATATACAAGTTTAAAACCCTAATTCCTATTTTTGGGGAATGCCCAAAATGCCCATGAGAAAGTGTGGAGGCCAAGTTATCATTAGCATGTTTTAATCCCCACTTAAATGTACATGAAGCCATTAAATCCATAAGCATGTGCATTAGCCTTTAATTTGTACATTAAGGTAGGTGGGTAGGTGGGGTCCTCCATGATCTTCACTTTGAATTATTTCCATCTTCATTCCTTTTTATTGATTTTGTGCATGCATATCTTCATGAAACCACTTGTAAAAGTCACCAAATTTCCTACAAAAAACATAGAAAATTCTAAGTAAATTTTCTCAATTTAATAAATGCACAAAAATGACCATTTCACCCTTGTATGAAGATGAATGTGTGACAATTTGGAATTAATGTGAATTTTGGTTAAAACAAGTTAAGATACCCAATATGATCATTTATTTAATTTAAATAGATTAAATATGGCGATAAAAATGTGCACATTTACGTGCACATCAGGGTCGTTCGACACTCGATGGTGGCTCGACATTTGGGTCGTTCGGCATTGTAGTGAGACCGGTGTAGCTCGGCATTATACAGGTAGGTGGCTCGGCATTGTAGTGAGACCAGTGTAGCTCGGCATTATACAGGTAGGTGGCTCGGCATTGTGGTGAGGCCGGTGTGGCTCGGCATGGTAGAGGTATGTGGCTCGGTGGAAGCCCTTGACGGGCCTATGCCATTCAGAAAGCCCAACAACTCAGAATTTGTCTATAAATACAGCATGTGGGGGTTCAGAAAAGGTCTTTTCGGCTCTCGGGTTTTTTATTTTCCAAGGCTAGGACTACTCTGCCATCTTGTAACTGTAATGATTATTACAGCAATAAAAAGTATTCTGGAGTGGACGTAGGCCGGAGTTAGCCGAACCACCATAAATCTGTTGTTCTTTACCGCTTTCATTTTAATTTTGACCGTTCTTCACATTATTACTCTCTACATATATTCTATGTGTGAGCTATGACTGGTACTTGATGCTTTCATCTGAATTTGGGTGTTAGTAACCAATATTGGCGCTAACATTTTGGCGCTTTCACTAAGAACGCAAGCACTCGGGAATTTTGGAGCTAGGAACTTGAATTCTAGAAAACAATGGCTAGACCATCAGCAAGGAAGTAAGTGACAGAAAGGAGTAATCAAGAGGGAAGTCAAGAGGTTTCCTTTGGAGCTGGAGCAGGTCAAGCATCCATCTACATCATTAGAGAGGGGATGGAAGCAATGTTGAAAAGACAAGAGGAGATGATGCAGGTTCTATTCAGACAATTTGCACAAGCAGGAAATGCAGGAGCTCGGATCCGTGGAGCTGGACCAGAAGCGCTCAACCAACAAGTGGAGGGAACGTCTCAGTCGAGGGCATCCCCCAATCAGCAGCCAACTATCAACATGGATGGATCTAGACTCAAGGGAATACCACCAGGAAACGCTGGACCAATTCATGGAAGGATACTAGATGATGTTGTGCAACCCGACACCAACAAGAGTGTAGGAGTACGAGACGAGGAGTATGTGCCAGAATTCCCTCATGAAATCGGGGGGTAGACCGAAGGCAATGGACAAGGATTACAACTTGGCAACAACGACAGACTGGCGGAGATGGTTAGACGAGCCATGAGAGGTGGATTGGTAAATAAAGATTTGAAGATGTGAATAGTAGTCCCTTTACTCCTACTATCAAGCAATCTAGGAATCCACAGGATTTTAAGCTACCAACGGTGGATATGTATGATGGGAGAACGGATCCCACCGTACACCTAACGAGGTACATGAGGCATATAGAGGTACTGGGGGCATCAGATGAGGTCATGGCTCGATGGTTCCCATTGTATTTAATGGATATCGCGGCTATGTGGTTCAGACAGTTGGAAAGTGGTTCTATCGGCACGTGGACGGAGCTGATTGAAAGGTTTATGAGACAGTTTCGGGTCCATATAGTCAGACCCAAGAAAGTAATGACCTTGACATCGATGAAGCAATGGAAGGGAGTGTCACTCAGAAACTTCTTAACCAGATTCAACGCAGCGGTAACCTCAGTGGATCGACCCGATCCGTCAATGATTTTGATAGCAGCAGTCTCAGGAATCGTGGATAATTCAGATTTCAAGATATCATTGGAACGGGACCCACCGAGGGATCTCGGGGAGTTCTACCATGAGGCGGAAAGGTTCATGAGACAGAAGGATGCGCAGGCGCAGAGAGTAGGGAAAGAGGCTGAAGCTTATGCAGTGAGAGGTGGAGGTCTACCCAGGGAGGATCCAAGTAAAGACGATAAAGGAAATAAGGAAAACAAATGGCAACAGTGGCACTTCGAAAAGGCCTCGAAGGGAGTCAAATTTTTCTTCTTACACAGATTTAATTGAGACCCTGGAAAGGATTTACTTGGATACTCGATGATGTCTCCAATATCGAAGGCCGGCAAAGAGAGAGCCTTTTGAATACGAGCGGGCATCAGGAAAGCATTGCCCATTCCATGAGCTGGATGGGCACAACACGAACGACTGCGGGCATTTGAGAGATATCGTGGAGGAGCATGTAAGGAATGGTCACCTGCAACAATACATAAGGAATCGAGCTGTGGTAGGGGAGCAGGAGTGGCCATCGCCTACCTCGATTGATGGTGGTACTGGATCTGGTCAACGCTGGTTTGTTATAAACTGAATGGTTTTACGGTTCTGAATAAGTAATAGTATCCAAAGTAACACGGCTAGGTCACTTACACACGTACGAGATCGAGGACGGTCCCTAGGCGTGCTTTGAGATGACGAAAAACTGTACTGCTTGGGTCTATGAAATCCGGTTTTCTTTCTGTGTTTCTGCAAATTCTGGTTTCCTATTTGGTACTTTGGACATTTACTTTTCCGTGGTATGGTTTTGGAGTTTGGATTGAACTCTCGGTTTGGTTGGTTTTGTGGTTTGCCATTTTGGATTGGATATTCGATTTTTGATATGGATTTTGACTAGGATTTTTGATATGGATTTCTGGTTTTCTGATGGAATTCGGATCAATGTAATAAACAGACCGGTGAATATCAAAGTCCTTGGCCGGAATGCCGAGGCCGGTGAATATAAAAGTCCTTGGCCGAGTGCCGAGGCCGGTGAATATAAAAGTCCTTGGCCGAAGTGCCGAGGCCGGTGAATATCAAAGTCCTTGGCCGGAGTGCCGAGGCCGGTGAAAATCAAACTCCTTGGCCGGAGTGCCGAGCAGGTGAATGTCAAAGTCCTTGGCCGGAGTGCCGAGGCCGGTGAAAATCAAACTCCTTGGCCGGAGTGCCTGTGACGATACGAATTTTTCACGTTCGAAAATCGACATCCATACTTTACATCGTACTCGATGCCGCAGATTCGACCGTTCAAATCCGAGTCGTCGGAGCTTATAACACAATTAAGTATAACAACACAGCGGAAGAAAAAGAATAATACATTGATATACAGCATTGATACAATATCTGATACAACAGATGATATAATATGATGATACAATGGATATTAATACTATCAGAGATATGACACAATAAAATAGCAGCGGAAAAGAAAATAGATAACACTAGCAGCGGAAATAATAACTCCAAAAGAATGCATCCCCAAATCCAATGCTCCAATCCAAAGCTAGCTCGAATCCCTATTACGTGCATCTAGATAAGCAAGTCTCGTCCACAACCAAAGATTGAACTAGCTCCAGAAAAACTACTAAACCTGACTATCAGAAAAACCCAACTCTAGACTGTCCGTGTGGAAAAATAGTGGGCACCCAGAGTTTAGGAAAGGAACAATAAATTCCGAGTCAGTCTTGGGACTTGTATGAGTAACAAAAACATTTTGTATTTTAAAAACAAATAAAGACAAAATAAATCCGCAGTGCTTTTAGAAAATGAAACTACCATAAGGCCTCCCGCCACACACACAATGCAAACGCAGAATTGGAGGAGATTTCTCCTTATGATAGTCAAACATGCTTGATACGAGAAATTCGTTTGATATTATTATTATTATAAGTGCACAGTGTAGAAATATCTCGAAAGTATAATATAAATCTTAGCCAGCATAGACATTCCGAACTATGCCTACTATAGCTACCATCCAAACAGTGGGGCATCACCATAAGTGAATGGCAGGTAATACAACTAAAACCGTACAGGGTGCGTACTGTTTCGTTTGGATTTCCAACAAATGGTCGGGCTAAGGAACTTCCCACTGTCCATGGGATCGCCTCTGGCGAGACGTCCCGAGAACTTAACCAGCTCTCTGCCAACACAAGGCCGGGTTACCTCTGTAACTAGGAAACTACAACACGAGCATGCCACTCCCCGGTCCTTTGGGGCCTTTATCCGAGGTGCCTCTAAAGCAACAACCACATAATAAATGAGATTGGAGCCACCACATAGGTAAATATCTGGGCTCCATACCATGATACTACCCTTTACCAGAAGGGAATGACATACCCTAAAGGGAGCGACCTTCATAACCTTACCGCATCTTTCCCGTTTCGACCATTTCCGGGTTGTGAGGTCCTAACGCAGTCTCGTCCACAAAGCTACGCTTTATACAAAAGCCATGCTCTGATCACAAATGATCAACACACATCAGCACTCAACATGCCACACTACCAAATTGGGAATATATCGCTGTTAACCTACAACTACATAACCTCTGAGCTCGTACGTCTCAGAGAAGGGTGTTAACTAAGAGAATAAATTCTCCGTCACCAACAGATATGTATTTGAAAGAAATCTGCTTTATATCTCAAAGTGTAGCATCAGACATACAACCATACAAGTCTATTTCGGGTTCGAACAGAACCAAAGGCACTTCCGAAGAAGCCCTTGCAAATCCGGGTATTCACAATCCCGATCGGACTTCCCATCATTTAGGAAATCTCTATACCGTAGCTACTCGGTGCAGAGACAATCGATAGGTCATCCCATTGTTCTCGCAAATACCCGGTCTTCACCACCGGTCTTCAAATGCTATCCATATCGTCGAATCACATATTCGGAATGGGTTATACGACACAATGGTCTTCTCCCGGCTAAACCGAATAGTGAGCGCAACATTTAAAACATATGGATATGAGATTTCAATTTAAGTCACAACTTAATAATTCAAAACTTTCTATCAAATGGTTTAAACCAATTACCATTTTCAAATCTTTAAACAAAAAGATTCATTTCACTAAGTTCACGCAGTTTCACAAAGACCCGTTTACAGATTTTCAAAACAACTTCCATTCCAATTGGATTCGCTCATTAAATCTTTAAATTAAAGATTTAATTTATAGCTTTTAAACCATTTCCATAACTCGAAAAACCGTTTCCATTTTAGACTTGAAGTCCTTTTTAACACAAATTGGACGTTCATTTCTTATGTGAAAGCTTTTATTATTTGAAAACAAATAGTTTCCGTTTCAGAAAAAATCAATTATAGTTATATGAGTTAAAGCCTTTGAATTAAATTCAAATTCCCAAGTTAATATATTTAAAATGGTTTAACCCATTTATAACTTGTATAACATCTTTGATCCCTAGTTTCAAATCATAGGATTCAGTTTCATATTTTTTTGAATTCAAATATTCATCCAAATATTAAATTTCAAGGCGAAATCAAGTTATTCAAAAATAAATTTTATCTTGAAGTTCCATTCTAAAAACTTTTCACATTTAACCCGATTCCATTTCAAACCATTTGAATTTAAAAATTCAAATTCAAAACTATTTTCAAAAATCTATGACTTAATCGATTTCCTCATGAAATCCATATTTGTGTGTGTATGGTGTGGTCCAGGGGTTTCACACAATAGTGCAACATCATTCAATCATGACAGATCAAATACAACAATATATTTGATAAGCGATATAAACTATAACGCTTATCTTCATTCACAGATCACAGATATATACAAATATATCACAAATAAACAAATAAACTACATAGCTCAATCCCCAGAACAAAATATCACATATCAAATAGGACAATCAATTCAAGGCATCTCATACAATATAATCATTCATAAGTAAGGTCAAGCATTTAATAATCACTTATAAGCAGGATTTATTGTTTAATCCTAATTAATTCAATTTATTTCCAATTAAATTAATTACTTATGAATAAATTATCCAATCTTGATTTGTTAGTTACAAATCATTTGATATTAATAAATAAATCAATCACTTTAATTTATTAAATTATTCGCAATTAATCATAACCAGTAGGTCCAGATATTCAAAGTCAATCAAACGAGAATCATCAATGTATATTATAATTAGTTCAATTAACTTATATTAAATTAACGTCTTAAGAATTAACCACAATCTTGATTAATAAATCATTAATTGATTCTGGTATCAATTTCAAAACATCAAATTAATCACTTCTTAATTATCTTAAAAAAATCAATTCATTAATCTTAATTTATTATCAATTAATAACCTTAATTATTAATTAATAAAACTTAATAAATCTTTTATTTATCACCAATCACTTATTTAATTACTTAGTTAACAACTATTTATTTATTTATTAACTTTAAGTAGTTTATTAAATTCTTAAGTTCAAATTGATTAAACACATAATTATCAACCTTTAATTACAATTTATTTAATCTTAAGTTATTTATTTAACTAGAAATATAAATTTACTTACTTTCTTAATGAACTTATACTTTAAGTTAATTAATTTTCTTATATTTGCAAACCTCTTTTAATAAATTTTAAATCAAACCCTAACTTAAAACTTACCAACAATTTTAACTTTATCAATACTGAATTTATTTAACAAAATAACTTATAAATAATTTAAGATAAACCCCTGGAAAATGGACCCGAGGCAACCCTCTGTTTTCTCGAGTAGCAACCCGGGTTTCCTCCCATTTTCCCGGCGTCCTTCTTCTATTCGTACGCTCCTTCTTCTTCTATTTTTTTCTTTCCAGTTAGTTTAAGTTATGTTTAAACTTATAAAGTAGTATGCTACAGGATCCACACGAGCCAACCAAACATCTTCTCGAGAAAATCGATTTCTTTCCTGAGCAAACTCTCAAGAACCCAATACTTGCTCAACTCCAAACATGCTCACGCCCAACCGTGCACGTGCACACGAATCCCAAACTCCTCCGGCCACCGTTGCGATCATCAACAAGTCAACGATGTCGCCTTGAAGCTCCACGACCTCCCAAACGCGTGAGAAGATCATCGAATCAAAATCGAGCTTCAAACCCAAAACTGGAACACGCAAAAGCAACCCCACCTCAATCCTGTCAATGCTTCGTTAGCACCACTCCGACCACCAGAATTCGTGCAACTCCGGCTACGAACGCGTCACACTTCCAGCCACCATTCCCCCAAAGCACACGCGACTCGGTCGATCATCGGTGATGAACTCACCTCGTTTCCAGACCTCGCCAAAACCATGTACTAAACCCTACATCCTCCTCGTTCCATCATCGATGGCCATGGAAAAATCAGTGAACATTTTTCCCTACTTCGTTGATGCTAAAGCTTCAAACATAAACTCAACATTCAATATTTCTTTGATTTCCAGAAATTGATCAAAAAGCCTATCCCATTCATTTATGAACTGCTCAAAGCATACATCACTAAAAATTCCCATTTTTTTTTATAAATCCTATTTTTGAATGTTTATTCAAGGTATAAAATCAAATTAACAATTTAAAATATTGGAATTTTAACCATTGATTTCCTTTTTACTATAAGATGCTATTTTTACAATATTTATTTAATAATTAAACTTGTGTTCATTTTTAAAATTAGTATTACCACCTTACAATCACTTTTTATTTTGAGATTAAGGCTTAATATTGATTGGTTTGGGTGATATGAATTTTTTTCTCGAGTTTTGGCTACCCTTTTACTAAACAGAAGCTCATATGTACATAGACAGCATGCACATCTCATTGCATATATATATATATATATATATATATATATATATATATATATATTCATACACATTTATATTTGAATCAAAGATTTTCATAGTATTGATCATATTCCATCATCATAAAGTATAAAATGGAAGATTGGTTTGCTCACCCGATTGCGCATAGAGCTGAGAAGAAATAGAAGAACAGAGACTTGAAACTTTGTTTTTGATAAGTTGTTGAATCTGTTGTTTGCAACTTTATCTTTGATTGGAATCAACTCTTGCCTGTTGGTCATTGCTGAGTTGATTAGCTTGCTTCCAGGTTTGCAAGTTGATTTGTTTCTCTGGTTGTATTGATTTGTTTTTGATATTTTTAAACTGAAGTTTGTTTAAGTTTCAGATGATATCATTTCAGATTTTTCTCAGCTTTATGGATGAACTGAGATGAGAAATATATATAAGAAAATGAGTTTTACTGGTTGATATTAACAAACAAGCTACAGGTGATTTTTTTTGTACAATCAAGGACGGATACTTTCTTTGTTTGTTTGACAAAGCCCGATTTTCCTTTTTGTTTTGGTGGCTGATAATCTAGGTATTGTGTGCTAGAGATATTTGCATTTATTGTTAATGTCATCTCCTTCTCATGTCTTCCTTTCTTTCTTTTTTTTATTATTGTTCAACTATGCAGATTTTTCCCACTTGATGGCTGATGTACATCTATCTTATGTGCTAACATTTAATGCATGTCCTTTATGTTCTAGTGTTTACACATATTCTATTGGTTTCTACTTGAATATACCTTTGCTTATTGACTAAAATGACTTTGTTAATTCGGCTGCCTATACTTTGTGCTGGGAAGGTGTATTATTTGTTTGACTAAAGAAACCTTATTTGGAGGCTGATAAGATAGTAGTTAGTACATACGCTTACTTCTTTCATCATCTTATACAAGCAATTCATATACATTATTTTTGTTGTCTGTTTCGTTCATTTTTTTGCAAGTGTACATGAATATATATTTTCTTTGTCTTAGTATTTTGAAAAATAAATAAAGTTCTATTACTTTGTATTGTTTTCTTTCTTGTTGCTTGTCTGGTTTACTTTCAAGTATCTTATGTGCTTTTATAAGGTTATTTGTATTGATAATTTTTTTTATTATAAATACATCTTCTTACTCAGTATTATATACACATTATTTTAAAGAAAATGTTTTTAAAACGAACTACCTATAAATAATTTACATAAATAATATTTTTAAACCCAAATAAATTTTCGAAGTCATTTATTTAAATTTTAAAATTTGAATACAATTCAATATCCAAAGTCAAATTCCAAAGTCGAATACAAATTTTATTCCAAAATTTGTTCAAAATTTACATTAACTATCAATTTAATATAAATTCAAAATTGGGATCGTTACAGTGTCGAGGCTAGTGAACGTAAAATTCCTTGGCCGGAGAGCCGAGGTCGGTGAATATAAAATTCCTTGGCCGGAGTGCTGAGGCCGGAGAACATACAAGCCCTTGACGGGAGAGTCAAGGCTGGAACAAGATAACGCGACCCAGCGAGGTCTACAGATTCAAGGTTAAACCCGGAGAGGTCATGGATTTAATAATATGGTTGTGAATTGGATATGGACTTCAGATACCGGATTTGAGGCTATTCAAAACACACCTTCCAATAGCAAGGCATGTTTTGGGGGGCAAACGTTAACCTGCCTTTTTATAAGGCCACAGACATGTGGGTTTAACCAAATCGACTATTCATTTGTCAAAACTGTAATACGATTGGCTGAGCCGGTCGGATGGATAGACGGTCGGTTGGGAATGGTTCGATATGCATGGCTCGGCATTGGAAAGGTGGCTCGGCATTGGAAAGGCCGCTCGGCATTAGAGAGGCGACTCGGCATTGGAGGGGCCGCTCGACATCGGAGAGGCGGCTCGGCATTGTGGGTCGCTCGGCATTATGGGTCGTTCGGCATCGTGGGTCACTACGCATCATAGGTCGCTCAACATCGTGGGTTGCTCGGCATCGTGGGTCACTCGGCATCGTGGATCGCTCGGCATTTTTGGTTGCTCGGCATCATACGTCACTCGGCATTATAGAAGAGGACAGAAGAGGTCAGGGTCGTTCGGCATTGTCGCTCGATCGGGGTCGTTCGACACTCGATGGTGGCTCTGCATTTGGTTCGTTCGGCATTGTAGTGAGACCGGCATGGCTCGGCATTATACAGGTAGGTGGCTCGGCATTGTGGTGAGGCCGGTGTGGCTCGGCATAGTAGAGGTATGTAGCTCGGTGGAAGGCCTTGATGGGCCTATGCCATTCAGAAAGCCAACAACTCGGTATTTGTCTATAATTACAGCGTGTGGGGGTTCAGAAAAGGGATCTTCTTCTTTTTGGCTCTCGAGTTTTCTATTTTCCAAGGCTAGGACTAGTCTGCCATCTTGTAACTGTAATCGATTATTACAACAATAAAAAGGAAAACTTCTAGAGTGGACGTAGGCCGGAGTTAGCCGAACCACTATAAATCTGTTGTTCTTTACTGCTTCCATTTTAGTTTGGACCGTTCTTTACATTATTACTCTCTACATATATTCTATCTGTGAGCTGTAACCGGTACTTGGTGCTTTCATCTGGATTTGGATGTTAGTGACCAATTTTGGCGCTAACATAACTTATATTTTAGTTTCGTTTGGGATTCGTTGGTTTGCTCAAAGGCCAATAAATCTCTATGCTCTCATATTTTAGTTTTATTTATATTTTATAATTGTTTTATTATAAAGTAAATAAATGCATATTAAAATAAGAAAATATTTTCTTTAACATTATGTATTTTAATGCATTATTATAATTTTATTTTAATTATATATATATATATATGTATATATTATTCATTTAAGTTTATAGATCTAAATCTGGTTTTAAACTGTTTTACCTAGTAAAAAATTTGGATATCTTGGAAAAAATTGAATTCTAAAACTATCTACCTTCCAAAATGATTTGTTTCTTGTATTAAAAATTAAAATTTATATATGTATGTATGTATGTGCATTATTTTGGACAACAATGTGCATATAAATGGTGAATTTGTCCATTGTAGTGTAAATCTCAACCTATACGCATACACACTAATCACGTACACAATACATATATATTGCACGCAAGGTTCAAGAACTTGGTTTCGGTCTCGGTTCTGGCCATTTGAAATTTTGTTACTTTCGGATGATTTCGTAAATTTCGGAAGTTTCGGTTTGGTTTCGGTTTCGGTCCAAATTTTGGTTTTCAGTAGTTTGTGAACAATATCATTAGAAAGAAGCTAAATAAACTTATGTTAAGATTTCAATAAATTCTCCCAATATAACTTAAATTCAGCCTAAAATAAAATTAGAGTTAAATAAACATGCCTAAGTAAATTAAATTAGAATAAAACACCCTAAATAACTATCGTTAATTATAAAAATACAGTAGCCCAGGCAACTTCCCTCCTTCAGACCTAAAATATGTTTCATTCCCCCCATTCGATCTCCAGTATCGAACAAAAAAAATGATGAAATGCTCTGAAGACAAAAGCCAACAATCTATAGATCGCCTGCTTTTATGTCGAGCGCGAAAACAAAGAAGAAGGAGAATTAGCCAATTACTACAAGCAAAGAAAGATGATGTCTGAAGAGAAGATAACCGATTAAGCTATAATTTGAGTTTTTCTTTGATGCGTTAAGTATGTTCTTGATTTACTTCAACTTGTAAGCTTTCGAATTGATCTAATAATTTAATTTTCTACTATTGCTTCATGTTTTGAGTAATTAAAATCTTTTGATTTGATAACATCTCGTAAAATGAACCATAAATAAATAAAGTAAATTAAATAGGATAAGGGTTGGATATGAGAATTTTATAGAAGTTGGTATTTGACCATGAAAGTTATTCTGTTGCGTGCATGGTGAAATTCTTATTTGTTTTCATATACAATATTTAAAAACGAAGCTCAGACAAAGAAGTTATGGGCATTTGAAGTTCTTAGATTTAAATTAATTTAGTTTGAATTCAAATGAGAAATCAAATTTATAATTTAAATTTTGAAAATTAGCTTGGGTGCTAAGTAAATGATTAGTTAAGGATTAACATTAAAAAGTTAAATACAAAATATAATAATTCGGCAACGCGAACAAAAATAAACGCGCTGAATAAAAGAGTGGTCGACCTGAATAGGATAACCGATCAACCGTAGCGGTCGACCGGCAGCACATAGGTAATCGACTGCTTGGGAATGATAGTTGCCAGTGGCAGCTAGGGTTTTATTTTATGTTCTATTTGATTGTGCGCTCCATGTTTATCCATTTCCTACATACTTCTATCCTATGATTTCTGTGCGTTATAACTTCTATAAATAGGACCATATCCTCTCCATTTTTATATTATTTTGGAGAATACAGCGAAACTCTGCCATTGCTATCTTTGTAATAAAATTAAGAAACTTCGTAGAAAACGCAAATAAGGATTCAACTTTTTCTATGTTTCTTCTTCGTCCAATCTATTCATATCATTTTCTTCTCTAATTATTCTGAATCTAATGAATATATATATATATATATATATATATATATATACCTCTTCCCTATTGCATGTACTATGGAAGAGATCGAAAGGTTGCAAATCCATTTGAGTAAAGCTAAGGCTAATTTGTAGTGGAAACATTAGTATTTCTTTTCAGCAATTATTTAATGTATTTCTTTTGGATTTGAATACGCCTTAGGGATTTTGAAATTTCGAAAATATAATAGATAAAATCACCTAAAATTCCTTTTTATTTCGAAATGTCAATTCTATGTTGAGTTTCTAAATATTTAAATTAATTTGATGAAAATTTGTTTCGTTCATGCAATTTTTGATAATTTCATAGGCCATTCCACTTCTTTTTATTTGGGTCAAATTGTGATCCTTCAATAAAATAATGGGTTTATATTACAAATTCTATTCATGGTTACACCACTTATTCTATCTCTTTCTTTGTAAAAAAGGCGTTGGATAGAATATGGGATTTAGATTACAATTCCTATTGTTTAAGATATTCTATTGAATTGGTGTAATGAATTACTTTTCTATTTTATTTACAAGTCTCTTATTGCAGTTTTGATTATGAATGTTTATTTCCTATTTTGGACATTAGAATTTCATGGAATCTTGGGAAATTGAAGAAAATGACCTTGTAATAATAATTGGTTAGGGAATTGACATTTGACGCTAGTTTAGGACGTAAAATCCATGCGTTTAGAACTCATTGAGCGCGAATATTTATTCAATTTCTATTTACGTAATTAACATATAACTATTGCGTATATGACATAGTTAATTAGACATTTATTTATATTTATTTTCTCCCATTAGGAAGGTAAATTGATTTTGAGTTTAAAATAAGAGAAAATTCTTATATAGCCTAATTATTATTTTAAGGCGTGATAATGAAGATTTCTTATAAGGCCATATTTATGAAACAGTGAAATGAGTATGTGTATGTATAGTAATTAATATACGGCTAAGTCATAGGGATGCGAGGTCAATAGAGTTACATAATGAAAGTCTGCCCTTCATTTTGAGGCTACCTACAGCTGTGTACACTTTAATTGGTGTGAGATATCCTTATGTAACATTCACCTACTAGGAGGCCCAAAACTAAAGGCTACGGATATTCAAGTCATCCGAGTTATTAATACTTGGAGACCAAGTACGGCAATGCTAGATACATTGATATACAGATGACAGGAATATGAAAAAAAATTAACAATTTAAAAACACAATTCCACATTCTATTCAAAACATTTCATGTTCATTACATAATCCTAAAAACGTTAACCACGTTCAGAAAAATATAATTACTACACATCGCCAAGAGAGACATACAAAGATGCGCACTTGGTTGATCGGGATATATAATAAGTCTAATAAATCTGCCTTTACAAATAAAATACATAGCGGATTAGATAACTCTAAATAACTAACTTCCTCCTGCACACCTTTGGAAGTTTTATTTGACTAAGAAGAGAACCTGAAACCTTAAATCTCAAACTACTCAAAATCAATTGAGTGTCCGAGAGGGAAAATAATAACTTCGAGTCAGATATAAAACCTGGTATGAATAATAATTTAACATCTCAATCCTTTTTAGATATTTAGTGAGACCAAGCCCCTTAGCGGAACGAGCTTAAAACCTTTATAAAACCATATACTGTGCTTTTTGATACATAATAGTTGAAACATACATTTCAAAATATTATGATGATATGTATACATATAAACATTTTGGATTTTCCATCCTCGGTTTAAATTGGCACTCTGTCATAATTATAGTTTCTAGGGTCATTTTTAACCTATTAGTTTCAATGGGTTTACTAATAACATTTTTCCTAACACATGGACACCCTATCTTATTTCATAGTTTTCATGGGATCACTAAGAACTTATAGGCCCCTGCAAGTTAACTTATTTAATTCATGGGTTCCCATGAACCTATTGGTCATTCCAATAACTATCCCTTGTCCTAGTTTTCATAGATTGACTAGAAACTTATGGGTTTATGCAATAACTCCCTGCTTATCCTAGTTTTCATGGGTTGACTAGAAATCTACTGATGCCTCCATTAACTTCTTTCTTATCCTAGTTTTCATGCGTTGATTAGGAACCCACTGACTGATGTCCATTCTTAATTTGGATATAGTTTTCATGGGTATAATATAAACCAATTAGCCCCTGCCATCTATCCTTAATTCATAGTTTTCATGGGTTTACTATGAACCTATTGGTTAGCCCCAATAAGTTCGTAATCATAGTTTTCATGAATTTGCTATGAACCTATCTTCCAAACAACTTCAAAGTTTAGGCATCCTATATTTTGGTCTCTTTGACTCTTCGGATGCAATTCTACTCATTTAGGAGTTTAATCAATTTATATTCACAACTAGTTTAACCTAACCGGTTCTTCTACCCCTTTGTCCCCAAATTCAGTTATGGGTTCCTTGTCATGTGAATGTACTCATATTTGAAGAAGCAAACATCAAAATGTAACAATACCGCTCCTGTGGGTTTAAAGTCCTTGAAATACATTTCATATAAAAAATAGTTAATCCCTTTAATTTATATTTTTATCAAGGATATTCTTCTTCAAATTTATTTACTTAAATTCATTTCAAAACTCCATTATTTAGCCATGGGTATTTCCTTTAGAAATTTGAGTTTGGGTTTTAAAAGCCTTTCGACACCTTCGAAACCTTGCTTTCGATCTCATAGGATGACCTCCTTCGAAAGCATAAAGGTCCATCTTTAAAACATTAGGCTCCTACCTTTCGAATACTTTAAAACATCTCTTTCGAAAACTTTCGACCATGTTAAAGTATTATCATACAGTATAGAAGCATAGCTTCGAAACCATTGGAAAGTACTTTTTCAAAACCAATGAAGGTAACCCTTCGAAACCATTGAAAGTCCTCATTTCGAAAGCATTGGTTTATACTTAAAAGATTATTTTGGGTCAAAGTGAACATAAGTGAAAAGCATCTCTTTTGAAACCATTCTTTATTTCAAAAATATTGGGGAAACTTGATGGTGTCAAAACCATCCTTTCGAAAGCATTGAAACATCTAAGTAAAACGATTGAATGTTGGTTTCGAAACCCCTTTCAAAACCATTGCCTTCAAAACCCCTAACCCCTTTCGAAAGCATTACGAAGCGGCTTTTATTTATAAAACAACAACACCTTCCGACAGTATTGATGTCTTCAATACCATCGAAAGGTTATCAATTCACTGAAAGGCTTGGACTTGGTCAAAACTACCCCTTTTGGAAGCTTTAATCAAAATCTAAGTAACTCCTTAGGAAGCTACTTCTTTAAAATAAAGGCGGCAGTTCTCTTCGAAAGTTTCTTTCGAAATACCTTTCGCAACCATAGGTTTTGGCTATGTCGAAACCCCTTTATAACAGGCAAATGCTTTTTCCTTTAAAACAAAATAAACAAAGAAACCTACCCCTTCGAAAGCTATGTTTCGACACCTACCTTCCGCCTTTGTCCAATAAACTACGTATCATTTAAGTAATATCATGTGTATTGGTTTCATGGAAGATGGCTTTGACTATGTCAAAAGTAAAAGCTCTGGGTCGAAAACACATTCCTAAGTAGGCGGAACCCTTTTTTTGAGCAAAAAGCTGTTTTTACCGAATGAAGTAAAATTTTGTAAAAAAATTGCCTACTTTTAAACATTTTATTGGTTATCTTAAACTTTCAAATAATTTGGCTAATATTTGCCGCATTTTCTCAGATCTAAAAATATGATAACTTTTAAGAAATGAGCGCTTCCTATTAACAAAATAATTAAATCATTTAAGTCATTCTTTCAAAACAATTTAATTCCCATATTAAATCACTTTGTAAAAATCCTTAGAAATTGCAGAAATTCATTTTAATCATGTTATCTAACACATCAAAATTTCAAACCCAATTTCCCTATATATTTTCCAAAATAAATTTATAAACCCAAATAACCATATTTTCCTTTGAAAATTCATAATTATTTCTCCACGGCTTGGAAAATTATAATAATTGAAAACCAATTCGAAAATCATATTTTCCATAACATATAATTTTTCCATGGTATTTAAAAATCATTTGATCTCATTTTTATCCCAAAATCGTGCATATCTCCTTTAAACAATCTTGTTTAAACCATATAAATTATAAATCAAGCATATCATCATTCATTATATCATAAAATGAATTTATCCCTTAAATCCGAAACCATGTGATTATAAAACCAAAATAGAGATGTAATGATTATTATTCACCTTAGATTGGATAAGGAAATTGATGACTGATTCAGATTGATTTCTTCTAGCTTGAATCCTGAGCTTTAGATTTGATATTCCCTTCTCTTCTACTGGTCGGCGCCTTTCTTTCTTCTTACGTATTTAGTTTTGCTTATGTAAAATGAACGTGCATGGCTAAGGGGAATAGTATAAGAGTGGAAAATATGAGCGGCTATTTACCCTAATGCCCTTATGTTTAATTACTTAACATTTAACCATTTATAAGTTCATTTAGTTTAAATAAGCACCACCACTACATATTCTTTAATCAACCTCAATCTTCTTGTCTACATTATTTAATTTATTCTAATTAAATCTCCTAAAAAATGTTATTAAAATTAGGGGTGTTATAGGCTCCCCTCCTTAAAGAATTTCTTCTTTGAAATTCAGTAAGGACTAAATAGCAAACATAGCAATTATCTGTAACATCTTATAACAACCATACTAGCCTACCCGCCTAGCTACCAATATATATAAATCTAATATAGACATACTATCAATGCAGATCAGGATAAGCATCTCAAATCTTGTCTATGTCTCCCAAGTACAGTCCTTCTCGTTGTTGTTTCACTGAACTTTCACCAACTTGACTATCTTGGTCCTCAATCTCTTATCGTCTCTTGCCACAATCTGAATTGGTTGTCTATCAAAAGTCAAAATAGGCTCTACTACTATGTCCTCTAACTCTGTTTGAGGAATAATAGCCTCTAGATCATGCACAAACTTGCGAAGATGAGACACGTGGAATATATTATGGACACCTACCAAACTGCTCGGAAACTCTACTTTGTACGCGAGCTTTCCAATCCTTTCTAAAATCTAAAACGGTCCAGCATATCTCGGGGCCAACTTTCCAGACTTTCCAAAATGTACCACACCCTTCATCGATGATACCTTAATGAAAATCCTGTCTCCCATTGAGAATTCTAGTTCTTTACGCTTCTTATCTGCGTAACTCTTCTACCTGGATTGAGCTTCCTTTATCCGTCCTCTAATTAACTCAATCTTTTCTGAAGCCTCTCTAACCAAATCCAAACCTAAAACCATTTTTTCTCCAGTCTCCCACCAACATGTGAGTGATTTGCATGGCCTTCTATACAAAGCTTCAAAAGACGTCATTCCTATACTAGTCTGATAATTATTATTATAGGAAAACTCAACCAAATGTAGGTGATCCACCCAGGTTCCACCAAAGTCCAATACACAAGCTCTTAATAATCTTGGAGTACCTTATTGACTCTTTTTGTCTGCCCATCCGTCTATGGGTGATATGTTGTACTCTACTTGAGCTTAGTACCTAGCACCACTTGTAGACTTTTTCAAAACTCGCTAGTGAATAATGCATCTCTATCGCTGACTACACTAGCAGGAATTTCATGAAGTCTAACTATGTTCTTCATGAACAACTTAGCCAAAACATGTGCCATCCTGTTTGACTTGACTAGAATGAAACGGGCACTTATGGTCAACCTATCCACTATAACCCATATGCTTTCATTTCCCCTGTTCGACCTTGGCAACACATCTATAAAGTCCATCGATACCGAATCGCATTTCTAGACAGGAATATCTAAAGGCTGAAGCAATCCACTTGGCTTTTGATGTTTGACCTTCACTTGTTGACAGTTCACACACTGCCTAACCCGCAAGCCAACAACCCTCTTCATGCCTTCCCAATAGAAGCTCCTCTTAATATCTATATACATCTTGGTCCCTCTAGGATGAATCATAAACTTCGATCGATGACATTCTCCCATAACTTCCCTCCTTATGTTCTCAATATCCGAAATGCATAATCATCCCTTCTTTCTCAACCATCCTCATTGGTTAAGAAAAAATCCTTTAGGTTATTAATATTTGATCATATCTCAAGCCTTCTAATCCTCCCGGCTAAAAGTGGATCCTCTTTCTTCTTAGAAGCTATCCTCTCAATCAACACCGGTCTAACATCTAAACAAGATAACATGGAAGTACCCTGACTACAACTAGCAGTAGATCTTAACAGCAGACCACAACTGACCAGGGCTTCTAGATCCTTCCATTCTGCCAACATTGCTAACACCACATTCTGATGTTTTCTGCTAAGAGCTTCTACTGCCTTATTTCTTTCCCTAGGAGTATACTCTATACTGAAATCGTAAGCAGCCAAAAACTCCAGCCATCTCTGCTGCCTCATATTCAACTTCTTTTGAAAGAATAAATACTTTAATGACTTATGACCGGTGAACAACTCAAATCTCTCCCCTAAGAGATAATGCCTCCAAATCTTCAAGGAAAAAATCACCGCAGCCAACTCCAAGTCATGATTAGGATATCTTACTTCATGCAGTCTGAGCTGTATAGAGACGTGGCAATAACCTTACCCTTCTGCATCAATGTTGCTCCCAATCCAGTCCCACATGCATCAGCGTATACTACCAACCCTTGGTTACCATCTGGAACTACTAACACTGACGCATTGGTCAACAAATGCATTAACTTAAGGAATCCTTCCTCAAATTTGTCGGACCAAACAAACTTCACATCTTTCTTAGTCAACTTAGTTAAAGGTGCTGCTATCCGCGATAAATCCTTAATGAATCTTCAATAATAGCCAGCAAGTCCAAGAAAACTCCTGATCCCGGTCACCGTCTTTGGTCACTTTCAATTATTGACAGCTTCGATCTTAACTGGATCAACCGACAATCCTACCTCTGAAACCACATGACCAAGAAACTTAACCTCTTTCTTTCAAAAATGACATTTGGAAAACTTTGCCTTCAGCTAATTCTATCTCAACATTTCAAGCACCACTCTAAGATGAATCTCATGCTCTCTTTCATCTTTCGAGTACACTAAAATGTCATCTATGTATGCCAACACGAACCTATCTATGTGCTCTCGAAAAACCGGTTCATCAAATCAACGAAGATAACTGGTGTATTCGTCAACCCAAATGGCGTCACCAACCACTCATACGAACCATACCTAGTCCGAAATGCCGTCAAAGGAATGCTATCCTCAGCCACTCTCAACTGATGGAACCCCGTCGCCAAATCCAATTGGGAAAACACTTTGGCACCACTTTACTGATCAAATGGATCATCTATCCTAGATAGAGGGTACATATTCTTGATCGTCCTCTCGTTCAACTTACGATAGTCGATGCACATCCTTAACGAGCCATCTGGTTTCTTAATGAAAATCATGGCCGCTCCCCAAGGCGAACTGCTTGGTCTGATAAAATTCCTTCCCTCAAGATCCACTAGTTGCACCTTCAATTCCTTCATCTCTATTGGTGTCATCCTGCTAGGTGGTCTATTGTTAGGTTCAGCTCCCGGTAGAAGATCTTTTCAAAACACAATTGCTCATTTCGGTGGTAGTCCTGTGATTAGCTCAAAGGCATCTACAAATTCCCTTTCCATTCGAACCTCATTAAGCTCTTCTCCAATCTTCATGGCACTCAACAAAGCACAAACACTCCCACTAGAATTCTCCCCAAGAAGACGATTCAGTTACTATCTGGGTGTCTCAATGATATTTCCCTATCATGGAAAAATATCCTAGCCTCATACTACCCAACTAATCCATACCCAAAATGATCCTGAAATCTATGAAATGAAAAACATATAGACTGCATGCAAACTTATGACCTAAAAATCAAGTTCTAACTGGTCACATCTCATCCCAAGAGTTGCATACCCTCATATTGGATTCGCAACCCTTAAGGAAGTAACAAGGTATGTGGGTTCTATGCATAACCTATCAACCAAATACTGTGATATAAATGAATGTGATGCACGGGTATCAAATAGTACCCTAGCCAGTATACTTTGAATCAAAACATACCTTTCATCATAGTTTTTCCTTTCTCCGTTGAAGTACGTCTAGAAGAAGATGGTGGTCCAATAGCAAACACCTTCCTTCTATTTGCCCTGACTGGCTCTGGACACTGGTTCTTATAATGCCCAACTTGGTCGGTTGAAGTATTTCACATTCTTCTTCTCTGCATGCTTCTTTCCATTACCTGTTCTGCACTCAATGAGCATAATGACCTTTCTTATCACACTTATGCACACCAAATCAGCCTTTTCCCTCTTGGCTACATCCCCTTTATGCTCTCCTTTCTTCTTGAAAAATTTCCTCTTCTTTCCCTAAGGACCCTGGGACTCAACTGGCTTCCGCCCAACTGACATAGTAAGCATCTCTTCATGGAGGATGGCCATCTCCACAACCGCATTACAAGGCCCATTAACATGTGTCATGGTAATTCTAGCTAACTCTGGTCTCAGTCAGTGAATGAACCTCTTATTCCTTCTTATGTTGGTATATACCAAAGCATACCCATATCAAGACAGCTCATCAAACTTTGTTGTGTACTCTATTACTGACATATCTCGTTGAATAATATCCATGGACTTCCTCATCAATGCCTATTTAGCAACCTCAGTTAAGAACCTTTTATCAAACCTTCTTCTATAATCAACCAATGTTAACTCTTCTTCCGGAACTCCGGCTATCACACTTTTCCACCAGTGAAGCGCTGCCCCTTGAACTGTCTAGAGGCCAGCCTTCTCTTTTCTCCATCATCCAAGCAAAAATCAGTAAAGATCCTCTCACATCTCAAAATTCAATTCTCAACTTCAACAGTATCCTCTGTTCCAACAAAAGGCTGTCCACCTAGACTTGAGCAGTTTCTACTCAGCTTAGCATAATTATAACTAGTTGGAGCCACATGATTAACTCCACCAACATTATCAGTAGCTCATGCTTGCAAAATATTAGCCAACAACTGATACACCATCCCTGCATCTACTGGCAGATTTCTAGCACCTACATTGGCTTCATCATTTTGGTTAGCGTTAGCCTATGGACCTTGGTTCCTCCTGGTATTAAGTCGAGCATTTCTATTGTTGTGGTGCTTCCTCCACCTAAATTTTCTCTTCCATTTCCTACTTTCATATCCTTTTTTCGTAAATCTGCATGCGAGCCATGGTAAGATACAGAAGTATGGTATAAGAGAGAGGGGAACACGTACTTAGATATATACCTATATATCAAATACAAGTATGTTACTATAGCGTTAACCCAAACCCCGATCATATTTCTAATTCATTGGATAATGTTTCAAAAAGCTTTTAGGTTTAACTTTTTTTTATGTTTCATAAACCTATGCTCTGATACCAACTTGTAACATTCCCCTACTCGAAGGTTCAAAACTAATGGCTACGGATGCTGCAGTCATCCATAATTATTAATCCTTGGCGACCAAATATGGTGATGTTAGATACATGATACACAAATCACATGAATATGGAAAAATTTAACAATATTAAAACACAATTCCATATTCCATTCAAAACATTTCATGTTCATTACACAATCCCGAAAACGTTAACCACGTTCAGAAAAATATAATTATTATACATACGCCAAGAGCAACATATGAAGATGCCCACTTGGTTGATAAGAGTACATAAGAAGGCTAATAAATCTGCCTTTACGAACAAAATACACAACGGAAAAGATAACACTAATGAACCAACTGCCTCCTACATACCTTCGGAAGCTTTATTCGACTAATAAGAGAACCTAATTCGACTAATAAGAGAACCTAAAAACCTTAAATATTAAACTACTCAAAATTAATTGAGTACCCAAGAGTTTAAGGGAAAAATAAAAACTTCGAGTCAGACATAAAACCTGGTATGAATAATAATCTAACATCTCAATCACTTTTAGATATCTAGTGAGGAGCACGCCTCTGGAATTAGGCCTTAAATGATGGGTCTACCAATTATTCATTAGAAACTATTAAGTGGCTTGAGTACTATTTGTTGCATCATTAGCTATTTATGACGTATGATTGGGGTATGAGATTTACTAATGAAATGGAAGGTATTAAGTGGTTGAACCCGCATCCTTTCCTTATAAGAAGTATTAAATGATTTTAATGGTTTTATATTTGTAGAGTATTCTTATTTTGAAATATACTGCCTAAGTACTGAAAGGGTAAGACTCAAGGTTTTTATTTACCAAACACTTGTTGTTCTAACACCCTCTCAAGGCAATGCATGTTAAGGACATAGTGATGGCTGTGATGCTTAAAGATGAAAAAGCTTGGCAAGTGGCAGTATTTATTATTATTTTCTTTCATATTTACCCATGGATTTAAACAATTGTTATAAAAGATATTATATTACAGTTTTTATGGGATTTTGTATTATGGCATTTTTATGGTTTTGAAATAAATGGATACACTTTACTATTATATTTTGTTCCATCCGCGGTGGGCTCTGAAAGTTTAGTTATGGCTATATGCAATGTTATCTCTTTTGGCAACCAAAAGCTTGCCTTAGAATGGAACTAAGTTTCAATGAGTCTTTTCAAGGTCGAAATTTAGGTCTGTTTTGGGGTGGGTTGTTACATTTGGTATCAGAGCTCTAGATTACCCAATTAACGAGGAAAAACTATACGTATGAGTGATATATTTATTACTTTGAAATAGGTTTTTCAAAAAGAATTTTTAAAATAATTCTTACTATATATGTACCCCTTCTTCTTGAAAATACGCACATATATTAGGAAAACTTTTCTTTTCTTTCAGCATGTAAGTGCAATCTACGAAATCATCATTAAAGGTTTAGCCTATAGATAGTTGATACGGCTGATAATTAACCTTCTTTTGGACAAGGGAACTCTACCTGTGGAAGACCACCCATTTGTGGAATTCCAGAATGGTTTTAACAATATCTTTGGACCATCGACCAGATTTCTATTTCTCTAGTTGCATCAGTAGCACCTACTGCCCCTGCACTGATGCAACAACCCATCCTGATGACTTTCCTAAACTATATAAGAACTTTCTCAACATGGGAGGGTAGACATACTCTGGAGCTGAAGGATGTTCGAAAGCTAAAGCATGGATTGGTAACTGTAAAAAGATATTTAGAGAGTTTGGTTGGAATGACCAGTTAAGAAGAAGAATGGCAGCTTGGCATTATAGTGAAGAAGCTTTAAATTAGTGGAAATTTGTAACCGATGAGCACCAGGGCAAGATATTCTCTTGGGATAAACACAAGGACCGATTCGAGATAAGATTCATGTCTCGAGTAGAGGTTAGCTTATAATTGTTAAAGTTCATTCAACTAAGACAATGAGATTCTATCCTTAAGGAGTGCATAGCTAAGTTTACTGAATTAGCTAAATTCGAGATGAACCGAATAGACACACCTTTGAAAAAGGCCATAAAGCTCGTGAAGGGCTTAAATTCCTTACCGAGAGAAATTTTGTACAACCAAGTACCTAGAGGGGTCATGTATGAGATGTTGGTAGAAACAATGATGCTGTACGTGACCAATGAGGAAGATAAGAGAGAAAGAGAAGTCTGCACAGACTCAAAAACAAGGAGGACCTAAAAAGGGGAGCTTTTGGGCCAACAAAAAGTCGAAATGGAAGTTTAAGAAGGAAGTAAATATGTGTAAGAGATGCGAAAGGAGGGGTCACGAAGCCAAAGATTCTAGAGTAAGTCCGATGAAGAATGCCTTTAAAGGAAAGTGCTTTTAACTGCCATGAGGAAGGACATCACAAGAATCAATGTCCCAAGGTGGCTAAAGAAGGACCAAGTGGACAGGCCTGATATTGAAGTTTTCTCTATTGCCAGTAACCCACTAAGGGACCAAGGAAAAGCAGCCTTAGAAGGTAGAACTCTTACTTTTGGTGTTACTATTCTTACCATATTTGATTCAGGGGCATCACATTCCTTTATAGCTAGGGACGTAGTAAATTCTTTTAACCTTAAAACCCAGATGGTCAATAGCCCAATAGAGATTTCCAATCCCATTAGGAGTTTGACCCATCTTTCTCTAGTTTGCAAAGTCCTAGTGTTAGACATATGCAACGTTGATTTCATATGCACTGCGTATGTTCTAAATTTTGAGGGGTATAAAGTTATCTTGGATATGGATTGGTTGTTATATTATAGAGTCATTTTTGGCCATGAAAAAAGGGTAGTACGATTAAGGAATCATCGAGGTCGTGACCTAATAGTTCTTTATACACCTAAAGTTTAGTTAGATTAACCCATTTATACTCACTAAATCTATCAGTTGATTGATAACCACTATTTGTACCCATAGTTTATGAATTTCTTGATGTCTTCAAGGATGTCTTGAGACTTCTACCCATTTGGGGATTGAATTCTAAATCGATTTAAAGATGGACGTAAGAATAGTCACTATCTTTAAGACATATGGCCCCCAAAGAAAGAAATTGGATAAGCAAATCTCAGAGCTATTGAAGAAAGGATTCATCTACATAAGTACTTCTGAGTGGGGAGCCCCTGTCGTTTTTGCTACTAAGGCGGATGGTTTTTTTAAGACTTTGCGTCAATTATAGAGAGTTGAAAAGATTAACAAGGAGAAATAGATACCACCTACCTAGAATAGATGAATGATTCAACCAACTTAAAGGAGCTAAAGTCGTTTCCTAATTAGACTTAGCAATTGGATTCCAATAGTTAAGGATTGCATAGGAAAGTAAACCAAAGACTACTTTCGCTATGCCAGATTGACTTTATGAGTAGAAAGTAATGCCTTTTGGACTGACAATTGTCCTATAATAATTCGTGGATTCGATGAGTAGAATATTTAAAGGGAAACTTAATAAATGTGTCATGGTTTATGTTGATAATACATTGGTTTTCTCCAAAGGCAAGAAGGAGCATGAAGACCACCTTAGGGAGGCATTGGAGACCTTGAGAAGAAACCAACTCAAAGCCAAATTTTCTAAATGCCACTTTTGAAAAATTGAAGTTAGGTTTCTTGGGTATACTGTTTTGGAGAAAGGATTGGCGGCGGACCTTACTGAAGTGGAAGCTGTCCAAGGATGAAAGGTTCCTAGTAATGCATCGTAGGTTAGAAGTTTTCTAGGGTTGACAGGCTACTATAGCAATTTCATCAAGAGCTTTGCACAAAAGGTAACCCCTTTAACCAGATTGACTAAGAAGAATCTAGTCGTTATTTGTGATGATAAGTACATAAAGGCATTTAAGAAGCTTAAGGAGTCATTGACCAGCACACATGTGCTCACTATTGCAAATGGAACCAAGTCGTTTATGGTTTTTGTGGGTGCATGTGGCACAAGATTAAGAGCAGTTCTTATGCAAGAAGGGAAGGTAGTTGCCTATGCTAATAGACAATTGAAAGATCATGAGAAGAGGTATCCGACGCATGATTTAGAATTGATAACCATTGTTTTTTCTTTAAAGATGTGGTGGCATCTTCTCTTGAGGGAAAGGTCTGAGCCATTCACCGATCATAGATCACTCAAAATACCTATTTCCTAAACAGATTTGAATCTTAGGTAGTAGAGGTGGATGAAGTATATAACATTCTTCAACTTTGGTATTCAGTATGCCCCAAAAACAAGAAATGTAGTCACCAACGGCCTTAATAGGAGATACGCTACCATAGGTGCTATATAATTAAGACAGTTGTAGTATCTCTCAAATTTTAATCTCCAATTGTCAACAAAAACCATCTAAGATTTCTATCAGTTATGGAGGTTAGACTAGACTTGATGGATTGTATAGGCATGAACAAGTAAAAGACAAGGAGTTGGTAGAGATTTTGGAAAAAATTAAGGAATGGAGAGCATTTTCCCTACGCTGGAAGATACTTAGTTGATGAGAAGGGAAATTTGGGAAGAGATGGATGTTTTTGCATCCCAATGATTGATGACTTGATGAGAGATGTGTTTATGGAGTGTCATCACTCAAGGATGACCATTCCTCCCAGAGGAGATATGATGTACAACGACATGAAGAGAATATTCTTTTGGATTGGAATGAAGAGGAGAGTAGCTGAGTTTGTTGCTCGGTGTTTGATATTTGAAAAGATAAAAGCTGAGAAAGGGAAGCAAGGTGAATTATTATTACCTTTGGAAATTCCGACTTGTAAGTGGGAGCATATTCCAATGGATTTTGTGGAAGGGTTACTTAAAAGTCAGAAAGGCAATAAGGCTATTTGTGTTGTTGTAGATAGACTCACAAAAAGTGCTCATTTTGTTTCGATTAGGAGAAATAGGACTAGCGCCTCTTTCATCCAGATTTTTATTAAAGAGGTAGTTCATCTACATCGAATTCCTATAAGCATAGTCAATGATAGGGTCCCCTTGTTCACTAGCGAGTTTTGGAGGAGCCTACATACAGCTTTAGGAATTTCTTTGAACCTTAGCACGATATATCACCCACAAACTGATAGACAAACAAAGAGGGTGAATACAATCTTGGAAGACTTGTTGAGTGCTTGTGCCTTGGAATTCAAAGGACCTTGGAAGTAGCATCTACCTTTGGTTAAGTTTGTGTATAATAATAGCTATCAACTACGACTGATATGACCCCTTTTGAAGAACTTTATGGTCAACCATGAAACTCGCCTAGTTGTTGGTGGGAAATCATCGACATAGGGTTGCTCGGCCTCGATTTGATTCCTGATACCATGGAAAAAGTATAGTTGATCAAATAAAGGATGAATATAGTGCAAGATCGTCAGAAATATTATGTGGATAAAAGAAGGAAAGAGCTTGAATTTGAGGTTGGAGATATCGTATTTGTTAAAATCTCCCATCTTAGGGAAGTTGTTAAATTTGGCAAGTTTAAAAAATAGGCATCTAGATTTATTGGGTCATTCAGAATTCTGGAAAGAATATGAAAATTGGCATATCACGTGGAGTTTCCTAACAAGTTGGTAGGAGTCCATAATATTTTTCGCATTTCTCACCATTGGAAATAACCTTCATGACACCGCTAGCAAGGTAGAGCCTGATCAATTAGGGATTTTGAGATGGATTCGACGGTTCCTTGTTCCACTACATGCATTGTGGAGCACGATACTAGGAGACTCTACAATAAAGTATTTAAGTTGGTCCAAGTGCAATGGGGGGACAATCAGGTGGAAAGCACATGGGAGAATGAGGAGAAAATGAAGGACACTCAACCAAAGCTTTTCACTTGTAATTTTTCTCTTCAAATTTAGGATTTTGGTTGCATCGCAGTTGCTATATTGGATGGTATAGATGGTTTTTACACTTTCTCACAATCACTTTTACTCATATAGAAATTTTTATGCATGTCTAGGATATTTTTATACATACTTGCATGATAGGATTACACACTCATGCTAGGATTGAGCACATTTAAGCATGTTTGCAGTGCACAATTACATTGCACTAATGGTTGAGTAGATGGTTGTGTAGAGAACTTTGTTGTATAACATGGATGTATTGCGAGTTACGTTGTTCGCCCCTTGGAAGATTTCGGGACGAAATCCTTTTTAAAGGGGAAGAATATAAGACCACGTAAAATGAACTATAAATAAGTAAAGTAAATTAAATATAATAAAGGTTGGATATAAGAATTTTATAATGTTGGAATTTGACCAAGAAAGTTATTAGGTTGTGTTCATGGTGAAATTCTAATTTGTTTTCATATACAATATGCTAAAAACGAGCTCGAACAAAGAAGTTATAAGCATTTAAAGCTCTTAGATTTAAATTAATTTAGTTTGAATTCAAATTCAAATGAGTAATCAAACTTAGGATTTAAATTTCAAAAATTTACTTAGGGGCTAAGTAAATGATTAATTAAGGTTTAACGTTAAAAGGATAATTAGGAAATAAAATAATTTGGCAACAGAAACAAAATTAAACGCCCTGAATAAAAGAGCAGTCTACCTGAATAGGTCAACCGGTCGTCCAAGGGAGTTCGACAGCTTGGCAACAATAGTTTCCAGAGGCGGTTAGGGTTTTATGTTATGCTCTATTGGGGTTGTGCTCTCCATATTTACTCGTTTCCTACCTACTTCCATCCTACGATTCCGATGCATTTTAACTCCTATAAATAAGATCCTATCTCTTTATTTTTATTCCTATTATTTTGGACAATACGACAAAACTCTGCCATTGCTATATCTCTAATAAGATTTAGAAACTCCATAGAAAATTTAGGTAATGATTCAACTTATTTTCTATTTGTCTCTTCTTCAATCTTTTATTATCCTATTCTTCTCCAATTATTCTGAATCTAATAAATATATATACCTCTTTCCTGTTGTTTGTGTGTGTGTGTAAAAAAAAAAGAGATTCTGGAAGAGATCGGAAGGCTGCAAATCCATTTGAGTAAAACTAAGGCTAATCTGTGGGTGGAAATCTTTGTATTTCTTTTCAGCAATTGTTTAGTGTATTTCTTTTGGATTTAAATATACCTTAGGGATTTTGAAAATATGATAGATAAAATCCCCCAAAATGCCTTTTTATTTCAACGTGTCAATTTTATGTTGAGATTCTCAATTAATTACATTAATTTTATGGAATTTGTTTCATTTAATGCAATTTTTGATAATTTCATAGTCTATTCCAATTCTTCTTCTTTGGGTCAAATTGCGATCCTTTAATAAACTAAAGGGCTAAGATTACGAATTCTATTCGTAGTTTACAACACTTGTTTTTATCTATTTATTTGTAAAAAAGAACTTGGATAGAAGATGTGGTATAGATTGTAAGTCTTATATTTTAAGATATTTCATTGAATTAGTGTAATGAATTGAGTTTTTATTTTATTTACAAGTCTGTTATTACAGTTTTGATTATGAATATTTATTTCCTATTTTGGACATTAGAATTCCATGAAATCTTAGGAAATTGAAGAAGAAAACTTGTAATAATAATTGGTTAGGGAATTGACATTTAACGTTAGTTTAGGGCATAAAATCTGTGCGTTTAAATTTATTAAGCACGAATATTTATTTATTTCTATTTATTTAATTAATGTAGAACTATTGTATAGGCATTTATTTACATTTATTTTCTCCCATTAGGTAGATAATTGATTTGGAGGTGAAAATAGGCGGAAAGTATTATATAGCCTAATTATTATTTTAAGGCGTAATAAGGAAGATTTCTTACAAGGCCTTATTTATGAAACGATGAGATGAGATAGAGAGAGAAAGATAGAGAGGGAGGGAGAGAGAGTGTGTGTATAAAATAATTAATTTATGGCTAAGTCATATGGATAAGAGGTCAATAGAGTTACAGGATGGAAGTACGCCCTTCACTTTGAGGCTACCAATAGTTATGTACACTTTTATTGATGCGGGATATCCTTATGATAAACGTTTTTAATGACGCGAGGTTAGTTCCAAATTATGTAGGAGAAGTCTACTCAGCTAATCTGGCTACCAGTTCCTACGAACAGAGGACTACTGTGAGATGTCATTATGAGTATGGGCCATAAGAAGAATGGCCCACTTTGGGGTTTAAGGTATTAAGTAGTTGGACCCGCCTTTTTCCAAGATGAAATATTAAATGGCCAAGGGGTTACGTTAGATGGTATCTCTACATGGGTCCGCTTTTGAAATTGGGCCTTAGATGACGGGATCTTCCTAATTTCCGGTTGGAAGTGTTAAGTGGCCTGCGAGATTCCATATGATGTCAGCTAGATAGTAACTTTGAGAAGCACGCTTCTAGAATTAGGCCTTAAATTATGGGGTCTACCTATTTTCCACTGGAAATTATTAAGTGGATTGAGTACCGTCTCTTGCATTATAGCTATTTATGACGTATGATTGGGTTATGGAATTTACTTCTGGAACGGAAGGTATTAAGTGGTTGGACCCACTTTCTTTCCTTATAAAAACATATGAAATTATTTTTATGATTTTATGTTTGTAGACATATTCTTATTTTGAAATATACTTTCCAAGTACTAAAAAGGTAAGACTCGAGGTTTTTATTCACCAGACATTCGTTGTTCTAACTCTCTCCTCATTACAACATAGGTTAAGGGCGGAGTGATGGCGGTGACGATGCTTAAAGATGAAGAAGCTTGACAAGTGGTAGTATTTATTGTTATTTTCTTTCATGTGCATCCATGGATATAAAAAAATTTTGTAACAGATATTATATTACGGTTTCGATGGGATTTTATGTTGTGACATTTTTATGGTTTTGAAATAAAGGTACACTTTACTATTATATTTCGTCCCATCTGCTGCGAGTTAAAGTTAGAATTTGACCATGAAAGTTATTCCGTTGCGTTCGTGGCCAAATTCTGATATGTTTCCATGTACAATATGCTGGAAACAGAGCTCGAACAAAGAAGTTATGAGCATTTGAATTTCTTAAAATTATATTAATTTAATTTGAATTCAAATTCAAATAAGAAATCAAATTTAGGATTTAAATTTCGAAAATTAACTTGGGGGCTAAGTAAACGATTAATTAATGTTAAAAATTAAAAGAACAATTAGGGAATAAAATAATTCGGCAACAGAAATAAAAATAAATTCCCTGAATAAAAGAGCAATCGACCTGAATAGGTCAACCGGTCGACTGTAGTGGTCGACCGATCGTCCAAGGGCGGTCGACCGCTTGGTAACAATAGTTGGCAGAGGCGGTTATTGTTTTATGTTATGTTCTATTTGGTTGTGCGCTCTAGATTTACCCATTTCCTACTACTTCCATCCGACGGTTCTGGTACGTTTCAACTCCTATAAACAAGACCCTGTCTCTCCACTTTTATTTATATTATTTTAGGGAATACGACGAAACTTGCCACTGCTATCTCTCTAATAAGATTCAGAAACTCCGTAGAAAATCCAGGTAAGGATTCAACTTATTTCCTATTTATTTCTTCTTCCTCCATTCTATTCTTATCCCATTCTTCTCCAATAATTCTGAATCTAATGAATATATATACCTCTTCCCTATTGTTTGTGTGTGTGTATCAAAAGAGAGAGATTCTAGAAAAGATTGGAAGGCTGCAAATCCATTTGAATAAAGCTAAGGCTAATCTATGAGTGGAAACCTTAGTATTTCTCTTCGGTAATTGTTTAGTGTATTTCTTTTAGATTTAAATAAGCCTTAGTGATTTTGAAAATATGATAGATAAAATCCCCAAAATGCCTTTTTATTTCGAAGTATCAGTTCTATGTCACGATTCTCAATTATTTACATTAATTTGATAGAATTTGTTTTGTTTTATGCAATTTTTGATAATTTCATAGTCTATTCCACTTTTTCTTCTTCTTTGGATCAAATTGCAACCTTCAATAAAATAAAGGGTTTAGATTACGAATTCTATTTGTAGTTTACACCACATATGCTTATCTATTTCTTTGTAAAAGAAGAGTTGGATAGAATATGGGATTTAGATTGCACTTATTGTTTAAGATATTTCATTGAATTAGTATAATGAATTGAGTTTCTATTTTATTTACAAGTCTGTTATTACGGTTTTATTGCGAATATTTATTTTCTGTTTGGACATTATAATTCTATGAAATCTTGGGAAATTGAAGAAAAATAACTTTAATAATAATTGGTTAGGGAATTGATATTTAACGCTAGTTTATGGCGTAAAATCCATGCATTTAAAATTATTAAGCGCAAATATTTATTTATTTCTATTTACATAATTAACATATAACTATTGCATAGGCATTTATTTACATTTATTTTCCCCTATTAGGAAGGTAATTTGATTTCGAGGTGAAAATAAGAGGAAATTCTTATATAGCCTAATTATTATTATTATAAGGTGTAATAAGGAAGATTCCTCATAAGTTCTTATTTATGAAACAGTGAGACAAGAGAGAGAAAGAGAGAGTGTGTGTGTAGAATAACTAATTTGCGTCTAAGTCATAGTGATACAAGGTCAATAGCAGGACGGAAGTCTGCTCTTTACTTTGAGACTACCAACAGCTGTGTACAGTTTTATCGATGCAAGATATCCTTATGATAAGTATATGCGATGACATGAGGTTAGTTCCAAATTCTGTAGGGAAAATCTGCTCATCTAATCTAGCTACCAGTTCCTACGAACTGAAGACTAATGTGAAATGTCATTATTGGTATGTGACATAAGACGAAGGGCCTGCTTTGGGGCTTGAGGTATTAAGTGGTTGGATCCGTCTTTTTCCTCAGATGAAGTATTAAATGGCCAAGGGGTTATGTTAGGTGGAATCTCTACATGGGCCCACTTCTGAAATTAGGCTATAAATGAAGGAGGCTTCCTATTTTCTACTTGGAAGTGTTAAGTGGCCCATGAGATTCCATACGATGTCGGCTACATATACCATTGAGGTGCTTACTTCTGAAATTAGGCCTTACATGACAGGGTCTGTCTATTTTCTACTGGAAAGTATTAAGTGGCTTAGGCACCATCTCTTACATTATTAGCTATTTAGGATGTATGATTGGGATATGGAATGTACTTTTGGAATGAATGGTATTAAGTGGCTGAACCTGCCTTCTTTCCTTATAAAGAAGTATTAAATGATTTTAATGATTTTTATGTTTATGGACATATTCTAATTTTGAGAAGCTAAGACTCAAGGTTTTTATTCACCAGACACTTGTTGTTCTGACTCTCTCCTCATTACAATGCAGGTTAAGGATGGAGTAATGGTGGTGACAATTCTAAAAGACGAAGAAGCTTGGCAAGTGGTAATATTTATTATTATTTTCTTTCATGTGCACCCATGGATTTAAACAACTTTTGTAACAGATATTGTATTATGGTTTTTATGGAATTTTGTGTTGTGACATTTTTATGGTTTTGAAATAAATGGTACACTTTACTATTATATTTTTCCCCATCCGCTGTGAGTTATGAAAATTCGGTTATGGCTCTACAATGTTATTTCTGTTTCCTACCAATAGCATTCTTAGAATGGATCTAAGTTTAGATGAGCTTTTTCTGGATCAAAATTTAAGCCTATTCCAGGGTGGGTTGTTACATATATTATTTGAAAATTTTTGTTTTCTAATTGTCTTGCATTTCGTTCGCATGTCTGCAAGATTCGATCTTTTCATGCATGAAAAATGCTTTGCTCCAGATTTGTTCGCTCTTCCTTCACATGCGATGGTTTTTGCCCTAGATCTGCAAAATCGCTTTTTTCGGAAAAAAAATGACACGATTGATTTTTTTTTGCCCTAGTCTGGAACTGATTTTCTTTGTCGGTTTTGGAATGTTTGTGAATGATACTGGTCTAGTAGCCCCAGAATTTCATGGTACCGAACGAAACCTCATTCCTTGGTTGCATTTGCACAATATGCACACGAGTATATTTGGATATACTCAAATTAAATTCAAATTTGAATTCAAAATAAATCCATTATTTACTTAAACATTGAATTAAACAAAATAAGATCTTATTTAAATCAAATTTTAGATTAGATATAAAATCAGTTGACTTCATATATAGGCCTAACAAGGTCAAAATTGGAGAAACTATTTTGTAATCTACCATATCTACCTATTGTAACCCGGCTTGTTTTCTTCAATTAACGCCTCAAAATTGATTGTATTTCCTCCTTAGACATCTTCTCCTTCCTTGAAGTAAGTTGCAATCTTTTCCTCTTTGGTAGTAAAGCCTGGTGGAGATTTCAGTTTTAAGAGAGAGAGTGAGTAAAATGAATGTTACGGTGGTTAGGTTTCATAAAGACGCTATTGCTTATAATAATGGAGAGCCATCAAAATGGGCAAAATCTAATATATCTCTCTATAAATGACACCAAGGCTTAAATAAATAGAAGAATATATCATTATGTAATCCATAAAATGGGAGTCGACGTATATTAATAAAATTATAATTTTCGACCATGTATTAAGATCAATTTTTAACAATTTAAATCCTTATTCTATTTATTTAAATATTATTCAACTATTTTAATTAATTAAAAAATATACAACATTTAAATATTTCGTGACTTAATCTATAGCCCTCCAATAATATCAATCCCCTCAAATAAATTAATGTAACATTTATATTAATTTCTCCATTTAATTTATAACATTTATAAATTGATCGTCTTTAAAAAATCACTCAATCAATCTTTATCGTGTGACTCAAAGGTGAGAACTCGATTAATAAATAATATCAAATAATTTGATTTCAAAATCTATACCAATCTTGACTTCATTAGGGTAACATTATGATACAAGTTATGTTGCTTATAGATAGTCTAGAAAAATCATATTTTAATTTACTTATGCATACACCGTTAATAGACGATGTCTGTGTACGTTTTCATTTTGTCATCACTATGTCACTAAGATACTTCTAGTTAGGTCAATGATCAAATACTCTAATAATATACATAATTAACTGCAAAGACCAATTTCCAAGTTTCTGGTTTCGATGATAATAATTATTGATTAACCAATAGTACTACGACAATAGATTTCTGACATTGAGTCGACTTCCAATTATGGTGATAATAACCTCTTTTATTGGGGTGACAAATCATATGTTGGATAGTGTTTCACTTTAAACGATTTGGCATATACCCAAAAGGAGTCATAGTATGGTAACTATGTCATGACTTGACCAAAATCAAAGCACATCCTACTCGTTTAAGCTACACAGTATTCTAAGTCTAAAGACTACCCCACGTAGTCATGTTGAGATACTAAGTTTTAGCTTTGATCTATTTAACCTACACGGAACTATCATTTGAGTCATTCCATGGTCGTCCAATGATCAAAAGTACGCAATCTTTTGGTTCACCAAACGGTCATGAGTGATTTTTCATCCAACATTTTGAGAGAGTTAACAACACTAGTCTTAATGGATGCATTAGTATCCCTTTCTCGATGCATCTTGACTATGAATCTTTAAAGTTGGGTATTGTTAGATCGGTTCAATATTAATGGTTACGATTGATTTGTAACTACAGCCAATGTAATGTTCTACATAGTGATTTTCTATTTATGTATGTCTAATGCTTGTATTCAGTATTTATATCATATATGACATACACAAATAATAGAAAACAAAATGCATACTTTTGTTTCAAACAAGATTCGTCATAAAGTCAAGATTACGTAACAAATTACATAATTTACCCTAGAGCATATTTACTCTCTCAATCTATTATTTACGCTTGGGGCCAATTACAATACTTCATTGCCATTACTTTGATCAGTCATCGTAGAACATATTGAGAATGTGCCTTAGTAAGTGGATCTATAATATAATTCTATCACATGGTAATAACAGAGAACATATCCCAACCTTTTATTGAGATGTTGGTTCCAGCTGAAATCTATATTGCATCGTTATTATCGTAATACATTATTGGGTTCTCAATGATGAAAAGAAATACCATCTTTCTTATAAATTTGCACCTACAAACTGCTTTCGTTGCGTCAATATTCAAGGCGAAGTACTTAGCCTTTATAGTTTAATCCTTCATAAATTCTTATTTGGAAACTTTCCAACCTAAATCCTCTTTATTAAGGATAAACATGAATTTAATATTAACCTAATATTTTAGATATCATGAAGTTCAATTTCTAATACTTCCTCATAAGGAGTTCTTTGTCTCCATTAACAATTTTTTAATATTTCTTAAATATTCGTGAATACTTTCAACTAATATTCAGTGATTTAACTTAGATTTAATATTCTCTTACTACAGCAAGTGCATGGGCGAATTTCGGTATAGTATATTATATAGCATATATGAAGTTTCTATGCTTATAGATAAGGAATATATCTCATAGCTCCATATTAAAAATTCTAATACGGTTTTATGTACTTCAATTGGGACAATCTATATCCTCTTATACCGAGTACAAGGACGTCTGTTTCATCGAGAATTAAATAACCAAGCTTTAATTGATTTTAACATGTGTACATCATTACCAATAAGTGGCATGTTGTTTACTTATATTATTAGAGATGTCTTAATACCTTCTATTTACCTTCTTACATACACATGGTTCCTTTACATTCTGGTTGAAACCAAACTATTTAAAAAAAATTCAAAATACTATCTAAGCCTCTAGATGGTTGTTTAAGATTATATCTTAAAAGGTCCACGAGCTTTGTTACCACTCCAAACAACTTCGAGATATTTTGGTCATGGTATGCAAACAATCTTGTCTAAATCATTATTTAGAAGTTCTGTTTCAGCATCAATATGCCAAACCTACTAGTCATATTGCGCAATAATTTGCGCTTAGAATTCGAATGAACTTAAGCATGTTGACTAGAAAATTTTCTTCATTGATTTCAACATTTGAAATCAGTGACGTCATTTCCCATCAAACTCGCTTTATAAACTTCCAACTTCATTGATCTTCTTCTCAAATACTTATTTGCGGAATCATATCCTTTCTAGTACTATCTACAAAATTAAATTTTGTCAATGTACTTGGAATTCATTTCAGATTCAAAGTATCATGTCAGGTGGTAGAATCTATACTCCCCATGGATTGTTGACAACTATGGATATTGCCATTATGAAAAAAATCATTTCTCGATATCGATAAGAAATTCATAGTTTCTGTTCAATGTACGTGACATCCTATTAGACATTCTAATGAGCTATATCCCTTTTCGACTTGGTTAAATTTTATCATCTACATATTCGATCTCTCTTTTTATAACTTAGATCGCATTCATGTTCGCCACACTACCAATAATTTCTCTAGAATGAAACTCATTGGTAAGTATGTGGCATGTCTTGAAACAATTTTTTTCTTAGCGTGATGGAATAGACGTTCAAACTTTTTATGAACAGGTTATATACTTACATGAAACAAATTTAGCATTGATTTCATGAAACTTATATTCATAACATTGGTCATATCATTAAACTATTTAAGATTAGGTTTCCTCCGGATTCATATCTTATATGGAATCTTAATCTCAGCTTTAGTGGAAACCAAATTCATGAAGTACTCATCCTTAAAATAAGGAGAAATCAACTTCACCCGTTATTTGTCGTATTTTTCCAGCAGAATCTAGTTACTTCTTATCAATACCTCGTTATGTAGCATAGGGAGAAATTAGTTTGATCGTGAAATGTATTCTATTTTAGGTACTTTTGAAACTCTTATTAAAGATACTCATATAATCGATTAATTGAATTGTTTTAATTTTTTTGCATTTTATATTTTCCTACTCATGTAAATATACATGCTTATCAAATACACACGTTTATATCTGAGAAATTTCATCGATGAATTCAACGAAATAAGTGGATCCGCTTTCAGTATCACCATATACATTTATATGTATCAATCAAAATAGTTCATTAACTCATTTTTCGCTCCCACTAGATGAAAGCTTTTACGTTAATTCATAGAAATTCATAAGTATCATATGATTCATAATCATAAAGTAAAAGGAAGTTTCCTCAAAGATATGACTTAATCCATGATTCCAAAAATAATTGTTAAATATTTTAGATGCTTTTGTATTTTCTATGGTTAATGTATTACTATTATTATGTAAACAAATACCATCATCAATATACCAAAAAAATATTTCCTTTATAAGGAATGGTCACAAAGTTATTATTATTAGAACAAACCAACATCTATTTTGATCAAAACTGAAACCCATTCTTATTTCATAAATAGTATTTGATATATATGAAAGCAATTTTCAAACTCGGATGTTTCCATCAATATACGAATTATCTCTGGCTTATTCCTATATGTCAAAGATAGCATGCATCTTATGCAACTACAGATCCATGAGATGACATAGTAAACGAGCTAGAGAGGTAGAGGTTTTATGTCATCCTTCATATGGCCAAGCATGGAAACTTTTTGATAACAAATATCCATATTTTTTCAAAGAATCACGAAAAATTAACGCTAGTCTCTATAGGAATGGTTCCTATTTTTTATTTGGTATGTTAAAAATTATTCAACTTGACCAGTTAATCCAGCACCCTACATTTTTCTCCATGGATATGTATGCAAAAACCATACATTTGCTTGACTTTCACTATTCCTCGACCCAAAAATCTCAAAAAAATGGAATAGACATTTATATACAACCTTTAATTAAGGAGCTAAAAATGCTGATAATAAAGGAAGTTGATACTTACAACATTCCTAAGAGAGAGAACAGAAATTAAACTATTTGTTTTTTTTTTGTTTTGGACGATAACCGATTATCCACTACAGAAGATGCTTTCGGGATGAATTATCGGTGATAAATTATCTTACCATGTGTGCATAAATTCAACAAAATCATTTAGAATAAAACACGATGGTAAGTAGTGTTGGTGGAATCGTTGCCGTCAATTTTTACATGTAAAGGACCTTGTCAAACATGATAAAGAAAAATTCCGATGAAAATAAAATTGAAAATTTACAAGCACCAATGTTCTTGAGTAGCAAAATGGTATTTGGTATCATTAAAGATTACCCTAAAGTACACGAGACAAGAATCGAAGAGCCGAAAATTCTTAGTAAAGGGGATTATTACAGTCAATAGTCAATGCAAGCAGAGTATATTTGGAATTACTATATTAGAAGATCTAAAACTTCGACACATTATGGAGATAATGTTACATACAATTATGTTTTATAAAAATATAATGTTATATGTAACAGCTAGGATCAATAGTCCCCTTTATTTAGCACCAATTATCACCCCCTGTAATTATATATATTAATAAATAATTACAATTTTAGTAAATAATGTTTAAATCATTGTGAAATAATAAAGAAGCTTAAAACAGATCTAATCCAAATGCAAAATCATGATGGTGATCATACATTTTACTATGTGATAATGTCAAGCGATTATACATAGGTTAATCATCTAACTATTAATTAATGCATATGCATGTGTGTCCATAAAATATAAGACAATATATGGAGAAAAAAGTGTTTTTATGTCATGATTTTCATATCTAAATCTCAATACAATTTCACCTACCCGACCAAACCGGAAATGGTCACCTTGAACCATCAATGATGCCACACGAAGAACTCCTCAAGCTCGATTGTTGGTTTGCAATACTATGCTAAAATCTAAGTCGAAGCTAAAAAGGAGCTTTCATTTTTAGAATTTTTTTTCATTTCACTAGAATGGTTAGGAATACTTACTGGGGTCAAGAGTGTATCTAGTTTGACCCATTCTTGAACTAAGATAATTTTGTATCATTCTACAACTAAAATGCTAACATAAAATATCTGGTAAATTATTTTAGGATTCCTTCTACCAATTTTAACATTAAAAATTACTATTTGGTTATATATATATATATATATATATATATATATATATATATAGTATTTTCGATCATACATAACACATACATTATATATGAAAATATGACGATCATATTGATTATTACATTAAAGACATTTATACGTTAATTTATCAAACTCGCTTCGGTTGATCGTTGAGAGTTACAATTGTGAGACTTCTAAATACCTTTAGTAATAGTTGAATTGTTCGAATAATTAAAACATGTACAAATTTTACTAAAGTACGGTAGTAGACATGGGATGAGATGCAAATAGATCATCTAAGTGAAGTTCTACTTCATAGTCAAGAAGTCGTGCCCTTAAGCAATGATATATTGTGTACGTTATGACTATCCATCGATAAAATTTCTCTTAGACGTTTAGAGCTTCATCAACATCAGCACTCTAATTACGTCCATAGGTAACTGTGATGTTTGAGCATCAAAGTCATTTAGTTAAACCTGATAAATGGTCAAGGACTTTGTGACTTCACGTTAACTTCCGATTGTGATGACGTTAATCTTCTGTATCAAAGAAAAAGAATCATCTTTTGAGGAATGTGTCACTTTATGTGTTTTAACATATACTCATTACAATAGTTACGATAGTAACACGATTTATTGTCATGTAATGGTTTGTGATTAAAGTATGGTCCCCACACACAAGTTATAGAATGCATTCTAGTCAATTAACTATTGCACATGGTCATGTGAGGTCGCCTATTTAACCTAGATATAATAAACTACAAAAGACACTCGATGAGGTAATCTATGTCCGTTCTCCGATTATCAAAAACACGTAACCTCTTGACCCCGAAAACCATGAGTAATTCTCCACCATATGAAGAACATATGTATGCTAGTCTGTCTGATGCTTCGGTGTCTCATTCTCGAAGCGTTATAACTAGAAACATCTATAGATAAATATTTGTGTATACATCCAATGATCTTTTACAATCTTTTCCGTAACTATTATCGACAAAAAAAATTGGTCTAAGGATATCTTTTGACACTTTACATAAAAATGAAATGACATGTTGTATAAGCAAAACCAAATAGCCTACTTATTGAATGAGATGAGCAAGTCTCAAATATGGAATGAAAATCATACAAGGAAAATATGCGCAACGACAAACTTTGGAATAAATTATACCGAAGCACAAGCTTTTATTTTTGAGCTGAAGTACAATGGTAATCATAGCTAGCATTCTATGGCGTAAACTGAATATATAATGCTAGCATTATGTATAGTGGAAAAATTGAATATAATACTAGTTATAATGTAACAACCCACTATTTTGGACCATTCAAATCGACAATAATCCACACATGTCGGACTTGAATAATTCAAAATAAAAGATTGTAATAAATTTTGGAGCAAATAAAATCAACACAGAATCACAGACACAGGGTATCAGAATAACTCGCAGCGGAAATATAATACCATAGTGGTTCATGAAGCTACTATATACATACTCTCAAACCATATACAAAATATCATAGTTTAGAAATGGATACAATAGAAGTCTGGATACATAAATCACTAATACAGAAGCAATACCAAATAGGAAATAACTAGATCAAAAATAGACGAATAGATAGTCAGATAAGCTCCAACAATTTTCTAGCTCCAGAAGGTGAATCCAAAGCTGTGACTCTCAAGCTGACCCGAGCGTAAAGTAAAACACAAAACACTCGAGTCAGGACATACATGCTTATACAGTGTAAACCAACTCAAGTGAACTGTAATAGCATTGCATAATAACTTAAAGGATGCTTGGGATTGCCCATCTTTAAGGATCCGGTAAACCACCAATTAAGAAGAAATAAAAACTATCACAGAAATATCCATATTAAAGTAATTAATGTAAATAACAGTGTAAATGTGGCTAGGGTAGCGTAGAGCTGCAGTAATCGCTCACCTTTAGCCACACTCTCTCAAATTCCGGGTGTGTATCAGAACAATCACAAGGAAATCAAATGGCATACAAAGAAGTGTTCCCGTGGTTACAAATTTTAAAATGGTATTTTATACTTCAAAAATAAAATATCATTTCGAATTCAAATCAAAATCAAAATAAGGATCAAATCATTTCCAAACCATTTCAATATATAAAAATATCATATTCTTTCAATATCTCATTTTCAAATCACTATTTGAATTCAAATTCAACTATTCAAATTTTATTACCTTTTAAAAATGGTTTATATTATAATCAAAAATAATTCATTTAAATCATTTACAAGTGAAGTTATTATACTTTCAAATAATTAAATCCAAATTTTCCAATAATTCATTTATTAAATTCCAATTTATTTTCTTTAACTTAAATTCCCATTTTATACCACATCTCAAATTCCAGGTTAGGTTATATTTCAAGTTACACTCTCAAGCATACATTTATTTAACATTTTATAATCACAGAAAAATCAATAACACTTTAATAAATCATTTTAAAATCAAATTTAAATCAAAATATCATAATTTACATTTTAAAATACTTAAAACTATCTAGATAAGTGTATAAAATAACCACGGGTCGGTACAAAATTTTCTAGCCTAAATCAAGTGATACGGATAATATATCATTTCAACCCGTAATTTACAAAGAAAAATCCGAGTTTTATCATTTCATGCCCGCAAATCCCAAGTTAAATAAAATAAATAAATAATTAAATAAAAATCGCTCAGGCCTATCATTTCAGCCCATAATGATTTTTCCCTATTCTAAAGTCCATTCGGGTATGTATCATTTCAACCCATAGTGATTCTATTCTACAGGGAACTTGCAGTGTGATAAACAGAAATGAATAAACAGCATGACAACATATAACATAGAAAATGATGTGACAAGTTTATAATAGGGTTTAACATCATATAATTCATATCATAGGCAGGTATAACATGGTATAACAATTCTACAAATTCACTCGCTATAAATGTACAATTCTGTAACTATGAATGTTAAGCGCGAATACTCACCTTTTCGACGCTAGAGATTGATTCAAAATAAAAATATCCAAACACCGCAGAGGACGGGGAGGCACGATAAGATTTGAGATGAGGTAACAACCAGATTTAGATCTTGTAATTAAAATAAATAAAGCAATATAAATATATACTCAACAAAACTTAGATTGAAACAAATAGGAAACTAAGATAGATAAATAACAAGATAGCTTGACCATGCTTTAACCACTCAAGTGCTCGGCCTAGGGGAATCATATGCTCGACCATGGTGGTGTTAAAGGCTCGGGTATGGGTACATATAGCACGATTAGCTAGGAATTGGAAGGGTAGGAGTTACAACATGAAGAATACAAAGGGGCAAGGCCACTAGGTGGAGTTTTAGTGCAGGTAGGCTCGACCTACACTATATTGGGCTCGGCCATGATTAGGTCGGAGGTGTGGGGTGATGGATAGGTGGTGCGATCAAAGGAAAGGGTGGTGGTAAGGTGATAGGGTAAGCAAACATGAAGGGGTTTGGCGAATGGATGGTTTTGTCATGGTTAACATGCTTTGGATGTGTAGTTTTGGCTTAGGTGCTCACGACCTGGCTTTGGGAGGATGATGTGGTGGTGTAGGCCGTGGATGGGAAGGTGGAGGAGGAAGGTGGCGGCTAGAGGAGGGGTGAGGCCGAACTATGCAAGGCAAACCCAAAAGAAAAAAGAGAAAAATGAAAAAGAGGGGAAGATAGGAAAAAAGAAAATAAAAAGATAGGCAGCCATTAATTACAGAAAGTTCTTCACGTGAAGTGAAGAGAAAGAGATGAAATTACAATAGGCCGCTAGGGTTTTATTTTTCCTTTTGGAATGCACAGCTACTACTGATTTGAACGACTATGGTATGGAATCAAAAAGATGGGTAATATAAAGGCAGGAAATGAAAATGAAACGTAAGCCCAAAATAAAATCAAAGTAATGTATCTTAAATTAATTTGTTTCATATTAATTTAACAAAATATATGCCAAAGAAACAAATTCAATAAATAACATACCGTTTATATAAACACCAAAGAAATAAATAAGAAAACGGATGTAGAAACATATAAAATAAAACGTATAAATTAATTGCTATTTACAACTTTGTTTATTACTAAATTTACAAAATTGATTTGTTACTTATCCATTTAATAAAATATATGTCAAAGAAACAATTCAATAAATAACATACCATTTATATATAAACACCATAGAAAATAACTAAGAAAACGGATATAAAACGTATAAATAAATCGCTTTTTACAACTTTGTTTATTACCTAATTTACAAAATTGATTTGTTGCTTATCCATTTAATAAAATATATGTCAAAGAAACGATTTAATAAATAACATACCGTTTATATATAAACACCATAGAAAATAACTAAGAAAATGGATATAAAACGTATAAATAAATTACTATTTACAACTTTGTTTATTACTTAATTTACAAAATTGATTTGCTAAAATTATAACTGTACTTTAAAAATATTTTAAAAATAAAATATATGCATAACATATCATGTTACACAAATTAGAACATGATTTTACAAACAAAAATATTATTTATATAAATTAAAATAAACAAATTTGTAGATAAAACAATTTACACACAATATTGTAAAAAGCAAAACTTTCACAATATTAATCCGATTTTAACGAAATGAAAAGAAGTATTCTTGAAATTAAATCTATTTTCATAACAAAAGATAAAATTCAAAAATTCAAATATTTAAATTTTAAATTTAAAAGTCAAAGTTTGACCATTTTGACCAAAATCCACTTTTTTTAAATATTCCATTTATTCAGGTTTGGAATTATAATTCACACAAAAATCAAAATTTATAAATAACAAAATTTATCCATTTTAATAAATAAAATAAATTTTTTAAATCAGGAATTTCAGTTAAAATAATTAAAATACAAAATTAAAATAATCACAAAATATAGGGTTGTTACACTCTCCCACATTCAAATCTTTTCGTCCTCGAAAAGGAACGAGGCACGAAAAAAGATAGAATGAAATAGGATTAAGACAAGATGAAAAGAAAATTAAAATTATACTTGATAACTGTTGTTATAGGTAAGTTTAACAAGGTGGAGAATATGAATAGCTAGGAGGGAAAAACAGGTTGAAAGACAAGGATGAACCATTATTTTGAAGCTATATAAATATCAATTATTTGGAAGGATAAAATAAATGATCAAAATATCATTTATATAATACTTGATCAAAATACTTTTATAACTCGATGTCCTAATAGTTTTATCCTCGTTCGTGCAGGCTCTGGCTATGCGTTGATCAGGTGCAAAGCTAGAATTCTCCAGGTACTTAGTAGACTTGTTCAACACCCGGTGAAAATACTGGAAAAACTTTTAAAAAAACAGATATGGAAAGTACAATCCAAACAAAACAACCAAACCAAAACATGTCGATCATGGATCGTGGATACACAGTGGTTACGCCTGGATCCCCCAGGAAACATCCGTACCCGTAGGCTGGCTACTGCATCCCTGCGATTACGCCATGAAGACTGGTAGTACCGCAAATACACAATGGTTACGTCTAGATACCCTAGGAAACATCCGTACCCGTAGGCTCTCGCAGCCCCTGCTGATTACGCTACCAAACGACCCAATAGATCGCAGATACACTGGTTACGCCTGGATCCCCTAGGAAACATCCGTACCCGTAGGCTCTCCAGCCTTTGCGAATTACGCTATGCAGTCGCGCTTAAAAGACCATGGGTTACGCCATGGTAGGACACTCGAGTATCACATCCAAAAAACCAAAAATCAGAGAGAATAATATCGATAGAATGAATCCACAATGTGTCCACAAAGCGGATATCAAGCAGAAGGCACTTTCCATATCTTTACTTCGAAAATATGTATCATATAGTACCTTTTTCATACCACTTTCAAATATCATGCTTATATAAAGTCCATTAAATATAAGATTTTATTTTCAAATCGAATACTTTCCACAAATCACACTTATATAGACTTCGATTATATAAGATTTCTCTTTCCAAATTGAGTACCTTTCAAATCAATAGTTTTCAAATCAACTTCATACTTATACAAATCCATTTTATATAAGTTCGACAACTCCTAAATCAAGCACTTAATAATACAAGGTTCTCAATTTCAAATCATTTCAATATCAATTCAGTTTCAAAATCATATATGATTTCACCAAATCATTTCTTCCAAATTAAATATCTTCAGTTTCAAAGTTTTCAAAATAGTAAGTTCAGTAAAATAATCCAAATTTTCAAATCAACATAATTTATGTTAAATAAATCGTTTCTAAAGTCATCATATAAATACTGGGTTTTAAATTCCAATCAATTTCCAAAACCAAATATTTTCTCAAAATCAATTATACCCAAACCGGTTACTAAGTTTAAAAGCATCCCTTTTAAAACGTTTAAACTATTTATTTCTACGTGAAAAATCCAATTTACCATTGGAAAGATTATTATTCTATATATATATATATATAATTTATTCAAAACATTTCCAATCTATATTTCATATTAGTATAATTCAAAATAGTCTTATTCATTTACTTAACAAAGCAGTTTCAAACTAATTTAAATCATATTAAAACATACAAAACTAAACTCGTATACTTTATCAAATACTTTATACTTTTCAAAATTACTTAGCTTGGAAAAGTTAACCTTGATTTGGAAGTGTTCGAACATTCAACTAGTCGAAGAAATCATATTTCAAATCCAAGAGTTGGAAATCGACAACAAATCAGTAAATCGGTTCCAAAAGATAGGGTTATATCCATCAAATTCGAAACTCAAGAACTGAGCACCGGCTCAATTCAAAACTGTGTCACATATGTATGCATATATCTTTTCCAAAATCAAATTATACTTTGGTATTTGAAATCAAATTGGCTTCATAGAATCAACCACATAGCAAAGCTATTAGAGTGGCCTCTCCCCCACTCAGAAACTCGAAAATCAATGTCGATGATGCGTGCATGCATCACCGAAATTATTTTCCAGCGACATAAGTGAGTTCTGGACTTTTATTTTCTCGAAAACTTCCTTTGAAATTTCTTCGAAATCATTTGAAACACATTAAAATCATTTGAAACATTTCTTATTTGGAAAAAATACTTTCAAATCATATTATTATATATTTTCAAAACCTTAAACCAATTTAAAATGCCGGAATTCAATCACTCAAATTTCAATTTCAAAACTATTCCATTAAAATCATTTTATAAACCAAATAATTTTCAAAAATTTCAAATCCTTTCAAATTTTCATTTTAAAAGGTATACAATTCTTATCGAAAACATTTCACTTTTATATACAAAATATGGTCATCCTTATCAAAATAATAATTTCGATGTATACACAATTTCAAAATACAATCAACAAATTTTTTTCAAGGGATGATTCAAGGATGGATTTCAAAATAGAACAGAGACTCAAATTTAGAGGAACCCTAATCAAAAGTATCCTAACCAAGATTGAAGATAAATAACTTATGTCAATACAAAAGAGTTTATATTCATTGTTTGGAAAGACTCGAATTCATATCATACGAAGAATGAGAGCATAAATATCTTTGGTTTGACAACTTCAGCTAAGCAAAAGATACAATAGAGTTCACTTAATGCAAGCTAACATACTACAGATAACAAACAAATCCACATAATACCACTCCTACATAAACAAAGCATCAGGATCGAACAAGATAGAAGTTCAAAATTCTAGCAAATCCTAACCGAAGAGATCTATTAACAAGGTGGATGCAAAAAGGATGAGGTTTAGAAAATTTTGCTTTTGAAATAAAATTTATACCAAAATACTCTTTAAAAATCCTTTAAAATCATTTGAAAATCATTTTATATTTCGAAAGTACGTTCTCTCACAAGGAAATGATTTTGAGATTGATTTCACTCGTACTAGGGTATTTCTACCCTATCTCTAATGAGTTTTTGCTCCTCAGGCTAAGGTTTGCCTAAAACCAAAGCTCTGATACCAAATGTAACGACCCACTATTTTGGACCATTCAAATCGACAATAATCCACACATGTCGGACTTGAATAATTCAAAATAACAGATTGTAATAAATTTTGTAGCAAATAAAATCAGCACAGAATCACAGACATAGGGTATCAGATTAACTCGCAGCGGAAATAACATACCATAATAGTTCATGAAACTACTATATACATACTCTCAAAACATATACAAAATATCATAGTTTATAAATGGATACAATAGAAGTCTGGATACATAAATCACTAATACAGAAGCAATACCAAATAGGAAATAACTGGATCAAAAATAGACGAATAGATAGTCAGATAAGCTCCAACAATTCTCTAGCTCTAGAAGGTGAATCCAAAGATGTGACTCTCAGGCTGGCCCGAGCGTAAAGTAAAACACAAAACACTCGAGTCAGGACATACATACTTATACAATGTAAACCGACTCAAGTGAACTATAATAGCAATGCATAATAACTTAAAGGATGCTTAGGATTGCCCATCCTTTAAGGATCCGGTAAACCATCAATTAAGCAGAAATAAACACTATCACATAAATATCCATATTAAAGTAATTAATGTAAATAACAGTGTAAATGTGGCAAGAGTAGCGCAGAGCTGCAGTAATCGCTCACCTCTAGCCACACTCTTAAATTCAAAGTGTGTATCAGAACAATCACAAGGAAATCAAATGGCACATAAAGAAGTGTACCCGTGGTTATAAATTTTAAAATGGTGTTTTATACTTCAAAAATAAAATATCATTTCAAATCTAAATCTAAATAAGGATCAAACCATTTCAATATATCAAAATATCATATTCTTTCAAAATCCCATTTTCAAATCACTATTTGAATGCAAATTCAACTATTCAAATTTAATTACCTTTTAAAAATGGTTTATATTATAATAAAAAATAATCCATTTAAACCATTTAAAAGTGAAGTTGTTATACTTTCAAATAATTAAATCCAAATTTTCCAATAATTCATTTATTAAATTCCAACTTATTTTCTTTAACTTAAATCCTCATTTTACACCAAATCTCAAATTCCAAGTTAGGTTATATTTCAAGTTACACTCTTAAGCATACATTTATTTAACATTTTATATTCACAGAAAAATCAATAACACTTTAATAAATCATTTTAAATTCAAATTTAAATCAAAATATCATAATTTACATTTTAAAATACTTAAAACTATCCAGAAAAGTATATAAAATAACCACGGGTCGGTATAAAATTTTCTAGCCTAAATCAAGTGATACGTATAATATATCATTTCAACCCGTAATTTACAATGAAAAATCCGGGTTCTGTTATTTCAAACCCGCAAATCCTAAGTTAAATAAAATAAAAAAATAAAAAAATCGCTCAGGCCTATCATTTCAGCTTATAACGATTTTTCCCAATTCTAAAGTCCGTTCGGGTAATGTATCAATTCAACCCATAGTGATTCTATTCTACAGGAAACTTGTGGTATGATAAACAGAAATGAATAAACAGCATGACAGCATATAACATAGCAGATGATGTGACAAGTTTATAACAGGGTTTAACATCATATAATTCATATCACAGGCAGGTATAACATGATATAACAATTCTACAAATTCACTCGCTATCAATTTACAATTCTATATGTATGAATGTCAAGCGTGAATACTCACCTTTTTCAACGCTAGAGATTGATTCAAAATAAAAATACCTACACACCGTAGAGCACGGGGAGGCACGATAAGATTTGAGATGAGGTAACAACCAGATTTAGATCTTGTAATTAAAATAAATAAAGAAATATAAATATATACTCAACAAAAATTAGATTGAAACAAATAGGAAACTAAGATAAATAAATAACAAGATAGCTTGACCATGCTTTAACCACTCAAGTGCTCGGCCTAGGGGAACCATATGCTCGGCCATTGTAGTGTAAAGGCTCATGTATGGGTCCATATAGCACGGCTAGCTAGGAATTGGAAGGGTAGGAGTTACAACATGAAGAATACAAAGGGGCAAGGCTACTAGGTGGAGTTTTGGTGCATGTAGGCTCGGCCTACACTATATTGGGCTCGGCCATGATCAGGTCGGAGGTGTGGGGTGATGGATAGGTGGTGCGGTCAAAGGAAAGGGTGGTGGTGAGGTGATAGGGCAAGCAAACATGAAGGGGTTTGGCAAATGGATGGTTTTTTCATGGTTAACATGCTTTGGATGTGGAGTTTTGGCCTACGTGCTCACCGCTGGCTTTGGGTGGATGATGTGGTGGTGTAGGCCGTGGATGGGAAGGTGGAGGAGGAAGGTGGCGACTAGAGGAGGGGTGAGGCCGAACTATGCAAGGCAAACCCAAAAGAAAAAAGAGAAAAATGAAAAAGAGGGGAAGATAGAAAAAAAGAAAATAAAAAGATAGGCAACCATTACTTACAGAAAGATCTTCATGTGAAAAATGCAGAGAAAGAGATGAGAATACAATAGGTGGCTAGGGTTTATTTTTCTTTTTGGAATGCACGGCTACTGATTTGAACGGCTATGGTATGGAATCAAAAAGATGGGTAATATAAAGGCAGGAAATGAAAATGAAATGTAAGCCCAAACTAAAATCAAAGTAACGTATCTTAAATTAATTTGTTTCCTATTCATTTAATAAAATATATGCCAAAGAAACAAATTCAATAAATAACGTACCGTTTATATAAACACCAAAGAAATAAATAAGAAAACGAATGTAGAAACATATAAAATAAAACGTATAAATTAATTGTTATTTACAACTTTGTTTATTACTTAATTTATAAAATTGATTTGTTACTTATCCATTTAATAAAATGTATGTCAAAGAAACAATTCAATAAATAACATACCGTTTATATATAAACACCATAGAAAATAACTAAGAAAACGGATATAAAACGTATAAATAAATTGCTATTTACAACTTTGTTTATTACTTGATTTACAAAATTGATTTGTTACTTATCCATTTAATAAAATATATGTCAAAGAAACAATTCAATAAATAACATACCGTTTATATATAAACACCATAGAAAATAACTAAGAAAACAGATATAAAACGTATAAACAAATTGCTATTTACAACTTTGTTTATTACTTAATTTACAAAATTGATTTGTTACTTATCCATTTAATAAAATTACAACTGTACTTTAAAAATGTTTTAAAAGTAAAATATATGCATAACATATCATTTTACACAAATTAGAACATGATTTTGCAAACAAAAATATTATTTATATAAATTAAAATAAACAAATTTGTTAAATAAAACAATTTACACACAATATTGTAAAAAACATAACTTTCACAATATTAATCCGATTTCAACGAAATGAAAAGCAGTATTCTTGAAATTAAATCTATTTTCATAACAAAAGATAAAATTCAAATATTTAAGTTTTAAATTTAAAAGTCAAAGTTTGACCATTTTGACCAAAATCCACTTTTTTTAAAGGGTCTTTGCACCGAAGGTCCCTATTTTCGATGTTGTTGTAAGAAAAGTCCATATGATAATAAGTATATAAATTAAGTCCCTGTTTTTTGTAAATCAGAAAGCGCAGACTATCTTGCGCTTTTCTTATAAAAGTGCAAATTAACTTGCGCTTTTCGTAAATTTAATTTTTTTTGAAAATTTCAAAATTTTTAAAAAATTTCAAAATGAAAAAACGCAAACTAGCTTGCGCTTTTCTGATAAAAGTTGCAAGTTGGCCTGCATTTTCTGTCAGAAAAGTGCAAAACACCTTGCGTTTTCTATTTTTCAAAAAAATAGGGACTAAATTTACATACTTATATATACAGAGACTTTTCTTATAACAACATCAAAAATAGGGACGTGTAACTCGTTTCTTGTTTTTTAAATATTCCATTTATTCAGGTTTGGAATTATAATTCACACAAAAATCAAAATTTATATTGAAAATAACAAAATTTATTCATTTTAATAAATAAAATAATTTTTTTAAATCAGGAATTTCAGTTAAAATAATTAAAATACAAAATTAAAATAATCACAAAATACATGATTGTTACATATAACTAGCATTCTGTACCCCGACCTAAAAATATGTTATTCACCCGAATTTCAAAGTTTGTCACTTTCTAGTTACCCCGATTATATAATTACATGTAGGAGACAACCATTAATATAGCTAATATATATATATGTGTGTAGACACACACATACACAAATATACATATACATATATACACATACACACACATATACATGGAAAATCTATTGGGATACAATATATCTCAGACATTGGATTGCTCCCTAATTTCAACAATAATTTTTTAGCTAAAGGACAATTCTAATTATAATTAGCATTCTATGTAGTGTAAAAATTAAATATAATGCTAGTTATAGCTTGTATTCTGTCATTCAACCCAAATGAAACTTTGTGTTATTCAACCTAAAGTTTTTCTTCCTCCTTAATTCCCTCAATTATATAATTGCATGTAGGAGACCGCGGTTGATATAGCTAACACACACAACCGACTTTATCAAGGGACTTCATTTTTGGACTCGGTGGAGGGGAGCAAAATTTAGGAAAATCCACCTAGTAGAAAAACTGTTATGGGGGCTTCATCCAAATAAAACGTTACAATTTTACCCATGTGCAAACAAATTTCGACAACCCACCGAAAAATGAGAAAAAAAATTGAGGATAGTTACATATTTGTATTTTTCTGTTAAGAATGAAAGAGGGCAAAAGGGTGGGGGGCGCGATTTTATTTACATCGCCTGACAATTCTTTAGAAAATAAAAAAACAAACCCTACTTGTCCGGTTTTGGAGTCCATTTAATTTTGTATACATGAAAACATATAAGAACATTAATTCCAATATTTTACACTGTCATCTACGTATGATTGCTTCCGAATGTGAGCTTACACACTAGTTTAGCATATAAGAACATTAATTCCATAACAATGCTTAGACACTAAAAGAAAATATGAAATTATTCTTTTTGGTCATTGTTGTGCATTCAGATTGTGACTAATAATGAAAATATCATCCAAGCCAAATAACTTGAATCCCAAGTCAAATAAGAGATCAATGCACACAGATTGATGTACAAAAGATGGACGTGGATTTGTTAGCTTACAGAATATTTTTTATTTTTACCATCTAGCACAATTAACACAACCGCATTGGATCATTTAAAATATCACCTTCTAAAGGTTGGCAAATCATGTTGTTCTAAATAACCCAAGTGATCTACAAGATATGTACCATATCAATTTAATTTTCTCCAAAAATGCAACGTCCAACATTATCCAAGGACAAACGCATAAATGCATACAAAAATAGCACTTGCATTAATGCATACAAAAATGTTCTTATCATAAATTACTCCCCAAAAAAAATGATTTAACAAGGACTTTTATTGCTTTCCATAGGCTTTCAGATTAAGTGTCCGAATTGACAGCATAACCACATCCTAAAACGTCTAGTATCAGGCAGTATTAAACAGATGAGCTTTCACTCTGTAACCATGCTCCATCGATTTTGTCAATTATATTATTAGCTTTTTCAGCTTCAGGTCTTTGAATTCCTGAACATGTATTATAGTGAGAAATAAGCGTAAGCAAAATATGAACAAAACAACACTGCTCTCAGGAAAAAAAAAAAATCTATCGCTAGGGTTTATTGTAGTCAATGGCTTTTAGATTCAGCCTTCAAGGGGATTATTCAAATAAAATCATCATTATATGGTAATAGGTACAAAACAACACTGCTTTCAGATACTGGCTTAAAATTGATCGAGTATTCTGTATTCCGGTGCCTACACAAAATGGGTGCCTTTTGGGTGTGAATCATCATGCACGCATTTTAAAATCTTCAAATTCATGCAAGTTGAAGCTTTATAGATAGTAAACAAAATCGATTAACAAGATTTCAGTCATCGTCATAATAATATTATAAAAGTGAGAATATAAAACAAATTTTCATCATGCAAAAACAGATTCATTAAGCATGTTAATTCTGAAAGCTTTGTATATTTGTAGATAAAATGCATATGCCAGAAATGTCGCAGATTAAATTTAACAAAATATTAAGAATTGCTGATATTTTATTGATACGTTTTACTATATAGACAAAACATAAGATATAAGCTCGTACTATAAAAATAAAAAATAAAGGAAAACAATTCATTTGATACAAAATATAGGGACAGATGACCTCACAACTAAGTGTAAACCAAACAAAAAAGTTGAGCTAAAATATTGAAAATTTGAAAATAGGTGCAAGGGACTTCACAAAAATCATATGTTTATTATCAAATGCTAAAATTTATATCCAAATTGGTGCAAACACAGAATCTGATAAACTATCTTTGTAATTCTTAAACAAAAACCCGTGTGAGAATAGCATTCTTGTATTTTTTTATCCACCTTCAAAAGTCAAATAACAAATTTACCTGCTGAAGATACCATAGCTCTTTGTTGGTGAACTAGAATTTTTATTTTCATCTGCGGTAGATTTCCCTGCCATGGATGGTGGTGCATTGAATTTCCCAATGTTTAGCGTCGAAGGGCTCGGGTCATGAGGTTTAATTATTGGACTTGCTGGATATTTGTCGTTATGACCACCAGAAACGGGAGGTTTTGATCTAATTTCATTAACAAATGCATTAGACCTTGGAGAACTAAAATTTCCATTACTAGAACCGTTGTGTTGCCTCTGCTTTGGATCAAACTGAACGTGGGCGTCTCTTTCATTAAATTGCCTTCGCCTTGGATCATATTGTGTATGACCATCAGTTCCATTTCTAATATCTGGTCTTTGCCTAGGATCAATCTGCGGATGACCATCCTTTTCTGGTCTATTAAGTTGATATCTATTTGGTTGATTTTGTTTTGCATATCGGTTTTCATTCAAAGAAGGATCAATCTTCACTTCTGGACTGCTTGCTTTTGCATTTCTGTTTTCAGCATACAAAGGTTCGGTGTTTGATTTAGAAATAGAAGGCTTTTGGTTGTTCACAATTTTCTTGATATCCACACGATCATTTTCTGAATCAGACTCCTCGATTTCCCATTCTTCTGGTTGATCTTTATTGTCAACTGCTACAGGTTTATTAGGACCAGAACTCTGAATATTTGTCAAAACTTCTAGAGGTTTGACTCCTTTCTTCCCTGATTTTTTAGTTTCGAATTTGCTGTGTCTCACTATTATATATGCTTGTTTTGTTCCTACAACATGTGGACCACTTTCAACAATAGCAACATCATCAATCTGTTTGATGAATGGCTATTTTAGAATGGTATTTGTACAATAGAGTAACACATTATTTGGAATATAGTTGAAAACAATGTTTCAGAAGTTAACTGCAAACGTTTTTGTTAAAAAGTATCATCTTTTGAAATGCAGTAGCATTTGAATCGATAAATCAAAATTTTAGAAGGATGTCAAAGAGTCGTTTTTGAAAACGATGTGCTATGAAAACCCCCATCACTGTTGACCGTAGTCTTCAATACACACACCCGCACACGAATTTAAATATAGAAGAGTTTGTTAACCTAATCAAAATAGAACATTATAACTAGAAATATTTGGCTTCCATTTGTTTCAATAAGATTTAACGATGATAACAAAATTCCAAATTAAATACATTCCTAAGTTCAGAGACAAACATGTTGAATGTTATTGTTATATTGTTTCTATTATAATTTGAATTGTATACTGAAAGGCATCTTGTAACCTAGTTACAATAACGATATTTCATAAATATCAACATTTGCTATGTGCATATTGAAAACGGCTTTTTTTTAGGCATGCCCACTAGAATGTTATAAAATATTAAAAATAAAACACTAATAACAGAAATTAGCTCACCAAAGATAAGAGATGGGTTAGAGTTCCTAATAAAGCTTCTTGTTTTAGTTTCTTCTTTGCCCAATATTCTTCTGTTTCAATTGCGGAAAGATCTTTATTTTCATCATCGTTTTCTAATAGATCCTCCTCCTTGCCGCTTTTTCTTGCTGATGATTTTTCTTTTGCTTTTGCCTTTGGCAAAAAATCATCCTTCGACGTTCTGACTTCTTTACCTACAGGCAGAGCCGTACACTGCATTTAATGTAGCACAATGAAACACTTCTTAGTAATGTAGTTGTTGAATGGAGTTCAGATTTGGATAAAAGAGTCTGCTCGTTAGCCAAAGTCGTAAAATACAGTAGGGAATGCAAGTTATTATCTTTCTCAACAAGGATGTCACGTTATATACAAATATCACATCCAGATACGCAGATGTTGGATTTTGAAGATGTGGAAAATCTAGTAATTGTGATAATTAGTTTAAAGAAACACAGAGTCCAAAAAATTAGACTGAAAACAGAGGGACTGGGCCTATCCAGGGAAAAAGATAGGTACCTCCACCAATTTGTACACTTAATAATCAACATATCAATGTGCATACCATTCAAGAAAACGATGCGAAGCAGTTAAATCACACACACACACCCCCCCTCCCTCACTCTCTCTCCCCCTCCCCAACCCCTCCCTCCCCCCTCCCTCTCTGTCTCTCTCTCTCTCTCTCTCTCTCTGCCTCTCTCTCTCTGTGTTGTGAATAAGTTAGAATATCCAATATATGCCAGATCATTTTTTTTCCCCTCGTTATTACCAATTTATCGGTACCAAGTGGAAAATAGATAAGATGCTAATAGTTACACTAGATCAACTTAGTTTTTACATTGAACAACAATACACCACGTAATCCAAGTGCAATTGCATTTTGCCTGTGAGAAGTTCATTTTATTATAAAGTACCCATTATACTAGATATTTTATTGACTTCTGTATGTATGAGAGTTAACATACAAATTCTACCTAAACAAAGATAGCAATTTGAGGAAAAAAAATCAGGAAAGAAATAGATGAACCTTCACTCTATAACCACGCTCCATCAATCTGATAATTGTTTCAGCTTTCATCTTCAGATCCTTCAATTCCTGAATGAAACATGTAAAAACAGTTAGAAATAAGTGTACTAAAATCATGAAATTCACTGTGGCAGGAAAGATCAACAGGTTCATGTTCGCAAAAAAGAAGCTGTCAAACCCACCAGGAGTTGAGCAAACTCTAGAACGTTACTGAAGTCCTCAACTGATAAACAAATACTTGAACAAAATAGAAAACGGCTTTCACTTTAAGGGATTATTAAATAAAATCTCAGTTATATAGGAATAAGTGGTGATAGGTGGATAAAATATTTTACTGGCTATAAAACAGCACAGTCTTCAGAAATAAACTGACAGACGGTAGGTCTAGCATGGCCAAATATAGTACAATTTCTGCTCATATAAAATTGTGCAGATACGTGCTTCATGCCCGTACATCTTTAAAACTTCAAATTCATATAAGTTATATAAATACTAAGAAAAATTGGATGACAATATTTCATCACAAACCGTAAATTTAGTATAAAATTAGTAAAAGTACAAAACGATTTTCATGATAGAGTGTTTCTGAAAAAAAAACGAGGGTATATAGACATTGTTTCCCTCGGATCTAACATGATACCAGATAAAATAGTTGCAGCCTTATAACATGCAAAAAGATGGTCTGATACGAGAACTTACGGTCTTTCCATTAACACGAACTTCTTTATTCTCTCCAATTCGCAGGGCCTGCACAGCATGTAAAAATTATATTGATAACCGGATGGTCCATGAAGAGCATCAATGAAACTAGATTTATATAATCAATTGGTAACATATCAAACAGAGCAATAAGTTAATCGGTAAAACTAAAATGCACAATAGATACAGCAACAATGCATATATTTAAAATATTATTTGTTAAGATCATGTGAACTTTTACACAACATATGTCTCGGTACCATATATCTCAAACCGCATCAGTCATATTAGGCACAAATCTTTGTGAGAATCGAGCAGTATATGTGACTCGTCTGAATTGCAAATTGATCTCTTTCTACAAATGGGGAAAAAAAATTCCAACATGTCAAGGACCAGTAGTAAATTGGTAAGGCAATACTGTGAGGAATGTGAATCTAGAAGTCAAGGGTATGAATCCTTGGACACCAATTACCATTTGTTTGAAAACAATTCCACTACTGATATGGAAAGAATATTCAAATCAAATGAAATTAGAATCACATTTATTGGTCAAGGAGATCAACTTCATCCCTTGTTCACACACAGAAGTCGTGAGATTCCAAGTTTTAGCCAAAACAGTAGGTAGCTACTACCTAATGAACATTCATATACATGGCATGCTTTGTTATATATTAGCTTCCTCCAACAACATTTAAAGATAACTAGTCACCTCCCAGTCTTCTGATATTTACGAATAAAAATGCAAGCACAGGTAACGATTATCAATTGAAAGGCATGGGCATTATATATGTGATGTCCTATGATAACTATGCAACAATATGGTGATAAGAGAGGGTTACCTTGTTCTTTGTACGTTCCTTCTCCTTTGTTACTTGTTTAAACTTCTCCTTGTGAAAATCCATGATCTTGCAAACCGGTGGATCTCGTTGGACCTATCAACACATTTTTCAACAAAAGCAGGACATCTTATGCTTCACAAATGTCAACAACTATAATGTGCAGCAAGTAAAATGAAATTGATTTCCCAGAACACACTGGCGTGCAGCAGTAAGAACAAAATGCCATGTGACCACAACATTGTGAGGGTATAGATCAAGCAACATGTGAGAAAAGCAACGGCTCCTAATCCTTAACATTAAAATAAGTTCTCACTTGCATATTAGGGAGAACAAGTCAACAATTATTGAATTAGACTCATGATATTTTTGCGGACACAGAGAATGGGCATTCACCAAAGGATGATGTGAAAGCTTGTCAGTTAACAAAAGAAAGCTACAAACTGTTGCAAGTATTATTTAGTGAAAGGTTAATGGAAGTGAATAACATTCATTAGTGTAAGAGGAATCCAACAAATCAAAACATCACTGCACAGACACGCACTAGATCGAAAGATAAGCTTAACACCACATAAGCAGCAGCAAAATCAGCAAAGACGATGATGCTATAATGCAACGATTATGATGAACACAAGTTTAAGAAAACGGTGGTGATCAAACAAATATAATAGGTAGCTATCATGATAACGGTGACAAAAAATGGACTATGAACTCCCAAGCAACCTCTTGGTAACTTAGCATCATAGTCATGTAGGCTACGAAACAGCAGTTGGCGACTGCAACGTCATATGATGATGGTTCAAGAAAGTCCATCGCAATTTGACCAGTATATGAATAATCTAAGTAGCATCAAACAAAATGTTTGATTTCCAAATAAAATAGCAGATTTAACATGAAAGTTAAATAACTAACAAAATTATGTAACTGTGTGTTAGAGAATTTTTTATGCTTCTGTTCATATACTGTCAGGCTCAAAACATCGACTAACGAAACTAGGAGTTAATCTAATCTCAAGTGAATCAAGATAAAACAGTCCACTAGTTATTCAACGTCATTATCACGGTTGCTGTCAATTGGTAAACAAACTCTTTCTCCATTTGAAAACCAATGAGTGCAACATCCTTCTTAGTCCTGAAAAGAAATTGGAATTTGCATGCAATCTTGCATTTTATAGTTCAAATATAGAACGTTTCAAAATATATGTTATCAGCAGTACACATATTGATGGTGGTGACGTTGAGAGTAAAATTGGATATGAGAGAAATAGTATAGGAGTAATGGTAAAAATTTGATGTTTTTTGTTTTTTTTCCTGAAAGTTTGTTATTTTTGTTAATTGTCAAAAAATTATATCCTTCTATTGAAATATGTAAAAACATTTAAGGTTGATAAATATTAAAATTTTGAAAGAAAAATTACTTTTTTCTTAATGTTGCACATATTCGCCCTTTAATATTCATAACAATATGCAAAAGCAACACCCAAAATAAAAATCAAGGATGGTGTTTCCAATGCAAGCTAATTTCATGTCAGATAATATCTTATCTCTGTCTAATCTGCACTGCATCCAACTCAGCAAAAGATGCTAAATCATGCAGTGATGATCCTGCATAATATTTTTGATATGGATACTTATACGAAATATTTGGGGTGGTTTTCTGGATGCTTTTACAATGCCTACGGACTTAAAAATTGGCTATGAAAAACAAGATAACTTTAAAATATGTCAGACGTAGAATTCTTGAAAGGCAGCTATCGAAAATGTTCGATTAATGGAATAATAGGTATTTTTGCATGTTGGAAAATAGTAATAAATATAGGATGTATTACCAATGCTAACTGATATCATGTCAAACGATATATGATCTTCGTCTAATCTACATGGCCACCGACTCGGCAAAAGATGCTAACTCATGAAATACTGATCCTAAGCATAATACTTTTGGTACTTTTGGGATGGAAACTAAACGACCATGAGCCTAATATCACCAAGGCTAAGCATTTGAAGTGGTTTAATGAGTGCTTTCACAATGTCCATAGATGTACAAACACGTAAAACCAAGATAACAAGGTAATTAATAAAACTGAAGATGCTTGCCATGGAGAGGGATGATAACTCAGCTAAAGATGCTAACTCATGAAATACTGATCCTAAGCATAATACTTTTGGGATGGAAACTAAATGACCATGAGCCTAATATCACCAAGGCTAAGTATTTGAAGTGGTTTAATGAGTGCTTTCACAATGTCCATAGATGTACAAGTACGTAAAACCAAGATAACAAGGTAATTAATAAAACTGAAGATGCTTGCCATGGAGAGGGATGCTTTATCATATTTATGAAGGGCTCACGTATTATGTTGTCTGATATGAATGACGAGGGAAGATAACGAATATATTGCTTAGCTTAAGTGTGTCACGGTTAGTTGTTTCTTCTAAAATATAATATTGATTTGTGTACATGGTTCTATAGAACTTTGTTTTTAAATTTCAAAACAATATTAAAAGTTGAATAAAATATAAAAACGAAGAAAACGGTAAATCTACAAAAATAGGCAGTATACACTATTTAGTTCAAATTTTTAAATGCAAGTATAAAATAGTACCACGTATCATAATTACACTGTTTAATGGAAGCTTTTCTATTGAGTAAAGCAAATAACAAATTCGTGTGTGTATATATATACATATACATATATATACATACATACATATATATATATATATATATATAGGGACAGCTATCTGAACACAAAAGTAGACGCAATTGGATGACTCAAGAGATCTGAACTGTTAAATCTTTTTGTTTTATACGAAAGATGGAATTCGGGGGGGGGGGGGGGGGGCAATCCAATGGTGGAGATCCATTGTGTCACAAATTGTGTTTATATTTTGTGTCACAATAGTATTAACATAACAAGTTAAATCAATATTGTATTCCTCGGTTAATTTGTTTAATATGTACATAAAAATTACCATACTAAAGTGTGACTACATTTAAACTCAAAATGTATGTGTGTTAAAGACATTGAAATCATATCACATAAGCAACAACACAAAAATGTGTTTTTACATCTTCCAATCAGTGAAACATGCATGCACACGCACGCACACACGTGCGCGCGTACTATACCTAAAAAATACAAATCTATTTGTTAATTTGTATGTAATGAATAATTCATGTAATGCACAAAAGTTCAAAACAAAATTAAATATTGCATAAAACATTTATTTCAATGAAGATAAGTTTGTCAATGGATACATGAATCCTTCTGTATCTCAAAAACGAATAAATATCGTATATACGGAAAAACGAATGCGGATATGAATGTGTCCATATGCAAAAATTATCCATCCGGTTTATGGATACATGAATCCTTCTGTATCTCAAAAACGAATAAATATCGTATATACGGAAAAACGAATGCGGATATGAATGTGTCCATATGCAAAAATTATCCATCCGGTTTTTCTTCAAGATAATAATTTATATTATACGTATTTTAATTTGAGGAATGATATTTATTTTTTTAGTAAGACCATTGATTATGTCTGCATATTTAATGCATATTCACTAAAAACTATTTTTTATCATCATTTTTTTTTTGCGCTTTTATAATCAATCGTTGGTGGATAAGATAACATATGATATTCATACAAATCAGCGAATGCTGATATACGATATCCAAAAATGATAGTAGATGTGAATACACTATTGGCCTCTGAAAGTACATGTTGACATGCCTAAATGAAAAGCTACCAAATATTTCTTGCTTAGTCTCGAAAAATGCTGAAACATCTTTGAACATAGCATAACATATAAAGGAAGTTAGCAATGACATATAAAGGAAGCACCATTCAAAATCTCTGTTAACAATTGAAATAGAGCTTCAATTTTTTGATCTGATTGCGAAGTTCCAAAAATACTATCATTGTATATACATGACATCAAAAGTTTGAATCTCGCTAATGACAAAAATCAATCTCTATGTATATTTAGAAAGTTTGTAATACTGAAGTCATAGGCTCAAATATCGATGATGCCAATTTTAACATTTTTTTTTTTGTATTTTTAGTTTTTGTAATATTTTTCTATTCATGGTATCAATAAATCATTTTTAATTCTTTGTTTATTTAAAATTTGTGTCAAATGCACTCATTAGTTTGGTTTTTATACAATTTTAACTTGATCTACGAAAAAAATACAACTTTTTAATGTTTGAAAATTAAAGGCAATTTCATCCAATCATATATAAAATTGTCTTTAACAAACAATTGTTTTACGATATTTAAATTATTTATCATGAGATGGAGTCTTGGGGCGACGGTTAAATCACCAGCATGGTGATCTGGACGTCTAGGTTCGAATCCAGAACCAGCATTTTCGCATGCGAGGAAAATGCTGCATACATTATCGACTTCCCCAAAGTCCGCTATCGTGTGGGAGCCTCGTGCATTGGGTTCAACCTATTCAAATTATTTATCATGCTTAAAAGCTACATTTATAAGAAATAGATTATATATTTATACTTCAACATTTTTTTAATCTAGAATTCAATTCAAATCATTTCTTGCTATATATTTTCTACAAATTATTTATTAAATTGAAAACTAGCCAACACGACGTGCATAAGTTTGACTGTTTTTATTAAGTATGTATTTGTTTTCTTATCAAAAATTATGTAAACTTTTTTGTAGCATGTGCTAAAGTAATCACGACATAATAGAAAATACTGACATAACTTTCAATCTTATTCATAAACAATTCCAATTAAATCAGTTTTCGTTTAACAATTAATACACAATGATAAACTATGAAGTTGTGTCTAATTAATTGAACAATAGTCTAAATTTAATAATTTGACTAGCATTGTGAGTTATGATGAAGCATTTTGATAATATTTCCAATTACGGTATATATAATCTTTTTGCAATAAACATCAGTGTCAAATCCAAAAAAGGAAGGGGAGAAAACAATTGTTGTAGCAATATTTAATATGTGTTGAATCGCTGTATTATTCTTATATATTAACCTTCTCAACAAGCTTAACACATACTAAAATGATATATAATGTCAGCAATTGATATGTAAACTTTCGAATTTCAAATTGTGAATTGTCTTTCAAATTGTATGCTTTTGTCTTTCACTCGCGGATGATGTGCTATTTGTAATAATTATTATGTCTCACACGCCAAGGATGTTTCATTTTGTACTATGTATATGTCTCTCATGCGGAGCGCCTTCCATTTGTGTGAATTATTCCGTGTTGTGTGCATGGAACACGTGCTCTGTGTATTAATTATTTCACCTTGCACACGCAAAGAGCGTGTCGTTAGATCTTGTGGTCATAATTTGTTTGGCCCTCCTCGAATCGTGATCACAAAATGGTTATAATTTCTTGATTGACCTCTTTAATTCTAGAAATATGTTATGGTTGCACTTAATAAGTTGTATTAAAAGGTAACTAAAAATTATGGTTAATCAAAATTATGTTTCGATATAACTCATTGAAGCAAAATGGACTAAAACTTATTCATTAGCAATAAGATAATTTGCAAGCTGCAGCTTAAGAACTTCAGCTACGGCTTTAGTGAAACTTGGTGTTTCTGGAGTAGTACACTCAAACCATTGTATTCAAAACGTAATGCAAGTAAATGTTTCCAATAAAAGCGGACAATCATTGAGAGAAGTGAAAAAGCGCGCGCACACACACACAAAACTTACGATGAGAGTTTATCATGCACTAGAATACACTTCAAAAGAGGTAGCCAAAATGCTCTTTAAAAACTATATTTTAAACTTAGCAATCAAAAAATTGCTTTAAGAGCTACAATGATCAAACTAGATTTCATAATTAAGCAGCAGCAAAATAAAACAAAAAAATGGTATACCATGCTATGGAGATACTCTGAAGCTCTAGTAAGTATCAATAAGAAGTTGAGTAGAAATTTTACCTCAACTAAGTCAAGATTGAGCCTTTTTGCCTTTTCAAGAGCTTCCCACCTTGTCACAATGCTATGCCCTGAAAACTAAACTTAATAAGCAACTGAAATAAGCAACTGAAATGTTCAGTCACTGACTATACTTCAGGGTGTTTGAATTACCAATTATCTTGGCATCTTTTTGCAACAAAACTTTTCCGAAAACCTAGCTTTTGTTACTTTCAGTATATAAGGATGTTTCATTTTCCAATACATGAGGAAAAACAGTATAATCCAAACACCCACTACTATTACTGCTACTGCTACTACAATTATGTGCTTATGAACTAAAGGTACAACATGATTCGTTCATCAACCAGGTATGAAAAGTATACTGAAAATGGTAAAAAGGACGATCATTAATAAAAACTACAGTACCCAATATTAAAACTTGCACAAATTAAACTCAGACCTTCATCGGTAACAAGACGAAGGCGTTGAGCGGTGATAGCTTCATTAAGTCTTGGGCCGTGTTGCTCCTCTTGTTCTTGCTTTGCTTTAATCTAAAATAAAAGGCAAGAAAAAAAATTGGACATGTTGGAATTAAAACAAAACAATTTCTTTTATAGAAAATACGATGATTGGTCATACATAAGCAGGAACAGCAAAAGATCTGGTGGGAAGCAAAGGGAAACTTAGGCTCTGATAGTTGGGAATCAGCTGCTGGAGTCCTGTACGGCGAAGATGATGCCAAAGTGCCATGGATTCTGCTATTAACCAACCGGCAGGTTTTACTCTGTCCTTCAGACTTGGTTCCAACTAGTTTGTGGTTGCAAGATTTGGATTAAGTGGAGCGGCCTATGGCTACAATAAGATTAGGCCCGTTTCCGGACTCCGGGTTGCTCAAGGCAAGAGAAATTTTTATTGCCTTTCCAGAAAAATCAAAATTAGTACTTTTTTCCTAAGTTCACATAAACTAGTACAACTGCACAACGGTGGGAAAACCAACCGTTTAGTTTCATATAAAGTGGGAAAAATATTTATTGTTAATTTTTATTAATATACAATATAACACATATTGCCAATACATTGAACAAGAAAATTAACATATTATTAAAAACAGAAAATAAGAATATTACATAATCATGATGAAACTGTTTACTATTTTGCAAAATAAATACATATAAATTTTCTACAATTTTGTTGGAGTATGGCTATCAGAATAAATGGATATTTTATTAAATCTATTAAATGTCAAAAACAAATAATACTAGACAATACTGTAAGTTGGAGAATAAATATATCCATTTCCACAAAATGTCAATTTGTATTGCACAGTAATGGTTGATGAATTGGTTGAATCAAATCATGCACTTTGTACTATTCTCAAAAAAAAATTCAAATGGAAACCCAACTCATTGCCCTACAGTATCATCTTTCTACTAGGCTATGATTTCGTATAACGAAGCACATATATTATAGTCTTTGTCAATTTGTATCTGATAAATGTAATGTTTTGACTCCAATTCACTCTGAAGTCTGAACAGTACCATACTACACTACGTAACATAAAAGGACAGGAAGAGAGTTCATTGCAGCTAATTTTTTCGCTATAAAAAGTATGAAATATACTGACACCTATAATTCAGTGCATAAAAATGGAAGACACCAGTAAATTGAGTACATAACATGAATAGGAAATAGCTTTGCACATCAATCACTTAAGATCCTAGCAATAGTAATTAAGATTTTACAGCTAAACATTTCCTATCATCGTCCTTATTAATTTCTCCACTTATCTTGTCTGCCTATGCCTAACCAAAATGACTGCTCATTCAAATATTTATTCTTATATCCCCGCACTTAAGCTTTTACTTTTTTACCCTTCATTTTAAGCATGTAAATTTTGTCTAAATTTTGAAACCAAACATTAAATATAACTTGAAATTTTCTAAACACGATTACATTTGATCCATTAATAGTATTGTAAGATCAAAGAGCAATTTTTACTTATAAACTCTACGGTTCAAAGTACATTACCATGAAGGACAATTGCTTAGCTATTTTGATGTTAATCAAAGTAGAAAAGGAAAACCAGTGATTTGAAAAGGTTTAGCTAATTATTATTTTTTGCAAATGGAAGTGAAAAAGAAAAAGTATCACAAAAATAAGTAAACCACAAAAGATCACAAGCTAGTTATCTTTCTGGAAATGATAGCAAATATGTACATGCAATAACGAAGAATGTAATTGAATTTCTGGAGGAATGTTTTCCCTTATGATTAATTTTCTGAAACCTTTAGAATTCAGAAGTTTTACTTATATGAACTTTTTTTTATCCCTACTACCACTCATTTTATAGCATTATTGCTAGTGATTTTCCTTTGCCTTTTGTTTTATATCTCTTGTATCTCCTTTTGTTTCAATAATGTGCTTAACATTTTCAGGATCAGGCAATTGTCATCAAGGTGTAGGTCATTATATTCTTCTATATCAAACCATAGTGATTAAAAAGACTCTTTTTTCTTTCAGTGTCCTTTTAACAGCTCAAAAGACCTCATCAAACCTACAGGCATGCACATTTCTAATTAAACCACACATGCAGCAACATTGCTATAAAACTACAAAGAGAGCAAAGAAATGTTTACAAAATCAAATTCCATTTTTTTTGAAATGTCATGTAAGACAATATAATTGAATTCCACCATTTTCTACTATTATTTCATTTTGCCCTACTACAGTTTCGGATGTAACAAATCTCTGCTTGCCACCGGAGATAATAATTTTTGATAGCAACCAAAGTACAAATCAGTTCAGAAATTGAAATCTCAACGTAATAAATAAAATATAAATAATAGATTGAAGGCGGTACCTTTTCTTCAAAAGGCGACAGCAAAAAGATTGTAAACAAAGAGCAAGCCAGAGAAATTCAGGTTTGAGGAAGAGCAGTGGGTGGTGGTGGCAAGTTTGGCGATTGATTATTGTCGGTTGTAGCTGATGGTAGAATGCCAAGGATTATTTCGATAGGAGATTAGGGTTTTTTCCTGCGAATTGCTGCATACGTCTGAGTTGGAATTATTCAAAGTATGAGAATAGGCGAGGAAATAGGAATAGATAGAAACTGGGAAGGGAATCGGAGGATGGGGGCATAACAGAGAAAAAAGTTTACTGTTTATGTAAAAATTCGTTATTTTACAAGCTGAAACCAACTTTTACAGCATTAAAGATACTGACAAATTTTACACGGTTAGGAGCAAAATCGAACAGATCAAAAAAAGACAGAAAAATGGATTCGGAGACTCAAAAAACATCGCGAAATGGCAAAAAGAGAAGTATAAAAGAGATGAACAAAGTTGGATAAAGTTTTGTGACTCGACCCCCACATTTAACTCGGCACCGAGTTGAGAAATGACAAGTGATCAAGTAACAAGAAAACTTAAAGAATGGAATGCAGAAAACGACGTTGCAACAATCTAAAGTCGAGTCGAGTCAAACCCGAGCCAAACCTTAACTTGGCCCGTGTCAACCTCAACTCGGTGTTGCGATGTACAATACGAGTCCGAGTTGTGGTGCATGGGTCGGTTTGGCTATGAGATTTTGACAGCGTCTTGCTGAAAATGGAGAATGTGTGCAGTATGAAGCTTATTTCGATGATTTTCGTACAAATAAGAGGAATCTGCATCGGAGAATGGACATCTTTTGTGATCCTTCTTTCTCAACTATTTTGAATCGCTTTATGACTGATAGCTAAGTTGAAAAATACCGAGTTGTAAATTATATTTGGTATGATTAAGTGGTTGTAGGCCGGAGCATTTGCCAAATTACTACAAAATTCGTGGGTATTTTCTCAACTATTGAATTGGGGGTGTGTAATTTTTGATCCAAACATTTTGGGGTTTTCACTGAGAACAACTTGAATTTGAGAGTTTGAAACTTGAATTGGAGAGGATGAAAAGATCATCAACCAAAAAAGCTATTGCTGAAGGAAGTCAGTAGGACATGGGACAGTCAGGAGGCATCCTCAAATTTGAATCCATGAATCTACGTGACTAGAAAAGATAAGAAAATGATGATGACAGAAATGCAAGATAGAATCATTACTCGACAATAGGAGAATGGAACAAAAAACAACCGACGGAGTAGTTAAAAACCAGAATCAGAGGCAGGAATGCGGGGTAAGTGTACTCGGACACGAAGTAGAACAAATTGGAGCAAACCATAAGCACATAGATTGGAATGGTAGAGAAGTTCATGGATCAGTTCAAGGTTCATATAATGTGACCGAAGAATATGATGTCACCTCTGAGTATAAAACGGAGGCCTGGTAAGACCTTGCAGAGCTACTTGACTTCAACGCAGCGGCCGCTACATTACTTTAGAGAAGGAAACCCGATTAGATCTTGTTGTTTTTTACCACCAAGTTGAAAGATACTTACGTCAGAATAATGTTGAAGCTACGAGTGTTGTTGTGGATGATGGAGGACCGTTCGAAACAAGATATGGAAAGGATGAAGGAAAATGAAAAGCCAATAATGACTTTGAAGGACCAAAGTGGATGAAGAGGGAGCCAAAGTTTTTCTCTTACGCTGAATTACGGAGACCCCGACGAGGATATACTTGAATACCGGGGTCGAATTTTCTAAAAAAACAGCCAAAAGAGAGACTACGAATTGGAAGAAAAGATCTGCAAAGTTTTGCGTATTCCATGAGCCGAATGGACATGAAACAAATGAGCATAGGCATCGGCGAGATTTGATTGAGAAGCAACCGGCTATAGTAGCATATCAGGAATCAACTTACTATAGCGTAAATGCAATGGTGCTGCAAGAGCGACCATCGTTCACAGTGGTTATATCTGGATGCGATGGTGGATCTGGATCGAGGATAACGATCTCATGATTGGGATGGATTGGAGGCAGGTTTGATTTTCGCTTTTTTTCTTTTGTTTTAAATGAACAATACATTGTTACTTCCAGGTAACTTACACGTATAAGGGATTGCGATCGATCCTAAGGCACACTTTGAGTTGAAAGTCTAAAATAATCTTTAATAGGACTAGATGTTTTGATGTTTGCTTGATGTGTTGATTTGAACTTTATGAATGAATGGTTATTAGATATTTGGACTTGGAAGTCATTTGAACATGATAACTAATATTGATATTATTATGAAATGCAAACGAAAATTGGTTATTCCATAATACTGATACATAAACTAATAGGACAAGGTTCTCGGCTAAAGAGAAGGTGCGATTAACCATGAAGTAATGGTTCTCATATCGGTGAGAGAGTGGATGGACTTATGCGGGATAGCAAGTTCCTTGACCAAAGAGTAAGAAGATGGATTTGCTCGGATATTGACTCTCTTTGTCGGAGAGTAAGCGGATTAGGCTCGATCTAGACATGTGATTATGTGATCCGGAGAGATCAAAAATTAAATTGGATATATGATCATATGATCCAAAGATATCAGAACTTAAGTTGGATATATGATTATGTGATCCAAGGAGATCAGAATTTAAATAGGATGTGTGATTATACGATCTGAAGAGATCGAAAACTAGACTTTGAAATTTAATCATCTCTTGATTTTAAAACGATTTGATAATAATTTATGGATTAATTCATTGCCTCAATTCGGTTGGATTACTTATGATGGGATATTGGACGGTACCAGACGACTCATAAATAACGCTCTAATCACTGGCAATGAACTTCTATGACTATCAACTCATGATTACTTGATATATGATATGATAATGAAAACCCAGAGGAATATGGAACGATGATATTGATTTATGATATGATAATTCTAAGGGAGCTTGGAATAATAATGATTTATGACTAATACTTAAGCAATAACTCGAGTCCTTGGCTATGACGGTTTAGAACGACCTTTGATTTACATGTGAATCTGAGGGAACTGAATGATTTACCGCGATTGATTCAATCGATAGTCGAAAAGCTCAACTACTGATGATTTACCAACTTCAATATTTATTCTTGAGCAAAGCACACCTTCTGTTCACAAGGTGTGTTTTGAGGGATAAAGTGTTGCCGACAAATTTCATACGGTCTCAAAACGGAATCGAACGATTGAACCGGATTAATGACTGATAGATGAATGGATTCAGAGACATGAAAAACATCGTGAGATGGCAAAAAAAGAAGTATAAAAGAGATAGACAAAGTTGGACAAAGTTTTGCGACTCACCCCACCTTCAACTCGACATCGAGTTAAGATAGGACAAGTGATGAAGTAGCGAGAAAACCTGAAGAATGGAATGAAAAAGATGGAAGTGCAATAATCTCAAGTCGGGCCCGAGTCAAGCTAGTGTCAAACCTTAACCCGGCTTATGTCAACCTCAACTCGGTACCGAGTTAAGGTTTACAGCTCAAGTCCGAGTTATGGTGCATGGGTCAGTTTGGCCATGAGATTTTGGAGGGTGTTATGTTAAATGTAGAGAAGGTGTGTGTTATTCCGCCTTTTGGCAAGGCCGTGACACCAAGGACTTAGCTGGAAACCAAAGACAGTCTGTCCCGAAGATCGGTTATACACAGGTTCACTATGAATACTGGCAAATTTGGTCCGAGTTCAGATCGAGCTACAATTAGCATGATACGAAAAACAAAGCTATGAAAGGCCACGTTCCAAATTTTAGGTCAATCGGAGTTCGTATGCTCAAGTTATGGATCAATCAAATTTCATAAGATGCACGTTTAATTCGTATCCATCCAGTTTGTATCCATCACCTTGCAACCAACCTATTCATATCTATTGGCCCACAAGCATCAGTTCATATCCATCCATCAAGGTCCTTCAGTTCGTATCCATCATCCATAAGCGGCGTGTTTCGTATGGATCACTCACTTGATCGATACGAAGAAGGCACAAAGCATTGATACGAAGAACACTCATCGGGACTGATATGAAGAAGAGTGGTCAAACAAAGGAAGTGGTCCATTGGAATTTGGATCTTCACGTGATTGTCGCTCCACATCATCAAAACACGGCCTATCGATACGAATTATCATCGATCCGAAGTTAATCGATACGAAGGTATCAATATGCACAGCTCAGCCAACCTACAAAGTGAATCTTGGATCGATCATAACTAAAAATATATAAGTCCAAATACTACCAAATTTTCATATGAGCTTTCTTACCACCTCAAGAATGTCTTTAATCGATCTTAACCCAAATGGGCACCATTTGGATCGATACGAACAAGTTGGGGATCGATCCCAATCGACCCTAAATAAACCCTAATCGTTCTAGTGGGCCCATCCACGTGTGAGAAGGAGTATCCCGAGTTCTGGGGCAGATATTTCAAACCTACACCTATAAATATACACTCCAATGCTAGCAAAAAAAGGATTTTTTGACTCTGCTACGCTGTTACTCTGTCGGATCTTCATTGTAACTTGAGTGCTAGAGTTATTCACTATTGTGATCCGTTAGCAATCATTAATAAACAACAAATCATTTAAAGTGGACGTAGGCTACATCGCTAAACCACTATAAATCTTTGTCTATTTTCATTTCTATTTGCTTTAATTGGCGTGGTTGTTAGATTAGCCTCTTTTTACATTTAAATTCTTCATTCTAATCTCTTCAAATACGTCCGAAGAGCATTGTGTCCAATTTTGGTACAATCGCATTAGTGCTTTCACTGAGAAAACCTTGTTTTCTCCTGCTCATTGGATCTACTACCATCGTTGGATTGTTAAAATCTAAGGAGGAGATCCAGATCTGTCATCCGGTACTTTCTTCCGTTCTACTTAGATTACTCCAGATCTAGGAAAGAGCTACATTCAACATATTCACTACCAAAACTGCTTCAACTGTTGCAGATCCAGAAGGAAGAGATAGGCAAAATCCCACGCAGCTGAATACTCAGGCCAAATATCTATAGGAGCTCCATATCCGCAAGGTCCTATCACTAGGAGGAGTTCCAAATCCTAATGCAAGAGCTAACTCAGAGCCGTCAACAGCTCACTCAGCAGATCCGTGCTAATACGAAGCTTGCAAACTAGCTGAGTGAGGAAAGACAAAGAAGATCTTGAAGGGATCGTGCTTCTTATTCATCAACCGAAAGCTCGGCTTCTTTTAATTCCAATCATAGGTCTACATGCCAACGGCTGGATGGAAACTATGCACAAGCCTCTGGGCATCGACGTGCTATGAATCTTGGGAAAGCTGGGGCTGGTCCTTCTATAGGACACCAAGTTGGAACCTCCTCCCAAGGAGGGGCACTTCCTTATCACACTATTGATGACCGTGTGGCTACTGCCACCATAGACTTGGAAGCTAAGATTCGGAACCAAGCAGATCCAACCCTTCGTCAACGTGTTTGTGATCTAGAACCCTATGTTCTTGAAGACCCAGAGTTAAGGAGCCGAGGAATGGACCGTCGATGGCTCCCGGACCATCCTTGCAATATGGAACCCGACCATGCCTTGGCTCCGAACATCCAAATGCTTGACATTCCAACCATGATTCACCAAATGATCCAAGAAAGTCAAAGTCTTACCAATGACAATTGGGGAATCTTCCGAAGTCATACTCCATTTACCAACGATATTCTTTATGTTGAGCCACCTCGCAGATTCAGGATGCCTACCTTGCCTGTGTATGAAGGAAGTTTAGATCCTAATCAACATATATCAAAGTATGAATGGCTCATGAACGTCGCTCGAGCTGACGATGCAGTTAAGTGCAGGAGTTTCCCCATTTCCTTAGGAGGTATTGCAACAATGTGGTTCACTCGTTTACCATCCAGATCTATTTCCAGTTTCGATCAGTTGGCTACGCAGTTTGTTGAATAATTCTGTATGCATGTTACAAGGCCAAAGGATGTCAACACCTTATCCAGCATTACCCAAGATCCAGGAGAGACACTCAGACGTTATGTGGAAAGGTTTCATGCTGCATGTGCTAAGGTCAGCAACCTAAATGACAATTCTATCTTAATGGCATTTACTAAAGGAATCGATCTTGATTCGGAGTTTGGCAATTGGTTCGTTGGGAAACCCTCCGCGTCGTTGGATCGTTTCTATGCTAAGGCAACCCAGTTTTTAAGGTGCGAAGATGCTAAACGATCTAGGAAGCAGGATGATGCAGGGCCTAATGTTGAAGGCATTTAGAGTAATGTTGCTGTGAAACAGACCCGTGAGAGTTCCAGTAAAGTGCAATTGAATATACAGAACAAGTAAGGTCAACAAAAAGGTAACGGAGGTTAAGGGAAGAAGCGAGACCCAAATCACGGACCGAGACCCAGGGCTCCCATGTTCGACCGATATACTCATTGAACACAACCTTTGAGAATGTTTATTTGTAGACTTGTAATATTGGACAATATAAGAAACTAGCTTTGAAACGATCATCCGAAAAGTAAATTCAAACTGAAAAGTTCTATAGATTCCAGGATTGCTATAGCCACAATACTAATGAGTTCCATCATTTATAAGACATGATTGAGAAGTTGATCAGAGAGGGGAAGTTGGAACAGTTTGTTCGGGAGCCACATGATGGAGGTGCGGGACCATCTAACCCGAATCAAGGTCAAGGTTAGACTAGGCTCGAGGGACCCGCACGTATAGGCGGGAGGTTGGTTAAATACAATTAGTGGTGGTCCTCATCTAACTAATCGAAGCTAGATGGAAATGGATTAGTATGCCAGTTCGATTAGGCATGCAGACTTCGAATGTTCTAGTAATGTTGACGACGGGGTTTCGACAAAACAATAAAAACGATGACATACGATATCTTTTTTCAAAACTAGGATGCTAATAAAGTCGGAGCCCCCACTATCGATTTGTTGGTTATATCAGCTCAAATAGGTCCAGCTTGGATGAAGAAGATCTTTCTAGATAGCGAAAGCTCCGTGAACATTCTTTTTAAGCGAGCTTATGACCAAATGAGAATGAAGGCAAAAGACCTAAAGCTGTGTCTATCTCGCATACATGGCTTTAATGGAAGTGCAACTATACGTACTGGGATGGTGGAGTTGCTAGTTGAGTTGGGGATCGAAAATCGCCGGAGAGTCCGGATGCTTTGAATTCAGAGTAGTGATTGCCCCATGGTTTTTAACTCTAAAGTTTCTCGCTGAAATAAGGTTGGAGTGGTTCATGGAGATCAGGCGGTTAGACGTGCCTGTCATGTTGCCGAGCCGTGGAAGGCGCAACGTACAAAGGGAATGGGCGTAGAGGAATCCCTCTGTGTCCGTTTCTCTGAGATTGACAGCCAATGCCTGAGCCTAGGCCGGCACCACAACTAGTTCCCAAAAGATCTTGATCCACGAGATAATGATAATGAAGAGGAAGTCAAAGAGAGTCAAGCTTCCCTGGTAGAGTTGACAATCGATGTTCTGATTGATGATAATGATGACTCCAAAATGATAAAGGTCGGATCTCAACTTAGCCACCAGATGAGAGAGGAATTGGTTGATTTTCTTTGAGCAAACCTTGACATTTTTGCTTGGACTCACTCGAACGTATATAGGATTTCGCCGAACATCGCGAGCCATGCATTGAATATTAACCAGCAGCATGTCCTGGTCAAACAAAAAAGGCGCGGTATGGATCCAGAGAGATCTACCGCCTTGAAGGAAGAGGTAAATAAAATCAAGTTGAATGGGTTTATTCATCATGCATTATACCCGAAGTGGGTATCCAACCCAGTACTTTTTCAGAAAATCAAACGGGAAATGGCGAACGTGTGTGGATTACTCAGATTTGAATAAAGCATGCCCCCAAAGACAGTTTCTCGCTTCCCAAAATCGATCAACTTATGGATTCAATGGCTGGACACGAGCTCTTATCTTTCATGGATGCATATTTCAGCTACAATCAAATACAGATGCACCTACTTGATCACGAACATACTAGATTCGTCACTGATCTGGGACTCTATTGCTACAAGGTGATGTCGTTCAGACTTAAGAACACTTGAGCACCTTATCAGAGGCTCGTCAACCGAATGTTCGCTAACCAGATCGGAAAGACAGTGGAGGTCTACGTGGACAATAAGCTTGTAAAGTCGCGACTGTCCGTCAACCATATCAGGGACATGGAAATGATGTTCAACATACTCCGACAGTATAAAATGAAGCTCAATCCATTGAAGTGCCATTTCAGAGTTGCATCGGGAAAGTTCCTTGGATTCATCATCAATGCTGGAGGAATCGAAGCCAATCCTGAGAGAATATGGGCGATTCGAAATCTCAAAACCCCTAAAACCTTATGTTATTCCTTAAGAAGGATGGTTTTGATGACCACAACCTTAGAATAGGATTATAAAATATAAATACTAACACTATAGTTTAGAAATATATTTATATGCAGGATTTAATCATGCAGGTACCAAGAATGAAGACTGTGCAGTATAGAGATTCAAGATATCAATATTGAAGACTCATGAGTATCAAGAATATCAAGATTATCAAGAGTCCAAGATTTCAAGTTTTAATTAGGAATTTTGTTAAGACTCCTAGAAAAGCACTGACATCTTAAAATCCAATTTATTCGTGGAATGGAATCCACTTCGAGCCCGTTAAAGGGATAGAACCCTAAGTAGGATGGAACCTACGAAAAATCTAGTTGAACATTGTTTTGTATCTGCTAACTTTTATTCAAAATGTTTTTACAAAATTATATCTTGTTTTCAAAATGTTTTCAAAACCTTCCTTTTAAAAGAATCAAAAACATCTATCCTGATTTTAAATACTTTTAGCCTCAAAATAATCTTTATTTTCAAAATCAAATTATCCTTAGTTTTAAAACTATCTTTAATAATAATATATTTAACTTTTAATATTTATACTTAGATTTAAATATAAAATTATAGTAAAATTATATATATTATTCTCTATATTTATTTATGTATTTTAACTATAATTAAGTATATGTTTGCGCCAAAATTGGTCACAAACCCCGATGAATGTGAAAGCACCAGTGTTGGAATATAAATCAGCAATATCCAAACACAAATCACAGATCTTAAGTAGCAAAATAATAAATGTAAACGAGAACACACGATTTATAGTGGTTCGGCTATCTCTGGCCTACGTCCACTTTAAAGGTTTTTCCTTTTATTGATGTTCTTCGCTGATTACAATCGATTACAGCGGATTACAATGAATTGTAGTTCTGAAATTCAAGTACAACGGTGGTTGTTGTGTGCAAAGTAGAGCCTTGGTGGAGTCTTGATGCTTCAGAGTCTTGATTTTTGCCCAAAGAGAATCCCATCCCTTTTCTGAATGACCTGGGGCTCTATTTATAGACGTAGGAGGCTGATATTTCTCCTAGAAATCAGGTAGACCACTTCCAGCACGTGAGGGGGCCCACATGGCCGATACCTGGAGATCCGGGCCCATATTGGGATCGATTCGACCCTAGGTTCGAATCGATCAAGAAATCGTCCAATCATGGTGAAATTTGGTGTGGACATTCTTCAACATGTAGATGAACTCCTGTAAAAATTTCATGCGATTTGGATCAGTGGATTGGAAGTTATGATCGGTTCGAAATTGGCGTGGTCTTCTTCGAATCGATCTGTTTGATTCGAGTACCTCGAATCGATCCAAGGGGTAACGTGGCGCGCCTTCTTCGGCTCGAGCCAAGCTTTTCGCCGAGTTGAACGAGTCGAGTCCGCGTTCTCTGCCGAGTTTGCTGGATGGCTTCGTGGTTGGATTCGAGGTTCATCTTCGAATCGATGGAATGTCGTTTGTTCGAATCGATCCAAACGCGTCACCTTGGATCGATTCGAAGTTGTCTTAACACGTTGGATTCGAAGATAGCATGGGGCGAGGTGACTTGGATGGATTCGAAGCAAGGCTCAGTCCATGGATTCGAAGTCAGGTCGTGGATGGATTCGGAGCAAGGCTATCTGGGGGTTTACTTGATGGAGTCGAAGCGAGGGCATTTCTCGTGGACCCGAGGTAATGGCAACTCCATGGATACGAACTCCATAACCTGGAGGGATTCGAAGAGAGGACATCGTGATGGAGTCGAAGTCAATGGTGTTGAAGCGGGATGGAGTCGTTGGCTGATGGATTCGAACATGATGGGTTCGAACTAGTCAGGGTGATGGGTTCGAACCGAGCAATGCCCATTCCTCTTAACTTGAATCCATCATAACTTGAGCATACGACCTCGGATTGACTTGAAATTTGAAATGCAGACTTCTATGATCTTTCTTGTCGTGTCCTATCAACTGTGGCCCGTTCCGGACTCGGACAAATCCACTGATATCCATGGTTATCCTGCAATGCTTGGTTGATATTCATGAATAGTAATCATTGACTTTCAGTAAATTTTGGATATCTCAACTTTGCCAAAAGTTGGGATAACAGTATATTTATAAAAGTTTTAAATAGTTTTAATATAAGATAAAAGTTATTTTCAAAGAAAACAAAACACCAAAATTTCCTTTGGGATGTCAACATACTCAATATACCCATGTCGACATAGTGTCAGTTAATTTCAAAATTTAAATTTCAAAAGAAGTGTCTATTCGTCATATCTCTTCACGAATAGACATGGTTGTTGTTCTTCTATTAATAGAGGTTGTTTTCAACGAATTTTCATACATATTTTTTGGTTTTCATTTCTCTTCTTCTTCCACATTTCTTTATACACATTCCTACCATTACTCTACCGAAATCAACATTGAATCTAACTAGATTATCTCTGGTTTGATTCTCTATCACTATCTTAACAAGATCCTCGGTGCTATTCAGAGTTATAGGCTTCTTTGTAATCAATTAAACGAGAAAATGTGTGATTATGGCCTTGAAAATCAATCAAGCGAGAAAAGGTGTGATTGTAGCCTTGAAAATCAATTGGGTGAACTTGTTGCCTGGGAAATCAAGTATCTCTACCTAGAGGATTGTGAATCTGGAGGGTGTACCTCGTAGCCTTGAAATCCAGGGTGTAATTGTACAATTGCTTTTGAAAGGAAATCCGTACTTGTGTGCGGGACTGGATGTAGGGTAACTCTGAACCAGAATAAAATCCGGTGTGTTCTTTCCTTTACTGCTTTTACTTTATTTCTGCATCTATGTTTGATTCTGTGATCATATACGTGTCTAAATATTGCATACATTTGTGTTCAAATTAACAAAAACTCAAAAAGATTTAATAATCCCTTAAAACACTATTCACCCCCCTATATTGTTTATCCTAGCCTTAAGATCCGTAATCCGGATTTCTCACATTTGATATCAGAGCAAGGTTTTCAAAGTTTTCATAATCTGAATTTTGAAATTTTTTAAAATGGCAATATTTTTTGATAAAATTATTAACATTATTTTCATATGAATATGTCACAGAATCATCATGATATTGTTATTTAAAACTATATTTTGTTATTTTGAAAAGTCACTTGATTCTTTAAAAAGTTTTGTTGTTTTGCAGGAGAAGAGTTATGTCTAATGACTGTTGGTTAAAAAATACCAAATAATCATTCATCGATCAATAAGAACTAATGGGTATATAATAGCAATCGACGATGAAATGGATACTAGATCAATAAAAAGCTTTTGATTCTCATCTACAACTTGATGTGATACTGTACTTCTCTCCATCTACTTCGCAATGTCACTGGTTTCATGTGAATCCGTCAACAAATGACCAAGTTATGGTCAAATGAAGTTTTGGTGAACAAAGAGAGAAAGAAACCAGAACTGTCAATGTTTGAAGTTGGCTATCCAAAACTGAAAAACTGTGTACGGAATTTTCTACATTTCTTCTACTGTTCGGCCTGTTGCATCACAATACCATGCAAATTCGACACCAAACTATTACTAGATCATAGTCCTTGCCTTCCTCTTCGATTTGCCGCTGGTTTCATCCAATTTGGTTAAGAAACGAAGGAGATATGCCTTCTAGTAGTTTGATAGTAAGTAGAAAAACGGAAAGAAGAAGAAGAAGAAAACTTTTATGAAAAGTGGTGACTGTTGGGCCTATTTATAGTGGTTGAAGTGTCCATTCATTCAAAATTCAAAATCAAACTTTTGGCGCCAAGTTAGTCAATCTACTAAATCATTTGCATCTTTCTCATACGATCTTCAAATTCAACAAATGAATATACTACGTTGATCAGAAAAATGAGCTCATCGCAATAGAACAGATCTAGTCATTAAATTCTGAAAGATATTAATGTGTGGTTGACGACAATGGAAGAACAACAAAGTTAGAAAGACGGAGTGCAAAAATTGGTACGCTTTACTATTATTTCATCTTTATTGTTGCATTTAGTAATATATATTTATGCACTTAGTTAGGTATAGAAATTTATCTCTTTTATAAGTTTTAATATTTTGGTCCATTTATCGACACACCATAGTATAAATATTGATATACCAGTCTAAATTTTTCTAAAAAAAGGTATTTTAAAATGTGTTTTGTTTTGAATAAAAGCATGCTATTAATTAATTACAACTATACTAAGTAGAAAAACATACCTTCATTAATGATTTCAACTTTTCTAATGTTATTTTTACTTCTCATACTCTACTTCTTTCAAGATACTTATTTTATATCTTTAAGAAATTAATAAAACGAATTTAGAATGTTAGAATAAGGCTCTATTTATATATTTCTTCAATTAATAAGATAACACCACATCACATGACCGGAATTTTAGATAGCATTTCTAAAATACTTTTTTTTCTTCTGTAATGTTTTGTAAGTACCGCAAATTCGTTTTTATAGTATTTCTATGCTTTGAAACACTGTAGAGTTTCAGAAACTTTAAATAACATTTGGTAAAAGCTAGAGTTTCAGTTTTATAAAGTCTCGAATATATTTTACTACAAAAACTTTTTATAGCATTCTTTAAATGCCGTTTTTCTTTATGAAACTTTAAACTATGTAAAAATGATATTTAAACTGAAGTATTTTTCTCTATTCTTTTTAGAGTTAGTTTCTAACTTATATTAGAATATTTTAAAATTAATTTCATGTTTAAATGTTTTTTAATAATTAATTAAATTTTTTAAAGTAAGAGGCATGTTTATTTTAATTTTTCAATCTTTATTATTTTATTTAATATTTCATTATAATATTTTTTTTAAATTTAAAAGATGTTTAAACATGTTTCTAAATATTTAAACCAATAATAATTTAATATAAAGGTTTTAATTAGTAAGTTAAGTATTTTATAAACATGGAAGTTTGGATTCTTAAAAATAAAAAAATAGTAAATAAAAAAACAACCAAGTTAAAATAATTATTTGAAATAAATTAAATACGTAGGCTATTGAATTTTATAAAAACCATATTTGATCATATATATATTGTTTAAATCCACATTTCTTAGCAATTTGACTTTGATATTGAATTTGATTACTACTTTTCATGAATATGTTATAATTTTAATATCATTTATTACCTTTAAACTCTTGTCTTTATTACTATTTTAGTCTCATTCATTAGTTTCCTTAACCTAAGTTTAGTAATTGGTATCTATTACCTTTGTTTGGTTGAAGCGAGTTATAATAAATTGTTTGATATATGTATACATACATACATGCATACATATACATATACATACATATATATATATGCTTGTCAATTAGATATTACTTATCACTCATGTTTACCTTATAATCTGGATATCTCTTACCGTAGTATATATATCACCATATCATGCTGCATATTTTTTTTTTACTTCGTTATCATTTTGTTTCATATTACATATCATTATGCATCTTATTTCATATCATATTTCATTGCATGTTACATCATAAATTACAATGCATGAAATATCATAATCATTTGCATCACAAGATGCACTTAATTTTGCATATCATCTCATGCTACATTGCATATGTCATGCACTTCATACTGCATTACAAACTACATTGTAACAACCCGCATATTTATCGATTTTATATTTAAATATTTTATTTAAATATTTTATCGTTCGTCGGATTTTGGTCCGAAAAGCTACTTTTTGCAAACAGTCGAATTGGGACTCGAGACCACCCCCATTGAGTTCAAAATGACGTTTGCGACCTTTTGGGGTATAAGCTTCGATATGTTTGGAGAAAGTTGATTTTTGCTACTTTTCACTTAGGGTTTTGGTTTGGGCTGAGCCCACTTATGTATTCAGTCCCAACCCCCCTCTCCTCTTCACTTTATTCTTATTTTCTTAAACACTCAAGCTTTAGCAACAATGGTGGAAGAGAATGGGAAATAGAAATTCCTAAGCCCCAGCTTGCTTTGCAAATCCATCTTCTTGCTCCAAACTCAAGTGAACCCATCGGTAAGCATCTCCTTCTTCTTCTCCAACTCATTCTCTCATTTGATTTCAAAAATTTCCTAAACCTAACTTAAAGAATGTTCTTCTTTTAAGCTTAGATTCAAGCTTCTAGTGTGAGATTGAGGTGTGGTTGATTTCCATTTGCTTTCATAGCTTCTCCTTCATTGATTTGGGTTCAAAGGTGAGATTTTTAATCTCACATCTATGCTTATAATTCTCTTCTATTGTTAGGTATGAATTCCTAACACTTATTCATGTGCATTTGATTTTGATTTGGATTGCTTTTGTGAATATCCCAATTTTTAGTGTTTTGAGTTCAATTCGTTAAAAATCCTAACTTTGATGTTTGAACAAGTTTTTGGTGATGCATCGAGGAGCATATAGGGCCGGGTAGTCGATTGACATAAACCCTTAGCGCCGTTGCTCGTGCGAATGCAATTTTGGTCAAGATTGAACCTCATTGGTAATAGGCATGGATGAGGCTGGAAACAGGCTCGGCCGACCGACCTGCTTCCAAGTGCATAAGCACTTTCTGTTTTAAGGTTCGGTCGACCGAGTACATGGTTCAGTCGACCGACCTGCTGTCCCGAGAGGTTTCCAACCTTTGGTTCGGTCGACCGACTCAGGGAGTCCGGTCGACCGACCTGATGATTTTTTCCAGATTTGCCTATTTTGCTAATTCGTTTGAATATCCAATTTTAATCGATTCGTGTTGTCTCCCTTTTGTTGTCGTCATTTATTATCGACTTTGATGACCTTTTCTTTGGGAATTTTAGATATATCCACTTTGATGGATTTGATATCGATTTCTTTGGATTTTATTCACGTCTTCGAATGTGAATTTTTATGCCCGATTGTTTCTACAATCACTTCTATGATTTGTCACTTTAAAATATAAAGGTTTTCTATACTAGTAGTAAATATCAAAACTCTTTCTTCAAATGATTTCAACACTATTTTATTACAAAGCTCGTTTTCTCAAACCGATTTCCAATCTATTAGTATATACAAACCTTTACCTCACTCGTATGAGAAATCTAATTAAACGACTTAGAAAAACAAGTGGTATGAAACGCTTGCGTTTACTTCGTCGGTTAATTCTTGGACTTGTTCGATCGAATCTCTTGTGACAATTTTCTAGTGGAGATCTACAATTTGTTCGTAAATATTTAAGTTAAGCTAGTGGTTATGGGACATGAAGCTAAGCTCATATATTTACTAGCTTATTGTAATTGACACTTCTCGTTGATCATGACGATCATCTTTGTGGTTTAGACTAGCAATGTGCGATGTCTCTTTGTTTATGTGGAGGACTGTTCCTCATTTTATTGTGCTTCGTCTCATTTCTCACATGGGTCGTACCTTTTTAGGTGCGTCAATGTTTTATTATGCATGGGGTGTACCTTTCTAGGTGCATCGATGTTTGTTTATACATGGGTCGTACCTTTCTAGGTGCGTCAATGTTTATTTATGCATGGGGTGTACCTTTCTAGGTGCATCGATGTTTGTTTACTTCGTGGAGCAATCGGCTCAATAAGTCGGGGCATGGGGCGTATCTTTATAGGTGCGTCGATGTTCGTCTATGCATGGGGCGTGTCTTTCTAGGTGCGTCGATGTTCGTCTATGCATGGGGCGTGTCTTTCTAGGTGCGTCGGTGTTAGACATTACATGGGGTGTATCTTTCTAGGTGCATCGGTGTTAGACATTACATGGGGTGTATCTTTCTAGGTGCATCGATGTTTATTTATGCATGGGATGTATCTTTCTAGGTGCATCGATGTTTATTTATGCATGGGGCGTATCTTTCTAGGTGCGTCGATGCTAGAGCATGGGGCGTGTCTTTCTAGGTGCGTCGATGTTCGACTGTACATGGGGCGTGTCTTTCTAGGTGCGTCGATGTCCAGTTTGTGGGATTAGCCATCCTTTTTATTGTGATTTGGTTCATCGGATGTCCCGTTGTACGACGTTGTTCCTTTTTATTGTGATTTCTGGATTTCTTGTGTTGATTTCTGGAATTTATGTTTCACCAACTTTTACGATGGGCATTGATATATATATGCCATTTATTGTGGCTTGGTGAATGAAATTAGGAGTATGACATTCCTTTTTATCTTGTGTAGATTATTGTGATATTGATTAATCTCTTGTTGATTTTCAATTACTTATTTATCACAGCTTGGCATTGTGATTATTATATGTTTATGTCATATCTCTTATTATATATCACTTCATCTGATATTTATAGCTAGACTGATCCGTTTATTATTTTCTTATTAAATAATACTCGGGTCAGACCGAGATGTTACAGGTGCTTCTGCTTGACTTTACATCCGGGATTACCTCCTTGACCTTTGGCTAACTACTCTAGATTAGTAGTTTATTGTTGTATGCATTTGAGAAATAGACTCCTTGATGTATACATATTCTTTTGTCCTAGCACTTGTATATATTCCTTTGTATTATTGTGGATCTTTTTGACCACCACTCTGATGAACACTTTCATGTGTTATATTCATATCTATTTCCGCCTTTGTGATATGAATTGTCTGTGACTGATTTATGTTATGTTTATTTCTATATTTGTTTCCGAAGATATTATAGCCACCGTGTGATATCTTTGAGTTTGTGTCGGCACGTCGGATTTCCACTTAAAAGAATTGCATGTTATACTATCTGACATATCGATGCTCGCACAAAGCAATTACATGGATGGTCGCTCCTCAACAGCCTTATTCTCCGTGCTAGTTGACAGCATTACTTCGTAGTGTTCTTGGCTAGCGTGGGTATAGAGGTGGGGCGTCACAGCTACATTTTGCATACATGTATGGATAACGAGTGTATTTTATTTTAAGAAAAGTTTGTAGTATTGTCTTATAATATAGGATTATTAGTTTTTGATTTGTTTGGTATGTTTTGATTGACTTGATTGACTTGTTTGACTTGATTGACTTATTTGACTTATTTGACTTGATTGACTTGTTTGACGTGTTTGACTTGATTGATTTGTTTGACTTGTCTAACATGATTGGTTTTGATGAGTGTGTTGAAACATACTTATACATATTTATGTATTGAATAATTTTAATATAATTATGTTAATGTCTTTCACATTTCATTTACTGTACTTTGTTCTAGTATTAGTTTAAGGGGGAGTTTTATAGTTTTATGGTTTTAGGATGGTTTTTGTTGATGACAAAGGGGGAGAAATATAAAATATGATAGTTAGGCATAGATTAAGGGAGAATTATTACTTTTAAGGGGAGTTATTAGGATTGACGTAATATTTTATAAACAAAGGTTGTCATCATCAAAAGGGAGGAGATTGTTAGTTCTTGAGAAGGATGGTTTTGATGACAACAACCTTAGAATAGGATTATAAAATATGAATACTAACATTATAGTTTAGAAATATATGTATATGTAGGATTTAATCATGCAGGTACCAAGAATGAAGACTGTACAGTATAAAGATTCAAGATATCAAGATTGAAGACTCATGAGTATCAAGAATATCAAGATTATCAAGAGTCCAAGATTTCAAGTAATTTATTTTTTAATTAGGAATTTTGTTAAGAGTCCTAGAAAAGCACTGACATCTTAAAATCCAATTTATTCGTGGAATAGAATCCACTTCGAACCCGTTAAAGGGAAGGAACCCTAAGTAGGATGGAACCTAAGAAAAATCTAGCGGAACATTGTTTTGTATCCGCTAACTTTTATTCAAAATGTTTTTACACATTTGTTTTTAAAATGTTTTTAAAATCTTCCTTTCAAAAGAATTAAAAACATCTATCCTGATTTTAAATACTTTTAGCCTCAAAATAATCTTTATTTTCAAAATCAAATTATCCTTAGTTTTAAAACTATCTTTAATAATAATATATTTAACTTTTAATATTTATATTTAAATATAAAATTATATATATTATTCTCTATATTTATTTATGTATTTTAACTATAATTAAGTATATTTATAAAAGTTTAAAATAGTTTTAATATAAGATAAAAGTTATTTTCAAAGAAAAACAAACCACCAAAATTTCCCTTGGGATGTCGACATACTCAATATACCCATGCGACATAGTGTCAATTAATTTTAAAATTTAAATTTCAAAAGAAGTGTCTATTCGTCATATCTCTTCACGAATAGACATGGCTATTGTTCTTCTATAAATAAGGGTTATTTTCAACGAATTTTCATTCATATTTTCTGGTTTTCATTTCTCTTCTTCTTCCACATTTCTTTATACACATTCCTACCATTACTCTACTGAAATCAACATTGAATCTAACTAGATTATCTTTGGTTTGATTCTCTATCACTATCTCAACAAGATCCTCAGTGATATTCAGAGTTATAGGCTTCTTTGTAATCAATTAAACGAGAAAAGGTGTGATTGTGGCCTTGGAAATCAATCAAGAGAGAAAAGGTGTGATTGTAGCCTTGGAAATCAATTGGGTGAACTTGTTGCCCGGGAAATCAAGTATCTCTACCCAGAGGATTATGAATCTGGAGGGTGCACCTCGTAGCCTTGAAATCGAGGATGTAATTGTACAATTGCTTTTGAAAGGAAATCCGTACTTGTGTGCAGGACTGGATGTAGGGTAACTCTGAACCAGTATAAAATCCGGTGTGTTCTTTCCTTTACTGCTTTTACTTTTTTTCTGCATCTGTGTTTGATTCTGTGATCATATCTGTGTTCAGATTAACAAAAACTCAAAAAGATTTAATAATCCCTTAAAACACTATACACCCCCTCTAGTATTTATCCTAGCCTTAAGATCCGTAATCCGCATTTCTCACACCTTAAAGCAGGTGCAGAGCCTCAACGAGAAGGTGGCAGCCTTGAGTAGATTCATCTCCTGATCCACGGGTAAGTGCATCCCCTTCTTCGACCTAATCTGAAAAAGAAAGCAGAATTTCGAATGGACTAAGGAGTGTGAAGGAGCATTCCAAGCACTAGGTCAACATCTAGCGATGCCACCTATTTTATCAAAGCAGGTTGATCATGAGAGATTATATATCTATCTGGCAATTTCAGCGAATGCGATCGGTGCTGCATTAATTCGAGAAGAGGATCGGATCCAACGATCAGTCTATTATATCAACAAGCGACTGACCGGGGGCGAAGAGAAATTAACCAAAGTTGGAAAAGCTAGCTTAATGCCTCGTTATTGCCTCGGGAAAGCTCCGTCCATATTTCCAAGCTTATCCGATCACAGTCTACACTGACCAGCCATTATGACAAGTCCTAACACGACCCGAGAAGTCTAGTAAATTGCTCAAGTGGAACATCGAGTTGAGTCAATTTGATATCGCTTATACACCAAAGCGAACCATTCAAGGAAAAGTTCTAGCAGACTTTATAGCCGAATTTACTATACTGGAGGATTTGTTTGAAACTAGTGAATCTCTCAAATACATGTAGAAGCTATACAATGATGGTGCATCAAATGACCGTTGCTCAGGTGCTAGAGTGGTACTCCAAACTCCAAAAGGTCGATCTATGCTGAAGTTTGAATTTCATGCAACTAAATAGGAAGCCAAGTACGAAGCTTTACTCATCAGACTTAGGAATTATTGTTGTGGAGATTCATTATGACTCGCAATTGGTCGTATGCCACGTTTGGGGAGAATATCAAGCTAGAGATCGGAGGTTGGCTGTCTATCCAGCTCGGGTTCAGGAAGTGTTTATCAATTTGACTATTACGCCATCCACTGTATACTTCGGGAGCACAATCAGACAGCCGAGTCCTTAACAAAGCTGGCCAGCATGGGTAAAGCATGGCAAATGGGACTCGTCCTTGTTGAGACACTTACCACTATGAGTATTGATAGACAGACCGGGTACATGAGGCAACGCCTAAAAAGGAATCGTGGATGACACCATTCAAAAACTATCTCGAACACGGAGCTTTTCCCGAGCGTAAAAGTGAGAAAAGACAGGTTCTTCGGAAAGCTTCGCGATTCATTATCCAGAATGGAATTATGTACTAGAGGGGATACTCTGTTACTTTACTTCGATGTATCGCCCATGACGAGATCAAACGAGTGTTACATGATGTGCACGAGGGAGAATTCGACGATCAAACTGGAAGGCAAGCACTTGCTAAGAAAATACTCAGATACGGATATTACTGGCTGATAGCGAATCGAGACGCATTGGACTATGCTAACAAATGTGACAAATAACAGAAACATGCCCAAATTCCAAGAGCCCGCCTGCTGAAATCACTTAATGGTCAGTCCATGGCCATTTGCCACATGAGGCATTGACATAATTGAGTCTTTACTTCTAGCTAAAGGTGGTGTGAAGTATCCCATCGTTGCATGTGACTATTTTACCAAATGGGCGAAGGTCGAGCCCTTTTCTACTATCATGACGAAGAAAGTAATCAACTTTGTTATACGCAACATTATCAGTTGTTTTGGCCCCCACAAACAATTATTACTGACAATAGAGCCCAATTCAATAGTGTCAAGTTCAAAAAATTTTGTCAACGTGACCACATCCAGAAAAATTTCTCGGCAATTGCTCACTCTCAAGCAAATGGACAAGTCGCAACTGTTAACAAAGCTATTAATTCCATTTAGAGAAACGACTGAAGAAGGCTGGAGGCAGATGGTTTGATGAACTTCTTATGGCCCTATGGGCATATCGAACTACCCACAAATCCATGACCGGCCACACTCCGTTTTCACTTTCCTACGGCTCTGAAGACGTTATTCAATTTGAATTAGAAGTACCTTCTCACCGCATGACCTATTATGATCCAAAGACGAATGTCGTCCTACTTACAGAATCTATGAATTTATTGGATGAAAAGCGTGAAGAGGCTGATTTGAGGGCAGCTGCATACCGCATTCGAGTCGCCCGATTTTACAATGCTAAGTTCCAACCCAGAACCTTCAAAGTTGGCGATCTCATACTCAAGAGAATTTATCTAGTCACTTCGCACATGAAGTCGACATGGGAAGAGCCATATGTTATCGAACGGAGACTTAGAGACGACACAATCAAACTATCAACTATTGATGGTCTCACTTTACCAAGAGCATGGAACAGCGAGACTCTCCGTCGCTATTACGCATAATAAACTTTATTAATTCATTTAGTCTGCTTTTCCTTTTGAAATTTGTTTATACATTTCAAAATTCGAACTTGTAATAAGGCAACCGACTTTTCCATACTTTCTTATTTCAACAATAAAATGCAGACTCCTCAAGCTCGATAGGCAATCTGTGGAACGCATCATGTGACTGTCACGATGTATGAAGAGCTAAGTTCCATCTCACTGCGGGACTTATTCAAATACGGAGTACTTGTGACACGACCAGTCATTCGCTAAGTGAAACCCCGAGCTTGGGGGCAAGCAACGATAAACTTAAATGGATCGAAACACGACAATCCTCTAACAAACTCTGGCTGCCAAAGTGCAAGCTAGAGTATAACCTCTAAAACATGGACTCGAGGAGGGTGGATCCGTCCGCCCACGACTTCGCCTATATTCAATCTAAACTCGAGGACGATGGATCTGTCCATCCACGACCTCGTCTTCTTTTTTCCAAGCTCACAGAGGATGGATCCGTCCATCTACGACTTCGCTTACCAACTCAGGTTGGATGTGATTCGACCATCCATAACCCTGATGAACTCCTCATTTCCAGAGTACGAACGGGATCCTAATACTTAAACTGATGTGATTGACCATCTGTCAACCAACTCCAGATTCCTGGAGTGCGAACTAGAGTATAAACATTAAAACGGGTGTAATTGACCACCATCAACTCACTCTGGTCCTGAAAACGCGGGCTAGAGTATAAATACCAAATGGGTGTGACTGACTACCCATCGACCAATTCTGGTCCCCATAGCGTTGATTGGAGTATAAACATAAATCAGGTGTGAAACGACCACCTGCGAGATAACTCTAAGTCCCTAGAGCGTGGACTGGAGTATAAATATAAATCGGGTGGGACTGACCACCCGCAAGTTAACTTGTGTCCCCAAAGTGCGGATATAATTCTAAGTATTAAGCAGGTGTGACTAACCGCCCATGAGATAACTTATCCCCGAAGCATGGACATGACTTCAAACATTAAGCTGGCATGACTGACCGCTGGTGTACAAGTTTAATCCCCAGAGTGCGGATGCAAATACCAACAAATGAGCGAGTGTGATCCAACTACTCAAACTCGTCTCACTTCAACTTTGTTCCGACTAAGTTAAAGAAGGCGGAAAACGACTACCGACCGACCACTTCAATTCTTTCCAGAACTGGGGGCATAAATCAAGTACAAGCCACTAACCGAAACAGCGTAACATTGGGACTCAACTTGACGTTTGGTTATGACCCGAAGCCATGACTTCAAGACTTAATGACCGAATCAAGTTCGATTCAGAGACTAAAGCCGCACAAGTACATTGAATGGCAACAAGAGCGCTAAAATACTTGAGCAAATAGACACATAGTTATGCTAAAAGGCACCCGCCATGCCACCACCAGTGCTACTAGCCCGCTGAGCTTGCTCTGTCTCAGCTTTAATCTCTTCCATTATTTCATCAGCCCGCTTTGCACATATGCCCATAGGAATGCTACTGGTCAGACCTAAGGAGCTAGTAATAATCACATCTTCATCAATGATGAAAGTTATTTCAGTGATCGGGTTTCTTTCATGGCCAAGGAGTGCTTCCATCATTTGTTCATAAAAAATGTAACTGCTTTCGTGCAACTCCCCGGTTGATGTGGCCACTGATGTAGTCGTCACTTCCATCATTAGTGTCTCCTGTTCATGATGTGTTCCTTGAGTTGCAGGAGTTTCATGTGATGTAACATCTATAACTATATAAAGATAGGAGAAAATATTAGTGACATCTTTCGACAATGCTCCTGCATTTAGGTGAATGGAAGAAGTGTTCAGAGTACCTTCCTCGGATTGACTTACATGTTGAGCCGATGCTCCTTCAGAACCATGTTCATGTACTGGAGATAAGCACGGTTGGTCAGGACATATCCTGAAACAACTAGAGGATCAACAAAAGAAGTAGGCTCAAGTTGACAGAGTGGAACCGCTTCGGAACCTGCTTCGTGATGCTCAACTCTAGATCCTTCTCCAGCGTCCGGGTACTTGGCAGCTAGTTTTTTCTTTCGAAGGCGACGATGGTGTTGTAAGAACCTTTGCCTCATCTCCAACTAATATCTGATTTTCAAGTTCGAAGTCGTCAATAGTTGAATTGTTGCGGTCCGCCTTCTCATCCTCTATCAAGCGCCTCAAGGCTTTATATATATGGAATGGGTAGTCTTCGAGCCAACTAAGATTGCGGTGTCTTAAGACATTGATGTTATAGGTGACCAGGGGATCTTTTATCTCATTTTCTATCCTATCCTCTACCGCTCTAACTTCGCTCTCAATCCTGGCCTCGACTTCTTGAACCTTTAAGTTCGTTGGGTCCCTTTCATCCTTTAGCACCACCATCTCCTCGCATGCCTCTTGGGTAGCCTTATTGGCATCATCCTTCTCCTTGGTGACTTCAGCCAATTTTTTCCTTTTGCTCATTAAGCTCCTTCAATGCGGCGTCCCTTTCCTCTATGATCGTGGTGTTCCTATGGCCCATCTCCTCGACCAAGGCCAAATGTGATTGTCGCATTTTTTCCATAGACTAAATAGCTTCATCAGCTTTCTTTTGGGCCTCCATTTCCGACTTCCGTGAAGATTCGGCCTCATTGTTAAGCACTTGTATTATACGGTCCTTCTGAGCGAGATCTTTCTCCAGTTTCTCAATTGTTTTTGCCCGCTCAAAGGCCACTGCTGAAGCTTTCTTTGTAGTTTTCACCCACTCGCGGTACTGATTGTAAACATCGTGCATGTAATTATGTACTGTCGTTTCCACGTCACTAGGAATTCATTTCAAGTTTGGGGGGAAATGGAAGCCATCGAAGCAGATGTTCGGGAAGTCTGTCTTTAACTTTTCTATTCTGATAGCTCCACCCCCATGGGCTCTATAGCAGTCGATGGGAGTTTCAGCCTCAGTTCTATAGCGTTGATCATTGGATGTCGAAGTATAGGGAGGCACTACTTGGTGCACAGACTCAAAAGGTTACCGGCCAGAGTTTGATGGTTTCGAGGGACCTCTCAGTGGTGGAGATCGCGGCCGAGAATGACACCTACTTTGATGTTGCCTCTTCCTCTCCCTTTCATAAGGATCATGCTACTAGCTGGAGTGGTGGTCGCTATTATGGTCTATATCAGACTCACGCCTTTGAGATTCAGAATATGAGCTGGAAGAACGAGGCGTAGAATGAAGACTACCGAGCATGGATCTTTGTCTCACTATCGTATCTGTAAAATGAAAAGATAAATAGAATCAATTATCTCCAAAGAATAAAAAACATGTGAATTGAAGTTGTGTGGTACCGTGAAGTGTTTGCATGTATGTGCAAACTCCCCAACCAATCGGTTGTGGTAGACGTGCTAATAGGAGTTGGCTCTCCTATATCTAAAGCACTTTGAAGCCCCTCTAATCTAAGGTTTTGATATGAAGACAAGTCATCTAGAATAGGGATGTCCGCCAATCCCTTCAAAGATCTCTTGCAGAAGTCTCGGAAGTTATAACAGTTACTAAGGACGGAGATATCACGATAGTTTTACATCTCATGGATTTGTAGGCGATAGTCTTGCCTTTTCTTTTCAACTTTGAAAATCGAAGACTCTACGAAGGCATAATTGCAGCTCATCTCCAGCGGGCACATTCTCATCATCACCCTATTCAGTGATAACGACTCTAGGAGCTCTTCTCCCTTCATGCCTCATAGGAGCCATTCTGAGAACTCCCGCCAATCCAATGCTTTAGCCACTTTCTATAAGCCCAACAATGTTCAATTTTTCGTCGGTGTGAACTTCACTGATATCTCTAAACTCAGCTGATACCGATTGGACGGTTCGTACAGTCTCTTTAAAGTTCTCTCCTTCTGGCTATGGGATCGAAGCTGCAAAAGAAACGAAATATTAGACTCGACATCAAACTTATAGTATCTAGTTAATCGACAAAGAGGTTAGGGCACTTATGTCTTACTAGCCACCATCTCACAAATCTTGGTGGACACCGAACGAAGAACCATTTGATCTTGAAATAACTTAACTTGCTCCAAGCTCCTGCCACTACTTGGCAGTTTCTGACTGCTTCCAAAAAAGTGAATGAAGGGGTTTTCCCGTGACTTTTAAAGTTTAATAGGTGATCTCCTCTATAGTTGGGGGTCGGAAAAGATTCTCCATGAAGATGATGTATAAACTACTGAGAAGAGCGTATCCGTTTGGATGCAATTGAGATGGAGCAATCCTCAAGAAGAGTAGCCCTTCTCGGATAAATTGATTGATAAGGGATAACGTTTCGGCAACACACAAGAACCTATTACAAGTAGTATGCCCTTCTGTGGGATTCTGGGCTTTATTTTCCCTGCCCGAAACTAAAACATTTTCTAGAGATAGCCCATGCCTAAAATAAATTCTGCCGAGCATATCTTCGGAGACTTTCGAATGGACAGAATTCTGTGGTTCATAATAAAAGCTGCACTTGGCATCTCATCCGGAGCGGTACTTATTACTTCAGCTGCAATCTCTGGCATTTCTATAATTAGAGTGGAGGGCATTGGATAACCTACGACTCGGAGCTTCTGGGATCCATGGCTATTGAACTCAGTAAATATCATTGTTAGATGGCAAGAAACCTGTCCCCCTCCGTGATTGTGAAGTGAGTGATCGGGTTGTGTAGTGCAGTGCTACATAATACTTTAAATTTCTTCAAGTCGAAAGATGTTAAAACGACAAGACATCGAGATTCAATCGAAGTGACCGTCATCGCTGACGGCCACATCCATGCCAATCTAACTTCGAAGAATGATCCATGCTAAAGTTCGTTAAGTTTGTTAAATACAGTTCCATCGACGAGTTTCGAATGGTAGTTAGATATGCAGTTTAACTGTTAAGTTTGGATATGCAAGGCTGAAGCTCGTCGGAGTCAAATGTTAAAGTATGTAAGAATTTCGTATCCATCAGGGTTCAACATGGATCGCTCCTTCAAAAGCCTGGTTTCATATCGATCGCCACCCAAGACTTCGTATCGATCACCAACTGCGGCTTCGTATCGATCCTGATTGATACACTGAATATCAATCCCGAAGCCTTGACTTCGTATCGATCACCCCAGACTGCTCCTCTTCGTAGCAATCCAAGGCAAGCTCAAAACAAGTAGCTTCGTATCCATTTACCCCATCGATACGAAGCCCCGCCATTCCAGATTAATAAAACCACATCCTAACATGCCAATGCTTCCTCCATCCTCCATCGATACGAGAGTGAGGTCAGAGCTTCTTCCGAAGGCTATTTCGTATCCTTCAATAGTTCTCCTTCTCCAATCTTCCACAACGCCATTACTTCTTCCTCGACCTCACTCTGACAGACTTCCAGCATCAACAACATTAGAATCAGCAATATCCAGGGACAGAGCGGTGTTAAGATTCAAGTCTCGTCGTTTTAAGATGGATTTATTCAACTAATTACCTAGTTTAAAGTAACTAGATTAAGGATTAATGATTGTTTCTTTGGAGATGAAGGTAATTCTTTTTTTCGTATTCTGATTGATACGAAGGTAGGCAGGAAAATAAAGGCAAGTGATAAATTCAGCTAAGTACAAATGGTATATATAAGTTTGTTTCCGAGCAAAAAGTTTCGTCTCCCAGTAGCCAAAAACCAATTGAAGCGGCCATAAGTTCCATCGATACGGTAGGCTCGTTCGTATCCATCAACCCAGAACGGTTTGAAAATCTATATTTTGTATCCTTCTATTTGAAGACCAAAAGAGCTCGTTTCCATCGATACGGATCATCTCCAAAGACTATTGATTTCATATCGATGGCCATAGATACGAAGCACACATTACAATTTGTTAGATCGATCCAAGAGAAGATCGATACGAAGGGATGCCTTAAAACGACCATCAATTGTTGTTACAACTCGAATTTCTCATCGATCCAGGAGAGGATCGATACGAAACTCGATCCAAACGGAAACAAAAAACTATACAATGACCCGTGAACGTGCAAACATGAACAGGAGTCGGGTTAATATATGTGCATGTAAAACGAACTAACAATCGATTTTCAAAATCAATAGGAATTTAATGCTTACCCGATGATAATAAAGACAGTGAACAACAAATTGTTAGCACTCGACCTTGAGTTACAAAAAAACACAGCATGATCATTGGCAGTCAACAGTCAGCATTTACAATGTTGGAAATCAATCAAAGGTTACATCTTTTGCTGAAAAGGCAACGACTGTTCAACGAATTAGATAGATCTTTTTCATAATAAAGAATGCAGCTTTTCTAAGCACATTGTGTTCACACAAGACATACTTTGGGGGGAAAATGTTATCTCACCTTTTGGCAAGGCCGTGACACCAAGGACTTAGCTACCAAAGACAGTCTTCCTGAAGATTGGTTATACACAAGTTCAATATGGATACCGGCATATTTGGTCCAAGACCGGATTGAGCTACAATTAGCATGATACGACAAACAAAGCTATAAAAGGCAACGTTCCAAATTTTAGGTCAACCGGAGTTCGTATGCTCAAGTTATGGATCGATCAAATTTCATGAGACGCACGTTTAATTCGTATCCATCCAGTTCGTACCCATCACCTTGCAACCATCTTATTCGTATCCATCGGCCCACAAGCATCAGTTTGTATCCATCCACCAAGGCCCTTCAGTTCATATCCATTATCCATAAGTGGCATGTTTCATATCGATCACTCACTTGATCGTTACGAAGAAGATGCAAAGCATTAATACGAAGAACACTCATCAGGACCGATACGAAGAAGAGTGATCAAACAAAGGAAGTGGTCCATTGGAATGAAACTCTGATCTTGACGTGATTGCTACTCTATGTCATCAAAGCACAGCCGATCGATCCGAATTATCATCGATTCGAAGTTAATCGATACGAAGGTATCGATATGCACAGCTCGACCAACCTACAAAGTGAATCTTGGATTGATCATAAATAAAAATCTACAAGTCCAAATGCTACTAAATTTTCACATGAGCTTGTTTACCACCTCAAGAATGTCATCGATCTCAGCCCAAATGGGCAGCAATTGGATTGATACGAACAAGGTGGGGATCCCTCCCGATCGATCCCAAATGACCCCCGATCGATCTGGGGGCCCACCCACATGTGAAAAGGAGTATTCCGAGTTTAGGGGCGGATATTTCAGACCTACACCGATAAATAGCATCCAATGCCAATAGAAAAAGGACTTTTTTTCTCTGCTATTGTAACGACCCTATTTTTCGACGCTCGAAAAATCGAACCATTTGGTAAAAGAAGAAGTAGATAGAAGAAAAGAAAACAAAACAAAAAAAGAATCTTACCATCGCAGATGAATAAAATATAATGGATAATAAATGATCTTTACATAACAAATACATCTGTTTATACATTACATCACAGAGTACAGTATCAGAGTTCAACAACATTAATAACATACAACTGGACAGTCATATAAACTTGTCCTCAAAACTGCATACACAACGGAATAATAATCCAGTACGGCAGTACATATCGCCATCCACCTCGTCTCTTGAGCTCCACAACATCCTTTCTTGTAATATATAATACTCGGTCTGATCCAAACATTATAGTGAAATAACACCCGAGTCAGTCCGGAATACCAGCATGGGAAAACCACACTCAAATTGATTATTAAAGTTTCAAAATCCTTTTGAAAACAAAAGCATCTCGTAAGACCACGCCACAAATAAACATGTCGGGTTTTTAACTTACGATAGCTAAAACATGTACTATAAAATCCTCTGGTATTATAATAGCGTCTATATACAAATACTTATTCAAATAACTGAAATTGTTACATTCATTAAATTCCAACTACTAGCCACAGTCGTGGGTAATACAAACAAAATCGTAAAAGGCATGTAGGGAGAATGGATTTCCAACTAATGTCTAGGCACTGGGGTACCACATGTCACAGCACGTGGCCTAGATCACCATACCAAGGTTTACTCCCAATCCCCTGCAACACAAGACCGAGACTACCCCTTACTGGATAATCCCAAGTAAGATCACCCCACGGTTGAGATCAGCAACCGCACCACTAAGCGGAATAAAAAGGGACATCTAGACAGGGATGACCTTACCCTAATGGGTGCTACCCACGTAGCCTTGCTGCATAACCCCTGATTTTCAGTCATTCTCGGTTGATAAGGCTTGAGGCTAAGCGTTACCTTTAAAGAACTCATCTCTTAGAATGCTCATTGTCTACCTGATGATGTTCTGAAAGCATTCAATCCATGCAAGTCCGTCCAGGGTTCGAACGGAACCGTAGGCACTACTCCTACTACATCCATTTTGGAATCATCATCGGGATTAGTAGCGACTAGCCCTTGCACTTCACAGCTCCATCTTCGAATCCAAACTCGTCTTCCTCACGTAAACGTACAAAGCGGATCGAAGTGGTTTTCAGGAAATAAATCTCGATCCCGGTCTCTTCGAAACAATCAGCGCATTGGGCAATATTGATAGTCGGTTATTTAACTATCAATTACCGTTCACAAACAACCATCCAATATAAATAGTTTCACCAAATTATTTATTAATCTCAAAATATATTTGCAAGATATATTTCTACTTTTCAATCCCATTTGAAACAGCTTCAAACCATTTCCTCTCACGGAATAAATTCTCAAATATTTTCGATTCCTACTGAAATCACCAAGTACAAACACTTTAGATTTTAAAATAATTTAAATCACTATATTATAAAATATACTTTAACATTTAAATTTAGAAAAAAACTACTTTAATACTTTATTAAAAATATATACTTTAAGAATATTTAAAATAAAGCTACTTTATAAAATATAAACTAAATTCTTCTCTTTTAAAACATAATACCAAGTCAGCTTTAAATAATTACGACTAAAATAACTTTGGAAAAGACTTACTTTAAAATTTAAACATTTAAAAATAATAAATTTCCTAAAACATACTTTTTTTTAAAACAACTTTAAAACTTTTAACTTATACTAAAAATTCGCTTCGAAAACGTACTTGGCTATCCAGGGAAATACGCTTCTCTTTCACATCTTTTAAAAATAAACCACTATTTATTTTTAAACAAATTTACCGTTCCTTTAATAAATTCCCATCATGAATTTATTCTTCTAAATATCCACTGATATATTACTTCACTTTTATAAACCCAGTTTATAAATTCCAAAGTCTCACTTCTCTTTTAAAAATCTCGATTTTAAACACTTAATCAATTTTCAAATTGATTTCCAAATTACTCCCATTTTGAAATAAATTCCTTTTCTTACTCAATTTTATTTCAAAACTCATAGACTTTAGATTTTATTTCTTAATTATGATTTAAAATCTTGTAACTGAAAAATACCAATTTCAGATTTCCAAAATTTCTTCTTTATCCTTTTAAATAAATTCAAACTTTGGAATTTTAAAATAAATTCTTTATTCCTTTAAATAATATCACTTATGTTTTTTTTTAAATTCATTATTACTCTGTTTATTCAAAATTCCCTTTTCCATACTCTGAACTTATTTATTAGAATTTTAAAATCACTTTTATTCTTTCTCAATTCATTCTTAAATTTATTTAAATTCTCTAAAGTTATTTCACTTACAAATTCACTTCTTTTATTTTCTTTCCAAAAATCCAATTTATATACTTTGATAACTTAGTATATCCAAACATATTCAATCAAATCAGCATCCAACATTTCCAATTACCCATATAATTCATCACAGAATATCAAATAATCAAAACATAGAATATTAAACAATCTAAATTTTTTGAGGAATCCAGTTGGATCCCTCCAACCTGTTTCCCTGCATCCACAGATGTTAGAACAATACCAATTCCACTTCGAGGTGGAATATCGCGGTATATGGGATTAATATAATATCATCCGCTATTATGCGGCGCATAGGTTCTCATCCGCTATATAATGCGGGAAATCAATCGCTCCAATATATACTATATACTACTATATATAATATATAGCACATCAAAACAATTCAACCAATTATTTAAATTTGACCATTTAAATTTAAATAGCAATCCAGAAGAGTGAGATTAACTCACCTTTGATTTTATATTTGCAACCCAATCCAAACCGGCTTGTCTCCCTTTGATTTTGGACCTTGTACAAACATTGTATGGTTCATTAATACTTGAACTAACCGAACAATCTATTAACATTTAAAAATGTAATTTAAACCAATTTTCCTTCAAATAATTTTTTTTATAACTAAAATAATTAAAATAAATTAATTAGACTAATTAATCTCCTTCATATGTTACTTTAAAATAACTAGTAGATTTAAAATGTGTACATCTATTTTTCTTTTGAAACTATATATATACACTTATAAAAACAATGCATATAGATCTAAAGATCTAATTTTTATGTAAACTCTTCAACATTTAAAATTCCTACTTTTTTTCAAAATCTTATCTATAAATATATATGTATACGTATATTGTTTATCCATGTTTATTTATGTAAAATAAATAAATAATTGCTTATACAAACTCCAAAAATCTAAATTTAATTAAACTTTCAAAACCCAGATATTCGAAATTCATGTTTTAAAATATCATTTATATATTATTATATATTTTTTTTACTTTTTTTCATTCAGTTTCAAATAACACAGTTAATTAAGGTAATCAGAAATTAAAAAAATTAAAATTCTATAAGCATGTAAAGTTGGAAAATAAATTATTCAAACTAACTGAAATCATTACCGAAGCTTATCCCCTCAATCGACGCTCGTCTCCACCATGTCTACAGCCTCCATCACAAACCCCGTTGCCCTCACTTCCCATCGCCCCAATGCCGATCCCATAAGCACCCCTAACTACTGCCGCTAGAGAACGAGATCATCGAACTCCACAATTCTCCTTGTCACGACCAATACCCAGATACCACGCCTTGACGATGTTGCTAGACCCCCAATCACGAGTCTTCCACTCAAACGACGCGTCAGATGACCCATGCTACAGCGGTGAAACCGGGTCCCCCTTCAATTGCGAAACTTGCTTTCGAACGAATTCAATTCGTTTGTCTTTGTTTTATGATGCAGATTTGATTTTGAATGCATTTGAAAGAAGGAAAGGAATTGGTGCTTTAAAAAGAAGGGAGGAAACAATTCTATTGGGCCATGAAATTTTTTTGAGCAGCTATATTCTCATTTTTTTTCTGAATTGGATGCGCAGTTTTAAAAAGAATGAAGGAGCAAGATCTGATGTTGGCGTGAACTGGGACGACTACAGTGATTCGAAATAAAGAAAAAGCTGATGAGGGAATTTTTTTGACATGGATATGATTTCGGCTGAGGTTGACTGGAGGATTCTTCTTTTTTTAATATTGATTTAAATTCAAATTTGAATATAAATTGTCTCAATTTACGCAGTCTGAAATTTCGAATCCCTATCGAGGAGTGTCGCTAAGCGTTTATAATGTTAAACCCCTATTCCGAACGCAATGGAAAATGTTTAGAGTTCTAATTCGATCGTATGGAGAAAATAGCTTTTTGAACCCAGTTATTATATTGAATTTTCTATATAATTTCAGCGCGTTTATATATCGTTCGATCACACGACAACTCCAAACATAACAAAATTTGAAATCCGATAATAATACAATATTACGGATCCATTGGAACCGATTTCGTCGAAATCCGAGACTATGCCTCGGAAGGCTATTTTTAAATATCGATTTAAACGATATATTTCAAAACCAAACAAACCACTTTTAAATTTACTTTTAAAAGTTCTATCACCTTCAGTATTATCAATATGAATTTTCTAAGCCTTTAAAATAATTTTAACAAGCTTAAAACTCTAGATTACATATTTTACTCAATCTCTAATTATTATATACAATAAATTTAATCGCCAAATTCAAACTGATATTGAAATCCAAGTTAAATTAACTTGCAAATATTTAAAATTGATTAAATATTTCAATTTCAAATGCCTAAAAATTCTGGGTCGTCACATTCCTCCCCCTTAAAAGAATTTCGTCCCCGAAATTAGTAGTTAATAAGAATGGTCCATAACCCGTTAACTATTTTCCCTAAAACCATTCAGTTTCAAACACTTCCCAAAACAATCGTTTTATTAAAGACACATTATCTCTCTTACTGACTTCCCAAACTCTCCCGTAGTTTTCAAACAATACTATTTGCTCTATCATTCAAATTTCAATTTAAACCAAACTTTGAATTATCAAAATTTCCTCAAAAATTTTCTAACTCCCTAAGTTTCTGAAAAATTTCGCCAGCGTATTCTTTGCGCGGCTAGCTCGGAACAACTACAAAATGCCTCTACAGGCTTCCAAAATTCCAAAAGAAAACAAAAGGCCAAGTGGCTAGATCAAAAACCAAATCAAATTTCATACAGAAATTTAAACACATACCTTTTTGTCGAGCAATTCAAATTTATCTTCTGAAATCCAAACCCATTTTTCCTTTCCCTTAATAATACCTGCATATCCTACTTAGCAATAATATCCAATCATAGCTTTTAAAATCATTTTATTGACTTCTTTACTAAATTTCAATACCTATTCATTCAAGCCCGTACGATGTACATATATCATTCGTACGCAATATCAAATTCGATCACTCGCACGAGCACACAATTTCACTTCCGAACTAGTATCGTCCCCCCCGACTTCCTAGTGCGGATTCAGATCTGGTTTCTTGATCAAAAACCGTCATTCTCCTTGCATAGTCATAACTATGATATAGAATTTCCAGAATCAATCAAAATCCATATTCAGGATTCGCCGTCGAAAATCGAGTGAAAAATCCTAACTCGGATCGATATAACTATCTCGAAATTCTGTGCTCGAATCTGGATCAAATTGCTATGCAAATAAAAATAATATACGTACATCCTACGTATTTATATCAATTGATTATCAACTATATCAATTTTCTTTTATGCACATTATTTTTATTTTTTTATTCACTATCCACAATTATCCCATTTCACAACTTTCAGTTTTAACCTTCATTCAATTATTCTCCTTGAATAATTTCTTTTCAATACGAAATTTACTTAAGAATTTCACCATTCATTTCTTAGATTTAATATAAGCATTTTATATACTCTTATATTATTACTTTACCACTTTAACCCTTTTTATCCACTTTATTTTTACACTGGATTTCCAATTTCATATGAATTCAATTTATCTTCAACTCTGAATATCGAATTTTATCTTCCATTTATAACTGATTCATGTCATTATTTTAAATTAGTTTCATCCACTAATTTATTTCAATTCCCAATTTGAAATCGTTTTGTCGCTAACAAAGATTTTCGTAAAAAAAATTCAAACTTCCAAAATTTTCGAATTTTTTTGACAGAGTCTCCTTTGTACGGAGGAGCTTTTGCAATTTGACAAGAGATATAAATATATATGCATTGACCCCGGTCGGAAAAACAAAAACAGTTCATATTTTCTATTTTTATTGCGTAGGCGTACCTTTATTTAGCATTTTTAAGCGAGCGGCTTATTATTTTAGCAATTAGCGCGTCCAAGTCCAGCCATCCGGTAGCTGTACTTACTCAATTTAAATATGTAAGTGTCATATATAGGAAATTTATTTACATTTAGTCATCTTCAATAGCTAACACATGGATTTCATAAGCCATACCTACCAAAAAGCACTTAAAAGTAATAAATAAGGTCAATCACCAATTCAATTGCTTTCACTCGCTTTTCATACCTTCAATTCATTTATAATTCCAAACAAACTCATATTCTCATCAATTGATTCAAAAATTCAATTATATTTGCTTCCACTAATTCATAGAATTTTATTAAATCTCGTCTACGTCAAGCGACAATCATCTCTACGCAAATTTCGATGACATTCTCTTAATGGCATATCCATTTTAGTTTTTAACTACTTCCAGTCGATCCAACTCAATTTTCATTTGATTCATTTCCATTTTAACTTACATTGTATTTTATTTCGTATTTTCATAGGTTCCATTCGAATCCATTTTATCTATCTCGACACATTCCATGCTAATATTAATAACTATTTCCCAAATTAATTTAATTCATAATTTTATTTAATGGGCTTTCACCCTTACTCGAAGCCAAGCTTCTATTATTTTTAAACTTAAGTTAATTTACTTTCTTCAAACCTTTTCAACTTCATAACTTAAGTTCACTTCTATTTAATTTGATTTTTACCTTCCAAAAATCACTTCACTTAATTTCTTGAGTTCAACCTATTTTATAATTCAAGTTTCTGGATTTTTATTTTTATTTTCAAAATACAAAACAATTTTATTTTGGCTTACTATTTTACTTCACTTTTTTTTTCTTATAAGTCTCACACTTATATTTTTCATACTTCTACCCATTTTAAGCTTGACTATATTTATATTTCATTTTTATTCGAGATTATACACTTATTTAGCCAAGCATGCATTTTTATTTCATAAATTCCAATTCAACTTACTTCCATTTATTTAAGTAAGAATTTATTTCATTTTATATTACCAATAACTCCCTAAATTCATTTTAATTCAATTCCATTCCAACTTTATTCAAATACAACTAAAGTTTATTTTCAGTTTAATTCAAATTCAACTCAATATTAAACTTAGCTTAAGTACATTTAATTCGACTTACTCTACTAACTTATTAACTTTTTTACAAGTTAATTTCATTCCAAGAAATTTTCAAACTTTATAAATTTCCAAATCTTTTTATAATCCATAAACATTTTTAGTTAAACCTCTAGAGCTTAAGCCATTACTTAGACGCTCAAAACATTTAAACCAATTCCAGAGTCTTCAATAATCACTTAAGTATTTCAAAAAAATCATTTGAAATCAATTATATCCAAAACTCTTTGGTAAATTCAGTTTCCTCTTTGAATTTCAAAACCAAACCTAGTTTTTGCAAACATCTCCCATTTAAAACATTCAAGTAGCAATTCCTCCTTTGAAAACTCGAAAATGAACATTGATGATGCTGTAGTCATCACCGAAGTTATTTTCTAGCGACCGAAAAGAGTTTAGTGCTTTTATCTCTTTAAAACATTTTCAAATATTCTTAATTTCAAGTCTCACCAGATTTCAAATCCAATTCAAAATATTACCGAATAATATTCCTATTATTCCTTCCCAAAATCTTTTAAAATCATTTTCGACCCAAAGGAATTAAACTTTCCCAAAATTTCAAGTTCTAAATTCTTCATATTCAAATATTATTGTGAAATCTTATTTCAATTTATAAATCACATTTACAGTTTATATTTACAATTTTCTTTGTATATGAATCCATTCTTTAGCTTTAGTTATAATTTCAATTTCTTATTCAATTTTACACATCAATGATAACAATTTAATACTATCATTCCTAACAACCAAGCATCCATATATAACTATAATAATTTACGAAAAATTATTTCCTTTATATACAAAAATAATTTGGGTAAAATTATTTCATTTACCCTACTTGAAAACCATATTGCGTCGGTTTATCTCATTCAAGAGTTTAGAAAACCCTATTGATGACATGGCGTCCCACACATCGACCAGAATTCATAAATACCCAACCGACAAATCAACACAATACAAATTTTTTTTATATACGTTAACAAATACGCGCTCATAACTATTAGTACGCTCAAACTCATTATGGAGTACTTACGACTTTATTTCTATTCAGTAATCCCCACCAGAGCCAATGTTATCACCAACCTAAGCTCTGATACCAACTGTAACAGGACACGCCAGTGGCAACTGGTAGGCTTTGCAACCATCCCAGCCCTACCGTGGCATACAGTGATACCTCGGGTTTGCTTTTACGGCTAGCCTCTCGACTCGCAACCAACCCCACAAGGCCTTATGCTACCCCCGGGGATATGTAGGGGTAAGAGTCTCTTGTTCGCCACCAAACGCAAAGCGAGAACCCTGTTATCCCGCTTTTTGGCAAAGCCGTGATACCAAAAGATAGGTCAAAAACAAAAGACAGTTCGTCCCAGAGATTGGTTGTACTTCACTTCACTATGGATATCGATGAATTTTGTCCAAGACCAGATCAGGCTACAACTGATAGGACACGGCAAGCAAAGTCATGGGAGCCAGCATTCCAAATTTCAGGTTAATCAGAGGTCGTATGAACGAGATATGATCGATGCAAGTTAGCCAAGGAGTGTCATTCGAACCCATCGAAAAGTTGGGGAGATGCTCACTTCGAATCCATGGGTTCGAATCCATCACTAATTGTCTTGTTCGAATCCGTTGGTTTACACATGCTTCGAAACGATCGAGTTCGAATCGATCGATAACGTGATGTTGATCACTTCGAATCGATCGGTTCGAATCCATCAGATGGGCATCCCCTGAGCACGTTCATATCCATGCTGAAGCACTGTTTCGTATCCATCGAGTCCGGTGCACTTCGAATCCATCATCATATACCCTACTTCGAATCGATCGGTCTCGTGCCCAAGCACTACTTGGTATCGATCGTCCTCGCATCCATCAAGAATGCCAGATCATTCCTTCGTATCCATAAATTCTGCCCTGTTCGAATCTACTCGGCTCGTCTTGATCCCCTTCGTATCGATCCATTTCGAATCCATTGATGCGAACTGGGTCGTGGCACACGATACGAACGAGGCGAAATCCATGGGTGCGAAGCGGTCAACTCGAATATAAAACAGGGTCGATGCGAGGAGTGCGCGCTACGACACTTCAGTACCACGTGCGTCCATCGATTCGAATATACGGATTCGAAGTGATCGAGTCGAACGCAACGACCCTCACGAAAAACCACAACTTGAATCGATCATATCTCCTAAACCACTGATCCAATTGCAATGAAATTTTCACAGTAGCTTCCATACAAGGTAAAGATTGTTCCTGCCAAATTTCAGCTCGATTGGATCATTTTTTGATGGATTCAAAATCACTTCGAATCGATCTCAGATCGAGTCGAAACTTGGCGGGATCGGTCGCGTGGGACCACTCACGTGCCAGAAAAAGTCTCTCGAAGTTTGAGCGAGATCTGGGCCTCCAACGCCTATAAATAGCACCCTGAAGCCTTCAGAAAAGGGGATCTTCCACCATTGAACATCCAGACTCTGCCGAATCAAATTCCATACTTCATTATCGCAGTTGTAATCAGATTTGAGTGCTATCATCAGTTGTAATCTGTTGTAATCGATTGAAATCATCAAGTGAATCAATAAAGACATAAGCTTCAGAGTGGACGTAGGCAAGATCGCCGAACCACTATAAATCCTGTGTTTGTGATTGTTATTTGTGAATTATTGTGGTTGTTATTGTTTAGATCTGAGTTCTATATTGATTGTTGCTGATTTGTGTTCATAAACGGGTGCTTTCATGATATTGGGTGTTTGTAGTCAATTTTGACGCAAACATTTTGGTTCTTTCACTGAGAATTGAACTCAGGAGATCTATCAATTAGAAGTTGATTCAGAGAGTTTGAAAGTTCAGATTTGAGAAGCCATGACCAGACAAACAAGTAAGAAACAAAGGCCAGGGAGAAGTGAACACCAAGAAAGTCAAGAGGCTTCTTCAGGAACGAATCAACCGTCGATCTTCATCACTAGGGACGAGATGGAGACAATGATGAAGAAATAAGAGGAGTTAATCCAGAGTTTATTTCAACAGATAGGACAGCTTGGGGCACAGAATAGAGTAGTGGATGCAGTCCAGAACGGAGAAGGACCATCCGGCATGGCACCTGAACTAGGGGGCACGCCTATGGAGAACGTTGGTCCAATCTCGGAGAGAGAAAGAGGAGCATCTGCACAACCTTCGAGCAGCAGAGGAGTGAACGCTCGGTCAAGGGGGCAGATCCCAGAATTCCCTTGTGGACTCGGGGGGCAGGTTGAAAGTAATGAACAAAGATTGCATCTCGGAGACAATGACAGGTTGGCGGAGATGGTTAGAAGATATATGAGAGGCGGTTTGGTAAACAAAGATTTGAAGAATGTTAATAGGAGTCCTTTTACTCCAACAATTAGATAAGCTAGGAACCCACCGGATTTAAGTTACCATCGTTGGACATGTATGATGGGAGAACGGACCCCATGGTTCATCTAACGAAGTATATAAGGCATATGGAAGTGCTGGGGGCATCAGAGGAGGTTATGGCCCTGTGCTTTCCATTGTACTTGGCGGATATTGCAGCATTGTGGTTTAGACAATTGGAGAATGGATCCATCGGAACGTGGAATGAATTAATTGAGAGATTTATGAGGCAATTCAGGGTCCACATCACAAGACCCAAGAATGTGATGACGTTGGCAACTTTAAAACAGAAGGCTGGAGAGACTTTAAGGAGTTTTCCGACGCGATTCAATGCGGCAGCAGCTTCAGTGGATCGACCAGATCCATCCATGGTTATGATGGCGGCTGTGTCCGGAATAGCTGACGGAACAGAGTTCAAAATTTTTAACTAAGGATCCACCCGTGGATCTAGGAGAGTTCTATCATGAGGCAGAAAAGTTTTTACGATTGGAGGATGCGAATGCAGAAAGAGAAGAAGGAGAGGGAATAGAAGTTTATGCAGTCAATGACAAAAAGCCTCTCGAAAAGGACTCAGGCAAGGATAAAAGTAGAAGAAAGACTGAGAATGACGGGGACAGGTCAAAGCGGCAACGGAGGGAGTCGCGATTCACCACTTACACCGAACTGAATGAGAGTCTGGAACGAATTTATCAGGATACCAAGGAGCAGGTTCCGTATCGTAGACCAATGCGAAGGGATCCAACTTCCGACGAAAGAAGATCAGATAAGTTTTGTGTATTTCATGAATTAAACGGTCATAACACTAATGATTGTAGGCATCTGAAGGACGAGGTAGGACATATCAGGAACGGTATGCTCCTTCAATATGTGAGGAGACGAACTCCAGTGGTGGAACCAGAGTGACCACCGTCTATATCAGCTAGAGGCGACCTTGAACCAGGACATCGTTTGGTTATCAATTAATTAAAATAACGATGAACAAGTCGTAAGCTTCCACTAACACAATTAAATTATTTACACATGTACGAGATCGCGAACGTTCTCCAGGCATGCTCTGAATGATCATTGACCGTTTAGTAGTGGGAACTTACACTTTGACATCCCTGCTTTGCTTTTGTTTCGTTTTGATTTGGACATTTGGACTTTGTTTGTTTGGACATTTCGATTTTTAAACTTATCTGTTGAATAGATATTTGATTCTGATAATTCTGAAATGGCTAAGCTACTTACACATGTACGGGGTCGCGAACGGTCCTTAGGCATGCTCTGAGATGGTGATAAACCGCCCTGACAAATGATCCACGGACCCACTCGAACGTGAACCTGGTATCAAGAATACCAAGCCCTCCCGGGCGCACTTTCTCGCCTCGAACGGCACCCGACCTCGAACGGTCACAATTCGCCACGAACGGCACCCGACCTCGAACGGTCACAATTCACCACGAACGACACCCGACCTCGAACGGTCATAAAATCGCCTCGAACAGCACACGATAACGAACGATCACAACTTGCCTCGAACGGCACCCGACCGCGAACGGTCACAACTCGCCCCGAACGGCACAACTCACCTCACCTCAAGTGGCTCGATCGCGAACGATCGTCATTTAAGGTCCGCCACTTGACCGCGCACGGTCGCACTTCACCTCAAATGGCTCGATCCCGAACGATCGTCATTTGAAGTTAGGCGCTTGACCATGAACGGTCGCACTTCATCTCAAATATCTCGATCCTGAACGGTCGTTATTTGAGGTCGCATAAAACTATAAATTCCTTTGCAGGACATCAACAGGATATGAACATCCAGCTCATGGCATTACAAAACACGCCTTCCTACCGCAAGGCATATTTTGGGGGGCAAATGTTATCCCGCTTTTTGGCAAAGCCGTGATACCAAAAGATCGGTCAAAAACAAAAGACAGTTCGTCTCAGAGATTGGTTATACTTCACTTCGCTATGGATATCGATGAATTTTGTCCGAGCCCAGATCAGGCTACAACTGATAGGACACGGCAAGCAAAGTCATGGGAGCCAGCATTCCAAATTTCAGGTTAATCGGAGGTCGTATGAACGAGATATGATCGATGCAAGTTAGCCAAAGAGTGTCGTTCGAACCCATCGAAAAGTTGGGGAGATGCTCACTTCGAATCCATGGGTTCGAATCCATCACTAATTGTCTTGTTCGAATCCGTTGGTTTACACATGCTTCGAATCGATCGATAACGTGATGTTGATCACTTCGAATCGATCGGTTCGAATCCATCAGATGGGCATCTCCTGAGCACGTTCGTATCCATGTTGAAGCACTATTTCGTATCCATCGAGTCCGGAGCACTTCGAATCCATCACCATATACCCTACTTCGAATCGATCAGTCTCGTGCCCAAGCACTACTTCGTATCGATCGTCCTCGCATCCATCTAGAATGCCAGATCATTCCTTCATATCCATAAATTCTGCCCTGTTCGAATCCACTCGGCTCGTCTTGATCCCCTTCGTATCGATCCATTTCGAATCCATTGATGCGAACTGGGTCATGGCACACGATACGAACGAGGCGAAATCCATGGGTGCGAAGCGGTCAACTCGGAGATAAAACAGGGTCGATGCGAGGAGTGCGCGCCACGACACTTCAGTATCACGTGCGTCCATCGATTCGAATATACGGATTCGAAGTGATCGAGTCGAACGCAACGGCCCTCACAAAAAACCACAACTTGAATCGATCATATCTCCTAAACCGCTAATCCAAATGCAATGAAATTTTCACAGTAGCTTCCATACAAGGTAAAGATTGTTCCTGCCAAATTTCAGCTCGATTGGATCATTTTTTGATGGATTCGAAATCACTTCGAATCGATCTCAGATCGAGTCGAAACTTGGAGGGATCGGTCGCGTGGGCCCACTCATGTGCCAGAAAAAGTCTCCCGAAGTTTGAGCGAGATCTGGGCCTCCAACGCCTATAAATAGCACCCTGAAGCCTTCAGAAAAGGGGATCTTCCACCATTGAACATCCAGACTCTGCCGAATCAAATTCCATACTTCATTGTCGCTGTTGTAATCAGATTTGAGTGCTATCATCAGTTGTAATCTGTTGTAATCGATTGGACATCAAGTGAATCAATAAAGACATAAGCTTCAGAGTGGACGTAGGCAAGATCGCCGAACCACTATAAATCCTGTGTTTGTGATTGTTATTTGTGAATTATTGTGGTTGTTATTGTTTAGATCTGAGTTCTATATTGGTTGTTGCTGATTTGTGTTCATAAATGGGTGCTTTCACGATATTGGGTGTTTGTGGTCAATTTTGACGCAAACAAACCCCCTATCATGCTGTAATGTAGCAAACCCGATCCCGGTCTCTTCGAAACGATCGGCGCATTGGCCAATATTGATAGTCGGTTATTAAAATATCAATTTTCATTCACAAACAACCATCCAATATAAATAATTTCACCAAATTATTTATTAATCTCAAAATATCTTTGCAAGATATATTTCCACTTTTCAATCCCATTTGAAACAGTTTCAAACCATTTCCTCTCACGGAGTAAATTCCCAAATATTTTGATTCCCACTGAAATCACCAAGTACAAACACTTTAGATTTTAAAATAATTTAAATCACTATATTATAAAATATACTTTAACCTTTAAATTTAGAAAAAACCTACTTTAATACTTTATTAAAAATATATACTTTAAGAGTATTTAAAATAAAGCTACTTTATAATCTATAAACTAAATTCCTCTCTTTTAAAACATAATACCAAGCCACCTTTAAATAATTACGACTAAAATAACTTTTAAAAAGACTTACTTTAAAATTTAAACATTTAAAAATAATAAATTTCCTAAAACATAATTTTTTTTAAAACAACTTTAAAACTTTTAACTTGTACTAAAAAATTCGCTTCGAAAACGTACTTGGCTATCCAGGGAAATACGCTTCTCTTTCACATCTTTTAAAAATAAACCGCTATTTAGTTTTAAACAAATTTACCCATTCCTTTAATAAATTCCCATCATGAATTTATTCTTCTAAATATCCACTGATATATTACTTCACTTTTATAAACCAAGTTTATAAATTCCAAAGTCTCACTTCTCTTGTAAAAATCCCGGTTTTAAACACTTAATCAATCTTTAAATTGATTTCCAAATTACTCCCATTTTGAAATAAATTCCTTTTCTTACTCAACTTTATTTCAAAACCCATAGACTTCAGATTTTATTTCTTAATTATGATTTAAAATCTTTTAACTGAAAAATACCAATTTTAGATTTCCAAAATTCCTTCTTTATCCTTTTAAATAAATTCAAACTTCGGAATTTTAAAATAAATTCTTTATTCCTTTAAATAAGATCACTTATGTTTTTTAAAATTCATTATTACTCTGTTTATTCAAAATCCCCTTTTCCATATCCTGAACTTGTTTATTAGAGTTTTAAAATCACTTTTATTCTTTCCCAATTCATTTTTAAATTTATTTAAATTCTCTAAAATTATTTCTCTCGCAAATTCTCTTCTTTTATTTTCTTTCCAAAAATCCAATTTATATATTTTGATAACTTAGTATATCCAAACATATTCAATCAAAACAGCATCCAACATTTCCAATTACCATATAATTCATCACAGAATATCAAATAATCAAAACACAGAATATTAAACAATCTAAATTTTTTGAGGAATCCAGTTGGATCCCTCCAACCTGTTTCCTGCATCCACAGATGTTAGCATAATACCAGTTACACTTCAAAGTGGAATATCGCGGTATATGAGATTAATATAATATCATCCGCTATTATGCGGCGCATAGGGTCTTATCCGCTATATAATGCGGGAAATCAATCACTCCAATATATACTATATACTACTATATATAATATAGCACATCAAATCAATTCAACCAATTATTTAAATTTAACCATTTAAATTTAAATAGCAATCCAGAAGAGTGAGATTAACTCACCTTTGATTTTATATTTGCAACCCAATCCAAACCGGCTTGTCTCCATACGATTTTGGGCCTTGTACAAACATTGTATGGTTTATTAATACTTGAACTAACCGAAAAATCTATTAACATTTAAAAATGTAATTTAAACTAATTTTCCTTCAAATAATTTTTTTATAACTAAAATAATTAAAATAATTAGTTAAACTAATTAATCTCCTTCATATGTTACTTTAAAATAACTAGTAGATTTTAAATGTGTACATCTATTTTTCTTTTGAAACTATATATATATACTTATAAAAATAATCCATATAGATTTAAAGATCTAATTTTTATATAAACTCTTCAACATTTAAAATTCCTACTTTTTTACAAAATCTTATCTATAAATATATATGTGTACGTATATTGTTTATCCTTGTTTATTTATGTAAAATAAATAAATAATTGCTTATACAAATTCCAAAAATCTAAATTTAATTAAACTTTTAAAATCCAGATATTCGAAATTCATGTTTTAAAATATCATTTATATATTATTATATTTTTCACTTTTTTCATTCAGTTTCCAATAAAATAGTTAACTAAGGTAATCTGAAATTAAAAAAATTAAAATTTTATAAGCATGTAAACTTGGTAAATCAATTATTCAAAATGACTGAAATCATTACCGAAGCTTATCCCCTCAATCGACGCTCGTCTCCACCATGTCTACGGCCTCCATCACCAACCCCGTTGCCCTCACTTCCCATCGCCCCAATGCCGATCCCGTAAGCACCCTTAACTACTGCCGCTGGAGAATGAGATCATCGAACTCCACCATTCTCCTCGTTGCGACCAATGCCCAGATGCCATGCCATAACGATGTTGCTGAACCCCCAATAGCGAGTCTTCCCCTCGAACGATGCGTCAGATGACCCATGCTACAGCGGTGGAACCAGGTCCCCCTTCGATTGCGAAACTTGCTTTCGACCGAATTCGATTCATTCGTCTTTTTTTATGATGCAGATTTGATTTTGAATGCATTTGAAAGAAGGAAAGGAATTGGTGCTTTAAAAAGAAGGGAGGAAAGAATTCTGTTCGGCCATGAAATTTTTTTGAGCAGCTGTATTCTCATTTTTTTCTCTAAATTAGATGCGCAGTTTTAAAAAGAATGAAGGGAGCAAGATGTGATGTTGGCGTGAACTGGGACGGCTACAGTGATTCGAAATAAAGAAAAAGCTGATGAGGGAAAAGTTTTGACATGGATATGATTTCGGCTGAGGTTGACTGGGGGGTTCTTTTTTTTTATATTAATTTAAATTCAAATTCGAATACAAATTGTCTCGATTTACGCAGTCTGAAATTTCGAACCCCTATCGAGGAGTGCCGCAGGCATTTATAATGTTATACCCCTATTCCGAACGCAATGGAAAAGGTCTGACTCCTAATTCGGTTGTACGGAGAAAATAGCTTTTTGAACCCAGTTATTATATAAAATTTTCGATATAATTTCAGTGCGTTTATATATCGTTCGATCACACAACAACTCCAAACATTGCGATTTAAAATCCGATAATAATACAATATTACGAATCAATGGAACTAGTTTCGTCGAAATCCGAGACTACGCCTCGGAAGGCTATTTTTAAATATCGATTTAAATGATATATTTCAAAACCAAACAAACCACTTTTAAATTTACTTTTAAAAGTTCTATCACCTTCAGTATTATCAATATGAATTTTCTAAGCCTTTAAAATATTTTTAACAAGCTTGAAACTCCAGATTAAATATTTTACTCAATCTCTAATTATTATATTCAATAAATTGAATCGCTAAATTCAAACTGATATTGAAATCCAAGTTAAACTAACTTGCAAATATTTAAAATTGATTAAATATTTCAATTTCAAATGCCTAAAATTTCTGGGTCGTAATAGCTATGCTGTTACTCTGCCGGATCTTCATTGTAACTTGAGTGCTTGAGTTATTCACCATTGTAATCAGCTAGCAATCATCAATAAACAACAAATCATTCAAAGTGGACGTAGGCTACAACGCCGAACCACTATAAATCTCTGCTATTTCTATTTCTGTTTGCTTTAATTGGCGTGTTTGTTAGATTAGCCTCTCTTTACATTTAAATTCTTCACTTAAATCCCTTCAAATATGTCCGAAGAGGTCCCTTGAAACCATCAAGCTCTGGCTGGCAACCTTCTGAGTCTGCATGCCAAGTAGTGCTTCCCTATACTTCGACATCCGATGATCAACGCTGTAGAACTGAGGCTAAAACTCCCATTGTCACCACATCGACTGCTATGGAGCCCACAGGGGAGGGAGCCATCAGAATAGTTAAGTTAAAGACAGACTTCATAAACATCCACTTCGATGGCTTCTATTTCCCCCCAAACTTGAAACTAATTCCTAGTGATGTGGAAATGATGGTACATAATTACATGCACGATGTCTACGATCAATACTGGGAGTGGGTGATAACTGCAGAGAAAGCTTCAGCAGTAACCCGTTAGTAAGCAAAACCAATCGAAAAACTTGAGAGAAAGCTTCAGCGGTGGCCTGATAGAGGATGAGAAGGCGGACCGCAACACTTCAACAATTGATGACTTCGAACTTGAAACTCATATATTAGTTGGAGATGAGGCAAAAGTTCTTCACGATGCCATCGTCGCCTTCAAAAAGGAAAAACTAGCTGCCAAGTACCCGAATGCGGGAGAAGGATCCGGAGTTGAGCATCACAAAGCAGGTTCCGAAGCGGTTCTAGTCTCTCAACTTAAGCCTACTTCTTTTTTGGATCCTCCAGCTGTTCCAGGATACGGTCCTGACCAACCACGCTTATCTCCAGTACATGAACATGGTTCTACAGGCATATCAATGAAAGGGAGTACAGATTAAGGATCTTAAGGCTAATTTAACACTAAAGGGGGGTGAATAGTGTTTAATGGATTTTAAGACTTATATGGACTAATTAAAAAATTATGATATAAACAAACGAAGAACTTAACCATAGAACAATCACAGATCAAACACAGATGCAGAAAGTAAATAAAAAGCAGTAAGGGAAAGAACACACCAGATTTTATACTGGTTCGGAGTTACTGTACATCCAGTCTTGTACCAAGGCAAACCACCTCATACAAATTTTTATTATACCAATGTCAAGATTACAATCCTCAATTTCTAAAGGCCTTGAGGTACTCTCCTGTTTCACGAGTCTGGGACGAACTCTCTCGATTTACAGGACATAAGATCACCCAAATTATTGCCAGGCACAACCACACCTTATAAAGAGACTCGATAAACTTTTGATTACAAATTGATCCTATAACTCTGAATAGCACTTTGATCTTCGAGAGAGGGCAGAGAATCAAACAAGAATGAGATTCTAATTTGATTCACTTGAGAATTCAGTAGAATTTCGGCACAATCTTAAAAATATGAAAATTTTAGAACATGAATTTAGGGAGAAGAAGGAGTGGAAAAAAAAAATAGTTAGTTAAAAATTCGTTTGTGAAGGCTATTTATACAGCACCAATGGTCATAACCATTCGTGAAGAGATTTAAATGAATAGACACTTCTTTTGAAAATTGAAACTTTTGAGTTCAACGGCTATCATGTCGACATAGGGTATCGCATGATGTCGACATCCCTATGATAAAAAAAATGTAAATTTTGTTTTTAAAATGGTATTGAAAGGAAAACAAGATAAAATGATTCTGGAGTAAAAAACGAAGTTTAAAACAAGAGTTTATTTGAAAACAAAAACAAAGAATATTTTAAGGCTTAACATCTTCTTGAAAATCATTTGAAAAGATAACTTTTAAGGCTAAAACATTTTGAAAATCATTTTGAAGTAGTTTTGCAAGCTTCTTCCTGCAAAATATCTCATCGCATCAGGACTCGAGAACTTGTACAAAACCAGGATGTTCGCGGGTTTGTAAGCCATTTGTACAAAACCAGGAATTTCGGCAAGATCTTAAAAATATGAAAATTTTAGAATATGGATTTGTGGAGAAGAAGGAGTGAAGAAAATAAGAAAATAGCAAATTAAAAAATTCATTTGTAAAGGCTATTTATAGAGCACCAACCGTCATAACCATTCATGAAGAAAATTTTAACAAATAGACACTTCTTTTGAAAATTGAAAATTTCGAGTTCAACGGCCACCATGTCGACGTGGGTTAAGCCATGATGTCTCCCTATGTTAAAAACAATGTAAAATTTGTTTTGAAAATGGTATTGAAAGGAAAACAAGATAAAATAATTTTGGAGTAAAAACAAAGTTTAAACAAGAGTTCACTTATAAACAAAAATAAAGAATATTTTAAGGCTAAAACATCTTCTCGAAAATAATTTGAAAAGATAATTTTTAAGGCTAAAACATTTTGAAAAATAATTTTGAAAAATCATTTTGAAGTAGTTTTGCAAGCTTCTTCCTGTAGAATATCTCATCACATCAGGACTCGAGAACTTGTACAAAACCAGGATGTTCGTGGTTTTGTAAGCCACTTATCGTAAGTTTGTAAGCTACTTGTCGTGGATTTGTAAGCCACTAAGAAGGTAGATATGGGTTCCATCCCAAATGAAATTCGAAATGAAGGTTTCCGTGCTATTATGATGTTCTAACGAAAACCGGACACTTATCTTGAAATCTTGATCTTGATACTCATGAGTCTTCAAACTTGATTTCTTCATCCTTGATCTTTATACCGTACAGTCTTCAATAATTAGTACCTGCCTTATATATATCCTGCATAATAACATTCATATATATTTAGACAATAGTGTTAGTATATAAGTTATAATAAATAAGTTACAAAGGTTGTTGTCATTAAAACCACTATCTCCAGTTCCTAACAATCTCCCCTTTTATGATGATGACAACCTTATAAAATGTACTTACCACTTTGATCATACCATAACTCCCCCTTACACCAACAACACCCCTTTAATCCAAGCCTACTGTTTTATATAATTTTTCCACCTTTGACATCAACAAAAAAATGATCTATAAACCTTGAAATTGGCGATGCCAATCACATATCGTTTTGAGTTATCTTCAAAGTTGACCAATCCACGATCTTGATATATAATGTCATTGAGCATCTCGGGATTTCCAATCACATGCCTTGAACAGTCACTATCAAGTATCCATTTATCTTTCTCAATTTGCACACTTTGTCCATTGGTTGTTGATTCTTCAAAAACCATGTAACATGTTTGTTCCTGCATAACAAACCAACTCGGCGATAACTTGATTTTTCATAAAAACTATATGCAGACTTATGATACTTCGATGAAATGCATAAATTCAAACTAGTATTAACAAAATTTCCTAAAATGCCATTTTTAACTTTTTAAGTTTCAAATTATGAAAACTATGAAAACCTTGCTCTGTTACTAATTGAAAGGGAGTGCGGATTAATGATCTTAAGGCTAATTTAGCACTAGAGGGGGTGAATAATGTTTAATGTATTCTAAGATTTATATGGACTAGTATAAAAATTATGATATAAACGAATGAATAACTTAATCACAGATGCATAAAGTAAATGAAAAGCATTAAAGGGAAAGAACACACCGGATTTCATATTGGTTCGGAGTTACCCTGCATCCTGTCCTGTACCAAGGCAAACCACCTCATACAGATTTTTATTATACCAATGTCTCAATTTCTAAAGGCCTTGAGGTACCCTCCTGTCTCACGAGTCCAGGGAAAACTCTTTTGATTTACGGGACATAAGATCACCCAATTGATTTCCGGGCACAACCACACCTTATAGAGAGACTCGATAAACTTTTGATTACAAATTGATCCTATAACTCTGAATAGCACTTTGATCTTTAAGAGAGGACAGAGAATCAAACACGAATGAGATTCTAATCTGATTCACTTGAGAATTCGGCAGAATTTCGGCACGATCTTAAAAATATGAAAATTTTAGAATATGGATTTATGGAGAAGAAGGAGTGAAGTAAATAAGAAAATAGTTGGCTAAAAAATTCATTTGTGAAGGCTATTTATAGAGCACCAATGGTCACGGCCATTAGTGAAGAGACATAAATGAATGGACACTTCTTTTGAAAATTGAAACTTTTGAGTTCAACGGCCACCATGTCGACAAGGATATCCCATGATGTCGATATCCTTATGATAAAAACAATGTAAAATTTGTTTTGAAAAATGGTATTCAAAGGAAAACAAGATAAATTGATTCTGGAGTAAAAATGAAGTTTAAAACAAGAGTTTATTTAAAAGCAAAAACAAAGAATATCTTAAGGCTAAAACATCTTCTTGAAAATCATTTTGGAAAATCATTTTGAAGTAGTTTTGCAAGCTTCTTCCTGCATAATATCTCATCACATCAGGATTCTAGAACTTGTACAAAACCAGGATGTTTGTGGGTTTGTAAGCCACTTGTCGTAGGTTTGTAAGCTAATTGTCTTGGGTTTGTAAGCCACTAAGAAGGTAGAAATGTGTTCCATCCCAAATGAAATTCGGAATGAAGATTTCCGTGCTATTGTGAAGTTAACAAAAACTAGACACTTATCTTGAAATATTGATCTTGATACTCATTAATCTTCAAACTTGATTTCTTCATTCTTGATCTTTATACTGTATAGTCTTCAATAATCAGTACTTTCCTTATATATATCCTGCATAATAACGTTTATATATATCTAGACAATAGTGTTAGTATATAAGCTATAATAAAATAAGTTACAAAGGTTGTTGTCATCAAAATCACTATCTCCGGTTCCTAACAATCGGCTTAACATGTGAGTCAATCTTAGTAAGGTACTCTGAACACTTCTTCCATTGGCCCAAATGCAGAAGCATTGTCGAAAGATGTTACTAATATTTTCTCTTATCTTTATTCAGTTATAGATGCTGCATCACTTGATCCTAGTGCAACTCAAGGAATACATCATGAGCAAGAGGCACTAATGACGGAAGCGATGACTACATCGGTGGCCACATCAACAGTGAAGATGCACGAAAGCAGTTGCATTTTAGATGATCAAATGATGGAAACACTCCTTAGCCATGAAAGCTACCCGATCATTGAAATACCTTTCGTAATTGATGAAGACATGATTATAACTAGCTCCTCTGGCCCGACCAGTAGCATTCCTATGGGCATACATGCAGAACGGGCTGATGAAATAATGGAAGAGATAAAAGCTGAGATAGAGCAAGCGTAGCGGGCTAGTAGTGCTGGTGGTATGGCCGGTCCTGGTCCGGTCCTGATAATTGTTGTTCCTCCGGACTGTACTATCATCAACACCGACACGCCTCCTTCTAACTTTGAAGAAAGAATACTCCTTCAGCTCCACATGTTGAGAACATTCAAATCCCCATAAGCTCCGAGGAGGAGACTTTTTCGATTCCCTTGGTCGAAGAGAAACTCGCTAAAGCGGGTAGGGGTGGTAAAAGATCGAAGAGAGGACCAGAGGGTAGTACGAGTGGGTCTACGCTAAAGAAGAGCGGGAAGGATAGGAAATCAAGGCATAGACTTGCACATTTACTTCTTCTTTTGCAGATAGCTTAGAATAAGGTTTTTCCTATTTTTTTCGCAGGCTATGTATAAATGCAGGTTGGCCCCTTCTTATAGGTATTCACTGAACATATTTTTATATTTGTCTTTTCTTCGAAGAATAGTAGAAATAAAATTTCTTTTTGTCTTTCAGCATAACACTGTGTCTATTTGCTTAAGTATTTTAGCACTCGTGTTTCCATTCAATGTACTTGTGAGGCTTTAGTCTCTGAATCGAACTTGAGTTCGGCCATTAAGTCCTGAAATCATGATTCGAGTCATAACCAAACGTCAAGTCGAGTCCCAACGTTGTGTTGTTTCAATTAGCGGCTTGTACATAGTTAATCCCCCAATTCTGGGGAGAATTGAAGTGGTTGGTGGGTAGTTGTTTTCTGCCTTCCCTAACTTTTATTTAACTTAGTTGGAAAAAAGTCGATGTGAGATGAGTTCGAGTGGTCGGATCACACTCACTCATTTATTGGTATCTGCATCCACACTCTGGGGATTATACTTGTACGCCAACGGTCAGTCACGCTAGCTTAATGTTTGAAGCCATATTCGCACTCCAAGGACTAAAGTTATTCCACGGGCAGTCAGTCAGACCCACTTAATACTTAGAATTATATCCACACTCTAGGGACATAAGTTAATTTGTGGATGGTCGGTCATAGCCGATTTATGTTTACACTCCAGTTTGCGCTCTAGGACTTAGACTTTTCTTACGGGTGGTCGTTTCACACCCGATTTATGTTTATACTCCAGTCCACACTTTGGGGACCAGAGTTGGTCGATGGGTTGTCAGTCACAACCATTAGGTGTTTATACTCTGGCCCATGCTCTCGGGATCAAAGTTAGTTGATGGGTGTCGATCACACCCGTTTTATTGTTTATACTCTAGTTCGCACTCCAAAAATCTGGAGTTGGTTGATAGATGGTCAATGACATCAATTTAAGTATTAGGATCCCGTTCTCACTTTGGGAGTTGATCAGGGTTGTGGATGGTCGAATCACATCCACCCTGAGTTGGTAAGCGAAGTCGTAGATGGACGGATCCATCCACTTCGAGCTTGGAAAAATGAAGGCTAGTTCGTGGATGGACGGATCCATCCTCCTCGAGTTTAGATTGATTATGGGCGAAGTCATGGGTGGATGGATCCACCCTCCTTGTGCCCATGTTTTGGAGGTTATACTCTAGCTCGCACTCTGGAAGATGGAGTTCGTTAGACAATTGTCGTGTTTCAATCCTCTTAACTTTATCGTTGCTTGCACCTGAACTTGAGGTTTCACTTAGCTAGTGACCGGTCATATCACAGCCACTCCCTATTTGAATAAGTCCCACCATGAGATGGAACTTAGCTCTTCGTACATCGTGACAGTTGCATGATGCATTTCACAGATTGCCTATCGGGCTTGATGACTCTGCATTTTATTGCTGAAATAAGAAAGTATGGCAAAGTTAGTTGCCTTATTACAAGTTCGAATTTAGAAATGCATAAAAAAATTTCAAAAGGAAAAGCAGACTAAATGAATAAATAAAGCATGTTATGTGTAATAGCGAAGGAGATTCTCGCTGTTCCATGCTCTTGGTAAAGTGAGACCATCAATAATTGATAGTTTGAATGTGTTGTCTTCAAGTCTCCATTCGATAACATACGACCCTTACCATGTCAGTTTCATGGGTGAAGGGACCGGATAAATTCTCTTGAGTACGAGATCACCAACTTCGAAGGTTCTGGGCTGGACCTTAGCATTGTAGAATCAGACGACTCGACAGCAGTGTGCGACTGTCCTTAAATTAGCCTCTTTACTTTTCTCATCCAATAAATCCAGACATTATGCAAGTAAGATGGCGTTCGTCTTTGGATCATAACAGGTAATGCGGTGAGAAGGTACTTCCAATTCAACTAGAATAACGACTTCAAAGCCGTAGGAAAGTGAGCTCCACACTATCGAATTGGGATCCGTTATTAGTGATAATGTTTGTGGGAGACCAAAATGACAGATAATTTTATGTACAACAAAGTTGATTACTTTCTTCGCCGTGATAGTAGCAAAGGGCTCGGCTTCCACCCATTTGGTAAAGTAGTCAACTGCAACGATGACGTACTTTGTGCCACCTTTAGCCAGGGGTACAGAGCCAATTATATCAACGCCCCATGTGGCAAACGGCCAAGTACTGACCATCTATGTGATCTCAGAAGGCGGGGATCTCAGGATTCGGGCACGTTTCTGGCATTTGTCACATTTCTTAGCATAGTCCAATGCTGCAACAACAATAAATACATCAATCACGGCATCCAAAGCATCATATATCACATGATAATAGCATATATAACAAATCCGTAAATAAAATCAATACTGATGAGGAATCTAGTTGGATCCCTCCAACCCGTCATCTGCAATAAATATACATATTAGAATATGTGTACAATGTCCGCTTCGAGGCAGATGCATGTACAAAGGGTCATCCGTTTATATACGGGAACGTATAGGGTCTCATCTTCTCCAATAGGCAGAAATATATCCAAATACCAACCAATACACACACACACATATATAATATCATATATCATCCAAAAAATCATCAATCATCATAAAATAAATTTATTCTTACTTATATAAAAATAGCAGTGAGTCAAAAAGAGTGAGTTGTATTCACTTTGGTTCCAATAGCAGTTGTAGTGTTTTGTTTCGAAAAAAATTGAAAAAGCGTTTAATGTTTCTTAAATTTTCACTAGCTTCAATCAACTCCAAACTAGCTCTAAAATATGCTCATCAATACGAACCCAACACAACTTATTTCATCAAAAACGGATCTCATATGAAGAAGTTATGATGTTTCAAAGTTTATATGAATTTATATATAAATAAATTTACTATTTTATTTATTTTCAAACCCTTGCTTCATCGTGGCCATTTGATCTTGCATCTTACATCTAGGCCGCTATTCTTTCTTCTTCTCGTTTGAAACCAGGTCGAAGAACCCATCTAGCCTCCATTGTTCATGAATTATCGCGCCCATCCCATTGCCTTTGAAGACGATTGGCGACCTTTACGTCGAAGCTCACATCGCCGTACACCACCGAGCCAAGTGCGGCTGAGCTAGGCTACATCATTGTCTTGCAAAACATGCGCGAACGCCGAGCATTTGTGGCCGATTTGCCGTCGATCGGCTCCTTCATTCTCGATCATCACCATTGAAATCAAAGCACTCGAGTGCTCTTTAAAGTTGTAGTTGAAAGATTTTGATGAAAGTCGACGGAACAAGAGAAAATTGAGGCAAAAGGTGAAGAAATTCTGGCCGTGGAAGTGTAAATGGCGGCTAGGGTTTCCAAAACTAGAATTTGTGAAAATAAGAAATTATAACGTCCTTTTATAGAAAATTTCACGACATTATTCTTCCGAAAATTTTTTGAACTTCAAACGAAGCGCGCCGCTTGGCATTTATAATGTTTTACCCTTATTCCGAACGCAATGGAATATATATCGGGTGCTAGTTCGATCATATTTGGAAGATTGGTTTTCAAATCGACTTTTTTGAATTTAAAATTTACTTAAACAAATTCGATGCGTTTCAGCTTGCCACGACTAAACCGTAAATCCAGTTAACACAAAATTTGAAAATATTCAATTTTTGTAAATTTTCTTTAAATTCAATTTTAAAAGTCCTCCAACACCATTCTAATTCAAATGGAATTTAATTCAACTTTATAAATCATTTTTATTCTCATTAAATTCAATTTTCAATTATTTTAGCAATTTCAAATATTAAATTAACAATTTAATTATTCAATTACATCCTTATATTTCAAATATAAGTTATTCAGCTTATAAAATCAACTTGTGAATATTTAAAATCAATTAAACATACGAATTTCAAATGACCAAAATTCTGGGTCGTTACATTCTCCTATACTTAAAAGAATATCATCCTCGAAATTACCAAGTAAGAAAAAGTCACAAAATCCATTAATTTTTCGAAAACAAATCGTTCAAATTGAATTTCTAATTCATTTAACCTTTTAACTTTTCCAAAATCATTTAGTTAAACTTCTTATAAAAAATTTCTAAGTTTTAAAATTCATGCATAGTTGTATTTTCAAAACCAACTAATATCGTTTTACTTTTAACTCAAACCCAAAAACATAGTTATCAAAAAATTTTCCCAAAATTCTCAAAAAAATTCTAACGTCTTAAATTTTCAAAAAAAGTCGCCATAGCCTCCATTGAATGGTTCGATCATAGTAGGATCACAACGTGTGTGTATACATACATACATACATATATATATATATATATATATATATCACAAATATACATCTCACCTTCGAGGATGAGGCTTCCCTAGGGAAGAAAGTGTAAAAGTACGATATGTAATACGAGATATGTACCTTATATATTATTAGCGAGCATATACGGCTGATATAGCTTGAAAGCGAGCTCCAAATACGGAGCATACGCCATCCATACCTACTAAACACTCAACAAACAAATAAGAAACATGTATATAGAAAGTAATATCACTATACCAATATAGCAAATGCAATCAAAAACAACAAATCCAACCATTAAACAACTATCATCCAACTAACATCCAACATACCAACATCTATCCAATCAACCCATAACCAAATTAATATACTTTCATTTCTCATTAACATTCATTGAATTGGTTTCAATTTATTCACATTTGATTTATTAACATTGCATTGTACTAACATTCATTCATATTCAATTAGTTTACATTCACTAATTTACATTCAAGTTAGTTCACTTCTAATTCAAATCAAACTCAATTCTATTTAGATTCACTTACTTGCAATTTAAATTCAATTATTTAGCTTCCCATTTCACTAATTCAATTCCATATGAATTTCTATGCAATCAACTAACACCCATCCAACAACAATGCATATCCAACATAACCAGATTAATTTAATTTACACTCAACATTTATATTTACTTCGTTCACCTTCAATTTGGTTTAACACTTTTAATTTCAATTGGTTGATATTCAATTGACTTTCATTAAATTATTCAATTTCCAATTTAATTAGCTTTTAATGAATTAACACTTACGTTCAATTGATTAACATTCGATCCATTTTTTATTTAGTAATTTATCCAATTAGTCTAATTCAATTCATTCATTAATTCAATTGCCATCACAACTAAAGTTGAATTTCATTATATGACTCAAGTTCATATTCATCACTTCTCTTTATTAATTCATTTTAATATCAAATTCAACTTCATTCAACATCACTTAAGTTGCGTTTCATTTCATCCTCACTTACATTTACTTCCACTGTACAACTTAAGTTCACTACTAATTTAATTCAAATTCCATCTTATTTATTTTTTACTTAAGTCAAATTTTATATTACTATTCAAATTAAAATTTTATTCTGCTTAACAAAATTGTTTAACCAATTTAACATTTGGTTTTACTTGCATTTTATCATTTTATAAGTTGTATAACTTACTTATTTAAACTTTCAAATTCATATTATGTAATCACTTACCCTGAAGTTTGATTTCCATTTTGATAATCTACCTAATCTAGTTCAAATTCAATTCACTTTATTTAACTTTTCTTTAATTAAATTTCAAATCATATATTTTATTATGCTAACTCACATTTATTTCGACTTTACCAAAGTTAAATTTACTATTTCATATTATAAGTCCAAAACTCATTTTACTTATATTTATCGATTTCAACTTAGATTTTAGTTTCAAATTTGTTTATCACAACAAAATTTCAATTCTCAATTTAATAATGGTAGCAAATCAATCACATAGAAACTCGAAAATGATACTAATGATATTACAACCATCATCCTTATTATTTCCTACCAACGATAGTGAATTTGGTGCTTTTTATTCTTTTAAACCGTTTCCTTTTATTTATAAATCACATTTATAACCTCTTACTTATATAATTTCACTATATTACTTTACTATATAAGATTCATTCCAGATTTATTTATCTTATTTACATTTATAACAATATAATCTCTTTAACTTTGAAAAAAAAAACTTTGAAAATAAACTGGATTCAAATTTCTCAAATTCTTAGTTTAAATTCATTTTCATTTGCAACTCAATTTTATAATTATATTCATGTAGTTTCAATTCTTATATATAAGGTTATTTCACAATTGTATATTATATTAATTATAATTCCATATTTTATAATTCATTTGCTTATATAATTTATTCTTTTAACGATTGTTGCTTTTATTTAGATTATTCAAACAGTTTTTATTAACTTATATATATTTACATTTTCAAACAACCAAACAATTCAATTATTTACACTTTAATAATTTCTGAAAAATTATTTCATTTATATATAAAATATAATCGTGGTAAAATTATTTTATTTACCCAATTTAAAATCAATACTATGTCGATTTGCCTCATTTAAATGTTTAGAAATCCCTATCGATAACATGGCGTCCCACATACCGAGCAGAACTCACAAACAACTCAACGGAAAAGCAAACACAATATAAAACATTTTATATCACTAACAAATACACGCTTATATATAATACACTAAAAAAATCTAGGGTGCTACTGTCTCTATCTATACTGAGTACACATCAAAGCCTAGGAAATACAAAATCTAAGCTCCGATATCACGTGTGACGGCCCACAAATTCGTACCATTTGAATCGATAATAAACCACACATGTCCGACCCAAAAAGCACAGACTGACGGAAAGTCATGAGAAAGAAAAGAAGAGAGAAGAAGAAAAGAGAAGAAGAAAAGAGAAGAAAGAGAGAATAAAGAACCAAACAGAACAATACAGAATCTCATATCACAGTGGACAATATACAATATCATATCAATGATCTTTGCAAAATAGAAACTGTATATATATACTCAATCAGTGTTCAACAATCAACCGCCAATCATCAGCTTGGACAGTTATAATAACCTGTCCTTACAATTACTGATATATAAAATAATAATGCGCAAAGCGGATAATCAAAATTGATACGTGTATACGAAATGAAGATCTACAACTTTCACGTTGAAGCTCCAATAGCGCCAAATCTGATCCTGTAAATATACTCGGTCTGACCCAAGCATAGAAAGGGAAGAACGCCCGGATCAGTTTGGTAAACCAACGTGAGAAACACATTCAACTGAATTTATTAAATTACAAAACCGTTTCTTTATACAAAAGTATCTCATAAGACACACCCACACATAAACACGGACATGTTTTTATTTTACGATAACTAAAACATTTCATATCTAATCCTCTTATATTATAATAGTGTCTATTATACAAATAATATTAATCATAGCCGAAATTTTTACATTGATTAAATTCCATTATATAGCCCAAAATGGGTAATACAATCAAAATGGCAGGTACGTAATGGAGTTTAAGATTTCCATACAAATGACCTAGTGAAGGGACAACTTTTGATGGGTACAACTCTAGATGGATATCTCAAGAAACCATCACAAAGTTCCTCCACCAACATAAGATCGGCCTACCTTTGTAATAAGATAGTACCGAATATGTCATCATCTGGTTATCACCGACCTTTCCCAAGGGCCCTCATAGCATACAAACCATAATAAACAAATACACGATGTTATAGCATGTAAAAATATATCTAGAAGAGGGTGATCATGCCCTACTTGGAAGCGACCCACTTTGAATATATCTTTCACATATCACATATCACATCACTTTGAATGCCACGCAGCCATTTTCATTGACAACTCACTGCCTTTCACAAAAATACAACCCTTGAGCTCCTATGTCTCATAGAGGGTGCTAAGCTAAGAGAGGGTGCTAATCTAAGAGAAGTTGCCTTCTTCACCACCACTAATGTACGTTTATAAAAACCAATGTAAGTAATCTTAGAAATGCAATGTCAGATAAACATCCTATAAGTTGTCCAAGAACAGGAAAAACTGAAGTACTTTCCTACCATATCCTGTCGCAAAATCCATAGGATTAGTAGCGAATAGCTCTTGCATTGGATATTTCATATTGAAGAGACCACTACTCTATACGTATATTGGGATTTTAACCTGAAATGATCAACAAGCAGTCCTCTACCATGAAAATCCTGAATATCAATATCATCACAACCAACCTGCACAATAATCGCATGAATGTTGGTCCGAAGTGGTTTTAGGATAAACTGATCCCGGTCTCTTCGCACTAAAAATGCCAAAGCGTTTCTCGACCTTACACAGAAACTAAGTTTCATAGACTTATCACGTCTCCAACTTTCAAATTGTTATCCTTCGGGTAAGAAGGAAGCTCGATAGATTGGAGTAATACTCCGCACTACACAAATCAACATCCTCAACACAAACGATAATCAATCCTACACAGAAGGCTACCTAATAAGTATACGACTAAATAGTTCCCACATCAAGTCGAGGAACCAAAATGGTCAAATTTGATAGTCGATTATTTAACTATCAAAGCAACAAACAAATATTTAGCACCATAAGCAATCGCTAGGCCCTTTTAATTAATCTTTTATTAATTAAATCACATGCTAAATATTCACTTCGAAGTATCTTTAAAAAGATATATTCTCAAAACCATTTCAATATTTCTCTATTGGAAAACATTTCCACATACTTATTTAATAATAAGCAATTCACAAATCACTTTATTTTCGACACTTAGAAAATATTACATATACTTAAATCACGATTAAGTATATATTTCATTCTTTTAAGGAAAACATTCTCTTAAACATACTTATTTGGGTCAAAACGAATGTTGCGCAAAACATCATTACGACAATCCAAAATCACTGGTATAGGAATTCGAAAAAAGATAGATATTTAAATCCCAAATACTGTACAAAACATCTTCTTTTGAAAATCATTTACTATAACAACAGTGTTATAGTCCATCATTTCCTTACTTCTCGAAAACGTCTATTTCGATAATGAATGTTGAAATCTATGTATTCAATACTTAACACATTTTAAAACATCTTCAAACCATTTTACTCCATTTAAAATATCACTTTTCAAAACTTTTTTTTAATTCAAAAGATTATTCACTGTCCAAAATCGTGAATACAATTTATTTACCATATACAATACTTCTACACATTTAATTTAAAGAATTATCCACTGCCCAAAATCATTAATATATCTCCTTTACCAAATTCATTACTTCTCCATATTTATTAAAGGATTATCCACTGTCCAAAATGGTGAATAATGTCCTTTTAATAAACTTCTATATTTAACTTAACAGATTCAATTGTTTTCAGATTTATATATTTATAAATTCCAATTATCTATATAAAATCTTCTATATATAAAATCCCTTTATTTACCAATTTCCTATCTATCTCATTTACATACTAAAATCCAAATTATAAGTTAATTACTTATAAATCTACTTATTTCCAAAATTCATTCTTTTTGTAACTCCACGAATTTAAAAATCTTAATCACTTATAAGATTCATTTATAACTTCACTTTAATGCTTATAAAACTCCTTTACAATCCCATTATTTTTATTTATAAAATATCGATTTTATAATTCTTGTATATAATTCTTGTATATAAACCATTTATAATAATTTCAAAATTCTCAATTTATACTATTTTACAAAATAGTTAACTCCATATTTCAAAAATCACACTTCAATTATATTTCCCAAAAATCATAATTTTTATAACATAAAAATTATAACTTTGATTTATTTAAAATAAGTTCATTTCCTTAACAATTCAAAAATAAACAAAATATCTATTTTCAAAATCACTTGAAAATCCTTTTCAATTTGAAATCATCACTTTAACATTTTTAAATTACCAAAAATAGGCCCAATACTGCAACAACACTAAATACATCAATCACGGAATCGAAAACATCATATATCACATGATAACAGAATATATAACAATATCTTTAAATAAAACCAATACTGGTGAGGAATCCGGTTGGATCCCTTTAACCTGTCATCTGCAACAAATATACATATTGGAATATATGTATAATGTCTGCTTCGAGGCAGATGCATATACAAAGGGTCATCCGCTTATACACAGAAACGTATATGGTCCCATCTGCTCCAATAGGCAGGAATATATCCAAATACAAATCAATATATATATATATATATACATATATAATATCATATATCATCCAAAGAGTCATCATAAAGTAAATTTATTCTCACTTATATAAAAAATCAATGAGTCAGAAAGAGTGAGTTGTACTCACTTTGGTCCCCATAATAGTTGCAGTGCTTTATTCCGAATAAAATTAAACAAGCATTTAATTTTATCCAAAACTTTCACTAGCTCTAATCAACTACAAATAAGCTCTAAAATGTAATGCTCGTCAACAAGAACCCAATGCAACTTGTTTCATCAAGAAAGGACCACGTATGAAGAAGTTACGACGTTTCAAAGTTTATACGAATTTATATATAAATAAATTTACTATTTTATTTATTTTTAAACCCTTGCTTCATCGTGATCGTTCGATCTTGCACCTTTACATCTGGGCCGCTATTCTTTCTTCTTCTCATTTGAAACCAGGTCGAAGAACCCATCGAACCGCCATTGTTCATGAATTATCACGCCCATCCATTTGCCTTTGAAGACGATCGACAACCTTCACGTCGAAGCTCACGTCGTCGTACACCACCGAGCCAAGTGCGGCTGAGCTCGGCTACATCGTTGCCTTGGAAAATATGAGCGAACACTATGCGTTTGTTGTCGATTTCTCGTCGATCAGCTCCTTCATTCTCGATCGTCACCATTGAAATCGAAGCTCTCGACATGCTCTTCAAAGTTGTAGTTGAAAGATTTTGATGAAAGTCGATGGATCGAGAGAAAATTGAGAGAGAAGACGATGAAATTCTGGCCATGGAAGTGCAAATGGCATTTAGGTTTTCCAAAACTAGGGTTTGTGAAAATAAGAAATTATAATGTCCTTTTATGGAAAATTTCGCGACACTATTCATCTGAAAAATTTTCAAACTCGAAATGAAGTGTGCCGCTTGAATACATAAGTTTATTGGGATGGGATTTTATGAATTATGCTTTCTGTGAGTCAATGTTTATAATATTTTACCCTTATTCCGAACGCAATGTAATACATATCGGGAGCCAATTCGATCGTATTCGTAAGATAGGTTTTCGAATCGACTTATTTTAAATTTTAAATTTACTTAAACAAATTTCTACGTGTTTCAGCTTGCCATTACTAAACCGTAAATCCTATTGACATAAATTTTGAAATTCTACAATAATATAACATTACAGATCCAATGAAACTAGTTTCGTCAAAATCCAAGACTGTGTGAAAAATGACTATTTTTACACGTTAATTGAATATTAAAATACTCAATTTCTGTAAATTTACTTTTAATTCAATTTTAAAAGTTCCAACATCATTCTAAATCAAATAGAATTTAATTCAACTTTATAAATCATTTTTATTCTCATTAAATTCAATTTCCAATTATTTCAGCAATTTCAAATTTAAATTAACAATTTAATTATTCAGTTAAATCCTTATATTTCAAATATAGTTATTCAGCTTATAAAATTAACTTGTGAATATTAAAATCAATTAAATATATGAATTTCAAATGACCAAAATTTTGGGTCATTACAACGATGGTAACTCCAGTTGAATCTCGAAGTCTTGTCGCTTTAACATCTTTCGGACTCGAAGAAATTTAAAGTATTATGTAGCACTGTACTACACAACACGATCACTCACTTCACAATCGTAGGGGGAGGAACATGGGTTTCTTGCTATCTAACATTGGTTTTTACTGAGTTCAATAGCTATGGATCCCGAAAGCTTCGAGTTGCAGAATATCCTAAGCCCTCCACTTTCAGTTATAGAAATGCCAAAGATTGCAGCTGAAGTAATAAGTCCCGCTCTAGAAGAGATGTCGGGTGTAGCTTTTATTATGAATCCATAGGATTATGTCCGTTCCAAAGTCTCCAAAGATATGCTCGGCAGAATTTGTTTCAGGCATGGGCCATCTCTAGAAGACTTTTTCGTTCCAGGCAAAGAAGATGAGCCCATAATTTGTCGAAAGTGTATACTTCTTGCAATAGGTTCATATGCATTGCCAGAACGTTGGCCCATTTCAACCAATTTATCCAAGAAGTGCAGCTCTTCTTGAGGATTTCTCCGCCTTAGTTGCATTTGAACGGATATGCTCTTCTCAATAGTTTATTCATCATCTTCATGGAGCATTTTTTTCCGACCCTCGACTATAGAGGAGATCAAATACTTATTCAACGTTAAAAGTCCTAGGGACAACCCTTCATTCACTTTTTTGGAAGCAGTCAAAAACTGCCAAGTAGTGGGTAGGAACTTGGATCAAGTTAAGTTATTTCAATACCGAATGGTTCTTCGTTGGTTATCCACCAGGATTTGCGAGATGGTGGCTTGTAGGACGTAAGTATCTCAATCTCTTCGTCGATTAATTGGATACTATATGTTGGTGTCAAGTCCAATACTTCATTTCTTTTGCAGCTTCGATCCCACAGCTTGAAGGAGAGCACTTTAAAGAGATTGTACAAACCCTTCAATCAGTATCAACTGAGCTTAGAGATATCGATGAAGTACTCACGAAGAAAACTTGATTGTTGTTGGGCTTATAGAAAGAGGCCAAACATTGGATCAACATGAGTTCTCAAAATGGCTCCTATGAGGCATGGAGGGAGAAGAGCTATCAAAGTCATTATCACTGAAAAGGGCGATCATGAGAGTGTGCCCCCTGGAGATGAGCCTGCAACGGTGCCTTCGCAGAGTCTTTGATCATCAGAGTTGAAAAGAAAAGGCCAGACTATCGCCTACAAATCCACAAGACGTAAAACTGTCATGATATCTCCGCCCGTAACAAGTGCTATAAGTTCTGAGACTTATCCTCCGCGAATGGAGAGTTCTTTGAAGGGATTGGCGGACATCCCTATTCCAGATGACTTGTCTTCATATCAAGATCTTGGATTAGAGTGGCATCAAAGTGCTTTAGATATAGGGGAGCCAACACCGACGAATACGGCTACCACAACCGGTTGGTTGGGGGGTTTGCACATACGTGCACACATATCATGGCACCACACAGATTCTAATAACATGTTTCTCAATCTTCAGAGATAACTGATTCTGTTCTTCCTTTCATTTTACATATATGATGGTGAGATGGGGATCTATTCTCCACAGTCTTCATTCTGTTTGCCATTCTTCCAACTCATATTATGAATCCCATAGGCGTGAGTCCGATAGAGACCATGATTGTGGCCACCACTCTAGCTAGGAGCGTGATCATTATGAAAGGGAGGGGGAGAGGTAACATCAAAGTAGGTGCCATTTCCGGTCACGATCTCCACCACGTAGAGGTCCCTCGAAACCATTAAGCTCCGCTCGGCAACCTTCTGAGTCTGCGTGACAAGTAGTGCCCACCCATACTTCGGTATTCGGCGATTAACACTGTAGAACTAAGGCTAAAACTCTTATTGTCACTGCATCGACTGCTATGGATCCCATAGGGGAGGGAGCCATCAGAATAACTAAATCAAAGACAGTCTGTCTCAAAGATCGGTTATACACAGGTTCACGATGGATATTGGAAAATTTGGTCCTAGTCCATATCGAGCTACAATTAGCATGATATGACAAACAAAGCTATGAAAGGCAACATTCCAAATTTCAGGTCAATCGGAGTTCGTATGCTCAAATTATGGATCGATAAAGTTTCATGAGATGCATATTTAATTCGTATCCATCACCTTGCAATCCTATTTGCATCCATCGGGCCATAAGCATTAGTTTGTATCCATCCATCAAGACCCTTCAGTTCGTATCCATCATCCATAAGTGGTGTGTTTCGTATCGGTCGGTCGCTCGATCCATACGAAGAAGATGCAAAGCATCGATACAAAGAAAACTCATCAGGACTGATACGACTAAGAGTGGTCAAACAAAGGAAGTGGTCCATTGGAATGAAACTCGGATCTACACATGATTGCCGCTCCACGTCATTAAAGCACGGCCGATCGATACAAATTATCATCAATCCAAAGTTAATCGATACGAAGGTATCGATACGCATAGATCAGCCAACCTACAAAGTGAATCTTGGATCGATCATAACTAAGAATCTACAAGTCCAAATACAACCAAATTTTCACAGGAGCTTGCTTACCACTTCAAGAATGTCTTTGATCTATCTCGGCCCAAATGGGCACCATTTGGATCGATAAGAATAAGGTAGGGATCGATCTCGATCGATCCCAAATGAACCCCGATCATTCTGGTGGGCCCACCCACGTGTGGGAAGGAGTATTCCGAGTTTAGGGGCGGATATTTCAGACCTACGCCTATAAATAGCACTCCAATGCCAACAGAAAAAGGACTTTTTGACTCTGATACACCGTTACTCTCTCGAATCTTCATCGTAACTTGAATGTTAGAGTTATTCACTGTTGTAATCAGTTAGCAATCATCAATAAACGACAAATCATTCAAAGTGGACATAAGTTACAACACCGAACCACTATAAATCTATGTCTATTTCCATTTCTGTTTTCTTTAATTGGTGTGTTTGTTAGATTAGCCTCTTTTTACATTTAAATTCTTCATTCTAATCTCTTCAAATACGTCCGAAGAGCGTTGTGCCCAATTTTGGTACAAACCCTTTGGTGCTTTCACTGAGAAAAGCTTGTTTTTCTCTTACTCATTGGATCTACTGCTATTGTTGGATTGCTAAAATCTAAGGAGAAGATCCAGATCTGTCATTCGGTAGTCCCTTTCGTTCTACTCAGATTACTTCAGATCTAGGAAAGAGCTACATTCAACATGTTTACTACCAAAACTGCTTCAACTGCTGCAGATCCAGAAGGAAGGGATATGCAAAATCCTACGCAGCTGAATATAACAGGCCAAACATCTGCCGGAGCTCCAGATCCACAAGGTCCTGTCACTAGGGAGGAGTTCTAGATCCTAATGCAAGAGCTAACTCAATGCCATCAACAGCTCACTCAGCAGATCTGTGCTATCATGGAGCTCACAAACCAGTTGAAGGAGAAAAAAAGAAGGAGATCTAAAAGGGAACGTGCTTCTTATTCATCAGCCGAAAGCTCGGCTTCTTCCAATTTCAATCTTAGGTCTACACGCCAATGGCTGGATGAAAACTATGCACAAGCCTCCCGGCATCAGCGTGCTATGAATCTAGCAAGCCGGGGCTTGTCCTTCTACGGGACACCAAGCTGGACCCTCCTCTTGAGGAGGGGCACTTCCTTATCACACTATGGACGACCATGCATCTGCTACCGCTATAGACTTGGAAGCTGAGATTTGGAACCGAGCAGATCCGACCCTTCGTCAACATGTTCGTGATCCAAAGCCCTATGTTCCTGAAGACTCGGAGCCATTGACAGTGTCCAGACCGTCCCTACAACAAGGAACCCAACCATTCCTTGGCTCTTAGCATCTAAATTCCTGACATTCCAACCATGATTCGCCAAATGATCCGAGAAAGTCAAGGTCTTACCAATGAAGATTGGAGAATCTCCCAAAGTCATACTCCGTTTACCAACGATATTCTTTATGCCGAGGCACTCGTAGATTCAGGATGCCTACCTTGCGTGTGTATGATGGAAGTTTGGATCCTAATCAACATATATTAAAGTATGAATGGCTCATAAATGCTTCTCATGAAGGCATTTAGAGTAATGTTGCTATGAAACAGACACGTGAGAGTTTCGATAAAGTGCAATTGAATATAAAGAACAAGCAAGGTAAATAAAAAGGTAAGGAGGACAAGGGAAGAAGTGAGATCCAAAACGCAGACCGAGACCCAAGGCTTCTATATGCGACCGATATACCCCTTTGAACACATCCTTGGAGAATGTTTATTTGCAGACTTGTAATATGGGACAGTATAAGAAACCAAAGACAGTTTGTCCCGAAGATCGATTATACGCAGGTTCACTATGGATACTGGCAAATTTGCTCCGAGTCCAAATCAAGCTACAATTAGCATGATACGACTAACAAATCTATGAAAGGCAACGTTCAAAATTTCAAACCTTGCTTTTAACAAAATATAATAACATTTGAAACTGAAATTAAAGAGGAACCTTCGGAATTTCCAAAATGGAACCACAATTTTAAAAAATCAAATGACCGAAATGAAACCAAAGATTGGAATTTTAAACCTTGCTTTTATATCCTTTATCTTTTTACAAATTTCGTTGACTATAAAATTGGGTACTTGTGTCATTTTTGGTCCAAATCCATACACAGTCCAACTATAAATATTTTTTTTATTAATTGGCTTTTAAATCATTAATTATACATCCATTTTTAACTAGAGAAACACAGCCTACATATTTAGATAAATAAATAAAAAATGAAGTGGGTAATGTTTGAGAAATTGCTTCCGTATGGAACATTGAATAATAAACATTCATATGCTTTGATGAAGTAAGTATATTGAAGGATAAAAACATAAAAAATCCATAACCAGGTAACAATTATCATCAACTGATAATTATTCAGATTAGTTCACAATCAAAAAGCAAGACTTTTAAGCGTTATCACTACAACCGAAAAAGTGGTAGCGTGGTTTTGAGTTTATACGCTACATCAATTTGATATTTAAGCCAAAAAATCAAGAATCCACTCAAAGCAATTCAAATTAAATATTATCAAGTCTATGCAATTAATAAAAAAAAGAGTAAAACACCTTTGTGTCAATGCAAAATCAGAGATTGAAGTGAAGTATCGCAGGCTCGTAGCTGTTGGTTTTAGGCATTAGAAATAGTGGCATGGTTGGGGTGATGCTTGATTTTGGCGGTCCGGTCACTGGTCGACGGTGGAGAGGACAATTGATGCAGATCAACTCGTCCTATGTTATACATTTTTAACAGATTGCTTAGGAAAACGCTTATTGGGCCTCGCCTATCAATCGAGTTTGAATCAGATGATGCTTATTTGACAAGAACATATCAATGTTGTCGTGCTGAAGATATGCTTGCTACCATGAGAAATGGTTTTTTGAAATGGTAAATTTTTCTTGGCAAGGCTTACAACCCAAAAAAACAAAGTCAGATGAGAAAAGACTCATTTACACATCTGCATATTAAACACTCAACCTAAGAGTCGTTACACAATATTACCATCTCTTGAAAAAAAATCCTAAATTAATTTAATGCAGCGGCTATTTGAGAAATTCAATTACGTTGTAATCCTTCAATCAAGAAGGGAACCAGAGTTTCATAAGACTAAATGGAGCTACTTTAGATAGATCATGGCAGTTTCCATCGACAATGAGCGATTTGATTAGAAGCTCGATTTAAGTGAATATCCTTCAATCGAGAAGGGAATCGAAACTTCTTTTAGTAATATAGATCAGCTTTAAGCTATTCATGGCGGTTTTCAGCATGATTTGAAGTACATATCTTCGAGGCATTGTTAAAGGGATTCTAGTTTTGAATAAGGGAGGGTCATTTTTTCATTTTTAGAATATTGCTAGCCGGTGCACCAAAAATGTTTGCCCCCTTTTAGCATAAGATGAATAAATCGTAAATGTCATTTATATTTCGGTAACTTTCTATCAAATATTGATTTATTTTTCAATTTTTAGCTTAGCTCGAAAGCGGTGGTTTGACTAGGGGCGATAACAAGTTATCTTTGATGAATTAACGTAGTCTTTTGCTTTAGTTTTCGATGGGGAGCTGTCGAATTTTACTTCATTTTCTGATGGGGTCTTATCGAATTTTATTTTCGAACGAGTCTCCATGGTAATTTTCTTTTTAAGCAGGTTCCACTTAATATTTGTCCCCTCTCCAAAAGTGGAGTACCTTTAGCTCTATCTTTGAATTTTTTGGGTTTCTCATAAGGTTTTATTGCTGTCTTCCTGAACTCTTGAACTTTACTGCTTTCGCTTTTACAACAAATAAATAAGTGATGGACTTTCTTATCTAACTCGCTTCATAGCAGTTAGCATGAATATTTCGATTAATACTCTTTCCTTGGCATTCTCTTGTATGTTGCAGTGTAGAATCCTCGAGAACACTATTGGGTGCACGACCGTTCCTATTCAAAACAGGTAAAAAATTTCAAATTATCATCAATAATATTAGGGATATTAACCGTATTTGATTGATTAAGTCCCCGATTACTTCCCTTGCAAAAATATTTGTTGTATGCTTTGGAATAGCAACCACAAAGTAGGGAAGCTACGGAGGTACTGCAATGTTTTCTTCCTCGAGAAATCTCAGAAGAGAATTTCTTGCTTTTTAAGTATTCTTCAATCCTGTCTTCATAGCTATCAATCTCGTAGATGCTCTGTTTTGATTGGTGACGAATTCTTTCATGTAAGTTGTTTGAGAAACAGTATATTGCATTCTATTTCTATGTTTTCCAAAGTTGGATGCTGTTAATTTCAGTTTCTTTATGTAGTTTATTGTTTTTTTCCTTCCAACTGAAATAGATGACTGTGGTTAAAACAATGCAGGCTTCATTGGATTCTTTTTTTGCTGAATGCTTCTTGAAAATATACCGCTCCGATACTTTGTACTGGCTTCTATTGGTTGAAATTAAATTTGTTTTTAGCAATAAACCATATGTGTCTCGAATAGGCACAATCAAAGAATAATTAATTTGAGTTTTCTAGTTCATTTTTATATAAAAGGCATTTGATGTTGTTTAAAGCAATCTAGTTTGCTTTTATATAAAGATTGGATCAACCTAATAGATTGCTTTTATATAAAATTCCAACATCTATCTTTATCTACTGCTTTTGTTGGAATATTATAAGATTGGATCCAACACATAATTATAGTTGTGAATAACTGTGTGAGTGAGTTCTAACCTTCCTGCTATTCATAACAATTTGCTAGATCGGCTACCAAGTTTTCCTTGAATAATATCATGCAATTTATCATAGTCCCTATCTTTAATTTGAGTGGCACTAAGTGGAAGGCCCAGGTACCTAACAAGCAGATCATTTTCTTGGAATTTTAACGTGTCAAGTACTTCTGCTTCAATGTTGCATGCTTCACTGAAGTACACCATACTCTTATTTTCATTAATTTGAAGTCCAGCATGTGTCTTAAGGTTTTTAAATATTTTCCCAATAATTTTTGCATTCTCATTATCTACATTTAAAAAAATTAATAGATCATCAACATACAATAAGTGAGTAATGCAAGGAGCGGTTGAATTTAGTGGTTTTAATTCTTTATTCAACCATTCCCTTTCCATTTGTAATGTCAAAAATTCCATTGCTATAGTAAATAAGTAAGGAGATAATGGATCTCCTTGTCTACTTTCCCTACTACTAAGCATAAAACCACATGGAGATCCATTAAATTTGAATGGAACACGAGACACTACTAATACATTCTTTAATTAAATTGAAACAAAACCATGAAATTCTAGTTATCTCATCATGTGTATAATGAAGTTTCCAACAATTTTATCGATTGCTTTATGAAGATCGACTTTGATACACGTTTTAATTTTTTCCACTTTGATTAAAATTTCTACTCATTTCATATGCCAATAAAGTGTTTTCAACTATAAGCCCACCCGGTATAGAAGCACTCTGATTTTTTTGATATTAAATATTCTTTTTTAAATTATTCTATTACTTAAAATGGTTCTAATTATTTTGTACATGAAGTTACAACATGTTATAGGCCTATAATTTCCTAACCTGTTTGGAACTCAGATTTTGGCATAAGAGCAATAAATATATGGTTGATGTTTTCAAAATAAATTCTAGAATGAAAAACTCATTTATTGCTTCAAACAAATATTTTTTATTTCCTCCTAGTGAGTATTGTAAATTTTTTCCCTAAATTCATCAAGCCCTAGGCTTTTATCATCATTTGCATTGATAATGATATGCTTGGTATCCTCTAAATTAACTTAAGCCAGTAAAATTTACTAACTATTAGCATTCGATAGTGGAAATTTAGTGGTAATATCAAGAAACTTGCTAGGGTAATCATCATAATTGAATAAATTAGAAAAATAAGTGATAGTCCCCTCTTCTTAGTGAAAAGCTTCATTTATAATGATTGCCTTGTCGTTTATTAATTTTTCTATATCATTCCTATATTTCCTACTAGATATTTTAACATAAAAGAATTTGCTTGGGGTATCCCCACTAGTAAACCAATCTGCTTTAGCTTTTTGTCTTAAATTGATAACTTCAACATGCAAATCTTTAATTAATTTCTTTTGTATATAATTTTTTTTTTACAAATTTGCATGGTGTCTGAGCTATCAAAGTCTATACTGCCTTGTAATCTCATACGTTCCTACCTTATTGATCGATTTCATTGTTGTTTTTGCTTTTATTCCATTAATTTAAATTTTCTTTTGTTTTATGTAAAATTTTCCTAAGTCTTTATTGAGTTGAACCTGATATATGACTTTTTCTGTAACGACCCACAAATCCGTATCCCCTAAGTCAACACTATTCTACATCAATTAACTTAAGTTGCACAGAAATACGAACCATATGGGTTAAAGAATAAGAGGTAGGAGAGGAGAAAACAGAAAACAACATCAGAATCTTACCATCGCAGCGGAATAAAATATAATAGATAATAACAGATCTTTACTCAAAAGGAAACTATATCTGTTTATACATACATCACCAAAATACATCATCAGAGTTCAATAACATCAATAACATACAACTGGATACACAACGGAATAATAATAAAGTACGAAAGTACGTATCACCATCCAGCTCGTCTTCTGAGCTTAACAGCATCATATCCTGTACCCTATATACTAGGTCTGACCCGAGCATTATAGTTAAATAACACCCGAATCAGTCTGGAAAACCAGCGTGAGAAATCACACTCAAATTGATTATTAAAGTTTCAAAATCCTTTTGAAAACAAAAGCATCTCGTAAGACCACGCCACAAATAAACATGTCCGGTTTTTATCTTACGATAGCTAAAACACTTTTTATAAAAATCCACTGATATTATAATAGGGTCTATATACAAATACTTATTCAAATAACTGAAATTGTTACATTATTAAATTCCAGCTACTAGCCATAGAGTGGGTAGTACAAACAAAACTCGTAAAAGGCACGTAGGGAGAATGGATTTCAAACTAATGACTAGGCACTGGGGTACCACCTGTCACGGTACGTGGCCTAGATCACAGTACCGAGGAGCCACCCTACCTCCCCTGCAACACAAGACTGGGACTACCCCTTACTGGATAATCTCGAGGAAGATCACCCCATGCTTGGGATCAGCAACCACACCACTAAGCCGAAATAAAGGGGACATCTAGACAGGGATGACCTCACCCTGAATAGGTGCTACCCACCTAACCTTGCTGCATAACCCCTGATTTTCAATCATTCTTGGTTGATGAGGCTTGAGGCTAAGCGTTACCTTTTAGAACATATCCCTTAGAATGCCCATCGCCCACCTGACGATGTTCTGAAAGCATTCATATATACAAGTCCGTCCCGGGTTCGAACAGCACCGAAGGCACTACTCCTACTACATCCATTTTGGAAATATCCTCAGGATTAGTAGCGACTAGCCCTTGCACTTCACTGCTCCATCTTCGACTCCGAATTCGTTTTCCACGAAAACGTACAAACCGGATCGAAGTGGTTTTCGAGAAATAAATTTTGATCCCGGTCTCTTCGAAACGATCAGCGCATTTGGCCAATATTGATAGTCGGTTATTTAACTATCAATTAATATTCACAAACAACCATTAACATAACTAATTTTACCAAATTATTTATTATTCTCAAAATATCTTTGCAAGATATATTTCCATTTTCAACCTTTGAAAACAGTTTCAACTATCTTCCTTTTTCAGAACAAATTTCCCAAATAGTTTCAATTTCCACTGAAATCACAAAGCCCAAACTTTAGATTTTCAAAATAATTCAAAACGCTTTAATTTGAAATATACTTTAAAACATTTAAGTTAAAACTACTTCAATAATTTGTTAAAAATACGTATTATATGAATATTTGAAAATAAGGTTACTTTATAAAATATAAAACTAGATTTTCACTTTTTAAAATAAAATGCTAAGTCGCCTTTTAAATAATTACTACGATAATAGATTTGAAAAATATTTACTTTAGAATTCGGATATTTAGAAATAATAAATTCCTAAAACATGCTTTTTAAAACAACAATAAAACTTTTTATCTTATATTTAAAAATTTATTTTGCACGTACTTGGCTATCCAGAGAAATATACTTCTCTTCACATCCTTCTTTAAATTTCCAATTTCAAATACTTGAATCAGTTTCCAAATTGATTTCCAATTTACTCCCTTTTATTCCAAAATCCACTAATTTTAGATTTTATTCCTTAATTATGATTTAAAATACTTTTAACTGAAAATACCAATTTTAGATTTCTCAAATTACTTCTTAATCCTTTTAAATAAATTTAAACTTTGAATTTTAAAATAATTCTTTATTCCTTTAATTGATATCACTTAAGTTTACAATTCATCAATTTCTGTGTATTTTAAATCCTTTTTCCATACTCGAAATTATTTTATTTATTAGTATCTTAATATCACTTTCATCCTTTTCAATTCATTCTTAATTTATTTGCTATAATTATTTTACTTAAAACTCCATTCTTTTATTGTCTTTCCAAAACTCCAATTTACATATTTTGACAATTCAAAGTACCGAAATATATTCAAACAAACTATAGCATTCAATATTCCAATATAATTTATCATAGAATATCAAATAATCACAACAGAGAATATTAAATAATTTAAATAAATGTTGAGGAATCCAGTTGGATCCCTCCAACCTGTTTTCCCCACATCCACAGACATTAGCACAATATAAATACCAATTCCACTTCGAGATGGAAGCGGTATATGGGATTAAATATAATATTATCCGCTATTATGCGGCGCACAGGGTCTCATCCACTATATAATGCGGGAAATCAATCATTCCAAGATATATTATATACTATATATAATATTGCACATCAAATCAATTCAATCAACCAATCAGTTATTTAAATTTAACCATTTAAATTTAAATTAAAGCCAGGTGAGTGAGATTAACTCACCTTTGATTTTGCCGTTTGCAATCCATTCCAAATTGGCTTGTCTCCATGATTTAAAACCTTGTATCAACATTATAAAATTTATTAATATTCCGAATTGTTTCCAATAATTAATTTCCATGTAAAAATTTGATTGACTAATGATTTTATTTAAACTATTATTTTCCCCTTGAAACTATTTTATTTTATTTTTAAAATTTCTATTTACTTTTTCAAACCTTATAAATTAATTTTCTGTTTCAGTAAATATCAGCAGTAATTTACTTCAGTGTATAAACATACATTTACAAATATAAATCTCTAAATCGAGGATAATTAATTAATTGAATTTTTTTTAAAAAACTTCCCGTATCTGTGTATACATATTTATATAAATTAACAAATAATTAAATAAAGAAATACCTCACCTATTTATCGAATCGAAGCCCTAGCCGCCGACTCCACAACGTCACGCCCCAAACAACACCTTTCCTCCATGGTCGATCACGAACAGGCGCAACTTCCAGTCATGACTCCCATCGATCACACTCCAATCTAGTCGAAAATTGCCCATCTCAAAGCCAGCGCCATTGATCGAACTCGAGTTCGACGTTCGAACTCAATCAAATCGAAACCATCCCGAACCCCAATCACAACCTCCACTGTGCACACGATACTTTTGCGCGCGCGCGATGCTCCACCTCGATATGCCGACAGTAGAAGAAATCGAACTCGATTGCTTTATTTCGAGGGAAAGGGAAACAAGGCTTGAGAACTTGATTTCACGCAGCCGAACTCGTGCGCCAAGCCTTCGATCGAGTCGCGATAAAGGACGAAAACGAAGAGGAGGAGGCGGCCATGATTCATTTCTCGGCTTCCTCTATTTTTTTTTGTTTTTTTTTTTGAAATTGAATTGGGTGAAAGGGGATAAAAAGGGAATAAGACAGTTCTCGTTTGAACTGGAAGGGAGATAGGTGGAGTCGTGATTCATATAATAGGGTAGAGGCTTGCTTCAAAAGATAGGCGAGACAGATTTTTTATATTATTTTTTTAAATTTTGACTGGTCAAAAATCAGATACATATCAATTTTAAATTCGAATTTAAATTGATTTGAATTCGTAATTTAAAATTCTGACATCTTACCGTGGCATGCCGCCAGACGTTCATAATTTAAACCCTAATTCCGAACGCAATGGAAAAGGTTTCGGGCCCAAATTCGATCGTAAGGGGAAGATAGTTTTTTGAATCAAATTAAAGTATTAAATTTTTTCGATATTAATTATAGCGCGTTTATATATCGTACGCTCACACAACAACTCCGAACATTACGAAATTTGAAATCCGATAACAATACTATATTACGGATCCAAAGAAACTGGTTTCGTCAAATTCCGAGACTGTGCCTCAGAAGGCTATTTTTAAATTCAATTTAAACGATATAAATTTCAAAACTTAACGAACCATTTTTAAACTTGATTTCAACACTTCTATTCTCTTCAGTATTATCAATATAAATTTTAATAGCCTTCAGATTATTTTTAACAGGCTTAAAATTCCAGATTCAACATTTTTTCTAACTTCAAATTATTTAATTCAAAAATTTAATTACCCAATTAAATAGTTATATTTGTAATTCAAGTTAAAAATTAACTTTTAAATATTTAAAATCAATTAAATATTCTGATTTCAAATGCTTAAAAATTCCGGGTCGTCACATTCCTCCCCCTTAAAAGAATTTCGTCCCCGAAATTACTAGTTAGGAAGAATGGTCCAATACCCATTTATCTTTCCTAAAACTAAACAATTTCTAACAATTTTCCAAAACAACCTTTTATTAAGAACACCCTACTACTGTTCCTAACTTTCCAAACTTCAAATTAGGTTCCCACTAATATCATATACCCAACCATTCAAACTTCAATTTGAAACCAAATTTTGAATTTTTCAAAATTTCTCAAAAAAATTTCTAACTCCCTAAATTTTAGAATTTTTTTGCCAGCGTCTCCTTTGCGTCGCTAGCTCGGTACAGCTACAAAATGCCTCTACAGGCCCCCAGATTTCAAAAGAAAACAAAAACCAAGTGGCTAGATCAAAAACATAATCAAATTTCATACAAAAATTTAAACACATACCTTTTGTCGAGCAATTCAAATTTATCTTCTGAAATCAAAACCCAATTTTCTTTTCCTTCATAATACCTGTATATTCCACTTAGCAATAATATCCAATCACAACATTCAAAATCATTTATTGACTTCCTTACAAAATGTCAATATTTATTCATTCAAATATTAACTTAGAATATATTTGTAGTATAAATTTCCGATTAAGAATTCACCATTTCCTTTTTAAATTTAGTATAAGCATTTAATATGCTTCTTTATTTATTTTCACTTCACTATTGGAGTTTATATCCATTTATATCCACTATGCCTTTATAATCCCATTTGAATTCAATTAGCTTCAATTTACTAATTGCTTTCCAATCTAAATACTTTTTCCAAATTTCCATTCAGATTTCCATTTTCCAATTCTACTTGAACTCAATTTTGTCTTCAAACTTTGAATATTGATTTGTATTCGCCTTATCTCAACCCATATGTAATTAACCATTTCCTTTTATTAGTTCCGCTTACTAATTTATTTAAAATCTCAAATAAATGTTTACTTGCAAACTTTTTCTTCCTTTAGTTTCTTCAAACAATCTCTTCAATTTCACCTTACTTTACGTTCACACTTTTTAAATTAGATTTCAATATTCAGTTTTTAAATCTATTTGCTTACTAATTTTAAATCCTTTGCCGTTAGTGAAATTTTTTTTTTTAAAAAAAATTCTAACTTTCAAAATTTTCGGAAAATTTTGGCAGAGCCTCCTTTGTACGGAGGAGCTTTTGCAATTTGACAAGAGATATAAATATATATACATCGACCCACCCGGTCGGAAAAACCAAAAACAGTTCATATTTCCTATTTTTATTGGTAGGCGTACCTTTATTTAGCATTTGTAAGCAAGCGACTTATCATTTTATCATTTTGCGCGATCAAATCCAGCCCAACGGCTTCCCGGTACCTGTACATACTCAATTCAAACATATAAGTACCAAATATATGTAAATTTATTAACATTTCTCTTACTTTCAACAGTAAACACATAAATTTCACATATAATACATGTTATATAATTCCCATGAGCACATATAAGGTTCCGACACTTATTACAATTGCATACAACCAATTCCCAAACCATTTCATTCAATTTAAGCGATGTACAACTTACTCGCTTATATTTAATTCATTCTAAGTAAAACAAACTCATATTCGTTCTAATTGATTTCAAAATCTTCCTATTTCACTTTTAATAACTCATAGAATTTTATCTAATCCCGTTTACATCGAACGACCCATTTTCCTATGCAATTCGACAATATTCATGTGAATAAATGATTACTCAAACTTTATAACCATTTAAATTGATTCCAACTCAATTTACACTTGATTCCATCCCATCTTAATTTATTCACAATTTTTTCATTGCATTGTCTTTTATATCCAAAAAGTTTGATTCCAAACCATTTTATTAAACCCGACAACCCAGATATTAAATAACCATTTCACAATTTACTTAAGTTACTTTACTTCAATTCACTACCATTTCATAACTTAAGTTCATTCCCTTTTTAATTTATTCATACTCGAATTGGATTTATTTTCATCTCAAATCATTTTTATTTTAATCCAAGTTTATACAACTGCAATTCATATTTAATTCACTCACAATTCTAAGTTGAATTTCTATTTACAACTTAAGCTTCATTTCCAAACTCAATTATCTATTCACAATTCAATTCTAAGTTAATAATTTCGAGTTACATTTTCATATTTCATCAACTAATTTATTATCTAATTAGTTCTCCCTAGTTTAAATTCAATACTTGATTTTTAATCTCAGAATCTCTTCATTAAATTTTTTAAGCGCAATTTATTTTATAATTCAAGTTTGGATTTTTCGTTTTATTTTCCAATTCATCAAAAATATTTATTTTGGGTTTTCTATCACACTTTTCAATTTTATAAGTCATAAATTATTATTTTACACATTTCCATTCATTTTAGGCTTGAATATATTCATCTTTTATTTTTAACTCAAGATTTATGCTTATTTGTAACCCAAGTATATTTTATTCTAAGGATTTTTAATTCTTTTATAAGTTATTCTAATCTATTTATTCCAACTTATTTTTTTATCCAACATACTTCCATTTATTCAGGTAAGAATCCATTCCCATTCAATAACACCCATAATTCAATTGAATTTTACTCCAATTCAGTTCTATTTAACTTAACCTCAGTTAAATCTTGTTACATACCATTCCTTCGAATTTTGTTAAGCAAGGACTTAATTCCATTTAATATCATCCCAATACCCAATTTCAGTTCATTTACTTACAATTATAAATCCATTTATTCATTCACAAATTCATTTTCAACCAAGAATAAATTTTATTTCCAAACATTAATTATTTTTAGTCCATTTGAACTAATTCTGCACTTATTTTTATACAATTTTAAATCAAACATCATCCAATATTCAGTTTCATTTCAGTTACATACCATATAAATCATTCAGTTACTTACTAATTTTAAATCTCAAAATTTTGTTTTATTTAGTCCAACTTGACTAATTTTTCCATTTCACATAATTTAATACAATTCATTTTTAAATTCTAGTATTCAGTTTTCACTTTACTTACTTACAAAGTTGAATTTTATTTCAACAAATTCCAAATTTACAAGTTATCAAACTTTTTATATGCCATAAACATTCTTAGTTAAAATTCCAAAGTGTAAACAGTCTTTTAACATTTCAAAATTCTCTTTGAAATCACCTATATCCAAAATTCCTTGCATTTCCAAAATCAAATTTATCTTTTGCAAACAATTCTAGTTTAAAATAATTTGGTAGCAATTTCTCTCTTGGAAACTCGAAAATGAATATCGATGATGCTGCAGTCATCACCGAAGTTATTTTCCAGCGACCGAAAGAGTTCAATGCTTTTATCGCTTTTAAAACATTTCCAATATTTTTAAATTCCAAATCTCTCTAGATTTCAAAACCGATTCAAAAATATTTCTCAAATATGTATTATTTTTCCCCAACTTTTTGAGAATCATTTTCAAATTCAAAGGAATTTAAATTTCCAAATTTTCAAATTCCAAATCCTTTAAATTTATATTCAAACATTACTTTGGTATTTTATCTTATTTTAATTATTAATCATACTATAATTCACATTTATAGTTTACATATACAAATTTCATTTGTATATGAATTTGTTTCTTAGCTTTTAATTATGATTTCAATTCCTTATACAATTATGAGTCACATTTACAAATTCCATTTATTTTATTAATTTATGGTTATTATTTCAATTTCTCATTCAATTCTCATACAATGATAATAATTTAATATTATCACGTTCTAACAACCAAGCATCCATATATAACTTTAACAATTTACGAAAAATCATTTCTTTTATATACAAAATAATTTTGGGTAAAATTATTTCATTTACCCTATTTAAAATAATACTGTGTCGGTTTATCTTGTTTAAGAGTTTAGAAATCCCTATCGATAATATGGCGTCCCACATATCAACCAGAATCCATAAACACTCCACCAATAAATCAACACAATATAAAAATAATTTTATATTTACTAACATATACGTGCTCATATTTATATTTATTAATACTCTCAAACCCATTCTAGAGTACTATGGACTCTATTTAATGAGTAATTCCCACCAGAGCCAAGGTTATCACCAACCTAAGCTCTGATACCAAGTGTAACGACCCACAAATCCGTATCCCTTGAGTCAACACTATTCTACATCAATCAACTCAAGTTGCACAGAAATACGAACCATATGGGCTAAAGAAGAAGAGGTAGAAGAGGAGAAAACAGAAAACAACATCAGAATCTTACCATCGCAGCAGAATAAAATATAATAGATAATAACAGATCTATACTCAAAAGGAAACTATATCTGTTTATACATACATCACCAGAATACACCATCAGAGTTCAATAACATCAATAACATACAACTGGATACACAGCGGAATAATGATCAAGCACGGAAGTACGTATCGCCATCCAGCTCGTCTCTTGAGCTTTACAGCATCATATCCTGTACCCTATAATACTAGGTCTGACCCGAACATTATAGTTAAATAACACCGTAGTCTGTCCGGAAAACCAGCGTGAGAAATCACACTCAAATTGATTATTAAAGTTTCAAAATCCTTTTGAAAACAAAAGCATCTCGTAAAACCATGCCACAAACAAACATGTTAGGTTTTTACCTTACGATAGCTAAAATGCTTTTTATAAAAATCCTCTGATATTATAATAGGGTCCATATACAAATACTTATTCAAATAACCGAAATTGTTACATTATAAATTCCAACTACTAGCCACATGGTGGGTAATACAAACAAAACTCGTAAAAGGCACGTAGGGAGAATGGATTTCCAACTAATGACTAGTCACTGAGGTACCACCTGTCACGGTACGTGGCCTAGATCACAGTACCGAGGAGCCACCCTAACTCCCCTGCAACACAAGACTGGGACTACCCCTTACTGGATAATCCCGAGTAAGATCACCCCACGGTTGGGATCAGCAACCGCACCATTAAGCCGAAATAAAAAAGGACATCTAGACAGGGATGACCTCACCCTGAATGGGTGCTGTCCACCTAGCCTTGCTTTATAACCCCTGATTTTCAGTCATTCCCGGTTGATGAGGCTTGAGCTAAGCGTTACCTTTTAGAACATATCCCTTAGAATGCCCATCGCCCACCTGACGATGTTCCAAAAGCATTCATCCATACAAGTCCGTCCCGGGTTCGAACGGAACCGAAGGCACTACTCCTACTACATCCATTTTGGAAATATCCTCAGGATTAGTAGCGACTAGCCCTTGCACTTCACTGCTCCATCTTCGACTCCGAACTCGTTTTCCATGAAAACGTACAAATCGGATCGAAGTGGTTTTCGAGAAATAAATCTTGATCCCGGTCTCTTCGAAACGATCAACGCATTTGGCCAATATTGATAGTCGGTTATTTAACTATCAATTAATATTCACAAACAACCATTAACATAAATAATTTCACCAAATTATTTATTATTCTCAAAATATCTTCACAAGATATATTTTCATTTTCAACCTTTGAAAGCAGTTTCAACTAACTTCCTTTTTCAGAATAAATTTCCCAAATAGTTTCTATTTCCACTGAAATCACAAAGCCCAAACTTTAGATTTTTAAAATAATTTAAAACGCTTTACTTTGAAATATACTTTAAAACATTTAAGTTAAAACTACTTCAATAATTTGTCAAAAATACATACTATATGAATATTTGAAAATAAGGTTACTTTATAAAATATAAAACTAGATTTTCACTTTTTAAAACAAAATGCTAAGTCACCTTTTAATAATTACTACGATAATAGATTTGAAAAATATTTACTTTAGAATTCATATATTTAGAAATAATAAATTCCTAAAACATGCTTTTTAAACCAACATTAAAACTTTTTATCTTATATTTAAAAATTTACTTTGAACGTACTTGGCTATCCAGAGAAATATACTTCTCTTCACATTCTTCTTTAAATTTCCAATTTCAAACACTTGAATCAATTTCCAAATTGATTTTCAATTTACTCCTTTTATTCCAAAATCCATTAATTCCAGATTGTATTCCTTAATTATGATTTAAAATACTTTTAACTGAAAATACCAATATTAGATTTCTCAAATTACTTCTTAATCCTTTTAAATAAATTTAAATTTTGAATTTTAAAATAATTCTTTATTCCTTTAATTGATATCACTTAAGTTTACAATTCATCAATTTCTGTTTATTCAAAATCCTTTTTCCATACTCGAAATTATTTTAATTATTAGTATCTTAATATCACTTTCATCTCTTTTCAATTCATTCTTAATTTATTTGCTATAATTATTTTACTTAAAACTCCATTCTTTTATTGTCTTTCCAAAACTCCAATTCATATATTTTGATAATTCAATGTACCGGAATATATTCAAACAAACCATAGCATTCAATATTCCAATATAATTCATCATAGAATATCAAATAATCACAACAGAGAATGTTAAATAATTTGAATAAATGTTGAGGAATCCAGTTGGATCCCTCCAACCTGTTTTCCCTGCATCCACAGACATTAGCACAATATAAATACCAATTCCACTTCGAGGTGGAATATCGCGGTATATGGGATTAAATATAATATTATCCGCTAATATGCGGCGCATATGATCTCATCCGCTATATAATGCGGGAAATTAATCATTCCTAGATATATTATATACTATATATAATATTGCACATCAAATCAATTCAATCAACCAATCAATTATTTAAATTTAACCATTTAAATTTAAATTAAAGCGAGTGAGTGAGATTAACTCACCTTTGATTTTGCCATTTGCAATCCATTCCAAACTGGCTTGTCTCCATGATTTAAAACATTGTATCAACATTATACAGTTTATTAATATTCTGAATTATTTTCAATAATTAATTTCCATGTAAAAATTTTGATTGACTAATGATTTTATTTAAACTATTAATTCCCCTTTGAAACTATTTTATTTTATTTTTAAAATTTCTTTTTACTTTTTCAAACCTTATAAATTAGTTTTCTATTTCAGTAAATATCAGAAGTAATTTACTTCATTGTATAAACATACATTTACAAATATAAAACTCTAAATCGAGGATAATTAATCAATTAATTTTTTTAAAAAAACTTCCCGTATCTGTGTATACATATTTATATAAATTAACAAATAATTAAATAAAGAAATACCTCACCTACTTATCGAATCGAAGCCCCGGCTGCTGACTCCACAACGTCACTCCCCAAACCACGCCTTTCCTCCACGCTCGATCACGAACAGGCGCAACTTCCAATCGTGACTCCTATCGATCACACTCCAATCTAGTCGAAAATTGCCTATCTCAAAGCCAGCGCCATTGATCGAACTCGAGTTCGACGTTCGAACTCAATCAAACCGAAACCATCCCGAACCCCAAATCGCAACCTCCGCTGGGCACACGATACTCTTGTGCGCGCGCGATGCTCCACCTCGATATGCCGACAGTAGAAGAAATCGAACTCGATTGCTTTATTTCGAGGGGAAGGGAAACGAGGCATGCGAACTTGATTTCACGCAGCTCGAACTCGTGCCCCAAGCCTTCGATCAAGTCGCGATAAAGGACGAAAACGAAGAGGAGGAGGCGGCCATGATTCATTTCTCGGCTTCCTCCATTTTTTTGTTTTTTTGTTTTTTTTTGAAATTGAAGTGGGTGAAAGGGATAAAAAGGGAATAAGACAGTTCTCGTTCGAACTGGAGGGGAGATAGGTGGAGTCGCGATTCATATAATAGGGTAGAGGCTTGCTTCAGAAGATAGGAAAGACATATTTTTTTATTATTATTTTTTAAATTTTGACTGGTCAAAAATCACATACATATCAATTTTAAATTCAATTTAAATTGATTTGAATTCGTAATTTAAAATTTTGACATCTTACCGCGGCTTGCCGCCAGGCGTTCATAATGTTAAACCCTAATTCCGAACGCAATGGAAAAGGTTTAGAGCCCAAATTCGATAGTAAAGGGAAGATAGCTTTTTGAATCAAATTAAAGTATTAAATTTTTTCGATATTAATTCTAGCGCGTTTATACATCGTACGCTCACACAACTACTACAAACATTACGAAATTTGAAATCCGATAATAATACAATATTACGGATCCAATGAAATTGGTTTCGTCAAATTCCGAGACTGTGCCTCAGAAGGCTATTTTTAAATTCAATTTAAACGATAAAAATTTCAAAACTTAACAAATCATTTTTATATTTGATTTCAACACTTCTATTCTCTTTAGTATTATCAATATAAATTTTATAAGCCTTCAAATTATTTTTAACAGGCTTAAAATTCCAGGTTCAACATTTTTTCCAGCTTCAAATTATTTAATTCAAAAATTTAATTACCTAATTAAATAGTGATACTTGGAATTCAAGTTAAAAATTAACTTTTAAATATTTAAAATCAATTAAATATTCCGATTTCAAATGCTTAAAAATTATGGTTCGTCACATTTTCAAGTTGCTTTTGACAACCTATTTATAATTCTTGTCATATGTCCAACCATTTTTAAATCTGAAAGGAAAATTTACTTTGATTAAACTCTTATGGTTAAAAATTAATTATAGTGGAGGATGATTACTTATACATTGAGGAAGTGCTAAGCATTTGAAATTACGAAAGAAATTTATAAAAATATGATTTATTAATATTCTATCTAATTTGCAATGTATATTTCTAAATTCTTCATATTTCCAAGTGAATTCATTTCTAAATATTATTGGCTCAATTAGCCTAGATTTAAAAATAAAATTGAAATAAATTCCAAATTTTTAAAAGGAACTATAATTCCTTCCAATTTTCAGAGGCATGCAAAACAGTGTACAAATCCCCTATTACAATCCAAGCATTATTTATTGTCTTGCTAAGATGCTCTAAATAATTCCATAACGAGAATCTATCATTTTCTATGTTTAGAGCATATATGAAACTTACTTCTAACATTAGACCACCTCTATTTATAAATTTACAATATATGCATTGCAAAATAAGACTAAGTTGATGTAAATCCTAAACACTAGGTCCTAAATAATTCTACAATTGCCACCCTTAGAATTATTATTAATGATATTCTATGTGATGACCCGGAATTTTGGGCAATATCAATTTAATAGTCTGTTTTAAAATTAAATTGATTTGACAATTGTCTTTTATAATTGAAATTTAAATTGAAAAATTTATTCTTTTAAAAGCAAATAAATATTTAATTGGTTAATTTTATCTTTTTAAAGCTAATAAAATATTTTCTATTTATAATGTGTGTGTGTGTGTGTGTGTGTATATACATATATAATTGTATATATTGTAAATAGAAAAGCTTTGGTTGAAATTTAATAAATAAAAATCATGTTTTCAAATTCTAATATATATATTTGGTAATTTAGAAATTTTGGTTAATTTAAAGTGAAACTTTTCAAAGCTATTTAAATAAATAATCATATTGTTTTAAAATACTTAAGAGAAATGTTAATTGTTTAAAATATATTTTTAAAAGTTTAAGTTCAAATTTAGATTTAAATAAAAATTAATAAAAAGGTTTGTTTTATTTTCTTTTAAATATTACTTAATAATATGATTTGAAAATAAATATATAAGTTTAAAATACAATTTACATATGATACATTAACTCAATTAAATAAAATAAGTAATTTGGAAATAATATAATAATTTTCTTTTATAAAGTATATAATAATAATAATGTGTTATTTTTATGTATAGATATAAATAGATTTTAATAAAAAAATAGAATTTTTATTTTCAATTGAATATGTTGTTATAAATTGACTTTAATTTGGATTTAAAACCGAAATTCAAAAGATAGACATTTTAAATTATTTTGGATTTAAATTACATGTATAAGATTTTATTTTGTATATAATTTGTTTTATTTATAACATTTTCTTTAAAGTGATTCATATATGTATTTAGATAAGGATTAATAAAATAAGTAAGCATAAAATTTTATATTAACATTTAAAGTATAAAGATATACTTGTCTTACTTAAAAGACAAGTGTAAAGCTATAGAAGCTTGTTTAAATAAGTGTTAAGTTATAAACAAAAATATGACAATTGTTAAAATATTAGACAAGTGTCGTATATTATTTTGGATTTTTCTTTAATTTTTAAAATAAATCATTTTAACTTATAAAAACAAATACGTCTCACCCTCATTTCTCCTTTTTTTATCTTTTTTTATTCTAAAACTAAGAAACTAGAACAAATTCTTAAAGCAAAATCAGTGATCACTCCCTCCTAGAACCTGAAACAAAAATCAATCCACTTCTAAAACTAGAAATCAAATTTAAAGCCTGTAATTCATTTTCTATAATCAAATCATAAAAGCCTGCACCATTCCTTCAACCTGGAACAAAGCCTGCAACATCTCATTCAACCTGAGGTTATCAAGCAAGCAACCCTGTAGACTAATCAACAGCAAAATCAAAGCATATCAATTTCAATAATAAGTAATTCAAGTTTATGAATCAAGCAGCATTTTCAGCAAACAAGTTCTAAAGTTTACAAAAGCTTTTCAAAGTGCTCTATTCATCACTCTTAAACTGGTGAGTAAATTTTTCTTTTTTAAAAACAGTTTTTACCTGATCCTATAATTATTCTCAGAGTAAAATGTAGTAGCAATATAGTTTAAATATTATATGAATATGGTTGTATGCATATATATATATATATGGATGAATCTATAGAAATTGTCTGTGCATGCTCATATGATGGTCTCCGTTCTTTATTTCATGATTATCTATTATGTGAAAAATTTCATCTCATTCTAAAATCAGATTCATGCCTTAATCCTTGAATGAAAAATGATTTTTTTTATGTGGTACTAATTTTAAAAATAGCTTTAAGGTTTTTGATTTCATAATCTGATATGTTGAGCTAAATGATGAATTTTAGGATTCAAATCATGATTTTTAATGTGATATTAATCGAGATATGCTAGAATGAATGATTTTGGGAATATCTTAGATTTCAGATGATCAGCGTGTAGAGATTCAATGATTTTTGGATTGATGGTAGCTTGTGTGGTGATGATCATCAAAAAGTTGGATGGTGAATTTTTCGGTGGTCGAGTCGTCAGGGCAAGGGCTATCTAGGGTTTAAGTGTAGTTTTTGTCTGGCGCGTTGTTGATGTTTTCGCGGCAACAATGGAGCTTCGGGTTCGATCGCGATGTTTGCGATCGAGATGTGATGATGTGAGGCAATTATGGAAGGAAGGCCGTGGGTTCCTGTTGTCATAATCGTCGGCGATTGGTGGTACTTCGTGTTGAGTTAGGGGTTCAGTTTGGGTCGAAGCACTCGATTTTGATTCGAGATAGAACAGTGGGATCTGGTCGATGGGGAGGCTTCGCGAAGTCATCGGTGATGTGATGGAGGCTTCGCAGTTGATCGGCGTCGAGTGGTTCGCCGTGCACTGTGCACATGTACTTCTGTTGCAGATGTTTGTTCTTCGGGGAAGATCGATGTTTTGCTCGAAGACGTCACGTGTTTTCCTCGAAGAAGTAAGGGGTTGATTGGCTTGAGACTGGAGTGTTTGGGCTCGGGTCAGCTGTTTTGTCCCAGTTTTAAGTTTTGAAAGTAAACGATGTTCAAGTTTTTAAATTTAAATTTTAAAAATAGAATGCAGGTTTCAAAACCAAGTAAGAATAGGTTTATGTGAAGTATAATGGTTTCCAGGTTTTAGATCCAGTTTTTTTTTAAATAAAACAAGATTTGAATTTAAATGAATTTGGTTTACAAACTCTTATATAAATTTATTTTATGAGATAAGTTTTTCTTTAACAATTGATTTTAAAATATTTTTAAATTACTTTGAATTTTGTTAAAGTTAAATTTTGGAATTATTTTAGATCATTAATGTGAAATGAAATTTAAAAGTAAATTTGAAAGTAAACAAGTTTCAAAGGCTTTTGTTAATAATAATTAAGTAATTATAAAGGGCTAATATTATATCTTAAAAATTAATTAAGTTTAATGATTTAGGATTAATTAAATTAATAAGTTAAATAAGAGGGATTAATTACTTTATTTAATTAATAATTAATAGATTAATTAATAATTAACAGATTTAAGGGTTGTAAATTAATTAGAGGTTAATTAATTTGTAATTAAAGATCATTAATTAGATGATTAAAAGATTATTAATTAATGATTAGAGATTGATTAATTAAGTAATTAAGCTGTGATTAGAAATTAATTAATCAAGTGATTAAAGATTTATTTAGTTACAGTTAAGCACTTAATTAATTAAGTAATTAGAGATGAATTAATTGGTTATTTAAATTTAATTAATTTGTAATTAACGATGATTAATTAAAGTATAATTACTTAAGAAAAGTAATTAAAGGATTGTTAAAGGTTAATGAATCATTAATCAGGGATTATTAAATAATTAATTAATGTAATTAATTTTAATAATTAATTAGATTAATTAAATTAAAGAAAATAATTTATGAAATTGATTAAGTATAATTACTTAATGAAAGTAATTAAGAGGATTAATTACTCAATGTAATTAATTAAATTAATATGATTAATTAAGCTAATTAATTAGTTTAATTATTTTAAGATAATCACTTGATGATTTGATAAGTATAAATTACTTAATGTAATTTATAAAGTATAATTACTTAGTGAAGTAATTAATGGGTAATTACTAGATGTAATTAATGAAGGATGATTTATTAATGGAAGTAATTTGAGCTTAATTACTTTGTGTAATTAATCAAGGGATTAATTAAAGATAATTAATTAAGGAGTTATTAATCAATTAATGAAGTAATTAAGGGTAGTTAATTACTGAATGAGATTAATCAAGGGTGATTAACAAATGTGATTAATTAGAATTAATCGTTAGATATAATTAATTTAAATAGATTAATTAATTAAGTAAGTAATTAGAGGATCATTAGTTAATGTAATTAATAATATAATTAAGGGTTGATTAATTAAGATTAATTAATCAATAATAAGGGATTATAGAGTAATTAATTAATTGTAATTAATTAAGGATTAATGTAATTAATTATAATTAATTAATTAATGAAGTAATTAAAGGTTAATTACTGTAAATGGTTAAGAATAATTAATTTGTGTAATTAATTAAAGGCTAATTACTTGATGTAATTAAATAATAATTAATCAAGGATGGTTAATTAACATGGATAATTAGAAGATGATTAATTAATTGATTTGTAATTAATTAATGGTAAGAAAGCAAGATTTATGTGATTAAAGTAATTAATTTAATTTATTTTAAATTAATTAGAGATGAAGTAATTAATTTAATTCATTTTAAATTAATTATAGATGTGTGATTGATAGATCTTTGCTTATGGATGGCTGATTGATATTGAATGCCTTGATTGTTTGATATCTCTGATGAGATATGTGTTAATATGTGATATTGGGTGATTTGGTTGAATCATGATATGAATTATCTATTTGGGATTATGAATTATCTATCTGTGTGAATATAGATAATAGAATTGAATTGTTTTAACTTTAAAATAACTTGGACCTAAAAGATGGCGTTTTGGATTTCGGTGAGACCGGAATCGGGTTTTCAGATTTGGTTATCCGAAAACCACATCGATCCAAATTAACGATAGGTCGTGAATCTCAAGTGAAGATGAAGATTCAGAGTGCGAGAGTTATCATCATTAACTCTGAGGGTGATTCCAAAATGAGTGTAACGAGATAATGCCTTCGGTTTCGTTCGAACCCGGAACGAACTTGTATGGTTGAATGCTTTCAGCACATCGTCAGGTGGACGATAAGCATTCTAAGATAGATGTGTTCTATAAGTAATTGTAGCCTCAAGCCTCATCAATCGAGAATGGCTAAAACATGGGAGGTGCAGCAAAGCTAAGTGGGTAGCACCCAAGTAGGACGATATTTACCTCTGTCTAGAGGTCCCTTATATTTGGCTTAGTGGGCAGTTGGAAATTCGCACCAACTGCGGAGTTGTCTTGTTAGGGACTATCCAGTAAGGGATGGTTCAGGCCTTGTGTTGCAGGGGATTGGGAGTAATCCTTGGTACGGTGATCTAGGCCCCGTATTGTGATGGACAGTACCCCAGTAGCCCTGCCATTGTATGGAATCCAAACTCTAATAAGTGTCGTACGTTTTAATTGTGTTCAACTATGTTGGAACGTGAGATGTAAGCATTCCAGTTATTTCTGTATTTTACTTGAAAACCCTAGACCCTATTATAATATCACTGGATTTCCTATCAAATATTTTGGTTAGCGTAATGTAAAAACTTACCCATGTTTTTTTGTGGGAAGTTTTACGTGATACCTTTTGTTTTCAAAGATTTTTCAAAGTTAAACAATTTTAACCCGTTTACTCACACCAGACCCATGTCTGATCCAAATGTTTATTTTCTGTTTTATTAAACCCTTGGGTACTCAATTTTTTACGAGTAGCCAAGGGTTTCAGGTTAGCTGACGAATTCTGGAGGAGATTTGGAGCAGGAGGCTTCAGCGTATAGATATATTATGGTTCCGTTGTGCAAATGTTTGTGTCTATAGCTCTGTGTTGTATATTGTATTGTAATGACTAGACAGGTGTTATAACTGTTTAGCTTGTGATGTATTAGCTGTATAACTTTGATGTATCTGATATTGTGTAATACTTATGTGATTAATATAATTTATTCGTTCCGCTGTTGAGATTATGATGTTGTTTCTTTCTTTCTTCTCTATCTTTTCTCTTTTCTATCCCTTTCTTTCTTATTAATGATGCGTCATTCTGTGGAATGAAGGGCGAGTCATTACATTCTAGTTTCTTATACTTCTGTTCTAAAAAGCATTAAAGCTATTATCATCCAATTTATGTTCTAATAAACCTACAATACTAGGTGCGTAAGAAGCAAGTAGATTAGATGAAACTAATTTCCTTTCTAGGGAATTTAAACCCTTAACATTCCAAGCTATTTTACTCATAATTAAAATTAAACTATTATAAAGTCCACTTAATGGATATAGCCAGCAACTATAGTGAAGCACTGTAACTATTCTCATCTTCCAACACTTTTAGATTCTTCTCTTTTTTCTTATATGAATTTTTGTTTTTTACTTTTAATTTATACTCCTGTTTGGAATTTTTGATGCTGTATTTTCTTTTGAAATCACTATCAACTGCGTCTTCTATGCTGCTTTTTATAATCATGCCATTTACGTTTTTCATTCTACTTTTTTTTCTTCTTTTAGCTTGTAGATGAAGAAATATTTGCAGCTCGACTAATTACCTTTTGTATAACTTGTTCTGAAACCGACTTCCCATCTTGGGGAGTGAGATGTATTGCTAAATGATTAATTCGAGGATTGTCATGTGGCATGGAGTCTAGAATTTTATTAATGAAGATCCCTCATCCTGATTCATTCCAATAGATTCAGGAGTGAAGTTTTCTGTTTCTTGAATTACTGCTTCTTTTTCTTTGGCTTGAGTTTCTGACATATTTGTGATATTTCCTTTAGATATTACAGAATTTGGAATGCAAATAGTATTAACATTTCCATCCTTACCCTGTTCAATAATGATTTCAAGATCTTCAACTTCTTATATGTTATTTTGATCAAAAGAATTGTTTTCGTTATCCTTCCCTATATTTGGTAGGTCATTTAGTGATAGAGGGACTGCATCTTCATTAAATTCATAATAAACATCTTTCTGAATTTGCATCTTTGACATCTTGCATGTTGTCTCTATTATTAACTAATTTTTCTTCCATTAAACCTTTTTCTTTCCATACCTTTATGGTAACACATTTTCTATGGAGCGGCCAAAGCATGAGCATGTCTTGCATCTTGGAGAAATTCACTCATATTATATGCTTTGCACTAAAATTTCTTATCATGCATAGAAATGTATGCTTCATTTGGTAGACAAACATTTGCCTTAATCTTTACTAGAATTTTTACATATGATAATCTAGGTCTCCTTTGCAGTTGGTTCATCCAACTTCATTGGAATACCAACTACACTAGCTATTGCACTTAAAATTTTCCTATCCCAGAACCTAAGATTAAGTTATGGTAATCTAATCCAGACATGCATAGCTGTAAGCAGATCTCTATCAAGATTAAGTTTTTTTACTCCATTTTTTCAGAATAATAAGTTTTCCTTTTAAGAAATATGGACCGCCATTGATTGTTTTTTCACAATCTGAAGCATTTGAAAATCTAATGATAAAGAAACCATTATTTTCAGTGTAAATGTCGAATTTATTAGTCGGGTTACAATATCTTGCAATGAAGGCCTTGAAGTGGTGATATGCCGGTCTATTGGCAAACACGTAGACAATAATCGAGAAACTCCGTTTATCTTCTGGACTTTTAGTAGCCTCTACCTTCATAGCAAAAATCTTTTTCTCATCGATGGAGAGGAGAGCAACATATTTGAGATCAATAATCCATGTCCAAGCAATCGTGAGATGAATAATCCTGATGCATTTCTTACTACAAGAAGAATAGCCAAGAAAATAGATGGTTCACTTTCAGTTACCATGATTTCACAGGTAACCGTATCTCTCTGCTAATTAGCTCATTGTTCTTAACAATTTTTTTTTTTGCAAGTAAACAAATAATGATTAATTATGATAACAAAAAAATAACTTGCATATTTCTCCAACCACCGAATACAATGCAAGTTTCGAATGTGCGTCTGCTAAACAGTAGTCAGTAAGCATTATCTACTATTGACTTGAAGGGAAAATCAGTTGCGTGCAAGGTACTATTTTTTGATTTATTTGAACATCAAGCGCTTTTTATATCTGATTTTGTTCTACAAAAATATGTCTTCTGCATAGGACGACGACGACATTATAACTCCTGACAAAATTAATTACCACACCATTCTTCCAACTACTCGAACAGGTGGACAAAAGGAGCCGTCATTAACGTAAGTTTAACCATCACCGTGGTATTGAATAGTATTTATCTTTGATCAATCAGTCTTATCATTATAGTATTATACATAGATTAATAAATTAATTTTAACAACATGTTTTGAATATAGTTAGCCTCATCTTGTATTATATGTTATAAAACTATTGCTGATCATTTTTGTAAAACATACAACACCTAGGATGTGGAAGATGTACACACTGGTTTTGATATGGTTCGGAACAAGGTCAGGATAAGCATCATGTATTAATAAATTAATTTTACTTGCGCGTTCCATATATGTGCAAGCATGTATTATGTGTTTCCACGTTACGGAAACACATAAATAATATTTTCGAGCTGAAAGAAACAGTAAATGTGAAATATACGCTTGGATATTTATCGAATGCACAAGCTAAATAATTTCTTTTTTTAAATATGGCTTGCGCATTCCATAAACACGCAAGTTATATGCTAAAACGAAGTCTATTTCTACAATAAGTTTTCACTCAAGCCGGTTATTGCAATTGCTTTTTTCCTGCACGTCCATTTTAAAATTTTGTCCTTAATATAGTTTTATGGCATGGTACTATTCATGATATATTGGTCTTCTGCGTGACCCTTTCACTATTCCTTTGATGTCTAAGTAGTTCAGTTATTAGGCTATCAATTGCTGAATGCTAACATAACCGTAAAAATGTTTTCTTAGATCATATCACATGTACTGCAGTATTTCCACAAAGTTGACACCCCATAAAACTTTAGTTACATAATGTATTCATATTCACCTGCCATCTCTGCTCCTTGTAGTTTAGTTGATAATCCATCATTTGTTTATTTTTTGCTGTCATCTTTACGTTTTAGCCAGTTGATGGTTTTTTTAACTCCATGCTGTCTACCACTGAACACTACAAATATGGTTTTCAAGTTTCTAGGGTTGGTTGAATTTGCTGTGAACTTGGGGTGGGAATTAAACTGAGTTAGCCGATTAATCGACTTAACTGACCTTAATTAAACTGCATTAACCGACAAATTCGTGCAACTGAACATTCGGTTAATCGACCGATGTTAACTGATAAAAGTCAGTTCGACTAACGGTTAACCATATGACACGAATCGATTAACCGTTAACCGAAAATAATTTCCACCAATTACCCAAAATCGAATTAACCGCTCCGCTACACAACCGATCCCAATATCACATAACGAAAACTAAAAATCATAACCCTAGATTTTTTGTTGTGCCCGCGGCTTTCAATTTAACTCCTACGTCGTTCCATAAAATTCCCAGGTTTACAAAATTTTCTTATTCCCTAATTATTCTTAAAAAATTCATATTAACACAAATTTGTAGCGCCACTTTACTTGTCGAGGCGTCGATTACCAAGCCATTGATCAAACACAAATTGAGATCAATCTACAGATTCAGATATGGTGAATGCTAGCAGGAAAAGAACAAACGTGAGTTTGTATTAATTGTGTGTATTTTGAGTTTTTATTTGTTTTATTTAGCTTTTATTGACTGTATAATTCGTTATATAATGTAATATTGGGATATGAACTGAAAATATGATCAAAATTATGTACCGTTGTTATACATCTGTTATATATATAATAACAGTATATACACATAGTTTCAGTTCATAGTAACATGTTATGAACTAAAATCCCAAGAAACATGCGATATTGCATATAAGTTGTGATATGAACTAAAATTACGAACTGTTATTTATTGATATATATGCATACATTTATAACTCAGTTGTAAATATATATCAGCTGTTAATTAAACTAATATTGTTGTATCCGTTGTGAATTAAACCGAATATAGTTGTGAATATACAGGGCCGGTTCTAGGAGTTTTGGCACCTAAAGCGAAAAGCAAAAACAAGGCCCTTGTAAAGAAATTAATGTTTTTATCCTTAATTAAACCATCAAAGTAATAATAATTTATATTGTTTATAAATAATAAAAAGAAGAAATAACTTTATTCCTAACAATAATTAAAGTTACACCAAAAATTAATATGAAACACTTATGAAATTTTTTCTAGCCTTCTGAGTTGCAAAATTACTAATAATATTATCATATTCAAGTTTGATGACTATATCTTATTCAATCGACAAAAGTGCCGAGCCATTTAATCTTTCTTGTGACATGGTGGAACGAAGATAAGACTTTATCAACTTTAGCTTTGAAAAACTTCTTTCAGCTGAAGCAACTGTCACTGATATAGTCAGAATTATTCAATATGTAATCCAAGAATTAGAAAAAATTAAATCCCTCAAACAAGAATTTATGAAATTAAGCAACTCAATTGTTTTTGTTTTTTCCTTTGGCAAGACAACTTTTAATGCTTTTAATTTTGAAAATAGCTCTCTTCAATCAATATCAGAGTGCAAATCATGTCTCAAATATTGCTCAAGTTTTAAACAATGATCTTTCAGTTTCTCATCATCTATAAAAGTGAATTTTTTAAATCAAATAAAAATCCAAACCTATCTTCATACTCTTTAAATTGCTTAAATCGAGTCATTAAAGAAACACGAGCTTTATCCACAATTTGCAGAAAGTAATTGATTCGGAAAGATTCTTCTGGTGTTTTCATAGTTTCTTCAATATTCGCATCTTCATCAAATTGTTTCTTTCTATAAATAATTTTTTTTAAAGAAAAAACCAATTCAATATCCAACATTTGGGCTATCTCTTTAGCATCAACCATCGTAGAATTAAATCCCATGTTCCTGAAATCTTCAAAAAAATCAAAAAGCTCTTGTGATCTAATGATAGCAACATCTATTTGCATATCTTCGGTTTGAAGAATCTTGCTAATAGTGTTTACATTTTTCCACATTTCATACCAAATGCACAATCCGAACAAGAATTCAAAATTTTCAATCTCATTTGTTACAAGACTTCTATCTTCACTCTTCGCTATAGAATCCTTAGTGCTATTTGACAAGGAAATTAGAGCATCTCTTATCTCCATGCTTTGATATCATATAGATTTTACTACTTCAATGTGACTTTTCCAAAGTGTATCTGATAATGGTTTAACAATACAAACTGATGCATGATCTTTAAAAACTTTTCATCTCTTTGTGGATGAAGAAAATAAATTAAATATCCGTTGGATCACCCCAAAAGAGTTTGATGCTTTAGGACATGATTTTTCCATATCATATAACACAAGATTAAGACTGTGACAACCACAAGGCATGTAGAAAGCTCTTGGATTAGTTTCTAATAGTCTTTGTTGCACCCCTATATGTTTACCTTTCATATTTGATCCATTATCCTTTCATATTTGATCCATTATCATAACCTTGTCCTCTGATATCATAAATATCAAGCTTAATATCTTCTAATACTTTTCTAAGCTTGTTGAAATTCCAAGTCCGGTAGTATCATCTACTTTCAGATATTCAATAAAAAAACTCTTCCACCTTTGTGGGATTAGCTGAAACAATAACACATCTTATAACCAGAGACATCTGTTCAACACGACTAACATCTGGAGTGCAGTCTAATATAACTAAAAAATACTTGCCTTTTTTATTTTCTTAAGAATTTCAGTTTTAGTTTCATTCGCCAATGTGAGTATTAACTCATTTGGAGTTTTATATCCAAGATAATGTATATGAATTTCTTCTTGTTCAATCCGTCGAACATGTTCCTGTATTACTGGATCAAATTCCGCTATCATTTCAATTAATTTACAAAAAAGACCATTATTTTGTTCGTAGAGCCTTTCGTTCGTTCCACAAAATGCTAAATTATTAGATGCAAGTGTTTTCACAACAATAATTATTCTTATCAACACTTTGTTCCAACATTCTTTTTCTTTATCTATTTGATCTATTACACTCTGATCTATGTTGTTATGACTTTCAATCTTGTGTCCAACTCAATCAAACTACTCATATTCAGAAGATGATCTTTACTACTTTCATGTTATTTCAACTTAGCACTAAGATTGCGCCAATCATTAATTCTTTCTGTACCAAGATGACTAGCCGTTGTTTGATTTGTGAATAATTTGCAGCAAAAACAAAATACTTTATCAAGTGAATTTGAATATACCAACCATTTTCTATCTTGTTTATGCCCGTTAGGTAAATGTCTAACATAAAAAGTGGAGGAAAATGTCTATTAATAACATCTTTTGGAAAATCAGAGTCATTATCTTTTAATACTCTAAAAGGACCTCTTTCAGCCAACAAATCTCTCAATTTTTGATCAATTTTTTTCCATGTGCTAGGATCGTTTGACACTACACTAACATTCTCCATATGTGATGATGAATCAATATTTGTTTCCTCTTCGCTCATATTTTTATTGTCATGTTTGCTCATTAAAATACGACCATTAATATTATCATCAGCCTCATCAATAAGGGGAGCATTATCCACATTCAAACTCAAACTCTCAACTGGTCTACTTTTGATGAAAAATTTATTAAAAGCGCCTTTCTGTGAATTAGTGAGTTCCTCTATCGTTCTTTTTCTAACCCTTTTAGCGTGTCCAGATTCTTGTTTACGCATTTCAAAACAGTATAAAGTGACATGTAATAATATTGATTATATAATAACCACAAAAAAATAAATTATGAATGTGTAATCTACTAGTTATAATTTATCAAAAATATAGTTATTTATCGATAACTTCCTACGAAAACATAGTTATATATCGACAAATAGTTTAAGAATTTTTTAACCAAGGAAAAATAGTTCAAGAATTTTTTAATGGTTAGTTAATATATAATTTATAGTAGATTATAATGTTCATTTTGCAACAGCTGTTCCACGTTCATTTTACAATTTAACTAACCATCAAATTAAATAAAGAACATTGAAAATTAAATTTTAAAATGAATTAAGAACAGAACATCGAACATACAATTTACAAATTTTAAAGTACCAACTGCAATCAGATTCTTCATTTTACTATAAAAGATTCTTTAATTTGTATATTGAACCAGTATCAACTTCACTCAGATTTTTCATTTGTAATTCATTTTAAAATTTATTCTATAGTTGAACATTGAACATTTACAAAATGAACACTGAACATCCAGATTCTTCAGTTTACTATAAAAGTCTAAAAGTAACAATTTAAAAATGAATTAAGAACTATAAATTTAAAACAAAAATTCATTTTAAAACTCTTAAACTGACCAATAATTATTTATAGTTTTAGAAACATCTAACTTCTATTCTAACACATTACCGATTCTTGTTTACAACAGCAATTGACAAATCAAATCAGTGAATCACTAAGTATAAATTCCAATATAACATGAATAACTAAAACAAATAAAACACTAAATGTCTAAAACATACAAAACTGAAATTATGTACCTTCAATTCAATTTAATTTGTGCGTTCTTCACTTTTCTGTGCCCTAACGATTGTGGCAGGAGGCAGCTGCTGAGATGGTGAGGAGAGGCTGCCGGTTGGAGCCTGGAGAGCGGCACCACGTAGATGAAGATGAGATCGCTGATTCGAGAAATCACGATCAATTTTTTTATTGTATGCGTCATTGGCGATTTGGTGCCCTAGTATTTTTGAGGCCCTAAGTGACCGCTTCTATTGCTTTGGGGAAGGGCCATGCCTGTAAATGTATATCAGTTGTAATTGTTATTTACATTTAATTAAATTGTGTATTACATATATATCTAGTTGATATACCTATAGTTGATATATCTTTAGTTGATACTAAGTTTAATTAAACTGTGTAATTGTTATTTACATTTAATTAAACAGTTTGAATACTAAGTTTAACTCAGTTGTGTCAACTCTTATATCTATAGTTGATACTAGATTGTAGTTGTGTAGTTCTTATATCTATTAAACTGTATAGTATTATAGTTTGTAATTGTTATTTGTTTGCACATACAATTCAGTTTGGACAAACATACAATTGCACGCACACTGGCAACTTTCATACATAATTTATTTGCACACATGTCTATTCAATATAATGGTAATATTATGATATGGTGTCAGTAACATATCTCAATGCTTATAGTTTGTCATTCAGTTTGCTGTTTAATAGCTAGATTGTGTCTTTTTGCTCATTTAATCATTGGTTGTATATATGAAGATCACATTTAAAATGGTTCAATTTGTTATCAATAGCTTCTATCTTATTGTATTTACAAAGGTTAAATGTGAGTGTAATTTGGTTGACCTTAAATAGGCGTGTGATTGGTTGGATAATTAAGAAATATGACCTAAGCCACATAGTATAATTCAACTAATTGAGGACCAACTTATAAAGAGTGTTTTGTTTACACTTATAATTTGAGTTACAAAGTTGTTTGTTGCTAATTATTTACGAAGCCAAATAATTGGCCTATGTAATTTTACTCAATTTCGTAATATTGCTAATATTGCGTAACTAAATGTATAATATATTGAATATTAGATATATTAAGTTTGATATTAGCTCTAAATGATTACTTGTTAATATTAGAATCCCACTTAAGTAATCAGTTTTTGCACATTCACACCGATACAGTTTAGACTTACACTAATGCCATCTTATTTGTATCTTAAACATCCTGGACTATTGAGTATAGGCAGAAGGGAAGATGGTCCTACCTTGAAATAGAGAATGCTTTATAGTTAGTTTATCATAATAAATGGCACCTTTACTTTATGATAACGAGCCTTTCTCCTTGAAACTTCTAGTCAGTATCTAAGAGGTGATCTTACCTATACGAATTTACTGTAAAACTAGTATATATAACTTGTATTATATTTATATATATTATTATAAACTAATATATAGTTTGTACTCAACTAATTTATATACTATAAACAAATATATAGTGCATATGTTACACTATTAAAGTAAGCCTGTATGTACTAAGCTTCTATGAGCTAAGCTTGCATGCATATATACATAATACATAGAACTAACTAACTCATATAACTATATATTATAGTCAACTGTACATTCATGAAGTCATGAACTAAGCTTGTATATGCATTTTACTATCAATTGTATGGTACGATTGGTTGATTTTCATGCAATCATATATCTTTTATTTCAGTTAATACTTAGTTTATATATCATTTTACTATCATGCTTACTTAATACTTAGTTTTGTATATGCATTTGAACTAAGTCATGAACTAAGCTAATACTCAGGTTCATATATCATCAAGTCATTTATTGTAAACATTAAACAAGTTAGTTCAATTTTTGTGCCAATGTTCCTAATTGCAGCAATACACCATGTATCTTTCATTTCAGTTCGATTAACTTATATCTGTTTAACTTTGGATAGAGACTTAGAGACTGAAGGCCGAGTTGCAATATCTTTGGCAGATTATTCTAATAATTTTATATTATACGATTTGGACCCTTGTTATTGTAGTTATATCAACGTATTTCTATTAATGTTTAGACTTTGGGGTTTAAAACTTTGAATTGTAATCAATGTGATGTATTGCATTGTGCTATTACTATAATGCTAAATGATGCATGTAATGCATTTTTACAAGTTAGTTCTATTAAAATATTTCAGTTTATAGATTATAACTTTATATAATGTTGTATGTAATGCCAGTAATGGGTATTTGGATCCAACATGCGTATAATGCTATAAATTATAGTTGTAGGCTCGCAGGCTTGCTATAAAACGGTTACAGGCTTGCAGCAATTCAGTATTTCAATTGGTTAACCGGTTAAATTGACCAGCTAACCAATTAATTTGAACGGTTAACCGATCAATGGTTGACGATTCAAACTAATCGGTTTAACCGTTCAAATTAATTGGTTAACCAGTCAATTTAACTGGTTAACCGCGGTTTAAATTAACTGGTTTGGTCGGTATGTTGATGACTGCCTTAACCGACCACCGGTCAGCGGAACCACTTAATAATTTCGGTTAATCGAAAATATTAACCGATTAGTTGGTTAATCGACCATGCCCACCCTTACTATGAACTATAAAATTAATCATAATTTGCTATATTTGCCCATTGTTTGCATCAAAAGTTGGCACAAACACCCAATAGATTGAAAGTAGAGAAATAAAGTGAAGAATTAAACATAAAACATAGAGTAACTAAGTAGAAACAAGAACGAACAAATTTATAGTAGTTCGATGTTGATTGACTACGTCCACTTAAAGAAATTACTTTATTAAATACTTGCTTTTCTGGTTACAAAGGGATCGGGTCATAATAGATCCTTGATTACAATAGAGTTGAAGTAAACCAGCAGTGTAAGGGTACCTAAAATGAACAATAAACTCTATATTTATAGGTGTAGACGACTGAAAATCTTCATGAAACTTCGTTCGATAGAATCTCATGATGTAGACGAGCCACCGAAAAAGTTTTGCGGCCAACTCCCAAGTATGAGCGATCAGGGCCGATCGATCAAAATGACCACATGAGGTCATGCAATCCCTCCTGTGGGTCCCCCTCTATGCTAGCATCGTGCTCCCAAAATTGTTTTGCATAGTTGCTTAAATTTTTTTGAAGATATTGATTGATTTCCATTAAGTAAGACTGCCAGTTTATGTTGTTCATAGCCATAGTGATCCGATCCAATCTTCTGCCTAGGAGAAGGGATAGGTACCGATCCTCTGCCAAGGAGAGGCACTAATCCATACATAGAATATTCCAGAGAGTTTATCTTTTGGTAACGCTTGGTCGTTGCTTCATACCATTGTTTGTGTATGATCTCCGGACTACGTGATCATTCCTTTGAGCTACTTGCCTTGTCATTCGTCCAGTCTAACTTGTCTAATCAATCTAAATATAGCCGGATCAAAAGGTCAGATAACACTTGCCCTCCAAAGTATGTCATGTTACAATCAATACATGCTTTGAATTGAAGAAAGTTAGAATCGCCAAAAAAGATTTCATTCAGCTTCCTGAACAGTCGTTATCCTTTCATCGAGTTGTCTTTCCAAAGAATCGTATCTCTCTCTGTTTGTTGCGATGCCTGGTCGATATCTGTCGTTATAAAAATGGGATGTAATGCTTAGTCTTTTTTAGCTTGGTTCTGTTGGGCTAGTTAATTGAGCTAATAGACCTTGATTATTCGAACTGGATTCATCTTTGAAAACTCCAGGTGAGAATACATCCAATTTCTGTTAATTTAAGAAATCGAATGTTGAGATTGTACATGTGCATGGACATTCATGAATACATCTTTGTCATTAGCTCTCGGGCACACTTACATGAAAATGGGTCGTTTCTACTTCCACATTGTTCAGGTGCAATGCAATTTTCCATTTTTTGTCTTCTTGTTTTTTTAAAACAAATTGGGGTTCGGTACCAGTCATCTAGGTAGGGGGATCTGTACCGATCCCTTTGTTTGCAAATACTTAGCTTTTTTGGGCTTTTAGGAAGTAAGCCGCGTCCATATATATGTGAATGGCTTAGCTTTTCTTCATTCCACTTATTTATTTGTTTTAAAACCGACCTTATCCCTCTTTCCTTCTTGCATCTGCCATTAACTAGCTCAAGCTCGAGCAATCCAACAATCTCCTCAACAAACCATCACTATATCGGTCATCATCCCATCCTCCACCTTGTGCCGTCCTGTGACGCCCCACCTCTATACCCACGCTAGCAAAGAGTATTAATAGATAATACCGTCTGCTAACACGGAGAATAAGGCTGTTTAGGAGCGACCATCTATGACCTTGCTTTAATTATCTATTGAATACATCGACAATTGCCTTACCAAGCAGATCGACATGTCCAATGAATACTTAAAACAAAACCAGAGGTGGCTAGAGGATCTATCAGAACAGAATATAACAACTCAAATGCAGTATACATCACAGAACAGTAAACCATCATATACACACATATACTGATACAAAGTAGAGCATACAAAATAATACATGTCAAGTGGTATAGAAAACCACAATATACAGACGAGTCAATAGAATACATATCAGAGTTATAACAGAAAGGACTACACAAAAAGCTAAGACAAAAAGGAGTCAGCGGAATAGTCCATGCGGAAGCAAAAGAGGCTAAGTCCAAAGCACCTAACCTGAAACATCTCGGTCTGACCCAAGTATAAAATACCCGGGTCAGTCTAGCTAAACAAATCAGTTAGATAAACTGAACAATAATAAACCTGCAAGGTCATACAGTATAACAAATATCTCCAGAGGAGATAACACAATCATCAACAAGAGATGAATCATATAGAACAAGCCTCATATCATCAGCAACATATAGAAACAAAGGATACGAGTATCCCAAAACAAGCCGAATGGCAAATAACAAATACCAATAAGGTATACAAGTTCCACAAGGTAATCGTTATACATCATGCGGCTCAAACAGACCAACACGATGGGCGATACCAAGGGAATATAATATCAATGAAACATATGATTGCTCGAGCTCAGTACTGTACAACAAGGATCCATAAGCCCGAAGGCTCCAAACCCAAGTATCACCCATGCGGCACATAAGGCCAACATCAGAGCAAAACTATATAGGGCGACAAACCCGAAGGCACAAACCCAATATCACCCATGCGGCACATAAGGCCAACATCAGAAGTGATACTATAGGGCGACAAGCCATAGTGGTGAAGGTCGAAGACCCAGTACTGGACACCACTAACTGGCGGAATGTGTCACAACTCTCGAAAAGGAATCCGAAAAGTGTTAACGTATGTCCCATAACCACTCGTTCGCACTAAACGGTTTACTATCCGTCAGTCCCTTTCACACTCAAAGCAGTACAAAGTTTACCTCATATCATCGATAAACCAAACCCGAAGGTCAAAACAATCAATCGAATAGGTCGAGGATTAATCGGAAAGATAAACGCACAGATTCATGGTCCGTGTTTTGCCCAACCATTTAATCACCCTTCCACTTCGTTCGAAGTGCGAAAGTGTGTGTTTTAAATAGAATTTATAAATTAAAGAAACGAACTTTAAAATGCGATTCGAGAGATTATTTTATAAAAACCCATGGATTAAAATTAAAAGGAACCATCAAAGTCAAAACAATTGATAATCATACATAGGATCATCATGAATCGATTCAAATTGGAAATTCAATCCCAAAAAGGCAAAGTGGGCTGAAACAGCAGGTTCAGTCGACTGAACAGAGTTTTCAGTCGACTGACCCTATACCTGGAAATTTTCCAGGTTTAGGAAACTTTCTGTTTCCAGGTTCAGTCGACTGAACAGAGTTTTCAATCGACTGAATCATGCCTGGAAACTTTCGGGTTCCAGGTTCAGTCGACTGAACAGAGTTTTCAGTCGACTGAATCACGCCTGGGCTGTTTTTCAGCCTTTTTCAAATGAAGAGCAAACTCTTCCAAAATGCAATCGGACGAACATTGGCTCTAAGGGCTTATGCCAATCGACAACCTGACCCTATATGTTCCTCGATGCATCACCAAAACATGATCAAAACATCAAAGTTAGGATTTCAAAGATTTGAACCCAAAACACTAAAAATTGGAATATTCCCCAATTCAACCCAAACCAAATGCAAGGCATATGAACAAGGTGTTAGGAATTCATACCCAACATCAATGAAATCAAAAGAAGTAGATGTGAGTTCAAAACTCACCTTTTTAACTCAAGAACAAGAAGAAGAAGCTCAAATGCAAAGGAAAGGCTAACCACTCTTCACTCTTAGTCAACAAGCTTCAATCTAAGAATAAAACACATATTTTCCTAAATTAGGTTTAGGATATTTTCTGAAATTGAAGAGGAGAAGAGATGGAGAAGATGGAGAAGAGGCTTACCTATCATTCTCTTTGAATTTGGAGCAAGAATTTGGATTATCAAGAGCAACTAAGGCTTGGGAGTTTCTATTTCCTCTTCCTTTCCCCCATTTCAGTTGGAGCTTGAGTTTAGAAGTGAAGAGGAGTAGGAATGAATGAATGGGAGGAGATGGGCTGAGTTAGAGGGTTAAGTGGGGTTTGGGGCTGAACCCAAAGCTAAAGCCCAACCAGAAAAAGTAGCAAAATTCAACTTACTCCAAACATATCAAAATTATACTCAAAAAGATCGCAAACGACGCTTTGAACTCAACGGAAGTGGTTTCGAGCTCCAATTCGGCCGTTTGCAGAAAGTAACATTTCAGACCCCAAAATCCGACTAACGACGCTATACTTAAATAAATCATTTAATTATAAAATCGTTAAATATGCGGGTTGTTACACGCCCCTTCTCCCACCAAACTCCAACCCGATACCATTGATTTTTGTTTGGATCAAACTCAAGTTCGAGCCCTGGGCTATAACAAAGGTCGAACCCCAATTCATGCTCAATTCATTTGTGGTAAATGTGGGTTCCTAATCTCTATTAGCTTGTGGGTGAGAGTAAAGTTTGAATCATGACTTGGAGAGGATGAGTTAGGTTATAACGGTGGAGAAGAGGTTAACTAGTGTTTTTGTTGTGTAGGAGTGGATCTGTATGGATACGAGAGAGATTGAATGGAGAAAGGATTAGCGAATGGTTCAATGCTAGGTTGGAGAATACAAAGTAGGGTGGAGTAGTCTAAGGGATCGACGTGGTGGGGATTGATACAAGCATATTGAAGATGATTAAGTTGAGTCTGAATATGCTTAATTGGGTTCACCTAGGCAATGGGCGGTACCAGTCCCTTACCTAGGCAAGACTTAGGCAATTTTAGCTTAATGTGAGCATATTTGAACTTGACACTTGCATACTTGACCATATGGATGTGAACTCAAACAATGGGATAAGACTTAAACACATATGACATGAGGACATGGAGTCTGGACTGGAACTTGAATGCAATCATCATATTCCAGCATGCTGATAACTGATCCTGGATCTTATATGAAATCCACAGTCTCGACGTGAAGGCTGGTTGAGACAGTCAGTTATGACGGTCACTCCGGCCAAATTTAAGAGCCTGTTCACAACTACCGTTTATTCCTAAATTGTTCATCACCATATCGCACAACACAACACCTACACTTGTTTACACTCTATATGAGGAGGGGGGATATGTTTCTTTCCCTAACTGCAACTATCGATGGAGTATGATAGTTTATGGGTTCCAAACGCTTAGGGCATTTGGCTGCTATGGCTGTTGAGCAAGTTGCTGCACATGATGGATCTGATGCAGAATCAAGCTCTGCAACAGTCTCTGCTTGCTGTTTTTTAGGTTAACAATCGAAACAAACTTAAAGCTTGCATCAAGTTCCTATAATTCCTCCAATTCCAAAAGCAGAAAATAAGCCAGTCTCCGACACTTTAGAAGATGCCATCTTTTTAGAGGATCCAAAAGACTCTATGGCTTTGAGAGTCGATGATGCTTCTCTTTATAGAATTTGTATTAAACACGAAACCCTGTATGAGGATGTATGAGCCCCGTTTCGTAACGATAGAGCTCACTTGCCTCCGAAAGGGTACACTTCCTGTAACAAGCATATGTGCTGAGCATGATGCATTTCTACATTGTACATATATGATATTTTTCGAGTTCTTTTATTATAAGCCAACCCCAAAGGACATTAGATTCATTTACAATTTCAAGCAATGAAAGGGGAGCCTCTCATACACTTTTCTTAAGTCAATCAGTAACTTCCAACTCGTAACCGGTGCTTGGAATAAGCTGAGTGCTTTTAAGAATGAATATTTTTATATGCATTGCCCACCTGGTTTTGTAGGATGATGGCTGAAAGGACATATGTGTCGTTTCAAACTCAATCTTAGGTGCTTCTATTCAAGCCGTACCTTGAACTAAGCAATTCTTTAAATCTTACAGGTATCTGTCCATGATCTGGCGGTAACTGGTACTCAGAGGTAGTTTCAGAGCTTAGGAATATATCGGTGGAAGATAAAGATGTTGAATCCTTTGTTACCAATGAGCACCTTTTTGACTTTTGGTTGCTAGAAGAGGGCCATAGCATCGGGTTGTCAGGGAACACTGAGGAGGAAGTGGTAAAGGAAGATACACTGCTCGGTAGGGAGGTGGTGATGTTAATCCTATCATGCGCCCAATCGAGGAGGCTCAGGATGATGCCAAAGAAGGCAAAATAAGGGGCAATGCTAATGAGTTTGGTCGTGATGATGTGGGTTTAGGCCTTGAGCCTGTAATCGAGTCCTCCCAAGATGCAGGGCTCCTTGCTTCAAAGAAGAGAAAAGTGAAGAGGCTAGTCTATAAGCTTCGCAAAGGTAAAATTGCCAAGCAGCTCAAGCTAGCCGCTACCGCCATAAATCAATCCACTTCTTTGCCTCCAGAAGACATATTCGAGGGACTGGCGAACATCTAGATTCCGGGGGATGTCAAGAATTATGATTTCGCCAATATGAGCCTTAATGGGTCTGATTCACCTATTTGAATTGAAGTTGACATTCTTCAAACTAACATGGGAGAGGTTACTCCAGTTGGCAAAGCACCAGCACCTGGTCTATCGAGGGGATAAGAGGATACTCATATCCATGCATACTGGACCGCACGACATCTGTCCATCTTTAGTTCGAATGCCACTGATATGTCTTTTTTAATTTATAGGTTCCATGAGGCGCTCTCTTACATTCGACGGCTTAAAGATGTCATTGCGGTCCCAATCTTCTTATTTTAAGCTCAGTCGAGATCCAGATTCTAGTCGATAATCTGGCCATGGAAGGGAAGGCCATCATAGAGGAGATGATCGAGACGGAAGCTATCAATCCAAGGACTTATCGTCTAGACACAAGTCGAAGTCTAGTCTTCTCTTTACAAGGAAATTGATCCACATCTTGCCATATATAGCAATGGCAAGTCGTTATATTATGCACCCACTTCGGCTACAATATCTGAGCAACATTCGGGTTCTTCCGACACCCGGCAATCCTATGAACGCCAATCTAGCACATGAAGCCTCGATACATCGTTTCATACACATGGTGAACAAACCTTATAGCTTTAACCACTCCAGTTAACCTTGCAACATCGCTTGATGCTGCTGTTGCAGAAAGGATGGCTGCATTTAAAGCCAGATTTCTAGAGATATGCTTCGATGAGTTCGAATTTGTCCCTGATATGCACCCGATTCCTACGGAGGCCAAGGAAACAATGCTTTCTTATGTCAGTTGTGTCGATGACCAGCATAGCACAACTCTATATATGACTGAGCAAATCTATGAAGTTTTAAGGAAAAGTAAGCATGAGATCACTTGCTTAACTCTCAAGACGGCTCAAGGTAAGGAAACTATCAAACACTTGGATGAGGAAGTTAAGGGGTTGAAAGCAAAGCTAGATGATGCTGAAAAGAGAGCGAGCGAATCTTCTGAAGTGGTTAAGCATATGAAGAAAGAGAATCAAATTGAAGTGGGTGCTGCCATTCATCACTGTGGTACTTTAGCTCTCGAGAAGGATATTTTGCAGAAAAAAAGGATGCTTTAAAATCGATATCGACACTTTGACTCTTCACATTCGACGGCTTGAGGAGGAACTTAAAAGGGAAAAGAGGAGAAGATTGAAGCTCAACAAGAGTCTCCAGAATATTGTAAGAAAATCATTGAGGCTTGCATGACTATAGAGGAGGCTGGGAAACAACATAAGAAAATAGTGACCCTCAAAGAAGAGGCTAAGGAGGCCGGTAGGACAGAGATAAGGGATGATTTTGATCCCCTATTGATATATTACAATGCAAGTTCCCTCCTTAACCGCATTCTCTGATTCCTAAAATATGGATACCCCGAGTCAATAGCCGAGCCCTAGGACTATATATCATGGAGCCGAATAAGAAATCTTGATGGTGCTAAGGTTGATAAGGAGTAGCTTATGCGTGAAATCTTATGCTATAAAGAGCCCGATGAACTCAAGGTTGCCCGACCTAGTTTATTTCTTGACCCAGCGATCACCGAGCAGGACAAAGAAGATGGTGGAGCCTTTGGCTCCGACTCTCAAAACTCTCTTACAAGTCAGGCAACTAGTGCCTCAGCTTCTCATTCCCTTGAAAATGATATAGGTTACAACTCGGATTAGCCTGATATGCATAAGTTTTTAAGCTATCTCCGATTCTTGAAGGTGACATTCCAATTCAAACCGAAGGCCAATCCGACGAAGGTATATCTCTCACTTCTCCAATGTTCAAGAAGGTTTACATCTCATGCATGAAAGTCATAGTCATACCTATTGAACCTTGTGAAATTACATGTTTGTCTGCATCCGTCAATGCTCCTGGTTGTGATGTCATCCTGGATTGGAGGCACTGACCATGGGGTCCACAGCGGTCGTTGCTACACAGATGGTCCTGACTACCCAATCCGTCGAGACTCCCGATCTGGATGCTGAATTTATAGAGACTTTAAATGAAGAAAAATTTGACAATCAGTAGTCCCAATGTGAAACAGAAGATGTCGTGGTGACTCATGCCTTTGAGCACATGGACGAGCTCATCTTGAAAGAGCGCACCGCGAAGGAGGAGCTGGATAAGAAGATCAAGACATGCCGATGTGGATGTCATCTCACTCCAAACCATACTACCTGGCGGTACCATCTCTAAGGAGGTTATCATTTCCTTTTCCCAGAGTGATACTGCTTCCATTTCTATTTCTAAAAACATTTTACCCAAGGATAGCAAGAACGAAGGAAAATCGAAGGAGAGGGGTAAGGTGGTAGCTCCAATGAATCTATACGGAAGAAGCCCAAGAAGGACAAGAAATAGCAGTTGAATTGGCTTGGTTTATGGATAGCTAGGTAGCTAGTTTTTTGTTGGTCGTGATTATGCGGGGGTGGACCTCGCTTTTGTTTTCTAGTTTTTGGAATAAAATTGTACTTAACTTTCCAAGTTTCAACATGTGAATTAAAACTTCTTTGTTTTAGTATAACTTTTGTATGAATTTGTTAAAGTGTTTGAGCTATTGCATTTCCCATTAAATGTACTTGTAATTTGTCACTCCTCGTTTAAGTTGCAATGTCATTCAGTCGCTCGTTACTTCGGGCATCGATCTGATAAATCTATCTCAAGGCCTCCTTTCGATCATGACCTTAATTGCATTAAGCATCGGGAATGAGCCATGGTGTTATGCTCAACAGTTAAGTGATTATATTCCTGCCCACTGTCTCAAGTTGGCGGAGCTAGTTCATGGACAGTCGGACCTCATCCATTATGAGTTTATGCTCCTCCTGTCGAGTTCAGACCAGAGCTGGTGAATGAATGGTCAAGTCACACTTATTCGTTTATTTATACTTTCATCTATACTCTGGGAGTCAGAGTTAGTCAATGGGTGGTTAATCATACACGTCTGATGTTTATTCTCCAGTCCACACTCTAGGGACTGGAGTTATTTTGGTAAATGGTCGAATCACATTTTCCTCGGTTAATTCTTTTTCCCCTAAATTAGGGGAAAAAGTCGAAGAGTGGTCGCTCGTATCATGTCCACTTTTACTTATATTCCTCTTATCGAATCGTGGGATAGAGTTAGATAATAGATGGTCAAATCACATATGTTCTATGTTTTATATTCAGCCTATCGGATCATATCCAAGAATTATAGGATGAACGGTCGAGCCAAGTTCATTTTGATCAATTCGATCATGAACTTGAGAGCTTGGTTGGCACCAAACTCCAAGTTCTCATTTGTTTATATTAAGCTTATATATATATATATATATATAAGTTGGTCGCATATCACAACTATTATACTGTGTACAAATAATTCACAGATATGGAAAAAATTTCAAATTTTATTACATGCTGAATGAGAAAACAATAGAGTCTGTCTTATTACATGGCTTTGAGCTAAGATGTAAAATAAAATTCTAAATGAAATACAACCGAGTGAAAAAAATTAAGTGAAGTAGCCCCGTAATAGCTCTCTATTCCATGCCCTAGGAAGTGCAATGCCATTGACAGTTGTTAGTATGAAAGTTCCACCACAAAGCTTAAGATCGATGACATACGTTCCTTTCCATTTTGGACTTATATTAGCGGAGCTAGGAAAGATCCATTTCAGAACAAGATCATAAATTTCGAAGGTTCTAGCTCAGACTTTGATGTTATAATTAGGCAATTTGGTGTCAGTTTGCAGCTGCTCTCAAGTTGACCTCTTCGCGCTTCTCATCTGTCAAACCTAGAGATTCCAAAAGGAGATTTTTGGTTGCTCTGGGGTCATAGTAAGCCACTCGATGAGAAGGTACTTTAACTGCTAAAGGAATCATGACTTTAGAGCTGTAAGTAAGGACGAATGGAGTATGACCAATCGCGGACTTGTGGGTGAAGCGGCATGCCCATAGTGCTAACGGGAGTTTAACGAACTACTTGTCTTTTGCCTTTTCCAAACGCTTCTTCAGAATGGACTTTTTGATTTTTAGTAACAGCTTCGAGCTATCCATTAGCTTGAGGTTGAGAAACTGCCGCCAATCTTTTCTTAATACGATGTCGGTGATAGAAGTCTTTGAATTCAAGCACTATCGAATTGTGTCTCGTTGTTAGTTATGATTGTTCAAGGGAGACCAAAATGATAGATGATATTTCGTACAACAAAATTGATTGCTTTCTTCGTAGTGATCGTGGCCAAAGGTTCATCTTTAGCCCATTTAGTAAAGTAATCGACTACTACGATGGTTTACTTCGTGTGGAAATCGGTGGATGTCGATGATTTCAATACCCCATGTAGTAAAAGGCCATGGGCAGACCATCCGAGTTATCTCCATCGGTGGGGCTCTCGAAAATTTTGCATATCTCTAGCATTTGTCGCATCATCTAGCATACTCAACTGTGTCTCGATTGACAGTTGGCCTGTAATACCCTTAGCAAAGTATCTTCTTTGCCAAGGTTTTCCCCTCGATGTGATCACCACATTCTCCTTCATGCACTTCTCTTAATGCTTGTTTAACTTCACCATTGGCGATACACCAAAGCAAGGATTGAAAAACCCTCCCTATACATGACCCCTTCTTGAAGGATGTATCATGAAGCTTTACAAAGGCCTGTCGTTTATCATTCCTCTATTGAAGAAGGATTCCTATATGAAAATAATCTTTTACTCCATTTTTAACACCCAATCAATCTCCATCTAGTCAGTGCTCGTAGCATTAAGTATTTCAACTGGGACTAAGCCCATAAGTTGTGCATCCCTGGAATTGCTAGTTTGGTTAGTGAGTTAGCTTTCTCAGTTTGTTCTATAGGGATATGTGTAATAGTGTAATGCTCAAAATCGACTAGCAGCTCTTGGACCTTGTTGAGGTCTGTGCAGTTAATGTGTTCGGTAGATTCAAAACGGTGGAAGTGCAAAAAGTCATAGCAAAGATACAGCGAGGATATAGCGGGATATAGCAGATGGCTCTAAAATAACATATAAAACTCGTACTTAATGTTTTTACAAATATATAAATGGTTATCAAATGAAAAATTATCATTCAATTAAATTATAAATAATACATAAATAATTTTAAATAAAAACATGTGCGAATATACTTTAAATAAACCAAAAACTGTTATATAACATAATTGAATTCGGTAGAATATTAGAGTATTTCATTTCTAAAAATATATCAAAAATTAAATCAAATAAATTAATTTCATAATTTTATAATGTATAAATGCAATTTTTCAATTCATTTTATTAAAAAAGGTATAGTAGAAATAGCGGAAATGGATGACCACGAAGAAGGCGAGACAGAAGAAGGAGGAGGAGAAGACCGGAAGCTTCAAAGTACGCTGTCTTCTCCCATGTCTTCTCCCCTGTCACCCATACCCATCCCCCAAACCATTCTCTCTGCTGTTCACATACCTCCTGTCCCTCACCTGTCCTGCCAGCCCACATCTCCCGCCGCTGACCGGCCGCTTCCACCTGTTCCTCCATCGCCTGACCTAGCGTCTTCCCTACCATCCACTTCCTCTTTGCCATCATCTATCGACCAGTTCCCACCTCTGCTTCCTTCTCCCCAACCATCAACTGCCATTTCTCCACCTTCTTCTTCCTCTTCTCCTCCTCCTTCTTTTGTCTCGCCTTCTTCGTGGTCATCTCTTTTCACTGCTAAGCCCAGGAATGCGGGGTCTTATATTCCTATTCACTTTGACATTCAGTATACTGGCTCCCCTCTCTCCCCACCTGTGGAGATTATTAATGAAGGAATTAAATCATGGTCAGATTGTTTAGTTGGATTCTTCCTGGCTGATGTTGTTACCTTTATGGAAGTTAAAGCTCACATCGATAAGGTTTGGAAAATAAAAGGCTCATATGAAATATATTTTGACAAGGTTAATTATTACTTTAGATTCTCAAATGAAGAAGACAAGATATCAATCTTCAAGAAAGACCCTATCTTCATCCGTGGTCAAATGTTTATCATATCGAAATGGAATCCTTCCTTTGCTTCTGCTCAAGCTGCAGTGAGAACTGTCCCTATTTGGGTTCATCTGCATCGAATTCCCATTCTAACATGGACCCTTCTGGGCATCAACTGGTTGGCATGCCATATAGGAAGATTAATATGCTTTGATGAGAATACGGAGAAACTCAAAAGATTTGAGTATGCGAAATGTTTAATTGAAATTACGCCTGATAGAGAACTACCCGATTGCTTATCTGTGGGTGATGGTACATGTCCTGATATACTTGTTGATTATGCAAGGAAGCCACTTATATGTACTCACTGTAAGATATTTGGACATGCAACAATGGAATGTGAAAAGTGTAATAACAGTGGTAAGGCTGCAAAAAAGACTGGTAAAGGAACACATGAGCAAGTTGAGAATGGAGACAAGAATATAATCAAGATTGGACCAACATTAGTGCAAAAAAAGGGATTGCAATTAAAGGGTAAAAGGAAAATTAAACCATTTCAGAAAATGTGGAAAAGAGTAAATCAAGATGTTGTTGTGAATGTTTCGAGTCAGTCAGTTAAGTTGGCTCAACAGACTTCGAGTCAAGCTGGTATGGACACTGCTGTTCCTAACCAAGTGCTGAAGACAGTTGAAATAGATAATCAAATTGATATCGGTGATAACCTTATTTCACCACTGGATGAATTAATAGTGGTTGATACTTCTCACCAATCTCTTACTGATAATATTGCTCATAATGTAGTAATTACTATTGATGCAATTGGATTGCTTCCTTTACATAATCTTATTTCACCCATTAATCCTGCTTCAAAGCCAGTAGTTGATCAATTGCTATCAACTGATGGTATATCAATTCATAACAACTTTTCAATTCTTCAATCTTTGTCTGAAGACTGTGAAGAGAATACTGATGGCTTACTTCCACTAACTTATCACAATATCATATCTAAAAGCCAGCAAATTAAATCATTATCTGTCTCAAACATCAACAACCTGACCATGCACAATGATATGCACAATTCTGTGCACTCTTCTTCACTGCTTCCTATCATATCTCAAACTTCTCATAATCAATCCATTCCCAAATCCCCTTATTCTTCTCTAACATTGCCTAATCAAGTTTTTTCAGACATCATCCCTATCCAATCTATCAATCCATCAATGTCTCCTCCCTCCTTACCTTCAATTCCTGAAAATACAATCTCCTCCTCTCAAAGTAAAAGGGGCAGGCCTGGGAAATCATTCAAAAAGTCATATGACATGGATAAGGGTATTCTTTACTCCATTGATCAAGTAGCACCATCGAAGCCAATCTCATCTAACCTTCGCACTTCCTCCTCTGGTGTTAGGACCAGAGCCCACTCTCAAACTCTTTTATGATAGATAGAATTGCATTCTGGAACATAAGGGGGGCTCACTCCTTATCAAAACAATTGGAAATTAAAATTTTCATTTCTTCATTCAAAATTCAAATTATGTCTATTGCTGAAACAAAATTAAATAATATCAAAAGCCTCAAAGCAGCTAATCTCATTAACAGTAGCTGGAATTCTATTCACAATCTCTCCCAAGCTCCTTATGGCAGATTGTTAATTCTCTGGAATCCTACTGTTTTTTCTATCACCCCCTTAAGTGTTCATAGACAATTCATTCACACTGTGATATCCCACATCCCTTCCGCCACCATCTTCCATTTGACATTCATATATGCTGAAAACAATTGTTTACACCGACAATCTTTCCTTGATTCTCTTCCCTCCCTCCAGTCAAATACTATCCCTTGGCTTTGTGTTGGAGATTGGAATTGTATGCAATCTTCAGCTGACAAGCATGGGGGCTCTCCTCTTACTTATCAACAGACTAGACCTCTCAACCAAGCTATTTTTGATTCTAATCTCCTACCTATTGCTTCTAGTGGATGTCCCTATACTTGGAATAACTCAAGCAAAACTGGCAAACTCACCTTCTGTAATCTTGATAGATCTTACCAAAACTTTTCAACTGTTCTTGTTTGGCCTAAGCTTCATTGCATCATTCCACCACCCTCTCTCTCTGACCATTCCCCCCTTATCCTTGACTGGGGAAAAACTAATGAGAGAAGACACCCCTCATTTTCATTTTTTAATACCTGGACTAAGCACCAGGATTTTATGAAAATAGTTACTAACTGTTGGGCCACTAAAGTTTATGGTAATCCTATGTACATTTTACAGGCTAAACTCAAGCAATTAAAAGTTACTCTCAGGCCTTGGGCTAAAGACAACTTTGGTAATGGTAATAATCTATCTCATGCTGTTAGAATTAATTTACATAAAGTGCAACATGATATTCAGTTATGTATGGATCAGTCTCTGCTAGCTAACCTTGTTACTCGGGAACAATCTTTAGTTAATCTCCTTGCCAAAACTTTAGTGGAAGAAAATAAAATGGCGTACCAAAAGGCAAAAATCAAGTGGACTAACAATGGTGACAAAAATTCTGCTGTGTTCCATGAATCTTTGAGAAGCAATCGTACTGCTGTGAATTTTACTAACCTCCTTGATAAGAATGATGTTCTACGATCTACCCCTGATGAGGTTCATGATGGTTTTCTGGATTATTTCTATGATTTGCTTGCTCCCACTAACAACCCTAATATTAACAGTCAACTTTTTGAAGACATCTCTGTTCCTGGCTTATCCCAGCAGGCCGCTAATTCTCTTATCCAAGAAATTACAGCAGAGGAAATTAAAGACAATATATTTGCTATGAATGCTACTAGTTCCCCTGGACCTGATGGATTCAACGCCCACTTCTACAAATTTGCTTGGCCTATCATTGGTAATGACGTGATTAAAGCTATTAAGAACTTTTTCAAGCACAATAAAATGATTTCTGGGATTAATTCCACAAAGATTACCCTTATTCCAAAAACAAACCATCCTTCTTCTGTTTCTCAATTCAGACCCATAGCATGTTGCAATGTTATTTATACGTGCATCTCTAAGATTATGGCCACCAGAATGATGAATGTTATCCCTGAAATTATTGCTTCCAATCAGAGTGCTTTTCTTCCAGCTAGAGACATCACTGACAACATTCTTCTTGCTGCTGAATTACTGAAAGGTTATGATAGGTGTAATATTTCAAAAAGATGTGTTCTCAAGCTTGACATTCAAAAGGCTTATGATACTTTACAATGGAAGTCTATCATCTACATCCTCTACAAGATGCAATTCCCAATCCCATTCCTTTCTTGGATATACACTTGTATTTCATCTGTTAAATACTCTCTGAGTTTTAATGGGGAACTATTTGGTTACTTCAATGGTTCTAGGGGAATAAGACAGGGAGACCCCTTGTCTCCTTACATTTTTGTTTGTATCATGCAATTTTTCACTCCCATCTCCAATAAATACTTGGCTATGAAGCTCATTGAGTATCACCCCTTATGCAAGCATTCTGGAATCTCCTCTCTTCAATTTGCTGATGACCTCCTTTTGTTCACCAAACCTACTGTCAAATCTATTCAGGGAGTGCTTCACATTTTGGATGATTTTAAATGTCTTACTGGCCTCAACATTAACTACAACAAATCCAAGATTAGGATAGCTGGCATGTCTGAATATGAAAAATGCCAAATTTACAGTTTGTCTGGTCTCAATCCTATTAATCAAAATGATGACTACCTAGGAGCTCCTATGTTTTCATCCAAAGTCACGACCAGCCAATGCCTAAAACTTTATGAAAAAATCACTGCCAAAATTTCTTCATGGCCAATCTCTAAATGCTCTATGGCTGGTAGACTTGTGATTGTCAAATCCATAGCCACTTCCATGTGCCTATACTATGCTAGAATCTTCATTTTGCTTGCTAAATTAATCTCTATGATTAACTCTGCCCTAAACCATTTTCTCTGGCATGGCAGTCCTTATTCCAAGAAGCCTATTCCTATTGCATTCAGGAAGATTTGCTCTCCTCTTAAGTTTGGAGGCCTTGGGATCATGAACATTAAACTATGGAACAGAGCTGCCATTTCCAAGCGTATTGATACAATTTTCAAATTTGATAATAATTTATGGGCTTCATGGGTGAGGAGCAATTTAATCAAAAACAACCATTTTTGGACTATGCCTATTCCTATGGATTGTAGTTGGTCATGGAGGAATATTCTTAGGTTAAGGGGGGTTTTTATTCATATTTTTCAGCTTGGTTTACTTCAAATGAATAAAATTTCTTTCTGGTTCGATCCCTGGTTGGAGCAGGGATGCATTCTTGCTGATTTAATTGATTACAACATCAGAGTGATGTCTGGCATCTCTGAGCAAGCATATGTGTCTTCTGCATGGTCTGAAGGAAATTTGAAGCTGCCTTCTACTAGCTCCACCTCTGTTCGTGCATGCTGGGAGAAAATCCTTACTAACCCTACTTTTAGCACTGAGTTTCATGCTGCCTGGGGTCATAAACATCATCAAATTAGTGTAGTCTACTACAATATGCAATCCCATACTCAAGCTGTATTGTTTCCTTGGCATTCCAGAGTGTGGAATCATGCATCTATTCCTAAAGAGAATCTTCTACTTTGGAAGATTATTAATTATGGACTTCAAACTCTGGATAAAGTTAAAAAGATGGGTAGTGTTATGGATGATACTTGCCCTCTATGCAACAGTTGTAAGGAAACTACTCACCATCTATTTTTCGAATGTGACTATTCTTATTACATTTGGGGTTACTGTAAGAGAATGATAAATCTTCAAAACCCTGTTAAAGACTCGGCGATGGAATGGTTTAGCATCTTCAAGGCTACCAGATGGAAGACAAGTAAAAGTTTGATGCTGCTGCGAATTTTGAAAAAGTGTATATCCGTTATTTGGATGGAGAGGAATAGTAGAGTGTTTTCTAGTGTGTCTACACCTAAGCATTTACTTATCTTCTCCATCCGAAGTATAATTGGTGTATAATGTTTTTTGTTGTTGTATTTTCTTTCTTCTGATCCATTGTTTTTCCATGGATCGTTGTAATTCTTTTTCTCGTAATATATGGTAGGGGCCATTTAACCCCGCTGGCTTTGCCAAAAAAAGAAATAGCGGAAATAACGGGATATAGCAGAAATAGCGGGGATTAAAGCGGAAAGACTATATTTTGGGGCTATATAGAAAAATCATAGCGGTAGAAATACACTATGAGATATAGCGGGTTTGTAGCGGGGTAATAGCGGGGCATTAACTACACAAGTTGAGGTAAGTAGCAAGTCGCACTCCCTTGGCCAAATATTCTCCCCTCACTTAGCACACCACTAACTGGAAATCATAGAAAATTTACAGAGCTTTTACTCATAGCTCTTAAGAAAGTTTGGGCCTGGTGATCAAGGCTTCATATTCGGCTTCATTATTCATTGCAGGGAAGTCAAGTTTAGTGTGTAGCAGAACGAGCGTCCCTCAGGAGTTACTAGTACCACTCCGGTGCTAGAACACAGATCATTAGATGCTGCATCATTGTACATCTTCCATCGGATAATACATTCTCCACTGCTTTTTGGAGAGTGATCTTGTGGAGTGAATTCAGCTACGAAATTCGCCAATACTTGTCCCTGGATAGCTCTCTGAGCGAGATAAGTGATATCGAACTGGCTCAGCTCGATATTCCATTTTAGTAACCTCTCAGATATCTCAGGTTGCTGTAGGACCTAATGTAACAGCTGATCAGTTAAGACATTAATGGGATGAGCCTAAAAATAACGGTAGATCTTCCTAAATGCAATCAATTGGCAATATGTGAGCCTATCCATCTTCGAATAGTTTCTTTCGACACTCGTCAACTAATTGCTAACATAGTATATTGGCCTTTGGATCCGATTCTCTTCGCGTAGCAGTGTGACACTTATGGCATGTACTGACACTGCTAAATAGATATACAAGTCTTCATGAACCAATGGCTTAGATAAGATGGAGGTCACTTGAAGTGATGTACCAGAGCTTGGAACACATAAATACAATCCTACATCCATATGAAGTTCCTCTTACCTCTTTCGATCAAGTCAAATAAGGGAATGCACTTGTCTGTGCCCTGGAGATGAATCGACTCAGAGCAGCAACCTTCCTCTTTAGGATTTTCAGCTACTTAATCGTCTTTAATGCTTGAATTTCTCTTATCGCTTGAATATTATCGGGATTGGCTTCAATCCCATGAGAGTTAACGATGAAACCCAAGAATTTTTCTGACACAATGCCAAAGGAGCATTTTAAGGGATTGAGTTTCATTCGGTATTTCCGAAGAACACCGAACGTCTCCGCTAGATCATTGATGTGGTCGTTTGATCGTCATGATTTCATGAGCATATGATCCACATATACTTCCATTGATTATCCGATTTGATCTCTAAACATCTGATTGACCAGTCTTTGATAAGTAGCTTTACCATTTTCAGTCCAAAAAGCATCACAAAGTAGCGGTATAACCTCAGGTCGGTAATGAAGCCGGTTGTTCCTACTTTGGGATATGCACCGGAATTTGATTGTACCTGAAGTACGCATCCATAAATGAAAGCAGTTTATGTCCAGTAGTCGAGTCTACTAGCTGGTCAATCCTTAAAGGTGGAAAGTTGTCCTTCAGGCATGCTTTATTTAGGTTTGAGTAATGCATGTCCTCCACTTTCCATTAACATTTATTACGATACGAGTACAGGATTTGATACCCATTTCGGGTAGAGGGCATCCTGGATAAACCCATTATTTTTGAGTTTATCTACCTCCTCCTTAAATGCAACAGATCTCTCTAGATCCAAGCCGCATCGTTTCTATTTCATTGGAAAATGCCTCTGGTCGATATTCAATGCATGGCTCGCGATGGTTGGTGAGATCCAACACATGTCAGAATGGATCCAAGTGAACACATCAAGACTCGCCCAGAGAAAGCTAGCTAATTCCTTCTTTATTGTTGCGATGAGCTGTGATCCGATCTTTAGGACCCACGATGGGTCATTGTGGCTGATCGTGATGTTGATCATTAGCTTAGTAGGTGCAGCCTTGGGTTCTTTGGGCTCCTATTCCTCATCTCTCAGATCTGTATCTTTATAGAACCGACTGTGGCGCCCAAGCCAAGGCTCAGACATTGATTGCTAGGCTTCTTTAGTTCTGATGTAGAGAGGCTTCTTCACATCCTTTTCTTTTTCTTTCCCCTAAGAATCCCTCAACTCAGCAACATAGCAGGCATGGCCAGTCACTTGATCTCCATGAATAATTCCCACGCTATTCTCTGTAGGGAATTTGAGTGTTAAGCACCAAGAGGCGATAGCTGTTCTGAATTTAGCAAGGAGCGATCGGCCCAAGAAAGCATCGTATGGAGATTTTACATCCAACATAGCAAACGACAGCACTTGCGTTCTCCTATAGTTGTCGTCCCCTAACTCTACGACTAGCTTGACATAGCCTACCGCTTCAATAGCAATACCGTTAAAGCCATGATTATGGGCTTGACACAATTTCAAATCTTTAGCCTTTAGTAACATCTGGTCATAGGCCATCTTAAAAAGGATATTGACATAACTTTCATTGTCAATAAAAAAAAATTTCACCAAGGTAGGGCCGATCATGGCCAAGATCTCCATTGGGTCTATTGTAAGGGCCACTACCCTATTTGCATCTCTACTCCGAAATACGATATCACCAATCATAGTTCTTTGCTGCTTTGCTGGAGCACCGTTCTCTCTTTTCGAGTAGAATTCAATATTAATATGTCTTATAACGTTCACATAACACTCCATCTCGTGCCAGCTAGACATGATCCTCCAACAATAGTGTTAATGACTAACCTTCCTCTTGCCTACCTAAGTTCCTCGGCATTATGTGAGGCTTGTCCTCTATTTGGGTTGGACATCCCCTGCCCACCATCCTATAGGGCTCGAACGAACTGTTACAGCTTTATTTTACTAATCAATTTTTCGATGACATCAGGAAGGTGACGGCACTCATCCATGGTATGACCATAACTTTCATGCAATCTACAGTACTTCCCTATATATCTTGCTTCTCCATCGGTTTTATTGGATGTGGTTTTCTATACTACATAGTATTACAAGTTAATAGATAGATGTTCTCTAATGACATGTTCAACGGTGTATAAGGGTCAAATATCAAGATCCTTAGCTTCCCTCTCTCTATATCTCGTCTTCTATCGCGGTTTCCCTCATCGTCTCTCCTTTTCTCATTTGATTTGTTTTGAACATTAACTTCAACTTTCCCAAAACTCCCTCTGAACTATTTCACCACTATGTTACTTTGTACTCCCTCGACACTCTGTCCTGCAACATTTCTCTTCCTAGTCTTCTTTGCCTCCTTCTTCCTCAGGTACCGAGCTACCTTCGCGTAAAAATAGTCCAACGTAGAAGGAGGCTTTCCCTCCAACCAATCGCCAAAACCAGAATCTGGCTTGACTCTCTTAGTCGGTGCCATCAGTATTGCATCATCTTTTGGATCACTGACTTCTGTAATAGCCATATTAGACCTTTTTAGATAATATTTTAGTGACTCCCTCGGAGCCTGGATCAAGTTGAAATGAGACACGACATCTTTCAAACGAGCCTCATGCATGCAGAACTGCTCCAAGAACTTCCTCGCTTACTCATCAAATGAAGAAATTGACCATGGTGGTAGCTTGGTGAACCACACGGTCGTAACTTCTTCTAGAAAAATAGGAAGAAATCTACACTTGACTGCATCAATGGCTTGTGTGGAGTCCATGTGCCGCTCGAACTTCATGAGATGCTATCTGGGGTTAGTTTTTCCTGCATAAGCTTGCATCATAGGCATATTAAACCTTCGCGGATACTTAGCATGTAGGATGTTGTCAGTGAATGTAGTATAACTCTTAGAGAGTCCCTGACCATTGTTGGTCCCGCTTTGACTTTCTTTCGTAAGTTGTCTAACCACGACTATTAGGTCCGGCATCTAAAGGGATGGTGCTTGGCGGTGGTTGTGTTCCACCTTATGTGAATAACCTGATCCGTGCCTTTGGGCAGCACCATTGACTTGGCTCAACGTGCTCCTCATGTACCTCCAGAGCAGTAATCCTATCATCATCTCTTGATTGTGGTTCAATCATATTAGCCTGGTTACAGTGCCTAGGCCGGTCACGACGCGTTTGGAGCTGGCCTCTCCACCAGCATGAAGGTTCCCCTTAGGTTGGAGGGTTTAGTGCTGATCCCTTTCGAGGGTTCGATGCTGATTTGGGTAGGTTGGCGATAGTCAATCGCATATTTCCCCTCGATGTTCCATCATCACACACATCTATCTTTCCGTGTTTGCTCCTGTGATAGTCGTCGGATGAAGAGGAGTTCTCTGATCCTGAGTATGGAGTAGGCTCCATCCTTGTCTTCCCACGTTGGTCTTTCAACCGGTTCATCAGGTCGATATTGGCCTGGATTTGATGATTGAGCTATTGATGGCTATCTAACAGTTCCTCCATCAAAACTCAAAGTGGCTTTAGGGTGATGTAGTCATCTGAATCAGGGGCAGGTAGCCATCGGTTGCACATTCTGGTCAACCTGTTGAATGCTGGTATCTTCATTATCTCCAATAGCACGGGAAGTAATGGACTTGTGTTCCTCTGACCATGGCTAATAGTTTCCTTATAGTTCTTTTTCAAATCTGAGTAGAAACGAAAATTTGTAGGTAGAAATCTAGATCTATCTCACGGATATGGGAATCCACAAGTTAATGACGAAATTACATCAAGCCGAGAATTAGCATTGAGAAGAACTTTTAGAAATTTGTATAATTTGATGTGGAATTATTAAGGTTAAAAACATAATTTTGCAATATAGTTAATGATAAATTTTTAGTATAATGAATTATAACTAGTTTACAAATTAAATTTGTTATCATTGTGTTTGCTCCAAAAATAGGACAGACACTCAATAAAAAATCAAACGAAAATTGACGGACGTTCAAAATCAAAAAGAGAGAACACACGATTTTAGAGTAGTTCGACCAAATTCAATAACATACATCCGCTATTAGCATTGTTACTGATTACTTACGTAGTTACAAATGAGTTAAAGATTTCAACACTCAAACTATTTGGGTAAGAATATAGCAGAATTTGTATGCAAAAATCAGTAAATAAGAAGATCATTTTCTAATAGCAGTAGCCTTGGTATTTATGGATGAAATCGACCACTAAAATCGTCGGGATTAATTTGAGCAGTTCACTTCTCCAGATCAGAAGTTTCAGTAAGAAGAATTGGTCGAAATTAAGTTATCATGAACAAAAATCAACCAGTGCCAATCGTTATGTACCAAAAACGATCTATTTATTGATGATATATTGAACTTCTTCTTTGATTTTGTCTTTGTCTTCAACAAACTAATAGTGGCCCACATCCTTATGTATTGGTATTGACCTTTTTCATCTTGGAATTTCTCTTCTTTTTCTCTTGCTCTTCATGCCTTGGCTTGGGAATAACCAAGTTTATCGTTTCTTCATAAGGATTGACACCAGTCTTGTTGGGCCCTTCTGTACCTAGTCATTTTTTTACTCTTCATTTCTAATATCTCTTGTTCTCCTCGAACTACTTTATGACCACTCAATGGTCCAGGTTCATCAAGATATGACTTGGTTCAAATGCGACATAACATTTGCCTTCCCCTCAAAGTATGCATTGAGTTAATAATGCGTGCTTTGGATCAAAATAAGCAATTGAACTCGAACTCTTCTCTACAAAGATACCTCTACCTATTGAACCGTCTTCGTGAAACATTGCATCTTTTGTAAATACGTCGACTTCCCATTTCAAATAGTCGTACAATCGTATTGTTTCAACAGATATAGGATTTAAAGTTTCCCACTTGAATTCTTAGATCACTTCTAAGATTCCTAACAGTTTTCTCTACTTTTGGTCGAGTAGATTTCCATCCTTTTTCATTGAAATCCCATCCATTATTGTCATTCATTCTTTTTTTTCAAATGTGTTACCACTTAACTAACACTTAGAGCAGTACGGGGTCCTATTTCATTTCATCTTCTAAACTCTTGCCTCATGTTTTCCTTCTAGCTCGTGTGACAGCTTCCTCCATGACATCACAACCTTCAGCGTTGCTTCCAAACTCTGAAGTTCTATAATTCTCGACCAAATCTCATAGCAGACCCAAGTGAACAAACAACTCCACCTATTTAAGCCTCCACTTGATTTTCCATTCGAGCTTTGATGTCACTTTCTCATTCTCAAATCTAAGCACAGGTAGATTGTCGCCACCCACATTTGGCCATGCTGCCATCGTCTCACTAATAGATCAGGTATATGTCCTCTGTGCAATTATGCAATTTGTTACATATGTCTAGCTCGATAATAAATCTTTTTCAAAATAAAAGGCGTTTCTTTCTATTATATACTTGTTATATTATGATATAATTAATTAAATAATTAATTTAAAGTATATCGAATAGAAAATCCTTAAATGATATATTATGTAATAGTAATTATAATGTGTTGTAATCATAAGAAATTTACCATATTAAAAAATATATATTATTTTTTAAATATTTCTAATCAACCAAAATGATGAATACTCCAAATAAACCACATGATTTAATTGTTTGATAATCATTGTGAATTAAATAAATTAAATAATATTTATGATATATTAATTATTAAATTTATTTGATTTTTGAATGCCATTAGTATTCATTAAAATGCATATATATATGTGTGTGTGTGTGTGTGTATGTATATATATCTGTGTAGTTAAAGCACTCGATAGATTCAATGCTACGAAGGTGCAAAAAGTCATAGCGGGGATAAAGCGAGGATATAGCGGGATATAGCGGATGACTCTAAAGTAGCATATAAAAATCAGACTAATGTCTTTACAAATATATAAATGGTAATTAAATAAAAAATCAACATTCAATTGAATTATAATTAATACATAAATAATTTTAAACACAAAAACATGTGCGAAGATACTGTAACTAAACGTAAAACTGTTATATAACATAATTGAATTTAGTAGAATATTAGAGTATTTTCATTTTTGAAAATATATTGAAAATTTAATTAAATAAATTAATTTTATAACTTTTATAATGTTCGAATATCATTTTTCAATTCATTTCTTTTGAAGAAGATATAGCGGAAATAGAGGATTATAGCGGGAGTAAAGGGATATAGCGGAAATAGCAGAGCTTAAAGCGGAAATGTTATAATTGGGGCTATATGAAAAAATCGTAGCGGTAGAAACCCGCCTGAGAGCAGGGTTGTAGCATGGTAATAGCACATAAAGTTATAGCAGGGGAATATATATATATAGTTATGCATAAATGTATCGATATACAATATCGGTAGAATAATTAATTTGGATTTAAATTGAATAAATACTAAATTGGTTTAGAAAATTTTAAGGCCCGTTCCTCCTCATGTTATGGCCTGCAAAATGGGAAGAGTATATTTTGTTGAAATGAAAAGGCTATAACATAATTAAAGGAAGGCGAATCACCATTTTCTTTAATGATCTTTTATTACCTCCTTTATGAGATTTATTCATTCACTCATTAAAATTCCTCTTTGAAATTCTATACGATCTAGTATAATATGGATAATATCTAATAATTGAAAAATAAGCAGATACACAGATAAATAATGTGAAATAAATTGTTTGGACCTCCTATCCTACGTCCAGTCCTTCTGCTCCACTTGAGAGTTTCACTAGCAATAATCCTCACTTCACTCGAAGAAGCAGGTTTACAACCGTCTAAACACTCGAACATAACTTCAAACAACTCTAAAAAAACACCTTTCTTTGCAATTTCGATGTATTCTTAACAACACGAATAAGTCAAACTTATACCCTTCCTATAATATCTTTGATGATTCATGAATTGAATGTGCAGAGATGTAGAAAGCAGAGAATAGTTTTTGATTACTTTTGATTTCAAGAGAGCGGTAGATAAACTATGGATCAGAGAGCAAGAATTGATAAAACTAATGAATGAATTCGATTTCTATTTACAGTAGTGAAAAGATATACTGAAAGATCATGATTGTTCAAGAGATCGTGACTTTTTACTAGTAGATGCTTGTTTTCAGAAATTAATGTCCATTCAAAAATATAGTGATTTAAACATCTGAGACGTTTGAGCTGAAAGGTTAAACGTCTGAGCCGAAAGAAATGTTCGACTCTATATTTTTAAAAATAATTTAAAAATAAAGTCAGATATCTAAATTTTGAGGTCAGACGTTTGAATTTTTAGGTCAAATGTCTGAATGTATTCCATAAAGGAATAGTCTGAATGTATTCCAGATAGGAATACATTCATTATTAATCTATTTTAGATGCCTGACACTAAGAATCAGATGTATGGCTTCTGGTATATAAAAACTAGTTTGTACAAGGTTAGACGTCCGGCTGGTTCAATCAAACATCTGATACCCTCATCGGGCGTCTAATTGAACTAATTAGACACCCGAATGGCTTTAGGAAATAAAAATTAAAAGTACCTTAGATATCTGAACTAATGGGTCAGATGTCTGACATTTTACAGGGTTTCTTCTTGAGTGTTTATAGGCTATTTTAAAATAATTCAGACTTTGAGAAATTCACTCAAACGTCAGGACCTTTATAAAAATTTATGATTTCAAATACTCAATAATAAGTCAGAAGTCCGACTTTTGGTAATTTGAAAATGATTTGGATTTTGAGAAATTTTATTTTTTATCGTTAAAAAATATTTCAATTTTCTAATCATTGAATTATATTGTACATCATATTTAGACTTACTATGACTACAATACTTGATAGTTGATCTTTAATGCATTGATTACATTTGCTTGTCGTCTTCTTTTGAAAATATCATGTAAGTGATATAGTTGCGCAATATTTATAGAAATATACAGTTTTGTCATCAAAACTCAAAGAAGCAAGATTCTACATTCTTCCTCTTTTTGATGATGATAACTATACATATCTATAATATAAAAAACTCCTCTTATCAACGTGTCCCATATTTTTCTCTCCCATTTGTAGTTATCAATAAAGTCAAAAAGGCACATAGTAAATGATGATAAGATATATTTGTATATGTTTTAAAGAATAAATTAAACAAAAAAACATTTAAACAAATTGATGATCATAACACATAATTTTGAATACCAAATAATGCACATTGCTGCATACCACCATTCGACAACATAACATACCATGCCATAAAACAATACATAATGTTGCATACTAACTGTTTCATACGATAATAGCACACCATACGACATAACTACAAATGAACCATACATTAGTGTGAGACACCAACAAAAAAACACCAAAGCATGACATAGACACAAAACTATTTCCAAGCAACACTTCATCCATGAATATTCCTAAGCACAAAAACAATCAATGCACATAACCAAGCAATACATCCATGTACAAAAACAACCATGCAAACTCCAAGTGAACCTAACATGTATATGAAGAAAATGTAAATATGAAGTGAACAATTAAATTTTTATAATTTGAATAGAAGTTTTATATTACGTTACTCAATATCACGACATGGCAATACCTTTTCCTCATCATATACACTTTCCATTTCATACTCGCTATCACTTTCACCTTCTTCCTTTGAGTGTTGTATCGGAGCATTAGGTGGCCTGGTACTTTAGTGTAGGGGTGGAGGAGGCAGGGAAATGGTAGGAGATGGATATCTTAACCGACAACTTTTTCCAGATTTTTTCCTAAAAAGAACTTTATCATGGATAACACCTTTTCAATCGTTTTCATTCTAGAATTGCTTTTAGAAAGAATATTTTTTTGAATTTTTTGGTTTTGGGATGATAAAACTTGAGTTCTGTGTAGTTGCGGCATCTTAAAAGTGGCAATGTTTGAAGAATGAATCTTAACCGACTTAGTACTAACACACTTCTAGTTTATTCCTCGATGGATTCTTCTCCACTACCTTGCTTATGAACTTCTAATTCTTTCCCTTTTGAAGTAGTAACCATTGATGAGGTTTCTTATTGTGGATGTGGTAGATATTTCTCATAGTAGGTATATGAAGGAACATAACGATTGCGAAAAGTTTCGCAAGAGCAAAAAATTTCTTACCCACGTATGTAATACTTTATGTTTCATTAAAACCAAGAGGAACATTTTTAAACACCATAAGACGAGTTATGTAAGGTCCGTAGAAAATGGTCTTTCTAAAGTGCTAGAAGAAGGACAACATCTCATCATAAAGGAATTTTGCCCAATTTACATTGATATTAATAGCATACAATGCCTTATATACCTTTCTTATATTTGTTTATGGCTTTTGGTACGAAGAATAAGGGTATTGATTATCATTTGTTCTAATAGATGGGGAACATGATGCAAATCTTTGGAGTTTGCTTTAGTTACTTGGTTTTTACATAAATGATTTCCATTTTATTTTTTCATACAATGTTCGGTGTCTACGTTTTTTATTTCTATTCCCATATAACCAATTCCCAAAACTTGACCAACATGGGTATAGTGGAGTTTCATAGTTTTTCTATAGACACTAGTCCATTAATAGCTTTCATCATTATGAAATTGAACAAAATTTCCACCCATATTAGCATAAAAGAGTCTTACACCTCAGATATCAACTTGAACATTATTAGCACTATATTCAATCAAGAGGTAATATGTGCTCTATCCATAAAACTTCTTATAATATACGATGGAAAATCGTCAAACCATGGAAGAACTTCATATTAGTTGAAATTTTATGCATTCTCAAGCTTTTTGGATCATGATGAAGCTATTCCTTTAATTATTCTTGAGTGACGACAGATGGATGGTTGGAAGATGACTCTCCGGTCTTCCTTTTTTTAGAGCTCTTTGGTTTCAAAGGAGCTTTGGGTGCCATGAGGTAATTTTAAGGTTTGTAAAGTAAAATTAGGTAAAAATAAGTAAAAGATAGAGAAGAGCGACCATTTTAAATGAAGGAATGAGAAGTTAATGAGGTGGTTGGCACTATGAGTGAGACAATAAATTCAAAAGTGTATGTAAAAACAATTCTGGAATGCGTCATACGTCCGAGTGATCTATTCGGATGTCTGACCATATATCAGATTTCTGGTTATACTAGTCAAACGTTTGACAAATGGTTTTTCGAAAAATAATAATAATGTATACACACACATATTTAAAACTTTAAAAAATATATTAATATGAGTATTAATTACAGTGTTTGTGAAGGCGATGGCTATTTTATTGATCAAATGACCTCCTTCGATCATGATATCCCGAAGGGGTCGATGGGTCAGAATTGGATAGATACGGTTTTTGTGGATTACAAATTCCCAATAGTCTTGAATTTACTAAATTTTAATTGTTGACACTGTTTGTTGGTAGTTCCATAAAAAGCCAATAATATTTTTTTTCCTACTTATTGTTGTTGCTCCAACCTGATCCTCCTTTGCTCCATTATAATAGCATTATGTTATCATTTTAATTTGCATTTTGTATTTTTAGTTTTATCATATTTTTCATCGTGCCTTATCAAATATCCATCAAAGGTGATTGCCTATTTAACTTTCTTTCCTTTGGGAGAATAATGATCCGATTCTTCGATGAAGAGGATATTTGGAGAGAAGATGACAAACTTTGTTTATATTCCCTTTTGAAATAGTACGTCGAAGAGAAAAGTGTTGACTATAAATAAGATTTCGTAAATTGTCACAAATAGTTATTTACCATATTTTGTGCGTTGTTAACTTAAAGTTGATTAAGATCGGTTAGTAATTAAACTACTTAAATTTAGTTGGTGTTATAATATTTCATTTTAAGGGCATATACTAACTTTTGACATAAATTTATAAAAATATTTCCACAAGTGGCTTAGTAAAAAAAAATCAACTATCTGATTTTCTAAATTAACAAATTATTGAGAAATCAAACTCTTTTCTACATTATCTTGTAAAAAGTTGTGTCAATGATTGGTATTTTTTGTTCGTGAATAATTAATAGGATTTTTTTAATAAGTTAATGGCATTTGTTTATCACAGTATATAGATGAATTTTTAAGAACAACATAGTCTGGAAGCGTTTGTTGTATATAGATGATTTATACATATGCTAAAACAGCAGAAATATATTCTACTTTACATGTCGAGAGTGAAATATTATTTTGCTTTTTACTACATCATGATACAAGGGATTGGCTGATGAAGTGACATGTGCCATTAGTACTTTTTTGATCCATTTCGCATTATGAGTTCAAAAGGACGCTCTTTCAGATAAAAAAGTCCATAATCTCAAGTATTAACCAAGTAACGCAAAATTAAATTTATAACTTGTAAATGCGAAAGATTATCAACTTTGAAGCTCATTTTAGGTAATCCTTTTATCAACTCAATTTAAACAAGCTTGTTATTATATTTGAAGTTTATACAAAATATCTATTGTTTCATAGTTATGGATCATGGTCGTTGGCTATCAGACACCTGTAATTATCATTATTAATTTCCATATTTAAATTAAAAAAAAAAATTGATGATAAAATGTTACATTTTTTTAAAGGAAACTGTAAATCCTTTGTCCCAAAGTTGACTTATGGTAAGTAAATTATCTTTCAATCCTATGATATACTGTTAATACCGAGTATGATTTTCCTTTCTCAACGAAACATCGACACAATTCTATTCGTTTCCATAACCTTTTCCTCCCTAAAAACCATAATTTTATCAAGATCAACTATCCCGCCTAATTCTGATTTCACGCTCAACGTGAAGATGTCGGCGAACTGCTTACGTTCGACGATTCGATCACCATCATTGTAGATCTTCCTCATCCAATCATCAACGATATTAGTATTTTCCCACCTTTTGGCGAGTTCGTGGGGGCATGGAAAGGTTGGCTCGAAAGGTACCGGTTCTTCTTCCAATGTATGCAGTTCTTTGTTTGTCATGTATTTGCAATCCGTTGTGTTCTTCCAGCTTCGTAATAAGTCTAGGGGATTCCATTAAAGTTGATAAAACCCACATTTTTCCTTAACGTGGGAAACAAAGAAATAAATGCAGTACAGTGTGTAAGTTCATATATGAAGATGAATCTACTTATTTTGCTATGGAGCTAACATAAATGTTGGTAGGAGATAAGAGTACGAAGTCAGCTGCAATATGCTAAATGCCTATACAATCATTTTTAGTAGGATTAATAGGCTTATGCACACTGTTAGCTGTACATAAACTTCTGGTATTAAATTAGTTTCATTTTGTAGTTAGCTAAAAGTTTTACACAATTGCAATAGTAAGCCCAAGACTTGACTAATACATGTTGCTATTGCATAAACTATCCTTGGAACAAATGTTTTCAACCATGCATGCAGAGTTTCAAGCTTTGATAGGGCTGTCATTTTTAATATTGGCTACCGGGACTTATCAGAAGAAAAGACTAACTAAATATAATGTAAGTTCACCAAGCTCATTTGCTTGCTTTCCATATATATACAATTATTTATCGATATAGCTTTGTTGTATTCATACTTATATTGCAATTTATAACTAAATTGTTTATATCTTTGCAAATCTATTTCATCATTCCCTTTTCGAATGATGAAGAATTTTTGTTGGCGAAAAAAGTATTAGGCCATACCTATTCCTCGATTCTCTTTCTATTCTTTCCCAAAATTGTTAACAAATCGTACATGCTTAAGAAGACGTTTGTATCAACCTTATTTCCTATTGCACACCGCTTGATGTATAGGTACGTTAACTATATTTATTCACATCCATAATATCACTGCCCAGATATTATATGCTGATGATTTACCAATTTTTCTGAATGCAGATATTCTCTCTGCAGCTACCATTAAATTTTTTTTGACAACCTCAGAAATCAAGCTGGCCTTCAAATTAATGAAAATAAAAGCAAAATCTTTTTTAGCAAAAACTGTAGAAACAAGATGGATATCCTCAACATTCTAAAATTCCAACAAAGTGAACTCCCTATCAGATATTTGGGTCTACCCCTCAGTAATAATCAGATCAAAGAAAGAGATTGTGCCAAGCTTTATCAAACCATTCATAATAAAATTAACAGCTGGTCTAGCAAATTGCTATCTATTGCATGAAGAGTTGAGCTTGTTCATACAGTCATCACTGCAGTCATAATGTACTGGGTGCAATCTCACAACATACCAGCAAAAACATTAGAGAAAATTGAAAAACTATGTGCCAACTTCATTTGGAATGGAAAATTCCATAAATATCTTGGAACACCATTACAAAAACCAAAGAAGCTGACAAGCACCATTGTCCAAGTGGTTAATTGATTCGGCTTGGTGCAGGATGTCACAAGTTCGAAACTTGCTTTCGAACGTTTATTTGACATGGGATATGTTGTCCCATTGATTTGTTGTATATAAAGTACCAGTTCAAAAAAAAAAACAAAGAAGCTGGGGGATTGGGAATCAGAAATTTTTCAGACATCCATGAAGCATGCAAATTCAAACTTTTTTGGAAATTCATTGAAGGCAAACCATTATGGGCAGAATGGATGTGGGCCAAATATGTCGAAATAAAAATTTCTGGTCCATACCCACCAAAAGCCACTATTCTTATGTTTGGAAAAATATTCTTAATTGTAGAGAAACTAGAGCCAAGCTTATAGAGAGAAAATTTAAAGATGGTAAATGCACTAGCTATGGTTTGACCCTTGGATTAATGGAAACTCTCTTATCAATTTACTAGGGTGGAATAACCTTTATTACTTTGGAAAAGTTAATGCTTCTGTTGACAATATCATTCAAAACTCTTCTTGGAATACTCAAGCATTTCCTGCAACTACTATCTTCAATTCTTCAATTAATAAAATTGGGATTGACCCAAATACTGATGAAGATACTTGGTGCTGGGAATTATCTACAAAAGGCGGGTTTTCTTTTAAAAACATTCGGGACTTTCTAAAAGGAGGGGAAATGGAAGTTGATTGGCATAAATCAGTTTGGAACTCTGCCAACTGTCCAAAAATGGCTTTCTGCACCTACTTTGCTTTATTAAATCGTCTGCCAACTAAAGAAAGATGTGGAAAATGGAACAAAAATACTAGAAATACCAATTTCCTCTTCTGCAAAACCGAAATTGAAAACACTGATCATCTCTTTTTTGATTGTCCCTACTCTAGACATGTTTGGTTCATTGCCAAAAATAAGCTCAACATAAACCAACATTTGGCTCTCCAAAACATTAGAGACAACATTCAATATTTTCAGAAAGCATACAAAGGTAAGAAAACTGAATTCAACAAAGCAAACGTAGTTCTTACTACAGTCATTTACGTTATTTGGAAAGAGAGAAATAACAGGCTTCATACCAAGGTTGAAACAGATAGCATACAACTATGGAAAACTATTGAAATCGAATTCAACATCATACTTCATGAATTCAACAAAAACAGCAACAGAATCCATAACATCTTAGATAATGACAACTTTGAGAACTTCGTTGAAGAATACTTACAAAAGGAGAATTTAAGTAAAAATTCTCATTATCCTGTTGCTGATGGTAAATTAGTGGTAAATTCATCAGAATTTATGGATCACAGTTCCTCAGTTGAAGGTTGTTGTCCCAAAATGCATACCAGAATCATTTCCTGCAAGGAAAGTAACCTTAACTTCAACTCTAATTTTAATTTTAAAAGTTCTTTAAATAAAAACCTTTACTCCTATTTACCTGATATGCATAGGGAAAGCCATCCATCCAATTCTGAACATCTGCTCCCTTCTGACTGCCAACTATGAAACTACAGCACTGTTATATACCACTACACCAAAATAGTGATTTTGCAACATTTTATATTTGTTAATTTCTAACATTTATAAATGTTACAGCCCCCTAACAAAAAAAAGGTGTTAGGATACTTGAAAAGGTGTTGGAAAATATAAATAATGTCTTTTATTAACTTTCTAACACATCAGTTATAATTTACAACATAAAAAAGTGTTAGAACAGTTGGTAAATTTGTAAATAACTCACTAAAAATTGGACCCTTCTGTAATCTTGTAAATGTAGCATTTTCTAACGCTTTCACCTTCAATCATCACTGATGGCCGCATAATTTCTAATTAGATTAGGGTTCCCCTTCGCGCATTCCATCGCTATTTGCTAACGCTTTCTCATTCCATTTCCACCACCAGCGTCGACAGATCAAAACTTTGGCCATCTAACATCGAGCGGCTTAAAACTAAGGTTCCTCTTTTGCGTGTCATCTCCAGTCGAGCCCTCTAACATCGAGCGGCTTAAGACTAGGGCTTCGAGAAGGAATCGATGATGTCAGGTGATGGTGGATAGGCGGTGTAACTTGGGATTCATGCGAGGTGGAGTGGCGAGGTGAGGTAGGTGTATGGTCGAGATTAGGCCAGGCGATGTTGGGATGTCACGACCATGGTAAGGGTGGTTATTGACGACCATGGTAAGGCTAGATCGTCAAATTTTCATGTCTGTACAGCTCTATCAATTTATTCCGCACTTCCTATAAACTGATTATGTTCGTTTTAACTGGGATTGTTTTAACTGATTCTGTACACATCCAACTTCATATCATATTGGATTGATTTAACTGGGATTGTTAAATTTGAACTGAAAATAGTAATTGAAAAAAGGTTTTTATTTATCTTTGATTATTAATTTACATAATTGTAAATAAACATTATTTGTATGTTAGTTCATAAATCATAAATGTGGATAAGTGTGCTTATATTGACTATGTAAAGGTTACCTTCCTTTATAAGATAAGTGGTAGTAAAAAATTATGCAAAAATTTGAATTGGCTATGCATAAATATATGAAGTAAATGACCGGTAAATATGAGGAAAAGTTGCTTTTTATATTGTCAGTTTCATGGTCATATCATTTATCATGATTTTCTGTTATTTACTACTAAATCTATTGATTTTTCATATTATAAATTTTAGTTACTTTTGTTTTTCATGTTTACATACCATATTAATTAGTAACAAAGTTGGTTTTATCCATGGATCCACTCAATGATCTATTTTCGTGATGATTTTATTATAAATTGATTCTATAAATATATTTTTCATTTGATTTTACTAAATTCATTCGATACATTCGGTAAAGCAACTAAGTGGAGTGGTTATGTATTTTATCTTTAAGAGCTAAGCACTTGTGATAAATACTAGGTGGATATAATCAAAATATTAGGTAATCTAGGTACCAAGACTACACATTAGTATCTTGGTTTTTGTTTCACCTAGTTCAATCCTTTTCTTGCAATTTACCAATAAGAAAAACACATTCATGAATTCAGGACTTTTGATTTTAATTTGATGATGTAAATCAAAATGGGTACAGATAATTTCTCTTACGTACCCTTTTGATTTTAAATATCTGATTCAAAATCAGACGGTTTAAAGTTTTTGGGCAAACCTTGCTATGATAAACTAGTATAGTGAATCTTCTTGGACATAAAACCAGCACAGACTTGTAACATTTTCGATGTAAAAGTCAAAAGGAGGTTGAGACAAAGAGTTCGAACTATGCCTTGAACATAGGATGTGGATAACTGATAACCTGCGTTAGACACAGTTTTAGAGACCATGTACATGTTGCAGGACTTGTCGTCTTATTTCTTGAATATTAGAACCGTATCGTATAATTTTTGAGCTATTGCCACTGTTCTGTGAGACGCTCATATCAAGACTCATATGTATGTCATTCATGCACCTTAGTCGATCACCACCACAAATCACCATGAGTGTATAATTATATAGCACCGTATGCACATATTGGTATGTCGGTTGTTCAACTAAGGGTCTATTGGGATCATATTTGCATTCGAATGTCTCTATCAAATCTCTCTCGCTCTCCCCCACTTCATTTTACTATTACTATTACTATTATTATTATTGATACACTTTTTATGCAAAATTTTCTATTGTCCACCTTATAAATTTAGAATGTCTGAAGTTCAGACATGGTTATATACTCTCAGTTATTTGTACAACAGGATTAAATTCATCCAATTTTATCTCTTTAGTAGGAAATGTAGAACTAGATGAATTAAAATTCAGTGTTAAAATCGTTGTATTTTGTCTTAAATCAATACTTACTTTCCAAACCTAACCAGAAACCTGAGCTGCTAGAACCAAGCTATCACTCTGCCATCCTAATTCTGTCTTCATTCAAGCATGCAAAATTCTTCATTACTGGAGTCGTTACAGGTAATATTTTTAACTAAACAGTTAAAAGTAGGCATCTATTTTATCTTATCAAACCACTCCAATAGTATTTTTGTGATGATTTTATTATAAATTGATTCTATCAAACTTTGGCTTATTGGTCAAACAGATGTGTTTCACATAAATCTGTTTCTAGTTTATCTATTTGACTTTTAAAATTAAAAATCATTATGTTGATATGGCTAACACCATTTTTTTGTTTTATGACCCTGCATTCTTATATTTTACTTATTTCTCTTAAATAAATTCTTTGATCATAACATTAATGCTAGCTGTCTGCATATAAAGTTTTCCTCAAAATTAATTTAACTGTCTGCATACATACATGAGAACATACATGGTGCCAATATGGAAACTGGAAAGCTAAGTTCTGGTCTCGCTTTTTCTGCCCTTTAGTAAGTTTTATGGCTATTGAAAAAAGTTATTTTCTTCATATTATTATATTTTACGCTTGTGAATTTATAGTTGCACAAATTCTTGCAGGTATATGTGACTATTTATCTAGATGATTGTTAGAGAATTGCTTTCTATGAAGGCATCGGCCTATATATAAAGGAGTTTGATATATCATAGAGGTATGTGACACTTTTAAGTGTAATCCAATTCACTATTTTAACAAAATCTAGTTTTACTTATCATTCAATGTTTTATAGTAAAACTACTCATATCTTAATCACACGCGCGCACGCGTACACTCATACGAATAACCTAAATATCCAAACAATATTATAAATGAACTTTTGGTTAGTAATATATGTATATAACACACACACTCACACACATTTTTGAACATATACATGTAATTATGAGTTATATGTATTAATAATTTAACAAAGAAAATACCATTAAATGGGATTTCTAATGCAAGAAATGTTATATAATTAAATGAGTTTATCATTGATAGTTATTATATAATTAAATGAAATTTAATAAAAAAGTTATTATTCATAATAATGCAAGTAAAAGCTTATAAAAATACTCATATGATGATGTTTTTTTTGGAGACTTGCCCCAACTTCTCATTGCTTAGTGACATCTGAACCTACAATTTGGTTTTCGATTTAGCCAAATTACCTTTTTTTTAATTATTGGAATTTATAGTGTTATAATAGTTTATTAAATGGATTTAGTAATAAAAATAGACTTCATATATAAAATATAGATTGATATCGCTTACAATTTTTTAAATGCTCATTTACAGCTCTCTAATTATGAATTTGCGTTTTGCTCTAAGTAAGCTAAACATTCTAATCGTATCATATGATTATTTTTTTAAATTACCTTTTTAGTTTAGTTAAACCTGAACGAATTAGTTGGTAGCCGTGTTCGATTTTAATCTTTCTGGTCAATTTCATTTTGACTTTTTTAACCTTAAAATAGATCAAATGCTCTTTCGTATTCTAAAACTACAATTTCGAGACTAAAGAAGAAGTTCGCCTATTCCATTGTATATTTATTTGTTACCAAAAAGTTGTCAGGTTAAATATGATGTTGCACTTTTATGCAAATATTAATTTGTAGAAGATTGCTAATAACTATACAAAATAATAATAATTATACATGTAACCTTAGAAATTGATAATAGTAGGATATGAAAATCTAATGAAGGAAATGATCAAGGACTCAGTTGAAAGTTCTGAAAGCACAGAATTAATTTTGTAAGAATTTAAATAAATATTATATGCATGCATTGGGTATTAAGTATGTGATATGCGGACATGGAGAGTGTGGTAATAAGAAAATTCAAAATCACCCGATTTAATATGTGAAACAATTTCCATGAATGTCACAATATGCAGTTCTATTCCTAATTTCAAATTTTCAGCGCATGTGACAGTTAATGATAGACCACCTTTGATTTTGCGTGCTAAAAACTAGTATGTGATTCTATCTTGGGTATATGATTTATTGTATAACTAAAAGTTATGATGTACAAGTGCATTTAAAATCATTTGACTTCAAAACTTCCCAAAGGGAAAACAAACGTATAAGATCAGAGTATGGCACAAAGTGCTATTAAGCATTGTAACAAATATGACTAAAAGACTGATATTACCCCAAAAAGCCTCGTTAAAAATAATAAAAGCTCCATTCATGTAATTATTGGTGTTCTTTATGAAAAAGAACACCCTCCAAAAATTAGGGTATGCTGCTTTAAGAGGAGAGCACACGGTATTCTTTAGTAAAAGGCGAAAAAGTAGTTCGCTCTGTGCTTACCATGCAACTGCACTGTCCTTCATTTCCACTGCCTGTGCACAACTTTGACTGAACTAAAAATATTTATAGCGATGTGGGACTATAACAGATAAACTTCACCCAGCACCAATCTCAAAAACTGACTACTGAACCTTTCTTTTGATCCATTCTTCTGCTTCGATTTCCATTCGCTGAATCTTTTATTCCCATCCACTGTCATGAATGTATGTTTTTTGTTTTGTTACTTTAGTTCAACTTCATTGTTAATTTTTAATGTGTTCTAATATCATGTGGACCTAACTAATTATTGTAAAGTTAAACATTCACCTCTGCCACATTATCTCAAGAATTTGATTTTTGTTTCAATTCTTATGATAATTCGTTTGTGTTGATTTAGTGTATTATAAGAAGAAATTTAAAATGTGCTATTTTCTTTTCTTTCAAAAGGTTACTTTTGCTGGTAAATCATCAATGTATGTGACTCAATGTAACGTCGAAATTAAAGCTGTTTTGCTACTGTATTGACACGTTTTCTTTTGTATGTACCAACTGTGGTGGTATGTAGGTATGAGGATGCACTGGTGAACTAGGGAAGGCATTGCAATAAGAGAGTGATGAAGTGTTTTGCGATGTTACAAGGATGGGCAAAAGATGCTGACTATGTGATCAAAGAGTTATAAGATGGAGGGGTTGATTGTTTTTTAAGGTTTGTTGCTAGTATGAATATAACCACCCTTTATTCTGTATAATTAATTCTCTCTTTTGATTAACCAACGTTGCATTATGTCTGCAGCCAAACTTGCATCACTGGACTTGGAGGTTGGCATCTGCACAATATTTTTTTATTATCATTTATATCATTGTACGGTTGATCCAGGTTTACTTGTTCTTCTAGCCGTAGAAAAAAAGGCTAGCATCAACAGTTTATATATTCACTTGTTCTTCTACTCATAGGACATATTCTCAAATCCACTATTTATATATTCAGGTTTTCCATTTGAGACCCTGACACATGAGTACTTACCACGGTTGCAAATTTTTTTTCTCTCTTGCAAAATATTAAATGTCTCCTAAGTGGCGCCTAGATGACCATTTAATACATCGCTTCTGGCGAATCAAGTTGCAAGTCAAGTAGCTAATCAAAGAGGCTCTTAAATCATTTGCTTCATCTTTTCTAACTATGGTACCGGGGGTTACAACATAACCTTTATATTGGATATTTAAAATTGGATATGAAATTGCTTTTTTGTAATTTGGATATGATATTTTGGTATTTTAAAATCGGAAAGTTTGTAGCTCATATTATAGTATTATCTAAATATGATATTGTTACGTTTGAGATATGGAAGCATTTTAGACGTCATATTGAATTGATATGATTAACTATATATGTGATATTGGACATCATCATTTATGGGATATTATATTCATTTGTTTTAAGAATTTAATATTAATTGTGCATAAAATGGGGTAAAAACATAATTTCAATTAGTAACGCATATAAGTGTTACCAATATTTTGGATAACAATGCTTATCTACGTTACAAACCTAAATGACAAGCAAAACAGTATGTGTAACAACACATATATGTGTTACTAAATAATCATTTTCCAACACTTATAAGCGTTACCGTATATTTCTGTACCAACACTTACAAGTGTTACCGTATATTTCGTTACCAACACTTATAAGAATTACCGTATATTTTTGTACCAACACCTATAAGTGTTACTGTATATTTCATTACCAACACTTATAAGCGTTACCGTATATTTAGGTACCAACACTTATAAGTGTTAGTAATATGTATGTTTGTAACACTTACAAGTGTTACAAATTTGGCCGCTCCATTCCTCACAGTCCATTAGCAACACTTAAAAAGTATTATTGAAATTATTTGTAACACTTATAAATGTTAGAATTTGCCTGTTTTGGTGTAGTGTACGATGCTACTGTACACAGTGATAAAGCCACTAATACGTTCAAGCACTTATCTGATTCGACTCAATTTTATGTTGCTAGCAAGAATACTTGCAGTCAATCCCTTAAATAATAAAATCTCAGCCTATCAGGGAAGAACAACGCTCTTAATACTGTTAATATTACAATTAGTAAAGAATTATGCACTAATGATAATGTTTTGTTACCTGATTATAGCAAGAGGAGCCGCAATAACACCGAGGATGCCAACAACTTGCTTCTGCCCAGTAACGAGCAAAGATTAGGAAATTCATACTACATCAGTAAGCTTAATGAATGAATCTATCACTTATCTAATTGGGAAAGAGGTGAGAGCGGCATCTCCCAAGCCGAAACATACCTCAAATTCGCAAGACCAGATCCAAAGGAGGCTTCAGCCTCGATTTTCACCTCTCAATCAGATCTGAAATTTAGGGGAAATCATACTAACAAGGAGGCTAACCACTATGATACTAAGACTAAAACAACTCGCCATGGTCATTTTAGCTTAGATCTGGAAACCTTTAGACTTCGCGCTAAAGATATTATGGAGTAGAGACCTCCTTAAGCATTTATCTCTGGCTTAAGCGGATCCATCATCTCAAGTAATGATGGAAGACATTGGAATTTGGGAGGAGATTTGAATGAAAGCTTCTCTTTTTTGGGAGTGTGGGGATTGGATCTACAAATCGCCTTTCACCATTACAGAGCTCTGGAGTGTTTTTACATTGTGATAGTGTTTTGTCGGCAACCCTAGATAGGGTTAACGATTTGTATTTTGCTTTCGGGTAGTAGGGTCTTTTCTACCCGCTTTTATTATCTTGGGCTGGGCCCTGTTTAACTATCTTCAAAAAAAAAAAAAGAGCTTAATAACTTGTTTGGTTTCAAACAAGTGACATCATTAAGCTCTTTTATTAAGTGAAATGAATAAGCAAAATTTTGGTACTTATTGGATGTGCTGATCACTTATTGCACTGATTTTTCAGTTATACCCTTATGCAACACATCATTTAGTCGTCTTGTATAGTATATAAAACAATCGGAAAAATTTAGACATAATATCAATATTGTTTTTAGTTATCTCTTTCTCTTTTGAATTAATTTTTTCGTTTTGTTTTGATTATAATTTTATTCAGTAGTTTCCATTAAATGGAAACAAATATACAAAAAATTATTGACCAAAAAAAATTGTTGGTAGCCTACCTAACGTTTTCGTATAATTTAAAATATATTACTTTATAAATTGATTAATAAAACCAAAAATGAAACATATGATATTTTACGATATATTTTTCATTCAAATATATATAGAAAGAAACAAATATGTAGTGCAGATGTGAAAAAAATATAAGTAAATAATTTCATCAAGCATTCTTTTTTTTATTTTGTACAAAATATAAGACATAAGATAAGGTAATTAAGCATGCATTTCCAATGACACCGTGCCAAAGAATAATTACTTGTAAAATTGAGAGATATATTGTCAAAATGGTAATTTATGATCTTAAAACAAAATTTAATTAGATAGAAAACAAACAATATTTCATATATTCAGCAATCGGCGTTCAGCATTCGGTGTTCAGCATTCAGCATTCAGCACTTTAAACAAACGACACCTAACACTCATATTGATCAAGTCAGATAAAGTTATATCAACTTTATCAGAAATCAATTTTCTATCTTCTTTCCAATATCAGTATTGATCAAAGAAACGAGGAGTAGACCTAAAGTGAAAACACTGAATGCATTTGATCCACAGCAGCTATGAATAAGGGCATTGAAAATATAAGTGATTTTTATCTTCCTCTCTACGCATGCAAAAAAAACATTGAGGTTCTGTCTTTAGACCCTTGCGAATAAGTAAGACTTTAGTATTTAACCTTTTGTTAATAGCTAACCGTATATGCATCTTCAGTTTTGGTGGTACATGTGTCTTCCATAAAGCTGTGTAGTATTTCACTTTAATATCTCCAAAATTCATTAATTTATGTAAAGAGTTAACACTGAAATTACCATCTTTCTCAATGTCCATTCCACTTTATCCCCAACATCTTGCATTGATACTTGCTCCAACAGACTTATTAAATTGCAGTATTGAAACGACACATCTTCCACTAGCATTCTATTAAAAACAAGATTCCACCTCAAACCATTTCTATCTCTTTGAAAAACCTCACTTTAGCATTCTGACACGGTGATATATTGAATAGCTCAGAAAAGTGGCTTTTCAATGGTATATTTGCAATCCAAACATTGTGCGAGAATAATATTTTTTCACCATTTTCAATAATCCATCTCAAACCTATTTCCAACACATTTTCCAGTCTTACTATCGCAGTCCAGTAGTTAGGTAGATGATCTAGACTAGAGACATCAGTATCGAAATTCCCATTATAATACTTATTCTCAATCCACAATTTCCACAGTGAATTGTTATTATCAGTAATCCTCCAAAGTCATTTACATAAAAGAGCACAATTCAAGTCATGCAGGTAAATCACACCCAAACCTCCTTACTTCCTTAATTTACAGATTGTTTCCCATGCCATTAATTCTTTATTGAGCTCCCTTCTCTAATTCCTTTCCATAAGAAATTCTTTCTAATCGTATGAATTTTCCTAATCACCCGCTTAGGGAACTTATACAAAGCCATAAAGTATTAATTTGAGAGCTACAGGTAAAGGAGAACTAAAAATGATAGTATCATATGCATATTGTAGAGAAGAAATGCCACCATCCATTACTGAATTACCCATTGGTTCCACCACCCCACTTCTAGCAGCCATTCTAATCAGTCTAGTAAAGACATCTACAGCAGTGTTGAAAAGTAAAGGAGAAAGGAGGTCCCTTGTCTTAAGCCCTTTCTCGAAACTATTTTCCTACCTTCCTGACCATTCATTAAAACCAAAGATACACCACTACTTAAAAGACCTTTTATCCATCCACACCATTTGCAGCCAAAGCCCCTAGCCTTCAGCACTTGCAGCAAAAAATCCCAATTTAAAGAGTCAAAAGCTTTTGAGAAATCCAGTTTTAAAACTACAGAAGGCAAATCCTCTTTTACATAGTGGTTTATCACTTCCTACGCCACAACCATATTTTCTATTACACTTCCGTTTCTTATAAAAGCAAATTGGCTGTTAAGTATTAGGGAGTCAACCAAACCTCTAAGCCTATTTGCCAACGCTTTAGCAATGACCTCGAAAATACAATTTAATAACCTGATGGACCTGAAACCTTTAACATCATTTGCACCTTCCTTCTTAGCCAGTAACACAATAAAAGCATGGTTCATACACTTAAAGTCTAAACTTCCTATATATAAATCATTGAACAAGGAAATAATATCAGTTTTAATCACTGACCAGTACCTTTGGAAACAGAAAGAGGGAAAATCATCTGAACCAGGTGCTTTATCTGCAGGTAAATCCTTAATAGCAGGTAATATCTCTTCTTTTGAAAATGTTTTTCTACGCAACTCAAATCGATTTTGTCATTTTCATCAAATATTAAACTCCAATCAACGGAGGTGAACTTCCTTTGCTCATTACCAAATAGTTCATTATAATAATCAGTAAACCTTTTCAAGAATCCTACTTTGGTCAAACTCCTCAACTCTCTCAATCATGAGATTATTAATAAAATTAGCTCTTCTTCTTTCATTAGCCATTTATGAAAATAAGCCGTATTAGAATCACCATTATTAAGCCAATCCACTCTTGATCTTTGCTTCCATGCGATCTCTTCTTGATCAATGATCTTCAATAGCTCCTCCTCCTCCTATTTTAAAACTTCAATTTCCTCCTAATTTATGCTCCTTGCTTCCTCCTTATTATTCAGTACCAATAATTCCTCGCATAATCTAGCCTTTCTCTCTCTTCCAAACTCCCAAAATTATTCTTTTCCCACTGTTTGATATTATTCCGAGCATTCTAAGTTTGTACATTATGTTCTTAGCTGAGTTGTTAACTCCACTAAAACCGTGCGATTTATCTTTTACGAAACCATCAAAATACTTTTCTAAATACCACGTCATCTCAAATATGAAAATCCTTCCAATTTTCACCTCATCATTAATATCCAAGATAATAGGACAGTGATTGGATATAATTCTAGCATGACCATACTGTAGAGTAAGAGGAAATCTGTCCTCATCTAAGTTAATTAAAAATCTATCCAATCTTGCCATAATAGGATTATCTCTTCTATTACTCCATCTATATCTCCTATTGCACAAAGGTAAATCTATTAGTTTGCGTCAAAATTGGGCATAGACACCCAATTGCCAATGAAAACACCAGTTTACAATTACAGATCACATATAACAAGTGTGTAGAGAATTAAGAATGAAGAACACTCAGAAAAGAAGAAAGAAAGCAGTAAAAACACTGATTTTATAGTGGTTCGGCAATCCCGCCTACGTCTACTTCTAATTTGATGATTTTATTGATGTATCCTTACTGATTACAACGAGTTACAACTGATTACAACCACATAATCCGAGTACAATGACAGAGTTTGGACGTGGAAGAATTCAAAAGTCCCCCTTTCTGCACACTTTAGGATGCTATTTATAAGTATAGGATGCAAATATTTCGCCCAGATCCCAAGAGACCTCTTCTGGCACAAGAGTGGACCCAAGGATCGATCCCAAGTGATTTCGACTCGATCCATGATCGATACGAACAAATTTCGTATCGATCAAGCTCTTGTCCAATCGAGTCGAGATCGATCATGGACATTCTTTAGGTTGTACGTAAGCTTCTCTGAAAATTTCATAGCATTTGGACATGTGGATTGTAAGATATGATCGATACGAATTGGACTTTCCAACGTGGATTTGAGTTTGTATCGATACCTTCGCCCCCATCTCCTTCATGTCAATCAAAGACACGTGCCTACTTGCTGACGTGGAGCGATAAACTGGGGTCCATCCAGATTTTTTGCTGCGTTGACCGAGCCTTCATCCTTGAAAACCTCATTCGTATCCATCTGTAATACTTCCTTCCCATCCATTCATTTCAGCCCTTATTCGTATCGATAATTATCGGTGTACTTCATGTCGATCGTTGCCGATACAATCGACACGAAGTGACTTCGATTGAGGAGTTTTCTGATGTTTACAAAAAAGGATTATGATGGATAGGAAGGCTCTTGGAAGCTATCGATTCGAACAACCATGAATTTGATGGATACGAATGAGGCCTGCAGGGAAGATGGATATGGACAACCTTACTTGTGATCGATACGGACTAGGCCGATCCTCAATGGATATGAAGTAGTAAGGACACGAAGTAGGCTGATGGATTCGAACTTGGTGGACATGAACATTGGGCTTACGGCCACAACCTAAACCAGCTATCTCCCTGACTCGAAGCAAACCATCCCAAGACTCAAAGCAAACGGTGTATCGACTTGAAGTAATGTACCATCATGCTAATTTATCAGAAAATTCGAAGTTAGCTGTCCTTCGACCCGAAGCAAATGAAAAATAACTCGAAGATGACTCCAGACAACTTGAGACAACTCAAACTTTGTTGAAATCATACTCTAAGTGTCTTGTAATGTTTGTTTATCGAATATACTATATTTTGGCTTTGTTATCATGCTTGTTACTCATGAAATTCAACATCGACCTTTATGTAGTTGATTGGGTTAAATCTGCCTGTGTGTGGCCTTGTCTAAAGGCGAGTTAACACTTTGCCTCCCAAAACACGGCTTATGATAGGAAGGTGTGTCTTGTAATGCCATGAACTGGATGTCCAAATCCTATCAATGACCTGCAAAGAGATTGATAATCTTACCCTATTGCGGAAGACGATCGTTCGAGATCGTATGTCATTCGGGGTGATATGTGACCGTTCAAGGTCGGGTGCTGCTCGCAGCAAATTTGACCATTCACGGTCGGGTGCCATTCAAGGTGGATTGTGACCGTTCGTGGTCGGGTGCCGTTCGAGGCAGATTGTGACCGTTCGTGGTCGCCCATGGGATTTAAATACCTTTATTGTTAGATTTCACGTTCGAGTGAGTTTCTGAACTGCTTATTATGGCGGTTTATTATCATCTCAGAGCATGCCTAAGGACCATTCACGATCCCGTACATGTGTAAGTGATTTGGCCGTTATAGAATTATTAAAACCAACTTTACATTCAGATGAGTCTTTCAACAGAAATGTCCAACAAAATCAAGTCCAAACATAAGAAATAAAAAACAAAAGTAAAACAGAGACGTTAAAGTGCAAACACCTAAACTGATGTGATTGATAGTCGTATCAAAGCATGCCTGAGGAACATTCATGATCCCGACATGTGTAAAGGACTTAATCGTGTTGGTGTGGAGTTTGTCACTCGTTCATCATTATTCCAATTAGTTGATGACAAATTGAAGCCTCGATCCGGAGCCACCTTCATTTGATGAAGGCGGTGTTTGCTCTCATTCCGCCGTTGTTGCTCGCCTTCTCACATATTGCGATAGTAGACCATTCTGGATATGCTCTTCTATCTCGTCCTTCAAGTTTCTACAATCATCCATACTATGACCATTCAGTTCGTGGCATAAGCAATACTTGTTTGATCTTCTCTCACCGTTGGTCGGGTCCCTCCTCATTGGCTTTCGATAAGGAACCTGCCCTCTGGTGTCCTGGTAGAATCGTTCCAAAGTCTCGTTCAGCTTCGTATAAGAGGTAAATCTCGGTTCCTTTCGTGGCCACTTTGGTCCATCATCGTTATCCTCGGTTTTTCGTTTTCCTTCATCCTTGCCTGAATCCTTTCCAAGCGGATCTCCGCTTTTGACTGCATAAACATCAACCCCCTCTCCTTCTTCTCTCTCAGCATTTGCATCCTCTAATCGCAGAATTCCTTCGGCCTCATGATAAAATTTTCCTAGATCCGTAGGGGGATCCCTTGTCAATGTATTCTTGAATTCTGTGCCATCAGCTATGCCAGATACAGCTGCCATCAAGACCATGGATGGATCTGGTCGATCCACCGATGCTGCTGCTGCATTGAATCGCGTTAGAAAGCTCCTCAAAGATTCCCTGATTCTTTGCTTTAGTGTTACCAAACTCATCACATTCTTGGGTCTTGAAATGTAAACTCTGAATTGCCTCATAAATTTCTCAGTCAAATCGGTCCATATTTCAACAGAGCCACTATCCAGTTGCCTAAACCATAGCGCTGCAATGTTTGTCAAATACAATGGGAAGCACCGGGCTATGACCTCCTCCGATGCCCCTAGTACTTCCATATGTCTCATATATCTTGTCAGATGAACGGCTGGATCCATCCTTCCATCATATGTCTCCAATGTTGGTAGCTTGAATTCTGGTGGATTCCTAGCCTGCCTAATAGCAGGAGAAAATGGGCTCATGTTAACATCTTCCAATCTCTATTCACCAATCCGTCTCTTATGGCCAGCCTGACCATCTCCGCCAATCTGTCACCGTCGCCAAGCCTTTGTCCTTGTCTGTTGCCATTCGTCTACCCCTCGAGTTCGCGAGGGAGTCCCGGAATCTGCTCTTCTGGATGGGCGTCCATTCCTCTATCAATGCCGTGTTGAACAACTCCACCTGATATCCTGCTCGAGGTTGGATCAACACGCTCCTGAGGAGTGCCCCTAGCTCTGGGGCCACTTCTGATGGTCCCGCTCAGTGTTGGGTTCTGATTGCTCTATACTCTTGACTTCTATCTCTAGCATCTCCTACAGCTGCGTTAGCTTGATTCTGCACTTCAGTTTGTCTAGTTTGTCGAAGAAAATTCTGCATCATCTCCTCTTGTCTTTTCAAAAGCTCTTCATGCATAACTCCTATCATCATCTCCATCTCATCTCTGGTGATGAAGGATGAGGCCTGATTCGTTCCTGAGGAAGCCTCTTGACCTCTTCATGTTGACTTCTTTCAGTCCGCTGTCTTCTTCCCGATTGCCTTGTCGTTGCTTTCCAGATCCAAGCCTTCAAGCCTTCAAATCTGGAATCCAAGCTTTATAATCCCTGAGTTCAGCCCTCTCAGTGAAAGCACTAAAATGTTTGCGTCAAAATTAGTCACAAATACCCAATTGCCAATATAAACACCAGTTTACAATTACATATCACAGATAACAAGTGTGTAGAGAATTAAAAATGAAGAACACTCAGAAAAGAAGAAAGAAAGCAGTAAAAGCACAGAGTTTATAGTGGTTCGACAATTCGGCCTACGTCCACCTCTAATTTGATGATTTTATTGATGTATCCTTGCTGATTACAACGAGTTATAACCAATTACAACCGCATAATCCGACTACAATGATGAATCCAGCATAGTCTGGACGTAGAAGAATCCAAAAGTCCCCCTTTCTTCAGACTTTGGAATACTATTTATAGGCGTAGGATGCAAATATTTCGCTCAGATCTCGGGAGACCTATTCTGGCACGTGAATGGGTCTAGACCTATCAGAACTGACCCTGACCCATTTACCCAACCCAATAACCTAATATTATAAGGGTTGGGTCCGATCCTTTTATTTTTTGTTTCAGTTTTTACCCAACCCGTTTGCAAATAACAAAAAACATAAGCAGCCAAACCCAACCCGTATAACCTCTAACCCTAATTCTTCTTTTTCAATTTTCTCCATCGGGCTTTAAATTTGTAAAAGGGAAAAAGGCAATTCCTTCTGATCTTCGATTTACAGTGTGGAAATCGTCTGAATTTGAGATGGCAACAACAGCTGATCTTTCGTTGTTTGAGACGACGACGATGCCCTAATTCTTTTGTTGTTTGAGTAGATGAAGGCTTACCTTCCTGCGGATCTTCCTGGTATTGATGTCTGCAAGTTCGAGCTAACCCTGTGTTGTTAGTTTTAATCTAGTAAGTATTAACCCTAAGTTAATTTATGAGTTTATTTCATCTGCATCTTGTAATAGGAGTATGAATTAAGGTTGTCAATTGATTAATCTTATTCATGTGTAAGTTATCTTTGCTACGACTGTTGAGATTTTTTTTTTGAGCATATAGTTGTGCTTCCACATCACATGAATTCATGCTTTGCTTGAAATGCTAGGGTATGTGTCTCTATCACTAGCATTTTATCATGAGTTATGACACGACTTTTGCAGTATTTATTCACACAGAAGACTTGTTTTTGATGCATCTTTTACCCTTTTATTGATGACCCATGTACCTTGAGTTGTTCCTTTGGATTTAAGGTTGAACCAGAAATTGCCTCTTTTCCCAAGTACTAGTACTAGTCAATATTTTTCATAAATTTTTCATAAAAAGCCTGGGCAGTTCAAGTTTTTGAACCTGTTAGGAATTGGTCCTTTTCATTATATTGCAACTTGAAAGTGATTTTTGGCTTACGCACTATTGAAATTAAAAATAGTCAATCATTGTTATTCTTTTTATCTGGTAATTACTTTATTCTTTTTATTTGATAATTACTAAATAAGCTTGTTTACTCTCAATTTAAGGCCGATAAGATCTATTTGGCAATAGTATTAGCAATGTGGCTTGTAATAGAATAGAACTATATTGGTCTGCTTGTACAGTTACACTTATAATAAATGTTTAACTGGTCCCTTTTTGCCACTTTAATCCATGCATGTGCTTTTACTTAATATTTGTTAAAGCTGTACATATATGTTAAGAACATCTAATAGTAACTAGTACGTTTATTTATATGATCTGCAGATTTATTCTGATCTTTGTTCAACAAAGTCTCAAATGGCTTCCCCGATGTAAGGGGAAGCATTTGTTTCTTTACCGTCTACATATACATATATCTTCATTAGTGCTGAATTGGTGTCGACATGAATTTTAGCTCTTAGTTTTCCGATACATGATCTCATCCCTTACGTCCTAATTCAAATCTCATTGTTTTGGCTATGGATATGCTTTAATAGCTTCCAACTACTTAAAACCTTGTGAATAAAAACTGTAGTAGAAAACTACTGCATTTGGACAGCTAAGTTTCAAAGGTTCAAAGAGTAAGGTGAAAAAAGACTTGTGGTAAAATAAATTGCAAAGCTAATTAGCAAGTTAATTGCCTATTGTTTTTAACAAATTTCACATTAAAGTGATACTCAGAAAATGTCACAATTTTCAAAATGTAATATCAAGAAATTGTGACATTGTCAATTGTTACACCTGACATATTATTTAATATAAAGTAATACTTTAATATTAAACCGTTCTTATGATATGTATTTTATTTCGAGTGAATATCCATCCAACTATGACATAATGCATTTGATTACAAGATTAACTAACTATTATGTTGAGGTTAGGCTTATAATGTACGGTGGCATAGTTCATACATAACATGAAAAGCATGTGATTATATCTTACAAAACGATATTTTCTATTTTTAGGCAGATCATTTGAATGAACAACTTAAATTAGACAGATTTTTGAGACTGTCAAGAAATCAATTGTGAAGATGCTTTCAATATGTTCCTTTGATTAGAGGTGAATCTCTTTAAGTTACAATTGTTAAAAAGTTATACTGATTGTTGTCCTTTCCTATGTCTGGATTAGAATCAATGATTAGTGGCTTCTTGGTGTTGGCTTTTCTAATGTCTTCTTGTATGCTATCCTCAGTCATGTTTATGTAAATGTTTCTAATCAAACGACCATTAGAAAGATTTGTCCACCGTCAATTATAATAGGTATTTTATGTTTTTTGTATCTGCTTTATTTTTAGATTATAGTTGAACGTTTTTTATTTTAGTATGATTTCACTTATTCTTAATTAAAATTGAAAGTACTATCTCAAAATTTTAAAATACAGCTTTAATAAGATTAAATTCAGAGGCGTAATTTAAATTTATCAATAGCGGTCCCTTGTATTCATGCTACATTGATTGGTCCATTGACTCCATTCAAATTTCAACTGAAATATATGTGTATTTAATAGTATAATCTTAATTCATTGTTTTTGGGCTTGTTTCTTTTAGATTCATTTGTTAGTTTTATTATGTATTTACAGACTTGAAAGCGTAAGTGTGAAATTCCAACATATATATAGAATAATGAATATTTAATACTAGACTTTAGGGGTGCTTACTTCAAAAGTTTGATAGCTTACATAAACCCTCGAAGTCAAATGTTTCTAAGAGGAATTTCTCAATTGTGTATTTATCGGAAAGAATAATAAGTTACATGTGATTATTATCAAATACGAGACATTATCATGATTTTAAACGTTGACATGATACATTTCAACATTGAAATTATCTAGTAAACGAGATCATTTCCATAGATACTGAAGGGTATATTTGCAATTTTGTATTGTTCAGAGGAAAACGTTAACAGTACACATATTCTATATTTTAAAGTAATTTCAAAGTTCATACATTTTCATTTTACTTTTCAATATTTTCGTAAATTTCCAAAATTTTACTAGGCTGTAGGGGCATAACCTTCTAGTTTAATTCTCTATCCTAGAATTTATTTTTTATAAAGTTGAAAAAATATGATTGGGTTATTGAATAGCAAAAGAATAATACATCACATTCTATTTTCTCAATTTACTAGTAGTAGCAATGTACTATATGTGCTAAAACTTTGGAAAAAGTTGGACACCAAACATGGAAAGAAGATTTTTTTTAGTTTTGTTTGCACATCATCTTTACTGTCAATGGAATGGACAAATTCTATTCAAGTGCTATTGTATGATTAATAGAATCAACAACTATGACCTGTTAGAAAAATGGTATGCAGCTGCGTGAAAGAGATTTGTTTAATGAGTTATTAACTAGATTGAGGGAGCACATTTAGATTTGATGCATAAATTTGCTCTCATTGTTGTCAATTTCTAGTGTGGCATTTTTGAATAAAATAAGGAAGAATCTGTGTATTTGTGACACAACTCAAGAATTTAAACCCAACTGAACTAAATGCTGCATTATCGCAACAAGCTTGATACTGTTAATTGTTGTTCGTTAAAAATACCCAACTTGGTAAGTTAAGTTTCAAGTTTTCAACTTCACTTATGTTTCAGATTCATTACCTTAGATTGTACATGAAGAACATGCTTTAGTTATCATTTAACCAGTTTAAATCTATATAAATTAGAATATTAATTTAAACATTTTAATAATGACAAAAAATTATATTTATTCCAATATAAAACATTTTAATATGAATTATGGATATCATTGAGGCACATTGTTCGCATTTTGTCCGTAACCAATATTTCTTATGATTTTCAGGTGGTAGATTATGGATTCAATTGAGCATGATAACGCTGCTATAGAGGATTTCGAAAATGAACCTGATTCCGTAAATAGTTCTGTGAGAAAAAAGCGAGTTAGGAGTACTCATTCTGAAGTTTGGGAGTATTTTCAAAAGACTGAAGTCGTGGAAAGGGAAAAATAGACATGTTATTGTAAGGAATGTAAGAAGTCATATATTTAAGGAGGTAAGTATGGTACTTCCAATCTAAGAAAACACATATCGAGATGTTCCATGATAAGTGCAAAAGCATTGAAACAAAATCAAACAATTTTTAATCAAAATAAATATAGAGAGTAATGGCCAAGGCAATTATTAGACATAATTTGCCATTTATGTTTGTTCATTATAAAGGCATTCGTGATATACATTCATATCTTAACGATAGACTTCTATCCGATTCGAGAAATACCTCTCGTATCGATGTTTTGAAATTATATGAAAAGGAAAAATCCAAGCTTAAATGTTTTTGAAAACATTACAAGGAGGGTAAGTTTGACAACCGATTTATGGACAACGGTTAATACGGATGGCTACATCACTTTAACGGCTCATTTTATTGGTAATGAATGGAAACTACATAAAAAATTGTTAAGTTTTGGTCTAATGCCACCACCACATTCCAGAGCTGCTATTTTTGGGAAAATATCCAGTCTTTTGCTTAGTTGGGGCATTGAAGGTAAGATATTTGCTTATGCATCAGATAATGTTTCTTCTAATGATAAATTTGTAGAGCTATTAGAGTCTCATCTTACATATCGTAAAGCCTTGATTGCAAATGGAGAATATTTGCATGTGCGATGCGCGACACATATTTTAAATTTAATGGTACAAGATGGTTTAAAATGTATTGCTTCGTGTTTAAACAATATAAGGGAAAGCATCAAGTATATCAAAGGTTCGCAATCCAAAAAAACATTTTGTAGAATGTATAGCCGATCTTTCGTTAGATAATAGCAACAAAGGATTGCGCCAAGATGTTCCAACAAGATGGAATTCAACCTTTATTATGTTGAAAAGTGCCATATATTATAAATAAGCACTTTGTCTTTTAGAGCTTGTTGATAAAAATTATATTTATTGTCCTACATAAGAGGAATGAATGAAAGCGGAAAAAATTGCTGACTTTTAAGAAGTATTTTATGATGCCACTTGCTTGTTTTTTGGAACGAAATATCCAACGTCTAATTTGTTTTTTTCGAAAATTGTCATGGTTTTGTTTACATTGCAAAAATGCATGGGATCTAATGATTTTATGTCAGACATGGCAAGTAGAGTGTTTTTAAAGTTCAACAAATATTGGAATGAATTTAGTACATTGCTTTGCATTGCTTGCATTTTTGATCCCCGATATAAGATGGATTTTGTCAAGTTTTGTTACAAAAGGCTTTATGGCAATGATTATGGTGAAAAGTTTAAGGTGGTAGAGTCAAAATTAAAAGGTCTTTATGAGGAGTACAAAAGAAAAATAGAGAAGGAATCAAATAATGAAGCAAGTGGATCAAACAAACTAGATTATGATCCATTTATGGGACCTTATTCGCAGGAATGCGTTGATGTAATGGAAGAATTCGATATATTTAGAAATATTGAGTTTGCTGAAAGTTCGCATAATTCAGAACTTAAGTTATATTTAGAAATGGACCGCTAGATCGTAAGTTACCACTCGATATTCTTTCATTTTAGCAATCTAAACAACTTAAATATCTCGTTCTCTCTTTCATGGCAAAAGATATTTAGCCGTGCCTATCACCACCTTTGCATCTGAAAGTGCATTCAGCGTTAGCGGAAGAGTTTTGGACGATTATCGCAGTTCCCTTAAAGATGATATTGTGGAGGCGTTGCTTTGCATGCGTGATTGGTTATACGGAAATGCAATTGCTTCGGAAGTGGAAGATGAAGATATTTTCAAATCTCATGTTGATGCGGAGCATCTTACTCAATTTCCTACACCATCCTTAGGCGATCATTGATTGCATAATACAAGGTACAATTTTCATTTTTATTTCTGTTTTGATATACTTACTTTTTGTTGTAAAAATTAGCCATCAAAATTCATGCTGTCATATAATACAAGGTTTATGTGAAGTAGCACTATAGAAAAATAAAGGATACTCAGTTGTAGTAGGTATTGAAGTATATGCTTTGCATTTTACAATCTCTAGATCAAAATCTTAAGACTTGGTTGTATATATTTAACGTTCTCTGTACTTTGATCATTAAACTTAAAAAAACTAGCATTCCTTCGTTGCCATGCCCATTTATTCAAGAATATGTTTACCTTTATCATGTATGAATGTATTAAACTGTTTTCAATTAAGTACAGTTTGGTGTTTGGAGTCATTTCTAGCTTTATATAATGTACATAAAATTTTAATCTATTGTCTCCAAAGATTTACTCTCTCAGGAAACATTGAGAAGCCAACCAGAAGGCATTTTCCTATAATATACAGGCAATTTATGTTATTTTAACGGTTGTTACTTTCGTTACCTTTGTAATATTACCTTTGATCATGTTTACAACCATGGAATGTTGATTATTTTGGTAATTGACTGATATAATTTACAGACATTTTTCTCTATAATATACAGGCATACGTGTAAGGTTGTTCATGTTACTTTGGCTGCATCTCTGCTTTTGTTATCCCGATTAAAACTAGGTTAGATTTTATTTATCTGCTCTGTAACATGCAGGTTGTCATTTCATGTTAATGTACAACGAAATTTATTGCTGCACCATTTCCATACTTTGAAACTGTAGTCACATTTGAAAAATAGATGTTCGATACTTTCATCTTGATCTGTGCATAGATCACATTTTGGATCCACATTTATACATCTCTGGATTAGTTTCTGTTTGATTAGCATATAGTTGTTACTTGCTTTATACGTACATGCTTTGTAGTTTGCTTTATAGGACTTATGTTAATTTGTTTCGTTTGCTGTAGGATTACAAGGCTGTGCATAACGGCTTCAAACCTACAAGACTGCTTCTATGCTACAGAATTTCCAATTATTTTGTAGTTTTATTACTTTTTTATGACATGTTGCTACTTTTGTAGTATTTGCTTCAGTTTATTTCAGTTTTATTACTTTTATATGACATGTTGCTACAAAACTGTGAAGTTTGTCAACTAAATTATACTATGCCGGATCTTTAAATTTTTAAATGTTGTAGTCTGTAATTATACTATGTTAAAATATTTTCCATTTTTTTGTTATCTTTTGATGTATTTTTTGAATCTTTGATAATTGATGCAGTATTAATAATATATTGGAGTAAATTTCAGTTTTGCTGAAGTTTTTGCCATTGTTTTATTGCAGTTTTGTTACAGGTTGGGTCGGGTTGACCCTTCTAATAAACGTATCGGGTCAGATCAACCCGTTTATTAAATGGGTCAAGCGGGTTGGGTTTATTTATGTCTTGAATGGATTGGGTAAAATTCTACTCGACCCATTTAGACCCAACCCGACCCATTTGACAGGTCTAGGTGGGCCCACGCGATCGATCCCTAGTAATTTCGACTCGATCCGTGATTGATATGAACGAATTTCGTATCGATCAAGCTCTTGTCCGATCGAGTCAAGATCAATCATGGACATTCTTTTGTTTGTGTGTAAGCTGCTCAGAAAATTTCATAGCATTTGGACCTGTGAATTGTGAGATATGATCGATACGAATTGGGGTCTCCAACGTGGATTCGAGTTCGTATCGATACCTTCGCCTCCATCTCCTTCGTGTCGATTAAAGGCACGTGTCTACTTGCTGACATGGAGCGATAAACTGGGGTGGATCCATATTTTTTGCCGCGTTGATCGAGCCTTCATCCTTGAAAACCTCATTCGTGTCCATCTGTAATACTTCCTTCGCATCCATCCATTTCAGCCCTTATTCGAATCGATAATTATCAATGTACTTCGTATCGATTGTTGCAGATACAATCAACACGAAGTGACTTCGTTTGTGGGGTTTTTTGATGAATACGAACAAGGATTATGATGGATACGAAGGCTCTCGGATGCTATCGATTTGATCAACCATGTATTTGATGGATCGAATGAGGCCTGCAGGGCAAATGGATACGGACCAACCTTACTTGTGATTGATATGGACTAGGCCAGTCCTCGATGGATACGAAGTAGCACAGACATGAAGTAGGTTGATGAATTCGAACTTGGTGGACACAAACATTGGGCTTATGGCCACAACCCAAACTGGCTACCTCCCTGACTCGAAGCAAACCATCCCATGACTCGAAGAAAACGGTGTATCGACTCGAAGTAATGTACCATCATGCTATTTTATTAGAAAACTCGAAGTTAGCCGTCCTTCAACCCGAAGCAAATGCAAAATAACTCGAAGCTGACTCTAGACAACTTGAGACAACTCAAACTTTGTCGAAATCATACTCCAAGCGTCTTGTAATGTTTGTTTATCGAATATGCTATATTTTGGCTTGGTTATCATGCTTGTTACTCGTGAAGTTCAACATCGACCTTTATGCAGTTGATTGGGTTAAATTCGCCTGCGTGTGACCTTGTCCAATGGCAGGTTAACACTATCAAATTACATTCTCCCACAAAATCATCAAACCTCTCCATATCAATATGACTTCCTTCCCTCTCATTTCTTTCACCTACAAATCTCGTAACTTTGAAATCTCCTCCTATTTACCATGGACCATCAATTCCCTCCATCACACAAGAACAACATTCCTAAAAGAATTTCCTTTCATTTTTGTTACAAGGACCATACACATTAGATACAAAAATAGTACTCCCATCTCTAATACTTTCTAAATGCAAATGCAATACATTTGTGTATTTATATTCTTTAACTATTTTCAATTTGTCACCTCTTCATCCCATAAAAATACCACCCTTACTTCCCACAACATCAACAGTCCTCCAATCCTGAAAAAAATTTCCACCCACGGAGTTGAATCGGAACTTAATAGAATCAACAACTTCAGTCTATTGAAATAATACTATATCGACATAATCTTCACTCTGGCACATTTATAGGGAGTGCAAATATCTCTTACATTCCATGAGAGTATCTTCATAAGTTATTAGAAACCCTCAATAATCCTAGAAATGTAAAATTTTCAATATCATCCACACCATCATTAAAAATTAAACCAACTGTTTAGCAGTGTTATATAAACGTTTAGAAGAAAGTGTGTTTTCAATGCAGCATGAACATGAAACTTCCCAAAAAAAGGGTGAGAGGATTTACTTGATGTAGCAGCATGCTCCAAGACTTTCACTCCTGCTCTTTTACCGGCTTTCTTCATTGTATCCTCCTTTTGGACAAACAGTCTAGAACTTTTTTGCACCTTCCTTATGTTTGCTTCTGGCTTATGCATACTTTTATTGGAGTTGTCACTGATTTCTATAACTGGAATAGGTTCCTTTTCTACTTCAACAATTTGCACACTCTCCTCTTTAGTCCTATCTTCCCTTCCGAATTCCTTTGATCTAGCTAGCCCCACAATCACTATTTTCGTATTTTCCAGAAATTCTCTAACTTCTTCAGAGTAATTAGTTCTAAAAACAACAACATTTGCATCATTAGAGTCTGTTACAGCATCTTCAATATAGACTTAATTAGGAATATCAAAAGGATTAACCACACGCGCTACGTTACAACTAACCACATTATCAGAATCTGCCTTTTTGTTTTTACTGTCTGTTATATGAGTAACAGTTACTCTATTATTGCACATTTTATGATCAACCATATTTACTTCATTTGCTCTATTATCTGAATTACGAGAAGTAGGATTCTTCTTCCTCCATAGCTTGCAAGTATCAGGTCCGAAACTCGAAAGATTCCAAGAATCAAAGTCTAGATTTCCTTCAATAGATGTCTTCTTTACAAAGACTAGTAAATTGCATTACCAATAGTGATTTCAATTTTTCCAAGAATTGAGACATTGACACTCTCTCTATCACCACATCAAGATAAGAATAATCGAATTTCATCCCTTCAGCCAAGTCAATATCAACTAAGTATCCTATGTCACTAACAACCTCCTCTATATATCCAACTCCCAGCAAACATTGGGTAAATTGTATAGCCTTAACTAGTTTCTAACCGAAAGAATCCTATCAATCTTCCCCTCATCTGGACTCCAAAACCTCAGTCTAAGTGCCTTGTTTAAAAGCTTAATAACATTCCTCATAGCAGCATCCATGGCAATGCTAAAACTTGGAAAAAGCACTTTGAAATCTTGGTTGTATTTCTTGATTTCCCAATTATGATCACCAAATTGAAACTTAAGTAGATGTACAATATCTTGTACAGTAAACTCCCCTTGGATTATCGTAATTATCTCCCACCTTCTACATTTCTTGTATGCCTTAGCAAAAACATCCAAATTATCCAGCGATATTCCAAATGTTTTATTGTTATCGACTCCATTGACTTGCTTGTCTGGTATCATTTCCTTCCCTTTATTTTTCTCAGTGTCCTTCAAGAAAACTCCTTCCATTCTGTCATTATTACCACCCCCGTTCCTTTACCCTTACGGTTCCTTGTTCGATTTGGACAATTAGAGGATCTATGCCTCGATCAGTTAATAGCCCATTACGATAGTTTCTAGCTCGATGATTCGTTATTCCACACCTGAAGCAAAGATTTTTAGGTAGCATTTGGTTTGTTGTATTTAGTTTTGGATTTTCATCCAAACAAAAATATGCACATGACGTGTTTATATTATCGAAAACGAATGATTTAAAAAACGTAGTTAACATACAAAATAGAAAGCAACTTTTTTTTATTTTTAGCATTTTGAGAAATAACATGAGCACGTGAAACAATTCATTCTTTCGTCATCCCTCTATCACATTCATTCTCTCATCCGTCTTTCTTTCATCCCTTCAGTCGTTTCTTCATTCTTCTCATATTTGAGATATGTATTGAAAACCGAAAACACAAAATTCATTTTTAAACCAAATATTATCTTAGATTTTGTGTTTTCAAGTTTTTTGTATATGGAAAGTTTTGTCCCTTTGGTGTTGTAAAATTTTCAAAAGCTTTGGGGTTTGGGCTTTAGTTTTGGAAGAGAAGAAGTAAAAAGGAAGAAGAGAAGTCCCACATTGTAGAAAAATGAAGGCTATCTTTGTATAAGTAAGCTCTCTCAAGTGGATGTTGGGGCCTTGGGGCTCCCACATGTTTGCTTTGTTGTGAGGAGAGAAGTCATGCAACACCACACGCACGCTGCCGCCGTCCGTTCGTCCGACCGAAACGAACCGGGTTTCGGGTTTGGATCCGAAAATATTTTTGGATCGTATATGAACAGTAACGGGCCAGATTTCAGCCCGTTAAGGACCCAGAACCGAAATTCAAGAATTTGAATTAATGGCGGGAATTTGTAACGTTTTCTGAACGTTGCAAATATGAATGGACGCGACGTTTGATTTTTGAATCTGTTCGTAACAGTTGTGAATCGTTGCTAACGGTCGCGATGCTTCGTGAATGGACACCTCTTCGCCACTATAAATAGCGACGCCCAGAACATGTTTCAAAAAGTTCTTCTCTGCGCTCTTCATCTTCTTCCTCTTGCACGGATCTGCGACGCCAAGGAAGTGCTGCGAATCGCTGCACTTCCATTACTCTAAATTTTGTAACATCTGAAGGTGTTACAAAAGCTGGAACGTTGCAGATTTGTTTCTTCTTCTTCTCTTCATCTCTTTCTCTACAAATTGCATCATCAGAAACCGTTCTAAAGTGTTCTTGATCGGATCAAAGTTATACAAACTTTGAATCCGATTACGCTGTTATAGGGCTTCATTGAATCCTGAAAGTCAATAGTTCGATAACCCGTTTGTACCTAGTGGGTTGAACTATTGTCTGAAAGAATCTATTTCATAGATCCTTGAAGTCGGAAGTACAACATTGTCTTCTTTGCAGTCGCCATCAAATTCATCTCGAAATGTAAAATCCCCAACAAATTTTCAAACAATATTCTTCAACCAAGGAAGGTTCGAGTGCTCTACAAGTTATGAATCAGCATCTAACTCGATTGGAGCATTTTGATGGCGACAATTTCACTCGTTGGCAAGAGGCGATGAAATTTTTCCTGGTCACAGTCAAATTGTTCTACATTTTGGAAGATGACTTGGAAGAAATTCTAGAGGAAACTGATAAAGATGATGATGCTCTAAAGGCTAAACGTGCAAAGCGCAAAGATGACGATTTCCTATGTAGAGGCCATATTCTGAATGTGCTATCTACCCCAGTCTACAATGCTCATAGGACCTTGGAAACAGCGAAGGAACTTTGGACTGCACTGGAGAATAAGTACCACATATCCGAGGCAAGTAATAAAAAGTTTCTTATCTCTAATTTTATGGATTTCAAAATGGTCACCAATAAGTCCATGATTGGACAAGCAAGCGAAATCTTATTGTTGGTGAATCAACTTAAAGATGCCGGAATTGATCTCCCTGAATCTTTTGTTGTTGGAGTTATAATTTCTAGACTTCCTCATAGTTGGAATGATTATAAGAAAAAGATGAAGCATGCGGAAACGGATTATAATTTAGATGGTTTGCTGCATCATCTTCGTATTGAAGAAGACTCTTGTAAGCGCGATCTAGATGATAATCCATAAACTGAGTCCCATTCTAAGGCAAATAATGTTGAAACTACTGATAAGTTAAAGCCAAAGAATGAGACACGGTTTAAGAAGAAAAATCATTCCAAAACCAACAACAAAAGAAAGGTGCTTATTATTTTTGTAACAAAACCCGGCCACTATACCCGAGACTGCCGTCTGCGGAAGAAACAACAAAAAGTGAATGCGGTCGAAGACTCGCTTGTGGTTGTAGTGCAAGAGGAGAACTCCGTTAGTGGCAATGATAATGATTGGTGGTTCGATACTGGTGCAACCATTCATATTTGCAAAGACCGTAATTTGTTCAAAAGTTACGAAGAAAATAAAGAAGAAGCCGATGAAGTTACTGGAGCAAATAAGGTTCCAAGCAAAGTTCTGGGAAAAGGCAATATAGAACTTCTTCTCATCTCTGAAAAATTTCTTACATTAGTTAATGTATTTTATGTACCTGATATGTGTAAGAATTTGGTCTCTGGATACATTCTTAACAAAGGAGGATTCAAGATGGTGTATGAGTCTGATAAGCTAGTGTTGTCTAAGGATGGTAAATTCATTGGACAGGGATACTCTTGTAACGGCATGATTAAGTTGAATCTAATAAAGAAATCTTCCGTTTATATTGTTGATTCTATTAATTTATGGCATGGTAGATTAGGGCATGTTAATTATAATTCCATAAGAAATATGAATAAATTAGGATTAATTTCTGATTGTGATTTCGCTACCATCTCTAAATTTAAAATATGTGTTCAAGCGAAAACACACTGGAAATCCTTTAAATCCGTAGAAAGGAAAACTGGTTTGCTTGATTTGGTATATAGTGATGTGGGTGACTTAAAAAGTCATATCACCTATGGTGGTAACCAATACTATATAACATTCATTGATGATTATACTAGATATGCATATATATATATATATATCTAATGAAAACTAAATATGAGGCTTTTGATAAATTCAAATTTTACAAAGCAGAGGTCGAAACACAATTAGAGTTAAAATTAAAATATTACATTCAGATCGTGGTGGTGAATATTTCTCAAATGAATTCACCTTGTTTTGTAAACAACAAGGTATAATTCACCAATGTACTGCCCCATATACACCACAACAAAATGATGTTGCTGAAAGAAAGAATAAAACTTTAGTAGAAATGGTTAATGCCATGATCATAAGTTCTAATTTACCTTATAACCTATGGGATGATGCTATGTTATCTGCATGTTATATTTTAAATAGAGCACCACTTAAAAAGAATAATATTTCCGTTTATGAATTATGGTTTAATATAAAACCTAATCTAACTAGACTTAAAGTTTGGGGTTGCTTAGGATATGTTAGAAAACCAGACCCTAAACGACCAAAGTTAGGAAATAGAGCATTTAAATGTGTTTTCATAGGATATTCACCCAATAGTATAACTTATAGATTCCTTCTTCTTGATACCCTAGAAGTTATATAATCTATAGATGTAGAATTTTTTGAAAATCAATCTGTTGAGATCTCATTGAGATCATCTAGTCCAGAACCTAGTATGACTAATGATATCAATGATGATGATTATGCTCCTGCTCAAAACAGTAAGGAAGTGTCAGTACCGGATAATAGTACTGAACAACGAAGAAGTAAAAGAGCAAGAATAGAGAAGGACTATGGTCCTGACTTCATTACATATCTTGTAGAAGGCAGTAAGGACGAAGTCCTTAATGTGACTAAATATGTAATGAATGTCGATGACGATCCCAAAACTTATTCTGAGGCTATGAGTTCTAGAGATTCAAATTTCTTGAAAGAAGCTATCAATGATGAAATGAATTCAATACTGTTAAACCAAACTTGGGTTTTAACTAATTTACCTCCTGGTGCTAAACCTATAGGATGTAAATGGATATTCAAGAAAAAGTTGAATACAAATGGATCCATTGATAATTTTAAAGCCAGATTAGTTGCTAAGGGATATAAGAAAAGACATGAAGTAGATTACTTTGATACACATGCTCCAGTTGCTCGCATATCTTCTATACGCTGCTTAATTGCACTTGCATCAATTCATAAATTAGTCATACATCAAATGGATGTAAAGACTGCTTTTCTAAATGGAGATTTAGAAGAAGAGATATAAATATGGAACAAACTGAAGGTTTCAAAAACCCAGGCCAAGAGAAGAAAGTTTGCAAATTAGTGAAATCTCTTTATAGCCTAAAGCAAGCTCCCATGCAATGGCATGAGAAATTTGATAAAGTTGCAATGTCATATGGACTCATTGTTAATGATGCTGATAAATGTATTTATAGCAAATCGGATAACAATGGTATTGTTATAATATGTTTATACGTTGATGACATGCTAATATTTGGTTCCAATATAATCTGTGTGAATGAAACTAAAAAGTTTATGTCTTCTAAATTTGATATGAAAGATCTAGGAGAGGCTGATGTAATTTTGGAAATTAAAATTGTTAGGAAAGAGGAGGAGTTATTACTAACTCAATCTCATTACATAGAGAAATTCCTACAAAAGTATGGTCATTACGATGACAAACCAACATCAACTCCTTTAGATCCTAGTATTAAATTAGAAAATAAAACTGGACGTACTATCTCACAACTAGAGTATTCCAGTTTTATTGGGAGTCTTATGTATGTTATGCATTGCACTAGACCAGACATCGCACATGCTATAAGTGTATTGTGTCGATTTACGAGTAATCCAGGTTTCGAACATTGGAAAGCTATTTCCAGAGTTTTAGCTTATTTGAAAGGAACCATTGAATATGGTTTATCTTATAAAGGATATCCTGCTGTAATAGAAGGATATAGTGATGCAACCTGGAACAATGTAGAATCCAAATCCAAGTCTACGATTGGATGGATCTTTACATTAGGAGGCGCTGCTGTGTCTTGGGCTTCCAAGAAGCAGACCTGTATTTCTGACTCAACAATGTTGTCAGAATTGATTGCACTGGCAGATGCATGTAAAGAAACGGAATGGCTTAGGAATTTATTAATGGAAATTCCTTTATGGAAGAAGCCATCTCCAGCGGTCTTGATTAACTGTGACAATCAAGCAACGATATACAATGTGTCTAATAAAACATATAATGGAAAGTCTAGACATGTGAGTCTAAGACATCAAATGGTGAGACAGTTACTCAAAAGAGGAGTTATAACCGTTGACTACATAAAAACGAAGAAAAACTTGGCTGACCCACTTACAAAGAGTCTTCCAAAGGCAATGGTTTCTATAAAGTCACAAGAAATGGGACTAAGATCTGTGAATGAAGGTTGATCATCCTTAACAGAAACCCAACTTATGTCTTGAAATGGATAGACAAAGTTCAATGGGTACCAACAAGTTAAGAGAATGATCATGGAACACTAAATCGATGATCCAATAATATTTAGTGTTGGATTCTGCAAGAACAAAGGATGGATATATATCCTTAATAAGTCCATAAACCTTAAAAGGTGTATCGCAGAAACCCCTTAAGAGACTTACCTATATGAGTATGGAAATCAGGCCGTTTCCTAGGAAAGTAAGACCGCTTACTAAGTAGACTCATGAACCAGGATTTAAGCACATGGCCATTAACGTGCTGAGCAATACAGAACACTTTGCCTAAGGAAATCAACATGTGTGATTGTTCCGGTTTTATCATTAGGGATACTTGGTTCAAGATTCGTTCACCATAGAATCTCGATAAGGCTTTGAATGATTTACACTAAGTAAAAGTTCAAATCCAAAAGATACCTTTTATTTATGTGTTGTTTTTCACGATGATGCAAAACTTGATCTTAGAACTACATAGGCTTGATCCCACTTGGGTATGTAGGAAGTCACTCTAGTGATGCAGCCGTCTTATTTATTTATTTTCTTATTTTGAAAATTGGGGGAGATTGTTGTAAAATATTCAAAAGCTTTGGGGTTTGGTTTTGGAAGAGAAGATGTAAAGAGGAAGAAAAGAAGTCCCACGTTGTAGAAAAATGAAGGCTATACTTGTATAAATATAGCTCTCTCAAGTGGATGTTAAGGCCTTGGGGCTCCCACATGTTTGCTTTGTTGTGAGGAGAGAAGTCATGCAACACCACACGCGCGCCACCGCTGTCCGTCTGACCGAACCGAACCGGCTCGGGTTCGGGTACGGGTACGGGTACGTGTTTCGGGTTCGGATCCGAAAATATTTTTGGATCGTATATGAATAGTAATAGGCTAGATTTCAGCCTGTTAAGGACCCAGAACCGAAATTCAAGAATTTGAATTGATGGTGGGAATTTGTAACATTTTCTGAACGTTGCAAATATGAATGGATGCGACGTTTGATTTTTGAATCCGTTCGTAACAGTTGTGAACCGTTGCTAACGGTCGCGACGCTTCGCGAATGGACACCTCTTCACCACTATAAATAGCGACGCCCAGAACATGTTTCAAAAAGTTCTTCTCTGCGCTCTTCATCTTCTTCCTCTTGCACGGATCTGTGATGCCAAGGAAGTGTTGCAAATCGCTGCACTTCCATTGCTCCAAATTTTGTAACATCTGAAGGGGTCGCAAATGCTTGAACGTTGCAGATTTGTTTCTTCTTCTCTTCATCTCTTTCTCTACAAATTGCATCATCAGAAACCGTTCTAAAGAGCTCTTGATCGGATCAAAGTCGTACAAAATTTGAATGCGATTACGCTGTTATAGGGTTTCATTGAATCTTGAAAGTCGATAGTTCGATAACCCATTTGTACCTAGTGGGTTGAACTATTGTCTGAAAGAATTATTCCATAAATCCTTAAAGTTGGAAGTATAGCATTGTCTTCTTTGCAATCGCCATCAAATTCGTCTTGAACCACAAAATCCCCAACATTTGGTTGCAGAGAGTACTAGGAAATCTTTGTTAGAACGAACTACCTCGGCAAAAGTGCAATGAGAGAGGCACTTGTTGGATTTTGGTTTACATGTGGATGAGAGGACCAAAAACCACGATTTGGAACTGATGAAAGTATATTTGAGTTTCTTCCAATGAAAGAAGGAAAAAACATTTGAATATTTTCAGCCATTTTCTTGAAACTAAGAACCATTTTTGGGTTTCCTATGATTTTATTTTTAGGGATTAATGCCTTAATGTTTTTCCTTTTAACACCTTTCAATGTTGTTTATTTTGTAGCCCCATTTCAATGAATTGCTGGAGAACTTTTTAGAATGTCGTAAATCACTTTAATTTCATGTAAGAGGCCATGATGGGTTGATTCAGTATTTATATTGACAAATTATTCCATTCATGTAACGAAATATGCATGATATCATTCATAAACTATATGTGATCGAGTTCAGTTTTTGTGATATTAAAGCCAACTCATCTTTGAAAGTATTTAATGAATTTAGTGTTCCTAGTGGAAAAGACATTCACATGGGTATATATGGATGAAATATTCCAATTGGAGTATTGGATTCTTCTTCAGAGAGTAGAAAGGCAAGGGGATAGACATATGGAAACAAGTATGATTCCTTCATATATTCCTAATAAAGTTTATCAACCTCTTACTCATGTGCGCACGCACACACACATATAAATGCAAATAGGTGTGGCAACATGCTTACTTCTCAGTTTCTCAGAACAATTTCTTTAACATCCTCCTTTGTATATGCTCAATCATCACATACTAGAATGTTATCAAACGTTGAACCAACCATATGTGCATTGCATTGATGAGCAACTAATCACAGTACACATCCATCGAATTTGCAAAACAAAGCTACTAAGTGATATAATTAAATATTTTACCCGTCTTTTGTTAGTGCATACATACCTTAGGTTTTAAAGCACGTATATCATAACCGTGTGCAAACTTATTCTATAGAAGCCATATAATCTATTTTCAAGTTTTAGTTTCACCAATATCAGAAATAAAAAAGTTTTTATCCATGGTCTCTCCTCTGATCAGAATCCTAAGGATTTTTCAATCCCCTTCTCCGATTCTACCACATTCTATAATCTTCCTTCTTTTCCAAATCAAAAGAATATGCCCTATGACCAAGAAGATGATGGGTTTCAGCCTGTAAAAAATCGCCATAAGAATCCTCCAGTAAGAATTCGAATGAAGTTCAAAGACCTGTTACCTATATTTCGACAACATCAAATGGGCTGAGCAACAATCTGAAAAGACCAAATCGCAATTGATATGGAACAAGAAGGTCTACAATGCCTCAAGAAACCCATGAAACCCCACATCTAATACAATCAATATAGAAAAACCATCATCAACTTGGGCGGACTTGGTTAGAAAAGGAGAGCCCAGTTCTAATATTGATTTGGTTTATGCTGCACCTATCAAAATAGGTGACAAAAAAATAGTTATCGTTAGGAAAGTGGTTAGTTAAAGAATCAAAGACAAATAGGGTAATTCTATAATAGCTTACGTGTTTGGAACACGCCCTTATCATCGTCACTTTAGAGGTTTTTTTGTTAGAACTTGGAATCCTACTGGTAAATTCGAGATTTATAAAAGAAAAATGGTTTCTTCATTATCAGATTTTATAATACAGCTGACTGTAGTAAAGTTATTCAAGGTGGTCCTTTCTTTATATGGCAAGGTTATAATCTTAAACAAATAGGACAACAAAATGATTCTTGATCGAGATTTGTTATCAGCTTACCCAATTTGGATAAGACTGCCAAAATTAAATCTTAGGCTTTGGGATAAAGAAGCATTTGGAGTAATTGCTAGTGTTGTAGGCATTCCGATAAAGATAGATGAGCCTACGGCCAATGAGACGATGCCCAGTTATGCTAGAATTTTAGTAAATATTAAAACAAATGAAGATTTACCAAATGAAGCTTACATCACTATGCATGATGGAGAAAACATTATTTCAAAAATTGATTACAAATGAATTCCTCCTAGATATATGAAATGTGCTTGTTTCGAATGTCTCACAAAAGCTTGCCAATCAAAGCCAGTATGGAAAGAAAAAGTTAATGTAAATGCTAATGTTGCTTCCGAAAAAACCTCAAGATTCGGAGAATTCAAGAAAAGAAAATTTCAGCAAATCAGAAAAGGTATGAACATTTAAGTAACATTAAGAACCCCAAAAATAATGTCCACTCTAATAAAATGAAAAATGAATTTATTGATTTCTTTGCATTTCATTACTTACTAATACAATACATCTCTCAGTATTTATATAAACTGAAATGCAAGGCAAGAAAAGTAATTGGGTCAAAAGCATCCCAGCCCAATAATGAAGAAAGCAATAGATAAAAATACACCAGCCCGATACAATTCCTTAATACTCCCCCATAAACTAAATAGGGTTTTCACCCTTTCATCTCTTCTCTTCGTTATCAATGGCGGTTGGAAGAACGCAAAGTTCCTCTGTTAGTCGAATGAAATTCTTTGAAGAAACTGCCTTCGTTAGTATATCAGCATGCTGGTAAAAGGAGGGAATGTGCCAGATCTAGAGCTTCCTACTTCCAGTTCGCTCTCTGACGAAGTGTAGATCCACTTCTCGATGTTTTGTTCTCGAGTGATGAACTGGGTTCATAGAAAGAGATATGACGCTCAAATTATCCACCCAGACAGTTGGCGTTTGCTTAAGTTCGAAACCCAGTTCTCTGAGAAGGGTTTCTGTCTATGTGATTTCTGCAGTGACACTAGTGATTGCCCTGTATTCCGCTTCCGTGCTCGACCTAGAAACTGTTGATTGCTTCTTCGTGCACCAGGAAACAAGGTTGTTCTCGAGATAAACGCAGTGCCCAGTAGTGGATCTTCTGTCGTCTAAATCGTTGGCCCAAACAGAATCACTGTAAGCTTGTAAGGTTATATTCTTGCATGGCACTATTCTTAATCCATAGTTGATTGTTCCCTTAAGATATCTGAGTATGCGTTTAACTGCATGCCAGTGCTCATTAGTTGGTGCTTGCATGTATTGATAGACCTTATTTACACTAAAACAAATATCAGGTCTGCAAATAGTCGCATATTGGAGTGCCCCAACTACACTCTTATATTGTTTGACATTTTCAATCTGTTCTCCCTTGTCTTTGGACAGTTAAGATTTCTTGTCATGGGTGTGGGTAGTGCTTTAGCATTGTCCATATTTGCTCTTACTAAAATATCTGATATGTATTGCTTTTGTGACAAATTGATGCTTGAGTTTGCATTTTTTTGAATATGAATCCCCAGAAAGTAATTTGCTACCCCCAAGTCTTTTATCGCAAATTGACTGTCTAGATACCTTATTACTGTTTCAATTTCATGCTTGCTATCTCCAGTAATGAGAATGTCATCAACATATATCAATATATGGATGCTAGTATCTCCCTGCCTTTTTATGTTGAAGGAGTTGTCAGATTTTGTGGCAATGAATCCCATTCTGACTAAGGTAGTTTTCAGTTTTTCATACCAGGCCCTTGATGCCTGCTTTAGCCCATATATGGCCTTGTGTAGCTTGCATACTTGATTGTTGCTGTCTGCAGAATTGTAAACTTTTGGTTGTTGCATATATACTTCTTCCACTGAGTGTGACGCTCCACCTCTATACCCACGCTAGCCAAGGACACTACGGGGTAATGCCGTCAACTAGCGTGGAGAATAAGGCTGTTAAGGAGCGACCATCCGTGTAATTGCTTTGTGCGAGCACCTAAATGTCAGATAGTATAACATGCATAATTCGACATACCGATACAAACTCAAAGCTACAACACAGTGGCTATATAATCTTCGGAGACAAATATAGAAATAAACGTAACACAAATCAGTCACAGATATCCATATCACAAAGGCGGAAAAAGATATGAATATTACATATAGAGGTGCACATCAGAGCAGTGGTCAAACAAGATCCACAATATCATAAAAGAATAGTTACAAGTACTACACAAAAGAATAAGTATACATCAATGAGTCTATATCTCAAATGTATACAACCAAAAAATACTAATCTAAGTAGTTAGCCAAAAGTTAGGATAACAATAATCCCAGACGAGGAGTCAAGCAGAAGCACCTGTAACATCTCGGTCTGACCCGAGTATTATTTAATAAGAAAATAATAAACGGACTAGTCTAGCTATAAATATCAGATGAAATGATATAGAATAAGAGATATGACAAAAACGTAGGCTAAGAGCCATACTGTAATAAGTATGCAACTGAAAATCAATTAGAGATTAATCAATATCACAAGAATCTTCTCAAAGATAAAAAAGAATGTCATACTCTTTATTTTTATTCACCAAACCACAAATATTGACAACATACCAATGCCAATAATAAAATTGGTGAAACACAAATTCTAGAAATCATCAATGGAAATCTAAAAATCACAAAAGTGAGGAGGCCTATCACAAAATGGGAGCATGAAAGCTCACAAACACGTATATCACAAACGGGACGCTATCCCATGGTCGCTAACCATAGAGCCGGTCCAACGACGTTGTACAATATCGGTACGCCCGAGGAACCTGAAACTCGAATAGATCGGAACATCGACGTAGTACATCGGTACGTCCGACGATCCTGATAAGCTGGTACAACAACGTAGTACAAAGGTACGTCCGATGGACGAACTCCATAAAAGAACATGGGTCGCTAGCCCACAAAAATGAGTAGAAACTCCAAAGAATACTTAGGTCGTTAGCCTATAAAAGAAATGAGACGAAACTCAATAAAACGAGGTACCATCCTCAACGTGGACAAAGAAACATAGCAAATAGCTAGTCTAAATCACTTAAAATGATCATCGTCGATCATCAAGAAGTGTCAATTACACTAAGCTAGTAAATATATGAGCGTTGCTTCATGTCCCATAACCACTAGCTTAACTTAAATGTTTACGAACAAATTGTAGATCTCCACTAGAAAATTGTCACAAGAGATTCAGTCGAACAAGTCCAAGAATTAACCGACGAAGTAAACGCAAGCGTTTCATACCACTTGTTTTACTGAGTCGTTTAATTAGATTTCTCATACGAGTGAGGTAAAGATTTGTATATGCTAGTAGATTGGAAAACGGTTTAAGAAACGAGTTTTATAATAAAATAGTGTTGAAATCATTTTGATGAAAGAGTTTTGATATTTACTACTAGTATTGAAACCTTTACATTTTTAAAGTGACAAATCAAAGAAATGATTGTAGAAACAATCAATCGCCAAAATTCACATTCGAAGATGTGAATCAAATCCGAATATATCGATTCCAAATCCATCAAAATGGATTTCCCCAAAAATCCCAAAATAGAAGTCATCAAAGTCGAATAAATGATAACAATAACTCGGATAATCACAAATCGGTAATAGTTGAATTCACGAGTAAAATAGGCAAATTAAAATGAAGCAAGCAGGTCAGTCGACTGGCCCAGATGGTCAGTGGACTGGCACAGAACCTGGAAACTCTCGGGTTTCCAGGTCAGTCGACTGGCACATAAGGTCAGTCGACTGATACGGGGACAGAAAGTTTTCTGCCCCCTGGTTCAGTCGACTGACCTACTGTGTCAGTCGACTGAACCCAGAGCAGAATCAGCCAAGCCCCCTTATGGGGCAAAATCCAAAACACGAACGGAAGCGAACGAATGAGCAATGACGACTAGGGATTTACACCTAGCGACAACCCAGCCTAGTATGGCCCTCCGAAGCACCTCACTAACGTGTTCAAACATACATATAATGATTTTCACAAAAATTGGACTTAAAAACTAAAAATTGGAATATTCACCAATTCAATCCAAATCAAAAGAAAATACACATGAAGAAGTGTTAGGAATTCATACCCAACAATCAAAGATGGTTATAGACATAGATGTGAGATAAAAATCTCACCTTTTCACAAAAACAAGGAAGAAGAAGCTTGAAAGCAAAGGAAGAATCAACCACACTTCAACACAACCCAAATGAACTTGAATCTAAGCTCAAAAGAAGAACATTCCCAAAGTTAGGTTTAGGAATTTTCTGAAATTGAAAAGAGAATGAGTTGGAGAAGAAGAAGATGATGCTTACCAATAGCTTCTCTTTGGATTTGGAGTTAGATGTTGGATTGCTAATGGAACTAGGGTTTTGGATTTTTAATTTCCCATTCCACTCTCCATTTTCATTAAAGCTTGAATGTTAAGAAAATAAGAATGAAGTAAAGAGGAGAGGGGGTGAAGCTTGGGTCTAATTGGCTGAAACCAAACCAAAGCCCTGAGTGAAAAAGTAGAAAAATTCCACCAACTCCAAACATATCAATGTTTATACTCAAAAAGGCCACAAACGTCATTTTGAACTTAATGGAGGTGGTATCGAGTCCAAATTCGACTGTTTGCAAAAAGTAGCATTTCGAACTATAATCCGACTAATGATGAAATATTTTAATAAAATATTTAAATATTCAATCGTAAAATATGCGAGTTGTTACAAACTCCCCTCCTTAAAGAAATTGCGTCCTCGCAATATTTAAGAAGAAAACAAAAAGTAACAACCATAAAAGCATATTCAACACAAAAGAAATTTGAAATAAGAAGTTCACCTCAAAGAGTACGAGAAAGTAAGTCCGGATGCGTTCGCTCGATGAATTCTCTAGATTCCCAAGAACAATCCTTAGGATTTGAGGACCAGTGAACCTTCACAAGAGGGACATCTTTATTTCGAAGGCGTCTAACCTCCGAAGCAATAACACGAATAGGATGTTGCTCGTAAGTCAAATTAGGTGAAATTTCAATTTCTTCCACAACACCGGGCTCAAGAATAGAATCAGAATCTCGAAGGCATTTCCATAATTGAGAAACGTGAAACACGTCATGAATAGCAGAAAACTGAGTCGGTAATAAGAGGCGATAAGACACGGAACTAATACATTCGGTGATGGGAAGTGGACCAATATATCGAGCTGCTAACTTTCCCGATATGGACTGAAAAGCACAACACCCTTCATACGTGAAACACGAATAAACACAAAATCTCCCACAGAAAATTCTAACTTCCTTCTTCAGTTATCGGCATAGGATTTTTGTCTATTTTAGGCTTCTTTCATCCTATGACGAATAAGATCAATCTTTTCTGTAGAATCACGAATAAAATCTGGACCTAAAACCAGCTTCTCACCGGCCTCAAGCCAACAAGAAGGAGATCGGCATGACCTTCCATAGAGTGCCTCAAAAGGAGCCATAACAATACTAGATTGGAAGCTATTATTATAGGAAAATTCGACAAGAGAAATATGATCTTCCCCACTTCCACCAAAATCAAGAACACATGCCCGAAGAAGATCTTCAAGAGTTTGATTCACACGCTCGGTTTGTCCATCAGACTGGGGGTGATAAGTGGTGCTAAAATTAAGCTTCGTTCCCAAAGCTTTTTGAAGACTCTTCCAAAATCCACTAGTAAAAAATGGATCACAATCACTAACAATAGAAGTAGGAACCCCATGTAATTTAATAATTTCTTTGATAAAAAGTTTAGCCAAAAAGGTACGGTCCAATTAGACCAAACGAGAATAAAATGGGTGGATTTTGTAAGTCCATCAACAATCACCCATAAGTTATCATGACCCGAACGAGAACGGGGAAGGCCGTCAATAAAGTCCATGGAAATTTGATCCCACTTCCATATTGGAATTTCTAAAGGTTGCAATAACCCACCGGGCCTTTGATGCTCGGCCTTAACGAGTTGGCAAGTCATGCAACACTTGAAAAAGTTAACAATATCAAATTTCATTCCATCCCAATAATAAAGTCGCTTCATATCCGCGTATATTTTGCTACTACCAGGATGAATAGTAAGCTTAGAATGATGAGAATCTTCTAAAATGTCTTTTCAAAGATCACTAATGTTTGGCACGATAAGTCTACCAAATTTTCGAACGCCGCCATGAGAATCAATATCAAAGTCTTTCAAACCTTCAATATCAATTTTATCCCTACAATTTTGGCTAAGAAGAGCCAATTCAGGATATAGCTTTTAAGCTTCAAGAATGCGGTCTAAAAGAGAATGACGAGCCTCAAGGCTACATAAAACAAAAGACGAACATAAATCGGATACACGATCTCAAATCTCACAAGTGGATAAAGTCTCGAGATCATTCCACTCGGATATCATCATGGAAACAACCGCTTGTTGCTTTCGGCTAAGGGCGTCAGCAACACTCCCTTTCCGGGAGTATAAAGAATGTCCAAATCATAAGATGCAAGGAACTCGAGCCAACGTTGTTGACGCAAATTAAGTTCCTTTTGAGAAAATAAATACTCAAAGACTTATGATCGGTATAGAGAATAAATTTTTCTCCTGAAAGATAATGACGCCAAACTTTAAGAGCGAAAACAATAGCCGCGCACTCTAAATCATGAATGACATATCTAGTCTCGGCTGGCTTCAGTTGCCTAGAAGCATAAGCAATAACACGTTCTCTTTGCATAAGAATGACACCCAAACCAACGCGACTAGCATCGGTATAAACAAAAAAATCTTGGTTCCCTTCGGGAATAACAAGAATAGGAGCATCAGAAAGGAGTTCTTTTAATTTCTGAAACGAAGCTTCACATTTGTCCGACCAAATGTATTTAACTCCTTTCTTTGTTAAGCTAGTAAGAGGTACGGAAATTTTTGAGAAGTCCTTTATAAAACGACGGTAGTAACCTGCCAATCCAAGAAAGCTATGAATTTCCGTCACACTCTCCAGTCTCCTCCAATTTTGTATCGCTTCAATCTTTGAAGGATCCATGGAAATTCCAGGTTCAGAAACAATATGACTGAGAAACTTCACATGAGATTGCCAAAAGTGGCATTTAGAAAAATTTTCTTTTAATTGATTACTCCTAAGAGTTTCCAACATAATCCGAAGATGCTTTTCATGCTCTTCCTCGGTTTTTGAATACACAAGAATATCATCAATAAAGATGAGAACAAATCGATCGAGAAAATCTTTGAAAACCCGACTCATAAGGTCAATGAAATAAGCTAGAGCATTCGTTAAACCAAATGGCATAACAAGCCATTCATAAGATCCATAATGAGTAGGAATGATGTCAAAGGAATGCTATCCTCTGCAATATGAAGCCGATGAAAACCAGTTGCCAAGTCCAACTGTGAAAAGACTATAGCACCACGAAGTTGATCAAATAGATCATCAATCCGAGGTAAATGATATTTATTCTTGACAGTAAGATCATTAAGCTTGCGGTAGTCAACGCAAAGCCTAAGTGTACCATCAGATTTCTTCACCAAAATAGCCGAAGCTCCCTAAGGCGAGGAACTAGAGCGAATAAATTGCTTCATCTCCAATTTGGATAATTGTTTGCGCATCTTCTCATTCTCTTTATTGGACATGCGATAAGGAGGACAAGTGATAGGTTGAGCCCCAGGGATGAGATTAATTCTGAACTCAATTGCTCGCTTAAGTGACAATCCTAAAACGGGCTCAAATATGTCAGAAAATTCACGAACAATGTGAATAAGAAAAATGACATCTTCCTCATCATCATCATCATCATCATGAGGATTTAAAGAATATAAAGATGCAGCCAAGTTGGAATATAAATCTTTAAGATCAATAGAAATCTGCTTAACAGATTGAAGATGTCGAAGATAAACAGTCCGCTCAGGACATAGGATATGTGATTCATAATGGTTAAGCCAATCCATTCCCAAAATCATTCCAAAGCCTAAGTAACGCATGACATGCAAATCGGCTTGGAAATAAAAACCACATAAAACAATCTCGACATCTTTACAAAGTAAACTGAGTGTTGTGGATCCACCAACCGGATTCGTGATTCTCAAAGAAGTCATTAAAGAAACAACACTTAAAGAAAAAGTATCAACAAGTTCTTTTGATATAAAAGAACGAGACACACCTGTATCAAAAAGAACTCAAATAGGTTGATCACGAAATAAAATAATGCCATCAAGGATAAAATGAGAAATACCTTGACCACGAGAAGTGTTGCTAGGAGCTTGTGCAACATTTAACTTTTCCTCCTTTTTGTCTAGAAGCTTGGGACATGAAGATAAAAGATGACTCGAACTTTTGCAATAGCAACAAAAGAGAGGTTTCAAACATCTATTGGCATAATGGTCTTTAGAACCATAATTGTAGCATTGCATGCTACTAGGGGTAGGAGTCTTTGCTACAGAAGCTGCTTGTTTTCCTTTCTTGTTGAGATTAGGGCCTTTGGTTTAATAGGCCTTTTCTTGTTGTTGTTGAAGTTTGGTTTGGCACCCACAACTTTAACATCACTTTCCTTATCCTCCTCCTCAAGTCGAAGCGCGATATCAATGAGTTGATCAAAAGAAACTTCTAATTTTAGAAGTAATGCCTTCTTGAGATTTTTGTTCAAGCCATAGATAAATCTTTGGTTCTTCTTCAATGGGGTGTTTATGTATTCGACCCCGTATTTAGAAAGTGCCTCGAAGGATGCGACATAATCTGCCATGGTGGATTCACCTTGAACAAGGTCAATGAAACGACGAGCCAATGTCAACTTCTCAGCTTCTGGCACAAACTTTAATTTGAATCTTTCCTGGAATTTCTCCCAAGTAAGATCCGCTTCAATAATTTCAGAGATAAGAAGCTCATACCAATCTATTGCTCTTTGTTGGATCATACTAGAGGCCACCTGAACTCGGTGAAGATCAATAAGATTCATGCGAGAAAAGATTTGATCTCATGTTCTTAGCCAAGCCTGGACTTCAATAATGGTTTCAGAACCTTTGAATAGCTTCCCACCCAAGTTGGTATAATCGTTGCACAAGCGTGCAACTACATACTTAGGGTGAGAAGGCTCTGGATTAGGTCCGGCTGCTTGAGCGTTCTTTACTAGATCAAGAAGTTGTTGTGCAGACATAAATACTCCATCTTGGGGAGTAGCACTAGATTGACCGACGCTGGGACGACCGGGTCTAACCGTTTCTCTTCTTTAAGAAAGAAAGAAAGAAGAAGAAAAGTTATTTTCCAAATAAATATCAAGTAATCTTGATAGATAAAACAAGGAATCATAAAAGAAAATAGGATAAAATGGTACAAAGACACGAATTAAATACTAAGGCACGACTCCTAAGATGGACTTATGACGATGATCCTTGTTAAGGACACTATGGGTAATGCCATCAACTAGCGCGGAGAATATGGTTGTTGAGGAGCGACCATCCGTGTAATTGCTTTGTGCGAGCACCGATATGTCAGATAGTATAACATGCATAATCTGACATACCGATACAAACTCAAAGCTACTATACAGTGGCTATATAATCTTTGGAAACAAATATAGAAATAAACGTAACATAAATCAGTCACAGATATCCATATCACAAAGGCGGAAAAAGATACGAATATCACACATAGAAGTGTACGTCAGAGTAGTGGTCAAACAAGATCCACAATATCACAAAAGAATAGTTACAAGTACTACACAAAATAATAAGTATACATCAATGAGTCTATATCTCAAATATATACAACCAAAAACTACTAATCTAAGTTGTTAGCCAAAAGTCAGGATAATAATAATCCCAGATGAGGAGTCAAGCAGAAGCACCTGTAACATCTCGGTCTGACCCGAGTATTATTTAATAAGAAAATAATAAACAGATCAGTCTAGCTATAAATATCAGATGAAATAATATAGAATAAGAGATATGACAAAAACGTATGATAACCATAGAGCCATACTATAATAAGTATGCAACTGAAAATCAACTAGAGATATCACAAGAATCTTCTCAAAGATCAAAAAGAATGTCATACTCTTTATTTTTATTTCCTAAACCATAAATATTGACAACATACCAATGCCAATAATAAAATTGGTGAAACACAAATTCTAGAAATCATCAATGGAAATCTAAAAATCACAAAAATGCGGAGGCCTATCACAAAACGGGAGCATGAAAGCTCACAAACACGTGTATCACAAACGGGACGCTATCCCATGGTCGCTAACCATAGAGCCGGTCCAACGACGTTGTACAATATCGGTACGCCCGAGGAACCTGAAACTCGAATAGATCGGAACATCAACGTAGTACATCAGTACGCCCGATGATCCCGATAAGCTGGTACAACAACGTAGTACAAAGGTACGTCCGATGGACGGAACTCCATAAAAGAACATGGGTCGCTAGTCCACAAAAATGAGTAGAAACTCCAAAGAATACACAGGTCATTAGCCTATAAAAGAAATGAGACGAAACTCAATAAAACGAGGTACCATCCCCTACGTGGACAAAGAAACATAGCAAACAGCTAGTCTAAATCATATAAAATGATCATCAAGAAGTGTCAATTACACTAAGCTAGTAAATTTATGAGCTTAGCTTCATGTCCCATAACCACTAGCTTAACTTAAATATTTACGAACAAATTGTAGATCTCCACTAGAAAATTTTCACAAGAGATTCAGTCGAACAAGTCCAAGAATTAACCGACGAAGTAAACGCAAGCGTTTCATACCACTTGTTTTACTAAGCCGTTTAATTAGATTTCTCATACGAGTGAGGTAAAGTTTTGTATATGCAAGTGGATTGGAAAACGGTTCAAGAAACGAGTTTTTTAATAAAATAGTGTTGAAATCATTTTGATGAAAGAGTTTTGATATTTACTACTAGTATTGAAACCTTTATATTTTAAAGTGACAAATCAATGAAATGATTGTAGAAACAATCAATCGCCAAAATTCACATTCAAAGGCGTGAATCAAATCCAAATAAATCGATTCCAAATCCATCAAAATGGATATCCCCAAAAATCCCAAAATAGAAGTCATCAAAGTCGAATAAATGATGACAACAACTCAGATAATCACAAATCGATAATAGTTGGATTCATGAGCAAAATAGGCAAATTAAAATGAAGCAAGTAGGTCAGTCGACTGGCCCAGATGGTCAGTTGACTGGCACAGAACCTGGAAACTCTCTGGTTTCCAGGTCAGTCGACTAGCACATCAGGTCAGTCGACTGATACGGGGACAAAAAGTTTTCTGCCCCCTGGTTCAGTCGACTGACCTACTGTGTCAGTCGACTGAACCTGCTTCCAAAGCAGAATCAGCCAAGCCCCCTTATGGGGCAAAACCTAAAACACGAACTGAAGCGAATGAATGAGCAATAACGACTAGGGATTTACGCCTAGCGACAACCCAGACTAGTATGGCCCTCCGAAGCACCTCACTAACGTGTTCAAACATACATATAAGGATTTTCACAAAAATTAGACTTAAAAACCAAAAATTGGAATATTCACCAATTCAATCCAAATCAAAAGCAAATACACATGAAGAAGTATTAGGAATTCATACCTAACAATCAAAGATGGTTATAGACATAGATGTGAGTAAAAATCTCACCTTTTCACAAAAACAAGGAAGAAGAAGCTTGAAAGCAAAGGAAGAATCAACCACACTTCAAAACAACCCAAATGAGCTTGAATCTAAGCTCAAAAGAAGAACATTCCCAAAGTTAGGTTTAGGAATTCTGAAATTGAAAGGAGAATGGGTTGGAGAAGAAGAAGATATGCTTACCAATAGCTTCTCTTTGGATTTGGAGTTAGATGTTGGATTGCTAATGGAACTAGGGTTTTGGATTTTTAATTTCCCATTCCACTCTCCATTTTCATTGAAGCTTGAATGTTAAGGAAATAAGAATGAAGTGAAGAGGAGAAGGGGTGAAGCTTGGGTCTAATGGGCTGAAACCAAACCAAAGCCCCAAGTAAAAAAGTAGCAAAATTCCACTAACTCCAAACATATCAACGTTTATACTCAAAAAGGTCGCAAACATCATTTTGAACTCAATGGAGGTGGTCTCGAGTCCAAATTCGACCGTTTGCAAAAAGTAGCATTTCGGACTATAATCCGACTAACGATGGAATATTTAAATAAAATATTTAATTATTCAATCATAAAATATGCGGGTTGTTACACCAAGTCTCCATTTAAGAATGCATTATGCACATCCAATTGTCTTATCTCCCAATTCTTATGTAGAGCTAAAGTTATTATGATTCTGATAGTTGCTGGTTTAATTACTGGGTAAAAGGTCTCATTGAAATCATAACCATACTATTGAGTATAGCCCTTTGCCACAAGTCTTGCTTTGTACTTGATTACTTTGCCATCTGGATCTCTTTTGATTTTATAATTCCACTTGCTTCCAACTATGTTTTTGTGTTTCAGTGGGTCTACTAAGGTCCATGTCTTGTTTTTAATCAGTGCATTGTATTCTTCATCCATGGCTATTCTCCATCTTTTTTCTTTAATAGTTGATTCATATGATGTTGGCTCAACTTCATTGATTTGAGTATTGAATACTTTGGGTTTAAAAATACCACTTTTGGATCTAGTAGTCATGGGGTGTTGACTAATGGTTGGTTGTGGCATTTGATGTTCAGCAATGTAGTGATCAGTATCTTCATTTGTTGTGTTTTCATTGATTTGATCTTCCTGCATATCTACTTACTGTTGTTCATTATACCGTGAGCTGTCCACTGCACCTTGCTCTGAATCATCTATATGAGCACCTTTTGTTGACTTATAATTTACTTTATTTTCATTGCTGATCTAATTAGACAGATCTGGTATATGACTTGTTCCTACATTGTTGAAGTCCATTTCTTGTTTGTGTTTTTCCTTCTCTGCAAAAGGAAAAACATTTTCAATAAACACTACATGTCTTGATATATAGAATCTGCCTTGACTGTCTAAGCACTTGTAGCTTTTTTGGTTATCTTGATATCCTAGAAAAGTACATTTACTAGACCTCAGACTCAATTTATGTCTGTTGTATGGTCTGAGGCAAGGAAAACACAGTCACCCAAAAATTTTCAAATGCTCATAATCTGGTTTAACACCAAAGAGTTTTTCAAAAGGACAAATATTGTTTAAAACCTTTATTGGCATTCTATTAATGAGCTATACTGCTGTGGCAAATGCCTCTCTCTAGTATTTCATGGGGAGACATGCTTGTGACATAAGTGTTAAACTAGTTTCTACTATGTGTCCGTGTTTTCTTTCCACCAAACCATTTTGTTCAGAAGTGTGTGGGCATGTCATTCTATGTATAATGTCTTTCATGGCAAAGAAGTCCTTAAGGGGTTTAAATTCACCCCCACCATCTGTTTGTGTCACTTTCACATTGCTATTTAACCGCTTTTCAATGCAAGTGATGAAATGTTTCATAGCATTGCATGTTTCCTATTTTGCCTTTAAAAAATATATCCATGTATATCTACTATGAGCATCAACAAGTGATAGGTAATACCTGTCTCCTTGAGTTGAATTATGTGGAGATGGCCCCCACAAGTCAGCTGCTACTAGCTCAAGAGGCCTTTCATATATAGTTTCAGAATGTTGAAAAGGTAATTTATGACTCTTTCCAATCTGACAGTGTGAACATATACTGGAAGTACATAATTTTGGAAAAGGAATTTTATTATCATTCAGTACTTGTTTAACTACATCAAAACTTGGGTGCCCTAGCTTACAATGCCATACATCAAGAATATTATTCTCTTTATTACCATCAGCACTAACATTATTACACTATACTGCATTGTTACAAAAGGATCCTTTTTTCATATTGCTGAACTTGTTTAAACCATGATCCGGTTTACCCTGTAATAGTATATTTTTATCTAGCATATCCCTAACAAGACAAGAATTAGGGTGAAACTCAAAATATACATTGTTTTCTTTAGCAAATTGTGAGACACTGATTAAATTCTTTTTGATACTTAGTACTCTCAATAAGTTATTAAGATAGAGCAGCGTTGTACCTTCTATAATGCCTGTTCCCACATGAGATATATTTATTGTTTCACCATTTCCCATTGCAACAGAATGTTTACCTGTGTAGCTTTTATTTCCCAAGTTTAGATTTTGCAGATTGTTAGTCATATGATTAGTGGCCCCTGAATCTGGAAACCATTCTTCTATATTAACATCTTCAGATCCCGTTGCATCATTAGTTGAGTTGACTGCACTATTTCTGGACTGATTACTGATTTGTCCCATGTTGGCTATTGGTCCTCTGTTTGCTTGACCTTGCTGTGTGGTGTTGTAATCTTCCTTGAATTTGAAGTAACACTTATTTTCCATATGGCCAAATTTCTCACAGATTTGACATTTGACCCTATGATTGTTTGAGTATCTTCCTCTGCCTCTTCCTCTTTGACTGTTGTTTCCTCTTAAATTTTGATTTTCTTATTTTTTTTGACTTTGTTTCTGATTTCTGTTCTTTATGGAGGAGGCATAGTTGGCTGAATAATCTTCTTGCATGAGTTTTCTTTGTTCAACTCTGCCTTCATGAGCAAGAAGTGCTGAGTGAACATACTCTAAATCTGGCAGTGTTTGCTGGGTAGCAAGAAAGGTCACTAAGGATTCATATTCTTGATCTAGACCATTTGTAATGATGAGAGTCTGCACACTGTTGGATATTTTATGACCAACAGATTTCAATTTGTCACAAAGATTCTTGATTCTGGCAAGATACTCTCTCATACTTGTATCATTCTTTCTTGCATTTTGTAGCTCTCTTCTATAATGCATAATTCTAGCTGCTGACTGTGAACTAAAATTTCTTTCAATGGTTGGCCATATTTCATATGAAGTGTAACATCCAACAAGTTGTGACACAAGACTTTGACTAATCGAAGATAAAAGCCAAGATGCAAGCAGATTATCTTGCTTTTGATATTGAATATAATCTAGGTTGTTAACTAATTTCCCTGTATCATTAGTGATGTTAATTGGTGGAATTACCTTGGTTCCCTTGACATAATCTTGCTCTCAATGCAATTTCTACCTGATATTTCCATGTTATATAGTTGTCTTCATCTAATGGTGTGTTGATTGCTTGATTTTTAGGTCTGAACAAGATTGGGTCAGTGCTCTGGTCATTTCTGGACCTGTTTCCTGTGTTAACAGAGGTGGCATCACCATCTTGATTTTCCATGGTGGGTCAAGAACCCTGATGTCTGGAAATCAAAATCTTGATTAAGGATGCAATACTTTGGCGAGGCAATGATGATCTTGCAGCCAATAGTGATGAATGCAGTACAATTAGGTGAGGAGATCTTGATCAAGAAGGAAATGCTTTGACAAGGCAGTGATAATTCTGCAGCCAAAGTAGACTGTAGTGATCAAGATCAGTGCAGCCAGATGAGGAGATGATGATTTGAAATCTGATCCCCTTCTAGGATGGCATAGTGGGCGCAAGAACTGGTGAGAAATTGATATTAAGTTGATCGTGAGATTGTATACCCCCCGTGATGATAATGCTCTGAGGGGAGAAGGGTAAAATCACATTTTTCTGATCGGTAATTGCCTTTCAGCTATATTTGCTCCGATACCATAAAATGAAAAATGAATTTATTGATTTCTTTGCATTTCATTACTTACTGATACAATACATCTCTCAGTATTTATATAAACTGAAATGCAAGGCAAGAAAAGTAATTGGGTCAAAAAAAGCCCAGCCCAATAATAAAGAAAGAAATAGATAAAAATACACCAGCCCGATACAATTCCTTAATACTAAAAATCTTGTCAATCTTAATAATAATTCAATTGCAGAGAAAATTCATTTCTTTGGAAAGAAGAAAATGGTTTCGGGTTTGAATAAAACAGATGACATGGAAATCATTAGCGAAGATGAGAAAACAGAGAATACCATATCACAAGCAATATCAAAAAGCACCAAATATAAAGAAATGAACATTAATATAGCCATTGAAACTATATAGCATAATCAAAAAGACAATTCTGTTATAGAGAAAGTTCCCGATGGAAGTTTGTATAGAATTCAAAGACCGTGCCATAGAGTTCAATGGATCATTGTGCACAGTTCATGCTTCATCCCCCAGTAGGAAGAACCTAGTCAATATGGCAAATATCAGCTCATATAAGGCCTCTTCTATCAACTTTGAGTCACTGATAGAGAATGCGGTTCTTTTCTTATCTTCTTCCTCCTCACCTATCAGTAATAAAAGAAAAAAGAATAGAAAGAAGAGCATACATGAAATTATGAACAATGATAATGATGACATTTCAAACCATAAAAGCTTTGAGGAAAAATATATTATTAAAATCCTAGAATGGGAAGAGTTTCTGAAAGTCAAAGGCAAAAGGTCCTATAAGAAAAGAGGGGGACAAACTTTTGAAAACATAAAAGTTAGCACAACATATTTGCATAGCTACCGTGATATCCTTTCAAATATCCTTTATAATAATTATTTAATATGTTAATAATTGCTTGTAACGTTAAGGAACTAAATTCCCTTAAAATAAAATTAGATTTTTAAATTACTTGTGTCTTACAAGCCTAGTATTGTTGGTATATTAGAGCATAAACTTGATGACTACAGTATAGATAATTTTCAAAATAGATGTTTGACCAAGAATGTTATTAGTAATATTTCTATAGGGGGCAATGGTAGAATAATTGTAATATTGGATTCCAATATTAGAGTACTATGTCATCATACTCTTAACTTACAATATATTCATTGTAGTTTAAAAAAGGTAGGTACCTTGATGTAACATTTGTTTATGCATCTAACTTTGAAAAAGACAGAGTTCTGTTATGGAATCATTTGGAGTAGTTAAACCGTAATAATAAAAATTCATGGATTTTAATTGGTGATTTCAAAACAATATTGAATGCTTTTGAAAAAAATGAAGGAATTCCAATTCTTTTTAAGAAACTAGAATTCCCCTATAACTTTATGTTAAAAATTAGACTAATAATGCCCCATATAAAAGGAAATAAGTTAACTTGTAAATCTGGGGACTTTAAAAACATACATTGTAAATTAGACGGAATTATGGTCAATCAAGTTTTTATCAATCTTTTCCCAAACTTCATTGTTGTACTTTACCTCAAGAAACAAGTGATCATACCCCACTACAATTACTTTTATCTCAAAAGAATATAGTTAAGCATAATTTTCCTTTTAGATTTACAAATGGATGGGTTTATGTTAAAGAATATAGACTGGTTGCAAACAATAGTTTTCAAATTCAAATAGAAGGTTCAGTTCAATACAAATTTAGAAACCTTTGCAACAAGCTAAAGAAAATATAAAAAAGTAGAACAAATAAAAACAACAATGAAATTAATTAAATTAGAGAGGAATGGGTGAAGATCAAGTGGTAATGCTGAAATGAGATGTGATGCAGCACAAATTTTCTTTTATACAATTTCTTTTATATAATGTAATGAGTGGTTGTATTCCATTGGCTAATAATTGGTTGCAACTTGTATATATGTGTTGTGCAAGAAAATGTACTCTTGCTATGTAAACCAAGATGGACAAAAAGTTGTGATTGGTTTTCTTTGAATAAACAAAGAACTAAGATCTTCATTGTTCACATCTTTTTCCAATTTTCACCATTCTTTTGTGTTGAAGAATCAACGAACTTTGAAGCCTGATTTACTGGTATCGTGCACGATTAATGGTTCATTAGCGGGTTGTTTCCAATTACCAAAACCTTGTTTCATAAGCTTTCTCTACATCATTTGGTATCAAAGACAAGCCGTTATTCAAAAGATTCCACTAAGATGAGCATGACAAGATCAGAATTTGGAAGATGTTTATGAACAAGATGGCTCAATCCAACTGGAGCAGTGAATCAATATTTGACTCGACTAAGGGATTGGACGCCGTGAGCAAATGATTCAAGATCTGGCTCACAATCAATAAAGCTAGACACCACCTACGCTGGAGAACACATTCGATGTAGAGGAAGAGGATGAAGTTTCGCGATTTTCACATAGCGATGTGAGCCCGGGTGAGAAAAGTAATTCCAGGATTTGAAGGAGGTATGCAAGCTAAAAAATTCTTAGATTAGATAGCAACAATTGAGGAAATCTTAGAGTATAGAGGGGTTCCAAAAGACCTCCTGGTCCAAGTGGTTACAACTAGATTGCGGGGAAAAGCCACAACCATGTGGCAATAGACGAAATTAACACATGAAAGAATGGGAAAATCCAAGGTGGTGACCTGGGAGAAGATGAAGAAGTTGACGAGGGCTACGTTTTTGCCTTTCAACTATCAATCATTGATGTACCAGCATTTATATAATTTGAGGAAAGGGACGCATTTGGTTGTCAACTACACGACCGAATTTTAGTGATTAATAGCTAGAAATGAAATTGCGGAGGTGGAGGATCAGTTGGCGGCAAGGTATGTTCGGGTTCAAATTCAAGATATGGTGAATATGTTTAATTCGACCTTGGTGGCCGAGGCCCATCAAAAAGCCCATGCATGGGGAAAAATGGGTCGACGAATGGGAGGTTTTACAACGATTAGCAATTCGTTTAAGGTTAGTAATATTGGCATCCTAGTTAATAAACCAATTGCTACTAATCCTATAGTTCCTAGAGGTATTGATAATTTGAAATGTTTTAACTACCAAGAAGCACGGCATCAAATATCTAAATGTAAGAAGCCCAAAAAGGGCTATGGTTATGGATGAGCATGGTGTTCTCATGAATGAAGGGAAAGGAGAAGAAAAGGATTCTAAATATTAAGGACACCAAAATTTGATAGCGGTGATGAGGAAAGTGCTTCGGGGGATGAGGGATTTAATCTAATGATGAGGTAAACTTTCTTAACTCCGAAGGTCGTAGGCGAATCAGAGTAGTTGCAGAGTAACATATTCCAATCTACTTGTACGATTTATGATTGACATGGGGAGTTGTGAGAACATCATCTTAGAGAAAGTAGTTCAAAGTTGGGGCTGAAAATTGAAAAACATCTCAGACCATATAAGCTTGCTTGGTTGAGGGAAGAAGGAGGTAACACGCGTACTTGTACCATTTTCTATTGATTCTAAGTATAAAGATGAAATCTGTTATGATGTTGTAAGTATGGATATGTGTCATCTTCTATTAGGGAGATTGTGGCAATATGATAAAGCTACATCATAATGGGCGAACAAACAACTATAGTTTCATGTTCGAGGGAACTAAATTTATTTGGGTTCCTAAAGAAACGTGAGGAAAGAGGATTTGTATCTGACAAGAATAATAAGGCCATAAGTTTGTTGTCGATGGATGAATCTATGGTGAAGGAGGATGTTGGGTCTACTTGTTGGTCGGGTTTGAAAATTAAAGAGATTCCTAAAGCAGTGAAGCCTTTATTACACGAATTTGATCATGTTTTCTCGGGATGATCTGCCTGATGGATTGTCTCCATTGAGAGATATCTAACATCAAGTTGATTTAGAGCCTGGAGCTGTTTTTCCACACAAACTTCATTATAGGATGAGCCTTTGTGATCATAAAGAAATATGGTGACGGTGGAAGATTTATTGACTCAAGGACATGTTCATGAGAGTTTAAGTCCTTGTGCAATGCCAATGTAATTGGTGTAGGAAAAGGATGGTTCGTTGCGGATTTGCACCGACAGCCCAACCGTTAATAAAATCATAGTAAGGTATTAGTTTCCTATTCCACGTATTGATGGTCTACTTGATCAAATTAGTGGTGTTGTTATTTTTATGAAAATCAATTTGAAGAGTAGGTATCATCAGATTTGGATTAGGCCTTGAGATGAATGGAAGATTGCCTTTAAAATTAGGGAGGGGTTGTATGAATGACTTATTGTCCTTTTAGGTTATCTAATCTCCTAGTACCTTTACGAGGGTGATGAATCAAAATTTTAGGCCTTCTATTAGGAAATTTATAGTTGTCTACTTTGATGATATTTTGATTTATTGTGCTAATTCTGATGAGCATATTCTACATTTGCATGAAGTTTTGAGTGTTCTTCATACATAGTAGTTTTATGTAGCCACAAAAGTGTATTTTCATGTCTCTGAAGGCGTTGTTCTTGGGTTATGTGTTTCTAGAGATGGTTTACAAGTTGAGAAGAACAAGGTTAAGACAATTAAAAATTGGCCTCGTCCAAAGCTCATTACAAAGATTCTGAGTTTTCATGGGTTGCCTTCTTTTTATAGGAAATTTTAATAGAATCATGGCTTCGGTGACATATTGCATGAAAGGGGCAAAATTGATGTGGACTGAAGAGGCCAAACAAGCTTATTAAAAATCGTCTTGCTTTAGCGCCTATTTTGTTACTTCTAGATTTTCATCAACCTTTTGAGCTGCGCACTGATGCTTCAAAAGTTGGTATTGGTGGGGTTCCGAGTCAGAATGGGCGGCCTATTGCTTATTTCAGTGATAATTATCTAGGGTGAAATTGAGGTATAATACTTATGATGTGGAGTTTTATGTTGTGGCACAAGCGGTTAAACATTGGAGACGTTATCTTTTCACAAAGGCTTTGTCTTGTATACGAATCAAGAGGCTTTGAAACATCTTCAGGGGCAAGGTAAAGTTGCTGCTAGACAAGCTTCTTGGATTGCTTACTTGCAGCGGTTCATGTTTATGGTGAAGCATAAAGATGGAGCTACTAATAGCATGGCTGATGCATTGAGTCGAAGGAGTAATCTATTAACAACGATAAGAGTTAAAGTCTTCAGATTTGATTCATTTTCCAAGTTGCTAGCTTTGGACCTATATTTTTCAAAGATTTGGACAAATTGCAAGCGTGTGAGAAATCAGATTTTGTGTTGATGGAAGGTTTTTCTATTTAAAGGAAATCAGTTGTGTATTTTTAATTGTAGTCTCCGGTTGAAAATTATTAGGGAGCTTCATAGTGAAGGACATGTGGGGCGAGATCATACATTATAGTTAGTTCAAGGTTCTTATTTTGCCCTACGATTCGCAAGGAGGTAGAAAAGTTTGTGCAAAGATGTCGGATTTTTCAAGTTTCTAAAGTAATAGCTACAGATGTTGGTTATATATGTCTTTACCAGTTCCTTTGTAGGCCCTGGGTGGATGTGAGAATGGATTTTGTTTTGGGTTTACCATGAACTCAATAAGGCAATGTTCTATCTATGTGGGTTGTTGATCGGTTTTCTAAAATGGTTCAATTTATTGCTTGCAAGAAGACCACAAATGCAGTAAATATGGCCCATTTTTACTTTCGAGAAGTATACCGTCTTCATAGTTTACCTAGTTCTATTGTTTTTGATCGAGATACTCGATTTCTGAGTCAATTCTAGCTTAGTTTATGGAAGTTTATGGGTACAGAGTTAAAATTTAGTAGTGCATATCATCCGCAAACCGATGGGCAAACCGAAGTTGGGAATATATTATTGGGTAATTTTCTAAAGAGCTTGTAGGTGACAATTTAAAGAGCTGGGATTCGAAATTATGTCAAGACGAGTTTGCACGATCTCACACTGTCAAATGCGTTAATGGATTTTGTCCTTTTGAAATCATATATTCGATAGTTCCTAGGGGACACCTCGACTTAATTCCTTTTCCTAATCGAGGAAAAAATGGGAAGGCGACTGACTTTATTTCAGATTTATAAGAGATTCATAGCACTGTTTAAGATCGTTTGGTTAAGGAAAAGTTGAGGTATAAGCAAGTAGGGGATAAGAAATGTAGACGTGTTGAGTTTGAGAAGGGATATTTTGTGTGGGCTGTTCTATCTATCTGTTATTTATTGGCGAATATAATAAATTGGCTACAAAGAATATTTTGTGTGGAGCTCAGGAGGCGAGCTGGACGGTAGGAACGTATGGAGTGTATTCCACTGTGATATATTGTTATTTATCTGGGACAAGTTATTTTAACTGTCCAGTGATGGTGAACGTTGTAACTCTGATGTATTAATGTAAATTAACCGATATAGTTTTCCTTTATATAACTGCTATTTTATTTGATATTATATTTTGATCCACCGTGAATGTGAGAATCTGTGTTTTAGTGTTCTGTTTCTTCTTCTTCTATCTCTTTTCTTTTTTTCCTAACTATCTGGAATTTTCGGGATCGAAAATTCCAGGTCGTTACTTATATTCAATACAATTGATTGCAAATAGGATCTCCTTTGAATGGTAAACCATTTTAAAAAGAAAGTGGATGTACAAAAGTGGATGTAATGTAGGCACAATTGGGATAAAGAGAGTGAATGATCACTTCTGCTTCATGAAAAGACATCAGAAACGATAATTGTATAAAATACTAAAAGATAATGAATCAGAAATATGATTTCTATTTCAATTGTGCTATAATATATAAAATTGTTTTCTATAAAGATTATTACTACGAGTTTAAGATATTTGATCAGAAACTCTCAATTATAAACTGGTTAGTAAAAGAAATAAATAAAATATAATCAGTTGTTGAATGAGGCTTCATATGCTATTATAGAATGGAGGAAATAATGGGAGACATATAATACTTATTAGTGGATGCATGAAGATATGAAAAATTGTTTTCGTAAATATACCAAATATTGTTTGTGAAATAATATTTGTTTTCACCATTGATTGAAAATGAATGTAATTTCATTTTGGTAATGAATATTTAGAATATTCATTATGAAATAAATATATCGATAACAGTATTTTTGCATTTTCTACATAGCATAGAGGTATATAAATTTTTGTTAATTACTTTTGGACTTATGGAATAAGCCATATCTTTAAGAAATAACTCTTTAATTATATGATTATGAAATATTTGGTACTAGTTAATTATAGCTCAAATGATTAATGGCAAAGTATACATTAAGTAAGAGTGACATAAGAGTGGTAAACTCTTCGGATTGATACTTATAAATTATGCAATCATAATCCTAATGGTATCAAAACGGTTCTACATACTTCGTTAAACTCACAGATGACGTATCACAAACCTAACGTGTGTATTTGATACACCTATAGTATGTTTGTGGTAACTCCACAGAATATAAATTGGAAGTAAGCAACATAATGTGCAAAAGAAAAGAAAATAATTTGATTTAATCAATTTGTTAAGTATACTGGATAGGAGTGCTAAATGTATCTAAAATAAATAAGATTATGTATCAAAAGTTTCTCCTCCTTATGATACATATTAATGCAATGATAAGGAGTAACCATACTTTGTTGGACAAAGAACGATTGATATAAGGGCAATTGAGTTAACCTCTTTCTATAATGTCATGTACTTATGACTAGTCACAAGGCTAAAATTAATTTCATCTAAAGCGTAGTTTATGAGATCATACAAGATGAGTTTATAAGAACCCCCTACATATCCTAGTTCAAGGATTTGACAGGTTGTGTGAGTCAAGAGAATGCACATAATACTTATACATGAGGGATCTTGTGTGGACCACCCTAGAGCAGTTTGAGACCAATCAATATTGATTGACCAATTTATTTTATGAACATAGGTTTCTTAAACTAAAAAAAATCAGTTTTCTATAAATATAAAAGTTCATAAAATATTTATGAAAACATATTTTATTGTACCGAGAAACAAATTGTTGTTTTAAGACACACCAACTTCATAACGAAGGACATGCTATTATAAGTTATTGGTTGTGAAATGGAGTTGGATTTAATCCAAAAATAAAACTAATAACAAAGGATGGAATGAAATTCGCCGAACCAAATAGACATGACACATTGGAATGTCTAACAATAAATCTTGCACATTAAAGAGATGTTATGAATTTTATTAATGTTGAGAAAAGAAACATCCTTGGTTTTAAATAAGTCATTACGAGTATTGACTCTACCGTATGGCACAATGCGTAAATTCAAAATGGAATCCAAGTACATTTTCTAAATATGGTTTTGATATTGGTACCCAAAAGGATATGATCCATCATCCATAAAATTATATTCAAGAAGAAGATCAATGTATTAGAATATAAGCCACGCTGATAAGAATAACATCGTAAATTTCAATTATTGAAACTAATGTTAAAAATTTATCATTTAACATGCTTTGGTTAATTTGGATTTTACTCACAAAATTTATCGCTCGGCAAGACTTTGAGTTTGGTACATATATATTAAATAGAAAGTTAAAATAATGATTTAAAAATAAGTTGTTTGCAAATAACAACAAAAATATCTCAAAGTTAGTAGGAGCCATGATTGAATTTATGAGTATTGGATATGATCCATGAGATGATAGGAAAGTATTATTCAATAAGCATAATAATTAAGCAATTACTTTGATAGAGGAATCAAATAGTTTGAACTTCCATAAAAATGTAGAGAAATCATGTATCTATAAGAAAGAATGTTTTAACTTATATTGAACATTTATGCCTTAAATTAGGTCTTTACTCTAAATTTGTTGATTTGGTTTAAAAGAGAACTACTCAAATCAACCTTTGTATATTAATGTTGCTAAAGTGGGTGTTTAAAAGCCTTGATTTTGCGGGTGTAATGAAAAATAGCGGGGCTTAAAGTGGATTTATTATTTAATAGGGCTAAATTGATATAAATTAGCGGTTGAAAAGCGCTACGCACTATAGCGGGGAATTTTCGAAGCTTTAACCAGACTTTAACTGCATAGATCTCAAATTTTTTCTTAATTGAAACTAAATTCATTAATGTTAGTTTTATATTTCAAAACATTTATAATTGTTTAATATGATTTTATATACATACATATATATATATATATATATATATATTCACATACAATTATGCATCTTTTATTATGTACATATTAATTTTTAATTCAACACTTTGGACAACAAAGGAATGTGTAAAGGGAAAATGGATCCATTGCGGTGTAAATCTCAACACCCTATGTATGATCAAATTAATCATGTACACTTCTTATCTGTAGTACGTCACTTCACACAAGCCAGTGTATATGACGCATTCGTAAATAAAAAATATGTATGTGTATATGTATTTATATTTCTTTAAATCATAATGAAATGAAGATATTATTTATAGTCTTTTAGACCAGATCTAAATTTTATTTAGGCTTCATAGAACTCAAATAAAAGCAAAATAGAATTTTGTTTGAAATTCATCCATTTAACCCACTTCTAATTGGCCCAAATCCTTCAATGATACGAGAGCCTAACGGTCTATGTGGTCCAAATTACCAATATTAGGGCTAGCTGATTAAAGCACATCTATTTAGTAGGGCGTTTAGATAAATAACGCCTAAGGTTGGATTTGGGTGACAAGTACTTTATACAATCTGACTATTAGTCGACCCGAAGGATGAAATAAGCCCAGACATTATCCATAATATAAAGGCCTAAATTGATTTTGATCCTTGGGCTAATTTTCAAATTTTGTTTGAAAATTTAAATTTACACTTTAAAAAGTTAAAACACAAAAGAGAAATTTTATTAAAGTTAAATTTTTTATTAAAAATTTTCAAAGTTATATTATAAAATTAGATAAACTAATTTTAAAAATTTTAAATTAAATTAATATGTTTAATTAAATTAAATTAAATAATTGATTATAAGTTAATTGATTAAAACATATATTGTTTTATTTTTATAACTATAATTTTTATACTTATTTATTTATCTTATAATTGTTTATGATAAGTTAAATTAAAATTTCAAATTATTAAAAAAAATTGATTAAAATTTTTGAATAAATAAAATTTATTAAATAAAGTCAGTTGAAAGTTAATTAATTAAAATGTATATATTTGTAAGTACACGTAAACTGACTATATATGTTTTAGTTGATTAGTTATCTTAAATAATTTAAGATAAGCAATATAAAATAAAATAAATATAGTTTAATTAATAGGAAATAATATTAATTAAATAATATTCAATTAATAAGATATATGTATATTAGGTAAATTAAATTGTAAAAGTTATAAATAAGTTAATACTTATATAACTATATATGTATAAAATTAAATGGAACTGGAAAGAAATCCAATTTAGATTTAAGGAACAAGTACGTGGGTGTTGTAAATATACGGTGACTTTCAATGTATTCGACAGTTGCATTATGATGGTGTTTCAAAAGAAAAACATTCTTTCTATACTGATATTACTCATTGTGTATATATATTAAAGATTATGAGTCTTTAATATATCGGTTGTCTTCTATCATTTATATATTAATAGAATACCTACATACTCTTTAGTTGTTGATCTTCCTCAAGTTAGAGATGTTATCTGTAGTACTATTGATATATTGACTAGACAGGGTAAGATAAATACATGTATTTTTTAATCTTCCTCAAGGTACGAGCATTATACTTAGTCGTCATGAAATAGTGGGTGCGAGTGAATAATCTCTCTAGACTAGTAGATCTTCCTAAAGGCCAAGATGAGATTAATTCAAAACCACAGATTAGGAGTTGTATATGATACAATCGATAAAATGTTATCCATCGGTTGTGGGCCTAATATTTATTAACCTTCTTCAAGGCCAGAATCCCAAGGCAAGTGAGTCCTAACATATACTAGAAAAATCAAAAGATTTCTATGTTTTTCTTAGAGTTTTGAAAAAAATAAAAATCTAGTGGGAGCCTTTAGAAAAATGAAATTGTAACATTTAACATTTCTAATATTGTAAGAACATTTTCTATGCAAGTTAAAATAATCTACTTCGATAAAATTTTGCAACTAGTATAATTAATAATGTATTTATCAGTTAAACTATGCAATTAAACCGAACTAAGATTGATATAGAAATATAAATGATACTTACCAATAAATCTTTTGTCAATTTTCACTTCAAAACCCATGCAAGAACTAATTTGTACAACCACTAAAGAATTCGCGCATTTCGGTCGCTTAACTATTTATTTGTAGAAGATTATGCATCATCGTCTATAAGTGCCAAACTCTAATGGCAATACAAGAATATGGATATTTGATCCATATTCAATAACATATAAGTGTTATATTGTAAATGGTCATGGGTTTTAATGTATGACATTGGAAATAAGCAAGTGAACCATAATGCGAAATCGTATATTCAACGCGGTTGATTGCAAATAGGATCTCCTTTGAATCGCCAACCATTTTATAAAGGAAAGTGAATGTACAAAAGTGGATGTAGCGTATGCAAAAATGGAATAAAGAAAGGGAATGGTCACTTCTGATTCATGGAGAGACATCAGAAACGAGAATCATACTAAAGATACTTAATATGGAATCAGAAATATGATTTCTATTTCAATTGTGTTATAATTTAGAAAACTATTTTCAAAAGACTTTTACTACGAGCTTAAGATATTTGATCGAAAAATCTCGACTGTAAGCTGGTTACTGTAAAAGAAATAAATAGCATATAATAAGTAGATGAATGAGGCTTCGTATACTATTATAGTAATGACAGAAATATCAGGAGTCATATAATACTTATTAGTGGATACATCAACATACAGGAAATTGTTTTCATAAATATACCAAATATTATTTGTGAAATAATAATAGTTTTATTTTGGTATGAATATATTGAATATTCATCATGAAATAAATCTACTAGAATAATAGTATTTCTTGCACTAGCTGCATAATACGACGTATGTAAATTTTAATAGTTATTTTTAGAATTATATACTCATCCGTATCTTTAAGAAATAATACTTTAATCAATAGATTATAATCATATGGTACAAGTTAATTGTATGTCAAACGATTAAGGGCAAAGTATCCATTCATGAGAAGCGACGTAAGAGTTAGCGAACTCTTCTGATTCGTACATATAAATGTATACAATCGTAAGTCTAATGATATCGAAATTGTTCAACATACTTCGTTAAATTCACCAATGAATTATCACAAATAGAACATGTGTATTTGATGCACCTATAGTATGTCTATGGTAAGTCCATAGAATATGAAATGGAAATAAACAACATAATATGGAAAAAGAAAATAAAAGAATTTGATTTAATCAAATTGTTGAGTACATTGGAATGGTGTTCTAAATGTATTCAAAACGAATAAGATTCTATCTCAAAAGTCTCTCCTCCTTATAATACATACTGATGCATTGATATGGAGTTTATACTTTATTGGATAAAGAATGATTTGATAACGAGTGAAATTGAGTTAACCACTTTTCGTAATATCGTTTACTTAAGATTAATTGTATAAGGCTAAAATTAATTTCATCTAAAGCGTAGTTTACGAGACCATACAAGTTAAGTTTATAAGAAACACTTACATCTCCTAGTTCAAGGAGTTGACAGGTTGTGTGAGTCAAGAGATTGTATGTTATATTTTTCATGAGGGATCTGGTGTGGACCATCTTAGAAGAGTTTTGGACCGATCAATATTAATTGACTAATTTATGTTATGAACATAAGTATCTTAAACTAAAAACAAAATTAGTTCTATAAATATAGAAATTCATAAAATGTTTATGAATACATATTCCATTGCACTGAGAAACAAATTTTGGTTTCAAGAAATGCCAGCTTCATAACGAACGAATTTCTTTTAGAAATTATTGGCTGTAAAATGGATTCGGATATGATCCAAAGATAAAAACTAATAATAAAGGATGGAATCAAATTCACCGAACCAAATAGACATAACACATTAGAGTGTCTAATAATAAATCTTGCATATCAAAGAGAAATTTTGAATTTGATTAATGTTGAGAAAAGAAACATTCGTGGTTTTAAATAAGTCATTAAGAGTATTGACTCTACTATGTAGCATGATGCCCAAATCCGAAATGGATTCCAAGTACATTATCAAAACGTGGTTTTGATATTGGTATCTGAAAGGATACGATCCATTGTTTGTAAAAGTGTATTCAGGAAGAAGATTAATGTATTGGAATATACGCCAGATTGATTAAGAATAACATCGTAAATTTCAATTGTTGAAACTAAGATAACAGATTTATCATTCAACGTGCTTTGGTTGATTTTGATTTTATTTACAAAATTTATCGTTCAGTATGACTTTGAGTTTTGGTACATATATATTGAAATAGAAATTTAAAATAATAATTTAAAAATAGGTTGTTTACACATAACTAAAAAATGTCTCAAAGTCAGTGATAGCTAGTTAAGGGAAAAGTAGAGCTATCAAATTGTCTCCAAAGCTGTCGCATGATGACTAGTTATGCCGTTGAAGGTTGATGTTCCTAAGCCATCGCATGTTGATTGGACAAGCTATAGAGGTTTGATGCTTTTATGCTATCACATGTTAATTGGATGAGCTATTGAAGGTTGGTGTTTCTAAGCTATTGCATATTGATTGGATGAGCTATTGAAGGTTGATGTTTCTGAGCTACCGCATGTTGATTGGATGAGCTATCGAAAGTTGACATTTCTAAGTTATCACATATTGAATAATTCACATAAAATTAGCATCCAACTAGCCACATAGCATTCTCTAATTAGTTCACTAGTGCCACATCATCATAAAGCAATTAGAAAAAGGCTGTGTCACATGTCATCTCAAATATGTGCCATGTTAGTAGATTATGACCACGACCTCCAACAAGCGACACATGTTATGAATCCAAAAGACAAAATCTTTTATAAATAGGCATGTACCCCTTACTAGAAAGACGATGGATTGAAGTGGTGCTTCTTCATATTTTTCATTTTCTTGAATGTGTGATAAAAAAAATTAAGATTAGGATTTTAATGGCCATTAGTTAGATTGGGATTTTAATGGCCGTTAGTTAAATTGAAATTGAGTTTTTGTAATCAAGGACTTGAATGAATTTCAATTTTCACATTTCCTCTCATGTAAACTCTTAACTTTCATATTTAACTTGTGACTATCATATAGAATAAAAAGACCCGCCTCCTTGATTTTCATATTGAATAAAAAAAACCTGCCTATTTGACTAGAATATTGTATTAAAAGTAATCATATCTTTTGAATTGCGTATTTGATCTTGGACAACGCCTAATTTTTGACCTAATAACTAAAGAATTGTTTATGGAAACAACGAACTCCTTAAGAAGGAGTATGAGGACTTGAACTTCATAAGTAATATCCAGTATAGTATGACAATCCTAAGTTTATGTTCAATCTTAAGTTAGTAACTTTAACATGGAAATGTTATAAATAGTAAGCAGTGACCGATTCAGTCCAATGTTAAGTAAATCATCTTAAGTAAGCATTGCAATAAAAGAAGTATAAATAAAAAAATTTAAAACTGAACTAGGGTGATTCCAAATGTTAAGAAATCATATGACATTGTTATATGATAAAAATGTATGAAATAATTCATAAAAGAATCTGGAACTCAATAATTGTCGAGATATGTACTTTAAAAAATTTCATATGATAAAAGTAGTTTATCAATGTCAGAGTTACTTATTGATCGAGTAAATATTTAAAAAAATAGCATACTCGTTCACTAAGGAACGACTCGGTTGCCTTTTGGGAAAACTTGAAGAAGTTGGAATAAGATTCCATAATTGACCCAAATGAAAGTGGGAGATCAACAAAGCTAGGTGTATGCCCCAGGGGCGATTATGTAATTTGTTAAATACATCGAACTCGATAACCAATCTTGTTCAAAATTAAATGTGTTTTCTTTCTACTAGGCAATTGTTATATTATGGTATAATTAACTATGTAATTAATTCAAAGTATATCGAATAGAAAATCCTTGAATGATATATTATGTGATAGTAATTACAATGTGTTATATCATGAGGAATTTATTATATTTAAAATAACATATTATTCTTAATATTCCTAGTAAATGTGTTTCATGATGGGATATCAATACACCCATTGAGACTAGAGTGTATAATGCTCTTCAAATATTGTGAAATATATTATTCATGTCTACTAGAGGAGCAAAAGGGTTATGGACTAATAGATATTGAATAATAATATAATGGCTCACTTGAGAGTTTTCTGTTAGCTAATATAACTAAGGTCAAACAAAGAATCTCGAAGTGACGATGTTATACAGTTCTCTCGAATTGGGAATGCCAGTGAACTTCAATGTAGACACTCCACTTTGATTATAGTTAATTCATGGCATGGTGTCAACTGAACAGCTATGGTTGGGCCCGAGTTGAATATTCGAAGTGAAATGCATTTCACTAGAGTATTCATCTCCATAGTTATATGAGGTTAGTATCACGGTCAACTCAAAATCAAAGTCTCTGACCATAATAGTACGGTTAATAATAATCGTTAATATTGTACCAAGGATGTTTGGCTTGGACTAATTAAAGTGAAAGTGGATGATGTTGGAATTTTGATCAAAACCAAATTCCAGAAGTCCTAACGTATTATAGTGTTAACGAAGAGAATTGACGTAAATAATCATTACTACCAGGTACCACTTATAATTGGTAAAATTATGCTTTACCAAAAAAGATGTGTAAATGGTAAATTCAACCAAAATGTCACACAAGTAGCCAAGGTGACATGTGACCATTAATATTGAAATTGTTCCATTTTAATTGCAAATCGAATTTGCATCTTAGAGTCACATAATCAAAATTATGAATACTCCGAATAAACCATATGATTTAATTGATTTACGACTATTGTAAATTGATTAAATTATTTAGTATTTATGAAATAATAATTATTAAATTTTATTTGATGTTTGAATACTCTTAGTATTATTAATATGTGTAGATATAAAAAGTTATGCACACGCATATCGATATGCGATATCGGAATAATATTTAAATTTGATTTAAATGGAATAAATACTAAATGGTTTTGGAAATTTTTTAGGCCATTCCTCATGCTATGGCCGACCAAAGGGGGGATAGGATGAGTTTATTATGTCAACATGATAAGTCTAAAGCATAATCAAAGGAAGGTGAATCACCCGACGTATATCTTTAAAGATCTTTTATTGGCTCCTTTATGATATTTGTTCATTCATCCGTTACAGTTCCTCCCCCTTTCCCTTTCCAATCGAATTCAATGTCTTATAGAGCTAAAAAAGATTCAAAACAAAATCAAAAGAAAAGGTGGTTCTTATCTTTTAATTCCTACTAGATTCAAAGATCAATTCAACTGAATCTAGTAGTATCGATTCATCATTCAATATGTGATTTTTGGAACCATGCGAGGATACCACTCTAATTTTTTTTATGTATTTCACTTGTTCGTATACTTGGATTATATATAATTCATCATGTCTTTCAATTATTCATCTTGCAATATGTAAATCAAATCTCCTTTTGGCCATCTCAATTATAAAGCATGTTTATTATGTTGATTTGATTTAGATCCAATTTTGTTTTTTTATCTCCACTCACTATACATTCATTATGATCATACGCTTTAGATTCTCTATCTCCTATGATAATTTTTTTTATTGTTCAATGTACTATTTAGATCTAAATGTTCTTATCATGGATTTACATGTATCTAAGTTTCTAATTCTCTTTTCTTTTCTTTTGAAAATTTTGTCAAGAAAAACTAATTCTGAATGAAAAACTAGTTTAAAATTTTGCATACATAAATGTAAATAAACTATATATGTTAAATTTTCTTTGAAAATTAATTTATTGTGTTATACGTTTGATGTTTTGAATACAATTATTTTGGGTTTTGTTTTTATAAAAATAAAAGTTATTCAATCTAGAATTCATTAGTGGACTTTTGTGTTATATCCCAAACCTTTTGTTTCTTTTATAAATTTGGAGTTTTATGTAAAACTCTATATCTTTTATTTGCTTCTAAATCAAAAGTTGATATAAATTGTTAACTTTATATACAAACATATTTATACATATATTATGAATTACAATGTTTACATATATAAGTTGTTTTTAATCTAAAACATTACCTACAATATTTATATACATGGAAACATATATGTATTTCCTTTATTCAAATTTATAAGATTGATTTTCCATATTAACAAATATTTAATCTAAATTTTTTTATCAATTGAAACAAAATCCATTACTATTAATTTTATATTTCAACACATACAAAATTGTCTCATATGATATGTGTGTGTGTGCACGTGCGTGTGTATTCATATATGGTTATGCATCTTTTTTTATGTGTATATTTTTAATTCAAAACCTTGGACCATAAAGTCATATGTCAGTAGAAAATATGTTAATTGCGACGTAAATCCCAATGCCTACATACAGTCATATTAATTATATATAGTTCTTATCTGTTGCATGTGCACTTCATACAAACAAGTGTATCTAATACATTTTTAAACTAAAAAAAGCATGTGTGTGTGTTTATCTATTTTAACCATGTTAAATAAAAATGAAAGTTTTATTTAAAATATTTTAGATTGGATCTAAATCCATTTAGGCTTCATAGGCTCAAATACGGTTAAAGTAGAAATATTTTTGAAATCTACCCATTTAGTCTACTTCTGACTAGCCAGATTCGTTCACTTACAGTTTGCGCCAAAAATGATCTCAAACATTCAATTGTACGTGAAAGCACCAATTTCCAAAAAAATATCCATTTAGAAAGAAGCATGCAGATCATAGAACAAATAGTAGAAAAAGTAAAGGAATACACGAGTTTTATAGTGGTTCAGCAAACTACGGCCTGAGTCTACTCCAATAATATTTTATTTATAAAGTTTACAGGTACAGTTTTCTTTGTCTTAGAAAATTAATGGTGGGAGAGATAAAAAGTGATGAAGGAGGGCCAGCCAAACAAGTCCTTTGCAATAGGCTAATTCTACTGTATTTATACGGTGAGATGATGGGATATTTTACTAAGATTTTGGCAGAGGGTTCTCCAGGTCCATAGGGACCCACCGTAACGATCGGTGGTCCTGACTCGACGTTTTAGAACGATCAACACAAATTATACCGATCGTTGTTTTTGCCTTTGATTGCCATGTGATCATTTGTGGGGGTTCCACATGCCTCTAGACCTTGCTCCTAAAAAAGGGTATCATTCTGAGTTCTTATTTGCGAGATATGGATAAATCTTCATCGAATATGGAATGTTGGCTGATTTACACCGAGCGTAAGGAACGATCAGTAAGTAACGATCGATGTGTTTTGGTTCTTTTGAGTTTCGACCTCAGATCATTTAGAGGGGTCCCACATGCCTCTTGACCTTGCTCTAAAAATATAGTGACAATCTGAGCTATAGCATGCATGATATGGATCGGTCTTTGTTGAATATGGTATGTTGGAAATTCTATACCGATCATGGGAACGATCGGTCTTTTCCAATTTTTGTAAGTTTGTCCTGCGATGTTCATGTGGGCTCGCTCTTCAATGTATTGATGCCCTAAAAGTTTCAAGTGAGTTGGCCTTGTAGATTATAAGATATCGATCGATCGTAATTGTTATGCGCTATTTCATGGATCGTTCCCGATCGATCTATATAAATCTTCCTTCATCCATAACACGAGCATACGAACTCAGATTGAGTTGAAATTTAAAATGTACCTTTACAGGACTTCCCTTGTCACTTCTATTGATTTCAACTTGATTAAGTACTTAGCCATTTTTTGAATGTTGTCCATCCGAATCCATTCAACTACGTCCACAGTCTCAATTGTAATCGATTCCCAATCCATCCACTTTAGCCAAAACCGTGATATCCTGGCCTGACCAGAAGGCATGATAACATTTCTGCTCCCTCAAAACATGTCTTGTGGTAGGAAGTTTTTTTTAATCGCTATAAATCCAAAATTTGAAGTCCATAATCCATCTATAGCCGTATTATCCAATCTAGAATCCAATCCGTTGCCAATCCAATTCTTTGATCTCTCTGGATCATTAGTGAAATCCATGAAAACTTTGAGTCGATATTCCAAATCCATTCCAAATTCACTAACCTAATCTGCGATCTCTTTAGTTTGTTTTATCTAAACCCATATCCATCTAAGGCCAAATTCATTGTTGTTTGAAGTTGGTATAAGAATCCATGACCTCTACAGGTTGTTAGGAAAACCAGGACCGCCCTCAGTCCATATCCTAACCCATGATCACTCCGGGTCGATCATAAATTCTCTAAGCTCATGCTATACTCCACTCGTTCTTTGGCAAGAAGGGCACAATGATAATTTGGCCAATCCTGTTGCTCTTCGATGAAGCGACCTACTTCTTGCTTTTTTCAGTCCCGTCTCTCTGGTCGGGACATATCATGATATTTGGGGTATTCTTCTCAGGCCTCGATCCCTAGTCAAGGAATTAATCCATGGGGTATCCTTCTTCGGCCTCGATCCCTAGTCGACGACTTAATCCATGGGGTATCCTTGTCTGGCCTCGATCTCCAGTCGAGGACTTAACCCGTGTATGAATCCATCATGTTGCTCTCTAGCGAAGGGACTCACTACTTATGGTTATTGCTCCGTCTCTCTAGTCGGGGTCATAACCGCAACCTGTATTACTTATAAACTAATCCAGATTTAAGAATTCTAAATTCCATTTGCCAAAACATAAATAAGAGTCCGTACAACCAAAAACTAATAAACCAAAATATTATAAAACCAGAGTTCGAAGTAAACAAGAAAAAAAAAATTTCACAAACCCTAAAACTATAGTTCATCATCATTTCAGAGCATGCCTAAGGGCCATCCTCGATCCCGTACATGTGTAAGTGACTTATCCATTTTGCTATGGAGCTTATTGCTTATTCCATGCCATCCTAATCAATTGTTGAAAAGTTGACGATGATGCCTTGATCCAGTGCATTTTCATTCAAGATTGACAGTGGCTGCTCCTTTTCCACTGCCACAGCCCATGTCCTCACATACTGTTGAAACCGATCACTCCTTACATGTTCCTCAACTATATCCATTAAATACCTACAGGCATTTGTATTATGCCCATCCAGCTCATAGAATAGGCCTTGCTTTCCAGACGCCTGCTCATGTTCAGAGGATTCCCTCCTTGTTGGCTTTCGATACTGAAGGCATCCTTGAGTATCCAAATAAATCTTTTCTAGAGATTCAGTCAAACCTACATAAGAAGAGAATTTTGGTTCCCTCCATTGCCTCTTCGACAATTAATGCTGGCATCCATTTTTCGTTTGCCTTTATTATTCCTATTTACATCTCCCGATGATCTTCCACTTTGCATAACATTCACCTCTGGTTTGTTAGCCCGTGCATCTTCCTACTACTGGAACCTTTTTGCTTCATGATAAAACTCCAAGAGATCCATAAGTGGATCTTGCACCAGTGAATCCTTGAATTCCATGCCATCATCTACATATAGCTTCCATCAGAACCATGGATGGATCTGGATGATCTACCAATGCCGCCATAGCATTAAACCGTGTTAGAAAACTCCTCAGGGACCTCCGGTCATTTGTTTTAGTGTTGCTAGACTCATCACATTTTTGGGTATTGAGATGTGAACCCTAAAATGCCTCACAAACCTTTCGATCAATTTCGTCCATGTGCTAATAGAACCGCTTTCCATATATCTGAACCATAGTGCATTTATATCCGTTAAGTACAAGGGGAAGCACCATGCCATGACTTCCTATGATGCCTCAAGTACTTCCATATGTCTCATGTATCTCGTCAGATGAACACCGAGATCCATTTTCCCATTATATGTCTCAAGCATTGGTAATTTTAACTCCGGTGGATTCCTAGCTTGCCTGATATTAGAAGCGAAGGGACTCCTATTTACATCTTTCAGATCCCTATTTACTAATCCTCCTCTCATAGACCGTCTGATCATTTCCGCTAACTTGTCGTTTTCATCCAGCGGTTGTGCTCGATCATTGTCTCCAACCTGCCCCCTGAGTCCATGGGCGAATCTTGAAATCCGCTCTTTTGGACGCGCATCCGCATTCCGATCAACGCCAAACTGCACAACAACGCCCAATTTCCTACCTGGGATCAATCCTACGTTACCCGGGGGCATACCCAAGTATGGATCGATCGGCATCGATCGTTTTGGATCAATCGACACTGATTATTTTGGAACGATCGGCCCTGATCGTTCTTGGTTGGTCAGGGTCGCTATAGGGTGTTCCACTCCATCCTATATCCCGTTAATTCGTGTCCTTGGTCCTAATTCTTGTTTTCCTCAGCTCTTGCTGCTCCAACTTCGTAATCCATAATTCCAACGTTTCCTGCTACTCCATTTCCTCGGTTTTGCGCTTCCGCTTATCCAATCTATCGAAGTACATTCTACATCATCTACTCCTGTCTTTTTGGCATCCTCTCTTGCATAGCATCCATCATTATTCTCATTTCATCTCTGATGATGTAGATAGATGTCTGATTTTCCCCAGCTCCAAAAGAAGCCTCCTAATTTCCTTCATGATGGTTCCTATTCGCTAATGGTCTCCTTGTTGATTTCCTAGCCATTGCATCCTAGACCCAAGTATTTAAGATTCTAAATCCAAGATCCTAACTTTCAAATCCACGGGTGCAAGTTCTTCACAGTGAAAGCACCAAAATGTTTGCGTCAAAAATGGTCACAAACACCCAGTTGTATGTGAAAGCACCAATTTCCAAAAACAATATCAATTTAGAAAGATAAGCATGTAGATCACAAATAAATAGCTGAAAAGGGAAAGGAATACACAAGTTTTACAATGGTTCGGCAAACTCTGACCTACATCTACTCCAATAATCTTTTATTTATACTATAAGATTACAAGTACAGTTGTTTTTGCCTTAGAAATTAATGAAGGAAGAGATAAGAAGAGATGAAGGATGGCTAGCCGAAAAAGTCCCTTCCAATGAGCCAAGTCAACTGTATTTACAGGGTGAGATGACGAGATATTTCGCTAAGGTTTTGACAGAGGGTTCTCCAGCTCCATAGGGACCGACCATAACGATTAGTGGTCCTAACATGAAATTTTGGAACGATCGTTATTTTTACCTTTGATTGCCATGCGATCATTTATGGAGGGCCCACATGCCTCTAGACCTTGATCCTAAAATCTGGCATCATTCTGATTTCTATTTGTTTGCGAGATATGGACCAATCCTCGTCTAATATGGAATGTTGGTTGTTATACACCAATTGTTAGGAATGATCGATAAGTAACGATCGATGTGTTTTGATTCTTTTGATTTTTTACCTAGGATCATTTGTAGGGGGTCCTACATGCTTCTAGACCTTGCTTCAAAAATGTAGCGACAATTTGAGTTGTAGTTTGCGTTATATGGACAGATCTTTGTTGAATATAGCATGTTCGCAATTCTATACCGATCATTGGGAACGATCAACAAAGAACGATCAGTAATTTCCAGTTCTCGTGAGTTTTGTTCTACGATCATTCTTATAGGATCCGCTCTTCAATGTGTCGATGCCCAAAAAGTTTCAAGTGAATTGGCCTTGTAGATTTTGAGATATCGATCGATCATCGTTGTTTAACGTTGTTTTATGGATTGTTCCCGATCGATCTATATAAATTCTACTTTTGTCCATAACTCGAGCATACGAACTCTGTTTGACTTGAAATTTGAAACGTACCCTCATGAGGCCTTCCTTGTTACTTCATATTGATTGCACTTTGATTAGGTATCTAGGTATTTTTTTGATTATTGTCCATCTGAATCCATTCAGCCATCATCCATAGTTTCAATATAATCGATTTCCAATCCATGCATTTTAGCCAAATCTATGATATCATGGCTTGACCAAAAGGCGGGATAACACTTGCTATCATTACCAACATCCGGTCATCATCTCTAATTCATGTTGAACTTTGAAACCATGCCTCCTTTTATTTCCACTGTTAACTTGAATTGAAAAAAGCCCCAACGACAACTTCATGCATTTTGGAGCTGACTTTGAGTTTCCTTGGTTCTGACTCCAAGCTTCCCTCGGTGTCCACTTCGAGTTTTTGTAGCCTCAACTATGAGTTTTTCTTGAGGTTGGCTTCAATTTTCGGAACTAATTTTAAGTTGTAGTGGAGTCGACTTCAGGTTGATATGTCATGGAGGTGAAATGGAAAAAAAGAAAGGGATAGGTAATTTTCATCGAGCTATGGTTGAATATGGATTGATGATTCAATTTTGATGGGACGATTTAAAGAAATGGTCGCATCGAATGTACTTTGGCGTCTAACAAAATCAAGTGTCGACACTTCAAGTCTTATAACATATTCCTGTGATCCTACAAAGGATGCTCCATGTCGCTCCGTACAATCGTTCTATGTACATTCTACAATAATGGGTAAGAACTAATACATGATTCCATAATGTGCCGGAGCTCATTTGCCAGCATGCACGGGCTATCTACAAAAAGTGTTTGCGTATACCGTACAATGGACACATGACACACACTACATAGATTGACACATTGGACTGCCTCAAATAATGTATAGAATTCGGTTGGTCAACACATATCAACATCAGTTGGACTCTGTACATTACCTACATGGGTTTTAATCAAAGTAAAATGTTAAAATAAACCATGCCGGACCACAACCCTTATCAAGTTTTAGTAAATTATGGATCGTAGATGCTCCTAGCGCATATTCTCCTTAGGTGTAGGTCTAACTTTGAAATCACTACTCTAATAATAGGTTCATCTAATGCCCTAACATCCATGTTAATGTCTTCTAGGCCTCAATAGTCTCACTGTTAGCCTGGGAGATCATTGCAAGCTGTTCCTATTACCATTATAGAAGAACCTCACATCGATGTCACTTCTGATGTTGACCTAGAATGCGTAATGATTCTTAATAATCCTCGGTATTCTCTAGCTTCAATTCTAACTACAGTGGATGTCATAATAATCTACGACCGCCATGGAATTCCAATTGATAAAACCATAACATCGGAGCCCTACCAAGGGGAACACAACCCCCCTGAGGGCTATACAGCATGTAACCGCTACATGTGCCTCTCTAAGGTTGTTCTCATGTTCAACCATTTAATCCTCCAATTTATTAAGCCTACCCTTGCCCAGATCCATCCAAAAGGGTATGCCACACTGAGTTGCACATACAAGTCCTTTGTTATGCACTTGGGCAGTATGTACTCTTGAATAAGTTAGATATCTTTACAACTTAAAGAAGTAAAATGATCATCCATCCCTTATTTTCATGGAATATTCCAAGGGCGGTTGAATCTTCATTGGCTTATACAACAAGCTCGGCTATTTCAAGAAAGAGTATTATTTCATTCATTTCCCTATGCGCTTCACTTAAAATGGTTGTTGAGATGTAAGTTTCACTTTCGCTCCTTAGTTCATCGAAGCCTGACCTATTCAATTCGTTGACTCTATTGTTTTCCAAATTCAATAGATATTCGTTGATGATCGACTAATGCTGCTCTGGCATGAACACTTTGAGTCTTGGTGAACATCCCAACCTATGAAACAAGGATGAAACTACTCCAAACTGATTCTCAAATGTGAAACTTTTGCCTACATCTCAATGGCAGACGTTTTAGTATTATACTTCTACACGTACGACAACACAAGCTACACCAGAAGTTAAAATCGATCCCCTACCCCTGTACATTAAAAGGATCACATGTGGTACAAAAATCTTCTGCTGATCAAAGGGAGGATAAAAGTGAAGGTGATGATAACGATGACGATGAGGATGAATATGTGCATAACGATGACAATTCTGATCATGGATACGAGTCCTCCCGGGAGATCGGAGGAGATGAAGGAATCCAACTATTATTCTCAAGCTATTAATTATAACATCTCAACCATTTCTCAAAGCATAACAGACCCTAGTTGGAGAGGCAACTCCTATCCCGCCTACTGAAGATATTATTTGTTCATTTGGAAACCTTGAAAGCATTCTAAACAGCATCTCGTCATGTCATATTGCTAACTTTAGTCCTCCAGATTACTTCCATGATCTAAACCGCGATCGATATGCCCCTAACTTCTATGAGAGAAGTAACTCCACTCCGTCGACTACATGAGCATAGTGTATAGAATTACTGTACACTTTGACACTTCATAGGGCACATATAACCACAACACGTTCATGCTGCATGTGTTGTTTTTGACTTCTAACTCCTAACTCAACTCTGTTTATTTTCAATTATAATTGGATGTTATGATCTTTTTAGTGAACTCTATAGAAATCAACGAATATTTTGGTCGCAAATCATTTGGTTCTTCACGATTGGCATGATTCGTCATGAAAATCGGATGTTGCACAGCTCCAAAGGAAAGAGGGAGTGACAAGACGAGAGGGAGAGTCGATATCGTACAAACCACGATTGGAACTCCAATTACTTCTCTGGGTTAGCTAGGAGATCGTGCTCCCTGCACCACAAACTTTCTTTGCTTCCTAGATCCATGGACTGAATTTCCACTAGCCCAAAGCTTCCTTCCATCATTGGAGCCCACGCTACCTCTATATTAGCATGTTCTCCTTACCAGCTTTAGTTCCTTTCTAAAAATCTAAGCACACCTCTGAACCCACTAGCTCATTAACTTTCGAACCCATCCAATAAAGTTTTGATAAAGAGCACACCTTTATGGCCCCAACACATGCCTCCATAGCTGTCTCGGATTTGATTATAACACTAATCCGATAGAGGTGTAAAAGGCTTTCCTATAATTGTGCTTTACCGAGGTCCATTTCAACTATAATTTGAATAACACTCCACATGATGTGGCCATCATACCATAGTGTACGTTCACAATGCTTTTGAGCAGTAGGACACTTGGAATAGACTTGTCCATGCTCTATCAGATATGCACACTGCTACTAGTTGACTGTCCAACAACATGAGATTAAGAAGAAAGATCATTAATGAATCTACAATTTATATCCAAAAAGTAGATCAACTGAAGAAGGCAGCGGAGGAAGCTGATAAAAAAGACGACGACCTAAAAGTCTTCGAGGCCAAATACAAGCTTTAGATGAGCAGTTTTAAAAGCCTATCACAGAAGTGGCAAGCTAGACAAGGAAAAAACAGTGCTCCAGAGCACTATCGACACTCAGGCCCTTATGATAAAGAATCTTCAAGCCAAAGCGGCTAAAGAGAAAAAGGCAAAAAGATGATGCTCTCCTACTGGTTGAAGAGTGCATGGACAAAGTCCTCGACAGTAGTAGGGAGAAGAAGAACTTAAAGACTTGAGCTATCGAATTCGATAAAAAGGAAGAGGAACTTCATGATACAGTTGAATCCACTTTGGTACACATATACATGAATGTAACGACGACCTCAAGTGGGCTCGATGAGAATCCCCCTAAAGCATTGGCTTTGGCTTGGAAGGGACTCCCTAGAAAAGAGAAAAAGCATGTCGGTGAGGTTGATGAAAAAAAATTAAGGCCGAACCCCTCGATAATGAGGCCTGGATGCCCTTATTAAAGGTCACGCAGAACCAGCCCTCAAAAGCTTCAACTTCTGCCTAAGTGCCAATTTGAGACCTTCTCGAACCCAACTCAAAGGATTTGGTAGTTATCATTATTCCCATCTCATAAGGACCCCAAGTAGATAACATCAATTCGATGATAGATAGTTCTGGATCCCATCGAACCTCCTACACTACCATTTATGTCTGACCCTGTCATACTCACCTTAGATACAAAAACTACAGCGTAGACACAATAATAGCAACATCAGAACTGGCCTCGGCTCATGGGTCATACAACCCCGAGGATCCCAACTATGTACCACGAAATTTGTTCCCAACCTCTCTATTTTGTCTCCTAACTTAAAGGAAGGGAAAACCAATACTTTAGTCCAAACCTCGATGTCTTACCTTGGAGCTATATCATTAGTCTCCTCTGTATTCGAGAAACTTCAAATGACACCTGGGGATGTTTCTAATCTTTTCTTTTCTATCTGTTAACTTACAAGTCATCTTTTTTTAGCCTTTACCAGATGTGATCTTCGCTCAGGCTCTTAACTCCCTACCATTGAGTCCATCATCGTCTATGCACCACCTTTCATTCCGATCTCTTCTACCGAGTCCACTTCGAGGTTTGATGTTGAATAGATTATTGCATTGAATGAAGAAGGAATATATAAGCCTAAATTTTCGATGGGTGATGAGGATATGGTCAGTATGAATTACAAGGATCCTGAAGCCGGGCCCTCTATTGAAGAGAGGCTTATTGATTAGTTCAAGCCGAAGGATGTTAAGAAGGAAACTGGCTTAGAGAACATTCCGCATTCTCTTTCTACAGCCTTACTGGCCCCTCTTACGTAGTTCCAACCTCTACTCTTCTTGTGGCTGACATATTTGTTGATACTCCTAAATATTGTATTGATTCAAAGAGCGATTTCAATTGGGATGAAGGCCCCAAAGATCATCTTGCACCATCGAAAGGTGTTGATGATTCAAAGAGAAAGTCTCCTTCGTCTAAGAAGGAAAGGAAGGACAAGAAGAAAGCAAAGAGGGGAAGCATTGTTAAGGATAGTTCTTTTTTCATTTTTTTCTTACTATGCACATAGGACATTGATGTGTGGTATAGCCCCCGCTTTTATAATTACAAAACAGGAAGTAATAAAGTAGACGTTCTTTCAACTTTGTTTTATTTCATTGCGTTTTTCGTTTTCTTTTCCTATGTACTTCCCTACATATATAATATAAGATCATCTATAATGTAATCTATTATTTGTTATATATTTTCTTATGTATGTAATTTGCACAATGCAATTATTACTGCAATTCTGTACATATAAATGAACTTTTGCAATTGCTCAATATTGTTTTATCACTCAACATGTTTATCATCAGTTAAACATTTTTATATTTCATTGACCAACTTTTTTTTATCTTCGGACGAACGTATCACACGTATCTTTTCACGATAATCAAAGTTGTACGTGCAAACAACACCAGAATTATCATTTTATAACGGTTATAACAGTTGGTAATCAAATTCCCAACGGTTATAATCATTGGTAGCAGGTATATTATAATATTTTTACATATTTTGTAATGGTTATGACTGTTGGAGATTTTGACCGTTGGGAAAATTTTCTTTTCCAACAGTTATAACCGCTGGGAATTTTTCTTTCGAATGGTTTTAACCGTTGGAAATTAAGATTTTAACCTACAACTATTTTCATATTCCCAACTGTTATAATCATTAGGCAATTTTTAATTTCCAACGGTTATAACACTTGGGAATTCCTCGCATACGTTGGTAAATAGCAAAACTACCAACACTTATAAGTGTTGCAAATTTGGTATAGTTGAACCATATCTTATTCTGCATCTAATAGTATTTCATTCAACTATGTCTATACAAATTTATAACAATAGAAAGCATGAAACTAAATTTCAAAACTAACATATCATCAAATTATAAAAAACATCAAACGTACGAAATAATACATATCAAATTCTACAAAGTTCATTGTGGAAACTTCAAATTTCACTGCTATAATATATCTAGAAGCTTATAAACAATGAATACGACACTCTAGCCAAACTACAAAACCAAACTATTCATCCTCTAAGTTCTTCATGTATTCCTTGGAGAGTTTTGAATTCAATATGAACCTCTGTTTTTTCACAAGAGAATTCCCAACTTTAAGCAAAGCCTCAACGGTTTGCTGTAACATGAAATAATCAACCACTAGATCTAAAACATGACAGGTTTTAGATTTAATTTACCACTGCATTAATTAGGCATTTTACATTTGATAAGAAGCAATGGATTGTTATACGGTCGATGAGATAGCATCAGAGTAAAATTGCATTAGAATAATTATACTTTTACAACATCTAGACAAGTCAAGCAGTAGTTTTAGCACTTTAGAGAATCAAAGTGGATAATGTAACTAACTGGATCAAACATAAATTTATACCATTGGAGGAATGGTGCTAATCATGTAATTAACTGTAAATGACATCAATTTGTTGCAGTAAGAGGCTTTTTCGATTGCTCATTAATGTTTCTACTCATGTGGTGTGATCCAAAACTATAAGTTAACAGGGGAAAAGACAACCAAATAATCTTTGACATACCAGGCTACCTGAACCGTATCTTCTAGTTATACCATTAGGCCCAGCTTCATAGACGGGTATATACCAAAATCTAAGGTAAACAAAACATTGAATAATCAGTTGACAGTTTTATGTGACACTTAATGCTTTGAATAATCAGTTGTTAAATTGTTATGTTATTTATCATGCTCACATCCGCATCTTTTGAACAATGTCAACTGTCAGCTGGTTGGTTATATAATCCAATAGTAATGTGTTTACCCTTGTAAAGAACCGTAAATCCGTGCTTCTTGAATAGACACTAATCTCCATTGATTAACTCAAGGTGAACGAAAATACGAACCCTTATGTTTTTTTTTTGAAAGAAGAAAGAAGGAAAGAAAAAAGGAAAGAGGTAGAAGAGAGAAAAGAAAATAGAAAACAGAACAGAAACAGAACAGGACAACAATATCAGAATCTCACAATTCGCAGCGGAACAACATAAAATAGATAAATGAATAATCTTTAAACAAAGAACTATATCAGTTATTACATTACATTACATTACATTACATCATATCATCAGAGTGTACAACAACAAACAAACAGCGGAAAAAAATACTATATACTAATAATACGCCATGCCATCCAGCTTGCCTCCAGCAACTCCAGAATATCCTGATAAACCTTAACTCTTGACTGCCCGTGTGAAAATTGGTGGGCACCCAGAGTTTAGGAAGGAAAACAATAAACTCCGAGTCAGTCATGTGACTGGTGTGAGAACTCAAAACAGTTTATTTTTCTTTAAAATTAAAATAGAGGAATATTTTTAAAGTCAATTCGCAATGCTTTTAAAAATGAGACTACCATAAGGCCTCCCGCACACACACACAATGCAAACGCAGAATCGGAGGAGATTTCTCCTTATGATAGTCAAAGATGCTTGATACGCATTAAAAAGAACATTTGATATTATTACTAGTGCATAGTGTAGAAATTATTTCGAAAATAAAGATATAAATCTTAGCCAGCATAGACATTTCGCACTTATGCCTACTATAGCTACCATGTTCAATAGCGGGTTACCGCCATATTCCATGACAGGTTATACAACTAAAACCGTACAAGTCTCGTATTTGAAGAATGGATTTTCCAACAAATGGTCAGGCCAAGGAACTTCCCATTGCCACATGGAAACGCCTCTGGAAGGACGCCCCGAGAACCACCGTTCTCCGCTAAACAAAGCCGGGAATCCCTTTTCCCAAGGAATATTACAAACCCTCAGATATGCCACTCCCGGTCCTTTGGAACCTTTCATCGAGCGCTCGTCACCATCATCACACAATCATAAAGTGTTTTCAACATGAGTAAGTATCTGGGCTCCATACCATGATACTACCCTTTTCCAGAAGGAATGGCTATACCCTAGGGAAGCGATCCCTGAAAACCTTGCCGCACAATACCTGTTTCGACCATTACCGGTTTGTGAGGCTCGACGAAGTCTCGTCCACAAAAACATACTTTATACAAAACCCATGCTTTGGGTCAACAAATGATCATAGAAATGATCACCAAGATAGACGATCAAACAAATGATCCTATCACAAATAATCAACACAATGATCATTTCACAGCAACACTCAGTATGTCACATTACCAAGATTGGGAGTATATCGCTGATAACTTCAATTATATAACCTCTGAGCTCGTACGTCTCAGAGAAGGGTGTTAAGCTAAGAGAATAAATTCTCCGCCACCAACAGAAATATATTTGAAAGAAATCGGCTTTACATCTCAATTTGTAATGTCAGACACACAATCCATACAAGTCTGTTCCGGGCTCGAACAGAACCGAAGGCACTTACAAAGAAGTCCTTGCAATCCGAATAATCTCTAATCACGTTCGGATTTCCCATCACATATGGAGATCTCAATACCGGGGATCAGCCAGTGCAGAGACAATCAACAAGAAACCCTTACGTTTTCAAAAATATCCGGTCTTCAACACCGATCTTCGAATGCAATTCATAACGACGTATCACATATTCGGAATGGGTTATACGACCCCAAGGTCCTTTTCCGGTTAACCCGAATAGTGAGCGCTTATTTTAAAAAAAAATAAGTGTGGCATCCAATTTCAAACAAATCACAACAAATACCTATTAAAGGTAAATATTGATAGTCGGTTATTGAACTATCAATAGATATGCACAATCATCAGATTCCAAAAAAATTTCCAAATTATATATTTCCCAAAAATATCTTTATAAGATATACATTCTCCATTCTTTAAAAATAAATCAATATTTATTTTTAAACTCATTTTCCAAATTTCATTTATAAATTCCAAATTGAATTTACATTCCAAAATATTTATGAATATACGATTTCCATTCAATTTCTAATATTCATTTTCAATTTATCTTCAAAAAGATAAATTCCAAATATTCACTTAATATTGGAAAAGCATTTCTATACTTATTAAAAATAAGTAATTCACATATCTTTTTATTTTCTATACTTAGAAAATATTTAATATACCCTAATCGAAATTAAGTATATATTTCATTCTTTAAGGAAATCATTCACTTAAACATATTTATTTGGGCCAAAACGAATGTTGCGTAAAACATCGTTACGACAACCCAAAATCACTAGTATAGGGATTCGAAGTTAACATAGATATTTAAATCCCAATACTATACAAAACATTTCCTTTCGGAAATCATTTATTATAACAACAGTGTTATAATATACCATTTCCTTCTATTTCTCGAAAACGTCTATTTCAACAATGAATGTTGAAATCTATGGTTTCGAATCTCAATACATTTTAAAACATCTTTAGATCGTTTTAATTCTTTTTCAAACATCACATCCAAAATAATTTCTTTAACATAATATTCACTATTCAAAAACGTGAATATACTTGTTAATAAATTTCATCACTTCTATTCATTTTATTTTAAAGAATTATTCACTGTCTAAAACATGAATATAACTCCATAAATAAATTACAACAATTCACTTATCAAAATAAGTCGTTGCGGATTTATAAAACAATGTTTATAAATTCTATTTCTATTTATTTTATAACAACTTCCTTTTATAAATTTCCTTTATAAATCTATTCAATTTCATATCTCAATGATATACTAAAATTTCATATTATAAGTTAAATACTTATAATTTATTTGTTTATAAAATCGTTCCTTTAAACTTCATAAATTTATAAATCTTATAACTTATAAGATTCTTTTATTTACCCAAAATCTATTCTTTTAAATAACTTTACAAATTTTATAAACCTACTGTTTATAAAATTCCATTTATAACTTCACCGTTATAATTCTATAATTCCAATTTATGAAATTCATTTACAATTCATTCTAATACTTGTAAAAGCTCGTTTTATAATTCCAATATTTTTAATTTATAAATATCAATTTATAAATCTTTTAATATAAAACAATTTATATTACTATTTTTAAAACGTCTTTAAACTCTTTTATAATTTCATCATTTGATTTATAAAATAATCCAATTTTATAAATCCTATTTTTAAACTTTTTATAATAAATTCAGAAATCCCAGTTTAAACTATTTTATAAAATCACTAATCCCATATTTTCAAAAATCAACTTTTAACTGTATTTCTCAAAAATCATAATTTTTATAATATTAAAATTATAACGTTTATTTATTTAAGATGAATCAATTCCAAAAATATTTTATAAACGTATACTTTCAAAAATTATTTTAGAATCCCTTAAAAATCAAAATCGTATTTTTTTTTAACTTCAAAATTGGATTCGATGATGCAACACATCAATAGTCAATCACGACTTTCCAATATCATATATCATCCATGATAAACAATCAAATATCACAATATATGAAATCAAATAAATATTTGTGAGGAATCCAATTGGATCCCTCCAACCTGTTTCTCTGCATCCACAGACATTAGCACAATACCATTCCACTTCGAGGTGGAATATCACGGTATATGGGATTTTATAAAATATATCCGCTTACTAACGGCGCAATAGGGTCTCATCCGCTATAAAAATGCGGGAAATCAATCAACTGCAATATATACATATGCCAATATATATATATATATATATATATATATATATTGCTATATATAATATATAATACCAATTCCACTTCAAGGTGGAATATCGCGGTATATGTGTGTAATAAATAACCTCCGCTTACTAACGGTGTATAGGGTCTATTCACATCCAATATATATATATATATAACAATCATCATTCAAGCATTCAATCAACACAACTAATAATTTTAAATCTAACTATTTAAAATTTAAATAAATCCTTTTGAGTGAGAAGTTCTCACCTTTGCTTTTATTAGCAATCCATTATCCATCTTGACTCGATTTCTCTTGATTTATACCTAGTATAAATATTTACACAATTTATTAATATTCGAAATAATCGAATAATAAATTTTCGTTTTGATTATTAAATTAATCAATGGTTTTGTTCTAAACCAATTCCTTTAATAATTTTATTCACCTACAATTTAATTTTAAAACTAAATTTTCTCCTTAAATAGATTTAATTAACTTACCCTTAAATTAAATTTATCCAACTAATTATTTCAATCTCAAGTTAATGATTTTTATTTTAAACTAAAAATTAAAGATTCAAACTGATTTTTTTTAATTAAATTTGTTTAACTAAAGATTTAAATTTCTTTTAATAAACTTTCTTAACTAACTATTTATTTAAATTAATTTTCCCTTTGAAAATAATCCTAACTAGAAATTTCCCATTGAACTTAATTTCCTTCTTATAAATTTTAAATCGATCTAATTTTTTTTCTCTCTCTGTTCAGATATATATATCATTTATATAAAATAAATTTAAATTAATCGAAGAAACATTTCACCTCACTGCTTCCACTGACTCGAGCACAGCGCGACGCCATCACCACGCGACATCGTCGCTCGACTTCCCTGCGCTCGTGATCCCCAAACGACGCCACGTCGTTCGCCTCTGCTCGACTTCGAGCTCCATGTTGCCGCACCTTTGCTTCGAGAATTGTTGCTGCCTCGTGCTCGAATCCCTAGCCTCGCGACGCCCAGAACGCCGCCGCACTCGAACTGCATCGCGACCCACTGCCATGACTGCCCACCCTCGAACACGCGCCTCCATGAAATCACGCGCGCGTTACTTCGAGAATCTCAGATCCATCACGCCTCCCCACGTCGCCTCGTGCCGCTCCACCTACGCGCGACATCGGCCATTAATATTTTTTTTTTTTTGTTCTGAGAAGAGAAAAAGGGGGGGGAAAAGGTCGCGATTAATTGAAGAGGACGAAGGCATGAATTTGTTCGTTCGGCCATTGCTATTTCGATTTCGTCTCGTTTGAACTGAGGAATGAGGGAGAGGAATGCGTGGATTTAAAAATCTGAGGGAACATGCTCTCACGATTTCATTCGTGATTTTAGGCACGATACTAGGCGTAGTTTTAGGCATAATTGAAGGGATGTTGTCTGTTATAAAATATTTAAATTTAAATAAAATTTGTTTCAATACAATTTTTAACGCGTTTAGGTGTCGTGTGCTCACATATCAACTCCGAAAAATACGAAATTTGAAATCCGGTAATAATTCAATATTCCGGACCCAATGGAACTGGTTTCGTCGAATTCCGAGACTGCGCCTCGGACGGCTATTTTAAATATCGATTCAAACGATTAAATTTCAAAACTGAACAATTCACTTTCAATTTCAATTCTGAAGCTTCTAAAATCTTCAATATTATCCATATGAATTTTACAAGCCTTTGAAATATTTTTATTCAGCTTAAAATTAAAGATTCAATTTTTTTATTCAACTTTTAATAGATTAAATTCTATAATTTAATCGCCAAATTCATTCTGATAATTTGACATTCAATTCAAACCATCATTCAAATATTTAAAATTAATTAAATATTCTCAAATTAAATTATTCTAAATTCTGGGTCGTTACAATCTTCCCCCCTTAAAAGAATTTCGTCCCGAAATTACAAGTTAAGAAGAATGCCCTTATCCCATCTATTATTTTTCACAATCCAAATAGTTTTATCAACTTACCAACCTAAATCTTTTTACTAGAGATTCACTATCATTTCAACTAGCTTTCCAACTTCAAATATAAGTTTCAAACAACATTGTTTTCCTTACAATTTAAATTTAAATTCAAATTCAAATTTCAAACTTTCAAAATTTCTCAAAATTTTTCTAACACCCTTCGAAAAATTTCGCCAGCGTCTCCTTTGCGCGGCTAGCTCGGTACGACTACAAAATGGCTCCACGGCCCCTCAGAATCAAAAAGAAAAGAGAAAGCCAAGTGGCTAGAGAAGAAAATCATCAAATTTCATACTGAAATTGAAATACGTACCTTTTTGTCGAGCAATTCAATTTTTTACTTTGAAATCAAAATCTCAATTCCTTTATACACCTGTATAACCTGTATAACAGTAGCATCCAAATCCAACATTCAAACCATTTTGCAAATTCTATTACAAAATTTCCAACATATGTTCTTATACACTTTTACTTCATTATTGAAGTTACATATCCATTTCATTCAATTTTTCATTTCAATTCAATTCACAATTTCAATTCCATTCGAATTCAATTCTTAATTCCAAACATTGAATTCTAACGATTAACTTTCATTTAGTAATTCATATTACTATTCTAAATTAGTTTCATTTACTAATTCATTTGAAATTTCAATTTATTTATTTTACTTACTTGAATTTATATACAAATTCAAATTTATCTTCAAATTTAGCTCACGACTAAACTTTAATTTTAACCAATTCAAATTCCAGTTCATTAGTCCATAAATTAATAATTTATCAAGTTAGTTTACTTGAATTCAATCCATCTTATTTCTTATTTAATTCCATATAATAATGATAACAATTTAATATTATCACTTCCTAACAATCATGCAATCATATACTATAATAATTCATAGAAAATCATTTCTTTTCTATCAAAAAATAGTTTTGGGCAAAATTATCTTATTTACTCGATTCAAAAACAATTTTATATTCACTAACAAATACGCGCTCATATCTATTATTACACTCAAATTCATTCTAGAGTACTGCTGACTCTATCTCTAATGAGTAACACCCAACAGAACCATGGTTGTCGCTTAACCATATGCTCTGATACCAAATGTAAAGAACCGTAAATCCGTACTCCTTGAATAGACACTAATCTCCATTGATTAACTCAAGGTGAACGAAAATACGAACCCTTATGTTTTTTTTTTGAAAGAAGAAAGAAGGAAAGAAAAAAGGAAAGAGGTAGAAGAGAGAAAAGAAAATAGAAAACATAACAGAAACAGAACAGGACAACAATATCAGAATCTCACAATTCGCAGCGGAACAACATAAAATAGATAAATGAATAATCTTTAAACAAAGAACTATATCAGTTATTATATTACATTACATTACATCATATCATCAGAGTGTACAACAACAAACAAACAGCGGAAAAAAATACTATATACTAATAATACGCCATGCCATCCAGCTTGCCTCCAGCAACTCCAGAATATCCAGAATATCCTGATAAACCTTAACTCTTGACTGCCCGTGTGAAAATTGGTGGGCACCCAGAGTTTAGGAAGGAAAACAATAAACTCCGAGTCAGTCATGTGACTGGTGTGAGAACTCAAAACAGTTTATTTTTCTTTAAAATTAAAATGGAGGAATATTTTTAAAGTCAATTCGCAATGCTTTTAAAAATGAGACTACCATAAGGCCTCCCGCACACACACACAATGCAAACGCAGAATCGGAGGAGATTTCTCCTTATGATAGTCAAAGATGCTTGATACGCATTAAAAAGAACATTTGATATTATTACTAGTGCATAGTGTAGAAATTATTTCGAAAATAAAGATATAAATCTTAGCCAGTATAGACATTTCGCACTTATGCCTACTATAGCTACCATGTTCAATAGCGGGTTACCGCCATATTCCATGACAGGTTATACAACTAAAACCGTACAAGTCTCGTATTTGAAGAATGGATTTTCCAACAAATGGTCAGGCCAAGGAACTTCCCATTGCCACATGGAAACGCCTCTGGAAGGACGCCCCGAGAACCACCGTTCTCCGCTAAACAAAGCCGGGAATCCCTTTTCCCAAGGAATATTACAAACCCTCAGATATGCCACTCCCGGTCCTTTGGAACCTTTCATCGAGCGCTGGTCACCATCATCACACAATCATAAAGTGTTTTCAACATGAGTAAGTATCTGGGCTCCATACCATGATACTACCCTTTTCCAGAAGGAATGGCTATATCCTAGGGAAGCGATCCCTGAAAACCTTGCCGCACAATTCCTGTTTTGACCATTACCGGTTTGTGAGGCTCGACGAAGTCTCGTCCACAAAAACATACTTTATACAAAAGCCATGCTTTGGGTCAATAAATGATCATAGAAATGATCACCAAGATAGACGATCAAACAAATGATCCTATCACAAATAATCAACACAATGATCATTTCACAGCAACACTCAGTATGTCACATTACCAAGATTGGGAGTATATCGCTGATAACTTCAATTATATAACCTCTGAGCTCGTACGTCTCAGAGAAGGGTGTTAAGCTAAGAGAATAAATTCTCCGCCACCAACAGAAATATATTTGAAAGAAATCGGCTTTACATCTCAATTTGTAATGTCAGACACACAATCCATACAAGTCTGTTCCGGGCTCGAACAGAACCGAAGGCACTTACAAAGAAGTCCTTGCAATCCGAATAATCTCTAATCACGTTCGGATTTCCCATCACATATGGAGATCTCAATACCGGGGATCAGCCAGTGCAGAGACAATCAACAAGAAACCCTTACGTTTTCAAAAATATCCGGTCTTCAACACCGATCTTCGAATGCAATTCATAATGACGTATCACATATTCGGAATGGGTTATACGACCCCAAGGTCCTTTCCCGGTTAACCCGAATAGTGAGCGCTTATTTTAAAAAAAAAAGTGTGGCATCCAATTTCAAACAAATCACAACAAATACCTACTAAAGGTAAATATTGATAGTCGGTTATTGAACTATCAATAGATATGCACAATCATCAGATTCCAAAAAAATTTCCAAATTATATATTTCCCAAAAATATCTTTATAAGATATACATTCTCCATTCTTTAAAAATAAATCAATATTTATTTTTAAACTCATTTTCCAAATTTCATTTATAAATTTCATATTGAATTTACATTCCAAAATATTTATGAATATACGATTTCCATTCAATTTCTAATATTCATTTTCAATTTATCTTCAAAAAGATAATTTCCAAATATTCACTTAATATTGGAAAAGCATTTCTATACTTATTAAAAATAAGTAATTCACAGATCTTTTTATTTTCTATACTTAGAAAATATTTAATATACCCTAATCGAAATTAAGTATATATTTCATTCTTTAAGGAAATCATTCACTTAAACATATTTATTTGGGCCAAAACGAATGTTGCGTAAAACATCGTTACGACAACCCAAAATCACTAGTATAGGGATTCGAAGTTAACATAGATATATAAATCCCAATACTATACAAAACATTTCCTTTCGGAAATCATTTATTATAACAACAGTGTTATAATATATCATTTCCTTCTATTTCTCGAAAACGTCTATTTCAACAATGAATGTTGAAATCTATGGTTTCGAATCTCAATACATTTTAAAACATCTTTAGATTGTTTTAATTCTTTTTCAAACATCACATCCAAAATAATTTCTTTAACATAATATTCACTATTCAAAAACGTGAATATACTTGTTAATAAATTTCATCACTTCTATTCATTTTATTTTAAAGAATTATTCACTGTCTAAAACATGAATATAACTCCATAAATAAATTACAACAATTCACTTATCAAAATAAGTCGTTGCGGATTTATAAAACAATGTTTATAAATTCTATTTCTATTTATTTTATAACAACCTCCTTTTATAAATTTCCTTTATAAATCTATTCAATTTCATATCTCAATGATATACTAAAATTTCATATTATAAGTTAAATACTTATAATTTATTTGTTTATAAAATCGTTCCTTTAAACTTCATAAATTTATAAATCTTATAACTTATAAGATTCTTTTATTTATCCAAAATCTATTCTTTTAAATAACTTTACAAATTTTATAAACCTACTGTTTATAAAATTCCATTTATAACTTCACCGTTATAATTCTATAATTCCAATTTATGAAATTCATTTACAATTCATTTTAATACTTGTAAAAGCTCGTTTTATAATTCCAATATTTTTAATTTATAAATATCAATTTATAAATCTTTTAATATAAAATAATTTATATTACTATTTTTAAAACGTCTTTAAACTCTTTTATAATTTCATCATTTGATTTATAAAATAATCCAATTTTATAAATCCTATTTTTAAACTTTTTATAATAAATTCAGAAATCCCAGTTTAAACTATTTTATAAAATCACTGATCCCATATTTTCAAAAATCAACTTTTAACTGTATTTCTCAAAAATCATAATTTTTATAATATTAAAATTATAACGTTTATTTATTTAAGATGAATCAATTCCAAGAATATTTTATAAACGTATACTTTCAAAAATTATTTTAGAATCCCTTAAAAATCAAAATCGTATTTTTTTTTAACTTCAAAATTGGATTCGATGATGCAACACATCAATAGTCAATCACGACTTTCCAATATCATATATCATCCATGATAAACAATCAAATATCACAATATATGAAATCAAATAAATATTTGTAAGGAATCCAGTTGGATCCCTCCAACCTGTTTCCCTGCATCCACAGACATTAGCACAATACCATTCCACTTCGAGGTGGAATATCGCGGTATATGGGATTTTATAAAATATATCCGCTTACTAACGGCGCAATAGGGTCTCATCCGCTATACAAATGCGGGAAAACAATCAACTGCAATATATACATATGCCAATATATATATATTGCTATATATAATATATAATACCAATTCCACTTCAAGGTGGAATATCGCGGTATATGTGTGTAATAAATAACCTCCGCTTACTAACGGTGTATAGGGTCTATTCACATCCAATATATATATATATATATATATATATATATATATATATATATATATATATTTATATAACAATCATCATTCAAGCATTCAATCAACACAACTAACAATTTTAAATCTAACTATTTAAAATTTAAATAAATCCTTTTGAGTGAGAAGTTCTCACCTTTGCTTTTATTAGCAATCCATTATCCATCTTGACTCGATTTCTCTTGATTTATACCTAGTTTAAATATTTACACAATTTATTAATATTCGAAATAATCGAATAATAAATTTTCGTTTTGATTATTAAATTAATCAATGGTTTTGTTCTAAACCAATTCCTTTAATAATTTTATTCACCTACAATTTAATTTTAAAACTAAATTTTCTCCTTAAATAGATTTAATTAACTTACCCTTAAATTAAATTTATCCAACTAATTATTTCAATCTCAAGTTAATGATTTTTATTTTAAACTAAAAATTAAAGATTCAAACTGATTTTTTTTAATTAAATTTGTTTAACTAAAGATTTAAATTTCTTTTAATAAACTTTCTTAACTAACTATTTATTTAAATTAATTTTCCCTTTGAAAATAATCCTAACTAGAAATTTCCCATTGAACTTAATTTCCTTCTTATAAATTTTAAATCAATCTAATTTTTTTTTCTTTCTCTCTGTTCAGATATATATATCATTTATATAAAATAAATTTAAATTAATAGAAGAAACATTTCACCTCACTGCTTCCACTGACTCGAGCACAGCGCGACGCCATCACCACGCGACATCGTCGCTCGACTTCCCTGCGCTCGTGATCCCCAAACGACGCCACGTCGTTCGCCTCTGCTCGACTTCGAGCTCCATGTTGCCGCGCCTTTGCTTCGAGAATTGTTGCTGCCTCGTGCTCGAATCCCTAGCCTCGCGACGCCCAGAACGCCGCCGCACTCGAACTGCATCGCGACCCACTGCCATGACTGCCCACCCTCGAACACGCGCCTTCATGAAATCGCGCGCGCGTTACTTCGAGAATCTCAGATCCATCGTGCCTCCCCACGTCGCCTCGTGCCGCTCCACCTACGCGCGACATCGGCCATTAATATTTTATTTTTTTATTTTGTTCTGAGAAGAGAAAAAGGGGGGGAAAGGTCGTGATTAATTGAAGAGGACGAAGGCATGAATTTGTTCGTTCGGCCATTGCTATTTCGATTTCGTCTCGTTTGAACTGAGGAATGAGGGAGAGGAATGCGTGGATTTAAAAATCTGAGGGAACATGCTCTCACGATTTCATTCATGATTTTAGGCACGATACTAGGCGTAGTTTTAGGCATAATTGAAGGGATGTTGTCTGTTATAAAATATTTAAATTTAAATTTAAATAAAATTTGTTTCAATACAATTTTTAACGCGTTTAGGTGTCGTGTGCTCACATATCAACTCCGAAAAATACGAAATTTGAAATCCGGTAATAATTCAATATTCCGGACCCAATGGAACTGGTTTCGTCGAATTCCGAGACTGCGCCTCGGACGGCTATTTTAAATATCGATTCAAACGATTAAATTTCAAAACTGAACAATTCACTTTCAATTTCAATTCTGAAGCTTCTAAAATCTTCAATATTATCGATATGAATTTTACAAGCCTTTGAAATATTTTTATTCAGCTTAAAGTTGAAGATTCAATTTTTTTTATTCAACTTTTAATAGATTAAATTCTATAATTTAATCGTCAAATTCATTCTGATAATTTGACATTCAATTCAAACCATCATTCAAATATTTAAAATTAATTAAATATTCTCAAATTAAATTATTCTAAATTCTGGGTCGTTACAGCCCTACTCTATATACACTTACCACAATCTTGCTCAATCACCCCAAAATAAATCATTGTATAAATTTGGTCTAGAAAGAGTTCTCTAAAAATACAACCTTTTATTTTGTTTTATTTTTGCCGAATTTTCTAATTTCAACTTTATGGAATACAATTTTTAAACCAATCAAATAATATCAGTCCAAAATAAATTATTGTACAACTTTTATTTAGAAAATATCTTATGAGAATACCTTTCTTTTTCCTTTTTGGTAAGTCCGTGGTAATTTCAACCATATGAACTATGTTTTATTTTTAAGAAGGAAAAAAATGTCGACGATATGCTTGTAAATTTAAAAATGGCTTTTGTAACAACCCGCATATAAACGATTATATATTTAAATGTTTTATTTGAATATAGCGTCATTAGTCGGATTTTGGGTCCGAAATCTTACTTTCTGCAAATGGCTGAATTGGAACTCGAAACTACCTCCGTTAGTTTCAAAATGGCATTTGCGATCTTTTTGAGTATAATCTTTGATAGGTTTGGAGTTTGTGAAATTTTGACCCTTTTTCTATTGGGTTTTGGGTTTGGGTTCAGCCCACTAGTCAACTAATACCCTAACCCAACCCCTTCTCTTCATTCATCCTCATTTCCTTTCATTTCTTAAGCTAGAACTGAAAATGGTGGAAGGGAAAGAGAAATAGAAATTTGCAAGCCCTAGTTTTCTCTTACAACTTGATTTCTTGCTCCAAATTCAAAGAGAATCCATTGGTAAGCTCTCATTCATCTTATCCAACTCTTTCTCTCTTCAATCTCAGAAAGTTTTCCAAAACCTAAATTGGGAAATATGTGTTTTATTCTTAGATTGAAGCTTGTTGGGTTGTAGTAGTGTTTGGTTGGCCTTTTCCTTGTTATTGAGCTCCATCTTCTTGTTTTTGGGTTAAAGGTGAGTTTTGAACTCACATCTACTTCTCTTGATTTCATTGATGTTGGGTATGAATTCCTAGCACTTGTTCATATGCACTTGCTTTTAGTTTGGATTGAATTAGTGAATACCCAAATTTTTAGTGTTTTGGGTTCAATTCTTTAGAGATCCTAACTTTGATGTTTTGATCATGTTTTGGTGATGCACTGAAGAGCTTATAGGGCCGGGTAGCCGCTAGGCGTAAACCCCTAGCGTCCGTGCTCGTCCGGTTGAAAGTTGGGAGAGTTTGCACTTCATTTGTTATAAGTAGAAAATGCAGGAAATTGGGTTCAGTCGACTGGATCCTCTGTTCAGTCGACTGAGCTGAAGCCCGAAATTTTTCTGGACAATTTTCAGTCGACTGAACAGGGATTTTAGTCGACTGACCTGCTCCTGTTTTCCTGTTTTGCCTATTTATGCTCGTTTTGATTGGTTTTTCGGATTTTATCGATTCATGTTGGTTCTTAGTGGTGGTTATTGCCTCTTTGACTTTGATAACTTATTTTTGACTTCATCCATGGGTTTTTATAAAATAATCTCTCGAATCACATTTAAAAGCTCGTTTCTCCAATTTATAAATTCTATTTAAAACACACACTTTCGCACTTCGAGCGTAGTGGAAGGGTGATTAAATGGTTGGACAAAACACGGACCATGAATCTGTGCGTTTATCTTTCCGATTAATCCCCGACCTATTCAATTGATCGTTTTGACCTTCGGGTTTGGTTTACTGAGGATATGAGGTGAACTTTGTACTGCTTCGAGTGTGAAATTAACTAATGGATAGTAAACCGTTTAGTGCGAACGGGTGGTTATGGGACTCACGTTACCACTTTTCGGATTCCTTTCTAGGAGTTTGTGACACATGCTGCCTTTGGGATAGTGTCTTCGGACTGTCTCCTCTGGCTTGTTGCCTTTAATATCGCTTTTGGAGTTGATCCTTTGCCCTGACTCAAAAGATATTTGGGGTTGTCGGTTACCTTTAGTATTGCTTTCGGAGTGGTTTCTTCACCACCGCTCAAGAGATATTGGAGTGGTTTCTTCACCACCGCTCATGATGTTTCATTTATATGTGTATTCCCTAGGTATTGCTTTTCTGTATTGGTTCTTTGGAGCCACACGAAATATAGCGTTTACCTTGTGGAACTCGTATTTATTGGTATTTGTTATTGCCTTTTGGCTTGCTTTGGGATATTCTTATCCTTTGTTTCTATATGTTGCCGATGATATGAGGCTTGTTCTATATGATTCATCTTTCGTTAGATGATGGTGTTATCTCTTTTAGAGATATCTATTATGCTTTGTAACCTTGCAGGTTTATTGTTGTTCAGTTTATCTAACTGATTTGTTTAGCTAGACTGATCCGTGTATTTTATACTCGGGTCAGACCGGGTTGTTTCAGGTTAGGTGCTTTGGACTTAGCCTATTTTGCTTTCGCATGGACTATTCAGCTTGTTCCTTTTTGTCATAGCTTTTGTGTAGTCCTATTTTGTAGTAACTCTGATATGTATTCTTTTGACTCGTCTGTATATTGTGGTTTGCTATACCACTTGATGTGTATTATTCTGTATACTCTGTTATGTATCTGTATATATGTATATGATGATTTACTGTTCTGTGGTGTATATTACATTTGAGTTGTTATATTCTGTTCTGATAGATCCAACCACCTATGGTTTTGTTTTTAAGTATTCATTGGGTATGTCGACCTGCTTGGTATGTTTATTGTCGATGTATTCAGTAGATAGTTAGAGCAAGGCTATAGATGGTCGCTCCCAACCAGCCTTATTCTCCGTGTTCGTTGACGGCATTACTTTGTAGTGTTCTTGGCTAGCGTGGGTATAGAGGTGGGGCGTCACAGCGTGGTATCAGAGCTGAGTTCAGAACAAAGTATGACAAACGCAGAATAGAGCACATATTACAGTACATCAAAGTATACAAGTGATACAAACCTTTGAATCATCGTGTCTCTTTATTCCATCAAGGTTAGATAGAATTTGGGGAATACGTCTAGGAATGCATTTTATTCCGTAGTATTCCGTAATGAAGTATCTACCTTGTGAATAATCTTGTTCTTTTCTTACTCTCAGCGTATGGCTGGAAGAGGCAGGGGACGACGTTCGGATGCTGGGCAATACAGTGGCACACATCCGGATGGCGTTTATATGTCTGCTGATCAGTTTTTGGAATTGTTTAGGAGCACTCAGCCTCCAGTTCCTCCTCGAGTATCTCCACCTCGCAAGTCTGCCTTTGCACGTCAGTGCAGTGATTTTTCTCATCTTGGAGGAAAGCCGTTTAAGGGATCCGAGTCTGTTCTTGAAATCCAAGCTTGGCTTCGCACGTGCGAGCGTATCTTTTCTCGCATGGACTTTTCTGACCATGATAGAGTTCTTGTGACTTCTAGCTTATTACAAGAGCGTGCTCTTGATTGGTATGAGCTTCTTGTAGCCGAGATTAATGAGTCTAATCTTTCTTGGACTCAGTTTCGGGGACGATTTGAACTCAAGTTCGTTCTTGAATCTGAAAAAGTTTTATTGACCTGTCGCTTCCTTGAGTTGAAGCAACGGAAATCTTCTGTTTCTGAGTATGTTGCATCATTCGAGGCTTTATCTAAGTATGGTCTTGAATTCATCAGCACTTCTTACAAGAAGAATTTGAAGTTTGTTTCTGGTCTTAAGAAATATCTTAAGAAATCTTTGTTGCTCCAACTTAAACTTTCTTTTGAGGAGTTGGTTGATTCGGCACTTTATCTCGAGACCGTCGAGAAGGAGTGTGATAGTGGTAATGATGTTGAGGTTTCTAAGAACCCCAACAAGAGGCCGATTCCACTTCAGAAGAAGCCTTTTCCTTTTAAGAAGAAGAAGACTGGTGGTCATAGTTCTCAGCCTCAGTCTTCCGGAACACCTTTCGTTCGAAAGTGTTTTAATTGTGGTTCTCCGGATCATATGATTCGAGCTTGCTCTAAGCCTCTCTTCTGTCGCTATTGCAAGAGGGAAGGTCATCGTAGTTCCACTTGTCCCATTGCTCCGAATAATTCTTCATCTGGCAAGTTAAATGTAGCGAATGCTTCTGGAGGTCCTTCTCAATCTAAAGGTATATCTCCATCCATTTTGGAAGGTTCTATTTTATTTTATGACCATAGTATACGAGTTCTTTTCGATACGGGTGCTTCACATTCTTTCGTATCGAAAAAGCTCATTGATGATTTATCTTTGGATGTTTCTTTTTTGGTTACTTCTTTAAGGATTGCGAATCCTATTGGGGGATCCACGACCCTTGGTTTGCTTTGTGATGATGTTGAGATTGTTTTATGTGGCTTTTCTTTCCGTGCGAATCTGCACGTTATTTCTTATCTGGGATTTGATATGATTTTGGGAATGGACTGGCTAGTGAGATATGATGCCAGGATTATTTGTTCGGAGAGAATTTTGTATCTTCGACATCCGGATTCGCCTACTCAGCTATCTCTTGTTCTTCGGGATGTGGAGAATTCCGAAATGGCTTTATATTCTCTTGACTCGCGAGATGATGATGATATGTCTCGTATTCCTATTGCTTGTGACTTTTCTGATGTTTTTGAGCCTGTATCGGGTTTGCCACCCAAGCGGGCAATTGAGTTCCGCATTGATCTCATTCCAGGCGCGCAGCCAGTTAGTCGTCCTCCCACGAGGATGTCTACAAAGGAAAATGAGGAACTCAAGAAGCAGCTTTTGGAGCTTGAGTCCAAGCAGTTGATTCAGTCCAGTTTTTCTCCGTGGGGATCCGCGGTCGTCTTCGTGAAGAAGTCTGATGGAACTCTTAGGCTTTGCATTGACTATCGCAAGCTTAACGAGTTAACCATCAGGAATAGGTATCCATTGCCTAGGATCGATGATATGTTCGATCTATTGAGTGGTGCTAAGGTCTTTTCTCAGCTCGACCTTGCCACGGGTTTTCATCAGTTACGAGTTGCGGAGGATAGCATACCTCTTACAGCTTTCCGCACTCGATATGGTTCTTTTGAGTGGCTCGTTATGCCGTTCGGTTTGACGAACGCTCCTGCTTTCTTTGTTGATCTCATGAATCGGGTATTCCAGGAATATCTCGATAAGTTCGTCCTTGTGTTCATTGATGATATCCTTGTTTATTCTAAGTCTGAAGCTGAGCACGCTAATCACTTGAGAATTGTCTTGAGTACCCTCCGTCATCATCAGCTTAGAGCCAAATTCTCCAAGTGCCATTTTTGGGAGAATAAGGTTAAGTTCTTAGGCCATGTTGTATCTTCCGATGGCATTTCTGTCGATCCCTCAAAGATCGAAGCCATCCAGAATTGGAAGAGGCCCGAGAATGTTCATGAGATTCGTAGTTTCCTTGGATTGGCGGGTTATTACCGTCGGTTCATTAAGGATTTTTCCCGTGTTGTGCTTCCTCTCACCACCCTTACTCGAAAAGGCATTCATTTTATTTGGTCCGACAAGTGTGAAGCTTCCTTTCAGACATTGAAGGAACTTCTCACTAATGCTCCTATTCTTATGGTTCCCGAGGGGAATCATGATCTTGTTGTCTACACCGATGCTTGTGGTAGTGGTCTCGGTGCTGTTCATATGCAGAAGGATCGGGTAGTTGCTTATGCTTCTAGGCAACTGCGTCCGAATGAAGTTCGCTGTGCCACTCATGATCTTGAGTTAGCCGCCATTGTCTTTGCCTTGAAGATTTGCGACACTATTTATTGGGCGGGAGCTTCATTCTCTATACCGATCATAAATCCTTGACGTATTTGTTCACTCAGAAGGAATTCAATATGAGACAACAGCGTTGGCACGAGTTTCTTGCTTCCTATGACTTTGATATCCAGTATACCCCTGGTAAGGGTAATCGTGTTGCGGATGCGCTTAGTCGCAAACATTCGGCTGTTATTTCTATGATGCTTGTCGAATGGAATATTCTTGAGACTCTATCTTTTTGTGAAATTCAGGATCGAGGTTCATCTTCTGATTCTCCTATTCTATTATTTAGTTTGGGAGCTCGACCTATTTTATTGGATCATATTGCCGATGCTCAGCGGCGTGATCCTGATTTGTTGCATTTTATTCAGCTTTGTGAGTCTGGATCTTGTGATGAGGCGTTGCAAGATTTTAGCATTGATTCTCATGGGTGTCTTCGTAAGAAGAACCGTCTTTTTGTGCCTTCTGATCTTGCACTTAGGCATGACATTCTTGATGATTGTCACCGCTCTAAGTGTACCATTCATCCCGGTAGTAGCAAGATGTATGCCGATATGCATCGTCTTTATTATTTGGAAGGCATGAAATGCGATATGGCGAGTTATGTGAGCAATTGCATTGCTTGTCAGCGTTTTAAGGCCGAGCATCAGCGTCCTTCGGGTCTTCTTCAGCCTCTTGAGATTCCATTGTGGAAATTAGATCAGATTTCTATGGATTTCATTGATGGCCTACCTCGTTCGAGATCGGGTCATTCTAGCATTTGGGTTATTGTTGATCGCCTCACTAAGTCTGCTCATTTTGTCCCTATTTAGTCTAATAGGACTGCTTCACATTTGGCTAAGTTGTATGTCAAAGAAATCGTGAGACTTCACGGTGTTCCTAGTTCTATTGTGAGTGATCGTGATCCTTTATTCACGAGTCACTTTTGGAAGAGTCTTCAGCAAGCTTTGGGAACGAAGCTTAATTTTTCTACAGCTTATCATCCGCAGTCTGATGGACAAATTGAACGGGTGAATCGTATCTTGGAAGATCTTCTCCGTATTTGTATTTTTGATTTCGGTGGTAGTTGGGAGGATCACCTACCTCTTGTAGAGTTCTCCTACAACAATAGTTTTCAGTCTAGTATCAGTATGGCTCTTTTGAAGCCTTATATGGAAGGCCATGTCGATCTCCTTCTTGTTGGTTGGAATCTGGAGAGAAGCTTATTCTTGGTCCAGATTTTGTTCGTGATTCTTCCGAGAAAATTGATCTTATCCGGTTGAGAATGAAAGAGGCACAAAGTCGCCAGAAATCCTACGCGGACAACCGTAGGAAGCCTCTCGAATTCTCAATTGGTGATCTTGTTTTTATTCGTGTTTCTCCTTTGAAGGGGGTTATACGTTTCAGTACGACTGGGAAATTGGCTCCTCGTTATATAGGACCATTTTCTATTACTGAACGTATTGGCCCTGTGGCTTATAGAGTTTCACTTCCAGCTCATTTATCTGGCATTCATGACGTGTTCCACGTTTCGCAACTTCGGAAGTGTCTTCGGGAGTCGAATTCTGTTATTACTTCTCCTGATTTGCATGAGCTTGAGATCTCACCGGACTTATCTATTGTACAGCAACCTATTCGCGTGCTTGACACGGAGGTGCGACACCTTCGGAATAAGGACGTGCCGCTCGTTAAAGTTCAACGGTCCGCTAATCCCAATGATTATACTTGGGAAACCAGAGAATTCATCGAGGGATCTTATCCAGGGTTTCTATCTTAGCTTGTGAATGGTGAGTATGTCTTTTCATCTCGAGCTTATTTCCTTTTCTTTTGATTGATTGTATGTATGTAGTTGTTACGAGTATCGTCTCTAGGAATTGCGGGGACGCAATTTTGTTAGGAGGGGAGATCTGTAACAACCCGCATATTAACGATTATATATTTAAATGTTTTATTTGAATATAGCGTCGTTAGTCGGATTTTGGGTCCGAAATGTTACTTTCTGCAAATGGCCGAATTGGAACTCGAAACTACCTCCATTGGTTCCAAAATGGCGTTTGCGATCTTTTTGAGTATAATCTTTGATAGGTTTGTAGTTTGTGAAATTTTGACCCTTTTTCTATTGGGTTTTGGGTTTGGGTTTAGCCCACTAGTTAACTAATACCCTAACCCAACCCCTTCTCTTCATTCATCCTCATTTCCTTTCATTTCTTAAGCTAGAACTGAAAATGGTGGAAGGGAAAGAGAAATAGAAATTTGCAAGCCCTAGTTTTCTCTTACAACTTGATTTCTTGCTCCAAAATCAAAGAGAATCCATTGGTAAGCTCTCATTCATCTTATCCAACTCTTTCTCTCTTCAATCTCAGAAAGTTTTCCAAAACCTAAATTGGGAAATATGTGTTTTATTCTTAGATTGAAGCTTGTTGGGTTGTAGTAGTGTTTGGTTGGCCTTTTTCTTGTTATTGAGCTCTATCTTCTTGTTTTTGGGTTAAAGGTGAGTTTTGAACTCACATCTACTTCTCTTGATTTCATTGATGTTGGGTATGAATTTCTAGCACTTATTCATATGCACTTGCTTTTAGTTTGGATTGAATTAGTGAATACCCAAATTTTTAGTGTTTTGGGTTCAATTCTTTAGAGATCCTAACTTTGATGTTTTGATCATGTTTTGGTGATGCACTGAAGAGCTTATAGGGCCGGGTAGCCGCTAGGCGTAAACCCCTAGCGTCCGTGCTCGTCCGGTTGAAAGTTGGGAGAGTTTGCACTTCATTTGTTATAAGTAGAAAATGCAGGAAATTAGGTTCAGTCGACTGGATCCTCTGTTCAGTCGACTGAGCTGAAGCCCGAAATTTTTCTGGACAATTTTCAATCGACTGAACAGGGATTTTAGTCGACTGACCTGCTCCTGTTTTCCTGTTTTGCCTATTTATGCTCGTTTTGATTGGTTTTTCGGATTTTATCGGTTCATGTTGGTTCTTAGTGGTGGTTATTGCCTCTTTGACTTTGATAACTTATTTTTGACTTCATCCACGGGTTTTTATAAAATAATCTCTCGAATCACATTTAAAAGCTCGTTTCTCCAATTTATAAATTCTATTTAAAACACACACTTTCGCACTTCGAGCGTAGTGGAAGGGTGATTAAATAGTTGGACAAAACACGGACCATGAATCTGTGCGTTTATCTTTCCGATTAATCCCCGACCTATTCAATTGATCGTTTTGACCTTCGGGTTTGGTTTACTGAGGATATGAGGTGAACTTTGTACTGCTTCGAGTGTGAAATTAACTAATGGATAGTAAACCGTTTAGTGCGAACGGGTGGTTATGGGACTCACGTTACCACTTTTCGGATTCCTTTCTGGGAGTTTGTGACACATGCTGCCTTTGGGATAGTGTCTTCGGACTGTCTCCTCTGGCTTGTTGCCTTTAATATCGCTTTTGGAGTTGATCCTTTGCCCTGACTCAAAAGATATTTGGGGTTGTCGGTTACCTTTAGTATTGCTTTCGGAGTGGTTTCTTCACCACCGCTCAAGAGATATTGGAGTGGTTTCTTCACCACCGCTCAAGAGATATTGGAGTGGTTTCTTCACCACCGCTCATGGTGTTTCATTTATATGTGTATTCCCTAGGTATTGCTTTTCTGTATTGGTTCTTTGGAGCCACACGAAATATAGCGTTTACCTTGTGGAACTCGTATTTATTGGTATTTGTTATTGCCTTTTGGCTTGCTTTGGGATATTCTTATCCTTTGTTTCTATATGTTGCCGATGATATAAGGCTTGTTCTATATGATTCATCTTTCGTTAGATGATGGTGTTATCTCTTTTAGAGATATCTATTATGCTTTGTAACCTTGCAGGTTTATTGTTGTTCAGTTTATCTAACTGATTTGTTTAGCTAGACTGATCCGTGTATTTTATACTCGGGTCAGACCGAGTTGTTTCAGGTTAGGTGCTTTGGACTTAGCCTATTTTGCTTCCGCATGGACTATTCAGCTTGTTCCTTTTTGTCATAGCTTTTGTGTAGTCCTATTTTGTAGTAACTCTGATATGTATTCTTTTGACTCGTCTGTATATTGTGGTTTGCTATACCACTTGATGTGTATTATTCTGTATACTCTGTTATGTATCTGTATATATGTATATGATGATTTACTGTTCTGTGATGTATATTACATTTGAGTTGTTATATTCTGTTCTGATAGATCCAACCACCTATGGTTTTGTTTTTAAGTATTCATTGGGTATGTCGACCTGCTTGGTATGTTTATTGTCGATGTATTCAGTAGATAGTTAGAGCAAGGCTATAGATGGTCGCTCCCAACCAGCCTTATTCTCCGTGTTAGTTGACGGCATTACTTTGTAGTGTCCTTGGCTAGCATGGGTATAGAGGTGGGGCGTCACAGCTTTTGACCATGTGAAAGATTTAGAAGAGATTTTGCAACATTAGGACACTGTGGAATGATGTTGAATCCAATACAGTGTACCTTTACATTTCGAGCCGGCAAATTCCTAGGATACATTATAACAGAAAGAGTAATAGAGTCCAATCCTGAAAAATAGATGCGAACAAGAAAAATAAAATGCCAAAAAAGCCAAAAATGTCATGAGTTTGGATAGGAAGGTAGCGGCCTTGAACATATTTACTTCTAAAGCCAGTGACAAAATTATTTCTTTTTTTGATTAAATCAAGAAGCATAGAAGCTTCAAATGGATGAAGGAATGTAAAGCGATGTTTGAAGTATTAAAGGATCGCTTAGCCAGTCCACCTATACTCTTGAAGCCAGTCCTTGGTGAGGATTTATTCGAATACTTAGCTATAAATAATTAGGCTATGAGCGAAATAATAATATGAGACGAAGTTGGGGTGCGGAGGTCAATTTCTTTCATTATAAATGTTTTTCTAGAGCAGAACTAAATCACTCCATGATAGAGAAGCTAGCTTAGAACTTACTGCTCATGGCCATACGACCATGTTTCCATGTATACCCAATCAAAGTGTTGATGAAGAAGCCATTGAAACAAACACTGCAGAAACCGGAAACATCAGATCGTCTATTAAAATGGGCGATCGAACTAAGCTAGTATGACATCTCCTACATCGCATACAGTGCAATCAAAGGTCAAGCCCTAACCGATTTCATAGTAGAATGCACAACATCAAGGGTGCAACAAATTAAAGAAATGAAAGAGCCCTCATGGTTTATGGAAACTTTATGCTTGGCGCATCAAATGAATAAGCGTAAGTACAGGATATGTACTTGTCAGACCAAATTGATAAAAACTATATGATGTAGTTCAACTTGAATTCAAAGCGATGGATTAATGTTAGAGAATACAAAATGCTTATTACAAGAATTAACATGGTGAGGTAATGAAAGTTACCCATGTTAGAATTATAGTGATTTTCAACTTATCATAAACAAATTACAGGGAAATTACCAAACTAAAGAACCAATTGTTACCAAGTATGTAGAACCATCCAAAGAACTACTATCTTAGCTTGAATAGTTTGATATGGAGTAGATTTCTAGGGAGGAAAATTCTTTAGCAGTCTCTTTAGCCAAGCCAGCAAGTACCAAAGTCGCATAGGAAATGAAGGCAATTCTTAGGGGTCACTTAGCCGAACCTAGAAATTCAAGGAAAAAAATCAGATCTTAGTGCTAACACGGCTTTAGCAAGCAAGGGGTCAAAATGTGGCAGGTCAAGGCGAGCTAGATGCGATTCCAGGTAACCGAACCCTACCAGCAATACAACAAGAAGATGCAGAATCATTGTTGACCCCTATCAAGCATTTTCTATTGGAAGGAACCTTACTAGCAGATAAGAACGAAACAAGAAAGGTTAGATTCCAAGCCCCCTAATTCACATTTTTTGATAGGGTACTATACACGAGATGATACTCGACCCCTACTTAAGATGCATCACCAAAGAGGAAGAGGTTAGAGTCATGGGAGAAGTCTATGAAGGGTGCTGCAGGGACCAATCAGGAGGAACAAAATTAGTTAATAAAATATTAAGATAAGGCTATTTGTGGCCAAACAAGCTAAGCAGAGCGTAGGAGTTCGTTCGTAGATGCAACATGGGTCAAAGATTTGCTGGTATCTCAAGAATACTATCACATGAGCTTACTTCTATGACCATCCCATGACCATTTGACATTTAGGGAATTGATCTAATTGGCCAACTTTTTATGTCCAAAGGAGGAGCAAGGTATGCTATCGTAGCAATATATTACTTTACCAAATGGGTGGAAGCTAAATCGCTTGTAACCATAACTGAAAGAAAATAGTTATTTTTGTAGTTAGAAATATCATCATCACATTTGGTATTCCACAAAAAATAATTTCTACAATGGTATACTGTTTAAAAGTATGGAATTTTCCAACTTTTGTGAGGAAAATGGTATAGTAAAGAGTTTCTCTTCAGTATCTCGCCCTTAGCCAAACAGACAGGTCGAGATGGCAAATAAAAACAATAAAAAAGTTGCTAAAGAAAAGGTGAAAACGGAGCTAACCCTAATCCTATGGGCACAAACATCAACTAGGTCACCAAATGACATAACCCATTATCTCTAACATAAGGTTATGAAGCTATGCTCCTAGTTGAGGTAGACATCCCATCACATCAGTGTTTATCAAACGTAGCTGAATAAAATTTACACCTTAAGAAAGCTACACTAGATTTCATACAAGAAAGGAGAGATGAAACAATGGTTAGTTCCGTGGTTTGTAGATAGACAATGACAAAAATTTATCATTAAAGACTCAAAGAAAGGAAATTTCACAATAGGAACCTTGTTCCAAGGAAGATGACGGCTAACATAAAAGATCCAACTGATGGTGCACCTAGACAAAATTGGGGAGGACCTTTAGTAGTTGTCGAAACACTTTCGAACGACACATACTACCTTTATAGGCCATATGCAACCTTGTCTTAAGGATATGGAATACAGAACACATCAGACTTAACCTTGTTTAATACTTCTTTTGTAATGAAATGTAATATGCAAAATTGTAATTATAAAAGATCGATGAGACAATAAACTTGACGTAGGGATATTAGACGACACGAGGTAGTATAAAAATCTATTTGTCAGTGTTATTTGTTTATGAACCAACTTTGAGTTGTAATTACATAACTTGACCTATTAGCTAATACTGCACTGGACATAGGGATATTAGACCGCCCAAGCCAATATTAAAAAATCATGTGCATTAACTAAAAAGTGGTTGTAAATACATAACCTGATTTCCCAACCAAAACACAATAATCTACACCAAAAATGAAGCAAACCGTTCTAGGCGCATGACAATGCACAAATGCAAACAGAAAGTTCAAAAAAATAATGAAGTCAATATAGAAAAAAGCCATACGTAGAATTAGGAGATGTAGAAAGGTTCACAAAACCCAACTCATGTAGTATAAGTAAAGAAACGACTCAAGTATCTACATAAAGCTCAAGAGGTAAACACACAACTCTTTATTCTTCACCGATGTCTTCATAAGTCATCATGACATATTAGATATAAAAAGGAGAAAACTATATGAACAATATATATTTTTTGCTTAAAACCCAAGTGCTACTAAGGTACACCCTAGTGTGATTATGAGTATTCCAATGATAAGAGCTTCCTTCTTATATAGGGGCATGGTATTAAATCTCCTACATATTGCTCGAGATCTCCTTTTCACACTTAAACGAGACGAGACATCAAATCTCCCCTATATCTCCCTCGACACTCATCTCGTCCGAGATATTCAAATCTCACCCGAAATATGGATAAAAATCTCAATCCGAGATCTCACTGAAATTATACATTTTTCTTATTTTGCATAATATTTTTTATTTTCATATTGATTCAAAAGAAACTACTTAATCCATTTATAATACACCAACTTCTTGAACATATTCTTTACTTTTTATCTTAATGAGTCATAGCAAAAGGTTTCACTTCTTTATTATGTTCAAATAAAAAGATATTATTCAATCATTATTAAATCAATTAAGCTAATCAAGCTACTAATCTTCTAAAAATATTCCTTTTTCCGTGTAAATCAAGTATGTTACCATTTTTACTTTTACTAAGAAAGTTATAAACCATTAAATAAATTTTTGACACATCAATTTAGACACATAAGTACATCCGAGATATTTCCGAGATGCATTATAAAACCCAAGATGTCAATCCGAGATATACATCCAATATGTATTCATCTCGCCCGAGATCTCCACCGATACGAGATAACTTGTGTAAAAATTCAAAGGCAAAACGTTGGCGAAATCCGATATTTAAAACCCTATATAGGAGGTTTGGGTAGCAGATGATAGGGTGTCTCATTTAGGACAGTAGAAGAATGCTGGGGAGCATTAACAGCTGGAGGTCTTGGATTGTAGTTAGCAGCGGCTAAAGCATTCCTTATATCTTTCCTCTTAAAAAACATAATCGTTATTGTTATATAAAAAATTTAGATCGAAGTTTTGGTAGGAAACGGTTAAAAGTTCAATTGCATATTGCTTAGCTATGTCAGCCATATCATGCTTAACACTCTCCTAATAAAGCTTCTTAGCTAAGTTCGGTTGGTGGAATCGGAAGTCATAGGCAAAGAGGTGCGATAACGTGAAGCAACCAAAGCTAGAGGCTGTGCCAAGGAAAGTCGTCCCATAAAGTTGGTCTTTAAGCTCGATTATATGCTCAATAGCAGCACTTGCATGCAGTCCAGGTCATCTAATACTATCTATTTTATTATCTTAGTCTTCTTTGAATATGCACTAAATAACTTATATGAAGTCGAGCGGCCTTCCACTTTCTTTTCTTTCTTTGAACTTCCAATCTCTTTTTAGAAGCATCCATTAATTCAACTACCTTGGTTCGGTTGTAAGCTACCAGCTCCTTTTTCAATTCAGAGACCACTCCACTGTCCATATTATGAGTGGGTGCGGAACTGCACTAGGTGTAGACATTTTAGGAGAAGTAAACTTAGGGGTGGGGTTCTCTTCTTTATCGAGTTGCTTGGAAGCTTGTTGGAAAACTCCTTAGTAGTGTTCTCAATTTTTTTGGCCTTGCCTTCATAGAAGTATACAACTCCTCTACTTCTTTCAACAATTTCTCTACTTTATCCAGTTTCTCCTATGAGGATCTCGATTAAGTCCAAGCCTCTATATTTTTTCGTTTGCAATAGTCTAGTCAGGCTGCTGCTTGATTATGCAATTATGTTGGTAAAGTAAAGCTTCCTTTGCCTCTTGAAGCTCGTGCATTAAGTTCTTGATATCAACAGGCATCCTCTCTCTCAAAATCAAACATAAAAGGATCTTTATCTACAAGCTTCAACTCCCGACCCTTGTTTTTGTACACCTTGAAAACACTAAATAAAGTTGGATCATCGGTTGGTGGAACACCCAGCTACATATCACCTAAAATGTTAAATAATTGTAAGAATAAGAAAGAAAACACCAGCCAAAGCAAAAGAAAAGAATGAATGCATGAAAAATAGATACAGTTTTATAAAATGTATGACGTCATACAAAACACATCATGCTAATCATTACTACTACCTATGACTATGTCTATTTTTAAACAAAAATAAATGGAGATGCCAATTTAGCCCTTAAAGAAGAACCCCATTTATGTTGTATGAAGTCATAAGGAGCATTTCTTTCATGAATAACTTGTGCAATTTTGAAAAGGAGTCATTTAGATTTCTCCTTTAGTTATGAAATATTATTCTTAAGTTCAATTTCCCTTATATACATGAGAGCAGCTTTCTATGAGATTCTTTCCATGGCTTGTTTTTCTAAACACTCGACATATCCTCTTAATGCTAAACTAAACTGTCTTCTTCGAATGTTTTAATAAACGAGGTGTAAAATACATATAATTCCTACTTAAAAGGAGAAAAGTATGGATTATTTAAAAAATATATTACCATGTTCAATAAAAGCACTAATAAATCATAATAATAAGACACAATGACAAATTAAATTCAAATGATAAGCCTAACTCTAAATTCATTAGTTATAGGTGTCCACAGAAAATTGCAACAACTAAAAATATACTCATGTCCAGTATACTATACAAATCTCACAAAGCCTATTAAAGGAAGAAAAGAGTATAGCTGAAGTTCAATGGGTTACTTCATCAGAGTGGAGGGCCCTAGTGGTATGACCAGACCTAATCTCATGCATAGTAGGAGACGTATCCTTTGAAACATAATCACCAAAGAACTCCTAAATGGAGATTGATGGAGAAACACCAGCACTGCTGCGTACGTAGCCCATAAGGAATGGAAGTGGTCTTGAGCGGATCTAATAAGCTCGGGATCATTCAAAAATCTAGGCTCACGTCAGCATCAGTATCATCGATGCGCTCTACAAAAAAATGTCTCTTGACTTGCCCATATATCTTGTAAAGAACGTTGAAAGCATTAGACTCGGCATCCTTCATCATCCTAAACAATTTCTTTTCCTATCATTTCATGCTTCCCCCCAACCCCTCACTTTTATACTCCACCTTAGAAAGCTTGTCCTCGGTCTTCATGATTCATGACTTCATCTCTTCAAAATTTTCGTTCAACTCCTCCAACCGCTTCGTACAATCTTCCTCTCTTTACCCTCTAGCTTCAATATCAAGAGTGGCAGCATTCAAACCCCTCTTAAGTTTTGAAACCTCGATCTAAGTACTAGCCAGTGCAGTCTCAAAGGTCTCAACACGATGATGGAGCACCATGGATAGGGCGTATCCCTAAAAATAAGAATGGAAATGATGATGAAGAGGATATGTAAAATTTCTCATAAATGTACGTAACAAGTAGAAAAACATCTCATGTAGTGCTTCAATACAAATTCAATAAGGTCAAAGCATATTATTACATAAGCCAAGCTTCTATGGGGACTTTGGAAGAATTCCACGGTAGGTAATCATAAAGCCGGAGAAGTAGTGGAGATGGAGGAGTAGAGGCGAGGTTTGAAAATTTATCAATCATAAGACGTCCCATCTGCTTAGCCATGGAAAGAGCATCACCTCCTTCCGGAATATGTAGGAAGTGGTGGGAAGCTAGAAGCATTGGGAAAAGCTGCATGGACATTGGGGCAGTAGTATAAGAGGACATAAGTAGATGAGCGCAAAGAAGATCAAGTCTATGGGACTTTCTCTTACAATCTAGTGCATTAGAATAATCCTTTTCGACCTTTTTTCTCCTGTCTTTGTTGCCAGCTTTCATCGGTTTAGAAACATCATGCACTTTAGACATCGTACTTGCCTAATTTAAACAACGCATCTTTTAACCCATGTAATAACTAAGGGTAAATAGTCAAAATAAGAATAACAATCACTTAGATATACACGAATGTATGGATGAACGATAACAAAAGTTTAATAATATGTACACGTAAACAAAAAAATATATAATGGGGGCCGCATTATGATATGCATGATGATATTCCAGTACCACATAGCAGCAGCCAAACACTAGCACAAGGCCTAAGGGAATGGTGCGCATACCTAAAAGGTTCATGGATTAAATGCATGGAAAAATAAGGCTGCAAGTTGTTAGGATATAGGAATAATGTGTTGTATATCTTTTTATTTAATTTGTTAATTTTGCATTTCTTTTGCTGCAAGTTGTTACAAAAGACTGGTCTCCAAATGGCCAAATGTTGTTAGCCAATCAACTATATATGATTATGTACAACGTTTTGAAAGGAAGCAAATAAAAATTTCAAAACAAACACTACAAGAATTACTGTTTGTAGCAACGGACGGGGGCAACGGCCTCCAACGGCCATTGACCAACGGCTTCCAACGACTAGCAACGGCAAGTTTTTTTTCGGAATTTTTTAATAACAAAGAACATTTGCCGTTGGAAGCCGTTGGAAATATGCCGTTGGCGGCCGTTGCAAGCCGTTGGAAAACCGAGAGTAACCTGCAGCTCGATCTTCTTCTTCCCCATTCCATCTTCACCCGAAATTTATTCCAAAAACCCCCATTCCCCCCCTCCCCAAAAAAACATTTCCAACCCCATTTTATCCCCTTCTACACGTTCTAGCATCCCCATCTTCGTTTGCAAGCTTCACAACCTCCAAAATCAGGTATTATTTGCTAAAACCCTAATTTTGTTAAATTTTTTATTTTAGGTCAAATTGGTAATTTTAATGTATGTATTGTGCTATTGTTCGTGTAGTGTAGTGTATTGGACCTTAATTACCGTTATTAAACTAATTATTGCATGTTTAACTATGATTTGTTAAATTAGGTTTATTATTAAATTAGTTTCAAACTTAATAATTGTCACTAACCTAAGCATGAACCTCACTTGTTATTATATTGGTGATTGAATTGCGTAAAAACGTACGTAGAAATTAAGTGATTATATTGACATATAAATTGTTCACTTTTGACATGTTATGATACGATATATACATGATACAGTTTGTGCATGACTGAATGTGATTTGTGATGCGATTATATGTATAACATTGTTCGTTTATTTTATACGTTGCGCGCACACACTGGATTTTTTTTTGTTTTAGGAAAAAATCATTATATATGCGTTGATTCAACAATTTGTTTATTGATATAAAAGTTTAAATTTTATGAAAATAAAATTTAAACTTTTATATCGCTAATTTAAAAATTTAAACCCTTAGAGTGTTTTTGGCCCCGTCTGATAAGTATTGTATATGATCGTCGTGTGGATATTCATTTTTTAACAGAACGGACATCTATATTCATCGTATACAGTATTTGTTGGATTTGTCCCTGTATTGGACAAGTTACAAAAACAATAACGTAATTAAATCTCGTAAATCATTTCAGTTTAAACTGTTCGCAAAATTTCGACAGCGCTTCCCTTTATGTTTCCTGTGTACACGCAATCGTGTACTGTTCAGGAAACTAAAGCGAAGTGCTATCAAAATTTTGTTGGATCGTTTAAATTGAAATGATTTATGCGATTTAATTACGTTATTGTATTTGTAATGGGAGGTAGGATGACCCATCAACAAAGTGTCAATGATCAATTAATATCAAATTCGCTAATAAAATTGTTTAAATAGAATATAATGTTCATTTCAAAATAAGTGTTAAGTATTATTTTAACAGATATAACAAAAACAAGAAGAATGTTTATAAAATTATTTTAATAAAAAATGTCAACGCAAAATTATATCGTACTTTTTAATCATATGCGTAGGTAAATGGACAATTATTTTACTGATCGGAGCTGGATGTACAAAAAACGAAGGGTCGATACTGAAGGCTCAACAAGTGAACATTTTAATAATGGTGTTAGCGTATTTATGGATTTTGCTTTACGTAATAACGGAAACTACAAAGAAATCTGTTGTCCATGTAGTAAATGCAAACTGTTAACGCATTTGATACCACAAATGGTTAGAGTTCATTTGCGTCAGTACGGTTTCGTATCGAACTATTTGATTTGGGATCGTCATGGGGAACAGTTAGCATCTAATCATGTACAAGATGAGGAGGTGGTGAGCAATGAAATTGGTACGACAAATCTTCTAGAACATATGGTTGAAGATGCTGCACGTTCAATGTTTTCTGTTCCTCAATTAACTGATGACGATGGTAATGTTGAAGAAGAACCAAATATTGGGGCAAAAAATATATATGATTTGTTAGATGCTGCGAAAAAACCCCTTTGGGAAGGCTGCACAAGCGGAATCCAGTTATCAGTAACTGCTGAATACATTGCGATGAAATCCAAATACAACCTCACAGAATCTGGATTTACGGCTGTTGTACAAGCTGCGAAACGACATATGCCTCCTAATAATCTAATGTGCGAAAATCATTACGAAGTAAAAAAACTGATGTCGGCTTTCGGTTTACCGTATCAAAAAATAGATACGTGTCTAAAGGGTGCATGTTGTTTTGGAAGGAAGATATCAACCTTAGAAATTGTAAAATATGTAATCAGGAAAGATACAAACCAAGAAAGAAAAAGAGAAAGGAAGCCTCGTATAAGCGTATGCATTATTTACCAATTACTCCTAGACTTCAAAGGTTATATGCATCTTCTGTAACTGCGCAACATATAAGATGGCACGGTGTGAGAACACAAGAAGTAGGTACGTTAACACATCCAGCTGATGGGGAAGCATGGAAGCATTTTGACCAGAAATATCCCGATTTTGCGTCCGAAATTCGTAATGTTAGACTTGGTTTATGTGCAGATGGATTTTTCCCATTCTCTCAATTTGGTTCGAAATATTCGTCCTGGCCTATAATTGTCACACCTTATAATTTACCTCCTTGGATGTGTATGAAAACTCCATATTTGTTTCTTACAGTTGTCGTCCCTGGTCCCGATAATCCGACACAAGGAATCGATGTTTATTTACAACCATTGATTGATGAATTAAAAAAATTGTGGTACGAGGGAGTAGAGACATATGATATTTTCCAAAAAAAGAACTTTCACATGTATGCTTCTTTATTGTGGACAATCAGCGATTTTCCTGCATATACAATGCTTTCAGGTTGGAGTACGCCCGGTCGTCTAGCTTGTCCTTATTGCATGGAAGAAACACGAGCAATTTTTTTTACCTCATGGAAAGAAAGTTTCGTGGTTTGACTGTCATCGATGTTTTCTTCATATTAATCATCCTTTTAGAAGAGATAAAAAAACTTTACAGCTAATAAACATGAAACTTTGAGACCACCTACGGTTTGGTCAAGCGAAGAAATTTATGAACTTGTAAAGGATTATCCAAAGATACATGAAACCGGAGAACAAATTGAAATTCAGGGTAAATCATCGATACATAACTGGTGCAAACAGAGCATATTTTGGGAATTGCCTTATTGGAAAAATCTTTTGATTCGTCAAAATATTGACGTGATGCATAATGAGAAAAACGTGTTTGATAATCTGTTTAATACAATTTTGAATGTTAAAGGGAAGACAAAAGATGATTTGAAATCAAGACGTGATATCGAAGTAATATGTAATCGTCCTGAGCTTCATATAAACCAAATGACACAAAAAGCCAAAAGCTTGCTATGAGCTAGACAATAATCAAGTTAAACTACTTTTAAAATGGGTGGAAGGATTACGATTCCCAAATGGCATATCTTCTAATCTTCGTAGATGTGTTGACTATAAGAATAATAAACTTGGCGGGATGAAAAGTCATGATTGTCATGTTATGATGGAAAATTTGTTACCCGTCGCTTTTAAAGAACTGTTGCCCGTAAAAGTTTGGACCGTTGTAACAGAACTTAGTCTGTTTTATAAAGAGATTTGTTCAACTTCATTAAAAGTTGATCGTCTACGTAAACTTGAGGAAGAAATCCCAATATTGCTTTGCAAACTGGAAAAAATATTTCCTCCAGGTTTTTTCGATGTTATAGAGCATTTACCAATTCATCTTCCACTTGAAGCACGTCTTCGAGGGCCTGTGCAATATGAATGGATGTATCCATTTGAAAGGTATATTACTATTTAGTTTATTATATATTGGTTTAATTAAATGTATACAAAATTAAATTAAAATAATTTTTGCTAGGTATTTAAATCGTCTAAAGAAAAAAGTGAGACAGAAATCTCGAGTTGAAGGTTCGATTTGCAAATCGTACATCGAAGAAGAAGCTTCGTTTTTTCTCTCTCACTATTTCAGCGACCATGTGAACATATCATTTGAAAGTGCTACGCGTAATGATGAAGGCATTGATGAAGATGATTTTCAAGCGACTTTATCTATTTTTAAAAAAACCGGTCGGCCTGTTGGTAAATGTGTGGAAGTATGGTTGGATGATAGAGATTATCAAGTAGCACACATGTACATTCTTCTCAACTGTGCCGAAGTTGCACCATTTATTAGGTAATATATATACACATACATCTACACATATGTATACACAAATATATATGCACACATGTATTTTAATCACAATGCAACATTTGTTCTATAATTGCAGTATTTACGAATCACAACATCCAAATGACGATATCGGTAAAGAATTTGCTGCTTGGTTTTCTAACTACGTTTTTGATACAACAGATTGTATTATAGATGAAGGATTGAAACATTTAGCTATGGGACCAAAAAGGATAGTCAAGACATATCCAATATTCTTTGTCAACGGATATAAATTTAATACCAAAGAATACGGTGCCGAAAAATCAACCAACAATACTGGTGTATTTATCAAAGGTAGTGATGATCGAAATGATCACATAAATGACTTTTACGGCGTGCTGACCCAGATTTTGCAGTTGACATATTTCACTCGACCCGCGGAAGAAGTATTTTTGTTTAAATGCAACTGGTTCAACAACGTTCCAGGTTCTGGAATAAACGTGGATCAAAAATATAATCTTATATAAATAAAACATACTTCGAGGTATTATAAGTACGACCCTTTTGTACTTGCCAAACAAGCTCTTCAAGTTTATTATGCTCCTTACCCATCTTTAAGAAAAGATAAAATAGATTGGTCGGCTATTTTTAAAACCGAACCAAGGTTTACATTTGATGGACGAAATATTCATGAACAGCAAGCTTACCAAGCAGATATCGAGGAAAATAGAGGAATAATATTAATCGACGATCAAATAGATTTTGGACCTCTAAACGATGAATCAAATGCATTAATTGAAGCATTTGAGAGTATAGAGGAACAAAATATAGAGTGCGAAGAAGAGTCAGAATCCGAAAGCGAAGAGGATTGACCACTAATCAATATTTTGAGAAGGTAATTTTTTTTCATTTTTCTATTTCCAAAGTAATTTTATATGATATGTATCACAAAGTCTCTTTTATGTTACACCATAATGTATGTTACGCCATGTTCATTATTCTGACACCATTTGCATATTAAATTAATCAATGTTACCCTTACTTTTCTTTATACTATGATTTCATATAGGTATGTCGGGACGCAGACGTTCACACTTCGGATCTTCCAGCTCACAGAGAGGTGATGATGCTGGTCCTTCACAGCCGGGTGTTCGGCCTATGGTATGGCTGAAACCCAAAGCCGATGGCAGGTAAGTATAAAGTTTCAAAATTGAATTTTATTCCATACAATCTTTTATCAAATATATATAGTAGTAACGGATTATTAAATGTTTTTTTCTATTTTTACATAGCGGTGGGTTTTCGTTGGAGCCTTCCAACATAGTACTCACGATCTCGCGACGGGCGTATATGGCTCGTATAACCTCGTGTTGGCCGAGGTGGACTGCGATACCAGAGGGGGTGCGGGAGGCTATCTGGCAGGACTTTTTGGTATGTGTGGTATAACAGTTATTGCATTATGTAGTCATGTACATTATGTCAATTCATGTTTGCACTATTTATAGCAACTGTATAACTCATATTTTTTTCAAACGTGCAGGGGGAAGTGGACTTGGCCGATTCTGATGTTTCAGTTGTCCGTCGCCATTGGAGCAGCAAAATTGCAAAAAACTATCGCGAAACGATTAACAACATCAAAACATCGGGAAAGAGGCCTCGTTGGATGAGTGAAGCTGTTTTTGATGAGTTCACCACCTGGTGGAGCAACGAGGATTTTGTGGTAAATCTCTATCATATATTTAATTTAAATTGTTTGAGGCAAATAATATACAAATAATTAAAAATGTCAAAACAATTTTTGTTTTCAATTTAAATTTGCAGAGGCAGTCCGAGAGAAATTCTGCAAACAGGAGCAGAAACCCCGTTACACATCGCGGTGGTTCCAAGTCTTTCCAGCATCACTGGGAAGATTTGGTATAATTATTAAATAAGACAAATAGTTAATTATTTTAAGTTTTAATTTGTTAAATTATAAATAATGTATATTTATATGTGCATATTTCAGAAGAGACAACGCGGGGGGGGGGGGGGGGGGGCTGTTAGTTATTGGGATGTGTTTACCCATACACATGCATTGACTCAGGTCGATGATTCCGGCGCAGTTTCTTACTCTTGGGACCACGATGACAAAGCGCGTGCTGCCTATGTAAGTATAACATAAGTAACTAAAACTTACAAGTTAATTGAAATAACGTAATTAAATAAATTCAATTATATTTTGCATGACAGCAAAAGTTTCAGGAAGCGCGGACAGCCTTACTTGAGAGTACGGGACGAGCTCACTTGACCCCCGATGAGGAGGACACCATTTTTGAGTCCGTCATGAATCCAGCGACCCGCGGCAGACGCTACGGATATGGAAGCCAATCGGTTAGTTAATTTGCAATTATTTTAATACTATTTTTTTAGTGCAGTTGATAATTTAAATTTGTTTACAGGTTCAGACAGCCCAGAAAGAATATCAAAGGGCTCAAGATAAAGAAGAGATTTTGCAGCTACGAGCCGAGCTTGCTGAGATGCGGGAACGCAATTTGCTGCATGAAGCGAGGACGGAGGAGTTGAACCGGCATATGGCGGAGTTCATCGCACAGTATGGACAACCTCCTTCATCTGGTGGTTCTGGTGCTGAGTGATTTAGGTATGTTTTGTTATTGGCATGTATATTTTGGAGTTGGTGAGAATTTGATACATTTTGATGTGATGGTTTGTGTATATTTGGATTTCATACATTCTGATGGTTTGGTTGTGGATGTTGGTTTGGATTTGTTGATGTTGGTTTGGATTTTTTAATGATGGTTATGTTGTGTTTTGTTTGATTTTTGGTTTATGTTGAAATATATGTAAGATTTGGTTATATATATATATATATATATATATATATGTTTGGATATAGTTGTTATATGTATATGCTCGAAATGGAGCTGTTTTGATATAATTGTGGTTATGTGTGGCTGGAAGCAAGCACCGCTGCTTTTATATAAAAAAAATACCCAGATTTGCAACGACTTCCAACGGCTACCAACGGCCAATTGGCCATTTAACTCCAACGGCGTCCAACGGCATATTCCAACGATTTCCAACGGCATGTTGGTCAACAGGCTTTGCCACGTTGGCAAATTTGCCGTTGGAAGCCGTTGGTATATCCACGTTGATGCCGTTGGAGGCCGTTGGAAACTGTTGAAGTGTATACCAACGACAATTCCAACGGCCTCCAACGGCTTTCCAACGGCCATTCGCCGTTGGAAATAACCATTTCTCTTGTAGTGAAATCTTCTTCCCTATATTCTATATTTCTCTCCTCGTACTACTTTTTCATCTCCTCTTTATCTCATCACCACCAGTGCCATATCATTTTGGTGCTTTCACCACTTAACTCCTTTCTCCTCCTCCCAAAATATCCAAACTATCCCTGTCAGCAAGACCCGATTAGATGAAGCTATCCAACAACTCACCAACCACCAAGACACCATCACCACCAGCCAAACCACTCAAACAAGCCACAGCTCCATGCTCGAAAACCAACATGCTGACATCATTGATATTAAAGCAGCACTCCAAGACCTCACCAAATCCATGACCGACCTTACCTTAAACTAGACAATCAACCACCTCCTTCTCCAAATAACCAAACTTCAACCACATATCACCCTACATCCAACAACCGAAAACCACCTATCGTATCAACCCTCACAGCTACGCCTTATCTTCATTCGATGGATCTAATCCACACAATTGGATATTTCAAGCCGATCGGTTTTTCGCTTACTATTCTACACCGGAAGATCAACGTGTCTATCATGCAAGCTTTCATATGCAAAGCCAAACACTATCATGGTTCCAATGGATGCATCGGAACAAGTAACTTACCTCATGGATGGCTTTGACAAGAGCAACTGAAAAACGTTTTGGACCACCTACCTTCCTAAACCCGCAAGCCACCTTATTCAAACTTAAACAACTCACCACTATCGAAAGTTATCAATCCACCTTCGAAACACTATGCAACCGCATCACCACACTACCCCCCAACTCTATCCTTCAATGTTTTATACCGGCCTCAAAACACACATACAAAATGAACTCCACCTTATCAAACCCACCACCATTTTCGAAGCAATTGACGCTGCCAAGCTCATTGAAAGAAAATACAATGACCAAACCAAACCACCATTCTCCAAAAATAACCGATACCTTTTGAAACAGCCAAACCCAAAATTCCACTCAATCATTTCCTTAAACACCACACGTGTAGACACATAAATCACCTATTCCGATCGAACAACTACCTCCTTTCGAAATGTACACACTAAAAAACAAGGTTTATGTTTCAATTATGATGAAAAATATCACTTTTGTCACCGTTGTAAGCCTACCCACATTCCCATGGCCCTCCTTGAAGTATCCGCGGAAGACCTAGAACCCAAAATAACACCTACACTGGAATCAGAACCATCCCTTACCAACTATACCCATGATACCTCAGACCCCACCCAGATTACACCTCAAGAAATCTACTTCCATGCATTGACTGGTTCTACCCATCCACGTTCGATTTGCCTCCCCGCAACAATTAATGGTAACCCAATCTCTATCCTCATCGACACTGGCTCCACACACAACTACCTCCACCCAAAGGCGGCAAAATTTCTTTGCCTCAAATCCGACCACTCGACTTCGTTTGTGGTTACGGTGGACAACGGAGAGAGATTGCGCAGTTCAGGCAGTTACTCCAGCATTCAAGTCGACATTCAAGGCCATAAGTTTGCTACCGATTTTCATTTGCTGGAGATTGCGGGAGCGGATGTTGTATGTGGCATTCAGTGGTTAGAAACTCTTGGGCCAATTACCATTGACCACAAAATTTTGACAATATCATTTAATTTTAATAATCGGCACGGTTCCTTAACCGGGCTGGGCCAAACAATGCAGCCCTCTCCCATTTCGGTGCAACAACATAAAAGGCTAGAAGCAACATCCGCTATTTCCAATTTCCTCTACTTACAGCTCCAACAATTACTTCTTCACTGCCAGAGCATGCAATAAACCACAGTGATCCAACTCCACAAATTCCTATCATCCTATAACCACATCTTTACCGAACCTACGGAACTTCCACCAAACCGTAAACTACAACACCATATAAACCTCACACCCAATTCTCAACCCATTAACACTAAGCCATACCGTTATCCTTATTTTCACAAAAATGAAATCGAACGACAAGTTTAAGAAGTGCTCCACTCCAAACTTATCCAAGCATCAACTAGTCCCTTCTCATCACCCTTTCTATTAGTCAAAAGAAAGATGGGTCGTGGCAATTTTTCGTTGATTATAGAGCACTTAATACCATCACTATAAAAGATAGTTTTCCTATACCAACTGTCGACGAACTCCTAGACAAACTTTATGGTGCAACTTTCTTCTCCAAATTAGATCTTCGAAACGGCTATTTTCAAATACACGTACATTCGCTTGATATTCCAAAATCAGCATTCCACACTCAGGAAGGGCATTACAAATTTCTAGTTATGCCGTTCGGATTAACAAATGCACCGTCCACCTTCCAAGCTACAATGAATAATATCTTTCGACCATATTTACGAAAATTCGTGCTTGTTTTTTTGATGACATCGTCGTCTATAGCCCCTCTTGGACCTCCCACATAGACTATCTCAACACCACCTTGAATATTCTAGACTAACACAAATTTTTTGCAAACCTCAACAAGTGTAATTTTGGACTAACGGAGCTTAATCATTTAGGCCACATTATCTCCGGTAAAGGTGTTCAAGTAGACCCATCAAAAATCGACGCTATGGTGCAATGGCCAACACCTAACTCGATCACCCCTAAAATTGAAATTGAAATTAGTTTTAAAATTATTACTTGATAATGTTTAAAGCATTTAAAGGAAGTTTTGATTTTAGTTTATCAAGTTAAATGATTATTTTATCTTAAAACTTAATTAATGATCTAATTAAGTAAAGTTAATTATTAAGATAAAATGTTTTAAGGATAATTAAGGCATTAATAAGATAATGTTTTATCTTTAGTTAATTAAGGTTTAAATTAATCCCAAGTCAATTAAACCTTAATTAACTAAAGATAAAACATTATCTTATTAATGCCTTAATTATCCTTAAAACATTTTATCTTAATAATTAACTTTACTTAATTAGATCATTAATTAAGTTTTAAGATAAAATAATCGTTTAACTTGATAAACTAAAATCATAACTTCCTTTAAATGCTTTAAACATTATCAAGTAATAATTTTAAAACTAATTTCAATTTAAATTTCAAATCATTAATTAACTCATAATTAATTAAATACCTTGAAACCCTTAATTAAATAAATAAATAAATAGAGATTAAATACTTAAATTATAATTACTTAATGTAAGTAACTAAAGGACTAATCTGTTGAGGGTTGATTAATTTAATTAGCAATTTGAGGTCAAATTAATTAATGATCAAGGTTAATTAATTAAGGATAATTAATCAATGGGGAATTACTTGATAAAAGTACTTAAAGGAAAATTACTTAAGGGAAGCAATTAAGGATTAATTACTTAGTGTAATTAATTAAAGGATTGATTAATTAAAGAAATTAATTAAGGGTTATTTAATTAATGAGTGTGATTAATTAAAGGATAATTAATCAATGTAAGCGATTATAAGATAATTAATTTGAGTAATTAATTAAGGATCAATGTAACTAAAATGGATAGGAAAAGATTAATTAATTTGTGTAATTAACTAAGAGTTAATTACTTACTGTAATTAAAGGATAATTAGTAAAGGTGATTAATTAAGATGGATGATTAAAAGATGATTAATTAATTGGTTTGTAATTAATTAATGTAAAGTAAAGGTAATCTAAGTGATTAAAGATTAGTAATCAATTTAATTAGAGATAAATTAAATTAATTTTGGAAGCGATCAATCTTGCTTATGAATGATTGAATGATGTTAAATGCCTTGAATTGGTTGATATCTCTGATATGAAATATTTTGTGATATGATATGTTTGGGTGGATAGTGATAATGTGGTTATCTATCGATGATGAATTGCTGTGTAAAAAGTGACATCCTGTATATAAAGTTGTATTGTATTTCACTTGAATAACTTGGGTTAAGATGGTATTGAATTCGAAGAGACCGGGGTTGGGTAACAGTAAATACCCGAACCCACTTCGATTTGTGACCTACAATGATTCGTTATAGATTGATATGTGAAATCAATATGTTGAAATGGAATAATTTAAATGACTGGACCATTTAAAACTAAGTAAAGGTACTTAGAGATTGATTGTGAATGTAAATGTTGTCTATGACAAGTTGTGAACTTGCAGTGATAAACGAGTTACCCGGGTTTTAAATAAGTTTCATGCATTGGTGTCTCATGTTTGATGGGTTTACTCACGCTGATTTCTAGCCTGACCCAGGTGTTACTTTGATGTAATGCTCGTCAGACAGAGTATTACAGGTTTTCAGGTAAGGACATTCTGGAGCTTAGGAGGCGAGCTGGATGCAGGAATGTATGAAGTATATTCCGCTATGATATATTGTTGTATATCTGGAACATGTTTGATTTTAACTGTCCAGTGTTTGTGTAAATGTTGTAACTCTGATGTATTAATGTATGTTAACTGATACAGTTTTTCTTTGTATTACTGTTATTTTATTTGATATTATATTTTGATCCGTTGCAAATTTGAGATTCCGTGTTTCATTTTTGTTTCTTCTTCTATCTCTTTTCTTCTTTTCCTAACTATTTGGAATTTTCGAAATCGAAAATTCCGGGTCATTACAAGGTATAAAAATAGTTTTTAAATCTGATGTTATAATTGATATCAGTGATAAATATTGCAGTAACATAGATTAAAAGTGTTTATATGATGGATGATGTGAATGCGTGTATATATAAAGTTGAATTTGTGAAAACATCTGTACATCTACTTCTCTGTTCCTATTCTAGGCTCCTGTTTGATTTTAAAAATTCATATCTCCAAATTGAATCCATATTTGCCTTTGATTTTTGAATGAAAGATATTTGTTAGAGTATAATGTCAACTATAAAAATGGTTTTTGGAATTATAATTTAGCAAATAACTTTAAAATTTGAAATAACAGTGAAATATATATATACACACACACACACACACACACACACACACAGAGGAAAATAGGCATGGGGAAGAAGTTACAAAAAAATTTAGTCTCAGAGACAACAAGTTTACATTTTAGCGTGAAGGACATTTTAAAGTGTAAAAAAAAAGGTAGTTACAACTATCATTCTGTGGTTTACACTAGAAAGTGTTCTTCAGCCTAAAAAGTAAACTTTTTGTCCCTAAAACTAAATTTTTCTTGAACTTTTTCCTTGAGCCTAAAAACCCTATATATATATATATATATATATATATATATATATGTTAAAAATCAACCAATTCAATTCTAGATTTGGATTGCATGATTGTATTTATGGCAGAAAATCATGAATTTAGGTGGTATAATCATGATTTTATAGTTTGGAAATATGGTGAAATTATGAGTTGATCAGAATTTGGATATTGGTCGATCTACGACGAACGATGAGATGAGTTTGATGGAGTAGTACTTTCAGGTTCGAGATGGAGATTCAGAATGCAAGGGCTATGGTCATTAACTTTGAGGGTTATTCCAAAATGAGTGTAACGAGATAGTGCCTTCGGTTCCGTTCGAACCTGGAACAGACTTGTATGGATTGAATGTTTTCAGAACATCGTCGGGGTGGACGATGAGCATTCTAAGATAGATGTGTTCTATAAAGGTAATCATAGCCTCAAGCCTTATCAACTGGGAATGGCTAAAATAGGGGAGGTGCAGCAAGGCTAAGTGGGTCGTGCCCAAGTAGGATGAGATTTTCCCCTATCTAGAGGTCTTTTTTATTTCGGCTTAGTGGGCAGTTGGTTCGCAGCCAACTGCGGGGTTGTCTTGTTCGGGACTATCCAGTAAGGGATAGTTCCTACCTTGTATTGTAGAGGATTTAGGGTGGATCCTCAGTACGGTGATCTAGGTCACGTACTATGACGGACAGTACCCCAGTAGCCCTGCCATTGATGGAAACTCGTTCTTCCTACGCGCCCTTTACGGTTTTGATTGTATAACCCACTTTGTGGCTAGTACGCTGGAATTTAATCATGTAACAATTTCAGCTATTTCTTATTTACTTGAAAACCCTATACCCTATTATAATATAACTGGATTTTCTATTAAATGTTTTGGTTATCGTAAGGTAAAAACTTTTCCATATTTATGTGTGGGAAGTCTTATGAGATACCTTTTGTTGTTAAAGGTTTTTAAAGTTAAGCAATTTTAGCCCGTTTACTCACACTAGACCCATATTTGACCAAGAGTTTATTTTCTGTTTTATTAAACTCTTGGGTACTCAAATTTTTATGAGTAGCCAAGGGATTCAGATTAGCTCTGGAGGAGATTTGGAGCAAGAGGCTTCAGCGTGTAGATATATTATGTTAGAAATGCGGACTACGGATCTTAAGACTATGCACTACATCAAACAGCTCATTTTGTAACACTTTTCCGCTTTCAATTTACAACGCTAATAACCGTTACAAATGTATAACAGTTATATTCGTTATAACCATCTACAATGGTTATTACTCCTAGTAAATATAATTTAGTAAATAATTAAAAGCAGCATGAATAGGAGCGTAAATTCATTTTCTTTGGTTTGTTATCTCATTTTTAGCGATCATACAGCCTCAACTTCTCTTCCGTTCGTACAGCCTCCACGATCCACCACCGCCTCTACCGTCTACCACCATCGCCGTCGCCGTCTTCTGCCAGCGCCTCCTCCCTTTGTCCTATCAACTCGACGAAGATGAATGAAGACCTGGGTTGCAAACAACATATCTAGGGTTTCGCTTTTCCATCTCCGTCTACTCAGGTATGAACATTTTTTTCAAATTCATATAAATTTCTTACATACGAATTCATATCAATCTGAGGTTTCTTAATAATTTTAGGTTTAACAAATTCTAGATTCAGATTAACACGGCAGTGGAGCCAGAAATCTTATCCACATTAACCACGACTGTACAGCTTTTATTATTAGAGAGGAAGTGACTAATTAAGGGAATTATTCAGGTGAGTGAAGCTTTTATTATTATTTTATTTTAATACTAATGTTCGGAACTTAGAAGAAATTGTAAAGCACCTCTAAGATACATACTTATTGTCTGTTGGTAAGCATAGGATCTTTTTAACAGTAAATACCTTAGAATGGAAATGTCTGCTGCAATAACGGTGTTCAATGAATCGACTAAATTATCATTTTTTTGATATTTTTGAAGAATCCAACTTTACATAAAATTCTAACTTTAGGTTGTTGTCCGTATAGTTTTTTTTATAGCTATTCATGGATTTTGGCATTTTTATTAAAAAAATTCATAGAGTAATTGATATTCATCTGTATTTTCATCTTTTAATGAAAAGTGATATGGTTTTAAATAAATAAAAATGGAGTAGGTGGAGTTATAACTTGGTTGGCATCTCCGGTTTTTGTTTTTTTTTGGAACGTTGATTGTCATTGTCTTTGTATACACAGAGTATCAAACTAGTTTTCATGGTTTGATGGAGACGTTGTCATTGTAGTTAGTCTCTTTACTTTTAAATTTGAGATTCTGCCTTTAGTTTTATCCATGTCAAAAGAAATTGCAGAAATACTCTGTTTGAGTAATGGTTATAAAAATAAGCAATGGATGGTTAATGAAAATTAAAGGATTCATATTGCTGAACTGCTACTGCCAAAGTCAGGCTTTCATGTTCTATTTTTATTATATCCACATAATTTGATATTCATAGTTTATGTGTTCATGTACTATCCTTAAGGCTTTCGCTTCCAAAATATGTGTTCACGTAATATCCTTACAAGTGAATTATCCATTTAAAATTTTGGTCTTTTTAAATACCTTTGTTGTTTTTAAGTTTTTATGTACACTTAAAGTGCACTAATTGCTATGTTGGATTTAGCTTATCCGTATAAGCAAGTCTCTATGTTTGATTCATATAGAATGAGATACACTGGGTGGAACCAATATAATTAACCACTAATTATGCTCTGGTATGGAATATGTAAGTAATTTGATAATAAATTAGAACTGTAAATTGATGAAATATATAATCACCTATGTTATATATCTATACAACATAATCTTTATCTATTTTCAACGATGTTACCCTTTTTCCCTTTAATTTTAAAAAATGTAGGCCGGAAATAACTTTAGACATGGGATAAAGTGGAGCTTACAAGTCAAAAGCCAAGGATCCAATATTTAAAACAGTAACAATTGGATCTTGAAATCTGGCTGATTTCAAGTGTGCAAATTTCCCATCCTTTTAAAAAATACTTTTCAGCAAAGAAATGTATAAATATTTTGATATCCTGGGTTGTTTTCATATTATTCGACTTGGTGGTTTTGAATGGTTTGCTCACTATTCTACTCACAATTGCAGGCATAAATATTTTTACTCTATTTTTTATTTCGTTGATAGTTGGAATCTGTGGTGGAAACCTTTTCAAACTCAACAATTAACTCATATTTTCTAAGGTTATATTTCTAAACCTTTTGTTTTCTATGGTCTACGCGTTCTGATTTTTGCCTTCACTTATTTTGCAGAGGGTCATCAGATTTTCTAATACACGAGTACGGGGAATCTTTAGTGCCAATGGCTACTTAAGTGATTCAGCAAAGTATATATCAATTCTTTTGTTACTACAAAATTTAATAAGAAAATTTGATTTATTTTTCCGTTATCATGCATTTCAGATTAATGATGAAATGTAGCTTATTCAAAGTCTTGCTTTATTTGTAATCAACAACTGACGTAGTGATGACGAATTAGTGGAGGTAAGCTTTAATTTCATTAAAAGTTTATGCTCGATTTCAATTTATTATTGCAGAATATGCACGTTTTTATTCTGAAACCATACGTTTTGCAATTTTGAAAAAAAAATCTGTTGTTTTTTTCCACCTTTTTCTGCTATAAACCGGTTTATTGCTGCCTGGATTTACAATTTCTTGGAAATATACAGTCCAGTAGTAATAGCTGAATTCATATTTCTTGGCAATATTAACCCAATATTTTGAATTCCTTACTAGATTATGCAACAATTTTATTCACAATAACAACAAATTTCAAACTTTATGGTTACAAATGGAACTTTCTATAATATATAGGCACTAAATTGCTAGTATGAAATTGACACAACCTCTTAGTTACTATTGTCTGTATAAAAGATGTCAAGTCACAGCAAATGTAAAAATACAAATATGTTTCTTCGTTAAAGCTACCAATCGTTTAATGAATTATAATAACCATTTTTATATCCAAGTTACTATATTGAACTCTTTTTATATATATCTTAGGAATTTACTCCCTGAAATATATGTTTCTATATCGGGCCAATTATTATTGTCCTTCATGACTTTTCATTAAATTAATGCTTCAGTTTGTATAGTTTTGGATTTGCACTATGCAAAAGCAAGAGAAAAAGAGGTGGTTTTAATGACATTTTGATATAGGTGGTGTTAGCTTTTATTTTCAACAGAGTTGGCATTTGTTGATGTGTCTACAGGTAAATTTTAGTATAGCATCTTTTAAGGTTCTTTTCTTGTGAGTTTTCTATTATACATATATGTGTGTGTGTTTGTGTGTGTTTAGATTAAGCTTGAGCTGCAGGTTTTAAACATTATATGCTTAAGCTGAAACGTTTGTCTTCTCTTTACCTATAATGTATTATAATGTTGTAACAATCAAAACTATCATTGGCAGTCATGATAATCAAGGGACGGCTGTTTTGTTAGTGGTGGGCGTTGCCTTTGAGTTATTAAGGTGATATATCGAATGAGTGGATGAAGATGAGTAAGAAAATAAATTTTTCGGATTTAATTGAAACACTTGAAGTTTGGTGCCATAGCAGTAAAGTTTGTAAGATGAGGTTGTTGGTTGATTATAGTACTGGCCATAGTAATAGTCACGGAATAAAAATTTGCTAGCTTAGCAGATTCCTTTTATCAACTGGAATAGAAGAAATTTCATTGACCTTGTCATATCATGATTGCCTATATTGTAACAAGTAATGTCCATTTGTAAGTGATTTTTTTTTTTTGAAATGTATGCATGGCTTTAGAAATTTTTAATACCAGAACAAAAAGTCTAATACATATAGTAACTTCACTGGTCATTGCTCGTTTGGTACTAAAAAGCAGTAAAGATCTGCAATAGGCATATAGAATTATTTTGCTACATATTAACAGCTCGTTCTATCAAGTTAGTATTTCCTGAATAGAATCCAGTTGGTTGTCGCTGGTTGCTACATATTAACATATACAGCTCCAGAATTGATACATCTGCACACCAATCAAATTTATGAGGACGTAGCTCAAACTTTCTGCCAAAGTTGTCATGCATTTGCAAGTACATATATTTCATTCAAAATGCTATAAATAATGAAAGATATTATATCTGAAATATAGTTTTGTTATGGAGAACTTGGGTTTCAACTAGACTTAACCAAATTTTATTTATATCGGAAATAATCCTCCATCAACAGACATGGAAAAAGAGCAAGCCAAAACTCTGTACAATCAGAAATATTGAAAATACTAATTCTAACAAGACTTGACCTTGAAAACTGTAACCCAAATCAACTCCATGCTCAAAAGCACAAAGCATTATCATGTTAAAGGCTATCATGATATTGTTAAAATCAATATGTCCTTTCTGTGGGTAAACCTATGGTGTAGAATTTAGAAAGTTTCAATTAATATATCTTTTATGATATTTCTGGATGCAGGAATCTAATTTGGTGAAATATTGGTATAATATAATGCTTACCCCGATGGCCTAGTTGAGAGAAGCCAATGAAGTGACACATGCAATCCTCATTCTATATGTTGTATTTGGAGGTACACTGAGCACTACAGGTGTGTACTGTGTGTTATTTATATTGCATGTACTTGCTCCTTCACTAGCTGCAAGAGAACATCCATATTGCCACCTACCATTTATCAAAAGTGCCTCCTTATGTGCAATTAGATATTTTTTCAAAAAGAAATGTCAGTTTTACTCATTCACATTATTTCTTGTTTTCGTTGGCTAAATTCCAAGTTACTTCCTGTACTCTATCAAAAAGTAATCGTCTCTCCTCTTTCCTAAAGTCAACCGCCTTGGGCCTTTATTTTTATTTTTATTTTAACGAAACTACTGTTTTTTGCTAAATTCTATGCATGACTTATTTATAGCTTCCCCGTAGTTAAGGTTTCAATATGTTACCCTGCGTTTAATTCATACCAATAAATTTCTATCAAATGACATATTGGTTCTACATAAGTATGCAAGTAAAGATAACACAATAGTTTAGGTATTATTTATGTTTAATAGTGTCATCATTCGTTTTTTCTTCCATTAAACGATTGCAAAGTTTCTTCTTCATATTGCCCTTGATTTTGTAGAAGTTGTACCAAACAATCTCTTATTTATACTAGTGTATGGCCCGTGCAATGCATACGGGGACGTTAGTATTAATGAGTCGTTCGCCATTTTGTTTAAGCCTTCATTTATGCAAATCATGTCAAAACAAATGATGCCACTTCACTGTGGTAATTGTGAAAAGTGTAATGCAGGTGTTGTTGGTGCTGTTGTCATGATTATGCAGTCGATAATGAGTGAATTTATTAAAGTAAATTTGCAAAATTTTGTTATTGATCTCACAAAGCCTGAAATTAATATGTAATGAACACAATCTATAAGTCTAGTTAAAGCCTTATTTATATTATTAAGCTAGGCTTGTTAATAATTGCAGAATTATGATGTGAATTTAGAATGCACAGTCTTCTCCATTACCATTTTGTAATCCATGGAAAATGAAATCTAAGCATAAAAGTTACGAAGGAAAAATTATGTAATATATACTTAGATCTATAGAATTAGAGGTCAGGGTTATTACTTTTGTTATGATGTTCTAGTGTGAGCATTCTACAATACTTATAAAATAGTGATAAATTAATTGAAAACCAATGCCATTAATATAGTTTTAACCATCTTCAGTTCAATATGCCTAAATAATAATTATAAATATGCATCATTAGTGTCCACGTCAAACATCAATATTCATACGTTCAATAACTTGTAATCCAAATAGGTATCAGACAATACAAACATCAGCAGATTAATAATAAATCTTGTTCATGCAGTCTGATATAAAACTACATGCAAACTGGCCAGCTAGCAGTGGAAGAAACCTGAATATTATTGGTATATATAGGATAAGTATATCATTCAAAGCACATGAAATAAACCTAAAATTTTACACATAGGAGGAATACACTAACAAACTTAAGAATAAACGGTCTTTCAGTGGCACAAAAACATGTATAGGTGGACAATAGAATTCGTTGCATCCATCACAAAATCAATAGCTTTCAATAAGAATATTTTTCCAAAGGGAATCCAATTTCTAGAATAGTGAATTCAAATTCACTTACTATCCTTAAAAAAAATTCTGCAAAACATTGTTTCTTCATTTTTCAATTTATACCTAAACAAAGGATTGGAAAAGATGTTTGGGAAAATCGACTAATGCATGACTATGACATATTCATGTTCTTAAAAAGACCTACGCATTCCAGTAACGTGCAAAAGCATTGAACAAAATAAAGTAGTTTTACATGGAACCTAATTAATTTTAATTAGTCCGACACCACCTAAAACATCGTAATTGTTAATGTATATAAGCTAAGAGAGAAAATAGTATGTTGTCTTGTTACGTAGAACTTATAAAATTGTGATGTGGTAAGAAGGGTAGATGAAGTCAAGTTGATCGCATGGTAGTTGAAGAACGAAATTTATGTTTTTAAATCTTTATTGAAGTAAAGGGCATTTTCGGAATTTCAAAAAGACACCATTGAAACTAATGGATTGAATTCCCATTATTAATAGTAGAGATGTTCGAGTCACCGTCGTTGCTTAAGATTCTTCATCTAAAGATATATGCACAGTTGTACATTTTCCTATTTTATGAGAAAGGTAGTCTGCCTTTATTGGCCATACAAGAGGATTTATGTGCAAAAAAATTGTTGATATATCTGTATTCACTTTACCAATCAGTACGTTTACCTGGGGTTCACCAATCCACCTGAAAGGTTTTGAAGAGAGGCCTGCTGCTTGAGCATAAACACTTTCACGGCACCAATCACTCAATAGTAAATTAACTTATTTGTCATAGTGGAATGACTCTTTTTCACCTTCTGCTAAATCTACTATTAGAGACCCATATAGGCCTGCTGCCCTCTGCATACCATAGTGCCCATGGCAGAAGTATGTACCTACCTATTCATTTTATAAGGTTAAAAAAATAGATAATTAACGGATTAAATCGAAACCTGGATTACAATAAGGTTAAATAATTTTGTTAGAAATCGATATTCATATGAATTTTCTCAAATGAACTTGTATTTACCTTCTAAGTTAAATATCATAGCCCAAAACATTTCTGACATAATGGAACTTTAAATATCATAATGAAACATTTTTTTAGTTGAATGGTTCAAACAAAACACAATGCATTTACTTTAGTTATTTTTTCCACCCTAATTAACCAAGTTTGAGAACTCCCACCGATTGATTTAGGCTGTACAACTATAATATTGCAAAAAATTAATAAACTACATGTCTAAAGCTACCATGCATGTTACAGCCATATATTTCTAGAAGCAACCTTTTTTGATTAAGAAAGATGATGTGGGTCAGTGAGATGCACACGGAAATCTCATGTTATATATACCATCCTGTGTGTGCATGTATTTATCACATTACTCTTTCATATTTCATGTATTTAACAGAGAAATTAGTTTGGTATCTACTGGAAGATCTTCCAGTTTCTGAAACTAATTCCTCCCTTTTTTTGCTTCTGCATATAATTTCCTAGAGGAGTTTACAAACTTTGCCTTTCTAAGAAGCTTTGCCTTTATAAAGAAATGTATTCCTTTGGGTGTACTCTTTCATATTTCATGCAGTTTTCAAAGATGGTCCTCCTGTCAAATTTGAGGTATGTTACCTTATTTATTATTATACTAGTTAATTATGTTCATGTTTTGTGTTATTTTTCATTAAATTTTTTAATGCTTTGTATCGCCATAGTCTGTAGGAAGTATAAAAGTGTTAATATTCATGCGGTACTTTGATGTATATTTCTTTGGACATTGTATGCATGTTTCTGCAGATGATTTTGGCATTAACGAATTTTACAGCAGTTATCATCATATATTCTGATTTAGTAATAAAATATCTTATTGTGGTGGTTTATGTAACGTAGTTTTCTATTTTGTTTAACCATCTGAAACACTGGGTCAATTAATTGGTCATTTTTTCTTGTGTTGTTCATTTAAAAACCCTTTAAATATGCAGGAACTTAAGCCTGATATATTAGTTGAATGCTTAACTTCTGATTTTCATGGTGACCTTGAGGCTGCTTCAACATTGGTGAATTCAGGTCTTGATGTGTTTGCACGTAACATTGAAACAGTCACAATGAACTTTGTAAAGTTTGATATGTTCTATTTCGTACGTTTGATGTTTTTTACTGATTTGATGATATGTTAGTTTTGAAATTTAGTCTTGTGTTTACTGTTGTAAATTCGTATAGATATAGTTGAATGAAATACTATTAGATGCTGATAAGATATGGTTCATTTATACCAAATTTGTAACACTTATAAGTGTTGGTAATTTTTCTATTTACTTATGCAAGGAATTCTCAACGGTTATAATCGTTGGGAACGTGAGGTAATTCTCAACGGTTATAACCATTGGGAATTACCAAGATTTTCAACGGTTATAACCGTTACGAATTATGTTTTTTTCAACGGTTATAACCGTTGGGAATTTTGGTTATTCTCAATGGTTATAACCGTTGGGAGGTAAGAAAATTCCCAACGGTTATAACCGTTACAAAATAAGTAAAAAAAATTATAACGTACCTGCTATCAATGGTTATAACCGTTGGGAATTTGATTATCAACAGTTATAACCGCTGCAAAATGATAGTTCTGGTGTTGTGAGGATAAACACTAGAGGGAGGTGAATAGTGTTTAAAGAAATTACTAAATCTTTTTTAGTTAGTTAATTTGAACACAAATATATGAAATATTCAGACACAGATATGATCATAGAAACAAATACAGATGCAGAAATAAAGTAAAAGTAGTAAAGGAAAGAACACACCGGATTTTATACTGGTTCGGAGTTACCCTACATCCAGTCCCGCACACAAGTACGGATTTCCTTTCAAAAGCAATCTTTACAATTACACTCTCGATTTCAAGGCTACGAGGTACACCCTTCAGATTCGCAATCCTTTGGGTAGAGATACTTGATTTCACGGGCAACAAGTTCACCCAATTGATTTACTAGGCTACAATCACACCTTTTACACTTGATTAATTTTCGATGCTACAATCACACATTTTACACTTGATTGATTTTCAAGGCTACGCTTACACCTTTTCTCACTAAATTTATTACAAAGAAGTCTATAACTCTAAATAGCACTAAGGATCTTGTTGAGATGGTGATGAGAATCAAAGCAGAAATGATCTAGTTAGATTCGATGTTGATTTCGGCAGAGTAATGGTAAGAATATGTATAAAGAAACGTGGAAGAAGAAGAGGTGTGAAAACCAAAAAAATGTGATTAGAAATTCGTTGAAAACAACCCCTATTTATAGAAGAACAACAGTCATGCCCATTCATGAAGGGATATGACGAATAGACGCTTCTTTTGAAATTCAAATTTTCGAAATCAACCGACACTTTGTCGCCATGGGTAACTTGGGTATGTCGACATCCTAAAGGAAATTTTGATGTTTTGTTTTTCTTTGAAAATAACTTCTATCTTATATTAAAACTATTTTAAACTTTATAAATATACTTAACTATAGTTAAAACACATAAATAAGTATAGATAATAATATTTTGGTATATATAAAATTTTACTATAATTTTGTATTTAAATCTAAATATAAATATTAAAAGTTATATATATTACTAAAGATAATTTAAAACCAAGGATAATTTGATTTTGAAATTAAAGATTATTTTAAGGCTAAAAATAATTTAAAACCAGGATATATGTTTTTGATTCTTTTAAGAGGAAGGTTTTGAAAACATTTTGAAAACAAGATATAATTTTGTAAAATCATTTTGAATAAAAGTTAGCGGATACAAAACAATGTTCCACTAGATTTTTCGTAGGTTCCATCTTACTTAGGGTTCCATCCCTTCAACCGGCTCGAAGTGAATTTCATTCCACGAATAAATTGGATTTTAAGATGCCAGTGCTTTTCTAGGAGTTTTAACAAAATTCCTAATTAAATTAATTATTCTTGAAATCTTGAACTCTTGATAATCTTGATATTCTTGATACTCATGAGTCTTCAATCTTGATATCTTGAATCTCTATACTATATAGTCTTCATTCTTGGTACCCTCATGGTTAAATCCTGCATATACATATATATCTAAACTATAATGTTAGTATTTATATTTTATAATCCTATTCTAAGGTTGTTGTCATCAAAAATCATCATCCCAAGGACTAACAATCTCCCCCCTTTTGATGATGACAACCTTTGTTTATAAAATATTACTTCTATCCTAATAACCCCCCTAAAACTAATAAACTTCCCCTTAATCTATGCCTAACTACCCTATTTTATATTTCTCCCCCTTTGTCATCAACAAAAACTAACTCCAAACTTTATAACTCCCCCTTAATCTAATACTGTATGACATGTGATTATAATGATAGTGTTATCATAAATAATCAACACTTAACTCTAAAACTTAAAACTTAGTCCTAAACTACTAACTATCCTATCTAAGTATCCATATAATAATGCTTTTAATAGAACACGAATAAGAACACGAACTATTTATTAATTATATAGTTATATTTACATTTTCGTAGAGAACGTAAGAAAGAACATACACAATAAGCAAAAGAGAAAAGAAACTAATGAGTGTCTTTGAAAATGGGGGATCTATGAATCGAACAATTTGGATAGTGGAAACAGAAATTTCTACATTGTTCGACAAGATTTCCATCTTTGTCAAAGCACACTTCACCAACACACACGACTTTGTTGTCTTCTTCAACGTGCTCTTCTTCCATGAAGGCTTCTTCTTCTTCGCTACCCTCTTGCACTTGATCTTCTGAAAAATCTTCGTCAATCAAGATTGGGTTAGCATGATTATCCATTAGAAATTTTCGCAAATTCCTAAGGATTTTGCCTTGCCTCTCTTGTTCCTTCGCCATTCTAAGTTACACCACTTGAATTTCAGTCAATAATTGCAGTGCATCTTTCAGAGAATCCTCCATTTTTGTCAGTCGAGCGAGCGTAGTTCGTTGAAACGGTCTAAAAGTAGGAGAAGGGAATGAAAAGGTTGAATTTATGTTTGATTTGGAAGAGGAGGCCATGGTTTAATTTATTTCAGAAGTTAGAACAGAGAGAGAACAGAGAGAATAATCAAAATTTCGAAAATAAGAAGAGTATATAACCAATTATTTGAATTTTGGTGGGAAAAATTTCAAAAATAAAAAATCGTTATATGTCGACATGGGAGAGGGGGGATGTTGACATGGTGCTTGACTTTTTTCTATTTAATTTATTTTGATTTAATTTTTAATTATACTTTGTTATTTATATTTTTATATTTCAGTTATTAAACAAATTCCTAATTCTCTTCTAAATTTAGTAAATATAGATTCATTTAAGGGTTTTGTTAATATATCAGCAATTTGATTCTCGGAATTAATATAATCTAGAGTAATTACTTTCTTATTTATATTATCTCTGAGAAAATGATGTCTTATATCAATATGTTTAGTTCGAGCATGTTGAGTAGTATTTTTGGGTAAATTTATCGCACTAGTATTATCATAATAAATTGGTGATTTTAAGATATTTAAACCATGATCTTTTGAAGTTTGTTGCATATATATTACTTGAGAACAAGCCAAAGCAGCAGAAATATATTCTGCTACAGTTGTTGATAAAGAAACTGTATTTTGCTTTTTACTAAGCCAGAAAATCAGAGAATGCCCCAAAAAGTGACAAGTTTCACTTGTACTTTTTCGATCTGATTTACAACCAGCAAAATCAGCATCACAGTAAGATATTAGGTCAAAAGAATCATTTTTAGGGTAGAATAATTCATAATTAGAGGTGTGTTTAACATACCTTATGATACATTTTACGGCTTTTAAGTGGGTCTCTTTAGGTTGAGATTAATATTTTGTACAATGACACATACTATGCATGATATTAGGTCTCCTAGCAGTGATATAGAGTAGTGATCCAATCACTCCTCTATACAATTTTTGATCTACGTCCTTCGAGAGATCTTCTTTACTAAGGTACTCATTGATTGCCATGGGAGTGGGTTTTCCACTCGCAATAGTCGAAACAAATTTACTAATTAGGTCTTTAGTGTATTTTTCTTGACTAATAAAGATACAATTATCTAATTGTTTTATTTGTAATCCTAAAAGGAAATTTAATTCACCTATATGACTCGTCTCAAATTCTTTTGTCATTATATCAGAAAATTCTTATTCATTTCAAAATTAGTTGATCCAAAAATGATATCATCTACGTAGACTTGTACTAGTTGAATATCATTTTTATTTCTTTTACTAAAAAGAGTATTATCTACTTTACCAATTTCAAAATTTGATTGTAATAAGTAAGATCTCAATCTATCATACCAGGCTCTAGGAGCTTGTTTAGACCATATAGAGATTTCTTAAGTTTGTAAACATGATTTGGTAATTTTTCATTTTCAAAAAGTGGTAGTTGTTCAACATATACTTCCTCTTTTACAAATCCGTTTAAAAAGGCACTTTTAACATCCATTTGAAATAGTTTGAAATTATTATGATTTGCGAAAGCAAGTAGAATCCTAATGGCTTCTAATCTAGCTACGAGAGCAAAGGTTTCATCAAAATCTATTCCTTCTTCTTGACAATAACCTTGAACGACTAACCGGGCTTTATTTCTAACAACCTCTCCTTGTTCATTCATTTTATTTTTATGAAACCATTTAGTTCCAATTATAGTTTTATTTTCAGGTCTACGAACAAGTTCCCAAACATCATTTCTAGTGAATTGATTTAATTTTTCTCGCATAGCCAAAATCCATGAATCATCAGTTGATGCTTCTTTTGGATTTTTGGGTTCAATAGTTGATATAAAAGCTACATTGCTTATTTGACTTAGTTGATTTCTAGTTTTAACAACAGATTGCATATCAATAGGGTGACCTTTTAAAAGTTTAATCCTTTTATTAGGATGATTAATTTCATTATTAGTTTCAGTTGTCTCTTGATTTTGAGTGATTAAATCCTCTTCATCATTTGTATCTTCCAAATTTTCAGATTTTCATCGAATGAAATATGCATTGTTTCTTCGATGGTTTTAGTTCTTAAATTAAACACTGTGTACGCTTTCCTTCTATTTGAATATCCGATAAAGATACCTTTGTCGGATTTAGGATCAAATTTATCTAAATTATCTTTTGTATTTAAAATAAAACATTTACTTTCAAAAATTCTAAAATAAGATACCTTAGGTTTCTTTGAGTGAAGAAGTTCATAAGATGTCTTATCAGTTAAAGGTCTAATTAAAATTCTATTTAAAACATAACAGGTGCTAGCAACTGCTTCTGTCCAACAATATTTTGGTAATTTACTATCTGAGAGCATAGTTCTCGCACACTCTTGAATCGTCTTATTTTTCCGTTCTACTACTCCGTTTTGTTGTGGAGTTCTTCAAAATGAAAAATTGTGAGTTATTCTCTTTTTATTGCAGAATTCTTCAAACTTTTCATTTTCAAATTCACTACCATGATCATTACGGATGGAACTTTTATAGAAAGTTGATTTTGAATCCTTTTTGTAAAGTTCTTAAAACATTCAAAAGTACCACTTTTATGTTTCAAAAATATTGTCCATGTAAATCTAGAATAACCATCTACAATTATAAAAACATATTTACTATGATTTATTGATAGAATTTGAGATGGACCAAATAAATCAAGGTGAAGTAATTCAAGAGGTTTTGAGGTTGAAATCATATCTTTTAATTTAAAGGAACTTTTTCTAAGTTTTCCTAGTTGACACGCATCACATAGACTATCTACTTTAAAATTCATTTTAGGGAGACCTCTTACTAGATCATATTTTGATAGTCTAGATAAGAGTTTGAAATTCAAATCCCCAAATCTCTTATGCCAAATCCAACCTAAAACACATTGGTTATCATTTGAAACTTTCATACTGAGAATATAAATATTCTTTTTCCTAATTCCCTCAAATATTATGGTTGAATTATTATCTTCAATGTGACATTTATCTTTTTCAAATTTAATTTTATATCCTTTATCGCAAAGTTGATTTATACTTAGCAGATTATGTTTCAGATTCTTAACTAGCAAAACATTAGTAATAATATGAGTTTCAGAGTTACCGACTTTGCCGATGCCAATCACATATCCTTTTGAATTGTCTCCAAAGTTAACCAGTCCTCTGTCTTTGTATATTATATTATTCAGAATATCTGGATTGCCAGTCATTTGTCTAGAGCATCCACTATCGAGTATCTATTTATTCTTTTTGATCTGCACAATTTGTCCATTGTGGATTGATTCCTCAACCCCCATAAAGCATGTTTCTTGCACATCGAACAATCTTAGTAGACAACTTGTATTTGAATATTGGTTATATGCAGACTCAAGAAACAATGATGATCTGAATATTTCTAAACTAGTATTAACAAACATAATCATTTTAAAAACTTTTTGAAAAATCAGATTATGAAACTTTGAAAACCTTGCTTTGATATCAAATGTTAGAAATGCGGATTACGAATCTTAAGGCTAGGATAAACACTAGAGGGGGGGTGAATAGTGTTTAAAGAAATTACTAAATCTTTTTGAGTTTATGTTAATTTGAACACAAATGTATAAAATATCCAGACACAGATATGATCACAGAAATAAACACAAATGCATAAATAAAGTAAAAGCAGTAAAGGAAAGAGCACACCGAATTTTATACTGGTTCAGAGTTACCCTACATCCAGTCCCGTACACAAGTACGGATTTCCTTTCAAAACAATCTTTACAATTACACCCTCGATTTCAAGGCTATGAGGTACATCTTCCAGATTCACAATCCTTTGGGTAGTGATACTTGATTTCACGGGCAACAAGTTCACCTAATTGATTTCTTAGGCTACAATCACACCTTTTACACTTGATTGTTTTCCAAGGCTACAATCACACTTTTTACACTTGATTGATTTCCAAGGCCACAATCACACCTTTTCTCACTAAATTTATTACAAAGAAGTCTATAACTCTGAATAGCACTGAGGATCTTGTTGAGATAGTGGTAGAGAATCAAACCAGAAATGACTAGTTAGATTCAATATTGATTTCGGCAGAGTATGGTAAGAATATGTATAAAGGAATGTGGAAGAAGAAGAGGAGCGAAAACTAGAAAAATGTGATTACAAATTCGTTGAAAACAGCCCATATTTAGGGAAGAACAACAACCATGTCCATTCGTGAAGGGATGTGACGAATAGACACTCCTTTTGAAATTCAAATTTTTGAAATCAACTGACACTATGTCGACATGGGTAACTTGAGTATGTCGACATCCCAAAGAAAATTTTGGTATTTTGTTTTTCTTTGAAAATAACCTTTATCTTACATTAAAACTATTTTAAACTTTATAAATATACTTAACTATAGTTAAAATACATAAGTAAGTATAGATGATAATATTTTGGTATATATAAAATTTTACTATAATTTTATATTTAAATCTAAGTATAAATATTAAAAGTTAAATATATTATTAAAAATAATTTAAAACCAAGGATAATTTGATTTTGAAATTAAAGATTATTTTGAGGCTAAAAATATTTTAAAATCAGGATAGATGTTTTTGCTTCTTTTAAAAGGAAGGTTTTGAAAACATTTTGAACAAGATATAATTTTGTAAAATCATTTTGAATAAAAGTTAGCGGATACAAAACGATGTTCCACTAGATTTTTCGTTGGTTCCATCCTACTTAGGGTTCCATCCCTTTAATAGGCTCGAAGTGGATTCCATTGCACGAATAAATTGGATTTTAAGATGCCAGTGCTTTTCTAGGAGTTTTAACAAAATTCCTTATTAAATTACTTATCCTTGAAATCTTGAACTCTTGATAATCTTGATATTCTTGATACTCATGAATCTTCAATCTTGATACCTTGAATCTCTATACTGTACTTCATTCTTGGTACCTGCATGGTTAGATCCTGCATATATATACATACATATATATATATATATATATATATATATATATATAAAAACTACAATGTTAGTATTTATATTTTATAATCCTATTCTAAGGTTGTTGTCATCAAAACCATCTTCTCAAGGACTAACATATTATGTTTCCGCTGTGCTAGTATTTGTGTCTGTATCTATGTGATGTACTTGAGTTGTATAATAGACAGGTGTTTATAACTGTCTAATATGATATGTATAAGTTGGGTACCTCTGATCTATATGATACTATGTAATATCTTATGTGATATATTATATTTCATTCATTCCGCTGGAATCAGTTGTTTGCTTGATAAATTTTGAATTGCATGATCCTGGTCTTGTTTTAGGTTTTGATTTTTTTTGGAGAGTTTGTTTTCAGATTTGAAAAATCTGTGAGGATTTGTTTACTTCTTTTTTTGATCTGGTTTTGGCTTTTGAAATCAGTTTGAAAGAAAAGAAAATGAGAAGGGAAGTATAGATGCATATATGCTTGTTTTACATTTTATTTATTAATTTGAAAATAAAAGACCAATGACACTTGTTAATTAAGAAAATAAAATGGCTACACTTGTCTTTACATAATTAAAGACCTTAACACTTGTTAATACATACTCTCTTTAATCTACACTTGTTAAAACAATTTATTATATATTTAAGCCCTTATTTATAAATCATATTTAGTCCTTTATCTTAATTTATTTATAACTTTGTTTTTACACTCTTACTTTTAATTAAATTTATGAAACATGGTTTCTTATTTTAATTTTATTAATAAATTTCAAAAATGAGAATAACAGTAAAGATTTTATATGAGTCAAAAATTTATGATTATGATTTCATGTTTGGATTTCATGAATAGATTCGTGATGGAAAATTATGAATTTTGATAGTTAATTCAAGATTTTTAGGATTGTATATGATGTGATATGCTAAGTTGATCAAAATTTGAATATTCGTCGATTATCGACGAAGAGATGATGGTGGCCGTGACGAAGGTTGGAGGTAGTGGGTAGACCGGTGGTCACGAGAAAAATAGTGGAGGGTTTTATTGATGGCCGTGGTGGCCAGGCAGCGTCGTTGGGGGCATCGGAACAGACCATGGGTGGGGGAATTAAGGCGGGCCATCATAGCATTTTAGGGCCTGACAGGTTATTACAGGCGCTTCATTAAAAACCATGCTCTCCATTCTTGCCCATTAACGGATTTGTTGAAACATACTTCATTTACCTAGAATACACAGGCCCAAGAATCATTTGACAAATTAAAGTGGGTCGTGACACATACACCAACCTTATCCCTTCCAAACTTCACTGAAACATTCTCCCTCACTACTGATGCTTCATCCACTGCCATTGGAGCCATTCTTTCTCAAAGCAATCATCCAATAACCTATTTCATCCTAAAACTACCACCTCACCTCCAAAAAGCTTCTACCTATTCCCAAGAGATGTTTACCATTACCTCCGCCGTAAAATAATGGCGTTGCTACCTTCTTGGCCGACAGTTTCAAATCTACACAAACCACAAAAGCCTTCGTGAGCTCACCTCTCAGTCGATTCAGATACCCGAACAACAAAAATGGCTAACGAAACTTCTTGGCTTTGATATCACGATCCACTACCAACCAGGAAAGCATAACACAGTAGCAGACAGGCTGTCCATGTTCACCCACGAAGCTACCGTGCACGCCATCTTAGGACCCACCTTTCCACTGCTATCTGACATTAGTACCACCCTGTGCAACGATCCCAAAGCTCAATCCTTCATTAGGCAGCTACGAGCAAGTACATGCCCTAATCCTAAGCTACAACTACGCAGAAATCTTTTATTTTGAGACAACCGTATTTACGTTCCTGCCGACACGGAATTGCAGATAAAAATTATTACTGAGCTCCATGATTCTAAACCTGGGCACATTCGGGAATTAAAGGTACCATCGCTCGAGTTGCAAGCAATTTTTTTGGCCCAAACTTGCCTCGTCTATTCAGCAGTTTGTCAAACAATGCCCGACTTTCCTTCAAACCAAACCAGACAACACCCGTTATATAGGCCTCATACAACAATGCCAATGTGATTACCCAGAATTTTGGACAATATCAATTTGATAATCTCTATTAATAAATTAAATTGATTTGGTGATTTTCTTTTATAATTTTAATTTAAATTGGCAAATTTATTCTTTTAAAAGCAAATAAGTATTTAATTGATAAATTTTATCTTTTAAAAGCTAATAAGATGTTTTCTATTCATAATGTACATATATTTGTATATATAGTAAATAGAAAAAGCTTTGGTTTAAATTTAACAAATAAAATTATGTTTTCAAATTCTAGTATTTTTGGTAATTTGGAAATTATGATTTAATTTAATATAAAAGTTTTTCAAAGAGTTATTTAAATAAATAACTTAGGTAAATGTTTAATTGTTTAAAATAGTTTTTTGCTTATGTTTAAATTTAAATAAGATTAATAAAAGATTTTTTTATTTATTTTTAAATATTGATTGATAAATATGATTTGAATACATATATATATAAGTTTAAAATACAATTTATAAATATATAAAGCATATGATATATTAATTCATTAAGTAATAGAAGTAATTTATAATTTTTTATTTAAAGTTGTCAAATTTGCTATTTTCAAATAATAATAATTATAATGTATTGTTTTTATATATAGATATAAATAGATTTTAGTAAAATAGAATTGTTATTTCAAATTGAATGTGTTGTTATAAATTGACTTTAATTTGATTTTTAAATCTAATTTGAATTTGGATTTAATTTTAAAATACCAAAGATAGATATTTAAAAATATTTGGATTTAAAATATATGTATAAGTTTTTATTTATATGTAATCAGTTTTATTATATTCTCTTTAAAAGAAATTCTTATATGTATTTAGATAAGGATTTATAAATTAAGTAAAAGCATTTATATACATTTAAAATAAATAAAAAATTACTTAAAAGACATGTGTAATTAAATTAAGAGACAATAGTGACAAGTGTTAGTAAATAAACTAATAAAATGACAAATGTTGAGATATATAAACAAGTATCATTTTAGTTTTTGATTTTTCTTTTATTTTTATTAAATCTCAAATTAACTTATATAAGCATATGTTTCTCATCTTCATTGTCTTTTCTATCTTTTTCTATTCAAAAAAAGAAAAAAGAAAAATCAAACCAAGGTAACTCAAAACAATCTGATAATTAAACACTCCTCAAACTAGAAATCAAATTCATTAAACTGCAATTCATCTTCAAAATCAAAGCCTGCAAAAATCATCTTCAACCTAAGAATATCAAAGTAAGAAAACCTGTAATCATTTGCAAATCAAAAATCAAAGAATGCAAAGCATTTTCAAAAAAAATCAAAAAAAGCCTGTAGCGGATAATCAAAGCAAGCTCAAAATCATCTTTCGTGCATTCAAGTTTTCAAGTTCATTTACAAATTCCAGCAACTCAAGTTTAAAGTTTTCAAAACTGTTTCAAAAATAAAGGCTCTGTCCATCTTCATGTCAGGTGAGTAACAATCTTTCAAAAAAATTAAGTATATGAATCTGGTTGCATGATTAAAAATCTGGAATAAGTATGCTTTGTATATATATATTTTTGTGTATATATATGGATATCTGGATGTTTGTGCATGTTTTCTCTCTGTTTTTAGTTCCCAGGCACAAGTTTTGTTTAAAATCCTTAATCTCTTGATCTAGTCTTGGTTAGGACTTAAGTTATAAACAAAAACTGTTTGTTTAACCCTAGATTTAGTTTTAAAATTTAATTCAAGTTAAAATAAATTTAAAATTTATCTCGAAACTAAATTGAACAGGAAAATTTAAGTTATGTTAAAATTAAAACATCTTAAATCATTGTTTTCAGCATATGATCTGAAATATTATTCAAAATCATGATTTTTGGAAGTAAAACCATAGTTTTTAGATTGGGTTCGAATGTGCAGTTTGAGTTCGATCAGATTGGGTGTTTTGAGTAGCCTTTGGTGATCAAGTTGATCAGAATGCTTGTGGTCTTTCCAGGAGATGGAGGAATGATCAGAGATTGGAGGAAAAATGTCAGGACGATGTTCAAGACACTAGGGTGGCGATGGGAGATCAGTGATGCCTATAACGCTAGTTTTGGCTAGGTCGTGGAATTTTGTTCATCTAGACACCACTGGTGGATCGAGTTCATCAGAACTCTGGGAAATGGAAGCAGGAAGGATGGTGAAGGCGTGGCCGGAAGTTCTGATACTCCGATGGTCGGAGGACTGAGCAAGAGTGATTTCTAGGTTTTGGGTTTCCTGTTCCTTGTTGTGATTGGTTACTCGAATTCGATTTCGAGTTATTGTTGATGTTATGGCGATCGAGTTTGAGTTTGAGGGTGAACGCCGACATGGGGAAGGCGTCGTGGATGGCCGGAGTTGATCAGAGCCACCGTGCATGTGTACAGGGCATTTCTTTGTACCCGGTAGAGTTTGGGTTGAAGCAAAGGGATGTGTACTCGAGTTTTTGCTCGAGTTGTTTCATGAGATGCTCAAATTCATGTGGGTTTTGGCTCGAAGTGTTGAGTGTGTGAGCTCGGGGAATTGGGTTCGTTACAGGTTTTAAAACCTGTCTGTTAAAATTTTAAATTGAATTTAAAATTTGAAAGCAAGATTTTAAACAAAGTTTAAAATCAAAATTTTAAAGTGTGGATTCAAATTGAATTTGTATCCTAGTTTTGAAATAAATAAGTTTTTAAAATTTAAAAGGTTTAAAACACCTCTAAATGTTAAAGTATATTTTAAAATGATTTGGATTTAAATAAATCTGGTTTAAATCTCTTATAAATTTCTTTTATAAGATAAATGTTTCTTTAACATTTGATTCAAAGGGTTTTTAATCTTTTTTTTTAAATTTTTAAAGTTAAATTTGTAATTATTTTAAATCTTTAATTTGAAATAAAATTTAAAAGTAAATTTAAAAGTAAAATGTTTTCAAATGCTTTTGTTAATGACAAGTTAGTCATAAATAAGAATTTTTTTATCTTAAAGTAAATTAAGATTTAATGATTTGTGATTCATTAAATTAATAAGGAAAGTTAAGGTTATTTAATTAATTTAATTAATTAATGATTTAGGATTAATTAGTTAAGTAATTAAGGGTTTAATCTAATTAATTAAGGATTAATTAGTTAAGCAATTAAGGATTAAGTTAATTAATTAAGGATTAATTAATTTGTAATTAAGGATCATTAATTAGGTAAGTATAGATAATTAACTAATGATTACAAATTAATTAATCAAGTAATTAAAGATTAATTAAACTATAGTTAAGCACTTAATTAATTAAATAATTAGAGATTAATTAATTGGTTATTAAGAATTAATTAATTCATAATTAAAAATGATTAATCTAATTTTAATTAGTTAAGAAAAGAAATTAAGGAATTGTTAATAGTTAATGAAGATCATTAACTAGGGATTAATAAATAATTAATTAATGTGATTAATTTTAATAATTAATTATATTAATTAATTAAAGAAAATCATTTGTGGAATTGGTTAAGTATAATTACTTAATGAAAGTAATTAAAGGAATTAATACTCAGTGTAATTAATTAAATTAATATGATTAGTTTACGTTAATTAATTAGTTTAATTAATTTAAAATAATCACTGAATGATTGTTAAGTATAATTACTTAGTGAAGTAACTAATGGGTAATTACTGGAGGTAATTAATTGAAGAATGGTAGTGGTTTTGGTTTACTTACTTTCTGTAATTAATAAGAAGGATAATTACTTAGTGAAAGTAATTAACAATTAATTACTTAGTGTAATTAATTTAAGAATTGATTAAAGATAATTAAGTAATGTAATTATTTCGGGGTAGTTAGTTACTGAATATGATTAATCAAGGCTGATTAATGAATATGCTTAATTAAAGATTAATTATTAAATATGATTAATAATTAATTAAGAAGTAATTAAGGATCATTCATTAATAAAATTAATGATGTAATTAAGGGTTGATTATTTAAGATTAATTAATTAATAATAAGTGATTATAGAGTAATTAATTAATGTAATTAATTAAGGATTAATGTAATTAATTATAATTAATTAATTAATGAGAGTAATTAAAGGTAATTACTGTAAATGGTTAAGAATAATTAATTTTTGTAAATAATTAAAGCTAATTACTTAGTGGAATTAGAGAGTAATTAATCAAGGATGATTAATTAAGATGGATAATTAGAGGATGATTAATTAATTGATTTATAATTAATTAATGGTTAAGTAAGCAGGATTTATAGTGATGAAAGTAATTAATTTAATTCATTTTAAATTAATTAGAGATAGTGTGATTAATTAATCCTTGCTTATGTATGGATGGATGATAACGATTTCCTTGAATGGTTTGAGATCTCTGATGTGGGATATGTGATGCTATGTGATATGGATGCTTTGGTTGAATTGTGATGATAATATAGATTATCTATTGTGATATTGTGAATTATCTATCTATGCGAATATAGATAATGAATTGAATTGTTTTTACTTTAAAACAACTTGGACCTAAAAGATGGCGTTTTGGATTTCGATGAGACCGGGATCGGGTTTCCAGATTTGGATATCCGAAAATCACATCGATCCAAATTAAATGATAGGTCGTGAATCTCAAGTGAAGATGAAGATTCAAAGTACAAGGGTTGTTGTCATTAACTCTGAGGGTGATTCCAAAATGACTGTAACGGGATAATGCCTTCGGTTTCGTTCGAACCCAGAACGAAATTGTATGGATTGAATGCTTTCAGAACATCGTCAGGTGTGCGATGAACATTCTCAGATAGATGTGTTCTATAAAGGTAATCGTAGCCTCAAGCCTCATCAACCGAGAATGGCTAAAACATGGGAGGTGCGGCAAGGTTAAATGAGTAGCACCCAAGTAGGACGAGATTTACCCTTATCTAGAGGTCCCTTTTATTTCGACTGTATGGGCAGTTGTTGGCCACAACTGCGGGGTTGTCTTGTTCGGGACTATCCAGTAAGGGATGGTTCCAGCCTTGTGTTGCAGGGGATCGGGAGTAATCCTCGGTACGGTGATCTGGACTCCATACTGTGACGGACGGTACCCCAGTAGCACTGCCATTGATGGAAATCCATTCTTCCTACGTGCCTTTACGGTTTTGATTGTATAACCCACATTGTGGCTAGTATGCTGGAATTTAATGAATGTAACAATTTCGACTATTTCTTATTTATTTGAAAGCCCTAGACCCTATTATAATATCACTGGATTTCTTATCAAATGTTTTGGTTATCGTAAGGTAAAAACTTTTTCGTGTTTATGTGCGGGAAGTCTTACGAGATACCTTTTGTTTTTAAAGGTTTTCAAAGTTAAGAAACTTTAACCTGTTACTCACACTAGACCTATGTCTGATCCGGAGTTTATCTTCTGTTTTCTTAAACTCTTGGGTACTCAAATTTTTACGAGTAGCCAAGGGATTCGGTTTAGCTTTGACGAATTCTGGAGGAGATATGGAGCAGGTGGCTTCAGCATTCGTAGATATATATAGTGTTCCGCTGTGTTGATATCTTTGTATTGTATTTTGAGTTGTAATAACTAAGACAGGTCTTTATAACTATCTAGTATGTGATGTTTAGGCTGTTTAACTCTGATGTCTATGGTACTATGTAACATTTTATGTGATTAATATAATTTATTCATTCCGCTGTTGAGATTCTGATGTCGTTGAGTTCTTTCTTCTTTATCTTTTCTCTTTTCTATCCCTTTCTTTCTTTTTAATGATTCATCTTTCTATGGAGAGAGAGTTGGGTCGTTTCAGTGGTATCAGAGCGCTAGATTGAGTGAATACATAGGCTTTGGAGTGATTTTTTTCTTGAGAGAGCGTATTTGTAATTTTAACATATATATATATATATATATTTATATCTATTTATACCTATTTGTTGGGTTACCTGTTCGGGGTTTCCAATATGAATTCTAGAGGTAGATGGGGTAGTGTTGTGTGTAACACAACTACTACTAATGGTAGGAGTCTGAGTGTTGAGGTTGGAAGTGTGTCTGTCGAGACTGTAGACCTAATACCTTCTCGAGCAAGCTTTTCTGTGGTGTAAGGATTCCAACAATCTCTGAAGGAAACCTTTTAGAGGTTCGGAGTCCATCTTTGGAGTGCAAGTTTGGATGGGTAAGAGTTTGCATCTGTTGGTTGAGCTGAAGCGAGTGAAGGTATCTTGGAAACTTCAGGAAGGAGCAACTGCGTGGTGAGACGTAGTGACTTTGGATGTTTCCAAAGATGTTTCTTTTGAAGCAAGTAAGGAAGTGTGTCTGCATTAGTGATGGGACTGAGTTCAACTGGATGTTTGTGTTTGGTTTGAGGCCTGAGTTTCTTATGGAGATGTCTGCCCATCTCTAGGCTCTGTGTGGGATTTGACGATATCGCTTTGTGGTTCGAAGAGTTTTGGATAGGAAGTCTTTGGCATCTGTGTCAGCAGTACAGCTCGGAGTGTTCTGTGTGCCAGCAAGAAGGTCTCTGACTAAGAGGTGGAGTTCAGAAGCTGCAGAATGGATCCATTTCTCTGATGGATTGATTAGCCAAGTATAAGCTGTTCTGATTGATAAAGAGAGAACAGTTTCTTTAGATATTAGACTAGGTTGATCGCAAAAGTGACTTGCGATAGTTGAATGTTCTCTTGGGTAATCTTTTGCTTGGGATCGAGGAATCTCTAGGGAGTGATACCGATGGTTCAACTAGAAGAAGGATGGTTCCTAGAAAGAGGATTTGGTGAAGCAGCTCAGGAATTTATGGTACTTCTGAGTTTTCTCTGTATGGATCTGATGAACCGTGTTTTCTGGGATGTGTTGTCAAGTCTATGATTGTGTTCATCATCAGCATTCTCATCTACTCCAGATCAGAGTTGTGCAGTGGAAGCGAGATTGGCAAGTGCTCCTGTTTGTTCTTTTCCGGATAGGAGAAGTTTGAAGTCTTCTGATATTGGTGGAGTGGAGTTTGTGTTTGGATCATTTTGATAGGTTGTTTTTGGTCCAGTTTGTTTCGAGAGGCATCATCGAAGGTTGAGCTGATCAGAAGGAATGAAGGCAACCCAAGATCGTCAAAAGAGTTTTATGGATAAGAAACAAAGGAATTTGGAATTTGAAGTTCGAGACTTCGTTGTTGTTAAAGTTTCTCCGATCAAAGGAGCTATAAGATTGGATAAGACTGGGAAGCTAGCTCCGAGATATTGGATCTTTCTGTATCCTTGTAAGGATAAGTGTTTTGGTCTTCAGGGTTGAATTGCTAGTTTGGAAGACTGGGATTCGATGTGTTTCACGTATCTCTGAGAGAGTATGTGTATGATTATCACTGGTTGTGGAACCAGCAGTTCAGGAGGATTTGGTAGTTGAGCAGGACTTGACTATGGTCTGATATCTTGTCCAGTTTTGTAGATCTAGAGGAATAGGAGCTCAGAAACCTAGTAGTATAGATTGTTTGGATTTAGTAAAGCGAGTATCCTAGTATTTATATTTGGGAAACTCTAGATAGTGTTAGGAAGACCTATCCTGATTTGTGTCAGGATCATTAAATTTGTTTGATTAAGTAAATTGATTGCTTTGGTTGTTAGCATATAGTTGATAATATATGCTTGTGATTTAAAATTAAATATTTGATGGATTATTATATTATCATTGCTTTTAAATTTCGGGGACGAAATTCTTAATTTTAAATGTTTAATTGTTTAAAATAGATTTTTTCTTAAGTTTAAATTTAAATAAGATTAATAAAAGATTTGTTTTATTTCTTTTTAAATATTGTTTGATAAATATGATTTGAATATATATATATATATATTTATAAGTTTAAAATACAATTTATAAATATATAAAGCATATGATATATTAATTCATTTAGTAATAGAAGTAATTTATAATTTTTATTTAAAGTTATCAGATTTGCTATTTTCAAATAATAATAATTACAATGTATTGTTTTTATATATAGATATAAATAGATTTAATAAAATAGATTTGTTATTTCAAATTGAATGTGTTGTTATGAATTGACTTTAATTTGATTTTTAAATCTAATTTGAATTTGGATTTAATTTTAAAATTCAAAAGATAGATATTTAAAAATATTTGGATTTAAAATATATGTATAAGTTTTTATTCATATGTAATTGGTTTTATTATATTCTCTTTAAAAGAAATTCATACATGTATTTTGATAAGGATTTATAAATTAAGTAAAAGAATTTATATACATTCAAAATAAATAAAAAATAACTTAAAAGACATTTGTAATTAAATTAAGTGACAATAGTGATAAGTGTTAGTAAATAAACTAATAATATAACAATGTTGAGATATTTAAACAAGTGTCATTTTAGTTTTTGATTTTTCTTTTATTTTTATTAAATCTTAAATTAACTTATGTAAGCATATGTTTCTCATCTTCATTGTCTTTTCTATCCTCTTCAAAATTAAAACCTGCAAAAATCATCTTCAACCTAAGAATATCAAAGAAAGCAAACCTGTAACCATTTGCAAATCAAAAATCAAAACATGCAAAGCATTTTCAAAAAATCAAAAAAGGCCTGTAGCAGATAATCAAAGCAAGCTCAAAATCATCTTGCCTGCATTCAAGTTTTCAAGTTCTTTTACAAATTCCAGCAACTCAAGTTTAAATTTTTCAAAACTATTTCAAAAATAAAGGCTCTGTTCATCTTTGTCAAGTGAGTAACAATCTTTTAAAAAAATTAAGTATATGAATCTGGTTGCATGATTAAAAATCTGGAATGAGTATGCTTTGTGTATATATATATATTTCTATGTATATAAATGGATATCCGGATGTTTGTGCATGTTTGTTTTCATCTGAGATCTCTCTGTTTTTAGTTCCCAGGCACATTTTTTGTTTAAAATCCTTAATCTCTTGATCTAGTCTTGGTTAGGATTTAAGTTATAAACAAAAACTGTTTGTTTAACCCTAGATTTAGTTTTAAAATTTTATTCAAGTTGAAATAAATTTAAAATTTATCTGGAAACCAAATTGAACAGGAAAATTTAAGTTATGTTAAAATTAAAACATCTTAAATCATTGTTTCCGGCATATGATCTGAAACATTATTAGAAATCATGATTTTTAGAAGTAAAACCATAGTTTTTAGATTGGGTTTGAATGTGCAGTTTGAGTTTGATCAGATTGGGTGTTTTGAGTAGCCTTTGGCGATCAAATTGATAGGAATTCTTGTGGTCTTTCCTGGAGATGGAGGAATGATCGGAGATTGGGGAAAAATGTCAGGACGATGTTCAAGGCACTGAGGTGGCGATGGGAGATCAGTGATGCCTGTAACCCTAGTTTTGGCTAGGTCGTGGAATTTTGTTCATCTAGACACCGCTGGTGGATCGAGTTCATCAGAACTCGGGGAAATGGAAGCAGAAAGGATGGCGAAGGCGTGGCCGAAAGTTCTGATACTCCAATGGTCGGAGGAGTGAGCACGAGTGATTTCCAGGTTTTGGGTTTCCTGTTCCAGGTTGTAATGGGTTACTCGAATTTGATTTCAAGTTACTGTTGATGTTATGGTGATCGAGTTTGGGTTTGAGGGTGAACGCCGACATGGGGAAGGCGTCATGGATGGCCGGAGTTGATTAGAGCCACCGTGCATGTGCACGGTGCATTTCTTTGTACCTGGTAGAGTTTGGGTTGAAGCAAAGGGATGGGTACTCGAGTTTTTTCGTGAGATGCTCGAAGTCATGTGGGTTTTGGCTTGAAGTGTTGAGTGTGTGAGCTCAGGGAATTGGGTTTGTTACAGGTTTTAAAACCTGTCTATTTTTAAAATCTTAAATTGAATTTAAAATTTGAAAGCAAGATTTTAACCAAAGTTTAAAATCAAAATTTTAAAGTATGGATTCAAATTGAATTTGTATCCTAGTTTTGAAATAAATATGTTTTTAAAGTTTAAAAGGTTTAAAACAACTTTAAATGTTAAAGTATATTTTAAGATGATTTGGATTTAAATGAATTCGGTTTAAATGTCTTATAAATTTCTTTTATAAGATAAATGTTTCTTTAACATTTGATTTAAAGGGTTTTTAATTTTTTTTTTAAATTTGTTAAATTTAGTTTTGTAATTATTTTAAATCTTTAATTTGAGATAAAATTTAAAAGTAAAATGTTTCCAAATGCTTTTGTTAATGACAATTTAGTCATAAATAAGAAAATGTTTTATCTTAAAGTAAATTATGATTTAATGATTTGTGATTCATTAAATTAATAAGGAAAGTTAAGGTTATTTAATTAATTTAATTAATTAATGATTTAGGATTAATTAGTTAAGTAATTAAGGGTTTAATCTAATTAATTAAGGATTAATTAGTTAAGCAATTAAGTATTATGTTAATTAATTAAGGGTTAATTAATTTGTAATTAAGGATCATTAATTTGATAAGCATAGATTATTAATTAATGATTAGAAAATTAATTAATCAAGTAGTTAAAGGTCAATTAAGTTATAGTTAAGCATTTAATTAATTAAATAATTAGAGATTAATTAACTGGTTATTAAGAATTAATTAATTTGTAATTAAAAATGATTAATCTAAGTTTAATTACTTAAGAATAGAAATTAAGGAATTGTTAATAGTTAATGAAGATCATTAACTAGGGATTAATAAATAATTAATTAATGTGATTAATTTTAATAATTAATTATATTAATTAATTAAAGAAAATCGTTTGTGGAATTGGTTAAGTATAGTTACTTAATGAAAGTAATTAAAGGAATTAATTACTTAGTGTAATCAATTAAATTAATGTGATTAGTTTAAGTTAATTAATTAGTTTAATTAATTAAAATAATCACTGAATGATTGGTTAAGTATAATTACTTAGTGAAGTAATTAATGGGTAATTACTAGAGGTAATTAATTGAAGAATGGTAGTGGTTTTGGTTTAATTACTTTGTGTAATTAATAAGAAGGATAATTACTTAGTGAAAGTAATTAATAATTAATTACTTAGTGTAATTAATTTATGAATTGATTAATAAAGTTATTAAAGATAATTAAGTAATGTAATTAATCCAGGTAGTCAATTACTGAATATGATTAATCAAGGATGATTAATGAATATGGTTAATTAAAGATTAATCATTAAATATGATTAATAATTAATTAAGAAGTAATTAAGGATCATTAATTAATATAATTAATGATGTAATTAAGGGTTGATTATTTAAGACTATCAATAATAAGTGATTATAGAGTAACTAATTAATGTAATTAATTAAGGATTAATGTAATTAATTATAGTTAGTTAATTAATGAGAGTAAGTAAAGGATAATTACTGTAAATGGTTAAGAACAATTAATTTATGTAATTAATTAAAGCTAATTACTTAATGTAATTAGAGAGTAATTAATCAAGGATGATTAATTAAGATGGATAATTAGAGGATGATTAATTAATTGATTTATAATTAATTAATGATTAAGTAAGCAGGATTTATAGTGATGAAAGTAATTAATTTAATTCATTTTAAATTAATTAGAGACAGTGTGATTAATTAATCCTTGCTCATGTATGGATGGATGATATTGATTGCCTTGAATGGTTTGAGATCTCTGATATGGGATATGTGACGCTGTGTTATATGGATGCTTTGGTTGAATTGTGATGATAATGTAGATTATTTTATTATGATATTGTGAATTATCTATCTGTGTGAATATAGATAATGAATTGAATTGTTTGTACTTTAAAACAACTTGGACCTAAAAGATGGCTTTTTGGATTTCGATGAGACCGGGATCGGGTTTCCAGATTTGAATATCCGAAAACCACATCGATCCAAATTAAACGATAGGGCGTGAATATCAAGTGAAGATGAAGATTAAGAGTGCAAGGGTTATTGTCGTTAACTCTGAGGGTGATTCCAAAATAAGTGTAACAAGATAATGCCTTCGGTTTCATTCGAACTCGGAACGAACTTGTATGGATTGAATGCTTTTAGAACATCGTAGGATGGGCGATGAGCATTCTCAGATAGATGTGTTCTATAAAGGTAATTGTAGCCTCAAGCCTCATCAACCGGGAATGGATAAAACATGGGAGGTGTAGCAAGGTTAAGTGGGTAACACCGAAGTAGGACGAGATTTACCCCTGTCTAGAGGTCCCTTTTATTTCGGCTGTGTGGGCACTTGTTGGCCACAACTGCGGGGTTGTCTTGTTCGGGACTGTCCAGTAAGGGATGGTTCCGGCCTTGTGTTGCAGGGGATTGGGAGTAATCCTCAGTACGGTGATCTAGACCCCGTACTGTAACGGGCGGTACCCCAGTACCCCTGCCATTGATGGAAACTCATTCTTCCTATGTACCTTTACGGTTTTGATTGTATAACCCACATTGTGTCTAGTATGTTGGAATTTAATGAATGTAACAATTTCGGCTATTTCTTATTTATTTGAAAACCCTAGACCCTATTATAATATCACTGGATTTCCTAGCAAATGTTTTGGTTATCGTAAGGTAAAAACTTTTTTGCATTTATGTGCGGGAAGTCTTACGAGATACCTTTTGGTTTCAAAGGTTTTCAAAGTTAAGCAACTTTAACCTGTTACTCACACAAAGACCCATGTCTGACCCAGAGTTTATCTTCTATTTTCTTAAACTCTTGGGTACTCAAATTTTAACGAGTAGCCAAGAGATTCAAATTAGCTTTGACGAATTATGAAGGAGATATGGAGCAGGAGGCTTCAGCGTTCATAGATATATATAGTGTTCCGCTGTGTTGATATCTTTGTGTTGTATTTTGAGTTGTAATAACTAAGACATGTGTTTACAACTGTCTAGTATGTGATATATAAGCTGTTTAACTCTGATGTATATGATACTATGTAATATCTTATGTGATTAATATAATTTATTCATTCCGCTGTTGAGATTCTGATCTTGTTTAGTTCTTTCTTCTCTATCTTTTCTCTTTTCTATCCCTTTCTTTCTTTTTAATGATCGCCTTTCTGTGGAGAGAAAGTCGGGTCGTTATAGCCAATCCCGGAACAAATTCCGGAGGATATTGCTATGGATTTCATCACACATCTTCCACCATCCGTCGGAAAAACTACAATTTGGGTAATCATTGGTAGACTTTCAAAATATGCTCATTTTTGTGCATTGCCGACCTAAGTTTCAGCAACTTAACTAATTTCCCACTTTATCCAAGAATATGTCCACCTACATGGTTTTCTCCGTTTCATTATATCGGATCTTAACCACCTATTTACTAGTCAATTTTGGAAAGAATTATTTCTTCTACATGGAAACAAGCTTCAAATGTGTGACGACCGCCCATGACTCCCGCACCAAAACAAGAGAATAGTGCGCTGAAAGGTGTGCCAGGCAGCCATGGATGATAGTCAGGGTAAAATAAAATTCGCAGAATCTCTATCGTAACTCACAGCGCATGGATAAAATACAATAGAGAATTAAAATATAGTGAAGCTCAATAGAACACAACATCATCATATAAGCAACATAGCAGTTTATACAATCAAATGAATCATCCATACATCAGAGCCTCACTACAACACTCAATCAGATACAACAGCGGAACCCAGTACATATAGTAAGAAAACAAATATGCAAAGCCTCCTGCTCGTCTTCGTCATCTTCAGCGTAGAACTCCTAGCACAGCACCTGTCACCTGCTTACCTAGTCTGCCCATCCCAACATGGATGAACAGCCCAAGGTAATAAGAGGAGACATAAAACCTTGAGTCAGACAAAGTCTTAGTGAGCAGTAAATTAACTATCAAACATACCAAAAGAGCATAAGGAATAAAAGGAATAGGAACCAAACCATCCCACTCCACCTCTTTCTACAGTGATAGCCCCCAGACACACACTAAGGAGAAGTAAGCATAACATAGCAGATAAGTAAGGTAAAGCAATAATCACTCGAGTCAAGGACGATGTTTTCCAAATACAAACTCCCAAGGCCTAAACCAAGATCAGATAAGCACCCAGAAAACACCGCTCTTGAAGCCGAATGATGATACAACCAAACATCCAAACATCCATGACTCTGGCTATCACTGTTATCATTGCCTTGATTTCACCGTTAGTTGAATGACCGCCTGTCAAGGGCTAATGGTAACCCCGGTTTAGCCATAACTCCGCACGTCATCGTGACCCGTGCCTAAGCCGAACGCATCAGCCCAGAGTACTAGCACGTCATCATGACCCGTGCCTGGAACGTCATCGTGACCCGTTCCAACGTACCCTTGCTTTGAGTATGCTAGAACCTTCAACAACGATGAGATCTTAGCCTCCTAGTCATCCTCCTCGACGACCATCCATACTAGCTCAAGCGCCTCTCAAGCTAACCATTATCCACCCCAACCCGGACCGCATCACCGAGTTATAACTTTGCACGTCATCATGACCCGTGCTTGGAACGTCTTCGTGACCCGTCCCATCACATCATATGCCTTGCCTCATCATATCATAGCAAAGTCTCTCAACTTGGAACGTCATCATGACCCGTCCCATCTCAACATCACACTTTGCTTCATCGCAACATAGCAAAGTCTCATCTCAACATTATGGCTTGCCTTCTCGCATCATGGCAAAGTCCCATCTCGATCTCATGCTTCGCCTCTTCGCATCACGGCAAAGTCCCATCATCGAATCCATCCATATGAGCTTCCACATCCGCTTCATATGCCATCGGCAGCTTTCAACATTCAAGAGCCTTTCCACTTAGCTTTTGAATCATTTTCACCATCTTGTTCCAAATCAACTACAAGCTAACTTGGAGCAATCCAATCTAACATACATTCAAACATTCAAGCATTCAAACAAGATATATTAAGCAATATCAACTATAATGGCAATTTCGTAAATAAGTGAGCAAAAGTCCAACATATGTGAAATCATAGTTTTTAGCATAGGTCTATCAAATCTAAAACATGGGTTTTATCTCTAATACTTGTTAAATCAACTTTCATAGATAAACATCTTCAAATATGATGGATCTACATGCAGACTTATGGAAAATGCGAGAAAACGCTAACTTTAACACACAAACATATCACCAACTCCATATACTCCTTTGGATCCGCGTGAGAGATAACTACCACTCACCAAATCACCAAAACAACCTAAAATCAATCAACTTCAGATCTGGACAGCAAGGTCTTGGACTTGATCCGGAGAAATCTCACTTGAAACGGTGAATTCCAGCTCAAACGGATGAAAATCTTCAACTTGGACACTTGGATCTTCGATCTTGATCTTCGATCTTCAACGGATGTTAGCACTTGATGGAAGTAGAGAAAGAAGATGAAGAAATGCTGTAGTCGAGTCTTCAAAATGGCAGCACTTCGTCGCTTCGAAATCCGGTGCCAAAAAGTGAGCCAAAGCCCTCTATTTATAGGCTGGAATGCCCATGAGTCGTCGCCTATAAGTCGTCTCCGACTTATCTTATGAGTCGTTGCCGACCCAACCCCTGAGTCGCCCCCGACTCATCCCCTTTGCCGACTCAACCAATGCCGACTTAAATTCTACCGACTCATCACAGCAAGAAGGTCACACGACTTATCCCTGCCGACCTAAGCCTAATCCTTATCCCTCGAGACACGACTCAAAAGCCTAAGTCCCCAACGACTTATCCACTAAGTCGGCCCACCGACCTAACGACACATGGAATAACGCCATGCCGACCCAAACCCCTACCGACTCAGGACCCCACGACCTAAGCCCTAATACTATGAGTCGGCAATTCTATGACTCGGTCACGAGTTAACTCCTATGAGTCGGCCAACCCTTAAACCACCAACCTCCTTAAGTCGGCAACGTGTTGACTCTTAAGTCGGTCGCTCCCTTATCTCGGCCAACACTCTAAACCGCAACCCCTCCTTGAGCCGGTCCCCTATGAGTCGGTCACGACTCAAGCCTTAACTCGGCCACCTTCCTTAAGTCGTAGCTCATGCACGCCCTATCCTATGAGTCGGTCACGACTCAACCCCATGAGTCGGTTACGACTCATCACTTCAACACACAAGTTACTCTCCATACGACTCAGGCTAGAGGCAATCCAAACAACACTATCGACCTACAAATTCTACGATCCATCGACACGTAAAATACGGGTCGTTACATTCTCTCCCCCTTAGGAATTTCGCCCCCGAAATTCCAAGCAAACAATCAGAAATCAAAGATATTCCGCATGCCTACCATCCAAAGCAATCAACAAACCATGCAACCAATTCTAGCCTAGCATGCAGAATTCTAAGACTCAGAACAAGCTACAAATTCATGAGATGTCACGACACTTTAGGGCCATACCTCGAAGAGTCCGGGATGAGCTGCCTTCATCCTCTCTTCCTCCTCCCATGTACAGTCGTTAACATCATCACTCCATTGTACCTTGAGCAACGTAATCGTCTTCCTCCTAAGCTGTTTCGTATCGGTTTCAACAATACGAAGCGGCTTACGAGGTCTCGAAACAACTGGATAAACCTCCAAGTCTTCACAGCTATCAGCAGAAACCACAGTAGTTGGGTCGTGCACATACTTCCGTAGATAAGATACATGAAAAACATTGTGCACACCCGCCATCTTTTCCGGTAACTCCAATCTATAAGCGAGCTTTCCAATTCGCTCGATAATCGGGAATGGTCCAACAAATCTCGGAGTTAACTTTCCTTTCTTTCCGAATCTAATGACACTCTTCAGAGGAGAAATCTTCACAAAAACCATATCACCTACGTCGAATTCCAAATCCTTTCGACGATTATCTGCATAACTTTTCTGACGATCTTGGGCTGCCTTCATTCGTTGCCGAATGATCTCTATACAATCCGAAGTCTGTCGAATCATCTCTGGCCCAAGTATCAGCTTTTCTCCAGTTTCCAACCAACATGTCGGAGAGTTACACGGTCTTCCATATAATGCCTCATATGGTGCCATACCAATACTCGACTGATAACTGTTATTATAAGCAAACTCCACCAAATGAAGGTGATCTTCCCATGATCCTCCGAAGTCCAAAACACAAGCTCTAAGAAGATCTTCCAAAACCCGGTTGACTCTCTCAGTCTGACCATCTGTCTGAGGGTGATAAGCTGTACTCAAACACAACTCAGTTCCCAAAACTTCCTGGAAGCTCTTCCAAAATCCACTAGTGAACAATGGGTCTCGATCGCTCACTATACTCTTCGGAACACCATGGAATCGAACAATCCACTTCACATACAACTCAGCCAACTTCGATGCAGTTCTAGTCGATCGAACAGGAATGAACCTTGCACTCTTGGTCAAACGATCTACAATGACCCAAATCCCTTCATTCCCTGCCCTGGTTCTAGGTAGACCATCAATAAAATCCATCGACACTTGCTCCCACTTCCACGTAGGAACCTCTAATGGCTGAAGTAATCCACTGGGCTTCTTCTGCTCAGCTTTCACCAACTGGCAATTCATACACTTGGAAATAAAATTTCCAACATCCTTCTTCATACCTTCCCAGTAGTAAGCTCTCTTCATATCCCGATACATCTTATTTCCACCTGGATGAATTGTCAACTTCGAGTGATGACTTTCCCTCAGAACTTCATCTCTCAATCCATCAATATCGGGAACAACCAATCGTCCTTGCTTTCGAAGCCAACCCTCTCGATCGACCTCGAATCCTTTATCCTTCTCTGGTTCCAATCCAGATTCCAAATCACGGATAATCTTGACAAGCTTATCGTCTTTCTTTTGGCTCTTGCCAATTCTTTCCACAAGAGTAGGCCTTATTGATAAGTTTGCCAACATTTCAGGTTCCAATTCACATCTAGGCCTGAAATCAAATCCAGCCAAATACTCAAGACTCTTCCATTCCGAAAACATGGCTCCCAATCCTGCATGTCTTCGACTTAACGCATCAGCCACTGCGTTTCCTTTTCCCGGAGTATAGGCTATACCAAAATCATAAGATGCTAGAAACTCTAACCACCGTTGCTGTCGAAGATTCAAATCCTTTTGGGAGAACAGATACTTTAACGACTTATGATCTGTAAACAACTCGAATCTAACTCCCAATAGGTAATGTCTCCATATCTTCAAAGCAAACACAATCGCCGCTAACTCCAAATCATGAGTCGGATAATTCCTTTCATGCGGCTTCAGTTGTCGACTAGCATATGCAACAACTTTATCCTTCTGTATTAGCACCGCTCCCAGTCCAGTGCCACATGCATCGGTGTAAACCACCATCTCCTCATTCCCACTTGGAATAGTCAATACAGGAGCACTCGTCAGTCGTTCTTTCAGGATTACGAAAGCTTGCTCACACTTATCATCCCATCTGAACACTTGGTTCTTTTTCGTCAATCCTGTCAACGGTGCAGCTATCTTGGAAAAGTCTTTAATAAACCGACGATAATATCCTGCTAATCCAAGAAAACTTCTCACATCAGACGCATTCTTAGGTCTAATCCAATCCTGGATCGCTGCTACCTTAGCGGGATCAACCGCTATTCCACTTCCAGAAATAACATGGCCTAAGAACCTCACTTCATTCTTCCAGAAGTGACACTTCGAAAACTTAGCCTTCAGCTGATGTTTCCGCAAGATTTCCAAAACAACCTTCAAGTGCGTCTTGTGCTCTTCCTCAGTTCTGGAATAAACCAAAATATCATCCACGAACACAAGCACGAACTTATTCAACTGATCTCTGAATACTCTATTCATAAGATCCACAAAATATGCTGGCGCGTTAGTCAACCCAAACGGCATTACCAGCCACTCATAAAACCCGGATGGTGTCCTGAAAGCAGTCTTCGACACACTATCCCTTGCCACTCTCAACTGGTGAAATCCCGTTGCCAAATCCATCTGAGAAAACACCTTAGCCTCGTGAAGCTGATCAAACAAGTCATCTATTCTCGGCAATGGATACTTGTTCTTCCTAGTCAACTTATTCAGCTCACGATAATCAACACACAACCTCAACGATCCATCCGTTTTGGTTGCGAACACAACGGGCGCACCCCATTCGGACACACTTCTCCGAATGAATCCTTTCCGCAAAAGGTCATCAACTTGCACCTTCAGCTCTTGCTGCTCCCTCGGTGCCATCCGCCTAAGAGGCATCACAACAGGTCTGGCTCCCTCAACTAGATCGATACGAAACTCGATCTCCCTATGCGGCGGCAACCCTTTGACTTCCTCAAAGACATCCTCAAATCCATTCACAACAGGCACCGATGACAGTCCATCCCGTGGAACCACCAGCGAATACATGAAGCTCATGAAGACGCCTTCTTCATGCTTACATCGTATCACAACCTTTCGCCCATCCACATTCCCGACTGTCACCTCCAGCCTCTCACAATCAATCCTAGCCGCATACTTCCTAAGCCAGTCCATACCCAAAATAATTCCGAACCCCGCAAAGTTCAGAACAAAGCAATCACAAACAAACGAACAATCATGACTCGAAACAACTAGACCACGGCATATCATACACAAGCATGACGAACCCCCAACTGGATTAGTCACCACCAATGGCCTATCAACAATATCCGGTTTCAAACCTAACCGGCCTACCAAATCATCGCAAACAAAAGAATGCGACGCTCCAGTATCAAACAACACTCTAACTGGAACACCACAAATAGAAAGAGTACCTTGAACCACCACACTCTTCCCCTTTTCTTCAGCAGTCGGAGCTTTTGAAGACGATGGAACAGCCCCCAAAGCATAGGCTTGCACAACCTGCCTATCTTTCCTCGGTTCTGGACAGTCCTTCTTAATGTGTCCCAGCTTATCACAGTTGTAACACTTCAACTGCACCTTCGGATTCTTGCAATCCCGAGAAAGATGACCCTTCTGACGGCAGTTATAACAAGTCACCTCGCCCTTTGGCTTCTTCTGACCATCCTTTCCCTTCTGTTGCTGCTGCTTCCTCTTCTTATTCCCACTCTGCTGTGGTTTAGATTCTTCCCTGGTTACAGCAACAACAGAACTTTCCCTAGGAAACAAACTCTCATGCCTCAGAGCTTTCTCCACCAGCTTCTCAAATGGATCGTCCAGATGATCCACTAACTGCCTTCCTAGATAAGCATCCAGACCAGTCACAAACTTTTCATTCTTCTGGTAGGGAGAATCAATATATGATCTGGCATACTTAGACAAAGCTTCGAACTCAGAAATATACTCCAGAACAGGCCTTCCGCCTTGTTTGAGCTCCACAAATCTCTTGAACAAAACAGACCTCTGAGCAGTAGAGATGAACTTGGCTTCAAATCTAACTTGGAACTGCTCCCAAGTAATATCCTCTTCTGGTGTATCTATGGTGATAGAATTCCACCAATCCGCAGCTCTTCCCTGAAGCTGTCTCGATGCAAGCTTCCTCTTGGTTGCATCCTCAATCCCTAAATCACCAAAAATCCTTCGGCAAGCATCCATCCATCTCTGCACTTCAATAGTCGATTCTGTCCCCAAGAAAGCTTTCCCTCCAAGCGAAGTATAATCCTTGCAAAGCTTGGCAAAATCCACTGGCCTTGGAGCCTGGACTTGAACCCCCACATCCACAGATGATCCTGAAGCTGGTACCCTCCTCATGATCGAAGTCATCATTGCTTCGAACATCGCAGCATAGTCAACAGCTTCCCTAGCAGCACGGCTATCTCTCGCAGCTTGTCTCTCGCTTCTGCTCATCCTTAATATCTGTAAAAAGAATGATTAGAACACCTTAAGAAACAACTGCATAAGGAGTTCAAATCCATCTAAGCTACTATATTATATATAGTAATCATCCATCAAAATACAATTACGTCTCTCATACGTAGTTACGTCAGCGAGCGTTGGCTGAAATCGATTAACCAAAGCTCTGATACCAAATGTGACGACCGCCCATGACTCCCGCACCAAAACAAGAGAATAGTGCGCTGAAAGGTGTGCCAGGCAGCCATGGATGATAGTCAGGGTAAAATAAAATTCGCAGAATCTCTATCGTAACTCACAGCGCATGGATAAAATACAATAGAGAATTAAAATATAGTGAAGCTCAATAGAACACAACATCATCATATAAGCAACATAGCAGTTTATACAATCAAATGAATCATCCATACATCAGAGCCTCACTACAACACTCAATCAGATACAACAGCGGAACCCAGTACATATAGTAAGAAAACAAATATGCAAAGCCTCCTGCTCGTCTTCGTCATCTTCAGCGTAGAACTCCTAGCACAGCACCTGTCACCTGCTTACCTAGTCTGCCCATCCCAACATGGATGAACAGCCCAAGGTAATAAGAGGAGACATAAAACCTTGAGTCAGACAAAGTCTTAGTGAGCAGTAAATTAACTATCAAACATACCAAAAGAGCATAAGGAATAAAAGGAATAGGAACCAAACCATCCCACTCCACCTCTTTCTACAGTGATAGCCCCCAGACACACACTAAGGAGAAGTAAGCATAACATAGCAGATAAGTAAGGTAAAGCAATAATCACTCGAGTCAAGGACGATGTTTTCCAAATACAAACTCCCAAGGCCTAAACCAAGATCAGATAAGCACCCAGAAAACACCGCTCTTGAAGCCGAATGATGATACAACCAAACATCCAAACATCCATGACTCTGGCTATCACTGTTATCATTGCCTTGATTTCACCGTTAGTTGAATGACCGCCTGTCAAGGGCTAATGGTAACCCCGGTTTAGCCATAACTCCGCACGTCATCGTGACCCGTGCCTAAGCCGAACGCATCAGCCCAGAGTACTAGCACGTCATCATGACCCGTGCCTGGAACGTCATCGTGACCCGTTCCAACGTACCCTTGCTTTGAGTATGCTAGAACCTTCAACAACGATGAGATCTTAGCCTCCTAGTCATCCTCCTCGACGACCATCCATACTAGCTCAAGCGCCTCTCAAGCTAACCATTATCCACCCCAACCCGGACCGCATCACCGAGTTATAACTTTGCACGTCATCATGACCCGTGCTTGGAACGTCTTCGTGACCCGTCCCATCACATCATATGCCTTGCCTCATCATATCATAGCAAAGTCTCTCAACTTGGAACGTCATCATGACCCGTCCCATCTCAACATCACACTTTGCTTCATCGCAACATAGCAAAGTCTCATCTCAACATTATGGCTTGCCTTCTCGCATCATGGCAAAGTCCCATCTCGATCTCATGCTTCGCCTCTTCGCATCACGGCAAAGTCCCATCATCGAATCCATCCATATGAGCTTCCACATCCGCTTCATATGCCATCGGCAGCTTTCAACATTCAAGAGCCTTTCCACTTAGCTTTTGAATCATTTTCACCATCTTGTTCCAAATCAACTACAAGCTAACTTGGAGCAATCCAATCTAACATACATTCAAACATTCAAGCATTCAAACAAGATATATTAAGCAATATCAACTATAATGGCAATTTCGTAAATAAGTGAGCAAGAGTCCAACATATGTGAAATCATAGTTTTTAGCATAGGTCTATCAAATCTAAAACATGGGTTTTATCTCTAATACTTGTTAAATCAACTTTCATAGATAAACATCTTCAAATATGATGGATCTACATGCAGACTTATGGAAAATGCGAGAAAACGCTAACTTTAACACACAAACATATCACCAACTCCATATACTCCTTTGGATCCGCGTGAGAGATAACTACCACTCACCAAATCACCAAAACAACCTAAAATCAATCAACTTCAGATCTGGACAGCAAGGTCTTGGACTTGATCCGGAGAAATCTCACTTGAAACGGTGAATTCCAGCTCAAACGGATGAAAATCTTCAACTTGGACACTTGGATCTTCGATCTTGATCTTCGATCTTCAACGGATGTTAGCACTTGATGGAAGTAGAGAAAGAAGATGAAGAAATGCTGTAGTCGAGTCTTCAAAATGGCAGCACTTCGTCGCTTCGAAATCCGGTGCCAAAAAGTGAGCCAAAGCCCTCTATTTATAGGCTGGAATGCCCATGAGTCGTCGCCTATAAGTCGTCTCCGACTTATCTTATGAGTCGTTGCCGACCCAACCCCTGAGTCGCCCCCGACTCATCCCCTTTGCCGACTCAACCAATGCCGACTTAAATTCTACCGACTCATCACAGCAAGAAGGTCACACGACTTATCCCTGCCGACCTAAGCCTAATCCTTATCCCTCGAGACACGACTCAAAAGCCTAAGTCCCCAACGACTTATCCACTAAGTCGGCCCACCGACCTAACGACACATGGAATAACGCCATGCCGACCCAAACCCCTACCGACTCAGGACCCCACGACCTAAGCCCTAATACTATGAGTCGGCAATTCTATGACTCGGTCACGAGTTAACTCCTATGAGTCGGCCAACCCTTAAACCACCAACCTCCTTAAGTCGGCAACGTGTTGACTCTTAAGTCGGTCGCTCCCTTATCTCGGCCAACACTCTAAACCGCAACCCCTCCTTGAGCCGGTCCCCTATGAGTCGGTCACGACTCAAGCCTTAACTCGGCCACCTTCCTTAAGTCGTAGCTCATGCACGCCCTATCCTATGAGTCGGTCACGACTCAACCCCATGAGTCGGTTACGACTCATCACTTCAACACACAAGTTACTCTCCATACGACTCAGGCTAGAGGCAATCCAAACAACACTATCGACCTACAAATTCTACGATCCATCGACACGTAAAATACGGGTCGTTACAAAATGAGTAGCTCATACCACCTGCAAACCGAGGGGCAATCCGAAGTGGTTACGATGCCTTAAGACATACTTGCACGCAATCGTTTGCGATATTCCCAACAAATGGGCAAAGTGCCTTCCTTGGGTAGAACGGTGGTACAATACCACCAAACACACCTCCCTTAACCTATCCCCCTTCCAATTTGTGTATGGCCAACCACCACCCGTCCTCTCCAATTACATCATGGGCAATACCCATATACCCAAATTTGTAGCATGGGCCTCATCTAGAGATCAACTTCTTCAAACTATTAAAACAAACTTACCAAAAGCACAAAACTGCATGAAAAACCTTGCTGATCAACATCGTCGTGACAAAGAATTCAATGTAGGCTCATGGGTATTTGTCAAGCTTCAACCATATCGGCAAACCACCATATGCAACAACCATCACAAACCTTCAAAAAAATATTATGGACCCTTCCAAATCTTAGAACTTATAGGACCCGTTGCCTATAAACTCCTCCTTCCTCCAGATTCTCACGTTCACCTAGTTATTCATATTCCCTCCTCAAACTATGTTAAAATCTAGCCTCTACCACACCACAACCACTACCACAAACTTCCACTTTCCGCGCCTCAAGGTCGATCTTGAAGGGGTGGGCATCAATATGCATGATAATATTCCAGCACCACATATAGCAGCATAAGCACTAACACAAGGCCTAAGAGTATGGTGCGCATACCTAGAAGGTTCATGGATTAAATGCATGGCAAAAGGAGGCTACAAGTAGTTAGGATATAGGAACAATGTGCTGTATTTATTTTTTCTTAATTTGTTATTTATGCATTTATTTTGCTGCAAGTTGTTACAAAAGACTGGTATCCAAATGGCCACGTAGGAAAGGTTATTAGGCAATTAACAATATATGATTATGCTCAACTTTTTGAAAGGAAGCAAGTAAAATTTCAAAACAAATCTTCTTCCCTATATTCTATATTTCCCAACACCTGCCACTTTTTCTTCTCCTCTTTATATCATCCCCACCAGTGCCATATCACATTACTTAAAGCATAAACAAACAATGGATGCGAAAAACGTTGATGATAGAAAAAGATAACATGCTAGCGCAGTAATGATCCGGTAAAAATATTTAAGTATTTTGGTATGTCTTTGCCATGCCCAAGTGTATTTCCTCTATGCACTTAAAACGATTCATGATCGACGCTGAAGAACTTGTGGCTATTAGCTAAATGAAAAAGAATATGCAAGTTAGTATAGGAAGGAGGATAATAGAAGTGCAGAGGAGAAGATAAAAATGATACTAGTGGCTTAGGATGAAGGGATAAAACCATCTTGGTTAAAAACATAAAAAAAAACTGGTCCAACCCCATCTAGGTCTTTTGGGGAGAAATAGAAAAGAGAGATTTAATAACATGAATTTAATGAAAACCGTAGCTGCCCCAATTAGCATTCCTACAAAACTAGTATAAGAAAAGTAAACATTGGCAAGTAGGCGTAGATAAATGCTCGACATATAAGACATATGTGCAGGTTAAAAGAAAATAGGAAGCATGTGCTTTAGAGATAAATCCACGGTTGCTAATCGCTTCTCGACAATAGGATGCGGAGGAAGTTAAAGCCCACATCTAAAGTGTTTGGAAAATAAACAAATGAACTCCTCTTGGGTATTTGCATGCTCAAAGAAGGGTTGGAGAATCAATAATTCCAAAGTGGCTCAAAATCCCCTCTGCTTGACTTTCTTCGCAAATAGTGAAAGTCAATTCAATAAAAGAGATTGGGTTTTGATCAAATTATTGGGAGGGTCATCGGTAGCTCTAGACCCCTAAAAGGGGGGGAAAGTGAACATGAAATAAAATTGACAAGATAATCACACAAAAAATATAATATAAAATTCGTAAAAAGACCAATTTAATTCATAACCATCCTATCAAATAATTGATTTTAAAAGAATTTGCATAAAATAATTCAAGGGCACGTATATGTATCCGAATATGTAACAAAATGAACGAAGGATGAGATGAGAGAATAAATGATAAGAATCCAACCCACTATTTAAAGGGTTTGCGATTCGAAAACAAGAGAGTTGAAAGGAAGAAAATCTTGACGCCTAGATAAAAGTTCTTGAGTACGTCAAAAAAGAAATGAAGAAGAAGAGAAAATATATATAGTTTTTTTAAAAGAATCTCAGCCTTATAATCCAAATCGCGTAAAAATTAATAGCCGTTGTTTACTAATGATGACAACCAATGATCGTTAAAAACAAAGTGGATTCTTGGTATTTGAAAGATTGCCTGAAAATAGTCAAAATAGCGGCTACTCTTATTGCGACATGTGTAAAGAACAATAAATGCAAGTACGATATTTTACACGGTTCAGAAAACCAGGTACCCAATTACAAGTCCGCCCTAATAAGCATTAGCCAGACTAGAGGGATGGGTGGGTGTAAGTGTTATACCCATTTTTCTCTCCTATGTAAATATGCAACACATGCCAGAATTAGGCCAATTGAAAGCGGGTTAAATGGATGAATTTTAAAAAAAATATCGTTTCGATCTTAGTTAAGTCCATGAAGCCTAAATAGATTTTAGATCCAATCTAAATATATTAAATAAAATAGTCATTCTTTTAATATGCTTAAAAATGCTTTTTTAACTAAAATTTAAATGTATGAGTGTACCAAATACACCCATGTATGTAACATTTACTAGTTAAAGTTACGAAACCTTTCATTTCTCTCTCTAAAACTTGTGCAATTAATTGATGGCAGACTTTTCTTTAATTGAAGAGAAAAATATTCCACTTCTTGCTTTTTAATTTAATTGATCGATTTATTAAATGCCATTAATAAGAAATTTATACACAACATAAATTGTGAGTATATCCAAATATACTCTATATATAGTGTGTTAGTGCAATAGATAAGAAGTGTACATAGTAAATGTGACTATATGTAGATGCTGCGATTTACATCGCATCGTACTCATTTCCCTTTTACATATGTCTTTGTTCCCCAGGGATTTGAATTTGAAAACATACATAATAAAAGATGTACAATGATTTGCATATATATATATATATATATATATATATATATATATAACAATGAGTAAACTTATATAATTTGAAATCTATAACTAATATAATGAACTAACTTACAATTATGGAAATATTTGAAATCAAGAATTATATTAATGTGTAAAATCTATCATATTAATTTTAAAGGGTCAGTACATGCATGTGTGTGTATATATATAATCGTGATGGATCTTGAATTAACTTGTTTATGTAAACATGATATTACAATGTACGCGTATTGATTTATTAGGACTTAAAAGTAGCAACTTTGAAATAAACATCTAACTATGAAAGGGAAACAATGTATATATAATATTTTACAATACTTTAAATTTATAAAGGAAATAAACTGTCTGGATTTTACACAAAAGTCCGTAAACCAATTCTAAAGCGATTTTTCTTTTCTTACAAAAATAATACTCAAAACAACTATATTCAATACATTAACAAAGGAGAAAAATAAATTGATTTTCAATGCAAACATAAATGGTTAACATACACATATGCGCGCGCGTGTGTGTAGTATTAAATTATAAAGAAGGTTTGCGATCAAAAATATTTTTTTCTAAACAACAAATGGAAAAATTATAAGGATTTGGATAACTTGGGCACATATAAATTTGTGATAAGAATGTTTACATCAAAACTATATAGAGGACAACTACAAAATATTATAAGAATTAAGGATTCAAATTATATGAATTATGATGGACAAACAATAAATGGAGATGAAAACAAAGATGGATCCGAGTAAAAATACAACGTAATAAAAATACCTATAATTTAGATAAGCAAAAGGGAATTTGAATTAGATGTTGTAAGATGAACAATAAATGGAAAGATGAATAGTAGATAATTCGACCATATGAACATGAGAATCAAATAGATAAATTGAATCAAAATACCTAAGGATGTCGCAAAAAATCACACCATGAATAATGAATCGGCGCTCATAGATTCATGAATCAATCTCTAGATGTTGCAAAGGTCAAGAGGTTAAAACCATCATTAATAAATGATTTAATTTGTATTTGGTTTTTGAATTTTTTATCATTAGACCACCATAGAATTTCGGCCATGAATTGATAGGATGAAAAGGAAGACAATTTGCCAAGAAATATGAAATGAATGTGAGAGAATAAGTTTTAAAGAAAACATTGAAACCTTTTCAATTCCTACCTTTAAAACCTTCGCTATTCAATCCCCAATTACACCTCATTAAAATTCTCTAACCCCACCATGCATAGCTGGCTATAGAATATGGTGTGGTGGCCATAATATTTCCAAATTCATTTAGCATTTGTTCTATTTAAATCTAATTTAAATATTCAGTCAATATCGTATGTAGATACGTACATTTATAACTTTTATACATGCACTATACTATTTAAAAATCAAATAAAATTTAATAATGAATATTTCATAAATATCAATTAATTTACAAAGATTATAAATTAATTAAATTATGTGGTTTATTCGTAGTATTCATCACTTCGACTGTTTGATTCAAATGTGTAAATTCAGTCAACGATTAATATCGAACAATTCGAACATTAATGTTCATATATCACCTCAGCCGGTGATGTGACATTATGGTTGAATTTATCACTTATACATCTTATTTAGTACAGTGCCTAGTAGTAACGATAATTTACACCAATGCTCTTCGTCAACACTCTATCACATTGGGACTTATGGAATTCAGTATTGGTTAAAATTCTAATATTTTCCACATTTAACTTGGTTAATCCATAAACAAAGTCCTTGGCTAAATAATGTTAAGTAAAATCTTATGTATTTGGTGTTCTAGGGAAGGTAAGATCTTTAGTTCGATGAAAACTTCTTTTGAAAACATGACTTTGGATCTGAACATTTTCAATCTTGAAAACCAATCAATTGAACCTCACGACCAAAGGTTGGGAGTTAGTTTAATCCATGAAAATTTCGAAAACGAGACATTTGACCTTAATGATGAACGTGAAGACGAGTACGAAAAATTGTTACATGAAATACCCAATGAGATTGAATAAACTCTTCCTTTTGAATCGCTTGCAGTTGAGTCCGATTCTCAACCCAATTCTTCAATCGAGAAACTCCCGAAGTTGGACCGCAAACCACTTTCCGATACGCATGCTTAGGTGATAACGAAACGTTGCTCGTAATCATTTCCGCAACTCTCTCTCTCTCTATCTCTTGATCAAGAAACCTCCTTACTCTATATTCTTTCAAAAAACAGAGAAGCAACCGGGTGGTCCATTATCGATATTAAGGGAATTAGCCCTGCTATTGTCCAATACCGCATTCACTTATTTATGAAGCTAAATCCACTCATGACGCACAATAGAGGCTTAACCAAAAATGAAAGATGCGGTGCGTGATGAAATTCTTAAACTTCTCAGCAACAGAATCATTTACCCAATATTTTTTAGTTCATCCCAATTCATGTTGTACCGAAAAATTCTAGGCTAACCATTGTCAAGAACGATTCAAACGAACTTATTCCAACTTGTACTCAAACGGATTGGTGTGTTTGCATTGGCTATCGAAAACTAAATGCCGCAACACGAAAAGATCACTTTCCTCTTCCTTTCATTGGTCAAATGCTAGAATGGTTAGCCGACAATGAATTCTACTGCTTCCTTGATGGTTATTTCAGCTATAACCAAATTCCAATCGCTCCCGAAGATAAAGAGAAAACAAATTTCACGTGTCCATTCAGTACCATTGCCTATCGACGTATGCCATTCGGAATTTGTAACGCTCCTGCCACTTTCCAACGACGCATGACTGGCATTTTTTTGACATAATTGAATGCTTTCTAGAAGTTTTTATGGATGATTTCTCTATCGTTGGTGATTCTTTTTCCAAATGTTTACATCATCTCGAGTTGGTTTTAAATCGATGTAAAGAAAAACATTTGACTTTGAATTGGGAAAAATGCCACTTTATGGTCAAACATGGCACAGTCCTTGGAAATACCATCTCAAATAAAGGTAGTGCAGTAGACAAAACGAAAGTTGACGTAATTGCAAACCTATCCATTTCCAAATTTATTAAGGACATTCGATCATTTCTAGGACACGCTGCCTTTTACCGATGCTTTGTGAAAGACTTCAGCAAAATTGCTCATCTTTTGACGACTCTCCTCGAAAAAGACGTTCTATTTGATTTCAACTCTAAGTGTATCTCTTCTTTTTCATTTCAGCTCCAATCATTTGAGCACCCAATTGGGATCTCCCCTTTGAAATAATGTGGGATGCTTCTAACTTTGTGGTTAGTGCTGTCTTAGGACAATGCATCAACAAAATCCTTCATGTCATTTACTATTCAATTATGGCTTTGAACGACGCTCAACTCAACTACACAACAACCGAAAAAGAGCTTCTAGCTGTCAATTTTGTACTTGAAAAGTTTCAACCTTACTTGATAAGTTCGCACATCACGGTAGCATACTGCTCTTTGTTTTCTTTTCGCTAAAAAGGATGCTAAATCCCATTTGATTTGTTAGATCCTTTTACTTCAAGAATTTGACCTTACAATCAAAGACATAAAAAAGGATCCAATAATGCCATAGCCGATCACTTATCTCGTCTTTCGAACGCACGATCTTCTTTTCCAATTAATGAAAACTTCCCCGATGAACAACTTCTTTCAATTTCTGTTGATCCATGGTATGCTAATATAGTGAACTACATAGTCACTAAAGAAACTCCCTCGTCTTGGTCCAAATAGGACAAATAAAAATTCATGTTCCAAGTGGAATATTTTTATTGGGATGTTCCAAACTTGTTCAAAAGTTGCCCCGACCAAATCATCCAACGTTGCATTCCGGATCATGAGATCAGAAGTGTTCTTTTTCTTGCCACGATTAAGCGTGCGGTGGACAATTCGGTCCTCGAAAAACTGCGGAAAAGTGCTTCGGTGTGGTTTCTATTTGCCTTCTCTTTTCAAAGACTCATTCGAATTTTGCAAAACTTGTGATCGATGTCAAATTCTTGGATGAATTTCTCAATGATATATGATGCCTCTAAAACCCATTCTTATAATCGAAATCTTTGATGTTTGGGGTATCGGCTTTACAGGACGTTTTCCCAATTCTTTTGGAAACTTGTATATCCTTCTCGCTATCGATTACGTCGCAAAGTGGATCGAAGCTGTTCCATACAAAACCAACGACCATATAATTATTGTAAAGTTTCTCAAAGATAACATTTTTTCGAGGTTCGACACACCTCGTACAATAATCAGTGATAATGGAAATCAATTTTGCAATCGTTCTATTGAAACTTTAATGAATAAATACTTGATAACCCACAAGTTATCCACTCCATATCATCCTCAAACTTGTAGGCAAGTTGAAGTTTCAAATTGTCAAACAAAACAAATCTTAGAGAAAACTGTCAACAAAAATCGAAAAGGTTGGTCTCAGAAATTGACTGACGTGTTTTGGGCTTACCGTACTACTTTTAAAACTAACCTTGGGATGTCCTCGTTTCGTTTAGTTTACGGTAAAGATTGTCGTTTATCCATTGAAATCAAACACAAAGCGTTATGGGCAATAAAGAACTTAAACTTTGATCTTGAGAAAGTTGGAGAAAACCCAAAAACTACAACTCAACGAACTAGAAGAACTTAGAAACGACCCGCATGAAAATGAAAAAATTTACAAAGAAAGAAAATAAGTTTTTCATGACAAGTCAATCCTAAGGAAAACGTTTTCGCCTAACCAGAAAGTTCTTTTATACGACTCAAGACTTCATTTATTCCCTCGGAAACTTAAATCGAGATGGACTGGATCATTTTTGGTACAAACTGTTTTCCACATGGTTCTGTAGAAATAGTAAACCCATGGATGGATCATTTTCAAAGTCAGCGGTCATCGTTTGAAACCTTTCTTAGAATTGCCAAGTAACCAAAAGGAGGAGCTCATGATTCTTCATGAGCCAAGCTACATCTAGTAAGAATGTTAACCCTTTTTGTAAATATGTACATATTTACCCCGTCACGCTCATTATTTCGTGCATTTACTGTGAGGACACATTAAAAACTAAGATGTGGGAGTCTCATTTTCAATTTTTTTAAGTTTTGTGGCATTTTTTAATTTTCATTTTCCTTTTTCGTAGAAAAAATCTCAAAATTTCTTAAACTCAAAGACATTTTCTTTTTAGCATTTCGATTTATTTTTGAAGAAACACTATAGGATAAGTATAAGTTTTTGTTAATAAATTGAAAATTTTAAAAATCTATTTGTCTTAAAAAATAAAAATAAGTTTGATTACAAATAAAAATGGTTTAACTTGTATATAAGAAGGTTCATATGTGTTAATTATGAAGTATATTCTAATTGAAAATATTTGTTTAAAAAAGCTGTAAATTTAAAGTAAATGTATAACATTTTTATCTTCTAAGTTAAATAGTGCTAAGATGATTTTGCAAAACTCTCTTTCTAAGTGGAAAAAAGGAAAAAAACATACAAAAAAACATTTCTATATATGTATATATTTTAACACCTAGAGTCATGTGTTCACTCGCCATGCTCTGTACCCTTCTCACGTAAGTCCAAAAGGCAGTGCATGATCGGTATATCTAGCCTTAGTTTATCTGAGTTAGGTGTATATATATAAAAATTCCTTTTTGATAATGCCTACAGTCGATAAGTGTTCACGCTTGTGTGTTCACTCGCAACGCTCTGTATTCTTCTCACATCAGTCCGTAAGGCAGTGCACGGGTAATATATTTGGCCTTAGTTTACCCAAGCTAGGCATATATAAATATTGTTAATATCAAATAAATTTTTTTAAGAGAGAGTAAGCAATTGAAATACAAGCACTATTTTAACTTATTTGATTTGACTTGTTGTTGGAAAGAAATGAAATTACCACTTTGATAAACTTTGATAATCAACTAAGGATTCGTTTTATAGTTACATTATGTTATCAACCGAAACAACTAGTAAAACTATAGTCTTTTTGTTATGATAACTTGATTTTCATTGGAAATTTTGGCGAGTAAATGATTTAAAATTCTTGATGATGACCAAAACTTATATTTAACTTATTTCGTGTCAAATAAAAGTAAATCTTCCATTTGTAAATATTTTCAAAAACTTGCATTCATCCCATGTAAATAAATCTTGCACTTTGTAAATATTTTTGCTTTGCATTTGGATTTTGTGGGTAGTATCCGTTGAAAACCCTCAAGAGACAACACTCGTCCTACTGGGGACACCCATAGATTTAACGGCTTGTTGCATATGCTCAATGCAATCATGCTCCCTATGAAAACAGATTTATCTTAATTTTCCTTTATACGAGTCGAATAAAAAGATAAGTGTAGGGGTATTTGATGTGCATGTGCATATATTTGCATCCATATTTTATATATTTTTATTTAAATAAACGTCATATTTGGGCATTTTAAAATGTTTAAACCAAAATTTAATTGTTGTCAAATCATCATATATCCATCCTCATTCAGGGACAAAATGGTCATTTTTGTGCATGTGTCAATTTGAGAATTTTTACTTGAGCATTTTTTTGTGATTATTATAGGAATTTGGATGCATATGGAAGAGGCTTTTATAAAGATATATGCATGCACAAGGGATAACAAAGGAATGAAGATGAAATAATTCAAGCTCATGATCATAGAGGACCCACCCACTTACCTAAATTTACAATTAGAAGCTAATGGACAGTTAAGTGGAGGTTAAACTTCATGCATATTTAATTATGGATTAATTGGTGGCTAATGGTTACTTGGTAGCCACACTTCCTAAAGGGCATTTTGGGAAGCGCCCTAAAAATTGAATTAGGGTTTATGTATGTATAAATAGCCCTCTTATGTACATGTAAATATCCTTTTACCTTTCATTTTACTTAGGAAATTAAGCAAGCAAATTGTAAACTCAATGTTACATAAAATAAAAATGTCTTCCTAGCCTCTTTCTCTTTTCTTTTCTACATGATTTTATTTACTTTTATGCTCATTATTATTCTTATGCTCTCTTTCATTTTATGTTTATAGCATAGCTTTACATCCATGCACTAGTTTAGTTTATTTCCTTTTAGTAGTTAATCTTCTTTTTCTTTCTTTATTCTCGACATTATTTTATTTTCAATGTTGAAATATCTATGTATTGGAACGATAACACAAATGAGAGGCTAAACCCCTACAATTTAGGGGTAATGAAGCTTTTTTTTATCATGATAATCAACATAAATTTTCTATGTATGATCTCTTTTATGCTTCATGAGAATATGGATGTTTATGTTTGTTTGTGTTTTATGTTGAATTTGATAGCCTATTTTGTTCATAACAAATAGGCTATGCTTATCTCATTAATCACAAATTGCACCTGTAACGACCCACTATTTTGTACCATTCGAATTCGACAATAATAGAACATGTCGAGCTGGAATAGTTCAAAATAATAGATTGTAGAATAAATTTGGCAAAACTCGGAATATACAGTAAATAAATCGCAGAATCACATACACAGATATCAGAATCTCGCAGCGGAAATTAAAAATTTAGTGGTTCATGAAGCCACTGATACATCTTTACAAAACAGAACTTACATTGTCTATAATCCTCAATACAAATTTTAACATACACAGATAGAGAGTCTTCAAAGTCTTGAATTCCAGAAAGGATAAAGGCTGAAACAACTTCCAATAGCACGAATGATCTATTGAGTGTCCTAGCTACGGAGAAGAAACTGAAGCTGCAACTCAGGCTGACCCGAGCGTAAAATAAAACAAAACACTCGAGTCAGGACATACATACTTATATAATGTAAGCCAATTCAAGTGTACTGTAATATATAGCAAGTAACTTAAAGGATGCTTGGGATCGCCCATCCTCTAAGGATCCGTCAAACTATTTACTATGTAGTATATTGCGCTATTATAATAGTGTCTATTTATAAAATAAACATACTTTTTTCTTAGCATTAAGGGGTTACCCATATAGCCCTTAACACGTAATAGTCCCAGTAGTCCATCCAATATCATAGCTCCTCCTGATCGGGAAGCAACTAGAGGATACCACACGGGCTACGGGAGAAAACCAAACTCGTACAAGGCTCGATATGGTAGGTGACACGGCACAACTAGGCAATGCCAGGGTAGATATACCAATTGCTATCCGGACCGGTGGTAACGCGAAGCCGCAGCAACCGCCCACCTCGAACAACACTCCCAAATCAAAGGGTGCACCCAAACAATCACAAGAGTAATAGAATGGTATACGAAGAAGTGCGTTCGATCAGAGGAGCTACCTCATTAATCCGAGAATCGCTCCTGTTTTAGCCACCTTATGCCAACACTCGGGAGTCGGGTCCACGTATATACCTTTCAAGAAACCGTCACCACCAACCTACTTCATTCTGGAAACTCCACCGCGTACACGGTTAGTCAAAGTGGTTTTCGGTATCGACAGAGAGTATGTCCATATCCGATCCCGGTCTCTTTGCCAACCAAACGTTATTATAACCCGTGGTTATTTAAAAACAGTTTATACTTTAAACCAGAATAATCATTTCCCTTTTCAAAACTATAAATACGATATCATTTTAAAACCCAAAACAATAGGATATCGTTATATTCAAATATAATTCTTTCCAAAACCATACTGTTTATAATATCTGGAGACCAAATATTTGAATTATATCTTCAAAGGATAATGTTTTGGAAACTTTACTTAAATCCATAACTCCCAAACACAATGGTTTGGACATTCAACGGTATATATATAAATGGGTTAACTTTATGGTTACTTTGTAAAGAAGATAATTTACATAGCTTCACAAATATATTTCTTTATTTAAAGTTTAACCATAATTTAAATATCCCTTTATGTTCCCAAAACCATTTCAATTTTTATATATATCCAATTGGAGTATTTACTATTCAAAACTTAGTTTGGGTTTTATTCTTTCACAAATCAATGTTTTATATTTTTAGTCTTGAATATTCCCATAATTTCCATAAATAAAACTCCAAATTTTAACCATTAAATTTTTCCCAAAATTTACTTAATACCAGAATATTTATCTTTAATTTATTTAGGAAAATACAGTTATAAATATTATGTCTTAAGTTTTTCCAAAACTTAAGGTAAAATAAAATTTATCAAATTCCATAAATTTTAGAGCAATCAAATTCTAGATTCCATAGCACTTAGGAAATGCTACCTAAAGTTATGGGTAAAACTAGTCAAATTTCAAAAGACAGCATTTAAATGCTGTAATAGATTGTTTAACTTGATAAATATTTCCAAATATAACCTATTTATTTATTCATTTATTAACTGAAATCTTATTCTTTCAAAATCCCGATTTACCAAATAAGTTATATTCCATAAATTTATTCAAATATTTATTTATTTCTTTATTTATAACTTATTAAAAATCAATATAAATTCCTTTAAAGATATAAATCAAATATTTAACTTCCAAAATAATTTTAAACATTTCAGAAAATATTATAAGGACCACGGGCCTGTATATAGTTTTCTAGCCTAGGTCAAGTGGTACGGATTTATATCATTTCAATCCGTAGTTTACAAATATCCCGGGTCCTATCATTTCAAACCCGCAATCCCAAGTTTAACAGTTTAACAGTTAACAGCATAATTTAACAATAATAATCATTTAGGCCTATCATTTCAGCCCATAACAATCTACGTATAACAGGGAACTTGCAGTGTGATTTAAGCAGTAAATAAACAATAACATAATATAACTGCAGATATAATACAACAGATAATAACTGATGAGGTGTCAATTTAAATGGGGTTCATCATTTTATATTACACTACAGACAGATAATAGTGACATAAAATTTTACACATACACTTGCAATAATTTACGAAATATAAATACGTATGTCTGGTGAGAAATACTCACCTGAAAGTTGCAGAAAATTTGAATTCAAAACGACGATTCACCGGTAAAGACCGACAGAAAATAACGATCAAATTTCTTCTGATGTCGCCTAGATTCAAATCTAGAACAAAAATTTCAATATTGAATACGTGACTTTAGATTTTACGGTCAAAGAAAAATGAGAATTTGTTTGGCTTGCTCGACCACTCCACCGTGCAACGTGACCAAAACATACCCAAAAGTGAACCGTGCTAACCCAAAATTTTTATGACAAAATTTCCTAAAGTCAGACTAAGCAATATGGGGACGCTTTCCTATTCTATGCCGTAGTACATTGGTGCACGTGCACGCCTCCTTTCTTTTGCTCATGCACACGTACACACACCCACCATTTCACTACTGCCTAATCTATTCATGCATGCATATCAAGTGGCCATACCTCAAATCAGAACCTAACATGCTTCAGCTACTTGAATTCAGTTCTTTTCAAATCTAACTTAGCTTCTTCTACCCAAATATCTTCCCAGCTAAAATATGTACATGCAAAACATCCTATTGTTGCCTAACATTCCACTCAGATTCACTTCTTGGTTATCAGCTTCTGTTTCAAGTTTTCCCAGTTATTACATCCTAGCCTTACAATATACTTTATCTTCAATCAAAACTCTCCAGGCTTTAAAACTGTGACAGGCACAACCGAGTCATGATCCAACAGTGCTTCGAGAAAAATATATAACTTCTTCGAGCCAGTTATACCACGCTTCGAGAAAATATACCAAGCCTTCGAAAACTTTGTATAAAGTCACACCCCTCTGTTTATTATTATGAAGACCTCCACTTTCCATCAACCACTGCAATCTTTGAACACAACTACTCCCAGTCATTAAACTAAACACATCTTCTCAGATGTTAAAACCCCTTGCTTTTAGCTGTTCTACTGGAATCACATAGCTTCCTAGTTTAAATTACAATGTACGTATGCCTTTCTACTTCAAATCTGATCTGAACAATATATGCAGACTATACTTAGGGTATGAATGCAGATTATAAATGTAAATTGGTGACTGACCATGCACAGCCTATTACACCATTATACATATATGCAGACTTAATCTTATGCCTCTGTCCATCATTGCTGTCAACTGAAAGCCCACTACTGTGTCACATTTTCTTTCTAACTCAGATTCCATTCTACCTAATAATCATATGTATCAGAATTTAAATACACTCTAAAAGCATGTACACATGCACTGGGTTACAAATTCAAAGATGTGCACTGCCTATTATTAATCTATATATACAGACAGCCATTCTTTACTTATACCCTCTCATAATTTCAATAAAACTTAACCAAAACAAAATTACAAATACTCAGTTTAAGCTTACAATAATTGCTTTACAGTCAAACTTTAAAACTCCCCACATTCAAACTGCTTCAGACAAAACACCCTATTCCAGCCATACACCTCAACTCAGGACATGTCAGTACCAAGCCTTCAGGGTACATAAACTTTTGCGGGGGTACATGCCCAAATGGGTATCTACTGTTATGAAAGTGCAAAGGTGCATACTAGTGATACCAATATGCACAGTCTACATTCTCTACCTATATGCAGCCTATATATATATAAAAGTCTTCCCTCAGCCTTCTACTCAAATCTAATTCCAACCCTGTCAACATTCCTACTGTTATCAACAGGTGGAGCCTATTCTTAGACAATTCATATCTACACACCCATCAAATTCCACCCTCATTCAGTTTGTACTTATGTCTATTGGAGGCTATATATATACATATGCAAGACTACACATCCTATGTCACTACAGTCAAGCATGGGTGGGAGATGGCCGAGCAAGTCATCAAGAGAAAAGGGAAAAGAAATTGAAGAGAAAGAAGAATTACCTGATGGAGCTCGAATGAAAAGGTGGGATGAAGGCAGAGCAACTAGATGCAAAGTGAATGGATTTATAGGTAAGATCTTTCGAAATTACAGGGGAGTTGATGTAACGAAACGTATCAGTTTTATTTATAATTAGGTAAATATGAAGGCATGATTTACTCACTTCAGTTTTGCAGAAAAGTAGATTTCCTCGTATAAAAATTGGATCAGTTATTCACAAAATTGAAAAAGGCAGAGAATATGGATTATGGGGATAATGACTTGCGTGATTATATCAACCATCAGTTTACAAAAGAATTAAATGTGTGTGTTGTTTTCTTTTTCAGCTTAAATGCAAAAATGCATTCATCAAAGGGAGGCCGAGGGTTTCCAGATTTGAAACTTGGTCGAGGGATGAAAATGTACCAGTTTAAAAGTATAAACGTGATATATTTATTAGTTTGCAAAAGAAGTCGTTGTTTATATCAATCAAGGAAGTTACCAATACGTGATATAAGCAACTGAGAAAAGGCACACTCATCTCCTTTCAGTTTTGATTTTTTTTCTTTTCTGTCGTTACTTTATGTGTGTATGATTTCTAGTTTATAAATCTTGATTTTATTAGTTTAACACCACTAAATGGAATGGTAAAGATTTATATAGGTTAAGAACGAAAACGTATATAATTTAAAATCAAATAGTCAGTTAGAACAACATACGTTTGCTAAAATTTTACTGACTGATATTTCTCCTTCAAAAATGTTTGAAAATATTATTTTTACACTACGTTAAACAGACGTAGTCTAAAACATCAAAAAATTTCATAATAATAACATTTTAAAAACACATGTTTTATTACGTTGTTTATACCCTATAATTTGACGCGTCTTTTAAACGCGAATTTAACAGTTAAATCATAGCTTAAATGTTCACAGTTATTATTTAATTAAATTGACATTCATAATTTTATAAAATATATTTCAAAATTAAATAATTAAAATAAATAAATAGCTATAAAACTAGGGCTGTTACACTCTCCCCCACTTAAGAACTTTTCGTCCTCGAAAAGGAACGGAAGAAGAGAAATAAAGGAAGATAAGCTAGATAAACCCGAACCTTAAACGAATAGTTCCGGATTTGAAGCACGAAGAAGATCTTCTAGAATCGGTTTTACTTTTCAGTTTGACCGTCAGTCTATGAGATAATGCTCCGATCCTGATGAGTAACAAAGATTTCTAAATAGACTGGTATAAGCAATAGCCTCCCAATCTGTAGCAGATAGGGAAACCAAGGATATCTAAAGATAGTTTGAAAACAAAATAAGATAATAACTTTGAAATTATAATGCTTCTGAGATCATAATACTTTGAAAGTTATTAAGATTTTGTAGATATTATCATTTGGAAATACTACTAAAATCATAACATTCTTAAAATAATCTTCATTTATTCAATTATAAATTTCCCAAAACATTTTATTTTTAGAACAGCAGCACTTATACTATGCTACAGTAGATATAATAGTATTTCAAATTAGTTCAATTCTGCAATATTCATTTGGATAACATTTTACTTATATTTTTAAAACAAACCTTTATGAATGGAATATCCAAATAAACTATACTTTATTTCAAAAGTTAATTATTTCACTTGACTCTAAATTTTAACAAATAACCTAACACTTATTTTAAAATACCTATTTTATAAATAAGATACTTCTTTAAATAAGTTACACTTGAAATTTCCATTTGAAGACCAAAATTTTAAATTTCAAATTTTTGTGATATTAACATATGTCTTAACTATTTAAATCATAATTATTCATTTCAGGAAATAACCTTTATTAAAATTCTTGGTTAGATTTAAGGTTCCATATTAAATCAAATTTGATTTTCAGGTTATTTAAATAAAATTCCCAAAAATCCCTTTTCTTTATTTACCTCTATTAATCTTTTATAACTAAATTTAAGTATATAACATTTATTATAACCACTCAAATCTTATTTATAAAATCCTTTTTATATTGTATATTATCCAATTACATTGTTAACTTTTTGAAAATCAAGGTAAGTTATATTGAATGAAATTGAGTAGTATACAACTAAAATTTTCAAATTCAATTATCTCCAATTGGAACTTTTTATTCAAGAATTTTATTTTATTTTTCAAGGTAAACTTTTAGAATTAAATTTCTGATTCCTTTCAAACCATTTAGAGATAAATAAATATATATACATAATATGTCAAATCAAATTCGAATTATATATCTATATATATTAAGTCATATTTTAGAAATTCAAATCAATTAAAATATCAAGGTAACACTGTAGCCAGACTACAGAATGGTCTTTCACTTCGAAACTCGAAAATGAATGTCGATGATGTTGTAGTCATCACCGAAATTATTTTCCAGCGACAAAGAGAAGAGCACTAAATTTTTAAAATTCTTTGGGAAACAAACTTCTATTTTGAAAATACTTTAAATAATATATACTTTTAAAATTTTAATCCCAAAGTTTGAAACCATCAGAAATTGAATTCTCAAGTTCTTGTTTTATATTCATTTCTGTTTCTAAATTAATTTTAACCATTGTTTATATTCAATTATTTAGACAAACACATGGTTTACAAAACCATAAATAAAATCAAACTATTATCTCCTGACACTAGTTAAATTAAATATTAAAATTTCTGAAAATTTATACTTATATATATCTTAGATTTCCTTTCAAATATAGGAGTAAATTTCCAAAACAAGGATAGAAATTCAAATTTGATGAACTCAAATCAAATAGAATCCAAGCTAGTTAAAATCAGAAGGTCCGATGATTAAATAACAGAATAAGGAACTGGGTAAGTCTATATAAATCGCGGACAACCTTGATCTGGTCAACCGTGACTTGAAGAGTCGGATCGATATGATTGGGTAAATCTATATTTGATCCGAAGAGATAGAGTTCAGAATAATCAAAGATACTAGCATATAAACCGATGATAAATATAAATCTCCGGTGAATTAATGCTAATGGTAAAGGAGTTTCACCCCTTTATTAGAACGATGGCGAGACCGCCAATTCACTATAAAGATCATCCGAAGTGGAGTTATGGGATACTCCAGAATCTTGAGTAGATGAAAAGTGAGGGACACGAGTGAACTTTGGAACCACAGGGAATGTTCCAAATTCGAAAAGGAAGAGATTCAATCTCAAATGAAGGTGATTCTGTAAATCAAATTTACCATATATTCTGAGTTTGCCTAGAGCCAAAGCTCTGATACCAGCTGTAACGACCCACTATTTTGTACCATTCGAATTCGACAATAATAGAACATGTCGAGCTGGAATAGTTCAAAATAATAGATTGTAGAATAAATTTGGCAAAACTCGGAATATACAGTAAATAAATCGCAGAATCACATACACAGATATCAGAATCTCGCAGCGAAAATTAAAAATTTAGTGGTTCATGAAGCCACTGATACATCTTTACAAAACAGAACTTACATTGTCTATAATCCTCAATACAAATTTTAACATACACAGATAGAGAGTCTTCAAAGTCTTGAATTCCAGAAAGGATAAAGGCTGAAACAACTTCCAATAGCACGAATGATCTATTGAGTGTCCTAGCTACGGAGAAGAAACTGAAGCTGCAACTCAGGCTGACCCGAGCGTAAAATAAAACAAAACACTCGAGTCAGGACATACATACTTATATAATGTAAGCCAATTCAAGTGTACTGTAATATATAGCAAGTAACTTAAAGGATGCTTGGGATCGCCCATCCTCTAAGGATCCGTCAAACTATTTACTATGTAGTATATTGCGCTATTATAATAGTGTCTATTTATAAAATAAACATACTTTTTTCTTAGCATTAAGGGGTTACCCATATAGCCCTTAACACGTAATAGTCCCAGTAGTCCATCCAATATCATAGCTCCTCCTGATCGGGAAGCAACTAGAGGATACCACACGGGCTACGGGAGAAAACCAAACTCGTACAAGGCTCGATATGGTAGGTGACACGGCACAACTAGGCAATGCCAGGGTAGATATACCAATTGCTATCCGGACCGGTGGTAACGCGAAGCCGCAGCAACCGCCCACCTCGAACAACACTCCCAAATCAAAGGGTGCACCCAAACAATCACAAGAGTAATAGAATGGTATACGAAGAAGTGCGTTCGATCAGAGGAGCTACCTCATTAATCCGAGAATCGCTCCTGTTTTAGCCACCTTATGCCAACACTCGGGAGTCGGGTCCACGTATATACCTTTCAAGAAACCGTCACCACCAACCTACTTCATTCTGGAAACTCCACCGCGTACACGGTTAGTCAAAGTGGTTTTCGGTATCGACAGAGAGTATGTCCATATCCGATCCCGGTCTCTTTGCCAACCAAACGTTATTATAACCCGTGGTTATTTAAAAACAGTTTATACTTTAAACCAGAATAATCATTTCCCTTTTCAAAACTATAAATACGATATCATTTTAAAACCCAAAACAATAGGATATCGTTATATTCAAATATAATTCTTTCCAAAACCATACTGTTTATAATATCTGGAGACCAAATATTTGAATTATATCTTCAAAGGATAATGTTTTGGAAACTTTACTTAAATCCATAACTCCCAAACACAATGGTTTGGACATTCAACGGTATATATATAAATGGGTTAACTTTATGGTTACTTTGTAAAGAAGATAATTTACATAGCTTCACAAATATATTTCTTTATTTAAAGTTTAACCATAATTTAAATATCCCTTTATGTTCCCAAAACCATTTCAATTTTTATATATATCCAATTGGAGTATTTACTATTCAAAACTTAGTTTGGGTTTTATTCTTTCACAAATCAATGTTTTATATTTTTAGTCTTGAATATTCCCATAATTTCCATAAATAAAACTCCAAATTTTAACCATTAAATTTTTCCCAAAATTTACTTAATACCAGAATATTTATCTTTAATTTATTTAGGAAAATACAGTTATAAATATTATGTCTTAAGTTTTTCCAAAACTTAAGGTAAAATAAAATTTATCAAATTCCATAAATTTTAGAGCAATCAAATTCTAGATTCCATAGCACTTAGGAAATGCTACCTAAAGTTATGGGTAAAACTAGTCAAATTTCAAAAGACAGCATTTAAATGCTGTAATAGATTGTTTAACTTGATAAATATTTCCAAATATAACCTATTTATTTATTCATTTATTAACTGAAATCTTATTCTTTCAAAATCCCGATTTACCAAATAAGTTATATTCCATAAATTTATTCAAATATTTATTTATTTCTTTATTTATAACTTATTAAAAATCAATATAAATTCCTTTAAAGATATAAATCAAATATTTAACTTCCAAAATAATTTTAAACATTTCAGAAAATATTATAAGGACCACGGGCCTGTATATAGTTTTCTAGCCTAGGTCAAGTGGTACGGATTTATATCATTTCAATCCGTAGTTTACAAATATCCCGGGTCCTATCATTTCAAACCCGCAATCCCAAGTTTAACAGTTTAACAGTTAACAGCATAATTTAACAATAATAATCATTTAGGCCTATCATTTCAGCCCATAACAATCTACGTATAACAGGGAACTTGCAGTGTGATTTAAGCAGTAAATAAACAATAACATAATATAACTGCAGATATAATACAACAGATAATAACTGATGAGGTGTCAATTTAAATGGGGTTCATCATTTTATATTACACTACAGACAGATAATAGTGACATAAAATTTTACACATACACTTGCAATAATTTACGAAATATAAATACGTATGTCTGGTGAGAAATACTCACCTGAAAGTTGCAGAAAATTTGAATTCAAAACGACGATTCACCGGTAAAGACCGACAGAAAATAACGATCAAATTTCTTCTGATGTCGCCTAGATTCAAATCTAGAACAAAAATTTCAATATTGAATACGTGACTTTAGATTTTACGGTCAAAGAAAAATGAGAATTTGTTTGGCTTGCTCGACCACTCCACCGTGCAACGTGACCAAAACATACCCAAAAGTGAACCGTGCTAACCCAAAATTTTTATGACAAAATTTCCTAAAGTCAGACTAAGCAATATGGGGACGCTTTCCTATTCTATGCCGTAGTACATTGGTGCACGTGCACGCCTCCTTTCTTTTGCTCATGCACACGTACACACACCCACCATTTCACTGCTGCCTAATCTATTCATGCATGCATATCAAGTGGCCATACCTCAAATCAGAACCTAACATGCTTCAGCTACTTGAATTCAGTTCTTTTCAAATCTAACTTAGCTTCTTCTACCCAAATATCTTCCCAGCTAAAATATGTACATGCAAAACATCCTATTGTTGCCTAACATTCCACTCAGATTCACTTCTTGGTTATCAGCTTCTGTTTCAAGTTTTCCCAGTTATTACATCCTAGCCTTACAATATACTTTATCTTCAATCAAAACTCTCCAGGCTTTAAAACTGTGACAGGCACAACCGAGTCATGATCCAACAGTGCTTCGAGAAAAATATATAACTTCTTCGAGCCAGTTATACCACGCTTCGAGAAAATATACCAAGCCTTCGAAAACTTTGTATAAAGTCACACCCCTCTGTTTATTATTATGAAGACCTCCACTTTCCATCAACCACTGCAATCTTTGAACACAACTACTCCCAGTCATTAAACTAAACACATCTTCTCAGATGTTAAAACCCCTTGCTTTTAGCTGTTCTACTGGAATCACATAGCTTCCTAGTTTAAATTACAATGTACGTATGCCTTTCTACTTCAAATCTGATCTGAACAATATATGCAGACTATACTTAGGGTATGAATGCAGATTATAAATGTAAATTGGTGACTGACCATGCACAGCCTATTACACCATTATACATATATGCAGACTTAATCTTATGCCTCTGTCCATCATTGCTGTCAACTGAAAGCCCACTACTGTGTCACATTTTCTTTCTAACTCAGATTCCATTCTACCTAATAATCATATGTATCAGAATTTAAATACACTCTAAAAGCATGTACACATGCACTGGGTTACAAATTCAAAGATGTGCACTGCCTATTATTAATCTATATATACAGACAGCCATTCTTTACTTATACCCTCTCATAATTTCAATAAAACTTAACCAAAACAAAATTACAAATACTCAGTTTAAGCTTACAATAATTGCTTTACAGTCAAACTTTAAAACTCCCCACATTCAAACTGCTTCAGACAAAACACCCTATTCCAGCCATACACCTCAACTCAGGACATGTCAGTACCAAGCCTTCAGGGTACATAAACTTTTGCGGGGGTACATGCCCAAATGGGTATCTACTGTTATGAAAGTGCAAAGGTGCATACTAGTGATACCAATATGCACAGTCTACATTCTCTACCTATATGCAGCCTATATATATATATAAAAGTCTTCCCTCAGCCTTCTACTCAAATCTAATTCCAACCCTGTCAACATTCCTACTGTTATCAACAGGTGGAGCCTATTCTTAGACAATTCATATCTACACACCCATCAAATTCCACCCTCATTCAGTTTGTACTTATGTCTATTGGAGGCTATATATATACATATGCAAGACTACACATCCTATGTCACTACAGTCAAGCATGGGTGGGAGATGGCCGAGCAAGTCATCAAGAGAAAAGGGAAAAGAAATTGAAGAGAAAGAAGAATTACCTGATGGAGCTCGAATGAAAAGGTGGGATGAAGGCAGAGCAACTAGATGCAAAGTGAATGGATTTATAGGTAAGATCTTTCGAAATTACAGGGGAGTTGATGTAACGAAACGTATCAGTTTTATTTATAATTAGGTAAATATGAAGGCATGATTTACTCACTTCAGTTTTGCAGAAAAGTAGATTTCCTCGTATAAAAATTGGATCAGTTATTCACAAAATTGAAAAAGGCAGAGAATATGGATTATGGGGATAATGACTTGCGTGATTATATCAACCATCAGTTTACAAAAGAATTAAATGTGTGTGTTGTTTTCTTTTTCAGCTTAAATGCAAAAATGCATTCATCAAAGGGAGGCCGAGGGTTTCCAGATTTGAAACTTGGTCGAGGGATGAAAATGTACCAGTTTAAAAGTATAAACGTGATATATTTATTAGTTTGCAAAAGAAGTCGTTGTTTATATCAATCAAGGAAGTTACCAATACGTGATATAAGCAACTGAGAAAAGGCACACTCATCTCCTTTCAGTTTTGATTTTTTTTCTTTTCTGTCGTTACTTTATGTGTGTATGATTTCTAGTTTATAAATCTTGATTTTATTAGTTTAACACCACTAAATGGAATGGTAAAGATTTATATAGGTTAAGAACGAAAACGTATATAATTTAAAATCAAATAGTCAGTTAGAACAACATACGTTTGCTAAAATTTTACTGACTGATATTTCTCCTTCAAAAATGTTTGAAAATATTATTTTTACACTACGTTAAACAGACGTAGTCTAAAACATCAAAAAATTTCATAATAATAACATTTTAAAAACACATGTTTTATTACGTTGTTTATACCCTATAATTTGACGCGTCTTTTAAACGCGAATTTAACAGTTAAATCATAGCTTAAATGTTCACAGTTATTATTTAATTAAATTGACATTCATAATTTTATAAAATATATTTCAAAATTAAATAATTAAAATAAATAAATAGCTATAAAACTAGGGCTGTTACAGCACCTTCATCTAAATATGATCATGGTAATGAAGTGAATTTTTAATCAAAATTTAATGATTTATGTTACTAATTAATAGTACATAGATCATGCTTAAACTGGGTTTGGTTTTATTTTCTATGACATGTTTCATGAGATTTGAAAAAGTAGGACTAAAGTTGTATTATAGTTTGATGGCTTGATTTGTGTTAATTAATAACTCAAATAAGCCATGCTAATGATAAATACATCACTAATCCTTCTTAGATTAAAAAGAGATCATCATTTGATTTTATGTTAATTTATGTGAAAAATATAAGAAAGTGGATTTGCCTCTAAATTGAATTTTAATCACATAGTTTTTAATGCCAACCTTTGTTTAGCTTTCTAGTTTTCAAAACAATCTCCACTTTGATTTAATTTGATTGATTAGAAATTTAAAATCTAATAATTCCCTACGGATCAATCCGTACTCGTCACGTACTAACTTTTGTACACCGTACGCTGAAGATAATTTTAATTCATAATTTATCGGCAATTTTCTAACTCGATAGAAAACTCGTCGTTAAACAAGTTTTTGACGCCGTTGCTGAGTGTTTGCTTTGATTTTGATTTTGATTTTCCATTCTACAAATTATTTTCGTTTGATTCATTGTGTTTGTTTTGTGTACTGAGTGCATTATTAAAAAAAAATTGTGTTGATTTTTGTTTGCATTTGTTTGTGTGAGTGTAGCTATTCTAGTTGTTTTCTAGTTTCATTTGCATACATATTTCTATTTTTTTTAAAAAAGAGCTTATACAATTTCAAAACAAAAAAATTTATTTCACTTTTCATTTACATTTCACATTTTTACATTTTCACAGTTTTCAGTTCATAGTTTATAGTTTTCGTTACTACATATCTTCACTCTTCAAACCCCCGACAAACCTCTCTACCTGACCACAACATTGATAGCACCATCAAACTTCTACTTCCTTGCTCATATACACTGTCTTCACCCCAACATACACACCACATTTCAAAACCAACGAACCACCTCATTACATATCCTTATCTGCCATTCATACATCCCTATGATACATCACAGTACAAAACTGTGCACCTAACCCCTGGAATCATCCCATCCACCATCAGTTCAACCTTCATTGACCAAAAGAACAACTTGAACCTTTACAAGTTCATACTCTCATCACTCGACAACATACAATACTTCACCAAAATTACTCACACATCAACATTCACTCTTTCTGTCATGCACCGCCCTTTTGCACATTGCTCCATCATAACAGCCTGCCACTTCTCTATCAACTGCCTTTGCCATTGCCTTCATACAACCAACAGTCAAAATACACACTGCAGCACAACCCAATAAGTGCGTTAACCATAACAATACTGCCAAGCAACCATTCCAGCATAGCATATACAAAAAAAAACGATCACTGCCTTGCCTTACCACTGCAGTCGCAACAGCCTGATCAATTGCCTCATCATTCATCATACAAATCCACCATCCAACAGCCATTCACTGCAAACTCCACTACACCAATAACCATACCCACAACACACAACTATCTCAACCACTCCACCAATTTTATGCTTCTTCTTGCCACAACCAGAGCCTGACCAGCACCCACCATAACTCCCCAAAATTGCAACAACCCAAACTACCTCTATTTGCTGTCACAAACTAATCATCACCACTCCGCAACCACTGACCACCACTACCGTCAATAAACTCAAGACCATTTATCCCAATCATTGAACTTGAACACGAAATCTCCTACAACGGCAAACCATAAGTCGCCCTCGTCAACTACCAGTTGCCGAGCTTTGCCATCTTGTTCAATCCCTCAATTCACTCCAAACCCTCAACCCAAAATCGCAAATCGTTCGCAACACAATCACCTCCTCAAACCATACTTCAAATCGCAATCGAACACTGCGCAACAACTGCGACTCCCAAACCTCGCACGAACACCAGAAACGCCATCAAATCGAACATCACCTAGCCTTCATACCACCTTCTCCAAATTGCCTGCATGAACCTCACAACCAGAGCAACTACAGCCACCTAGCCTACCACCCAAACAGCCGCCTCCTACAACCCATGAGAATTCAGAATTGAATTGAATTAAAAGAATTGATTTTGGAAAAGTTGGGTTCACGATTTTTCTTCTGAAAAATTAGACAAAAGGAGTGCGTGTTGAAAATTGTATACGAGTATGTCTGTTGTATTTATTTTGGGCCTGGTCGAGACCTTTGGGGCTTGTTTTCAATTTTCCCCCCTTTTCTCTTTTATTTTGTCTTTCTTAAAAAATAAATAAATAAACAGGAAATTTTCCCAAGGACAGTTTTTAGGGCTTTTTTGGATGTAGAACAGCCCGCTAATAATTTTCTATAAAGGACGAATTATCGTTTTTTCTTTCGAGTCCACTTTCGCGTGTTTCTTCTTCTTACTTTCAATCAAAATTTTCAGTCGCAATCAAATATCTCTCGCAATAAAATATCGATCTACTTCATTCGGTTATTTTAGTTTCGTCCTTCTGAAAATTGTAGTTCATCGATTATTTTTTTCTTACGCGTGTTTTGTTGATCTCGATCTTTTCGTATTTGTACCGTGATCTTGTTTTTCTTCAAATTGTATTAATTAAGTATGCTTATCTTACTCTATTTTCATGTTGTTTTTCTATTCGAGTTAAAAAAATTGGTCGTGTTTCTAATTGTGTTCATTTTTACAAATGATATGCAGTGTTGTTGTTTTCATTGTTTGTTCGTTCGTCTATGGCAAATTGTGGAAGCAGCAGCAGGTTTTTTATTATTATCCGTTTCTTTATGCAGTGTTGTATTTTAATTTGCTTTTCATTTAATTTATCTTGCATTATTGTTGAGATGATTGGAAAAGTATTATTGCTTGGGTTGTATATAACGTTGTGATAGAGTGGAAAAGTATTATATTTTAGTTTCAATTTTTGGGTATCATTTTTTTTCTTAGTATCAATTTTTATTATCAGTAACTAGGTATCAGTTTTGTATATGGTAGGTATCAGTTTTGTGAAATTGAATAATTAATGTTGTATATTGAACATATTTTTACTAATGTTTTTTTTTGGCAGTGGTGATAACAGTCTTCTTTGTCTGTTTGTGTTGAATAATAAAACTTTTAGTACTCGATTGTGGATCGATTGCTCTTTGTATAATTTGAAGAATGAGATATATCGATGTTGGTCTCAATTAACTCCTTCTTCTATTCAGATTTCTTATGTACTTGAGGACAAAGTTATTATGGTTGACACTGATTCTGATATTCAGAGCATAATTTGTTTTCAGTTATACAAGAAAAGTTCTTTCTTTGGTTTTACTGTTAAGGTTAAGGGTTCTGAATTGGATATGTTGTTGGTGCTTTTATTTCAAGTTCATCTTATGTTCGTGCTTCTTCTTCTACTGTATCTGTTTGTTCAAATGTTGTTGTTAACGGTAAAAGTTATTTAAAAGATATGTTGAGGAGAGGGTCAAAATTATGCATTTCTGATTTTGCTGGTTTTTGTTTTGGAGGAGCTGAGCATTTAAGAGAATTTTTGATGGCGTATCAAATTCAAAAAGGATATGAATTAGTATTTTTAAAGAATTATGCTACAAGAGTTACTGTAATTTGCTCTTCATATAAGGATGGTTGTCTTTTCAAAGTCCATGCTTCTTGTGATTCTGGAGATTTGAAGAAGTTTTTTATTAGAAATATGGTTGCTGATTATTTTTGTGGAGCTGGTGTTAGAAATGTGAATAATCCACATATATCTACTTCATTTGTTAAATCATTGATAATTGATGAGATCCATGATTGTCCTAGTAAAAAGCCTAATTATATTATAGTTGATCTTAGAAGAAAATACAATGTTCAGTTGTTTTACGGTTATGCTTATCATGGGAAACAACTTGCCTTATTGGAGTTGCATGGTAATGATGCTTTATCTTATAATGATTTGAGTTTGTATTTGGAAGCAGTGAGAATCTAATCTAGATAGTTATGTTGAAATGGATGTTAATCCTTGTAGTAATGAATTTGAGAGGGTGGTTGTTGCTTTTGGTGCTTGTTTACTTGGATTCAAGCATTGCCGTCCTATGATATTCTTAGATGTCACTCACTTGAAGGGACGTCCTGGTGTGTTGACGGGTGCTACTGCAAAAAATGGTGATCAAGGTATGTCTTTGTTTTCAGTTTTGATTTATTTGTATTGAGATCATAATAGTTGGCATTAGCATTAATATTAATTTGTTATCATAATTTGTATTATGTTGGTATCAGTTTTAAGATATGTAGTTTACAGTTAACAAGTTTGTAGTATCAAAATTTGCATTGTACTGAATTGTAATTTGTATTTGATATCATAATTTTATACTGGTTAGCATGAGCTTAGTATCAGCTTTTGTATATCGTTAGTATCAGTTTCAAGTATGTTAATATATGGTATCAAATATAGTTGTGTAGTATTGGAATTTCCTTTGTATCATAATATATGTTAATGTTCGTTACTTTGTTGTGTTAGAATGAAGATTAATATGCATAATGTCATGGCTATCAATATTTTAATAATGGTTGTATCAGGTTTTCGATATCAGTTTTTTTTACTGTTAGTATCAGTTTCATGAATTGTTTTAGATTTATGGTCATTATTAGTTTTAGTTTATTTTACAAATTATTTTTGCATTTGCAGGTTTCTTCCCTTTAGCTGTGAGTGTTGTTTCTATAGAAAATGTGGATAACTGGACATGGTTTTTGAACCATTTAAAGCAAATGCTTCAAGAAAATCGTACTTTGGTTTTTATGTCAGATCATCACCAAGGGTTTCTTTCGGATGTTCGTGATGTTTTTCCTACAGCTTATCACAGTTATTGCTATTTGCATATGGAACAAAATCTTCTTTCAGCGGTAAAAGCCAAAAATGCAAATGTGTCTATTGTTGATCTTTTCAAAATGTGTTCTAGAGCTTCTAATCTTTATGACTTTGAAGGCGCACATTCTAAGTTCTATCAAATTGGTTGTGTTGCTCGTGTAAATTTTTAAAGGATAAGCCATTTGATAAGTGGGTGGATTTATTTTTTCTAGGGAAACGTTATGGTGAATATAGTTCTAATGTTGCAGAAAGTTTTAATAATTGGATTTTAGATGAACGAGCATTGCCTATTACTTTGTGTTTAGATGGTATTCGTGTTAAGGTTATGAGACAAATGGCTAAAAGGAGAGAAGATTGTCGTTTGTGGAAAACAACTCTTTGCCCTTCTATGGAATTCCGTTTAGGTGAGGTGATTGAAGAAGGATTTGGATGGGATGTATATAAATCTTCTGATTTTTTTTTGAAGCGAAATCTCCAAACTCTCATTGTGTTGATCTGAAGGAACGGGTCTGTAGTTGCAACCAATGGAAAATTACAGAATTTCCTTGTGCTCATGCTATAAAGTGTATGAACAAGTCTAAGTTGTTTGTATATGATTTTGTTGAGTATTATTTCACTATTGATGCTTATCGTTGTTCTTATGCCAATGCTATAAATCCTATTCCAAATTATGATAGGCCTATTGTTGATGGTAGCATTCAAGATGTTATCAAGCCACCAAAGGAGAAACGTGGCGTTGGTAGACCATCAATTAAGTGCAAATGAGGATTTTCATATTTTCAGAACAAGCAAAATAGATGTGGCGAGTGCAAGCAGTTTGGTCATAATAAACGGAATTGTCAAGCTTTGAAGAGGATATGATTTGATTTTACATTTTGAATTTTGAATTTGTACAGATTAATAAGTGGATGTGTGACTTGTTTTGGTGCTTTACTGTAATTGAACCTTGTTATTAATTTGTATTTAGTATAGCATATTATCAAATTGATTTTAATTTCATGTAACGACCCAGAATTTTTATTAATTAAAAATTGAATATTTAATTAATTTTAAATATTAATAATTGAATTTTTGGATTTAATTGGATAATTAAATCGATAATTTAATATGTTAAATTATGGAAATAATTGAAAATAGAGTTAAATATGATAGAAAATAATTTGTAAAGTTTTATTTAATCATACTGGAGTTATAGAAATATTTTAGAACTTTTAGAATCGAATTAAAAGTTAATTTGTGAAAATTGAATATTTTAATATTTAACAATCGACTGTAAAATAGTCAATTTTTGAACAGTCTCAGAATTGAACGAAACTAGTTCCATTGGATCCGTAATAGTTAGTTATTACCGGATTTCAATTTTCATGTCAATCGGAGTTATCGTTTGATCGTGGCAGCTCGAAACGCATCGATTATTTTTAATTTAAATTTGGCGAGTCAAAATAGCCATTTTTCAAAAAGTCTCGGATTTCGACGAAACCAGTTTCATCGGATCCGTAATGTGATATTATTGTAAGATTTCAAATTTCAAGTCGTTTGGATTTACCGTTTGTCCGGTACAAATTAAAACGCCTAGAAATCGGTTTAAATCGGTTTAATTTAAATTGAGCGTTTTCAGCCATAACTCGCACATACTTCCGAATTAGCTTCCGAAACTTGTTCCATTGTGTCCGGAACGCGGGATAAACCCTAGGTACGCTGGTTACGGCGCCTAAATCGGAGTTCGGAATTCCCGGGATGAATAGTGTTTACGCTAGCTTTTCTTATAAATAGCCATCTCTCTCTTCATTAATAAAAAAAAAAAAAATATAAACATAAACCCTAATCTATTTCTACAGCCGCCACTACCCCCCTTGAACGGCCAGAAAGCTCCCATCTTCATCCCCAAAATTCTTCAAATCCGTGCAGCGATTCGACGAACTTCTAACTGGAGATTTGTAGTGGGTATCGAGTTCTATATATTCAACGGATATGATCTAAAACGATGCACCGAGGAGGGGGATTTTGGCCAGCGTTTGCCTCGACTTCGCGCACGTTTTCTGATGCTAAATGGAGGCCGAGCTCCAAACCCTTGCAGCCGTGTGTAGAGCAGGTGGAGGGCTTCACGATGGTGCTTGTTGATCAAGTTGCAAGTGAACGTGGAAGCGGCGTTTGTCAACCCTAGATTCATGAATGGGTTCGGCTTTACAGGGGGGGAGGTCGTGATTTTCACGAAGGAGAAGGGTTAGCGCGCGTGCGGTCTGATGTGGATGTAGGGGATCCAACGGCCCAGGAGTGTTAAGTTTAGTTTTTTTTATTATTATGTTGTAATTTATAAAGATTAATTCGAGTAAACTTTAAAATATCGTAACTCTTTCATACGAGGTCCGTTTCGGACGAGATTTTTTGCGTTGGGATCGTATGGACGAGCACTACGCGATGGAGTTGGTTTGGAGTCGTTTGGAGTTAGTGAGAATTTTGGGTAAAATTAAACGCGCGTTTAATTTTATTCGAAATAAAAGCTTAAACGGAAATTAAAACCAAGGTGAGAATTTCTCACTCAATCGAATAGATTTCGATTTTATTTTTAATAGTTAGATTTAAAATATTTGAATGCATGTTTGAATGATGACTGTAAATTATTGATTGTTAAAATAGACATTATGCGCCGTTAGTAAGCGGATGTTATTTATTAAAAACATATACCGCGAATATTTCATAAACAGTGAAATTGGTATTATATATAATATCAATATATATATATTGGCATATGTATATATTGCAGTTGATTGATTTCCCGCATTTTTTGTTTAGCGGATGAGACCCTATTGCGCCGTTATTAAGCGGATAATATTTAATAAGAACATGTACCGCGATAATTTCGTACTGGAGCGAAATTGGTATTGTGCTAATGTTTGTGATGCAGGAAACAGGTTGGAGGGATCCAACTGGATTCCTCAACAGTTTTTATTTGATTTCAGATATTTTGATATTTGATAGATTTTCATATTGATATATGATATCGTTGTAGTCGTGATTGACTATTTGGTGTGTAGCATCATTGGACCCAGATTTTGGGATTTTAAAATGGTTTTAAAGTGATTTTTGAAAATATACTTTATTTTTGGAATTGATCCATATTAAGTAAATAAACGTTATAATTTTTAAAGTTATAAAAATTATGATTTTTGTGAAATATTGTTAAAAGCTGATTTTTGAGAAATATGAATTAATGACTTTATAAAATAATTTTAATGGGGGTTTTTGAATTTATTATGAAAAGTTTAATTATAGGATTTATAAAAATTTGATTATTTTATAAATCGAGATGATGAGATTATAAAGGAAATTTAAGACGTTTTAGAATAATAATATAAATTAATTTATATTAAGAGATTTATAAATGGATATTTATAAATTGAAATATGGACGTTATAAAACGAGTTTTTATAAGTGTTTGAATGTAGTGAAAATGAATTTCATAATAGAATGAAATTTATAGAATTATAAACTGTGAAGTTATAAACGAAATTTATAAATAGTAAGATTTATAAATTTGGTAAAATTATTTGAAGAATAGATTTATTAAATAAATAAATCTTATAAGTTATAAGGTTTATAAATTGAAAAGTCTTTAAAAAGAACGATTTTGTAAAATAATCGTTTTATAAGCAATTGACTTATAATATGAACTTTTAGTTTATAATTGAGATATGAAATCAAATATGTTAATAAAGGAATTTATAAAAAAGGAAGTTTTTATAAATAAATAGAAAAGGAATTTATAAACGTTGTTTTATAAATTCGCAAATGACTTATTTTGACAAGTTAATTGTTATAACTTAGAAATGGAGTTATATTCACATTTTTTTATAGTGAATAATCCTTTGAATTAAAATGAATAAAAGAATGAAATTGGTTAACGTAGTTTATTCACGTTTTTGAATAGTGAATAACACGTTAAAGAAATTGTTTAGAATGTGAATGTTTTAAATAGAATTAAAACGATCCAACGATGTTTTAAAAGGTATTGAGATTCGAAACCATAGATTTCAACATTTATTGTTGAAATAGATGTTTCGAGAAATAAAAGGAAATAGTGGACTATAACACTGTTGTTATAGTAAATGATTTCCGAAAGGAAATGTTTTGAATAGTATTGGGATGTATATATATCTATTTTAATTCCGAATCCCTATACTAGTGATTTTGGGTTGTCGTAACGATGTTTTACGCAACATTCGTTTTGGCCCAAATAAATATGTTAAGTGAATGATTTCCTTAAAGAAAGAAATATATACTTAATTCGGTTTAAGTATATTGAATATTTTCTAAGTGTTGAAAATAAAAGATTGTGAATTACTTATTTAATAAGTATGGGAATGTTTCCCAATATGAAGTGAAAAATTAGAATTTATCTTTTTGAAGATAAATTGAAATGAATGATTGAAATCATATATGCATGGATATTTTGAAATATAAATTCATTATGGAATCTATAAATGAAAATGGAATTTGTTAAAAATAAATATTGATTTATTTTTGAAGTGTTGAAATTAAATATCTAGTGAAGATATTTTGGGAAAATAAATAATTTGGAAAATTATTTGGAATCTGGTGATGTATGCATATCCAGTGATAGTTCAATAACCGACTATCAATATTTCCCTTTGAATGGGTATTTGATATGATTGTTTGAATTTGAATGCACACTTATTTTTGAATGAGCGCTCACTATTCGGGTTAACCGGGAAAGGACCATGGGGTCGTATAACCCACTCCGAATATGTGATACGTCGTTGTGAATCGCATTTGAAGATCGGTGTTGAAGACCGGATATTTGCGAAAGCGATAGGATGAACTATCGATTGACTCTGCACCGAGTAGCTACGGTATTGAGTTCTCCATATGTGATGGTGAATCTGATCAGGATTGTGAATATCCGGATTGCAAGGACTTCTTTGTAAGTGCCTTCGGTTCTGTTCGAGCCCGGAACAGACTTGTATGGATTGTATGCCTGACATTACAATTTGAGATATAAAGCCGATTTCTTTCAAATATATTTCTGTTGGTGGCGGAGAATTTATTCTTTGCTTAACACCCTTCTCTGAGACGTACGAGCTCAGAGGTTATGTAGTTGAATGTTATCAGCGATATATTCCCAATTTGGTAATGTGACATGCTGAGTGATGCTGAAATGATCATTGTGTTGATTATTTGTGATAGGATCATTTATTTGATCGTCTATCTTAGTGATCATTGTGTTGATCATTTGTTGACCCAAAGCATGGCTTTTGTATAAAGTATGTTTTTGTGGACGTGACTTCGTCGAGCCTCACACCCCGTGAATGGTCAAAACAGGAAAGAAGCAGCAAGGTTATGAGGGGTAGCACCCTTTAGGATGTGTCCATTTCCTTCTGGAAAAGGGTAGTATCATGGTATGGAGCCCAGATACTTACTCATGTTGAAAACACTTTATGATTGTGTGAATTGATTACGAGCGCTCGGTGAAAAGGTCCCAAAGGACCGGGGGATGGCATATTCGGTCAGTTGTTACTCAGTTAGGAGTAACCCGGCCTTGTGTTGGTAGAGATCCGGTTTGGTTCTCGGGGATGTCCATCCAGAGGCATTCTCATGTGGCAATGGGAAGTTCCTTGGCCTGATCATTCGTTGGAAATCCAAAGAAACAATACGAAACTTGTACGGTTTTAGTTGTAGAACCTGCCATTTAATATGGTAGCTATTAGTAGGCATAATATAATGGTACCTATGCTGGCTAAGATTTATATTCTACTTTCGAAAGGATTTGTTCTACACTATGCACTAGTAATAATATCAAATGCTCTTTTTTAATGCGTATCAAGCATCTTTGACTAACATAAGAAGAAATCTCCTCCAAGTCTGCGTTTGCATTGTGTGTGTGGCAGGAGGTCTTATGGTAGTCTCATTTTTAAAAGCATTGCGAATTGAATTAAAAATATTCCTCTTTTTGATTTTTAAAGTTAAATAAACTGTTTTGAGTTCTCACACCAGTCACATGACTGACTTGGAGTTTATTGTTTTCCTTCCTAAACTCTGGGTGCCCACCAATTTTCACACGGGCAGTCAAGAGTAAGGTTTATCAGGATATTCTGGATATTCTGGAGTTGCTGGAGGCAAGCTGGATGGCATGGCATATTACTTATATAGTATTTCTTTTTCCGCTGCACTGTTTGATGTTGTTGATGTTGTATACTCTGATGATATGATGTAATGTATGAAATGTAATAACTGATATAGTTCTTTGTTTAAAGATTATTCATTTATTATTATATGTTGTTCCGCTGCGAATTGTGAGATTCTGTTGTTGTTCTGTTGTTCCTTTCTGTCCCGTCCTATTTTCTTCTGTCTTTTTCCTTTTTCTCTATTCTCTTTTAAGTTCTATTTTTAAAATTTTCTATCTTCTATTTTTCTAATTCTCTGTTTTCTAAAAAAATTGTCTATCTTCTTTTCCCTCTATATTTTTCTTTTTCTTTCTTCTTTTTCTCTCTCCTTTCTTAAATTTTCTTTTTAAAACCCATAACCTCTCGGTTTTCGGCCTTTGATTTCTCGGCAGTCGACAAAGTGAGTGTCGATGTCGGTTTTTCGAAGAACGAAAATCCCTGGGCGTTACATTTGGTATCAGAGCTTATGGTTAAGCGACAACCATGGTTCTGTAGGGTATTACTCGTTAGAGATAGAGTCAGTAGTGCTCTAGAATGAGTTTGAGTGTAATAATAGCTATGAGAGCGTATTTGTTAGTGAATAAAAATTGTTTTATATTGTGATGATAGGTTTATTGAGTGGTATATGGATTCTGGTTAATACGAGTAATTAACGTTGTTGATAGGGATCTATAAACACTTGAATAGAACAATTCGGCACAATATTGATTTTTAAAAATTGGGTAAATGAAATAATTTTACCTTGTTTATACTTTATATATAAAGGAATAATTTTTCAGAATTATTAAAGTGTATATAAGTTGATTGTTAGGTTGTTTGAATAATCTAAATAAAAGAATAATTGTATAAGCAAATGAATTATAAGAATTGAATTATAATTAAAGTGTTTACAATTGTGAAATAAACTTATATATATAAGAAGTGATTTAAAGTTAAATGGAATATAACTTAAGAGATATTGAATTAAGTTGATTTTGGTATCGAAGTAAATAATCAAGTGGATTAAATGAATATGAACTTGAGTTATATAAATAGAATTCAACTTTTGTAATTGAATTCAATTAATGAATGGAATGTTAATCAATTGAATGTGAATAATTGATATGAATAATGAATGTAAGTGTTAATTCATTAAAATCTAATGTTATTAGAAGTTGAATAAATTGAATGAAATCAATTTAATAAAACCAATTGGAAAGTAAAGATGTTAAACCAAAATGAATGTAAGTGAAGCAAGGAAATTTGGTTGTAATTGATATACATTGGTTGTTATTTGATTGTTAGTTGATTGTATAAAATTCATTAAGTATTAATGAAATTGAAAGCTATGAAATTAAATTCAAATTGAAAGTAAATAAATTTGAATAGAATTGAATGTGAATTAGATTTAATTAGTAAATGTAAACTAATTGAATTGAGAATGAATGTTAGTAAATCCAATGTAAATGAATCAAATGTAATTTAAAGTGAAAACCAATTCATTAAATATGAATGAGAATATGAATGAATGTTTATTGGATATGGATGTTAGTTGGTTGATGGTTGAATGTATATTGTTATTGTTGCATTTGCTATGTGACATATATAGTTATTATGTTGCTATATGTTGTATATTGAGATTATTTGCATATGTGCATGTTCTCATGTTGTTTGTTGAGTATTTAGTAGGTGCGGATCGCGTTTGCTTCGCATTTGGAGTTCGCTTTAGCGCTATATTAGCCGTATATGCTTGCTAATAAAATATAAGGTACATATCTCGGATTAAATATCGCACTTTTATACTTTTTCCCTTCGGGATGCCTCATTACTTGATGAGATGTATATTTGTGATATATATACTGTCATTTTTTTTTCGGATCGAGCCGCGCAAAGGAGACATGGCGAATTTTTTCGGAAATTTAAGGCGTTAGAAAAAATTTGAGAAAATTGGGAAAATTTTTGAAAACTTTAACTTTGAATTTGGAATTGAAAGTTAAACAATAGTAGTTGTTTTTGAAAGGATAACTAAGTATGATTTGAAAACTTAGTAAAGATTTGTAAGGAGTTTAATTATGAATTTTGGGAAAATTAATAGATTCTGTAATTTTCTTACTTGTAATTTCGAGGACGAAATTCTTTTAAGGGGGAAAGATTGTAACGACCCAGAATTTTTATTAATTAAAAATTGAATATTTAATTAATTTTAAATATTAATAATTGAATTTTTGGATTTAATTGGATAATTAAATCGATAATTTAATATGTTAAATTATGGAAATAATTGAAAATAGAGTTAAATATGATAGAAAATAATTTGTAAAGTTTTATTTAATCATACTGGAGTTATAGAAATATTTTAGAACTTTTAGAATCGAATTAAAAGTTAATTTGTGAAAATTGAATATTTTAATATTTAACAATCGACTGTAAAATAGTCAATTTTTGAACAGTCTCAGAATTGAACGAAACTAGTTCCATTGGATCCGTAATAGTTAGTTATTACCGGATTTCAATTTTCATGTCAATCGGAGTTATCGTTTGATCGTGGCAGCTCGAAACGCATCGATTATTTTTAATTTAAATTTGGCGAGTCAAAATAGCCATTTTTCAAAAAGTCTCGGATTTCGACGAAACCAGTTTCATCGGATCCGTAATGTGATATTATTGTAAGATTTCAAATTTCAAGTCGTTTGGATTTACCGTTTGTCCGGTACAAATTAAAACGCCTAGAAATCGGTTTAAATCGGTTTAATTTAAATTGAGCGTTTTCAGCCATAACTCGCACATACTTCCGAATTAGCTTCCGAAACTTGTTCCATTGTGTCCGGAACGCGGGATAAACCCTAGGTACGCTGGTTACGGCGCCTAAATCGGAGTTCGGAATTCCCGGGATGAATAGTGTTTACGCTAGCTTTTCTTATAAATAGCCATCTCTCTCTTCATTAATAAAAAAAAAAAAATATAAACATAAACCCTAATCTATTTCTACAGCCGCCACTACCCCCCTTGAACGGCCAGAAAGCTCCCATCTTCATCCCCAAAATTCTTCAAATCCGTGCAGCGATTCGACGAACTTCTAACTGGAGATTTGTAGTGGGTATCGAGTTCTATATATTCAACGGATATGATCTAAAACGATGCACCGAGGAGGGGGATTTTGGCCAGCGTTTGCCTCGACTTCGCGCACGTTTTCTGATGCTAAATGGAGGCCGAGCTCCAAACCCTTGCAGCCGTGTGTAGAGCAGGTGGAGGGCTTCACGATGGTGCTTGTTGATCAAGTTGCAAGTGAACGTGGAAGCGGCGTTTGTCAACCCTAGATTCATGAATGGGTTCGGCTTTACAGGGGGGGAGGTCGTGATTTTCACGAAGGAGAAGGGTTAGCGCGCGTGCGGTCTGATGTGGATGTAGGGGATCCAACGGCCCAGGAGTGTTAAGTTTAGTTTTTTTTATTATTATGTTGTAATTTATAAAGATTAATTCGAGTAAACTTTAAAATATCGTAACTCTTTCATACGAGGTCCGTTTCGGACGAGATTTTTTGCGTTGGGATCGTATGGACGAGCACTACGCGATGGAGTTGGTTTGGAGTCGTTTGGAGTTAGTGAGAATTTTGGGTAAAATTAAACGCGCGTTTAATTTTATTCGAAATAAAAGCTTAAACGGAAATTAAAACCAAGGTGAGAATTTCTCACTCAATCGAATAGATTTCGATTTTATTTTTAATAGTTAGATTTAAAATATTTGAATGCATGTTTGAATGATGACTGTAAATTATTGATTGTTAAAATAGACATTATGCGCCGTTAGTAAGCGGATGTTATTTATTAAAAACATATACCGCGAATATTTCATAAACAGTGAAATTGGTATTATATATAATATCAATATATATATATTGGCATATGTATATATTGCAGTTGATTGATTTCCCGCATTTTTTGTTTAGCGGATGAGACCCTATTGCGCCGTTATTAAGCGGATAATATTTAATAAGAACATGTACCGCGATAATTTCGTACTGGAGCGAAATTGGTATTGTGCTAATGTTTGTGATGCAGGAAACAGGTTGGAGGGATCCAACTGGATTCCTCAACAGTTTTTATTTGATTTCAGATATTTTGATATTTGATAGATTTTCATATTGATATATGATATCGTTGTAGTCGTGATTGACTATTTGGTGTGTAGCATCATTGGACCCAGATTTTGGGATTTTAAAATGGTTTTAAAGTGATTTTTGAAAATATACTTTATTTTTGGAATTGATCCATATTAAGTAAATAAACGTTATAATTTTTAAAGTTATAAAAATTATGATTTTTGTGAAATATTGTTAAAAGCTGATTTTTGAGAAATATGAATTAATGACTTTATAAAATAATTTTAATGGGGGTTTTTGAATTTATTATGAAAAGTTTAATTATAGGATTTATAAAAATTTGATTATTTTATAAATCGAGATGATGAGATTATAAAGGAAATTTAAGACGTTTTAGAATAATAATATAAATTAATTTATATTAAGAGATTTATAAATGGATATTTATAAATTGAAATATGGACGTTATAAAACGAGTTTTTATAAGTGTTTGAATGTAGTGAAAATGAATTTCATAATAGAATGAAATTTATAGAATTATAAACTGTGAAGTTATAAACGAAATTTATAAATAGTAAGATTTATAAATTTGGTAAAATTATTTGAAGAATAGATTTATTAAATAAATAAATCTTATAAGTTATAGGGTTTATAAATTGAAAAGTCTTTAAAAAGAACGATTTTGTAAAATAATCGTTTTATAAGCAATTGACTTATAATATGAACTTTTAGTTTATAATTGAGATATGAAATCAAATATGTTAATAAAGGAATTTATAAAAAAGGAAGTTTTTATAAATAAATAGAAAAGGAATTTATAAACGTTGTTTTATAAATTCGCAAATGACTTATTTTGACAAGTTAATTGTTATAACTTAGAAATGGAGTTATATTCACATTTTTTTATAGTGAATAATCCTTTGAATTAAAATGAATAAAAGAATGAAATTGGTTAACGTAGTTTATTCACGTTTTTGAATAGTGAATAACACGTTAAAGAAATTGTTTAGAATGTGAATGTTTTAAATAGAATTAAAACGATCCAACGATGTTTTAAAAGGTATTGAGATTCGAAACCATAGATTTCAACATTTATTGTTGAAATAGATGTTTCGAGAAATAAAAGGAAATAGTGGACTATAACACTGTTGTTATAGTAAATGATTTCCGAAAGGAAATGTTTTGAATAGTATTGGGATGTATATATATCTATTTTAATTCCGAATCCCTATACTAGTGATTTTGGGTTGTCGTAACGATGTTTTACGCAACATTCGTTTTGGCCCAAATAAATATGTTAAGTGAATGATTTCCTTAAAGAAAGAAATATATACTTAATTCGGTTTAAGTATATTGAATATTTTCTAAGTGTTGAAAATAAAAGATTGTGAATTACTTATTTAATAAGTATGGGAATGTTTCCCAATATGAAGTGAAAAATTAGAATTTATCTTTTTGAAGATAAATTGAAATGAATGATTGAAATCATATATGCATGGATATTTTGAAATATAAATTCATTATGGAATCTATAAATGAAAATGGAATTTGTTAAAAATAAATATTGATTTATTTTTGAAGTGTTGAAATTAAATATCTAGTGAAGATATTTTGGGAAAATAAATAATTTGGAAAATTATTTGGAATCTGGTGATGTATGCATATCCAGTGATAGTTCAATAACCGACTATCAATATTTCCCTTTGAATGGGTATTTGATATGATTGTTTGAATTTGAATGCACACTTATTTTTGAATGAGCGCTCACTATTCGGGTTAACCGGGAAAGGACCATGGGGTCGTATAACCCACTCCGAATATGTGATACGTCGTTGTGAATCGCATTTGAAGATCGGTGTTGAAGACCGGATATTTGCGAAAGCGATAGGATGAACTATCGATTGACTCTGCACCGAGTAGCTACGGTATTGAGTTCTCCATATGTGATGGTGAATCTGATCAGGATTGTGAATATCCGGATTGCAAGGACTTCTTTGTAAGTGCCTTCGGTTCTGTTCGAGCCCGGAACAGACTTGTATGGATTGTATGCCTGACATTACAATTTGAGATATAAAGCCGATTTCTTTCAAATATATTTCTGTTGGTGGCGGAGAATTTATTCTTTGCTTAACACCCTTCTCTGAGACGTACGAGCTCAGAGGTTATGTAGTTGAATGTTATCAGCGATATATTCCCAATTTGGTAATGTGACATGCTGAGTGATGCTGAAATGATCATTGTGTTGATTATTTGTGATAGGATCATTTATTTGATCGTCTATCTTAGTGATCATTGTGTTGATCATTTGTTGACCCAAAGCATGGCTTTTGTATAAAGTATGTTTTTGTGGACGTGACTTCGTCGAGCCTCACACCCCGTGAATGGTCAAAACAGGAAAGAAGCAGCAAGGTTATGAGGGGTAGCACCCTTTAGGATGTGTCCATTTCCTTCTGGAAAAGGGTAGTATCATGGTATGGAGCCCAGATACTTACTCATGTTGAAAACACTTTATGATTGTGTGAATTGATTACGAGCGCTCGGTGAAAAGGTCCCAAAGGACCGGGGGATGGCATATTCGGTCAGTTGTTACTCAGTTAGGAGTAACCCGGCCTTGTGTTGGTAGAGATCCGGTTTGGTTCTCGGGGATGTCCATCCAGAGGCATTCTCATGTGGCAATGGGAAGTTCCTTGGCCTGATCATTCGTTGGAAATCCAAAGAAACAATACGAAACTTGTACGGTTTTAGTTGTAGAACCTGCCATTTAATATGGTAGCTATTAGTAGGCATAATATAATGGTACCTATGCTGGCTAAGATTTATATTCTACTTTCGAAAGGATTTGTTCTACACTATGCACTAGTAATAATATCAAATGCTCTTTTTTAATGCGTATCAAGCATCTTTGACTAACATAAGAAGAAATCTCCTCCAAGTCTGCGTTTGCATTGTGTGTGTGGCAGGAGGTCTTATGGTAGTCTCATTTTTAAAAGCATTGCGAATTGAATTAAAAATATTCCTCTTTTTGATTTTTAAAGTTAAATAAACTGTTTTGAGTTCTCACACCAGTCACATGACTGACTTGGAGTTTATTGTTTTCCTTCCTAAACTCTGGGTGCCCACCAATTTTCACACGGGCAGTCAAGAGTAAGGTTTATCAGGATATTCTGGATATTCTGGAGTTGCTGGAGGCAAGCTGGATGGCATGGCATATTACTTATATAGTATTTCTTTTTCCGCTGCACTGTTTGATGTTGTTGATGTTGTATACTCTGATGATATGATGTAATGTATGAAATGTAATAACTGATATAGTTCTTTGTTTAAAGATTATTCATTTATTATTATATGTTGTTCCGCTGCGAATTGTGAGATTCTGTTGTTGTTCTGTTGTTCCTTTCTGTCCCGTCCTATTTTCTTCTGTCTTTTTCCTTTTTCTCTATTCTCTTTTAAGTTCTATTTTTAAAATTTTCTATCTTCTATTTTTCTAATTCTCTGTTTTCTAAAAAAATTGTCTATCTTCTTTTCCCTCTATATTTTTCTTTTTCTTTCTTCTTTTTCTCTCTCCTTTCTTAAATTTTCTTTTTAAAACCCATAACCTCTCGGTTTTCGGCCTTTGATTTCTCGGCAGTCGACAAAGTGAGTGTCGATGTCGGTTTTTCGAAGAACGAAAATCCCTGGGCGTTACATTTCAGCTATTTAGTATAAATGATAGTATCAGTTTTATTATTAGTTATATGTTTTTATAGTATCAGTTCTGGTGTTTATTTATTTGTTTATTTATTTCAAACATTTATTTTGATATTTGTTGCATACTGGTTGTATCAGCTATCTAGTATCATTTTACACATTCTGTTGTTATAAAATATGGTATCATTTTTCTATTGTGTAATATCAGTTTTGTTCAATTTTATATATTTCACTTATTTATAACAAAGATGATAGCATAGTATATGGAATCTGATAATCATTGTGTAATTGATTGAACAAAATGATTGAATTGATACATGCTTTCTATTGGTTGGAGATAATATTTGTTTGATTGGATATAAAGGACATTAGTATCAGTTTTGGTTAGTTTTTAATATCAGTTTAGTGTATTATTATACGTGCTACAATTGACACTTGTACTAATAAATAATCATAATGATATGTTGCGTTAGTAAAAACTGATACTGGCACTAATTATTGTTTCATAAAATACATTGAGTGTCAGTTTAGCAAAACTGATACTATTAGTTATTAGAACTGATACCCAGTTACTGTTTTGTATTGATATGTGATATAAAATCTTATAACATTATTATACAACTGGTAACTGCATCATAAAACTGATAATATTATGTAGGATCAATAGTTGCATGATAGAACATTCAATATATAATTTTGTTATAATATAAAAAATCAGGTAAAGAAGAGAACACCAATTACAACAAATCATTCCAGCATATTATCATTGCTTTTACCAGTAAGATCAGCATTGTTTTAAGAACAGAGCATCATTACTTCACAAGTTCCAAATTGCAATAGAGCATCATTACGTCATAAGTATCAAATTTAATTATGAAACAATATAATGATTTACTTTGAGACACAAAGTTCTAAATTTCTGCACCTTCTTCTTTGCTTGACAGGTTATCGGTTACATTTTTGTAAATTGTTTGATTTGTTCATTTATCTTTCTCCTTTCAAACTAGACATGAACTTGGCTAAGCTCCAGCAGTGCTTTTTGTCAGTCAATATCACATGTGCAATTCTTGCTTCAGATTTCAGCATTTGTTAAGGTGTTATTTTGAGTGGTATTTGACTTTTGTTCAATGATATGATGAATATCATCACGTATATACCACGGTCAAGCCTGTTTAAAAGTATATTTGCAGTATCAGATTTGTGTATCTCGGTATTAGTTTAAAAGAAAATTTACAGTGTCAGTTTAACTGTCAGTAGGCATCATTTTGAACAACATAAACAACTTACGTTTCTGATCCTTGTTGTGTACATGGTATCTGATGCATTTCATTTGCCTTCACTTCCTTATCCTGTATATTTTTCTTTTTCCTAATTTCTTTTAGCATTTCTTCAATTTTATTTCTCTGTTGGAAACAAAAAATACAAAGTTAGTTAATGTTCGATTTGTTTAATTAAATTATTTCGCTTCATAACAAAAATATATCATACCAATATCATTGCCTGCTTTAGACTGAGGTTGTTTCTTTCATTAGAATTTCTTCTCGGACGTCTAGAATCTAGATGACTCCATTGCATTGTTGGGTATGTCAAAGTTACTAGTGTCCAATGGTATTCACAATGCAATGAGAAATATATAGCATCTGTGTATTCATCATCCACAATTTGTTCAAGGAAAGGCAGCACTAAAGATTTTATAATTCCATGTATATTGAAAACTATAGATTGCTGTTAAATAAAAAAATAAGTTAGAATTCAACTTGCATATTAAAGTTGTGAATGCATAGCTGTGCTCTTTCACCCCACATTTAGATAAATACCAGCCAATTATCTATATTAACAACAAGAAAATGTAAGTTTTGTTATTGGTGAAACAATATTCAATAATAATTAGTATCTTTTATTTCAATAATGGTAATATATATTACCAATTACAAGAAAAATAAGCATGTAATATGATCAAACAGCTTTTGGGTATCATTTTTGCACTGACTTAGTATCATTTTTGAACATGCTATTAAATCAATTGGTAATAGAAAACAAAAGTTTGAATTGATATCAACTGCTATAATGAATTAGTTTTGCACTATTTTGGTATTTATTTTGTCATACATGACGGTTAACACACCATTCAACTAGTAGACCACCACTTTGTAATATATAGTAATAAGGTATCATTTTTGGTTATAAATAGCTATCAACTTTGGTATAAATAGCACCGGAAATAGCTAGTAGACATTATTTTTTGTAATTATTTTTATTGGAAGCAGTATTATCAAGCAAAAAAAAAAGCGTGTACTGATCCATGTGTGGCATTTTCTTCAAGAAGTTGTCGTAGTACTTTTTTTTGTTATTGTACATCCTCCTCTAATTGTGTATTTATCTATCCATGCTATATCTCTGCTTTAAGAAAATAAGTCACATTTCAATTATACAATGTTATGTTAACCAGCAAAATTAGTACATATGTTTGTAAACTTACTCGTTTGATGATGTCATAGCAAAGAAAGTTTTGATTGTATTTTGTTGTTCTATATTCAAGTATGCCAAAGTTTTGCTGTAGTGTCCTAGTCCTAATTTGATAGTGTTGGCTCTATTACTTGAATTGGCATTGGGATTGACTCTTTTGCACTTTCTTTTTCATCATTTTCATTTTCTTCCAGTTTTCTTCATTTTCATTTTCTTCAGGTTTTGTTTTTTTGCTGTTTTTTTCATTCTATGACCATATTCAAAGCTAGGGCTTTTTTTTCCTTTCTCTTGTTTTTATTCTTTTCACATAAGAAGATTGCTTATGAACTGTTTGTTTCCTTTTCCGACCAGGTGGTTTTGCTACTTTGTTTTCTTTGTCCTTTCTGTTATTCCCTCTTGCAACTGTTGTGTGATATTGAGATTGAAAGATGGAGGTGTTAGGTCTAGTACTACATCACTGTATTGTGCAACTTTGCTCTCTTTACTGATATCTTTTCCCAATTTTTGAGCCTCTTTTATTTCTTTTTGTGCTGTTTTATCTTTATCTGTTTGCAACACTGTTTCATTTGTTTTGTTCAACATGTCTTCACTTTTTTCTTTTCTGTCCATATCTTTATCTTCATTTGGTTGGAGCACATTTTCATCCATTTGGGTTTCTGTTTCAGTTTTCATGCATGTACTTTCTTTTTCACTTGTTTGGTGCACTTGTTTTGTATTAGTGTCAGCAGTTATGTCTTCAACTTCTTCTACATTTTTTTCAGTTGAGAATCTATATTAACAATAAGATGCTATCAGTTTTTATTATTGGTGAATGAATATAATATTATTACTATCAATAATGTTAATAGTGGAAGTTTATGGGTATCACTTTTGCATTCATATCATTTTTTCATACAGAAAGCAAGTATCAGTTTTTCATACATATAGTTATCAGTTTTGATTTATTAAATACTGAAAACTATTTATAAAATAACCAACCATCAGTTCTAATCAAAGAATTGATACATATAATGCATTATTTTGGTACCAGTTTCCTACTAAATGATGGTCAACATAAATAGTTCAATTTACATACCATCAAGTTATAAGAAATGGAACGTAGGTATCCTTTTTTAATACGTTTAGGTATCGGTTTATTTAAACTCATACTCAGAATTATTTATAATATAAGCAAGCATGAATTCGAATCAAACAGTGTTGTTTTCAATAATAAAAAATCATGTACCTGTCCATTTCTATTATTTTTGCTTGACACTTTGTAGGTTCTTGTTGACACTCTGGATTTTCTTGTTCAATCTTCTCAGCTGTGAATGTTTTTGCTTCATTTTGGACTTCTATATTTAAACATACATCTTCATTTGTTTTAGTGCCGTGTTAACTTTTTCTACATTAGACTCAGCATTTCTGTCTTCATTCTCACCTTCATTGTTTTCAGTTGTGGATTTCTTTTCGCTGTTTTCTATTTTTGTTTCTTCATGTGCATGTTCATTTAGAATGTTGTCATGTTCAACTTCCATATGCTTATTCTCTAGTTCAACTTCTGAATTTTTCTTTTCATTTTCTTCCAGTCTTGATTTGAGTTCTTTCAGATGTTCTTTTAATTTCAAATTTTTTTTCTACCTCTATCCTCAACTTCTTTTCTTTCTTTAATTGCTTCTTTGTTTTCTTACCTTCTTCTTCCATATCTTTAATGTGCATTTGCAAAACATTAAGGCTTACAAAATCTTCGAAACATTGTGTACTCTGTTTAGCATCTTCGTTTTTTCTTTTTTTCCATTGGTTCTCTTTTCTTTTGTCGCTTGATTCTTCTTTTGTTGATGCTGTTTGGAGTAGCTTGTGTTCATATGGATGAATAGTGCTTATTTCTTTTACCTGTGTAATTGAAATAGCAATTTTGTTTTAAAATTTAAATGCAAATGTTTTATTATACTATTTTGTAACTTATAAGTTATAACTGACATTAATAAGTGATTAGTTTAATAGAATAAAATAGAATAATAATGAAATTGATACTATATACACTTACTAATTGATTGTGTGCAGTGTTAAAAATGATACCAAGTATTATTGTATATTATAGCTGATACTGTGCAAAATGACAAGATGTACTTTGTCGAGGACAAGTTGTACTATGCCGAGGACACATTGATACTATGGAAACAAAAAATTTAAAGGTACACATTGAAACTGATACTAATCAGAAGCTAAAGTGATACTGCAAAGAGACATATTTGATACATGCAGACACAAAAAAATATTGTATGTAATGAAACTGATACTATAGACAGAGAGAACATAAAATGTAAACTGATACTCACTAGTGTAAGTAAGAATTAATTTTAACTTACACTGCCAACTTTTGTATCATTCAAAAATTGTTTCACAACAATGCCTTTAAGTTTTCTTACATCCTATCGTGCAAACCTGGGTAAATCTTCAGCAAGTTGCCTTCTAGGTTGGATGAGGTTCATTTTCTCACAGATGCAATACTATAAACATTTAAAGATATAATTAGATAAGAATGTTGAATATAACATTTTTTTCAACTAATAACATTCTGCATAACACATCTTACCAATGGAAGCATGGAACATCCAGACATGTTTCTTGGCTTGGAGATAAACTTTTTGACAAATTTACTAAAATTTCTCTCTATTGTTTCTGTCCATGAGACAGTTTGCATTGTTTCCCTATCAATCAAGTAGGGTAGAATTCCCCATCTTAGTTTTTGTTGGTTGTTGGGAAAGAAAAATGTCAATAGTATTTGCATTATTATCAATAAAGGCAGATCTTCTTCATTTTCTTTTCTCCTTTTTGATATTTCTTGTTTTATTCTTCTTTCCACAACATTTCTTGTTATGTAAGCACGTATGCCAAAGTTTCTAGTTGCAAACTCCTTGCAGTCTGGTGGAATGGTTTTCCTCGTCAATTTTTTTGTTGGTTCTATGTTTATTCCTTTTAATGGCAGCCCAAACAACAAGCTTATAACTTTGGCAGTGACCTCTATTTTGTCTTCTCCCAAGATGAAGGTATCAGTTTCCATACAATAGCAGTTGTATAAAGCGTCCAAGTTTTGTTGATGCTTTTTGCATTCTTTCATTGTTATTTTTTCTTCATAGATGAATTTGAAGAAGTTGTAAAAAGGTATCTTCTTTAAGATGTCAAATTGCTTTTTGTTCGGTCTATTTTTTTCTTTGATCATTTTTAATATCTTGAAGATAGCTTGTAAGCCACATCCATAAGCAGTTTCTGGCTTAACGTTTTCAGATTTTGCTATCTGTTTGTTTGTTTGTTTTGATGTTGTGTGCATGGTTTTATTAGATGGATTGACAAAATCATCATCAACCTATTTCATGAAAATGTGGCATTAAATTGTTAGTGAAAAAACAGTATTGAAACAAAACAATATATAACATGATATAGTTGTATCAGTTTCCATAAACATGAGATAAAATATGGTATTTTTATCTAGCAAAATTTGGTATCATTTTTGCTAAATGCAGATATCAATTTTTAAAAAATTATGGTCGAAATATTCTGTAACCAGGTATCAGTTTATACTAAGTAGTATCAGTTTATAGTAAGTAAATATGTATCAGTTTATACTAAGTAGGTATCAATTTTCTGTAACCAGGTATCATTTTTTTTAAGTAGGTATTAGTTTTTTATAAGTAGCTATCAGTTTTTTGTAAATAGGTATCAGTTTTTTGTACATATCAGATTTCAACTAAATGATACTGATTATTATGTTATCAAACAATTTACGAAATGATAATGAATATTATTTCTTGTAATTAGGTATTACTTTGTTGTAATTATCATCCTTTTCTTTTACCAAATGATTTACAGGTATTATTTTTGCAATATTTATCATGCTATAAAGTTATTATGTTTCTTATTTTACCGAGTTGAGTTGTTCTTCTTCTGATTCTTCATCTGTAGCTTTTTCCCTTCTTTTTTATGAGATTTTTCCCGTTTAACATTTTTAATAATACTAGAATACATTTAACAGTGTGAAATTGTTAGTATTAGTTTTATACTTTTGCAATTTCAGTTACCTCAGTTTCTGTTTGTATTTTGTTCTGAATCATTTTTTCATTTCTTCTTTTTGTTCTTTGTTCTCTTTTTTGCATATTGTCTTCAACTACTTTCTCTGCAGGTATTTGTTGCTGCATGTTCTCTTCTTTGTTCTTTGCAAAAAAATTCTATGTTACTATAACAAAACTGTACTATCTTATATTTTATTTTATAGTATCAGTTACCTTCTCTGGTATACTTTCACTTATTTCTGGTCTGCTTTCAATTGCTGTATTTTTTTTCATGTCTTCTCTTTGTTCTTTTTTCTCGATTTTTCTTTTTCTCTTCTATTGATGTAGGTTTTTGAAGTTTTAACTTGTTGCTTTTTCCCTTTGTTGTCGTCGGCATCGTTTGCACTACAGGTAGGTTTTCCTCTTCTATCATTGCGTTTTCTTCTTGAATATCTGCTGTTGGAAGTGATTCGACATTTCGATTTTCACTTTGTTTCTTCACTTCCGACGTAGTTAAGGTTTCATCGACTGTCGATTGTTGTGCTCGTTGTTCATCGACTGTCGATTTTTGAGGTTCCGTTGGAGATGTAGATTTGTTTCTGGTTTACGGTGCCATTTTTTCTTTCGAGCAAAACTTTCGTCAAATTCTGAATGAAAGGAAGGACGAGGAAGATGAACGAAATACTGTATTTTGAATGAAATTGTATCTGGACTTTGGGCTTTGTCCTTACGGTAAAATTTTTATGCGTGTGTCCTTATGACTAATTATTTACTTTAATTTGTCCTCTAAATTTTTTCCCAATAAATAAAGGGGTCTCTTTTTTTTTTAAAAAAAGGAAAAAGTTAGTTTGGTTTCAAAAGAAGTTAATTTGGTTTCGTGCCTCTTAAAAAAAGAGTTTAATTTTCATTTTGTTTTATTTTATTTTATCCTTTTAAAAAAATTAATTTTAAATTCGTTTCTTTGTATTTTAATTTGTTTTAAGTTGTTTCTTTTTAATTTTAAAAAAACCTTTTAATTTCTTGTTTAATTTGTTAAAAAAACCAAAAAGTTGTATGTATATTGTTTTTATTTCAGGTTGCCAAAGCGGATTATGAGAAGAACCGCTTATCAAAAAAATAACTGCTTGCTTGCTTATAAAAAAATCGCCGCTAAAAAGGTAAATCGCTAATAATTCTGCATGCTCTGCTACTGTGCTCTTTTCTCTTTTTTTATTTGAATTGCATTGTTGGTTTCTTACGTTTGCATTTGTGTGTATATATATATATAATTCAAAATGCAAAAAAAAAATTCATTTCAGTTGCATTGTTCACGTTTAATTTTTTTCTTGCATTCATCCCATCTTATTTTCTTTTTTAAGGACAATACTCCAATTCACATAAGGTGGCGGATTTCATCATCCTTTCCTTAGCCCATAAACGTATCTCATCGTAGAATTTGACTAATAATAAAGGTTTGACATTGGACTTAAGGGTGTGACGAGCTCACTTAGGGCTTAATTGTATCTTCACAATTGATTTCTTTGAACAATTTTATTTCTTGGTGTTTAGGCAACGGTAGAGTAATAACCAGTTATAAAAATTACGGTTCGTAAATATTATACTAGCTATTCCTCTAAAGGTGCTTAAACCTTTGGTTGCATTGCTACGGTGATTCGTGGTGCACTGATAACCCCTGCCCGTTAACTGGCTAACAAATATTTTTTTGATTTAAGACCGAGTGTGATTATACAATTTTGAGTTAGGAGCTACTAAGGACTGAAAATTGTAATTAAGTCGTTTACATTCATTTAGTTGCATTAGTTCATGTATATTTATAAAAACCAAAAAAATCCAAAATCCTAAAAATTGTAAATTTTACTTAACATAGTTTTTAATCCAAAAAAAAAACCTTTTCCTTTCCTTTTAAAATTTTCAATCCAATAAAATAATATAAAATCATTTCAAAAAGAAAAAATTTAAATTTAAAATAATAATAATTCCCATTTTCTTGAAATAAACAAAAAACAATTCCTTTTTGTAAATATTTGAAAATTCAAAAAAAAATACAAAAACAAAAGAAAATATAAAATTTTGAAAAGCCAAAAAAAAATCAAATTTCTCTTTTGAAAATAAATTTCACTTAGTAAATAGTTTCTTTTCTTTTAAAAAAACAAAAACAAAATTTTCATTTCGTTTTTCAAATCTTCTTTCATTCTCTAAACTCGATTCTAACTTCTTTATCTTCTCGACTCTCACTTATGCATGAGTACTTGGACTCATGACACAACAACAAATCATTGGACTCGTGACTCAATAACTAATCGTTCAACTCGAACGGACGATCCTTCCAAAATGGCAAACGAGAACGCCCCTCAAACTCTTATGGATAGAATCTTTCCTGATAGAGTTTCTATTCCATCTTACATCATGTTACCTGCCCCTAAGGTAACCATTTTGAAATTCATTCGAACCATATTGCCATGCTTTCAAAATTTTGCAATTTCGAACACGATGACCCATACAATTTCTTGACTAAATTCGAACAAGTTTGCGCAACCTTAAAACTTCAACAACTTTCAGATGACGAAATCAAACTTCGATTAATCCCATTTGCTCTAATGGATTACGCTGAAAAATGGTTGTACAACTTACCAACGAACTCGATTAAAACTTGGGAAGAATTCATATATGCTCTCTTGAAAAAATTCTATTCCTTGGAAAAAATGAGTAATCCGAAACGAAATTGTAAATTTTCATCAATTCAAGGAGAACCATTTGAAAAATATTTTGAAAGATTCAAAGAGATTTTGACAGAATGTCAGAACTTCGAAAAATGTATGATTTGCCAAATCTTATACGATGGACTAGAAAACAGCTCACGAACCATGCTCGAATCGATGTGCCAAGGAAATTTTCTTGCCCATCATCATGACGATGCTTGGAATTTCTTGAAAACCTCGCTGAAAAGTCATTCCAGTGGAAACGTTCGAACGAAAAATCAATTTACTCACGATCGAGCACACACTCAATAGGATTTTCTTAGCTAAGATCGACGCAATGATTGAAAAATTCGATAACATTTTTGCATCAAATCAAATGAACCAAGCTTCCCAACCTATGTGTTATAAATGCAACTATCCTAATCATATAGCCATCAGTGCCCCGATTTTGTCGAACAAATCAATGCTTTCAATAAAGCCAAAAATGAACCATTTTCTCCAATGTACAACCCTTGTTAGAGAAATCATCCAAATTTTGCATGGAACCAAAATGAATACGATTTGTCCTAATTTTCAAGAATTTTCAAATAATGCTTCGAATCCATCCTTTCAGGCCAACCATTTTCAACCAAACATTGTAGGTCCATCTCATAATCAACTGCAACAATTGAATTTTCAACCAAATTCTGCTTATCCTCCCCAAGTTGATAAACGTTTAAGTTCACTTGAGAAAACTCTTGAAAGTTGGCTAAAGCAACTACTGAAAGCCTTCAATCAAACAACAATTTGCAAAATTTATTAACATCATATATGAAAAACACAAACCAATCAATTGCAAAACTTGAAATACAAATGATTTAATTATTCAAGTCTGTGAGCGAACGTGCACAAGGCACATTCCCAAGCCAACCCATTCCAAATCCCAGAAATCAAAATGCAAATTCAAATCAATCCCATGTTGTTTAAGAAAGCACAGTCACCTAACTGAATGCTATCACAACTCCACGTTCCGATAAATAAATCGATAATCAAGTCATTAATCCAAACGATTTGCAGGAAAACTCTCTCGACGCTTCTCAAACAACAAACGAATATGAATAGAATGTGGAGCCAAAACTTGAATCGAATGACCATCAAAATTCTACTTCTACTCAAGTAGACCTGCCTACCGAGTATCCTGTTCCATTTCCACATTGTCTTCAACCAAAGAAACACTCGGACCAAATGGAAAAGATGTTGGAAATTTTTAAACAAGTGAAAGTAGACATCCCGCTTCTTGACATCGTTCAACAAGTCCCCACTTACACGAAATCTCTAAAGGACTTGTGCACCCAAGAAGGACACACTCAAGTGTCTAAAAAAGTCTTCTTAGCCGCCAGTTTGAGTGAATTCTTGTTCCAATCCATACCTGTTAAGTACAAAGATCCTGACTGCCCTATGATTTCGTGTACAATTGGAGATAAGATGATTAACAAATGATTGATAAATTTAGGTGCGAGTGTCAATTTGATTCCAAATTCCGTGTGCAAACAATTAGGCTTGGGTGAGCTCAAACCCACAAAAGTTATGCTTCAATTTGCTGATTGTTCCATTAAGAAGCCCGTGGGAGAAATCGAGGACGTGCTTATTCAAGTAGGGCAATTCATTTTGATTTTAGCGTTCACGAAACACAACTCGTGACAAATCCCATGAGTCAAATTCCATTGATTTTAGGACGATTTAGCTACCTCAAATGCCTTAATCAATTATCGCAACGGTTCGATGAAAATATCTTTTGGAAGCATGACTTCAGATTCGAACATTTTCAATCATCAAAGCCAATCAAATGAACCTTGCGACCAAACATCGGAAGTTAGTTCCATCCACGAAAATTTCAAAAATGAGACACTTGACCTTAACGACGAACGCGAAGCTGAGTACGAAAAATTGTTTCATGAAATAACCAATGAGATCGAATACACTCTTCCTTTTGAGTCGCTTTCAGTTCAGGCCGATTCTCAACCCAATTCTTTAATCAAGAAACTCCCAAAGTTGAACCTCAAACCACTTCTCGATCACCTCAAGTACGCATACATAGGTGATAATGAAATTTGCCCGTAATAGTTTCCGCAACTTTCTCTTGTTCAAGAAACCTCCTTGTTCTCTATTCTTTCAAGAAAACAGAGAAGCAATTGGGTGGCCATTATCGATATAAGGGAATTAGCCCTGCTATTGTCCAACATCGCATTCACTTAATCGACGAAGCCAAACCCACTCGTGATGCATAATGGAGGCTTAACCCAAAAATGAGAGATGCGGTGCATGATGAAATTCTTAAACTTCTCGACAACAGAATCATTTACCCAATCTCTGATAGTTCATGGGTTAGCCTAATTAATGTTGTATCGAAAACGTCTGGGCTAACCTTTGTTAAGAACGATTCAAACGAACTTATTCCAACTCGTACTCAAACGGGTTGGCGTGTTTGCATTGAATATCAAAAAATAAATGCCGCAACACGTAAAGATCACTTTCCTCTTCCTTTCATTGACCAAATGCTCGAACGGTTAGCCGACCACTAATTATACTGCTTCCTTTGTGGTTATTCCGGCTATAACCAAATTCCAGTCGCTCCCGAAGATCAAGAGAAAATTACTTTCACGTGTCCATTCGGCACCTTTGTCTATTGACGTATGCCATTTGGACTTTGTAACGCTCCTGCTACGTTCCAACGATGCATGGTTGGCATCTTTTCCGACATGACTGAACGCTTTCTAGAATTTTTTATGGATGATTTCTCTATCTTTGGTGATTCTTTTTCTAAAGATTTACATCCTCTCGAGTTGGTTTTAAATTTGATGTAAAGAAAAGCATTTGACTTTGAATTGGAAAAAATACCACTTCATAGTCAAACAAGGCATAGTCCATGGACTTACCATCTCAATAAAGGCATTGTGGTAGATAAAGCGAAAATTAATGTAATTGCAAACCTACCCATTCCAAAATCTGTTAAGGACATTCGATCATTTCTAGGACACGTTGGTTTTTATCGACACTTTGTAAAGACTTCAGCAAAATCGCTTGTCCTTTGACAACTCTCCTCGGAAAAGACGTTCCATTCGATTTTAACTCCGAATGTATCTCTTCTTTTGAACGTCTTAAAAAAGAACTCATTTCAGCTCCAATCATTTGAGCACCCAATTGGAATCTCACCTTTGAAATAATGTGTGACGCCTCTTATTTTGTGGTTGGTGCTATCTTAGGACAATGCATCAACAAAATCCTTTATGTCATTTACTCCGCAAGTAAGACTTTGAATGATGCTCAACTCAACTACACAATAACATAAAAAGAGCTTGTAGTTGTCGTTTCTGCATGATAGGTTCATACATCATGGTCTACACTGACCATGCTACTCTTCGATACCTTTTTGTCAAAAAGGATACTAAATCCCATTTGATTTGTTGGATCCTTTTACTTTAAGAAATTGACCTTACAATTAAAGAAAAAAAGGATCCGATAATGTCATAGCTGATCACTTATCTCGTCTTCCGAACGCACCATCTTCTTTGCCAATCAATGAAAATTTCCTCGATAAAGAACTTCTTTTTATCTCTATCAATCCATGGAACGCTGATATAGTAAACTACTTAGTCAATAAAGAAACTCCCTCATTTTGATCCAAATAGGGCAAATACAAATTCATGTCCCAAGGGAAATATTTCTATTGGGACGTTCTGTACTTGTTCAAATATTGCCCCAACCAAATCATCCGACGTTGCATTTCGGATCATGAGATCAGGAGTGTTCTTTCATTTTTCCACAATGAAGCATGTGATGGACATTTTGGTCCTCGAAAAACTACAGAATAAGTGCTTCAGTGTGGTTTCTATTGGCCTTCTCTTTTCAAAGACTCATTCGAATTTTGCAAAACTTACGATCGATGTCAAATGCTTGGACAAATTTCTCGACGAGATATGATACCTTAAACCCCATTCTTACAATCAAAATATTTGATGTTTGGGGTATCGACGTTATGGGACCTTTTCCTAATTCTTTGGAAACATGTATATCTTTCTCGCTGTCGACTACGTCTCAAAATTGGTCGAAGCCGTTCCATGAAAAACCAACGACCACAGAATTGTTAGGAAGTTTCTCAAAGAAAACATCTTTTCGAGGTTTGACACACCTCATACAATAATCAGTGATAACGGAACCCATTTTGCAACCATTCTTTTGAAACTTTAATGATGAAATACTCGATAACCCATAAGTTATCCACTCCATATCATCCTCAAACTTGTGGGCAAGTTAAAGTTTCAAATCGTCAAATAAAATAAATATAAGAGAAAACTGTCAAAAAATCGAAAAGATTGGTCTTAGAAATAGACCGACGTGCTTTGGACCTACCATACTACTTTTAAAACTAACCTTGGGATGTCCCCATTTCGTTTAGTTTACGTAAAGCTCGCCATTTACCCATTGAAATTGAACACAAAGCATTGTAAGCAATAAAGAACTTAAACTTTGATCTTGAGAAAGCTAGCAAAAATCAAAAACTACAACTTAACGAACTAGACGAACTTAGGAACAATGCATATGAAAACGAGAAAATTTACAAAGAAAGAACAAAAAAATTTCATGGCAAGTCAATTGTAAGAAAATTGTTGTCGTTTAACCAAAAGGCTCTTTTACACGACTCAAGACTACATTTATTCCCTAGGAAACTTAAATCGAGATGGATTAGACCATATGTGGTACGAACTGTTTTTCCACATAGTGCCATAGAAATAGAAAACCCCAGGGATGGATCAATTTTCAAAGTCTACGATCATCATTTGAAACCTTTCTTGGAATTGCCAAGTAACCAAGAGGTGGAGCTCATGATTCTTCATGAGCCAAGCTATGTCTAGTAAGAATCTTAACCCTCTTTTGCAAAATATTTACATATTTTTCCCCGTTACATCCATTATATCATGCGTTTACTGTGAGGACACAGTAAAAACTAAGCGTGGGGGGAGTCTTATTTTAAATTTTTTAAGTTTTATGGCATTCTCGAATTTTCATTTCCTTTTCGTCAAAAAAAATCTCAAAATTTCTGAATCTCAAAAACATTTTCCTTTTAGAATTTTGATTTATTTTTGAAGAAACGCTATAGGATAAATATAAGTTTTGGTTAATAAATTGAAAATTTTAAAAATTTATTTGTCTTAACAAAAATAAAAATGAAGTTTGATTACAAAAAAATAATGGTTTAACTTGTATATTGGAAGGTTCATATGTGTTAATTATGAAGTATATTCTAATTGAAAACCTTGTTTAAAAAAGTGGTAAATTTAAAGTAAAGGATATAATATTTTTGTCTTCTAAATTAAATGGTGCTAAGATGATTTTGCAAAACTCACTCTTTCTAAGTGTATAAAAAAAGAAAAAAAAAAGAGAAGAGAAAAACCATTTGCATATATGTGTACATTTTTAACACCTAGAGTCATGTATTCACACTCGTGTGTTTACTCGCCATGCTCTGTACCATTCTCGCGTAAGCCCGAAAGGAAAATGCATGATCGATATATCTGGCCTTAATTTATCTGAGTTAGGTGTATGTATATAAAAATTATTTTTAGTAACACCTATAGTCGATAAGTGTTCACACTTGTGTGTTTACTCGCCACACTCTGTATTCCCCTCACATCAGTCCGCAAGGCAGTGCACAAGTAATATATTTGGCCTCAATTTACATAAGTTAGGCATATGCAAATATTGTTAATATCAAATAATTTTTTTTAAGAGATAGTAAGCAATTGAAATCCAAGCACTATTTTAACTTATTTGATTTGACTTATTATTGAGAAGAAATGAAATTACCACTTTAAGAAACTTTAAAAATCAATTAAGGATTCATTTTATAGTTACATTATGTTATCAACCGAAATAAAGAGTTAAACTATAGCCTTTTGTTATGATAACTTGATTTTCATTGGAAATTTTGACGAGTAAATGACTTAAAATTCTTGATGATGACCAAAACTTAAATTTAACTTATTTTAGTCAATTTAAAAGTAAATCTTCCATTTTAAATATTTTCAAAAACTTGCATTCATCTCATTGTAAATGAATCTTGCACTTTGTAAATATTTTCAATTTGCATTTGGATTTTATGGGTAGTATCCGCTAAAAACCCTCACAAGACAACACTCGTCCTACTGGGGACACCCAGAGGTTTAAAGGCTTCTGGCAGATGCTCAATGCAATCGTGCTCCCTATGAAAACAAATTTATCTTAGTTTTCCTTTATTCGAGGACGAATAAAAAGATAAGTACGGGGGTATTTGATGTGCACGTAAATGTACATATATTTGTATCCATATTTTATCTATTTTTATTTAAATAAATGTCATATTTGGGAATTTTAACATGTTTAAACCTAAATTCAATTATTGTCAAATTATCATATATTCAACTTCATTCAGAGGCAAAATAGTCGTTTTGTGCATGTGTCAATTTGATAATTTTTACTTGGACATATTTTATGATTATTATAGGAATTTGGATGCCATTGGAAGAGGCTTTCGTAAGGATATATGCATGCACAAGGGAATACAAAGGAATGAAGAGGAAATAATTCAAGCTCGTGATCATGGAGGACTCCACCCACATACATAAATCTACAATTAGAAGCTAATGGACAACTAAGTGGAGGTTAAACCTTCATGCATAAATAATGATGGATTAATTAATGGCTAATGGTTACTTGGTGGAAACACTTTCTAAAGGGCATTTTGGAAAGCACCCTAAAAATTGAATTAGAGTTTTATGCATGTATAAATAGCCCTCTTATGTACATGTAAATATCTTTCTACTTTTCATTTGACTTATAAAATTAAGCAAGCAAATTGTAAGCTCAACGTTACATGAAATAAAAATGGTTTCCTAACCTATTTCTCTTTTCTTTTCTACATGCTTTTATTTACTTTTATGCTCATTATTATTCGTATGCTCTCTTTCATTTCATTTTCATAGTTTAGATTTACATTTATGCACTAGTTTAGTTCATTTCCTTCTAGTAGTTTATCTTCCTTTTCTTTGTTTATTCTCTAGTTTATTTTATTTTTAATGTTGAAATTTCTATGTGTTGAAATGATAACACAAATGAGAGGCTAAACCCCTACAATTTAGGGGTAATGAAGCTTTCTTTTGTTATGTAGATTCAATACAAATTTTCTATGTATGATCTCTTTTGTGCTTCATGAGAAAATTGATGTTTATGTTTGTTTGTGCTTTATGTTGAATTTGATAGTCTACCTTGCTCATAACAAATAGGCTATGCTTATCTCATTAATCACAAATTGTCTCTTCATCTAAATATAATCATGACAATGAACTGAAGTTTTAATCTAAATTTGATGATCTGTGTTACTAATTAATAGTAAATAGATCATGCTTAAACTAGATTTTGGTTTCATTTTCTATGCCATGTTTTGTGGATTCGAAAAAGTAGGACTACAGTTGTATTATAGTGCGATGGTTTGGTTTGTGTTAATTAATAACTCAAATAAGCCATGGTTTGATTTTATGTTGATTTATGTGAAAAATGTAAGAAAGTGAATTTTCCTCTAATTTGAATTTTAATCACATAGTTTTTAATCTCAACCTTTGCTTAGCTTTCTAGTTTTCAAAACAAATCTCCACTTTTGATTTAATTTGATTGATTAGAAATTTAAAATCTAACAATTCTCTACGGATCGACCCGTACTTGCCACGTACTAACTTTTGTATGCCGTGCATTTGCGGTGATTTAAATTCATAATTTACCGTCGATTTTCTAACTCGATAGAAAATTTCAGTTTTTAGATTCATGACACGTGTCATTTGAGAAAATTAACTTTCATGATTTGTTGATGTGGCACATGCTCGAGGTGCTGTGTAGCACTATCCTTCTTTAGCTTCATTGTGATAATGTGGCAAACTTTCCGAATAGGAGAAAGTCATATGGCCAGTTAAGATGTTGATTTTTGGGTATATTCTTCAAGGTGGGATAGCTCCATATTGTCAACTTTTGATAGCTCAATTCATCAATGCACAATAGCCCATTCTATCAGTATGTAATAGCCCTTAAGTATCAACCCTCGTTAGCATACTCTGTCAACTTACGATAGCCTTTAAAGTATCAACTTTCAATAGCATAATAGCCTTGGAGTATTAACCCATAACGGTACGCTCTATCAATATGTGATAGCCTTGAAGCATCACTCGATAGCTTATTCCATCAATGCGTGATAACTCTAAATCATCAACTTGTGATAGCTTTTCCTTATGTTTTATCATGCGCATCATTCATATCAACTTTTGATAGCTTTATTTGTCAAACTACAATAGCTTTATTCAATCCATCCTTTGACATCTTTTCTATTGTTCAACCTACGATAGCTTATAAAATCACCTTATGATGGCTTATATCATCATCTTATGATAGTTACAGCTTTAACTTGAGATGGCTTATATCATCAACTTGCGATGGCTCTACTTAATATCGTGATGCAATGGCTTTGCTGGATCTCAACCTGCAATTACTTTATCTACTATCAACATGCAATAGCTTTATCATCCACCAACATGCGGTAGCCTTTTTTCCATCCTACGACAGCTAGTTGTTTTAGGTATAACGTTTACCCCCCGATATAAAAGAATTTTATAATTTTTTATAAAACCTAATTTCTTTTGGCTTTGTTATAACGAAACTCTTCGTATTCTTAGAACCCTCTATCCTAGCTATACACTTCTTATCCTTCCCAATCCAATGACTAACTTGCTTTCTTCCTCAATTATAAATAGTTATTCTTCTCTTTTAATAGCTTCTAAAAAATTTTAACTCTAAATTGCCATTGAATTTTCATGAAAAACATTGATTCTCGAAAGGTTCCCTCTTAGTAACGATTTATATAATATGATAATTATATTACTTTTATTGAATATTAATTTACTATCACTCACTTTGATTTAATTTTGCTAAATTTTTGGTTTCATTGGACTTGCCAATTTCCGTATTTCTTGTGGTTTTCTTTAAATTCCTCTTTAATTTCTATTTCAATCTAATATTAGTTTTTTTTAAGTTGTTGTTTTCCTAAAAATGGGCATAAAACTCATCATATGTAATTAAAGAGATTAAAATGAAGAAATAAAATGAAAAATGAGGCTAATCTAACAATCACACCAAAAAATAAACAATAACAGAAAGAAAACAAGAACTTATAGTAGTTCGACGCTATAGCCTACATCCACTTTGAAGGATTTGATGTTTATTACTGATTAGAAACTGAATTATAGCAGTACAATGGCAAACACTTGAATTACAATGGAGTTTTAATCCAAGCAGCAGCATAAAAGTCCCTTTCTAGTAGCAACGAAGATGCTATTTATGGATGTGAAGCTGGAAATATCAGCCTTGAATCTCGAAATACCCTTTCTCAAGCATAGAGGGGCCCAAACAATCGATGTGGGGGCCGTTGGTATCGATCCTTGGTTGATCCATATTGCTTTCGCATCGATCGAAAATTGCTCCAATTGAACAACGATCGATCATGAATGTTCCTGAGATGATATGCAACCTTCTGTGAAAATCTCATTGTATTTGGGTTTGTGGTTCTGGAGTTATCGATCGATCAAAGTTACAAATATAGAATGGCTGAAACTTTCGTATCGATACCTTCGTATCGATCCCTTTGTGTTAATGATGTGGCTTGCGAGCTTTGTGGAGATCCATAATTCGTGCATAGGGACTTCTTCTTTTGGGTTGACTACATCTTTCGTATCCATATGGTACCTTGCTTTTCGTATTGATGCTTTGCCGTCCATCTTTGTATCGATCGTAAGCTCTGCTCTTCGCATCGATCAAGTAGATGATTGATACGAAATGTGTAATTGCTGGCCAAGTGAGGTGTGATCGATCCGGGTAGTGCTGAAGTCCATCGATATAAGTGTGAACCATATGGATACGAATGATGGATGCTGAGTGTTGGAGATACGTCCATTTCGTATCGATGCTGATGGATACGGAACGATGGATACAAAATGATGGATATGAGAATGGCATGTCTCATATGGATCTTGATCGTTCCATAACTTAAGCATACAAACTTCGATTGACCTGAATTTTGGAATGTTGCCTTTCATAGCTCCGTTTGTCGTATCATGCTAATTGTGGCTTGATTCGGACTCGAACCAAGTTTGCCTGTATCCATCGTGAATCTGCAGATAACTGATTTTCGGAACGGATTGCCTTTAGCCTCTAGTTAACTCCTTGATATCTCAGTCTTGCTAAAAGGCGGGATAACATTTGCCCCTCAAAGTACGTCTTGTGTGAACATGACGTGCTTTGAAAAGCTGCAATCTTCATTCTGAAAAGGCTTTGTCCAATTTACTGAGTAGTTGTTGTCCCTTCATTAAGAGATGTGATCATTGGTCGATTTCCAATAGTATAAACGTTGATTCGTAGTCTGCCAAGGATCACGCAGTTTTTATTGTAGTTGAAGGTCAAGTGCTAGAAATTTGTTGTTTATTATTCTGGCTGTCACCAGTTAAGCATTCAATCCCTGTTAACTTTGAGAATCAAATGTTAGCACAACATCCGTGCACGTATTTTAAACTGACCCTCATTACACTTGTGCGTCCACGAGTTGTTGTCAAGTTTTTTTAAATGGATTTTGGTGAAAAGAAGTTCTTGCCATCAGATGATGGTTCCCTTTGGATTGAGTTTCATATCAATCCTCTCCTGGATCGATGTGAAATCCGAGTTGCGACAACGAGTGATGGCTGTTTGCTGCCCTTCTTCGTATTGATCGTCTCCTGGTTCAATCTGGGGTGCATCAAGGTGGATTTCGTATCGATGATGATCGATACGAGATAGATTTACAAAAGGTGTGTTCCATAACGATGGATATGGTTTGCTTGAATTTTTATAAAATGTGCTCTTTGTATCGATAGATATGAGAGTTTCGAGCACAAGCGCATTGAACGCTTCGCATCGATGGATACGAGATGTTGGGATGAAGATTTCCTCGTATCGATGGATACAAAATATTGGAGTTCAGATGCGCTTCATATTGATGGATACGAACGATCAGGACATAAGCATGCAGTGCTTTTCGTATCGATGGGTGCATTGACTGATTCAATCAATGAAGAAACTGGGATATGAATCGTCTTTCATGTTGGATACGAAGGAGTATAAATAATTTTTGTACTTCGCATATTTTCCACCTTGCTTCCATTGCTATTTCGTATCCATTAGAGAAAAAGAAGAAATTGTAGATCCTTCGTCCCCAAGTACCAAACTGTTAATCTTTAATCCAGATCCTTTGAGCTAGGTAAATAATCACTAAAAACGTGCTTATAATAACGAGACTTGTGTTTCGTGCCATTTCGTTCATGGCAACAGCCATCTCCGCTGTCATTGGCACCGGCGTATGGTTGGGGTGAGGTTGAGAGTGTGGCTACTGGTGATTTGGAGATTTGGAGAAGAAGGAGGGTAGCCGAAGGGATCGATGGACTTTGAGTCACTGACTCTAGGTCTGTCTAACTTAGGTGATGATCTCGTATCGATGTGAGGGGATGGATGTGGAATAGATCAAAATACATGGAATTTTGGAGATGATGGAAAGCAGTCTTCATGATCGAGGCAAAGAGTTGGCGTCTGGAAATAATGTGGAAAGATTGGCTTGATGATCGATTCGAGGTGGAGCAACTTGTATCGATATGGGTCAGATGTCTTCTGGTCAATCCGAAATCAAAGTCCACGGATCGATATGAAGTGATGGAATAATGGATACGAAGAGTACCGATACAAATGAAGGCTATATGTGAAGTGATCGACATGAACAAGTTATCGATCTGAAGGTTTGATCGATACGAAGAGGCTATTGATTTGAATCTTGAGCGATATGAACGAGTGATATGCAATCGATACGAAAGCTTGCTTCAATAGAACAAACCGAAATGAATTAATATGGATACTACTTTATGACTTTTGCATACTCGAACACTTGGCTTCGATGAGCTTTGGCCTTGAATATTTAGAGTCGACCGTAAAATTGGATATGTGATTATCCTTCAAAGCTCGTCGATGGAACTATAACTTGTTAAACGTAACATATTTGAACATGGATCATTCTCCAAAGTCCGAATGGCACGGCTGAGACGGTCAGCGATGACGGTCGCTCTGGTTGAATCCCGAAGTCTTGTCTCTTTACCATCTCCTGACCTTGTAGAAATTTAGACTACTGTGCAGAACTTCATAAAAAACATGATCACTCACTTTGCACTAAAGGACACAGGTTTTCTTCCATATAATAATGGTTTTTACTAAGTTCAATAGCTATGAATCCTGGAAGCTCAGAGCATCAAGAAGTTCAAAGTTCTCTGTTCCTTAGAATAGAAAGGACGTATGTCCCGGTAGATATAGTGAATCCTGACCTGGATGAACGGCCGCATGCAATGGTGATAATGAATCTGGAAGATTCTGTTCAGTCCAAGATTACAAAAGAAATGCTAGGTAGAATTTGCCTTGGACACAGACTGTCTTTGGAAGAAGATCGGTTACCAGGACCAAAAGATATAGCACACAATTCCTCGGAAGGGTTCACCGCATGCAACAGATTCATGTGCTGGACTGGAACAATGGCCCCATTCAACCAGTTCATTAGGGACGTGCTGTTTTATCCGAGGATCACACCTTCTCAGCTTCATCCTAATAGATACGCGTTACTCAATAGCTTGTACATTATATTTATGGAACATCTCTTCCGTCCCCCGACTATCGATGAGATTAGATATTTATTTTATTTTAAGAGTCGCGTAGATAATCTGTTATTCACCTTCCAAGAAGCTGTTAGGAACTGCCAAGTTGTGGCAAGCACATGGGGCAAGTTGAGCTACTTCAAAACAGAGCGGTTTTACGTGAGGTACCCACTATGATTCGCCAGGCAGTGGCTAGCCAAACGTAAGTTCTATTACTTGTTTCTTTATTAACCATGACTGGATAATATAGATTGATGTTGAATTCATTGTTGTGTTTCTTTTACAGCTGTTATTCCATGGCCCAAAGTAGCCCAATATAAAGAGCTAGTGAGGACACTTCAGGCAGTGCTTGTTGAATTAAGATAAATATATGAAGTTCTCACCGATGATAATTTGTTAGCCGCCGGGCTTTCGGAGAAAGGACTGAGCATAGGCCTCATGGGGGTACCAATGGTGGCCCTAATAAAATAAGGTGAAAATGGGCTCCTGTCGTGCCTCTAGTCGAGGGAGCTCAGGCCACGCCCGACATAATAATCATCAAACCTTGCGATGATGAAGGTACAGAAACTGGCCAGGGCCCGCGGTCGTGCCTTCGCAGGACCCACAATCATGTATGTTAAAGAGAAAAGGAAAAACTCCCATCCATAAAATCAAGAGGCAAAGGAGCCCCGAAGCTACCCAACTTATTACTACTTCATAGATCTGGAGACCTTTTCCCTTCAGACAGAAAGTTCACTGAAATGGCCGTCGGATATTACTATGCCGGAGGAGATGTCATTGTACCCTGATATTGGGCTAGAGGCGATTCACTCCCCTTCAAGAACCAACACAGACCTAACCTTAATAGATATAGGGGAGCCCACTCCAATAAGCAAAGCTACTACAACCGATCGATTGGGGGGTTTGCGTATACATACATGCACTTTACGGCACTGCACAACATTTCATCATATGCTTCTCAATATCTGGCGATGACTGATCTTCTTCTTCTTCTTTGTAGATACAATGGTGAGGCAAGGTTTTATGCTCAGAAAACTCTGATCTATGCGCCAGTCGTTTGGATCACATTCTGAATCACATCGCCATGAGAACGAGAGAGATTATGGTCATGGCTACCATTCTAGCTAGGAACGTGAGTGCCATGATAGGGAAGAAGGGAGTTCACACCAAAGCAGGCGCCGCTTTAAATCGCGATCTCCGCAACCGAAAGGGCCTTCTAAACCTTCTAGCCCAAGTAGACCCTTTTCTAGATCCTCGCACCACACAGCGCCATCTCATGCTCCAAAAACCAATGAACTACTTCATGGAATTGAAATAGACGCCCCTATTGTCATATATCAAACTATAGAGCCAGTGAGGGAAGGAGCCATTCACATCGCTAAACTAAAGAAAGATTTCCCAAACATATGCCTCGATGGTTTCCACTTTCCTCCCAACTTGAAGAGAATCCCAAATGATATAGATAAACTGGTGCAAGATTATGTACATGATGCATACAACCAATACCATGAGTGGTCAAAAGGGAAAACAGGTCTTGGTTGTGTCCTTCGAATGAGCCAAGGCGATTGATAAACTAGAGGGCGACCTTTCTCATAAGGGAAAAATAATAGAGGTGCTCGCCAATGAGCTTGAGTCCTTAAGAAAAACTGAGATGGAGGCTGGCCAGAGGGCCGAGGGAGCTAGGAAGTTCATAGAAGAAATGAGAAAAAGTCATATGGACTTGGTGTAGGAGATGGGTCACCGCAATAACCGTTATCATTTGAGGAAGGGATGATGTGCTAAAAGAAGTGGCTGAAATAAAGGCAAAGCTAACCGAGGCATCAAAGGAAAAGATGAAGCTAATAAGGTTGCCCAAGAAGCATGCGAGAAGGCGGTGAAGCTTAGAGAAGAGAGGGACACCGCAAACCAAAAGGCCGAAGAAGCCGACACTAGGATTAAAATGGAGATAAAAGCCATTGAGGCTAGATGGAAGGCGAATTTGAGGACCTTCTAGTCACCTACAATGCAAATGTCCTGAGGAATCGTAACTTGAACTGGCTTGGCGAGGAATATCCCTTCCAATTGTATAAGGCCTGGGAACACCTGCTTAAAGACGAAAAGACAATTCGTAAAGTTGCAACCATTGATGAGTTTGAATTGGAAACTCAAGTGTTGATCGGAAACGAGCCTAAAGTTTTTCATGACATAACTATTTCGCTCCGAAGAGAAGGCCTGGCTTCCAAATACTCAGAGGCTAGAGAAGGGTCTGGGTTAAACACGATGATGCTGTTTTTAAAGTGCCCCTCGGTATCTCAACCTACTCCCAAATCTTCTGTCGACCCTCCAGTCATCCCTGGGTATGATCCCGACGAGCCAAAACTTTCTCCAGTCATCGAGCACTGCTCAGAAGGCACGTCGGCTCAACCCGAGAGTTAATCTGAGGAAGGTATTTCGGACACTACTCCTATACTTCAAAAAGTAGGGACGTCATCAAAGGATATTCCTAATATATTCTCTTATTTTTATTCAGCCTTAGATTCCACATCGGCTAACCCTCTTGCAACTTGAGAAGTTCATCACGAGCAGAAGGCGTTAACAATAGAGGCCATTATTATGACGATTACTACTCCGGTTGGGGAGATGCATGATAGCAGTTGTATGTTCGACGATCAACTAATGGAAGTGCTTCTCAGCTGCCAAAGTGATCCGAGCATTGAGATGCCCTTTAATATAGATGAAGATGTTATTATTACATGCTCCTCGGGTTCGACCGGTAGTATCCTAATGAGTGATCGTGTGGACCAAGAGGAACAAATAATGGAGGAAATTAAGGCTAAGATAGAGCGGGGTATTAGAGCCAGTGGAGGTATGGAAGGCTTTGGTCCTACCTCGATCCTCGTGCTCTATCAGGTGGCATCATAATTTAGACTAGCACGCCTCGTTCTTCTGGTGTTGAAAGTGTCACCTTTCCACCAACTTCTCATACAGAGGATACTTTAGTCCCCGTAGGCTCTCGGGGGAGACTGCATTGATTCCCTTGGTTGGAGACAAGCCAACTAGAGTGAGCTGGGGAGGTAAAGATTCCAAAAGAGGTCCGGGCGGTATCTCAAGCAAATCTACTCCAAAGAAAGTTAAGAAGGACAAGAAACTGAAGGCATAGATTAGCACTTTAATTTTCGCTTCTGTAGATAGTCAGAATAAGCTTCTTTTATTAAGCTTTTTGTAGGTCGTGTATAGATGCAGCTTTGGCCCCCTGCTTATAGGAATTCTTGGGACAGATTTTGTAGTACTTTTCTAGAGAATAGTATGAATAAAATTCCTTTTTTGTTTTTTGGCATAACTCTGCGTTTATTTGTTTACGTGTTTAAGCATTCACATTTTCCGTTCATTGTACTCATGGAGCTTTTAGTCTCTGAGTCAAACTCAAGTTCGGTCTTTAAGTCTTGAGGTCATAGTCTTGGGTACAATCAAACGTTGAGTTGAGTCCTAACGTTGCGCTGTCTCGGTCAGCAGTTGGTACTTGAGTTATGCCCCCAGTTCTGGGTATAGTTGAAATAGCTAATTGGCAGTCATCCTCTACCTACACTAACTTTGATTTAACTTAGTTGGAATTGAGTTAAAGTACATGAGTCTGAGCGGTCGAATCACATTCGCTCATTTGCTAGCATTTTCACCCACGCTCTGGGGATTTTATTTGGATGCCGACGGTCGATCACGCCTACTTATTGTTTATGATTACATCCGCACTCCGGGGACATAAGTTATTTTATGAATGGTCAATGACACCTGTTTAATGTTTATACTCCAGTCCACACTCTTGGAACCGAGAGTCAGTTGACAAATAGTTGGTTACATCTACTTAAGGATTAGGATCTCACTCACGCTCTAGGAATAAGGAGTTAGTTAAGGTCATGGACGGTCGGATCACATCCTCCTTGATACAGCAAGTGAAGTCGTAGATGGGTGGACCCATCCTCTTCGAGCTTGGAAGGGAGCGAGGTTGTGGATGGACGGATCCATCCTCCTCGAGCTTAGAAAGAGGCGAGGTTGTGGATGGATTGATCCATCATCATCGGCCTGGATGGTCGATTCACATCATAATTCTGGAGTTTGCACTACAACTCGCACTTTGGGAGCTGTCTTTTGTTGGAGAATGGTCGTGTTTCAAATCTCTTTTATTGATTATTGTTTTCCCTTGAGCATGGAGTCTTATTTAGCGAGTGATTGGCCGGATCACGATCACTCTCCATTTGAGTGAATCCTACTGTAAGATGGAACTCAGCTCTTCTTACATCATGGCGGTTGCATGATGCATTAAGGAATCACTAATTTGGCTTGATGAGTTTGCGCTTTAATTCTGAAATAAGAAATCATGGAAAAATCAGTTGCCTTATTACAATTACAAATTCTAGAATTTCATAAACAAACTTGAAAAGGAAAGAAGACTAAATGAATGAAAGCTTTCATAAACAAACTTGAAAAGGAAAGTAGACTAAATGAATGAAAGCCAGTTATATGTAATAGCGACGGAGAATTTTGTTGTTCCATGCTCTCGGTAGAGTGAGACCATCAACAGTTGATAGCTTGAATGTTTCGTCTCCAGGCCACCGTTCGATGACATAAGGTCCTTTCTATGTCAGTTTCATGTGCTAAGGGACCGGATAGACCCACTTATGTATGAGATCGCCCACTTCAAAGGTTCATGGCGGACCTTGGCATTGTATAATCGGGCGACTCGGTTGCGATGTGTGGCTACCCTTAAATTAGTCTCATCACACTTCCTATCTAACAAATCCAGAGATTTTGCAAGTGGGATGGCATTTTTCTTCGGATCATTATAAGTCACACGGTGAGAAGGTACCTCTATCTCAATAAGAATACGGCTTCGGAGCCCTAAGAAGGTGCGAATGAAGTATGTACGGTCGTGGACTTATAGGTAGTTCGATATGCCCATAAGGCCATGGGGAGCTTATCGACCCACTTACCTCCTGCCTTCTCTGGTCGTTTCTTCAAAATGGACTTGATGACTTTTTTGACGGCTTCTTGTCCGTTCGCTTGAGGGTGAGTTACCGCCAAGATTTCTTCTGGATGCGATAGCGTTGGCGAATACTCTTAAACTTGGCACTATCGAATTGGGTCCCGTTGTTGGTTATAATCGTCTACGGGAGGCCAAAGCAATAGATGATGTTACGCACAACAAAATCGATTATTTTCTTCATCGTGATAGTAGCAAGGTTCTCAGCTTTCGCCCATTTAGTACAGTAGTCAGCCGCAATGATGGTGTACTTCGCACCACCCATGGCTAAAGGCAAGGACCCTATTATATCAATACCCCATGTGGAAAATGACCGTAGGCTGGCCATTTGAGTAATCTCGGTCGGTAGGGCTCTAGGAATTTTAGTATGTTTCTGGCACCTATCGTATCTTTTTGCATAATCCAATTCATCTCGGTTTACGGTTGGCCAGTAACACCCGTATTTGAGTATATTCTTTGCAAGGGCTTGCCCCATAGTGTGATCGCCACATTCTCTTTCATGCACTTCCTACAACACTCGATTTCATCGTGGGCGATACACTGGAGTAAAGGAACAGAAAATCCCATTCTGTACAAGACTCCATCTTAGATAATGAACTGTGAAGCTTTTCGGAGAACCTGCCATTTCTCACTCCTGCGCTCGGGTAACATTCCGTGTTCAAGATAATTTATGATTAGATTCATCCATGACTCCCTCTCAGATGTTGCCTCTTAAACCCAATCTGTCTCCACCTGATCAATACTTGGAGCAGTAAGTGTATCCATGGGAAAGAGTCCCATCTGTTGTGCTTCGCCGGTGCTGGCCAATTTTGCTAAAGAATCGGTCTTCTGATTTTGCTCTCGGAGTATATAGCGATAGTATAATAGTCAAACGTGTTCAACACTTCCTGGACCCACATAAAGTAGGAGGCCAATCTTTGATCTCTGTCTTGATACCCTTCTCTAACCTAGCACACCACCAGTTGCGAATCGCAGTAAATCTCCACGGCGACGACTCCCGAATCCTTGGAAAGCCTCAGTCCAACGAGCAGGGCTTCATACTCAGCTTTGTACTTAGTTGCACGGAAGTCAAATTTCAAAGTATAGCATATGGATCGCTCCTCTAGGTTTTCGAGCACCACTCCATCGCCTAAGCACCGGATGTTTGATGCACCATTAGTGTATAGCTTCCATATATAGTTGGGAGGTTCACTGGTTTCGGGCAAGTCCTCCAGTATGGTGAATTCAGCTACGAAGTCCGCTAGAACTTATCCTTGAATAGCTCACCTTGGTGAATAAGTGATATCAAATTGACTCAGCTCGATGTTCCACTTGAGAAACCTACCAAACGTCTCAGGTTATGTCAAGATCCATCGTAATGGCTGGTCAGTGTAAACAATGATCGGATGAGCTTGGAAATATGGGCAGAGCTTTCTTGAGGCTACAACAAGATAATAAGTAAGCTTCTCTATCTTGGGTAGTGTCTTTCTGCCCTGGTCAATCTTTTGATGACATAATAGACCAGTCGCTGGATCCGATCCTCTTCTCAAACTAATGCAGCACTGATAGCACTTGCCGAAACCGCCAGATAGACTACATCTTCTCGTGATCTACTGACTTCGACAAGACGAGAGGTGTTGCCAGATGTTGTACTAGCACCTGGAATGTGCCCTCGCACTCCTCTATCCACTTGAAATTCCTTTTTCCTTTTTCGATCAGATTAAAGAATGGAATGCACTTATTCGTGGATTTGGAAATGAATTTGCTTAAGGCTGCCACCCTCCCATTAAGACTTTGTACCTGCTTGAGGTTCTTGGAGTTTCAAGATTCCGAATCGCCTAGATATTTTAGGGTTAACTTTAATCCCTCTAGCATTGACAATTAACCCAAGGTACTTACCAGATGCAACTCTGAAATGACACTTCAATGGATTGAGCTTCATTCTGTATTGTCAAAATATGTTGAACATCATCTCTAAATCACTAATGTGGTCGTTGGATAACCGCAACATCACGAGCTTTCATCTACATGCACCTCCATAGTCCTCCTAATCTGGTTTGCAAACATTAGGTTCACGAGCCTTTGATAAGTTACTCCAGCGTTTTTGAGTCCAAACGACATCACCTTGTAGCAAATAAAGTCCTAGATCAGTGATAAAGCTAGTATGTTCCTAGTCAGGAAGGTGCATCGGGATTTGATTATAGCCGGAGTATGCATCCATGAAAGATAAGATCTCATGTACGGCTGTTGAATCGACCAGTTGTTCGATTCTGGAAAGCGAAAAACTGTCTTTGGAGTAGGCTTTGTTCAGATCCGAATAATTCACACGTCCACCATTTTCCATTTGACTTTTTGACAAGCACTGGATTCGATACCCACTCCAGGTATAAAGCATCACTAATAAACCATTAGCCTTGACTTTATCACTTCTTCCTTCAGGGCGGCAGATCTCTCTGGATTCATACCGCGCCTTTTTTGTTTCACCGGGACGTGCCGCGAGTCGATATTTAATGCATGGTTCGTGATGTTAGGTGAGATCCTACACATGTCTGAATGAGTCCAGGCTAACACATCGAGGTTTGCCAGGAGAAAATCAACCAGTTCCTGTCTTATCCAGAGGCTGAGCTGAGATTCGATTTTTACCACTCTAGGATCATCATCATCGTTGACCGGGACATCAATCGTCAACTCTACTGGGGAAGCCTAGTATTCTTTGACTTTCCCTTCATCGTCGTTGTCTCTAGGATCAAGATCTTTAGGCAACTAGCCGTGGAAATCGAGCCTCGGCTCAAGCATTAGTCGTCAATCCTTCGAAAAATGGACGCAGAGAGATTCCTCGACGCCTTTACCTTTCTCTTTTCATTGCGCATCCTGCAGTTCTGCAACATAACAGGCATGTCCAGTCGCCTGATCATCATGTATCCTCCGACTCCACTGTCAGTAGGGAACTTCAAATTCAAGCACTAAGGGGCAATCACTACCCTAAACTCCACAAGGGTCAATCAACCTAGGAAAGCATTAAAAGGAGAATGAATATCTAACACAACAACTGTAATATCCGGACTCTCCGACGACCACCAACACCCTACTCAATAGGTAACTGTAGTATTCCAGCTGGTATGGTTGCACTTTCATTGAAACCATGTATACATGATTGGCACGGTTTTAGATCCTTCACTTCCATCGGCATTTGATCATAAGCATGCTTGAAAAGTATGTTTACTGAACTTTCACTATTAATTAAGATCCTCTTCATCCAAGCAGGACCTATTTGGGTAGAAATAACCAATGGATCAATAGTGGGTGTCTCAACTCTATCGGCATCATGGTTCTGAAAACGATGTCATCTATCATCGTCCTCTATTGCTTTGTCGATGTTAACTCGTCGATACTACTACAATATTCAAAGTCTACATGCCTAATGAACTATCATATGACTCCATTTCCTTCCAGCTCTAATCAGCCTAATGTGGACTGCCACTCACAGTATTAATCACCAACCTCTCGCCAATACACGCGGGTTCCTCAGGTCTAGCCTGGTCTTGGGCCCGATTGGGGTTAGATGTGCCTGCTCCAGTATCCTGCGGAGCCCAGACAAACTACTCTAATTTTCTCTCTCTAATCAACCTTCCAATAATATCCTGCAAATGACGGCATTCATTAGTGTTATGGTCGTAACAATCATGGAATCTACAGAACTTTCCAGTCTGTCTGCTTCTCTAACGATGGTTTTGGAGCTGGCTTCTTCTACTACCCTGTATTACAGGTTTGAAGATAAACATTCTCTAGTGATGTGTTTAAGGGAGTATACCGATCAAACATAGGAGCTCTTGGTCTCCCTCGATGGGGGTCTCTCTTCTTTCCTTGACCTCCATCGCCCTTCTGCCGACCTTGCTTATTTTGAAAATTTAACTGTACTTTACTGAAGCTCTCCCCGATCTGCTTCACTGCAACATTACTCTAGATACCTTCACTACTGAGCCCCACGATGTCCTGCTTCCTAGACCGTCTAGCGTCTTTTCTCCTTAAAAACTGGCTGCCTTAGCATAGAAACGTTCCAACGAAGCGGGGGTTTCCCAGCCAACTAATCACCAAATCCAAATTAGGTGCTATCCCTTTAGTCAACATCATCAGAATAGAGTTGTCTTTGCGATTGATGACCTCGAAACAAGCAGCGTGGAACCTTTCCAAATAATTCCTAAGAGTCTCTTCTGGAGCTTAAGTAACAGTTACAAAACTGCTCAACAAACTTAGTAGCCAACTGGTCAAAACAGTAAATTGATCTTGGTGGTAGACGGGTGAACCACATAGTCGCAAATACCTCCTAAGGAGATAAGCAAGCCTCTACATTTAACCATGTCGTAAACTTGAGCGGCATTCACAAGCCATTCATATTTCAGGATAGTTGGTTGGGATCCAATTTTCCTTCGTATATTGGCAAGGCCGGCATCCTGAATCAACGTGGTGGCTCCGCATGTAAGATATCATTAGTTAACGGGGTGTGACTTCTAGAAATCCCCCAGTCATCATTAGTGAGGCCTTGACTTTCTCCTATCATCTGGCATATCATAGTTGGAATATCAAGAATCTGGAGATTCAGGGCTAAGGCCTGGTCGGGTTCCATGTCACGAGGACAGTCTGGTTGCTGTCTACGGTCCATTCCACGCTTCCTTGGATCCCAAGCTTCATGAAAGTGAGGATCTCGGGCATGAATGCGATGTCGAGAGGCTGGATCTAGTTAGTCCTAGATCTCAGCATCCAGATCTATAGCAACTGCTGCGTTGTCATGCGCAGTGTTTTGAGCAAGGATCCTCCCTCGGGAGGAGGGTGCAACTTCATGCCTTTTAGAAGGACCTATCCCGACCTGCCCAGGATTTGCAGTATGCAGGTACCCGGAGGCTTTCGCGTAAATCTCATCTAATCGATGACGCTTAGATCTGTGATAGGATTCAGATGAAGCCGAGCTTTCAGACAAGGAATAAGTGGTTTCTCTCTTCTAGATCTCCCTCGCCTTTCTTCATTTGGCTGGTTAACAAGTTTCATGTTGGCATGGATCTGTTGAGTGAGCTCTTGATGGCTTTGAGTGAGCTAATGCATGAGGATCTGTAATTCATCTCTAGTTACTGGACCGGGTGGATCTGGAGTTTCAGCAGATGTTTGGCCTGTAGTAGTCAACTATGCGGAATTTTGCATATCTCTTCCTTTTGGATCAGCGACATTAGAAGCGGGTCTGGTAGTGCGCACCATGTTGAATATGTTTCTTCTTAGATTTGGAACAATCTGAATAAGATAGAAGGAAACACTGGAAGACGGATCTAGATCTCCTCCTTAGATTTTAGCAATACAACAACTGCAGGGGATCCACAGAATCAGAGAAAAAGCAGAGTTTTTCCGGTGAAAGCGCCAAAGTTGTTGTACAAAAATAGGCACTACGCTCGTCGGATGTAATTGAAGATATTAGAATGAAGAAATAAAGTGAAAAATAAGGCTAATCTAACAATCACACCAAAAAATAAGCAGCGACAGAAAGAAAACAAGAATTTATCGGCACTATAGCCTACGTCCACTTTAAAGGATTTGATGTTTATTATTAGAAACCGAATTACAACAGTACAATGGCTAACACTCGAATTACAATGGAGTTTTAATCAGAGCAGCAGCGTAAAAGTCCCTTTCTAGTGGCAATGAAGGTGCTTTGTGTAGATGTAAAGCTGGAAATATCTGCCTTGAATCTCATAATATCCTTTCTCAAGCATAGGTGGTCCCACACAATAGATCTGGAGCCGTTTGGGATCGATCCCTGATCGATCCATATTGCTTTCGTATCGATCGGAAATTGCTCCAATTGAGCAACGATCGATCATGGATGTTCCTAAGATGATATGCAAATTTGTTTGAAAATCTCATTGTATTTGGATTTATGGTTGTGGAGTTATTGATCGATAAAAATTGCAAATATGGAATGGCTGAAGCTTTTGTATCGATACCTTCGTGTCGATGATGTGCATTTACGCTTTGTGGAGATCCATAATTCATGCATAGAGACCACTTCTTTTAGGTTGACCGCTTGTTTCCTATCCATCCGATACCTTGCTTTCTATATCGATGCCTTGCCATCTATCTTTGTATTGATTGTAAGCTCTACTCATCACATCATCAAGTAGGCGATTGATATGAAATGTGTAGTTGCTGGCTAAGTGAGATGTGATCGATCCGGGAATTGCTGAAGTCCATCGATAAAAGTTTGAACCATATAGATACAAATGATGGATGCCGAGTGTTGGAGTTACATCCATTTCATATCGATGCCGATGGATATGAAAAGATGGATACGAGATTGGCATGTCTCACGTGGTTCTTGATTGTTCCATAACTTGATCATACGAACTCTGATTGATCTGAAATTTGAAATGTTGCCTTTCATAGCTCTGTTTTCCATATCATGCTAATTGTGGCTCGATCCGGACTCGGACCAATTTTTCGCGTATCCATCGCGAATCTGCAGATAACTGGTTTTCGGAACGGATTTCCTTTAATCTCTAGTTAAATCCTTGATATCATGGCCTTGCCAAAAGACGGGAAGACAATTGTTATTTTTTTACTGGGTTCTAGATTTATTTTCCCGATACCAATTTAAGAATTTAGTTAGTGGTAACATACTCGTCATCTCAAAGTGCAATGGCCCAATTTCCCTTTCTTAACTTCCAATAGCTCATTATGCGATAACTCATTTTATTTACTTTATTCAACTAGTGATAGACCATTTCAATTTCCTTATCCAACTATTGACAACTTATTTCATTCATTTTATGATAACTTAACTTGCGATAACCCATTATTTTCCTTATTTAACTAATGGTAGGTCAACATGCGATGGTTCTTTTTGATTTACCTTTATCTACTAAAGATGGATCAACATGCCATAGTTTATTTTATTTGCTTTTCTCAATCACTGATGATCAACTTGCGACAGTTCATTTTGTTACCTTTCTCAACCTGCCCAACCTGTGGAAGTTCATTTTATTTACTCTCGACCATCGATAGCTCAACTTGTGCCAGTTCATCTTATTTAGTTTTCTCAATAATCGGTAGCTCAACTAGCGACAACCTCCCTTTATTTATTCAATCAATGTGTATGTAATGATTTAACTTGCGATTGGTATAAAGCATGTTGGGAATGTCGCAAACGAATGCAAAGACACCATATTAAAATATTAAAATGAAATGTGTAGGATAGATTCCTTATGTTTTAACAATATGAGTCATCACACATGTTGTATTGTCTACTATATCGTACCATGCTTATGTATTTTATGCATGAAGAAAATTTTAAATCCAAATTACGATCACTAGATGGTAGTTTAGAGTGTTCTCGAGTACTTATGAAATACTAGAAATTTTTTTCTAGAAAGAATAAACTCCTTATGAAGGAGAGTTCAGACTTAAACTTGGTAATTGCTATCAAGTATAATATATCGGTATTAAATTCAAGTTCATATCTAAATTAAAATGCTATAATTTGGAAATGTTTCAGACGAAACATTGTGGCTGAATCAACAAAAAGGCTAAGTACGTGCCTTGAATAGCGCTATCATAAAAGAAAAGCATAAATATAAATGCACAAATTTATATCTGAGCTTGAGGTGATTCCTGGCAATGATAAAAGCTTGCTAGAAGTCAAGAAACAAATTTCGATTAGTTCCACATGATAAAGGTAAGTTATTATCATCGAGGAGAGTTAATTGATGAAGTAGATAATTAAAACAACATAGCAGTCTTACTCAATCAATCTCATGAAAGCTATAGAAGGGATAAGATAGAGATTCCATAATTGATCCAAAGTGCAAGTGGGAGATTGATAAAGTTAAGGTATGTCTTAGGGGAAATTATGTAATTTATTACATGTATTTTACTCGATAACCAATTTTGTTCAAAATAAAAGGTTATTTCTTTCTATTATATACTTGTTATATAGTGATATAAATAATTAATATAAATATTTAGGTAATTAATTAAAAGTACATAGATGGAAATCCTTAAATGATATGTACAAAATGTTATAATCATGAGAATTTTATCGCATTAAAGTAACATATTGTTTTAAATATCTCTAGTCAAGATGTTTTGAGAAAAGATATCTATTCATCTTTTGAGACTAGAGTACATAACGCTCTTCAAATATTGGATAATATATTTCTCATAGAGGCATTAAGGGTTATGTAATGATTGTTATTCGATAACTATGGAATAACTCACTCAAGAATTCTCTACGGGCTAATATAACTAATGTCAAACAGAAAATCTCAAGTGAAAATGTTACATAGTTCTCTCGACTTGAGAATACTACGAAATTTTAGTGTGGACCTTTGATTGTAGTTAAATTGTGGCATGGAGACCCTCAAATATCTATAATTGAGTCTTACATGAAGTATTGAAAGTGGAACAATATTCAATACAGAATTCATCTCCAAAGTTATTTGGGTTAGTATCACGGTCAGTTGTAGTCAACTCAAAATCAAAGTCTTTTGTTAAAGCATATGGTTAATAATAATTTTTATTATCAAACCATGGATTTTGTGTATGGAATTATAAAGTTGGATATGGAAGATGTTGGAGTTTTAAACAAAACCAAATTCCACTAGTTCTAATGTGATATAATTTTAACAAAGATAATTAGTGTAAGTATCGTTAATACCAGTTATTTCTTATAATAAGTAAAATTGGATTTTACCAAAAGATGTCTAGGCGACATATTCAGCCAAAATGCTACACCACCAGCTAAGGTGACGATGAATATTAATATTCGAATTGTTCAATATTAACCGTCGACTGTACCTTTGAGTCGCACAACCGCAACGATCATTTCTTCGAAAAACCACATGATTTAATTAATTTATAAAATACTATAAATTAATTGATATTTAATAAATATTAATCATTATTTAATTTAGTTGATGTTTGAGAGTTGTTTATGATTATTTTAATGTGATTATACAAGTGTTTGCACTTGTTGATATACGATATCATTGAAATTTTAAATGGTTTTAAATAAAAGATAATTGCATGAAGTAATTTATGAAAATTTTATGTCATTTATTGTCATTTAATTTCAGCCATACCATATGTAGAGAGGAGAGGAGAGAGAGATATCAATGGAATTAATTATGGATGTTTTAATTAAATAATGGGAAATGTTTCATTCTTTTAATTAAAACATATCCACTAATTCATTTTCTAGAGAGAGTTCGTTCTTTCTCATTTGTTTTTTTCTCCTCTCCCTTCCTACCTTCCATGGAAGGAAACAAAATAAAGATTTCCAAAATCTTCCAACTCCAAATCAGATAAAAAACATCAAATAAAATGAAACACAAGTGGTGTGGATCTTGAGATCTGAGGAGACATCATCACTCAAGATGTAATTTAAAGGCAACATCCTAAGGTGATTCTCTAATTTATTTATCAATATGTTTCATCATTCATATGTTTGGATTCGAATGGTTCATTATTTGTTTAATTGATAAATTTTAAACATATTAATCAAAATCGCTTTATCTAAATTAAAATCATGTCCGTTGTATTGATTCAACTTAGATCTGCACATGTTCTTCATTCCTTTATACTTTATGCTAATGTACATTAATATTATGAGATCTGTCACCCCTTTTGTTCTTTAGTTCATGTTGTATGTTTAGTTAGATTTATATCCTATTACCATGAATATATACCTTGGTTGTTTAATTCTTTTCTATTTTAGTAATTATTTTTTGGACAATATTTTGTTTTGAAAACTGTTTTGGTTAATTGATTTAAATTTTATGTTGCAAGTTTGGGAATTGAATACACCGTTACAAGTTACTTTTAAACAAATTTTGTCACTATTTACATTAGTATAAAAGTTAATTTATTCTAAGATTTACATATGGACTTTTCTGTTAAATCTTAAAATTTTTATTTTAGTTTAACAATTACATCTAAGATTGTTATTTTGATTGAATGTATATATATTTTAAACTACAAATTAGTAGACATATGTTACGCTTTGTTTTGAATTTAAAAGATATATTCAATTATTTTATACATATATGTGCATACACACACATATGGATATATGTATATGTATACGTTCTTAATTTTAACTTTATGCAAAATAGAACATTATGAAAATTACAATTTTGATTTTAAACTATCTGTTAATTAAAACTAATTTTAACTTGTTTGCATTACTTTAAAACATGTCAAACAACCAAAATCAATTTTAGTGTAACAATAATATATATATATATGTTTATACCCACACATTGCATGTTATTTTGTTTATTAAAAATATATTTATGGACAATAAAGGCATATATAAAGGGAATCATTAACTATGCACACTTCTTATATGATGCACTAGCACAACATACATTATGAGTATATTTTGATATACTTATATTTTATGCTATGTTCAGTTTGATCATTAATGACATCTAAAAAATCATCAATCTAATTAGAGAGAGAGAGAAATGAAAGGTTTCTCTATTCAGTTAAGCTGTTTATTTTCTCAATTGATTGCATAAGTTTTAGAGAAGGAAACAAAAGGTTTATTCTCAAATTAACTTTTATGAGTAACTATTACACACATGTGTTATTTGATACACTCATACATTTGAATTTACATCAAATAAAACTCTTTCAAACAGATAAAATAAAATAACGAATCTTATTTAAAACATATTTTATATCGGATCTAAAGTCTCTTTAGACTTTATAGGCTCAATAGATCCAAATAAGAATTTTATTTTGAAATTTAGCTATTTCACCTGCCAACTAGCTAAGTTTGAAAAATGGATTCATTATTCAACGTACTTAATTGAATTCAAATTTCACTCACAAAATCTTCTCTCGATAAATTTTGATATATGTTGAAGTAGAAATTCTAAATAATGATTTGGAATATGTTGTTTGAGCTTAATAACCAAATGTCTTGAAGATAATCGGAGCAATTATGAGTTTGTGAGTAGGAAATAATCCAAGAAATGGTACGAAAGTATTATTCGATAAGCATTAGAGTTAAGAAAATATTTTTTTCAAATGCAGAGGCTGTGTGTCTACAAGAAAACCCTACATACGTACTAAAATATTTCAAAATTATATGTAAACATCAAACTTATGATTAGCAATGATGCACTCATGTTAAAATCGTTTTAGTTTAGCTTTTTAATTCTCGATATTGGATTTGAAAGTACATTCTATAATTAGTATAAAAGGATGTTGGGAATGCCATAGAATGATATACACAGACACCACACTAAATTATTTAATGGACCATGTTAAATGGATTCCTTATGCATTAGCAGCTATAATTATCATATATGCTATATTGTCAATAGTGTCACATTTTTTTTAAGTATTTAATACATGGAGCAATCATTAAATCTGAATTAAGATTGTTATATGATGGTTTATAGCCTTCAGAGTATTTACGAAATACTAGATCATTGTTTATACATACAAGGAACTACTTATGAAGGAGTGCACAGAGTTAAACTTCATAGGTTATATCGAGTATCATGTATCAGTTTTAAGTTCATTCTTAATCGTAATGTTAACCATTAAATCCACTTAAGAGCGTGGGTATGAATGTAGGCTTATAAAAGTGATAGGCCCTACAAAAAATTGAAGATATGGGTTTCGCCTAAGTCCAAAGAAAATTGTTTTTAAGGTGTTGCGATGGCTTTCGAAGGAGTCACAAGCACCAGGTGCCATTATGAATGACAAGCAAAACAAAATTTTTCGAAAGGGGAGAAAAGAAGCAAGGTTACCCTTCCGCCTCATCTAGACATTTCGATGCAGATGGATTCACATACATAAGAAAGTCTAGCATGGGTTCGAAGCACCTTTCGAAGGTGTTAAATGATAGACTCACCCACAAGAACCAATTCTTTTTAAATAGTGGGTTTCATTATTGTCATTTTACTACCTGAATAAATGAGTCCAATTAACACCTTTCGAAAGCAAGAACAAGCCCTTTAAAGCGGTTGGAACCCTTCGAAGGCATGATGAAAACCCTACATGAATGCCTAAAGTCCTTTCACTAAGACCCAGTCGTTACTCACTATTCCTCTCTATAAAGCTATGTGAAATCTCAACTCATCTCTCACTTCTAACAATATAGGAAGAAAGCGAAAAGCGCTCCTACCACCTTTTCGATGAAGTCGAAAGCAATACGGTAAAAAAGAAAAATTAAGAGGCACTCAAACTTTAACGGTAGTGAAAGGCTACCAAGGTGATCCTTTTGACTAAGTCGAAAGGTTTGGAATGAAAAGGTGGAGATGAAAGAATGGATGAGAAAGGTCAAAAGAAAAGCCTTTCGACCGCATTAAAAGGAGGCACATAGAAAGAGGAAGGAAGACCATTCCACCATGTCGAAAGGATGCACATATAAGATTGGAGGAAGACCTTATGACTGAATGGGCATGAAAGGGAGCCGACCTGCATCTACAAATATGTCCCTAGAGGTTCGATTTTGGGGACCAAATTTTGGAATCCCAAATTATTTCTCCTATTTTATAGAAAATCAAACCTTTGTAACCCTAAATCGATTTGAGCAAAAGCTCTCTTATTTGTAACTTTATCTTGATTAATGTTAAAAGTGGAAGCATGTGGATTCAGTAAAGATTTAAATTGTAAGAGAGATCATTTTGATCATTAGCTTGACTAATGATCATTTGCATATGATGCTAGCTTATCTTCTTGATTCCTTTTTGATTTATGCAATGCAATGGGATCAACTTAGATAATATGCATACGAATCATGTTATCATCATGTTTAATGATATCAAACTTAAACAAAGATGATAACAATGTTCCAATCGTAATAAGTTAATGGAACTTAGTATATCTGAGATGATATTCCATTGCATATATGACATAAAGCTTGAATATTGAATAGTGAGTCCACTTTGAAAGAGAAAAATCCCCTTTCGAATTGGTTGGGAGGGGCATTTCGGAAGGGATTTGTTCAGTAGTTATTGAGATATTCTAAATGGATGAATATCTTCGAAAGGTGGACACACATTACAATAAATACAACCCTTTCAAAGAAGTCCTTTTCCAAAGAGCATAAACAATGTTGTCGAAAGTAAATACTCCTCCTTAAGGACAGAAGGGACCTTTCGACAAAATCGAAAGAGATGAACGTTTGATATAAATTACCTCTTTCGATTCACTCAAAAATAGGTTTCGAAAGGGGTGTTTTCTCCTTAACGTCCATTTCAATAAGGCTGATTGGATCTATTAACTAACTAATATTTTCATAAAACCACCCTTATCAAGCAATTTGTCCAACTCAATCGAATCGACAGGGTTTTTCGAAGGGAGTGATCACTTGTAAAAATCTTCGTTTGAAGCGTTATCAATATTTCTTGTTAGAAACTTAGATTTGGGGATGTTGACAAGTTTTCTTGTTAACATTTTTAGCGCTAGAAGGAGGGGTTGAACCTCCGACCTTGTGGCAAACTATTGACTAATTAATGATTGTTTAACTTGGTGTAGGAAAATGAAATCCAAAAGGCTTAGTTGAATGGACGAAGACGTCGTACACACCACAACTTGAGAAGAAAACATAACACCAACTTTCAACTTGGAGGGGGTTGTGTAAGGGAAACCATCAACCTCAGCTCAAGAAGGCGACAATGCAACCAAATAAAGTACTTGGAACAACAATTGCTGGAGATGTAGGAGCTTGTCAAAGAAGCTCTGTCCTAAAAGACTTCAAAGGAAGCAAAACCAACGAATGGAGATGAGGTGATCTCTTCAAAAAGGAATTTAAAGGCTTATACAAATGAAGACAAGAGAAAAATCGACTTGACATCTTCAAAGAAGAAAGTGCGTTATTCGACTAAACTCGATCATTAAGGAAGGGTATTAGATAAATCCCTCAGGTAGTCTGGATACTTAACATCAAAAAAGTACAATCCAAACTGGAAAAGTTATCATGACATTGTAGCTTATCTGAAAGAGGTAGCAGAAAAGCAATCAAGGACCTGAAAAATGCTAAAGGGAAGAGGACTTTAGATTAGAGAGCAAATGATAATGAACGATCGGTACCTTTCACAGACAATATCATGCCAACGATCATCCCATCTTATGTAAAGATCCCAACCTTGAAGTATCATGGATATGAATAATGATTTTGGAGCCGTTCAATGCAGACTGTTTCTGGTAATGCTTCAAAGGGCCGCCACTTAATGGTGTTGACGATATCGTGAAAAGACGATCTATTCATGGAAGCAGTTTTCTTATTAGTTCTCTGCTCAATTCTATTATCAATGACCCAACAGTCGACTACATTGTTCTAGCCAACATTAAGCAGAGACATGGAGAGTCATTGGGGGATTGCTTCAAAAGGTTCAACACAGAAAAATAAAAGCTAAAGACATAAATGATTGAGATAACTCATTGCAATACATTCTGGGTTACTAGAGAATACACCATTCTAGAAGCAACTCTTTATTCATGGGTGCAAGGATCTACGGGACATCCATTTTCAGGCTGATAAATTCGATATAAATTCATTTAAATGGTACAACGATATCGCACTAAAAAGAAAGCTAATCCTAAAAAGGAAAGTGGAAGGTTTGGATTAGATCGGGGACATAAGAGAACAAGATGGGAAGAGCCTACTACTAATTCAATCGCTTTAAACAAGCCATTGTCTAATATCTATGTTGTGACAAATGAGAAGGTTAACTTTTGGACTTCATTTAAGGCCAATAAATACCATGAGCATAGCAAAGGGGAGGACTATTGTGCTTAAACGGCTACAAAACTGATGAATATAGTGTGCTGGATGAAATCGTTTAGAAGTTAATTCATGAAGGGCATATGATGGATTTCATCCAAGATGAATAAAAAAAACCACGGACTGGTGATGGTCCATAAAGGTTTCTTAGCAATGCTGTCGACATCTTGGAAGAAGAAGACTCATTGAGCTTGAGCCTACCATTAAATAGGATTGGTGTAATCCATGGGGGGCCACATTCAGCGGGGACTAGCAAGAGGGCTAGGAGCAGATACATCAAAGAGGCTAGAGTAGGAGTGTTCTCTATTTAAGAAGAGCCCCAGATTAAAAATCTGTGAGTTAACATTCCAATGAAAAATCTTGTTATTACTCCCTAAGAGCTGAAGAAGGAAATCCATCACCCACATAACGACCCCCTCATGATCACGGCTCAAATTGGACTGCCTATAGTGTCCATGATTCATGTGGACACTGGTAGCGCAATTATATTATATTCAAACATGCCTTTGATCAAATGGGCATCCCAAGAGACAAGATAGAGCCCAGCCTTGAGCCAACCTTCAGGTTCAACAATAAGGGATCGACCCCAGTGGGACAAGTGAAATTGCTAGTATAGATAAGTGTACCGCCATGATGTCGAACTTTTGAAACTCTCTTCGTAATAATTAGCCAACCATCATACCATAATGCTTTCTTTGGCAGATCCGCACTCAACGAAGTGGATGCTTTTGTCTCTCCAAATGTCCGATGGTAAAAACTTTAACCAAGATGGATTGAGGCACTGTCAGCGGAGAATAATTCAGCTCCTGCAAAATGTATTTTGCAATGCTTGATCAATATAAAAGGGAGTATTCTGCTTACTTTGATTATTCTACTATTTTTCATCCTTCGGATGATGAATTTTTATATCTAACATTCGAAGTAAAAGTAAGATCTAATAAGACTAAAAATGTATTTATGAATGCTACATTTCCCCGGGAAGCAAGAGAAAGAGGATTGATTCTAATTCCATGGAAGAAGGCGAAATCATCACAAAATTTGATTGCCATGTGGAAGTGGAAAAAATAAAACTCGTAGAAGACCTTGAGGAGGCATGTATAGACCCAAATGATTCCTTTAAAGTAGTCAAAGTTGAAAAGGAGTTGGAAAGCAGCTTGAAGAAAGACTTGATTCAGTTTCTTAAATCCAATAAAGACATGGTTGTAAGGTCTCATTCCTATATGGTCAGGATTGATCCTTCGGTTATGTGTCATGCACTAAACATTAATCCAGAAGCAACCCTCATTAGACAGTAAAAAGACAATTGGATAAAGTGCGGTCTAATGCCCTAAAAGAGGAGGTTAAAAGGATCCTTGAAAATGGAGTTATTCGGGAAATCTACTACCCAAAATGGTTAGCGAATCCAGATTGGTAAAGAAGTCAAATGGTAAATGGAGGAATTGCGTCAATTATACTGACTTAAACAAGGCCTGTCTAAAAAAATTCTACCCATTTCCCTAGATAGATAAGTTGGTGGATCCAATTAGTGGACACAGATTGTTATCCCTCATGGATGCTTACTCAGGATATAATCAGATACCCATGTTCAAACCAGATGAGGAACATACGAGTTTCATTACCGACTGGCAATTTTTTGCTACACAACAATGCCTTTCGAGTTAAAGAATTCATGGGAAACCTATCAAAGACTAGTCAACAAAATGTTCAAAGAACAAATCCTTTGAAATATGGAAATTTGTGTTGATGATATGCTAGTAAAATCTTATGAGGCAAGAGTCACCTTGAATACCTAAAAGAAATGTTTGAAGTATTATAGAAATATCAGATGAAACTAAAGCCCTAGAAATGCTCTTTCTTGGTTCATTCTAGGAAGTTTTAGGCTATATTGTGAGTGCTCAAGGGATTGAGGCCAGTCCAGACTAGACTCAAGCTATCAAGGACATGGCTGAGCCCAAACTAGAAAAGATGTAATAAGTTTAAATGGTATGGTAGCCACCCTAAGCAGTTCATTTCCAAGGCGACTAATAAGTGCATTCCCTTTTTCAATGTGATCAAGAAGAAGAAAAACTTTGAATGGGGAGAAGACTGTAAGAAAGATTTTCAAGAGTTGAAAAATCATTTAAAAAAACTGTCAATACTATCTAGTCCCGAGAACAGTGAATTTTTGTAGTCATACATGACAGTTTCAGAACATGCGGTGAGTTTAGTTTTGACCAGAGAAGAAAGTGGGACTCAGCTTCCTGTCTATTATGTGAGAAGACGGTTAAATGACATAGAGGTTCGGTACTCGGTAATAGAAAAACTAGCTTATTGTTTTATATTTATAACACAAAAACTTAGAGCATACTTTTAGGCATATCCAATCAGGGTATCGACTAACTTCCCACTCAAACAAATTTTCAGTTGCCCTGAAACTTTGGGTAAGCTAGTAAATTTAGGAATTGAGCTTAGTCAGTATGACTTTGTTTTTCAGCCATGGGAAGCTATCAAAGGGCAAGCATTGGCAGACTTTATTAATGAGTGTACCAGCTTTATGAAAGAAAAATCGAAAAGGGGATCAAAATCCTATGTGGCAGCTATTTGTGGATGGCGCATCGAATGAGAAAGGAGATAGAGCATGGTATATCATAATAACACCAGACAGACATTGCCTACACTATGCCATGATAGGGTTCCCCACAATAAATAATATTGCCGAATACAAATCAACAGTGGCAAGATTGTCTCTAGCTTTAGAGCTCAAAATCCCACAAATTCAAATCTTTAGTGGTTCCCAATTAATGGTAAACCATATGAAGCAAGTAGATCAGACTAAAGATGCCAAGCTATCTTTATATGTAAAGAAGATGTTGAAGATGCTAGCTTCATTTGAAGATTATTCTATACATCGAGTTCCAAGGGGAGAAAACTCATAGGAAGATTCGCTAGCAAAGTTGGCTAGCTCAAGAGGAGCCTCAGAAACTCGAATTGTGCCAGTAGAGTACCAAGTAAATCCAAGTATTGAAGAGGGAAGATCCGAACAAGTAAAGGAATTGTTATTCCTAACTAGCACAAGAGAGAGAAGAAAGGGAAATTGATGAAGAAATCGCAAATGAGAGAATATATCATCCAGGGATAGATGATTGTTATAATAACACCTGGATGTCACCTATAGTCAAATATCTTTCCAAAGGGATATTGCCATCTGATAAAAGGGAGGCTAGGAAAATTAAGCGACAAGCTCAAATTTTCACAATAATGGATGAAATTATTTACAAGAAAGGATATGCACTACCTTACTTAAGATGTGTGATTATGGAAGATGGGATGAAATTATTGATGGAAGCGCATGAAGGATTTTACAAAATCACTCCAATATGGCAAAGTTGGAAAAGAAGATAATAAGACAAGGCTTTTATTGGCCTCGAATGGCAAGTCAAGCTATTGAATATGTACGAAGATATGAGAGGTGCTAGAAATATTTAAAGATCCCCCGATTTCCACCAAGTCAATTAACTCCGATTTCAAATCCATGGCCCTTTGATATTAGGGTATTGGCTTAATCGGGCCATTGCCAATTTTTAAAGGAGGAGTAAAATATCCTATAGTCACCATAGACTACTTTATTAAGTGGGTAGAAGAAGAAACACTCCCTAAAATGACTTCTGGGAAAGTGCTTAGAGTCATCATTAAAATCATTATAACCCTATTTGTAATCCCCTATAAGATTATACCATATAAAGGAATGCAATTTGAAAGTGAAGAGTTATCTCGGTTTTTCCATAAGAATGGGTTTGCTAAAACCTTTTCTTCCATCGCACATCCAAAGGCAAATGGGGCCGTTGAAGCCGCAAATAAGACTATTAAGAATGTCTTGAAAAAGCGATTGAATAAAGCAAAAGGGAATTGGGCAGAAGAATTGCCACATGTACTCTGGGATTATCGAACATCCAGTAGAACTACAATAGGACATACCCCCTATTCTTTAACATATGGGTGTGAGGCGATGTTGCAAATTGAAATTAAGGTACCCTCACATCGAAGGATCGCATGTGCATTTGATCCAAACCAGGAACTAAAGAAAGAATCGCTAGATTTAATATATGAATTGAGAAATAAAATAGCTATCCGAACTGCAGCATATCAGAGAATAATTTCGAAATATTACAACTCAAAAGTGAAGATAAGATCATTTCAAGAGGGGGACTATTGAATATGAGAGTATATGATTTTTGTTTGATGATAATAAACATACATATATATATATATACATTCATTTATATGTATTTGTTAATGTACTGTTTTATTTTCACAGATTAAATAAATATTTGCTGAATAAAATAAATAACACAGAATTTAAATTCAAACAGATATTCTATTCAAACAAATATTTATTACAATTTTGAATAGTACAAATTTGAGTTCTCACTATATATACACAATTTGCAATTACAATACAAATTTGATTACATTACAATTTTTCATTTACAAATGTCCTCACTACATATCCTTATCACTCGTATTTGTCTTCAACTCCATTCCAGATTGAATCCAGCATCCGAGCAATCTGCAAAAATACACACTGACGCCATAAAATTGAAAAAGAAAATATTTTTGCAGTGTAAAATAAAATGTGTTTTTGAAAATATTATTTGCCTCAGTTATTTAGATTGTTCGTCATCATTTAATTTTGAATTCATCATACATGAACAGCTTGTGACATACACAGCGTATCACTGTATATGCCACAAGGCCGTGCACACCGATATACACTTGATAAAGTTATAGGGACAGGTGAGCACAAGGTTAAACCCAATTAAAAGCCAGGTTCAACTCAAGTGAAATCATTTCACTTGATACAAGCACAAGGTCAAAACCCGAGCTTTAAAGCTGGATTCAACACAGTGTCGACCAAGACTGCATCAAGAAAACATAACCAAAACACAATACAGAGAAACCCAGACCAATATATCAACATACATATATACATGTATAATCACACATGTATATACATAGTGTGTATATATATATGTGTGTTTGTGTGCAGCGAAACTCGAGGCAATCAGACAATATGCAAACAATACATGCAGTTCAACTAAATTAACATCATCAAGGATGGAACAAAATGCCAGATATCAAGTAGACGAGCAAGGCTGCAAATAGACATCAAGCCGGAGAAGGGAGCAATGGACATGCCAACAAGTCAAGGGATGCACCAGTGAAACAGCAACTATCAAATGATGACTCAGGTCACTGTGCAGACTCGAATAAACAAGTAGACAGAGCTCGAGGCTACAAACCAGCACACATGCACATCAACCAAACAGCAAATGGTCAAGTGCATAACAAAGGAAAAACCACACAACATCTCTACCAAATGTACATCACCACAGTGCAACAACTCAAGTGAAACAAAGATCAAGTGAAACTGCACATAACGTAAATGCACTAAACTATATGAATACACAAAGTAATATCAACATACATAGTGCGAAAGTGATGATCATCACAAAAAGGCAACCAGACTTCGAGTCAAGCAGTGCATAGTGAAATACAAATGTACATGAACACAATGCTTCAGATGAGTTCAAGCATATCAAGCATACAAGTCCAATGCAAACAAGTATCATGTAAATGACCAAAAGCAATATCAGTGCAATAGTGATGGTCGAATTCATACTAGCAGTGACAGTGCCGAAGACACAGAAGTCAAAATCAATAGCCAAGACAAAAATCGAAATCAACATTGTCAAATCAAGTCAAAGCCAAAGTCGACAAGAACGAGATTGAACAGTTCAAAGTCAGAGCCGTAATGACCAAGAAAGCCGAACAAGTCAAAAATTAAAGCCGTGGTGGCCACGATGGAGATCAAGCCATGAGAAACAAGAAATCAAAATATATACAAAGTGACAAAGTCAGAAATTATCATCAATATCTAAGCAACATTGAACGGTCGAGCAAATGTATTGACGAATTCAAATGAATTCAGACGAACGAAAATAAAGGGATTCAAACCCTATATAAACCATAACATCATCGGCTACCAAAATTATTCGAGTTAAAACGACAAAGAATAATCATCAACTCGAATCAAATTGAGTTCAAGCAAGCAAATCAAAAAAAGCAAAAGGCATAAATTACGTACCGAACTCAAGATCGAACTCAATCGAGAAGCAGCCGAGTGCAACTCAAGGAGACGGTCGATCGACGGATCTAGCAACGCATAATAATCATTTCGATCGATCAACGGAAGTGGCGCTTTCGAATTTCACAAAAGCCCTAATTTTATAACGAACGAGAAAGGAACGAAGCAGCCATTATCACAAACAAGGAACGAGCCGACATAGATAAAAAGGAGAAGGGATTTACTCTTATTACATTAGTGATTATTGGGCCAGCCTTATTTTGTTTGGGTTTAATTATATAAGGCTTTAGTTTAAATTAGGGTTTAATTGTTTTTAAATTTGTAATTTCCTTTTAAACAATTGTATTTTCTAGTCCTGTAACTAGGGGACGAACTACGGTGGTGTATTCTAGAGAGTCTTCCTTTTAAACAATTGTAATTTCCTTTTAAATTTGTAATTTCCTTTTAAACAATTTGTAATTATCTTCTTGTTTATGGAGATATCGATCAATTCTCATTGAGTTGAAATATTGGTTGATGTTGTTCATAGCCATTATGATATAAATCGATCCCATACATAGGAGGAGGGATAAGCATCAATCCCCTGTCCATAGGAGGCACTAATCCATACTTAGAGTATTCTAGAGAGTCTATCTCTTGGTCTCGCTTGATCGTTGCTTCATATTATTGTCCGTGCTTGATCTCTGGACTCTATGATCACCTCTCTGGACTGCTTTCCTAATCTATCATCGGGTCTAACTTATCTAATAGTCTGAATATAGCTGGGTCAAAAGATCGAATAACACTTGCCCTTCAAAATCTACCTTGTTTCAAACATGACGTGCTTTGAATTGAAGTAAGTTAGAGTTGCCGGAATGGATTCAATTCAGTTTTCTAAATAGACGTTATCTTTTCATCAATTTGTCTTTCCAAAGAGTTGTATCTCTCGCTGTTTGTTGTGATGCTTGGTCGATATTATTCATTATAAATCTAGAGTATAATCCTCATTCTTGTCTATGCTCGATTCCATTGAGCTTGCTGATCAAGTTAATAGGTCTCGGCTATCTATAGTGACTTTGTTTTTGAAAATTCTAGGTGAGAATTAATCCAATTTCAGTTGATTCGAGAAATCTAATGTTAGGTATGCATACATGCACGTTCATGTACACCCTTTGTTAATGGCTCCCGAACACGTTCGCACATTTATGGGTCTCCGCTAGTTTCACGTAGTTCAAATAAAATTGCATTGATTTTTTTATTGGTAAGGGATAGGTATAAATCCCCTAGGTAAGAGATCGGGTCCGATCCCTTCACCTATATGGAGTTAGCCAATTTCAGACTTTAAGGAAGCGGGCTATATATACTATCACATGTTTAAGTACATAACCCATTCATCTACCCAATCCCTCTTTCACTTTCATTATCTTTGTTGCTGAACCCTTTGCTTCTTCCACCATTAGAATCTTCGAATTCGAGAAATCCAACCAACCGCCACAAATTCAACCATCGTTCTACTCCTTCATCCTCTCTAATATCGACGCCTCCATCTTAGATCACATCTTTGCCCACTTCGATTGAGTTGAACTTGGTTTAATTCAAGCCCCAAATCATATCCACCCTTAAATCTCCAATCCATTTAGGCTTGTTATATACACATTCAAGGTTGGTACTCACATAGATGGTGATTTTGATTGTGAGAAAATGTAACATTCCCGAATTTTGAACAAGCTTAATTTGATAATTAATTTAATTTTTGAAATTAAACTGTAAATTTAATTATGAATTAATTTGAATTTTTTTAGAATAAATAGAATCTGTTTTCCTTTAAAAAAATTATGGTTATTAATTAAGGTTGTGTTTATTAAATTTAAAAATAAATACAAAAGGTTTATTTTAACATTTTAAAATGGATTAAAAATATTATATATGATTTTATTTAAATTAAAACTGGTTTATATTTTATTTTCTTTTAAAGATTTTATTTTTATAAAATTTATAAAGCATTTATTTATTTAGAAATGTTTTATTAATTTAGAAAATTAATATGAAAAGCTTTTAAAATCTCTTAAAGATAAATAAAATGAAAGATTACAAGTGTTAATTTATTAAAACTCATAAAAACACATGTAAGTTTATTATTTATGAGTTGTGAAAAGTGGTGGCATTTAAAACAAGGGTCAAAAATTTATTTTATTTTCTTTAATTTTAAAATAAAATCCAAATTTTCATATATAAAACATATATCTTCTTTTTCACATTCTTTTCTTATCTTCTCAAACATCAAAAACTCAATCTTGTTCAACTATCTTAAAACCAGAAAATGCATGAATTAAATCTAAAAACCAAGCCTGGAAGTGTTAGTCTGCAAACAATCAACCCGGTTTCTTTTCAAATCTGTAAACTTCCTATTCAAATCTGTAAACAAACCTGGAACTATTTTTCAGATTTGAAGCTTCAAACCAAGACAAATACAACCCTGCAAACTAATTTCTCCTCAAGCATTTGTTTTCAAATCTATAAGCAAAGAATCATCAAATACAAACTTGTATTTCTCCTCAGAACAAAAAATTTCCACTCTGTTCAAATTTTTGAAAAAAATTCAAGACCCTGCAACAGTTTTTCTGATGAATACATTGTCTGCAACCTTCTCAAGCAAGCAAATCTGGAAGCAAATAAATGATCAAAGTTTAATCAAGAACAACAATGGCTTAAATTTAGTTTATATCATGTCAGCAAAATTATGGAGCTACAGGATTTAAAAGCAAAAATCATCTCAACTTAAGGCATGAAATCAACCTGAATCAAAGGCAAAACATTGTCTCTGTTTCCTGTCCTCTGTTCAATCTGTTCCAGGTGAGCAAATCACTGTTATAAATTTTCAAAACTTGGTTTACAGGTAATGAATTTGGTTGTATGTTATGAACTGTGATGTGCATGTTGGTTTTGTATATGTATGAGTGTAATACCTGTGTTATTTCTCGGGGCAGACAAGAAAACTTGCCTCTGTTAAACATTTTCAGGTTTTAAAACCTATTTTTAAAAAAACAAAAAAAAACAAAAAATTTAAACCATTTCAACCCAACCACACTATGCTCTGATAGCAGTATGAGAATGTTTAGATGAGTGTAATATTACTTATAAAAAGATAATCGAGTGTATTTAATCAAATAACTTCTGGAAATTGAAAAATTACAGAAATAAGCTAAAAGTGGTTAGGAAATGAATTTTTATATTAAGTTTAGATCATGGGAATCAATTCATATTAGAAAATTGTTATTTTTGAAAATCATTTCATGATTTTTCAATTTATAATTGTTGAATTTTTTTTGTGATGAACGAATTCCAGTCTTTCATTAATCCATGATGATCGACGATGTTATGATCATCAAGACCAAGCTGGAAGAAGTCTTGGATGATGTTGAATAGGGGAAAAATACTTAGCGATTTTCCTAATAATTTTGGTGGCAAGAAAAAGATAAACTAGGGTTTTATTTGTAATTCTGTTGGACGAAGAAGACGCGACAATTGTGTTGACTGGGGTGCTTCGAGTTTGACCGCACTCAAGAAGGAAGGTTTGGGAGTCACTGGAGCAACTTTGGTCGAAGTGGCGGGGTTGTCAGTGGACGAGGTCGCCGACACGAGGATGATATAGGCAGCTTGTTTGGTTTCCAGATTCAACGCTGATGCTCGATTTTATTTTCGATTTTGTTTTGGGTTTTGGGTGTTCGAAATCGAGTATGGGGATCGTAGCGAACTTTCCGGCGATGGCGACGATGGTCAGAGCGTCGGCGAACGCTTGTGTAGGTGCACGAGATGTCATCTATGTCTGGTGTGCTAAACTATTAGAGGAGAAAGAAGACCCGAAGTGGTTTTCGGGACGGGGTTCGGGAAGATGATGATGAGGCTCGGAGTTGTCCTCGTGCACGTTTGTTCGCTGGGTTGTTTGATTTAAGGAAGAAGAAAAGACGGGGACGAAGTAAAAATGGATCGGGTATTTTTTTAAATATTGGCTCGAGAAAAATTGGATCTGACTCGAAGTTAGGTTCGGGTCTTTAATAATTGGGTTCGGGTCGTTTTTTTGTTTTGATCACAGGTTTTAAAGTTTCAAAGAAAAACAGGTTTCAAGTTTTAAAATTTTAAAATACAATCTATACCAGATTTTAAATTATAAAACAAATATTATACCAATATTTAAAACTAAAAATATGAACAAGTTTCAAAGGAAAAAGATTAAGGTTAAATATTTTAAACTGTTTTGAAAATAAATTGATTTTTAAATAATTTATATGATGATAATGAATATTTTCTAAGTATTTTTAATGGAATTTGATAATGTTTGAATTAAGCAAGTATTTGAAATAAGTATGTTAGAAACCTTAATTAAGAAATGATTTTGAATATTATTTTATTTAAAGGTTGACTGATTTATAAATTGAGATTAGTATATTAAGTTTTAATCAAAAGGTATTGAGAAATTAATTAATGTAATTAATTTAAAAGATGATAATTGATTTATGTGTTTATAAAAAAAAGTACTCAATGTAATTAATTTGTGATTAGAGATAATCATTTATTGTAATTGATTAAGGGTAATAAATTAGTTAATGATAACTAATTTAAAGATTAATTAATCGAAAGGATAATTAATTTATGTGATTAACTAATTAAGGTAATTAAATTGAGAGTAATTAATTAAGTAAAGGTTAATAAATTAATGAAGGTGATTAAGGATGATTAATTTAATTAAGAATAATTAGTTAAATAATAATTAATTAAGGGTTAATTAATTATGTAATTAACTCAAAGGTTAATTTAATTAATGTGATTAATTAAGGTTAACTAATTATAATTAAGATAAATTAATTTCTAATCTGGAATTAATTAAGCAATTAATAAAGGTTAATTAATTGTAAATTAAGGGTTAATTAGTGATAAATTAAGGAATGATTAATTTTTAATCAAGTTTTATAATGAATAATTAGAGATTACTAATTAATTGTTAAAGAATAGTCAATTAATTAAATAAAGATTAATTAATTGATAATGAGGTTAATTAAGAAGTGATTAATTAATTAAATGATTGTGATTAATTAATTAATGGTTGGTTAAGCAAGGTAAGTTGATTAATTCTTAAGAAATTAATTAAAATTTGAATTAGAAATATGCTTGCTTATGAATGATTGTATTGCCTTGCATTGATTGTTATCTCTGGACTGTAATATTCTGCGATGTGAAATATACTGTGTATTGATCTGTGTTATCTGTGATATGTTTTCGATGTAAATACCCTTGGCCGTAAAACAGCATTTGAAATTCGATGCGATCGGGAGTCGGATTCCAGTTGGTTATCCGAGACCCACATCGAATCATATTAGTGAATCCTTGTTATTGATAAATTTACTTTATCTATGAATCTATGAATAAAGATATGCGTTATAGCTTATACCGCTTATCTTTAATCTGTGATGTGATGATTGTTGTTGCACTATTGTGTTAAACCCCTGGACCACACCCTACACACACAAATATGGATTTCATGAGGAAATCAGTTGAGTCACAGATATTCGAATTAATGTTTTAAAAATGGTTTCAAAGTTTGAATTTATAATCCGAATGGTTTTGGAAATAAAATAAGGTTGAATTTGAAAAGTATTTGAAAGGGAGTTTTTGAAGATAAAGTTATTTTAAATAACTTGATTTAGTTTGACATTTGAAATTTTTTGATTTGAGTTTGAATTCAATATTTGAAAATGGAATTCAATGAATTGGAAACGAGTTTGAAAACCATTAAACTTTTGATTTAAAGATTGAATGAGTTAGTCCAAACTGAAATGGAAATTGTTTTGAAAGCTATGAACAAACCTTTGTGAAAGATTGATAAGTTTTGTTTTGGAATCGAAGAGGATTCTAAAATGGTGTACTTTTATATATAAAAGATTGAAACAGGAATTGTTTTGAAATGTATGAAAAGAATCTTTGATTTAAAGATCGGATGACTTAATCCAATTTGAAATGAAATCGTTTTGAAAAGCTATGAATGAATCTTTGTTTAAAAGATTGGTGAACCTGGTTTAAATTGAAAGGGGGTCTTTAAAGATAAATCTTTGTTTAAAAGATTAAAGTGTGGAAACCATTAAATCATTGAAAGGTTTTGGAAGTAAATCTTTTTGTTTAAAAAGATTTGTAAATGGTAATTTTTTTAAAACCATTTGAAAGATAAGTTTTGGGTTTTAAAGTTGTGACTTAACTGAAATCCCATTATCCATATGTTTTTAAATATTGCGCTCATTATTCGGTTTAGCCGGGAAAGGACCTTGTATCATATAACCCATTCCGAATAATGATACGACGATATGGATAGCATTTGAAGACCGGTGGTGAAGACCGGATATTTTTCAAAAGCGAAAGGATAACCCGTCGAATGTATCTGCACCGACTGGTCCCTGGTATGGAGATTTGAGCACCCATTGTGATGGGAAGTCCGGACGTGATTAGAAATTATCCAGATGTGCAAGGGCTTCTTTGGAAGTGCCTTCGATTCTGTTCGAACCCCGAACAGACTTGTATGGATGTGTGTCTAACGTTACACTTTGAGATGTAAAACCAGTTTCTATCAAATACATTTCTGTTTGGTGGCAGAGATTTATTCTCTTAGCTTAACACCCTTCTCTGAGACGTACGAGCTGAGAAGTTATGTAGTTGATGGTTACTAGTGATACATTCCCAATTTGGTATTTGGCATACGAAGTGCTGCCGATCATTTGTTGATCAAAGCAAGGCTTTGTGAAAAGCGTAGCTTTGTGGACGAGACTGCATCAGGACCTCACACCCCAGAAATGGTCGAAACAGGAAAGATGCAGCAAGGTTTCAGGGGTCGCGTTCCTAGGGTATGTCCATCTCTTCTGGATAGAGGTGATATCATGGTATGGAGCCCAGATATTTAAACTATGTCGTTACTGCAAATACATAACTTTGTGGTTGTTGGTATCGTGCGCTCGGATAAAGGTTGGTTACGACCGGGGGTGGAATATCTTAGGTGATACTCCCGGGCGGGGGTACACCGGCCTTGTGTTGGCAGAGAACCGAGGGATGGTTCTCGGGGTCTCTCCAGAGGCATACCCATGTGGCAATGGGAAGTTCCTTGGCCTGACCATTTGTTGGAAATCCAATCATCCAATACGCAACTTGTACGGCTTTAGTTGTATAACCTGCCATTCACTTATGGTGGTCACCATTGTTTGGATGGTAGCTATAGTAGGCATAGTACGAAATGTCTATGCTGGCTAATATTAATATTATATTTTCGAAATGTTTTCTACTCTGCACTTATAGTAATAAATCAATGGTTTTCTCGTATCATGCATTTTTTACTATCATAAGGTGAAATCTCCTCCAAGTCTGCGTTTGCATTGTGTGTGTGGCGGGAGGCCTTATGGTAGTTTCATTTTCTAAAAATCATTGCGAATTTCAAATTTAAATTCTTTTGATTATTTTTAAAGACAAAATGTTTTTGTTGCTCACCCTAGTCCCATGACTGACCCGGAGTTTATTGTTCCCTTCCTAAACTCTGGGTGCCTACAATTTTCCATACGGGCAGTCTAGAGTTGGGGTTTTCAGATAGTAGATATAGATATCGATTCGGTAGCTTTCAGCTTTCTCTTTGGTATTCTCTGGGAATCTTGGATGTTGGAGTTTTTGGATTCGCGGACCAGACTTGCTCGTCTTGGTGAAACGTGATGGTGGTTTGAGCTAGTGGCTTGGAGTTTGGCTTTGGGGCATTGGATTGGAGTTGCTGTTTGATATTGGAGTTATCTCATCTATTGATATTATTATTCCGTTATAGCATTATTATTGTATCTCTGATATTGATTCATACTGTATCATTATTGTATCGAATGTTGTATATCAATGATATTCATTTTTTTTCTTCTGCTGTGTTGTTATACTTGATGTGTTATAAGCTCTGGCGAACCAGATTCGACGTTTGGATCTGCAGTATTGGAATGCGAGTGTCGTATTCGGTGTCGATTTTCGAAGGTCAAGTCAGGACCGTTACATTTGGTATCAGAGTTGAAGTTTGAAACTTTAGCTCAGGAGTATAACACATTAAGTAGCTCATTAGAGATAGAGTGAAGTATACCCTAGAATGAGTAATCCCTAAGATATCCATTCGAATGCCTCAGTAAATTCTATTACTATCCACTGATAGTGAGTATGAGTGCAAGAAGAAGACAAAACAGGGGACATGGGAGTACCATTACAAATGGTCAATACCCTGTGACGGTGGAAACAACTTTCTTTATCAACCTCCTTTGATTCGTCTTTTTCAATTCTTTGATGATTCCTGGTAGCTCCCGGAAGAAGATTTGATATATTTGCATGGGACACAAACTCCAGATGGGTCAGAATTGTTTGTTTGGATGAATTGTTTGCGTTGATTGCTATGGTTGATAGGTATATTTTGATTGTATAAACTAAATTTTTTGGATTGCATCTATATATATTTGTCTATTCTTTGAGGTATTCCGACTTGAGCTTGGAATCCATACCCAGTTTGATTTGAAAACTGTCTCTCTGACTTTATGTGTCCATCTTTTGTCATCTCCCTACTTTCAAATTTCGAGGACGAAATTTTCTTAAGTGGGGAATGTGTAACATTCTCGAATTTTGAACAAGCTTAATTTGATAATTAATTTAATTTTTGAAATTAAATTGTAAATTTAATTATGAATTAATTTGAAATTTTTTAGAATAAATAGAATCTGTTTTCCTTAAAAAAAATTACGGTTATTAATTAAGGTTGTGTTTATTAAATTTAAAAATAAATACAAAAGGTTTATTTTAACATTTTAAAATGGATTAAAAATATTATATATGATTTTATTTAAATTATAATTGGTTTATATTTTATTTTCTTTTAAAGATTTTATTTTTATAAAATTTAGAAAGCATTTATTTATTTAGAAATGTATTTATTAATTTAGAAAATTAATATGAAAAGCTTTTAAAATCTCTTAAAGATAAATAAAATGAAAGATTACAAGTGTTAATTTATTAAAACTCATAAAATCAAATGTAAGTTTATTAATTATGAGTTGTGACAAGTGGTGGCATTTAAAACAAGTGTCAAAAATTTATTTTATTTTTTTAATTTTAAACTAAAATCCAAATTTACATGATATAAAACATATATCTTCTTTTTCACATTCTTTTCTTATCTTCTCAAACATCAAAAACTCAATCTTGTTCAACTATCTTAAAACCAGAAAATGCATGAAATAAATCTGAAAACCAAGCCTGGAAGTGTTAGTCTGCAAATAATCAACCGGGTTTCTTTTCAAATCTGTAAACTTCCTCTTCAAATCTGTAAACAAACCTGGAACTATTTTTCAGATTTGAAGCTTCAAACCAAGACAAATACAACCCTGCAAACTAATTCCTCCTCAAGCATTTGTTTTCAAATCTATAAGCAAAGAATCATCAAATACAAACTTGTATTTCTCCTCAGAACAAAAAATTTCCACTCTGTTCAAATTTTTGAAAAAAATTCAAGACCCTGCAACAGTTTTTCTGATGAATACAATGTCATGCAACCTTCTCAAGCGAGCAAATCTGGAAGCAAAGCAATGATCAAAGTTCAATCAAGAACAACAGTGGCTTCAATTTAGTTTTATATCATCTCAGCAAAATTATGGATTTACAGGATCTAAAAGCAGAAATCATCTCAACTTAAGGCATGAAATCAATCTGAATCAAAGGCAAAACATTGTCTCTGTTTCCTGTCCTCTGTTCAATCAGTTCCAGGTGAGCAAATCACTGTTATAAATTTTCAAAACTTGGTTTACAGGTAATGACTTTGGTTGTATGTTATGAACTGTAATGTGCATGTTGGTTTTGTATATGTATGAGTGCAATACCTGTGTTATTTCTGAGGGCAGACAAGAAAACTTGCCTCTGTTAAACATTTTCAGGTTTTAAAACCTGTTTTTAAAAAACAAAAAAACAAAAATTTAAATCATTTCAACCCCACCACACTATGCTCTGAGAGCAGTATGAGAATGTTTAGATGAGTATAATATTACTTATAAAAGGGTAATCGAGTGTATTTAATCAAATAACTTCTGGAAATTGAAAAATTACAGAAATAAGCTAAAAGTGGTTAGGAAAACGAATTTTTATATTAAGTTTAGATCATGGGAATCAATTCATATTAGAAAATTGTGATTTTTGAAAATCATTTCATGATTTTTCAATTTATAATTGTTGAAAAAAAATGTGATGAACGAATTCCAATCTTTCATTGATCCACGATGATCGGCGATGTTATGATCATCAAGACCAAGCTGGAAGAAGTCTTGGATGATGTTGAACACGGGAAAAATACTTAGCGATTTTCCTAATGATTGTGGTGGCAGGAAAAAGATAAACTAGGGTTTTATTTGTAATTCCGTTGGACGAAAAAGACACGGCAATTATGTCGACTGGGGTGCTTCGAGTTTGACCGCACTCAAGGGGGAAGGTTTGGGGGTCGCTGGAGCAACTTTGGTCGAAGTGGCGGGGTTGTCAGTGGACGAGGTCGCCGGCACGAGGATGATATAGGCAGCTTGTTTGGTTTCCAGATTCAACGCTGATGATCGATTTTATTTTCGATTTCGTTTTGGGTTTTGGGTGTTCGAAATCGAGTATGGGGATCGTAGCGAACTTGCTAGCGATGGCGACGATGGTCAGAGCGTCGGCGAACGCTTGTGTAGGTGCATGGGATATCGTCTATGTCTGGTGTGCTAAACTTTTAGAAGAGAAAGAAGACCCGAAGTGGTTTTCGGGACGGGGTTCGGGAAGATGATGATGAGGCTCGGAGTTGTCCTCGTGCATGTTTGTTCGCTGGGTTGTTTGATTTAAGGAAGAAGAAAAGATTGGGACGAAATAAAAATGTATCGGGTATTTTTTTAAATATTGGCTCGAGAAAAATTGGATCTGACTCGAAGTTAAGTTCGGGTCTTTAATAATTGGGCTCGGGTCGTTTTTTTTGTTTTGATTACAGGTTTTAAAGTTTCGAAGAAAAACAGGTTTCAGGTTTTAAAATTTAAAATATGATCTGTACCAGATTTTAAGTTATAAAACAAATATTGTACCAAGATTTAAAACTAAAAATATGAACAAGTTTCAAGGGAAAAAGATTAAGGTTAAATATTTTAAACTGTTTTGAAAATAAATTGATTTTTAAATAATTTATATGATGATAATGAATATTTTCTAAGTATTTTTAATGGAATTTGATAATGTTTGAATTAAGCAAGTTTTGAAATAAGTAGTTTGAAACCTTAATTAAGATATGATTTTGAATATTATTTTATTTAAAAGTTGACTGATTTATAAATTGAGATTAGTATATTAAGTTTTAATCAAAAGGTATTAAGAAATTAATTAATGTAATTAATTTAAAGGATGATAATTGATTTATGTGTTTATATATAAAAAAACTAATCGATGTAATTAATTTGTGATTAGAGATAATCACTTATTGTAATTGATTAAGGGTAATAAATTAGTTAATGATAACTAATTTAATGATTAATTAATCGAAAGGATAATTAATTTATGCGATTAACTAATTAAGGTAATTAAATTGAGAGTAATTAATTAAGTAAAGGTTAATAAATTAATGAAGGTGATTAAGGATGATTAATTTAATTAAAAATAATTAGTTAAATAATAATTAATTAAGGGTTAATTAATTATGTAATTAACTCAAAGGTTAATGTGATTAATTAAGGTTAATTAATTATAATTAAGATAAATTAATTTATAGTCTGGAATTAATTAAGCAATTAATTAAGGTTAATTAATTGTAAATTAAGGGTTAATTATTAATAAATTAAGGAATGATTAATTTTTAATCAAGTTTTACAATGAATAATTAGATATTACTAATTAATTGTTAAAGAATAATTAATTAATTAAATAAAGATTAATTGATTGATAATGAGGTTAATTAGAAAGTGATTAATTAATTAAATGATTGTGGTTAATTAATTAATGGTTGGTTAAGCAAGATAAGTTGATTAATTCTTAAGAAATTAATTAAAATTTGAATTCGAAATATGCTTGCTTATGAATGATTGTATTGCCTTGCATTGATTGTTATCTCTGGACTGTAATATTCTGTGATGTGAAATATGTTGTGTATTGATATGTGATATCTATGATATGTTTTCGATGTAAATACCCTTGGCCGTAAAATGACATTTGAAATTCGATGCGATAGGGAGTCAGATTCCAGTTGGTTATCCGAAACCCACATCGAATCAGATTAGTGAATGCTTGTTATTGATAAATTTACTCTATCTATGAACCTGTGAATAAAGATAAGCGTTATAGCTTATACCGCTTATCTTTAATCTGTGATGTGATGATTGTTGTTGCACAATTGTGTTAAACCCCTGGACCACACCCTACACACACAAATATAGATTTCACAAGGAAATCAATTGAGTCACAGATATTCGAATTTAATGTTTTAAAAATGGTTTCAAAGTTTGAATTTATAATCCGAATAGTTTCGGAAATAAAATAAGGTTGAATTTGAAAAGTATTTGAAAGGGATTTTTTGAAGATAAAGGTTATTTTAAATAACTTGATTTAGTTTGAATTTTGAAATATTTTGATTTGATTTTGAATTCAATATTTGAAAATGGAATTCAATGAATTGGAAACGAGTTTGAAAACCATTTAATTTTGATTTAAAGATTGAATGATTTAGTCCAAACTGAAATGGAGATTGTTTTGAAAGCTATGAACAAACATTTGTGAAAGATTGATAAGTTTTGTTTTGGAATCGAAGAGGATTCTAAAATGGTGTATCTTTATATATAAAAGATTGAAACGGGAATTGTTTTGAAATGTATGAAAAGAATCTTTGATTTAAAGACCGGATGAGTTAATCCAATTTGAAATGAAATCGTTTTGAAAAGCTATGAATGAATCTTTGTTTAAAAGATTGGTGAACCTGGTTTAAATTGAAAGGAGGTCTTTAAAGATAAATCTTTGTTTAAAAGATTAAAGTGTGGAAACCGTTTAAATCATTGAAAGGTTTTGGAAGTAAATCTTTTTGTTTAAAAAGATTTGTAAATGGTAATTTGTCTGAACCATTTGAAAGAAAGTTTTGGATTTTAAAGTTTTGACTTAACTGAAATCCCATTATCCGTATGTTTTTAAATATTGCGCTCATTATTCAGTTTAGCCGGGAGAGGACCTTGTGTCATATAACCCATTCCGAATAATGATACGATGATATGGATAGCATTTGAAGACCGGTGGTGAAGACCGGATATTTTTCGAAAGCGAAAGGATAACTCGTCGAATGTCTCTGCCCCGACTGGTCCCTGGTATAGAGATTTGAGCACCCATTATGATGGGAAGTCTGGACGTGATTAGGGATTATCCGTATGTGCAAGGGATTCTTTGGAAGTGCCTTCGGTTCTATTCTAATCCGGAACAGACTTGTATGGATGTGTGTCTGACGTTACACTTTGAGATGTAAAACAAGTTTCTATCAAATACATTTCTGTTTGGTGGCGGAGATTTATTCTCTTAGGTTAACACCCTTCTCTGAGACGTACGAGCTCAGAGGTTATGTAATTGATGGTTCTTAGTGACACATTTCCAATTTGGTAATATGGCATACGAAGTGCTACTGATCATTTGTCGATCAAAGCAAGGCTTTGTGAAAAGCGTAGCTTTGTGGACGAGACTGCATCAGGACCTCACACCCCAAAAATGGTCGAAACAGGAAAGATGCAACAATGTTTCAGGGGTCACGCCTCTAGGGTATGTCCATCTCTTCTGGATAGAGATGATATCATGGTATGGAACCTAGATATTTAACCTATGTGGTTACTGCAAATACATTACTTTGTGGTTGTTGGTTTCGAGCGCTCGGATAAAGGTTGGTTACGACCGGGGGTGAAATATCTTAGGTGATACTCCTGGGCAAGGGGTACACCGGCCATGTGTTGGCAGAGAACTGAGGGATGGTTCTCGGGGCGTCCCTCCAGAGGCGTACCCATGTGGCAATGGGAAGTTCCTTGGCCTGACCATTTGTTGGAAATCTAATCATCCAATACGCGACTTGTACGGTTTTAGTTGTATAACCTGCCATTCACTTATGGTGGTCACCACTGTTTGGATGGTAGCTATAATAGGCATAGTACGAAATGTCTATGCTGGCTAAGATTAATATTATACTTTCGAAATGTTTTCCACTTTGCAATTATAGTAATAATATCAATGGTTTTCTCGTATCAAGCATTTTTGACTATCATAAGGAGAAATCTCCTCCAAGTCTGCGTTTGCATTGTGTGTGTGGCGGGAGGCCTTATGGTAGTTTCATTTTCTATAAAGCATTGCGAATTTCAAATTTAAATTCTTTTGATTATTTTTAAAGACAAAATGTTCTTGTTGCTCACACCAGTCCCATGACTGACCCGAAGTTTATTGTTCCCTTCCTAAACTCTGGGTGCCCACAATTTTCCACATGGGCAATCTAGAGTTGGGGTTTTCAGATAGTAGATATAGATATCGATTCGGTAGCTTTCAGCTTTCTCTTTGGTATTCTCTGGGAATCTTGGATGTTGGAGTTTTCGGATTCACTGACCAAACTTGCTTGTCTTGGTGAAACGTGATGGTGGTTCGAGCTAGTGGCTTGGAGTTTGGCTTTGGAGCATTGGATTGGAGTTGCTGTTTGATATTGGAGTTATCTCATCTGTTGATATTATTATTCCGCGGTAGCATTATTATTGTATCTCTGATATTGATTCATATTGTATCATTGTTGTATCGAATGTTGTATATCAATGATATTCATTTCTTTTCTTTCGCTATGTTGTTATACTTGATGTGTTATAAGCTCCGGCGAACCAGATTCGACGTTTGGATCTGCGGCATTGGAATGCGAGTGTCGTATTCGGTGCCGATTTTCGAAGGTTGAATCAGGGCCATTACAAAAAACGATGTGGTTAATCATGTTAGTAGATGTGGACTTAGGGTTCAGTAGTATGAAGTGAGTGTACATGTAGTGACTAGTTTGGTATAAAGGAGATGAAGCAGAGGAGTAGCAAGCATTGGGATTGGTCGTTGGATGGTGGTGAAGTGCAGTGACGGAAGGCGCGACGTGGATATGAGGAGAAATGAGATGTAGTTACACACAAGTATGGGATCGATTGTTTGTTGAAATGGAGGGATCAATGTAATTTAGATTAAGGGATTAGTCAGCAAGGAGGGATCAGGAATCGATCAGTAAAGAGGGATTAGTTATGAGCATTTTGAGTTCAAAATGGTATAAGAAAGCGCTGCCTAGGCGAGGGATTGGGTATGATCCCTTTGCCTTGGGGGAATTAGCCATTTTTTGCTATTGAACTTGAACTCGAATGAAAGTGACTAAAGATCATGCAATATGGAATATTAACTAAACTATTTACTTGTGCGGAATATAAATATAAAAGTAAATAATAAAGTAAATGACATCAGATATTTTTATACTGGTTCTAACTTCCCGTTCTACGTCCAATCCAAGAATCCTTTTGGAATTTAACTATCAACCCTCTCTTAACCCGGAGGAATAGGTATTACAATGCCTAAGCAACCGAACAGGACTTCAACTGCCCAAGCAACCGAACATGACTTCAGCTGCCGGAGCAACCAAACAGGACTTCCAATACAAATAGAAAAAATGTTTCTAACTAAGTATGATCTTGAATAGCACCGATGAGTCAATAACGTACACCCTGCCTATAATCTTCTCCTTTGTGGTATATCATGTAATTTTTGAAGGTAAGAAGTTTATTAAATCACTAATGAATTGTGCTTGAATGAACAAGTGATCACAACGAAGTATTAAATGTTTTAGATAGCCAGATAGCTCAGAATATAGGAGTGAGAATTAGAATGAATATTGATAATTAAAATAATGGATTTCATGTCTATATATAGCGGTAGTGATTAAGAACTGCAATTGTTCATGAAAGGTGGTCATGAAAGAATATGGAAGCAAATCTTGAATCAAGAGTTATTTCTATTCACTGAAATGAAGTGTCTTTTCAAAATACAGCCGTTATGAAGATTCAGCCATGTGAACAGCTAACCAGTGAATGGATTAAAATTTAATCCAGTAAGAAAACGGTGTAAAAATGACTCAATTCAACCGGCTGAGTATGATTGGTCACCCGTCTGAATATTCAAAGTAAACTGTGTTAGGAACTGAGTTGATGATGTTTTGATGACAACAACCTTATATAGTTATTATACTTTACTTTATAAAATATATACTAACATTTTCATATATATATATATATATATATATATGTATGTATATGTATATAGGAAGTATATGCAGGTATTATCAAAGACTGATCAGTATAAAGACTCAAGCATCAAGATGAAGATTAGAGATTCAAGATTCAAGACTCTAGAGAATCAAGATTTCAAGATCTCAAGATAAGTGTCTAGTATTTTGTTAAAACTTCATAATAGCACTCTCATCTTTCTTCCAATTTTCTTTTGGGATGGAACCCAATTTCTATCGAAACCAGTGGCTTACAAACCCACGACAAGTAGCTTACAAACCTACAACAAGTGGCTTACAAACCCACGAAAATCAAAATCATTTAAACTACTTTGTACAAGTTCTCGAGTCCTATGGAGGAGGTCTGTAGGAAGTTCTTGCAATTTCAGTTTGAATAGATTTTTCACCGTTAGGGTGATCTTGTGTCCCGTAAATCAAGAGAGTTTACCCCAGACTCGGAGATAGGAGGGTTCCTCAAGGCCTTAGAAATTGAGGGTTGTAATTTGGATATTGGCTTATAAAAATCTGTACAAGGATATTGCCTTGGTGCAGGACTGGATGTAGGAGGATTCCGAACCAGTATAAAATCCGGTGTGTTCTTTCCTTTTACTTGCTTTACTTTACTCTTTGCATTTGTTATATGTTTTGTGATCATTCTGTGTTAGAATTCTGTTTAGATTTGTGTTGAAAGTTTTAATTTAGTCATATAGTTCATATATTCTTTAAAACACTATTCACCCCCTCTAGTGTTATTTCTGCCTTAAGATCCTTAATCCGCATCCCCAACAAACTGTGCACATGCACAAAATTCAATTGGCCGAGTATGCATGGTCAGCCGTTTGAATATTCAAAGTAAACCGTGCACATGCATAAAATTCAATCGACTGAACCATGCTATTCAGCCGGCTATTTTTACTGTTTTGTGGTATTTTAAAGTTTTAAATGAATTTTAGCATATGAATTATGTTATTAAAAACTTTAGCAGATGATCTATGTTTTTAAAAACTTTAAATTGTGTGAGCATGCATATACCACTTCGGAGAGATTTTAACATGAATTCACTACTAGACTCAGACCATAGACTAAATATATTAGTGAAGCTTCTATATGGAATCTACTCTGTGAATTGTTAGATTATTTCTCGAGTAAAACAGTATCTTCTCTGCAAAAATGGTTAATTCATATAATATTTACTTATATAATTGTCACAATTAAAACGTCAAAATTTAAGGTTTTAACATTCTCCTCCATTTTGATGATGACAACTACGTAAGTTTGTAAATATATAAAGGCAATTTACTCCTCTTGACTGAATACTCCCCTTATCAATCATATGCTCCCCCTTTGTCATCGACAAAAAGGGAAAAATAATTGATATGAGAAATATAAGCAATTTACATAGACATATAAGCATATAGATAGGAGAAGAAAATGAACATAAACATCATAAACATTATAGACATGAACATATAAGCATTATTAAAGTATGGCATACCTTAAATCACATAAACGTCAAACACAAATAATCATATAGATATGTCATACATAAACATCATAGAAATAATAGAACTTCAAAATGTCATGTGTTAAATAGCCTAGCAAAATTTTTAAAAATCTTAAAATTTTCCACTACCTTTCTCGTCATCTCCTTTTTCATCTGATGTCATCCAAGAGAATGGTGCCGGATTTTCAAGAACACCGATCGAAGTAGAGCCGAAACAAGTGACCTTTTCCCAAATTTTATTTAAAAAACCATTGATCGAGTTTACCTTTTTGTTAGTTTTAGAGACGTGCTTTTCCACAATAGCTAAATGTCGACCAAGTTTGCTTTGATTCCATGATAACGTCACAAGAGCTTGTTTTGGAGGAACACCAATTTGAAGTTCTTAAATTTTGTCGTTCTCTTCTTCTTGTTGAGAACTTAAGAGAAGAAAGTAGTAATATTCGTGTCTCTTGGTTGCGGGATTCCTGGATTACGATTAGCGACCCATTCTTGAAATCTAATAATTTGTTGGTGTTCGGGACACTTAGGAAGACTCATTAGATTTAGAGCCATGGAGTTAAGCTCTCTGGTAGTCATGAAATCAGAATCGGACAATGGAACGCCAAAATTTTGTAGAATTCGTATAATGTAAGCTCCATAGTGAATCGTCATGTAGATTCTTTTATGATTAATGGTGATAAATTCATCCTATATTTTTTTCCTCCAATTTACTTGTCGGGATGAGTAAATGGCATATAAGGCTTGAAAAACCCTTTTGTAGACCTTTTCGTAACTTCCCGTCCGGGTTTGTAAAGATCGAATAAGTACATGATGGATGATTCTTTCCTTCGGACGTAAGGCACTAGATTTCAAAATAGTCAAATCATCCGATAAGAAGAGATGTGATACTTCATCACGATTATATATATCAACATCAACATCATCATATCCAACCCTTCGGATGGACAACTTAAAATATGGTCTAGTCGTTAAAGAGGTAAATAAATCTTTACTCCAAAAACCAATGTCCATATGCAATCATCTTTGTTTCGTGGATTTGATGGTCGATATTCATATTGGCAAAGAAAAGCTTAATTAAAAGAGGGTAGATTTTAACATTATTGAATCATACACCATGAGAAAATCGAAACTGTGAGCTTAGGCTATTTCTCTGATCCCGTAGTCGTTGAAGTCAGGAACTTTCATGAATGCTCCTTCGAATAGCTTTGAATTTATCTTGCTATTGAATCCATTAACCGCTATTTCATGTGTAACCAAGCTCGAATTTGGCTCTTGAAGGTTCGGTTGTTGATTCTCGTGCTCTCTTTGATCTTGCAGCTATTAGTTTATGAAATTGGATGAAAAATTGAAATTTTTGATAAAGCTAGGGTTTTTTTGGGTTTATTTTGAATGGAGAATGGTTAGGTAAGTTGAGAATGAAATGGTAGATGGGAATATGAAGTACGTTTGATTGATTTTTTACATAGAAATTTGTGCAAGGAAATAAAAGACATAAGTCAGATGGACCAACCGACTTAAAGGAGGGAGGCAGCCGACTGAAGTGGTCAAAAATGCACCCCGCAAGTATATAGTTCAAATTTGGTATAATTCAGCCAGTTGACTGGGGGTACTCAGTCGATTGAATTCTGGAAGTTTTTTATATGGATATGAATTTCCAGTCGGCTGAACTCCTATACTCAGTCGACTGAAACTGTTTTTTTCTAAGGTACGGCTGATTCGTAGTTCATTCAAAAATTGTTTAACCAACAAGTTATATTTATTTATTTATTGAGTTTTATTCTCATGTTAAAATTAATACAATTTTTATTTCAATAAACATGTTACATATCTATATTACAATATTAAATTTATGAACATAAACTTCATAAAAAAATAGATTTTAATTTCTCAAAGTCTTAGATTCGTTTGGGTTTGGTTCAACTTTGGTGATATCACGTAATGGATTTATAGGAGACCAAACGTTATATTGAGCACCTTGTGCCCAAGAATTCGAAGACATATGAGGTCGTTTGGGAGGCAGATTGTGCATACCTTTCTTAGGAGACATTCCATTGAATTTGAGAGCGACTTGTTCAAGGAAATTTAATCGTCTTCCATGGTGTTTTTGTTCATAATACAAATCATGTTATAAACTTAAAGTATCATGTTGATAGTAATGGATTTCGTCGATTTTCTCCTTGGTAAATGGTGAACCAAAGTCTAACTTTTTCTTAGCTAGTTTCCCGTTTGGTGTATATCGGTATGATAATTTGGGGATGGAGTAATCTTCATTGGAATGTACATCGGAGTAGTTTTGTTTGATGAATCCGTTGTAGGAGTGCTGAAAACTATCGATGAGATATCGGAACTTTCTTGACACGACATGTTGGAAGAAGAATGTATATACAATTTTAAAGCTTTTATATGAATTAAAAAATTCCGATCATGTATATATATTTTTTGATTATCGTTTTAAAGTTTTTATTTTATAGTTAACATTCCTTAGAAAACTTCAGCCAAGAGAAAGAATGTAAGGTTAAAAAGTATAAAAGGATTTTACCTGTATAAAACTGTAAGGTCTTAAATCAAGTAACACAATAGAACATTGGAAAGACAAGTGACTTCCTCTAATGATGCAATGTACGAGTGCCAAAATCTCCAATTTTTTTCTATTATATGTTTATTTATTTTACAATTTTTTTGACACTTCAATGTCGAATTATAAATCATGTAACAACATAATTCCTATTTCACATCTTAATTTAAGAAAAATATTTTCATTTAAAGGTTTAGTAAATATATCTGCAACTTGATTTTCTGACAGTAGAAAATCAAGAGAAAATTTTACCCTTTTCTATGTTATCACGAGGAAAATGATGTCGAATGTCAATATGTTTGGTTCTAGAGTGAGTTATAGGATTTTTCGATAAATTTATAACACTTGTATTATCAAAATAAATTGTTGATTTATATAGATTTATACAGAAGTCTTGTAGTGGTTGCTGCATGTATATTACTTGAGCACATGCTAAAGCAGTAAAAATATATTCTGCTTCACACGTCGAAAGCGAAACATAAGTTTGTTCCTTACTAAACCAAGATATTAGAGATTGTCCAATGAAATGACATGTACCACCGGTACTCTTTCGATCCATTCGAAATCTTCCAAAGTCAGCATCACTATATGATACTAACTCAAAAGGATATTCTTTTGAGTAAAAGAGACTGTGATCTTTAGTCTTGCTTAAGTAGCGCAAAATTTGTTTCACTGCTCGCAAATGTGATTCTTTGGGATTTGCTTGAAATTGTGCACACAAGCATACACTCACCATTATATTTGGACCACTAGCAAATAAGTAAAGTAAGGATTCGATCATAATTTAATATAGTTTTTGGTCAACACCTTTTCCATTTTCATCTCAATCAAGATGTACCGTAGTGCTCATACATGTTGGTTTAGCAGAAGTGTTTTCCATACCAAAACATTTTGTAAGATTATTACAATATTTTTATTGGTTAATAAAAATTGCTTTATTTAAATGTTTAATCTATAATCTAAGAAAATATGAAAGGTATCTCATATGAGACATTTCAAATTCTCTTGTTATAATATTCAATAATTCTTGACATAATTTTTTGTTCGTGGGACCAAAAATGATGTCATCTACATTAACTTGTATGATTAAAATATCCTTTTTTGTTTTAAAAATAATATTTGATCTACTTTTCCAATTTTAAAACCCAAATTTATAAGATAATTTTAAGAAGATCATACCAAGCACGAGAAGCTTGTTTTAAACCGCATAAAGCTTTCTTTAATTTATGAACATGGTCTAGAAATTTTTTATGTGCAAATGGAGGCAATTGTTCTACATACATATTTTCTTTTATAACACCGATTAGAAAAGAAATTTTTACATCCAGTTGATATAGTTTAAATTTATGAAACAAGCAAAAGCTAATAAAATACGTATTGCTTCTAATCGAGCTACATGATCAAATGTTTCATCATAGTCTATTACTTCTTCTTGATTGTAACCTTGAGCGACTAATCCAGCTTTATTTTGAATAATATTTCCTTGTTCATCGGCTTTATTTTTGTAAACCCACTTAGTGCCGATGACTATTTGATTACTAGGTTTGGGAACTAAGTTGCAAACTTTATTTCGTTCAAATTGATATAACTCTTCTTGCATAGCATAATCTAGCTATCATCAAATATGGCTTCTTTAGAATTTTTGGTTCAGTGTTCAATAGAAGGCTACATGACCCATGTGATTTAGTTAATTTCAAATTCTTAAATTAGAATTAATTTCTCATATAACATTTTCAATTGGATTATGTCTTAGTAGTCTTTTTGGAGTTCCAATTTCATTTGGTAAATTATTGTTTTCAATTTCAACATTATCCAATATTTTCAATATCATCTTGTGTGGTATTTGATTTAGGAATTATTTATTCATTTTCATTTTCATTATTAATTTTGAAATTTTCATCGAATGGCACATGAAGTATTTCCTCTATTATTTTAGTTCTTTTATTATAAATTCTATACGCCTTGCTTCGTACCGAGTATCCAATGATCCTTCATCGAATATTCGAATTTTGGATTGAATTTACCAAGTTGGTCTTTTGTATTCAATAGAAAACATTTTGAACCAATTTTTTTAAAATATGATATATTAGGCTTTCTTCCATTAAAAAGTTCATATGGGGTTTGTTTTATTAATGGTCTAATGGAGTCTCGATTTAAAATATAACAAGCAGTTGCTACAGCTTCTGTCCAAAAATGTTTAGGTAGAGTGCATCCGTTTAATAAGGTTTTAGCACATTCTTAAATTGTTCTATTTTTCTTTTCTATAACTCCTTTTTTTGCAGAGTTCTAGAAAATGAAAAAATGTGAACAATTCCCTTCTTACTACAATATTTTTCAAAAATATCATTATCGAATTTGCCACTATGATCGCTTCGAATTTTTTTAATTTTATATTCTTAATATTTTGAATTCTCTTAGCAAACATTTTAAAATTTTCAAAAGTATAACTTTTATTTTTCATGAATATTATCTAGGTGTATCTTGAAAAATCATCTACAATTACAAAACCATATCTACTATGATTTATAGATTGAACTTGGGTTGGTCCAAAATGATCTAAATGTAATGACTCAAGTGGTTGTAATGTAGAAATTATTTTGTTTGATTTAAAAGTAGATTTGGTCAATTTTCCTAATTGGCAAGCATCTCAAATACTATTTACTTTAAAAATCATTCTTGGTAAATCTTTTACTAAATTATGTTTAAGATAAATTGCTTATTGCTCTAAAGTTTATACGACAAAATCTTTTATGCCATAACCAACGATCGTTTTCTTTGGCTACTAGACACATATTTGTGTTATGATTAACTTTCATACTTAATATGCATATATTATGTTTTCTAGTTCCTTCAAAGATAAGAATCTTGTTTTGATCAAATATGTTACATTTATTTTTCGAAAAAGATATATTAGAACCTTTATCGCATAGTTGAATTATACAAGCAAATTATGTTTTAAATTCTTAACTAATAAAACATTTATAATAAGAGATAAATTAGATCTACTGTCATTACTTGCATCGCTGTAACACCTCGATATTTTACATAAAATATAATTAAAAATAAATTAAAAGCACATTTAGTACAGTGGTAAAGGTGCATGTTGACTTCCTTAGTGACCAGGGATAAAGTCACGTTGTCGCTCAAAATCTAGAGCGATATTTTTTAGCTGGTTCATATTCAACAATTTTCCTACGTATTTCAACGTTGTTTCTGACATGTGGCGGCTTCCCATTTGCTCCATTGATATAATAGGATGAGATGACTAAATTTTATTGGTTGAGAGATGTGTATGGGCTAGAATGGAAAACCATCAAGTGTATGAAAGAAGTAGATTTAATTTAAAATAATCTAATGGGTTATATTCACTCAAACAATCTATAAATAAATTATCTTGCCTAAACTTAATCTCTTATTCAGCCGTCGCCATAATTCTAAAGTAAAATTCATGTGTATTACTCTTCCTTCTTTTCTCTTCTAAATAAACAAATCTCTACCAAGTCAAATTATCTATTTATATTCAAGCAATTTGGGGAATTTAGAAGAATCAAAGGAAGAAGGATTAAAGCAAAGCTTTTTTCAAATTTATGCAAGCTCAAGTGCCAAGTGAGCAGAAATTAAATGAAATAGAAAAATAAAGTAGTTCAATTTCAGTTCTTTTCTGGCACTTTAATATGAATTATTTTTTGTTCTTAATTGAGAATAGATATAAATTATTGCAACTTCTTCTTCTTTCACTTCTCAAATCTAATTCATGTTTGTTTTAAAAAATGGGACATATAAATTGTTATTCACCTTTTACGGCCTAAATAAGATTGAAATTTATGTAAATTATTTTATCTTCTTCTTCTTCTTCCACTTCTCAATTCTAATTCATCTTTGGGTTGAAATTTGAAACAAACAAATTGTTATTCACGTTTCATGGCGTAAATAAGTTTGCATTTAATTAAACTGAATTAGAACTGTTATTCAATTTCTAATGGTAGAACGGGTTAGTTGAATAAATTCAGAATATGTTACTTGAATAAAATTATGGTTTTGATTGATATAATTACACAATTGTGAATATGGTTTTGGAACAAAGTTTGAAAGTTTATTTGGCATAATTGACTGTTTCTTATATGTCCCAAAAATATAAATGTGGAATTTTCTGTAATTAAATGGTTTGTGGCTATTGGATAGAAACTAAAAGAAGAATGTAAATCAGGATGGAAAAAATGTAAATTAAATGGACCATGAAGGCCAGTGTAAATCTGTAACAAAATGACATAAAAATTACGAACAAACCATACAGACTGAACGTATGTGAAATTGAAATACCATTTATGTTAGAAAAAGAGAAATTTTAAGATAACCAAATCAGATGTAAAAATGGCCTAAAGCAGATTAATGGAAATCAACAATATGTAATCCGTAAGGGTAAAATTAGTTAATCTAGAAGAGATTTGGTAGGCAGACCTTGTAAAGGACTAGATGGGTATCTCATGCGGTTAAGACCAAAATATAGTTTTGGCCGTACGTACTAGGAGCAGACAAGTAGGTTTGCAAGGATGTTAGTTACCTTTCATAGGTTGTTAGTACGTAGGATAGATAGTGTTTGCGCCAAAATTGGGCACAAACCCCAAATACCGTTAAAGCACCAGTGTATGAACACAAACCAATGATATTCAAGCACAAATCTCAGATCTCAACAAGTATCAAACAGTAATTCAGAAATAATGAACAAAGACACAAGTTTTATAGTGGTTCGGCTATCTCCGGCCTACGTCCACTCTAAAGTTTTATCATTTTATTGATTATCCTTGATGATTACAGCAGTAATGACGAAGAATTATGAGTACAATAGTTGTATCAAAGTATAGAAATGGATCCGGCAGAGTATGGACGTCTGATAGCCAAAAGATCCTTTTTCTGTAGGCTTCTGGGTGCTATTTATAGGCGTAGGAGGCTCAGATCTCGCTCAAACTCCAGCGGACTTTTTCTGGCATGTGAGTGGGCCCACGTGACCGGCCTCAGGAAATTTGGGCCCACTTTGGGATCGATTCGAACTCCATTCGAATCGATCATAAAATCATCCAATCAAGATGAAATTTGGTGTGGACATTCTTCAACATGTAAGCAAGCTCCTGTGAAAATTTCATTGCATTTGGATCATCGGTGTAGGAGATATGATCGATTCAAAATTGGGTTTTTCACTGGCTGTCGTCTTCGAATCCATTGCTTCGAATGCATCTTGTTCGACTCCATCCAAAGCGCGCGCGCATCGATGACGTGGCGTGAGCTTCCCGGGTTGATCCACCTTTCTTGCCGTGTTGAATGCTTCTTTTCCTGAAGACGCGCTCGTATCCATGTTCCATGCTTCGTCCATATCCATAACTTCACAATGGTCATGCTCGCATCCATCATCCCGTGCCCCTCTTCGCATCGATTCCAGGAGCCCATCCCGTATCGAATCCATGCGCTGATCGATACGAAAGGAACGTGGGGGGCATCGATACGAAGTGGTCGTGAAGGATGGATACGAACGAGACCTCACCTGATGGATACGAACGAGGTTCTTACCTGATGGATACGAAGGAAACCTATGTTGCAATCGAGTCGAAGTCCTTCATCCTGCTTTGCCTTTGATCGATACGAACACTAACGAGTCGACTCCATACCGATCGATACGAACGGTATCGATACGAAGTCCTCACCTTCCGATCGATACGAAGTGCATTGATTCGAACCATCCCTGTGCCATGCCTTCAATCGATGCGAACCTGATGGAGTCGAACTGACCAAAACCTGATGGGTACGAATCCGATGGATTCAAAGTGATCATCATCTCGACCCCATGATGGGTTCGAACAGCATGCCTTTCCTACCTTGCATCGATCATAACTCCATCATACGAACTTCGATTGACATGAAATTTGAAACATAGCCTTTCCTAATCCTTGTCATCGTCTCCAATCAATTTCGTCCCAATCGGAGTTCAACCAAATTTTGACAACATCGATCGCCGCCTTGCTTTCAATCGATCTCCAATCCCGATATCCATCATTTCTCGCCAACCTGTTGATATTCCAGCTTTGACCAAAAAGCGGGATAACATTTGCCCCCCAAAACATGCCTTGTTGTAAGAAGGCGTGTTTTGAATAGTTCTGATTCCAATATCCAAAGTCCATAGCCATATCGCTAGAGTGTGTCATCCTTGACTGCTCCGAGTCGATGTCCAATTCCAAATCCAATAGCCAAAGCCTTAGCCAATCCCTTATCCATCCGAACTCGACAACCGAGTCCTAATTTATCCTTATCCAATAGCCAATAACCGAATCCAGGACCTCTCCGAGTCGATATCTGAATTCATAACCTCTCCGGGCTCTTGCCAAGTGCAATCTACACTTGATGACCTTAACCTAGTGCCCCTGGACGTTGAGCTAACCTCTCCGGGTTCTTGTCAAACGCAATCCACACCTGACGACCGTGGTCCAGTGTCCCTAGACGTTGTACAAAGCCATGGCTTAAGTCCTAAGCCGAATCCTGGTCTCTCCGGACCCTTGTTGAGCATAGTCCATACTCAACGACCTGAAAATAGCAATTGATAACACAGGGCCTAAGTCCTAGGCCGAATCCAGGTCACTTCGGACCCTTGCCAAGCATAGTCCATACTTGACGACCTGAATGAGTCAATTTACTACGTTCGGGCAAAGTGACTCACCCCTTGCCAGGCATAATCCATACCCGACGACCGTTTATCGAAAACCAGATAAAAATCCAATCAAAATCCAATCCAAAATCCAAATTCAAAATCCAAATCAAAAACCAGAAAACCAGAAATCCAAACCAGCATCCAAAATCGAAAACCAGTCATCTAAAAGAAAGTCCAAACCAGAAAGCAAATAAAAACCAGGAGTTCAAACCAAACTCCAAAACCAAACCAGAAAATCAAGGATCTAATCTAAAATAGAAAAACAGTTTTCACAAGCCATAGCTCCGCAGTTTATCATTATTCAGAGCATGCCCAGGGGCTATCTCCGTCCCCGTACATGTGTAAACAATTTGGTTGCTCGCCAATGGTTTGTTACTTATTTCATATTATCCAGGTCAATGGATAATCAATCGACCGTCATCCTTGGGCCTCACATCATCACGGTGTGAGGTAGTCAGTGGTTACTCTTGCTCTACTGTTGCATTCCGAGTTCCGACATATTGCCGTAATTGTCCATTCCTTACATGCTCCTCGATTATATCCTTTAAGTGCCTGCAGTTGTTGGTGTCATGTCCATCTAAATCATGGAAGAGGCAGTGCCTTCCTGATGTCCTCTCCCGTTCTGATGGTTCTCTCCTAGCCGACCTCCGGTAGGGAAGGCGATTACGAGTATCCAGGTATATCCGCTCCAGCGTCTCGTTCAATCTTGTATATGTGGAAAACTTTGGATCCTTCCATCGCTTCCTAGCATTTCCAGAATCATCGTCCAACCTCCTTTTCCCTTTGTCTTTATCCAAACCTTTGCCGGATGGTCCTCCACCTTCAGTTGCATTAACCTTTTTCACCTTTAAATCCATACTCGCATCTTCTTGCCGAAGGAACCTCTCTGCCTCGTGAAAGAATTCCTCGAGATCCTGTGGGGGATCTCGTATCAGAGATACCTTGAAATTCGAATCCTCTCTGACTCCTGATACTACCGCCATTAAAACCATTGATGGATCAGGCCGATCCACCGAAGCTACCGCCGCACTGAATCGAGTTAGAAAAGCTCTAAGCGATTCATCCATCCTTTGTTTTACCGATGTCAATATCATCACTTTCTTCGGTATCTTGACATGAACCCGAAACTGTCCCAAAAACTTTTCCACCAATTCCCCCCAAGTCCTGATAGATCCTTCTCCCAACTGCCTAAACCACATTGCGGCTAAGTCCGTCAAGTACAAAGGAAAGCATCGTGTCATTACTTCCTGCGATGCCCCCAGCACCTCCATGTGCCTGGTGTACCTCATCAGGTGATCAATTGGGTCTACCTTACCATCATACACATCCACGCTAGGTAGCTTGAACTTAGGTGGATTCTGAGCCATCCTTATTTATCGAGCGAATGGAATTTTGTTCACTCCTTCCAAGTCTCTGTTGGTCAAACCACCTCGCACAGTTTTTATAATGATCTCCACTAATCCAGTATTGTCTGTTAGGGGTTGCCCTCCATGCCTCCGAGGGAACTCCAGCACATACTCTTCGTGTGGCTCACTAGCAGCAATGTTAGCCCTGGCCTGTTGAATTCCTTCCAAAGGTCCTCCTGTGTTGGATCCTGTGGGCCTTCCCCCAAGCCCTTGTTGATTGCCTTCTGGCTCCGCATCCCGTCCTCCATTGGGTTCCACAACCCTAGTTCCTTGTCCTGCATCCACCGTGGCTGTAGCTGTTCCTAAGTTCTACAGCTCTTATTTGCACAAAGAAAGTCTGCATCATTTCCTGTTGGCTCTTCAACAATCTCTCTTGCAAAGAATTTTCCATAGCTTCCATTTCGTCTCGGGTTATGTAGATCGAAGCCTGTCCTTCCCCAGCTCCGGAGGATGCTTGTTGACTTCCTTCCTGTTGGCTTCTCTCAGCCCTTTGCCTTCTACTATTTTGCCTGGTCATTGTCTATAAATCCAAACTCTTCGAACTTTCAGATCTGAACTTCGAATCCGATGTAGCGGGTGCTAGTCCTTCTCAGTGGAAGCACCAAAGTGTTTGCGCCAAAATTAGGCACAAACCCCAAATACCATGAAAGCACCAGTGTATGAACACAAACCAATGATATTCAAGCACAAATCTCAGATCTCAACAAGTATCAAACATTAATTCAGAAATAATGAACAAAGACACAAGTTTTATAGTGGTTCGGCTATCTCCGGCCTACGTCCACTCCAAAGTTTTATCATTTTATTGATTATCCTTGATGATTACAAATGATTACAACAGTAATGATGAAGAATTATGAGTACAATAGTTGTATCAAAGTATAGATTTGGATCCGGCAGAGTATGGACGTCCGACAGCCAAAAGATCCTTTTTTGTAGGCTTCTGGGTGCTATTTATAGGCGTAGGAGGCTCAGATCTCGCTCAAACTCTGGGGGACTTTTTCTGGCACGTGAGTCGGCCCATGCGACCGGCCTCAAGAAATTTGGGCCCACTTTGGGATCGATTCGATCTCCATTCTAATCGATCATAAAATCATCCAATCAAGATGAAATTTGGTGTGGACATTCTTCAACATTTAAGCAAGCTCCTGTGAAAATTTCATTGCATTTGGATCATCGGTGTAGGAGATATGATCGATTCGAAATTGGGTTTTTCACTGGCTATCGTCTTCGAATCCATTGCTTCGAATCCATCTTGTTCGACTCCATCCAAAGCGCGTGTGGATCGATGACGTGGCGCGAGCTTCCTGGGTTGATCCACCTTTCTTGCCGTGTTGAATGCTTCTTTTCCTGAAGACGCACTCGTATCCATGTTCCATGCTTCGTCCATATCCATAACTTCCCAACGGTCATGCTCGCATCCATCAGCCCGTGCTCCTCTTCGCATCGATTCCAAGAGCCCATCCCATATCGAATCCATGCACTGATCGATATGAAAGGAACGTGGGGCATCGATACGAAGTGGTCGTGAAGGATGGATACGAACGAGACCTCACCTGATGGATACGAACGAGGTTCTTACCTGATGGATACGAAGGAAACCTATGTTGCCATCGAGTCGAGGTCCTTCATCCTGCTTTGCCTTTGATCGATACGAACACTATCGAATCGACTCCATACCGATCGATACGAACGGTATCGATACGAAGTCCTCACCTTCCGATCGATACGAAGTGCATCGATTCGAACCATCCCTGTGCCTTGCCTTCGATCGATGCGAACCTGATGGAGTCGGACTGACCAAAACCTGATGGGTACGAATCCGATGGATTCGAAGTGATCATCATCTCGACCCCCTGATGGATTCGAACAGCATGCCTTTCCTACCTTGCATCGATCATAACTCCTTCATACGAACTCCGATTGACCTGAAATTTGAAACATAGCCTTTCCTAATCCTTATCATCATGTCCAATCAATTTCGTCCCGATCGGAGTTCAACCAAATTTTGACGACATCGATCACCGCCTTGCTTTCAATCGATCTCCAATCCCGATATCCATCATTCCTCGCCAACCTGTTGATATTACAGCTTTGACCAAAAAGCAGGATAACAGATAGCATCCGCAATCGTAGACTTCTTCAGGCAGATCGACGCAGATGGAACATGACAAGTGTGCTCCGACGTAGGCTTCTTTAGGTAGATTGTTGGAGGGTTTTGCATAGCTGACCCAGCTGCAGGCGATCTTTCGAAGGACCGACATGTTGGATAGGGGCAAGTCCACATCGGTGATCGAGAGATGGGAGGATATGAGTCCAGTTTGGCAGAGCCTGAGATCAACTTCGGGATCCTGTGAGGTTGTTTGAGTCGGCGTCGGTCAGAGGCATTTGGCATAGTGCATGGGTGAAGAGCATGACTTCCATGCTGTAGCACATGGATAGGTAAGGACAGCAGATCTGATAGGCTGATTGATGTTCAGTATTACTGCATGGTTGATTCCCTTAGAGTGACCACAGACTTTGGCTTTTTAGGAACTGTATCTAAGAAGGATTCACTATATTATACTATTCACCCTCTGTGATATCTAGGGAAGACCTGGAATTAAACTATTTTATTCTTTCTGCTTCATTTTATTTCTCATTCATCAGACTTTATGTCCAACCCATTCCTATTTTTCCTTCTTTCCCCAAATCACATGAGGGTAGGTCTAGATTGCAGTTCTTTGTAGCTTGGAGGGTCATTGGAGCAGTTGTTATTTTTAACTTTTGTTTCATGTACTTCGTTTCTCTTTTCCTTACTTTACTCTATATATGGGGACCTATATTTTGAACTTTGATATGTTTTATGTTTTGGTGGAGACTACTTGGTACTGTTATTTTTAGAAATAAATTTGGGATAATGTTGTTTTTAATGAAGCTGTTTTGGTCTTAATTTATAATTAGTGAAAGTTTTCTTTCACTATAGTATTTTAGTCATTTTATGTTGTTGCCTTAGTCTCTATGCTATGCTATGGATTTTTATTTCACCCGACCACCCGTACTTGTAGTCATGTTCGATTTTCGGGGTACCTTGAGGTGTGGTGTGTCATAGTTGGTATCAAAGCTAAGGTTTTGACAATCCTAAAACTACTTTTAAAGTATAAAGGTTTTCGAATAATTTTTTAAATGATATTCTGAATAATACTTTTAAAATTATATGCATATATTTTGAAAAGAAAGAAATTTTAGAAATGGGTCCCCTATATCTCTTCCTTTCTATCTACTGAACTATTTATGGAGTACCTAATCCCATCTTTTTAATATTCACCGATAAAAATGTCTAAACCGCAAGGTATCCCCGAAGTTTCAGGCCTTAATATGCCTGCTTAGTTCAAATATTATTTACAGGCTACTGCACGAGCAGAGCCACCAGCTAGGGATGCTACTCCGACGGAAGGAGCTCTGGCTCGTCCGCTAGGCATTTTCGATTTTTCCAAGTTATGTAATGACTACACCAGCTTAGGAGGTAAGCCGTTTCTTGGCACCAAGTCATATTCTAAGGCGAGAGCTTGGATTCGTAGGTGTGAGCGGATATATGGACATAAGAGAATGGGGGACTTGGCTCGGAGGCAGTTGGCTTCATGGGAGTTACAGTGAGAGGCTCTTTGTGGGAGATTATGGAGGCTGATGCAGAAAATTTGACTTGGGAGGATTTTTGTGCTAGGTTTGAGAGTAAATTCTTATCACAGACTGTAGAGGGAGTGCAGCTAGAGAAATTTATACAGCTCAAGCAAGGGGATATGACAGTTAAGGAATATGTTAATCAATTCAATGAGCTTGCCAGATTTGGATTTTACTTGATCAATACTCCTTATAAGACGGTACTGAAGTTCACTAAGGATTTGAGTCGGCCACTGCAAAGTTTGGCGATGAGCCACATTCCGATGGGAGCCACTTTTAAGGGATTAGTAGAGATGGCTTTACTTGCTGATATTGAAAAGAAAGGAGATGTGGCGCAGAAGAGTGATGGGAAGAAGCAGTGGAAAGGAAAGAGAAGTGGAAGAGGGTCAGGTGGAAAAAGGATGGTTCCACGGAAGGGATTGAAGTGCAATACTTATGGGAAACCAGGTCATCTTGCTAAGGATTATAGAGGGGCATGAGAGTAACCGAGACCGAGGTGTTATCTTTGCAATCAAGTGGGGCATATGAAAAAGGATTGCCCATCGAAGCCTAAGGACAGTTCACAGAAACCTTCACAGCTTTCTCAGCTTATGCTTTAGAGGCAACTCCTTCCTTTAGTACTCGTCCAGTTATGGACAAGGGAAAGAACATGATCATCAAAGGTGTATTGTCTACCTCTGATTTTCCTGTTCGTACCCTGTTTCTAGAGCTTCACACTCTTTTATATCCAGTACTCTGGTAGAGGATCTTGGTCTTGATGCTTACTTAGTGACCAACCCAGTAGTAGTATCAAATCTCGTAGGAGGATCGGCCTATTTGTCCATGTTATGTCGAGATTTGAAATTGTTTATTTTAGGGCGTGAGTTTGACTATAGTGCCTTTGTATTGGGATTTTTGTGGTTCAGGTTGATTTTTGGTATAGATTGGCTATCTGTTAGTGAGATTAGACACTTGTAGTGGACGTACCTTGAAGGTATCTAATGATCCCAACGGATCAGTTATGTTGAGCTACCTTTATTCTTTTGACTTATCGATCGACATTTTGAGTTCGGTACCCGTTTTAGAGACTTTCTAGATATGTTCGAGGAGGTTGCTGGCCTTCCGCCTTGAAGAGAGATCTAGTTCAAGATTTATCTTGTCGATAATGCAAAACCAGTTGCTTTACCGATAAGAAATATGGCTCCTTAGGAACATTGTGAGTTGAGCAAGCAGATTAGAGAGCTTTTGGAGAAGGGCTTCATTCGTAGGAGCATTTCTGAGTGGGGCACACTTGTCGTCTTTGCCACTAAGGCAGATGGCTCTCTCAGAATTTCGTGGATTATAGGTAGCTTTATAAGATGATGAAGAAGAATCATTGTCCTCTTCTGTGTATAGACGATCTCTTCGACCAGCTAATAGGATCCAAGGTATTTTCGCAGCTCGATTTGGCGATGGGATTTCATCAATTGCGTGTGGCGGAGGACAGCATCAAGAAAATTGCTTTTAGGACTCTAGATGGGTTATTTGAGTGGTTAGTCATACCATTTGGGCTAACCAATGCTCCGGCATATTCGATGGACCCGATGAACCGAGTATTTCATGAACCGTTGAACAAGTTAGTGGTGGTATTCATCGATAACATTTTGGATTATTCGTAAAGTAAGGAGGAGCATACTGCTCGCTTGGAAGAAGTGCTTAGGACCCTGCGAGCATATAAGTTGAAGGTGAAGTTCTCCAAGTGATACTTTTGGACGGATGAGGTTCGCTTTATAGGACACATCATTTTAGAGGATGAACCTGCAGTAGATCCGACGAAAATGGCAGCAATATAGGATTGGCAGTCCACTAAGAATGCCATGACATAAGGATTTCCCTTGACCTCGTGGGCTACTATAGAAAGTTCATTAAGGACTTCGCTAGGATATCAACCCCACTTACATGCCTTACTAAGAAGAACTCAACTTTTGTTTAGGTTGTTAAGTGTGAGGATGCCTTTGGTCGATTGAAGGAAGCTTTGACTACCGTCCCCATATTGGTATTACCAGATGGAACCAATCCTTTCTCGGTATATACAGATGCTTGTTATATAGGGCTAGGGGCGATACTGATGCAAGAGGGTAGGGTAGTGTGCTACGAGAGTAGACAGTTGAAAATGCATGAGAAGAGCTACCCAACGCATGACCTTGAGTTGGCAGCTATAGTTTTTGCTCTCAAATCTTGGAGGCACTATCTCTTAGGAGAAAGATTGAGCTTTTCATGGATCATTAGTCTTTGAAGTATCCATTCTCTTAGAAAGACTTGAATTTGAGACAACAAATATGGATGGAGTTTTAACCTTTTATGACTTTGAGATTTCCTATAACCCTAGCAAGGGTAATGTAGTGGCAGGTGCATTGAGTGGACACAAAGTGGTTTTAAGTCCTCTATTTATGGAATGGAAGCATTTGGAGTACATTGCTACCTTTGATTTCAAACCTCCATTGGATTTAGCCCTGGGATTGTTAGCAGCCCTCGACGTCCATCCTACTTTGATGGAGCAGATTGGAGCAGGGCAAGGTGAGGATAAAGAGTTAAAGGACATTTTAGATAAGCTTGGTAGAGGAGAGTCACCACCAAATCTTAGGCGCTATGCCATGGACACTAGGGGATGGCTTAGAAGGGATGGTATACTTTGTGTTCCCCGTAGTGAGGATTTAGTAGATGCGGTGTTGGCCAAGTCACATCATTCTAGGATGATAGTGCACCCCGTTAGTGATAAGATGTACCGAGATATGAAGAAGGTATTCTATTGGCCTGGAATGAAGAAGAGGGCGGCGGAGTATGTATCGAAGTGCATCACTTGCCAAAGGGTAAAGGCGGAACAGAAGAAGCCCGGAGGACTGTTGCAGCCATTGGATATTCCATTATGGAATGGGAGAGCGTCTCTATGGACTTGGTGGATGGATTACCAAGGTCATGGAGAAGGAACAGGAGCATTTGGGTCATTGTGGATAGACCGACGAAGAGCGCTCATTTTATACCCATTAATTGTAATAGGACAGAAGCTTCTTTGGCAACTCTTTTTGTAAGAGAGATAATTAGGCTTCATGGAGTTTCCGCAAACATTATGAGCGACGTAGATCCATTATTCACCGGTAAGTTTAGGAGGAGTATTCAGCAAGCCTTGGGAATGGAATTGAATCCGAGCATGGCATATCACCCTCAGACAGGTGGACAAACTGAGAGGGTAAATAGGGTTTTGGAATATTTTCTCAGATTGTGCATCATCGACTTCAGAGGCTCTTGGAAAGACCACCTTCCATTGGTGGAGTTCGTGTATAATAATAGTTATTAAGCAGGCATTGGGATGACACTATTCAAGGCCCTTTATGGCAGACCATGTGGATCACCAGCCTATTAGTGGGATACCACTGATAGGATCTTGCTTGGACCAGAACTGATGAGGGAAACTTCCAAGAAGGTGGATTTGATTCGCAAGAGGTTGAAGATTGCACAAGATAGACAGAAGTAATATGCCGGCAGAATATGTTCAGATTTAGAGTTTGAGGTTGGAGATATGGTTTTTGTCAAGGTTCTCCTATGAGAAATGTTATGAGATTTGACTTAGTGGGTAAGTTGGCAATGAGATTTGTAGGACCCTTCCCTATTACCGCATGGATTGGAAAAGTGGCATACAGAGTTGGTCTTCCAGATCAGTTGGCAGGAGTTCATGATGTTTTTCATGTTTCGCATCTGAGGAAGTGTCTACATGATTCCACCATAGTAGTAGAACCCGATCAGCTAAGGGAAGTGGTGGTAGAGCGTAAATTACTTGTGCGTCGTACACCCACTCGTATATTAGAACACGACGTCAAGAGATTACACAACAACGAAGTTCATCTAGTGAAGGTTCAGTGGGGAGATGACCCCAAGGAGTGCACATGGGAATCTGAGGAGAGAATTCGAACTTCTTATCTTTTCTATTTGAAGGCATACTTCAAATATCCTATCTTTTATCTTTGATCTTTCCTTAGCTAGGGCCCTTTCGATAATCTTTAGGTGAAACCTAGGATGGTAGCTTGGTTGTAAACATGTCGTTAGGGCATGTTATGTTTGATGGATGAAAATGATTGCAAGTGGATGCTAATGTTTGCAAATAGATGCATTGCATGCACTAGATAGATATTTATTAGGATAATTCGACCAACTAGGTACATACACCTGCATATGCGTGCCCGTTATCTATTGCATTTGCACATGGTTGTATGTGTATGTGTGTGTGTGTGTGTATATATATATATATATATCTGTGTGTGTGTGTAAATGGATGTTGCATATGGATGGTGCATTTAGGTGAATGATTGAAACATACATATATAATTATCAATTATATTAGGACAATTGTATACATTTGATTGCTTGGCATAAGCATACTTGCATTACAGGAGGTCATCTGAATCAGTAGACCGATTACCTTTTCACATTAGGTAAGTTCATATGCATTTCACTTTGCATAAATCATAAATTGCATTAGCTAAAAATAAAGACAATGTTAGAATGGATGACGATTGAGTAGATGGATGTAGTTCCTGGATGTTGGTTGTTAATTACGTTCTTCCGTCTTTGGAGATTTCAGGGACGAAATCCTTTAAAGGAAGGAGAATGTAACACCCTGATATTTTATGGGAAATATAATTAAAAAGAAATTAAAAGCGCATTTGGTACAGTGGTAAAGACGCATGTTGACAACTTTAGTGACCAAGGATCAAGTCCCATTACCTTTCAATGTTGTTTCTAACATGTGGGAGCTTCCCATTCGCTCCAGTGATGTAATAGGATGAGATGGCTAGACTTTATTGGTTGAGTGATGTGTATGGGCTAGAATGGATAACTATTAAGTGCATGAAAGAACCAGATTTAATCTAAAATAATCTAATGGATTATGTTCACTCAAACAATCTACAAATAAATCATCTAACCTAAACCTAATCTATTATTCAACCGTTGCCATAATTCTACAGTAAAATTCGTATGTATTATTCTTCCTTCTTTTCTCTGCTAAATAAACAAATACCTACCAAATTAAGTTATCTATACATATTCAACCAATTTGGGGAATTTAGAAGAATCAAAGGGAGAAAGATTAAAGCAAAGCACTTTTCAAATTTATGCAAGCTAAAGTGCCAGGTGAGTGGGAATTGATATGAAATAGAAAAATAAAGTATTTCAATTTCAGCTCTCTTCTAGCAAGTTAATATGAATTAATTTCTGTTATTAATTGAGAATAGAAGTAAATTATTGCAACTTCTTCTTCTTCTTCCACTGCTCAAATCTATTTCATGTCTGGTTTAGAATATGGGACATATAAATTGTTATTCATATTTTATGGCATAAATAAGATTGAAATTTATATAAATTATTGTATCTTCGTTTTCTTCTTCCACTTCTCAATTCTAATTTATGTTTGGGTTGAAATTTGGAACAAACAAATTGTTATTCACGTCTGTTAGCATAAATAAGATTGGTTTAATTAAATTGAATTAGAACTGCTATTCAATTTCTAATGATAGAACGGATTAGTTGAATAATTTCAGAATATGTTACTTGAATAAAATTATGGTTTTGATTGATATAATTACATACTTTTGAATATAGTTTTGGAACAAAATTTGAAAGTTTAATTGGCATAATTGTTTGTTTCATATGTGTCCTAGAAAATATAAAAATGGAATTTAATGTAATTAAATGGTTTGTGGCTATTGGATAAAAATTTCGTACAGAATAAATCTCTAAAAGACGAACATAAATCAGGGTGGAAAAAAATGTAAATTAAATGGACCCTAAAGGCCAGTGTAAATTTGTAACAAATGACATAAAAATTACAAACAAATAATACGAACTGAATGCACATGAAATTGAAATTACATTTATGTAGGAAAAAGGGAAATTTTGAGATGACTAAATCAGATGTAAAAATGCCCTAAAGAAGATTAAGGGAAACAAACAGCATGTAAACCATAAGGGTAAAATTAGTTAATCTAGAAGCGATTTTGTAGGCAGATCTTGTAAGGTCTGGATACGTATTTCATGCAGTTAAGACAAAATATTGTTTTGGCTGAACGTACTAGGAGCAGGCAAGTAGGTTCGCAAGGATGTTTGTTACCTTTCATAGGTTGCTAATACATAGGATAGATAACATATGCAATAGTAGGCTCCTTTAGGAAGATCGACGCCGATGGAATATGAAACGTGTGCTCCGACGTAGGCTTCTTTAGGCAGATCGTTAGAAGATTTTGCGCAGCCGACCCAGCTGCGGGCGCTCTTTCGGAGAACCAACACTTTAGATAGGGCTAGTCCACATTGGTGACCGAGGAGGTAGGAGGATAGTAGTCCAGTTTGGCGGAGCCTGAGCGCAACTTCGGGGTCCTGCGAGGTTGTTTGAGTTGGCGTCGGTCAGACGTAAGAGGCGTTTAGTCAGAGTGCATGGGTGAAGAGCATGAGTTTCACGCTGTAGCACATGAATAGGTAAGGACATCTGATCCGATAGGCTGATTGGCATTTAGTATTACTGCATGGTTAACTCCCCTAGAGTGACCACAGACTTTGGCTTCTTAGGAATTATATTTAAGAAGGATTCACTAACTATGTTATTCACACTTTGCAATATCCAGGGAAGACCTGGAATTAAACTATTTTATTCTTTTTGCTTCATTTTATTTCTCATTCACCAGACTTTATATCTGACTCATTCCTATTTTTCCCAAAATCACATGAGGGCAGGTCTAGGTTGCAGTTCTTTGTAGCATGGAGGGTCATTGGAGCAGTTGTTATTTTCAACTTTTGTTTCATGTACTTCGTTTCTCTTTTCCTTACTTTACTCTATATATCGGGACTTATATTGTGAACTTTGTTACGTTTTATGTTTTGGTGGAGACTACTTGGTACTTTTGGTTTTAGAAATAAATTTGGGATAATGCTGTTTTTAATGAAGCTGTTTTTCTCTTAATTTATAATTAGTGAAAGTTTTCTTCCACTATAATATTTTAATCATTTTATGCTATTGCCTTAGTCTCTATGCTATGTTATCGATTTTTATTTCACCCGACGACCCGTGCTTCTAGTCATGTCTGATTTTCGAGATGCTTAGATGTGCGCGGTGTCATAGTTGGTATCGGAGCTAAGGTTTCGGCAATCTAAAAATATTTTAGAAGTATAAATGATTTCGAATAATTTTTTAAAGGATATTTTGAATAATACTTTTAAAAGTATATGTATATATTTTCAAAAAAAGAAATCTTAGAAATGGGTCCCCCATATCTCTTCCTCCCTATCTGCTGAACTATTTGTGGAGTACCTAATCCCATCTTATTAATATCCATAGGTAGAAATGTCTGAACCGCAAGATATCCCCGAAGTTCCAGGCCTTAATATCCCCAAGTGGGTTTAGAAATCCCTTTGTAAGTAAAATTTTCATTTTTATGAACCGAATTTGTAAAATACTTAATATACTCATTTCTAGTCGAATTATTATTAGTTTTTGGCACTAAATATTTATAGTATATGTGTTGCAAATGTCCTTTTGAGTGAAACCTTTAGTTTTGGTTATACAAAAATTTTATATATACTGAAATTTTTACTTAGTAATTTTTTTTCTTAAAACTTGATTTTAAGGAATTTTTATATCCTAAACCTTTCCAGATTGAAAGAAGTTTGAGAGTTATTAACAATTTTAGAAAGATTTTATCTATCATTAGAGTTAGAAATATTTTTAGTAATATTTTCTAACTCGGTTTTGAGACTTGTATTGTTTAATTCAACAATTTTAACATTAGATTTTAAATCATGATTTTATGCAACTAATATTATATATTTTCCTTGTGGACTTCAATTTCATTTGATAGCATCGTGATTGTAGAAGATACACTGGATAAAGATTCTTGTGTTTTGACAAGTTCTTCTTCTAAGATTTTCTTTTCTTCTCTAAGCATATAAACTTCTATTTCACTTCTGTTTAGTTTTTCTAAAGCATCTTTATATTTTCTTTTAACATCTTTTAGTTTATCCAATAGCTCTGAGTTCATATTAATTAAATGATCAAAGGTTAGATCACTAACATCATCAGATGAAGCCATAAAGCAAATATTGGCTTGTCCGAAATCACCGTCAATGTCACTGTCTGATAATAAAGATGATTCTAAATCATCCCTTGTAACAGAGAATGCTTGCTTCTTCTTATACTTGTCCTTCTTATTCTTGTATATATTTTTCTTTTGATTAGGACAGTCCTTTTTTATGTGACCCTTTTTCCGACATTTTGGTTTATTGGTGTTGTCTCTCCAGTTGTTTTCGAATTTCTTGTTCTTTCTAAATTTTAATTTTTTTTGAAATTCTTTGCTATAAATGCCATGTCATCTTCATCTGAAATTGAATCTTCTTGTTCAGCTTGGAATAATACATTCTTTCTATCTTGGGCTTGATCTCGTTTTGCTTGCAAATTTACTTCATATGAGATGAGATTTCCTATTAACTCCTTTGGTTTTATGGTTGAAATGTCATTAGCTTCTTCAATTGCTAAGACTTTTGTTCTCATTCATCCGTTAAGGAGTTGAGGATTTTTGAAACAATATCAAAATTTGTGTATTTTTCTCCTAGCGCCAATAGTGAGTGATATATATCTTGAAATCTAGAATACATTTCATTTATAGTCTCATCCTATTTCATTCTAAAATTCTAAAACTGGATCTTAAGCATAGAAATCTTGTTTTGTTTAACTTGGTTAGTACCTTCACAAGTAATTTTAAGAGTACACCAAATTTCATATTCCAAATTACACACACTAACACTATTAAACTCATTTTTGTCTAATGAACAAAACAACATATTCCTGGCTTTAGCATTAGCAGTAGCATCTAATTTTTGTGTGTTAGAACATTGTGCATATGGTGTAGCAGGTATAGTGTGTTCATTCTGAGTGATATTCCAAGTTTCATGTCCATTTGCTTGCATATAAATTTTCATGCGAGTTTACTAATAATTTTAATTCAAAGCGTTAGTGGTGGTAGTGCAGTAGATTGACCTTCAATAAAACTTGTGCTAGTGTTATTTTTCATATTAACCGAATATCAAATAACTATGTTATGGTTATATGATGACCTTGCTCTGATACCAAGTAAAAGTGACTAAAGATCGTGCAATATGGAATATTAACTAAACTATTTACTTGTGCATATTATAAATATAAAATTAAAATAATAAGGTAAATGACACCAGAGATTCTTGTACTGGTTCGAACTTCCAATTCTACGTCCAGTCCCAGACTCCTTTTGTTATTTAACTATCAACCCTCTCTTAACCAGGAGGAACATGTATTATACCGCCCGAACAGCCAAACAGGACTTCAACTGCCAAAGCAACAGAATAGGACTTCAATTGCCCTAAGCAATAGAATAGGAATTCAACCGCCTGAGCAACCAAACAGGACTTCCAATACAAATAGAAAAAATTATTTCTGACTGAATATGCTCTTGAATAGCACTAATAAGTCAATAACATACACTGTTCCTATAATCTTTCCTTCATGGTATATTGGGTAATTTGTGAAGATAGGAAGTTTATTAAATCACTAATGAAGTTTGCTTGAATGACAAGTGATTAGAATGATTTATTGAATGTTTTAGATAGCCAGCTCACAATATAAGAATGAGAATTAGAATGAATATCGGTAATTAAAACAATGGATTTCATGGATATATATAGTGATTAAGAGTTGTAATTTTTTGTGAAAGGGAGCCATGAAAGAATATGGAAGCAACTCATGAATCAAGAGTTGTTTCTATTCTCTAAAATGAAGCGTCTTTTCAAAATATAAACGGTATGAAGATTCAGCCTTCTAAGTAGCATGATTCAACCAGCTGAATGGATTAAAATTTGATCCAGCAAGAAAATAGTACAAAAATGACTCAATTCAGTCGGCTGGGTAGCATGATCAGCCATCTGAATATTCAAAGTAAACTGTGCACATGCATAGAATTCAGTCGGCTCAACCATGTTATTTAGCCGGTTGTTTTTAGTGTTTTGTGGCACTTCAAAGTTTTGAAAGAATTTTAGCATATGAATTATGTTCTTAAAGACTTCAGAAGATGAACTATTTTTTGAAAAACTATAAATTATGTGAGCGTGCATATACCACTTCGGAGAGATGTTAACATGAATTCACTACTAGGCTTAGACCATAGACTAAATATATTACTGAAGCTTCTATCTAGAATCCGATATGTAATCTATTAGATTATTTCTCGAGTAAAATATTATCTTCTCCTACAAATATAGTTAGTTCATATAATATTTACTTATATAGTTGTCACAATGAAAACATCAAAATTCAAGGTTCTAATATCGAATACGCTTGCATACTTGGACTTTGGGATAAACGAATATGACTTCGGACATGAATATGAACATGTGAAAATCAGAATGAAACTTGAACATGATTCGAGTACTTGGACTTGAATACACATGCATATGACTTAAAACTATAATGTGAACTTGGATTGTAACATATACCTCGAATAGATTTGGATGCTCATATGCACTCGAATGCAAATACCAAACTTTGACATGACGATAACTGATCCCACAACTTAGATAAAATCCACAACTATCTACGTGAAAACCAGTCGGGAAGGTCAATAATGACAGTCACTCCGGTCGAATTCTAGAGTCTTATCACAACTATTATTTTGATTTTGAATTATTTATCATTGTCGTGCATAACACCATAACGCACCACACTAGTTTACACTTTACACTGTGGAAAAGGTTTCTTTCTCTAACAATGACTATCTACTAAGTTTGATAGCTATGGGTTCCGGATGCTCAGAGTGTTTAGCTACTATGGATAATGAACATACTGCTTCGCATGGAGATTCTGATGTTGAGTCAAGCTTCGCAACAGTATATGCTCGGCACACTCTGAGTAATCGATTAGAACAACCTAACAGATCTCAATAAGTGCCTAAAATTCCTATGAATCCAGCAGAAGATGAGCTAGCTCCTGACACTTTAGAAGATGCTATATTTCTGGCGGACCTAGAGGATAACATGGCTTCGAGAATAGACAAGGCTTCTCTTTGCAGAATTTTCATCAAACACGGGATATCATGTGAAGAGGTACGAGTCTCGACTCGCAATGTGGAGCTCACTCACCTCTGGAAGGATATACCGCTTGTACCAGATATATGTACTAGGCACGCCGCGTTCCACCTTTCAACCCATTCATCTGAAAGATGTTACATCATTTGAGATTGGCTCCAGCCCAGTTACATCCAAATAGCTATGCATTTATTTACTATACACACATGATATTTCTTGAATTCTTACATCGTGAACCAAATCCGGAGGGTATTAGATTCATCTTCAACTTCAAGCGATGAAAGGAAAGCCTCTCGTATACATTTCTTGAGTCAATCAGTAATTATCCATCATGACTGGTGCTTGGAATAAGCTAAGTTCTATCAAGAATGAGTGGTTTTATGTGAGTTGCTCGCCTGTCTTCGAGGGACGATGGCTAGAAGGACGTGAGTGCATTTTACTCAATCTTAAATGCTTTTATTTAGGTTGTACTTTGAAACGAGCAGTTCTTTGAACCTTGCAGGTAGCTATCCATGTCCCATCGGTGATAGTTATTTGCAGGCAGTCACTAAGTTCAAGAATATACCTCCATAAGATAAAGATGTTAGATCCTTTATTATCGATGAGCGCCTCTTTGCCTTTAATCTTCTTGAAGAGGGCCACAATATCAGGTTAACAGGCAATGTCGATGATGAAGTAGGAGAAAGAAGAGGCACTGTTCGACTGGGAGGTGGCAAGGTTAATCCTATCATGCCCCTAGTCAAGGAGGCTCAAGAGGTTGCTGAAAAAGAAGAAATAAGGGGCGATGCTAATGAGCCCGGTTGTGATGATGTGGGTTCAAGCCAAGAACCTACAGTCGGATCCTCCCAAGACACACGGCTTCCAACTTGGGAGAAGAGAAGAAGAAAGAAGCTCATTTACAAGCTTCACAAAGGGCAAGTTGCCAAGCATCCGAAGCCAACCACCACCATTGCAGATCGATCTACTTCTCTACCTCTATAAATTTATTTGATGGACTGTCAGACATCCCGCTACCAGGTGATGTTGGGAGTTATGATTTTGCTAACATGAGCCTTGGGGGTCTGACTTACATATGCGAATAGGTGCTGACATTCCTCCAACGAGCATGGGAGAATTACTCAGGCTAGCAAAGCTCCGGTGCCAGTCTGTCGAGGGGGACACTAGGACACTCATGATCATGGGCACTGCACCGCATGATACCCATCCATCTTTAATTTCAATGATTCTCATACATCTTTGTTTTTTCCATAGGTTCCATGGGGCACTCTCTCAACTATGATCGCTTGAAGAAATCATCATATTCTCAGCCATCTTATTTAGGGTCCAATCGAGGTCCGGACTCCTGTTGATAACACCGCCAAGGGAGAGAAGGTCATGATGGAAGGGAAGATTGGGACAAAATCCATCGCTCTAAGGATTTTTCATCCAAACATAAGTCAAAATATCGGTCTTCTTAACATAAGGGCATTGATCCACATCCTATCATCTGTAATAGTAATAAGTCACAACCTTGCATAGCAACATCGACTACACCACCCAAGAAACATTCAGCTTCTTCTAGCACCCAGCAATCTTTTGAATGTTACACTGGCATAGGAAGTCTTGTTACACCTTCTCATAAGCATGGAAAAAGGTCCCTCTTAGCTGCTTCTACCCTCGATGCCACCGCTATAGAAAAATTGGCCGAGTTTAGATCTACATTTCCTAAGTTATGTTTCAATGAGTTCAAATTGTTTTCGGCTTTGCATCTGATTCCTCTAGAGGCCAAGGATGTTGAATATGCAAATATATGATTTTTTGCTCATAATAAACACACACACACACACGCACGCACACACATATATATCCATTTAAATGTATTTGTTAATGTACTATTTTATATTTCACATTATTAAATAAGTATTTGCTGAATAAAATAAATAACACGGAATTTAAATTCAAACATATATTTTATTCAAACAAACATTTATTACAATTTTGAATAGTACAAATTTGAGCTCTCACTATGTGCACAATTTTCAACCAAAACAATTTTGATTGCATCACAATTTTCTATTTACAATGTTCACCTCACTACATTTCACTCGTTCACTCATATTTATCTTCAACTCCATTCTAGATTGAATCCAACATCTGAGTTATTTGCAAAGTATACACTCATGCAGTAAAATATAAAAATAAATATTTGTGTAGTGTAAAATAAAATGTGTATTTTGAAATTATTATTTGCCTTAGTTATGTCATCATTTATTTTGAATTTATCATACATGAACAACTTGTGACATGCATAATGTATCACTTTACATGCCACAATGCCGTGCACACCAATGTACAGTTGATATAATTACAGGGACAGGTGAGCACAAGGTCAAACCCAACCAAAAGCTAGGTTCAACTCAAGTGCAATAAAAATAAATTCATGACATGAGCTCAAGATCAAAACCGAGCTATAAGCTAGATTCAAATCAGGTGCAATACAAAACTGTCAAGTACAAATGACTCGAGGCACAAGAAATAACAAAGCAGAAACCAGACTTCAATGATTATATACAGATGACAGCATTTAAGTTCATCACAAAATCAACAATTAATCAATACACAAAGTGGAGAACAGTACCTAAAGAAGGCCATAGAAGCGTGGACTCAAGTGAAACCAAGGCCACAAAATTCAACCAGATTAATGCGTAAGGCCAAATGAAGACAACCATTGCAACTTCAAACAAAACCATACATGCACATATATATTGACAAAGCAGCAACCAGATCTACAGTCTCAAGTTCACAACAACATCGATGGAAATGGGTCAGGAAAAAAGTGAACATGTTCAACCAAGTGGCTCAATAACTCAATGCAAACCAAACCCAGATTCAAATATCAGTGGACATGAAACAAACAACAAAACCAAGTGTAAATTCAAATGAAGATATCGTGCAGAATCTACTTTCAATATGTACAGAGCTCAAAGACGGTTTCAAAAGAACAAGACCACACATGAAAATGTACATACCAATACAAGAAAATCCAGACAACAGATAAATGAAGCATAAACCAAACTAGCATACAAGCATAATGGATGTGCAAACCATACATATTTACAGAGCTGAAGTGACAAAATACCAGTACATATGCATATGCACAAGTGTGCACAAACTATTTGTACCAAAACCTGACATCAAATGGGCACAAGTGGAGACAATCAACCAGACACTGCAGCTACCAATTGAACACAGTCTCGACCAAAACATCAACTCAATTCATAACCAAAGGCAAGTTCAGACACTACATGAACTGGTCAAAGATTAGACTCTAGAGAATGATGGAACAGACAGACTCAAATGCACATGAAAATAGTGACAACCAGGGTTGCAACAAGACTCACAAAATATACATGTGAAATGATCAAGTGACATTATGTGATAGCAGTACAATATCAAAGCATAGGCGTGGTCACACATTTTCAATCAGAAAAAATAAGTCGAACAAGTCAAAATGCCAGAGAGTAATTGAACGAAGTCGAAGTCAAATTTTCACAAAATCAAAGTGGCCGAAGTCATCAGAGAAAAGAATGGAACAAAAATCAGAATCAAAGCCGTGTTAATTAAGTAAACAAAAAGTTATTCGAAATTGAACAAGTCAGAGAAATATCAAGCATTCAAGCATAATCAAATGGCCGAGCAAAATTATCAAATGAATTCGAACAATATATTCGAACAAAATTATAGGATTTTGAACCCTATTTAACCCAAATCATCATCGACATGTAAAGCATCGAGTTTAAGCAAATTAAGCAGAAAAGAAAAAAGGAAAATTACATACCAATTCAAAATCGAACTCGATCGTGAAACAGCCATGTGCAAATCAAAAAGACAGTCGATCGGCAAAGCTAGAAACACAAAAACATCCACTTGATCGATCAATGAATTCGGCTTCTTCAAATTCGCAAAGCCCTAATCTTTCACAAAGGAACGAACGAGTGATTTTTCACAAAGAAAAATACATGGCCAAAATAAATAAAAAGACAAAAAGGTGGGCAATCTATCATCATAGTGTTTTTGTTTTCTTTGGGCAGGCTATATTATTCTTTGGGATTCAAATTTGAAAATGAGGGTTTATTGTTTTAAATTTTTTTACTTTGTATCTTATTTTTTAATTTTTTTAATTTTCTATTTGTGTAACTGGGGACAAACTACGGTGGTGTAGTTCGAGAATTGCAACTCAGTGGCTAAGTTGTGATAGGGTTTTGAGCATAGAGTTAGGTTAGTTGATAGTGGGCGTCGCGAGTTTACGTGTGTAAGTGTAAGTGTCTGACTACTTAATTTCTAGTAGAAACCTTAGAGGCAGCACGTAGGTTGGGTTTTGCCGAAGCTGGGTAAATCTGTGTTCTATTTCTGATTTTAATATTCTGCGATTATCTGTGCTGCTAGTATTCTGCTATTATCAATGCAGCAATTATTTTATATACTTCGGCATTAAATTTTTATAATTAATAGTATCACCCTATTCACCCCCCTCTAGGGTGATATCGATCCTACAAGTAGTATCAGAGCTAGGAATAAAAGCCAATTTTTGTTTTAAAAATTTGATTTTTCAAAGACCGATCTTTGTTTTAAAATTTTAATTTTTTAAACGACTTTTTTTAATAATGCCTTTGCTGAGGGACGATCAAGTATTATTGCTCCTATTTTTAATGGAACAGATTTTTTAAATTGGACATTAAAAATGGAATTTTATTTAAAATCTATAAATTTTAAATATTGGGATATTATTGAAAATGGATGTGATACAATAGACGGAAAAAATACTTCGATTAATGTTCTTGCTATGCATATACTATATTCGCATATTAATCAAGATAATTTTAACTTTATCTCTCGTTTTGAAAATGCATAGGAAATCTAGAATACCTCTGATGTAATATATGGAACAAAAGTCAACAACCGAGAGAAATCCCCCATAAACGACTCAGTCAAAGAAACATGCTTGACGGGATTGGCACAATGCAGCAGTGATGAAGATTCAATAGCCGATGATTTAGTGATTTTCCATTCAATGATTTAGTTCTTTTGTGCTGAAAATTAATTGAAAATAATAAAGCTCTTGAGGTGAAAAATAATAAGTTGAAAAGGGAACAAACTAAACTTCATTAGAAAAATAATGATCTGGAAAATGTGCTTAAAAACAAAAGTTCTAATTGCAAAAGGTGTTTGGACCATGAAAAAGAATTTGCCCGTTTACATGAAAACTTTCAAAAGTTGGAAAACGAAATTTTAATTTAGGAGAAAAACAAACTGAGTTGATTTGTAAAAAGTATATTTTTGAAAAGAAATTAAATGAGATCAATGAAAATTTCAAAACCCTTGAAAAAGAAAACGTGATTTTAAGCAAATCTAAATTTATTCGATTAAATCATGAGTTTGAAAAGGAGACTGAAAAAATGAAGGATTTGGAAAAATTGAATTTAAAAAATTCCAACTCTTTGAAACTGAGATGCTTGAAATTGAAACTATAATTAGAGAGCTTAAAAATGAAAATATGGACTTGAAAATGAATAATTTTGAAAAGAGAGATTGTACCATTAGTCGTTGTTTGAAGCTAATAAATGAAAATAAACTTTTGAAATCCAAAGTTAATAAACTTGAGTTGATTACTCGAAATTATTTCCCTAGAGAAAAATCATTTAATATGTTCTTAGAAAATCAACTCTTCGTGAATAAAAAGAAAGGACTTGGATTTGATAAAGCGTCAAAATATGAATAAACAACTAATAACACTGTCAAGGGGAAATATGTGATACCCAAATGTGTAAAGTGTGAAAATATTGGACATAGCAAGAATAATTATCAAAATACATACAAACACAAAACCGTTAAGAAAATATGGATTTCAAAAGGTATGAATATAAATGTTTTGAAATTTAAACAGATTTGGATTGCCAAGGGTACAATTGTAAATGATAATTGTTTGTTATATAGACAAATTTGGGTACCAAGGATTTCAATAGATAATAATAGTGGTTCTACATCCTTAGTTAGACCACTTGCTTTCCCAAAAATTTAGACACACAAGTGGGCCAAGGAACAACTTTGATGGAGATAGATTACGTACGAGTTGTTCTAAGTGACTGATAAACTAAATTTTAAGTGTCCCTTAGCCTATAAAGTTTATATGGAGATCGTCGCATTTTGGATATCACGACATCAAAGGAAAGTGAGGTATGCTTGTGGGAAATGTGAAATACAGATCTTAAGGCTAGGAATAGCACTAAAGGGGGGATGAATAGTGTTTTAAGGAATTACTAAGTCTTTTTGAGTTTTTGTTAATTTGAACACAAATGTATGAAATATTCAGACACAGATATGATCACGGAAACAAACACAGATGCAGAAATAAAGTAAAAGCAATAAAGGAAAGAACACATCGGATTTTATACTGGTTCGGAGTTACCCTACATCCAGTCCCGCACACAAGTACGGATTTCCTTTCAAAATCAATTGTACAACTACACCCTCGATTTCAAGGCCACGAGGTATACCTCTCCAGATTCACAATCCTCTAGGTAGAGATACTTGATTTCACGGGCAACAAGTTCACCCAATTGATTTCCAAGGCTACAATCACACCTTTTCCCACTTGACTGATTTCCAAGGCTACAATCACACCTTTTCTCGCTTGATTGATTTCCAAGGCTACAATCACACCTTTCTCGCTTAATTGATTACAAAGAAGTTTATAACTCTGAATAGCACTGAGATCTTGTTAAGATAGTGATAGAGAATCAAACCAGAAATGATCTAGTTAAATTCAATGTTGATTTTGGCAGAGTAATGGTAAGAACGTGTATAAAGAAATGTGAAAGAAGAAGAGTAATGAAAACTAGAAAAATATGATTATAAATTCATTCAAAACCACCCCTATTTATAGTAGAACAACATTCATGTCCATTTGTGAAAGGATATGACGAATAGATGCTTCCTTTGAAATTCAAATTTTTGAAATAAACTGCTACCATGTCGACATGGGGTACTTGAGGATGTCGACAGGCCAAAGGAATTTTTGGTGATTTATTTTTCTTTGAACATAACTTCTATCTTATACTAAACTATTTTAAACTTTATAAATATACTTAACTATAGTTAAAATACATAAGTAAATATAGAGAATAATATTTTGGTATATATATGTATAAAATTTTACTATAATTTCATATTTAAATCTAAGTATAAATAATAAATATATTATAATTAAAAGATAGTTTAAAAACCAAAGATAATTTGATTTTGAAAATAAAGATTATTTTTGAGGCTAAAAATATTTAAAACCAGGATAGATGTTTTTGATTCTTTTGAAAAAGGAAAGTTTTAAAATCATTTTGAAAAGAAGATAATTTTTGTAAATCATTTTTAATAAAAGTTAGTGGATACAAAACAATGTTCCACTAGATTTTTCGTAGGTTCCATCCTACTTAGGGTTCCACCCCTTTAACGGGCTCGAAGTGGATTCCATTCCATGAATAAATTGGAGTTTAAGATGCCGGTGCTTTTCTAGGAGTTTTTAAAAAATTCCTAATTAAATTACCTATTATTGAAATCTTGAGCTCTTGATAATCTTGATACTCATTAGTCTTCAATCTTGATATCTTTAATCTCTATAATGTACAGTCTTCATTCTTGGTACCTGCATGGTTAAATCATGTATACACATATATATCTAAACTATAATGTTAGTATTTATATTTTATAATCTTATTCTAAGGTTGTTGTCATCAAAACCATCATCTCAATGACTAACAATCTCCCCCTTTTTGATGATGACAACATTTGTTTATAAAATATTACTTCTATCCTAATTACTCCCCCTAAAACTAATAACTCCCCTTTAATCTAAGCCTAACTACCCTATTTTATACTTTCCTCTTTTATACTTTCCCCTTAATCTATGTAACTACCCTATTTTATACTTTCCCCTTTTATACTTTCCCCTTAATCTATGTCTATACTATTTTATACTTCTCCCCCTTTGTCATCAACATAAACTAACTCGAAACTATATAACTCCCCCTTAATCTAATACTCTATGACATTTGATTATAATGATAGTGTTATCATAGATAATCAACACTTAATTCTAAAACCAAAATTTTGTCCTAAACTACTAACTTTCCTAACTAAGAATCTTTATAAGATAATATTTATAATAGTGATAAAATATAAGAACACAATCATTTATTAATTATATTATTATATGTACATTTGCGTACAGAACGTAAATAAAAACATACAACAATAAGAAAGAACGAAAAGAAACTAATGCGTGTCTTTGAAAATGGGAGATCTATGAACCGAACAATTTAGGTAGTAGAAACAGAAATTTCCACGTTATTCAATTAGATTTCCATCCTTATCAAAGCACACTTTGCCAATGCAAATGACTTTGTCATCATCTTTAGCGTGCTCTTCTTCCATAAATTCTTCTTCTTCTTCTTCGCTGTCCTCTTGCACTTGATGTCCTGAAGACTCTTCATCAATCAAGATCGGATTAGCATAATTGTCCATTAGAAATTTTCGCAAATTTCTAAGGATTTTGCCTTGCCGTTCTTATTATTTGGCCATTCTAAGTTGCACCACTTGAATTTCAATCATTAGTTGCAGTGCATCCTTTGAAGAATCCTTCATTTTCATCACTCGTGCGAGCGTAGTTCGTTGAAATGGTCCAAAAGAAGGAGAAGGCAACGAAAAGGTTGAATTTTTGTTTGATTTGGAAGAGTAGGCCATAGTTTTATTGATTTCAGAAGCTAGAATAGAAAGGAAACAAAAAGAATGAAACAAATTTCGAAAATAAGAAGATTATATAACCACTTATTTGAATTTGGTGGGAAAACTTTCAAAAATAAAAAATCGTTATATGTCGACATGGGTAAAGGGGGGATGTCGACATGGTGCTTGAAATTTTTACTATTTGATTTATTTTGATTTAATTTTTAATTATACTTTGTTATTTATATTTTATATTTCAGTTATTGAACAAATATATAATTCTCTTCTTAATTTAGTAAATATAGATTTATTTAATGGTTTTGTTAAAATATTAGCAATTTGACTCTCAAAATTGATATAATCAAGAGTAGTTACTTCCTTACTTAGATTATCTATGAGAAAATGATGTCTGATATCAATATGTTTAGTTCGAGCATAGTTTTTTTTAGATAAATTTATTGCACTAGTATTGTTACAATAAATTGGTGATTTTGAGATATTTAAACCAAAATATTTTAAAGTTTGTTGCATATATATTACTTGAGAACATGCTAAAGCAGTAGAAATATACTATGCTTCAGTTGTTGATAAAGAAACTGTGTTTTGTTTTTTACTAAACCAGGAAATCAGAGAATGCCCCAAAAAGTGACAAGTTCCACTTGTACTTTTTTGGTTTGATTTACAACCAACAATCAGCATCACAGTAAGATATTAAGTCAAAAGAATCATTTTTAGGATAAAATAAGCCATAATAAAAGGTGTGTTTAACATATCTTATGATATGTTTTACGGCTTTTAAGTGGGTCACTTCAAGTTGGGATTGATAGCTTGCACAGAGACAAACACTGTGCATGATTTCAGTTCTACTAGCAGTAATATAGAGTAATGATCCAATCATTCCTCTATATAATTTTTGATCTATATCTTTTGAGAGATCTTTTTTACTTAGGTACTCATTGGTTGCCATGGGAGTAGGTTTTCCACTTGCAGTAGTCAAACCAAATTTACTAACTAGGTCTTTAGCATATTTTTCTTGACTAATAAAGATACTGTTATCTAATTGTTTTATTTGAAATCCTAGAAAGAAGTTTAATTCACCCATATGACCCATCTCAAACTCTTTTGACATTATTTAAGAAAATTCTTTATTCATTTCAAAATTAGTTGATCCAAAAATGATATCATCTAAATAAACTTGTACTAGTTGAATATCGTTTTTATTTCCTTTAATAAAAAGAATATTATCTACTTTACCAATTTCAAAATTTGATTGTAATAAGTAAGATCTTAGTCTATCATACCAGGCTCTAGGTGCTTGTTTTAGACCATATAGAGCTTTCTTAAGTTTGTAAACATGATTTGGCAATTTTTCATTTTCAAAAAGTGGTGGTTGTTCAACATATACTTCCTCTTTTACAAATCCATTTAAAAAAGCACATTTAACATCCATTTGATATAATTTGAAATTATTATGATTTGCGAAAGCAAATAGAATCCTAATGGCTTCTAATCTTGCTACGAGAGAAGGATTCATCAAAATCTAATCCTTCTTCTTGACAATAACCTTAAGTGACTAACCGGGCTTTATTTCTAACAACCTCTCCTTGTTCATTTATTTTATTTTTGTAAATCCATTTATTTCCAATTATAGTTTTATTTTCAGGTCTAGGAACAAGTTCACAAACATCATTTCTAGTGAATTGATTTAGTTTTTCTTGCATAGCCAAAATCCACGAATCATCAGTTGATGCTTCTTTTGGATTTTTGGGTTCAATAGTTGATATAAAGGATACATTGCTCATTTTACTTAATTGATTTCTAGTTTTAACAAAAGATTGCATATCTCCAAGTACATTTTCTATAGGATGGTCTTTTAAAAGTTTAATCTTTTTATTAGGATGATTAATTTTATTATTAGTTTCAGTTGACTCTTGATTTTGAGTGATTAAATCCTCTTCATCATTTGTATCTTCAAAATTTTTGTGATTTTCATCGCCATAATAAAATTTTTGTATGCTTTACTTTTATTAGAATATCCAATAAAGTTACCTTTATCAAATTTAGTATCTAATTTATCTAATATATCTTTTGTATCTAAAATAAAACATTTACTTCCAAAAATTCTAAAATAAGATACCTTTGGTTTCTTTCTGTGAAGAAGTTCATAAGATGTCTTATTAGTTAAATGTCTAATTAAAATTCTATTTAAAATATAACAGGCGGTAGCAACTGCTTCTGCCTAAAAATACTTTGGTAATTTACTATCTGAAACCATAGTCCTCGCACACTCTTGAATCGTCCTATTTTTACATTCTACTACCCCCATTTTGTTGTGGAGTTCTTGGAAATGAAAATTTGTGAGTTATTCCCTTTTTATTGCAGAATTCCTCAAACTTTTCGTTTTCAGATTCACAACCGTGATCACTACGGATGGTTATAATTTTTAGAGAAAGTTGATTTTGAATCCTTTTTGTAAAATTCTTAAAACATTCAAAAGTATTACTTTTATGCTTCAAAATATTGTCCAAGTAAATCCAGAATAATCATCTACAATTACAGAAACATATTTACTATGATTTATTGAAAGAATTTGAGATGGACCAAATAAATAAAGATGAAGTAATTCAAGAGGTTTTGAAGTTGAAATCATATCTTTTAATTTAAAGGAACTTTTTCTAAGTTTTCCTAACTGACATGCATCACATAGACTATTTACTTTAAAATTCATTTTAGGGAGACCTCTTACTAGATCATGTTTTGACAGTCTAGATAAGAGTTTGAAATTCAAATGCCCAAATCTCTTATGCCAAATCCAAGGGTCACTTGTATTTGCCAAAAGACATAGGTTATCATTTGAAACTTTCATACTAACAATATAAATATTCTTTTTCCTAATTCCCTCAAATATTATGGTTGAATTATTATCCACAATGTGACATTTATCTTTTTCAAATTTAATTTTATATCCTTTATCGCAAAGTTGACTAATACTCAGCAGATTATGTTTCAGATTCTTAACTAGCAAAACATTATTAATAATAGAAGTTTGAGAGTTACCGAATTTGCCAATGCCAATCACATATCCTTTAGAGTTGTCTCCGGAATTAATCAGTCCTCCGTCTTTGTATATTATATCATTCAGTATATTTTGATTACCAGTCATGTGTCCACTATCAAGTATCCATTTATACCTTTTGATCTGCATAATCTATCAGTTGTGGATTGATTCCTCAACCCCCATAAAGCATGTTTCCTGTGCATCAAACAATCTTAGTAGACAACTTGAATTTGAATACTGATTATATGCAGACTCATGAGATAATGAGGATCTGAATATTTCTAAACTAGTATTAACAAATTTTTTAAACAAAGCCATTTTAAAAACTTTTTCAAAAATCAGAATATGAAACTTTGAGTAATTGGTTTGATACCAAATGTGAGAAATGTGGAATACGGATCTTAAGGTTAGGATTAACACTAGAGGGGGGTGAATAGTGTTTTAAGGAATTACTAAATCTTTTTGAGTTTTTGTTAGTTTGAACACAAATGTATGAAATATTAAGACACATATATGATCACAAAAACAAACACAGATGCAAAAATAAAGTAAAAGCAATAATGGAAAGAGCACACTGGATTTTATACTAGCTCGGAGTTACCCTACATCCAGTCCCGCACACAAGTACAGATTTTCTTTCAAAAGAAATTGTACAATTACATCCTCGATTTCAAGGCCACAAGGTACACCTCTCCAGATTCACAATCCTCTGGGTAGAGATACATGATTTCACAGGCAACAAGTTCACCTAATTGATTTCCAAGGCTACAATCGCACTTTTTCTCGCTTGATTGATTTCCAAGGCTAAAATCACACATTTTCTTGCTTGATTGATTTCCAAGGCTACAATCACATCTTTTCTCGCTTAATTGATTATAAAGAAGTCTATAACTTTGAATAACACTGAGATCTTGTTGAGATAGTGATAGAGAATCAAACCAGAAATGATCTAGTTAGATTCAATGTTGATTTCGACAGAGTAATGGTAAGAATGTGTATAAAGAAATGTGGAAGAAGAAGAGGAATGAAAATCAGAAAAATATGATTATAAATTCGTTCAAAACCATCCCTATTTATAGTAGAACAACATCCATGTCCATTCGTGAAAGGATAAGACGAATAGACACTTCCTTTGAAATTCAAAATTTTGAAATAAACTGCTACCATGTCGACATGGGGTACTTGAGGATGTCGGCGTGCCAAAGGAATTTTTGGCGATTTATTTTTCTTTGAAAATAACTTCTATCTTATATTGAAATCATTTTTGCTATAATTTAATTATTTATATTGGTTTTCATCTTGATGTCATTTTCACAAAAACCCCGTGCAAAAAATTGATTTTCACTTATTTTAATTTTTTCAAAAAGATAATCTTGAGTCTAAAGAGAAATTCAGATGCAAATTACACTGGTAATCTAGTAGATAGAAAAATTACTATTGGAACATGAATTATGTTGAGACATTCAGTAATTGTATCGTTTTCAAAGAAAATATCTACATATTTTTCATTTCAAATGATTTTCAATTAGCAGAAATTTTTCTTATAAAATCCCTTCCAGAAAATAGTGTTTGGCCTTGTTTCAGATTAGTCGTTATAGAAAATTTTATTTTATAATTATTTTTGGATTTGATCTTAAATGACTACATTAACTAATCTGACACCCCCCGTTGATTATCAAAAAGATAAATAGTGATTGATAAAGTGATGAGTGTTGATATTAATCATGTGTTATAACTTGAGATAGTATATTTAGTAAATTTCTTTAGAAATTTAAACAAGATTTATAATAACTTTTGATGGGTAAAAATTCAACGACCATCTCTATTTCTATCATAATTCAAACGACCGTCACTCATCAAAATCCAATATACTATGTCAATATGTGGTATTTTAAACGGGAAATTATTTGTTTTCATTTTATTTTATTTTTAGAAATAAAAACATCCAAAGTATTCACTCTCATTTAAAAGTCCTCACAGTTATGCATGAGTAAATTACTTAGAATTTTTTATTATGTGCTTTCATGCTCATTTAAAAGTCCTCATGGTTATGCATGTATGGAACACATATCCAAATTGGTTATTAAATAGACAAGTTGATTCTATTCCTATTTAAAAGTCCTCAGGTTATGCGTGGTTAGAAGATGCTTGAAATTCATTTTTCATAAAAATTAGGAACACTACTAATCTCATTTAAAAGTCTAAAGATTATGCATGGTTAGTAGATATTCAAATTCCTAATATAAATATATCACAAATTAACACAACTATACGGTCTTAAATGATGACATCACCTCTATCACTCTAAAGTGGAATATGCACCTAATAGAGTCTTTATGATTTTTGTTTGATTTTTTTATTGAAATTTAATTTTTATACTCGATTGGGTATTAATTTTATATTAGTTTCTATCACTTTATCTCTTTTTTTTAACACTATTACTCTTTTGCTGATAACAAAAGTGGGAGAGAAAAGTTAAGATTTTGGCAAATAATTGTCAAACATTTTATTTTATATTTTCTATTTGCATCTAGGTTTATTTGCATATTTTTATTTATTTTCATGCATATATTAAGGGGTAGTTTTGTTATAGAGGGGGAGCATTCGAATAGGGGTAGCAAATTGAACGATCAAATACATTTAATATATTAAACATCTGAAATATATGTTTGTTATCATCAAAAGGGGGAGATTGTTGAATATGCAATTATATGATTTGTGTTTGATGATAATATATATATATATATATATTCATTTAAATGTATTTCTTAATGTACTATTTTATTTTTCATATAATTAAATAAATATTTGCTGAATAAAATAAATAACACAGAATTTAAATTCAAACAGATATTTTATTCAAAAAATATTCATTACAATTTTGAATAGTACAAATTTGAGCTCTCACCATATACACAATTTTCAACCAAAACAAGTTTGATTACATCACAATTTTCATTTACAATGTTCACCTCACCACGTTTCACTCATTCACTCGTATTTATCTTCAACTTCATTCCAGATTGAACCCAGCATCTAAGTTATCTGCAAAATACACACTGGCGAAGTAGAATAAAAAAAGAAATATTATGCAGTGTAAAATAAAATATGTATTTTGAAAATATTATTTTCCTCAGTTATTTGGATTGTTCATCATCATTTATTTTGAATTCATCATACACAAACAACTTGTGACATGCATAGTATATCATTGTACATGCCACAAGGCTATTCACACCAATGTACACTTGATAAAATTACAGGGACAGGTGAGCACAAGGTCAAACCCAACCAAAAGCTAGGTTCAATTCAAGTGCAATAAAAATAAATTCATGACATGAGCACAAGGTCAAAACTGAACAATGACTGGATTCAAATCAGGTGCAATACAAAACTGTCAAGTACAAGTGACTCGACGCATAAAAAACAATAAGCAGAAACCAGACTTCAATGATGATATACAAATGACAACCTTTAAGTTCATCACAAAATCAACAATGAATCAATACACAAAGAGGTGACAACACCAAAAGAAGGCTACACAAGCTCAGACTCAAGTGAAACCAAGGCCACAAAATTCAACCAGATTAATGAGCAAGGCCAAATGAAGACAACCAATCAACTTCAAACAAAACCAGACAAGCACATATATATCGACAAAGCAGAAACTGGAGCTATAGTTTCAAATTCACAACAACATAGATGGAAATGGGTCAAACAAAAAGAGCACATGTTCAACCAAGTGGCTCAACAACTCAATGCAAACAAAACCCAGACTCAAATATCAGTGGACATGAACCAAACAACAAAACCAAGTGCAAATTCACATGAAGACACTATGCAGAATCTACTTTCAACATGTACAAAGCTCAAAGACAGTTTCAAAAGAGCAAGACCACACATGAAAATGTACATACCAATACAAGAAAATACAAAAAATAGATAAATGAAGCATAAACCAAACTAGCATACAAGTATAATATGGATGTGCAGGCCATACATATTTATAGAGCTGAAGTGACAAGAGACCAGTACATATGCATATGCACAAGTGTACACAAACTACATGTATCAAAAGCTGACATCAAATGGAAACAAGTGGAGACAATCAAGCAGACACTGCAGCTACCAATTAGACACGGTCTCGACCAAAACATCAACTCAATTCACAACCAAAGGCAAGTCCAGACACTACATGAACTGGCTCGAAGACCAGACTTTGCAGAATGATGGAACAAACAGACTCAAGTGCACATGAAAACAGTGACAAAAAGGGCTGTAACAAGACTAACAAAGTATACATGTGAAATTATCAAGTGAAAGTATGTGACAGCGGTACAATATCAAAGAAAAGACGTGGTTACACATTTTCAATCAGAGGAAATAATTCAAACAAGTGAAAATGCCAAAGAGTACATGAACAAATTCAAAGTCAAATTTTCACAAAATCAAAGTGTCCGAAGTCATCAGAGAAAAGAACGGAACAAAAGTCGAAATCAAAGCCCCAATTTAACCCTATTTAACCCAAATTATCATCGGCTTGTAAAGCATTGAGTTCAAGCAAATTAACCAGACAAGTAAAAAGAAAAATTACATAATAATTCAAAATCGAACTTGATTGAGAAGCAGCCATTGAAAATCAAAGAGACAGTCGATCGATAAAGCTAGAAACGCGAAAAGATCCGCTCGATCGATCAACGAAGTTGGCTCCTTCAAATTCGCAAAGCCTTAATCTTTCACAAAGGAATGAATGAGAAATTTCACAAGGAAGAATACAAGGCCAAAATAAATAAAAAGGGAAAAAGGGGGATGGACAATCTATTATCATAGTGTTTTTGTTTTCTTTTGGTAGGCTATATAATTCTTTGGGCTTCAAATTTTAAAATTAGGGTTTATTGTTTTAAATTGTTTTTATTTTGTATCTTATTTTTAGATGTTTGTAATTTTCTAGTCGTGTGACTAGGGGACGAACTACGATGGTGTAGTTCAAGAATTCGCAACTCGGTGGCTGGGTTGTGGTAGGATTTGGAGCATAGAGTTAGGTTAGTCGATAGTAGGTGTCGCAAGTTTGTATGCGTAAGCGTCTGACTACATAATTTCTAGTAGAAACCTTGGAGGCAGCACGTAGGCATAGTTTTGTCGAAGCTGGGTAATGTTCTATTTTTGCTTTTAATATTCTACGATTATCTGTGCTGCTATTATTTTGCTATTATCAGTGCTGCAACTATTTTATATACTTTTGCATTAGATTTTAATAAATAATAGTACCACCCTATTCACCCCACCTCTAGGGTGAAATCGATCCTACAAAGGACACAGTGTTGTCTTATCTTAATGATGTTTATGTCCAACATGACACAATTCAACATGTGGCTGAGAGGACTTTCGAGATGTCGATGGAAAGGAAGCATGAGATCAATCACTTAACTCTCGAATGGATTCATGATAAAGACGTCATCAAAACCTTGGATGAAGAGTCAAGGGGCTGAATACAACGCTGGTCGATTCTTAGAAAAGATCCAATGAATATTATAAAGCATTAGAACATATGATGAAAGTGCACCAAGCTGAACTGGATACCTTTGTTCCCCGTAGTGGCTCTTTAGCCCTTGAAAAAGATGTTTTGCATAAGGGGAAGGACGCGCTGAAAAAAGATAATGATACCTTAGCCCTCTGTATTCGACAGGTCAAGGAGGAGCTTGATAAGGAAAAACAAAGTAAAATTTAGGCTCAACTAGAGTCCCAACAATATTGTGAGGAAGCCGTTGAGGCTCGCCTGACCAAGGTTAAGCCTGATCAACAACTTGAACAAATGGAGACCCTCAAAGAGGAAGCTAGGGAGGCTGGTCGAACAAAGATAAAGGATGACTTTGACCCCTTGCTAATATATTACGATGCAAGTGTCCTCCTGAACTGCAACCTTCACTTCCTTGGAGAGGGGTATCCTGAGTCAGTAATCATAGCTTGGGACTATATTATTGAGCTAAAGAATAAATCCCTTTGTGACACAGAGGTTGATGAAGAGAAGCTTGTGTGCAAAAACTTACGCAATAAAGAGCTTGACGAGCTCAAGGCTGCTCGACTTAGTTTGCTCCATGACCCAGTAATCACCAAGAAGGGGAAGGATGGTGATGGACCCTCCGAGTCTAACTCTTAAGACCCTCTCACAAGTCAGGCAAGTGGTGCCTCGGCTTCTCATGCCCCTAAAAAGGAGATAGACTATGATCTAGATCATCCAAAAATCCAAAAGTTTTGGGCCGTCTCTGATTTTTGAAGGCGACTTGAAGGCCAATCCGAGGAAGGTATATCTCTCACCTCCCTGACGTTCGAAAAAGAATACACCTTGCACATGAAAGTCATGGGCTCACTCATTGAACTTTGTGCAACTACAGGTATGTCTGCTTCTTCCATACTCTTGGTAGTGAAGCCATCCTAGGACCGCAGGCATCGACCATAGAATCTACAACGGTCGCCACTTCATAGATGGTCCCGACCGTCTAATCCACTAAGACTCACGGCTTGAATGCTGAAGTTGTAAGGGCTTTGAATGAAGAAAAGACCAATGATCAACAGGCCTAGGATGAGATACATGATGTCATGGTGACCCATGCTTCTGAGAATACAGATAAACACAGCTTGAAGGAGTGCATTGAGAAGGAAGAGCTAGACAAGCAGTTCAAGAGGGAGCATGTCGAGGTAGATATAACTCCACTCCAAGTGATACTACCCGATGGTATCATCCCTAAAAAGGTCGACCCTTCCGTATCCCAAAGTGAGACTGCCTTAGTTTATATCTCTGAAAGCATTTCACTTAAGAGTGGCAAGAGTGGAGGAGTGTCGAAGAGGAAGGGCAAGGATGAGCGCTCCAGTGAGTCTACCCTGAAGAAGCCTAAAAGGATAAGAAATACCCATTGAACTAGCTTGTTTTATGTATAGCAAGGCAGCTAGTTTCTTTTGTTGGCCGTCATTGTGCGAGTACGGGCTCCACTTTTGGTTCCTAGTTTTAGGAATAAACTTGTAACTTAGCTTTCCAAGTTTTTACATGCGAATAAAAACTTCTTTCATTTCAGTTTAGGTTTTGATATGAATTTTTTTAAGTGTCGAGCTTTTACATTTTCCATTCAATGTACTTGTAGTTTATTGCTCATTGTTTAAGTTGTAATGTCATTCGATCACCTGTTATTTCAGGCATCAATCTGATAGGTTCATCTCAAGGCCTCCTTCCAATCATGGCCTTAAGTCGTATTAAATTCAAGGCATGAGCCTCAGTGTTATGCTATCGTATTCAGTAGTCGAGTGATTATATTCCTGCCCCAAGTCTTGGGTTGGCGGAGTTTGCTTGTCGACGATCGCATTCCATCCATTACAGGTTTATACTCCCTCGACCGGGTTCAAACCAGAGTTGGCAAATGAGTGGTCGAATCGCACTCATTCATTTATTTTTAGTCTTTTTTGCACTCTGGGGATCAGAGTTAGTCAACGGATAATCATACCCGAGTGGTGTCTACACTCTAGCCTACACTCTAGGACTGTAGTTATTCTGATAAATGGTCGAATCACATTTTCCTCGGTTAATTGCTTTGCCCCCAAGTCAAGGGTAAAAGTCAATAAGTGGTCAGTCGTATCACGTCTACTTTTCTTTTATATTCCTCCCATTGAATCGGGGGATGGATTTAGTTAACAGACGGTTAAGTCACATCTATTCTATGTTTTATACTCAGCCTTTCGGATTGTAGGCGAGATTTAACTGATGAACGGTCAGGTTACGTTCATTTTGATCAATTCGATCATGGATCCAAGAACTTAGTTGGCACAGGGTACTCGTTGGTCTATATTAGGCATACGAAGATGTAAGTTGGTTGCGTATCATAATTATTATACTATGCACAAACAATTCACGGATATAGAAGAAACTTAAAGTTTGATTGCCAATTGAAAGAGAGACTGACATAGTCTATCTTATTACATTGCTTTGAACTGAAATCAAAAGCAACTTCTAAATGTAATAAAACTGAATGAAATAAAATTAAGTGAAGTAGCATCGTAAATGCTTGCTATTCCATGCCCTAGGGAGTGTAATGTTATCAACAATCATTAGCTTAAAAGTTCCATCTTCAAGCTTATGATCGATGACATACAGTCCTTCCAATCTTGGACCCATATTTGTGGGGCTAACAAAGATCCATTTTAGGACAAGATTTCCAATTTCAAAGGTCCTAGCTTGGACTTTAACATTGAAGTATCAGGCGACTCGGTATCGGGTGTACCTGCCCTCAAGCCAGCTTCTTTGCGCTTCTCATCGACCATATCTAGAGATTCCAAAAGGATATCTCTTTTTTTTTGGGGTCGTAATAAGTTACTCGATGAAAGGAACTTCAAGCTCTATAGGAATCATGACCTTAGAACCGTTGGTAAGGATGAATAGAGTGTGGCTAGTCGCGAATTTGTGGATGGTTTTGTATGCCCATAATGCTAGCAGGAGTTCATCAACCCACTTATCTCCAGCCTTATCCAAATGCATTTTTAGAATGGATTTTATGATTTTATTAACAGCTTTGACCTTTCCATTAGCTCGAGGGTGAGAAACTGCCATAAATCTTTTCTTAATACGATGCTGATGGTAGGAGTCTTTGAATTAAGCACTGCCGAATTCGGTCTTATTGTCAGTTATGATCGTTCGAGGGATACTAAAATGACAGATGATGTTTCAAATAAAAAATTTGATTAATTTCTTGGTAGTTGACTTTACGATTTAGTAAAGTAATAGACTTCTACAATGGCATACTTTGCGCCACCTTTGGAAATCGGCAAGGAGACAATGATGTTAATGCCCTGTGTAGCAGATGACCATGGACGGACCATTTGAGTAATCTCCATTGGTGAGTCTCTCGAAACCTTTGCACATATCTAACACTTGTTACATCGTTTAAATTAATCAGCTGTATCCCGATGGACAGTTGACCAGTAATAACCATAGTGAAGTATCTTCTTTGCTAAGGTTTGCCCATCAGTATGATCGCAATATTCTTCTTTGTCAACTTCTCTTACTACTCGCTTGACTTCATCATTGGCAATATACCAAAGTATGGGGACGAAAAAACCCTTTATATACATGACTCATTGAAGGATGTATCGTGAAGCTTTACGAAGGAACTTACTTTTTTATTCCTACATTCGAGAAGGATTCCACTCTGCAAGTAGTCTTTGATCGGAGTTATCCATGACCCTTTCTCAGGCTCTGTCTCTAAGACCCAATCAGTCTCCATTTGGTCAATAATCAGAGCGTCAAGTATTTCAATCGGGACCAAGCCCATTTATTATACATCCCTGGAACTGGCTAGCTTGACCAGTGAGTCGGTTTTTCAATTATATTCTCTATGGATATGTGTAATTATGTAATGCTCAAGTGGGTGGACTCGTTTGAGGTAAGGAGAAAATCATACTTATTTAGTTTGATATTCTAACTGACTTGGTACACTACTAACTGGGAATCATAGAAAATTCGTAAAGATCTTACTCTTAGTGTTTTAGCAAGTTTGAGCCCGACGATCAAGGCTTAATATTTGACTTCATTATTTGTCGCAGGAAGGTCGAGTTTCATAGCATAGAAGATCGAGCGTTCCTTAGGAGTCACTAGCATGACTCCAGCACCAGAACACTGATTATTGGATGCTTCATCCATGAACATCTTCCATTGGATGGTAGATTCTCCACTGATCTCAAGAGAGTCATCTTGTGCAGTGAATTCAGCTATGAAGTCCACCAATGCTTGTCCATGGATAGCTCTTTGAGCGAGATAAGTGATATCCGAACTAGCTCAACTGGATGTACCACTTAAGTAACCTTCCAAACGTCTCAGGTCATTGTAGGACCTGTCTTAACGGTCGTTCAGTTAAGACATTGATGGGGTGAGCCTGAAAATAAGGGCAAAGCTTACTCGGTGTAATCAACAGGAAGCATGCGTGTTTTCTATCTTCAGATAGTTTCTTTCAGCACCTATCAGTCACTTGTTAACATAGCCTACTGGCCTCTGGATTTGATTCTCTTCGCATAATAAAGCGACACTTATGGCATATGCCGACACCGCCAAATAGATTTACAAGTCTTTATGATCCAGTGTCTTGAACATGATGGGAGGTCTTTCTAAGTGATTTACCAAAGCTTTCAATACAATCCTATGTCCATTTGAAGTTTCTCTTCCCTCTTCTAATCAAGTCGAAGAAAGGAATGCACTTATCAGTAGCTTTGGAGGTAAACCAGCTCAAGACGATGACCTTCCCATTTAAACTATACACTTGTTTTAATCATCTTCGGTACCTGGATATCTCTTATTGCCTTGATCTTCTCGAGAATTATCTTCGATTCCATGAGAGTTAACTATGAAACCCAAGAATTTCCCCGACGTAACATTAAAAGAGCATATCATGGGGTTAGGTTTCATCCCATATTCTCAGAGAACACGGAACATCTCCACCAAATCATCGATGCAGTCAATTGATTATCATGACTTCACGAGCATATCATCCACACATACTTCCATTGATCGCTCAATCTAGTCATTGAACATCTGGTTGACCAGTCTTTGAAAAGTTGCGCCAGCGTTCTTTAGTCCGAATGGCATCACAATGTAGCAGTAAAATTCTAGGTCGATAATGAAGCTAGTGCATTCCTAGTCAAGGACATGCATTAGGATCTAGTACAAGATTAGATACCCATTTTGGGCAAAGGGCATTGCAGATAATCCCGTTGTTTTTGAGTTCGTCCATCCCCTTCATAAGTGCAGCAGATCTCTTTGGATCCATGCTGCGTCGTTTATGTTTCACCGGGACATGCCTCGGGTCGATATCTAATGCATAACTTGCAATGGTCGGTGGGATCTCACATATGTCAGAATAGGTCCAAGAGAACACATCAGATTCACTCAGAGAAGGCCGGCTAATTACTTCATCATTGTTTCTTTGAGCTGTGATCCGATCTTCAGGACCCATGATGGGTCATCGTGGTTGACAGTGATGTCAATTATCAGCTCAACGCATGCAACTTTAGGTCCTTTAGTCCCCTCTTCCTCATCTCTTGGATCTATGTCTTTATAGAACCGATTGTGGTGCCTGAGCCAAGACTCGGACGTTGATTGCTAGGCTTCGTTAATATTGATGCAGAGAGAGGTCTCCACGTCCTTTCCTTTTTCGTTTGCTAGGAATCCCTCAACTCACAACATAGCAGGCACAGCCAGTTGCCTGATCACCAAGAATAATTCCCGCACCATTCTTTGTCGGGAATTTGAGTGTTAAACACCAAGGGGCAATAGGTGCCTTGAATTTAGAAGGGGCCAATTGGCGCAAAAAAGCATTGTACGGAGAGTTCACATACATCATAACAAATGGTAGCACCCACACTCTTTTACGTTTGCCGCCTCCCATTTCCACTAGTAGCTTGACATAACCTATCGCTTTAGCAATAACACTATTAAAGACATGAATATGGGCTTTGCATGGTTTCAGTCTTTGGCTTCTAGTATCATCTGGTCGTACGCCTTCTTAAAAATGATATAAACTGAGCTTTCATAATCAATCAAAATCTTGCTCACCAAGGCGGGGAAAATCATGGCCGAGATCACCATTGGGTCAATATAAGGGCTTCCACCCTATCTGCATCTCTACTTTGAAACATGATATTGTCAATCATGGTTCTCTGCTACTTTGCTGGAGCACCATCCTCCGTGTTCGATCAACAGTCAATATCAACATGCCTTATCGTATTCACGTAATGCTCTATTTCATTATAGCATTTCGCGGCTGGATATGGTCCTCCAAAAATGGTATTAATGACAAACCTTCCTCCCATCCATTTAGTTTCCTCGACATTAAGCAGAGCTTGTCCTCTTCTGGGGCCAAATGTCCCCGCCCGAAATCCTACAGGGCTTTAACAAACCGTTGTAACTTTCTTTCATGAATTAACTTTTCAATGATATCATAGAGATGGTGACATTCGTCCATGGTATGGCCATAACTTTCATGAATCTACAACACTTCCTTGTCACTTTTTCTTCTCCATTGTTTCTTTCGAAGGTGTCTTTCTGTTCTTTCGGAGGTGGCTTTCTGTTCTTTCGAAGGTGGCTTTCTATGCTTCATTATATTACAAGTCGATGGGTAGATGTTCTCTAATGATGTCTTCAATGGCGTATAGATGTCAAATGTCAGGACCCTTGGCTACCCTCTTCTAGAATCCCATCTTTGATCGCGGCTTCTATCATGACCTCTCTTTTCCTCATTTTCTTTGCTTTGAATAATAATTTCAACTTTTCCGAAACTATCTCCGGACTGTTTCACTGCCACGTTACTTCGTACTCCCTCGGCAATTTGGCCTTCAAAATACCATTTCCTGATCTGCTTCGCCTCCTCCATCCTCAGGTATTAAGTCGTCTTCGCATAAAACGGTCCAATATAGAAGGAGATTTTCCCACCAACCAATCGCCAAAATCGAAATCTGGGTCAACTTAATTAATGCCATCATTATTGCATCATCTTTTGGATTACTGACTTCTATAACAACCGTAGTAAACCTTTCTATAAAATCTTTCAACTACTCCCTTAGTGCTTGGATCAAGTTGGAGAGGGACATGGAATCTTTGGGCGGGCTTGGTGCATGCGAAATTTCTCTATGAACTTTCTCGCTAATTCATCGAACAAAAAAATTGCGGTAGCTTGGTGAACCACATGGTCGCAACCCCTTTCAGAAAAATGGGAAAATATCTACATTTGACTGCATCGGTAGCTTTTGTGAAATCCATGTACCACTTCATGAGATTTCCCTAGTCCATCAAAACATAGAATATCGCTCAAAACAACACATTTACCGGTCTGAATGTTGTGCACTTACACAAAAAAATTACAATATTCAACCGGCTGAAGTATAATAATCAGACGGCTGAATAAGGGCTATTTTGCATTATTTCCTTGCTATTTTGATTTTCATTCGATTCAATTGACCGAAATGTTTAGTTAAGATGGCGGAATATTTATAACGGTTAGTTTTTGAAAAGGTGCTTCTCTTGCATGAACAAAAACAACTCCTGATTCAAGAGTAGCTTCCATATTTCTTCACGGCTACTCTTCATGAATGTATACAACTTTTAATCTCTATAAATTGCATAGAATTTCAACGTCTTGAAAATAAAAAAATTCATTCTTAATTCTACATGTTCTTGCTATTTTAACTCTAAAGCATTCTATACATAAAAACTCTATTTTGATCACTTGTGTATTCAAGTTTATTACTCTTGTGATTAAATAAATTTCTTTCTTCACGAGCTACACAATATACAACAAAAGGAGAAGATCATAGGAAGGGTGTACTTCATAGATTTATTAGTGCAATTCAAGAGTATACTCAGTCGGAAACATTTCCACTATTTGTATTGGAAGTCCTGTTGTAGTATCCTCAGGCAGTTGAAGTCCTATTCGATTGTCTAGGCTATTGAAGTCCTGGTCAATTGCTCAGGTAGTGTACTACCTATTCCTCCGGGTTAAGTGAGGGTTTTGATTAAATCCACAAGGAGTCTGGGACTGGACGTAGAACGGAAAGTTTGAACCAATATAAAACTCTCTAATGTCATTTACTTTACTGGTTTTACTTTATATTTATATTACACATAAATAAATAATTTAGATAATATCCATATTACATGATCCTGAGTCACTTTCATTTGGTATCAAAGATGGTCATCATATAACCATAACATAGTTGTTTGATATTAAAATAATATGGATAATAACATTAGCACAAGTTTTATTAAAGTTCAATCCACCGCACAACCACCACTATTTGATGGATTAAACTATAATTATTGATCAACTAGGATGAAAATTTACATGCAAGTAAATGGACATGATACTTGGAATATCACTCATGATGAATACATTGTACCTACTTCACCATATTTGCAATGGTCTAACACATAAAATTTAGATGCTAAAGCCATTAATATGTTATTTTGTTCACTAGACAAAAATGATTTTAACAGAGTTAGTATATGTAATTCTGCATATGAAATTTGGCATACACTTAAGGTTACACATGAAGGTAATAACAAAGTTAAACAAAGCAAGATTTCCATGCTTAAGAATCGTTTCGGAACTTTAGAATGAAATAAGATGAAACAATAAATGAAATGTACTCTAGGTTTCAAGATATATATCATTCATGTTTGGCATTAGGAGAAAAGTAAATAAATTTTGATGTTGTTTCAAAAATCCTTAACTCTTTAACGGATGAATGAGAATGAAAAGTCGTACAAATTGAAGAAGCTAATGACATTTCAACTTTAAAACCAAAAGAGTTGATAAGAAATTTAATGTCATATGAAGTTAATTTGCAGGCAAAACATATTCAGGCACAAGATAAAACGACGATTGCATTCCAAGTGGAAAAAGAAGAGTCAGATTCAGATGAAGATGATATTGCTTTTATAGCTAAAAATTTCAAAATGTTTTTGAAATTTAGAAAGAGCAGTAAGTTTGGAAATACCAAGAACAACAACAAACCATCAAATTCAACTCTCGAATGTTATGAATATCATAAAAAGGTCACATGAAAAAAGATTATCCTTAAGAAAGAAAAATACCACTACAAGAAAAAAGAGACAGATATAAGAAGAAGCAAGCATTTTATGTTGCATGGGATGATTTAGATTCATCATCCTCATCGGACTATGAAAATGACAGTGAGACTGAGCAAGCCAGTGTATGCTTTATGGCCACAAATGACAATGCAAGTGATCTCTCTTTTGATGATTAGTAGATATAAACTCAGAATTACTAGATAAACTAAAGAATCTCAAAAGAAAATATAAAGATTCTCTTGAAAATCAAAACGAACAGAAATTAATGTTGATTTGCTAAGAGATGAGAAGAAAATTTTAGAAGAAGAACATGTAAATATACAAGAATACTGTGCTAATATTACTTCTCAACTTACTATGTTAAGTAGTGAAATAGAAACTCAAAAGGAAAAAATGACATTGTATTAACTGAGAATCATGAGTTAAAATCTACATTTAAAATTTTAGAATTAGATAATTCCGGTCTTAAGACAAATCTAGAAAATATTTACGAAAAAAGTTTCTAATTTTAATAAAGGAAGAGAAAATCTTTCTAGAATTATAAAAAATTCATAGGCTATCTCAAATAAAACGGGTTTAGGATACAAGAAATGACAAAAACTAATCCTAAACATGATTCTTTATATACTAACTTTAAAAAGAAAGAAAATACTTTGTGAAACTAGTTTTAAAAGGTATTACGTAACCAAAATCTATTAAAATTTGGGTTCCAAAGACAAACAATCATTTAATTAGAAATAAGTATATAAATATTTTTATAGATACCATTCATAAAAATAAAAAATTTACTTATAAAGGGAATTCTAAACCCTTTTGGGTTTGGCTTCCTAACACCTAACTCTTAGGACCCTAAAAAAGTGGGTACTAACGTCATTTTAATATTTTTTGCAGGTACCAATTAAGAAAAGAGGAAAGTGGATATGTAACGATCCCAGTTTTAAAGACGAATTTCAATTTATAATTTAATTGAATTTTAGATTAAATTATGGATTTGGTTGAATTTTTCAAATTTTAATAAGAAATTTATATTTATTTGTTTTTGAAATTGATTTGAAACTCAAAGCGAATGAGTTGAATTGAATTATAAATAAAGTGTTTAAAATAAAATAAAATATAAACTACGTATCAATGTTGAATATAAGTGATAAGTGTAAAATGTAAAATAAAATATACGTTATAAATTTAATGTTTGAAAAATTAAAGTTTAAATAAATAAAAATAACAACATATTAATATAGAATGTCACAATATCTACAAAGCAAATAAAAAAAAAACAAACAAAACATAAAACAGCAAATTCAAGAAGTAATCAAACTATAAAAAGATAAGAACATATGAAACATAAAGTAAGAAAAAAAAATCAAATAACATGTTAATAAAACAAATGCAAACATAAAGAAATAACATACAAATATAAATATCTATAACATAAAAATACATACATAATTTAAACAAGCAAACTGTACATGCATATGCAAAACAAAGATCTGAGTATCTATATACATGTATGCATAAAAGAATAGAATAAGGTAAAAGTAAGCTAGGCTGTAAACAAAGTATGGTAATAGCTTGCAAATGAAAAACCTAAAGTACAAAGTCATTAATGCAACATACCAAGGCAATTAATGCAAGCCTCTACAGCATGCTTTCTGTATAAATAATAAACCGCACACCTTTTATATATACATATCCTCCCATATTTCATTTCGGCCATCTTCCAAACTGAGAAAAAGAAAGGCAAAGCAAGTTCAACCTGGAAACAACAATATCATCAACTCAGATTCAAATTTAAACCAAATTCTGAAGCAAAAGGAAAGCAAAGAAAAATTAAAGAAGAAAAAAAGGGGCAGAAAATAAAACAGATTCAACTTGAAAGCAAGATATCAAAACAAGTTTATTCCTCTGTTCTTCATATACTGTGAGCAAACCCCTAAATCTGATTTTTAAATTGTTGAAGCTGAAATCTATGGGTTTATGTTATAGATGCTTTGAGTTACTGTAAATGCTTTGCTGTCCCTTATTTTTGCATGTCTGTATGTTTGTATATACACGCATAGGTTATGCTCTGTTGAAACTCAAACTTAAGGCCACTAAGAGAAAATTCAAACTGCATCTTATTCAATCAGTTTTAGATTCTGATTTACCAATAGAAAATGATCCTAAGGCTGCAACATTGTTTTTAAAAAAATTTACTCCAGGTATTTATACTCAGTAATTATTCAAAATAAATAATATTTACAGTATAGAATCATTTAAGGTAGAAAGTCGAGTATTGAATCATTTTGTTTTGATTATATAATTGAATTCGCATTTGAAAATGATGAATTTTAACAGTAGAATCAAAAAATTTAAGCTTGGGATTGGGTAAGATTTTCGAGTTGATCAGTTTATACATTTTCACCTATTTCCTGTGAATGGTTGATGGTCGAACTGCGTGCTCGAGTAAGGAGGTGACCGAGTTGGTTGAGATCATCAGAAAAATGGTAATAGGATTTATTAGTGGTTGTGGTGGTAGAAATTGATCGGGATAGGGTTTAAGGACGGTGAAAATGGCATAAGGGTTTTTGGCTCGTGCACGCTCGTCGAGGCGTCGAGTGGGACCGGACTTGGAGAGGAGATGCGTGGGGAGGTGGAGCAGCGGTAGGAGGTGGCCGCAAGACCTCCGGTGGCCAGAGGTGGCCACGCGAGGTGATTTTTTGGGCGAGGGGTTAGGTCCAGTTTTCTTCTGGGTAGCTCGATTTTTATTCAAGCTAAGTAATGGGGTTTTGATGTTTGGATTGGGTTGCGTAGTCGACAAGTGACATGCTGGAGGGTTCGTAAGTGGCCGGAGTGGCGTCGCCTCCTGGTGCACGTGCACACGTCTTCTGCGTATCAGTGAATGGTGTCAGCAACTTTGGAGTGGTGAAGAGAAGGATGAAGGGTTGCGCGAGGGAAACCTGGGTGCGTGCTATGCTTGCGAGTTACAACAGTTATAACTTAAAAAAAAAAGAAGCAAAAGAAAAGAAGAAGAGGAGTAGAAGAAGAAGGTCTTTACACGGGGGTAGTTTCGTGATGGTATCAAGGGAAGGAGGATGTGGACTTGTGCGTGAGTGTCGCGTGATTTTGCTCGATAGTTTGCTCGGGCTTGATTTATTAACTCGAGTTGTTTAAGTAGTGGGCTTTAATTTTTTGTGAGTAAATTATTTTCCTGATTTTCAAAAGCAAATAATATAACCAGGTTTTAAAAAAAATGATTTAAAATAAATATCACTTTTATTTTTGAAGAGTTTGTTTTAATAAATAATATTAAAGGATGTTATAAAATGGTTAATTAACTTTCAAAGTTTAAGTTTCTAATACTTGAAAGCTAATTACTAAATGAAGGTAGTGAAGATAAAATTGATTAATAATCCAAGTTAAATAAATCAAGTAATTAATGAATAATAAATATTATTAATAGTTTAAAAAGGATAATTAAGAATGGATAATAAATTTTAAAATTGTAATTAACTACTCAAGTTAATTAGTGAAAAAATTAGTAGTTAATCGATTAAGGAATTTAATTAAGAATTAATAATTGATTAACTAAGCAGTTAATGGGAAATAAATGGATAATTAAAGTTATTAATTTATAATTAAAGTTATTAATTAATGATTAAAGAATAGTTAATCAAGGTTAAATAAATTAATTATGAAGTAATTAATTAAAAAGAGTGAATAAAGGAATTAAGTAATTAAGACTTAATAATTAATTTGAATTAATTACAATAAGAATTAAAGATGATTATTTATGGATTATGTAAGTAGGATATCTGATTTGTTGTATAATGAATTGATATTTCTGTTTATGATTATGATGTTGTGTGATGTGAATTATTCTGTGCTGAACTGTGATTGTGATTTGTTTCTGTATATATGTGAAAACCCCTTTTTGCCTGTAAACGGCATTTGGATTTCGATGCGACAGGGATTCGGATTCCAGTTGATTATCCGAAACCCATATCGAATCGTAATGATGAATCTCTGTGATTGATAAGTTTATTTCTCTATGAATCTGTGAATAGAGATAAGCGTTATGGATTATATCGCTTATCGTTATTGATATCTCTGTAATGATTGATGTTGTGCACTATTGTGTAAAATCCTTGGACCACACTATACACACACAAATATGGATTTCACATGGAAATCGGTTAAGTCACAGATTTTTAAATAAGTTTGAATTTGAATTTTAAATTCAAATATTTTTGGAAATAAATTAAGTTTAATATGAAAAGCTTTTGAAAAGCTGTTTTAAGAATAAAAGTTATTTTTGAATAACTAATAAAGATTTGGAATTTGAATAATTGGATTTAAATTGAAATTCAAAAATCTGAAATTGAATTCTATATTCAATACTTATGATTTAAAAGGATTTTTACAAGTTATATGGGTTTAAACCATTTTTAAAGCATTGATTTGAAAATTCGAATTAAAGATTGTAACTTGTATAAATGGAATCGGGGTTTTTCCAAAATAAAACTATTGTTTCTAAGTGATAAAAAGCTTTCATATGAGTAATGAACTTCCAATTAATATTAAAGAGATTTCAAGTTTGAATCGAAAATGATTTTCTAAGTTATGAATGAATCTTTGGAAATAAGTTTTGAAAGCTATGAGATAAATCTTTGATTTAAAGATTTAAATGAGTTAATCCAATTGAAACGGAAATTGTTTTGAAATCCGTAAATGAATCTTTGTGAAACTGAGTGAACTTTGTGAAATAAATCTTTTTGTTTAAAAGATTTGAAATGGTAATTGGTTTAAACCATCTGAAAGAAACTTTGGAATTATTAAGTTGTGACTTAATCGAAATCTCATATCCATATGTTTAAATGTTGCGCTCACTATTCGGGTTAGCCGGGAAAGGACCTTTGGGTCGTATAACCCATTCCGAATATGTGATATGTCGTTATGGATAGCATTTGAAGACCAGTGTTGAAGACCGGGTATTTGCGAGAGCGATGGGATGACCTGTCGATTGACTCTGCACCGAGTTGCTCCGGTATAGAGTTCTCCATATGTGATGGGGAATCCGATCAGGATTGTGGATATCCGGATTGCAAGGACTTCTTTGGAAGTGCCTTCGGTTCTGTTCGAACCCAGAACAGACTTGTATGGATAGTATGTCTGACATTACAAATTGAGGTATAAAGCCGATTTCTTTCAAATATATTTCTGTTGGTGACGGAGAATTTATTCTTTTAGCTTAACACCCTTCTCTGAGACGTACGAGCTCAGAGGTTATGTAGTTGAGGGTTATCAGCTATATATTCCCAATTTGGTAATGTGACATGCTGAGTGTTGCTGTGAAATGATCATTGTGTTGATTATTTGTGATAGGATCATTTGTTTGATCGTCTATCTTTGTGATCATTTCTATGATCATTTGTTGACCCAAAGCACGGCTTTTGTATAAAGTGTGTTTTTGTGGACGAGACTTCGTCGAGCCTCACAAACCGGTAATGGTCGAAACAGGAATTGTGCGGCAAGGTTTTCAGGGATAGCGTCCCTAGGTTATGACCATTCCTTCTGGAAAAGGGTAGTATCATGGTATGGAGCCCAGATATTTACTCATGTTGAAACACTTATTATTATGGTGTGATGTTGGTTAGAGAGCTCTCGTTTAAAGGTCCCAAAGGACCGGGGGTGGCATATCTGAGGGTTTGTAATATCCCTTGGGAAAAGGGGTTCCCGGCTTTGTTTAGCGGAGAACGGTTGGTTCTCGGGGCGTCCTTCCAGAGGCGTTTCCATGTGGCAATGGGAAGTTCCTTGGCCTGACCATTTGTTGGAAAATCCATTCTTCAAATACGAGCCTTGTACGGTTTTAGTTGTATAACCTGCCATGGAATATGGCGGTAACCCGCTATTGAACATGGTAGCTATAGTAGGCATAGTTCGAAATGTCTATGCTGGCTAAGATTTATATCTTTACTTTCGAAATGAATTTTCTCTACACTATGCACTAGTAATAATATCAAATGTTATTTTTAATGCGTATCAAGCATCTTTGACTATCATAAGGAGAAATCTCCTCCGATTCTGCATTTGCATTGTGTGTGTGTGCGGGAGGCCTTATGGTAGTCTCATTTCTAAAAAGCATTGCGAATCTATTTTAAAAATATTTCGTTGTTTGTTTTTAAAGATAAACTATTTTTGTTTGCTCACACCAGTCCCATGACTGATACAGAGTTTATTGTTTCTTTCCTAAACTCTGGGTGCTCAAAATTTTTCTACACGGGCAGTCTAGTGTTTGGTTTTTTAGATAGTTAGGTTCAGTGGATTATCTGGAGCTAGTTCAGTTTTCTTTGGATATGGACGAGATCTATCTTGGTGGAATCTTGATAGTGGATCGAGATAGGAGTTTTGGAGCTTTTTGGATCAGAGTTGCAGTATTATATTCTGAGAAGACTTATTTCATATTGTATCGTGTTCCGCTGTATTTTGTTTTGTATATTCTCTGATGTTGATGATTATCATTGTATCAAATTGATGGATCGGATATTGTATTCATGTTATATCAGTGATATCATCTTTTATTTCCGCTGTGTTATTTATCATTTAATGGTGTTGCAAGCTCCCGCGAAACGAATTTGATGTTGTTTGTTGGATATCGAGTTCGGGTCGTGACAGATTGGTATCAAAGCTGAAGGTTGAGTAAGAACTTTAGCTACGGAGTGTAACACATTAGATGGCTCATTAGAGATAGGGTGAAGTATACCCTAGAATGAGTACAACCAGTGGAACCAAACCCAAATTTCTTAATCTATTCTTTTATCTGTTGTTATTCTCTAAGATATTTCGTCGGAATGCCTAAATCGGATTTCTTACTATTTACAGATAATAAGAATGAGCGGAGGAAGAGGACGAAATAGGAGACAGGAAAGTACTACTTTAGCTGGTCAAAACCCTGCAACGACAGATATTCCTATTCAATCTCAATTGAATTTGGCTGATCTATATCAAAAGTTTTCTAGACTTGGTGGAAAGCCATTCACAGGCAAAGAAACCATTATCGAAGCACAAGCATGGATTCGATCGTGTGAAAAGATTTTCAAAGGATTAAAATTAGAAGATGATCAGAAGCGGTTGATAGCTTCATGGCAACTCCAGGAAGAGGCTTTAGTTTGGTGGGAAACTGTTACCGTGGATGAGTGGACAGATGAATTTACTTGGAGTCATTTCAGGGAAGTGTTTGAGCAGCGATATATGCCATCTGCTGGTATCTCTAGAGTGTACCAGGAGTTTATGGATTTAGAGCAAGGGAATTTATCGTTTGAAGAATACTTAAACAAATTTATTGAATTATCTCGATTTGGTCCAGAATTGGTGAATACACCGTTAAAGAAGAATGAAAAGTTTATTCGGGGAATGAACAAGGAGTTTCAGGAATGGATGACTACTCACGTCAAGGAATCTTTTTCTGAATTGATTGATATGGGCTATCGATATGATACTCTGGAAAAGCAAAATGATCCGGAGGAGAATGTAGATGCAAGTAATCTAAATTGGAGAAAAAGGAAGTTTGGCGGAAGGAAATCGAGGAAAACTAAAGGAAAGAAGAGTATACCGAAGAAAAAGAAGGATGTTACTTGTCTCAATTGTTTGGAGAAAGGCCACTACTCGAATAAATGCAAGAATGATTGGAAGCCAGGAATGAGAGAGCCATTTATGAGGCCAGATCAGGAATCTACGGGATGTTATAAGTGCCGCAAGCCAGGACATAGGATTAACAACTGTCCAGCAAAGAACCAGACTTTAGTAAAGAAAGTGTATGCAATCAGAGATGATTCTTCAACCTCAACATCTGATTAAGGAAATGAATTTTATAAGGTAATCTTCTCGTTTACGATTAAATTGTTCGAATTTGTTCGACATGAGAACTACCCTTAGTCGTATTTCTCAGCAAATCGTAAATAAATTAAATCTTAAATCTGAAATCGTAATCGAATCTATTTCTATCTATTTCATTGGGTTTCGATATATTCTACGAACGGTTAGTTATTCCTTCGGACTAGCCAATACCCCTGTATATTTTGTAGATCAGGAAACCCAATTTTTCGTAGTTGATGGAGTTTGTTCTCATATCTATTGTTGATAATTCTGATTTGGTAAGCCAAATGCAGAAATGATATCCAGTTTGATCTGGAAAGATATTTCTCTATCTTTTATCTATCTTTGTTATCTCTCTCTAGCGAATTTCGAGGACGAAATTCTTTTTAAGGGGGGAAGTCTGTAACGATCCCAGTTTTAAAGACGAATTTCAATTTATAATTTAATTGAATTTTAGATTAAATTATGGATTTGGTTGAATTTTTTAAATTTTAATAAGAAATTTATATTTATTTGTTTTTGAAATTGATTTGAAACTCAAAGCGAATGAGTTGAATTGAATTATAAATAAAGTGTTTAAAATAAAATAAAATATAAACTACGTATCAATGTTGAATATAAGTGATAAGTGTAAAATGTAAAATAAAATATACGTTATAAATTTAATGTTTGAAAAATTAAAGTTTAAAAAAATAAAAATAACAACATATTAATATAGAATGTCACAATATCTACAAAGCAAATAAAAACAAACAAACAAAACATAAAACAGCAAATTCAAGAAGTAATCAAACTATAAAAAGATAAGAACATATGAAACATAAAGTAAGAAAAAAAAATCAAATAACATGTTAATAAAACAAATGCAAACATAAAGAAATAACATACAAATATAAATATCTATAACATAAAAATACATACATAATTTAAACAAGCAAACTGTACATGCATATGCAAAACAAAGATCTGAGTATCTATATACATGTATGCATAAAAGAATAGAATAAGGTAAAAGTAAGCTAGGCTGTAAACAAAGTATGGTAATAGCTTGCAAATGAAAAACCTAAAGTACAAAGTCATTAATGCAACATACCAAGGCAATTAATGCAAGCCTCTACAGCATGCTTTCTGTACAAATAATAAACTGCACACCTTTTATATATACATATCCTCCCATATTTCATTTCGACCATCTTCCAAACTGAGAAAAAGAAAGGCAAAGCAAGTTCAACCTGGAAACAACAATATCATCAACTCAAATTCAAATTTAAACCAAATTCTGAAGCAAAAGGAAAGCAAAGAAAAACTAAAGAAGAAAAAAAGGGGCAGAAAATAAAACAGATTCAACTTGAAAGCAAGATATCAAAACAAGTTTATTCCTCTGTTCTTCATATACTGTGAGCAAACCCCTAAATCTGATTTTTAAATTGTTGAAGCTGAAATCTATGGGTTTATGTTATAGATGCTTTGAGTTACTGTAAATGCTTTGCTGTCCCTTATTTTTGCATGTCTGTATGTTTGTATATACACGCATAGGTTATGCTCTGTTGAAACTCAAACTTAAGGCCACTAAGAGAAAATTCAAACTGCATCTTATTCAATCAGTTTTAGATTCTGATTTACCAATAGAAAATGATCCTAAGGCTGCAACATTGTTTTTAAAAATTTTTACTCCAGGTATTTATACTCAGTAATTATTCAAAATAAATAATATTTACAGTAAAGAATCATTTAAGGTAGAAAGTCGAGTATTGAATCATTTTGTTTTGATTATATAATTGAATTCGCATTTGAAAATGATGAATTTTAACAGTAGAATCAAAAAATTTAAGCTTGGGATTGGGTAAGATTTTCGAGTTGATCAGTTTATACATTTTCACCTATTTCCTGTGAATGGTTGATGGTCGAACTGCGTGCTCGAGTAAGGTGGTGACCGAGTTGGTTGAGATCATCAGAAAAATGGTAATAGGATTTATTAGTGGTTGTGGTGGTAGAAATTGATCGGGATAGGGTTTAAGGACGGTGAAAATGGCATAAGGGTTTTTGGCTCGTGCACGCTCGTCGAGGCGTCGAGTGGGACCGGACTTGGAGAGGAGATGCGTGGGGAGGTGGAGCAGCGGTAGGAGGTGGCCGCAAGACCTCCGGTGGCCAGAGGTGGCCACGCGAGGTGATTTTTTGGGCGAGGGGTTAGTTCCAGTTTTCTTCTGGGTAGCTCGATTTTTATTCAAGCTAAGTAATGGGGTTTTGATGTTTGGATTGGGTTGCGTAGTCGACAAGTGACATGCTGGAGGGTTCGTAAGTGGCCGGAGTGGCGTCGCCGCCTGGTGCACGTGCACACGTCTTCTGCGTATCAGTGAATGGTGTCAGCAACTTTGGAGTGGTGAAGAGAAGGATGAAGGGTTGCGCGAGGGAAACCTGGGTGCGTGCTATGCTTGCGAGTTACAGCAGTTATAACTTAAAAAAAAAAAGAAGCAAAAGAAAAGAAGAAGTGGAGTAGAAGAAGAAGGTCTTTACACGGGGGTAGTTTCGTGATGGTATCAAGGGAAGGAGGATGTGGACTTGTGCGTGAGTGTCGCGTGATTTTGCTCGATAGTTTGCTCGGGCTTGATTTATTAACTCGAGTTGTTTAAGTAGTGGGCTTTAATTTTTTGTGAGTAAATTATTTTCCTGATTTTCAAAAGCAAATAATATAACCAGGTTTTAAAAAAAATGATTTAAAATAAATATCACTTTTATTTTTGAAGAGTTTGTTTTAATAAATAATATTAAAGGATGTTATAAAATGGTTAATTAACTTTCAAAGTTTAAGTTTCTAATACTTGAAAGCTAATTACTAAATGAAGGTAGTGAAGATAAAATTGATTAATAATCCAAGTTAAATAAATCAAGTAATTAATGAATAATAAATATTATTAATAGTTTAAAAAGAATAATTAAGAATGGATAATAAATTTTAAAATTGTAATTAACTACTCAAGTTAATTAGTGAAAAAATTAGTAGTTAATCAATTAAGGAATTTAATTAAGAATTAATAATTGATTAACTAAGCAGTTAATGGGAAATAAATGGATAATTAAAGTTATTAATTTATAATTAAAGTTATTAATTAATGATTAAAGAATAGTTAATCAAGGTTAAATAAATTAATTATGAAGTAATTAATTAAAAAGAGTGAATAAAGGAATTAAGTAATTAAGACTTAATAATTAATTTGAATTAATTACAATAAGAATTAAAGATGATTATTTATGGATTATGTAAGTAGGATATCTGATTTGTTGTATAATGAATTGATATTTCTGTTTATGATTATGATGTTGTGTGATGTGAATTATTCTGTGCTGAACTGTGATTGTGATTTGTTTCTGTATATATGTGAAAACCCCTTTTTGCCTGTAAACGGCATTTGGATTTCGATGCGACAGGGATTCGGATTCCAGTTGATTATCCGAAACCCACATCGAATCGTAATGATGAATCTCTGTGATTGATAAGTTTATTTCTCTATGAATCTGTGAATAGAGATAAGCGTTATGGATTATATCGCTTATCGTTATTGATATCTCTGTAATGATTGATGTTGTGCACTATTGTGTAAAATCCTTGGACCACACTATACACACACAAATATGGATTTCACGTGGAAATCGGTTAAGTCACAGATTTTTAAATAAGTTTGAATTTGAATTTTAAATTCAAATATTTTTGGAAATAAATTAAGTTTAATATGAAAAGCTTTTGAAAAGCTGTTTTAAGAATAAAAGTTATTTTTGAATAACTAATAAAGATTTGGAATTTGAATAATTGGATTTAAATTGAAATTCAAAAATCTGAAATTGAATTCTATATTCAATACTTATGATTTAAAAGGATTTTTACAAGTTATATGGGTTTAAACCATTTTTAAAGCATTGATTTGAAAATTCGAATTAAAGATTGTAACTTGTATAAATGGAATCGGGGTTTTTCCAAAATAAAACTATTGTTTCTAAGTGATAAAAAGCTTTCATATGAGTAATGAACTTCCAATTAATATTAAAGAGATTTCAAGTTTGAATCGAAAATGATTTTCCAAGTTATGAATGAATCTTTGGAAATAAGTTTTGAAAGCTATGAGATAAATCTTTGATTTAAAGATTTAAATGAGTTAATCCAATTGAAACGGAAATTGTTTTGAAATCCGTAAATGAATCTTTGTGAAACTGAGTGAACTTTGTGAAATAAATCTTTTTGTTTAAAAGATTTGAAATGGTAATTGGTTTAAACCATTTGAAAGAAACTTTGGAATTATTAAGTTGTGACTTAATCGAAATCTCATATCCATATGTTTAAATGTTGCGCTCACTATTCGGATTAGCCGGGAAAGGACCTTTGGGTCGTATAACCCATTCCGAATATGTGATATGTCGTTATGGATAGCATTTGAAGACCGGTGTTGAAGACCGGGTATTTGCGAGAGCGATGGGATGACCTGTCGATTGACTCTGCACCGAGTTGCTCCGGTATAGAGTTCTCCATATGTGATGGGGAATCCGATCAGGATTGTGGATATCCGGATTGGAAGGACTTCTTTGGAAGTGCCTTCGGTTCTGTTCGAACCCAGAACAGACTTGTATGGATAGTATGCCTGACATTACAAATTGAGGTATAAAGCCGATTTCTTTCAAATATATTTCTGTTGGTGGTGGAGAATTTATTCTTTTAGCTTAACACCCTTCTCTGAGACGTACGAGCTCAGAGGTTATGTAGTTGAAGGTTATCAGTGATATATTCCCAATTTGGTAATGTGACATGCTGAGTGTTGCTGTGAAATGATCATTGTGTTGATTATTTGTGATAGGATCATTTGTTTGATCGTCTATCTTTGTGATCATTTCTATGATCATTTGTTGACCCAAAGCATGGCTTTTGTATAAAGTGTGTTTTTGTGGATGAGACTTCGTCGAGCCTCACAAACCGGTAATGGTCGAAACAGGAATTGTGCGGCAAGGTTTTCAGGGATAGCGTCCCTAGGGTATGACCATTCCTTCTGGAAAAGGGTAGTATCATGGTATGGAGCCCAGATATTTACTCATGTTGAAACACTTATTATTATGGTGTGATGTTGGTTAGAGAGCTCTCGTTTAAAGGTCCCAAAGGACCGGGGGTGGCATATCTGAGGGTTTGTAATATCCCTTGGGAAAAGGGGTTCCCGGCTTTGTTTAGCGGAGAACGGTTGGTTCTCGGGGCGTCCTTCCAGAGGCGTTTCCATGTGGCAATGGGAAGTTCCTTGGCCTGACCATTTGTTGGAAAATCCATTCTTCAAATACGAGCCTTGTACGGTTTTAGTTGTATAACCTGCCATGGAATATGGCGGTAACCCGCTATTGAACATGGTAGCTATAGTAGGCATAGTTCGAAATGTCTATGCTGGCTAAGATTTATATCTTTACTTTCGAAATGAATTTTCTCTACACTATGCACTAGTAATAATATCAAATGTTATTTTTAATGCGTATCAAGCATCTTTGACTATCATAAGGAGAAATCTCCTCCGATTCTGCGTTTGCATTGTGTGTGTGTGCGGGAGGCCTTATGGTAGTCTCATTTCTAAAAAGCATTGCGAATCTATTTTAAAAATATTTCGTTGTTTGTTTTTAAAGATAAACTGTTTTTGTTTGCTCACACCAGTCCCATGACTGATCCAGAGTTTATTGTTTCTTTCCTAAACTCTGGGTGCTCAAAATTTTTCTACACGGGCAGTCTAGTGTTTGGTTTTTCAGATAGTTAGGCTCAGTGGATTATCTGGAGCTAGTTCAGTTTCTTTGGATATGGACGAGATCTATCTTGGTGGAATCTTGATAGTGGATCGAGATAGGAGTTTTGGAGCTTTTTGGATCAGAGTTGCAGTATTATATTCTGAGAAGACTTATTTCATATTGTATCGTGTTCCGCTGTATTTTGTTTTGTATATTCTCTGATGTTGGTGATTATCATTGTATCAAATTGATGGATCGGATATTGTATTCATGTTATATCAGTGATATCATCTTTTATTTCCGCTGTGTTATTTATCATTTAATGGTGTTGCAAGCTCCCGCGAAACGAATTTGATGTTGTTTGTTGGACATCGAGTTCGGGTCGTGACAGGATACTTGATAGTGGTCGCTCAAAACACATGATAGAAAACAAAGACATGCTGACAAACATTATCTACTCAGATGGAGGATCTGTCACATTTGGAAATAACTCCAAAGGATATATTACTGGCAAAGGCGATGTGAGCAATGACGGTACATCTAACTTACTCTTATTACAAATGTCTTATTAGTTAAAAATTTAAGACAATTTGCTTAGTAAGAGTCAATTTTGCGACCAAGGATTTAATATATCATTTTCAGAAAATAAATGCAATATATTTGAACAAAACAAAAAATTTGTTTTTTAAGGGATTAGAGAAAGAAATATATATGTGTTAAATATGAAAATTAACCATAACACAAACATGTGGCTGATTGCCAAAGAAAATGAAACTTTGTTATGGCACAAGAGATTTTGTCACATAAATTTCAAACCTATGAGCAAATTATTTAAAAATAATTTAGTAAAAGGTTTACCAAAGAAACTTCAAAGTAAATAGTATTTGTGATGCTTGTAAGTTTGGAAAATTGCTAAATCATCCTTTAAATCAAAGACAATTATTTCTACATTACAGCCAATTGAGTTATTACATTTAGATATATTTGGACCAACTCAAGTTCAATCTATAAATCATAATAAATAAGTTTTTGTAATCGTAGTTGATTTTTCGAGATATACTTGGACAATATTTATGAAAAATAAAAGTGATACTTTTGAAATTTAAAAAACTTTGCTAACAGAATACAAAATACAAAAATATAAAACTAAAAACATAGAAGCGACCATGGAGATGAATTCGATAATGATATTTTCAAAAAATATTGTAATAAGAAAGGAATTTTTCATATCCTAGAACTCCACAACAAACGGGAGTTCTAGAAAGGAAAAATAAAACACTTCAAGAATGCACTAGAACCTTATTAAATGGAAGCACTCTACTTAAACATTTCTGGGCAAAAGCTATAGCAATAAAACCCCAACATATCATATTTTAGAACTTTCGGTTCAAAATGTTTTTATTAAATACAAAAGGCCAACTTGGTAAATTCAATCCAAATCCAATGAAGGAATATTCATAGGATACTCGGAAAAAGGCAAGGCATATAGAATTTATATCAAAAGAACTAAAGTAATCGAAGAAATACTTCATGTGTCATTCGATGAAAATTTCAAACTTAATAATAAAAATAAAGATGAAGATTTGATTTCAAAATTAAATATCATATAAGATGATAATATTTAAAATAATACTGAAATTGAAAACAACTTACCTAATGGAAATAAAATATGATCTCCACCTAGATTATTAAGAAATCACCCAATCGAAAATATTATTTGAGAAATAAATTCTATTGTAAGAACAAGAAATCGGTTAATTCAAATGGGTCATGTAGGTTTCCTATCTAATATTGAACCTAGAAAAGCTAAAGAAGTCTCAACTGATGATTATTGGATTATAGCAATGTAAGAAGAGCTAAACCAATTTGAACGAAACGAAGTTTGAGACTTAATTCCTAGACCTAGTGATCAAACAGTCATTGGTACTAAATGGGTTTACAAGAATAAAGCTGATGAGCAAGGAAATATCATTTGAAACAAAGCTAGATTAGTCGCTTAAGGCAACAATTAAGAAGAAGGAATGGACTACGAAAAAACATTTGCTCCTATCACCCAACTAGAAACAATATGTATTTTATTAGCTTTTGCGTGTTTTCATAACTTCAAGTTATGTCAAATTGATGTAAAAAGTGCTTTTTTAAATGGTTTTATAAAAGAAATTGTATATGTAAAACAACCACCCTTATTTTCATATGAAAATTTTCCAGACCATGTCTATAGATTAAAGAAAGCTTTATACGGTTTGAAACAAGCATCTCGCGCTTGGTATGATGGTCTTAAAAAATATCTTATAAATTCAGGATTTGAAACCGGTTAAGTAAATCAAACGCTTTTTATTAAGTAAGATAAAAAGGACATTTTAATAGTTCAAAATTATGTCGATGATATCATTTTTGGATCTACGAATGAGAAACTATGTAAAGAATTTTAAAAAATTATGAGAAGTGAATTCGAGACGTCACATATGGAAGAACTTTCATACTTTCTCGAAATAAAACTTAAACAATTAATAAATGGGATTTTTATTAATCATGAAAAATATTGTAATAATTTAAAAATATTTTGGTATGGAAAATACTTCTGCAAAACCGACTCCCATGCATACTACTATTCATCTTAACCGAGATGAAGATGGCAAAAATATTGACCAAAAACTTTTCAGAAGTATGATTAGTTCTCTATTATATTTAACTGCTAGTCGTCCAGATGTTAGGATGAGTGTTTGTTTGTGCGCATGATTTCAAGCTAACCCCAAAGAATCACATTTGCAAGCCTAGAATTGGATTTTGCATTATTTAAGCATAACAAAAGACTATGGACTTTTTTAACCGAAAGAATGTTCTTTTGAGTTGGTGTCATATAGTGACGCTGACTTTGGAGGATGTCGAACAGATCAAAAAAGTACGAGTGGTACATGTCACTTCATTGGACAGTCTTTAGTATCATGGTTTAGTAAGAAACAAAACCATGTTTTACTTTCTACTCGTGAAGCAGAATACAACTCTGCTACTTTTGCATGTGCTCAAGTAATCTACATCCAGCAAATGCTTCAATATTTTGGTATAAATTCGACTAAATCAACAATTTATTATGATAATATGAGTGCTATAAATTTGTCTAAGAATCCGATAACCATTCAAGAATGAAACTTATTGACATTCGACGTCATTTTCTATGAGATAACATAGATTTTTTTTATTTCGCTAGATTTTGTCTCTTTAGAAAATCAAATAGATGATATTTTTACAAAATCCTTGATGTAAATATATTTCTAAAATTAAGACGTGAACGCAAAATTATGTCATTAAATGATTTATAAGTTCATGATAAAGTATATATAATTAAAAGTGTATAAAATAATAATAGTTGAGCAAAAAAATGGATCTGTTGGAACTCCGCACTATTGAGAGATAGGCATATCACTTTCCATTTTTTAATTCAATTTTCACATTAGAACCTCTCCTTTCTATTTTATATAAGCTATATTCATAACTTTTATTCTTACCTTAGAACTATATTAACTATTTGTGGCATCGAGGTAAATTAAAGTCTGGCCTATAGATTAATAATAACCATGATACTCTAATTCAGAAATAGCTAAATGAAATACACACACATAAATAAATAAATAAATAGAAAGGATTTTTGATTCATATTAAACAAACAAACAACTAGTTAAATTCCTATAAAACCGTCATCTTAAGAAAATTCCGACTACTCATCAATTGTTTACAGCACACCGACTTCGAATTTGTCTAACAAATCTCTAGTTTATGTCCTCGTGAATAATACTCCATCTCCTAATCACCATACCGGATATACACCGAAGGGAAAAAGAACTAGAAGAAACTTAGAATTTGGATCACCTTCTACCAAGGGGAAAATTGATGAGATTCATCACTAGCAGCATGAAACTTTAAGTATACAACATGAGATGTATTACGAGCAAAAAGACCTGGAAGACGTTTGAATTTTCTCGAAGAATTTGCTCTAAAATTATATGGAACTGTCCCTAAAAAGGGTATGCACAATCCATCTCTTCAACGACCTCATGTTTCTTTGGATCAAGGTGCTACATATAAATCTCATATTCGATGTAATACTTGGTCTCCTATTAATCCTTTATAGGAAGACACCAAAATTGAACCAAGCTAGTTCAAAAAATTTCTTCAGACGAATCCAAGACCTCTAAAAACAAATAAATATTATATTTTCATAAAAACGTGCTTATAATTTTGATGTTGTAATTTACTTGTATAAAAAGTTTGTTGAAATAAAAATTAAATTAAGTTATTTAATATGAGAATAAAGCTCACATATTAACACTTATATGGAGTATAGTGTTTAAAAAAATTTAAAATATATTAAGAAAAGGCTAACCTATAAAAGTCAGTAGATTCAGCTGGCTAAAATACTCCATCCATGCGGATGAATCTTCTAAATGAAAATTTATTCCACCTAGATTCAGCCGGCTGAACCCCAAATTCAAACGGCTGAATCATGGAAAAAATGAACTGTTTACTTGTTGGTTGCAAAATTTTCAATTAAGCCGGCTACCTTGCTAGATTCAACCGGTTGCCTGGCTGAAATTCTGTTTTTTAAAAGACATTTACACATTTCTTGAAGCAAAAATCAAAATTCAAACTAATACTTATTCTCAAAACCTACCTATTCATTCTTTACTTACCTTTATACTCTCCTGAAATAACAAAAGAATCTCTAAATTCTCTTAACCAAAAAACCAGTCTTTCTTCATTCCTTAAAACAAAAATGCCTCGTAGATCAAAAAGAGCAAGAGATTCTTTTACGGTCTTTCTCAAAGCCAAATTAGGGCATGGCTCCACAGCGACATGGTTGTTAGTCGATTTAATAGCATGAAGAACTCCAAGTTTTTGAAGGGGCTTTCATGGATTTTTTAGATTTTATTGGATATGCAATTGGAGAATTAGCGAAGCATGTGGATTCGAATCTCTTATTGGGTATGATGCAAATAACGTTAAGATTTATCCTCTCTTGATTAAGCTTTTTTTATGCAAATATGAATCTAGACCACCAAAATCCTCAAAATAAAACCGATTACATTTGGACTTTGATATGTGGAGTTAAAATTTATTTACCTTTACAAAGATTAGCATATTTTAAGATGTGCAACCAAAGGCTTAGACATTGATATGGTTGACGTTGATATGTACCAACATGATGAAGTGTCACATAGATTTTTGTTGGACGATCTAACCAAACTAAAATATAGTGCCTTACATCCTAAGGAAAGAACTATTCATCATGCTCTCATTCGTTCTCTTCAACCAAGAATCGGTAGTTGTGAAAAAGTTTATAAGCATGATTTCCACACCCTATATGATATTTATTTATCTCAACGTGTTAATTAGGGAAGGTTATATTGGATGAATTTCAAAGCGTTAACAATAGGAGGAGTTATAAAAGTATCCATTATGGAGCTTATATAATGAGGATTTTACAAAATTTTGGAGTTACTTTTTCGATTCCGAGTTCATAGCAATAAGTGAAAAAACTCCAAGACCCTTAGTCTCAAGGGTATTCCGAAGCGTCCCGCAAATCAACAAATTATTAGTTGTCAAGAATGGGTCGTCAATCACAATCAAGGCATTCTGCAACCTCGAGACACAAATACTGCCTCTTCCTCTCAACAACCCCAACAAGAGGAAGAAGATGATGAAATCCGTGAATTAAATATTGTTATGCCTCCTAAACAAGCTCTCGTCACATAATCTTGAAATCAAAGCAAGCTCAATCGCCATTTGGCTAACGTTGAGAAAAATGTTTCCAAGAAAAACAAAAGATAAACTCAATAAAAGGTTTTTTGAACAAGATTTGGAAAAAATGTCTTGCTTCGCATCCACATCAAAGAAAATTCTTGAAAATCCGACACCATTTACTTGGACATCTTCCGAGGAAGAAGGAGAGGAAGAAGAAAAAGAAAGGGAAGATTGATTTGGTATGTTTTTTATTTATTATCTAGACATAACTCTATCTTTTCTACTACTTATTTCAAAAATATATCTATGTAATATTTTATAAAGTATTTACCAATTTATGATAGTTCTCTTATCGAATAATTGTTTCCTTTTATCGAAGATAAAGGAGGAGAGTAAGGTAGTCATATTGATAAAGGTAGTATCGAGTCAGGGGGAGAATAATTGAATCCTTATATTTAATTCTTACATAGTTGTCATCATCAAAAAGGGAGAGAATGTTAGAACCTTGAATTTTGATGTTTTGATAGTGATAATTATATAAGTAAATATTATTTGAACTAACCAAATTTGCAGGAGAAGAAATCGTAAGAGAGATAATCACAAATATATAAAGACCAGGTTCCAGATTGTACCTACATTGTATTGTTAAGCATAAAGTATGAGTCTAGAAGTAGAAATATGATAAAATCTCTCCGAAATGGTATACACACACACAAAATATATGATTCATAAAAACGAAGAATACTGCTCAAAACAGTACATTCAGCCGATTGAATATGCACTTTCAACCATCTGAGTGTTGTGCACTTACAAATTTTTTTACTGTATTTAGCCGGCTGAAATATAATATTCAGACAGCTGAATAAGGGCTATTTTGTATTACTTCCTTGTTGTCTTGATTTTCACTCCATTCAGCTGGCTCAAACGTTTAGTTCAAACGACTGAATATCTGTAATGGCTAATTTTCGAAAAGGTGCTTCTCTTTCATGAATAGAAACAACTCCTGATTCAAGAGTTGCTTCCTATCTCTTCATGGCAACCTCATGAACGTTTACAACTTTTAATCTCTATAAATAGCAAAGAATTTCAACATCTTAAGAAGCAAATTTTTCATTCTGATTTCTATCTATTCTTGCCATTTTAACTCTAGAACATTTTATACATAAAAACTCTATTTTGATCACTTGTATATTTAAGTTTACTACTCTTATGATCAAACAAAATCTCCTTTCTTCACCAACTACACAATATACCCCAAAAGAAGAAGCTTATAGAAATGGTGTACTTTATCGACTTATTAGTGCTATTCAAGAGCATATTCGGTCGAATACATTTCTACTATTTGTATTGGAAGTCCTGTTGTAGTATCACCAGGCAGTTGAAGTCCTATTCGGTTGTTTAGGTAGTTGAAGTCCTGTTCGGTTGTTTAGGCAGTGTAATACTTATTCCTCTGGGTTAAGTGAGCATTTCGATTAAATCCAGAAGGATTGTTGAACTGGATGTAGAACGGGAAGTTCGAACCAGTATTAAAATCTATGGTGTCATTTGCTTTACTACTTTTACTTTTATATTTATATTACGCACAAATAAGTAATTTAGTTAATATCCATATTACACAATCCTTAGTCACGTTCAAAAGAGGTATCGTAGGAATATTAAACTTTCTTGGATACTCTACATGCAAGATGTTATATGTTAATGGAATATGACACCTGGAGGGTCCCCAATTATCGGTTTTCAGGCCTTGACTTTCTTTCGCAAGCTATCTCACCATAGCCGTTAGGTCTGGCATTTGGAGAGCCGGTGCCTGGTAGTGGTCATGTTCCACCTCACGTAAATGACCCGATCCATCCCTTCAGGCTGCACTACATTGCCTTGGCTCGGTACGCTCTTGATGTTCTTCCTAAGCACCAGTCCTATCATCGTCTCTCAGCCGGGGTTCATTCACATTCGCTTGAGCTCCATCACTTTGGTCGATTGCATCACGTCTGGAGTTAGCTCTTCCAGTAGTAGGTAAATTTCCCCCTTAGTTCAAAGGTTCGGTGTCGATTCCCCTGGGATGTTCAGTACTGATCGGTGTGGCCTAACGATAGTCGATCGCATAGTTTCCAGTGACGGTCCAACATCATAAGCATCTGTCTTGCGCCATCTTCTTCTATGATAGTCGTCAGATTAATAGGAGCTCTCTGATCTTGAGTATGGAATGGGCTCCCTCCTTGTCTTCTCATGTCGGTCTTTCGACAAGTTCATCAGTTTGACATTGACCTGGATTTGCTGATTGAGCTGTTGATGGTTATCAAGCAGTTCCTTTATCTGGACTTCAAATTCAGCTTTGTGATTAATCAAGAGGATTTGGGGTATCAACAACCGTCGATTGCACATTCTGGTCAACTTGTTGGACGCCAGTATGCTCATTGCCTTAAACGGCAAGGGAAGTAGACATTCCTCTGGCCATGGATAATAGCTCACTTTTAGGCCTTCTTTAATTTGAATATAAACAGAAACTTATCGGTAGAAATTTGGATCTATCTCGTGAATATGGAAATCAACAAGTAGACTATGATATCCAATCAAGATGAGAATTCTTTCTCAGTGAAAGCACCAAAATATTTGCACCAAAATTTGGCACAAACATTCAATAGAGTAAATGTAGAGAAATAAAGGAAGAAATCAAAATTAAAACAGAGGAAACAAGAAGAAAACAAGTAAAAAAACAATAACACATAGATTTATAGTGGTTATGAACGTTATTGCCTACATCCACTTTGATGAAATTGCTTTGTTTACCACTTTGAATCTGAGTACAGAGCAGATTGTATCAGAATCCTTGATTACAATGGAGTACAAGTGAAATAATCGCATAAAGATCTTTAAAATGAACAGTGAACTTTATATTTATAGGGGTGGATGACCAAATATCTTTCTGAAATTTCACCGACAAATTTCAAGATGTAGACGAGGTCACCTAAAAAGTTTCACGGTCCAATTCGCAAACATAGGGGATCCGTACTGATTGGTCCAAATGGACGCATGGCATCATGCGATCACTATGGTAGGTACCCCTCCATGCTAGTTTCATGTTTCCAAAGTTTTTGCATAATTATCTTCATGTTTTTGGGGATATCGATCGATTCCCATTGAGTTGAGCTGTTGGTTGTTGTTGTTCATAGCCATAGTGATATGATCCGATCCTCTGCATAGGAGAAGGGATAGGTACCGATCTCCTGCCTAGGAGACACTAATCTATACTTAGAATATTCTGGAGAGTCCATCTCTTGGTTTCACTTGATCATTGCTTCATATTGTTGTTTGTGCTCGATCTTCGGACTCCATGATTATCTCTGTGGGCTGCTTGCCCTATCTACTATCGAGTTTAACTTGTCCAATAGTCTAGATATAACCGGGTCAAAAGGCTGGATAACAAATTTCTATTATATACTGTGTTATATGGTGATATAACCAATCAAGTAATTTAAAGAATATGAGTAGAAAACTCTATAATAATTACAAAAGGTTGTAATCATGAGAAAATTACCATAATATAAAATAACATATTAATTTTCAATACTGGAAATTAGGATCTGCTTCTTATTTTTAAAATTAATACTTGACAAAACCCTTCTCAAGAACAAGTTTAATGAGGCACTCATGTCAAAGTTTCCAACAATATGCATTTTAAATTGCATATATATATATATATATATATATATATATATATATCTTTAATTGCAAATATTTGTTATTTAAAATGCATATATTTGAAGTTTTAACTAAAACAAAAATTTATAGTTCTGGCTGTAAATATATGTAGCTGTGATTGCAAATATTTGTAGTTGTTGTTGCAAATATATGTTGTTTAAACTGCATGCTTTTACTGGAAAAGATGACAGGGGTGTTTCGTGAAACATTGTTTTGAAAGGGGCCGGAAGTGAATTTTGAAGAAAAAAAATTGGGCATTTGAAAAAAAATGTCCCTTTTAAATATTTCTTATCAAGAATTTTAAGAAAAGATACCAATACATCCATTGAGACTAGACTATGAAAGAAATGTTTAATTTCGACAAAAATCATGACACTTTTCCAATTTGAATTTTATCCAAAATGGTTCGATTTAACTTAAAAACAGACATGTATAACGTATATTTTTAAATTTACTTTTAGAAACAAGAAATTTTCACAAAAATTATTTTAAAAGAAAACGTAATATTTTTTTCTTTAAAACTATGATATAAATATTTATAAATGAAAGACATTTAATTACCTTTTAATTTACTAATTAAATTTTATTTATCATGGGTAAAGTACAAATCAAAATATAAGTGTTAAAATGTGTCGTACACTAAATTTTATATAAAATAAATTTTAAAATAGTTATGGAAAATTAAGTTCTATTAAAATTTCTTATGTCTAAAGCTTAAAATAAGGAGTTACTAGTTCAAAACATTAAAAAAAATTTAATTTTTATATTTTTCCAAAAACCTCCAATAAAAATGTTTCAAACTTAATGGAATAATATTTCAAATAATATAAATACTTTAATTGGAATAGATAAAAACAATGTAACTTGCATAAGCTGAACTAGTTTATGTAACAGTGCTTCAAGTGTATAGAGTTTTTAGCTCCTCTTCTTCTAAAATTAGCTATCTTAAGTGTAACAACCTGCACACTTGGATACATCGATCCAAATCCCAAAAATGGCAATCGAACTCGCATCGTACTTAGAATTGTGAATCATTAGGTTTTTGATGATTTACATAGTACATAGATAGATATAAAATTGGAAAATTCAAAGCTTTCTCCTCACATCTGTAATAATTTTATATCCATTATAAGTGGATGGTCCACTTTAAAACCAACTTGCTTTGCAAAATATACATACATACATACATACATACATACATACATACATATATACATATATACACATATATATATATATATATATATATATATAAGATATATAAATAAACATATCTCCAAAGCACTAATGTCACATTCTCCATGCACCTTATCCCGAATATATCTTCTACTACACAGTCCTTCTATAATAGATATAAAAGGGAAAAATGGAAGGGATCAAACAAGGTCAGATGAATGAACTATATCACTAGCGATATGATGTAAACAAGTAGTTAAATTATCTTTTATAATCTACAATACCTAAGGATATTCATTTATGTCCATGTACTATGTATAAAGAATTGGAAGTCACCAATCCTTAACGTGCCTCGAGCCAATAATAATCTATGAACCATCCAGAGTTTGGACATCTAGAAACCAAGTAATCCTAGGAGTATCGCAAGTATATGGTCTCAATAATAAACCTCCTAACTATACATTGAGCTAACATTCTCAATGGTAAACCGCTTAACTAAACACTTAGTTTACATTCTCAATGGTAAACTGCTTAACTATCGCTGAATTTACATTCTTAATGGTAAATGGCTTAAGTTGCACTGCACTGAGTGTGCATTCCATGCCCAAGCCCACTCATCGGATCATAGTTCGATGATACTTTCCACCTAAGCATTGAGTAACTTTCCTCATTAGTTCCTATATACTATACTATGTATCATTAAAACCGTAGCAGAATGGGTCAATTAATGTATTCGATTACCCATAAGTGCAACGCTTGCTAGCATGCTCATCCGTTCTATTGGTGAACATTTTCGCTCCTCCACTCCACAGTTAGCAAATATGCGATCGGAGCTCGCTAAGTAACAATAAAAGCATCTAATTGTGCCACAGTCGCATGACGCGTTGAGTGTCATGTTTGAAAACATAATGAAGTGTGAACCTTGGTACGTCACCACGGGTGAAACAAATCCATCTTGGTACACAGTTCCAATTAGTAACGTGAACTTCTGAAAGTCAAGAAGTAGGAATAGGTTTCCTTGACGATCCTACTTGGCCAACACCAAGTCTAGGTTCAACCTGGACTACCTACGAAGTTTCGGTGGATTGAAATAAAATTTAGTCGATTGGCTTTTGTATCATACTTTTTTTATAGTGTAAAATCAATTGACCGGGATTTTAGTCGAGTAGGCAGGACTAGGATTCCAACATGATTAGATTATCATTTTGAACGAATTTTAATTGTTTATCTTTTGGTCTTTTTTTAAGCTTTATGTATAACTTTGAATGCGTATAAATCATCTTTTAAAGCAAGTATTTATATACAATTTCAATTCCAACTTTTTACATAGTATATAAAGTTGATTGTATAAATTTATTCAACAATTCAATTTTTATTAAATGTTGCCGAGCCGCGTCTGAGTGATTCGTACATCAGTAATAATTTATTCATAAACAACAACAACCTTTGATAAGTCAAATATAATGAATTTATTTACTTTTATTTTCATTTTTCATTTTTCTTTAGACTTGGGGTTTGCCCCGGGTTTTTGTATACCTAGCCCAGAGTCACTACAACAGAATACTTTTTTTACAACGAAAAAGGCCGGTTGTAATAGGTGTTTAAGAACGGGTTTGCAACCATCATAATATGTAGAGTTGTAACAGATCGATGAGATTGTACAAATACTTTTAACCATTGTAAATGCTCATTGTAGTAAAAGTTTTTTTACAGTGGTCAAAAGTCATTGCAATAGGGTCATTTACAACTTTACAACTGCTTTTAGCAGCTGTAATAGACTTATTTACAACTATTTTAGAAATTTGTAATAGATTTCTTTTACAACCATTTTTGTCAATTGTTGAAAAAATGCAAAATAAAAAAAATTAGAGCATGGGTGTAGCTTGTATACAGATTGTACTTACAATTACTAAAATGCCAAAACAAATTATACATCCACATCATTTATAAAGTCTTAATATATCGAAATTAATATAAAAGAAGCTAAATATAAACAATAAAAAAGATAACTATAATGGTCTCATCGTTTTTAGTAGCACCAACAACTATTGTATCAATACCAGGTGCAACTACTTCATCGAGAATAACCGCGACAACTTCATCAACAAGGTGGCCATCTCTGAAACACCTTTGGCAAATACGTTAACAAGTACATCAAAAAGAACAAAAGCTAGTGTAATTGGCATCAGTAAATTGTGTAGTTTCTTTAGAAAGCAATATGGATAGATATCAGGGTCGTGTAACAAGGTATCGAACACTACACTGGATTTAACATCTGAAGTTGCAGTAAAGTATTCTAAGTAGCATCTAAGCAAAAATACAAACACAAACATGCAGACCTAAAGCACTTAATATGTATATGCATATATTTATGTATGTCATGGTTTATGAAATGGGCAAACCTGGCATATTGGAGCAACCAAAACAGCACCATCCTAATATGTTGGATTTTTCTATATAGAAGAAGTATGATCAATACGCCCATTGACTCTCCAAACAAAAATTTCTTTTTTTTTCAGTTTTCCATCTTCTCTATGAATAAACATTTTTTATTTGAATTACATAGGCAAAAAAGGTCAAGGCAAATGTAGCTTTATGGGTCATGATATAGATTCTATTACTTGTGAGACAGAAGCATACCACATATACTAATTAAATATTCGGAACAATCATCAAATATTCCATTAATTATTCATATTATCGATTTTATATGACTTTACTTGTAACGACTTGTATTTTTTGTATCGAAGGATCTTAAAATATTTTTATTTATCTGTGTAAGGTTGTATGATTCTAAATTTTGTGGATATGACTCATAAGGACATTTTACACACCTATGATTTTTTCGAATTTCTATGTGACCATCTTGACCTAAAAACCTTGTTTGGCTATTTTGTTAGGAGTAGAAATAAGGTCCCATTTTTAAATCCATGCTGTTTTAAATCAAGAACTTCTCAAAGATAGCAGTACCATTGACCAATTGACGAAGAAGAATCAGACTTTTATTTAGGATGTAAAGTGTGAGCATGTATTTGTGAGTCTGAAAGAGAGTTTACGAGTGCACCTGTGTTGACCATTCCAAGTGGAAATGAAGAGTTAACAGTATATACTGGTGCTTGTAGCTCTGGATTGAGTGCGGTGTTAATGCAAAAGTGAAGGATTATCGCTTATGCTAGTTGACAACTAACGCCGCATAAAAGGAATTACCCAACTTATGATTTGGATTTAGGGGATTTGCATACAACAACAGTTATCAGTCGAGTATTGGTATGACACCAGGTAATGCTCCTAATATTGATAGAAAGCGGTCGAGAAACCGATACTTGGACCAGTTATGATTAGAGAGACATCGAAGAAGATTGAGATCATTTGACAAAAAATGAAAGCTGCTCAGGATCGACAGTTGGATAAAAGACGAAGAGATTTTGAATTTTATGTCCAGTATATGGTATTTGTGAAGGTTTTCCCTCTAAAAAATGTAGTTCGGTTTGGGAAAATGGGGAAGTTGGCATCGAGAGTCGTTGGTTTTTTTCGATAGATAGAGGATTGGGAAGCTAGCATATATGGTCGACTTACCTCAAAAGATGGCGGGCGTGCCAAATATTTTTCATCACTTATCTGTAGAAGTTTGTGCATGACTCAGGAGTGACGATTGCATCGGACAAGCTAGAAGATGTCGTAGTAGAACCAAAAGTTTTTAGATCTAACAGGCCATTTCGTATTGTTGGATATGATACGAAACAGCTTAAGAGAAAGATGACAAAATTAGTCAAGGTACACTGGAGCGGAAGCGATGATGATTGTATGTAGGAGACTGAGGAGAGCAAGAGGACTAAGTGTCAGGAGCTCTTTGAGTGGTAAGATACATTGTATATCGTACCTACTTTCACCATCATATATTATGATTGATAAGTTTGTATTCTGTAGGCTAGGGTGGGCACACCTACACTATTGATTTCATAGTTGCAAGTTTGATATAATTGATGGCTGCTTATGATTGGTAGGCATGCAGAATAACCATGGTTGGTTATACTTGGGCTTGTTTGGGGATTTATGGGGCAAAATTCCTAAAGGGGGAAAGAATGTAACGACTTGTGTTATACGTATCGAAGGATCATAATATATTTTTATTTTATTCTTGTGAGGTCGTATGATTCTGTAATTTTGAGATATGTCTCTTAGAGACATTTTATAAAATTATGATTTTTCAGAATTTCTATGTAATCATTTTGATCCTGAAAACCTTGTTTGGGCTACAGCTTTTGATATAAGTTGAACTAGGGTCTCAAACCAGTTCCATTATTTTAGGATAATGGTTTCCCATTTTGCAAACTAGTCATAATAGAAAAAAGAACTTACAGTTGGAATGTTATGTCTATTTTAAGTTTAGATAACTACTGCCTATAATTAGTATGTAATTAATTAAGCCCATTAGTTGGCTCAGTATTCTAATTAGAAACTTCTAAATAGGGGCTATTGGAGTCAAATGAGAACTTTTCCCTTTTATTCCAAATCAACTCTATACCGTAACTAGCTTTAGATCCATCCTAATTCATCCAAATCGGTTCCTAAATCAAATTAGATTGTGGATTAGAGATTAGATTCCCGATTAAAAGCCAGAGATCATAAAATTGGCTGATTGGGAGTGCTTTTCATTGTCATTCGGATTGAATCTAAATTCAAATTGGTTGAATTTGGTAATTGGTGAGTGGTTTATGACTTCTCACTATCGTACACATGTTTATATGGTAGAATTATAGGTTTTAACATGATTTTGACCCTAAAATCCTTTTTCTAAGTTTAATAATATGTCAACATATGTTTATGTTTATGCCCTAAACTGATAAATTCTAATATGATTTCTAGGAGTTGTTTAGTAACTCACCACACTCATGTTAATGTGTTCCTTATTGCCTAGATTTGGACTAGAAATTGCTTGATTGTTATAATTCTATGTGTTGTTTATTTGATTGATTGCATGGCATTTAAGAATGGATGTAATTGCTGTGACTCTATGGTGTATGTTGTGATTGGATGTTGGCGGTTAGTATTTTGGATGTTGAGGAAGATAGGTTAGTGAATTAGGCAAATTGGAGGAAAAGTTGATCAGAATTGGACGAAACTTGGAGGAGCTCTGGAGCATACTTCGAGTGTACATGAAAACTCACACCTTAAGAGGAGTTAAAGGGAAGACTTGGTGCCGACTCATAACAATGACTCGGTGATGAGTTATAGGGGTGAGGGATATAACTCAATGGCCAGCATGGTTGGGTAGAGCATGATTGAACGTGGTATTCTATAGCAAGGATGCGGGAGATTTGGCTATGGGTTGAGGACACCACCGAGTTATTTCTAGAACATAGTGATGAAGCTTCGGATTAACGATGAATTATCTAGGATGGATAGGTCGGAGTCTAAGGCATATGGAGGAAGAGTACTAGAAGCAGAAAAGAAGTCTGGACTGAAAAACGGCTACGTCATTACTTATCCCCAAGTTACCATGATAACTTAGCCCCGAGTTATGGTGGAAAGTCCGATGACAGTGAAACTTCTAGGGACTGTTTTTGAGGTTCTATAGTTTGTGCTGAAGGTGGTAGTTCATTCACATCTGGGTTGGATGGCGATGTAAAAGTAAGATGAAAAGCTAGAATCTTCGGATGTTGGCTCGTTTTAGGAGTAGGTTCCAAAAATGGGTTCTTGGTAATGGAGGGGGCCGTAGGATTGGGGAACGTGGAAGGGTTCCTCGAGAATAACGGAAATTGGATTGAGAAACAAGGGCTCGTTGTCCAAAAGAAGCAAAGAAGGCCTAGATGATTACATGCTAAGGAATCGTTGATGCTCAGAGTGTTTTCCTATGTACTCAAAGTAGGGGTATTGTAAGTGGAGATGCCCATAGATCAATTGAGGGACCTGTATACCCTCGACCGATGGCTTTGGGTCCAATGTCTGGCTTTAGGCTATGAGACACGTATTGAGATTTGGGCAGCGTGATATGAGAGCACGTAGAAAACCAAGATTTCCATTAATCCTTGATAGTAAGGAGGTCATACGACTTATCATGTATTCAAGGCACATAAATGAGTGACATTGAGTACTGCTTAATGAAAGCTACGATTACTTTGATTGCTTTCTTTAGTGTGCTCACTCGGGGATATCATTGGGAATTGGTATTGGAGATGTGAATATTTGGGCATCCACTATTGTATCATGTATAGTATCTTTATGATATTGTAGAGTAGCATATTATAGCGTTACATGCTAATTTTTTGGTTGTAGGGACATGTCAAGTATGGTTCTTGTACTTACACCAAACTGTTGTTTGATCTAAGATTTTATGCTTTGTCTCTTATTATCTTGGAGTGGACTAGATAATAGGTCTAGGTGACGCAATAGCTGTTCGAAGGACAAAATGGATGAAGCTATCTCGTATACTACATGGATTTTGCTTATTCCACTGTGCAGCACTGGAGAGCCTTAGCAGTGACTGCTTATACTTGTATTTGAGATAGTTATTGAGTTTCTTTCCTGTGTATAAACTTGATGACATTTGGTGTATAATTCTATGGATTTGTACTTTGATTGTTTGTTCACATATTTATTGTTGTCTCATCTGTTATATACATGATATTATATTTAACATGCACTGTGAGATATGACAGGTTATATGTTGTGTTTGTTATTATTCTTTTAGATGATCGTCCTACATCGACCAAGTACGATTGTAGCGCACTATTTAGTTATTATCTCTACCGGTGGTATAGGACAATCGTCATAATACCTGAGACATAAATTTCTACAAATTAATAAGGAATCGTATAGGGCTTAGTACGGTGTTTATGTGATGATATTAAATAGGAAATGTGCTATTATTCTCACTTCTATTTAAATTAGAATTGTGTGGTTCCATTGCTTTTGGGTGGTGCCTGACCTATGATTCCAGTCTCTTGATAATAAGCATCATTATCCCAATTTTTTTCTAAGCTTTCCAGTTAAGTGTTGAAGATGTAGTTACTAGTAACAGCATAATTAATATTTGTTACCCGTTGGCTTGACCAAGTAACAAGCCGCTAGGCATAGAGCCTCGTTCGGCATCAAGAGGTCGCTTGGCATAGAGCATCGTTCGACATCTAGCCTCGTTCGGCATCCAGACCTCGTTCGGCATCTAGCCTCGTTTGACGTCCAAGCCTCGCTTGGCATTTAGCCTCGTTCGGCATCCAGGCCTCGTTTGGCATCTAGGTTCGTCCAGCATCCAAGCCTCGCTTGGCATCTAGATTCGTTCGACAGCTAGCCTCGTTCGGCATTTCAACTCAGCATAGCAAGGGCGTTCGGCATCTCCTCTCGATCGGCATCAAGTCTCGTTCGACACTAGTCTCATTCGGCCTACACTCTTCACTCAGCACACTGTCTCGATCGGCATGCAGATACCGTTTGGCATATCTTCTTCGGTCGGCATACGAATGCCTTTCGGCTAGGGTACGTGGTTCAGCAATTACCGTTCGACATTTGTGGTTTGACACACAGAAGTCACTCACCACGGGCTGAGGTATCTTGCTCCTAGGCCCAAGAGGGAAGTCCAACCCATATTCGTCTATAAATAGAAGGGCAAGGGCGCAGTAAAATGGACCTTTTTTGGGAGAACACTGGGGAGACTCTGCCGCTTTCAAGACTCATTCTATTTTACTTAGCATTTGTATTCAAGTCTTTATAGTACGGATTGTATCTGTATTCAATCACTTGTGGAAGCAATAAAGATCAAAACTTAAAGTGGACGTAGGCAATTACGCCGAACCGCTATAAATCTGGTGTTCTTGTCTTTGCATTTAATTTAGCATACAGTTCTCTGTTTTAATTTACTTTCTTCATTAATCTCTCTACATAATCTTTCTTAAGGGTGTTAATGACCAATTTTGGTGCTAACATTTTGGTGCTTTCACTGAGAATCGAATTCTCAGGCTACTAGGATCCGCTTTGTAGCTACTGGGTTGAATAATCCCCCGAAGGAGGTCCAACTTATTCATAGGATGTACGTTGAATCTACTCAGAGTTTCGATCAAAAACTCTGCTATGGGAAGACCACATACCCGATCAGCCTCTCATTAACACGAACATCAACGAAACTGCTAGTGTAAAACAAATAGGACCAAGCAATCAGCAAGTTAATCCCGGCGTAGGGACTACTGGAGCTCATAATTATAACGACCTGATATTTTCAACCATTCGCATCCGCACATGACGGACTTGAATTTCTCAAAATGTCGCGTTGTAAATAAAGTTTGGCAAATCTCAGAATGTACAGTAAATAAATAATCACAGATCACAGACACAGTGTATTTAATAATGCAGCGGAAGTAAAAGAGATAGTAGTTCATGAAGCTACTATATATATATAAGATACATCAGAGTTAAACAAGATACAGCATAAGAGTAACAAGATACATCGGTACAAATCAGAATACATCACTGGAATCACTGGATACTGAAAGAAAAATAGATGGCTGGATCTTCAAGCAAAGCTTCAACTCCGAAGACGAGTCTTAAATGTTGAATCACTCAGTCTGACCCGAGCGTAAAGGAAAACACAAAACACTCGAGTCAGGACATAAATAATTATGAACTGTAAATCAATTCAAGTGAACAGTAACAAAAATACATCAGTAACTCAAAGAATGCTTGGGATCGCCCATACCATAAGGATCCATTAAAATATTTACTATGTAGTAATATTCGCTGTTACAATAATGTCTAATAGTAAAATAAACATACTTTAAAATAGCATCAAAGGGCTACCAATATAGCCCTTAACACGTAATAGTGCCAGTAGACTACACAGTCCCTACGTACCTCCAGATCGGGAGGCTATGAGAAGATACTCCATAGGTACAATACAAATCAAACTCATAGTAAAGCTCGCTATGGTAGGTGACATGGCACACAAGACAATTCCAGGGGTAGATAAACCAATTACGCACACGGGCTGGTGGTAACTAGCAGCCATTATGCCCACCTCGGAACACACTCCCAATCAAAATCGGAGATGACCATCAAATCAATCACAAGGCAAGAGTATTGTATCGAAGAAGTGTGTCCGACCAAAGGAGCTAACCCTTTTGGCCCGAGATCATTCCTGTTTTAGCCACCTTAAGCCAACTCACAGGAGTCGGGTCCATGTAATATACCTCAAGAACGTCGCCACCATCCTACTTCATTCTGGAATCTCCACCGCGTACATAGTTGTTAAAGTGGTTTTCAGAGTTGAAAGAGAGTATGACAACTTCCGATCTCGGTCTCTTTAACAACCAATCGTTATTATAACTTCGTGGTCATTTCAAAATAGTTCATACTTCAAAATCAAATCATTTCATTCCTAAACTATATTCCATTGAAAATAGTTTATACTTCGAAACCAAAACCATTTTATTTCAAAACTATATTCAAATCAAAATAGTTTAGACTTCGAAACCAAAACCATTTTTATTTCAAAACTATATCCAAATCAATACGATATCATTTCCATTTCAAACATATATTCACCATTCAAAAATCTTAATACTTTCAAAGTTATAACTCTTTCGAAACCAAAATACTTGAATTCATTACACTTTGAAAATCATAACATTTCAAAATCATACACTTGAAATCATGGCACCTTCCTTTAATTCTTTACATTTGACAAATTTATTCAATTAAGCCCAAATTTTCAAATTACCAATTTGATTCAATTTAACCCATCAGTTTCAATTCAATTCAGTTTCCCAACAAACCATTTCAAATCTTATCAATTTCAAATATAGATTTGATCCACAAAATAAACTATTCAATTTTTAGTATATTTCCAAGCTTTAATATCCCACATTTTAAAACTAAATTTTATAATTTCATATATCTCTTAATTTAACTTCATTATTACTTAGTTTTGCAATGTTCATTTCATAAATCCAATATAATTTAAATAAACTCAAATTACAAGTAAACTAAATATCCTTTCATACTAATATAAACTTCAAATATTCATTTATCGAATAAATCAAATAAATCAAAATCAAATATCATTCCAAATTCACATTCTTTATCAAAATAAAGATCATGTCATTCAAAACCATTTCAATCATTAAAATATCATATCCTTTCAAAACCTCATTATCAAATCATTATTTGAATTAAAATTCAAATATTCAAATTTAAATATCATTTTAAAATCAAATATGTCATTTATTTATTATTCCAAATATCATTTCAAAACACATTTCAAAATTCCATTCAAAAACCATTATTTAAATTCAAATTCAATTTAAATTCCTTAAAATTTCCAATTTACATATTAAAATATAATCAAAACTCCTTAAATTTCACAAATAATAATTCCAAAAATTTAATACTTTAAAATATAACTCAAACAGCGTTAAAAATATTAAAGAGGCATCTACCGATGAAAATTGGTTAATCGCTATGCAAGAAGAACTAAACCAATTCGAAAGAAATGACGTTTGGGATTTAATTCCACGACCTAGTGATCAATCAGTTATTGGTACAAAATGGGTTTTCAAAAATAAAGCAGATGAAAAAGGAAATATTACTAGAAATAAAGCTAGATTAGTTGCTCAAGGTTATAATCAAGAGGAAGGAATTGACTATAAAGAAACGTTTGCTTCAGTCGCTAGACTAGAAGCAATACGAATATTACTAGCTTTTGCGTGTTTTTGTAACTTTAAATTATATCAAATGGATGTCAAAAGTGCTTTTTTAAACGGTTTTATAAAAGAAAATGTTTATGTTAAACAACCTCCATTATCTATACACGAACAATTTCCTGACCATGTCTATAAACTCAAAAAGCTTTATACGGTTTGAAACAAGCACCCCGTGCTTGGTACGATCGTCTGAAAAGTTATTTAATAAATTCTGGTTTTGAAATTGGAAAGGTTGATCAAATTCTTTTTATTAAAAGAAATAAGCATGATATTTCAACATCCAAATATATGTTGATTGTGACGACCCTGGAATTTTTAAGAAATTTAAATCGGAATATTTAATTGATTTTAAATATTCAATAGTACAATTTTAGATTGAATTACGGATATCACAAATTATTTGATAATTGAATAATTAAATTAAATAAGTGAAGTTGGGAAAATTGTTGAATCTGGAATTTTAAGCCTATTAAAAATAATTTGAAGGCTTGTAAAATTTATATTGATAACACTGAAGACAATAGAGATGTTAAAATTTAATTTAATAGTGGTTTGTTTAGTTTTAAATTTTATATCGTTTAAATTGAATTTAAAATGGCCTTCTAAGGCATAGTCTCGGAATTCAACGAAAACAGTTCCATTGAATCCGTAATATTATGTTATTATCGGATTTCAATTTTCATAGTCCTTGGAGTTGTCGTATGATCGTACGGTAGATTAACGCATTGTAGTTTATATCGAAATTTCAAATTTAATTAAATATATATTTATTTATACTAGTCAAGTCAGCCGAATTTCGATCACATCTCAACGTTTCGAATCACTGCAGTGAAGCGTCTTCAATACACTTTCCCCCTGATAAAACACGCATATCTTTTCTCTAAAAAATCATAGCTAAAACAAGTTAATGGCAGAACGAATCCCTTTGCTCCTCCCTTCAGCTTATAGATCGCGATCCTTTTCCCCTCTTAATTTAAACGAGATTCGTTCACCCTTTAAAAAAAAAAGAGAAGTATAAACTGATTTAATTTCTGGCCGAGCTCAATTACCTTCCTCCTGTCAAATTGTGCGAGAAAAAAATACAATGGCGGATGTTATGAGAGTATCGAATTCGAATTCGATGTCGAGGCACTCGATTTCAGAAGGGATCTAACGCGACTCGTATGGCCGCGACATTCGCTTTAACCCAATTGAATCGAATGGTCGGCCTCATTCTTATCGGAAGCGCAGAGAGAGTGGGGGCGCAGCCATCGGAGCAACGCGAGTGAAGGAGCAGTGTTTATCGCGATGGGAGATTAGGGTTTCGTCTCGTGAAGAGGAAGGGGCATCGCGAGCACGGGCTAGAGTTTGGATCATCGGCCGCGTGCGCGAATTAGGAATGGATGGCGCCAGCGAGGTAGTCGCTTGGGTTCGTTTGCTGTGAGGTATCATCATTTTTCGTTTTAACTTAATGTTGCATGTACAGGTTAGAAAAAAAGAAATTAGGATTTTAACAGTAAAGTTAAAAGTAAAATATATATGTAATTCAAATATAGTAAAAAAAAGATTTTGATATTTGCAGAAAAGAAACGAATTTTTCTCTTTATATACATATTCATATACAGGACAGGACTTGGAAAACATAGGAATTTATATAAATTTGGTCTATACAGATTATCTTAGTTAAGCAGTTCAAACAAAATTAGATACAGTAAATATTCATATATCTAAATGTTTTACGTTACAGGTTTTATTTATAAATAATGCTTTATGAAGGTTAATTTGTTGGATGAACTTATTTAATTACTTTAGTCACTAAAAATATTCCATAAAAAGGAGATTTGTTTTTTAAAAAAATTATTATTAGTTTAAACCCAATTGATAGTTTAAAATAAGTTTAGTGGTTGATTTAAATTATAATGGATAATAAATTGTTTGATTAGTCCAAATATTAATAAATTATAAAATGTTATACAAGGTCTAAAAATCGAGAAACAAGTTGGTCAGGAATGGATTACCAAACAAAAAGCAAAGGTGAGTTAATCTCACTCAGTTTAAATTTAAATTTAAATGAACGAATTTAAGAAATTGTCTGGATGGTTGATATGATCGATGTGATGTAGTATGATATTTTGGAATTGGTATACTATATTGTGCTAACGTTTGTGGATGTAGGGAAAACAGGTTGGAGGGATCCCACTGGATCCCTCAACATTTATTTAAATTATTTAACATTTTCTGTGGTGATTATTTTATATTCTATGATGAGTTGTATTGAAATATTGAATGTTATGGTTCGATTGGATATAATTGGACATGATGAATTACCAAAAATATGTAAATTGGATTTGGAAAGATAATAAAAGAAGTGAATTTGTAAGTAAAATAATTATAGGAAATTTGAATAAATTTAAAAATCAATTGGAAAAGAAATAAAGTGCCCTTTTAAAATTCAAATAAATTTTAAGTTTAACGAAGGAAATTTGAATAATCAGAAGATTAATGAATTTTAAATTTTAGCGTTATTAATTTAAAAGAATAAACATTTAAAATTTAAGATTCAATTTATTGAAAAGAATAAAGAAGAAATTTGGAAGAAACTGAAATTGGTATATTTCAGTTAAATGGTATAAAATCAAACGGAAAATAATAAGTATAAGGTCATAATTAATGAATTTTGGGAGAAACTAAGAAGTAGAGAAATTATTTCAAATGGAATAAATTGGGAATCAATTTGGAAAATTGATTTAAGAGAGTGAAAATGGGATTCTCCCTAGTTAACTAAGTACGTTTTTAGAACAAATTTTAAAATATAAATTAAAGGTTTTAAAGTTGTTTAAAGAGGTATGTTTTGGAAAATCTATTATCTCTAATATTGAAATTTAAAAGTAAGTATTTTCTCAAATCTATTATAGTAGTAATTACGTAGAAAGTGACTTAGTATTTTATTTTCAAAGTGAAAAAAAAATAGTTTATATTTTATTAAATAACCTTATTTTCAAGTATTCACATGGTATGTATTTTAACAAATTATTGAAGTAGTTTTAAATTTAAATGTTTAAAAAGTATATATTTCAAAGCAAAGTGTTTTAAAATTATTTTTTTAGAAATCTAGTTTTGTACTTGGTGACTTCAGAAGAGATAGAAAATATTTGGGAAAGTTTATTCTGAAAGAAAAATGGATTTGAAATTGTTTTCAAAGGATTGAAAATAGAAATATATCTTGTGAAGATATTTTTGAGATTAATAAATAATTTGGGCAATTATTTATTGGTTGATGGTTGTTTGTGAATATAAATTGATAGTTAAATAACCGACTATCAATATTGGACAAATGCGTTAATCGTTTCGAAGAGACCGGGATCGAGATTAATTTCTCGAAAACCACTTCGATCCGGTTTGTACGTTTCGTAAAAAACGATTTTGAATTCGAAGATGAAGCAGTGAAGTGCAAGGGCTAGTCGCTACTAATCCTGAGGATATTTCTAAAATGGATGTAGTAGGAGTAGTGCCTTCGGTTCCGTTCGAACCCGGGACGGACTTGTATGGATGAATGCTTGCGAAAACATCGTCAGGTGGACGATGGGCATTCTAAGGGATATATTCTAAAAAGGTAACACTTAGCCTCAAGCCTCGTCAAATGGGAATGGCTGAAAATCAGGGGATATGCAGCAAGGCTTCGTGGGTAGCCCCTACCGGAGGGTGAGGTCATCCCTGTCTAGATGTCCCTTTATTTCAGCTTAGTGGGCGGTTGCTGATCCCAACCGCGGGATGATCTTGCTCGGGACTGTCCAGTAAGGGATGGTTCCGGTCTTGTGTTGCAGGGGAGTTAGGGTGGCTCCTCGGTACGCTGATCTAGACCAGGTATTGTGACAGGTGGTACCCAGTGCCTAGCCATTAGTTGGAATCCATTTTCCCTATGCGCCCGTACGGTTTTGATTGTGCCCAACTATTGCTGAAACGTGAGATGCAAGCATTTCAGCTAGATTCTATTTACTTTCTATAGACACTATTATAATATCAGAGGATTTCTATAAAAATTGTTTTAGCTATCGTAAGGTAAAAACCCGACATGTTTATTTGTGGCGTGGTCTTACGAGATGCTTTTGTTTTCAAAGGATTTCTGAAACTTTAATAATCAATTAGGTGTGATTTTCTCACGCTGGTAATCCAGACTGACTCGGGTGTTATTTAACTATAATGCTCGGGTCAGACCGAGTATTATAGGATACAGGATTTGATGCTATGGAGCTCAGGAGACGAGCTGGATGACGACACGTACTCTCGTACTTGTTTATATATATATATATATATATATATATATATATATATATATATTCCGCTGTATTGAGTTGCTATGTATTCATTTGTATGATATTGATGTTGAGCTGTGATTGATATACTCTGATGATGTAAAATATTAAGCAGATATATTTGATTTTGAGTAAAGATCATATATTGTCTATTATATTTTATTCCGCTGCGATGGTTAGATTCTGTTGCTGTTTTCAATTCTCTTCTTCTACCTCTTCTTCTTTAACCCAATGGTTCGTATTTCTGTGCAACTTGAGTTGTTTGTTAAAGAATAGTGTTGACTCAAGGGGTACGGATTTGCGGGTCGTTTCATTGATGATATAATTTTTGGCTCTACAAATGAAAAGCTTTGTCAAGAATTTTCTAAGATAATGACAAATGAACTTGAAATGTCACATATGGGTGAGTTAAATTATTTTCTTGGTTTACAAATAAAAAAACTAGAAAATGGTATTTTTATTAATCAAGAAAAATATGGTAACAATCTAATTAAATGCTTTGGTATGGAAAATACTTCTACCAAACCAACTCCTATGAGTACAACCATACATCTTGATAAAGATGAAAATGGAAAAAGTATTGACCAAAAATTATATCGAAGTATGATTGGATCGTTACTATATTTAACAGCTAGTAGACCTGACATAATGATGAGTGTTTGATTGTGTGCACGATTTCAAGCAGATCCCAAAGAATCACATTTACGAGCAGTGAAATGCATATTACGGTATCTTAATAAAACCAAGGACTTTGGACTATTCTATCCAAAGGAATGTCCTTTTGAATTGGTATTATATAGTGATGCTGATTTTGAAGGAAGCCGGACAGATAGAAAAAGTACAAGTGGGACTTGTCATTTCATTGGACGGTCTCTTGTATCTTGGTTTAGTAAGAAACAAAACTGTGTTTCATTATCGACATGTGAAGCAGAATATATTTCTGTCGCTCTGGCATGTGCTCAAGTTATATACATGCAACAAACACTACAAGATTTTGGTTTTAATTTAACTAAATCAATTATTTACTATGATAATTCTAGTGCTATTAATTTATCTAAAAATCCTGTTAATCACTCACGAACAAAACACATTGACATTCGTCATCATTTTCTTCGTGATAATATTGAAAAAGATCTGATAAATCTAGAATTTGTTTCCTCTGATAAACAATTGGCAGATATATTTACAAAACCTTTGAACGAAAATACTTTTGTTAATTTAAGACGAGATCTTGGTATTATTTATTTTAAAAATTTATAAAATTATATATATATATATATTTGTAGCTTCTAATAACCTGACAAAATATATACATACATACACACATACATACACACACACACACACACACACACATAACTTTCACTCAAATTTTATCAAAACAAAAATAAAATTTTTATAACTCTAGCAAGACTTGAACTCATGACCACTCCGACGTTTTCAAATACTTATTACCATTTGAGCTATGATTGTTTCTTGTTTCATATAGAAGATTGGTTCTATTTATTCTGAATATTTTCGTTCAAAAACAAAATAACATAGCCACCGAGACTCGAACTTGGGTCTCCTAGCTGGTAGTTCCATAGCTTACCAATTATGCTATGATTGTTTTCCTGCTAAGTCATATGTTTCATACATTCTTAACCATATATCCTTCGAATAATTCCCATCCACTATTTTTTACCTCTGGTTATTAACTATTGATGGTCTATAACCATTCATTCTAAGCTCATATTCAACTATATAAACTGCACTCTTCTCATTTATTAATCATCATTACAAATTTTTCAATCTTTACAAATTCAATCTCCTCGTCAATGGCCTCTCAAAACTCTCATGATTCCTTAAACTCAAAATTGTCCTTTGCTACTCCAACCTCCTCGAGAAGCTATAATTCATCCAGTAGCTCAACACCATCATTGCCAACTCCTACCCCTGTTCATGAACCAGGTAGATATCACACTGAATTTTCACCAAAACCAAAGAAGTCTCGAAGATCGTTGTTTCTTTCTCCAAAAACAAAAGCAAAAATTGATGAAATCCATCATTACCAACAGGAATAAGTCAATCTACAAAGAGAAATGTTTTACGAACAGCTGATGAATTCAAATCGTCTTAGCCTTATAGAATTTATTGCACTTAAATTTTGTGGCAAATCATCTAAGCATGATGTTGTTCAACCTTCAACATCCCGTCAGGCAAATTCATCCGGATGGAATAACTGGGAACAATCTCCACCTCAACCTCCGGTATCTCCAAACTCATGGGAACGCCAAAATTATTGGTCTCCTTTGCGATCTTATGTTGAGAATACCAAGGTTGAACCACAAGAATCCTCTCCAAAAACTCCAAAATAATTATCATTTCTTGTATATTATTGTTCCTGATTATTTGTATTTCAATTATGTATTTGCTTGTTTATGAAATTTTGTTTTCTCAGCTTCACTGCATTTTTTACTTCCAGTCATTCGACTGAAATTGCAAGCCAGACGACTGAAAGCAGGCGCCCAAAACTCTCGGGAAACCAGTCAGTCGACTGACCTAACATGATCAGTCGACTGGCTTATCAAAAATTTTCAAATTTCAGTACACTAGTCGACTGAATTCTTTTACCAGTCGACTCATACTAGTAGTGATACTAGTGGCACAGGCAGTGGTGGTCATGGAACTTCTAGACCCAGAAAGGAGCCTGCACCAGAGGGAGATGAGTAGGTTCTTTTGGTGAGTGAATTGGATATGAATTATTTATCTCTATTGTCATTTTAAACATATTGAATCTTGCAACTTATTTATTTGTTGAGACTTGTACTAAATAGTCTCTCATTTATATTTATTTATTTCTGCACTATTTATTTATATTTTGTTTGTTGTATCTCCTTTTTGTCGATGACAAAGGGGGAGAAAAAGTATGTGCACTAACATATTGGATGCAGGAAAAAGATACCATACATTCAGGGGGATAAAAAAATTCTTTCTAAAATATATACAGGTTTTCATCAATCAAAAAGGGAGAGAAAGTTGAATCATTAGTTTAGATTCATGACAAGACAGTTCAGAAGCAAAAGAAGAATTTGCGTTCATACATGACAAAAAGAAGACAACAGAGGATCAAGACTACAACTCTATGCTTAAAGTAATTATTATATGTGTTGAGTCTTAGACATATGTTAAAATCAATCCTCAAGTTTTCAATTTTTAATTTTTCTTTACAAACAGAGTTCACTGTGCAAAACATGCACAGCCATTCGACTGACTGTTAGTGCCAGCCGACTGACTGTGCATATGCACAACAGTGAACACTGTTTATATTTTTGAAACGGCAAATATTTTTAAATATTCAAACACCTGTCGACTGACCCAATATACCAGTCGACTGAACCGGCTTCAACTGCAAAATTTCTGAATGGACATCTTCTTCCATGAAGAGTTGCAATTCATCAACAGTTGTCTCTCTTGGCTGAAACTCTTCACTAAGAGTTGCATCTCTCTGATAACTATATATAGGAGTTATCTCATACTTCATAATCACCCATTTCTGATTCTAATTCTTTCTATTCTCTCTTGTGATTACTCTAGTGCTCTCATACTCTTCATTGCTTTGAATCTTTAAGTTATACTCTATATACTTTGATTCATAGCAATATTCTTCCGTTTCAAATCTTCACATACTCTTTATACTCTTAAGGAATTGATTATAAGAAGTTTGTAATCTTAATAGACAAATCAGTGTTATCAAGAAAACATTAAGTCAACTACATTTATACTTTGTTAAAGTCCTGTTCTACTGCTCAGGCAAGGAAAAGTCCTCTTCTGCTGCTGAGGCAAATATTCTGTTCTGCTGCTCAGGTGTCTGTTCTGCTGCTCAGACCTATTCCTCCGGGTTAAGTGAGGGTATTGTTAGTTAAAGCCAGAAGTTAGTCTGGGACTGGATGTAGGACGGTGCTCCAAACCAGTATAAAATCTCCGGTGTCATTTTACTTACTACATTTATATTCCGCATTATTTACTATCTATACTCTGCATTACTGTTTATCCATATTATACGGTCCTATACACTTTCAAATAGTTCAAATCAATTTAATTAAGTAGAATTCTTAGTTAGATATAATTTTACTTAATTCAACTTTATCTTCTCAACCTTAACTTATTCAAATTATTACAACAATCTATTTCAAAATATAAATTTTAAATAAATACGTAAACATATTATATGTATTAAATTAATCTCAATAATATTATTATTAACTTTATATATAAAATTACCATTTATATATAATATTTAAGAACTAATATTTATTAGAAATCATATTTTTTTTCAAAACCATAGAAATTATTTTCGAAACATTTATTTATATATATATATGGACCAACGGTGTCCGTATATGTTCTCCTATGCAAATATATATGTTTATCTCTGTATATAACAGGCATGCAAACTATAACAGAAAAAATGTAGATTTCGTTTATAACTAAATATATAGATTAACATAATATACATGACTAAACCCATATACTTAAACTGTAAACAAATTTGTATATAACATGTGCAATAATACATATAACAGATATGAACATTTAACATAAAATCTTAGTTTAGCTCTACAAATATATATATATATATATATATATATATATATATATAACTACCGTAACTATATGTTTAAAATTTACGTAAACATATATAAAGTGATATATATACCCTTAGAACACAATATTTAATAAACTTGCTTTATAACAATATATTTTCTTTACAGATCATGTACATGCAATGCAACTCTTCCATTGATCTACAGTAACCTATATATTTATAACAGCATAGCTTGCATATACCTACACAAACTTGTACCATCCAATATATATAACTGCATATATATAATATGGTATAACATATATATACAACACAAGAAAATTTTGGACACCCACATGCATATATGAAGACCGATGCTTGGCCGTGCTAGCAACGGTGGAGGAGAAGAGAAAGAGGGTTGGGCTAAGGAGGTTGGGTGGCGATGCGGTCGGCGAGGAGGGGCGATGGAACACACGGCCATTGGATGTAGGGGCGGTTGTGGAGGAGCTTGGAACGGCTGTGTTTGGGTTCGGCGGAGAAGAGTTGCGATGGATTTCAGGGTCTCGGCCACGGATTGTCTCACGAAGGCAGGTGGTGCAGAGGGTCATTGGTATGGTGGAGGTGAAGGCCGAGGCCGGTATGGTGGAAATTTGAGTTCGGCACCGGTGTTGGATGCTAGGTCGCGTGGAAGAGGGGTTTGTGGAAGAGGAACGAGAAAGAGGGAAGGAGTCGGGGTGGGTTCTGTGCATTTGTTTTAGAATATAGAAAATAGGAGGGGAGAGGAAGAATCGGATCTGGAAGGAAGAAGGAATATGAAAAGGCGACAGAGCAAGTTAAAAGGAAAGGAAGAAGAAGCCTGGATAAGCATTCATATAATGGACGTATGGAGATGAATAGGCTGATATGAAATAAATATTATTTTCAGCAGTTTAAAAGTGAATAGTAGATATCAAAAGTCACGCCTATTTTTAAAATAGCGAATATAAATGCAAACGGCTGGAATAATTAAAAGCATAGCTAATCGATTCAGAAAAAAATCAAAGCAATTTTATTATTTGCTTGGGTTGCGTGCTTAAGATTTGAAAAGGACCGAAAAGTTAAAAGTCACAATTTCGGTACCGGTACGACGCATAGTTTTATTGTTACTGCCGCATACCGGACCTCAAAACACAAAAAATAAACATACCGCTATGATCAGCATAACGAGACGATCAAAACGGTATACAGATACCAGTGGTACGATTGAATTATAAAAATTTGAAATGCCGCTAGCGGAAAAATGCAGCAAAAATGCAGAAAAATAAGATCGACGGAGCTAAAAAAGTCCGAATTTGATGAAACGAAATTTGATGTCTCACTCAGAAGATGATTTAGAATTTTTCTATAAAAAAATATTTCAGGTTTGGAAATTAATTTATTATTATCAATTATTAACTGATTTAAATTGAAATAGAATTATACCAAAAAAATAAACTTCAATATTATTAGATAAAAATTTACCAGTTGCTATGTTTAAATAGACGTATTTCAAATAATAAATTTTTACTTTCAAATTTTGTTGTTTAAAATTTCACAAAATTTCAACTAATTTAATAAAAAAAATCACTAAAATTTTGGGTCGTTACACCCTTCAGTGGCAACTTTAAACTTCAGATCTTGGGATCCTTCACTTACGCTTCAGGCAACTACATAAATCAACGGTAAAGCTTCAGAACTGGTCATAGTTGCGAGCAATTCTTCGGACGACAGCTCCAATTCATCTAAAGAAGTCCTCATGTACTCAACTTCGAAATTGAGCATTGTGTTCTGCCCTCTAGTAGCTAGGGCAGCTTGGTTGTATGCCAATGCTATAATTCAGAACGGTGGAGATGACGTGAAGGGTTAACTAGGAAGAACCAAAAGCTAGATCTAGAGAATGGAAGAGGGATTAAAGAGAACGAGTGAGTGTGGATCTAGGGTTTAGGGAATTTTGAGAATTAGGTAAGAAAAATAAAATGAATAGGGATGATGGGGATGGGAGCAGTAACAAACCTAAGTGGGGGCAAAAAAATTAGATTGAGCCAAAATTTTCGAGTTTGCGCCAAAAATTAATGGTCGGAGCCAGAATTTTCATTAGTTAGGGCTAAAAATAAATATATATATATATATATATATATATATATATATATATATATATATATATATATATATATATATATCAAATGAAAGTTTAATTGAAAAATTAATTTTTTTTTTAAATTTTAGCTTTTCTATTAGACATTTTTAAAGTGACTCCAAAAAGAATAATAAAGACCAAAACATTTCGATAAACACCCATCAATGTTTTTTCTTTTACACTAGTTCGCTGAGGCCCATCGAAAAACCTGCACAATTACGATGCCGAAAACCCTTGTCAATTTTTGTAGTCACTTTAACAATGCCCTTTTTATATTTGAATTTTACGATAATTTCAAAGTCTTGTGCTTAAATTTTATAAGTGTTTCCAAATTTATATTAGAAAATTACATTTTTTTAAATTTTTTGAAATTTTAAATATTATTTAAGGGTACGTTTGTCATACATCTTTAATAACTTTCATAATTCACCAAAAATTCTTCAGATACAAAACATATAAATTTCGCCCTTATTTTTAAAAGCGCCTTATTTTTTAACCCTTATTTGTCATGCTAAAATCCTAAACTCAAGCTTTTTTTTATCATTCTACGTTTATTCCACATCAGAATAACATTTTCTTCTACAAAATCCGAGAAATCTACAAAATCGAACAACAAAACAACCTATATCAACTATAAATCTGACATACTCAAGATCAAGCAAGCAAAATGGGAAGATCGAAGGTGATATATCTTAATTTCTAGAGTAGTCGATTTATATTCTATCTTATTTAATCGATGCATCTTTGGGTTTCTTGCAAGTGATTTAGAGACATTTTCGAGTTAGTCGTACTTATAATCGAACTTTTTAATGGTATTATACACAAAATTGAGAATGCAAACGATAAACTACAAAATTTGCTCTAATTACTGTAATTTTTGTATAAAAAAAATTCAAAACTGTTTGCTCTCTTCAAATTTCAAAGCAGATGTTATTAATGTGTTATTTGCAAATTTTTAAGCAGTGCATTCGATCAATTTCACTATTTTTTTGCAATCTTTCATAATAATCACAAATCTATCAATAAATATCATACTAATGTCAATTATTCACAATTATTGCAGATAAATATGCAATTGTGTTGAAAATGTTTGAATATCTCTTCAACATTTATGTATAAATGAAAATAAGTAAACATTACTGATAATATCACATATGGCTGCAATTATTCACTTTAATTGCTTACTTTTCAACAATCATTGAGTTAAATAGACTAACACGGTTTTATGTGGAGTTTTTTGAATAGTCTAATGTCAATTATTCACAATTATTGCAAACAAATATGCAACTATGTTGAACATGTTGAACATGTTTGAATATCTCTGCATATTTATGTGTAAACGAAAATAAGTAAGCATTAATGAAAATATCACATATGGTTTCAACAACATTTTAATTGCTTACTTTTCAGCAATAATTGAGTTAAACAATCTAAACTCAGTTTTATGTGGAGTTTTTTGAATATGCAACTGTGTTAAAAATGTTTGAATATCTCTACAACATTTATGTATAAACGAAAATTTATAAACATTAATGAAATTATCACATATGGCTGCAATAATTAACTTTAATTGCTTACCTTTTAGCAATAATTGAGTTAAACGGACTAAACTCAATTTTATGTGCAGTTTTTTGAATAGTCTAATGTCAATTATTCACAATAATTGCAGACATATGTAACTATGTTGAACATGTTTGAATATCTCTGCAACATTTATGTATAAATGAAAATAAGTAAGCATTAATGACAATATCATATATGGCTGCAATAACACTTTAATTGCTTACTTTCCAGCAACAATTGAGTTAAACAGATTATACTCGGTTTCATGTGCAGTTTTTTGAATAGTCTAATGTCAATTATTCACAATAATTACAAATAAATATGCAATTATGTTGAAAATGTTTGAATATCTCTGCAACGTTTATATATAAAGGAAAATAAGTAAGCATTAATGACAATATCACACATGGCTGCAACAATTCACTTAATTGCTTACTTTTCAGCAATACTTGAGTTAAACAAACTAAATTCAGTTTTATGTGTAGTTTTTTGAATAGTCTAATATCAATTATTCACAATAATTACAGACAGATATGAAGCTATGTTGAACATGTTTGAATATCTCTGCAGCATTTATGTATTAAGTAAACATTACTGACAATATCACATATGGCTGCAATAATTCAGTTTAATTGCTACTTTTCAGCAATACTTGAGTTAAACAGATTAAACTTTTTATATGCAATTTTTTGAATAGTTTAATGTCAATTATTCACAGTTATTGCAGACAAATATGCAACTATGTTGAACACTTTTGAATATCTCTACAAGATTTATGTATAAACGAAAATAAGCATTACTGAAAAAATCACATATGGCTGCCACAATTTAGTTTAATTGCTTACTTTTTAGCAATAAATGAGTTAAACAGATTAAACTTAGTTTTATGTGCAATTTTTTAAATCGTTTAATATTAATTAATCACATTTATTACAGACAAATATGCAACTATATTGAACACTTCTGAATATCTTTGCAACATTTATGTATAAACAAAAATAAGCATTACTGACAATATCACATATTTTTGCAACAATTTAGTTTAATTGCTTACTTTTCAGCAATAATTAATTTAAATAGATTAAACTCATTTTTATGTGCAACTTATTGAATAGTTTCATTGAAATACCAATCTATTTCGAAAAAAGTGAAGATAAATCTGATGATATATACAATTACAAACGTCGTATTTTCAAGTTTACAGTTATTCAAATTGTTGGAAAAATAAGCAATTAATTTTAAAACTGCTGAGATATATGCAACTATACCATATACAAGAAAAGTTGCGTATAAATTAATAGTTTTTTCAATAGTTTCATTGGAATACCAATCTATTTGGAAAAAGTGAAGAAAATTCTAGTGATATCTATAACTAGAGATAACATATTTTCCATTTCACAGCTATTCAAATCATTGCTGAAAAATTAGCAATTATTTTTAATAACCGCTGAAATATATTCAACAATTCCACATACATGAAAATTTGCATATACCTTAAAATTTGCTAAAATAACAGCAATTATTTAGATAAGTGCATACATTTCTGTTTTTCTCTACATATTCATTGTAACCGCAAGTATTTAACATCATCTATCATATTATTAGATTGTTCAAATTTATTTAATAATTTTTAATATACTTTTATAGAAAAACACAAAGGAAGAAATAAAACAAGGAAAAAGGTAATTTAGGAAACATCACTTGTTCCTGCTGAAGAACAATCAGGGTTAAAGATTTTACTCAAAAAAAGAATCAATGAAGAGAAAATCACTTCAAGGGAAGACAACTACAGAAACAATTTGACGCCTTTCATCGATGTCCATAGCAAGATTGAAAAGGAAGAATTGTTGAGAGTATCATATGTGAAATATCTTCAAAGTTTACCCTTCTACAAATTCGTTGATATGATCTATGATGGAATTATACCAGCAAAGGAAAACACAACTATAGACTTAATCATCAGGGCCTACAGAAAGAACTTGAAATGCTTTCAATTTAGAGATCTATTACTGTCATTCATGGAGAATGATATAAGTCAATTATTAGGAGTTCCTACAGATGGTCAGCAAATCAAAACTTCCGACCACATGAAAAAAGAGAGCAAAAAAAATGTTCAGTTTACATCAATCATCAACAGACAGTTTGAAGGAGAGACAAGTGTCAAAAAATAATATAGAAAGGGAGTTATTTATAACAATAAAAGGAACATCAAAAGAAAAAAAAGCAGATTCAGCAAAGCTTTTGTAACTACATTTGGTTGCAACATTCTTAATATCAAATCCAAACTCGACCGTGTCTTGGAATATGATAACATATTGTGTTTGTAAAGATAAAATGCTGTAGATATCTTGGCCAAAAACAATTCACAAACATTTGATAAATCAAATTGAAAAATATATTGATACACTAAGGAAAATAAATGCTTGCTTACATTGTTACTGGTATTAATTGTAACGAATGCGACTTTTCGACGCTCGAAAATCGACATTAATACATCCACTGTATCAACTGCCGAGCAATCGAATGCCGGAAAACCGTACCGTTATGGTTAAAGAAGAAGAAAGAGATAAAAGAAGAGAGAGAAAATAGAGCAAAACAGAAAGAAACAACAGAACAACATCAGAATCTCACAATCGCAGTGGAACAACATATAATAAATAAATGAATAATCTTTAAACAAAGAACTATATCAGTTATTACATCACATTACATCACATTACATTACATTTCATCATCAGAGTGTACAACAATAAAAAATAAACAGCGGAAAAGAAATACTATATACTAGTGAATACGCCATGCCATCCAGCTTGCCTCCAGCAACTCCTGAATTCCAGAATATCATGATAACCTGACTCTTGACTGCCCGTGTGAAAATTGGTGGGCACCCAGAGTTTAGGAAGAAAAACAATAAACTCCGAGTCAGTCATGGGACTGGTGAGAACTAAAACAGTTTATTTTTAAAACAAAGAACAGGATAATTTTTAAAATAGATTTGAAATGCTTTTTAGAAAATGAGACTACCATAAGGCCTCCCGCACGCACACATAATGCAAACGCAGAATCGGAGGATATTTCTCCTTATGATAGTCAAAGATGCTTGATACGCATTAAAACGAAACATTTGATATTATTACTAGTGCATAGTGTAGGAAAAATCATTTCGAAAGTAAAGATATAAATCTTAGCCAACATACGACCATTATCGTATGCCAACTATAGCTACCATCCAAACAGTGGAGCGCCACCATAAGTGAATGATAGGTTCTACAACTAAAACCGTACAAGATCGTATTGTTTTTTTGGATTTCCAACAAATGGTCAGGCCAATGAACTTTCCATTGCCACATGGGTACGCCTCTGGAAAGACGACCCGAGAACCTAACCGGATCTCTGCCAACACAAGGCCGGGTTACCCCTAACTGGGTAACTACTGACACGAATATGCCATTCCCCGATCGTAACCGATCTATCCGAGGATCCTCAATTTCCAACAACCACAAAGCAATAAATTTGCAGCAACAACATAGGTTAAGTATCTGGGATCCATACCATGATACCACCTCTATCCAGAAGGAATGACATACACTAAAGGGGCGCTACCCCCTAATAACCTTGCCGCATCCTTCATGTTTTGACCATTTTCGGGGTGTGAGGTCCGACGAAGACTCGTCCACAAAGACACGCTTTATATAAAAGTTGTGCTTTGATCATCAAATGCTCAACAGCACTTCGTATGCCACATTACCAATTTGGGAATGTATCACTAGTAACCATCAACTACATAACCTCTAAGGGTGTTAAGCTAAGAGAATAAATTCTCCGCCACCAACGGAAATATATTTGATAGAAACCATCTTTACATCTCAAATTGTAATGTCAGACACACATCCATACAAGTCCGTTCCGGGATCGAACGGAACAGAAGGCACTTACAAAGAAGTCCTTGCAATCCGGATATTCACTAATCACGACCGGACTTCCCATCACAAAGGGTAATAAATTTCTATATCGGAGATCAGCCGATGCAGAAACATTCGACGGTAATCCTTCCATTTTTACAAATATCTGGTCTTCAACACCGGTCATCAAATGCAATTCATAACGACGTATCACATATTCAGAATGGGTTATACGACCCCAAGGTCCTTTCCCGGCTAACCCGAATAGTGAGCGCTTATTCAAAAATAAGTGTGGCATTCAAATTCAAGCAATCACAACAAATACCTATTTAAAGATAAATATTTATAGTCGGTTATTTAACTATCAATAGGCGTGTTCAACATCACCAGATTCCAAATAATTTTCCAAATTATTTATTTTTCCATAAATATCTTTACATGATATAAATTTTCCACACTTCAACCATTTAAAAATAATTTTCAAATCACTTTTCACCTTTACCACTTTTGAAAACAAATTTCAATCATTTTCCTTACGCGGAAATACTTTCATTTCAACATGGTTCATTTAAACCAATTAAATAAATCCTTATCGATTTACTTTATATTTACGTTCCAAATCCGTAAATTTATTCCCACACTTGAAAAATAAATCAACTTTTATTTTTAAACAAATTCCCCTTTCTTTTGTAAATTCCATAGTGAATTTACAATCTCAAAATATCTATGAATATACGATTTTCAAATTGATTTCTAATATTCATTTTCAATTTATCTTTAAAAGATAAAATCTCAAAATATTCACTTCATATTGGAAAACATTTCGATACTTATTTAATAATAAGTAGTTCACAAATCCATTTATTTTCAACACTTGGAAAATATTCGATATACTTAAATCAAAATTAAGTATATATTTCATTCTTTAAGGAAAACATTCTTTTAAACACATTAATTTGAGCCAAAATGAATGTTGCGTAAAACATCGTTACGACGACCCAAAATCACTAGTATAGGGATTCGAAATTAAAATAGATATATAAATCCCAATACTATACAAAACATTCCCTTCCGGAAATCATTTACTATAACAACAGTGTTATAGTCCACCATTTCCTTATTTCTCGAAAACGTCTATTTCAACAATGAATGTTGAAATCTATGTATTCGATTCATAATACATTTTAAAACATCTTTTTAAAATAATTAACTTCATTTTATAATATAGCTTTCCCAAAAATAATCATTTTATTTAATAATATATTCACTATCCAAAATCGTGAATATACTTCACTAACCAAATTTCAACATTTCTACATATTTTATATAAAGAATAGTTCGCTATCCAAAATCACGAATATACTTCTTTTAATAAATTTCTTTATTCAATTTATCCAATTCCATTGATTTCGAATTTTCAAACAATGTCTATAAATTCCATTTCTATTTATAAACTTCGATTTATAAATCTCCTTTATTAATCCGATTCAATTTATATATCTCAAATATATACCAAAAGTCCATATTATAAGTTAAATACTTATAATTCATTTATTTACAAAATCGTTCTTTTTTAAAACTTCTATTACTTATAAGATTCATTTATAGTTTATAACAACTTCAACTTATAAAATCTCCTTTATTAACAATTTCTATTAGTATCCCGTTTAAATGCCCAAAATCCAGTTTATAAGTTAATTACTTATAAATCTTTTATTTTACAACATCTACTCAGTTTATAATCTTCACAATTTATAAATATATATAAAAAATTTATGAAATCCATTTTATACTTTATTTTAACACTTAATAAACTCGTTTTATAATTCCAATATTATATATATATATTATAAATATCAATGTTAAAAATCTTTTATATACATCCTTTATAATAATTCAAAAATCCAAATTTAAACTATTTTATAAATCTATTTATTTTAAAAATCACCTTTTGGTTATATTTCACAAAAATCTTAATTTTATAACATAAAAATTTATAAGTTTTAATTATTTAAAATGAATCAATTCAAAATTTAATAAAACGTATACTTTGAATAATCATTTTAAAAATCCTTTTAAAATCAAAATCGTTATTTTTAAACTTTAAAAATGGATCCGATGATGCAACAACACCCAATAGTCAATCACGATAACAAACATAATATATCATCATATGATAATCAACAAACATCAAAATATCTGTAATCAAATAAATACTGGTGAGGAATCCAGTTGGATCCCTCCAACCTGTTTCCCTGCATCCACAGATGTTAGCACAATACCAATTCCGTTCCAGTACGGAATTATCGCAGTATATGGGATTTATAAAAATATTACGCAATAGGGTCTCATCCGTTATATAATGCGGGAAAATCAACTCCAAGTACATATATAATACAAACTCCATACAAGTTGGAATTATCGCGGTATATGTTTTTAATAAATAACCTCCGCTTACTAACTGCGCATAATGTCTATTTCAATCATCAACAGATAATAATCAACATTCAAACATACAACCAAGCAATTTCAAATCTAACTATTTAAAATATAAATCAAAACAATTCGATTGAGTGAGAAGTTCTCACCTTGCTTTCAATTCAGTTTTCGCGTTTTATTTCGAATAAAATTAAACGCACGTTTAATTTTACCCGAAATTCAAACTTTCTCCAAACGAATCCAATCCAGTTCCATAGCGTAGTATTCGTCCATACAGTTCCAATGCAACTCGTTTCGTCCAAAACGGACCTCGTATGACCAAGTTACAACATTTCAAAGTTTGATCAATTTTATAATATATAAATTTGCAAAAATTTTATATTTCCAAACCCTAGAATGGATCCTAGCCGCACAATTTCAACACCCCAGATCGGCCATCCCCTTCCTTTCTCTCTTCATGCGAAAAAAAAACCTCCCTAACGTTCGTTCGAACCCAATAGCCGCCAATCCTCCCCAAATTCGCGCGACCACCCCGTTGACTCCTACCCCGATCAAGCAACGCCATATCGAAGGCCTAGCCAAGCTCCATCCACGCCTGCAACCCCGACGAACTCGGTCTCCTCATCCTCCCTAAAAACATGTGCGAACGGCAGCGCTTCCAACCCAAATTCGCGTCGATCCGTTGCTCCATTTCCAATCTCCACCGTTGGATAGCTAGATCTCACCACCCTCTACGACTTTGTAGTTGACAACATTCGCTAATACTGAGTGGATCGAGAGAAAAATGAGGAAGAATGTGGAAATTTTCTGGCCATTGGTTCGTTAGTGGTGGCTGAAACTATTTGCCCTAGCTAGGGTTTCTTTATTTGCAAATGAGAGAATAGAACGTCCTTTTATAGAAAATTGCTAAATTATTATTCATCCGGGATTTTCCGAACTCCAAATCTCGCGCGGTGACCGGTGTTTCTAGGGTTTAACCCGCGTTCCGGACACAATGGAATAGGTTTCGGAAGCCAATTCGATCATCTGTGCGAGTTACGGTAATAAATGATCGATTTTAAATTAAATCGGTTAAACGAATTTTCTATGCGTTTTGGCTTGCCCCAGACAAACGGTAAATCCGATTGACACGAAATTTGAAACCTTACAATAATATCACATTACGGATCCGATGAAATTTGTTTTGTCGAAATCCGAAATTGTTTGAAAAATGGCTATTTTAACTTGTCAATTAAATATTAAAATATTCAATCTTCACAAATTAACTTTTAATTCGATTTTAAAAGTTCTATAACATCATTCTAACTCCAACATGATTAAATAAAATTTTACAAATCAATTTTAATCATATTTAACCCAATTTTCAATTATTTTGTATTTTCCAATATTAAATTATTTCTGAAATTTCAATTATTAAATTATGGATTTAATTATCCAATTAAATCCAATTATCCGAAATAAAATTTTTTCAACTTATAAATTTCACTTATTAATATTTAAAATTAATTAAATATATAAATTTTAATTAATAGAAATTCTGGATCGTTACATACTTCCCCCTTAAAAGAATTTCGTCCTCGAAATTACCAAGTAAGAAAAAGTTACTGAATCCATTAACTTTCCAAAACAAACCATTCAAATTAGATTTTTCAAATCTCTTAAGTGTTTAACTTTTCCAAAATTCATTGTTAAACTTCTTACAAAATCTTTACTAAGTTTCCAAATTCAAACTTAGTTTCCAAAAATTTCCCAATTTTCTCAAAAATATTCTAACGCCTTAAATTTTCGGAAAAATTCGCCAGAGTCTCCTTTGCGCGGCTCGATCCGAAAAAAAATGACAATATATATTTCACAAATATACATCTCATCAAGTGATGAGGCATCCCGCAGGGAAAAAAGTGTAAAAGTACGATATTTAATCCGAGATATGTACCTTATTTATTATTAGCGAGCATATACGGCTAATATAGCGCGAAAGCGAGCTCCAAATGCGAAGCAAGCGCAATCCGCACCTACTAAACACTCAACAAACAATGAGAAACATGTATATATGAAAATAATATCAATATACAACATATAGTAACATAACAACTATATGTGCCAACATAGCAATGCATTCAATCAACAAATGCAACCATCAATCAACTATCCAACTAACATCCATAACCAAATCAATATTCCTTCATATTCTCATTAATATTCATTGGATTGGTTTTCAAATTTAGATCACCTTTGATTCATTAACAATGGATTTTAATAAGCATTCATTCATTCAAGTTAAACTTTAATTCTAGGATTAAAATTTTCATTCATCCTTATTTGTTTATTTTATTAATATCAACATCACTTAATAGGTTCAGTAGTTGGTTCATTTTAAATTTTCACATTATCTAGATAGAGTTTCCAGAATTTTAATTACCCGATTTTACTCCAAAACCATTTTGAAATTATAATCAACTCAAACCCAATTTCCTATGGAAGCAATCCATCACTTTAGAAACTCGAAAATGAATTCTAATGATGCGGCCATCATCAACAAGATTATTTTCCAGTGACCGAAGTGAGTTTAGTGCTTCCTCACTTCCACGAATTCATTTTAAAACAATTCTCATTCAAAAAAATATTTCCTAAAATAACATTCAATCGTTTCCTTCAAACACTTTGGAAAATATTTCAACCTTCCCAAGAGTTTTAAATCCCCAAACCGTTGTTTTCATTACATTTAAAACACTTTTCAAAATTCCGGGGATTTAACTTCTGGTCTAAATCAAATTTAGTTATTCTTCCTTTGGATAAATCATACTTATAGAATTTTATTTGGCTATAAACCCTTTCAAACTCTAGGTTCTTATATTTGATTATTTCATTAACAACCAAACATCCAAAGATATATAATATATTCAGAAAATTATTCCTTCTATATCAAAATATAATTTTCGGGCAAAATTATTTCATTTACTCGCTTTAAAACAATATCATGTCAAATTTTTTTGTACAAGTGTTTAGAGATCCCTATTAATAACGTTAATTACTCGTGTCGACCAAAATCCATATACCACTCAACAAACCAATCATCACAATATAAAACAATTTCATATTCACTAACAAATACGCGCTCGTATCTATTATTACACTCACACTCATTCTAGAGTACTATTGACTCCATCTCTAATGAGTAATACCCAACAGAGCCATGGTTGTCGCTTAACCATACGCTCTGATACCAAATGTAACGAATGCGACTTTTCGACGCTCGAAAACCGACATTAATACGTCCACTGTATCAACTGCCGAGCAATCGAATGCCAGAAAACCATACCGTTATGCTTAAAGAAGAAGAAAGAGATAGAAGAAGAGAGAAAAAGATAGAACAAAACAGAAAGAAACAACAGAACAACATCAGAGTCTCACAATCGTAGCGGAACATCATATAATAAATAAATGAATAATCTTTAAACAAAGAACTATATCAGTTATTACATTACATCACATTACATTACATTTCATCATCAGAGTGTACAACAACAAACAATAAACAGCGGAAAAGAAATACTATATACTAGTGAATATGCCATGCCATCCAGCTTGCCTCCAGCAACTCCTGAATTCCAGAATATCCTGATAACCCGACTCTTGACTGCCCGTGTGGAAATTGGTGGGCACCCATAGTTTAGGAAGGAAAACAATAAACTCCAAGTCAGTCATGGGACTGGTGTGAGAACTAAAATAGTTTATTTTTAAAACAAAGAACATATAATTTTTAAAATAGATTCGAAATGCTTTTTAAAAAATGAGACTACCATAAGGCCTACCGCACACACACACAATGCAAACGCAGAATCGGAGGAGATTTCTCCTTATGATAGTCAAAGATGCTTGATACGCATTAAAAAGAAACATTTGATATTATTACTGGTGCATAGTGTAGGAAAAATCATTTCGAAAGTAAAGATATAAATCTTAGCCAACATACGACCATTATCGTATGCTACTATAGCTACCATCCAAACAATGGGGCGCCACCATAAGTGAATGATAGGTTCTACAACTAAAACCGTACAAGATCGTATTGTTTCTTTGGATTTCCAACAAATGGTCATGCCAAGGAACTTCCCATTGCCACATTGGTACGCCTCTGGAAAGACGACCCGAGAACCTAACCGGATCTCTGCCAACACAAGGTCGGGTTACCCCCAACTGGGTAACTACTGACATGAATATGTCATCCTCCGATCGTAACCGATCTATCCGAGGATCCTCGATTTCCAACAACCACAAAGCAATAAATTTGTAGCAACAACATAGGTTAAGTATCTGGGCTCCATACCATGATACCACCTCTATCCAGAAAGAATAATATACACTAAAGGGGTGCTACCCCCTAATAACATTGTCGCATCCTTACTGTTTTGACCATTTCCGGGGTGTGAGGTCCGACGAAGAATCGTCCACAAAGCCACGCTTTATATAAAAGCTGTGCTTTGATCATCAAATGCCCAACAGCACTTCGTATGCCGCATTACCAATTTGGGAATGTATCACTAGTAACCATCAACTACATAACCTCTTAGGGTGTTAAGCTAAGAGAATAAATTCTCCACCACCAACGGAAATATATTTGATAGAAACCAGCTTTATATCTCAAATTGTAATGTTAGACACACATCTATACAAGTCCGTTCCAAGATCGAACGGAACCGAAGGCACTTACAAAGAAGTCCTTGCAATCCGGATATTCACTAATCACGACCGGACTTCCCATCACAAAGGGTAATAAATTTCTATATCGGAGATCAGTCAATGCAGAAACATTCGATGGTAATCCTTCCGTTTTCACAAATATCCGGTCTTCAACACTGGTCATCAAATGCAATTCATAACGACGCATCACATATTCAGAATGGGTTATACGACCCCAAGGTCCTTTCCCGGCTTACCCGAATAGTGAGCGCTTATTCAAAAATAAGTGTGGCATTCAAATTCAAGCAATCACAACAAATACCTATTTAAACGTAAATATTTATAGTCAGTTATTTAACTATCAATAGGCGTGTTCAACATCACCATATTCCAAATAATTTTCCAAATTATTTATTTTCCCAAAAATATCTTTACCAGATATAAATTTTCCACACTTCAACCATTTGAAAACAATTTTCAAATCACTTTTCACCTTTACCACTTTTGAAAACAAATTTCAATCATTTTCCTTACGCGGAAATACTTTCATTTCAACATGGTTCATTTAAACCAATTAAATAAATCCTTATCGATTTACTTTATTTTTACGTTCCAAATCTGTAAATTTATTCCCACGCTTCAAAAATAAATCAACGTTTATTTTTAAACAAATTCCCCTTTCTTTTGTAAATTCCATAGTGCATTTACAATCCCAAAATATCTATGAATATACGATTTTCAAATCGATTTCTAATATTCATTTTCAATTTATCTTTAAAAGATAAAATCTCAAAATATTCACTTCATATTGGAAAACATTTCGATACTTATTTAATAATAAGTAGTTCACAAATCCATTTATTTTCAACACTTGGAAAATATTCGATATACTTAAATCGAAATTAAGTATATATTTCATTCTTCAAGGAAAACATTCTTTTAAACACATTAATTTGAGCCAAAACGAATGTTGCGTAAAACATCGTTACGACGACCCAAAATCACTAGTATAGGGATTCAAAATTAAAATAGATATATAAATCCCAATACTATACAAAACAATTCCTTTCGGAAATCATTTACTATAACAACAGTGTTATAGTCCACCATTTTCTTATTTCTCGAAAACGTCTATTTCAACAATGAATGTTGAAATCTATGTATTCAATTCATAATACATTTTAAAACATCTTTTTAAAATAATTAACTTCATTTTATAATATAGCTTTCCCGAAAATAACCATTTTATTTAATAATATATTCACTGTCCAAAATCGTGAATATACTTCACTAACCAAATTTCAACATTTCTATATATTTTATATAAAGAATAGTTCGCTATCCAAAATCGCGAATATACTTCTTTTAATAAATTTCTATATTCAATTTATCCAATTCCATTGATTTCGAATTTTTAAACAATGTCTATAAATTCCATTTCTATTTATAAACTTCGATTTATAAATCTCCTTTATTAATCCGATTCAATTTATATATCTCAAATATATACCAAAAGTCCATATTATAAGTTAAATACTTATAATTCATTTATTTACAAAATCGTTCTTTTTTAGAACTTCTATTACTTATAAGATTCATTTATATTTTATAACAACTTCAACTTATATAATCTCCTTTATCAACAATTTCTATTAATATCCCATTTAAATGCCCAAAATCCAGTTTATAAGTTAATTACTTATAAATCTTTTATTTTACAACATCTATTCATTTTTTAATCTTCACAATTTATAAATCTTTAATTTTTTTTTATGAAATCCATTTTATACTTTATTTTAACCTTAATAAACTCGTTTTATAATTCCAATATTATATATATATATATATATATATTATAAATATCAATGTTAAAAATATTCTATATACATCCTTTATAATAATTCAAAAATCCAAATTCAAACAATTTTATAAATCTATTTATTTTAAAAATCACCTTTTGGTTATATTCACAAAAATCTTAATTTTCATAACATAAAAATTTATAACGTTTTAATTATTTAAAATGAATCAATTCAAAAATTTAATAAAACGTATACTTTGAAAAAGCATTTTAAAAATCCTTTTAAAATCAAAATCGTTATTTTTCAACTTTAATAATGGATCTGATGATGCAACAGCACCCAATAGTCAATCACGACAACAAACATCATATATCATCATATGATAATCAACAAACATCAAAATATCTGTAATCAAATAAATACTGGTGAGGAATCCAGTTGGATCCCTCCAACCTGTTTCCCTACATCCACAGATGTTAGCACAATACCAATTCCGTTGCAGTACGGAATTATCGCGGTATATGGGATTTACAAAAATATTATCCACTAAATAGGAGGCGCAATAGGGTCTCATCCGTTATATAATGCGGGAAAATCAACTCCAAGTACATATATAATACCAATTCCATACAAGTTGGAATTATCGCGGCATATGTTTTTAATAAATAACCTCCGCTTACTAACGGCGCATAATGTTTATTTCAATCATCAACAAATAATAATCAACATTCAAACATACAATCAAGCAATTTTAAATCTAACTACTTAAAATATAAATCGAAACAATTCGATTGAGTGAGAAGTTCTCACCTTGCTTTCAATTCAGTTTTCGCGTTTTATTTCGAATAAAATTAAACGCGCGTTTAATTTTACCCGAGATTCAAACTAGCTCCAAACGAACCTAATCCAGTTCCATAGAGTAGTATTCGTCCATACGGTTCTAATGCAACTGGTTTCGTCCAAAACGGACCTCGTATGAGCAAGTTACAACATTTCAAAGTTTGATCAATTTTATAATATATAAATTTACAAAAAATTTATATTTCCAAACCCTAGAATGGATCCTAGCCGCACAATTACAACACCCCAGATCGGCCGTCCCCTTCCTTTCTCTCTCCATGTGAAAAAAAACCTCCCTAACGTTCGTTCGTTCAAACCCAATAGCCGCCAATCCTCCCCAAATTCGCGCGACCACCCCGTTGACTCCTACCCCGATCAAGCAACGCCATATCGAAGGCCTAGCCAAGCTCCATCCACGCCTGCAACCCCGTCGAACTCGGCCTCCTCATCCTCCCTAAAATCGCATGCGAACGGCAGCGCTTCCAACCCAAATTCGCGTCGATCCGTTGCTCCATTTCCAATCTCCAGCGTTGGATAGCTAGATCTCACCACCCTCTACGACTTTGTAGTTGAAAACATTCGCTAATACTGAGTGCATCGAGAGAAAAATGAGGAAGAATGTGGGAATTTTCTGGCCATTGGTTCGTTAGTGGCGGCTGAAACTATTTGCCCTAGCTAGGGTTTCTTTGTTTGCAAATGAGAGAATAGAACGTCCTTTTGTAGAAAATTGCTAAATTACTATTCATCCGGGATTTTCCGAACTCCAAATCTCGCGCGGTGACCAGCGTTTCTTAGGTTTAACCCGTGTTCTGGACACAATGGAATAGGTTTCGGAAGCCAATTCGATCATCTGTGCGAGTTACGGCAATAAACGATCGATTTTAAATTAAATCGGTTAAACGAATTTTCTATGCGTTTTGGCTTGCCCCGGACAAACGGTAAATCCGATTGACACGAAATTTGAAACCTTACAATAATATCACATTACGGATCCGAAGAAACTAGTTTCGTCGAAATCCGAGGTTGTTTGAAAAATGGCTATTTTAACTTGTCAATTAAATACTAAAATATCAATCTTCACAAATTAACTTTTAATTCGATTTTAAAAGTTCTATAACATCATTCTAACTCCAACATGATTAAATAAAATTTTACAAATCAATTATAATCATATTTAACCTAATTTTCAATTATTTTTGTATTTTCCAATATTAAATTATTTCTGAAATTTCAACTATTAAATTATGGATTTAAATATCCAATGAAATCCAATTATCCGAAATAAAATTTATTCGACTTATAAATTTCACTTATTGCTATTTAAAATTAATTAGATATACAAATTTTAATTAATAGAAATTCTGGGTTGTTACATTAATTTTTTTAATTAATTTGATATATTTCCTATAAATTAATAATTTGTTCTAATACTAATTGTCTTTTTTGCAGTGGTGGATTTGTGAAAAGACACATATTTCGAAATCTACTAAATAGGAATACAACAACTCATATCCCTTGGCTGGCAAATGGGATATATCAAAACTCAAGCCAATAATGTTAATGACCATATAGTACAACTCAGTAGATATAGCTACAACATAATCTACAGAATTGTTAAGTTACATTACAAAAACAGGCGGTACTCTATATTTTTGCAGACTTATCTGCAACAATTGACAATAGTTGTAGATATATCTACAGTTATTAGCGGTATTTAGCATTTTGATTCAATTATTAACTACAATTGCTGACTTATTTGCAATTATTATAAATAATTGCATATTTATCTGCAGTTATAAATAGGAAAACTACATATAGGGCTACAAATATTCATAATAATTGAAGATATATTTATAATCTTCCATAATACTTGCAGATTTTTCTGCCAATATTAAAAATATTTATGGACATACATGCCAATCATAATTAAAATTATACACATTTCCGCAATTATTCACAATAGTTACATAATTATATTCAAATATTCTAAAGCTTCAATTTTGATTCAATCCTTTATTTTAGGATTTTCAAGGAGAAGGAGTAAACTTATTGAAAGACGCAGTAGAAAAAGATGAAGGATATGAAGCATTTTACAAGAAAAGAGAAGAAAAATACAAAGAAATAATAAGAAAGCTTGAATTGGACAACCAAAAACTTCAAGTTGAAAATACACTGCTAAGAAAGCAACTGAGAGAACATGTGGAAACATCATCCACACAATCTGAGAATGTGGAGCTACCAATACAAGAAATAAGTGGTAGCAAATTGAACTCCACAGATGAAAATAAACCCAAAGTAAATGAAGATAATGCAACCGAAGAGAATCCTTCATTTGGTAATACTTTGAATAATGTACTGTTTTTCAACAAGAATGCAAAAAATAAAAATATTTGATGATATATCTACAAATATTCTTAATATATGAAAAATGCACTGTTAAAGAATAAATGTAAATATGATTGCAATAATATTAAAAAGTGTAGCATATTCTTCATTTTTTCATAATACCTTGCAACATAACACATAAATTTCATAATTATTTCAACAACAATAAATAATTGAATTGCAAACATGCATTTCAGCTCAAAGGACAGAAGAAAAGGAAAATCAAACTGATGTTCAAACTGAAGACAAATGTATTGAAGATGAATGTTATCTTATGGAGAATGATAAAGATGAAGAAAAAGAAGAACAGATAAGAAAAGATGACGACAATGAGGAAAAAATAAATTTCGAAGAAAAATAAAAAGATCCAAATGGCGATGAAGAAACAAAAACCGTTGATGAAGATAAAGCAATTGAAGAAAATCCTTCGTTTGGTAATACTTTGAATAATTATAGTTTTTCAACAAGAATGCAAAAGTTAAACAAATTTGATGATATATCCGCAAATATTCTTACCATATAAAAATATGCTATTAAATAATAGTTGCAGATATTAATGGCGACAATTGTTAAAAAGTATGGCATATTTTTTATTTTTTCATAATGATTCACAACATAACACATAAAATTCATTATTACTTCATAAACACTAAATATTTCGATTGAAAATATATCTTTCTGCTCAAAACACTGAAGAAATATAAAATTAAACCGATGCTTCATATGAAAACAAAAATATTGAACAAGAATGCAGACTTACAGAAGTTGAAAAGGCTAAAGACAATCAAATCACAAAAATTGTATTCCAAAAACCAATCATGAAATATTCACCAACATTCAAATTAATTTCAGGTGAAAATATTCAAAATTTCACATGGCTACAAGGAAAATAAACAGAAGATGAAATATCTAGTTCAGCACAAAAAAACCGAAAAGAGCATAGAGAAGACATTGGAAATTGAAAACCAAAAAATGTATAAATCGGCTGAAAAGTAGATTTGCAAACTCAAAAGAAATCAAAAAAGGAAAAACAAGAAGAAGAAATCCTACCAATAATAGTCGAAAAATACAAATCTAAACCTAGATCGACTGAATTATCTACCACTGCAAAGATAAATGTTAGAAAATGGTCAAATGTGCGAAGTCTATCTGAAGATAAAATCAAGCTGGAGGACTTCTTTAATAACTTCGACCTCAGGTAAAACAAAGTCCAAACCGTATATAATTCTTTAAATAGCCAAGTATACCAATAATTGTTGAAATAGAAGCAATTATTTGAATATGTTACTGACATATCATCAAATATTTAAAAAGTGCGAACATTTAATAACATACTTCATTATATCACAACAAAAGTGCATACCTGAATGGAGATGATGAAATCATTATAACTGGAACAACACTTGGTGAACTAATAACAGGATGATTTCTTGAAAGCTAGGTAAAACTTTACTCAACAATTCCATTTATTTGCAAATTTATCGGCAACATTTCGTTGGACTTGTTGTTTTATCAACAAAATTCCATTCATCTGCAGATTTATCAGCAACATTTCGTTAAAATTATGGTTTTTTCAATAAAATTCCATTTATCTCCAACAATTACATTTATCTGCAGATTTGTCAGCAATATTTCATCAAACCTTTTGTTTTCTCTGCAAAATTCCGAAACATATTATAGTCTTTTATCAACAAATATATTTTCACTATTTTCTTAATAATTTTTGTAGATCATTAACTGGTATTCACATGAATTGCAAAAAGCTCTTGTAGAAAATTTGTACTTTAAAGTTTACATTGCTGTGAGTCTTATAATCTTTTAGTGAAGAATTTATTTAATATTCACAAATTCAATTTGGTAATATATGCTACTATAGACATTTCTACCGACCAATTCAAAGAAGGCAACACAAGCTCTAATCGATGATGTAGTAGCTATTGCAAATTGCAATAAAATGTTCTTCCCTATCTACCAAAAATCTCATTTTACACTCTGGGAGTTTATTAAAGAAGATAGAATGTGGATTCACTATGATTCCATAAAACCACGGCATGAAGGAGAACATCAAAAGGCAGCAAGAAGACTGGTATGTTTATTGAAAAATGAATAAATCAAAGGAAAATAAACCTTTTAACAAAATCTTTTTTCTTTACAGAGAGTTCATGTCACAGCCTTGCTAAATAAATTGGAAAAAAGAGAGCACAAACCATCAAGCCGAATCACTTTTGCTAACGCCCACAACAACTTTCTGATTTGTACGTACACCACAACAAAAAATGTACAAGTATTTCCATCTCATAAAACATTTATTCTAACAATTTCATAATATTTTTCAATTATTGCAGAGTTGACTGTGGCATGTTTGTAATGAGCATTATGAACGAAAGAAGTAAAAGCAAACAAATCAACAACGATGACCCTCAATTCACATATAAAGCTATGGATTTACAAAGAGCTGAATTGGCACATCAAATTCTATCTTGCAAACATTATAGCAGGAGCTTAGAAGAAAGTTTGACGCAAAAGTTTTTACTGTCTGAAGCAAACCAAAATATTTGATGTATCAAACCGTAGTGTTTTCTCTAAGAATTTCGAAATGTATATACATATTGCGGTAAACTTATGTAGTTGGAAAACAATATCACTAGGTTAACACGATATTAGAGTTTATTATCAAAAAATTTATATATGAATTTCTTATAATTGAATTCGATTGCTAGAATACTAAAGCGAATCATAGCTATTCAAAATATTTGCAGAAATGCCAGCAATAAAAGCATACATCTATAGATATCTCCACAAATATGTGATTATTCAAAATAGTTGCAGAAATCAATGCACTATAGACATATAACTACAGATATTTGCATATGTAAGTAATTATACGAAATTCTTGCACCAAATAATTGCAGAAATGTCAGCACAAAAAACAAATAATTGTAGATACCTCCACATTTATTAATAATGATTGCACATAAATATGGATATACCATATTTATTTCATGGCAAACAATGATACAAATTTCATCTTCATATAAAAATAAATATTTACAAAACAGGTACAATTAATAAGCAAAAACTCAGAAAAACTGTAGAAATATGTGAAATTAATCGCGGTACTTGTAGAAAACACTGCAATAGTGAATAATAAAAGCATACCATGATTAATACATTATAAACATTAAACATCCAAAAGTACCATTAAAATGAATAATAAAAACATAAAGTTAACTCCGTACAGTTTAACTTTTTTAAGGAAAAAAACCTGCATATGTTTAAATGAACATGTCCTTTATTATGACCCAACTTCTTGCATATACTACATCTAATGGTCTTTGAAATTTCATCGGCAGATTTTATCCTCTTAGATGATGATGGTCGACCAGGCATTCTTCTACCTTTAGGAGGTGCTACAATAACATCTTCAATTAAAACATCTTCTTTCAAAAAGTTTATAATACGATTGATTAGATGAGAATAAAGCCGATTGAAAATAAACGACTTTGAAATAATATTCAATGTAATCATAAAAATTCAACTTTTCATAACTCAAAATACATCTAATAACATGAGCACAAGGAATACAATATATTTTCCATAAGTAACAAGAACAAATCCGATTGTTTAAACAGATTGATGAACAGGAGAATGAACTTCAAAAACATGTTCATTTGGTTCTATAACAAATTATGAAGCTCCTTTCAAATGAAGACTTTTCAACCGATTTTCATTCACTGGACATATAACACTATTCCAACTATTCTCGACGATCATAATTAACTTCATTAACTTAACTCTAATTTTATCCAAGCATGCAGTGATTGGTAAATGTCTTTATTCCAAAATCCATTTATTGAAACTCTTTGAGCAATTTGATGATATTTCACCATAACGACAAGCACGGGAAAAAAACATTAGCAAATTTCTCAAAGGCAATTCCATTTAAAAGTTTTCCACAGTACAACCACCAGCATCTTTTAAATTCTTCAATGCAACATTAAAATCATTCAAATTAGAAGCATATGCAACACGTCCAAACAAATCTATCAACCATTTATTTTTTGATTAGGAAAATTCAGTTTTTAAAGCAACTTTTGAATTATTGTTCAAATGATAAAAACATGAAGCATGAACTGAATTTGGAAACACTTTTGGAATAGTAACAAGAATACGGGATAACGGTCAGAAATGAAAACAAAATTTCTACTATCATCTTTCAAAAAATCTTTAAGCTGTTCACAATACCAATTCCAGTTATTTTTATCTTCACTAGAGACAGCCGCAACTGCTATAGGAAAAAAACCTGATAAAACAACAACTACATAAATAACTTAACAAAGTGCATAATTCTCTGCACTTATATTGAAAAAGTGTAGACAAAAATGCAACTATTACCATATATTACTGCAGAACAATTTCTCACCATGTCAAAAATATTGTAGAATTTTCAGCATTTTTTTTTGTATGCTTTGGTTTCTGTAATTTCTTCTAATAGTAAGATATTTTTCTTTTTAATAAATATTGATATTGTAGCAATAAATAATAGTTATTGTAGATATTTATGCAAGTATACATTAAACTGCAAACAAACAACATACCTTCATTGCCATTTTTACCAATAGCAGCCATCAATCAACCTTGAGCTCTAACCTTCATAGAAGTAGCATCAACAAATATTAAAGGCCGAAAAAATTAAAAACCATGTGCACAAGCTTCAAAACTAATACGACCCTCTAAAATTGACGTGTATCAAGATTACACTCCAAAACTACTTTACTACCAGGATTAGTTTCGAGGGCATCGTCACAAAAAGACTTCAAATGGTGATAAGACATTGTATCACTTCAATGTAAATCTTCTAAAGTCAACCTCTTTCCACTATAAGCAAAATAATATTTCAAAATGATATTATAATCAATTAGAAATAGGTTAATAATGTCATTTGTCTTCATTAATAGATTGGCTTGAATATGATCATAAACCAACAATTTAATCAATTTAGTTGAAGCAGGAGGATCATTTATATCATGAATTCCAGCACCACAAGTATGTTCAGGTTGAAATCTCTTTATAACAAAATAGCCAGGAAGATTAAACTTGACAGATGCATGAATCCTGAAAGTACATTTAGTTTGGGAGCAAACAACCGTAACTCTTTCCTTATCATTCATAACCAAATCAAGCTTGTACCCACTTGGAAATTGTTGACCAACACCCGTAAAGACAGATTGATTGGAATCATTTCTTAATAACTGCTTGAATTGAATATTAGAATCACCGATACTAGCAAATAAGGAATTACTACTACAAGAAACAACATCTGACCTAATATTGGTTGTTGAAAACTAGTAGGAGCAACATCAACAAAAATAACAAAGTAATCCTCATGGTTATGAGAAGCCAATAATAGATTGAAGATCATAATTAATTTCAATATTCCTTCTCAATCCATCTCTAACATAGTATAACTCAAATGACAATGAACTAATTCAGTCCATTTACCACAAATAGCATTTCTCAACATAATAACTGAACTATCAAAACGAAGACGTAATGAAAGGCTATAATATCCAAACTTTAACATCATAGGCACACCAACATCACCAGGAGCACTGTAATGTAAAAAAACAGAATTACAATTACAAAAAAATAAATAACAAAAAAACCAGAATATATATGTTATTTGCTGTAAGCAATAACTTTAAAAAATTACGGATAAATTAGCACATATTAATAATATGCAGATATGTAAGCAAAATTATTTGCTGATATGTAAGCAATATTTTTTAAAAATGCAGATAAATCAATGTAAATCTAAACTTAATCAAACTCATTGAAATACCAATATTATTTGCTGATATGTAAGTAATAACTGTAAAAAAATTGCAGATAAATCAGCAACTATTGGTAAGTGGCATAGCATTTTCACCATACATATTCAAATTAATTGCGGCAAGTCTGTACAATATTTACAATAATTCCAGACAAATCCGAGCTTAATCAAAGCTAACAAAATATATCATCGAACATTACCCTATACACACGCATTAATTTTTCAGCTAAAATAAACAGGAGAATACTTGTAATTTCCATTTACTTTAAAAAAACAAATGAAATAAAATAATAACATTATCAAGCAATATCGCAATATCAATGAAAAACAAACAAACTCGACTACAAATCCAACCAATATTTTACTTGGAAGAAGATAAAGCCATGAATCCGAAATAATATCTTAAATAATGACCGAACTAAATTAGAATCGAAAACTTGCAATCGAAATCACAACCACCACTAAAATAAGCGTGAGAGGTAAAGAAGAGTATTTATGGAATAAATTTAGCCGCAAATAAAAACAAGGATCGGAAAAATAAGTTTTGAAATGGGAGGAGTTTGCATGGACTAAGTTTAATTATAAGGACGTGGGCCTAATTTTCACATTATTTAATTATTAATTATAATTATTAAATATTAAATACTAAATAATAAATATTACTTCTTAAACATTGTTTCTTATTTGTTGATTATTACTTATCAATTGTTACTTATTACTTTCTATGTATAATTGAATATTAATTATAAATACTTATATGTACATGTTATTAATTATTAATAATTATTACTTGCTCGTACTAGGAAATGCAGAACTATGATCAAATGCATTATTAATCATTAAATAACAAATAATATATATTACTTATTAATTATTTCGTAGTTACTATTAATTATTTAATTATTACTTCGATAAACTTATGAAGCATGTTTGGACTTACTGGTGATGTTGGCTCGCTTTTACTTACATAAAAGCAAATTAGCTTGCTTAAATGCTAATAAAAAGGTTCATTTTTACGCAATATCAATATATATTATGATATTATATTGATTCCCTATGTTTTATAATGCCTTATGTTGGGATGTTTACGTATATTCGATATTTGTTTATTGATTTTTTCGGAATGCTCTCCAAATATAGGAGACTCTATCGAAATTTTTCAAAAAATTGAAAAATTAAGAATATATTCACAATTACCATATTCGAACATAGAAAGTTATTTATTGAATCTACTTACAATTGTAGCATACGATAAGATAAGTTGGAGAAGAAACCGCATAAAGGATTGAGTAGTTTTGGAATGATAGAAGTTCATAGACATGAAGAAAGTTCAAAGTATGAGTTGAGTATGACGTTTCCCCAAAAGGAATTGCAAGGACACAATTTTATAAGGGGGAAGTCTATAACAAACCTTTCTTTCTACATCGTACAAATAAATAAATTTAATTAAATGTTCGAAATTTGGGTTGTGTTAACTATATTTTGAAAATAAAATTTCAGTTAATTAAAGTCTATTTGATAAAAGATTTTTGCTTTAATAAATTGAATTAAATCGATAATAAATTCCTTTTAGATAATATATTGAAATTAAATAAAATGTTTTAATCAGTATAAAATATTTTGGAAGTGTAAATAATTTTATGCGATTAAAATAGTGAAAAATGAATGGAAGTTGAAATAAATGAAATTAGGAAATTATCGAAATAAAGTTTTTTAGAATGAAGTGTAAATTGAATTAAACTAGGTTAGGATTTATTTATAAATAAATGCAAGAATTATTTAAAATTTAAGAAAGGAAAATTAGTTGGAACTAGAGCCCAAAAATTCAAGTCCCAAGCTCATTTGGCCCACTCTTTTCTTTTTATGTATTTAGAAAACTCTCCACATCTCACGCTTCAAGCCAAGAACCCAACCATATCCTCAGTAGCCTTAGCTTCTTAAAATTGATTTACGAAAAAAACCATGCATACTTGGAGACTTCGTTATAGCCGGTAGCTTTGACATGGTTGACAATGGCGGCTGGGATAATACCATAAGCGAAGGCGATTGGAAGTTACGACCTCCGCTGCTTGTGCAATATGTCATGGGGGAATGTGGCACATTCGAATGCATAGGATGGCTAAAGGCTAAGGAGAGGGTAGTGTGATTGATGCGGCGATGCAGGCATCACGCACAGAATGGACACGGATGGCGGCGGCGGTTGACAGTGATGCCTATGCGGATTTTAGGCATTGTCTTTTGGAGGCTGCATTTGTTTGCACAGCCAATGGAAGGGTGTCATTCTTGTGTGTGAAGTTAGTTGTCTAGTTAGATATGGAAGAGAGGCTTGACTTGGGATGAAATAATGAAGATTGGTTCGGGAATTTCATGCATTGTTAGGTGAATAAATCTATTTACTCACACATATGATCTAGTGTAGCATTCCTTTTATATGCTTTTAATTTTTATAGTTGTTTGGATGAGTTAGTTTGATATGGGTAGATTTGGATGAAATTAAGATGCTTTCCAATTATTATTGTTGGGATGAAAAATTAATCGATTGTTGTGTACGCCATATATGTTAGATGGTTATAAATAGTCGAAGCCAAACTTGAAATTTTTTGGAAGGGAATAAATAAATTAAAATTGGAAGCTTAGAATGTAATAAAATATTTAAATGTAAATAGCGATTTTGAAATAAGTTATTGTAGTTAATATTGAAAATGTTATTATTAATAAAAAATATAAGAGTGGAATATTTGGATTTACAAGTTTGTAAAACTTATATAAGAGATTTTGGAGTAATATGCTTAGTATTTGATTACCATTATTTTTATAAAAAAGTAAATCATTTAAAAAGTCTCAAGGAATATATGTATGTGTGTGTATAAAAAAATTTGAATCAGTCTATTATGGAAAGTGCAATTTTAGGGATTTGGAATTGAACGTAGTTTAATATATAAGTTTCCATGTAATTAAATAAGAAATTTGCAAATATTTATTTTTAGAACAATAAAAGGATTTAGGGAAAAAAGGATGGGAATTTTATAATTTAATCTTCTTTAAATTTAATAATTATATTTGAAATTGTATTATAGATTTTGGAAAAGTGTATTTTATATTTAAAATCCTTCCAAATCAATAAATAGTATAATTGTATGTTCTGAATGATTTTTATTTTTGTGTAACGAGTAATTAAAATAAACAAAGTTATAGTACCGTTCGGTATGGGAATTTCGGTAACATATCTTTACTTATTTCTTGGACTTGTTATATAGAATAATATTTATGGAATTCTAAATCATGGGAATTTTGAGTAAACGGATTTGTAATACAGAGCAGAATGAGATGTTCTGTAATATCTTTTCAATTACTCTTTTGATCCATTGTATAGAATAATTGTGCGATGATGGGTGCAATTTACGAGCATTGAGTAAACAAGCAAATAACACCATGTGATATGAGAAGTCTGAGCTGATATTTGTTCGATTACTTTCTATAAGTATATGTCGCTCAAACTGGCTCGAGTATATGGAGTATTATATTTATGGTCCTCGACTTGAGAGTGAACATGCTGAGAGCCATAAATGTGTCTATCGATTATGTGTATACTTCTATTATACGACGTGGAGTGAACCAGATTATGATCTATCCCGACTGGTCGCATCCCAAATCTATGATACGCCTTTTGATGTATATGGTTGAGAGACATGGCTAAGGGCCACCGCCTTTGTGTCACATTGGTCAGCAACATGTTACCATTAGAGGCACTTGTATGGTCGTGACCAACGCATAGCATAGTCTTGCATTTGATGGATATTTGGTCATGATGACCATCGAGATAATTAAGATTGTCGGAGTTGCACTAAGAGCATCTAAGGAAAGCGCTTGTAGCAGGCTGAGAGCTATCAGTCTCCCATCTGGTTATTATTGATAAGAATCTGTAGACATATATTTATTCACTCATATAAGATCATTATGCTTACAAATGAGAGTCGATCAGATCATGTAGCGACCCGAAAATTTGAACACTTTGTCTTCGAATATCGTAACGTTTAGAAATATAATTAAGTGATATAAATATGATTTTATAACCTTGTTTAACATCATTTAATTAATGAATAACAATAAACTTGTTGTTGAAAATTGTTTACAAAAATATATTCTTTGAAGAAAAATCGATAATGTGATCGGAAATCGATTTATCAGTAAACAGCTTTTCAATTGATATAAGTTGTACGAAATCTTGTGAACTTGTATAATGATACAATGAACACATTATCAACTAATTAACACACACATCCCTCTTCATTAAGCATGGAACATTCTAGAAGCTTCCTTTAGGATAAGCGATATTATCATGAGAGGGGCATAATGTTAATTATCATAAAGGAGAAGTGAGGTGAGTCTTCCATGGCATGGGGGAGGGGGTGAAGGCAAGCTTAGGCTACACTAAATTGAATCTATATAAGGAGGGGCATAATCTTAGGAATAAATCACAAATTCACAAAGCAAACACAAGCTTCTTTAATAGCTTCTTCTTCTCCTCCTCTTATGTTCTAAAGGAAATTATTGTAAATCAAATCCAAATCGACTCAAATTTGAAGTAAAGCCTTGGGACAACATTGAAAAACACCATACATAGTTTGTAGTTGAAGAAAGAAAGTCGTGCTCACCTTACATGCATAGGTCATGAGCTAGAGGAGGGTAGTGGAGGCTAGGAACAAGTGAAAAGAGGAGGAAGGAGGAAGGAAAGGTGGTTGCAAGGTGGATGTTTGACTTGGGTGCTTGGATATTGGTTGTTTGTAAGGTTAAAGGTGAGTTAACACATCTCTTTGAATGGAAAATAATATATATATATATATATATATTTTGTGTTTTGGTTGTGTTTAAGTTGGTTGAATTATTGTTGATATATGTTAAAACATTGGTTTAAATTCTTGCTTTGAAAGGAAGTGACACATAAGAACCATATGCATGGACTTGGACTAGACTTGAATGGACTTGTATGACATGTAGCAAAACCTTTATAGATGGACTTTGATTTAGATTGGACTTAGATTTGAAAGTGCACTAATAGCAATAGTCGCTATAGGTGTGGTTCAGAATTGCCTTGTTTTTGGTCGTTTCTATGGAACTTTGTAGAAAGATTCATAGAAGTTTCTCACCATTTTTATAATGTTTTATATGTATATATGTTTGTTTCTATTAAATCTTGGATAGTAAAAAGTGAAGCAACATCTCAAAAAGTGATTAAAACTTCACTCGTGCAAAATTGTCCAGTTTAGCCTTGTTTTTGGACTTTAAAGGGTTGAAAAGATATTTAAATTTTAGTATTTTATTTCTTTCATTATACAAGTGTTTAAAAACTCATACTAGAGTATTTCAAAAGTGGTTTGAAATATTTATGAATTTTTAAGAATTAGTCGTGAATTTTCAAAGAAGATGATTATAATAAAAACTTGTTTTTCCAAGTTTTTAAGGAAATTATAGAGTTGTTATTTTCAAGTAATATTTTGAGTAAATGTTTTAAAAACTATTACAAGTATTATAAAGTATTCTAAAATCATTTTTAACTATATGTTGTTTTCAGAAAATATGTTGACTATTTTATATCTCATGTAATGAAATATCTTTTGACTTGTTTGTTTAAATATCAAATTTTAGTAAGTAAATTATAATTATATGTCATTTTAAAAAAGCATTTTAAAAGTATAAATAAGATGTTTAGAAAGGGATTAGAATTGCTTAGTGGCCAAATGGTAAATTGTTTGATTACTTGTTTGAATAGTAATTAACTATTCTTAACACTAAAAGCCGATAAAAACAAGGCTTATCTATTTGTAGGAGTTAAGATTGATGTTCGATTAGGGATACAAGAAATACATCTCTAACCTACTGGCTTCCCACTTGACCGTGGAATGGTAAATCGGAAAATGCCGAAAACATGTTAACCATATTGGTTTCTTACTTGTTTATGGAAATCATTAATATTGTACTTCACATTAAAAGCCGATGAGGTAGACTTATCTATTTGTGAGATTCAAGAATGAAGTCTCTAGGCAAAGCTTTGATGCAACCAGTGCTCTAACTTACTTGATTTCACTCTTAGCGAGGAACAATTAAGTTGGAATGTCAGAAATGAGTTAAGCATACAAATATTGATTTGCATAAGCAATTGTTTTGACTAGATAATCGGTTAGTTGATTATTAAAGTTGACCTAATAGTGACTTAAGAAGTTATCGAAAGGCTTTGCGATTTCATGCCAACGAGAACACTCTGGGAGGAGTATCGGTATGAAACGTCTCTAGCTTTCGCTTAATTCTGAGAGAACCAGAATTGAGTTAATCGGGAATCCATCGATGGTTTTGGAGAGTCTTGTAAGAGGGAAGAGTGTACTTATATGAGATGACTCAAACTTGTAATCACTTCAAAACCATATATGCGATCTATTTTCTAGAATAAAAGTGAAATATTATAGAGTTAAACTATCTATCCTAAGGTTAATTCCAAGAGAGGTCAACATTAACATTTCAAACGACGCTATCGTGTGGGACTGTCTATCTTGAGGAGTATTCTAAGAGAGAGGACAACGTTAGCATTTGTCGAAGGACTTATGTGGGAACCTATATGGAGGTTCGAGATTTGCTCAAGATCAAATCTATTTAGTGATTTATGATTTGTTCGAGATGAAGGAATTCAATTGGAGATTCGTGTGCTACTCGAGTGATGAAGACTCATGTGAGATATGGCGAATATAGCCTCGACATTGGGAATGACTAAAACTAGAGTAGGATGTACAATCTTGGGTTTAGCTAACTCATGAGGGTATATCAACTCCAGGTCTAGAGTATACTTCCAATTATTGGGCGCTGAGAGTTGGTTATACTTGGTGTCGTGTAGTTCACCGTTTGGCCAGTTGTATTTACCTCAAAGTATATCAAATTTGGAGATATACGATGCTTGTAAGGTAGTTTGGATCCTTGTTATGGAGATCCACTTTAGTTTACTAGGGGTGTCTTCATGGGAAATAATCCATATATGAATGCGCCTTAGCGGTATTGATTGTATACCTATTATTGTTGTGACATTTACATAGAGGCTATTTGATATGATTTATAAACTACACACTAGGCATTATCTATCATATCACTAAATATTAAACTTAATGATTGGTTGGTTTCATTTGAGGAGAAACCATTGCGATAATCCGTATGGTCCAAAAAGGTGTTATTATATGTCACTCTTATTTCTTGAGTTTCTTCCATTGGTTTACCAGACTGATCTGGGTGTTATTTTCTTATAATGCTCGGGTCAACCCTGTGTGTTTTCAGATTTAGCTACGGACGCGTTGGAGCCTGTGAAGAAGAGATGGATGATTACCTACCGTAGTATTCTTATTTCCACTGCATTTCTGTGTTGTATATATCAACATTGTAAGAACATGCAGTCATAACTATCTAGGCCGATGATACTCTTAGGTTTTAGTACTCTAAAACTTTCTGTATTCAAAGTATCCCTTTGTATTAATCTTTTGATATTTCATATTACTGTTCCATTGTGAGATTATGATGCTGTATTCTTCCTTTCCTATTCTATTCTTCTTTTTATTTTACCCTAATTTTTCTGTCTTTCTGGCAACTTGGGTGCTCGGTACACAAATATTGTGGCTGTATTTAGTGTCGACATTCGAGGGTTGAAAAGTCGGGTCATTACAAATCATTTGTTGTGGACGATGCCACAATAGTTATTTATGATGCTGGGGCCACATAGGACTAAGATTCTAGATAACTATAGGTGATACTAAGAATTGAGAGAAGTAGAGAGATCCGAGAGACCTTGTGGTTATTTCATTGTTGAGAGCCAAGTCGATGATTATAAGGCTGAAAGAAACGACGATTATTATGTGATTATCGATCTTTTCGACTATTCATAAGACTCTTAGTCTATGAAACTGCGTAACCTCATAGACATTGATAATATCACTATCGAGGATAGCTAGAAATAATGAGAGTAAGAAGTTGGACCCTATACTATCTTTTATGTGGTTATACGAGAGATGACCCTAGCTACCGAGGATATGCCATATTTGTATTTTATTTATGTTTGATTTGGGTGATTGTTACATTTCTTTATATATGTTGAGTAAGGAAGACCCTGGGTACGTCTACATAACGATTATCTAAAAGATAATCTAGGGCATTGCTGATAGCATACTCTGTATTGTTGATGAGTTCTTATACTTGATGATAATTAGACTATGGCTGTTTCACCCACTTTGTAACAAACCTGCCTTTTCGATCCTCAGAAGTCGATATCAATACATCCACGGTATTCACATGCCAAACATCTTACTGCCGAAAAGATAGATTTTTGGGGTGAAAAAATGAAAACGATAGAACGTATACAAGGTGACGAGTAATATATTAAATACCAATGATCTTTACAAAAGGAAACTATATTTTAGTATACATACTATCATCAGAGGAAAACTAACCTATCATCATCCTAGATATAATGAAAAACCCATCCTTACAATTGCTGATAAGTACAGTCAAGAACAAACAACAGAAGATAAAATATGAAAATAAGTTTTGGAGGATCAAGCTCGTCTCTTGAAGCTCTAAAGTGTCCAACTAAATCTGGAAAATATGCCCGGGCTGACCCAATCATTATAAGAAAATAACGCCCAGAGCATGAGAAACATAATCAAATGGATTTCTAATATTTATAAAAAATCACCTTTCAAAATAAAGGCATCTCTCAAGACCACGTTACACATAAACATAAACGGGTTTTTACCTTACGATAACCAAATCATTTTAATTAGAAAATCCGAAAATATTATAACAATATCTAGAAGTGGAAAATAAATATGGAATCATAGCAAAAATTGTTACATTAATTAAATCCTAGCATATAGGTATATAACTAAGCCGAAGATACTTATTGGAGATTTGATTTCCAGCATGACAAGGTAAGGGACCACACTCCGAACAGTACACCTCTAGATAAAATGTACCCAAGGTCGAACTTATCGACCCCTACGAACATAAAGTCGGTCTACCCTTGAAAATGACAAACCGGATTACATCGTCCCTTAGGCAGCAGGCTGCAAACATTGTCCCCGATCACCTTGCATGCACACCAAAATCCACAAAATCAAATCAAGATCGAGGAATGATGCTTCTAATGGTACACATAGCTCTACAAGCATCACCTATTTTAGCCATTACTGGGTTGTGAGGCTTCTAAGGTTATGCTTTTACCTTTTTCTCCTTGCAATTCCCACTTAGAATACTAATATTTCCCTCCAAGCAATAATGCAATGCTAGCATTCATTCATTGAAGTTGTTCAGGATATGAATAAACCAAAGGCACTACTTCTACTACATCCATTTTGGAATCACCCTCAAGATTAGTGGCAGGTAGCCCTTGCGCTTCAAAGAATTCCGTCTTCAATTCCTACAACATCCTGCATATTGAGGTTGGAAACTAAGTGCAATGTACGCTATAGTCATCAATAATATTAATTTCTGATGATAAAATGTGGCTATGATAATCATATTAATAATCAAAAGCATATAAATATGAAATATATTAAACACTAATAGCAAACTTTCACATTTCATTTTATTAATAACATTTCATATTCATTGCACAATCCCATTCTTAATCCCACATTAAGAGAAAATATAATTATTACAAAATACTCCAAGAATGGCATATGAAGATGCTCCCTTGGTCGATTAGAGTTTAACACTTAGAAATTATATAATTTGCCATTACATCCATACAGATAAAAACAAACAACGTAGTGATTAGATAAGAACTCCTATATAACTAGATTACCTCCTGCACGTCTCCAGAAGCTTATTCATCTTATTGGAAACTTGAAATTCCTTACTCCTTACCTACTCAAATGAGTACTGGAGAGATTAAGGGGAAAAACAAAAACTTTAGGCCAGACATACAGCCTGGTGTGAATAATAACTTACCATCTCAAAACAATAGATATCCGGTGAGACCTCGCCAATGAACGGAATGAGTTTTCCCCTCACTAGTATCTCACCCAAAACATATTAACTATATATTATGCTCCTACATCCATAATGGTTAGACAGATTACAGATTATTTGCAATTATGCAATATATACTGGATTACCCATCCCAATTTTATTAGACATGTAATTTTCATCGACTATCCGTCTTATACTTATGTAGACTACCCATTTCGCGTATGATTACTAATTACCCATCCTCTTACCATATGGATTATACATCACATATGGTTTCATTATCAAGGTAATGCAGACTATCCATCTCACATATTTCATTATTTAAAATGATATGGACTATCCATCACACATCCCTTAATTTTTCTAGGATGACTTCGAACGCTTCATTAACCATATAGAAACTATCCATCTCGGGCATGATATAGACTGTCCATCACACATCTCATAGTTTTTCCTAGGAAAAACTAAGAACCCACCAACTATCAATTTAATTCATGTCTAACCCACATGTTTAAACTATGTCAATTGGTGTGCCCAATTAAGTTGTATACCCCTTAAACTTATAACATCTCAAAATAATGTACATTGGTATCCCCAATGATCTATGTTGGACTCATTAAAAATATACCTTGGTATCCCCAATGATTAGTGTCGAGTTTATCAATCTTGGTAACCCCAATAAATAATGTTAACTTCATATACTATAGAGTATAGCAATGCAAAACATTGGTATCCCCAACGATCAAAGTAGAAATTATATCACATATGGCTCGTCGTTATTAATTATGACAGTAGAGAATATTTTCGACGTTAATAACAACGTCGACCTCTATCCAAGGTCGAAAATAAAATCTTAAATCCTTTTAGGTATAAAACTTTATATTAAAAACAAGTTTGTTGACATACATATGATAGATTGTCTACCTTTTAAAACAAATCTTTAGATTTTTATAAATCATATGGCTAACTGCCAAAATCACAGGGTTGTCGACCCTCCTAAACATTGGCTATATCGCCTCTTTAAAACATAGTTTTAATCTACATAAAACCAAGCCTTGCTGGCATTAAAAAAAAGAAATAGGGCATCGATGTGGTGCGGCATCGTTGCTAACACAGTGCAATATAAACCTTGCCAACACTGATGAATAGTGGCATCAAAATTAACAGCGTCATTATAAAATTTTACACTTAGCATACTTCGGCTACTATACCGCCAAACCTATAAGGACGAAGTTAAAACAGGCGGTACCAATACCTTCATATACCGAAAATGATGAAAAGGGTAATAGGCAGTGTCAATGATGACAACATAAGGCGGCCTCAAAAATTACGGCATTAAAGCTTTAAGCACTTAAATGAATCATGAGAATGTGATACCCTTGATAATAGATTGTCGAAGAAGTTGACTTTAACGATGAAGGAATCTTTCCATAATTACCAAAGTAGTTATCATATGCTTCCCTCTATATTAACGTCGATCCTCTTAGCTGCGGCGTTATCATGTGTATATGAGCAGCATGGCATTATCGTAAATATTATGAAAACCGATTTATTGCCATTAAAATCAAATACTTTTCACGAAATCTTATTATTTATCATATTCCTATTGGACAGTGAAACGCTTTACCAAAATCCTTTTAGAAAATCTACCGCATTCAGTTTTTAAATTCCCTCAAATCATTTGTCAACTTAATTAATAACCTTAATTGATTATTATTTTTAAATGCTTATCTAGCAAAATAAATTCATAATAATTCGAAATCACTTGGAAAAATCTCTAAAAAATGCCAGAATTATCATATAAAAATTTCGGGTAGAAAACTATGTTTTATTATTTTAGTAATTAAATCTCGAATTAAATCCAATTTCTACCTTAGGAAATTCATAAAACATTTATTTCAACTCGAAAAATTATGAAATTATACAACCGCCTCCAAATTAATGTTTTATACAACATACTAGAAAATCAAAGCGTTTGGAGATTAATAACTTAGGTTTTACCCTTAAAAACCCTTCAGATAATATCATAATAATTCCTTAAAACTATTATTCTATCCAAACAATGATTGTTCGACCATAACTTAGCAAATCAAACAAGATAAATTCAGGTACTATCCATAACTAAATCAAACAAAAGATAAAAGTGATGTTATTAGTATTATTCAGCTTAAATTTGACATTGGAGTTGAGATTTGATTTTGCTCTAGTTTCCATAAGCTTTTTCTCATGAATCTCCTTTAATTTCGTCCGCTTTTCACCTAGGTTATCGCCGACCTCCTTATGCTCTTCTTTTGATTGTTTTTTTGTAAAATAAGAATAACATGAGGGGGAGAGGGTTTAGAAATTAAAAGACGGATCTACCTATTATGTCCCTCTTATATATTTTCTTATGTGTTAAGTTTTTCTAAACAATCTTTTTACTTAATTTATTAAGGCACGTCCTTGTTAATGACCAAATCTCATTCTCCTTAACCATTTACATTATTTTATTTAATATATCCAATTAAATATCCTAAATAATGTTAAACTAAAATTAAGGGTGTTACAAGCTCCCCCTTAAAGAATTTCGTCCTCGAAATGCAGTAAGGACCACATAACAAGGATATCAAACATGCAAACAAGGCAAGTATATTCTACCGGTCTTTCTCATTATCACTCCACTAGACTTTCACTAACTTGACTATCTTATTCCTTAGTCTCTTCTCATCTTTGGCCACAACATGAACTGGTTGTCTCACAAAAGTCAGCTTCAGTTTTACTACTAAATCATCCAATGTAGTCGGAGCAATAGTAGTCTTTGGATTATGAACATACTTCCTAAGATGAGAAACATTAAAAAACAATATGGACTCCTGCAAAACTATTCGGTAAATCTATCTACTACGCAAGTTTCTGATCCTCTCTATAATAGGAAATGGTCCAACATATCTATGTCTAGTTTCCCCGACTTACCAAACCAACTATACCCCTCATCGGTGATACTTTAATAAAAACATGATCTCCAATAGAGAGCTCTAAATCCTTACGCCTCTTATATGTGTAAATTTTCTGCCTGGACTGAGCATCTCTCGTCCTAGCTCGGATCAGCTCAATCTTTTCCGCGGCTTCTATAATCATATTTGGACCAAGGACAAATTTGTCTCCTATCCCTAACAAACATGCAGGTGATTTGCATAGTCTTCCACACAAAACTTCAAAAGGCGCCATTCCTATACAAATCTGAAAACTATCATTATAGGAAAACTTAACTAAGTACAAATGGTCTTCCCACGACCCACCAAAGGTTAGTACACAAGCTCTCAACAAACCTTCAAGTGCCTTATTGACTCTCTCTGTCTACCCATACATCTATGGATGATAATCGGTACTTATCTTAAGCTTGGTACATAACACCTCCTATAGACTATTCTAGAATTCACTAGTGAACATAGCATCTCGGTCACTGACTACACGGAATCCCATGCAGTCTAAAATATTCTTCATAAATAATTTAGCCAATACACGTGTCGTCCTGGTTAACTTAAAAGGAATGAAATATGCACTCTTGCTCAGTCTATCCACCATGACCTAAATATTTTCATTTCCCCTGTTCGACCTTGGCAACTCATTAATGAAATCCACGGATATCGAATCCATTTCCAAACCGGTATATCTAAAGACTGAAGCAATTTGCTCGGCTTCTGATGCTCGGTTTTGAATTGCTGGCAATTCACACATTTCTTCACCCATAAGTCTACGTCCCTTTTCATACATTCTCAGAAGAAACTTCTCTTCATATCGTGATACATCTTAGTTCCTTTAGGATGCATTGTAAACTTTGATCAGTCACACTCCCTAAGAACTTCCTTCTTAGGCCACCAAAATCTGGAATACATAACCATCCCTACTTCCTTAACCATCCTCTATAATCAAGATTAAAATCTTTCAAGTTATCAATCTCAATTCTGCTTTCAAACTTATAATCCTTTCAGCTAACAGTGGATCATCTCTCTAATTAGAGGCAATCCTCTCAATCAATATTGGCCGAACTTCCAAGCAAGATATCATGACAATAATTTGACTAGAACTAGAAGTCACCTTAACTTCACACTATAAGTAGTCAATTTCGATTAAACTAAATTTGAAATTCTATTATGATTTCTTGTGAGTATCAAAGTCCGAAGAGGGACATGTTATATATATTTTGGGTATTCCGACTTGAGTTTGGAATCCATACCCAGTGTTTGAGAATTTTGGAAGATTAAATCCATTTATCTATTGTTTGGGTCCAAACATATTATACGAACGGTTAATTATCCCTTCGGACTAACCAGTGCCCTACTTATTTCGTAGATTTGGGTGACACGGGTGTTTGGTAAAATATTTTGTAAGTTTGTTCTCATATTGATGATATTCTGATTTGGTGAGCCAAATACTGAATAGATAATCAACTCGATTGATTAGTCGATTCTCTATCTTTGTATATCCATCCATTGTTGTCTCCCCGGCAAATTTCAAGGACAAAATTTTCTTAAGGGGGGAATTTGTAATATTCTTGGTTTTCAAGCCAAATTAATTTAGTGATTAATTTGATTTTCGAGTTTAATTAAGAATTAATTGGTAATTTAATTTGAATTTTCAAGAAAAAATGAAATAAAATATGCTTGTTTCCATAAATATGGATTTAAAAAAAATTTGCTTTGAAATTCAAAAACAAGTATCTTAAATAAATAAATAAATATATATATATAAATAAAATTTTTTGATTTAAAAGCTTTACAAACTAATATATATGTTTATATAATTATTATTATGGATGATTAAATTTTAGAAATCATTATCTTTTAAGTGTATAAATTGTTTTTAGTTCATTTTTCCTTAAAAAGTTGTATAGGTGTTAATGATAGAAAATTTATAAATATAAATATTCATAATAACTTGAATTTAAAATGTAAAACAAGAATCATAAAAGCTTTAAAATACTTTCTTTTATATGCTTGAAAATAAATATAAAGGCTTTCATATGAATTGATCTTTTGAAATTATAAGTATAAAAAAAATTAAATGCATAACACATATTTAAGTATAAAATAGATAAAACATGTTTCATGAATTAAAAATAAAGTAAGGTCTAATTTATAAATATATATAAGTTACAAACATTAGGTTATGATTCACAATCTTTAAAATAAAGAAGGGTTTAAAGCAAAGTTATAAATTAATTATAAACAAGGTTTAAAACAAAAATTAGTAAAATTAATTAGAGTGAGGACTTGAACATAATTTAAGAAACATGTGACAAATGTTTAAGAAGTAACAACATATAATTACAAGTGTTGGAACAATTATACAAGCGACATTAATCTTTTTCAATTTGAATTAAAATTTTATAAACATATTGAAGAGTAAAACCAGGATTACTCATTTCAGTAAAAAATAATATCAAGTGCCATTAATCTACAATTCTCTTCATCTTCATTTTAAAATCTGAAAACCTAAAATAAAAAATAAAAAAAATCTCAAAACAAAAGTACTTCCAGATCAAAGTTCAAGTAACAAATCAGATCAAGGAAGCAAGTTAGAAATCAAGTTACAAACCTGATCAAAATCAACCTGAATCAAAGGCAAACAAAAGAAAAAATAAGAAATCAAGATTTAAAAATCTGGAAATCAAGGCATGCAACAAACATTAAATTCAAATTCAACTCAGCATGATTTCAAGACGTGGAAGGGAAATTTAAATCTAGAAATGAATGAATTAGAAGCAAATCAAAGCTTCAACCTGAAAACCAGAATATCGAAAGCAAATCTTCTGTAAATTACAAAGCCTGGAAGCTCTTTTGAAATCAAATCAGAATAAAAGGTAGCTTCAATCTGGAATAAGGGTCAAGATCAAGCAATTCCAGAAACAAATCAGGGCATACAGTAAAATCTAGCTAACAAAAATCAAAATCCAGTTTTCAACCCTCTGCACATCGTAACCTGGTGAGCAAACCTTATTTTTAAAACCTAATCTGCTTGATTGTGCATGTTTGTGATGATGACTTGAAATATGTTCGGCATGATGTTTGTTTTTCTGAAAAATAGATGGATACCTCTATGTAGTATGAACATGCCTATATGTAAATATGTAGCCTCTGTTAAGATATCAAGCACTAATCCATTTAACTAAATTCCATTCTCTTTGTACAATCAATATTAGGCTAAGATTTTAAAAAAGAAATGATGATAACCATGCAATATCATTTTTAAAAATAATTGCAAATAAAAATATTCAGTGGATATTTCAAAAATAATACATTACAGTGTAACTTTTGAAATAACAGAAAAATGAAACATTTTAATTTTTTAGTTTGATTACATTACCAAGTTCGAATTTGAAAATGATGATTTTATAAAATCATTTCATAATTTTTAGTTCATTAAATCATGACAGATGGGAGTTGAATGGGGTTTGCAATTTAGTCAAAATATGGTGATCGAAGAAAGTTTGGATCTTGGAATCGTGGGTGAAGGTAGTTGGAAGCTCGAAGGTCACAGGAAAAATAATAGTAGAGATTTTAGATCATCATGGAAGAGGATTGACGCGGTTGTAGGGTTTAAGGGTATATATTTGTCAATGTTGTTCTCAAATTTATTCTACTGTCGATGGGTGATCGTGGGCGACCGGTCCAGGGGATGGAGGTCGTGTCGATGCTCTGGTCAGGTTAGAATGAATTCTAATGGTCGGAATCAACGACGGTGGTGGATTTTGTTATTGGTGATAGGTTATAGCATTCGATCAGGTAGCTCTTAGGCCTATTTGTAAATCTGGGTGTTTGGATTGCTAAGTGAGGTCAAAGTCGATGTGCAGACGACGATGATCGGAAAGGAGGCGGACTCAGGTGCACATGCACGAGGTATCTTGGTGTCTGGATTTTTTGATGATTGGGAAGAAGGTCTGGGCTCGGGAATGGTCTAGAGTAAATATAGTTTCGGTTCGAGTTTTTGTTCGAGGAAATTATCTTGTAGCTCGGGTTTGTTTTGTTATAAACCAGGTTTTAAATTTTGGAAGAAATGTTGTTCCAGGTTTTAAAATTTAAAAGAAAACCAAGTTTTCAAAGTTTAAAAGCAAAATAAATAACAAGTCTTCCAAGTTAAAGTATTTGTTAAAGTCCCAAGGCAAAAATGTTCAAATAAAATTTAAATGATAAAATAAAGTGATTTAAAAGGTTTATCTCTACTTAATTAAAGTCTTGATTTATGAAATTATGGTGATTAAGTAAGATTTATCGGTTTATCTTTTAAATTAATTAAGGTCTTGGTTCAATATAAGAAGTAATTAATCAATGTAATGAATTTAAAGGATGAATTTAAAGGATAAGAAGTTAAGGGTTAATTACTTAATGCAATTAATTAAAGATTAATAAAGGGTAATTAATTAAAATATTAATTTATTTATGAAAGTAAATTAAAGAAAATTACTTTGTGTAATTAAATAAAAGCTAATTACTTTGTGAAATTGATTTAAAAGCTAATTACTTTGTGAAATTAATAAAGGATAATTAATTAACATTTAATAAATTAATTTCTAATTAAAAAATAATTGCTTAATTAAGGATTAATTAAGGATAATTAATTAAAAAAATAATTAACTAATTTAAGATTAATTAATTAAATGGTAATTAACTAAGGGTTAATGAATTTATCGATTTATTAATTAGGGATAATTAATTAAGGGTAATTAAATAATTAAGATTAATTCTCTAATAATTAAAAGTTGAGTAATTTATTAATTAAGGTTAATTAATAAATAATTAAAGGATAATTAATTTACATGAATTGTAATTTACTAATGTTAATTAACCTGGATTAGTGATTAATCTGATTTCAATTAATCAGATGATCAATTAACCTTACTTATGGATGTTTGGATTGCATTGAATGCTGTGAATTGTTTGATATCTCTACTATGTGATGCTTTGTGATATGAATTGTTTTAATTTAAGCTGTGATGAATGTTATTTATTTTATTTGTGATAATTGTATATTATTTATCTGTGATTCTGTGTATATAGATAAGCGTTATAGATTATACCGCTTATCGATAATTGCTGTGTTTGAATTTGTGATGATTGATGTTGTTGCACTATTGTGTAAAACCCCTGGACTACACCATACCCACGCAAATATGGATTGAACGAGAAAATTGGTTAAGTCATGGATTTTTGGAAATGGTTTTAAAATTGAATTTTGAATCCAAATTATTTTGGAAATAGAATTGGGTTAAATATGTAAAGCTTTTGAAAAGAAGTTTTAAAGATACAAGTTATTTTGAATAACTTAATAAAGTTTTGAAATTTAAAATGGTTTGATTTGAATTTGAATTCAAAATTTGAAATTGAATTCTATGTTGAGAATTTTGGTTTAAAAAGGTTATACAAGTTTATATGGGTTTTAAACCATTTTAAAAGTATTGTTTTGGGAATTTTAATTTAACCCGAGATTTAGAATTGAATGGCTTTAACTCGTGCAAATGTAATCGGATTTTTCTGAAACGAAAACTATTTGTTTTCAAATAATAATAGCTACATATAAAGAAAGGATTTCCAATTTGTGTCGAAAGATTTCAAGTTTGAAATGAAATTATGAATTGTTTTTGAAAGCTATGAATGAATCTTTGTGAAAGATTGTTAAACTTTGTTTTAAAATCGAAGAGGATTTTAAATGGTGTATCTTTTATATATAAAAGATTTGAAGTGAGAATTGTTTTGAAAGTTATGAATTTATCTTTGCAAATAATTTTGAAAGCTATAAATTGAGTCTTTGGGTTAATAATTGGATGAGATAATCCAATTTGAAAAGGAAGTTGTTTTGAAAAGCTGTGAATGAATCTTTGTGAAGTATTGGATGAACTTTGTGAAGTGAATCTTTTGTTTAAACATTTGAAAATGGTAGTTTGTTTAAACCATTTGAAGAAAAGGTTTGGGGATTTAAAAGTGTGACTTGACTAAATTCCCATATCCATTCGTTTTTAAATATCGTGATTATTATTCGGTTTAGCCGGAAGAGGACTTTGTGTTATATAACCCATTCCGAATAATGATATGACGTTATGGATAGCATTTGAAGACCGGTGGTGAAGACCGAGTATTTTCGAGAACGAAAGGATAACCCGTTGATTGTCTCTGCACTGAGTCGCGTCGGTATAGAGATCTTCATATGTGATGGGGAGTCCGATCGGGATTATGAATGCCCGGATTGCAATGGCTTCTTTGGAAGTGTCTTCGGTTCTGTTCGAACCCGGAACAGACTTGTATGGATGTGTGTCTGACATTACACCTTGAGATGAAAAGCTGGTTTCTATCAAATACATTTCTGTTTGGTGGCGGAGATTTATTCTCTTAGCTTAACACCCTTCTCTGAGACATACGATCTTAGAGGTTATGTAGTTGATGGTTACTAGTGATACATTCCCAATTTGATAGTGTGGCATATGAAGTGCTGCTGATCATTCGTCCAAGAAGCATGCCTTTTGTGAAAACGTAGCTTCATGGACGAGACCTCATCGGACCTCACTCTCCAGAAATGGTCGAAACAGGAAACATGTGGCAAGGTTGCGGGGGTCGCGCCCCTAGGGCATGTCCATTTCTTCTTGAAAAGGGTGGTACCATGGTATGGAGTCCAGATACTTAACTCATGTGGACACTGTATATTTATTACTGTGTGATGTTGCTTTATGGTTGAGGATCCTTGGATAAAGGTCGCAAACGACCGAGGGTGGCATATCTTAGGTTTTCCTCCCAGGAGGGGAGTAAACTGGCCTTGTGTTGGCAGAGAGCTGGGTAAGTTCTCAAGACGTCCCTCCAGAGGCATACCCATGTGGCAATGGGAAGTTCCTTGGCCTGACCATTTGTTGGAAAATCCAAAGAAACACTACGTGCCCTATACAATTTTAGTTGTATAACCTGCCATGGAATGTGGCGGTAACCTGCTATTGAACATGGTAGCTATAGTAGCCATACGATGAAATGTTGTATGTTGGCTAAATTAATATTATATTTTCGAAAGGTTTTCTGCACTATGCACTAATAAAAATATCAAAAGGATTTTGCGTATCAAGCATGTTTGAGTATCATAAGAAGAATTCTCCTCCAATTCTGCGTTTGCATGGTGTGTGCTGTGGGGGCCTTATGGTAGTTTCATTTTCCAAAAAGCATTGCGGATTTCAATTTTAAAATCTTTTTTTGTTTGTTTTAAAGATAAAACTGTTTTGTTTTCTCATACCAGTCCCATGACTGATTTGGATTTTATCGTTCCCTTCCTAAACTCTGGGTGCCCACAATTTTCCACACGGACAGTTTAGAGTTGGGTTTTCAGATAATCAAATAATAGGTGTAGATTCGTTAGCCTTCGAAGTCTTTGGTTTGGTAGCTTTCAGTCTTTGGAATCTTCTTCAGTCTTTGGATGACTGGCCTTGCTTAGTACAACTTGTTGGGGGTTCGAGCTAGCTTTGGATTAGAGATGGAGTTTTTGGAGTTGGCATTGAAGACATTGTCTTTCCACTGCTATTGTCTCTGTTATTGTCTTGTACCTATGTTGGATATATTGATAGTCATTTGTATTTGATATCCAGTTGTATCAGATACTGTATCAATGTTGCATATTGATATATTCATTCTTTCTTCCGCTGTGTTGTTATACTTAATGTGTTATAAGCTCCGGCGAACCAGATTCGGCGTTTGAATCTGCGACGTTCGAATATTGGTGAAGTATTCGGTGCCGATTTTCGAAGGTCGAGTCAGGGTCGTTACAAATTAATAAAGATAAAAGGATTTATCTTATAATTTATCGAGTAATTAATGATTTGTTAATGTAATTACTTAAAGAATAATTACTCAATTAATTACTTAATACTAAATTAATTAAATAAATAATTAAGGTTAATTAATTTGTATTTAATAATTGATTAATTAATTAATTAAGGAATAATTAATTAATAAAAGTAATTAATATTTAATTAACAATTAAGGATTAATTAATAATTAATTTATAATTAATTTATAATTAAGGATAATTAATCATTGATTAAAGATAATTAATGAAAGTAATTATGTGGTTAATTTAAATCACACGATTAATTCATCTTAACTGTAGATGATTGATTATTATTGAATGTTGTGTATTGGATGTCTCTGATATGTGGTTGTGATCTGTGTGATATAAATTACTTTGTGCTGAGCTATGATATTTGTGATTTGTTTCTGTGTGAATGTGAAAACCCATTGGCCCGTAAAATGGCAATTGAATTTCGATGCGACAGGGAGTCAGATTCCAGTTGGTTATCTGAAATCCACATTGAACCTTAATGGTGAATCTTTGTGATTGAAATATCCAAGTGTTTTAGTTAAGCGCTCACTATTCGGTCGCCGGGAGAGGACCTTATGCCATATAACCCATTCCGAATATGTGATACGACGAAATGGATAGCATTTGAAGACAGTGGTGAAGACCGGGTGTCTTCGAGAATGATAGAATAACCTGTCGAATGACTTTGCACTGAGTTGCTCCGGTATAGAAATCTTCATATGTGATGGGGAGTCCGATTGAGATTGTGGATGCCCGGATTGCAAGGGCTTCTTTGGAAGTGCCTTCATTTCTGTTCGAACCCGAAACAGACTTGTGTGGTTGCATGTCTGACATTACATTTTGAGATATAAAGATGATTTCTTTCAAATACATTTCTGTTGGTGGCGGAGAATTTATTCTCTTAGCTTAACACCCTTTTCTGAGACGTGCGAGCTCAGAGGTTACGTAGTTGATGGTTATTGGTGATATACTCCCAATTTGGTAGTGCAGCATGCTGAGTGATGTTGATTACTGTTGATCGAAGCATGGCTTCTGTGAAAAGCGTAGCTTTGTGGACGATACTTCGTCGAACCTCACAACCCGAAAATGATCGAAACAGGAAGGATGCGGCAAGGTTATTAGGGGTAGCGCCCCTTAGGGTATGTGCATTTTCTTCTGGATAGAAGTGGTATCATGATATGGAGCCCAGATACTTAACTTATGTTGATATTGCAATTATGTTGCTTTGTGGTTGTTGTTGTTGGGGCCCAGGATAAAGGTCGTTTACGACCGGGGGGTGGCATGCTCATGTAGTAGTTACCTAGTTACAAAGGTAACCCGGCCTTGTGTTGGCAGAGATCCGGTTAGGTTCTCGGGACGTCCCTCCAGAGCCGTACCCATGTGGCCCAGGAAGTTCCTTAGCCTGACCATTGTTGGAAAATCCAAAGAAACAATACGAGCCCTATACGGTTTTAGTTGTATAACCTGCCATGCAGCGTGGCGGTAACCTGCCATAAAACATGGTAGCTATAGTACGCATACAATAATGGTTGTATGCTATCTAAGATTAATATTATACTTTCGAAATGTTTTCTACACTATGCACTAATAATAATATTAAAAGAGTTTTCTCGTATCAAGCATGTTTGACTATCATAAGAAGAAATCTCCTCCAATTGTGCGATTGCATTGTGTGTGTGGCGGGAGGTCTTATGGTAGTTTCATTTTCTAAAAGCATGCACGGTTTCCTTTTATAAATTGCTTTTTTAGAAACAACTGTTTTTGTTTACTCATACCAGTCGCATGACTGAACTGGAGTTTATTGTTCCCTTCCTAAACTCTGGGTGCCCATAATTTCCACACGGGCATCCTAGAAGCAGGTTATCCATGTTTTGGAGCTGGCTTGGATTTTAATGTCTTTTGGAAGCTATCGGATTTTGGAAAGCTTTGGGTTTGGGAATCTTTTGAAGTGTTTAGAGTTTTTGAAGACTTATCGAAGTTGAAGTATGTTGGAATCTTTTGAACATTGTTGTTATTCCGTTGTGAAGTTGTTATTGTTCTGTTGTTATATCAAGTGTAGCACTCTGATGTTGGTGATAATTGTTGTAATCAAATATTGTGATGATGTTGTATCTGTGTTGATTAATGAAAATTCAATTTGTTTCCGCTGTTTATATTCATCTAATGTTGTTATAAGCTCCATCCGAACTGGAGTTCGACGTCTATATATCCGGCAGTCGAATACAAGTGAGGTATTTGATGTCGATTTTTGAATGTTGGATTTCAGATCGTGAGATAACTTGCTTTATAAAGTTATATATTATTCTATTCAAAAAGAAAACAAGAATGGAAAGGGATAGAAAAAATGAACGAACCACTGTACCATAAATTGAAATAGGGAACAGTGAAAGTCACAAGTTGAAATCTGGGTATTGTAAAAGGCTGCTGGTTAATATATTCAACCGGTGGACAATTGAATGACCACAGAAATAAAAAAGGCTTCAAAATGGGTACCGATACGGTTAACTGTTTCGTGGATTTCACGACGTACCTGGCACCAAATCGCAAAAATGATATACTATGGAGATCAGCACGATGAGATGAACAGAATGGTACACAAATATCGACGATACGACCATCCTATCAAAAGTCGATATTTCACTGTCAAACTATTGTAAGTTCGTCGAAAATAAGATAAATGGGGCAAGAGAAGTACGAATTTGATGAAACTAAATATTACGTCTCACTCAGAAAACGGTCTACATTTTTATTATAAAAAATATTCAGATTTCGAAAACATTCTATTTTCATCAGATTAACTGATTTTAAATTTAAATAAATCACAAAACAAAATAAACTTTCATATTATCTGATGAAAATCTAACATTTGCTACGTTTAAATAGATACATACCAAATATCAAATTTCTATTGCAAAATTAAATTATTAAATTTTCAAGAAATAAATACAGTTAATTACGCTATAAACATAGTTAAAATTTACGGATCGTTACACACTCAAACATTCAAAACTTTTCGTCCTCGAAAAGGAATGAGATGAGAGAATAGAATCGACCATAAAGAAAGATAGATTCAAAATTCATAATACCAGGTACAACAATTAATTCAAAACCATATAAATTTTATTAGTTTTTAAATTGATTTATATTCAACTAACTTAGTTTCAATCCATTTTACTCCTTCAATAAATAGACATTATATTCACATTTGATTGATTTCAATTCAATGTATTTTCATTAAATTGATTTGATTTCAATATATTAAAATTTGTTACAAAAATTTTATTTTTCAAAACAATATTTATTTTATTCAACTCATTTATATTATCCATTTTATCTTCAGTCAAGTTGATTCCACTTATAATTCAATTTCAACTATTCTTAAATTCATATTTATTTACCTAAATAGCATTTTCTATTTATTATTCAACTTTTTCCCACTTAACACATTTTGAAACATAGATTAACTGTATAAACATTTATTATAACAACTCAATTTTTATTTAAGAATTCCCGTAACCAAAATTTCATTTGGGACATCTAATTGCTTACATTTATAGTGTATACTATTCAATTACTTGTTCTCATTAACATTCAAAGTTTTCCAGGTAAGTTTTATAAATGTTTTTGAGTATAATTAAGGACTATACAAATTTCTTTCTTATTTACAACTTTTTATTAAGAAAAATTCGGTTTCAACATTTTAGTTACATAAGTTTTCTCTTATATAACCTTCAATTACATATTCACTTTATAATTAACTTTTTGAATATTTCAGGTAAGATATATATGTTTGAGAATGCAATTGAGTATTATAAAAATAAACTTTAATCCTAGTTTAACTATTTCAAGTTATTTCAATTCCATTTCTCATTTTAATTACTCTAATTATTCAAAATTTTGCTTCATTTCAATAATTGAAAACCATTACTTAACTTTGAATTTAAGAGTTAACTTCTCGGTTGCACATAGAACCATTTGAAATAAATACATACATGCATACATATACATACGTACATACGTACATACGTACATACATACATACATACATACATACATATACATACATACATACATACATATATATATATATATCTTGTGCACCAAATCTATTTTCTTAAAAAAAGTGTAGCAAAGCTATTAAGTGGTCTCTCTACTTTGAGACTCGAAAATGAATGTCGATGATGCTGCAGTCATCACCGTAATTATTTTCTAACAACATAAGAGGAGAGTACTCACTTGCTTCATTTAAAATTATTTTGGAAACAATTTCTACTCGAAAATATTTTCAAATAATATTAATAATTTTTTCCAAAACTTTGAAAACCAAATTTTGAAAACACTGAAAATTAAATTCTTAAATCCATAATTTAATATTATCTCATTTTCAAATTGGATTTATAAATCATGTTTATAAAATTTCATCTCCTTATAATGTACAACAATAGTTACCGGTTTTGGAATGGTAATAAAACAATAAATTATAATCTAGTATTATCAATTCTAACTATCAATCCATTCACTATCTAATTTCAAAAAATTACACCTGTATATATAAAATATAATCATACATAAAATTATTTCATTTACCAATTTTGAAAACAATATTGTGTCTGTTTGCTCTGTTCAATTGTTTTGGAATTCCTATCGAGTGCGTTGGCTAAATGAATCGATTGAAATCCAAAATTCAAACTTAACAACTCAAACAACACCATAAAAACATTTTTGTATTAATTACAAATACACTCCCTCATAGGATGATTCAAGAATCGATTTTAAAACAAGGATAGAGTTTCAAATTTAGAGGGACTCTAATTAAAGAGAATTCTACCTAAAAAGATAGGCTCAAAATGAAGATGCGATAATTGAATTACAAAAGAGGAAAGATGGATGGACTTACACTAATCACGGGTGACCTTCACCGGGTGACTTAGATAAGACAAGAATATTGTCAACGAGAACCAGGACGAGCTCATGAGAACATAACGGAAAATGCGATTCATTGAGATTGACGAAGAAGGAAGGAGCATTAGTAGATCCAAAAGGTATGATTAACTATTCATAGAAACTGTTCGTCCAGCAGAAAGGACAACAAGTCGAGCTCTAGGAATAGGATTGATTCGGAATTCAAATTTCCCACTTGAGGGGAGGAGAAGTGACTTTACCAAAAATATCTAGATAATCCCTGACTATCAAGATGGAGAGACGAGATCACCAGGGTGAGAATCAAACAGAAAGATGAGATTGTCTGCAAAATTTTGAGGCATCTACATTCGATCAGAAGAGAATTACCTGGGTCATTTACTAAAGAAACAATTCGGGTTTTTCAACAATAACAACATCAATACCGGGAACGTGGAAATCTTTGGTGAATTAACGCTTGTTGTAAAGAAGTTTTACCCATTTACAAATCATACGAAGATCGGCAGTACCGCCAATGAGATTAGTCACATTCAGGGATGAAGTTGCCAATTGAGGTAGTGAGATGTGCTTGAATTCATTACAGAAATCAACCAAAGTGGAGTTATGGGATGTTCCAGTATCAAAAGGACACGTACAGGAAAAGACAAGAATGAATTTCCAGAACAAAAGGAAAATTCTGAAATTCAAGAGAAATCCTAATTGAAGAGGATCCTAACAAAGAATTTCCGTCTCGAACGAAGATGATTCTGAAATTTATTTTTACTCCATATGCTAAGTTTTGCCTAAACCTGGCTCTGATACCACTTGTAATGGCCTGGTATTTTGAACCGTTCAAATGGACAATCATCCACTCATGTCAAACTTGAATTGCTTAAAACAACAGTTGTTAATTTATATTTGGCAAAACTCAGCATATACAGTAAATAAATCAATCATAGAATCACAGGCACAAAATAATATAATTAACAAAAAGCAGCCGAATAGATAAATAGTAGTTCTTGAAGCTACTAATAAACATCATATACTAAAGTAAAATACAATAGATATCTCGAATACACAGGAGTTACTAATACAAATGCCAACGACAAGTCTGCACAAATCAACTGGAAACAAAAGAGAAGCTGAATAGACAAACGACGAATCTTCAAGTGAAGCTCCAAACTCCAAAGGCGAGTCTCAAATGTTGTGACACTCAGTCTGACCCACGCATAAAGCAAAACACCAAACACTCGAGTCAGGATTAACATTCTTATACCAGTAAATTCAACTCAAATAAAATGCAACTGAAATACAGAATAACTTAAGGATGTTTGGGATTTCAATCCTCTAAGGATCCATTAAACTATCTATTATGTAGTGATATACGCTATTATAATATGTCTATCAGTAAAATAAAATATTAAAATAGTGTTAAGGCGTTACCCATATCCCCCTTAACACATTTTATATATTCTCGCAGTCTATACAGTATCGTAAGCTCCACCAAACTGGTGGTTTACTCAGAGCGCACTCTATTGGTACGATACAAACCAAACTCGTAGAAGGCGTGATTGGGCATGTGAACACGGCATGCGATGCAATGACAGGGTAGGATTCTATCATTTTGCACCAAACTAGTGGTAACGCATAGCAGCTACTACCTCCCACCTCGAGACACACTCTCAAATCAAAGGTGCACCCAATTAAATCATAAAGTAAAAGAATAGTATCGAAGAAATGTGTCTGATGGGAGGAATGAACTCGCTTGGCCCGGCATGTCTCCTGTCTTAGTCACATTTAAGCTGATTCGCGGGAGTCAGGGCTACATGAAATGCCTCATACAAAATCGTCCACCAAACCATCCTACTTCATTTTGGAGTCTTCACCACGTACATAGTTGTTAAAGTGGTTTTGGGTATTGGCAGAGAGTATGAAAATATCTGATCCTCGTCTCTTTAAGAACCAAACGCTTATTTCACATCATGGTCATTTATATTTCAAACAGTTTGTACTACATATCGAATTATCGTATCCATTTCAAAATCATATCACTTTCAAAATTATATTCATTTCCGAAATCATATCACTTCCGAAATCATATTTACTTTCGAAATCAACAGCTTAAATATTGAAAATAGTATATATATTGAAATAGTTACAAATTAAAGTAGTTTATATTTAGAATAGGTTATAGATTAAAATGGATTGTATTGAAAATAGTTTATATATTAAAATAAATTTTCCAATTTGGATTGTTTCTACCAATTTCACAAATCAGTTCAAATCAACTGCAGTTCCAAAATTCAATTTAAATAAATCTCAATTCAATGTTTCAATTACAAAGGTTAAAAGTCAAATTCAAATTCTCATTAAAACTATTTAATATTTATATCGATTTCAATCCATGCTGAACTACAATTTTAAACCACTTCAAATTCAGTAAGTTTCAAAGTTTAATTTTTCAAACATTTACAATAACCAAATTTGATAAATTTCATTTATATTTCATAATTTAAATTTAAATTTTATTTAAGTTTTAAAATATTCACTTAATCATTTTAATATCCATTTCAATAAAATCTCATATTACAACATATTCAATTTCAACTTTATTTAAAGTTGAAATATTCATTTAATCACTTTTCATCAAATCAAGTTATATAATCATATCTTTTTAAAATCTCAAATTCAATAAGTTTCAAATCAATTCTTTTTTAAATATTATTAAACAAATATAATTTCAAATCAATTTCAGTTTATCTTGCCAACCTTAATTTATTAAAGTTATTACAAAATCTATTTTAAATTATAATTTTATATAAATAGTTAAACATAATATATATATATATATATATTAATTAACTTAAATTTAGAATATATATTTATGTATATTATTTTTATATATTTTCAAAATAGTAAAGTTATTAGAAAAAAAATTGAAAAATTATATTTTAAAAATTAACCTATAAATTTAAAATTTCCATAACATATAATTTTAAAAATCTAAATTTAACATTTATATATTATATCTTAAAAATCAATATTTATTAAAACCCATGTATTTCCTTCCAAACTTTGAAAATCATTTTAAAAATAGACCAACAGTGTCCATATATAATTTTCTATCCTATGGTCAAGTGATACAGATATTTATTATTTCAATTCGCAATTTAATTTTAACATTTACAGGTATATATCATTTCAACCCGCAATCCCAAAATTTCAATTTATAAAAATCACTTGGGTCTATCATTTCAACCCACAACAATTTTCCCCTAACTATAATATCGTTAGGATACGTATCATTTTAACCCATAGGGAACTCTAAATTAATAGGGAACTTGCATAGTGAGAACAAATATGATAATAATAAAACATATCAACAACATGCATGTATCATCAATAACAAATTTAAACATAATATATATATATAACAGGTTATGGCATCATATGTGATAGATATACAATTGCAGGTAATGGCACCTAATATTTAACAATTAAATAACTCAATAATTCAAATTTAACAGCATATTTCAATCGTCATTTCACGTGAATCAAATTTTCTATACATAAGAATGCTAATCACGAGTGATTGCTCACCTTTCGTGCCTAGAGGATAACGTTGACGAAGATGATGACACATACATGCAAATGGATACGGACACGAGCAAAGCACAGAACTACAACGACTAATTTTTGACAGCGGTGAGACAAAAGCGAAGCATGATGAACTGGATTTGATGAAGATCAGTTATATAAGTGAACTTATATATATAAATAAATATATATACATATATTAAAATCATATTCTAATTTAAACATGTACTTAAAAAATACAATATATATATATATCTAAAAATCAATATTAATTTCAAAAACACACACACACACAGATATATATATATATATTTCAAAATCTTAAACACGTCAAATAAAATCAAAATATCTATACATATTTTAAAGTCATGATACCTAAATATATATATATATATATTATATTTTAAAATCTATATACATTATCAACATATATAATATTTTTGTATGCAAAATATATATAACCTTAATTTACTATTATATATAAACGATCAACAAAGAGAACACAAAATAGATTAATATATGTAAGCTTCTAAACCTATGAAAACAACTACTTCAAGTGAAAACTTCTTATAATAGAGAAGTGTGGGCTTTGCAAGATATAGGGAATGTTATATGTAATAGAAACTTACATATATAAATTCACATGAGCTTAGAGTGGTTGCGTGCAAATGGAGGAGGAATGCTCGAGATTCTGCGGTGTATGGGTGCGTCGATGGCTTCTCAGGTTATATGTACATGCTTGAGTATTGGTGGTTGCATCACCTGGAGGGTTGAGGGACAGAGCTAGGCTGTTGTTCGTATAGGCAGGTCGACAGGGATTCGAGGATGACTGCTAAGTGATAAGTGGCTGCTCGGCGATACGATCACTTTGTCAAAAGTCGATATTTTGTTGTCAAACTGCTGTAAATTTGTCGAAAATAAGATAAACGGGGCTAGAGAATTCCGAATTTGATCAAATAAAATATGACGTCTCACTCAGAAAATGGTTTGCATTTCTATTATATAAAGTATTCAGATTTCAAAAACATTTTATTTTCATCAAATTAACTGATTTTAAATTTAAATAAAATTACACAACAAAATAAACATTCATATTATATGATGAAAATATGACATTTTCTACGTATAAATAGCACATACCAAATATCAAATTTTCATTGCCAGATTAAATTGTTAAATTTTCAAGAAAAAAAATTCAATTAATTACGTTATAAAAATAGTTAAAATTTACGGGTCATTACATGTTTGTGGCCGGCCAAGCAAGTGGAAATGTTGGTCATTTTCTTTGCTAAAGTATTCTTAAACACTTCTCTTTTATCTCATTATTTGCAAAAAAATTTAAATAAAAGAAAAAGAATTAATACTCTTCTTTCTCCTCTTCACTCTTCATGAATTCCAAAGCAAAATAAATTCAAATCAACTCCTTTCTCCTCTTAACTCTATTATAGTTCTTAGAACAACATGGCATCACCTTCTCGCAATTCAAACCTAGAAGATTTAGAGCACAAACCCTTGAACAAGTCAAGGCCGTGAGAAATGTTGAGGGTGGAAGTCTTGGTGGTGAGCAATCTATGTTGGGGTAGGTTGTTTTAACTTTTGCATGGTTAGGATAGGAAGGTGTTGGCTTAAAATTGGTTGTGTACTTATGTAAGGGTGAGTTTACTCACCATGAAAAAGAATATGAAGGTGGTATGTTGTGTTTGAACTATATGAATGTGCTTGACTTTATATTGCTTTGTTTGGTTTTGATTTATCTTTGAAAAGCAAATGACATATGTAAATGATTGATATGGACTTGTATGACTTGTTGCATAGCTTTGAAACAAGGCACATATGGTTTGATTGATTTTGATTTGAATCGGACTTGAATTGAAATAGTTTTATAGCGACCAGTTGTTGTAGAAGCACTTAGAAATTTCTTTGTGTTCTGACAATTTCTATGGAATTTTATGGAGAGATCCTTAGTGGTTTCTCACCATAACATGTATAACACTTGTATTGCTTCCTGTAAAAGAATTAGACCCTACATAGTTGGATAGCTTGTCAAAAATCGATAAAATTTAAAAGTGTGTAAAACTGCAAATTTTTAAAACTATTATAACACTCAAAGATGGCACTTTTAAAACCCTGTAGTTGTTGCCTTTCACTTTAAATGCTTCAAATTGACTTTAAACTTAAGCATTCTTCCCTAATATTTTTACAACTCTTTTCTAACGTATATTATAGTACTTTAAACTAGTTTAAAATTTTTATGAATTTTAATAATTTATTATGAATTATTAAAGTAAGTGGTTTATCTTTATAAACAAAAACATGTCATTTTGAGGTTTTAAAATGTGTTTTAAAATAAATATTTTTATATAATATTTAAATGTTTTAAATAATAGTATAAGTATTTCAAAGTATATATAATTTTTAGAAAATTAGTTAAATATTTTATTAAAATAAATAAGCTTGTGTAATATAATAGTCTTTTCAAATGGTTTTATTATTAAATATTATATTTTATAAATAAATGAGTGCATGTATATGTATATATCTTCCTTAAATAGTTTTTAAACTCTGAACAAATGTTTTACAAAATAGTGTAAAAGTGCTTAGTTGCTTAAGCGTTTATGTTTGTTTAAATTGTTTATGGGCATTCATTAATACTATAGTTAATACTAAAACCCGACAAAGTAGGCTTATCTATTTGTGAGAGTTATGACTGATATTCGAGTACGGATAGAGCAATAGTGCTCTAACCTACCAACTTTCCTTTTGATCGAGGAATAGTTAAGTTGGGAAGATCAAAAACGTGTTAAGTATATGAACCTTGATTTCTATTAGCGATCGTCTTTAGAACTAGATAATCGATTAATCAACTATTGAACTTGATCAAATAATATAAGTAAATGGATTTGTTTTGTAGCAAACAATATTTGAATAAAATTAATTTTTAACCCTTATTAATTATAATCAGGTCTATAATTAGGAGTAAATTAGGGTTATAATTAGGACTATAATTAGGAGTATAGTTAGGAATATAATTAGGTCCTCAAAGAGAGTTTTAAAGATAATGTTTAAAGTGTGAAAAATTTGGGTTTGTTGTGACAATATTTAAGTAACACTTATCTTTAACCCTTATAAATGTAATTAGACCTTTAAAAAAAGAGTTTTAAAGATAACTTTAAAGTATTAAATGTTTTGGATTATTATGATAACGTTTAAGTAACATTTGTCCTTAACCCTTGTAAGTGTAATTAAATCTTTCAAAAGCTAGTTTTAAAGATAACGTTTAAAGTATGAAATGTTTTAGGTTTGTTGTAATAATGTTTAAGTAACACTTGTCTTATACCCTTGTAAATATATATAAATCTTTAAAAGAGAGTTTTAAAGATAATGATTAAGTGTGAAGGGTTTTGGATTTGTAGTAAATAATGTTTTAGTAATATTTGTTTTCAAACCCTTGAATTATATTTTAGAGTGGCAAAAATTGCTAAAATATTATAAACATAAATATTACTAAAATTTTAAGTACTATAAACATACAATATTTGTTATCTGGAATGAAAGGAATGCTAGATTATTCTCTGGAAATTTAAACATCCTACTAAGCTCCTTAGTGATACTATTCATGCTTCTAGATATGTTATTCCCTTATATTCTCAAAGTTTTTCATTCAAGTCTGGTGATCATGCTGTTCGTGCTCACTGGGATTGCTGAAGATTGTTGCTTTGTGCTCCATCTTGTTGTTCCTTGTTCTTCTCTTTGCTTCTCGTCGTTGTGCTCGCTGTCTTGGTGTTTGCTTGTGTTGGTGCTTGTCTGTTGTGTCTTTGCGTGTTGTGTTGTTTGTATTGTTCTTGCGCTTCTTGGTGTTTCTGCTGTCATGCTTTGTTATGTGCTTGTGGTTTGTCTATTTTTTTCTTCAATAAAGAGAGGAATAGGTCCTCTATAAAAATCTAACTTGCTTTGCAACTTTTTTTAAAGATAATAACACGGATGGAATCTTTTTGAATAAAGATGAAAAAAGTTTATGTTTAAATATAACAGAGAAATGAGTTTGTAATAACAATGTTTAAGTAATATTTCTTTTTAACCTCTTTGATTATAGTTTAAGGTAAGTAAATTTTCTTAAGTGATTTGTGAATATACTTATACCGTTGAGATCAGTATGTGAATACTTTTTGAGTAATAAAAAGAGTATAAATGAATAATGAAATGGTAGAATACAAGTATATAATTTATAAGAGAAATTAAATAAATATATGTATATAAATACAAGTATAAAAAGGAAGTTTTGATTAATAAAGGAGTATTAATTAATGAAGGATGTTTTAATTAATAAATGAGCATTAAGTAGTAAAGGAAGTTTAAATTATTAAAGGAGTATTAATTGATAAAGAAAGTTTTAATTAGTTAAGAGCTTAATCAATTAGAAGTTTTGATTAATGAAGGAAGTTTTATTAGATAAAGGAGTTTCACTAATAAAAGAGGTTTACTTAATAAAGGATTAATTAAATAAAAAGGAGACTAGGAGTTGTTTATTTGACTTAATCGTATTTTGTGAATTAATTGTGCTTTCTATGTTTGCTTTTTTAGGGAAGTATTTAATCATGTACTTAGCACTAAACCCGACAAAGTAGACTTGTTTCTATTTGTGAGAGTTATGAGTGATGATTCGAGTATGGCTCTAATCTATCAGGCTTCACTCACGACTGAGGGCAGCGGAGATCGAGAAGGTTAGAAATGTGATAAGTATATGAGACATAGATTCCATATGCGAATGTTGTTGAATTTGACCAAAATTAACTTAAGAAATATCTAGAAGAAACTTGAGAAGTATACAGTATGGTTATTCACTCAGTGATGGTATACCTGCATATAAATTCGACTTACTCTTTTAGGATAAATGATAAGGAAATCCATCCGGATAGAAGATGATCCCCACCCTTCTGTATTCTCTGTTTATTTTTTGGAAGAATAGAAGTTGAGTTAATTGAAAATCTATCAATTGGTTTTGGAGTGCCTGGTAACCTGGGGTGTGTACTTATATAAGATGACTTAAAACCGTAACCACTTCAAAACTATATGTGTGATTTATGCTTTGGAAGAGATTCGTGATCTCTTCTAGATGTTGGAATATGTAGGAGATTCATGATCTGTTTGAGATGCTAGAATCTATGTAAAGATCCATGATCGGTTTGAGATGCTCGAATCCATGTAGAGATTCATGATCTGTTCGAGATGCTGAATCCATTTGGAGATTTATGTTTTGTTTGAGTGATGACTCATGTATTGAGATACTATATGCGACTTCACCATCGGTATGATAGAAACCAGGGATAGAAAGCATAGCCAAGGGATTAAGCTAACCTAAGGGTGCAGGAAACTCCATTCTAGCGTTGCTTACAGATATGCATGCAGGAGTGATGCATTCGATTCCACATGTTCTAGCGTGGGTCGTCTATGTTTTTTCTATGGTACATTCCTTGGATATGTACGCCACTCGAAAGGATATCCCTGATCCTTGTGTAGGAGGCCCGTTCTTGATGTACTAAGGGCACCTCTACTGGAAACCTACACAACAATGCGAATACGCCTTAGCGGTTTTTGATTGTATACCTAGTCATTGTTGTGGTTTACACACAACACGGCTATTTCTTATATTTTGCACCCTAAGCATTATCTATTATATCACTACAAGTAATTACTAGATGGTTGGCTCTTTAGAGAGAAAACCCAATCCGATGATTTGTTTGTTCTCAAAAGGTGCTGTTATATGTCATAAATATTTTTTGTGTTTCTCACACCGCACTTGTAAGGCCTGGAATTTCGAACACTTCGTATTTAAATATTTAAAATATTTAAATATTTATACCTTGGATTTAGTGTGAATAAATATGATTTTATTAAAAAAATCAACTTTTTATTCAATAAAAGTTGTTCAAACTTCTTGGACTTGAGTAACAAAAAAATAAGCACATATGAACACAATTAGAACCATTAATTCATCTTTGTTCATAAATAAGACTAATTAATTCATAAGATAAAGTAAGGGACAAAGACCCTTGATTTAGGGAAGGCTTCTACTTAGGTATGGAAAGAATAGTGTGTAAAAAGCATAGGCTTACATGCATGATGAAGGAGAATTTTGGGGACATCTTTGGTCATTTTCAATCAATTCGTAAGCCTATATATAAGTGGGAAAGTGTCTTCATTTTGGTTAGATTATTTATTAAAAAAATATCAATGTCTTCACTTGTTTCTCTTCTCCTCTTCAATTCTTTAAAACTATATCAAATCAACCGCTCTCTCTACCAAACATCACCAAAGGTCTTTGAACATCTTTAGAATAACATAGTATATTATCTTTTGGTATTATACGTTATCATTCCGTTGTGAGATTCTATTTTTTGTTTTCCTCTTTCTTGTTACTTTTTTTTTCTACTTTTATTTTCCTTAAATTTTTGTCTTTTCGGCACTTAGGTGCTCGATACATGAATACGTAGATGTATTTGGTGTCGACATTCGAAGGTCGAAAAGACAATGGTTATAGCTTAGTATCAGAGCGCAAGGTTAAGCGAGAAACTTGGCTTTGGTTGTGTATAACTCATTAAGATATAGGGTAATGGAAGGCCTTATTATGAGTTGAGTATGTTATATGCCTGAGAGTGCATATTTATTATTGTTATAAAAATGTTTTGTATTATGTTGATTGGTCTATTGTGGTTTATGGATTCTGGTCAATACGAGTTGCTTAGTTATTGATAGGGATCTCTAAACACTTGAACAAGAAAAATAGCGGTTTTATTGTTTTCAAAATTGGTAAATGAAATATTTAGGATTATATTATATATATATATATATAATTTGATACAGTTATATTTGTTGTGTTCATTTGTTAGGAAATGATAATATTCGATTATTATAATTTATTTTCATTAGTTATGCTCGGCCAGTTTATAAGCACTTATAATAGTTTATTGATTTATAAGCAGTTCGCATTTTCACTACATGGGTTGGGTAGATAGTAATTTATGGGAATATTGAAATGAATAACTTATGAGTTAAATTTCACAGTTTGACTATTAGGCATTTGATGATAAAGCTGGGTTAAAAAATTTAAATTTAAATAAAAGTTGTTTATTATAATCTAAACAAAGATATACAATTGTGAAATAATTTAGACAAGGAAGTAACTTTATATAAATATGGTTTAAAAAGGATCTAAACTGAGAATTTGAAAATTCAAATCCCAATGTTCTGATGATTGTTTTCTTGTGTTTTTTTGAGAAAATAATAATAGTATTATTTGAAAGTATATGAATAGAATTTTTTTAAAAGGTATTTAAAAGGAGATAGAAAGTACTGAACTCACTTCTGTCGCTGGAAAATAGTATCGGTGATGACTGTAGTATCATCAACTTTCATTTCAAGTTTTTAAGTAGGGGATGCTAATGTAGCGGTTTGCTACAAGTTGTTTTGGCGAAGTGGATTTTGATTTAAATTCTGAAAGTATAATTTGATATACAAGAGTTATAAGTATATATATGATTATTTCAAATGATTTAAAATAAAACCCGACGTTTAGTTCTAAAGTTTTCTTTAAGAAATTGATATTGAAATAAAAGCTGAATTTTTGTAACTCTTAATTTGAGAAGACAGTAATTAAACAAGTGTACATTTTATTTATTATACTTGTTAAATAAAAATAAACATGAATGTTTGGTATATACACTTAGGGTGCAGTAGAGTATTATACAAGTAATGAACATAAGTCTTGTAATGTGTTACAATGAAATGGTTTATAAATAAAGACAGGCTTTATAAAATGTTTTTAAACTTAAGTAATGTTTTATGAAATAGTCCATAAATGATTTTAGTATTAAATGTAAAATAATTTATGAAAATATAATTATAAATGTAAAGAAAAATTGGTGTAGTTAAGAAACCAATAGAATAAATTACGTAAGTGTATGCAGATAATTTTATTCGCGTGACAATTCTTGATCTAGGATTCGAGTACATGATTTCGAGGTGGTTTACACCTGTGCGAACAAGGTTTTTCACTAGGTCTTTGACGGCGAACACTTTACATAGATTCTTGATATGATTTTGAAGTTTTCTATCATAGTATATGACTATACAATGAGAGTAGAGGTTTTTAATCAAGGAACTTGACCAGAGTCCACACTAGAGAGGTCAAGTGATGTATACTAGTTTGAAACTGAAATTTATTTGATCGAGTTAGTGATCGGATTTGATATTGCATAGAATGGTCCATGTACATCGTACGACCTTTAGTGTATTTGTATGCTATGTTTATTGGATTATGGAGAGTTTGGAAATATAAATCTTTAATTTGTTTTGAGGTAGCATGGATAATCAACTAATTATTAACCTAAGGTTGTTGAGCGAAAGGTATGCTGAATGATAGTTTGTTCCTAAAAATGTGAAAGCCTGTACAATTCCGATCTAAAGGAACAAATTTTGAAAACAATATAACAAAAGTCTTTGACAAGTTTGCCCAGAAATGGAACAAAGTAATCGACCATTCTCCTGCCCTAGATAAAACTCAGGAGTCTTTAAAGAGAAAGTTCGTGGATGGTACTAATGTGCCAATTCAATACTATAAGAAAACCAAACGAGGACAGAAAATGCAGTGCCTTAAAATTTCTGGGTCTACTAAGATTTGGTCTCTTACCACTTCTTACGAGAATACCTATCAAAGAAGAAGCAACAAGGAAATGAAAGGAATCATGGAGGAATTTATCGCCAATATCATTGAATGAATGGACCTGAAACCAATCAATGCCGAGCTCTAAAAGGAACAAAAGGAATTTCTTATCCAAAGAAGAACTTCAAGAGTTTGTTGAAAAGATCTAACCAATGTATCAACAATGATAAAATACTCTATAAAGAAGAATGTTTCGTAAGAAGAATTTATAAAATAAAGGGAAAAGCCTTTGATCCCGCCAAGATGGCCTAGTCAAAGCATCTCCTAGAGGGAGGTCAGAGTCAGCCTCTAGTCTTGCCTATAAGGCCTGGCCAGAGCACTGCAAGCCTTTGGTCCCACCTACGTAGCCTGGCTAGAGCGCCTCCTAGAGGAAAGATGGGGTAAGCCTTTGGTCCCACCTAAGATGACCTGGCCAGAGCATCGACCAGCGTTTAGTCACGCGTATAAGGTCTATCTGAAGTGCCTCATAGAGGGAGGATGGAGTAAGCCTTAGGTCCCGCCAAAGATGTCTGGCCAAAGCACTAAACTAGCCTTTGATTCCACCTATAAGGCTTAACCGAGCGTCTGTTAGAGGAAGGAGGGGTAAGACAATTTTTCTACTCAAGATAGCCAAACAAATGCACCGACCAACCTAAATCATTACTTATAAGGTAAGAAAGGGCTCAATCATCACCGAGAAGGTGACAAGGGACAAAAGAGCTCAATCAAAGCTTGAATCACTACCATGAATTGTAAGGGAAAAGGAAAACAATTAAAACCTGAATCACTACTCAAAGAGTAGTAAGAGGCAATCTTCTAGAGGAAGATTGATTGAATGTAAGAAAAATCAAACTCTGTCCTAAGGCAGAATCGAGGTGGTCTTCTAGAGGAAGATCAGTCAAATTCAAAGGCAATCTTCTAGAGGAAGAGAAATAAAAAAATAATTAATTTAACACCAAGAAAAAGTTAAAGCCACCTTCAAAGGAAGGATAAAAAACCATCTGTCATGCAAAATTGAGTATTTTAGTGTCAGATAGTGACATTTGAGAAACTATTACCCGAGCACGGGGATTCATTCTTTGAAATATTGGATTAACCATTAATTCCCGATTTCTATATTAGAATTCAAATCAGAAAATAACGAGAATCTCCATTAACAATCAAATTCTTAAATGAAGGGATTTCTAGTTTTCTTACTGGATGAGATCCCAAATTTTTTATCAGAAAATTCTGATCTTCGTATGAAATGGAGTTCTAAATTAATACCAAATGAATTTCTGGTCTTGTATTCTAATAATAATATAGTATTATTACTAGGTCAATTTTTGGTCTATATTTCAATCACCAGATGGTTTCTGGTTCTTTATTGTCAGATGGTTTCCTGATCTTTTATTTCAAAGTTATTGCCAAATGGTTTTTGGTCTCCTGATCAAATCATTGCCAAAAGATTTTTTATCTTCAATACAGATGAAATTATAATTATTAGATGGATTTTTGGATATATGCTCCTTCGAGACTAAAACTTCAAGCGTTAGGATCCAAATTTCTATGTAATAAAAGCGAAGTTATGAAAAGCTTCACTCTCTAAAGTGCTAGATTAAGTTCTTTTAAAATAAAGTTCAAATTTTCTAATAACGAGAATCTTCGTCATTAGACAGGTTTCTAATTTCCTGTTAAATAAAGGAAGGGTTCTTTTGAACTTTTGATTAATAAGTTGCTAATCTCTTTATCAAAATGGATTTTAGGTTTTAGTGACAAGGTTTATATTAACAAGTGCTTCACCAAAGGCCACATAAAGCTTAGGAAAATAATTTCATGTCTAAGACAATTCAACAAAATCAAAAAGAACACAAAGATTCATTTAAGTTAATAATCATTCAGATAAAAATTTATTTATGTTAGATATTATATACAAGGACTACAAGTACTAAGAAGGGAAATCCAAAAGGGAAATTTGTTCAAAAACTCAGAAGCGGTTCTTCATTAAGTGTCAAGTTTCTGCACTTCCTTTTTCAATTTTTTAATGACCAAAGGGGAATAAGCACCGTGACGAATTGCCTCATCCAGAAGTTGTTTAATCTTCTTCTCTTTCCTCTGAATAATGTTTGCATTATCACTAGAGCCAATTCAAACTTCTAATGTCTGCATAAGTGTTTTGTTGGCTCTCTTTAAGGTATTAACTTTACTCTTCAACTTCATAATCTCCAGTTTAAGAGTGTATTTTTCACGTTTAAGTTTGTCCACCCGACTCTGAAAATTATTATGATATAAAGAAACTGTTTCATCCCATTTCTTCTTTAAAAATTGAAAGCAATTGTATCTAACCCTTTGACTCCATCGACTGATCTCACCATCATCTAGGCTCAGAGGTAGGTTCAACAAAATAGAAAGTTTTTCCTTTGCTAATCAACAGAGTAGGACTAGGAAGTCTGAATTCGCCTCCGCTCGCAATAATTTCTAAGGTTTGGCAGATTACTTAGTTTTTCAGTAAGTCTACTTCAAGATCCATAATCCTTTGATGGAGATGAGCACTTCTGCATCAGCGTTAATTATTTGGACTGAAAGTTCAGGTTGAAAAATCACACTCACGCTCCCTTTCAACCTTAGAATTTCTCTATCTCTCTCTTTGATTTTCTCTTCCAAGTTAGAAACCATCTCGTTTATACTAATTAATGTAGAATTCAATTGATAAAAAAAATTATGCCATTTTCGCATGTCTGGATTATCCAAAATTAATAAAGTTGAAACATCTTGAGACGAACGTTTCTCCTCAATAACTGACTTTATATTGGTTGCAATTTAACATGATTTGTTCGTATCTCGCTAAACTATCTATACTTTTCGTCACCTAAGAAATCAAAGCAAAAGAATAGAAACCATGTGTAAACTTCGTCGACACGAACAATATTTTGCTAGTCAAGAAGTTTTGAGTATTAAAAATTTCTCTTTGAAGTCCCTCTTTAATATGATAAATTTACATAAAAGTTCCATGGAAATTGGACTACGCGTTGACTCATTAATGTATATAATTTATGCGAAATAAGCTAAGTCGCAAAGAAATAGGAAATGAAAACATTGAAATTCATAAAGCTATCTGATTTATACATTAAAAACGAAATCACTTGTGTTCATAAAATATTGATCTTTTGTAAAATTCGAAAATGAATATCTCCTTGTTAAATTTTACTTTCTCAAAAGGAAGTGTATTTTGGAAAGGAATGATCACAACCCTAGAAAATTCTAGCATCCTCTAGGATAGAGATCAGTTCCATGTTCATCCAAATATCTACTATGCAAATTCCTGGGCAAACCTCCACTCTTTTCCCCTAAGAATGAAAAATCAGTAAGAACATTTCCAGAGTAAACTTTGTAGAGGAACTCCACTAAGGTATCCCTATCATCATTGAGCATCCAAAAGAGAGTAGTTAGCTATGCATTTTCTCTTATGTCTCCTTCTCAATGAATGCGAGACTTCTTCAATAATGGGGCTACTTATTTTTTTGAAGTTCCTTAACCGTGCGGCGTAAACAAAATGATGCCTATACTTATCAAATAACTTATTATGCCCCTCAGTTACCCTTCCTAGTTCTCTACTCAACCGATGCGTTTCCTTCTCACTCTTTTCATATAGTTTCGTAGTAATATTTGGATCTTTTCCTTAACTAAAACGATAAACTTGTTAACTAAAGATTGACAAATAATTTTATGTATTTAAATAATGAATTTCATACCTGCGTGACCAGAACCCATGAAGCTGAGACTTGAGCTGTGACGACCCACCTTTCTCTCCATAGAAAGACGCATCATCAATAAGAAAGAAAAGGACAGAAAAGAGAAAGATAGAGAAGAAAGAAAGAAACAACATCAGAATCTCAATAGCGGAACGAATAAATTATATTAATCACATAATAATTACATAATATGCATCATCTATCAGAGTTAACGACAATAACCCTTGCACTCTGAATATTCATCTTCACTTGAAATTCACGACCTATCGTTTATTTGGATCGATGTGGTTTTCGAATATCCAAATCCGAAAACCCGATCCCGATCTCATTGAAATCCAACCGTTATCTTTTAAAGCCAAGTTGTTTTAAAGTTAAAACAATTTGATTCATTATCTATATTCACACAGATAGATAATTCGCAATCTCACAAATAGATAATCCATATTATCATCACAATTCAACCAAAGCATCTATATCACAGATAAGCATATATCTCATATTAGAGATATCAAACAAACTAAGGCATTCAATATCAATCAGCATCCATAAGCAAGGATTATTAATCACACCATCCATATTTAATTTAAAATGAATTAAATTAATTACTTCCTCTCTAATTAATTTAAAATAAATTAAATTAATCATTTTCATCCCTATAAATCCTGCTTACTTATCCATTAATTAATTACAAATCAATTAATTGATCATCCTCTAAGTATTCATCTTAATTAATCACCATTGATTAATCATTCTTTAGTTACATTAAGTAACTAGCCTTTAATTAATTACACAAATTAATTATCCTTAACCATTTACAGTAATTAACCTTTAATTATTTCTATTAATTAATTAATTAATTATAATTAATTATATTAATCCTTAATTAATTACAATTAATTAATCAACCCTTAATTACATCATTAATTACATTAATTAATGATCCTCTAATTACTTTTTTAATTAATTATATTTCTAATTAATCACATTTAATAATTGATCTTTAATTAATCACATTTATTTATCAACCTTGGTTAATCACATTCAGTAATTAGCCACCCTTAATTAATTACATTACTTAATTAATTTCAAAATAAATTTTATTAATTAATTCTTAAATTAATTACACCAAGTAATTAATTATTAATTACTTCCATTGAGTAATTATCCTTCTTATTAATTACACAAAGTAATTAAACAAAAATTACTTCCATTCTTCAATTAATTACATCCAGTAATTATCCATTAATTACTTCACTAAGTAATTACACTTTATAAATTATATTAAGTAATTTATACTTAACAAATCATCAAGTGATTATCTTAAATTAATTAAACTAATTAATTAACTGAAACTAATCACACTAATTTAATTAATTACATTTAGTAATTAATTATTTTAATTACTTTCATTAAGTAATTATCTTAACCAATTCCTCAAGTGATTGTTCATAATTAATTAATCTAATTAATTATTAAAATTAATCGCATTAATTAATTATTTCATCTTCCCTAGTTAATGATCTTTACATTAACTATTAACAATTCCTTAATTATTTTTATTAAGTAATTATACTTAAATTAACCATTATTGATTACAAATTAATTAATTCTTAATTACCAATTAATCCATTTCTAATTACTTAATTAATTAAGTGCTTAACTGTGATTTAATTAATCTTTAATCACTTGTTTAATTAATTTCTATTCATTAATTAATAATCTACACTTATCTAATTGATGATCCTTAATTACAAATTAATTAACCCTAATTAATTAACTTACAACCCTTAATTACTTATTCATAAATCCTTAATTATTAAATTAATTAATTAATTAATTACTCTTAAATTAACTTCTTAATTTAATCAATTTCAAAGCATTAAATCTTAATTAACTTAAGATAAAAACATTATCCTTACTAATGACTAAATTGTCATTAACAAAAGCATTTGAAACATTATACTTTAAATTTACCTTTAAATTTTATTTCAAATTAAAGATTTAAAATAATTACAAATTTAATTTTAATAACATTTAAAACAATTTAAAAACCTTTTAAATCAATGTTAAAGAACACTTATCTTATAAAAGAAATTTATAAGAGTTTTTAAAACCAAATTATTTAAATTTCAAAATCTTGTTTTTATTTTAAAAACTTTTAAAAAAACTATTTTTCACTGCTTCGGGTTCAACCCGAAGCCTACTCGAGTTCTTGCCCGAGAAACTCCATATTTCTTCCTTTTTCTCAAAAATTTGTTTAAGTTTTAAAGTTTAAAATTGGAAACCAATTCCCTCACAAACCACCCTAGAACTCACTCGAGCCTCCTTCCCAAAATCACGAGAACCTCTTTAAGTCACATCCCAAACCAAAATACTGACACCAAGAAACGCACTGTGCACATGCACGGTGGCTCCGACCACCTCTGGTCAACGTCACGACCTTCCCACTGTAGGTGACCACAACCTTAGACAAACCAAACCCCCAAACTCCTATGATTCCCACTCGAAATCGAATTCGAGTATCTTAGTATAAACCTGGAACAAGAACTCAACCTGCAAAACCCCTCGACTTCATGCTTCTGATCACCGGAGTGTTAGAACTTTCGGCCACGCCTCCTCAAACGTCCCAGCTTCCATTCCCCAAGTCTGGTGGAACTCGGTCCACCAGAGACGCCGGGATGAACACTTTTTCGACCAAACCTAAAAACTAGGGTTAAAAACCAAATGACCAACCGCCGACGCCACGGTGGTCTATCCACCTATTTGACAATTTTCCCACACTCACCGATCACTCTACTACCACCACTGATGTCCGCGACTTCCCTGACCACTTAAATCGCCAGAAACCACCCCATATTCAAAATCTAAACAAACATGAACTGCTCCCTCATCCCAATACTAAAAATTATGATTTCATTCCTAAAAATCATGTTTTAAGTTAAAGATTCAGATCATATACCTGAATCATTGAATTAGGATGCTTGAATTTTTTTGACAAAACCAATGCTTGCCTGTTCTTTTGGTTTTCTAGAGACATTCAAATTACTTTGACTTAATTATAATATTAAACATTAATCTATGATGAAACAACCAGCTTTTGCTTATATTCTAAGTCCCAACAGCTATTAGATCAAAAGATAATGATTTTTTTGTTTAAAATCTTAGTTTGAAAATTAAGAACAGAGATGTCTCAGGCATGCACACACATCTATACGTTCATATACATAAATAGGAACACATTTACATATATATTCACACAACATACTTATTTCAGTTATTAATCATGCAACCAGATTCATATACTTAAGCTTTTAAAAGATGTTACTCACCAGATTCAAAGATGAAAAGAGCGCTTTATTTTTGAAATAGCTTTTAACCGAGAAAACTTGAATTGCTGGAATATGCTTTTGATTTTAAAATTGCATGCTTGTTACTGGATTTTGAAAACTTGAGTGCTGAAGAAAGCTTCTTTGATTTGAAACTAGAATGCTTGTTGTTTAGATCTCAGGTTTGCTTGCTTTTGTTTACATTTCAGGCTTTGGTTTGATTTTTGAAAATGGGATTACAGGTTATTGATTTGAATCTTGAAAATGATTTGCAGGCTTTTGAATATAATTAGTTTTCTGGTTTGAGGGTTTGATTACTGATTTGTTTTAAGAAATTGTTTTGAGTTTACTTAGCTTTGAATTATGAAGATAGAAAAAGAATGTAAAGAAGGATGGATATCTTTAAATAGGCTAAAATGTGATTTAATAAAAATAAAAGAAAAATGAAAATTATAAAGGACACTTGTTAAAACATCTTAACATTTGTCATAATTTTTATTTATTAGTTAACACTTCTTACAAATGTTTTTATTTAATTACACTTGTCATTTAAGTAATTAAAATTAATTTTAAATGTTCATAATAAAGCTTTTATGTAACTTATTAATTTATAAATACTTATCTATATACATATATGAATTACTTTTTAAAGAAAATAAAATAAAACAAATTATATATACGAATCAAAGCTTGTACATATATTTTAAATCCAAATATTTTCAAATATCCATCTTTTGAATTTTAAAATTAAATCCAAATTCAAATTAGATTTAAAAATCCAAATTAAAGTCAACTTATATATATATATATACAACAACACATTCAATTTGAAAATAATAATATTTTCTTTAAAATCTATTTATATCTATATATAAAACAACACATTATAATTATTGTTTGAAAATAACAAATTTGCTAATTTTAAATAATTTATAAAAGAGATTATCTCATTATTTTACAAATTACTTATTTTACTAAATGAATTAATATATCATGTTTTAATTGTATTTTAAACTTAAGCTAAAAGATATTTTAAACAATTAAACATTTACCTTAAATATTTTAAAACTGTATAATTAACTTTTAAATAGCTTTGAAAAGTTTTATATTATATTTAAATCATAATTTCCCAATTGCCAAATATATATTAGAATTTGAAAACAAGATTTTAATCTGTTAAATTCAAACCAAAGCTTTTCTGTTTACAATATATATAAATATATATACATTATAAATAGAAAATGCTTTATTAGCTTTTAAAAGATAAAATTTACCAATTAAATAATTATTTTCTTTTAAAATAATAAACTTGATAATTTTAAATTATAATTAAAAAAGAAAATTATCAAATCAATTTAATTATTAATACAGATTATTAAATTGGTATTGCCCAAAATCCGGGTCATCACATTCCTCCCCCCCTTAAAATAATTTCGTCCCCAAAATTTAAAAGCAAAGATAATTTAATAACCCATCAAAAATTTTAATTTTAAACCACAAGCATATATTATAAACCATATGCTAACAACCATAGCAACCAATTCATTCAAACAAACTAATCTAATAATCCCGACACAAATCAGGATAGATTCTCCTTACACTATCTAGAGTTTCCTAAGTACAAACACTGGAATACTCGCTCTACTGAATCCAAACAATCTACACTACTAAGCTACAGAGCTCCTAATCATCTAGATCTATAAAACTGAATAGGATATCATATCATAGTTAAGTCCTGCTCAATTACTAAATCCTTCCAACTGCTGGTTCCAAAACCAGTGATGGATCATACACGTACTCCCTCAGAGATACGTGAAACACATTGAATCCCAGTCTTCCAAACTGGCAATTCAACCTTGAAGACCAAACTCTTATCCTTACAAGAACATAGAAAGATCCAATGCCTCGGAGCTAGCTTTCCAACCTTACCAAATCTTATAGCTCCTTTGATTGGAGAAAACTTATCCAAAATCAAATCTCCGACTTTGAAATCCAAATTCCCACGTCTCTTATCCACAAAACTCTTCTGACGATCCTGGGCTGCCTTCATCCTTCCTAATCAGCTTAACCTTCACTGATGCTTCTTGAAACAAACTGGACCAAAACAACCCAACAAAATGATCCTCTCAAGATCAACCAAAATAAGGAATACAAACTCTACTCCACAAACATTATAAGACTGAACTTACTTCTCCCATCCGAAAAATACAAAACAGGTGCACTCGCCTATCTCGCCTTCAGATCTCGAATGAAATTCGTGTAGAAACCCTTAATCCAAGAAAACTGCGAACTTCCAAAGAGTCTAGGGTTGCTTCCCCTCTAAAACAGCTGCCACCTCGCTTCCGCTGCGCAACTTTGTTTTGGAATATATGAGAATGCTGATGATGAACACGAGCACAAACTAGTCCGACACATCCCAGAAGACATGGTTCAACAGATCCATAAAGAGAAAACTCAGAAGTACCACGAAATCCTGAGCTGTTACACCAAACCCTCTATCTAGGAGCTATCCTTCTACTAAGCTGAACCACCGGTATCACTTCTGGAATCCTAATCAATACGAAAACTTAATCTTCAGATGCCTCAAGCAAAAGATTACTCAAGAGAATACTCAACTATCGCAAATCACTTTTGTGATCAACCCAGACCAATTCCAAAGAAACTGTTATCTCTTTAACAATTAGAACAGCTTATGCTTGTCTAGCCAATCCATCGAAGAAATGGATCCACTTTGCTGCTTCTGAAATCCACCTCTAGAAAACTGCTTAGTCGGATGACCTTCTTACTGGCACACAGAACACCTCCGAGCTGCACTGCCATAGATGCCAAAGACTTCCTATCCAAAGCTCTTCGAACCTCAAAGCTATATCATCCAATTCCACACAGAGCCTTGAGATGGGCAGACATATCCTCAAGAAACTCGGGTTTCAAACCAAACATAAACACCCTGCTGAACTTAGCTTCATCACCGATGCAGACACACTTTCTTAAAGCTTGCTCCAAAAGAAAATTCTTCGGAAACATCCTTAATCACTGCGTCTCACCACGCAGATGCTTCTTTCCGAAATTGCCAAGATGCCATCACTCATTTCTGCTCATCCGATAGATCCAAACTCTAATCACCCAAACTTGCGCTTCAAAATGGACTCTGAACCTCAAAAAAACTACCTTCAGAGATTGGTGAAATCCTTGTACCACTGCAAAGCTTATTCGAGACAGTATTAGGTCTACTGTCTCGACATATACTCTTCCAACCTCAACATCCGGACTCCTACCATGGGTAGTTTTGTTACACACACCACTACCTTCCTACCCCTAGAACATATATTGGAAAACCCGAATAGGTAACCCAACAAACCGGTAGAAATAGATATATATATAAATAAATTATATAAATTACAAATACGCTTTCTCAAGACGGAAATCACTCCAAAGCCTAGGTATTCACTCAACCTGGCGCTCTGATACCAAATGTGACGACCCGCCTTTCTCTCCATAGAAAGACGCATCATGAATAAGAAAGAAAAGGATAGAAAAGAGAAAGATGGAGAAGAAAGAAAGAAATAATATCAGAATCTCAACAGTGGAACGAATAAATTATATTAGTCACATAATAATTACAATATACATCATCTATCAGAGTTACACAGCTTACACATCACATACTAGACAGTTATAAACACATGTCTAGTCATTACAACTCAAATACAACACAGAGATTCCAACACAGCGGAAAACTATATATCTACAAACGCTGAAGCTTCCTGCTCCATTTCTCCTCCAGAGTTCATCAAAGCTAACCTGAATCCCTTGGCTACTCATAAAAAATTGAGTACCCAAGTGTTTAAGAAAACAAAAAATAAACTCCGGGTCAGACATGGATCTGGTGTGAGTAACAGGTTAAAGTTTCTTAACTTTGAAAAACCTTTGAAAACAAAAGGTATCTCCTAACACTTCCCGCACATAAACACGGAAAAATTTTTACCTTACGATAACCAAAAACATTTGATAGGAAATTCAGTGATATTACAATATGGTCTAGGGTTTCCAAATAAATAAGAAATAGCTAAAATTGTTACATGATTAAATTCCAGCATACTAGCCACAAAGTGGGTTATATAATCAAAACTGTAAAGGGCACGTAGGAAGAATGAGTTTCCATCAATGGTAGGGCTACTAGGGCACCGTCCATCACAATACGTGACCTAGATCACCGTACCGAGGATCCACCCTAAATCCCCTGCAACACATGGCCGGAACCATCCCTTACTCGATAGTCTCGAACAAGACAACCCCGGCAGTTGTTGCAATCAACTGCCCCACACAACCGAATAAAAAGGGACTTCTAGACAGAGGAAAATCTTTCCCTACTTGAGCATGACTCTCTTAGCCTTGCTGCATCTCCCCTATTTTAGCCATTCCCAGTTGATGAGAATTGAGGCTAAGATTACCTTTATAGAACACATCTATCTTAGAATGCTCATCGTCCACCTGACGATGTTCTGAAAGCATTTAATCCATACAAGTTTGTTCCAGGTTCGAAAGAAAAGGAAGGCATTATCTCGTTACACTAATTTTGGAATCACCTCAGAGGTAACGGCAATAACCCTTGCACTCTGAATCTTCATCTTCACATGAGATTCATGACCTATCGTTTATTTGGATCGATGTGGTTTTTGGATATCCAAATCTGGAAACCCGATCCCGGTCTCATTGAAATCCAAAACGCCGTCTTTTAAAACCAAGTTGTTTTAAAGTTAAAATAATTTGATTCATTATCTATACTAACACAGATAAATAATTCACAATCTCACAAATAGATAATCCACATTATCATCACAATTCAACCAAAGCATTTATATTACAGATAAGCATATATCTCATATCAGAGATATCAAACAAACCAAGGCATTCAATATCAATCAGTCACCCATAAGCAAGGATTTATTAATCACACCATCTATAATTAATTTAAAATGAATTAAATTAATTACTTCCTCTCTAATTAATTTAAAATAAATTAAATTAATTATTTTCATCCCTATAAATCCTGCTTACTTATCCATTAATTAATTGCAAATCAATTAGTTAACCATCCTCTAAGTATTCATCTTAATTAATCACCCTTGATTAATCATTCTTTAATTACATTAAGTAACTAGCCTTTAATTAATTACACAAATTAATTACCCTTAAACATTTACGGTAATTAACCTTTAATTACTTCTATTAATTAATTATAATTAATTATATTAATCCTTAAGTAATTACAATTAATTAATTACTCAATAATCACTTATTATTGATTAATTAATATTAATTAATCAGCCCTTAATTACATCATTAATTACATTAATTAATGATCCTCCAACTACTTTTTTTAATTAATTATATTTCTAATTAATCATATTAAATAATTAATCTTTAATTAATCACATTCATTCATCAACCTTGATTAATCACATTCAGTAATTATCTACCCTTAATTAATTACATTACTTAATTAATTTCAAAATAAATTTTATTAATTAATTCTTAAATTAATTACGCTAAGTAATTAATTATTAATTACTTCCATTGAGTAATTATCCTTTTTATTAATTACATAAAGTAATTAAACCAAAACTACTTCCATTCTTCAATTAACTACATCCAGTAATTATCCATTAATTACTTCACTAAGTAATTACACTTTATAAATTACATTAAGTAATTTATACTTAACAAATCATCAAGTGATTATCTTAAATTAATTAAACTAATTAATTTTCTTAAACTAATCACACTAATTTGATTAATTACATTTAGTAATTAATTCTTTTAATTACTTTCATTAAGTAATTATCTTATCCAATTCCTCAACTGATTATTCATAATTAATTGATCTAATTAATTATTAAAATTAATCACATTAATTAATTATTTCATCTTCCCTAGTTAATGATCTTTACATTAACTATTAACAATTTCTTAATTGCTTTTCTTAAGTAAACTTAAATTAACCATTATTAATTACGAATTAATTAATTCTTAATTACCAATTAATCCATTTCTAATTACTCAATTAATTAAGTACTTAACTGTAACTTAATTAATCTTTAATCGCTTGATTAATTATTTTCTATTCATTAATTAATAATCTATACTTATCTAATTGACGATCCTTAATTACAAATTAATTAACCCTAATTAATTAAGTTACAACCTTTAATTACTTATTTATAAATCCTTAATTATTAATTAATTAAATAAATTTATTACTCTTAAATTAACTTCTTAATTTAATCAATTTCAAAACATTAAATCTTAATTAACTTAAGATAAAAACATTATCCTTACTAATGACTAAATTGTCATTAACAAAAGCATTTGAAACATTATACTTTAAATTTACCTTTAAATTTTATTTCAAATTAAAGATTTAAAATAATTATAAATTTAATTTTAACAACATTTAAAACAATTTAAAAATATTTTAAATCAATGTTAAAGAACACTTATCTTATAAAAGAAATTTATAAGAGTTTTTAAAACCAAATTATTTAAATTTCAAAATCTGGTTTTTATTTTAAAAACTTTTAAAAAAACTATTTTTCAATGCAGCTTCGGGTTCAACCCGAAGCCTACTCGAGTTCTAACCCTAGAAACTTCATATTTCTTCCTTTTTCTCAAAATTTTGTTTAAATTTTAAAGTTTAAAACTGGAAATCAATTCCTTCACAAACCACCCTAGAACTCACTCGAGCCTCCTTTCCAAAATCACGAGAACCTCTTCGAGTCACATCCCAAACCAAAATACCGACACCAAGAAATGCACCGTGCACATGCATGGTGGCTCCGACCACCTCTGGTCAACGTTGCGACCTTCCCACAGTCGGTGACCACAACGTCAGATGAACCAAACCCCCAAACTCGTATGATTCCCACTCGAAATCGAATTTGAGTATCCTAGCATAAACTTGGAACAAGAACTCAACCTACAAAACCCATCGACTTCACGTGTAACAACCCGCATATTTATCGATTTTATATTTAAATATTTTATTTAAATATTTTATCGTTAGTCGGATTTTAGTCCGAAAAGCTACTTTTTACATACGGTCGAATTAGGACTCGGGACCACTTCCATTGAGTTTAAAATGCCGTTTGTGACCTTTTTGAGTATAAGCTTCGATATGTTTGGAGAAAGTTGATTTTTGCTACTTTTCAATTTGGGTTTGGTTTTGGGCTCAGCCCTATGTTAACTTATGCTCAAATCTGAGCCACTCTTCCCCACTCACCCTCATTCTCTTCTCTTTTCAGTTTTTATAACATTAATGGTGGGGGAGATTGGAAATTAAAAACTCCAAAACCCTAGTTTCTCTTGCAAATCAAATTCCTAGCTCCAAACTCAAGAAGAACCCACTGGTAAGCTTCTCTTCTTCTTCTCCAACTTATTCTCTTACCAATTTCAGAAATTCCTAAACCTAATTTTGGGAATGTTCTTGTTTTTGAGCTTAGATTCAAGCTCAATTGGGTTGTGTTGAAGAGAGGTTGATTCTCCATTTGCTTTCAAGCTTCTTCTTGTTTGATTTTGTGAAAAGGTGAGATTTTTATCTCACATCTATGACGATAATTATCTTTGGTTGTTGGGTATGAATTCTTAACACTTCTTCATGTGTATTGGCTCTTGATTTGGATTGGTTTTGTGAATATTCCAATTTTTGAGTTTTTAAGTCAATTTGTGTGAAAATCCTTTTATGGATGTTTGATCATGCTTTTGGTGATGCATCGGGGAGCATATAGGGCCGGGTTGTCGATTGGCATAAACCCTTAGAGCCAATGTTCGTCCGGTTGCATTTTGGAAGAGTTTGCTCTTCATTTGAATATGGCTGAAAAACAGCCCAGGCATGATTCAGTCGACTGAATACTCTGTTCAGTCGACTGAACCTAGAACCCGAAAGTTTCCAGGCATGATTCAGTCGACTGAAAACTCTGTTCAGTCGACTGAAACTGGAAACAGAAAGTTTCCTGAACCTGGAAAATTTCCAGGCACAGGGTCAGTCGACTGAAAACTCTGTTCAGTCGACTGAACCTGCTGTTTGAGTCCAATTTGCCTTTTTGGATTGAATTTCCAATTTAAATCGATTCGTGATGATCCTATTTATTGTCATCATTTATTATCATCTTTGATGACTTATTTTCTTTAGGAATTTTAGATATATCCACTTCGATGGATCCTTTATCGATTTCGTTGGATTTTTATTCACATCTTCGAATGTGATCTTTATGATTGATTGTTTCTACAATCCCCCTTGTGCTTTGTCACTTTAAAAATATAAAGGTTTTCTATACTAGTAGTAAATATCAAAACTCTTTCCTCAAACGATTTCAATACTATTTTAATACCAAATTCGTTTATAAAACCGTTTTCCAATCTATTAGTATATATAAACCTTTACCTCACTCGTATGAGAAATCTAATTAAACGACTTAGTAAAACAAGTGATATGAAACGCTTGCGTTCACTTTGTTGGTTAATTCTTGGAATTGTTCGATTGAAACTCTTGTGACAATTTTCTAGTGGAGATATACAATTTGTTCGTAAATATTTAAGTTAAGCTAGTGGTTATGGGACATGATGCTAAGCTCATATATTTACTAGCTTACTGTAATCGACACTGCTCGTTGATCATGACGATCATCTTTGTGATTTAGACTAGCAATGTGCGATGTCTCTTTGTCTGCATGGGAGACTAAACCCCGTTTTGTGGAGTTTCGACTCAATTTGGTGGGGTAGCAACCCAAGGTCTTCAGACCGTTTGTGGAGCTTCGGCTCAATTTGTGATGGTTAGCGACCATGGAATTAGCGTTCCGTTTGTGATACACGTGTTGGTGAGCTTTATGCTCCCGTTTGTGATAGGCCTCCCCCTCTTTGTGATTTCTGGATTTCTTGAGATGATTTCTAGAATTTCTGTTTCACCAATTTTCGTGATTTCCATTGATAAGTTTTATCAATATTTGTGCATTGGTGAATTTGTGTGTCATTGACTTTTATGATTGACATTGATATTATTGTCAATATTTGTGCATTGGTGAATTTGTGTGTCATTGGCTTTTGTGATTGACGTTGATATTATCGTCAATATTTGTGGTTTGGTGAACGAAATAAGGAGTATGACATTTCTTTGATTCTTATGTAGACTTGGTGATATTGATTAATCTCTTGTTGATTTTCAATTACTTATATATATCACAGCTTGGCATAGTGATTATTATGTGTTTAGTCATATCTCTTATTCTATATCGTTTCATCTGATATTTATAGCTAGACTGATCCGTTTATTATTTTCTTATTAAACAATACTCGGGTCAGACCGAGATGTTACAGGTGCTTCTACTTGACTTCTCTCTTGGGATTGATTTCTCAGACCTTTGGTTAACTACTTAGATTAGTAGTTTTTGTTGTATACATTTGAGATATAGACTCCATAATGTATACTTATTCTTTTGTGTAGTTCATGTAACTATTCTTTTGTGATATTGTGGATCTTTTTAGACCACTACTCTGATGTACACTTCCTAGTGTAATATTCATATCTATTTCCGCCTTTGTGATATGAATTGTCTGTGACTGATTTGTGTTATGTTTATTTCTGTATTTGTTTCCGAAGACCTTTATAGCCACTGTGTAGTAGCTTTGAGTTTGTGTCGATATGTCGGATTTTCTTTATATTTTTATTCGGTATATCGGTACTCGCACAAAGCAATTATACAGATGGTCGCTCCTCAACAGCCTTATTCTCCGTGCTAGTTGACAGCATTCACCATAATGTTCTTGGCTAGCGTGGGTATAGAGGTGGGGCGTCACAGCTTGGTATCAGAGCCAAACTTCGGAACAATATGGAATATTATAACAAGGATCATTGTCCTAAGTCCATCTTAGGAGTCGTGCTTTAGGATTTAATTCGAGTCTTCGTACCGATTCATCCTATTTTCCTTATGATTCCTTGTTTATCTATCAAGATTGCTTGATATTCAATTTGGTGAATAACCTTTTTCTTCTTCTTCTTTCTTTCTAAAGGAAGAGAAATGTCTAGACCAGGCCGCCCCAGAGCTGTGCCATCTAGCACTCCACCCCAGGATGGAGTTTTTATGACTGCTCAACAGCTTCTTGATTTGGTAACTAATGCTCAAGCAGTTGGAGCTAACCCGGAACCTACTCACCCAAAGTCGGGATTTGCACGCTTGTGCAGCGATTACACCAATTTGGGTGGGGAGCCATTCAAAGGTTCCGAAACTGTTATTGAAGTCCAAGCTTGGCTTAGAACATGCGATCGCGTCTTTTCGCGCATGAATCTTATTGACCTTCACCGAGTTTAGGTGGCCTCTAGTATGCTCCGAGAAAGAGCATTGGATTGGTACGAGCTTCTTGTTTCTGAGATTAATGAAGCGGATCTCACTTGGGAGAGATTCCGAGAACGCTTCGAGTTGAAATTCATACCGGAAGCTGAGAAAGTGACATTGGCTCGACGATTTATAGACCTTGTTCAAGGTGAGTCCTCCGTGACTGATTACGTCGCCTCTTTCGAGTCGCTTTCCAAATATGGGGTTGAATATATCAACACCCCTTTAAAGAAGAACCGGAGATTCGTCTATGGCTTAAACAAAAATCTCAAGAAGCCATTACTTCTAAAGTTAGAAGTTTCTTTCGACCAACTCGTTGATATTGCTCTTCGTCTTGAAGAGGCAGATAAGGAGAATGATGTTGAAGTGGTGGGTTCCAAACCAAACTTCAACAATAAGAAGAAGAGGCCAAACAAATTTAAAGGTCCTTATGCCAATAAAAAGGGGAAACAAGCAACCTCCGTGGAAAAGACTTCTTCCTTTGGCCGTGGGGAATGCTATAATTGTGGTTCGAAGGACCATTATGCGAACAAGTGCCCAAAGTCTCTCTCTTGTCGCTACTGCAAAGTTCCTGGACATGTTATATCTTCATGCCCCAAGCTTCAGGGCAGGAAGGAGGGAAAGTTAAATGTTGCTCAAGCCCCTGGCAACACATCTCGTGGTCAAGGTATGCCTCATTCTATCCTTGATGGAATTATTTTATTTCGTGATCATCCTATTCAAGTTCTTTTTGATACGGGTGTGTCCCATTCTTTTATATCAAAAAAACTTGTAGATACTTTTTCTTTGGATGTTTTGTGTTTAATGACTTCTTTGAGAATTGCGTATCCGGTTGGTGGATCCGCTACAATCAGTTTATTGTGTAAAGATGTCGAAATTATTTTGTGTGATTTTCCTTTCCTAGCCGATTTGCATGTCATGCGTTATTTAGGCTTTGGAATGATTTTGGGAATGGATTGGCTTAACCGTTATGAAGCTCATATCCTATGTCCTGAGCGGACTATTCATCTTCGACATCCTCAATCTGTTAAGCAGATTTCTATTAATCTTAAAGATTCAGATTCCAGCTTGGTTGCATCTTTATATTCTTTAAATCCTCGTGATGACGATGATGACGATGAGGGTGATATTATTTCTCTTATTCACGTCGTTCGTGAATTTTCCGACATATTTGAGCCCGTTTTAGGATTACCACCTAAGCGAGCAATTGAGTTCAGAATTAATCTTATTCCTGGAGCTCAACCAATCACTCGTCCTCCGTATCGTATGTCCAATAAAGAAAACGAGGAGATGCGTAAACAATTATCTGAATTGGAGACGAAGCAATTTATTCGCTCTAGTTCCTCGCCTTGGGGAGCTTCAGCTATTTTCGTGAAGAAATTCGATGGAACACTTAGGCTTTGCGTTGACTACCGCAAGCTTAATGATCTTACTATCAAAAATAAATATCCTTTACCTCGGATTGATGATCTATTCGATCAACTTAGTGGTGCCAAAGTCTTTTCACAATTAGACTTAGCTACTGGATTTCAACAGCTTCGTATTTCAGAGGATAGCATTCCTTTGACATCGTTCCATACTCGTTATGGATCTTATGAATGGCTTGTCATGCCATTTGGTTTGACGAATGCCCCTGCTTATTTCGTTGACCTTATGAATCGAGTCTTCAAAGATTTTCTTGATCGATTTGTTCTCATCTTTATTGTTGATATTCTTGTGTATTCAAAAACCGAAGAGGAGCATGAAAAACATCTTTGGATTGTGTTGGAAACTCTTAGGAGTAATCAATTAAAGGCAAAATTTTCTAAATGCCACTTTTGGCAATCTCGTGTGAAGTTTCTCGGTCACATTATTTCCGAATCCGGAATTTCCGTGGATCCTTCAAAGATTGAAGCGATTCAAGATTGGAAGAGACCGGAGAGTGTGACAGAGATTCGTAGTTTTCTCGGATTGGCGGGCTATTACCGTCGTTTTATCAAAGACTTTTCTAAGATTGTCGTGCCTCTCACTAGCATGACGAAGAAAGGTGTTAAATACATTTGGTCGGACAAATGTGAAGCTTCTTTTCAGAAATTAAAAGAGCTTCTTTCTGATGCTCCTATTCTTGTTATTCCCGAGGGGAATCAGGATTTCGTTGTTTATACCAATGCTAGTCGCGTTGGTTTGGGTGCCGTTCTTATGCAAAGAGAACGTGTTATTGCTTATGCTTCTAGGCAATTGAAGCCTGCCGAGACTAGATATGCCACTCATGATTTAGAACTCGCGGCTATTGTTTTTTCTCTTCGGATTTGGCGTCATTTATCTCTTGGGAGAGAAATTTGTTCTTTACATGGATCATAAGTCTTTGAAATATTTATTCTCCCAAAAGGAACTTAATTTGCGTCAACAGCGTTGGCTCGAGTTCCTTGCTCCTTATGATCTTGATATTCTTTATACCCCCGGTAAGGGTAATCGTGTCGCCGATGCTCTTAGCCGTAAACAACAAGCTGTTGTTTCTATGATGATATCCGAATGGAACGATCTCGAGATCTTAACCACTTGTGAGATTCGAGAGCGTGTTCCCGATTTATGTTCATCTCTTGTTTTATGTAGCCTTGAGGCTCATCCTTCTCTTTTAGACCGCATTCTTGAAGCTCAAAGGCTAGATCCCGAATTGGCTCTTCTTAGCCAAAATATTAAGGATAAGATTGATATTGAAGGATTGAAAGACCTTGATATCGATTCTCGTGGCGGCGTTCGGAGATTTGGTAGACTCATCGTGCCAAAAATTAGTGATCTTCGTAAAGATATTTTAGAAGATTCACATCGTTCTAAATTCACCATTCATCCCGGTAGTAGTAAAATGTACGCGGATATGAAGCGACTTTATTATTGGGAGGGAATGAAACTTGACATCGCTAACTTCGTTAAGCGTTGCATGACTTGCCAACTCGTTAAAGCCGAACATCAAAGGCCCGGTGGGTTATTGCAACCTTTAGAAATTCTTATTTGGAAGTGGGATCAAATTTCCATGGATTTTGTTGACGGCCTTCCCCGTTCTCGTTCGGGTCATGATAGCTTATGGGTGATCGTTGATAGACTTACTAAATCCGCCCATTTTATTCCCGTTCGATCTAATCGAACCGTTCCTCTTTTGGCCAAAATCTTTATCAAAGAAATTGTTAAATTGCATGGAGTTCCTACTTCTATTGTTAGCGATCGTGATCCATTGTTTACTAGTGGATTTTGGAAGAGTCTTCAAAAAGCTTTAGGAACGAAGCTTAATTTTAGCACCGCTTATCACCCCCAGTCCGATGGACAAACCGAGCGTGTGAATCAAACTCTTGAAGATCTTCTTCGTGCTTGTGTTCTTGATTTTGGTGGAAGTTGGGAAGATCATATTTCACTTGTTGAATTTTCCTATAATAATAGCTTCCAATCTAGTATTGGTATGGCACCTTTTGAGGCACTCTATGGAAGGCCATGCCGATCTCCTTCTTGTTGGCTTAAGGCCGGTGAGAAGCTGGTTTTAGGTCCAGATTTTATTCGTGATTCCACAGAAAAGATTGATCTTATTCGTCATAGGATGAAAGAAGCCCAGAGTAGACAAAAATCCTATGCCGATAACCGGAGAAGGAAGTTAGAATTTTCTGAGGGAGATCTTGTGTTCATTCGTGTTTCACCTATGAAAGGTGTTGTACGTTTCAGTCGATCGGGAAAATTGGCGCCTCGATATATTGGGCCATTTCCTATCATTGAACGTATTGGCTACATGGCTTATCGCCTTTTATTACCGGCTCAATTTTCTGCTATCCATGACGTGTTTCACGTTTCTCAACTTCGGAAATGTCTTCGAGATTCCGATTCTGTTCTTGAGCCAGGTGTTGTGGAAGAGATTGAAGTTTCGCCTAATTTAACTTATGAGCAACATCCTATTCGTATCATTACTTCGGAAGTCAAACGACTTCGAAATAAAGATGCTCCGCTTGTTAAAGTTCAATGGTCTTCAAATCCTAAGGATTATTCTTGGGAATCTAGAGAGTACATCGAGCGAACACATCCGGACTTATTTTCTCGTGCTCTTTAAGGTGAACTTCTTATTTCAAGTTTCTTTTGTGATTGAATATGCTTTTATGGTTGTTACTTTATGTTCACTTCTTAAATATTGCGAGGACGCAATTTCTTTAAGGAGGGGAGTCTGTAACAACCCCGTAGTTGGTGAGCCTATCCAACCTAATTTCAGTTTATGGACGGTGATCTAGGCCACGTAGTGTGACGGGCGGTACTCCAGTAGCCCAGCCATTTTATGGAATCCAAAATCCAATAAGTGCCAACGGTTTTGATTGTATTACCCACTTTTGTGGCTAGTAGCTGGATTTTAATAAATGTAACAATTTTGGCTATTTCATATTTACTTGAAAACCCTAGACCTATTATAATATCACTGGATTTCCTATCAAATGTTTTGGTTAGCGTAAGGTAAAAACTTTTCCATGTTTATGTGTGGTTACTTGATACCTTTCTTTCCAAAAGATTTTTAAAATTAAGCAACTTTAACCTGTTACTCACACCAGACCCATGTCTGACCCGGAATTTATCTTCTGTTTTCTTAAACTCTTGGTTACTCAAATTTTTACGAGTAGCCAAGCGATTCAGGTTAGCTTTGACAAATTGTGAAGGAGCAATGGAGCAGGAGGCTTCTACGTGTAGATATGTTTAGTATTCCGTTGTGTTTGGTATCTCTGTGTTGTATTTGAGTTGTAATATCTAGACAGGTGTTTATAACTGTCTAGTATGTGTTGTATTATCTGTGTATCTCTGATAGTTGTTGCATACTATGTAATATTTTATGTTATTAATATAATTTATTTGTTCTGCTGTTTAGATTCTGATGTGTTGTTTCTTCTTTCTTCTCTTTCTTTCTCTTTCTATCCCTTTCTTTCTTATTAATGATGCGTCATTCTGTGGAGATGAATGGCGGGTCGTTACATTAATAAAAATAAAAGAAAAATGAAAATTATAAAGAACACTTGTTAAAACATCTTAACATTTGTCATAATTCTTATTTATTAGTTAACACTTGTTACAAATGTTTTGATTTAACTACACTTGTCATTTAAGTAATTAATATTTATTTTAAATGTTAATAATAAAGCTTTTACTTAATTTATTAATTTATAAATACTTATCTATATACATATATGAATTACTTTTTAAAGAAAATAAAATAAAACAAATTATATATACAAATAAAAGCTTATACGTATATATTAAATCCAAATATTTTCAAATATCTATCTTTTGAATTTTAAAATTAAATTCAAATTCAAATTAGATTTAAAATTCCAAATTAAAGTCAACTTATATATATACAACAACACATTCAATTTGAAAATAATAATATTTTCTTTAAAATCTATTCATATCTATACATAAAATCAATACATTATAACTAATGTTTGAAAATAACAAATTTGCTAATTTTAAATAATTTATAAAAGAGATTATCTCATTATTTTGCAAATTACTTATTTTACTAAATGAATTAATGTAACATGTGTTAATTGAATTTTAAACTTAAGTTAAAAGATATTTTAAACAATTAAACAATTAAACATTTACCTTAAATATTTTAAAACTAGATAATTAACTTTTAAATAGCTTTGAAAAGTTTTATATCATATTTAAATCATAATTTCCCAATTGCCAAATATATATTAGAATTTGAAAACTAGATTTTATTTGTTAAATTCAAACCAAAGCTTTTTTATGTACAATATATACAAATATATATACAGTATAAATAGAAAACATTTTATTATCTTTTGAAAGATAAAATTTACCAATTAAATAATTATTTTCTTTTAAAAGAATAAACTTGCTAATTTTAAATTACAATTATAAAGAAAATTATCAAATCAATTTAATTATTAATACAGATTATTAAATTGATATTGCCCAAAATTCCGGGTCATCACATAAGCCTTCTCCTTCGGCCGTTGACTAAGGGGAGCATCATCTTCTATAAGGATATTTTCCTATGAAGAACCTTGAAGATTGGGTAAATCAGGGAAATTCGCATCGTTGGCAGACGAGTCCTAACCACCTGATCCATTGCCCCCTCTCTTGGTCCTTATGGACCCTTGCCACTACCACCGCCATCTTGATTATCAACATCATCATCATTATCACCATTGTTATCTTCCTCTTTATTTTCGTCCCCTTTATTTGAATCTCCACCTCCTTCGAGCAGAGGTCATCAAAAGATAACATCTTCTTCCGGTTGACAACTTCTTCTTTAGGGAATTCGTTTTGATGAAATCCCTCGGTTTTCCCTAATATAAGATCAAACTTTCTTTTAAAATTTTTATTTTAGTATGGGAGAGAAGTAAAGTCCAGATCAGAACATTTGTCAATGTTATCATTATAAGATGCAAAAAGCGCGTTTTCGTAGCACTTTTGAGTTATCTTAGTAAGAGCCTGGTCAAGAAAGAAAGTGACTTTTCTTCTTGGAGTCCTTTAAAATATTATTGGCATAAACCAAATTAGCATATGTAGTTTCCAAGTGGCTTTCCAAAGATTTTATCTTATCGACCATTTCAGCCTTCTCCTTCTCTAATGTCTTTATACTCTCTGCAATTAACAATCTAGCTTTCTTTTCCTCATCAAGGGAGGAGGCAAGTTTGCCCTTCTCAAAGATAACTTTATCCTTTTCCACCATGATATTAATCATTTGGCTCTGCAGAGTCCGAACTTTAGTTGTTAATGAGTAAACTTGTTCCTTGAGCTCTACAACTTAACCAATGGGTCCTTAGGAGGCCTGTTGAAAAAAATATTTGCCTGGCCGCCTAAAATTCAATACAAATGTAAGATAAGTAAAGATGTACCGAATTAAAGTGTAGATTAGACAAATACTTAAAATTAAAGACCAATAAAAGTTGTTGATAAAGGACATAAAGATGATCCATTAAGAGTGTTAAAAGCTGTAGTGGCATAAAGGAAGTCAAAGTTGAAGACTGGACAACTGAGTGAATAACATCGTCGAAACGCATGAGAATAGTTTGAGCTTGAGTCTCTGAAGGAAGAGATTCAAAGGGATTGGGGTCAGACCTAATTCCTCAAATAAGCATTAAAACGGAAGGCGGAAGTAGGAAGTGAGATATCTAATAAAGAGTTTGGGGTGTGAACATCCTCTATGTGTTCTTAAATATCCTGGTCTGAAGGAGACAAATTAATTATGTCAAGATTTGTGCTGTTAAAGAAGCATCCATGTGCAACTTTTCCAGCAACAACAGTGGAAGTCTGGACCTCCTCAGCTTAGGCCTTTTAGTCAAACGGGGGATTGAAGTATCAGTTGGGTGCTAAAGCTCGCCTTCCTTTTTATAACTTCAACAGCTTTAGCAATAGAAACCCCAAAAGGGGCGGACTTAGTTGATTTAGAAAGATGGAAGTACAAGTTTTAGGTTGCCTAGATTTAGAAGAACCAATAATAGTAGATGAACCTAAATCAAAAGGGAATTTGTAAGACACTGACACGGGAAACTTTGTTTAACTATGATATAAACTTACTAGAAGAATCATGTTGAATAGAGGAAGAAGAAGGAAATGCCTTCCAACTACTAACAACTAATGTCTGCTTTCCATGAGAATCTCCTTTATCCATAGGAGGAACTTCAAGTACCCTACGGCTTTGCAGAATTAAAAAGTGTTTATAGAGGTTGGCTTTAGTCAGAAGTATAAGCATGTTCCTTATGTTCTTAGAAGCCTTGGTTAAGGCACTAATGATAGTAGCGGTGGAAAAATCAGTCCCTTTAGGAGTAGAAATTGAAAAGAAATAATTTTTGTAATAAAAAGTGGAATATAACATAAAAAGTAGGAAATAATAAAACCTACCAAGAACGGAGAATGACCCTTTGATTCGAGGGATGTAACACTTGACATAAAAGAATTAGTTCTCCCAATCCCTCGCTTTGTTGATCATGTTAGTATCCAAGCTCTTCGACCGAGGAAGGAGACGCTATATATAACACTCCGATTGTCGTTTTACTTTTATAGGATTGGCTATTGAACGGAGAGTTTCAGCACCAAGCGAAGGGAGGTTGGCTTCCTTAGCAATTATCTCCAAGCAATTCAGGCAGGCGTACGAATTGGGAATTAATTGAATTGAATCAATACCCAGATGTTCCCAGAACCGTATAAGAAATTCAGGAAAAAGAAGGTTGCTTGAATGCCAGATGTGGATAGGAGAGAAGGCAAAGAATCCTTTTGAAGAATTATCTATCCTACCAGATAAACTAGTGGCCATGACTTCTATATTTACAATTTTGAATTGTAAAAGGCTGGTATCACCTTGTCGTGGGTAGTTATGAAGGATTGAGCTTACTTATAATCTCCTTTCTTTAAAGAAGGAGAAGGCTTGAAGCTTTTACCATAATTCTCATTATCCATTTATCTGTCAGATGATATTGCACTAAATTAGGGAAGTATCGCATAGTTTATTAAAAGATGCCATGATAAACCATTAAATGCTTAACCAATAGTACTTAGTTAATCGAAAGTTGTTTAATTCTTAAAGGTGAGGTGTCGGAACCAAGATGAGTTATTAAACTTATAATAAGTTAATGATTCATTAAGTGATCCATTCCTAGATGTCAAACTTATAATAAGATGTTGTATTTATAGAATATTTAAAAAATTATAACCAATGGGAAGTTCATTAACAACTATTGAATTTATGACCAAATGTTGGTTTCATAACGGGTCACTAGGGTTTAATTAAGGTGTCATACTAATAAATCTTATAGAAATTATTAAAGATGTCGAATTGGAAACTCGATATCGAACTTATAAAGTTGTTGAATGAGTAGGGTTAAATTTACGTGGAAATGTTATAATTTATTATCGAATTTGTAAGATGTCAAATGCATAGACAAATTGCAAGTCTACGATACAATAATTACTTTTTTGAACTCATGATGGCATAATGAATTTAAATAGGATATAGATTTTATAATCATATATCGACTCTTTAAGCAGTTATTGAAGTTATATAAGAATATAGGTTCGCTATGACATTATCGAATCTATAATCAAAACAACAATCTTTTAAATCGACTATCGATTTCCTAAATAGATATCAAACCTCTAATTCATTATTGAAACAATAATTGGGACTAAGAACCTTGAGAAGGTGTCAAACATCAGTTTAAATATCAAAATCCAAAAGGCTAATGATTTTAAAAATCAAGGACTATTTAACGGCGAGTTATCAAGTTTTTAATATATTGGTTGAATTCTTAATTGAGTATCGAACCTTAAAAGGACGCCAACTTTATTATAATCAAGACTCTAAAAGATTATTAGATTTTTGAAATGATTCCGAATTTATGATGGTTAGTTAAGAAAAACACCATAAACAGTATTTAAATCTAAATACTAAATATCTCAAAATTATAATGAGTTTAACACCTCGATTTAATCCAAAAAATTTGTAAAAAAAGCCCAGTTAGTTAAACCTTCGTCCAAAAAAAAACTTTTAAGTCAATTAAGGATATAATTTGAACCTTAAGATTAAGCATGGGTGCTAAAGAGAATCGACATTTTTAAGTGAAACTGGAAAATAAAATTATTGTCTTGAGTATAGTTTATAGGTAAAAAGGTAGTGAGAATCAATAGAAGAAGAATGCAAGTATTTGTAGAAGAAAAAAAGAGTAATGGAAGCCATGGATCTCAATTTTAATAAAGGAGTGAGATCTACTTGGAATGCCAATAGGTGGCAACGTAAATATTAAGGCGGCAAGCATCAATATGGAAATGTTAACTTGAAAAATCAACATTTCTTTTACACTAGGAGGCAAATGCAACTACAAATGAAGATATTGAATATCTACAAACAAAGATTTTGAACGTCCAACTAAGGGTTTAAAAGAACGGATACCAAAAATCTAGACAGGAGAATGCAAGGGAATCGAACCGCTAACATGAAGCGGAACTCAAAAGGCGATAAGCACTATCAAGCAACCAATCCCAAAGGATATCAAATTCTGTAGCTCAAAAGTTATCAAAATTCTACAACACGATGATGAAAAGCATAAAAAATAGGAAGAGTGTGGTCCATTTAAAGATGTCATATGCCTAAGCACAAAGGAGGATATTGGGCTTTTGATTCAATTGCAAAAGTCAAGCCTTTACAACACTAAGTGTTGTAAAGCAACTCCAACCAAGCAAGACAGATCGAATACCAATAGTTATCGAAGATGTCGCATATCATTAATACCATAAAAGATGTCGAAAACCAACAACGTAAGTGAGGATACAATGTTTACCAATATAATAATCAATACCGTAAATCGTCATACAACAAGGATATCATAAACCATCAATAGGGCAAATTTGCCGTATATCACTAATATAGAGAAGGATGCCGTAAGTCACCAGTGCTTAAAGTAATATAGTAAATCATCAATGTAATGAGAATGTTGTGTTTCATCAGAGTAATAAATAATGTCGCAAATCATCAATGTAAAGTGGGATGTTGTAATTCACCAATGTGAAGAATATTGTCACATGTCAATAACACAATGAAGGATGCCGAAGGACACATGGCAGCTATGTCGTCTGCCTCCTTCCCTATCAATACGAACCCAATGGCTGGAAGGGGCGAATTATTCTCTTATTTTTCTTACATTTTAAATTTTGTAACCCTAAATTGAATTGGGGATTTTAGAGCCTAATGTACTTTTTGTAACTTTCTTTTGCACATAAGTTCTTAAACTAGGAGCATATTACAAGTGAATAAAGACATTTGAATACGACTTACTTATTGACTAGAATATGATTCTTGTAAATGTATATTCACGATATCAATGTGCCTCTTTTCTCAAAGGCCCAAACCATGAGAAAGCATACATCACTTTGGACTTGCATTGCTCTTTCAGGCTAACACAAGGTTGACCAAGCTTGTTACTAGCCTAGACTTCTTTGCCTTCCACATTTCGGGTAATAAGAAAACTTGTTAATAGAACTATTTATAAATAACCATTTTTCATATCACCTGAAAGGCAGTGGCACATTTTTTGCTACTATAGCCTTATTTTATCTTCAATAAACATCATAGATATAAAAAACAATCGACGACAAAAGGATTTGAAAAAAAATTAGCATCAATTAACTTGATGCAAAGGTTGTTCATATAATAGTTACAATAATCTATACTATTATATTATTAGCGAGTTCAATTTTAAGAACACACAGGCCCTTTTGAATTTTGATAACTGAATAGTCTGCAAAATTTATATCGAATAAGCTTTTTCCTTCTTCCGTCGCACCTCCCCCTTCATCCTTTTTCACTTCTTCCATACCAAATTAGAGAATTTCTCATCCATCTTTTCTATCTCAAACCCTAACTCTCAGTTCATGCTACGAGGAGGTCGTTGTTATGGCTCCTTCTACCATCGTCCTCCCTTTTCCCTCGACCGAGTATATTTACTTCCCTGCTTCTTTGGTTTATAGATGCAGGTTTCATAACTAAATATACATATCAAATCACCAAAACCTAATACAAACCCTAACCAAGCCATGTATTTTCACCAATCCCCTTCCTTTTGCTCGGCCACCCCTTATTCCTCCATTCCTTTGCCTAGCTATGATCTACACCTACCTCTTGTCGTGACCAGTTATTCACTTGACCAAGATCATACAATGGCCGAACCATAGAGTCATAGGGCCGAACCCAATTTTGCCTTGTGATTGACCTTTAGCCTTCCTATTGAATTGTAACTTACATCCCTTCACCTTCTTGCATAGCTGTGCCTTTAGACCACCTTAGCTGAGCCTATGTGCCTCTAAACAAGGATGGCCGAGCATATGCATGTTGTGGTCTAGCCAATTTACATGAAGGATGAGCCTACTTATAGAGGTGAAGTCATTTTATTACACTTTTATTCATATTTTCATTGTTTAATTCATCTTGTGTTTGTGTTGAACCATATGCTTATATATGTTTGGTAATTGTTTGTGTACAAGATTGGATCAAGACTCTTCATCCACTCAAAAATATAGTCGTGCCTTGTCGTGCTTTTCGGAGTTTCAGTTGTGTGTCTAGAATTGTTATCTCCAGCTTTTAAAGGTGAATTTATCACTCTCGACATCCGTACTTATATAAATTGTGAAACAATGACATGTGAATTGTAGTGATTGATTGTGCTCTGTTAATAAGTTCATATATGCCTGTGATATATTTATATAATGTTAAACCCTGATTATATATTTGTTACATCACCTGATACGATATACTATGCTATACTATTATTTTATTCACTGTTTCTCACACTCCAAGTTCCTTATCACTATGAGTTGAAATGATACACACCCGAACGGACATTAGAATAAGGAAAAATCATTATGAGCTGAAATGATAGGCTCAAGTGATTTTTATTGTATTTGATTTACTTAGGATTGCAGGTTTGAAATGATAGAACCCGGATTTTTTTTAAATTACGGATTGAAATGATGCATATACGTATCCGTTTCTTGGCAAAGCAACATTGAAAGGTTGTCTTCAAAGGTACCAGTTCTTCTCCCATTGTACGTAGTTCTTTGGTTTTCATGTAACTATACCATGTTGTGCCCTTTAGGCTTTTGTATTTTAAAATTTATTTATAAATCTTGGTTTTAATTGTTAATGTTTCATTTTAATTTTCGTTGGTTTATTCAGTAAGGAAAACCCTTCCCCTATCCAACAGTCCATCCCATATGACCTGAAAATCATTACTTCTATTGTTTGATTCAATTCTGTTTGGTATGCATTATTAAACTTGGTTTTTCATGAATTTTATATGTTCTTTTCATTCTCTGTATAGTAGTAGATTCAATACAAATGGATTCATTTGCATATATTACTTCTCTGGTTTAAATGTGCTTTTGTCAAAAAAATCCAATGCATATATGGTTTTCAAATATTTTTTATTTAGTTATCAAATATTGTTTAATAACCATCCCACGACATATTAATTGACATGATGGATCTGATATTTCTCCATATTTTTTCTTATTCATGATCTTACAAATACATTACTTTAGTTTTCGTGAATTGTAAGAGATTCTTTGTTACTCCATCTGAAAGGAGGGTAAATCGGTGTACAACTATTTGTGACAGGCAACCATTACTTATAGGGTATTTCTATTTATTGAAAACTAAATATCATACCTTATAGTTTTATGGGTATTTATTTGCATCTGATAACCATTAAAAAAATTCCTTCGTATAATTAGATGAGTGTTGGCAAGTTATCAAACAATGTTGTTTTTTCATGTTAGTAGCCTTAGCTGGCAATGACTATCCGAGATCAAATTCCCAGAGAGAATTAAAATTTTGAATTGTGCAAAATTATCATTTTATTTTTTTCCTCAAAAGGGTGGATTTAATTTGTTGACAGTTGCTTATTAGTGAAGATATTTAATAGGATGCATAATGCCGGCAGTATTTCAAGCTATTATTCAACATTGTAAGGCTTCGTTGTTCCAAACATATCCACAAATATACAAGTTTGTTAATTTATTTAAGTATCTCTATACAAATTAAATTTGCCATATTTAGTATTTTTTCCAATCATTAGGCTTTAGGCTATAAATATAAAAGTTGATTACTGGAATGCTTGGATTAAAGTTTCACATAAGTTTGAAATACACGTTGTCCACATTCCTTTAATCTAATTATAATGCATCTATTTTACGATCAACAATGAGTAAACTGATTTTTTTAGAAGCACTTGTAATTGTTGAGATGAAGGTTATTGCATTCGAAAACAAACCTGGAAAAGTCTCAATATTGATCTAGCCAATTGTACGATATGACAGTATAGTTTTTATGTTGCATTTAAGCACCATTGAGTATTGCATAAACCTTATAGTAATGTACTAAAGGAAGTAACTCGGGTTTTACGTAAAGAGCTATTTGCTAAAAATTTATGCTTCATTTATAAAATCTTAGTAGATATTTTGATATTTTATGGAATATGATAAGGTTTTACATAAAAAGCAGTTCACTGGCATATCGTAGATAATACATTAAGTTCACTGGCATATTCTCAACTGTAGTTCAAACTTCTAAGTTAATTATATAAACTCTTCCTCTCTGATCCATAAAGTTTGGTCCTAATTTAATTTCCACTCCTCTTTGAGATGTTTAATATTAAGGTCTACTTATTTTGTGGATACATTGAAGAAAACATTGTTCATTTATGTATTTACTGCCATCGTTATTCACTTCTAAGGTTTGGTAATTTTTACTTTTTATTTTTTAGTCCTTCAGTTTTGGCTTAGTTGAAATTGCCCAATTTTCATAACTACCCAGTTGTAATTGCTCAAATTTCATGACTGACATAGTGAACAGTGCAATGATGCTTTTCTCTTAGACATGCACATTTGGCTACCTCAATAAAAAAATTCCTGTAAGTAATGTGAATTATTGTAATTTAAACAGCGAGGCGAAATGGTTTCATTAATTTTTATTCTCACCAAAACATCAATAGCGAATTTTTTTTCTTTTTGTTCTTCTATTATTACAGATGCATAACAAACTATGAAAATAGACGATGCTTCCCTAGAGTTAAGTAGGGATCGAAGGTCACGAGTTCGAACCCCGAAACTGACAACCCTGTAACAAGTACCCGAAGTATGTGTTTGGCAGGCACATACTTCCCTAGAGTTTACAAGCGAAGCTTGGTTCTCTAGGTAATTCAAAAAAATAAAAAAAAATAGACGATGCTTGAGAGGCCAGTTGAAACTTCATATATCTTCCACTATTTGTTTATGCAAGTTAAGTAGCATTAATAACTTTTATGTTTTTTTTTAATTTTTAGTTACATATTCGATTGGATTGTAAATGTATTTTTGTTATAGATTAATTATTGGTCCGATTACTTCTGGCATTTCACATGTAAACAAATTTGTTCTTCCGTTGGCTAGGTTTACAGGTAATTTTCCATCACGGTTGTCATCTATCTTTCCTAATTTTTTAAATTCATTTCAATATTTTGGTTAATATTTTTCATTTATCTGATTTCTTTCACTATCTGCTGCTCCTGCTTGCAATTTGGTATATGACATTACTTACATTTCGGTTTGAAATAATGGATTTGTTTCCCATTTTTCTTAGAAAATGATTCTGAATAATTATACTCTTATACTGATTTCTTTAATTTTTAGTTAAGTGATTATTCACCCTTGATTTATTCAGTATATTTAGATGGAATATGGTTGTAAAAATCATGGTTGAGCCTTGAATTTTCAGATCGGTACTAGATAAGAGGCATAATATAGAAATAATTTTATTTGTTATATGGTTATTTTACATATTTTGTAATCCAAATCTACATTTAACTATAGGTTAAAAATATACTCTCACTGACTGGAGAAGGTGGTTTAATTACTGTAGATCTCAAATAGTTAGTTGCAGTTTAACTGTATTCATTTTAGCGGTTCAATTTTAGATCTATTCGAAAAAGATTTATAATATATTACTAATTCTAAAACCTTACCCCATATTAGTGTTAGGACCAACATTTTGGGCTTTGTTTGCATTGACATTGTACCTTTGATGGATAATGTAATTTTATTATTTTTCGAAAATATAAATTGACAAAACTTGAGAAGTGCCATATGATATGGTTTTCATCCTCTCATAATATATTTTTATAATCTTATTGTAATTTATTATTTTATTATTTTATTTAAGATAAATGATTTATATTCAAATTAGAATTCACATTAATCCAACATAAATTTTCATTTTTAACCATTTTTATTCTAAAAGTGGGACTACAAATTGATAATTTCAGCTTAATTGTTTGTTTTTAATACCATTATACACCTACCAATTCATGTACTAAGTTTGTAGCATGTAATTGAAAATTTGTAGGCTTCTGCTGAAAATCTGTTGCACGATAAGTGAAAGGACTAAAAATTAATTGGCTCCACTATGTTTTGATCTTTTCTTCAGAGAAAGTAATTAATGTAAGTTCAATTATTCGTTTCACATATTCTAGCTCCTTTGGACTTTTAAAAGATGAATATTACATTATGCAAAAAAATTATTCAAGGCTAACATTTCTGATAATAGCCCTATAGATTATCTGGAGTACAGTACTACCACAGTGGATAAACATAGAATAGAAGTGAGAATCTTCACAAGGTATTTATGCATTCTAATATAAATTACAATAGATAAGTTTTATAATCATTAATTGAAAAAATATAAACCTCTATTCAATACCTAATTTAATAGTGGAAAGATTGGGAGATTGAGTGAGCTCCTCATTCAGCTGTTTCTTTGGTTTTAGTAGGCAATGTGATAAGATCGGGAATTTTTTTGGTGAAAGATAACTCTTGCATTTCCATTCAAATTCCTAGAATATATAATCCAATATACAACCAGTCATTCCAGAAAATATATCCTTATCAATCTCCTAAAATATATAACCAAATATACAACCAATCATTCTAGGAAATATATCCTAATATAACCCACCATATCAAATATATCCTAATACAACCTGTCATGTCAAATATATCCTAATATAACCCATCATATCAAATATATCTTGTTACTCACCCTCAAATTGGAGCATGCAAATCACAAATTTCCAAATTGCCTAACAAATAACCAAATTGTTGACGACCAAGGGCCTTAGTCAAAATATCAGCTAACTGATGACCAGTAGGTACATACGAACCAGTAATATTTCCACCCTATAACTCATCATGAACAAAGTGGCAATCAACTTCAATGTGTTTTGTGCGGTCATGAAACACCGGATTCTTTGTGATATGCAAAGCAGATTGACTATTACAAAAAAGCCATATGGGCTTGGAATGAATCACACCAAGAGAACGCAACAATGATTTTATCTACTTAAGTTCACAAATTGCAACGGCCATGGAATGATATTCTGCCTCCGCAGATGAACATGAAACAGTCGGTTTCTTCTTAGTTTTCCAGAAAACAGGAGAGCGACCAAAAAGCACAAAATAACTAGACACCGAACGACGTGTCAAAGGACAAGCTGCCTAATCACTATCACAATAAGCTGTCAACTGCATGTCATTGGGACGAAGCAAAATACCTTGACCAGGTTGAATTTTAATATATCGTAAGACACGGATGGCAGCATCCCAATGTGCGACCTGAGGATTACTCAAAAACTGAGCAAGAGTATGAACGGAATAACTCAACTCAGGTCGAGAAATAGAAAGATACACCAAGCGCCCCATCAAATGCCTATATTGCTCCGGATGCTCATAAGGATCATTCGCCGCATAAGCCAACCGATGATTTTGTTTCATTGGCGTATTAATAGGTTTACAACCTAACATACCTGTCTCTGTCAATATATCCAAAGCATATTTCCGTTGAGAAAGAAACAAACCCTCATCACCACGGGCTACTTCAATCCCAAGAAAATATTTCAACACACCAAGATCTTTCATATGAAAACACTTATTCAAGTATTGCTTGAACCTCAAGATCACATCGTATGAGGAACCTGCAATAATCAAATCATCCACATAAACTAGTACATGTAGAGAAACCTCATCCTGCTGATAACTAAATAATGAATAATCAGCATCGGATCGTGTAAAACCAAATTTCCACAAAGCACTAGATAACTTAGCAAACCACTACCGAGGAGCTTGACGTAAACCATACAATGACTTGCATAACCGACACACTTTCCAGGAGTAGGACTACTATAACCTAAGGGAAGCTGCATATAGACCTCTTCCTCCAAATCACCATGAAGAAAAGCATTACATACATCCATTTGATGCAATGCCCAATTACGAGTAATAGCAACAGCAAGAAAAATACGAACAGTACCCATCTTAGCAACTGGAGCGAAAATTTCATTATAATCAATACCACCAACATGCTGATTTCCATACACAACCAAACGTCCCTTAAGACGCTCAACATCACCATTAGCACGTCACTTTATTTTATAAATCCAACCACTACCAATAGCCATCTTACCAGGTGGCAAATCCTCTAATGTCCATGTGCCATTCCGTTCAAGTGCATCAATCTCCTCTTTCATTGTCTGACGCCAACCTGCATCCTGAACGACCTCTTTAAAGGAAGTAGGCTCTTTTTTGCTGCTAAAAATGCTTATGTCTCATAGAAAATTCATTATAATTCATATAACAAGCTATACTAAAAGGTTTACCCGAGGAACGAGATGGAGTAGGAGAAGCATACGACGGTCTATCTTGCACATAATGTGTTAGTAACATATCCTCAAAGACGAGACGAGGGAAGCTTGATGAGGTGCCCACGACCAAGATTATCACCATTTGAATCAATGCTTGAATTCTCCCTAGACTCCACACCATCTAAATTAACTCACGTACTCCCATTCGACTCCACACCATCACATTCGTGCATACAAGGCTACTAGACAGCATGCTCCACGGCTACCCCAACGGACTGGGTTGCTGCCAACAACTCACTCACGCCACCTCTATCTTCAACTATCACATCCTTTATGATCTCGACATATCGTGCATTACCCAAGTCAGACATAACATCCAACTCATCATAATCATCAAACACCATTCATGGAATTCTGGGATAGAAACTGATTCAAATGCTCATTGGGGGAGGTGGAAAAGGAATCATGGGTAGAAAAAGGAAGGACATGTTCAATAGATTTTACATCACGACTAATAAAATACACATGAGCATCTAAATCATACAAAAGCCACCCCTTTTGACCCAAAGGATAACCAACAAAGATACATCTCCTAGAGGGCCAAATTTATCCTTAACACGAGGCTGATTCGCAGCATAGCAAAGACACCCAAATACCTTTAAAGTAGACATACTAGGTGGAGTCCCAAAAAGCATTTCATAGGGAGTTTTACCATCAAAAATAAGTGTGGGAATCTGATTAATAAGGTGACAGGCAGTTAAGACACACTCCTTCCAAAAATCAATAGGTAAGGAAGCTTGAAAGCGCAGGGCACGAACAACATTTAGAACGTGTTTATGTTTACGTTCTACTCTACCATTTTGTTATGGAGTATCGACGCAAGAGGTTTGGTGAAAGGTACCTTGTTGAGCAAAAAAAAATCCTTTAAACATTTAATTGTCCATTATCACTACGCAAAACCTTCACTGGCCTATTAAATTGCGTTTTGACCATAGCAAAGAAATTTTGAATCAATTCGCTAAACTCATATTTACCGACCATTAAATATATCCATGTAGCACGAGAAAAATCGTCTACTATGGTCAAAAAATAATGAGCTCCACAACTGGAAGCAACACGATAAGGACCCCAAATATCACAATGTATTAAATCAAACAAATCAGTTGCTTTACTTGTACTTAATGGAAAAGAGTCATGAGGCTGTTTAGCCATAAAATAAACATCACAATTCTCATCACAAAATTTATTCGTACTACTACTACTTCCAATAGGTAATAAAGAATGACCACTTTCATGGAAGGATGACTCGACCGTCTATGCCATAATTGAGCAGAGTCTGCAACTGTGGAGTTAATTGCTTGAATACTACGAAATGATCGGAAGAGATAGACCCCATTACACTGCTCCCCTGTGCCAATCAGGTTCCTCAAGCTCCGATCCTGAAGAGTGCATAGTTTGTTAGTGAAAAATGCAATAATTTTTTTTTCAAGCAATTGAGACACAGATAGCAAATTGTAATTAAGGGTAGGTACATATAAAACATTATCAAGAATTAAGTCATGGCTTAATTTAATACGACCTTCTTTAGTGGCAGTGTCATGTTTTCCATTTAGAAAACCAACGGGTGCTGAATCAATTTCTTTGATATCAACAAACAAGTCAAGATTACCCGACATATGGTTTGAGGCTCCTATAACAATAATCCATTGGTCCAAAAATTTCTTACCATGCAACTTTGGAGTAGAAGACACGGCTGAGGAAGTCATGAGAGCTATGATGAGTTGTTGCACTTGTGCATCAGTGAGAGTAGGTAACGAAGCACGATCCACCTCACTCATCACAAAATCAAATCTTGTCTATACCGTGAAAAAGAAAACAAACCTCTTCTTGAAACACAAGCACACACCACAAATCCACTGCACACAAAATTAATTTTCTGGAATATGGACCATGAACTAGAAAAAGAGAGAGGAAAAAAACTATTTTTTGTGCCTTAACTTAGGAGGCTCTGATACCATGATAAGACAAGCAAATTTTTGGAGAAAGATAACTCTTGCATTTCCATTCAAACTCCTAGAATATATAACCCAATATATAACCAGTCATTCTAGGAAAAATATCCTTATCAATCTCCTAAAATATATAACCAAATATACAACCAGTCATTCCAAGAAATATATCCTAATATAATCCACAATATTAAATATATTCCAATACAACATGTCATATCAAATATATCCTAATATAACCCATCATATCAAATATATCTTATTACAATGCGACAACTGGGAACTTTTGTGTGTCTTTGTGTGCTATAGGCATGATGCTATATCATTTTGATTATTTTGGTAATTACATTTTTTACTTGGGGTCATGCAACCTACGTGGTGACTGTATCTGTAAATGATGTGATCATACAATTGTCAAGGATTGCCAAGGTTTGTTTTTTTCCCACTGATCTAGGTTAAACATTATTTCATGTAAAATAGTGGGAAAAAAAACATTAGCGAAATTATACAGTTATATTTTAACATATGCTTTCAACATAAATTTTGGTAATTTATGAAATTTTTTATTTGAGCATAAAAAGTAACTTAGTGAAAGCCTTCCTAAGTCTTATTGTAAATTAGACTGTCCCAGTTTGTCCAAATTCAACCATTGATCTTACTTGATGTAGTAATTAACAACTACTTCAATACATTTAAAATAAATTCACTCTATAGATTATTTACAGAGAATTCATATGGCAGTATTTCTACGTGGTATTATTTGCATACATGTCATCATTACACCTTATAGTTCATTAATCACAATATATGAAATGAAACTGAACATAAATATGATATATATATATAACTATGTAGAATAATCGATTTACTCAATGCAGAACAAAATCGCATTTGCTTTACATTCTAACATATGGACTTTCTTCATGGTCAGAAAAGAATATTTGGTTGAACTAATTAGTATAGTTCCAGGAACATTGAAGCCATAACTGTATAGTATCGAAAAAAAATCTGAAATCGTTCTATGGTGTAAGTATATTATACTATATATTTTAGTGATATCAGGTAAATTAGTACATAATTGTGTTAGCTTAACTTCATACGTCATATCTTCTAATTACATACATGAATTTATGCTAAATATTGCATGCTTGGTTTTTGTTTTTATGATTTCTCTTCTTTTAATGAAAATGACAAGGAATATAAGTTAGTGTTTCTACTAGGACCAAATTATTGAAAAGAGAAACAAAAATTTTATGGTTGAAATAGTCGTGGCGTAGAGTCTTCGGTTTGGCCATCATTTCCAAAGTGTAAGCAATTAGATTTTTCACGTTAAATTTTCTTCATTTTTGACTGCCTTCTTCAGTTTCTTTTATTAATTTTTTAAATATTTTATTTGAACTCTTCTTATATAATACTATGCACTGCCTATGATCTTGCAGCAAGTCCAAAAGTAATCTCTTACGTAGATAAGTAGTTTTACAGGTTATTGTTAAGTAGTAGCAACATCAAAAGTCTTTTTTCTACAAGAAGTGTAGTGCACTCATTTATTAGTTATGAGAATGTTTAAAAATTACTAAAAAGATATTAAATAAAAGGATACATTCTCTTTACAAAATATTATTAATGCTTAAAGAAAATTTTGTTTTATGAATCCTTGTAATGTGACAATCCAATGACTAATGCAATCCAATCTTTAGAGCCGATGCTTAAGATTACGACAAATTTGAATCTTAAGAGGTTTTTAAGTGGTTTTTTTTACTGCAACTTATGTTCGAGTGGTTTATCTTTATTCTTACATTTTCTAGATAAAGACGGAAATGAAAACTAATTCAACAATAAAGTTTGACAACGCGGTATTTTTGTTGACGGACAAAGAAATGCTGACACGAAGTGGAAAGTTTAGGAGCAAGAAGAAGAAGAAATGAGAAGTGAAGGAGAAGCAGAAGATTAAGAGCATGTGAAGCTTGACGCTGAGAGACTTCACATTTAAATAGAAAAAGAAGCTAATAATAACCTACAAAGAGTGGAATAAAAATAAGGAAAGTCAGGATATGTTAAAGTCTACAAGTGGAGTACATTTTATTTTATGTTTAACGTGTAGTCCTTTTAGCTTAACGACCTTAACTGCCATTGTCAAGGAGAAGTACATATCATCGTTCCATGATTAGTTTATATTTGTATTTCTGGAAACCAAATAATGTTATTACAAGTTTATATTAATTTAAATAAATGAACTTTCAGTTTATATTATTTACTGCTCCCAATCTTTGGTTAACATTTCATTATATTTTTCATATTTGTAGGTATGGGTGAGTGATTATTATTTTATGTGAGGTTATCTTATGCTATACACACACACACATATCATGAATTTTTAAAAACTATATTATAATGAAACATGTGCGAATAATTATCTAAGATGTAGTTTAGCAAATACATCTTCATAATACGAGGGCATACTGAAATTATCATATACATAAACTAGATATATGAAGAGATATTAATATACGGACTGAATCCCCGGTCTGTACTTAGTTCTTTGTCAATAGTTATCATGTATATTGACAATATCATATATTGATTATTCTGTTTATGTTATAAAAGAAGTTAAAAAAACAGGGTTAACACAACCAAATATGTATCATATTTTCTATGTTGCATTAAAATAAGATCCAATTTAATGAACGATATATTGTGTAGTGGAAACATTATTTTATGATATGCCGTTAGTCCTATTTTATGGAAGCCATGCTTTTTACTGCTTTCGTATTTCACCATAGTGCATCTGCTATTTTTTAATTACTACTGACGGGTAAATTTTGCTATTTTAGCTCTTTCGCCTACATATATGTTTAAGAGCTTTTAGTCCCATTGCTACATTGACTCAATAAGGATTGTCTTAATTTTAATACTTATATTTGATAGTGTAATAATATTTCAAATTCTTTCCTGTAAATAGTATATTCTGATTATTTTTCAAAATAATTTAATTTTCTAACTGCCACAAATATGTTTTTTCCATACCCGTATGCGAAGCACGGGTTCACACTATTTATAACAAAATTTCCATTTGAAAACCAAATTTCCAATGTTAAGTCATAATTTGAGATACATTTTAACCATTTAAATCATAATTCTTTATTTTACAAAACATATTCATTTCATAAAATAAAATCCATTACCATTACTGGGTTAAATTTAAAATTCCATATTAAATCAAATTAATTTATTAAGTTATTTATCATAAATAAAAATCTTTAAATTACAATTTAAAACAAAATTAAGATTTTTAAATTACAATTTAAAACCACTTATCAACTTATAAAATTTTAACTTATAGAAAACCAATATCTCTTTATATTTAAAATCATTAAATCAAATTTTGAGTTAAAATTTCATTTATTCTAAAAATTCAAATTATTTAATAAATTTTTGGGAAAATATTACTTTAATTGGATAACATAAGTATACATGTATGTATACAGGATAAATTTTGAAATTAATAAATTTTAACAAAAATTGTTTAATTGAATAAATTAATTAAAGGTTAATCAATTAAATAAAATACGCATATATATGATATATGTGTGTAAACTATAAAGGTTATAATATACACTATAAATGTTATAGTGGATATATCCAATATAAAATTTATATTGGAATGCTAATTTAAAAGATTAAAGAGTTAATTAATTAAAATTAACTAGATAAGATTTAATTAATGATATATTATACGTAAGACTATCATATAAGTAATATGAAATATAAAAGTTATATAACAATAAAAATTATACGATATGTGTATAAACTAGATGTGGAACATTAAAGAAACCCAAATAGACTTAAGAAATAAATACATATGTAAATGTAAATATACCATGGTTTCTGATGTGTATGACACTTGAATTCCTAGGGTATTTCATAAGAAATATATTATTTTATAAGTCGATATCACTCAATATATATATTGAAGATTATGAATCTTCAATATAATGTTGTCCTCTACCATATATATATTAATAAATTGCTTACATACTCTTTAGTTGTTGCAAACTCAAGCTAGGGATGTTATGCGTAGTATTATTAATATATTGAACAAACGAGGCAAGATAACTGTATGTATTTGTTGAGCAAACTCAAGGTACACATATTATACTTAGGCCATCATAATATGATAGGTATGAGTGAATAATCTCTTTCGATTTGTTGAGCAAACTCAAGGTCGAAATGAGATTAGAACAAGGAAAAATGGGTTAGGAGTTGTATGTGATACAACTAATAAGAGTTATCCATCGTTTGTGGGACCATGATTTGTTGAGCAAACTCAAGATCAGAATACGAAAACAAAACGAGTCCTAACACCCACTAGTGAAGTTATAAGACTTCTATGTTTTGTCTTAGGATTTGGAGAAATATAAATGACTAGTGAGAGCCATATTAGAAAAATGAAATGGTAACATTTAACCTTTCTAATATTGTAAGAACATACAGTATATAATGTTATAATTATCTACAATGATAAATTTGTGCATTCAATATGATTGATAAAAGGTTTGTCAATTAACATATATAAACAAACTAAAGTGAAAGTTGACAAATAGGAATATAATATATACTTACTAATATTTCTAATTGCAAGTGCCCAATTTCGACTACTTAATACATTCGTAAGTTGTTCACTTATATATTTATTTAGTTTAGACCGTGTATTGCATTTTATGAGTTTTTAAACTCTAAATGCAATTCAAGGCAATGGATATTTGATCCATGTACTTCACATATAAATGTTATTGGTGAACAATCATAGTTTGTGGGGTACGATATTTCGATAAAGTTAGTTCATTCGAAATAAGCCAATAAACAGTATTTTAAGATCATGTAATTAACTTGAATGATTTCAAAAGGATCATATTGTGTCTATGTAACACAAGACCATAAACTACAAGATACATCTAAGAACTCAATCGTTGATATGTCATCTTGATCGGTTACATAAAGTACAACGTATATGATGTCTTAAATGTTAAGAATAATCGAATGCACTTTTGTAAAAGGTTTGTTATGATATTATAGTAAGGTTTTCTTTTGTATAGTTTGACCATTTGAAAGAAAAATGAATGTATAAGAACAAATGAAATTTAAGGTAAAGTTGGAATGAAGAGAATGAATAGTCACTTATGCTTCATAGAGAAACATTGGAAACAAGAATTGTAATAATAACTAATGCTTAATATTGGAATATGAATTATGATTTTTAATCCGAAATGTGTTTTCATATAGAAAATTGTTTTCTATAACATTTTTTTCTTTGAGTTCAAGATATTTGATCAAAGAACTCTCTTCTGTAAACTAATTGCAGCATATGAAATAAGTAAATAATACTAAGTGAATGGTGGACCTCTAAATTTAGTATGCTATTATAGTATTGGCGGAAATAGTGGGAGCATGCCTTATAGCATCTAATGATTGCATCAAATTACGAAAATTGTTTTTGTAAAATGTACCGAACATTATTTGTGAAATAATGTTTATTTTTTGGTATTGACTGAAAAAAATATATAACTATATTTCAATATGAGTATTAAGAATATTCATTATGAAATAGAACTATACTATGGAATTTATTTTCATAGTAAAAGTGATGCAACAAAAATTCATATGTATCTACTATTATTTACAGTTATTTTGGAATTATAGACTAAGCCGTAGTTTTGAGAAATAATTTTACTATATGATTATGTATTATATGATACAGGTTAATTATATCTCAAAAAATTAATGGCATATGTATTATATGTATTATATGATTATGCATTATATGATACAGAGCAAAAGGGTTATTAAAACCATTTAAGTCAAAAGCCTTTCTTTCGAAAACAATTCCTAAGTAAAAATGTGATGGTGTCGAAACCAACCTTCTAAAAGCATTGGAGAAGTGGCAAAGTTTAGAAGCAAAGTATTCCTTTCTTGACCATTGACTTCGAAAGGTAAGAAAGTGGCAGCTAGGGGTTTCGACCCCATTCGAAAGCATTTACTTAAAACATAAGGTGCAACCTCTTCGAAACCATTCCTTTAAAACACTTGACTCAGCCGAAACCCAACAAATTCAAAAGCATATCCTTCGAAAGTGTAGCATGCGCATTTTCAATTTAAAACAAGATCATGATTCGACCCCATCGAAACCTATGGTCTCAACTTTGTTACTTCCACCTTTTTCCAATTCACTATGTACCAAGTTATTGATACTTTGTGCATTGGTTTCAATAGTAATGGCGGTGGCAGTACTTGATCGGAACCCCTATGCTGAAAGAGGCAAGACATGCTAAAAGCATGAAAAATCTATTTTTAACTTTGAAAGGAAATACTTTTCAACTAATGTAACGTCCCGCCTTTTCGCACGCTTTAAATCGACACACGTGCCAATTCAAACCATACAGAAGGGTGGATTGCTACAGGGTAAATAAGAAAAACGAGAAAGAAGTAAAATAAAACAGAATCTCACAGCGGAAGGATAAAATATAATAATCAAATATACAATTCATGAAGCTGTTTACAAAATATTTAATTTTTCTTATACAATACATATCAGAATTGCACACACCAACGAAAAAAAATCGATGCAGCGGAATACAGTGTAGTGGAATATAATAATAATAATAATAATGAAATCTTTATCTTCGTCCTCCAGAAATAAAGTCTTCGATCCTAAAATGCTCGGACTGACCCGAGCGAATTGAAAAGACAAAACACTCGAGTCAGAACTAAAAGATCTTATGTAAGTTAAATCAACAGGAATAAATATGAGTGCAGTAACTCAAGAGATGCTCGGGATTTACATCTCTTAAGGATCCGTTAAACTATTTACTATGTAGTATATTTCGCTATTTTATAATAGTGTCTATTAGTAAATTAAACTTACTTTTAAATAGCGTTAAGGGGTTACCCGTAAAGCCCTTAACACAAATAATGCCAATAATCTATACAATGCCTGCATATCTCCTGATCGGGAGACTACGAGAAGACACTGCATAGGTATGACACAAATAGAAACTCGTAGTAAGGCTCGGTATGGTAGATGACATAGCACAACTAGGCAATGTCAGGGTAGATATACCAATTACGCACACGGGCTGGTGGTAACGCGTAGCGCGCAACTACCGCCCACCTCGAGCCACACTCCTAAATCAAAAATCAAAAATGGCCACTGAATCAATCCAAAAGTCATAGTATAATACCGAAGGGATGTGTCTGATCAGAGGAATGACCTTATTGGCCCTAGATCGCTCCTGTTTTAGCCACCTTATGCCAACTCACGGGAGTTAGGTCGACATATTTACCTCAAAGGAAACGCCGCCGCCATCTTACTTCATTCTGGAATCTCCACCGTGTACACGGTTGTTAAAGTGGTTTTCGAAGTTGGCAGAGAGTATGACAACTTCCGATCTCGGTCTCTTCAATAACCAAACGTTATTATAACACCGCGGTCTTTTCAAAATAGTTTATACTTTAAAACCAGAATAAAATATCCATTTCAAACCATATAAATACGATATCATTTCTATTTTAAAACCCAAATCAATATGATATCATTTTTATTTCAAATATATCTTTTTCAAAAATCATAGTACTTCCAAATATATATACCTTAAACTCATAGCTTCAAAACATAATTTTCAATACTTAAATGGTTTAATAATACATTACTTTATAAAGTAAATTAGCTTTTTAATTTCTCAATCAATTTCAAATATAGATTTGAATTCCCAAATAAACCATTCAAATTTCCATATATTTCAAAGTTTTAAATATTCCACCATTTCAAAACTAAATTATTAATTCATATATATATATATATATATATATATATATATATATATATATATATGCCAAATTCACTTTACTATTATTTAGTTTGAAATACTTACTTAATAAATCCAGTATCCTTTAAATAAAACTTCAAATTTCAACAATTTAATATTCGTCAATTTATTTAGACTTGATATATTCACTTAAATCACCTTAACCCTGAATTTAGTTTTAAAACAATCTTTTAAAATCTAAATTTCAATAAGTTCCACATGGAATCTTATTAAATATGATTCTTAATTAAATAAAATCTTAGTCAATTTCAACTATCTTCTCAACCTTGATTTATAAAATCAATATAAACTCTATATTAAATATAATTTAAGTAAATACTTATCCATATTATATTCAATAAAATCAAACTTTATTTTATACTTTAAACCAATTTTATACATAGCTTAAAACCAAAAATTTAACTATATATAAAATAACCTTTATCAAATATCCAAATCAATATATCAAAAATCATATATATTCTTTACAAACCATATATATCATTTCAAAATATTATTATATATATACCGTGGTGTTTGTATATAATTTTCTATCCGATGGTCAAGTGATACGGATATTTATCATTTCAATCCCAATTTAAAAATAAAATGCGGTTGTATATCATTTCAAACCACAATCCCGAATGAAATGAAAATGCATAATAACTTGCAGTTTATAACAATATAAAATACAACATACATTCATCCAATATCAACCATCAACCATTTATCGCAATCATCATCAAATTCAAACAATAGCATCAATATAGAACGGAAAATAAATAACAGGTATTAAATAGCATTTTATATTCAATAATAAATTAATTAACTGTTTAACTGGCAGTTTATATGCAATGAATAATTAATTAACAATTTAACTGGCACTTTGAATGCAATGAATAAATTAAATAGCAATTTAATTTAAATAAATGAAATTAACTGAGATGATGATTAAAAATATGCCAAACAACCATAAATAAATTTTAAATCACATTATATATCAATTCAACAAACATAAGAAATTTTAGAAGTTGTGAGTGGTTTAAAACACTCACCTTTTGAATTTAAATTGAATTTAAATCCAATTTAAACCCAAAATTTGACCAGTCTCAGAATCCATCCAAACTAGCACCAAAATGTCTGTAATTCTAATAAGATCCCAGCAAAATAAACCGCGCATGAATCCGAGCTCGTATGAAAAAGTTAGGAAAATTAGAAGATTGGAAAATTATAGTCCTGAGTCGACTTCGGGTTCAACTTCGGTCCACCGCCTCAATTCCCCGATGCTTGCTTGGAGTTTTTGCCAAGATGACCCGGGGCGACCCGAGTAATTTTCTTCCTAACCCGAAGTAGATGCAACATTTTTGCCTCTGAAACTCGAAGCGCGACCAGAAGTTGCTGCAGATCCGCAATTTTTTTTTGAAATTGAAATTGGATTGGGAAGACTAGGGTTTGCAGCCATTGGAATGAGAAAGAGCATACATACAGAATGAGGAATAAGCAATGACCTAGGGTTTATAACAACATATATATAGGCAAAGAAGAATAGAAAGAATGTGCTAGGTTGGATTTGGGTTTTGAACGATAATTGACCCGAAAAGCCCGTTTCGAGTCCGGAACGGAAAAGGGTCAACCCATATATCAAAATATATGTTTTAAATGATTTTAAAATCGATGGAACAGGTTTCAAGTCCAAATTCCATCGTATGAAGAAGTTATGCAAAATTCAGTTTATTTCAAATTGATTTCACTTAATTTCAATTTCATTTATTTCTAGGTGTTTCAAGCCCGTACGATCAAACGACAAGCCTGATCATTATGAAACTTGAAAGCCTACACTAATTCACCAATACGGATCCGATGAAACTGGTTTCGTCGAAATCCGAGTCAGTGGCCAAAATGGCTATTTTTCCATTAATTAAATAAATTATTAATTAATTAAATCCAATTTTTAAATTACAATTTTATAATTTACAATTTTATCACCTTTATATTTCTTAAGCATTTACAAAAATTTAAACAAGTTTAGATGTAAATTAAAAGTTGATAAATCTATCAACTGCAGTGTTAATTTCTCCGCTTCATTATATTTAGAATTTATAAATTAAATTCTCAAAAACCCATTTATTAAATTTTTAAGCCTTCTTATTCACATCTTTCACCAAATAAGATTGCCACTACATTTTTCATGATTTATTACATTATTATCCTCAAATTCCATTTTAATTTCAATAACGTAGTATTTAAACGTTTTAATTCCATTTTCTTTTGCAATAAATAATATTATTGAATTCTATACTTAAATTAAATCAATAAATGTTTCTTCCTATACTTAAATCAACCAATAGTCATATTATAGATGGATTAAACATTGGATGCAAAACTATTACATAAATTTCCTCATATTTCATCTAAATTCCATTTTAAAAGATTAAATTCTTTTAATTGCAGTTAATCCTTTTATTAAATTTTAAATTCCAATAAAATTAATAAAGCTTTATTCCCAATCCTTATAACTCAACAATTTTCCAATATGAATAACCTTAACACTACTTACAAATATTACCTTAATTAACATCAACGTAATACTAAATTAGAATTGTTGTAACAAATTTCAAAGTTTAAATTTACAAGCAACCTACATAGGTAACATACAAAATCGTTACCGTTAACCTTCAGTCGCATTAATAGGCTTTTATTGCTTACAAAAAAATGTTACACTTATTTTCATAATGCTAATTTCATTTACTCTATCTGTTACTACATTTATATCCATTAAAGTAATATTTAATTACCTTTATTCGAAATAACTGTTTATTACCAATATACTCTTTATACTACTTGTATGGTTATTCTCCACAACAATTACCATCCACCTATTATTTATAATTAAAGTCTCAATTAAATTTATTTACCTTGATTTCATTCTTTTATTACACTATTTATTACTTTACATAATAGAATAACATTTAAACTCATCAATGTAATACCAAACTTCATTTTAAATCCAATTGATTTCCAAATCAAAGTTTATACGTATTTCAAACAACTTATTATAATTACTCTCAGAACATTAGTTTTATTAAATGACCAATTATTAATATTTCATTTCCTTAATTTAATCCAATGCTTACATTTTTTTCATATTTTCAATGTGTAGCTACGTAAACGTCTTCATTAATTCCATTGATTTGCATTAACTCCATTCCATAAATCTACATCCAATTACTACCTTTATATAAGTTTACGTTTCTATTGATTTCCATTCACACCTCCGTCATTTTATATTAAAATCATTAAAGTAATGTTTATCAACAACACAAACATTATGAATACTTATCAACCTGCATCATCCCTATTACATAAATTTACGTTTTATCCCATTATAAATAAATGCGCACTTTAATTAATTCGTATTTACATCCACTTGCGTATATAAAAATTTTGTAACCAAGTTATAACATTTACATTTTTCTTATTCTAATTTATTACCAAATCTTCCTATTTACACTCAATTATAACTTTGCAATCTTAATAAATCCATAAATTGTCAATTGCCTAATGCATACATTAATCAATTTAATACTTTCCTTTATTTCTCATATACAATTATATCCAGGTATAGTCTTTTCACTACTTTCATTCATTAGAATTCTATTCAAATTTCAATTTCTTGCAATAACTCATTTATTATAAATTTGCATACCAATAAATTAGGTTCCAATAAATAGGATTTATTCAATTCAACCTTTTTAATTAAGTCTATTTTAATCAATATAATATTTCATTGGTTAATTCTTAACATTTACTTCATTACAAATTATAACAATTATATTTCTTCATAAATTTACTTCCAAAATCTTATTAATATGACAAAATTTAATTACGAAATTCACGGGTCGTTACAACTAACATGCCTTTTTATCAAATTTTTATTGGTTGCAAAATTTCTTTTCTAAAAGTGCTGCCAAAATTTCAAAAGTAAACAATTTTTTTAATTTACAAAATACCCCTTCTTCATTTATAAATATATAAAACATTTAAGTCCCATATTTGGTTAGCAATAAAATCGCTTCCGTGCAACCCATGCCTGCTATTTAACTACAATAAAATATTGTTTTAAAAATTCAATTTTCTCTTTTTACAACGTTATATTTATATTCAGAATGGAAACATTCACTTTATTTTCCTCAAACATTCTTTTATTTTCCTTAAAATGCTTATTCGTTACTTGCAATTCATAAATGTAATATTCTAAAATGATCAACTTATACAATATTAAATCCGTTCTTATATTTCCAAATAATGTACATTCCAAATGAAAACATTCTAGTCAATGCATTTTAACATTAGTTCTTATGTCCTCTCATGGTGTCCTCCCCCCTCCTTCCGTACCTTTCACATCCCCTTCCATTCCTCCTGCTCCTCCCATCCCTGTCTGTCTTTCAGTTGACCTTATGTCGCCCCCTCCTCCTCCATTACCTCCTCCTCCATTGCCTGATGATCCTCCTCCTTCTCCACTAATCTCTTCCCTACCTGTTCCTTCTGCTTCTTCCCTTTCACTTGATCACTTTCCTTCCCTTGGGTCCACTTCTTCTTCTGCTCCATCTACTTCCTGGTCTTCTCTTTTCAATTCGAAACCTAGGAATGCTGGATCTTATACTCCTACTCATTTTGATGTAGCCTACTCAGGATCTCCCATTGATCCTCCTCAGGAAGTGTTGAATGAAGGCATTAAAGCAAGGTCGGATTGCTTGGTTGGTTCCTTTTTGGCTGGTAATGTGAACTATATGGCTTTTAAATCTCATTTACAAAAAGCATCGAAGCTTAAAGGATCATATGAAATCTTCTTTGATAAACAAAACTATTTCTTTAAATTTGCCTTTGAGGAAGACAAAAACATTATTCTATGGAGAGATCCTATGTTTATTAGGGGTCAAATGTTTATCATTTCTAAATGGAACTCGACCCTCTCTTCAGCTCAGGCAGCTGTTAGGTCTATTCCTATTTGGATTCACTTCTATAGAATTCCAATAATGCTGTGGTCTTTGCTTGGCATTAATTGGATTGCTTGTCACCTTGGAAGGCTTGTTTGCTATGATGAGAATACTGGAAGAATGAAAAGATTTGAATATGCCAAATGTTTAATTGAAGTGTCGCCTGATAAAGAACTGCCTGAAGTTCTAGCAGTAGGTGATGATTCTTGTCCCAATATTATGATTGAGTACTCCTGGAAACCCCTTATCTGTGTTACTTGTAAAGTCTTTGGTCATGCCACTAATCAATGTGAGAGGAATAAAGAATTACATGTCTCTAATAATAAAAACGTAACAGTTGATGAGGGACCCAAGGATCATAAAGATAAAAGTGGATTTCATGTGCGAGGCAAAAAGAGAATTAAAACTGGGCAAAAGGTGTGGAGGAAAGTAAATAGGGAGGCAAGTAATGATAATAAGGTAAGTTACACAGGAAGATAAACCTTCTGATGAGATTCAATTAAGTAAACGGAATGAAGATGATATTGACCAAATTGTTTTGGGTCAGAATGAAATAATGACAGAGACTATGCTGGAAACTAACAAAAGTGGAGATACGGATACTGAATGTGCCTCTTCGAGTCAACAAATGGTCTTACATGTGGCTGCTTTGAAACATATTGACAATATCACTTTGTCTGATATGTGGAATACTATTAATAAGACTGGAGACTTCCTGAAGGAAACTATGTGTCCTGATAATGTGGAAGTCATTCCTGGTAGTGTGATTTCAATGAAATCTGAATGTGAAGTGGTTTCTACTCATAATGCTTTTTCAGTGCTTCAGCAAATTAATGAGGAGGATGATGTTTTACAGTATCTCGCCAGTAACACTTCAGACATGCACAATGTCAATCTTTGTTCTGAATGCACAACTTATCTCCTGATGATATCTTCCCATCTCCTAACTCTCATCATAATCATCATCTAATTTCCTCTGAATCTTTGCAAGCATCCCTATATTCCTCCCTTTCTCTTCCAAATAAAATTTTCAATGACTTACTCAAATCTGCTTCTTCTGTATACCAACTTTGCACCAGTCTCCTCCAACATTAATTCCTGATTCCTCTTCTAAAAGGAAAAAAGGTCGACCTAAGAAATCCACTTGTAACTCATATACTGACTTAGACAATGGGATCAATTTTTCTATTGATCAAATTGGTTTGACAGTGTCGCCTCATAATAACTTGGCAAATTCTTCTTCTGGAGTTAAAACCAGAGCTTCTTCTACATTATTATCAAAATGACTGGAAAAATAGGCTTTTGGAATGTTAGGGGTGCTAACTCCATTGACAAGCAATTAGAAATTTCTAGTCGTATTTCTTCACATCAAATTTATCTTATGGCTATTGCAGAAACTAAACTCAATCATGTTACTGCAATCAATGCTGCCTCCATTATAAAATATGGCTGGAGCTCAATCCACAATCTCTCCCAAGCTCCTTTTGGCAGACTGTTAGTCGTATGGAATCCCTCTGTTTTCTCCCTTTCCCAATCATTGTCCATAGGTAGTTCATTCACTCTATGGTTGTTCACATCCCATCTTCTACTTCCTTCTATCTTGCTACTGTTTATGCAGATAATAATGTTGCTCATAGACAAGATTTTCTTGATATCCTTCCCACTCTTCAACAGTCCAGTTTACCATGGCTATGTCTTGGTGATTTGAATTGTATGCAGTTGTCTAATGAGAAAAATGGTGGTGTTCCTCCGACTTACAGTCAGACTCGACCCCTCAACAGTGCTATTTATGATGCTAACCTTATTCCCACCTTTGTTAGAGGAGCTTTTTACACATGGAATAACTCTAGTAAAACTGGAAAAAGAACTTATTGTAAACTTGATAGAGCTTATATGAATTCCTCCTCTATTCTCAAATGGCCTAATCTCATTACCTTAATCCCTCCCCCATCTTTATCTGACCATTCCCCTCTTATTATTGATTGGGGAAAGGACTCTGTGAGAAGGCGTTCCTCTTTTTCATTTTTTAACAATTGGTCTAAGCACCCTAATTTTTTAATATTGTTAAAGATAACTGGAAGTTTCATACATTCGGCAACCCTATGTTTGTTTTGCAGGCTAAGCTCAAGCATCTTAAGGTTAATCTAAAGAAATGGGTTCAACAAACTTTTGGTAATGGGAATAGTATGTCTTCTGCTATTCGTGAAAAATTATTTCAAGTACAACTTGATATTCAAAGGTGTCATGATCAGCCTCATCTGATTGCTCTTGAATCTACTCTGTTAAAGGACCTCTCCAAAGCTCTTGTTGAAGAAAATATCATGGCTAAGCAAAAATCTAAACATGAATGACGTGTGTATAGTGATAAAAATACGTCCACTTTCCACAAAACTTTAAAGATTCAACAGTCTTCTGAAAATATTTCTTCCATCCTTAATATGCATGGTTTGCCTTGTGATTCTCAAGACACTATTCAAGATGCTTTTCTGGAATATTTTCATCTGAATCTGGGTAATAATCAAATTCCATCTATCACTCTTGAACAATTCTCTCAGCTCCACTTCCCTTCAATTTCTAATGACATGGGGAGTGATTTAGTCAAGGAAATATTTGAAGATGAAATTAAACAGGCTATCTTTGGAATGAATTCTAATAGCTCTCTGAGACTTGATGGTTTTAATGCTCACTTCTTCAAAGTTACTTGGGATATAATTGGTGTTGATGTGATCAAAGCAATTAAGAATTTTTTCAAGCATAGTAAATTAATCACTGGCATAAATGCTACCAAGCTTGCTTTGATTCCTAAAATTGTCCAACCTATGTCAGTTAACCAGTATAGACCCATTGCATGTTGTAATGTGATTTACAAATACATCTCTAGAATTTTGGCTGCTAGAATGAAGATTTCTTTGGATGGTTTGATCTCTTCTAATCAAAGTGCTTTTCTCCCTGGAAGAGATATTACTGATAATATCCTACTTGCATCTGAACTCATGAAGGGTTACAATAGGAATTTCATACCTCCTAGACGTGTCCTTAAATTAGACATTCAAAAGGCTTATGACTCTGTTCAGTGGAAATCTGTCATTTACATTCCGCATAAGATGAACTACCCTGTCCCTTTCCTTTGTTGGATATATACTTGCATATCTACTGTCAATTATTTTCTAAGTATTAATGGTTCCAATTTGGCTATTTTGGTGCTACTCAGGGTATTAGACAGGGTGACCCTGTATCTCCTTACCTTTTCATCTGTGTCATGGAACTTCTCACTTCGCTCATTACTACTGTATTGTCTGATAAGCTCTTGGATTATCACCCTTTATGCAAGAAGAATGGTATATCCTCTCTGCTGTTTGCTGATGACCTGCTTCTTTTCACTAAACCTAATTCTAAATCTATTAATGGGGTTATAAATGTTCTAGCTTCCTTTCAGGAATTGATTGGTCTATCCATTAACAGAAGTAAGTCTAGAATTAATATTGCAGGCCTCCCTGATCATGAAAAGGGGATTTTGAATGTCATGACAGACCTGTCCCCATTCGGTGATAATGAATCTTATCTTGGTGTTCCTCTGTGTACTTCTCGAATAAGGACTTTCCAATGCTTACAATTGTTTGAAAAATTACTGCAAATTTATCTAGTTGGAATAGTTCAAAATTTTCTATGGCAGGTAGGTTAGTGATTGTTAAATCTATTTCTATTTCCATGTGTGTTTATGATGCCAGAATCTTCATCCTACCTGCCAAGCTTATTAGCATGATTAACTCTGCCTTGAATCATTTTTTATGGCATGCTAACCCTTTCTCTAAGAAAATGATTCCTATTTCTTTTAGTTAGATATGCTGCTCTTATGAAAAAGGTGGGCTTGGAATTATAAATATTAAAAGATAGAACTTTGCTACGCTATCATCTAGAATTGACAAATTATTGAGACAGGATACAAACTTGTGGGCTTCTTGGTGTAGAGCTATCTCATCAGAGATAGTAACTTCTGGACTATGTCTCCTCCATCTGATTGTAGTTGGGCCTGGAGGAATATTTTAAGAGGTAGAGATAGTTTCCTTCCTATGGTTCAGCTGGGCATGAAAGACATTAGCAATATCTCCTTTTGGTATGATCCATGGCCAGCTAAAGGAGTTATTCTTGCTAATATTATTGATTATGGGACAAGGGCCATATATGGAATAAATGATAAAGCCTCTGTTGATAGATATTGGTCTGATGGTACAGTAACCTTACCTCACTGCAGTGCATCTGTGGTTAGATCTGCATGGAATGCTATACATAATAAAATATACAACCTGAGCAATGTTCATGTTACATGGAATGACAAGGTGCATTCAATCAAAATTGTTTATAATGCTCTTGATTCATCCACTGATTATTCTAATTTTCCTTGGTTTTCTAGAATTTGGAACTCTCATTCTATCCCTAAGGAAAATTTGTTCAAGTGGAAAGTTTTGAAGAATGGAATTCTTTCTCTTCATAAACTAAGAACTTATGGGATTATACAAAGTGATACCTGTTTCTTATGTGGTAATGGTGTCGAGATTGTGTCACATTTGTTCTTTGAATGTGATTTTTCATTCCATATTTGGAATAATATTTTACAGCACTATGGTTATCGTAGGCCTAGGCGTATATCTTCTTTGGAATGGTATAGTATATTCAAGGCTACTATATGGAAGAATGAAAAAGGAAAATTGCTGCTAAGAATCCTAAAGAAGACTTTGTATCTCGTTTGGATGGAGAGGAACATTAGAGTGTTTAAAGGGCAATCTTCCTCTAAACATGTAATGGTCCTCTCTATAATTAGATCCATGTAACTCCTTACTACCTTATGTGCTGATTTTTTTGCTTTGGTGTTGTTCTTGGTATATTATTTTGTAACATCTTTTGGTTTTCAATACAATGGTAGGGGTCCATTCAACCCCGCTGGCTTTCCCAAAAAAAAAACAAATGGAAACATTCTTACATTAAATTTATTAATTGCACTTTATTTCTTTTTCCAATTAAAATATTTCAAATAATTTTAATCTTCCACTTCAAAACAGTTAATTGATGAAATCAGTTAAATAAATACGTTAACATTGTAATCCTTATTTATAGTCATGCAAACACATATATAAAATTACAGTATCCAACAAGCATTAAATTACATACTAAATAAATGTTTTTCTCTATCAATCAATATTCATTTAACTCATCATTAAAACTGACATTTACTATTATTCCAATTCCTGTTATTAAATTATATTTAATACGCGTTAGAACCTTCCACTTCATTGCTTCATGTAGTTTGTTGTTTTAGAATTTTATTTATGGTACAAACTGATGATCCAATAATATAGTTAAAATTTATTTTACATTTCATTACGTTAATATACTCCAATTTCCATCCTTTATTTGTATTAACTACTATATTTCCATTTTATTGAATTTTGGTCAATTTCACACATTAATTATGATTGAAGTCTCAATTAATTTATTTACCTTGATTTCATTCTCTTATTAAATCAATTATTACCTTACATACATAGTCAACTTTGTTATATTTTCCATTACATCAATATTTTACCATTTCATATTACCTTTCGTTTATGTAAACTTTTATTTCATTGGTTGTAATAAATTCACTTATTAAAATTTCCAATTCCAATAAATTTGATTAAACTGATTTCCGTCCTTTTATTCAAATCAAAGGTCATACTATGATAAAAATTTATATTAGTTACATTGTATAGAATCAATATTTTTACTATTATCAATTAAACCTACATTAACTGCACTAATTAAGGGAATTAATTGCCATTTACTTCCAATTAAATTTAATACACTAAATAAATATGTAACATATATAATAATTGTCACCATTTGACTTTAGTTACATTTATAAGTTTATTACTTGCAAACAAATATTACCATTTCCTTCATAACACTAATTTTATTCAATTTCCATTAATAATAATTATTTCATTAATGAATTCAATATTTTCGTTCTTTTTCCTATGTTCACTTTATAACCAAGTATAACCTTACACTATTTCAATTAATTGGAATTCCATTCAAATTGTTAATAATTAGCTTTAATTAACATTGTTGCATTTCATTTTAGTATTATTCCAGTTGTAAATCTTAAATTTTTAATTTATTCGAACATTTAATTACAAAAATCTTACTAAATTTACTATTTTTAATTGTCGAAAATTATGGGTCGTTATAGATTCCATAATATCAGAGTCATATGAATATGAAATATAATCACAGATTTCAAAAAGAACATTTTAATTACATTTTCAAAACTTGTTTCATATTCAAATTACACAATCCCATCACTTTCCTAGGTTCAGATAAAATAATTATTACATAAATACGCCAATAGCGACATATGATGATGCCCCATTGGTTATTCAGAGTCACTAAATAGTCATAACTGACTTAATACAAACTCATTGGAAAAGCATAATAAAATAAAATTGCAACTCCTAAATAGTTATCCGTCAGCCATCTACTCATCTCTGAAAGCTTTATTCGCCAACCTACTAAAAACTTGTAAATCCTCAACCCTCAGCCTACTCAAATCAATTTTGAGCACCCAAGAGTTTAAGGGGGAAAACATAAACTTCGAGTCAGACATAAAGCCAGGTGTGAATAATACTATACGTCTCGGTTACTTGATATTAAATGAAACCACGTCGCTTAGCGGAACGGGTTTCCCCTCACTAATATCCCTTTTAAAATATATCTTTTGCAAATCATACTCCAGCAACCAAAATTGGTTAAATCTGTAAAGCATCATTATGTAAACATACATATTAGGTAACAAATGGACTATCTGTCCGAACACTAAAGTTTTGTTTGACTAACTACTAAAATTTGGCTGACTCGGGCCTACCAGACAATATAATTAAAATAATCTAACACTTGTTAGATGCTCCTCTTCTGGACGATCTGTCCTTAACTATCTATTAAATACTCCTCTTCTAGATGGTCTGTTCTTAACTTAACATCTTAGGGTCACCTAATCCTAATGGTTTTGTGGGCTCACCAATAACCTATCTTTATACAAATATATATTCCTTTCTATGTGTAATCATAATTTTAATCTTACCTGTGACATAGCCCTACACATTGGAATTTTGGACTAAATTAGCTAGGGCTAATAGCTAATGTATAGGCCACGGTCCTATAACAGTCTCATCTGGTATTCCAATATCTGAGTCATTTTGCTTAGGGCTAACAATCCATAATTTTCCTTGAAAACCTTTTTCATCTCATATTGACTTAAGGCCCTTAAATCAAATTTAAACAAGGAAAATAAATATACTCTATGTTTTACTCAAAATCACCTTACCATGTTATATGTACTTTACTCAATTCTTTGTTGATGAAAACATTTAAACCGTTGAAAGTACCCTTTTTGAATTCATTGAAAGTACCCATTTCAAATCCAATTTTATAAACCTTTCGAAACCCTTGAAAAATCTTTCCTTCGAAAGCTATAAAACCTTAGACATCTTATCTTAAAATACTTCAAAACTTCCTTTCGAAACCATTGGAAAACCCTTCCTTTTGGACCTTTCAAAGCAGTTAGAAAAAAACCTTTCAAACCTTTCAAAACCATTGGCGTGATAGAGTTATGGGTATACCCTAGGAGCAGTTATGTAAATTGTTATATATCTAACTCGTTGACCAATCTTGTTCGAACTAAAAGGCATTTTCTTCATATTTTATAGTTGATATAATGTCATTATATTAATTAATTGACTTAATTAAAAGTATATTTAGTAGAAAAAAACCATAAATGGTATATTTTGTGATAGTAGTTACAATGTGTTGTAACCGTGAGTAATTTATCATGACGAAACAAATATACCATTTTAAATGTTCTTAGTCAAGATGCATCGAGACTGGATATCGATGTATCCGTTAAGACTGGAGTACGTAATGCTCTCCAAATGTTGGACATGTATTACTCATGACTGTTGGGGGGCATCTAGGGTTACGTACTAATAGTTATTGGATAACCATGGAATGACTCGCTCGATAGTTTTCTGTTGGTTAATATAAGTAAGGTCAAAAAGAAAATATCGATGTGACTGTTTTACACAGTTCTCTCGACTTGAGAATACTGTGGATCTTCAATATGAAAGCTCTGCTTTGATTATAGTCAAATCATGGAATGGCGTCCATTGAGTGATTATAGTTGGGTCGATTGAAAGTATTGAAAGTGAAGCACTATTCAAGAGAGGATTCGTCTCCTCAGTTATATGTGGTTAGTATCATAGTTAACTCAAAGTTGAAGTCTCTGACCCGAGCGTTTCGATTAATAATAATTGTTATTATTGAACCAAAAACTTTGTACTTAGACTATAAAGTTGAATGTGAATGAGGTGGGAATTTTGACCATTACCAAATTCCATAAGTCCAAAGTGATATGGTTTTGACGAAGAGAATTGGTGTAAACTAATGTCACCACTGGGTAATGCTTATTAAACTAAAATTGGATTTTACCGAAAATGAGTAAGCGATAAATTTGGTCATAATGTCACAGCACCTGCTAAGTGACGTGTGAATGTCAACAGTAGAATAGTTCTATGTTAATCGTTGACCAAATTTATGAAAGGGAGTGCGGATTAAGGATCTTAAGGCTAATTTAACACTAGAGGGGGGTGAATAGTGTTTAATGAATTCTTAGACTTATATGGACTAAATTAAAATTATGACACCAACAAATGCAGAACTCAATCACAGAACAGTCACAGAATCAAACACAGATGCAGAAAGTAAATAAAAAGCAGTAAAAGGAAAGTATACACCGGATTTTGTACTGGTTCGGAGTTACCCTACATCCAGTCCTATACCAAGGAAAACCACCTCATATAGATTTTTATTAAACCAACGTCAAGATTACAATCCTAAATTTGTAAAGGCCTTGAGGAAGCCTCATGTCTCACAAGTCCGGGGCAAACTCTCTTGATTTATGGGCCACAAGATTACCCAATTGATTTCCAGGCACAACCACACCTTATAGAGAGACTCGATAAACTTTTGATTGCAGTTTGATCCTATACCTCTGAATAGCACTTTGATCTTCGAGAGAGGGCAGAGAATCAAACAATAATGAGATTCTAATTTGTTTCCCTTGAGAATTTGGCAGAATTTCGGCACGATCTTAGAATATGAGAATTTTAGAATATGGATTTGTGGAGAAGGAGTGAAGAAAATAAGAAATTAGTTAGTTAAAAAATTCGTTTGTGAAGGCTATTTATAGACTCCCAACAGTCATAACCATTCATGAAGAGATTTGAATGAATAGACACTTCTTTTGAAAATTGAAACTTTTGAATAAACAGCCACCATGTCGACATGGGATATCCTATGATGTCGACATCCCTCAGTTAAAAATAATGTAGAATTTTTTTTGAAAATGGCATTGAAAGGAAAACAAGATGAAATGATTCTGGAGTAAAATAAACTATTTTCCTATGTTTTAAAATAAAGAAGAGTACAAAAATATATTTTTGAAAATCATTTAAAAAGATAATTGTTAAGGCTAAAACATTTTGAAAAACAGTTTTGAAAAATCATTTTGAAGCAGTTTTGCAAGCTTCTTCCTACAGAATATCTCATCACATCAGGACTCGAGAACTTGTACAAAACTAGGATGTTGATGGGTTTGTAAGCCAATTGTCGTAGGTTTGTAAGCTACTTGTCGTGGGTTTGTAAGCTACTAAGAAGGTTGAAATGGGCACCATTCCAAATGAAATTCAGAATGAAGATTTCCATGCTATTATGAAGTTTTAACAAAAACTAGACACATATCTTGAAATCTTGCTCTTGATACTCTAGAGTCTTCAATCTTGAGTCTTGAGTCTTTTTACTGATCAGTCTTCAGTAATCATTACCTGCATATCTATATATCCTGCATATACATATCTATCTAGACAATACTATTAGTATACATTTTATAATAAGATAAGTAAAAAAGGTTGTTGTCATCAAAACCAACATCCCTGTTCCTAACAATTTACACCCAAGAGTTACACAACCAAAATGATGAATTCCTTTAAGACCGAATGATTTAATTAGTTTATAATTGTTATAAATTAATTAAATTAATTAATATTTATGAAATATTAATTATAGATTTTGAATATGATTTGAGAAATAAATAACGTTATATATATTTATAATAGTTATAAATGTATCGATCGATATACCATATTGACTAGCGATTAAATTAGACTTAATTGCATAGTATTTTGGCTTGGGCTTAGATGGGTTTAAGGTCCATCATTAAGGCTACAAATTTTGGGTTTGAAAAGTTATTGGAGGTGGCTAAAACTTAGGATTAGACATAGAGATGCATGGCTAAGATTAAAAGAGAATAGGTAATGAGATTGTCCCAATATCTCTCTTGTACAAGGCTATATATATAGATCTTTAAACCCTTAATCAAAAACAACTTTTTCTACCGTAGTTATCAAGTTTACTAGTCGAAATTAATCCCCTTTCAGTTCTAAAATCTAAAATTAATTCAAGTTAAGTAAAAGCACTATTTGATAGAAAGGTCGACGATTCCAGACTTGTAATATGACGAATTGAGCATAACTAGAGAAGGGAATTCATTGATTCAAGTGGAATCAAAGGCATCATCAATTGGTATCTAATATATTACAGTAATCATATCATATTTTATGATATAATATTGGTTAATCCCAAATCTGTATAAATATTAATGTTGTATATCTAATTAGGTGAGATTTTCGTAGGTATACGTAGTTGTCACAAATTAGTTTGGTTATGTGCATGGTTATTTTATTATGTGTTATAATATGTATAAACAAATCTAATTTTTTGTAAAAATTAAATTTCATCATTATTAATTATTTTTTGTATATCTATATATTAATTTAAATATAAACTAATGTATATTTTAAACATATAATTACATATATGTAATTTATAATGTATAAGTAGCTTAGAATTTTTCCTTACACCTATTTATATATAATATGAATTATCAAATTTGAAAATAAATTTCTTATAGATATAAATAATTTTAGATTATCTTCCATTGAATACTTGAATTGTTTATTATATCGAAAATAATTCTTTCATTGAAAATTCAATTTTATATTTTTTAAAATTACTACATCTATGCAGCAACCCATGGAAATAATTGGAGAATTTTTGTTTAATATTTAATATTTTTAATTATTAAATTACTTTGGTTGAACATTTGTTTTATTATTAAAAATAATATTTTATTTCAAAAAGCATAAAAAATTGAAACTGTATTTTATGATCCTAAATTTTCATAAATTTTAAAATTTGATTTTTTTAATATTTATTACTAATATTTTTAATTATTATGTTCAAAACTATTTATTATATATATGTAATAATGACAAAATTCTAAAATTACTCATTTCAAATAAATTCATTTTTTCATTTCAAATAAATTACAAATATCACTTCACACTTTAATATTTGTTTCACAGAATTTCTCCATTTAATGTAAAATATTAATATATTCATTCTCATAGTATTGCTTACATTTCTCTTCAATTTAAATTACATTCATTTCTCATATAATATTCCTCATTTAATACTACATTTATTTGCAAATCATCTCATAAGGAATTTTTCTTAAGTTCATAACCAATTTATAAAAGCTTATATTCTTTTATAAACATTATTCGGGCTTAAAGTTATCAAAACTTTAATTATAACTATTTATTGCAACTTCGATTTATTTCATAAACAATTTTACAAGGCATGACTTTATTTATATTCATTTCGTTTTTAGTTCTTCTTTACCTTTCAATTTATTTATGACACATTTTATAAATGTTAATTAAGTTCATAATTTCAATTTTTAAATATTATTACATTACATGCCAACAATGTATGCAATAATTCTACTCAACTATAACAAATTAACCTTATTTCACTTGCTTTCAAATTAAGGTTATCAAATTCAACTGCATAATTCAACACAATTATTAAGATCATATATTAATTCAGAAGTTTTGACTATCCAAATATCCAAATATTCCATTTTATTTCAATAGTTGAAACTACCAATCAACAAACAATAAGTTTCACAACAAAACATTTCAATTCCATAAAAAAATATCCAAATTATTCATTTTATTCTCTTTAATGCACCATTATTAGTCAAGTGTTTAGTCTATTAATTCAATCAACAATAATTAGCCAATGCTTATAAACTGGCAAAAACTAAACTATCACGACCCGCCTTTCATTCCATAGAAAGGCGCATCATTAATAAGAAAGAAAGAGATATAAAAGAGAAAAGATAGGAAAGAAAGAACTAACAATACTAGATTCTCACAGCGGAACGAATAAAATATATTACATCAAATAAGATATTACATAGTACCATATATATCAGAGTTACACAGCATATACATCATAAATTAGACAGTTATAAATATCTATCTATTGTATAACTCAAGACATCAATACAATACATCATCACAGCGGAAACGGTAAATATCTACATGCTGAAGCCTCCTGCTCCAAATCTCCTCCAGAATTCGTCAAAGCTAACCTGAATCCCTTGAATACTCATAAAAATATGAGTACCCAAGAGTTTAATAAAATAGAAAATAAACTCCGAGTCAGACATGGGTCTGGTGTGAGTAAACGGGTTAAAGTTGCTTAACTTTGAAAATCATTTGGAAAGAAAGGTATCTTGTAAGACTTCCTACACATAAACCCAGAAAAGTTTTTACCTTACGATACCAAAACATTTTATGGAAATCCAGTGATATTATAATAGTGTCTAGGGTTTTCAAGTAAATAGAAAATAGCTGAAACTGTTACATGATTAAATTCCAGCACTAGCCACAAAGTGGGTTATACAATCAAAACCGTAAAGGCACGTAGGGACAATAGGTTTCCATCAATGGAAGGGCTACTGGAGTGCCGCCCTCACAATACGTGGCTAGATCACCATACCGAGGATCCATCTTAAATCCCCTACAACACAAGGCCGGAACCATCCCTTACTGGATAGTCCCGAACAAGATAACCCCGCAGTTGGCGTGCGATTTCAACTGCCCACTAAGCCGAATAAAAAGTGACCTCTAGACAGGGGAAAATCTCATCCTACTTGGGCGTGACCCACTTAGCCTTGCTGCACCTCCTCTATTTTAGCCATTCCCGATTGATGAGGCTTGAGGTTGCGATTACCTTTATACTGCGATTACCTTTATAGAACACATCTATCTTAGAATGCTCATCGTCCTCCGAACGATGTTCTAAAAGCATTCAATCCATACAAGTCCGTTCCGGGTTCGAACGAAACCGAAGGCACTACCTCGTTACACTCATTTTGGAATCACCCTCAGAGTTAACGACCATAGCCCTTACACTCTGAATCTTCATCTTGATTCTGAAAGTACTACCTCCGTTAAACTCGTATTGGAATCACCCTTAGAGTTTTTAACGACAAATAGTTCTTAAACTTCGAGTCTTCATCTTTACTTTGAGATTGCACAACCTATCGTTTAATTTGGATCGATGTGGTTTTCGGATATCCAATTTGGAATTCCAATCCTAGTCTCACCGAATCCAAAACGTCATTTTAATGTCTAAGTTGTTTAAAGGGTTTAACAATTTTAACTTATATTTAGAACAACATATTCACATAAATTTGGTTTTTTCCCTCCACGATGTTTTTAGCTCGCTTTTGAAATTTTAATGGCGTCTCTTTCTTTGTCTTGTTTCTCTCTTGATTCTGCCTCTTTTCCTCCTCTCTTTTCCTCCTCTTCATCTTCTTCTTGCACTTCATCTGCTCCCCTTCTTTCTTCTTCCTCTTCTAAACCTTCTTGGGCTCTCCATCAACCTTCTTCACCTTGTCAGTCTGATTCTTTGGTTTCTTCTATCAGGAAGGATTCTTCATCTGTTAAATTGAATTGGTCCTCTCTCTTTAAATCTTTACCGCGTAATGCTGGTTCTTATAAGCCTATCCATTTTGATATTTCTCGGGATAAATCTTCGACTGTTTTATCAGATCTTGTTAGGGAGGAGGGATTGAAGTACTGGGAAAATCATTTGGTTGGTTTCTTTTTGGATGGTACGCTTTCCTTCTTGACTGTTGTTACTTTTTTGAAAAGATATTGGAAACTCAAAGGTGAAGTTGATTTCAAATCTGATGGTTTTAATTTCTATTTCAAGTTTTCCAATCAAGTAGATACGGATCATGTTCTTAATATGGATCCTATTTTTATAAGGGGAAGAATGTTCATAATTACTAAATGGGATCCATCGGTTGGTATTTCACAAGCTCAAGTTAAGAAAGTGCCTGTGTGGATTCATTTTCATAGGATTCCTATTATTCTTTGGACTTTGATAGGGATTAATTGGTTGGCTTGTCATGTTGGTAGGCTAATATGTTTTGATAATAGCACTGAAAAACTGCAGAGATTTAAGTATGCTAAAGCGTTAGTGGAAATCTCACCTGATTTTGATTTACCAGATTCTATTCATATTCCTCAATTGGGTAATAACTGTCCTGATGTTCAACTGTCATATGATTGGAAACCAAAAATTTGTACGTATTGTAAAAATTTTGGTCATGATTCTGTTAATTGTGAGTTTGTTAATAAGGATGAAGATTTTGATGTTAATAAGGTGCATGTTTTGGTGAAGAATTTAGATAAAAATCAGACTGATCATGTTATTGATATTGATAATAAAAATTTAATTGATCAAGGCTGGAAAAATGTAAATAGGAGGAATAAAAAAGTTTGGAAAAGGAAGCAATCTGTGGTTATAGATAAGATTCAATCAACTGATGAAAGTGTGGAGAAAGGAAAAGGAATAGACATTGAAGCACATAACTCAAATAGTTCTTGCTTACCTGACATTTCTAACTCATTTTCAATCTTATCAAACTCTTCTCTTGATAAATCTCGGGATAGTATTTGTAGTGATACTATTTCATTGGTTACATCTCCTTCAGGTGAAAATCTTTCCAACACTTCAACTGTATCAGCTGCTAATGTGTAACTGTTGGTTTCTATAATAATTCATCCTCTGTGTCATCCTCTTGTTGTTCTCAATTTAGTAATCGGTCTCTATCCAATTTAGGTTCCAGTTCTTCCTCACCTTATTTGCATTTGTCTCCTCCTAATCATATTATACTTCCTCCTTCTTCTATTTCTAGTGAAGTTTCTAATTCTCAGAATGTTAGTGACCTGAATAAAGGAAGAGAGTTTAAACCCCAAGAGGTTCTTCCTTTATCTTCTTCAAAAAACAACTCTCATACAAGACATACAAGGAAGAATCCTTCACCTTTGTTACCACCACTTCCTTCTAAATGAATAATATTGCATTTTGGAATATTAGGGGGGCTAATTCACCCTCTAAACAGATTGAGATTAAGAACCTTTTAAAGGATAAGGATATACATTTGATGTGTATTTCTGAAACTAAGCTTGATATTCAATCTACTTTCAAAGCTACTCGCATGATATCTCCCTCTTGGTTATATGATCATAACTTTGTTGAATCTAATTATGGTAGACTGTTAACTTTATGGAACCCTTCTTTTTTCAAGCTTTCTAGAATTAGTGCCTCTGATCAATACATTCACTATAATTGTATTCATTTACCCTCAAATTTGAATTTCCTTCTAACTTCAGTTTATGCTCATAATTCTTTATCTTTGAGACAGGTCTTTTTGGATAAACTTCCATCTTTAAATTCTCTCTCTATTCCTTGGCTCATAGGTGGTGATTTTAATTGTATGTTTGCATGTAATCAGAAATATGGTGGTTGTCCTTTATCTCTTAAGGATATTTCTCCTTTTAATAGTGTTATATATCAATCTAATCTAATTCCTGTTAAATTCTTTGGATCAAATTTTACTTGGTCTAACTGTAATAGGAATGGTAATGCAACTCTTTGTAAACTTGATCATATTTTTATAAATCTTCCATTTCTTCATTCTTGGCCAAAATCATTTTATCAAATTCTTCAGCCATCTCTTTCTGATCATTGTCCATTAATTTTTCATTGGGGAGTTGATCAGTTTTGTGGAGGGAAACACTCTTTTAAATTTTTAAATTTTTGGACAAAGCAGATGGAATTTCATGTTATTCTGAAACAGGTTTGGAATATGCAATTTGGCAAGGACCCTCTAGCAAATATTATTCTCAAGATGAAAGTGCTTAAATTTCACCTAAAGGTTTGGTCTGCAGCTAATTTTGGTAATGAATCTAAACTTTCTACATAGATTAGAAATGAGCTTGTTAAGATACAGGAAGTCTTGTGTGCTAGGCCTTTTGATTCTTTCTTAAAACATGTTGAATTGCAATTAAAGAATGATCTCGAACAAGTTATTGAAAGGGAAGTGTCTTCACTCAAACAGAAAATTCATTTGAAAATGGAGAAAGAGGCAGATAGGAATACTAAATATTTCCATAACTTTCTTAAAGTTAAGAGAAATCGAGATCGCATTTTTCAGATTAAGGATATGAATGGGATTTTGGTGAATTCTTTTGATGGTTTTAATGAGGCCTTTGTTCAATATTTTACATCTATCTTAGCTCCATCCATTTCCTTCATTCCTGATATTAAACCTCTCTTTAATATTTCACTTCCTACTTTGTCTAACTCCCAATCAAATTCTCTGATTTGTGAAATAACTGCTGATGAAATCAGAACTGCTGTGTTTAGTTTGGATAGTAATAGTTGTGGAGGCCCAGATGGTTATAATGCACATTTCAGACAGCAGAGTTGGAATGTTATTGGTATTGATATTGTTAAAGCAATTCAATTCTTTTTTCTTCACAATAAGCTTCCTGTTGGTGTATCTGCTACTGCTATTTCATTAATTCCTAAGATTGTGAATCCAATTTCAGTTGCTGATTTTAGGCCAATCTTGTGTTGTAATATCATCTATAAAATCATCTCAAAGATTTTAGCTAATAGAGTACAATTAGTCTTGCCATTCATTATCTCCAATAATCAAGCTGCATATATAAATGGCAGATCAATTAGTGATAACATTCTTTTGACTCAAGAATTATTGTTTGGTTATGGAGGAAATACATTTCACCAAGATGCATGTTAAAGTTGGATATTAAGAAGGCATTTGACTCTACTGATTGGAATTCTATTTTAGCTGTTATGTCTAAAATGAATTTTCCAAAACCATTTTTAGCTTGGATTTATACATGTATATCATCACCTATGTATTCTATTTCGAGGGAGGGTGGTTTGTATGGATATTTTAAAGGTGTACAAGGTGTTAGGCAAGGTGATCCTATTTCAGCATACTTGTTCATAATTGTTATAGAGCTTCTTAATTCTATTCTGAAGGATCTTGTTGTTAAAAAAGCCATTCAACTTCGTCCCAAATGTAAGAAACCATTAATCACTCATCTTCTTTTTGCTGTTGATTTGATCATTTTTACAAAGCCTACTTATAATAATATTCGGTGCATTATTTCTTCTCTGCAACTCTTCTATTCCATCACTGGTCTTCAGATAAATCTATCTAAATCTAATATTTTGGTTGCTGGTTTGAATTCTTTGGAAAAAAATGATATCATCAAATTCTCGGGTCTTCAAGAATTATCTAAAAATTCTTTCTATTTGGGTTTGCCTTTGATCAACTCTAGAATTACCAAGCAAAATTATATGCCTCTTTTTGAAAAGATTATTGAAAAGCTTCTGATATGGCCAACTGATAAACTATCACAAGCTGGTAGATTAACTATTATTCAATCAATTGCTGTGGCCATGACAACTTATTGGACAAGGCATTATATTCTTCCAATTAAGCTGATTAATATGATATCTAGTGCACTTAATAAATTCCTATGGCATGGTGATCCTTTTTCAAGAAAACTTATTCCTATATCTTACTATAAACTGTTTGATGCTAAAAAGCATGGAGGTCTTGGAATAACAAATATTTTCAATGGAATAAAGCTGCAATTTCAGTGTATTTCAATAAGATTTTTACAACTGATAAGAATCTATGGTCTCAATGGGTTAATCGCAATCTTATTGGTAAGAGAAATTTCTGGACTATGCCAATACCACAAAGTTGGAGTTGGAGTTGGAGGTGTATTCTTAAGCTTAGAGAATCATTTATACCTTTTATACAATGCAATTATGTACTGATTAAAGGATTGTCCTTCTGGCATTCTCCGTGGGCTAAACAGGGATTAATCTTAAGTTCTATTGTTGATTATAACTTGAGAAGAAATTCTGGAATTTCAGAAGAGGCTAAAGTTGATTAATTTATTCATGATGACTGTATAGTTTTACCATATTCCAGCTCATTTCATCTAAGGAATTTATTGAATCTCATTTCTAATAATCCTATTATCAATTCTGACAATGCTCTAATCTGGTCTGGGAAGAAGATTGATCATTCTATTAAGCTTGTTTACAAGTCTCTCTGTGAAAATAGTTCACAGTTTCCCTGGTACACTAGAATTTGGAAGACAGGTTGTAGTGCAAAAGAAAATTTGTTGCTATGGAAAGTGATGGCTAATGCTTTAAATACCAAGGATAAACATTGTAGAATAGGTATTGTTTCAGAGGATTTATGTGTTTTTTGTAAATCTGGAACAGAATGCAATACTAATTTATTTTTTGAGTGTCCATTTGTATTTCAAATTTGGTATAGGCTGTTATCTAATGGTGGATTTTATAAGCCTTCTCCTGTAAGTTCTATTGAGTGGTTTAATATTTTCAAAGCAACTAGATGGAAGTCTCGCGAAACTAGGCTTTTGATAAAGTTACTTAAGAGAATGATTTATGAGGTTTGGCAAGAGAGGAATAATAGAATATTTGGTATAGGAATCGAGAATTCTTCTCAGCTGTATAATCAGATTCATGGTAATATACTCAGATTTTTGAAGACTGTTGACAATTTAAAGTGAGATGGTATCAATTATTGCTGCCATGAGAGCTTCTGGATAACCTGATACTTGTGCCTTAGCTTGCTTTCATTTCAGGTCCATTTGAGTTAACTGCTATTTGACTTGTACTGACTATTCTTTGTTTTAGTTTATCTGTAAAGCTGTCTCTGTTGATGTAATTGTTTGTATTATTGCTATTGATAACAGTCAAGTTAATGTTCATTCTAGTTGTAGGTCCGTGGAATTGTGACTGTGTTTGTAACTGGTTGTAAGTCAAGTTTTTGTGTTTGTAATGATACTTCAGTGAATAAAGTGAGCTCTTTGCTCTTGCCTTTCAAAAAAAACATATTCACATAAATAGATATTATCACAGATAGATAATCCATACTTTCACAAATCAACCAAAACATCTCATATTACCAAGCAGCACAAAACACATATCAGAGATATCATATAATCCAAATCATCCAATATCATTCAATCATCCATAAGCACGGATGATTAATTCTTATCAATTTAACTAATTCCCAATTAAATTAATTTCCAACTTTTCACTTGGATTACCTTAATCTTGCTTATTTAACATCAATTAATTACATCCCAATTAATTAATGATCCTTTAATTATTCATCTTAATTAATCATTCTTGATTAATTATTCTTTAATTAAAATAAGTAATTAACCTTTAAATTAATCATATAGATTAATTAGCCTTAACCATTTACATTAATTAACCTTTAATTACTCTCATTAATTACACTAATGATCCTCTAATTACTTTCATTAATTAATTACTCTCATAATTAATTACTTTTTAACAAATAATCTTCAATTAATCACATTTATTAATTAATTAACTCTTTAATTAATTACCTTAATTAATCAATTCTTAATTAATTACATTAAGTAATTAATCCTTAATTACATCCATTAAGTAATTATTCTCTAATTACTTCATTAAATGATTTCCCTTAAATTGATTACATTCAGTAATTATCCATCTTAATTACTTCTCTAAGTAATTACACTTTACAAATTACATTAAGTAATTATACTTAACCAATTCCACAAATGATTATTTTAATTAAGTAGTCTAATTAATTATCTTAAATTAATGACGTTAATTAATTATTCCATAATCACTAGTTAATGATCTTAAATTAATTAAAATCATTAACTATCCTCTAATTACTTATACTAAGCAATTATACCTTTATTTTTAACATCAATTAATTATACTAATTAATCATCTGTAATTAATCACAACCCTAATTAATTAAGGGTTAATATAAAACTTAATTACATCATTAACGTTTTAGAAAAACATTTAAGAATCAATTATAAAAATATAACTTATTTACAAACAAAACAACTTAAACATTAAATTTTATAATTTAAAATCTTAAAAAAAACTTGTTCAAATGTATTTAATAACTTAAATAAATTCTTACTCTTTAAAAACTTAATTATTATCTCCTTTTAAAACTTATTCAAATTTTAAAAATATTTAAAACTTGATTAAACCTTCTTCTTTTGGAACAAAATCTTTAAAACTTTAAAACCTTTTTAAACACCTTACTCGAAACTTTAAATAGTATTTTAGCTTGGAAAAAAACTTGATTTGTTTTTGCTTTACACCTGAACTTAATTTCTTTTACTAAACAGAAATCTGGGCTCTGCTAATTTAAATTTAAAATCCTATACATGTTTTATCTAAAAACTTATAAACCTGGAACAAACAAGACTGACCCAAGCCAAAATCCACAAAACCCTGAGACAACCCGGTGTCACTCGCGTACCATCATTACACTGAGTCATTTACGCTAAAAAACTCAAGATTTACCGAGACCGTGCTTTCATCTCCAAACAAGATACACAAGAATATCATATGCACGTGCATACCCATCGGAACGCCACCGACTCCTTGCCGACGACCCTCACTAGTCGACGACAATCTACCCTAGTGTTCCGACCACTCAGATCGGTCGAATTCGACAGGAAATCAAAGGAGACGTTTGATCAAAATCTGGAACCCAAACATCGATCTGAAACCACCCATCGTCGTCGCCTCCTACCTTATAGTCACCCACTGATCCACCCAAATCCACGCTACACTCCAATGAAACTTTCCCCACCCTCGCGATCCACTCCGATCCCCCATGGCCGTCACCTATGCCTCGTAAACATCGATATCCCAAACCGACTCTTGAACCCTAGTTCGCCTCTTCCTGACCACCATAGCCATTGATAAATCGCCTCACGAAATTTTCTAAGTTCATTGACATCTCGGCCATCTCCAGCCCAAACCTCGCCGTACAATTTGTTGTCCTTCAACAACAATCGACTAAATGGTCGAACCCGATCAACCAAGAATATCCCATCAATTTCTAAACTAAAATTCATAATTTCTATACCTAAATTTATTATTTAACACTACGAATCAGATTCTATACTCAATAATTGAAATATGCCTGCTCAAATTTTAACTCATTTTCGATTTTCTCTGTCATTTATAAATTTTTAAAATAAATACTTAATATAAATTCTTGAGTCCATTTCTAAAATTAATATTACATTGTTATATCCATTTTTCATTTACAAATTCTTGTCCAAAATTAATCGTATGTGATGGTATAATTTTTTTATGAAAATGGCACCTGACATAAATACAGAGATCACCTACATATTCATTCACACAAATTTTGTTCAGACATTCCATTTATACAACATGCATTCACATATATAAACATAGACAAACCATATTACTACATAATCCATCACCACATCTAAGTGCAATCATAGATTTAGATCTGTTTTTAAGAGAAAAGATTTACTCACCAAATAAAGAACAGAGAACTGATTTTTGTTCCAGGCTTTAAATTTCTTTAATCTGAAATTGTTACACTTAATTTAATATGCATTGTTTGCTGAGTTGAATTGCTCACATTGAAGTTGTATTTGAACTATGCTTGATTTCATGCTGATCTTGAAAAACTGGAGTTGTTTTGAAGCCTTGATTTATTTAAGTTTTCTTTTAAATTTGTTTCTCAGTTTGATTTTGCTTAGAAAGAAAGAAGAAGGTATTGAGGAAGAAAAGGATTGTACTGAAAATCAAAAACCTGGTTTCTTAATTCAGCTTTGAGAATATATTTGCATATATTTCAAACAAAACATTCATTATTATTTTTTTAAAATGCTGCCACTTGTTAACACAAATTAGACAAATGTCATTGCATGCTTAAATCATTTTACAAATGTTAGAACAATGTATGATTAAGTATAACCCCCTTATTTAAAAATTACATATGTTTTTTTATTTATAAATTTATGAAATGTGATTTATTAGTTTATGTTATATATTAACATGTCTTGTATTATATTTTAAACTATGAACATATACAAATTATTTTTATCCATGTATGTGTAAAATCTATATACATTTACAAACTATATTATCTCATGTTAAATTTTAATAGAAAGAAATTTTAAACAAAAGAAATGAACTTTCAATTAAATGTTATTTCGAACTTAAGCAATAATATATTTTTATATAAATAGACATTTACCTTAGGTGATTTGAAAATATATGGTTAATTTTTTGAATAGCATTTGAAGGGTTTTATATTGAATTCAAACATAATTCCCAAATTACAAAATATATTAGAATTTGAAAATCATGTTTTTATTTATTAAATTCAAACCAAAGCTTTTCTATTTACAATATATATACAAATATACATACATTATAAATAGAAAACATTTCAATATTGGTTTTGAAAATTTTGAAATTGTATTTAAAACACAACTTCAAATCACAATATATACATATATATTACAATTTGAAAACATATCTTTTATTAAATTAAAACCAAAGACTCCATATTTATAACATATATACATATATATATACATTATAAATAGAATATATATTTATTAGCTTTCAAAAGAATAAATTTTACAAATTAAGTATTATTACTTTTGAAATGATTAATTTTGCCAAATTAAATTTTTATTAGTCTTTAAAAAGAATAAACTTACCAATTTAAATTAAAATTATAAAAGAAAATTATCAAGCCAATCTAATTATTAATAAAGATTATTAAATTGATATTGCCCAAAATTCCGGGTCATCACATTCTTCCCCCTTGAAAGAATTTCGTCCCCGAAATTAAAAAGCAAAGATAATTTAATAATCCAACAAAGATTTTAATTTTAAACAACAAGCATATATATCAACCATATACTAACAATCATAGCAACCAATACAATCAAACAATCAAATCTAACTAACTATCCTGACGCAGTTCAGGATATGCCTTCCAAATACTATCTAAAGTTTCCCAGATACAAACACTGGGCTACTCGCTCTATAGAACCTAACTAGCTACACTATACAGATCCTGAGCTCCCTTTAACCTCGATCTACAAATCTGAACAAGATATCAGACAGTAGACAAGTCCGACTCAACTTCCAAATCCTCCCAAACAGCTGGTTCCAAAACCAGTGATGGATCAAACACGTACTCCTTCAAAGATACGTGAAAAACATAGAATCCCAGCCACCCAAACTGGCAATTCAATCTTGTAGACCAAAGATCCAATCCTTTGAAGATCACAGAAAGATTCAATATATCTCGAAGCTAGCTTCCTAGTCTTACCAAACCTTACTGCTTCCATGACCGGAGAAACATTAACAACAACGAAGTCTTCAACTTCAAATTACGGATTCCTTTGTCTCTTACTCACATAACTCTTCTGCCGATCTTGGGCTGCCTACATTCTTCCTGATTAACTCAACCTTCGCTGATGCCACTCAAAACAAATCTGGACCAAGAACAGGACGATCTCCGGATCCAACCCATAAAAATGGTATTCACTAAAAGTCTGCCAAAATCCAGAATACAGACTCTATTCCACAAACATCAGTAGACATCAAACTTACTTTTTCTATCCGGAAAAGACAAAACAAGTTCACTTTCCAATCTGGCCTTCAGATTCCTGAAAAACTTCATGTAGAAACCCTCTAATCCAAAACACTTCAATTTTCGGTTGCTTCCACTCTAGAATAGCTGCAACCTTGCTTCCGCTGCACAACTCTGATTCTGGAATAGATGAGAATTCCATCGATGAACACGAAAAAAATCTTGATCAACACATCTCGTAAGAATGGTTCATCAGATTCACAAGGAGAAAACACAGAAGTTCCACGAAATCCAGAGTTGTTTCACCATATCCTCTAAGATGCCTCAGTCCCAAACAAAAGACCACTCGAATGATCTCTTTGAACTAATCGCAAGTCACTTCTGTGATCCTACCCAGTTCAGTTCCATAGAAACTGTTCTCTCTTCACACATCAGAACATCTTATTCTTTTCCTACAAAAGAATCTAGTGGTTCACCTTCAATAACAAACACCCTGCTTTGCTGAACTTCCAAAAGCCTGGGCTATTGACATAAGAAACACAAAGATTTCCAAACCATCGGACAAAAGGATCCACTCCATTGCTGAGCCGGAAGACCTTCTGCTAGCACACAAAACATCTCAGAGCTGCACTAACGCCACGAATGTCAAAACTTCTTATCCTTAAGCTCCTTGAACTTCAAAGCTATAAACCTACTTCACAAAGAGCCTTCAAGCTGGGCAGACATCTTCTCAAGAAACTTGACCTTAAACCAAGCACAAACATCTCATTCTCTTTAAGGGAGTGACAATGAGACCATGTCCGAAGCGAGGCAACTCATTGACCTTAGTCCCATACTTCAATAAGACAACTCCCTTACTTGAGATCCAGAAAAATTCCCATACAGCAGAGTCTTTCTTGCGGTAGGTACCAACTGCTCCTCAAATACCTCCTTAAACTGGCTCCAAAGAAAACAAATCATTCTTGAGAACATCCATAGTTACTGCGTTCCACAATGCAGCTTCTCCTTCCTGAAGTTACCAAGATCCTATCACACGTTTCTTCTCGTCCGACGGATCTAAACACTAGAAAATCCGCTTACACAAGCACAACCAAACTTACACTTCAATGATACACTCTGCATCCTCAAAAGACTTCCTTCCGAGATTGGTGAAATCCTTTCACCAAGCTGCAAAACTTACTCGAGGCAGCATTAGGTCTACAGCCCCTGCAGGTACTCTTCCAACCTCAACATTGGGCCTCTTCCATTAGTGGTAGTTATGTTACACACACACCACTGCCCCATCTACCTTAGAACTTAAGTTGGAAAACCCGGACAGGTAACCCAACAGATTAGGTGTGTGTGTGTGTGTATAAATTACGAGTACGCTCTCAAGAAAGAAATCACTCCAAAGCCTAGGTATTCACTCAACCTAGTGCTCTGATACCAACTGCCATGACTCGTCGTTCATTCCATAAAAAGATGCATCATTAATAAGAAAGAAAGAGATAGAAAAGAGAAAAGATAGGAAGAAAGAACTAACAATACTAGATTCTCACAGTGGAATGAATAAAATATATTACATCAAATAAGATGTTACATAGTATCATATACATCAGAGTTACATAGCTTATACATCACAAATTAGACAGTTATAAATATCTATCTATTGTACAACTCAAGACATCAATACCATAGATCGTCACAGCGGAAACTCTATATATCTACACGCTGAAGCCTCCTGCTCCAAGTCTCCTCCTAAATTTTTCAAGGCTAAACTAAATCCCTTGGCAACTCATAAAATTTTGAGTATCCAAGAGTTTGATAAAAGAGAAAATGAACTCCGGGTCAGACATGGGTCTGGTGTGAGTAAAAGGGTTAAAGTTGCTTAACTTTTAAAATCATTTGGAAAGAAAGGTATCTCGTAAGACTTCCCGCACATAAACACTGAAAAGTTTTTACCTTACGATAATCAAAACATTCGATAGGAAATCTAGTGATATTATAATAGTGTCCAGGGTTTTCAAGTAAATAGAAAATAGCTGAAATTGTTACATGATTAAATTCCAGTACCAGCCACAAAGTGGGTTATACAATCAAAACCGTAAAGGCACGTAGGGAAAATGAGTTTCCATCAATGGCAGGACTATTAGGGTACCGCCCGTCACAGTACGTGGCATAGATCATCGTAGAGGATCCACCCTAAATCCCCTGCAACACAAGGCCGGAACCATCCCTTACTGGATAGTCCCGAATAAGACAACCCTAAAGTTGGTGCGCAATTCCAACTGCCTACTAAGCCGAATAAAAAGGGACCTCTAGACAGGGGAATATCTCGCCCTATTTGGGCGCGACCCACTTAGCCTTGTTGCACCTCCTCTGCTTTAGCCATTCCCGATTGATGAGGTTTTAGGCTGCGATTACCTTTATAGAACACATTTATCTTAGAATGCTCATCGTCCTGCTGACGATGTTCTGAAAGCATTCAATCCATACAAGTCCGTTGCGGTTTCGAATGAAACTGAAGGTATTATCTCGTTACACTCATTTTGGAATCACCCTCAGAGTTAATGACTATAGCCCTTGCACTCTGAATTTTCATCTCGAATCTGAAAGTACTACCTTCGTTAAACTCGTATTGGAATCACCCTCAGAGTTTTTAACGACAAATAGTTCTTACACTTCAAGTCTTCACCTTTACTTTGAGATTTCACGACCTATCGTTTAGTTTGGATCGATGTGATTTTCGAATATCCAATTTGGAATTTCGATCCCAATCTCATCGAATCCAAAACATCGTTTTAATGTCCAAGTTGTTTAAAGGGTTTAACAGTTTTAACTTATATTTAGAACAACATATTCACATAAATAGATATTACCACAGATAGATAATCCATACTTTCACAAATCAACCAAAATATCTCATATTGCCAAGCAGCACAAAACACATATTAGAGGTATCATATAATCCAAATCATCCAATATCATTCAATCATCCATAAGCAAGGTTGATTAATTCTTAATCAATTTAATCAGTTCCCAACTAAATTAATTTCCAACTTTAATCACTTGGATTACCTTAGTCTTGCTTATTTAACATCAATTAATTACATCCCAATTAATTAATGATCCTTTAATTATTCATCTTAATTAATCATTCTTAATTAATTATTCTTTAATTAAAATAAGTGATTAACCTTTAAATTAATCATATAGATTAATTTGCCTTAACCATTTACATTAATTAACCTTTAATTACTCTTATTAATTACATTAATGATCCTCTAATTACTTTCATTAATTAATTACTCTTATATTTAATTACTTTTTAACAAATAATCTTTAATTAATCACATTTATTTATTAATTCTCTTTAATTAATTACCTTAATTAATCAATTCTTCATTAATTATATTAAGTAATTAATCCTTAATTACTTCCATTAAGTAATTATTCTCTAATTACTTCATTAAATGATTTCCCTTAAATTAATTACATTTAGTAATTATCCATCTTAATTACTTTTCTAAGTAATTACACTTTTTAAATTGCATTAAGTAATTATACTTAACCAATTCCACAAATGATTATTTTAATTAATTAATCTAATTAATTATCTTAAATTAATCACATTAATTAATTATTCCATAATCTCTAGTTAATGATCTTAAATTAATTAAAATTATTAACTATACTCGAATTACATATACTAAGTAATTATATCTTTATTGTTAACGTCAATTAATTAATCTTTATTAATCTCATTAAGTGATTACTTTTAAATTAATTATACTAATTAATCATCTTTAATTAATCATAACCCTAATTAATTAAAGGTTAATATAACTTAATTACACCATTAACTTTTTAGAAAATACATTTAAGAATCAATTATAAAAATATAACTTATTTACAAACAAAACAACTTAAACATCAAATTTTATCATTTAAAATCTTATAAAAAACTTGTTCAAATTTATTTAATCACTTAAATAAATTCTCACTCTTTGAAAACTTAATTATTATCTCCTTTTAAAACTTATTCAAATTTTAAACATATTTAAAACTTGATTAAACCTTCTTCTTTTGAAACAAAATATTTAAAATCTTTAAAACTTTAAAAACTTTTTAAACACCTTACTTGAAACTTTGAATAGCATTTTAGTTTGGAAAAAAAACTTGATTTGTTTTTGCTTTACACTTGAACTTGATTCTTTTACTAAACATAAATCTGGGCTCTACTTATTTAAATTTAAAATCCTATACATGTTTTATCTAAAAACTTATAAACCTGGAACAAACAAGACTAACCCGAGCCAAAATCCACAAAACGCTGAGACAACCCCGTGTCACTCGCGTACCATCACTGCACTGAGCCACTCACGCTAAAAAACTCGAGATTTACCCGAGATCATGCTTTCTTCCCCAAAAAAGGTACACGAGAATATCATGTGCACGTGCACACCTATCGGAACTCCACCGACTCCTTATCGACGACGCTCGCCAGTCGACGACAATCTACCCTAGTGTTCTGATCACCCAGATCGGCTTAATTCGGTAGGAAATCAAAACGAGACGTTTGATCAAAAATTGGAACCCAAACATCGATCTGAAACCACCCATCTCCCTCGCCTCTGACCTTAGAATCAACCGCCGATCCACCCAAAGCCACACCACACTCCTACGAACCTTTCCTCACCCTCCCGATCCACTCCGATCACCCATGGCCATCACCAGTGCATCGTAAATATCGATATCCCAAACCGACTCTCGAACCCTAGTTCTCCACTTCCTGAACACCATGGCCATTGATAAATCACCTCACAAATTTTCCTGAGTTCATTGACGTCCCGGCCATCTCCAGCCCAAACATCACCGTACAACTTGTCGTCGTTCAATGGCAATCGACTAAAAGGTCGAACCCGATCAACCCAGAATATCCCATTAATTTCTAAACTAAAATTCATAATTTCTATACCTAAATTTATTATTTTACACTACTTATCAGTTCTATACTCAATAATTGAAATAAGCCTGATCAAATTTTAACTCATTTTCGATTTTCTCTGTCATTTATAAAAATAAATACTTAATATAAATTCTTGAGTCCATTTTTGAAATTAATATTACATTGTTATACCCATTTTCATTTACAAATTCTTGTCTAAAATTAATCATATGTGATGGTATAATTTTTTTTATGAAAATGGTACCTGACATAAATATAGAGATCACCTACATATTCATTCACACAGATTTTGTTCAGACATTCCATTTATACAACATGCATTCACATATATAAACATAGGCAAACCACATTACTACATAATCCATCACCACATCTAAGTGCAATAATAGATTTTGACCTGTTTTTAAGAGAAAAGATTTACTCACTAAATAAAGAACAGAGAACTGATTTTTGTTCTAGGCTTTAAATTTCTTAGATCTGGAATTGTTACACTTGATTTAATCTCCATTGTTTGTTGAGTTGAATTGCTCAGATTGAAGTTGTATTTGAACTGTGCTCGATTTCATGCTGATCTTGAAAAATTGGAGTTATTTTGAAGCCTTGATTTATTTAAGTTTTCTTTTAAATTTGGTTCTCAGTTTGATTTTGCTTAGAAAGAAAGAAGAAGGTATTGAGGAAGAAAAGGATTGTACTAAAAATCAAAAACCAGGTTTCTTAATTCAGCTTTGAGAATATATTTGCATATATTTCAAGCAAGACATTCATTTTTTTTAAAAAAGAAAATGTTTCCACTAGTTAACACAAATTAGACAAATGTCATTGCATGCTTAAATCATTTTACAAATGTTAGACAATGTATGATTATGTTTAACCCCCTTATTTAAAAATTACTTATGTTTTTTATTTATATATTTATGAAATGTGATTTATTAATTTATGTTATATATTAATATGTTGTTGTATTATATTTTTGCAAACTATAAACATTTACAAACTATTTTTATCCATGTATGTTTAAAATCTATATATAAATATATATACAAACTATATTATCTCATGTTAAATTTGAAAAGAAAGAAATTTTAAACAAAAGAAATGAACTTTCAATTAAATATTATTTTAAACTTAAGCAAGAATATATTTTTGTATAAATAGACATTTACCTTAGGTGATTTGAAAATATATGGTTAATTTTTTGAATAGCATTTGAAGGGTTTTATATTGAATTCAAACATAATTCCTAAATTGCAAAATGTATTAGAATTTGAAAACATGTTTTTATTTGTTAAATTCAAACCAAAGCCTTTCTATTTACAATATATATACAAATATACATACATTATAAATAGAAAACATTTCAATATTGGTTTCGAAAATTTTTAAATTGTACTTAAAACACAACTTCCAATCACAATATATACATATGTATTACAATTTGAAAACATATCTTTTATTAAATTAAAACCAAAGACTCCCTATTTATAACATATATATATATATATATATATATATTATAAATAGAATATATATTTGTTAGCCCTGAAAGAATAAATTTTACCAAATTAAGTATTATTAGTTTTTGAAATGATTAATTTTTCCAAATTAAATTTTTATTAGTCTTTAAAAAGAATAAACTTACCAATTTAAACTAAAATTATAAAAGAAAATTATCAAGAAAATTTAATTATTAATAATGTCACGACCCAACTTCCATAACTCTAAGAAGTTCCATCGCTAATAAGAAAAGAAAGGGATAGAAAAGAGAAAGAAAGAGAAGAAGATGAAACAACACATCAGAATCTAAACAGCGGAACGAATAAATTATATTAATAACATAAAATATTACATAGTTTACAATCACTATCAGAGTACACAGATAATACAACACATACTAGACAGTTATAAACACCTGTCTAGTATTTACAACATAATACAACTCAGAGACAATCACAGAACACACAGCGGAATACCAATATCTAACGCAGAAGCCTCCTGCTCCATTGATCCTCCAATATTCGTCAAAGCTAACCTAAATCCTTGGCTACTCGTAAAAATTTGAGTACCTAAGAGTTTATGAAAACAAAAGATAAACTCCGGGTCAGACATGGGTCTGGTGTGAGTAACAGGTTAAAGTTGCTTAACTTTCAAAAACCTTTTGAAAGAAAGGTATCACGTAAGACTTCCCACACATAAACATGGAAAAGTTTTTACCTTACGCTAACCAAAACATTTGATAGGAAATCCAGTGATATTATAATAGGTCTAGGGTTTTCAACTACATATGAAATAGACGAAATTGTTACATTTTTAAATTCCAGCTACTAGCCACAAAAGTGGGTAATACAATCAAAACCGTTGGCACTTATTGGATTTTGGATTCCATACAATGGCAGGGCTACTGGGGTACCGCCCGTCACAGTACGTGGCCTAGATCAACGTACCGAGGAGTACTCCCACTCCCCTGCAACACAAAGCCGGACTCATTCCTTACTGAACAGTTCCGAACAAGACAACCCCGCAGTTGGCGCGCGATTCCAACTGCCCACTAAGCCGAATAAAAAGGGACCTCTAGACAGGGATCAATCTTGCTCTCCAGTGGGAGCTACCCACGAAGCCTTGCTGCACCTCCCCTGTTTTAGCCATTCCCGGTTGATGAGGCTTGAGGCTACAATTACCTTTAATGGACACATTATCTTAGAATGCCCATCGTCCACCTGACGATGTGTTGAAAGCATTCAATCCATACAAGTTCGTTCCGGGTTCGAACGAAACTGAAGGCATTATCTCGTTATACTCGTTTTGGAATCACCCTCAGAGTTAACGACGATAACCCTTGCACTCTAAATCTCTATCTCGAATCTATAAGTACTATTCCGTCAAACTCATTACGGAATCACCCACAGAGTTATACTGACGTATAGCCCTTACACCTCGAGTCTTCACTCTTCACATAAGATTCACGACCTATCGTTAATTGGAATCGATGTGGTTTTCGGATCCCAAATATGGAAACCCGATCCCGGTCTCATCGAAATCCAAAGCGTGTCTTTTAGGTCCAAGTTGTTTTAAAGTTTAAAACAAATTCAATTATATCATCTATATATACACAGATAGATAATTCATAGATTCACAACAGATAATTATCATTATCAAACCACAGATAATCCACATTATCACTATTAAAAGATAATCCATATCAATATCACAATGCAACCAATGCATCCATATCAATCAACATAACTAATCTCATTTCTGAGATTCAAACCATTCAAATCAACTAATATTATTCATCTATAAGCAATGACTTAATCATAACATCTATAATCAATTTAAAATGAATTAAATTAATTACATCATCTTTAATTAATTTAAATTGAATTAAATTAATTACTTACACAATATAAATCTTGCTTACATTATAATTAATTAATTACAAATTAATTAATTGATTAACCTCTACTTTATCATCTTAATTAATCAATCCTGATTAATTATACTTTAATTAATTTCACAAAATTAATTACTCTAAACCCAATACAGTAATTAACCCTTAATTACTTCATAAATTAATTAACTATAATTAATTACATTTAACTTTAATTAATTACAATTAATTAATTATCCTTAACTACTTATTATTGATTAATTAATATTAATTAATCAATCTTAATTACATCATTAATTATATTAATTAATGATTCTTAATTATAATTAATTAATTACTCTATTAAATTAATTACTTCCGGTAATTAATCTCACTTAAACCATAATTATTAATCACCTTTGATAAATCTCATTCTGTAATTAACTTTCCTTAATTACTCATCAAATTAATTATTCCTTAATTAATTTCTTTAATTAATCACTTGATTAATTATGCCAAATAATTTAATCCAAATTATTTTCACAAACCCAATATCATCTTTTAGTTACATTTAGTAATTATCTTTAATTACTTCACTCAGTAATTTCACTTCATTAATTACATCAGGTAATTATTATCAAATCCCATGTTTAAAATTAATTAAACTTAATTAATTTAACCAATCTCAACAAACTCATTAATTACATTAAGTAATTAATGTCTTAATTACTTTCACTTAAGTATTTAACTTAAATAAATTTTATAATTTATTATCATTAATTAATCAATCTAATTGATTAAAATTTAATCATATTAATTAATTATCAAATAAACCTTAGTTAATGACCATCATTAACTATTATTAATTCTTTAATTAATTTTCTCTAATTTCTTCTTAATAAATCTTTAATTTAAATTAATCCAAATTATTAATTAAATAGATTAAATAAATAAGTTATTCCTTAATTATCCAATTTATTTAATTATACTTAATATCTTAAAAATTTCTAAGATAATCCATTTCTTATTATTAATTTTATTAATATTGTGTACTTAGAACATTTCAATATTAAAATTAAAATCAAATTCCATTTTGAATCTAAAATTCAAAATGATATTTATTTAAGCATAAACCAAATTAAATTCCATTTATATTCTTCTAAAATAAATGTAAACAACATCTATTACTTATAATTAAAACTTATATAAGATAAGTCTTTAACTAATCTGCTTAATTCATTTGAAATTTAGTTTAAAGTACATTACCCTTTTAAATTTAAGTTAAAAATCACTTAACTTTCTTTTATAAACTCTTTATCAAGACTTCATTCATAAAGAAAATCAAATTTAAATATTTGATTGGAAACAATTTATTTCTAATAAATATTTAAATTTGAACTTGTTTGAAAATATTCAAATTCAAAAATTTATACAAATACCAGATTTAAATTCAATACATTTGAATAATTCCTTATTTAATCATTTGAATTAAAGCTTGAATTAAACCTTTTTGAATTAAATCTTGATTTCAAAATCCTTTGTTTTAAAAACACAATTTATTTTCTTAAAACCTGAAGATTCAAAAACCTTAAGAACACTGAACTTAGATTTAGATTCAACTGCTATTTTGAATCATGATTCAAATTCAAAACAGAATTAAATTTTACAGAAAACTGCAGGTTTTATATATTTTTATTCTTTATTTTTAAAAAAATCTGAAACTCCTTTTAAATTTTTTAAGAAAAAACTTATAGGATTTCAAACTTCCTTAAAACCAAACTCTTCTGCAGATTTAAACTTATTCAAATCTTATCCCAACTACTGAAATTTATTTAAATTTTGATTTAAATTTTTTAAAACTACAGACAGTTTCTACAGGAAACTGTAATATTACAATTACCCGAGCCCACCCCAAAATGCTTCGAGTCAGTCAGGCCATTTCTTCGAGCAAACATCCAAAAATCTCGAGTAAAACTCGAGTCAAAAACACTACCAAACCCAAAAAACATCAGAAGTTAAAATTTGCACGGTGCACATGCACCGTGCCTCCGGTTGCCATCACCCACCTCCGGCAAACTCCAATCATCAACGACCATTCTTACCATCAACCACCATCATCAGTTCTCCTCCAAAAATACAGAATTGAATTTGAGACGTATGCTCAAACCTGGAACAGAAATACAGGTTCTAAACCCAAACCTGTCAAACCTTCCCCCTCCACCTTCTGACCTCCGACTTGTTAGTGACTCCGGCCACGAGTCCATCCACCAACATATTATCATTACCCAGAATTTCAAACCACTCGATTACTTCTTTGAGAAGAACCAGCCAAAGCAAACTACCTATCTAAAACTAGGGTTATATCAAAAATTTCATCACCGCAACCACCACGCTGAACTACAGCGCCACCTAATATTTTTCCCGACATTAGTGACCACTCCTCCACCAACCAGAAGAACCTTGTCACCCCAAATTGCCTAGATCACCCAAAAACCCAAAAATCCCCTTATCTGTTCTAACCAGGTCTGCATGTTAAACCTAGTTTTAAAAATTGTGAATTTAGTTTCAAAAATCATAATTTTGAATATTGTTTTAGATCTTATTCCTGGAACAATGAATCAATGTGTTTGATATTTCATTTATGTGCAATTTAATCTTGTTACCCTGAGTTTCCAGAGACAGTTTCAAACAATTTTGATTATTTAATTTGAACAAAATCTTAAACTATGATTCCTGATTCTACAACACATTTGTGTGATCCTCGAAAACACTAACATATATTATATTATGTGTTAATGGTGTTAGAACAGATTCTTGCATTTGGAAAAGAAATTACAGATACATCATAATCCAGTTACTCAAAACACTTCTATAGAAAACAACTGATACAAGTGCATATATCATTCATACTAAATCATGAAAATCAACCAGCAACTTTCTAAAATGCTTAAACTTCATTAATTAAGATGTTACTCACCTGGTTTTAATATGAAGACAGGTCTTCCAATTTGAAAAAAACTTGAAAGCTGGTTTTGCAGAAGTGCTTTAAAACTAGAAAGCTTCATTTTCTTAAATCTTGAATTGCTTCCTTAATTTGATTAAAAAATTTCACTCTTCTAAACTGATATGCCCCATAAACTTGAATACTTTGAAAGTGCAGGTTTTAGGATGTAACTGATGTTGCATGCAAGTTCTTGAGTATTGTTTTCAAAACAGAAAAGGACTGCAGGCTTTAGAGTTGCAATTTGATGATTTTTTTTCTTTTCAGGTTAATGAAATTGAAGAGGCTACAGGTTTGAGATGATTTGCATTCCAAGTTTATATGATTTTGGTTTGTGGAGAGATTTAGATAGTTTGATTTGGTCAGAGAAAAAAAATATTGGTTTTAGTTTTGGTATTTGAGGGGCTGCAGGAATTTTCTTTTGAACAGAAATTTTCTGTTTTAAATGTAGATTGATCAAAGAATTTAAAACTTGGTTTGAATGTTGATTTCAGAAGTTTGTTTTCTATTGCTTCTTAGCTTTAGAATTTTTAAAAAGAAATAAGATAGAAGAAAATGTGCTTTATAAAAACTGAAATAAAATAAAAAGAAACCAAAAACAAAAATGCCACATGTCCCCAATATTACATTTGTCATATTAGTATGTTAATTACTTAACGCATGTTCTTTTAAATTTGTAAAAAGTTTACATTTGTCACCAATGTTGGTTAATTATAATTAAGTGTTAATTAGTTATTTATTTAGATGTTAATACAAGATAAATGTAAACCTATGTTTAAATAAATTTATTCATATGTTTATAAATTTTAAAATGAACAAATCAAACTATATTTATAAAATTAAACTTATACAAATATTTCAAAATTAAAAAAAATTAAACACATTTATACTTTAAATTTGAAAACTTTGAATTCAAGTTCAAATTAAAATTTTGAAATCCAGTTTATTTACAAATACAACTACAAAGTTGAATTTTGAAAAACAATAATTTTTATTAAAAATTTAATTGTTGAAACATTGTATTATTATATTTTTTAAAATAACAATATTTAATAATTATAAACAACTATTAAAAGAAATTGTCTTCTTATTAATAAATTATTTATCATCACATTATATTTAAAAGAAACTCAAAATAACCTCATTGTTATTTATTTAAATTTTAAACTTGAGTTACACATATTTTAAATCATATTTTATTTACTAAATGGCTTTTAAAAAGTTTAACTTTCAAATAAAATCATAATTTCCAATTTTACTAAAGATATAAATTTTATAGAAAACAGGATTCATTTAAACAATACCTATTTACAATATATACAATATTCTATATATATTATAAATATAAAACAAATATTAGATTAAAAAGATAAAATCTATCAATCAACTATTTATTTTATTTAATTATTAAATTAATTCAAATCTTATTACAAAGATTATCAAATCAATTTAATTTTTAATTCAGATTATTAAATTGATATTGCCAGAAATTCTAGGTCATCACAAATAAAGATTATTAAATTGATATTGCCCAAAATTCTGGGTCATCACATCAACTAATCAACAATAAATGATAATATCTAAATATTACCATTTCGTAAATCAAACACATTACAAATAATTATGTCAGTTATAAAAATCTATTCCTTTATATATATCATATAATATTATAAAAAATACTTTCACTTCAAAACTTATATAAAACATTTTTTTATAATACTAACAAATACACGCTCTCGTATACGCACTCAGACAACTCATTCTAGGTTATTACTACCCTATCTCTAACGAGTTAACCCCAACAGGCTAAGATATGTCTAAACCAAAGCTCTGATATCAATTGTGTAACGATCCTGGTTTAAAGACGAATTTAAATTTGTAATTAAATTAAATTTTTGGGTTAAATTGTGGATTTATTTGAATTTTTCAAATTTAATAAGATACATATACTTATTTATTTTAAAAAATTTGGATTTGAAACTCAAAATAAATATATATGGAAATTCATATGTGAATGCAAGACAAAGACAAAAACCAAACAAGTACGTTTGCTGTGAATTTAGTTATGCAAGGCGAAAATAAATATGTGTGTGAATTATGCAAGGCAAGAAGATAGAAAAAAATCTATGTACAAAGCAAAAAAAATCAAATAGGATAAGATGTAAACAAGAAAGGGAACATATGCATTTACTACTATCATCTCAGCACAAAATATGGTCATTCGAAATGTGTAAGAAAATCATTTCAGTTGAAACAAAATCTTGCTTAGTCAAAGTAAGAAGAAGAAAAATCTGACCAAAGGAAAACAATACACCAGAAAATATCTCCCCTGTACAAAACTGTCTTCTCTATATGTACATCAATTTCAGTTCGTTCATCATAACTTAGCAACCCTAAAAGAAAAAAAATATAAACATCGCCAATTTTACAAACTCAAATACAACTTAAACAACAATCAGGCAAGAAGATTTCAAGAATAAAACTTCATATTCAACTCAATTGAGCAAAGAGCAAAAGAAAAATCATTTCCAGATCTCTGCTCTGTCTCTTCTTTTTCAAGGTGAGCAAACACTTCAACTTATATATTCACCTTTTGGGTTTGCATCTGATGATCTATGAATGAATGATATAAAGGATGCTTGCATGAATATGAACTTCTGTATAGATGTATGTGCTTGTGCATGTCTGTACACAAGTAAACGTCTCTGTTCTAGGTTTCCAAGCTTCAAAACCTGTTTCAAAAAAAAATCAAAAGCCTTTTCTCTTATCCTTTTCAGGCTTAAAAATATAAACAAAATATGATTATATAATCAAGATTCAAGTTTTAAAAATACTTTTATGAATAATTAGTAAAAATATTTTCTGGAAAATAGAATATACGGTAAAATCTCAAGCATGTTAAAAATTCAAGTATCTCAATTTCTTGATTTACTTATATAACTAAATTCATTTTCAAAAACTATGATTTTTAGAGGTAAAATCATTATTTTTAAGTTTATAAATCAAGAGAGCTTGCGAGTTGAACGTAAAATGGTTTTTTGTCAAACTATGATTATCGGCGTGGTTATGTTGTTTGAGTTCTGGTCAAAAGATGAATCAAACATCATCGATCATAGGAAAAATATTTGCAAACTTTTTTGTGGATCGTAGTGATTGGAAGAGATCAATTTAGGGTTTGAACTGAGGTTTTGGTCGATCGGGTTTGCGAGGGAATTGCATCGTCGATCAAGCTTTTAGGCCGATCGGTCAGTGGGGGTTCGAAGCATGGTTGAATGGAGAGGCTGTGGTCAGAAATTCAGGGTTTCTGGTGATTGTGATCGGTGGGGCGAGTTGATTTTTGTGGCCGAAGTTGGTTCCAGTTTTGAGCGAGAAAGCTCTATTTTACGCTCGAATCGATACTTAGTGGTCCTGAACGATGGAGGAGGCCAGTAGTGATTTGTTGGCAACAACAAAGGTGGTCGGAGGCGACTGGAATGGTCGTGAACGTGCACGTGATATCCTCAATGTCTGGTAATGTTTGTTTTTGGGGAAGAAGGAGAGGTCTCGGGGACGTGCTCAGGAAAATTTGTGATGGGATCGGGGTTTACTCAGGTGGATTTGGTTTTGAACTTGTGAGTATTTTGAGTTTTGACAAGTTTAAAATTTAAGTCAAAAACAAAGTTTAGAAAAATATATTAGAAGTTTGCTCGGGAAATCTGGAGGTTGGCTCGAGGATTTTGGAAGTTTGTCTCGGGTCATTTTGTTTGCACCAGGTTTTAAAGTTTTGAAGTAAACTTTGATCAGGTTTTGAAATGTAAAATGAATAGTATCCAGATTTATAAAAAGGCAAGGGAAATCAAAATTTAATAGCAAATAAAAAAAATTAGTTTTCCAAAATTAAATTTATATAAAGGATGTTTTAAAATTGTTAATTAACTTTCAAGGTTTGAGTTAACATATTTGTTAAAAGAAATTTATTACTTGAAGTTAATTACTTAATAAAAGTAATTAAGATAAAATTGATTAATAATCCAAGTTTAATTAATCGAGTAATTAATGAATAATTAATTAAAAATAATTACTTAATGAAGGTAATTAAGAATGGATAATTAATGATTTAAGTTTGATTAATCAAGTGTTTAAAGATTTATTAATTTAAAGAATAAATAATTAATGTGATTAATTAATTAAGGTAATTAATTTGAGAATAGTTAATAAATTAAAGGTTAATTAATTACGAAAATTAATTAAGGGATGATTAATCAATGAAGGTGGCTAAGACTTAATCAATAGTAGTTAATGATAATTAATCATTGATTAAAAATAATTAATGAAAGTAATAATGTGGTTAATTAATTTAAACCATACGATTCATTCATCATAATCGAAGATGTTTGATTATTATTGAATGTTGTGTATTGGATTGATAACTCTGTTATGTGATTGTGATGCCATGAAATATGAATTGCTTTGTGCTGAGCTGTGATATCTGTGATGAATATATTGCTGTGTGAATGTGAAAACCCCTTGGCCCGTAAAATGGCATTTGAATTTCAATGTGAAAGGGAGTCGGATTCCAGTTGGTTATCCGAAACCCACATCGAATCGTAATGGTAAATCCGTGTGATTAATAAATTTACTTTATCTGTGAATATGTGAATGAAGATAAGCGTTATGGATTATACCGCTTATCGAGATTGATATGATTGAATCTGTGATGATTGATGATGTTGCACTATTGTATGAAACCCCTGGACTACACCATACACACACAAATATGGATTTCACGAGGAAATCGGTTAAGTCACAGATATTTGAATTTGATTCAAAATAGTTTTAAAAGTTGAATTTTAAATCCAAATGGTTTGGGAAATGGAATTGGGTTAAATATTAAAAGCTTTTGAAAAGGGGTTTTGAGGATAAAAGTTATTTTGAATAACTTGAAAGTCTCGAAATTTAAATAGTTTGATTTAAATTTGAATTCAAAATTTGAAATTGAGTTCTATGTTTGGAAACTAGGGATTAAAGATGTTATACAAGTTATGTATGGGTTAAACCATTTTAAAGGTATTGATTTGGGAATTTGAATTTAATTCAAGGGCTTTAACTCGTGCAAATATAATTGGATTTTTCTGAAATGTAAATTGTTTGTTTTCAAATAATAAAAGCTTTCATATAAGAAATGAATTTCCAATTTGTGTTAAAGGGATTTCAAGTTTGAAATGAAAATGGTTTTCCAAGTTATGAATAAATCTTTGAAAACGGGTTTGAAAGCTATAAGTTAAATCCTTGTTATAAAGATTGGATGAGTTAATCCTAATCGAAATGGGAATTGTTTTGAAATCCGTAAATGGATCTTTGTGAAACTGGGTTAACTTTGTGAAATAAATCTTTTTGTTTAAAGATTTGAAATGGTAATTTGTTTAAACCATTTGAAGAAAGGTTTTGTTTTTTTAGAAGTTGTGACTTAACTGAAATCCCATATCCATATGTTTTTAAATATTACGCTCATTGTTCGATTTAGCCGGGAGAGAACCTTGTGTCATATAACCTATTCCGAATAATGATACGACGTTATGGATTGCATTTGAAGATCAGTGTTGAAGACCAGGTATTTTCGAGAACGATAGGATAACCTATCGATTGTCTCTGCACTGAGTAGCTACGGTATTAAGATTCCCTAAGTGATGGGAAGTCCGATCGAGATTGTGGATACCCGGATTAGCAAGGGCGTCTTCCTTTATTGCACGAAGTGCCTTCGGTTCTGTTCGAACCCGAAACAGATTTGTATGGTTGTATGTCTGACATTACACTTTGATATATAAAACTGATCTCTATCAAATACATTTTTGCTTAGTGGCGGATAATTTATTCTCTTAGCTTAACACCCTTCTCTGAGACGTACGAGCTCAGAGGTTATGTAGTTGATAGTTATCAGTGATATACTCCCAATTTGGTAGTGTGGCATGCTGAGTGCTGCTGTGTGTTGTTAATCATTTGTTTATCAAAGCATGGCTTTTGTATAAAGCATAGCTTTGTGGACGAGACTGCATCAGGACCTCACACCCCGGAAATGGTCAAAATAGGAAAGATGCGGCAAGGTTATGAGAGTCGCTGCGTTTAGGGTGTGTCATTCCCTTCTGGAAAAGGGTGGTATCATGGTATGGAGCCTAGATACTTAACTCATGTGGTTACTGCAAATCTTTTACTTTGTGATTGCTTTGTGGTTGAGAGGCGCCTCGGCTAAAGGTCCCAAAGGACCGGGGGATGGCATGCTCGAGTAGTAGTTACCTAATTACAGAGGTAACCCGGCCTTGTGTTGGCAGAGAGCCGGATAGGTTCTCGGGACGTCCCTCCAGAGGCATACCGATGTGGCAGTAGGAAGTTCCTTAGCCTGACCATTTGTTGGAAATCCAAACAAAACAATACGAGTCTTTTACGATTGCAATTGTATTACCTTCCACCTCAGGTGGTAGCTATAGTATGCATAGTATAATGGTACCTACGCTGGCTAAGATTAATATTATACTTTCGAAATGTTTTCCACTATGCACTAATAATAATATCAAAAACGATTTTGCGTAATAAGCATATTTGACGATCATAAGGAGAAATCACCTCTAAATGCACGATTGCATTGTGTGTGTGCCGGGAGGCCTTATGGTAGTTTCATTTTCCAAAAAGCATTACGAATTTCATTTTATTTCTTTTTTTCAAAACCAAATGTTTGTTTTTGCTCATACCAGTCCCACGACTGACCTAGAGTTTAGTGCTTCCTTCCTAAACTCTGGGTGCCCACAATTGTCCACACGGGCAATCTAGAGTCGGGTTTTTCAGATAATCAATAATAGGTGTAGATTCGATAGCTTTCGAAATCTTTGGTTGGGTAGCATTTGGACGTCTTCTTCAATCTTTGGATGGACTGACCTTGCTTAGCTTTGTGCAACTTGATCGGAAGTTCGAGCTAGCTTTGGAGTGGAGCATTTGATTTCGAGATGCATTCTATTGAAGATATTCTTTCCGCTGTGTCTTGTATCTCTGATAGTATTGATATCTATTGGATCATTCTGTTGTATCATATTATATCAGATATTGTATCAATGTTGTATATTGATATATATTCTTTTTCTTCCGCTGTGTTGTTATACTTAATGTGTTATAAGCTCCAACGAGCCAGATTCGGCATTTAGATCTGCGGCATTTGAATACGAGTGACGTATTCGGTGCCCATTTTCGAAGGCCGATCAGGACCGTCACAAATTGTAACGACCCACATTTTTGGAAGATTTAAATCGACAATAAACCACACATGTCTAATTCAAACCGTTCAAAAGGGAGGATTGTTAATGGGGTAAATAAGATAATAATAGAAAAGAAGGAAAAATAAAACACAGAATCTCGCAGCGGAATGACAAAATATAATAATCAAATAAAGAGTTTTTGAATCTGTTTTACATATGATATTTGATTATTCTTTTACAATTCAAATCAGAGTTATACATACATATGAAAATAAAAAAATGCAGTGGAATACAATAAGCAGTGGAATCATAATAATAAATAGCAATAATTAATATACTAAATCTTCGTCTTCTTCCTCCAAAACATAAAATGGTCTTCAATACACTGAAAAAGCCCAGACTAACCCGAGCATAATGAAAAACAATATACTCGAGTCAGAACCAAAAATTCCTATGTAAGTCAAATCAATCTCAAATAAAAATATGAGTTGAATAGCTTCAGAGATGTTATGGGATTTTTCATCTCCTATCAAGTGTACAACGTGAGTGCAGTAATTTATGATATTTCAAATAATTCAAAATACCAATTTTAACCGCTTTATTTAAAATAAATCCAAAGTTTAAATTAAAAACTTAAACTTTTTAAATAATTCAGTTTTAATAAATAATCCAAATTCAATTTATATGGGTATATATCATTTCAAACCATAATTTAAATGTCTTAATTATCTAATTCTAAAATGATTCAGAGGGCCACTTAAATGATGTCAATAATATACAAGATGATAACTGGGACGTATTAAAATAAATAAACAACCATACATCCAAGATATCAATCAATGAGCATCCATTTCAAACAACATCCAAATCAACCAATATATTTCAACATATAATAGTTATCAATATCGACGTTTAACTATCAATTAGATTCCAACATAAAATTAAATGTCAATTCAGATTCAATATCAATTAAAATGTCAACTTAAATCAACAAACAACAATAAAAAAAATTATATATCACATCATATATTTTATTTAACTTGCAATGGAATTTTTAGTATTGCGTGAGTGGGTTGAATCATTCACCTTTTTTCTTTCCCTTTTCTAGTTAGATTTGGATCTGCAACTACTTTCTCATTTTGTTTTGTTTCCTTACTATCTTAATCTTTTTTTATAGGAAGTTTTGGAGAGAAGATTATATAGATCTGGAATTGATTGAAGAAGAGAAAACTTAGTTCGAAGAGTAGTAAGTGTAAAGCTTAGGTGTCTCGAACCGAATTTTAGCGTTTGAAAATCAACATCTGTACTTCACTTGTACTTGAATGCCGCAGATTCAACCGTTGAAGTCCGATTCGTACGGAGCTTATAACACACTAAGTATAACAAAAAAGCGGAAGAAAACAATATCATTGACATACAATAGTTGATTACAACAATGATACAACTAATTGATCCATATTATTAGAGATATAAGATACAGCGGAAAGAAATAACTCCAAAAGATAATATCTTCAGAAGTCCTCAAGATAGATACTCCAACATATAGCGACTCCATTGCCAAAGTTCCAAAGACTCCAAAAGCTAGAACCACCAACATGTTTCCAAACGCGAAGCGAGAAGTAACATCCCGTATTTTTAAGCCATTAAATTTGAACATTTAATTCGTTTTAAATGTTTAATGTGGATTCTTAATTGATTTTGAAATGAATGGATTCGGGTTCAATCAATGAATTAAGCTATAGTTTTTAATTATAGTATTCCGGTTGAATTTGAATAATGGGAAATAATAATTCAATATTCGAAATTGGAATTTAAGGTGAATTTGGGTGTAAAGGGGTATAAAAATGATGTTTAAATGTATTTTTAAATTCAATTGGTTATAAATAATATTTTTTGATTTTTAGATGATTTAAAAATCAATAAATTAATATTGGGGATTTTATATTAATTTAAAAATGAATTTAATATTATTAAAATGCAATTTAATTAGATTTTGGTCTGGAATGAGCCAGAATGATTTTTATTGTATTTATAAATTTCATATGATTTATTGTTAAGTCATTAAAATTTTAAAAGCGAAATTTTAAGCTTTTTCGTAAATTTCGAAAATCGCCCAATTTAAATAGACGAGTTAAAATAGCCTCCCGGGGCACAATCTTGGAATTCGATGAAACTAGTGCCATTGGATCCGTAATAGTTAGTTATTATCGAATTTCAATTTTCGTAGCAATCAGAGTTGTCGTTTGACCGTGGCAGCTCAAAACGCATCGAAATCGTTTTAAATTAAAATTGATCGTTTAATTCCGTAACTCATACATATGGCCGTATTAGCTTACGAAACATGTTCCATTGTGTCCAGAACGCGGAAAAACCTTAGAATCGTCTGTCGGAACGCGTAGATTGGAGGTCGTTTGCATAAACTGTTAAATTGAGAAATTATATTAATTAAATAATATTAAAACGATTATATATATTATATTATCTCCCAAAACCCTAATCTAATCCCAGGCCGCTGTTCTATTTTCATTCAATAGCCGGAACCTCACCAGTTTCGTCTCTAATCTCCATTCAATCCAAGGATTTTCACGCAAATCATCCAACTACAAAAATGGAGAGGGCATCGCGTTCTTCTAGTTGAACGGTGGAGATCGATTTTATCGTGACGTAGAGGGAGATTTAGTGCCGCGTTCGCCTCGAGATGGTTCTCATTTTTCACCTCGAACTTAGCACCGAGTCCCTCGTGCTTATGGCTTTGGGTGTGCGTCGCAGTGGACTTCGTGGTGGCGAGCTTCGATCGAGCTCGATAGCGTCAGGGTAGCAGCGATTTGGAGCCCTAATTTTGGCTAATGGGTTCGGCCCTGGGAATCGCGTTCGTGAGGAAGAAGAACGAAGGGGCGGCTTAGATTTGGAAGTGGTTTTGCACGGCCGTGATTTGGTAAAAATTTAAAAAAAAAGTGTAATTTGTTTATAAAATGTTTATACAATCTTTAAAATTAAATATCTCACTCATGTTTTATCCATTTTTGATGAAACTGAAAACGCCTGGATCATAGAGACGAACACTACGAGATGGTGTAGTTCCGGATTCATTCCGGGCAAGTAGAAATTTAAGTTAAATCGAACGTCGTTCGGTTTAATTTAAATTTCGAACGCTCGCCGAAACTCAAGGTGAGTTAATCTCACTCACATCTGGAATGTTAGCTAAATTAAGCAGTTAATATTTAAATAATTGTGTGATTGGTTGAAATGTTTATTTATATCAGCCTGGATTGCTATATATATATATTGTTGTGCTAATATTTGTGGATGTAGGGAAAACAGGTTGGAGGGATCCAACTGGATTCCTCACATTATAGTAATTATTTTTATACTTGATGTTGTGATCTGTTTATATGTTATGATAGATAAAACTGAAATAAAATTGTATTGGAATGTCGATGGATAAATTATAAATCCATAATTTAATTATAAATGGATAAATTGAATTTTAGAGAAATAAAGGATATTGTTAAATAATGAATTTAAAAGAATTAAAATTTGAAATATATATGGAATGAAGATTGAAAATTGGTAAAATCTGGAATGCGAAACGAAGAGAAACTTTATCAGTTGATAAATGTGAAAGTAGATTTATGTTATTAAAATGTAAACCTGAATTGAAATAAATTGACAGAATTTATAAGAAGGATTTTCTGGGATGTTTAAGTGGGAATGAGATTTCCTGGGAAAACCAAGTTAGAGTTTAAACATATTTTATAAAAAGAAAGTTTTAAAATTCAAACTTGTTTAAAAGAGTGTTTGGAAATTATTATTTTAAAGTAATTATTAATAAATTAGCAACAGTCAATTTTTATAAATACCTTAGTAATTATTTTTACAAATGGATTTATTTAAAAGCTAGTTTTGAATAAGGTTATTTGAAGTTATTATTAATCCTTTTAAAACCTACTTTTAAATTTATTTTAACTAAACCTTTATGTAAAATCAAGTTTAGGTCTTAATAAATAGTTTTATTTCACATATTTTAAATTTATATTTTGAGTAAATAACTAAAAGTAAATTTACGTATTTTAAAGTATATTTCAGTATAAAGTATTTTAACTGTTTTAAATCTAAATGTTTTGAACTTGGTCATTTCCAATGGGAATAAATGGTAAAGGATTTACCTTGTGAAGGAAGAATTTTGGGAATTGTTTTCAAATGAGTTTTGAAAATTTGCAAATATATCTTTAAAGATATCTAAGGCAAATAAATAATGTGAGAATTATTTATTGTGTGATGGAAGCTTATGGATGTTTGTGAATATAAATTGATAGTTAAATCACCGACTATCAATATTGGACAACTGCGTTGATCGTTTCGAAGAGACCGGGATCGAGATTTATTTCTCGAAAACCACTTCGATCCGGTTTGTACGTTTCGTGCGGAAAATGCGTTCGGAGTCGAAGATGGAGCAGTGAAGTGCAAGGGCTAGTCGTTACTAATCCTGAGGATATTTCCAAAATGGATGTGGTAGGAATAGTGCCTTTGGTTCCGTTCGAACCCGGGACGGACTTGTATGGACGAATGCTTTCGGAACATCGTCAGGTGGGCGATGGGAGTTCTAAGTGAAACGTTCTAAAGGTAACGCTTAGCCTTAAGCCTCATCAACCGGGAATGACTGAAAATCAGGGGATATGCAGCAAGGGTTCGTGGGTAGCCCCCACTTGAGAGTAAGGTCATCCCTGTCTAGATGTCCCTTTTTATTCGGCTTAGTGGTGCGGTTGCTGATCCCAACCGTAGGGTGATCTTATTCGGAACTATCCAGTAAGGGATGGATCCGGCCTTGTGTTGCATGGGATCGGGAGTGGTCCTTGGTACGGTGATCTAGGCGCCGTACTGTGACAGGTGGTACCCCAGTGCCTAGTCATTGTTGGAAATCCATTCTCCCTACGAGCCTTTTACGAGTTTTGTTTGTATTACCCACTTTTGTGGCTAATAGCTGGAATTTAATAGATGTAACAATTTCGGCTATTTTATAAGTATTTGTAAATAGACCCTATTATAATATCAGAGGATTTCTATAAAAAGTGTTTTAGCTATCGTAAGGTAAAAACCCGACATGTTTATTTGTGGCGTGGTCTTACGAGATGCCTTTGTTTTCCAAAGGATTTTTGAAACTTTAATAATTAATTTGGATGCATTATTACAGCTGGTATTCCAGACTGACTCGGGTGTTATTTCATTATATTGCTCGGGTCAGATCGAGTATTATTTGTACAGGACAGGATGCTTTGGAGCAGGAGAGGGGCTGGAGTCCAAGACGTATTATCTGTACCTATATATATATTCCGCTGCTATGATTGTATGGTATGTCTGATTGGAAATTGTTGATGTATGAGATACTCTGATGATATTGTATAAAAACAGTTATAGATTTCATTTTGTGTAAAGTTCTACATCTACTATTATATTTTATTCCGCTGCGACTGTGAGATTCTGATATTGTTTAGTTTCTTTTTCTTCTATCTCTTCTTCTTTAACCCTTATGGTTCGTAATTCTGTGCCACTTGAGTTAATAGAGGTAGAATAGTGTTGATTCAAGGGGTACGGATTTGCGGGCTGTCACACTAGAAACCCCATCACATTGTATTAAGCAAACTAGGTAACTCCAAAATGAAGCAAATGTGATCGCCAAGATTCAAAGGCTGGATGCTATCGAATCTGCACCTACTATCTGGCTATCGGAAAAATCTAACTCTAGACTGTCCGTGTGGAAAATTATGGGCACCCAGAGTTTAGAAAGGGAACAATAAACTCCAGATCAGTCATGGGACTGGTGTGAGCAAACGAAAACAATTTATCTTTAAATTAAACAACAAAAGAAGTAAAAGAAATCCGCAATGCTTTTTGGAAAATGAAACTACCATAAGGCCTTTAACCGCACACACAATGCAAACGCAGAATTGGAGGAGATTTCTCTTTATGATAGTCAAACATGCTTGATACGCGAAAACCTTTTTATATTATTATTAATGCATAGTGGAAAACATTTTCAAGTATAATATTAATCTTAGCCGGCATACAACCATTATTGTATGCCTACTATAGCTACTATCTAAACAGTGGTGACCACCATAAGTAAATGGCAGGTCATACAACTAAAACCGTACAAGGCGCGTATTGGAGATTGGATTTTCAACAAATGGTCAGGCTAAGGAACTTCTTATTGCCACATGGGTACACCTTTAGAGGGACGCCCCGAGAACTTACCGGCTCTCTGCCAACACAATGCTAGGTTACCCCTGCCCGGAAGTAATACCTGCAAGTATGCCATCCCCGGTCGTTTGCGACCTTTATCCGAGAGCTCTCAACCACAAAGTAATAAATTTGCAGTGACCAAATGAGTTAAGTATCTGGACTCCATACCATGATACCATCCTTTTCTAGAAGAAATGGACATAATCTAGGGCACGACCCCTAATAACCTTACTCCATCTTTCCTGTTTCGACCATTTTCGGGTTGTGAGGTCCTGATGCAGTCTCGTCCACAAAGTTACGCTTTACACAAAAGTCATGTTCCGATCAACAAATGATCAGCGGCACTTCGTATGCCACATTACCAAACTGGGAATGTATCACTAGTAACCATCAACTACATAACCTCTGAGCTCGAACGTCTCAAAGAAGGGTGTTAAGCTAAGAGAATAAATTCTCCGCCACCAAATAGAAATGTATTTGATAGAAACCAGCTTTACATCTCAAAGTGTAATGCCATACACACATCTATATAAGTCTGTTCCGGGTTCGAACAGAACCGAAGGCGCTTCACAAAGATGCCCTTGCAATCCGGGTATTCATAATCCCGATCGGACTCCCCATCACATATGGAGATCTCTATACCATAGCTACTCAGTGCAAAGTCATTCGACGGGTAATCCTTTCGTTTTCGAAAATACCTGGTCTTCACCACCGGTCTTCAAATGCTATCCATATCGACGTATCATTATTCGGAATGGGTTATAAGACACAAAGTTCTCTCCCGGCTAGACCGAATAATGAGCGCAATATTTAAAAACATATGGATATTGGAATCTCATTTAGGTCACAACTTAAATCCCAAAACCTTTCTTTAAATGGTTTAAAACAAATTACCACTTTAATCTTTTAAACAAAAAGATTCACTTCACAAAGTTCACCGATCTTTCACAAAGACTAATTCATAGCCTTTCTAAACAATTTCCCTTTTAGATTGGATTAACTCATCCAATCTTTAAACCAAAGATTCAATTCATAGCTTTCAAAACCATTTCCATTTCAAATCTTTTATACAAAAGATACACCTTTTAGATCCTCTTCAACTTCAAAACAAAGTTCGATAATCTTTCACAAAGATTTATTCATAGCTTCCAAAACAAATCTATTTCAAACTTGAAATCTTTTCAACATAAATTGGAAATCCTTTCTTTATATGAAAGCTATTATTATTTGAAAACAAATAGTTTTCGTTCGAAAAAAGAAATCCGATTACATTTGCACAAGTTAAAGCCCTTCAAGTATAAAACTTGGGTTAAATTCCAATTCCCAAAACAATACTTTTAAAATGGTTTAAAACCCATATAAACTAATTTATAACTTGTATAACCTTTTTAAACCATAATTTCCAAACATAGAATTCAATTTCAGAACTTGAATTTAAATTCAAATAAAATTATTTAAATTTCAAACTTTATCAAGTTATTCAAAATAACTTTTATCTTCAAAACTCCTTATCAAAAGCTTTTCATATTTAACACAATTCCATTTCCAAAACTATTTTGGATTCAATATTCAATCTCTAAAACCATTTCAAAAATCTATGACTTAACCAGTTTCCTCATGCAATCCATATTTGTGTGTGTAAGGTGTAGTCCAGAGGTTTTACACAATAGTGCAACAACATCAATCATCACAGATTCAATCATATCAATATCGATAAGCGGTATAATCTATAACGCTTATCTTCATTCACAGATCCATAGATAAAATAAATTTATCACAGATAAATAAATTTCATTCATCACAGATAATTACATTCATCAGATCATCACACATCAGAGATATCAAACAATTCAATATTCATTAGAATCCAAATATCCATAAGTAAGATCATTTTAGTTTCTAATTAATTTAAATCAGATTAATTACCTATGAATGAATTACCAATCTTGGTTAATTAATATTAATTAATTACAAACCATATTAATTAATTAACCTTTAATCATTGATTAACTAACCCTTTTACAAATAATTGATCATTAATTAATTAACCTTAATTAACAAATCAATTAATATTAATCATTAAATAATTAACCCTTAATTATTTATCCTTAATTGATTACATTAGTTAATTAACCCTTAATTAATTCATCATTCTTTAATCACTTTCATTACTCCCCAAATCATTATTTAATTAACCTTAATCATGTAATTAATTAACCTTAATTAACAAATCAATTAATCTTAATCATTAAATAATTAATTATCATTAATTAGTTGCCTTTAATCAACTATTACTTAACTTTTAATCAACCATTAATTTAGTAATTATCTTAAATCAAGTAATTAATCTTTAATTACTTAAGACTTTAATTAAATTAAAAGAAAATCCTTTTATCTTAACTAATTACTTTAATTATCATTCAAAATCTTCATTTAATAAACTTGTGATTAATTATCATTAATAATAAATTAACCTAGATTTCAAAGTTAATTGACAATTAAACATGTTTTCATAATTAACTTCTTAATATTATTAAGTTTATTTAAAAATAGCTTTTAAAACAAAGGACATATATATTAAAACACTTTCAAACTTAATTAATTAAGATAAATCATTTTAAAAACCTTTATTTAATCTTAAACATAAATAAGATATTTATTTTCTTAAAAACTAAACAAAATTTACTTTATAATTTTACAACATAATTGTACTTAAAAACCTGGATCATTTTAAAGTCTGGTAAATTGTAAGAAAAACAAACGCGAGGCAATTTGATTGAAAACCCGAGCCATTTTTAAATTTTTCCGAGCTAAACTCGAGTGTCTCGTCCCCATCCACTACTTCGAGTCAACATGCAGATTCCCTCGAAAATGACCCGAGCAACACCCCTTCTTCCCAAATTACCACAACATAACCAGATACAACGTATATCAGTGCATCATGCACACCATCACAGCCACCTCCGATCGACCATGCTACCATTGACACATCACCAACATCCTGGCCGGTCACCACAACCCCTTAGAACTCATCAACTCGTCGTAGATAAAATTTGAGCAACTCACGCGAATACTGGAACACATCGATCAATCAGAAAATCATCTCGCTCGAACATCTCCGATAGCCTGCAACCACGCCACCATGACCACAACCTCGTCATAGAACAACGAACCATTCCCCCTCGGTCCGATCGACCATAAAGCTTCAACGACGACGAAATTTATTCAAGAATGACAGCAACCCAAACGTGATTATAAACCCTAAATCTACTTCGCACGACAACCCCGACAATTTCTAATTTTTTCGATGATTTTTTCGATGATCCCCTACCTACAACCCTACTCTGGCCTAAATCTTGACTCACACCACACACCGTTGTTCAACAGATAATGACGAAAATGGGTTTTTCGATCATCTTGAAAATTTCATCTCGAATTAAAACTAAAAATTATGTTATTAATGTCAAAAATCATCCTTTTATAATACGATTCCGTTTGGATAATCAAAGTCTGGAATTATGACCACTTATTTTCGACATAGATTTGGTTATTATTGTGATTTTTTTTTAAAGATAATCACTTAATATATCTGAAACCATTTTTAAAACTTGAATCTTGTTAATTTGAACATATTTTGTTTAAACAACCAAGCCTAAAAAGAATGGAAAGAAGAGCTTTTGAATTTTGAACAGGTTTTTAACCTGTAAAGTAAGAACAGAGGAGTATTTTTCCTGTGCACACAACATATACAGGCATGCAAACATAATCTCACCCATATCAACATTTTCACAGCACATTTTCAAGCATTACTCATATGCAAACCAGATATAATAGGGTCTAGGGATTTTCTCACCTGAGAGATGAAGACAGAGGACCTGGAATTTGATCCTAACTTTGATTTAAAACTGAAATTTTTCCTTGATTTACATCTATACTTGATTGTTGAGTAGAAATGATCTTTTACTTGATGTTTTTGGAACTGCTTTTTATTTTTATTCCAGGTCGATGCTGAGATGCTTTCTTTTCCATTGTTTCCAGATTAAAGCTTTTGCTTCATATTTTGATTTGATTCTTTTTTTTTTCAAACTTTTCTGGTTTGTAGTTTTGTTTTAAACTTAATCTACTTGTGGTTCGAGATGCACTTGAATCTGAGCTCTATCTGATATGTTTTTGATTTTCATCAAGTTTATTTTTGAAACCTGGAATTTATTTTTGTTTCCAGGTTTTTGAACAGAGAAGATGAGATATTGAGGAGTAGAGAAATACAAAATCTGATTTCTCTTCAATATATTTCAAATTTAAAAGAAGTTATGCCACTTGTTTATTAGGTTACACTTGTAATAATCTTTTATCCTTGTATTACACTTGTTAAAAATTATAATCTCAACTTTATTTTTCACTTTATTCATTATTTTAAAACATAAAGAGACATAAATGACTTTGTTCAATGCATGTTTTAAAATCTTTACACTTGTTGATCATCATGTTTAATTTTCTTACAAATGTTAATTTGTATAATAAAACTTTTACACTTGTAAATTATATATATACATTAAATATTTAATGTTTAAAATGTAAGAGATTTGTGTTTAAACCCTTATTCATTATTTTCTTATGTTTACATTTTAAACGCTTTATATTTTCATGCTAATAATATTTAATTATAACTTTATATTATATTTTCTATTTAAACAAATATTTTCCTTTTATAATTATATATGTGTATTATTTTAAAGAGAAAGATCATTATCCCTTCATTCAAATTATATTTATCTTATAAATTTTCAAAAGATATGTATATTTATATAACCTTAAGAAAATGATTTAAAATCAAGTTATACACTTAATAAATAATCATAGATATATACAAATTTTTTATTAATTAAAATATAACTTTCAAAATATATATTACATATATATATATTATAATTAGAAAACAAATTTTATTAATCCTACAAAGCTTTTAAATCTAACTTTATTTATATTTGAATTCCAAATTACAAATTTATTTATATAAATAAAAAAGCACATATCTTGTTTAATTTGAGAAATATCAAATTTATTCACAATTCAATTCCAAAAATTAAATTAATTACCAATTTAATTTTTTTTTAAAAACAGAGATGTTACAAATTCCCCCTTAAGAAAATTTCGTCCCCAAATTTGCTAGATAGGGAGACCAACAAAGAACAGATGAACACACAGAGAAATGGTTGACCAGATTAAACTTAATATTTGTTCTACATTTGGCTTACCAAATCAAAATATCATCAATAATTACGAGAATGAACTCGTTCAACACTTCACGAAATATTCGAGTCATCCAGTCTACGAATATGCAGGGGCATTAGTTAGTTCAAAGGAATAACTAACCGTTTGTAGAACATCTGGACCCAACAGAACAAATAATGGATACTCAATCCAGGTTGGAATATCCCAAAGTATACACCAATTTGTCCCTCATCGGACTTTGATCCCCACAAGAAATCACAACAAAACTTTCCAAAGTTTGGTTTTAACCGAAATTGTTTTATCGATGCAAATTAATCTATCTTCATATTTTGTTAACCAATTTATTTAAATTTAAATTCCAAATTCATTAAAGTTAAAACGAAAAATTAATAACAAGAATATGAGATAGGAAATTATCTACACGATTCGCATGGCCATCACCACACCGTAGCTTCTTTCTTGTAGCTGCCACGAAGCAATCAAAGAATTGAAACAGGATCAAAGGAGATTGAGGAGAAAAGTTGCTCCTTGTTGTTTCAGGGCATTGACCATTTATGTTGGTACTCCACTGTCCCCTATCTCATCCTATTCTTGCACTCATACGCACTAACAACGGATAGTAAGAGAATTTACTGAGGCATTTGGATGGACATCTCAGGGATATACTCATTCTAGGGTATGCTTCACCCTATCTTTAAGAGTCACCTAATGTGTTATACTCCAAAAGCTAAAGTTCAACCTTTAGCTCTGATACTAAGTTGTCACAACCCGAATTTCAGCGTTCGAAAATCGACATCCGTACTTCACTTGTACTCAAATGCCGCAAATTCAACCGTTGAAGTCCGATTCGTGCCGGAGCTTATAACACACTAAGTATAACAATACAGCGGAAGAAAACAATATCATTGACATACAACAGTTGATTACAACAATGATACAACTAATTGATCCATATTATCAGAGATACAAGATACAGCGGAAAGAAATAACTTCAAAAGATAATATCTTCAGAAGTCCTCAAGAGAGACACTCCAACATATAGCGACTCCATTGCCAAAGTTCCAAAGACTCCAAAAGCTAAAACCACCAACATGTTTCCAAACGCGAGGCGTGAAACCCCCATCACGTTGTATTAAGCAAACTAGGTAGCTACAGAATGAAGCAAATGTGATCGCCAAGATCCAAAGGCTGGAAGCTATCGAATCTACACCTACTATCTGGCTATCTGAAAAATCTAACTCTAGGCTGCCCGTGTGAAAAATTGTGGGCACCCAGAGTTTAGAAAGGGAACAATAAACTCCAGGTTAGTAATAGGACTGGTGCGAGCAAACGAAAACAGTTTATCTTTAAATTAAACAACAAAAGAAGTAAAAGAAATCTGTAATGCTTTTTGGAAAATGGAACTACCATAAGGCCTCCCACCGCACACACAATGCAAACGCAGAATTGGAGGAGATTTCTCCTTATGATAGTCAAACATGCTTGATACGCGAAAACCTTTTTATATTATTATTAGTGCATAGTGGAAAACATTTGCAAGTATAACATTAATCTTAGCCAGCATACAACCACTATTGTATGCCTACTATAGTTACCATCTAAACAGTGGTGACCACCATAAGTAAATGGCACGTTATATAACTAAAACCGTATAAGACGCGTATTGGAGATTGGATTTCCAACAAATGGTCAGGCTAAGGAACTTCCTATTGCTACATGGGTACGCCTTTGGAGGGACGCCCGAGAACCTACCCGGCTCTCTATCAACACAAGGCCGGGTTACCCCTTCCCGGAAGTAACACCTACAAGTATGCCATCCCCGGTCATTTGCGACCTTTATCCGAGAGCTCTCAACCACAAAGCAACCACAAAGTAATAAATTTGCAGAAACCACATGAGTTAAGTATATGGGCTCCATACCATGATACCACCCTTTTCCAGAAGAAATGGACATACTCTAAGGACGCGATCCCTAATAACCTTGCCGCATCTTTTCTGTTTTGACCATTTTCGGGTTGTGAGGTCCTGATGCAGTCTCGTTCACAAAGCTACGCTTTACACAAAAGCCATGCTTCGATCAACAAATGATCAGCAGCACTTCGTATGCCACATTACCAAATTGGGAATGTATCACTAGTAACCATCAACTACGTAACCTCTAAGCTCGTACATCTCAGAGAAGGGTGTTAAGCTAAGAGAATAAATACTCTGCCATCAAACAGAAATGTATTTGATAGAAACCAGCTTTACATCTCAAAGTGTAACGTCAGACACACAACCATACAACTATGTTCCGGGTTCGAACATAACCGAAGGCATTTCACAAAAAAGACATTGCATTCCAGGTATTTATAATCCCGATCGGACTCCCCATCACATATGGAGATCTCTATACCATAGCTACTCATTGCAGAGACATTCGACGGGTAATCCTTTCGTTTTCGAAAATACCTGGTCTTCACCACCGGTCTTCAAATGCTATCTACATCGTCGCATCATTATTCGGAATGGGTTATATGACACAAAGTCCTCTCCCGGCTAAACTGAATATTGAGCGCAATATTTAAAAACATATGGATATTGGAATCTCAGTTAGGTCACAACTTAAAGCCCAAAACCTATCTTTAAATGGTTTAAAACAAATTACCATTTTAATCTTTTAAACAAAAAGATTCACTTCACAAAGTTCACCAATCTTTCACAAATATTGATTCATAGCCTTTCTAAACAATTTCCCTTTTAAATTGGATTAACTCATCCAATATTTAAACCAAAGATTCAATTCATAGCTTTCAAAATCATTTCCATTTCAAATCTTTTATACAAAAGATACACCTTTTAGATCCTCTTCAATTTCAAAACAAAGTTCGATAATCTTTCACAAAGATTTATTCATAGCTTCCAAAACAATTCTATTTCAAACTTGAAATCTTTTCAACATAAATTGGAAATCCTTTCTTTATATGAAAGCTATTATTATTTGAAAACAAATAGTTTTCGTTCGGAAAAAAATCCGATTACATTTGCACAAGTTAAATCCCTTCAAGTATAAGACTTGGGTTAAATTCAAATTCCTAAAACAATACTTTTGAAATGGTTTAAAACCCATATAAACACATTTATAACTTGTATAACCTTTTTAAACCATAATTTCCAAACATAAAATTTAGTTTCAAATCTTGAATTCAAATTCAAAACAAATTATTTAAATTTCAAAACTTTATCAAGTTATTCAAAATAACTTTTATCTTCAAAACTCCTTTTCAAAAGCTTTTTATATTTAACACAATTCCATTTCCAAAACTATTTTGGATTCAATATTCAATCTTTAAAACCATTTCCAAAATCTGTGACTTAACCAATTTCCTCGTGCAATCCATATTTATGTGTGTAAGGTGTAGTCCAGGGGTTTTACACAATAGTGCAACAACATCAATCATCACGGATTTAATCATATCAATATCGATAAGCGGTATAATCTATAACGCTTATCTTCATTCACAGATCCACAGATAAAATAAATTTATCACAGATAAATAAATTTCATTCATCACAGATAATTACATTCATCAGAGCATCACACATCAAGGATATCAAACAATTCAACATTCATTAGAATCCAAATATCCATAAGTAAGATCAATTTATTTTCCGATTAATTTAAATCAGATTAATTACTTGTGAATAAATTACTAATCTTGATTAATTAATATTAATTAATTACCAACAATATTAATTAATTAACCTTTAATCATTGATTAACTAAACATTTTATAAATAATTAATCATTAATTAATTAACCTTAATTAACAAAGCAATTAATCTTAATCATTAAATGATTAACCCTTAATTATTTATTCTTAATTGTTTACATTAGTTAATTGACCCTTAATTAATTCATCATTCTTTAATCACTTTCATTAATCCTCAAATCATTATTTAATTAACCTTAATCATGTAATTAATTAACCTTAATTAACAAATCAATTAACCTTAGTCATTAAATAATTAATTATCATTAATTAGTTACCTTTAATCAACCATTACTTAACTTTTAATCAACCATTAATTTAGTAATTATCTTAAATCAAGTAATTAATCTTTAATTACTTAAGACTTTAATTAAATTAAAAGAAAATCCTTTTATCTTAACTAATTACTTTAATTATCATTAAAAATCTTCATTTAATAAACTTGTGATTAATTACCATTAATAAATAAATTAACCTAGATTTCGTAGTTAATTGACAATTAAACATCTTTTCATAATTAACTTCTTAATATTATTAAGTTTATTTAAAAATAGCTTTCAAAACAAAGAACATATATGAAAACACTTTTAAACTTAACTGATAAGATAAATCATTTTAAAAACCTTTATTTAATCTTAAATTTAAATAATATATTTATTTTCTTAAAAACTAAACAAAGTTTACTTATAATTTTAAAACATAATTGTATTTTAAAATCTGGTAAGTTACCAGAAAAAAACACGAGACAATTTGATTGAAAACCCGAGCAATTTTTAAATTTTTCCAAGCTAAAGTCGAGTGTCTCGTCCCCATCCACTGCTTCGAGTCAACATGCAGATTTCCTTTAAAACGACCCGAGCAACACCCCTTCTTCCCAAATTACCACAACATAACCAGATACAACGTGTATCAGTGCATCGTGCACATCGTCACAGCCACCTCCGATCGACCTTGCTACCTTTGACACATCACCGACATCCTTGTCGATCACCACGACCCCTCAGAACCCATCAACTCACTGTAGATAAAATTTGAGCAACTCACGCGAATACTGGAACCCATCGATCAATCATAAAATCATCTCGCCCGAACATCTCTGATAGCCTGCAACCACGCCGCCGTGACCACAACCTCGTCATACAACAACGAACCATTCCCCCTCGGTCCGATCGACCATAAAGATTAAACGGTGATGAAATTTATTCAAGAATGACAGCAACCCAAACGTTATTATAACCCTAAATCTACTTCGCACGACCATCCTAGCAATTTATAATTTTTTCGATGATTTTTCCGATGAACCCCTACCTGCAACCCTCCGCTGGCCTCAATCTCGACTCACCACACATCGTTGTTCAACGGATAATGACGAAAATGGGTTTTCTGATCATCTTGAAAATTTCATCTCGAATTAAAACTAAAAATTATGATATTAATGTCAAAAATCATCATTTTATAATACGATTCGGTTTGGATAATCAAAGTCTGGAATTATGACCACTGATTTTCGACATAGATTTGGTTATTATTATGAATTCTTATTTTTTTAAAGATAGTCACTTAAAATATATGAAGCCATTTTTAAAACTTGAATCTTGTTAATCTGAACATATTTTGTTTAAAAAACCAAGCCTAAAAAGAATGGAAAGAAGAGCTTTTGAATTTTGAACAGGTTTTTAACCTGTAAAGTAAGAACAGAGGAGTATTTTGCCTGTGCACACAACATATATAGGCATGCAAACATAATCTCACCCATATCAACATTTTCACAGCACATTTTCAAGTATTACTCGTATGCAAACCAGATATAATAGGGTCTAGGGATTTGCTCACCTGAGAGATGAAGACAGAGGACCTGGAATTTGATCCTAACTTTGATTTAAAACTGAAATTTGTTCTTTATTTACATCTGTACTTGATTGTTGAGTAGAAATGATCTTGTAATTGATGTTTTTAAAACTGCTTTTTATTTTGATTCCAGGTTGATGCTAAGATGATTTCTTTTCCATTGTTTCCAGATTGAAACTTTAGCTTTAGATTTTGATTTGATTCTTTTTTTTAGACTTTTATGGTTTGTATTTTGTTTTGAACTTAATCTACTTATGGTTTGAGATGCACTTGAATCTGAGCTTTATCTGATTTGTTATTTATTTGCATCAAGTTTATTTTTGAAACCTGGAATTTATTTTTGTTTCTTGGTTTTTTGAACATAGAAGATGAGAGATTGAGGAGTAGAGAAATATAAAATCTGATTTCTCTTTAATATATTTCAAATTTTGAAAGAAGTTATGCCACTTGTTTATTAGGTTACACTTGTAATAATCTTTTATCCTTATATTACACTTGTTAAAAATTATATTCTCAACTTTAGTTTTCAATTTATTCATTATTTTAAAGATAAAGAGACATAAATGACATTTGTTCAATGCATGTTTTAAAATCTTTACAATTATTGATCTTCATGTTTAATTTGCTTACAAATGTTAATTTGTACGATAAAACTTTTACACTTGTAAATTATATATATATATATATATATATATAAATTAAATATTAAATGTTTAAAATGTAAGAGATTTGTGTTTAAACCCTTATTCATTATTTTCTTATGTTTATATCTTAAACACTTTATATTTTCATGTTAATAATATTTAATTATAACTTTATATTATATTTTCTATTTAAACAAATATTTTCCTTTTATAATTATATATATGTCTTATTTTAAAGAGAAAGATCATTATCCCTTCATACAAATTATATTTATCTTATAAATTTTCAAAAGATATGTGTATTTATATAACCTTAAGAAAATAATTTAAAATCAAGTTATACACTTAATAAATAATCATACATATATACAAATTTTTTATTTATTAAAATATAACTTTCAAAATATATATTACATATATATACATATATTATAATTAGAAAACAAATTTTATTAATTCTATAAAGCTTCTAAATCCAACTTTATTTATATTAATTCCAAATTACAAATTTATTTATAAAAATAAACAAGCACATATCTTGTTTAATTTGGGAAATATCAAATTTATTCACAATCTAATTCCAAAAATTAAATTAATTACCAATTTAAATTTGTTTTAAAATGGGGATGTTACATAAGGCCAAGGAGGAGAAAAGTAATTGTCACCATTGCTTCAAAAAGGGGCACTGGAAGAGAAACTGTTCAAATTATATGATGATACTAAAAGGAAAGGATCTGATTCCACTCCTTAAAATATTTTTTGTATGGAAAATGTTTTATCTGTAAGTGCTTCTTCTTGGATCTTAAATAAAGTACTTTAAACTGATATCTACAATTCGTTATAGGATTTAAGCGTAAAAGGTCCTTAGCAGGAGGGACCGTGGAGTTCCAAGTTGCAAATGAAGCTATTGTAGCTACCGTAGTAGTAGGGAATTATCATGTAAAGCTTGCTAGTGACTAACTTAGTTTTAAATAATTGTTATTTTTATCGTACTTTATTAGAGAAATATTCTGCATTTCCCGTTTGATTGATAAGAATTATAGTTTTGTTTGTAATGAAAATATTATGAATGTTTGTTATGATTATAAAATTGTTTACTTTGGTACTCTTAAAGTTGACATTTATATTCCTAACTATAATCGCATATTTGTTATGGATAATAATAATGCATCTAAAATAAACGGCAATAACACATGCACTATGGGCTAGGTTATATAAGTGATAAATGATTAAATAAATTTAAGAAACCAACGGTTTCTACCATCTTTTGATTCTAAATCATCATATACATGTAAATCATTTCTCAAAGCAAAATGGTCAAGCACCCATTCATCAGAAGCAATGAAAGATTGATTGAACTCTTTGGACTAGTACATATGGATATATCTGGTCCTATGTCTATAACTATCAAAGGTGGATCTTTACACTTTGTTACAATCACTTTGATTTAGCATGATGTGTATATGTTTATCTTATAAACAAAAATCAGAGGACTCTGATAAATCCAAAGAATGCTAAAATGAAGTTAAAAATCAAATTGTAAAAAAATTAAAATTATTTGATATAATTGAGGCGGTGAGTACATTATATATGAGCTCCAAGAGTACCTAAAAGAAAACGAGGTTCGCTTTCAAGTCAATCTTCTATATACAAATTAACAATGTTTCAGCAAGGAGAAACCAAACTCGTTTAGACATGGTTCGATCGATGATGGGGTTTATGAAGTTGAAAACCTGTTATGAGGTTGTCTAGCTTGTGTTAAGAATGTAAAACCAAGTAAAATTAGGGGCAAGATCGGTTTTATATAAGTTTATACGGTATCCTATAAATTCTCATAGATGCATATTCAATCATCGCGAGGAACGAAAAACATTTGTTTTGAGAATGATACCATTTTGGAAAAGGTATTTCTATCTCTGGAAATTAGTGACAATAAGTTAAACTTGGATGAGATTAAAGAAACTCTCATAGAAACTCAATATTTAGATAGTGATTCAACATCAGTAGAACACTTGCAACCTATTAGAAAGTCTAGTAAGGAGTATCACACACAAGAGAGATATTATGGATTTCTCGATGATGGAAAGATAAAGGAATGCATCGTCCATGTTGATGATCCCCTCATATACTACCAAACCTTGAATAGTAAAGACTATGCCTCATAGCTTGATGCGATGAAATTCAAAATGTGTTCCATGTACAAGAACAAAATTTGGACTTTGGAAAATATACCTGAAGGGGTAAAACCCATCGGTTATAAATGGATCCTTAAGAAAAAAATTGATGCAAATGGAAAGGTCGAGACCTATAAAGTAATGTTCATGGCGAAAAATTTTCATCAAATTCAATGTGTTGACCATGACAAAACATTTTATGTAGTCGTCATGCTTAAATCAATTCGGATTCTACTTAAATTTAATACTTATTACGACTAGTTAAACAATAATTTTTAAATGGTGATCTAAAAGAGACTATTTATATATCATAACCAAAGCATTATGAAGTCAGTGAATGTAGTGACAAGGCATGTAGACTCTTAAGATCAATTTATGGTGTTGATTAAGCATCAAGGAATCGAAATAAATGTTTTTTTATAAACTAATCAAATAGTTTGGCTTCATTCAAAACATGGAAGAAATGGTTGTATACTGGGAAGAACAAAATGGTGTAGTTAAATTTTTAGTTTTATATGTTGACGATTTACTGCTAATTAGTAACGATGTACCAATATTACAATCGGTTAATGCTTGGTTGTCAAATAATTTTCAACGGAAGATTTAGGAGGGGCATCATTTGTATTTGGTGTAAAAAATCTATAAAGAGAGATCAAGGTTATTGGGACTATCCCTCTTAATGTACATAGAAACCGTACCAAAAGGTTATGTGTGCTACACCATATGGACAATTTTGCAACACCGTACTGTGGCAAATTCGCAATGGTCTTAGGCCGCTGCAATATTGCAATGGCTTAGAACAGTTGCAAAATGTTTAGCAACGACTTTTAGCCATTACAATTTTGCAATGGCCTTGAGCTGAGGCAAATCTTTAGAGTTTTTACTTAAAAAATTAAGACCCCGAAGCATACGACCATGCCTAAAAACTAAAACGCTCCCAAAAATAATAATTCACCTCGCCTTAAATTGAATCCCTAATTCCATAAAAAATTTGTATATCGAATTCAAACTGTCCCCTACCATTCCCAAATTCCAAATCAAATCCCTCAAAGCCTCCTACCATCAACCACTTAGACAAATTCATTCTCGTCCCATCCTCGATTCGTTCTAGGCTATGCTTTCGAACCCAAGGTAAGTATTTAATTTAATAGGAAAAAAAATCTGCCTTTTGCCTTATTAGATTTACTTTTTTTGGTGCTGTTAATTCATGTTTTAATCTATAGAGGAAATAATAATAGCAAAAAGGAAAAGCCAGTTATGTTGATAAATTTATCTAGGATGCGGTCCATGCCCCAACTCTTGTGTAATATTCAAAATGCAGGGGAAACTGAGCTCTTATGGATCCGTTGCATTTCATGAGAGCAATGTAGTTTGTGAATACAAATATATGGACATTTTACTTGATCGTGAACTGTAGAATTCTGGGTTTAGTATTTGGCATAAGCCTATTTATTACCGACCTCTTCAATTACATCATTATGTTTTGCCTCCATAATTTGAGCTTTAGTACATTCATTTCCTATTTTAATTAATGATTTAAGGAATTCCTTAAGAATATCCTTGACATCCAATTTTTTAAAAAGATAACTAGTTGTTTACATAATCAAAATTCATAACATGAAGAACTTCAAGGAAATATATAGTATATATTTTATTTTGATACAATAGCTAAAAAAATTAGTGTGTTTTGCATGTAAAAGTCAATGATCGTTGGTGGAGTTTTTTACATAAGCTACACTTATAAAGAAACTGATTTTTATTTGGTCAACTTATCTTTAAATCTAAATATGTTTCTCTTGAGTTTGCTTAACTAATATATTTATATAAAGAATCAGACTTATTTGTTATTTTATCACACAAATAAAAATAATAATTAGCAAGTCTATTTCTTTATCGGGTTTAAGATTAACATCATAGAAAAGATTACAAGAATTTATAACATGACTAAACGACTAAGAAAGAGGAGTTGGTGCTCTAAATTGCTTGATTTGTGCTTATAATACTTGACCTTAGATTATGATAATGATATATATTTTTAGAATGGGGTTCTAGGTTGAAATGTGAATTTGTGAATTTGGGATTTTTACGGATGTTTAAAAGTGAAAATGATTTCTAAAGAAATAAAGTAATAAAAAATAATAATATTTATTCCCTAAGTTGATAAAAGTTTGGTTTCCCGTCAGACTTTTCTCTTTGAGATTGTGTTCCAATACTTTGAATTTATTTTTCTCAATAAGGAAACAAGTTTTCTTTTGTTTGATATTTATGCACTCTTCTATTTTAATATGATGCTTACTCATAACGGAATGAATTGAATTGTGATATAAAATCACCAAATAATTTCACTTCTCATTTATGTTCAAAGGAGTCTAATTGTTTAGTATAAAGAGAGACTACATAAACTATAGCTTTATGGAGTTGCATAACTCTTACTAAGATAACTAGACTCATTTATACTCTTGATAGTTATAAGTTTCAAAATATTATCTCTCATAATATATTGAATACCCTAATTGAGACTGGAGAAAACACGTACATGATGATAAGAAAATCGATCTTTTCTTATTTTACATATTAAAATAACACTTATGATTCAATGATATATATTGTATTTGGCTTAATTATTTTGATTTAGGCTCTTCGTCGACTAGGAAAAGTATATGTATCCATTTAAGGTGTTTGCATTATTATATTCGATGTTAGTTTCAACTCACTTTGTTGTGCAAAAATTGCGCAAATGCAGAAAAACAATAAACAGGATATAGATTTTCCAATTTAATATCATTTAGTTTAGCAGCAATTATTCTATTACTCCAAATAAATAGCAAATAACTATAAAGAAAAAAAAGGCGCACAATATGTATACTGGTTCTGCTATCATCAAGATAGTGTATGTCCAGTCCAAAGAAGAGAGATTTTATTACACATAAGAGAGTTACAAGAGATTACAAGATAAGAGTTTACATACCAAAGCCCTAAATTAAGGTTAATAAGAAGAAACACTCTATTTTGAGATCGCTGGCTAAATTCCTGGATGGGTTTACAATGAAGTCTAACCTAATATATGTCAGTGCAAATCCATGAAAGTCGTCCATTAAATTACCAAGATATGGTAAGAAGATAATGGAGGCAATTTACAATGGTGACAAATGATGCAAACATAGCAAGTAGTTCACTTATTCCTTCAATTAGCAAAGATGGAAGAAAATAATCCTAAAGTAATGCGATTACTAAGAAAGAAATAATATGCATATCCTTTTGCATATATTTTATTCCATAATGTGAGCATGCATTTATTTCCTTGCCATCTAATGGAAATGTAATCCAATAATTAATGCATTTCCATAATAAATATACGTGATTACTTTCCTTTTTGCATATTTATTTCCTTCTATTTGTGATTTTGATCACCAAAATTTAACACTCCACTTAATGCAAAATCACAAATCTCCAATACCCCACCTCGACTCAAATTCTCTTTTCAACATAAACTCTTATAAATGAACTCCACCTTCAACCAAAATCTCTTAACGAGATAGAAACCAAAATGAATACTTACCCAATGCGTTCCGGCAAGGCCACCCTCTATCACACCTTGCTAACGAGCTCAGACTATGTCACCACCCACTAACAAAATGTTGCAAATATCTAAAATCAAAAGAATATAGATACCAAAATAATCTCAAAGCCACCAAGGCAAAAAAATCCTCTCAATCACCAATCAAATCTCTCTCCTTCCACATACCTTATCTGCCAAACAACAAATTTCCCATGAAAATCAACATAGGACTCTTACAACAGCGCTGAGCCATGAAGCAGATAATGGTTCCCAAATCTAGATGTCCCTTCAACATACTAAACTCCTTATCACCAAAATTTCAAGACTGGAATGCTCTTCTCTCTCAACATAGTCTCCTCCGTCTTTATCGTTAATATTGCACATCTCTTTTTCTGTCCAAATGAGTAATAGCATAATTACCACCGAATCTACAGCTCTTTCTTGAAACCATTGATGCATAAATTTAAAAAAATTGCCTTGCTTTGATACTAATATATTGTGCAAAAATTGCACAAATGCAGAAAAACAATAAACAGGATATAGATTTGCCAATTTGAGCATCACTTAATCTAGCAGCAATTATTCTATTACTCCAAATAAATAGTAAATAGCTATAAAGAAAAAAAGACGCATAATATTTATACTGGTTCCACTATCATCAAGATAGTGTACGTCCAGTCCAAAGGAGAGAGATTTTATTACACATAAGGGAGTTACAAGAGATTACAAGATAAGAGTTTACATACCAAAGCCCTAAATTAGGGTTAACAAGAAGAGACACTCTATTTGGTGATCGTTGGCTGAATGCCACGATGAGTTCACAATGAAGTCTACCCTATATATAGCCAGTGCAAATCCATGAGAGTCGTCGATTAAATTACCAAGATATGGTAAGAAGATAATGGAGGCAATTTACAATGGTGACAAATGATGCAAACATAGCAAGTAATTCACTCATTCCTTCGGTTAGCAAAGATGGAAGAAAATAATCCCAAAGCAATGCGATTACTGAGAAAGAAATAATATGCATATCCTTTTGCATATATTTTATACAATAACGTGAGCATGCATTTATTTTAATGTCATCTAATAAAAATGCAATCCAATAACTAATGCATTTCCATAATAAATATACATGATTACTTTCCTTTTTGCATATTTGTTTCCTTCTATTTGTGATTTTGTATCACTAAAATTTAATACACTTCTTGTCGTTGCATCTATTTTCAGTTCATAAGACTATAGAGAAATATGAACTCTATTGTGAAGCTCAAAAGAAAAAATGTTATATTTTAGTAAACACCAAGAATATTTCTCAATAAAGCATTGTTTGTTTTGTTTTATACATTTAAAATTATATTTGTTAACATAAATTAGCTAGCCTTTTTTAGCTGTACTTATTGTGCCTTCCATATTGTCGTTAAAGTTATTGCTTCATCATTTGTATGACTATTATTATTATTCTCAACAAATGGTCGTGGAAGGTGTAAAATTAATAACGGTAGATGTTGGGATTGTAGTCACAATGGATCACTACAACAAAACAGCCTTTTTACAACGGGCAATGCCCATTGTAATATGGTTTTCGCAACGGGCATGTGCCCATTGTAATAGGTCTCGTTGTAATAGATCCACCACATTTTACAACGGGCAAAGCCCGTTGTAAAAACCGTTGCAGTATACCTTTTTACAACGGGTTATGACCGTTGTAATAGACTCTAATACAACGGCCATAGCCCGTTGCAATAGACTAACCATACTAGTTGTATAGCCTTTTTCACAACATGCATTGCTCGTTGCAATAAACTATATAACAACGGCCATAACCCGTTGCAATAGACTAACCATACTAATTTCATAGCCTATGTCACAACATGTATTGACCGTTGTAAAATACCTATTTAACAACGTTTGTTGACCGTTGTAATAAGCTCATGTAACAACGCACATTGCTTGTTGCAAAATAAATGCAAATTTTAAAAAAAATACAGCAACATCCATGCAATACATCCATACAAATACTAAATATTGTCGTAAAATAATTAAAATCACATACGAAAAGACTAAAAGCTAGAGTCATAAAATTTTAACACTCCAAAAAGTTAGATAAGTTTACATGCCAAATACATAAAGCGTTAACACATAACAGTCCGCTACAAATATCACGTTCTAAGAACAATCATACTATACCACAGATATGAAGTCTTTATGCCACGCGACGGTTGATCCAACGGCCTCTTTGATAGTCTGCATCTCTGAATTTGGCCTAAATAAAAAGGCTTCTGGTTCCACCGCTACATCAACCCATACTTTCCAAGCATTCGCTTCAATCTTTACAAAATGTACTGGAGCATCGGGATCAGTGCTTGCTATCGTCCCCTCTGCAACTAGTTTTTCTGCCAAACCAATAGCTTGCACTTTTTTTTCACCAAACCATCCACAATAAGCTGATCTTGAAGCTGCATATTGTTACTCTCGCGGTGTGGCTGCAAGCAAAAAACCATGGAAAAAGGTTATATAAAAATACTGAGATTCAAAAGGTAAGTATGGAACTTACTGTTGCGGTGTCACCTAAAGGTTTTTTTCCTTTTTTTCTAAAAATAAATGAAATGTGAACTAATTAAACTAATTAAACTACTACCATGATTAATGAACAACAATTTCTCTAAGCAAAAAACCAAAATTTCATATACTAATTTAGGATTATTTATATATTCTAACCTGAGATGTATGCGCCTCATGATCTCCGAATCCGCCACATTAACATTTCTTCTTTGTAGAAGTACAAGAGATGACTTGGTAATTCATAAGCACATATCACATATTTATTAACAATAGCTAATTAAATATGAACTTACTGTCATGACCAAATTAGTCAACTCTTCTACTCTAGCCGCCAAATGAGTTACTTGATTTTCCAATGCAATCACCTTTTTTGAATTAGTTGAATAAACACACATTTAAGATGGTACTACACCAAAACCCAGCCCTCTCACCCTTCCTCTATGTTCATTTCCAAAAACATGTGACACCCCATCTCCACTTACCGATGTTGTTCCATGAGAGCTCTGAGCACTACTGTGCTCTTTTATCTTAGCCTACAAATCAAAATAGAACATTTCAAGAAAAATGAAATATGAATAAACTATCATCCCTCAATGTTCAGTTCAATGTATTTATTATTTGTAGTGAAATGTTGATCGCGGAAAATATATATGAGCTGATATATGACTGAATCGCCGAAATATTAATCCCTCGATGTCAAATACATATGAGTTTTGAATAAATATCTACACTCATATCTCAAAAGAATATAAAAAAACTTACGATGCAATCGGCAACAACGGAATTCGGTGGGTCTCCATTTTTCTTTGTATGGGCTTTGCACCATAGATCGCCTCTGCTAATATTTGATATTCCAGTTTCCTTTTTCTGCAAATAATAATAGTAAGAAGACGAACCAAAGAAAAAAAATATTATTAATGTAAATGTACATGCATTTCTTACCATATCTTCAGCTAATCTCGCATAACCCTTTCTGCTCATTGTATGTGCAAGTTTATTTTTATCTCTCAGTGCTTTGAATTTTTTGCTAGTTTCCTACATAGGAGAAATTCATCAATAAACTATTATTTACCTTTTAATTTATACTGAATAAAATACAACTTACTACCTCAAATTTCTCTGACAACTTTTCCTTAACAAAGTCGTTCCACTCTTGAACATTTTCTATAGTATCCGGTTTCAGCATCGCTAATCTAGAGGAAGCGTAAGGGCAAGTAGAAGCTACTTAATAGCCGAAACTAATCTTGACTTTGCCTCTCTTCATCGTACTCCTAACATCTTAAGCAATAAACCCTTGTATGCTTCATCCACCATGAATCTTGACTGCACAACAAAAATCATTTCATAATCAATACAAACAAAAACATGAATTTGTAGATATTCGTCAACTATAGTCTTTTAAATAACCATTCTCATTACAATTATTATTATTCAGAGCTACCATGTAATTTTGGGTAAAAATCTCATTTTATTGTGCGTTTGTTCCTAGTGTTTATCTCTCTGCAGCACTAAAGTTAGGTAAATAAGAAGCTGAAAATCAGAGGCACAAAATTGTATATGTGCAGGAAATCAAAATATTACAGCACAAGATTTTGAATGCAGCATGTAATGTGCAGCATGTATTTGTGGTATGAGATGACAAATTGGAGATTCAGACAGCACCACTGCACTGACCAGAACTCCATCACTTCATTGAAGATGATGGATATATCAATGATGTCAAACGTGTAGCAAAAGGATCAAGGAGTTTAATATGTGCAGTTACTATGTCAAACAACCATCATTTCCACTTCATACTGCCGCACCACTGCACTGACCACAACTCCATCACTTCATTTCTACAGCACAAATAAAACCAGACCTACCATATCACCAGTCAAACAACCCAACAACATAAAATATCACTTTAGTTACAACACTACATTCACCTAACTGCTCCACAAAAATGATACTTCCCTCCACTGTCATACATCTCCTCTAACCCCCAACATATCATCAACACGGTCATCTTGCCTCAACACTACACTGCATATACCAACCATCCCCTCTGCTGCAGTCATACGCCACTGCCCCACTAATATCCTAGTCATCATCACTGACATTTACTTCCTGCTACCATTCCCTTGACATACATATCTCATCCTTCATACACACAATGCCACACATGCATTTCAGACACACATCTCCACTACAGAAACATCATAGTGCTTGCCTACTTGCTAACTGCTACAGAGCAAATTCCAAGAAACATCACAGTGCTTGCCTACTTGCTAACTGCTATAGAATAATCACCACCTACCTCTGCCATTACTTGTTAGCCTCATCCACCCACTGCATCAAATAACTACAACCAAACACCTTCATCTGCCCTCTTCATTAACATCATCCCTGCATCAAATACCAATTATCAATGCCTCACCATTCATCAACTACTGCTATCTATAACCAGCACATACCACCCCTGACATTCCACTTCAATAACAACTATGTCAACCAACTTCACATTTATTCAAGCAAAAACACCCCACTGCCAACATTACTACCATCTTCAATAAGTTTACAAAGAAAAAAATTACAAATATCCATTCCTCACCTCAGATCATCATCCACTATTCCAAAAGCAGCATACCTGATATACCAACCTCCACCAAATTGTACTGCCTACTGCTGCTTACCATTGCCTCACCAAATCAAGCTTCAACTTCTCGGCCACCCAACTCACATACAAAGCACCATCTGACAACACATCCTCTACTCACCTTGCCTCTCCACAAGTAGACTTCACCCAAACTCCCGAAGCTCTCCAATTGCAACCCTTCATCGATTAATCAATTTTATTCAAACTTTTATGACAAATTGGGAGATGACAACCATGATGAAACATGTCACAAATATGACGATGAATTAGAAAACAAGCATATAGATGACACTGATATGCACACATCAATTTTGCATTCTATATTTAATAATGCTTTTGAGAAGTCTGAAGCTGCTGTAATGTCTGAAAGTGATGTGTACATGCATGGAGGTGAGATGATATGTGCATATAAGGGTAGTGAACTGTTGGATATGAATAAGGCACAAAAAGAATCGAAACATGATGAAGTATGGCTACATGACAGAATACACATGGCTATTACAGTAGTAATGGCAGGTAAAGGCAACAATAAAACAAATCTACCTATAATTGTGTATACTGATATTAAACATTAATGGTTGAAGAGCTTATGACACACAGTATTCCTTTTTTCTAAGAGTTTCATTATTCATTCTTTTTTCTTTTTTAAGTTTGTGCAGGCCGAGGAAAACTAGTATGCCCAGTTTGTCTTGGCACCGGTTTACCAAATAACAAGGGACTTCTTAGAAGACCTGGATCATACAACTGTTAGCCATTCTCTGCCCGATCATACGCATTCGACTTATGTTTCAGTGCAAAGGTAATAATGTCAAGGATGGTTGTACCCTAGTAATTTCCAGCAAAGTTTACATGTAAATAAAGGATGTCCAAAAATTGTATTCGAGTTTACAGCTTATTTCATACCTGAATACAAGTCCATAAATCTTCCTTTAAATTTGCTTCGACTTTTTTCCAATCTTAAATGGTCAAAGGTACCATCTCCCTTGCTAAGGTACCGAGATGGGATAATAAGTGCTTAGAATTGGAGCCTATTGGTTGACCTCGATCGTTGAATTCAATTTCAGCCTTTTCATTCGGCATACAAGAAAACGTTTTCATCATCGTCTTACCTCTTTTTTTCCTTGACGTCTCTTGTTGAGTACCATCATTATAATTTGGGTTTTTCAAGGCATCCACGGCGTCGAGTGGGTCTGTATTTATGGGAGTGATATTTGGAGATTCGGTTAAATTAGGGCCAGGATTGAGATTTGAAGACTGGACTTGAACGGGTGGAGGCTGCATTTCAGTACGCTTCCTAGGGATCTTCTAGCATTGCTGTTTAAACTTTGAAGAGCATGAGCTACATCAACATGGCTTGTTTCATTGGTTTGCACACCAGCAGTCTTATCTTTTGCACGTAAAGCTGCAACTACAGCTAGAGATTGCCTCTTTGAATATCTCGTTGCTACCTTTGACATTTGAAATTAGCATACACGGTCAAAATAAATTCTATTACAGTCTGAAATATCACTACTAGATCATTTCATAAAAAATACAATTAGAAAATATAATCTCTAATCTACATAATTTTCGGTCATTTCATAAATAATACATATATGCAGTGCTTTTGTGGTTCATCCTTGAACTCGAATTTATATAATTCGAGATGGTTTAAATTTAGAATTTGATTCAAAAGATAGGAAAACAAGGTTGAGGTAAAAAGAATTTCTCACCATCGCTATGCGAAGAAAGAAAACCAGGGTAGGATCGCTCAATAAACTCCTTGGTTTCCCAAGTGATGAAATATATGCTTGCATATATAATTTTCCCTAGGGATTGCGGGGACGCAATTTGGTTAAGGGGGAAAGTCTGTAATAACCCTGGTTTGGAGATTACCTTTCAATATTGAATTATAATGATAATTATAATTTAATATTGTGAATTAAATTAAACTTGGAGAAATTAAATTGTTTATTTGGAATAAACTATGGATTTTAGAAAATTAAAATGAGAAAATAAAGTTTGGAACTTTATTTTATCGTTTGGGTTAATAATGAATGGAAAATAATTTTTATTTATAGAAATTGCAATAATTTTATTAACTATTGCCAATTACTTCTTTTAATAATTTTTAAAGGAAGTGTTTGATTTTTAAAGGTTGTTTAATCAAATAAAAAGGTGGAAATTGATTTAAAAATGAGTTTTAATTATAAATAATGTTTTGAAATGGTTTGAAATATTTTTCTAAGTGATAAAATGAATTTTGTGGAATTTTAGGAGTTAAAAACATGGTTTTATTCATTTATTTGAGTAAATAGTGCATTTTTGTTAAATAAAGAAATTTAATAATAAAAATGTTTTAAAAGTATAAATTAATCTTTTCATATGTTAGAATATGTTTTAATTTGCATGTATACAAGTTTTCATATTTTTTGGTTGTGTAAATATGAAGAAAATGAATTTTATTTGTGTGTATATGTAATATACACACATATTTTTGGTTAAGTATTGATTTTATCCTTAAGCCTCCTTATTTTTCTTTTTATTTTGGGTCCAATTCTGCCCAATTCCACATAGCCTGGTAAGAAGTGAGATAGAGAAGAGTTGTACGTTCATTTCACAGCATCTTTTTCTTCCTTCAGCTGAAACAAAAGAAATTAAACCCCTCTTCTCTAATTTCTCAAAAATCAAGCAATTTCTTCATTTTAATTCAACAAACTCAAGGCTTTTTATACTCTAGTGATAAATAAAAGGTAAACAACTCCAAACTATTGAATTTCATCACCAAATTCTATTATAGTAAATGGGTTTCTAATTTTTATTGTAAATTGTTGTTGCATGTCATTTTCTCTTCTTCTATAGGTTCATAAAGGCTTCATTCTTGCCAAAAGGCTTCAACTTTGCTACAAAATCCGAGCTTTTGCATCTACTCAGCAAAGTGAGATCCTAAAACTCACAAATGCTAGCTAAGCAAAGCTTAAATCGCTCAAAAATGTGAAATTTACTTGCTGAATAAAATATTCTATAGTTGATTGTTTGTTTATAATCTGGTTTCAGTTGCTACTTTGAACCCTTATATCTTGTGATTCCGGCAACGTAATATTGTCCGGTTTCATTCATTTGATAGCTTGCATGTTGAAGTTCATTTCTGAAAATTTTGGTTGAATAATATGGTCATTTGAGTGTTCAAATCGTCACTGCAAAATCAATGCACAGCCTGCAAATAACCTGTGCACATTTTGTTTTCTGAGTTGTTGCAAACATGGACTGACTCCATGTTTGAGACATCATATCTCTTTCGTTTCCTTCTCAAATTGCAAGATTCTTTTTTTGGTGAAATATGAAGTTCTCTACTTTATTCATACCAAATTACAGGTCATTTTGACATAGATAGCTGATATAAATCTGCTGTCAAACTTCGACCTGGACCATGTTTTTGCCCAGAGTTCAACAGTGAAACACTGTCTGGGTTCAACTTTAAGAGATCATAGCTTTCTCATATTTTATCAAAATTGCATCATTCTTTTTTTTTGAGAGATGAAGTTTTCTACTACAAGTACACCAATTTTGAGCTCAATATGATGCAATTTGTTCCCCTGTTTTATGCCTAAAAGTTGAGTCCAGGAGGGTTTTAGGCCTGCACATTTATTTGGTTTTTGAACTGTTGTAAACATGGCCTGAGTTCATGTTTGAGACAGCGTAACTCATTGGTTTCAAATTGGATTTGCGTGATTCTTCTTGAAAATTGAAGTAGGAGTGTTGATTTACATTTTTGTAAAGTTTTACGAAAATCTGGGTTTGTTTGCTATTTTTAAAGTGTTGTCGAACTTGTACTCGCAGCTTGCTAATTCAGTGTTTTAAACCTTGTTTTGGTCTGACTTTGAAACAACGCAGATTCTTCTTTTCAAATCAGATTTGAATGATTCTTTTTGCATATTGAAGTAGGAATGTTGAACTATATTCTTACCAAATTCCATGTCATTTGGACTGGTTTTGCAGGTCCAAACCTGCTGTCGAACTTGGGTTCGCAGCATGTTGTCACCGGTTTTTATACTTGAATAATTTCTGGCTTTTTCTAATATTTTCCGATTTCTTTGAGATTTTTCTCTAGATTTCATACACGGGTTTTATAAAGCATTACAAAGTGTTTTTCAAGCAAATTGACTTTTGAAATTATTATTTAATATTAATTTTAAGTATTAAATTAATTACTCCATAATAGGAGAATTTCAAATGCAATTTCTAAAGCGATTTTGAAGCGTTCCTAAAACTCATTTTCTTCAACTTAATTTCTATATAAAACACACAATTTTGCACTTCGAGCGAAGAGGGAGGAGAATTAAATGATTGGATAAACGCATGTGTTCATAGCACGCGTTTAAAAGGGGAGAGGAATGTGATAACCCGAATTTTTGGGCATCAGATAATTGGGTAATTTTCTAATTTAGCAATTGAAAACACTGATTTACTGATTAAGCAAATAAATCTGATGGATACAAATATTCTATAATCAAAACAAATTAAAAATATTCATACTTTAGATTTCAAAGCTTTGAATTCAAATTCAAATTAAATTATGTATATACATATATAACTACACATTTGAATGTTGAAAACAGTTATTTTATTAAAAATCTATTTGTTAAAAACAATGTATTATTATATTTTAAAAAAAATAACAAAATTTTATAACTATAAATAATTTATAAAATAAATTGGACTTATTCATATAAGTATGAATTTGAATAAGATTAACATAAATAGATTTTTAGAAATAGAATTATTATTTTTAAATTTAATAAGAGTTATATATGCATTATATATATAACTTGATTTTCAAACTAGGTTTTATAATTTAATTTAATTTTGAATTCAATGTTTTGAAATTTAAAAAAAAAGAATAAATACATAAAAAATATTTGAATAAGCTTATATCTATAATTTGTTTTGTTTTGTTTTTCTAAAATTAAAAAGGAAATTTATATATATACATAAGTAATAATAGATTAAGATTTAAAAGTTTTTATTAACATTTTAAATTAAAATTAAAATACTCTTATTACATGTGTTAATCTTTTAACACTTAAATGACATGTGTAGGGCATAAATTAATATTGTGACAAATGTTAAAATTTGAACAAGTATCCTAATTTATTTTTAATTAAATCAAAAATCTACTTATATAAACATATTACTTCTCATCCTTTCTCTTTTTCTATTCTTTCTTTCTCAAAACTTAAGAAAGTCTTCAGCCCAAAAATCTTCAATCAACATTCAAACCAATCTTCTTCAAGCTATCTGAATTCATCTTCCAAACTGAAGTGCAAATCATCCTTAAACATGAAGCCCTTTAAATACATCAAATTGAGGAATCAAATTACAATTCAAATGCCTGAAATCATTCTGCATTTCTGTTTTGAACTTCATCAAAGCCTGCATTTTTCTCATCTATCTGGAAGCATGCATCAGGTAGCAAGCATTTGCAGTAAAACAAGATTAAAGCTTTAAAAAGCATACATGCATGCAATTGTTAGCAGGAAGCAAATCATTTTAGTGAATCAGGACTAAAGTCTTTAAAAAGAAAAATAAAGAAGCAATTCAGTTTCATACTTTTCCAAGTGCTTTGCTCAAAAATTCTGTGAGTAACTTTAATTTTTTTAAAATTTTTAGTATAAAATCTGGTTGCATGCTTATTGTATGAAATAAATCTTTTTTTTGTATGTTTAAATTGTTAAATTTTCTTATGTATGTTGTATACATGCCTGTGATACCTATAGGCCCCCTCTGCTTCTAGTTTTTGGACTCTTGGTTTAATTTAAATTCAAAATCTCCTGATTTTGATTCTGTTAAAAGCTTAAGATTCAATGCATACTTGTTTGTTTCAACACAAACTTTAAATTAAAAATTTTACTTAAGATTAATAATAGTGAATTTTCTCTGGAATTTGAAATAACCAAGCAAGTTTGAAAATAAGTAAAAATTCAAATACATTGATTCTATTTCCAGGATTATAAATCAAAACATAGTACAAAATCATGAATTTTAAACCAAAAATTACAATTTTTAGAGTTAGAACAAGAGAGCGGTTCTAGTTTTTCTGTATTTTGCTCTTGGGGTTCTAACTGATAATCTATGGGATCGAATGGTGTGATTTTTCTCCTGGAGGTAAGGGATTGATTGGGGATTGGTGGAAAATTGAGTAATGGTGATGGATTTCAACATGGAGGTTGCAACAGTAAGATTTCTTATTAAACCCTAGTTTTACTGGGCTGTGGAAATTCGATCATTTCGGCATTTTTAGTTGATCGAGTTCAACTACAATTTGGGTAACGGTAGATGGTGAGTTGTCGAAGGCTTCGCCGGAGTTTTTGTGGTGATGGTGGTCGGAGGTGTTTGGGTGAGGTGATGACAGGTCGGGGTTGTAGTGGGCAGTATTTATTTCAGGTTTAGGACTTCAATCACGATTTTGATTTCGAGCGTGTATTAGAGGATTTGGTGTACGGTTGGTCTGAGGTGATGGTCGGCGACTGTGGGAAGGTCGCGAGGTTGATCTAAGGTGGACGGAGGCACTGTACATATGCACAGAGCAGGGTGGTTATGCTGGTGGATGTTTGGATGGTTTCAGGTTGTTGGCCTCGCGATGTTCTCTGGAATTTGAGTTTTCTGGTCGATGCAGATAGGTTATTGACTCGAAGTAAATTATAAGTTGCTCAAGATAATGTTGTTGTTTCAGGTTTTTTTTTAACAGAAACCAGAACCTGTTCTGTTTTATAATTTAAGTAAATTTTTAAAATGAAAACTAAAATTTAGACTAAGTTAAAACCTGAGAGAAATCTGAATTCAAGAGTTTGAATTTTAGATTTGAAATAATTTAAGTTTGAAATTTAAATCTAGTTTTAAACAACTTTTAAGTGTATTTAGTTTTGAATTTAACTTGTATGTTTTAAATTTTAAAAAAAATAAAATTTAAAATAAGTTTAACTCCAGTTTAAGATCTGGAATTTGGTTTGAATTTCAGTTTTTAAAATAAAATAAGTTTTCAAATTTAACTTGTTTTAACTATTTTAGAAATGGTTAAATAATTTGGATTTTTAAAATGAAGATGTAAAATGTAAGTGAATTAGTTTATATTCTTTAAAACTTATTTTATAAAATGGATGTTTCTTTAACATATGAGATAAAAAGATTTTAAACTGTTATTTAACCTTGTTTAGATAAAATAGTATTCGTTTTAAAATCTTAAAATTCTAAAATGAAATTTAAAGTGAAATTTAAAGTAAATTTGAAAAAAAGTATTTTTAAAATACTTTAAATAAGTAAGAAATGTTTGTTAGGGATGCGGATTAAGGATCTTAAGGCAGAAATAACACTAGAGTGGGGGTGAATAGTGTTTTAAAGAATATATGAACTATATGACTAAATTAAAACTTTCAACACAAATCTAAACAGAATTCTAACACAGAATGATCACAGAACATATAACTAATGCAAATAGTAAAGTGAAGCAAGTAAAAGGAAAGAACACACCGGATTTTATACTGGTTCAGAATCCTCCTACATCCAGTCCTGCACCAAGGCAATATCCTTGTACGGATTTTTATAAGCCAATATCCAAATTACAACCCTCAATTTCTAAGGCCTTGAGGAACCCTCCTATCTCCGAGTCTGGGGTAAACTCTATTGATTTACGGGACACAAGATCACCCTAATACTTCTTAATAATAATCCTTTTGAATGGATAGACTCTATGGACTTTTTGAATACAAATTAATCCTATAACTCTGAATAGCACTTTGATCTTTAGTAGAATGATGGAGAATCAAATAAAGAGAGTATCTAAATGATTTCCTATTGAGGATTTGGCAGAATGATGGCATGATCTTGAAAATATGAAGTTTTATAGATATGGAATGGTGGAGAAGAAAGAGTGAAGAAAATAAGAAAGTAGTTGTTAAAAAATTCGTTTTGGAAGCCTTTATATAGATGCACAACAGTCATAACCATTGGCGAAAGGTTTTCGAACAATTGACGCTTCTTTTGAAAATTGAATTTTGAATCCAACTGTCACCATGTCGACATGGGGTATCCCCTTATGTCGACATCCCTTAGTCCAAAATTATAGAGATGTTGTTTTGTAAAGACAATTGAATTTAAAACAAGTTGAAACTTCTCTGAAGCAAAGTAAAGTGTTTAAACAATATTTTGAGATAGAGAATGAATATAAAACATTATTTTAAATATATATATATATATATATAATTGATATAGACCGTCAATTATATAAGTAATATTTAAAATCAGAATAAGTTTTGATGTTTTAAAAATAGAAGTTTTTAAAATAAGAATAGAGGAATATTTCAAGGCTAAAACAAAGTTTGAAAATATTTTTGAAAACATGATTTTGAAAGCTTAAAACATTTTGAAAACAGATTTAAAAACATTTTGAAAAATCTATTCAAACTGAAATTCCAAGAACCATCCTACAAAGCTCCTCCACAGGACTCGAGAACTTGTACAAAGTAGTTTAAATGATTTTGATTTTCGTGGGTTTGTAAGCCACTTGTCGTAGGTTTGTAAACTACTTGTCGTGGGTTTGTAAGCCATTGGTTTCGATAGAAATTGGGTTCCATTCCAAAAGAAAATTGGAAGAAAGATGAGAGTGCTATTATGAAGTTTTAACAAAATACTAGACACTTATCTTGAGATCTTGATTCTCTAGAGTCTTGAATCTTGAATCTCTAATCTTCATCTTGATGCTTGATTCTTTATATTGATCAGTCTTCGATGATACCTGCATGTACTTCCTATATATATATATATGTATGTATGTATGTATATATATATATATATATATGTATGTATGTATGTATGTATGGAAATGTTAGTATATATTTTGTAAAGTAAAGTATAATAACTATATAAGGTTGTTGTCATCAAAACATCATGAACTCAATTCCTAACAATCTCCCCCTTTTTGATGATGACAACCTTTATTTATAAAATATTCTTACCATACCATAACTCCCCCTTACTCCATGATTTATTCTTAAAACTACAACTCCCCCTTACTCCATGACTCCCTCTTACACCAAGCACATATATTTTTATAACTTTCTCTCCCTTTGTCATCAACAAAAACTATTAACTACTTAAGAATTCAAGAAGGATTAGTATGAACAAATAATATGTATAGAACAAGCATGAAACAATGAGTATAAGTGAACACATTTTAGTTATTACAACATATATAAGAACATACATAAACACGAACAAACAAAACAATTTAAAACAAAGAATAAAATGAAAGTACGCTTTAATGGCGATCCTTAACTATAGGAGACTTATGAATCTAACAATTGGGGTAGTGGAGACAAAAGTTTCCACGTTGTTCAATTATGTTTCCATTAGCATCAACAAGGATCTCACCAACGCAAATAACGCTCTCGTCCGTATTCATAGGGACTTCGGGTTGAGGTAAAGGTCGATCTACCTCTTGGTCTTCTTGTGGTTCTTCCATAGGTTCTTCTTCCTCGGATTCCATGGCTTGTGAAGAGTCTTCAATATTAATAGGATTTGTACGGTTATCCATAAGGAATTTTTGTACATTCCTAATAATATTCCCTTGCCTTTGTTGTTCTCTAGCCATCCTAAGTTGACTTACTTGAATTTCAGTCATCAATTTCAGGATATCTTTCATCTTCTCTTGCAATTTGATCACTCGAGCGTGCGTAGTTCGTTGAAATGGACCAGAATGAGGAGATGTGGGTGAAGTGGGTTCATTAGTAGAAGAGTAGGCCATTATTTTATTGTTTCAAAAGTTATTTACAGAGAATATAGTGAAGAAAGAGGAGAGAAAACGAAATAAATAGATAAATAACCAAACAACTAACTTTGGAGGGAAATTCAATTTTCAAATTTTTGTTGGGTATGTCGACATCATGAGATGGGGCAGGTCGACATGCTCTTCAAAAAAAATGTAATTTTTATTTTGAATTTTTATTGATTATTATATTATTTCATTTTATATTTCAAATTTTGAACAAATACCTAATTCTCTTCTAAATTTAGTAAAATTTTGTTCGGTTAATGGTTTAGTTAATATATCGGCAATTTGTTTTTCAGTATTTATATAATCTAGAGTTATTATTTTTTTAGTTATATTATCTCTAAGAAAATGATGTCTTATATCAATATGTTTAGTTCTAGCATGATGAGTTGGATTTTTAGATAGATTTATTGCACTAGTATTATCACAATATGTTGGTGATTTACTTATGTTAATTCCAAAATCTTTTAAAGTTTGTTGCATATATATGACTTGTGAACAGGCCAGAGCAGCAGATATATATTCTGCTTCAGTTATTGACAAGGAAATAGTATTTTGTTTCTTGCTGAACCAGGAAACCAGTGAATGTCCTAGAAAGTAACAAGTTCCGCTTGTACTCTTTCGGTCTGATTTACAACCAGCATAACCAGCATCACAATATGATATTAAATCAAAAGTATTATTTTTAGAATAAAATAAACCATAATCTAAAGTGTATTTTACATATCTTAAAATTCTTTTAACAGCTTTTAAGTGAGTTTCTTTAGATTGTGATTGGTATCTTGCACAAAGACAAACACTATGCATAATATCAGGACGACTCGCTGTTATATAGAGTAGCGAACCAATCATTCTCCTATATAAAGTTTGATCAATATCTTTTGATTTATCTTCTTTACTTAAACCTACATTTGTTGACATTGGAGTTGGTTTCCCACTAGAGGTGCTTAAACCAAATTTATTGATTAAGTCTTTAGCATATTTTTCTTGACTTATGAAGATTCCATTTTCTAGTTGTTTAATTTGAAGCCCTAAGAAGAAACTTAATTCTCCCATGTGACTCATTTCAAATTCTTTAGTCATTATATCTGAAAATTCTTTATTCATTATGTTATTAGTTGATCCAAAGATTATATCATCTACATATATTTGAACCAGTTGAATATCTTGATTATTTCCTTTAATAAAAAGTGTTGTATCTACTTTTCCAATTTCAAAACCAGATTGAAGTAAATAAGATCTTAGTCTTTCATACCAGGCTCTAGGAGCTTGCTTTAGACCATATAGAGCTTTCTTTAACTTGTATACATGGTTTGGAAATATTATCTTCAAAAAGTGAAGGTTGTTCAACATAAACATCTTCTTTTACAAAACCATTTAGAAAAGCACTTTGAACATCCATTTGATATAATTTGAAATTATTATAATTAGCGAAAGCAAGTAGAATTCTTATAGCTTCTAATCTTGCTACGGAGGCAAAGGTTTCATCATCGTCAATTCCTTCTTCTTGACAATAACCTTGCGCGACTAAACGAGCTTTATTTCTAACGACCTCACCGAGTTCATTCATTTTATTTTTATAAACCCATTTAGTTCCAATTATACTTTTATCCTCAGGTTTAGGAATAAGTTCCCATACATCATTTCTGGTAAATTGGTTCAATTCTTCTTGCATAGCAAGAATCCATGAATCATCAGACGATGCTTCCTTTGGATTTTTAGGTTCAATTGTTGATATAAAGGCTACATTACTCATACTACTTAATTGATTTCTAGTTCTTACTACAGATTCAATATTTCCTAAAAACATTTTCTATAGGATGATCTTTTGATATTTTAAATCTCTTATTAGGTTCATTTATTTCACTAATAGTTTCATTAGATTAATTTAAATTTATAAAATCTTCTTCATCATCTATTTGTACAATATCTTTAAGATTTTCATCAAAAGATACATGCATAGTTTCTCAATAGTATTAGTTTTTAAATTAAAAACTCTAAATGCTTTGCTTCTATTAGAATAACCAATAAAGAATCCTTGATCAGCTTTTGGTTCAAATTTATCTAAATTATCTTTTGTATTAAGTATAAAACATTTACTCCCAAAGACTTTAAAATAAGCAATTATAGGTTTCTTATTATAAAGTAATTCATATGGAGTTTTATTTGTTAATGGTCTAATTAAAATTCTATTTAATATATAACAAGTTGTAGCAACTGCTTCAGCCCAAAAATGTTTAGGTAAATTACTATCAGAAAGCATTATACGAGCACACTCTTGAATCGTTCTATTCTTACGTTCTACTACTCCGTTTTGTTGTGGAGTTCTTGGAAATGAAAAGTTGTGAGTAATTCCCTTTTGAGTACAGAAATTCTCAAAATTTTCATTTTCAAATTCACCACCATGATCACTTCGAATAGTTTTAATTTTGAAAGAATGTTGTTTTTGAATTCTTCTAGAAAAGTTTTTAAATATTTCAAAAGCATCACTTTTATGTTTTAAAAAGATTGTCCAAGTATATTTTGAATAATCGTCTACTATAACAAAAACATATTTACTATGGTTAATTGATTGAACTTGTGATGGACCAAATAAATCTAAATGAAGTAATTCTAGAGGACTAGAGGTGGAAATAGCATCTTTTAATTTAAATGAACTTTTCTTAAGTTTTCCTAATTGACAAGCATCACAAATACTATCTACTTTAAAGTTTAACTTGGGTAGACCTCTAACTAAGTCAAGTTTTGATATGCTAGATAATAATTTGAAATTCAAATGGCCAAATCTTTTATGACAAATCTAAGGGTCACTTGTATTAGCCAAAAGACATAGATTATCATTTGAAATTTTCATACTAAGGATATAAATATTTTTCTTCCTAATACCTTCAAAAATTATATTAGACTTATCATCTTCAATGTGACATTTATCTTTTCCAAATTTAATTTTAAAACCTTTATCGCAAAGTTGACTTATACTAAGCAGATTATGTTTTAAGTTCCTAACTAATAAAACATCAGAAATAAGTAAAGTTTAGAGTTACCGACATTGCCGACGCCAACCACTTATCCTTTAGAGTTGTCACTAAAATTGACTAATCCACCATCTTGATAAGTAATGTCCTTGAGTATCTCGGGATTTCCAGTCCTGTGCCTCGAACAGCCACTATCAAGTATCCATTTATCTTTCTCAATTTGCACAGTTTGTCCATTGGGTGTTGATTCGTCAAAAGCCATATAACATGTCTGTCCCTGCATAACACACCAATTCGGTAGATAACTTGATTTTTCAAAATAACTATATGCAGACTTATGATACTTTGATGAAATGCATAGATTCAAAACAGTTTTAACACAATTTTCCAAAAATGCCATTTTTTTATTTTTCAAGTTTCAGATTATGAAAACAATGAAAACCAATGCTCTGATACCAATTGTTAGGGATGCGGATTAAGGATCTTAAGGCAGAAATAATACTAGAGGGGGGTGAATAGTGTTTTAAAGAATATATGAACTATATGACTAAATTAAAACTTTCAATACAAATCTAAACAGAATTCTAACACAGAATGATCACAGAACATATAACAAATGCAAATAGTAAAGTGAAGCAAGTAAAAGGAAAGAACACACCGGATTTTATACTGGTTCGGAATCCTCCTACATCCAGTCCTGCACCAAGGCAATATCCTTGTACATATTTTTATAAGCCAATATCCAAATTACAACCCTCAATTTCTAAGGCCTTGAGGAACCCTCCTATCTCCGAGTTTGGGGTAAACTCTCTTGATTTACGGGACACAAGATCACCCTAATACTTCTTAATAACAATCCTTTTGAATGGATAGACTCTATGGACTTTTTGAATACAAATTAATCCTATAACTCTGAATAGCACTTTGATCTTTAGTAGAATGATGGAGAATCAAATAAAGAGAGTATCTAAATGATTTCCTATTGAGGATTTGGCAGAATGATGGCATGATCTTGAAAATATGAAGTTTTATGGATATGGAATGGTGGAGAAGAAAGAGTGAAGAAAATAAGAAAGTAGTTGTTAAAAAAATTCGTTTTGGAAGCCTTTATATAGATGCACAACAGTCATAACCATTGGCGAAAGGTTTTCGAACGAATGGACACTTCTTTTGAAAATTGAATTTTGAATCGAACTATCACCATGTCGACATGGGGTATCCCCTTATGTCGACATCCCTTAGTCCAAAATTATAGAGATGTTGTTTTGTAAAGACAATTGAATTTAAAACAAGTTGAAACTTCTCTGAAGCAAAGTAAAGTGTTCAAACAATATTTTGAGATAGAGAATGAATATAAAACATTATTTTAAATATATATATATATATATAATTGATATAGACCGTCAATTATGTAAGTAATATTTAAAATCAGAATAAGTTTTGATGTTTTAAAAATAGAAGTTTTTAAAATCAGAATAGAGGAATATTTCAAGGCTAAAACAAAGTTTGAAAATATTTTTGAAAACATGATTTTGAAAGCTTAAAACATTTTGAAAACAGATTTAAAAACATTTTGAAAAATCTATTCAAACTGAAATTGCAAGAACCTTCCTACAGAGCTCCTCCATAGGACTCGAGAACTTGTACAAAGTAGTTTAAATGATTTTGATTTTCGTGGGTTTGTAAGCCACTTGTCGTAGGTTTGTAAGCTACTTGTCGTGGGTTTGTAAGCCACTGGTTTCGATAGAAATTGGGTTCCATCCCAAAAGAAAATTGGAAGAAAGATGAGAGTGTTATTATGAAGTTTTAACAAAATACTAGACACTTATCTTGAGATCTTGAAATCTTGATTCTCTAGAGTCTTGAATCTTGAATCTCTAATCTTCATCTTGATGCTTGAGTCTTTATACTGATCAGCCTTCGATGCTACCTGCATATACTTCCTATATACATATATACATACATATATATATATGGAAATGTTAGTATATATTTTATAAAGTAAAGTATAATAACTATATAAGGTTGTTGTCATCAAAACATCATCAACTCGGTTCCTAATAATGTTTTCTTAAATTAAGTTAGAATTTAAGAATTTGGATTCATTTAAATTATTAAGTTAATTAAAATGGACAATTAATTATTTAATTATTTAATAATATGGATGATTAAATAATAATAATAATAAGAGTTTTTAAATTAATTAAGACTTGAGTTTAATTAATTAAGGTTAATTAATTTGTAATTAAGGATTATTAATTAGATTTTAATTAATGTTTAAGAATTGATTAATCAAGTAATTAAGGATTAATTAAGATTGCATTAACACTTAATTAATTAAATAATTAGAGATTGATTAATTGGTAATTAATTAATTTGTAATTAATATTGGATAATCTGAGTCAATTACTTAAGAGAAGTAATTAAGGAATTGTTAATGAAGGTCATTAACTTAAGATTATTTAACAATTAATTAATGTGATTAATTTTTAATAATTAATTAGATTAATTAATTAATGATAATCATTTGTGAAATTGTTTATGGTTAATTACTTAGTAGAAGTAATTAATGAATTAATTACTTGATGAAATTAATTGGGATAATATGATTTGTTTAGGTTAATTAATTAAGTTTAATTAATTTGTACACTTGATGATTGATGAATAATTACTTAATGTAATTAATGGGATTGTAATTACTTAGGGAAGTAATTAATTGATAATTACTGGATGTAATTAAAGATGTTTTAATAATGGAAGTAATTTGGATTTAATTGCTTTGTAATTAATCAAGGGATTAATTAGAGAATAAATTAAGGATTAATTTATTCAATGAGGTAATTAAGGGTAGTTAAATTCTGGATGTTGTTAATCAAGGGTGATTAAATATTTATGGTTAATAATTAATTAATGAAGTAATTAAAGGTTAATTACTGTATTTGGTTAAGGATAAATTAATTTGTGAAATTAATTAAGGGATTAATAGAATGATATTGGAAGCCTTTGATTAATTGTTATCCCTAATATGTAGTTCGTGATGCTATGTGATAAGATATGTTTGATTTAAACTGTAATGATGTGGTTATCTTTTGATGATGAATTACTGTGACATCCTGTATTTGAAGTTGAATTGTATTTCACTTGAATAATTTAAGTTAAGATGACATTGGGTTTGAAGAGACTAGAGTCGGGTATTAGTAAATACCCGAAACCACTTCGATTCTTTATAAATTGCTATGTGAAGTTAATAAGCTGGAATGGAATGATTTAAGTTAATTAGACCATTTCATCTAAGTTGGGTACTTAGAAATTGGTGAGTGAAATAAATGATGTCGATAACAATTTGTGAAGTTGTAATTGATACAAGATACCCGGGTTATATATAAGTTGTATGCTTTTGAAATTTATGATAGATGGGTTTACTCACGCTGGTTTCCAGCCTGACTCGGGTGTTACTTTGATGTAATGCTCGGGTCATACTGAGTATTACAGATTTCCAGGTAAGGACGTTCTAGAGCTCAGGAGGCGAGCTGGATAGCAGGAACTTATGGAGCGTACCCGCAGTATATATTATAGTTGTATATCTGGACATGTTGTTTTAAACTGTCCAATGTTATGTAATTGCTGTAACTCTGATGTAAAAATGTAAATGTACTGATACAGTTCTTCTTTGTAAACTGTTATTTTATTTGCTATTATATTTTATCCACTGCGAAAGTGAGATTCTGAATTTGAGTTTTCTATTTCTTCTTCTTTCTCTTTCTTCTTTTCACTAACTATCTGGAAATTTCAGGATCAAAATTTCCAGGTTGTTACACTTGATATAATGAAAAAAAAAAAAAAAAATATGCATATGCAGAAAACTATGTGTGGAAATAAAAAAATTTATGTCATGATATAAGAAATGTCAGTTTAAAAAAATAGAAGTGCATATTAAAATTTTAATATTTTACCTCTCCTTGACCGTGCTCCATTTTACCTATTGATGCTTCAAGCTCCACTATCTTCCGTTAAGAGAGGAACCTAGAGAAAAACAATATATATATATATATATATATATATATATATATATATAATTAGAACATCACACTAATTAATCGTTATTGTAAAATATGAAACTCCTAATATACAATAGCAATACTTTGCAAAAGAAACATTTTTTTTTTCAAGTTTACAAATCAAAGTTCATGGTTGATAATTCATGATTAATTAATATAACTATGCATAAAACTATGTATAATTACACTCTTTATGAATATAACTATGTGTAACACAAATATCAATAAAAGATGCTTATATCATACCAACATTCCGTCACAATCCTTCCTTATATAACTTTCATCCCCATCATCAATATCTCTATCATCAAGTAGCGACTGATCTACTGATTTGCTAGTTGACTCATCCTCCTCATCATAGCTTTCCAACTCATGAAAACCTCTAGGGGGTGTTCTTAGCACAACATACCAATTTGAAAAACTACTTTCTCTACAAAAAAACACTTGTATGGCTTGCATTACCAAGATGAAAGGGTCGTTTGCAAATTGATTTTGGAATTGATGTAAATTGACTAACGTAAATCCATCTTCGACCTTAACTCCATGATCAATATTTTCACAATCACACTTAAACAAGGCAATTAGAAACTGACGGTAGTCAAACAACAAAATCTCACGCAAAACACCATAATATATTACTTTCTCAACGGATCCATCTATGTGAACAGTACTTGCCTCAATGGAAACACCGCTATTTTGTGTAGATTTATCATTGTCTTTAGTATGAAAATGGCGGCCATTAATTATATAAGCAGTATAAGAAATTACTTGATGGCGAGGTCCATATGAAAGCCAATTTATTAGTTCGCTAACATCGGATGTATTTCTATCATCTTTGACCTGGAAAAAAATAATGTTATATATAAAGACTAATCACAATAACATATACTACTATATCGAACTTATCCATCTTAAAAATATAACATTATCAACCTTTTTTTAAACCAATGACTAAAAGTCTCTAAATGCAGCTTTGAAAGTTCCAAATCATCTCGTGAAAGACGGGGATCCAAATGCTTCAATTCCTCATTGTGCATTCTATATACGTAAACATACAAGTCAAAATCTAACTTATTTCACACAAAATAATTAAACTGAACTTATGCTTACTTTATATAAGGCTCCATTTCCTCAGTATTAGACAACACATACCGATGAGCGGCATCAATCACCTCCTTAGTGACGGCCTTAGGTTTTTCTTTGGAAATAGGACGCCCCTCAAGTATGGAATCACTTTGTTCCACTTCATTTCTATTTTTCCTTTGTCCAATTTATAATGCACCATTAATATATCCAGCACAATACTTCATGCATTCATCAGCAGAATAGCGCTCAACTATGCACCCTTCAGGCCGTGCTTGATTTTTAACACACCCCTTCAGTGTTCTCATATATCTATAATCAAGATGCATAAGTAAAATGTTTTCATAAGCACATGTATTGTTAACTACTATAAGTACTAATGCGAATTTTACCTCTCAAACGGATACATCCACCGATATTGTACTGGCCCACAAATTCTTGATTCCCTCGCTAAATGTATTGTCAAATGAATCATGATGTCAAAAAAAGAAGGAGGAAAAAATCTCTCAAGATCGCATAGTGTTAATGCGACCTGATTCTCGATGGATTCTAATTTATCTTTATCAAGCACTCTTTGGAAAATGTCGTTGTAAAAAGAACATAGTCGTAGTGATGCATTCCTTGTCCCTTTAGGTAGAAGTCCTCTTAGTGATACAAACAATAGTTGTTGCATAAAAACATGATAATCATGGGACTTCAGACTTGAAATTTTGTTTTGTTTTGCAAAACATTTTCCAATATTTGAGCTATACCCATCGGGTACTTTCAAATTCCTCATTCTATTGTAAAAGATCTCCTTTTCTGGATCAGGTAAGGTGCATGGGGCGGTTGGAAGTAATGCTTTGCTTCCATGTCTATAGGATGTAAATTTTTCCTAATACCCAGTACTTCTAGATCTTTACGTCAATTAATGCCACCTTTTAATTTTCCTTTAATATCAAGTAACGTCCCAAGAATACTTTCACCGATATTTTTTTCAAAATGCATTACATCTAGATTGTGACGTAAAGGAAGTACCTAAGAAAATCAAAAATAGACTATAACTAATTAATAATAAAGTATTGATTACGTAGATAGAAAAGAAGAAGCAATTTAGTTTCTGATTAAACTTTACCTGTCGATAAGGCAAATCAAGGAAAATAGACTTCTTCTTCCACATTTGACTTTCTTTTTCTTCTTATCTCCCATTTTTCTTTTCCTTTTTTCTTTCTCTTTATCTTTCTCTTCCTCCTTTGATTTCTTCCCCCAATCATTGCAAATATCTTTAACAATATCAAAGATCTGAGCACCGGTTCGTATTGGAGGTCTTTGCCTAGTCTCTTTGGTTCCATCAAACAAGTTTTTTCGTTAGCGATAGTCATGATTAGGATCAAGGAATCGCCTATGGCCTAAATATGCACACTTCTTACTAAATGGTAACCATATTGAACATGTATTAATGCCACAAACAAGACATGCCCTATTACCCTTTACAGTACAACCTGCTAAATTTCCATAAGCTGGAAAATCATTTATCGTCCACATTAAAACTGCATTTAATCTAAATTCATTGCGAGTGTATGCATCATACGCCTTTACCCCTTTATCCCATAATTTTTTCAAATCTTCAATAAGTGGTTGTAGATACACAGCAATATCATTCCCTAGTTCTCGTGGTCCAGGAATTAATAATGATAACATCATATTACCTTTGTGCATACAAAGCCACGGAGCAAAGTTGTACGCAATAAGAAATACTGGCCAACAACTATAGGCAGAGTTCCAATCCCCAAAGGGATTAAAGCCATCACTTGCAAGATCAAGCCTTAAATTTCATGGATCGGATGCAAAGGAAGGATACATCCTATCAATTGTAGCCCACTGAGAAGAATCTACTGAATGACGTAATTTACCATCTTCACTCTTATGATTGCTATGCCATCTTAATTGCTCTGATGTTTCTGCGGACATAAACATTCTTTTCAGTCTTGGTATTATTGGAAAGTATCTCAAGACCTTTGCGGGTACTTTGGTTTATTTCCATCTTCCTTCGTCTTGTTTTTTTTTACAACGAGATTTTCCACATTTTGGACAAAAATCACTATCTGCAAGCTCTTTCCTAAAAAGACAACAACCATTTACACATGCATGTATTTGTCTATAGCCTAAACCAAATGATTTAAGCAGCTTTTTTGTTGCATACGTCGAATTAAGAAGCGTGTTTTCCATAGGCAGCATATCTTTGAGAAGTTTAAGAAGTTCCATAAATGTTGTGTTAGATACACCGTTTCGAGCCTTGTGCTTGTAAAGAAGTATTGTAGCTGACAACTTTGTGTGGCTTGCACTACCAGGGTACAAAGGAATTTAAGAATTTTCTATCATCTCCTTAATCTCTACCCCATGTACCTCATGTCTTACATTAGAATGATCTTCCACCTCGTCATTACATATTTGTGTGTCTAAGTACATTCTATATGTATTTATCACTTCATCGCCTTCATTTTCTGAAGGGCATGTTTCCCCGTGAAAAATCCATGCATCATACATTGGATCAATTCCAAAACAAACCAAGTGTGATACAACTTCCCATGATGGATGGCGGATAAGATTCCTACATTTTGAACAAGGGCAAATGATTTTTTCTCGATTTCCCTTCCTTTCTGCATGCTCATATACAAAATTCCGAACAGCTTGCCTGTATTCTTCAGTCATTCTATAACACATAAAGAGATCAATAATCAACCATAATAATTACAAGTATAAAACTGATAATCAAAATTGACAAAACCTTGGTAGGTGGATCCATGCTTTGTCCATCTTGATAATCCTTTGATGTTAGAACCTAATGAAAAGATGTTATGCCAACAAAAATATGAGTTTTTCTCATGACAGAATTGCACAACTACCTCCCAATGAAAACTATTTAGTAATGTCATAGTTTTTTAATCTCATTTCATTTTCAGTAAATTCGGCAGTTTTCTAATGGATAGAAAATCCATTTCGAACAAATTTTTGGCGTCTTTGCCCAAGAAAGTAATTTAATTTCAGTTTTATTCTTTAAATTATTTTTATAGTCATTTTATTTTTATTTTTATGTTATTTTAAAAAAAAAAGAGGTTTTATTGCATTTCATTCGTGCATTTCAATTCAAAACTGTTTGCTATCTTTGTTCTTTGTTAGCTGTTTTTGTGCTATTTTCAGTTTGCATTTATTTTCAAAAAGGGAGAAAAAATTCATTGCATTTTGTCATTAGTTTCATTTGTTTTAGTTATGTCCACGAGTTTGTTTTAGTTTTTGAATACTATTGTGTAATAGTTTGCATTTCTCCGACTATATGCGTTTGTTCACTGTTTTTATTTGCATTTGTGTAGCTGTTGTCTGCTTTCACTACCATATCACCTTATCTCCCATAACTACATTAAGCACAAATTCTCTAGAAATAAACAAGAAAAATTTCTATTTACATTGCATTGCAATGCATTCACATTTCTGTTTACATTGTTTTTGCATTCACATTTCAGTTTCAAGTTTCTGTAAACTGTGCATTTACATTTTCTGTTTTCAAATTTCTGTTTCTCATAATTTACAAACAACCACAATCCACAGTAACCTACCGCTCCTTCTCCTACACCATTCATCTTACAACCTTCCCGTGCTATGCAAACAACCACTACATCACCACCTGAACTCCTCCTTAACATCAACCACTACATCAACCACACTCCTCCTTAACATCACCACCTGAACTCCTCCTGTCATCAAAACCACTGCTCTAACTTCCTCAAAACTTCTCCTGACCTGATCAGCATTAATCTCCACAGCAACCTCACTGCAAACCACGATCATCCAAACCTACACGAACTCAAACTGCTATCCCCTTGCATCGCAAACCTCTTTATCCCAACTACCATCCCTAACCGATCTTCAACCAACCATCACCCCCTATTTCCAAATCACCAACAAAAACTCACCACTCTAAATTGACCACTCATCTCCCTCCTCAGTCGCCAAACCAATAGTCAGCACCCAGTAACCCAAAACCACCTCCCCATTGCCGCTTAACAACCAACCACCAAGACGCCTTCCTCACCAATCGCCTGAATCTCTTCAAACCAGCTCCACCGCGGCGACCACAATCCAGGCTTCGTCCTTAAACTGCAACGCCTCGCTCGAACCTTAACTATGCTAGTTTGCCTAATCGAACTCGCAAATCAATTCAATCGCGAACCGCCAAATTCACGACTACACCTAATTTCCAAATCAACCACCGCATCCACTACCTAATCCACGAACCAAATTTCCAAGTTATTTAATCGTCGACCTGAATTGCCTAACCTTCCAAGCAACTCGCGACTGAACTAATCCTTAACCAAAAAATTCGGATTTTATTTTCTTTTTGTGAAAATTTGTTTGGAATTTTTGAGGGATTTATTTACTGTATTGAAATTCATTTGTGACAATTTTATGAAATTATATATATCTTGAGTGTGTTTACTTTTGGGCCGGCTTGGGGTTGTTCGTTGACCATGTTGTTTGTGCGTGTTTAGTTTTAATATTTTTTTAACTTTAAGTTATCTTTTTTATTTCACCTTTAGTTGAATCAAAAAAAATGCTTTTGTTTTAATTTATTCTTTCATCTTTTTTAAAAAAACATTTTTCTTTTTATAAAAACTTGTTTTCCTTCCATCCTTATAAAAAAATTATTTTTCAACAATATTTCAGGTCATAGGTTGCACGAAACCAGAACAAAACGAATTGCTTGCGTAAAGGAATTACTCTGATTTTTCTTGCTAAAACTTTTACTAAACCGATAAAAAATTCGTCTTTAAACAAGTTTTTGGTAGGTAGTCAGGGCAGGAAGTGGTCGAACCTAATGAAAAGAAGTTATGCACACAACTATGCACAGTGCATATCACAATCTCCCTATCAGCGTCTCTACAAAACCACGCTAGCACCTATTCAACTGCCCCCATACCATACATCAGTCGACAACAGCAGCTCCTCCACATAAAAATGCTGCCACTTCACCCAAACCAAACTGTTGTACCACAATTGCCACTACACTTCAGTTAACATCCACTACAATCACCACATCTGCATTACCACATCAGATAGTCGCTGCTTTTCATAGTCTCAAACAAAAAATCCACCATCTGCACACTTCGGTCATCACATACATAATCAACATCAGAATTCAGTGCACACTTCGACGCTTTCAAACTACACATTTCAGTGCAAACTCCACAGACCACTACAACCATCTCTTCGACATACTTCATCCATCAAACAAGACTGCTGCCTCAAAGCCTTCACTTGCATACAAACTCATACTTCCCCTACTTTCCACTGCCACTGCATTCCCTACCAGACTCCTTCCTTACTGCGCATCATCAGCAGCAAATACCACACCCTATTACCCACTGCTGTGACCATTTCCCATACATAATCTACAAACTGGTGCAGTTATCTCACCTCACCATTGCCTGAAACAAAGACATCTATTGTAACGTCCCGTAGATTTTATGGATTTAATTTGGTTAAATTAATAAGTTGTAATTAAATTTAGAAGAAAAATAAATTAAAAACCAACTTATAGTAATTCGAAGTTAATTCAAATGATTTTAAGTGGTGAAAAGAATTTTACCTATATATGAGTTGAATATGAGGAATTTGAGGAAAATATTAAACTAATATAATGTAATAAACATTGTTAACAGTAAATGGAATATGATAATAAGAACAATTGCAAGTTTGTATTTATGGGCGAAATAATATTGATAGGTAATAATTGTTGTAGAGAATAAATTACAAATGTTATAAATTGTATAATGGTGACAGCTATTGTTCGTTACCAATGCATTTAATTTATAGCGATTAAATGTAATTAATCATTGCCTTTTTGTAAGTTAAGAAGTAACTGAAAATTTTGAAGGAAAAATCAATAGAAAGGTTAAATGGAAAGTTGAATAGAATTCTAATAAATGATAATAATGGAAAACGTATACAATCAATGTAGGTAATTTGAAATTACAATGTTGTTGAAATGATTAAACGTTTCTTGTGATAATTAATAAATAACGAAAGGAGTAAGCGTGTTTATTTAGAGTATTAATTACTATTGGGTAGAGATATAAGTAACAACGTTTAATGCAATGTTAGTAATGCCAATTTAAGTCAATAATAAGGAATTGGGAATCATATCTATGAAATGATAACGAGAATACAAGGTGATAAATGCCAATTAAGGGTAATAATTAATAAACTTAATGATATCCCAATTTTATATAAAATAATTTAAAAGTCAGGTTTGGCTATAATTTGAACATAAGTAAATTGAATTTGTAGTATGAAAATATATGCAAAAATTGATTTTTGTAATAAAAAATTTTGTATGTGACAAAAAGGTAACGGTAATGTTTATGGTAGGTTGCCTATTCATTTATTTAGATTTTTAGTTGGAATTGGAAATAAGTTTGTAATAAATGTAAATAAATGATACATTTATGTGAAATGTAACCAATGTAAATTTTATTTATAATATAGCAAAGGGTGGATTTAAGAAGTGAAATTGCAGAATTTGAAGCTAATTAATAATAGACATAATAAAGATGGCAATCCAATCAAATACTTAGGAATAAAATTTATTGGAAGGTAACCTAATTTATAAATAAATGGTAAGTATTTAAGATATAATTCTATATTAATTGAAACTGATTGTAGATTTAGTGTAGTAATGTTAAGGCTAACTAAATTTGCTTTATAGATGGAATTATAATCAAGGTGGATAGGTAACGAACTTAAAAACATAATTAAGAACTAATAGGTGGAAAATTAATATAGTTTGTATTATGTAAGTAAACTTTGGTAAATCAAATACTACCAATCCAAAGCTAACGTTTTGTTAATATAGATTTAAGTATAGAGAGCAATATTTATTAATTTAATTGAAGTATTGCAAAATAAATGAAAATTTAACATCTAAATATTACGTTAATAGGAAGTAATTGTTCTACTTATCATTATATTCATTTAGCCCATTTTGAAACTTAATCAACTAAAATTAATGTAATTGAAAGTTTTCAATTAATAGGAGAGAGAATACTAATTGTAATAGGTGCAATTAAATGCAGCTTATGTTTTGAGAAATATAAGGAAAGTTTTGATTCAATGAAAAAAAAACATTTACATCAATAAAATGAATGTTTCATCTATGAATGTAGGTTTAATTTAATTTAAATAAAAATATAGAAAGATTGATTTTTAAAGAAAGAAATATATGTTTATTTGAACTGTGTTTAGCTTACAAACTAATTACAAGAATAGGAAAATAATCTATTTATTACTCTTATGTATAAACAATTTTTCTATTTTTTTTATTTTTTTTATTTTTATGCATTTTAGTTGTCTGTTTTAAAATTTAATTTTGTGTGATTGTAATTAATGTAGTTCAAATATTTCAATTAAAAGAAAAGAAAACGGTGATTGCAATTAATAGATTTAATAATAAAAAAACGCGCGTTTTATGGTAAACAAAAAGGGTGTTTTAATGGTAATTAGAGATCATTTTGGGAAAAACAAATCAAATGTTTTCATTTTTAAGGTAATTATAAAAAATTATTATGCATAGACAAAAACCCAAATGCGTAGAAATTCGAATATTACTTGAGTTAATGAAGTTAATTTTGGTGTGTTTAGGGTTAACAAAATTTATTAAGTAAACAATTGTTTTGAAATTTGAATCCTAAAAGTATGTTTACAGTATAGAGTTAGTCCATTCATTCCCTTTCTAATAAATAATTACCTCTTTTTAATATCTGCTACTTTTAAAAAGGTTGTTCATATTTACTATATTTTCATATTTACTTTATTTCTTTCCATTCATTTTCCAACTTCATTTTCTGAAACGTCATTTCATTTATTTCTAATTAATAGCGGTCTCTCTTTTCAAATCTCTTTGATCCTAAACCTAACTCTAACCTTATAAATAAGATATGATGCAAATGAAACCACAGCCTCCATTATAATCTTCTTCTTTTTTTCCTTTTTTTCTCCTTCAAATCTCCTTATTATCTCTGATTTTAATTTTTCCTTCCTCTTCAAATATACTTCTTTATCAAATTTTCTTCTATTTCAAACCTTCTTCTTTCTTTTCAAATCTAGATCTTCTCTTCCATTTTCAGTTCTTATTTTAATCATTTTCTTTTTCAATTCTTCTTTTTCAAATCTTCTTTTTTTTCAAACCTTTTAAAAATGTATACATTCATATAATAAGGAGGAAAATTAAAGTAAATCGAAATAAAAGAAAAATTACGGAACAAAGTTAGCAATCAAGAAGAAGCATACGCGTTTTTCACGAGGGAAGAGTGGATGTGGCACGGTATTTTATTTTTGTTAATTTTGATTTCAATTAGTTCTAATAATCATAACTCGTACATACGGACTCTGTTTCACGCAATTTTTTTTGTTAGGATCGAAATTAAATTCCAGATCTTTTGACACTGGTTTGGACAGATTTGGAGATAGTCGAATTTTTGGGTTTAAATCGGATTTAAATTCGATTTAAATTCAAAAGGTGAGTGTTTTAACCCACTCACAACTTCTAAAAGTTTTTATGTTTGTTAAATTTATTTTAGATATGAGTAGAAATTCATTTATAACTGTTTGGCATGTTTTGTTCATCATATTTGCTAAATCGCGTTATTTAATTTAACTGTTAATTTATTTTATTTATTGCATATTAATTGACAGTTAGAATTTATTTATTTGCATAGGAACTGCTAGTAAACAGTTATAAAATTTATTACTAAATATAAACTGTTAGTTTAATAGTTATTAAATTTATTTTTGAATATAACCGCCAGTTATTACCTGATATATATTATCAGATATATATGGATATTGAATTATTATTGGATGATGATTGTGATTTGGATGATGGATGATGTTGATGAATGGATGTTTTATTTTATATCATTAAACTGCAAGTTATCATGCATTTTTCGTTGCATTCGGGATTGTGGTTTGAAATGATATACAACCGCAAAATTTTATTTTTAAATTGCGGATTGAAATGATAAATATCTGTATCACTTGACCATAGGATAGAAAATTATATACAGGCACCGTGGTCTATATATAAATTATTTTAAAGTAATTTCTATGGTTTGGATGGGATACGGTTTATAAAAATTTGATTTTGATATTTTATAAAATATTATTCTTCGATATATATACATATGAAGTTAAAAATTTGAAAATTAAGTTGTGTATAAACCTGTTGAATAAAAATGAAAAATTGAGAAAATGGAATTTGGAAATTTATCTTATATGTTTAAGTTTGGAAATTTTAAGTTATGATATTTATAACTGGATTTTCCAAGATGAATTAAAAATGAAACTTCTAGTATAAAGTAAATTTGAGAAAATATTTAATTGCTAGAAATTGGAGTTTTATTTATGGAATTTATATGAATATTCAAGATTAAATAATAGAATATTAATTGTTGAAAGAAGAAAATCCAACTTTAGTTTTGAAATATTAATACTCCAAATAGATATATATATATATATAGAAATTGAAGGGGTTTTTGGAATTTGAAGTGATATTTAAATTATGGTTTAAACTTTAAATAAAGGAATATATTTGAAAAGCCATAAAAATTATTTTTCTTTACAAAGTAACTTTAAAGTTAAACCATTGATTTTACGTTCGTTGAATATCCAAACCATTCAAGTTTTAGAAGTTATGGTTTTAAAATTTTGAATTTTGAAATATTATGCTTTGAAAGTATATTTCAAATATTTGGTTTCCAGATATTTAAATTTTAAACTAGCGTGATTTTGGAAAAGAATTATATTTGAGATAAAATGATATCATATTGTGTTGGGTTTTAAATTGATATCGTATTCATAGTTTTGAAATGGAAATTTTATTCTGGTTTTAAAGTATAAACTCTTTTTAAATGACCGCGGTGTTATAATAACGATGGGTTGGCAAAGAGACCGGGATCGGATATGGACATACTCTCTGTCGATACCGAAAACCACTTTGACTAACCGTGTACGCGGTGGAGATTCCAGAATGAAGTAGGTGGTGGCGACGTTTCCTGTAAGGTAAATACGTGGACCTAACTCCCGTGAGTTGGCATAAGGTGGCTAAAACAGGAGTGATTCTCGGGCCAATGTGGTCATACCTCTGATCGGACGCTCCTCTTCGATATTATACTTTGACTTTGGATTGATTCAGTGGCCACTTCTATTTTTGATTTTGGGGGAGTTTGTTCGAGGTGGGCGGTAACTGCGGCTACGCGTTTCCACCAGCCCGGATAGCAATTGGTATATCTACCCTGGCATTGCCTAGTTGTGCCGTGTCACCTACCATACCGAGCCTTTACTACGAGTTTTGTTTTGTACCATACCTATGGAGTGCCCTCTGACGATGCCCAGTACGGGGGAGATTACGGTACTGTATAGACTATGGGAATATATTCTGTGTTAAGGGCTATATGGGTAACCCCTTAACGCTATTAAAAAGTAAGTTTATTTTACAATTAGACACTATTATAATAGCGCAATATACTACATAGTAAATAGTTTAACGGATCCTTAAGAGATGTAAATCCCGAGCATCTCTTGAGTTACTGCACTCATATTTACTCCTGTTGATTTAACTCACATAAGATCTTTTAGTTCTGACTCGAGTGTTTTGTCTTTTCAATTCGCTCGGGTCAGTCCGAGCGTTTCAGGATTTGAGGATTTAGCTCTGGAGGACGAAGACGAAGATTTGTATTACTAGTATCTACTATATTATTCCACTACATCATTTAATTCTGCTGCATTGTTATTGGTATGTGTAACTCTGATATGTAGTATATAAATGTTTTGTAAACAGATTTATAAACTATACATTTTATTATTATATTTTATCCTTCCGCTGCGAGATTCTGTTTTCTTTTATTTCTTTCTCGTTTTTTTCTTATTTACTCCATAACAATCCGCCCTTCCGTATGGTTGAACTGACATGTGTGTCGGTTTAAATCGTGCGAAAAGGCGGGACGTTACAGTTGGTATCAGAGCTTTGGTTTAGCGATAAACCTTGGCTTTGTGGGGTTTGACTCTTTGTTAATAGGATAGTAATACCTTATGGGAGTCGCTGAGTGTATATATATGAGAGAGTGTATTTGTTAGTGTTATAAAAAGATTTTAATATTGTGTTAATCTGTTCCGTTTTGTATTTATAAATTCTGGTTGATGCATAGGACGCTATGTCATCAATAGGGATTTCTAAACACTTAATAGGACAGACCGACATAATATCTGTTTTAATATAGGTGAATGAAATAATTTTGCCTATTATATTTTCTATATATAAAATAAATTTTCCAAAAGATATATTTGGTTGCAATAGATTGGTTGTTAGGAATAAAATTTATAGATTGAAATTAAAATCAATGGAAATTGAAAATTTTAGGACTTATGTCCGGGATTTTGAAAAATTGCTTTCAAAGGATTTTGAAAAATAATAATTTGTTTATAAGTATTTTCCGATATAAATATTTCATTATAATTCGGAAAAATTGTTTTAAAGAAGATTTTGAAGAAAAAGTTTTGTACTTTCCTCTTTGTCGCTGGAAAATAATTTCGGTGATGGCGGTCGCATCATCGACTTTCATTTTCGAGTTTCGAAGGGGGAAGGCCACTGTAGTTGTTCTACTGCAGATCATTTTTGAAAGAAAAAAAAAATTTTAATTGCTTTAAATATAATTAGAGGTATATAAGTTATAAGAATAATTTATCTATTATTTTAAAATAAATCGAAATTTTACCCGGTATTTAATTTTTAATTTCCATTAATTAATTGTTTCAATTATTGTAGTGAAATGAAGGGTTAGTAATAAATAATTGGAACCCTTAATTGAAGTAAAAATTTAATATAATAGATAGATAAGAAAAAGGTAAATAAGTGTTGTAAACCTTAGAAATTGAATTAATGAAATTCTTTATTGATAAGAATTGATGTTATAAAGTTGTAAATGTAAGTTTAATTAAAATGTTAATATAATTAAAATAATAGAATGGAAGCATTAAATAAATTAAAGGTAAGCTGAAATTGTAAAACTTATGGAACAATGAATTAATTAATAGTTTCAATTACTGTAATGAATTGGAACGTAGCTAATTAATAAATTTCACTCGCTTTAGGAAATAAGAGATTTTATGATAGGCTATAAATGGTATTAAATGAAATTTGAAATTTTTAACCTACGAAATAAAGAATATTATTATTGAACATTTAATTAATCATAGGTAAATAGAAAACTTGTATAACTTCCAAATTTCACCCTTATATAACATATATATAACTTACCAAACATTTAAAAGTTGAAATGTTAATAAGTGATGTAATAGAAATTTGTACAAGTAAAAGTAGGTAGTGAAGTATTCAATAAATTTGCTATTATAAATAAGAATTTAATGCTGTAAACTTAAGTTATAAATTGAAATCTTACTAAAATTAAAGATAAGTATTATTAATAGGTGATTTTAAACTTAAGTAAATAAAATGTGATTCTTTAATAAATAAAGATTGATGTGTAGGGTTATTAACTTAAGTATGATTTAAATATTACTAGTTTAATATAATAGAAAGTAGGTAATATAAATAAATGACTGTAAACCCTAGTTAAAGAATCAATAAAAATACTTACTTATAAGAATGGATGTTATAAAGTTATGAATTAAGTGAAATTAAAAAGGGTTGCTATAATTAAATATAATATAAATGTAAGCATTTAATAAATGATTGAAATTGAGAAGTGTATTAAATATAATACAAATAAAAGAAATCTGCACGACCTGAATAAATAATTATAAGTAATAAGTGAAAATAAATGAAAATAAAAGATAAACTGTTATATGAATGAAAAGGGCAAACAGCTAGTGTAGGAGGTAAAAAAATTTATATAAGTTAATTTGATTTGTTGGTTTAAATCGACATTGTTTGATCTATGGTTGGTCGGGTAAGGAAATTTGAAGTAGTTGGATGAATAAATAATCTATTCTGTCCCATCTAACACTGTTGAGTAAATGATGCACTGGATAGTTATTTTTCATTCCGTACCATTTCAAGTTTTGAACCCGAACAACTATTTGCTTGTTTGATCGAATGGTTGTTTTGTTGTGTATGCTGTTTGTTGAAATTTATGATTGTATATTTGGTGTTGTTAGTAGTTGAAACCATGAAAATATTTCGCTTTATATAAATTGTTAAACCTTTGGATGTTTATAAGTGAAATGCAGGTTATGGAAGCAATTGCTACTGCTTTTGGTTCCATAAATTAAGCGTAAATTGCCCGACAAATAGGTACGCTTCGGATTACAATTTATAGCGCTATTTTATATATTTTCCCGGGTTGAGATATAATATTTTGGATAAAATATGTAATATAATTGTTATATTTTGATATTATATTTTCTCCCGAGTCTCTCCGTTCAAAGGAGACTCTGCCAAAAGTTTTCCGTAAATTTTGAGCTTAGAAATATTTTGAAATGTTTTTCCAAACTTTAGTAATTTAGATATAAATTTTTTTTATGGTTATAAATTGATATATTTTATCTAAATTAATTAATTTTATAAATTTAATTGTTTATAAAGCTAATGTGTGAATGAGGTATATTGATTTCATAGTTCTTCGTTTTCCCTTCTTTTCCTTTTCGGGGACGAAAAGTTTTGAGTGGGGGAGAGTGTAACGACCCATAGATTTTATGGATTTAATTTGGTTAAATTAATAAGTTGTAATTAAATTTAGAAGAAAAATAAATTAAAAACCAACTTATAGTAATTCGAAGTTAATTCAAATGATTTTAAGTGGTGAAAAGAATTTTACCTATATATGAGTTGAATATGAGGAATTTGAGGAAAATATTAAACTAATATAATGTAATAAACATTGTTAACAGTAAATGGAATATGATAATAAGAACAATTGCAAGTTTGTATTTATGGGCGAAATAATATTGATAGGTAATAATTGTTGTAGAGAATAAATTACAAATGTTATAAATTGTATAATGGTGACAGCTATTGTTCGTTACCAATGCATTTAATTTATAGCGATTAAATGTAATTAATCATTGCCTTTTTGTAAGTTAAGAAGTAACTGAAAATTTTGAAGGAAAAATCAATAGAAAGGTTAAATGGAAAGTTGAATAGAATTCTAATAAATGATAATAATGGAAAACGTATACAATCAATGTAGGTAATTTGAAATTACAATGTTGTTGAAATGATTAAACGTTTCTTGTGATAATTAATAAATAACGAAAGGAGTAAGCGTATTTATTTAGAGTATTAATTACTATTGGGTAGAGATTTAAGTAACAACGTTTAATGCAATGTTAGTAATGCCAATTTAAGTCAATAATAAGGAATTGGGAATCATATCTATGAAATGATAAAGAGAATACAAGGTGATAAATGCCAATTAAGGGTAATAATTAATAAACTTAATGATATCCCAATTTTATATAAAATAATTTAAAAGTCAGGTTTGGCTATAATTTGAACATAAGTAAATTGAATTTGTAGTATGAAAATATATGCAAAAATTGATTTTTGTAATAAAAGATTTTGTATGTGACAAAAAGGTAACGGTAATGCTTATGGTAGGTTGCCTATTCATTTATTTAGATTTTTAGTTGGAATTGGAAATAAGTTTGTAATAAATGTAAATAAATGATACATTTATGTGAAATGTAACCATTGTAAATTTTATTTATAATATAGCAAAGGGTGGATTTAAGAAGTGAAATTGCAGAATTTGAAGCTAATTAATAATAGACATAGTAAAGATGGCAATCCAATCAAATACTTAGGAATAAAATTTATTGGAAGGTAACCTAATTTATAAATAAATGGTAAGTATTTAAGATATAATTCTATATTAATTGAAACTGATTGTAGATTTAGTGTAGTAATGTTAAGGCTAACTAAATTTGCTTTATAGATGGAATTATAATCAAGGTGGATAGGTAACGAACTTAAAAATATAATTAAGAACTAATAGGTGGCAAATTAATATAGTTTGTATTATGTAAGTAAACTTTGGTAAATCAAATTCTACCAATCCAAAGCTAACGTTTTGTTAATATAGATTTAAGTATAGAGAGCAATATTTATTAATTTAATTGAAGTATTGCAAAATAAATGAAAATTTAACATCTAAATATTACGTTAATAGGAAGTAATTGTTCTACTTATCATTACATTCATTTAGCCCATTTTGAAACTTAATCAACTAAAATTAATGTAATTGAAAGTTTTCAATTAATAGGAGAGAGAATACTAATTGTAATAGGTGCAATTAAATGCAGCTTATGTTTTGTGAAATATAAGGAAAGTTTTGATTCAATGAAAAAAAACATTTACATCAATAAAATGAATGTTTCATCTATGAATGTAGGTTTAATTTAATTTAAATAAAAATATAGAAAGATTGATTTTTAAAGAAAGAAATATATGTTTATTTGAACTGTGTTTAGCTTACAAACTAATTACAAGAATAGGAAAATAATCTATTTATTACTCTTATGTATAAACAATTTTTCTATTTTTTTTATTTTTTTTATTTTTATGCATTTAGTTGTCTGTTTTAAAATTTAATTTTGTGTGATTGCAATTAATGTAGTTCAAATATTTCAATTAAAATAAAAGAAAACGGTGATTGCAATTAATAGATTTAATAATAAAAAAACGCGCGTTTTATGGTAAACAAAAAGGGTGTTTTTGTAACGACCCGTTAAATTTGATAATGTTAAATGAATTAAATTAATATGTTTCTAATCTAATTTAGAATAAAATAAAGGTCTTAAGATTTTATTTGAGAAAATGTAGTAATTTGTTATAGTAATTGGAAGTTAATGTAACAATTTAATAGTTACATGGAAATAGATTTGAACTATGTAAATTTGCACACCTTGTTATGAGTTAAATATAAGAAACCAATATAAATGTGAATCAGTGAATATTAATAAAAATATTTACTAGAATGGAATTCATTTAATATAAAATAAATAGTGGAGATTGTACATTTGGTTGTAATAATAAATAGTGACTAAATAAAAGTGTCCGTTGGAATAAATCAATGCAATAAGTGTGATAAGTAATTTTATTGAATGTTGTCTCTAATAAATGTACTTGATTTGGTAATTTAGATATTTATACGTAAAGTATATATATATAAAGATATATTGATTCCAATACAATTAATTGGAAATCTAATATTAAATATAATGTTGGTAGCAATTGAAATTTACTGTTTTGCAAAATAAATGAGAAATCAAGTCAAATGTGAATTATACCGTAAAGGATCAATTCATTTAAACAGTAGGATTGTAAATAAATAAACATTCTACGTAGGTTGCAATTGGACAATTTATGTAGTTCAATGGAAAAGCAATTGGAATTAATTACCATAAATTGTGTAGTTAGGGTAGTTTTGATTTGTCACTTAAGATGGAGGATTTTTATAAAATGTAATAAATGCAGTTTAAATTAAGGCATTGACGTTTGGGTATTTAAGAAGTGATAAACTAAAATTTATTTATTTATTTGAAAATTTGAAATCCAATTTGTGGATTTATTGCAAATAAGTGGAATTTGTGTTTAACCATTACATCGATAGGAATAAATTAAATTTAAGGTTATATTAATAAAATTTGGACTAGAGAAATGATATGAATCGGTTTTAGAAGCCTTAAATATAAAATGGGAAGTAGACGAGATTTCACGTTACAACCATTTTTAAAAATCCTGATGTATGTAGAAATATTAATGAAATATAACGTAAACCAATGTTGAATCAAAAGAATAGAGTCAACACTTATTTATTCATTTAATGTGATATAACTACGAGTATGATTTATTGCAAATTACATGGAAATCTAATATATAGGACATTACCTAAAAAGGAAGAGTAGATAAAATTTATGATAAACATATTTGTATATGAAGGTTATTGATTCAAGGAGAAATTGGGCAAGTTTTATGTATTTGGGTTAAGTGCAACCTTTAATAGATAAATTTAGTGCAATTAAAAGAAATTGACATTTAATATTTCGATAACTTAAAATTTGATGGGATAAGAACATTTGGGTAATGAAGGGATGACAAATATTAGCTATGATTCTAGAAGGAATTAAATAGATAATGGGAAGATTAAAATCAGGTTCTAAGCAATAATTATTAAATAACGGGATTTATTAAATTTAACGTTGAATACTACGTTACTGAAATTTAAAATGGACTTTAAGAATAATATTTTGAATCATGAACCAAAGTATGTGGCATCCCTATTTGGATAAAGAATGAGTATATAAAAGTTAAAATCTAATATATGGGGTTTTGAGCATTTAATTTTATAATTCTTAAATATAGGAAAGCGCAGAAATTTACACTGCAAATGGATATACTTATAATTTTAATTCACATCCAAGCTTGTTAAATCATTTGAAATTGATTAAATTATATAAGTAATAAAATTTGGACAATTTTTGAAGATAATATAAAATTTGGATTTTTGTAATTTATTTTAATTTAATTAATGAATATAAAAATAGCCATTTTTGTCACGGACTCGGATTTCTATGAAACCAGTTTCATCGGATCCGTATCAGTGAATTATTTTAGGGTTTCAAGTTTCGTATCGATCGGACCTGTCTTTTGATCGTACGGACGCGAAACGCCTTGAAAATCAATTTTATTAAAATCAATTTGAAATCAATTTGGAAATTTTGTTTTCAGCATAACTTCTTCATACGATCAAATTTGGACGTGAAACTTTTTCCATCGCGTTCAGAATATTTTAAATTACCTATTTGGATATATAGATTTACGAAATTTCGTTCCGGAGACATAGCGGGCTTTTTGGGCCATATTTTTTTCCGCACGTTCATTCTACGGTCTATCTACGCTACCTCTAACCCTCTATATAAACCCAGCTATTCAGCCCTAGCCTCCGCCTAATTTCATTTATCTGCACGTATTTTCTTCAAGCTTCTCTTCTTCTTCAATGGGGGCTAACCCTAGATCCAGTCAGTTCAAAAACAAAATGAAAATTCAAAATCTCCAGAAAAATTCCACAAAAATATATGTTAATGTTCTCGAGGCACGAAATCTACTGGTGCAATTCGTTTTCTGTTTTGAACATTCGTTTGACCAGAATTAATTCAAACAGTCCGTGACCATTCATCGTCGTCGTCGCAAACTTCGTCAGAACGTCAAACGATTTTTGGGAATTGTAGAGTGGACCGAGGGGACTGCATCTATGCAGTTTATCTGGTGAATCGACGGTTAGATTTGGAGTTAAAATTGAATTAGGGTTTCGACCCTAGGGTTTAGACGGCGGCTGGTGGAGGTTGTTCGTCGACCGGACCTTGGGAGGTAGTGGAGGAAGACCAGGCGAGCCGTGCATGGTCGCGATACGACCCAGGGCGGCAGGACCAAGGCGATCTGGGCGGTCTATGGGGAGACTTCGGTTTCGTTCGTTGGAAAACAGGGAAGTGCGGTTCTTGCTGTAGCGTGCGAACGAGAGGAGTGGGGAGTCCACCTTGCTGACGTGGCAGTGAAGATTGTTTTCTTTTTCTTTTTGTTTTAATTTCATATTCAAATCGTTTAACGAGGATAACTTTCTCATACGAAGTCGTTTTCACACGAATTTTTTTTTGTTAGGATCGTAATTTAATTCCGGACTTGATGACGCTGGTTTGGACGAATTCCGAGACGGGCGAATTTTTGGGTTTAAATCGAATTTAAATTCGATTTAAATTCCAAAGGTGAGTGTTTTAACCCACTCACAACTACTAAAAGCTTTTATGTTTGTTAAATTAATTTTAGAAATGAATAGAAATTTATTTATGAGTATTTGGCATGTTTAATTCATCATATCTGTTAAATTGCATTTATTTAATTTAACTGTTAATTTAATTTATTTATTGCGTATTAATTAACAGTTAGAAATTTATTTGTTGTATATGAACTGCTAGTTAACAGTTATATAATTTATTACTGAATATAGACTGTAGATTAATAGCTGTTAAATTTAATTTGAATAAAATTGCCAGTATTACCTGTTATGTAGTACCAAAAATAATATTGTTATTGATTGATATTGATTGATGATTGCGATTTGGATGATGGATGATATTGATGCATGGATGTTTATTGTATATCATTAAATTGCAAATTATCATGCATATTTCATTTCATTCGGGATTGTGGTTTGAAATGATATATAACCGCAAAATTTTATATCTTTTAAATTGCGGATTGAAATGATAAATATCCGTATCACTTGACCATAGGATAGAAAATTATATACAGGCATCGCGGTATATATATAACTATTTAAATGTGATTTCTATGGTTTGGATGGAATACGGTTTATAATAATCTTAAATTTTATATTGTATAAATATTTTTCTTCCATATATATATACATATGAAGTTGAAAATTTTGAAATTAAAAGGTGTATAAATCTCTTTATTAAAAATGGAAAAAAAATTAAGAAAATGGAGTTTGATAATTTATATCATATGTTTAAATGTTAAGTCTGGAAATTTTAAGATATGATATTTATAATTGGATTTTTCCCAAGATAAATTGAAATGAATATTCTAGTATAATTTGAATTGAAAAAAAATATATTTTATTACTAGAAATTGGAGTTTTTATTTATTTATGGATTTTATGTGAATATTCAAGACTAATTAATAGAACATTCGATTTGTTGAAAGAATAAAATCCAACTTTAGTTTGAAATATTAATATTCCAAATGGATATACGTATATATATATAAATTGAAGTGGTTTTGGAACTTGAGAGAGATAATACAAATTTTGGTTTAGACTTTAATAAAGAAATGTATTTGTAAAGCCATGAGAACTATTTTCTTTACAAAGTAACATTTAAGTTAAACCTTTTAATTCATATACCGTTGAATATCCAAACCATTCAAGTTTTAAAAGTTATGGTTTTAAATTATGAATTTTGAAATATTATGCTTTGAAAAGATATTTGGCTTTCAGACGTTATAAATTTTAAAGCATTTGGATTTTTGAAAAGGTTTATATTTGGGATAAAGGATATCATATTGTTTTGGGTTTTAAAATGATATCGTATTCATAATTTTAAAATGGAAATGTTTATTCTGGTTTTAAAGTATGAGCTATTTTTAAATGACCGCGGTGTTATAATAACGATGGGTTGGCAAAGAGACCGGGATCGGATATGGACATACTCTCTGTCGATACCGAAAACCACTTTGACTAACCGTGTACGCGGTGGAGATTCCAGAATGAAGTAGGTGGTGGCGACGTTTCCTGTAAAGTAAATACGTGGACCCGACTCCCGTGAGTTGGCATAAGGTGGCTAAAACAGGAGCGATTCTCAGGCCAATGAGGTCATTCCTCTGATCGGACCCTCCTCTTCGATATTATACTTTGACTTGGATTGATTCAGTGGCCACTTCTATATTTTGATTTTGGGGAGTTAGTCCGAGGTGGGCGGTAACTGCGGCTACGCGTTTCACCAGCCTGGATAGCAATTGGTATATCTACCCTGGCATTGCCTAGTTGTGCCGTGTCACCTACCATACCGAGCCTTTACTACGAGTTTCTATTTGTGTCGTACCTATGGAGTATCCTCTGGTAGCCTCCCGATCAGGAGGTATTACGGTACTGAATAGACTATTGGCATTTTACGTGTTAAGGTGGAAAATGTAAAGCCTTAACGCTATTTAAAAGTAAGTTTATTTTATAAATAGACACTATTATAATAGCGCAATATACTACATAGTAAATAGTTTAACGGATCCTTAGGAGATGTAAATCCCGAACATCTCTTGAGTTACTGTACTCATATTTATTTCTGTTAATTTAACTCACATAAGATCTTTTAGTCTGACTCGAGTGTTTTTGTCTTTTCAAATTCGCTCGGGTCAGTCCGAGCGTTTCAGGATCGAAGACTTTAGCTTTGAAGGACGAAGACGAAGGAGTCGTATTATTATTATCTATAGTATTGCACCACACTCATACTGTTCCGATGCATTGATTGTATTGGTATGTGTAACTCTGATATTTATTGTATAAAGCAAATCAAGTGTTTGTAAACTGTTTTGAACTGTATATTTATTATTATATTTTATCCTTCCGCTGTGAGATTCTGTTTTGTTTTTATTTCTTCTCTGTTTTTCTTATTTACCCCATAACAATCCGCCCTTGCATATGCTTTGAATTGGCACGTGTGTCGGTTTAAAGTGTGCGAAAAGGCGGGACGTTACAGTTGGTATCAGAGCTTTGGTTTAGCGATAAACTTTGGCTTTGTGGGGTTTGACTCTTTGTTAATAGGGTAGTAATACCCTATGGGAGTCGCTGAGAGTATATATATGAGAGAGCGTATTTGTTAGTTTTATAAAAAGATTTTGATATTGTGTTAATCTGTTCCACTTTGTATTTATAAATTCTGGTTGATGCATGGGACGCTATGCCATCAATAGGGATTTCTAAACATTTAATAGGACAGACCGACATAATATTTGTTTTTAATATAGGTGAATAAAATAACTTTGCCTATTATATTTTCTATATATAAAAAATATTTTTATAAAGATATATATATATATATATATATATATTTAGTTGCTATAGGTTGGGTGTTAGGAAATAAAAATATTATAACAATTGAAGCTAAGTTGAAATTATAATAAATCAAATTGGAGATTTTAGAACTTAAGTCCGGGATTTTGAAAATCTGTTTTCAATGGATTTATGGGATATAGGGATTTGGTTTATAGGTAATTTCTTATATAAATATTTAGTATAATTCGGAAGAATTGTTTTAAAAGAGGATTTTGGAGAAAATAAATTTTGTACTTTCCCCTCTGTCGCTGGAAAATAATTTCGGTGATGACGGCCGCATCATCGACTTTCATTTTCGAGTTTCGAAGGGAAAGGCCACTGTAGTAAATTCTACTGCAGATTTGTTTTGAAATTATTTAAAATTTTAATTGTTTAAAGGTAATTAGAGATATAAAATTTGTAAGAAATTAATTATCTATTATTTTAAAGAAATTTTGGAATTTGACCCGGTATTAATTCTTGAATTTCCATTAATTAGTTGTAAAAATTTAGGTTAGTGAAATAAAAGAAGTAATCAATGAATTAAAAGAGTTGAGATTAAACTTGCATAAGTTCTTTTGCTTTTTCTTTAACATAAATAACTTACGAAGTATAAAAAGTTGAAATGTAAATTAAGAGTGGAATAGAATATTATGCAAGTAGAATTTTGGAAAAAATGAAGTATTCAATAAATTACTGTTATAAATAAGAATTTAATGGTATTAACTTAAGTGATGATTGGAATTTTACTAAAATTAAAGGTTGTATTATTAATAGGTGATTTTAACCTTAAGAAAGTAAAAAATGAAATTCCTTAATTTATAAAGTTTGATTGTAGGGTTATTAACTTAAGTATGCTTTAATTCCCCCTATTCTAATATAATAGAAAGTAAGTAATATATAAATGACTGTAAACCCTAAGTAATTAATTAATAAAATTCCTTATTTTTAAGAATGAAGGTTAAAGGGTTAATAATTTAAGTGTAATTAAAAAGGGTTACTGTAATTAAATATTATAGAAAGTGGGTAATTAAACTGTTACTACTATTAAATATAATGGAAACTTCCACATTAAATAACTAAATGAGATTAAAGGTAAGTTGAAATTGTAGGTTATAAAACAAATATATATTAATTAAAGGAATGAAAAGAAACTTGTAAATTTTCACTTACATTCTTAAAATATATATAACTTACCATAAAATAAAAGTTGCAATTGCTAGTAAGAAAGTGTAAAGGGAAATCTTACAAGTGAAGCTTGAGGTAATTAAAGTATTCAATTAATTGCTGTTAAAACTTAAGCTAAATCGGAACTTTTACTATATAAGAAAGGTAAGTAGAATAAATGGGTGATATAAACTTTAGTCAATAAATTGGAACACAAATATGATAATTTTGTAATAAATGAAAATGAAAATTGTAAGAAGTAAAGGGATCACTCCATAAATGAAAGAAAGAAAATCAAACCACTGAAGCATGAAAAAAATGTATGATAAGTAATTTGGTTGTTGGGTTGAATTGTTATTGTTTGATTTATGTTGTTGGGTAAGGAATTTGAATTTGTCGGATGAATAAATAATCTATCTATGTTCCATCTAAGACTGTTGAGAAAAGGATGCACTTGATAGTTAATTTCATTTTTTACAAATTTCAAGTTTGAACCCAAACAACTATTTGTTTGATGGATTAAATGGTTGCTTTGTTTGTGTATGTATGTTGTTTGTAAGGTTGATGGTTGTTGAATTGTTTGGTTGATTAATGATTGAATCCACTTGAATAGTTCACTTTAAAATAAATATTTAACCTTTTAGGTTATATAAGTGAATACAGGTGATGGAAGCAACTGCTACTGCTTTTGGTTCCAAAATAATAAGCGTATATTGCCCAACAAATAGGTACGTTTTCGGATTACGTTTAAAGCGCTATTTTTCCCGTGTTGGGATATAATATTTTGATAATATATGTAATATATTTGTATATTTTGATATTATATTTTCTCCCGAGCCTCACCGTACAAAGGAGGCTCTGCCAAAAAATTTCGTAAATTTTGGATTTAGAATTTTGTTGAATATTTTCCAAACTTTAATAATCTAAGTATAAAAGAATATAATGATTATAAACAGGTATATTTTATTTAAGAAAATAAATTTAGTAAATTATTGTTTATAAATAATATTTGAAATAAGATGTACTATTTTATTCTTCCTTCTCCCTTCTTTTTCCTTTTCGGGGACGAAAAGTTTTGAGTGGGGGAGATTGTAACGACCCGTTAAATTTGATAATGTTAAATGAATTAAATTAATATGTTTCTAATCTAATTTAGAATAAAATAAAGGTCTTAAGATTTTATTTGAGAAAATATAGTAATTTGTTATAGTAATTGGAAGTTAATGTAACAATTTAATAGTTACATGGAAATAGATTTGAACTATGTAAATTTGCACACCTTGTTATGAGTTAAATATAAGAAACCAATATAAATGTGAATCAGTGAATATTAATAAAAATATTTACTAGAATGGAATTCATTTAATATAAAATAAATAGTGGAGATTGTACATTTGGTTGTAATAATAAATAGTGACTAAATAAAAGCGTCCGTTGGAATAAATCAATGCAATAAGTGTGATAAGTAATTTTATTGAATGTTGTCTCTAATAAATGTACTTGATTTGGTAATTTAGATATTTATACGTAAAGTATATGTATATATATAAAGATATATTGATTCTAATAGAATTAATTGGAAATCTAATATTAAATATAATGTTGGTAGCAATTGAAATTTACCGTTTTGCAAAATAAATGAGAAATCAAGTCAAATGTGAATTATACCGTAAAGGATCAATTCATTTAAACAGTAGGATTGTAAATAAATAAACATTCTACGTAGGTTGCAATTGGACAATTTATGTAGTTCAATGGAAAGCAATTGGAATTAATTACCATAAATTGTGTAGTTAGGGTAGTTTTGATTTGTCACTTAAGATGGAGGATTTTTATAAAATGTAATAAATGCAGTTTAAATTAAGGCATTGACGTTTGGGATTTAAGAAGTGATAAACTAAAATTTATTTATTTATTTGAAAATTTGAAATCCAATTTGTGGATTTATTGCAAATAAGTGAAATTTGTGTTTAACCATTACATCGATAGGAATAAATTAAATTTAAGGTTATATTAATAAAATTTGGACTAGAGAAATGATATGAATCGGTTTTAGAAGCCTTAAATATAAAATGGGAAGTAGACGAGATTTCACGTTACAACCATTTTTAAAAATCCTGATGTATGTAGAAATATTAATGAAATATAACATAAACCAATGTTGAATCAAAAGAATAGAGTCAACACTTATTTATTCATTTAATGTGATATAACTACGAGTATGATTTATTGCAAATTACATGGAAATCTAATATATAGGACATTACCTAAAAAGGAAGAGTAGATAAAATTTATGATAAACATATTTGTATATGAAGGTTATTGATTCAAGGAGAAATTGGGCAAGTTTTATGTATTTGGGTTAAATGCAACCTTTAATAGATAAATTTAGTGCAATTAAAAGAAATTGACATTTAATATTTCGATAACTTAAAATTTGATGGGATAAGAACATTTGGGTAATGAAGGGATGACAAATATTAGCTATGATTCTAGAAGGAATTAAATAGATAATGGGAAGATTAAAATCAGGTTCTAAGCAATAATTATTAAATAACAGGATTTATTAAATTTAACGTTGAATACTACGTTACTGAAATTTAAAATGGACTTTAAGAATAATATTTTGAATCATGAACCAAAGTATGTGGCATCCCTATTTGGATAAAGAATGAGTATATAAAAGTTAAAATCTAATATATGGGGTTTCGAGCATTTAATTTTATAATTCTTAAATATAGGAAAGTGCAGAAATTTACACTGCAAATGGATATACTTATAATTTTAATTCACATCCAAGCTTGTTAAATCATTTGAAATTGATTAAATTATATAAGTAATAAAATTTGGACAATTTTTGAAGATAATATAAAATTTGGATTTTTGTAATTTATTTTAATTTAATTAATGAATATAAAAATAGCCATTTTTGTCACGGACTCGGATTTCGATGAAACCAGTTTCATCGGATCCGTATCAGTGAATTATTTTAGGGTTTCAAGTTTCGTATCGATCGGACCTGTCGTTTGATCGTACGGACGCGAAACGCCTTGAAAATCAATTTTACTAAAATCAATTTGAAATCAATTTGGAAATTTTGTTTTCAGCATAACTTTTTCATACGATCAAATTTGGACGTGAAACTTTTTTCATCGCATTCAGAATATTTTAAATTACCTATTTGGATATATAGATTTACGAAATTTCGTTCCGGAGACATAGCGGGCTTTTTGGGCCATAGTTTGTTCGGCACGTTCATTCTACGGTCTATCTACGCTACCTCTAACCCTCTATATAAACCCAGCTATTCAGCCCTAGCCTCCGCCTAATTTCATTTATCTGCGCGTATTTTCTTCAAGCTTCTCTTCTTCTTCAATGGGGGCTAACCCTAGATCCAGTCAGTTCAAAAACAAAATGAAAATTCAAAATCTCCAGAAAAATTCCACAAAAATATATGTTAATGTTCTCGAGGCACGTAATCTACTGGTGCAATTCGTTTTCTGTTTTGAACATTCGTTTGACCAGAATTAATTCAAACAGTCTGTGACCATTCATCGTCGTCGTCGCAAACTTCGTCAGATCGTCAAACGATTTCTGGGAATTGTAGAGTGGACCGAGGGGACTGCATCTATGCAGTTTATCTGGTGAATCGACGGTTAGATTTGGAGTTAAAATTGAATTAGGGTTTCGACCCTAGGGTTTAGACGACGGCTGGTGGAGGTTGTTCGTCGACCGGACCTTGGGAGGTAGTGGAGGAAGACCAGGCGAGCCGTGCATGGTCGCGATACGACCCAGGGCGGCAGGACCAAGGCGATCTGGGCGGTCAATGGGGAGACTTCGGTTTCGTTTGTTGGCAAACAGGGAAGTGCGGTTCTTGCTGTAGCGTGCGAACGAGAGGAGTGGGGAGTCCACCTTGCTGACGTGGCAGTGAAGTTTGTTTTCTTTTTCTTTTTGTTTTAATTTCAGATTCAAATCGTTTAACGAGGATAACTTTCTCATACGAAGTCGTTTTCACACGAATTTTTTTTGTTAGGATCGTAATTTAATTCCGGACTTGATGACGCTGGTTTGGACGAATTCCGAGACAGGCGAATTTTTGGGTTTAAATCGAATTTAAATTCGATTTAAATTCCAAAGGTGAGTGTTTTAACCCACTCACAACTACTAAAAGCTTTTATGTTTGTTAAATTAATTTTAGAAATGAATAGAAATTTATTTATGAGTATTTGGCATGTTTAATTCATCATATCTGTTAAATTGCATTTATTTAATTTAACTGTTAATTTAATTTATTTATTGCGTATTAATTAACAGTTAGAAATTTATTTGTTGTATATGAACTGCTAGTTAACAGTTATATAATTTATTACTGAATATAGACTGTAGATTAATAGCTGTTAAATTTAATTTGAATAAAATTGCCAGTATTACCTATTATGTAGTACCAAAAATAATATTGTTATTGATTGATATTGATTGATGATTGCGATTTGGATGATGGATGATGTTGATGAATGGATGTTTATTGTATATCATTAAATTGCAAATTATCATGCATATTTCATTTCATTCGGGATTGTGGTTTGAAATGATATATAACCGCAAAATTTTATATCTTTTAAATTGCGGATTGAAATGATAAATATCCGTATCACTTGACCATAGGATAGAAAATTATATACAGGCACCGCGGTATATATATAACTATTTAAATGTGATTTCTATGGTTTGGATGGAATACGGTTTATAATAATCTTAAATTTTATATTGTATAAATATTTTTCTTCCATATATATATACATATGAAGTTGAAAATTTTGAAATTAAAAGGTGTATAAATATCTTTATTAAAAAAGGAAAAAAAATTTAAGAAAATGGAGTTTGATAATTTATATCATATGTTTAAATGTTAAGTTTGGAAATTTTAAGATATGATATTTATAATTGGATTTTTCCCAAGATAAATTGAAATGAATATTCTAGTATAATTTGAATTGAAAAAAAAAAATTATTACTAGAAATTGGAGTTTTTATTTATTTATGGATTTTATGTGAATATTCAAGACTAATTAATAGAACATTTGATTTGTTGAAAGAATAAAATCCAACTTTAGTTTGAAATATTAATACTCCAAATGGATATACGTATATATATATAAATTGAAGTGGTTTTGGAACTTGAGAGAGATAATACAAATTTTGGTTTAGACTTTAATAAAGAAATGTATTTGTAAAGCCATGAGAACTATTTTCTTTACAAAGTAACTTTAAGTTAAACCTTTTAATTCATATACCGTTGAATATCCAAACCATTCAAGTTATAAAAGTTATGGTTTTAAATTATGAATTTCGAAATATTATGCTTTGAAAGGATATTTGGCTTTCTGACGTTATAAATTTTAAAGCATTTGGATTTTTGAAAAGGTTTATATTTGGGATAAAGGATATCATATTGTTTTGGGTTTTAAAATGATATCGTATTCATAATTTTAAAATGGAAATGTTTATTCTGGTTTTAAAGTATGAGCTATTTTTAAATGACCGCGGTGTTATAATAACGATGGGTTGGCAAAGAGACCGGGATCGGATATGGACATACTCTCTGTCGATACCGAAAATCACTTTGACTAACCGTGTACGCGGTGGAGATTCCAGAATGAAGTAGGTGGTGGCGACGTTTCATGTAAGGTAAATACGTGGACCCGACTCCCGTGAGTTGGCATAAGGTGGCTAAAACAGGAGCGATTCTCAGGCCAATGAGGTCATTCCTCTGATCGGACCCTCCTTTTCGATATTATACTTTGACTTGGATTGATTCAGTGGCCACTTCTATATTTTGATTTTGGGGAGTTAGTCCGAGGTGGGCGGTAACTGCGGCTACGCGTTTCCACCAGCCTGGATAGCAATTGGTATATCTACCCTGGCATTGCCTAGTTGTGCCGTGTCACCTACCATACCGAGCCTTTACTACGAGTTTCTATTTGTGTCGTACCTATGGAGTATCCTCTGGTAGCCTCCCGATCAGGAGGTATTACGGTACTGTATAGACTATTGGCATTTTACGTGTTAAGGTGGAAAATGTAAAGCCTTAACGCTATTTAAAAGTAAGTTTATTTTATAAATAGACACTATTATAATAGCGCAATATACTACATAGTAAATAGTTTAACGGATCCTTAGGAGATGTAAATCCCGAACATCTCTTGAGTTACTGTACTCATATTTATTTCTGTTAATTTAACTCACATAAGATCTTTTAGTCTGACTCGAGTGTTTTTGTCTTTTCAAATTCGCTCGGGTCAGTCCGAGCGTTTCAGGATCGAAGACTTTAACTTTGAAGGACGAAGACGAAGGAGTCGTATTATTATTATCTATAGTATTGCACCACACTCATACTATTCCGCTGCATTGATTGTATTGGTATGTGTAACTCTGATATTTATTGTATAAAGCAAATCAAGTGTTTGTAAACTGTTTTGAACTGTATATTTATTATTATATTTTATCCTTCCGCTGTGAGATTCTGTTTTGTTTTTATTTCTTCTCTGTTTTTCTTATTTACCCCATAACAATCCGCCCTTGCGTATGCTTTGAATTGGCACGTGTGTCGGTTTAAAGTGTGCGAAAAGGTGGGGCGTTACAGTTTTAATGGTAATTAGATATCATTTTGGGAAAAACAAATCAAATGTTTTCATTTCTAAGGTAATTATAAAAAATTATTATGCATAGACAAAAACCCAAATGCGTAGAAATTCGAATATTACTTGAGTTAATGAAGTTAATTTTGGTGTGTTTAGGGTTAACAAAATTTATTAAGTAAACAATTGTTTTGAAATTTGAATCCTAAAAGTATGTTTACAGTATAGAGTTAGTCCATTCATTCCCTTTCTAATAAATAATTACCTCTTTTTAATACCTGCTACTTTTAAAAAGGTTGTTCATATTTACTATATTTCAAAACCAAGTTTGTTCATATTTACTTTATTTCTTTCCATTCATTTTCCAACTTCATTTTCTGAAACGTCATTTCATTTATTTCTAATTAATAGCGGTCTCTCTTTTCAAATCTCTTTGATCCTAAACCTAACTCTAACCTTATAAATAAGATATGACGCAAATGAAACCACAGCCTCCATTATAATCTTCTTCTTTTTTTCCTTCAAATCTCCTTATTATCTCTGATTTTAATTTTTCCTTCCTCTTCAAATATACTTCTTTTTCAAATTTTCTTCTATTTCAAACCTTCTTCTTTCTTTTCAAATCTAGATCTTCTCTTCCATTTTCAGTTCTTATTTTAATCATTTTCTTTTTCAATTCTTCTTTTTCAAATCTTCTTTTTTTTCAAACCTTTTAAAAATGCATACATTCGTATAATAAGGAGGAAAATTAAAGTAAATCGAAATAAAAGAAAAATTACGGAACAAAGTTAGCAATCAAGAGGAAGCATACGCGTTTTTCACGAGGGAAGAGTGGATGTGGCACGGTATTTTATTTTTGTTAATTTTGATTTCAATTAGTTCTAATAATCATAACTCGTACATACGGACTCCGTTTCACGCAATTTTTTTTGTTAGGATCGAAATTAAATTCCAGATCTTTTGACACTGGTTTGGACAGATTTGGAGATAGTCGAATTTTTGGGTTTAAATTGGATTTAAATTCGATTTAAATTCAAAAGGTGAGTGTTTTAACCCACTCACAACTTCTAAAAGTTTTTATGTTTGTTAAATTTATTTTAGATATGAGTAGAAATTCATTTATAACTATTTGGCATGTTTTGTTCATCATATTTGCTAAATCGCGTTATTTAATTTAACTGTTAATTTATTTTATTTATTGCATATTAATTGACAGTTAGAATTTATTTATTTGCATAGGAACTGCTAGTAAACAGTTATAAAATTTATTACTAAATATAAACTGTTAGTTTAATAGTTATTAAATTTATTTTTGAATATAACCGCCAGTTATTACCTGATATATATTATCAGATATATGGATATTGAATTATTATTGGATGATGATTGTGATTTGGATGATGGATGATGTTGATGAATGGATGTTTTATTTTATATCATTAAACTGCAAGTTATCATGCATTTTTCGTTTCATTCGGGATTGTGGTTTGAAATGATATACAACCGCAAAATTTTATTTTTAAATTGCGGATTGAAATGATAAATATCTGTATCACTTGACCATAGGATAGAAAATTATATACAGGCACCGTGGTCTATATATAAATTATTTTAAAGTAATTTCTATGGTTTGGATGGGATACGGTTTATAAAAATTTGATTTTGATATTTTATAAAATATTATTCTTCGATATATATACATATGAAGTTAAAAATTTGAAAATTAAGTTGTGTATAAACCTGTTGAATAAAAATGAAAAATTGAGAAAATGGAATTTGGAAATTTATCTTATATGTTTAAGTTTGGAAATTTTAAGGTATGATATTTATAACTGGATTTTCCAAGATGAATTAAAAATGAAAATTCTAGTATAAAGTAAATTTGAGAAAATATTTAATTGCTAGAAATTGGAGTTTTATTTATGGAATTTATATGAATATTCAAGACTAAATAATAGAATATTAATTGTTGAAAGAAGAAAATCCAACTTTAGTTTTGAAATATTAATACTCCAAATAGATATATATATATATATATATATATATATAGAAATTGAAGGGGTTTTTGGAATTTGAAGTGATTTTTAAATTATGGTTTAAACTTTAAATAAAGGAATATATTTGAAAAGCCATGGAAATTATTTTTCTTTACAAAGTAACTTTAAAGTTAAACCATTAATTTTACATTCGTTGAATATCCAAACCATTCAAGTTTTAGAAGTTATGGTTTTAAAATTTTGAATTTCGAAATATTATGCTTTGAAAGTATATTTCAAATATTTGGTTTCCAGATATTTAAATATTAAACCAGCGTGATTTTGGAAAAGAATTATATTTGAGATAAAATGATATCATATTGTGTTGGGTTTTAAATTGATATCGTATTCATAGTTTTGAAATGGAAATTTTATTCTGGTTTTAAAGTATAAACTCTTTTTAAATGACCGCGGTGTTATAATAACGATGGGTTGGCAAAGAGACCGGGATCGGATATGGACATACTCTCTGTCGATACCGAAAACCACTTTGACTAACCGTGTACGCGGTGGAGATTCCAGAATGAAGTAGGTGTGGCGACGTTTCCTGTAAGGTAAATACGTGGACCTGACTCCCGTGAGTTGGCATAAGGTGGCTAAAACAGGAGTGATTCTCGGGCCAATGAGGTCATACCTCTGATCGGACGCTCCTCTTCGATATTATACTTTGGCTTTGGATTGATTCAGTGGCCACTTCTATTTTTGATTTTGGGGGAGTTTGTTCGAGGTGGGCGGTAACTGCGGCTACGCGTTTCCACCAGCCCGGATAACAATTGGTATATCTACCCTGGCATTGTCTAGTTGTGCCGTGTCACCTACCATACCGAGCCTTTACTACGAGTTTTGTCTTGTACCATACCTATGGAGTGCCCTCTGATGACGCCCAGTACGGGGGAGATTACGGTACTGTATAGACTATGGGAATATATTCTGTGTTAAGGGCTATATGGGTAACCCCTTAACGCTATTAAAAAGTAAGTTTATTTTACAATTAAACACTATTATAATAGCGCAATATACTACATAGTAAATAGTTTAACGGATCCTTAAGAGATGTAAATCCCGAGCATCTCTTGAGTTACTGCACTCATATCTACTCCTGTTGATTTAACTCACATAAGATCTTTTAGTTCTGACTCGAGTGTTTTGTCTTTTCAATTCGCTCGGGTCAGTCCGAGCGTTTCAGGATTTGAGGATTTAGCTCTGGAGGACGAAGACGAAGATTTGTATTACTAGTATCTACTATATTATTCCACTACATCATTTAATTCCACTGCATTGTTATTGGTATGTGTAACTCTGATATGTAGTATATAAATGTTTTGTAAACAGATTTATAAACTATACATTTTATTATTATATTTTATCCTTCCGCTGCGAGATTCTGTTTTCTTTTATTTCTTTCTCGTTTTTTTCTTATTTACCCCATAACAATCCGCCCTTCCGTATGGTTGAACTGACATGTGTGTCGGTTTAAATCGTGCGAAAAGGCGGGACGTTACATCTACCTACTATATTTCATCAGTGCCACACCAAACTCATGACTTCTGCTCAACGACTAGTTCCACTGCCATAGCAGTGCACTGCCATCAAGCTAACTACTCAACATACAACACTGAAATCACCAAGCTTCACCACGCAATTCATCTCCCCTGCTTGCCGCCAATCTACCAACACATTCATACTACCTTCAAAACAACAACCGCCTACAGACTTCCGAACCATCCCCTACAGTAGTTGCTTCGACCACTTCCTGCCCATACTACATTTATCCTAACTTGGTAGGTATCTTTTTATTACAGTGACAAATGACGATCACCATTTTCTTTGTACTCGAAAAGGAAAAAAAACAGTGATTACTAACTTGAATCATCGGCAAAATTATGCATTCGAGTACAAGCGAAAAAGGAATAATCATTCGACTCGAATCATCGATCGAGTTCAAGAATATCTACGAGAAAAGCAAAAGGAAAATAACATATCAATACAAGTCGAACTCGATCGAGAAGCAGCCGGCTTCGAATCAAAGTGACAAAGCAAGCCGTATATAATTCATTCTTCAATCAACTACATAAGTCGGCGGCTTCAACAAATTCGAAAGCCCTAATTTTTCGAGCAAAGAAAAGAGGAAAAGAGGAACGAGAGTATTGCTTCACGGAAAAGAGGAAAAGAGGGCCGGCTTCTATAATTTATCTTTGGGTCCTATAGTTTAAAAATTAGGGTTTTGTTTTATATTATTTGTGTTTAACTAGCACCTATTACAACGGGTATTTATAGCCCGTTGTAAAATTGGCACCTAATACAACGGACAGTTTTAGCCTGTTGTAAAATTGGCATCTCTTATAACGGGGATTTTGTGAACGTTGTAAAATTGACATCTATTACAACGGGCATGAAAGGACCGTTGTAATAGCATTCTATTATAACGGGCAATGACTGCCCGTTGTAAAAAAGGCGTTATATAAGACATCTATTACAACGGGCCTGAATGGACCGTTGTAGTAGCCTACTATTACAACGGGCAGCCGATGCCCGTTGTAAAAAGGACGTTGTAATAGAGTATTTTTGTTGTAGTGGATGCAACTTCTCTGCTTGTCGGGATAGTTCTTAAAGTATCTAAAAATTATCAAGTTTTGTGCATAATTTATCAATTTACTTGTAAGTGCAGGAAGTTGGAAATGATATATGCAATTCTCTTCCTGGGCTCAGAGGTAATGGGGGCTGTTTGTGTATCTGTGAAGGTATCAAATCTTGATTGCATGAATATTTATATTATTTATCGTGTGTACCATCTTAGACTTACAAATTTGAAGGTTTCTGTGGTTTAAATAACGTTTTTTCCACTAACAAAAATTTATTTTCTAGTGCTTGTATGATATTAAGATCATTACTTTTACATGTGATCAGATAATGATGAATGCAAGGAAAGGACAGCTTCTTTGTGCTCTGAATGCAATTGCAAAAAGACATGGAAAGATTACCAATGAATATGTAGTGAGGATCGATTGTACTTCTAGGAATATTGTAACAACCCGTAAAATTTTCGATAATTTAATTGTTAATTTTTAATTAAATTTTGTTATCTAATATTGGAAAAACAGAAATTTGTGATTCATTGATGAAACAATAACTTAAAAGAGATGTAATAATGCTAATCTAAGTTAATTATTAACTATTTGAATGAAGTTACAATTAATGGAATTAATGAAAATGTTATAATAGGCTATAAATCGAATATAAGAAAAAAAATGTAAATATTGAATTGATCAATGAATTAATATATATTGAATGGTAATTGAATAAAATCAATGTTTAGTAAGAAATTACAACATTGGTTTGGAAATGATAAACTTATAAAAATGTGATTGAGAGTTAATGATAACATTTATTATAGGTTAATCATTTATTTAGTCCATTAAATCAGAATTTGTAATCAATTGCAATGAATCTCAATTCAATATAATATTAATGTAAATTAAGGAAATAATTGGAAATAATGTTAATTCTATTCATAATATGACAATTGGTTGAATAAAAATAATGGATATCAAGATTTATTAATTCATTGGAATTTAAATCATAATAATTGGATTAATTGCAATTAAATGAATTAAATAATTAAATACTACGTAAGTGGAATTAAGATGAAATGTGGAAATATTACTGTACTAAGATGTAAACAAATGTTAGTTATATCCTTACTGTGATAAAAGACTTGAATAACAAGGCTTAAAATTTAATAAATGGATTTTAGAAAACTAATTTATAATTTCTGAATTTAAAGAAATTGAAAGTCAACACTGAAATTGATAAATCAATCAACTCAAAATTGACATCTAAATTTTTTTAAATTAGTGTAAATGATTAAGAAATTTAAAAATGATGAAATTTTTAATTATAGAGTTGAAATTAAAACTTGATTTAGTTAATCCATTATTAATTTATTTAGTTAACTAGAAAATAGCCATTTTGGCCAGTGACTCGGATTTCGACAAAACTAGTTTCATCGGATCCGTAACGGTGAATTATTGTAGCATTTCAAGTTTCATAGCGATCGGACTTGTCGTTTGATTGTACGGGCTCGAAACGTCTAGAAATCAATGAAATTGAAATCAATTTGAAATAAATTGATTTTAGCATAACTTCTTCATACGATGGAATTTGGACTTGAAACATGTTTCACTGAATTTAAAACACTCAGAAACATCAATTTCGATATATGGGTTGACCCAATTTCGTTCCGGAGTCAGAATGGGCTTTTCGGGCCATTTATCGTTCAACGGTCCAAACCAATCGTATACATTCCTCTATTTCTCAGCTCTACCATATATATCCTGTTAGAAACCCTAGCAGCCTTTTTATTTCTTACTTCTGTACGTATAGAAAGTTCTGTTGCTCCTCTTCCTCAATGGCTGAAAACCCTAAATGTTCCAGTTCAATTCCAATTCAAATCCAACAACAAAAAATTCAAACTTCTCAAATAATATCAAATATTATATCGATCTGAAGATCTCGACGAGCGCAACTTAGGTTTCAAATTCGTTTTCAATTTGAATCATTGGTTGCCGAGAAATTGATGATCAATCCTCGACCGTTCATCGCTCGACGATGAACCTCGGCTGATCGTCAAATTGAGGATACAGGGCTGTAGAGAGTGCGATGGGGAGTGCATCGATGTGGTTTGTTTGGCGAAATGACAGTCGAATTGTCGGCAAAAATTCGACCAGGGTTTAACCTTCTACCGGCGGCGGCGACGGCGTTTTGCGACCTCGAGAGGATCGACGAGCCACTGGGCGTGGCGACGTGGCCTGGACCGGCCAGAGGGAGCGCGTGCTGTCACCTACGGCGGCGCGATGAAGGTCTGGGTGGTGGCTGGAACCGTGCGTGCGTGTTCTTGTAGGGTTTCGCTTGTTCTTATGTAGCTGGGAAGAAGGTGACGTGTTCGATTTGACTTGGTTGTTTTGTTTTGTTTTATTTTAAATCACGTAATGTTCTAACACGCATAACTTTCACATACGAGGTCCAATTCATGCACGGTTTCTTACATTAGGATCATATCAAATTTCCGGACATTCCGACGCTGGTTTGGATGAATTCTGAGACTATTCAATTTTTAGGTTTAAATTGGATTTAAATTTAATTTAAATTCAAAAGGTGAGTGTTTAACCCACTCACAACTTCTAAAATTTCTTATGTTTGTTAAATTGATTTTTGATGTGATTAGAAATTTATTTATGGATGTTCGGCATATTTTGAATCATCATCTCTGAATTTATTTGGATAAATTTGTTATTTAATTTATTATTGCATATAAACTGCCATTTAAATTGGTATTTAATTTATTATTCTGTGAATCATTTAACACTTATATGCTTGGTTTAAAGTATAAACACTTATATGCTTGATCCATAGAATAAACCGGTTTATATGCCTGATCCACTTATATGCTTGATCATAATACTTGGTTTAAAGTATAAACCAAACATATAAACTGCCAACTATTTCAAGTATTACGATTCGAAAGTGTTATACTTTAAGTGTTTTGATTTCAAAGTGTTATAACTTTGAAAGTGCTATGATTTTGAAAAAAGGATGTATTTGAGAAAAAATGATATTATATTAATTTAGGTTTTATTAAAAATGATATCATATTGATTTGGTTTTTGAAATGGAAATGATATCATATTTATATGGTTTTGAAATGGATAGTATATTCTGGTTTTGAAGTATAATTAGTTTGAAATGACCACGGTATATAATAACGTTTGGTTGTTAAAGAGACCGGGATCGGAAGTTGTCACACTCTTTGCCAACTCCAAAAACCACTTTAACAACTGTATACGCTGTGGAGATTCCAGAATGAAGTAGGATGGTGGCGGCATCTCCTTTAAGGTATATACGTGGACCCGACTCCCGTGAGTTGGCATAAGGTGGCTAAAACAAGAGCGATTGACGGGCTAAGAAGGTAGCACCTTTTATCGAACACACTTCTTCGATACCATTCTATTACTTTGTGATTTATTGGGGCCCTTTTGATTTTAGGGGTGTGGCTTGAGGTGGGCGGTAGTAGCTGCTACGCGTTACCACTGGCCCGGAAGCGTAATTGGTATATCTACCTTGGCATTGCCTAGTTGTGTCGTGCCACCTACCCTAACACGCCTTGTACGAGTTTGATTTGTGTCGTACCTATGGAGTATCCTCTGGTAGCCTCCCGATCAGGAGGTATTACAGTACTATATAGACTATTGGAACTATTTATGTGTTAAGGGGAATACTGGGTCACTCCTTAACGCTATTTTAAAGTAAGTTTATTTTACTATAAACATTATTATAATAGCGAAATATTACTACATAGTAAATAGTTTAACGGATCCTTAGAAGATGTGAATCCCGAGCATCTCTTAAATTGCTGCACTCACGTTAGACACTGGATAGGAGATGTCAAATCTCGCAAACATCTCTAACGTTGTTCCACTCATATTTATTTCTATTGATTGAACTTACATAAGATCTTTTAGTTCTGACTCGAGTGTTTTGTCTTTTCAATTCGCTTGGGTCAGTCTGAGCATTTCAGGATTCGAAGACTTTATTTCTGGAAGATGAAGATAAAGATTGTATTACTATTATTTATTATTATTCCACTGCATTCATAATTTTCCGCTGCATTATTTATTATTCTTTGGTATGTGTAACTCTGATATGTGTTGTACAAGTATAATCAAATATTTTGTAAAACTGCTTCATGAACTATTATTTGATTATTATATTTTGTCATTCGGCTGTGAGATTCTGTTTTGTTTTTTTCTTTCTCTGATTTTTCTTATTCACCCCAATAACAATCCTCCCTTCTGTATGGTTTAAGTCTAACATATGTGATTTATCGTCGATTCAAAGCGTGCAAAAAGACGGGATGTTACAAACATGATTGTTGCATAAGTAAGTTTTATTTGTTGTAAAACCAAAAGTAACCATTATTATTCATCTATGTTTCTTTTAAAAAAATATTATTTATTTATTTGAATGGTTTTTTTAGATAAAAAAGCAACTAAGACAAAGGCAACATCCTCTTCTTTTTGGCTATTGTATTTGTCTTAGCGATTGCTGGTACTAGAGCATATATCATTTACAAGTCAAGGGTAAGCTATCGGCATCGTATATTTTGCTTATGCTTTTGTTCATTATGTTACTATATATATAGCATCGATTTTATTCATGTGGTTGCAGTCTTACATGGATTCCGAAATCAGAGAAACAAAATGATTTTAATAGTCAATTTTTTAAATTATATATATATTTGAATCATATTTAAATGTCAAAATAATCGTTTGCTAAGATTGATAGTATAACTGATGTGGATATTAAGATATTGCTTGGCAAGAGATTACGATGTTAAATCTTGCTTAATAATATTTGTTTTCCGAGAATGACCATTTTGAATTATTGAAAGCGTGAGTCTACGATTATAATGTTAGAAATTTTTTTCCTGGGTCTTCTATTGGGGAAGAACAGCAAGGAAAGTGTCAAATGAAGTTTTAAGAAATGGATTTCAAAATTTTAACATTTTGGTTCAACTGAATTAACAAGAATACTTAGTTACTTTGGTTAAGTTTCTTTCTCCTTATTTACAATCAAGATCATTGTGCAGATTAATACGGTCTGAATAAAATCTATAGTTGATGAACAATTAACTTATCCTAGTGCATTTGCGAGATTAAATGCAATTGGTTCCTCTAGTGGCCTTTAAAGTTGCTTGAAATAACTAGGGACAAATAATATTAACTGAAGCTATGCTAATCAATAATTAGGTAGATGATCATTGAGTTGTCATTTTAACATAATAAAGCTGACTGCATTTAAGTGAAAATGTTGTGAAATCCATTTTTCATTCACTCAAAAGGAAATAAAGTTGACAATGCAACACAAGACTACATGGTTGACTAATAATATACTTGTCAAGATAATATATGTTTCGTTTATAATAACCACTTGATTGTAGAAATTCCTTTCTTTATGCTTGGGCATTATGATAGTGCAACACAATTAGTTTAATTGGTACTCAAACTTTCATTCTGTACCACATCGTTAAAGTTATAGATATGGTTTGGTTTGTATTTTCATTCTTTTCAGATAACTCGACAATACATATATACCTTGTAAACTTCCTTTACTTTATCCAAATTAATAAACTATTATCATCATTAAAAAGATAATATAAATAATCTAAAAGTTATATGTCTACTAACCGTAGCTTGGCCAATTTTGAGTCTCTAGCACACTACTTTTTTTGATCCTTTATGTGACGACCCGAATTTGACGCTCGAAAATCGACATCAAATACATCACCCGTATTCGAATGCCGGAGATTCAAACGTTGAAGTCCAATCCGCTAGAGCTTATAACACATTAAGTAATAACAACACGGCGGAGTAGAAATGAATATATCATTGATACACAATGGATACAATATCTGATACAATATGATACAACATATGCTCAATAATATCAAAGCAAAAGATACACAACAGCGGAAACAACAGCACCAGCAGCGGAAAGACAATATCAACAGAAGCTTCCAAAAGAATCCAACTTCATACTACAACTCCATCACCAAAGCAAAAGATAGCTCGAATCCCCGATCATGCTGAATGTAGCAAACTCGGTGCACAACTTCAAAGACTTCTAGATCAACAACTGAACAAGCTTCTGATTCTACTAAATACCTGACTCTACGCTGCCCGTGTGGAAAATTATGCGCACCCAGAGTTTAGAAAGGGAACAATAAATTCCAAGTCAGTCATGGGACTGGTATGAGCAAACAAAAACATTTTTACTTGAACAAAAAGAAATAAAAGAAATTCGCTATGCTTTTTGGAAAACGAAACTACCATAAGGCCTCCCGCCACACACACAATGCAATCACACACTTGGAAGAGATTTCTCCTTATGATAGTCAAACATGCTTGATACGCGAAAATCCTTTTGATATTATTATTAGTGCATAGTGTGGAAAATATTTCGAAAGTATAATATTAATCTTAGCCAGCATACGTACCATTATAGTATGTCGACTATAGCTACCATATTAGATGGCAGGTTCTACAAGTAAAACCGTACAAGGCTCGTATTGAGTGATTGGATTTCCAACAATGGCCAGGCTAAGGAACTTCCTCACCGAATGGGTATGCCTTTGGAGGGAAGCCCTGAGAACTTAACCAGCTCTCTGCCAACACAAGGCCGGGTAACCTCTGTAACTAGGTAACTAATTGTCACGAATATGCCATCCCCCGGTCATGACCAACCTTTATCCTGGGATTTCACCAACAAAATAGCAACAACAATATAAGTTAAATATCTGGGATCCATATCATGATACCACTTTTTATCCAGAAGGAAATGGACACACCCTAAGGGGCGCGATCCCCGTAACCTTGCTACATCCTTCCTGTTTCGACCATTTCCAGGGTGTGAGGTTTTGATGTAGTCTCGTCCCACAAAGCTATGCTTTTAACAAAAGCTATGCTTCGATCAACCAATGATCAGCAACAAGCATGCCACATTACCAAATTGGGAATATATCACTAGGAACCATCAACTACATAACCTCTGAGCTCGTACGTCTCAAAGAAGGATGTTAAGCTAAGAGAATAAATTCTCCGCCACCAAGCAGAAATGTATTTGATAGAAACCAGCTTAACGTTAGACATACGTCCATACGAGTCTGTTCCAGGTTCAAAAAGAACCGAAGGCACTTTCCCATCACTTAGGGAATCTCTATACCGGAGCAACTCAGTGTAGTGATAATCGATAGGTAATCCTTTCGTTTTCGAAAATACCTAGTCTTTAACATCGTCTTCAAATGAAATCCATTTCATCGTATCACTATTCGGAATGAGTTTTATGACATAAAGTCCTCTCCCGGCTAAACCGAATAATGAGCACATAACTTTAAAAACATAAGAATCCATTCGGATCTTAGTTAAGTCACAACATATTATTTCCCAAAACCTTTCTTTCTGAATGGTTTAAACAGATTTCCACTTTTATCTTTTTAAACAAAAGATTCATTCTCAAAACCTTTCAATGCTTTAAACAATTTCTTCACTTTAATCTTCTTAAATAAAAGATTCACCTTTAAAATCCTCTTCAATTTGAAAACAAGGTTCACCAAATCTTTAACAAAGATTCATTCATAAATTTTTACACAAAAAATCCATCTTTAGAATTCACTTTAATTCAAAACAAGATTCACTAATCTTTAAGAAAGATCTATTCATAGCTTTCAAAACAAATTCCCTTTCAAATTTGATTAATCTATAACTTGGAAATCCTTTTCAATAAAGACCGAAAATTCTTTCTTTACACAAAAGCTGTTATTATTTGAAAACAAAGGTTTTTCATTTCGGAACAATTCGATTAAATATGCTCAAGTTATAGCCCTTTTTAAAAGATAAGATCGAGCTGCATCACCCTTGGCAAACTCTATTTAAATTATATTCAAATTCCCAAAACAATTCATTTGAAAATACCTTTAAAATGGTTGAAAATTCATATATATATCTATATAACCTGATGAACCTTTTTAAACCATAGTTCCCAAGATATTATTATTTCTCAAAAATTTCATCTTTAAAACCCAATATTTCCAAAAATCAATTTAAACTATACATAAGAATGTTTGCAAGAAATTCCAATTTAAAATCATAAATAAGTATAGATTTCAATCTTCAAATATAAATTCAAATTCAAACTCAAATTAAATCAATTTTAAAACTTCATCAAGTTATATTTTATTCAAAGTAATTTCCAAAACTTTCTTTACAAAAGTTTTCCATATTTAACCCATTACACTTCCAAACCATTTTGGATTTAAAATTCAATTTTCAAAATCTTTTCATTATTTTGAAAAACCCGAGACTTAACCAATTTCCTGTGAATTCCATATTTGTGTGTGTGTGTGTAGTCCAGTGGTTTTATAGAATAGTACAATATCATCAATCATCACAAACCTAAGCACAGCAATATTGATAAGCGGTATATTCCTATAACGCTTATCTTTCATTCACAGATTCACAGATATATATATATATATGTATGTATGTATGTATGTATGTATGTATGTATGTATGTATGTATATGTATATATATATATATATATATATATATATATTCATCATAGATAAAAAAAAATACACACACAACTCAACAATTCACATCATAGAATATCAGAGGTAACATCAATTCAAGTATTCAATATAATCCATACATCCATAAGCAAGACAAATTGATCACACGATTATAATTAATAATTACTGATGGGTTAATTACTTAACCTTGCTTAACTAACATTAAGTAATTACTTGACCATTTTAATTATATTTAATTAATTAATCACATAATTAATTATCCTTTAATTACTGATTAATTATCCTTAATTATTAATTAATCCTTAATTACAAATTATTTAATCCTTAATTATTAATTAATTAACTTTTAATCAATATTTAATTAACCTTAGTTATGTAGTTAATTAACCTTAATCATGAAATTAATCAACCTTAATCATATAATTAATTATCCTTAATCATGAAGTAAACCTTAATCAATCTTTAAATTAAGTAATTATCCTTTAAAGTATTTATCCTTTAATCACCTTCATTAATCAATTCTTCTTTAATTACTTTCGCTAATTATTTAACCTTTAATTTATCACCTTAATTAATGTCATTAAGTAATTAACCAACCTTTAATCATTTACATTAATTTACATTTAATTAATCATATTAACAAATTAACTCTTTAAGTAACTAAGTAATTAATCTCTTAATTAATTTTATTGAGTAATATTCTTAAATTACTTCCATTAAGTAATTAACCCTTAATTACTTTCAATGATGATTCTTTAATTAATCAAGACCTTAATTAAGTAAAGATAAACCCTTATCTTAATTACTTTATAATTATCATTTGAAAAAGCTTTTAGAAATTAATTATATAATTAACCTAACATATATTGCTTTAAAAACAAAACAATTTTAAACATTTAACTTAAAAATTAAACTTTGAAACTTTGTTAAAAACTTGTTTAAAATTCAATTTGGCTTCTAAAACATAGTTAATATATCTTGAGATCTTGATTTAACTTATCATTGCTTTTTTAAACTTTGTTCGCCTTCTCATGTTTGTTAAAAACTTTTTTTAAACCTTTAATGTTTAAAACTTTGTTAAATATTTGTTTAAATTTTAAAAGCTTGCTGTATTTCAAATAACCCGAGCCAACCTTCAGAAATCTCGAGACCCACCTCGAGACACTTGTAACCCCACTTGACTTTGAGTAAATGTGCAAAGTACTTCGAGTTCGACCCAAAAAATCCCTTTCTTCCTCAAATTCAAGCAATACAGATACCCATCATCATACATGCATGTGTACGACCAGTCGATCGACTTTCGATCATCGCCAATCCCCTCAACAAGTCGCGGACGACACCTACTAGCTTCCCAAACACCCAGATCGACGAAATACCCACGAAATCGGATTCGAGCCTGTTGAATCAAACTGGAACCCAACTGATCATCTGGAAACGCCTCGTACCGACCAACCCGATCACCCGAGACATCATCGACTCATCCAAAACTTCGTTACGACCCATTGCTCCTATCCCGCTTGATCCGATCGACCACGATCCACTATTGACGTCGAATTTTCCTCGAGAACCATATCAACCAAAACTGATTATCGAACCCTAGATCGATGAACCCAGGCCACTCCGATCATCAATAAATTGGTCGACTATTTTTTCGATGACCACCATCATATCAGTCACCTCCAACCTCAATCTCGACCCCCAACATGTCGCCGTTCGTCAAAAATGGATGAATAAACCAATTCTGATCAACTCGAGAAATCACAATCACAATGTTAAAAATTATGATTTCCACATCTAAATTCATATTTTTGCAACACGAATCAGATCGTATAATCAGAACACACAACTATGAACATCGAATTTTTGATTTGTTTTTTTATTTTATACTGTTATTTATTATTTTAGAATAAATACTTAACATAAACATTTGAAACCATTTTTTAAATTTGAATCAGGTAGGTACAAGCACTTTTCTTTTAAAGATCATTACCTAAATCTTTTTAGATTTCAGGATATGAATTTTTTTTCCTAGGATTTTGTTAACCTGTTACTAAGCAGATATATATATATATATACAGACATGCATTCACCAATATATATAAACACACACACACAGACATGCAGGAATCTTAACATTTATACTATCAGCTTCAAGTATTAATCATAGCATCAATAATCACAATAGATTCAAATAAAAATTGTAGTTTGCTCACCATGTTGAAGAAACAGAGAACTGGAAATGTTTTTAATTTGAAAACTGGAACCTTGGTGTTGATTAGCACTTGATCTTGATCTTTTATCTGGTACTTGATATAGAACTGAAGCTTGAATGTTTTGAGGTGATCTACAACTTTAAGTTTGAAAGAAGCCTTTGTTTGAATTCTTTTCTTTGTTTTGTATTTTGATTTCCAGGCTTGAAAATGTTTTGATCTTCATTTTCTCAGGTTTGTATAATAATTTTTTTTTCTTTTAGGTTTTAGAGAAGATGAGAGAAGGAATAGCCTGACCTTTTCTTTCTCTACTATACTTTTATAAAAATTCAAATTAAAAGGAAAAACATTTTTGACACTTGTTTATGTTTGCATATTACTTAGTTTACACTTGTTAATTTATATTACACTCGTGAACAGATATTAATTTTCTACACTTGTTACACACTAGCAATTTTATGTTTAAGTCCTTTAAATAAATTTTATTAAGAACTTATGGTTTAAACTCTCACTTTAAATAATTTAAAAACTATGTTTAAACCCTTTTAGTTTAAGTGTTTATGTTTATATATATTTTCAATTTAGTTTACATTTATATATATATATATATATATATATATATATGTTTTTATACTTATATACATATATTTGTACAAGTTAAATTTATCTCAATTGTTTTTCATATTATAATCTCAATTTAGGTTTATATATATATATATATACACTCTATATTTTCATTCATACATTTTTCTATCATTTATATTTATACAACTTTAAATAGCCTTTTGAAAATTATTACATCAATCTCAAATCATAGCTTCCAAATATATATATATATATATATATATATATATATATATATATATATATATATTACGAAACAAATTCTTATTAACTTTAAAATGAATTATTTTAAATCCAATTTATTTTCAAGATATTTATTTTTGAACTTCAAACCAAAATTTCTATTTACAATCTATATAAAGAAATAAATAAAACATATTTTTATTTATTCTGGAAATTTTCATATAAATTCACCAACAAATTCATAATAAATTCCAAAAATTAAATTAATTACCAAATTAAACTTGGCTTAAAAACGGGAATGCTACACTTTACAACTTAAGTCAAGTACTATACAAGCAAGATTATTAACAAATAAATTGACCAAGTTGTCCAGTGAATGAGATAATATAACTTAATGCTTATCTCTGTTGTACACGTTATTTTTGTATATTGTTTTTTCCATAAATTTTGTTGTACGTTACTTCTGTTACACTTTAAATATACTAAAGTTTATAGAGATAAATTATTTCAAATATATTAAAGTTTACGGAGATTACTTCAAATATATTAAAATTTATGGAGATTAGTTACAGATGCAATATTATAGTATGTTATAGTTTAATATGTCCCATGATTTTTTAGCTCTATATCTAAGAAATTACAGATAATATAATAGCTTAGGTACCTGTATGTATGTATATGGTCAAATTTACTAATGATATAAATGCACCATTAACCAATGATTTTCTAGATGCATGTCCATTGTTATAATTTTAAAATATAGGTTGTGGTTATATATATTATTAGCTTCCTAATTCTTGATGGTATATTTTGTCATGCATGGGTTGATGCTTATGTATGATGTTAGGTTGCTTCTAATGCATAGTTATAGACTTGTAGTTTTAGATATGATGTGTGGTCACGAAAGAACATGTATGGTGATTTCAACTAAAAACCAATATTATTATCAAAAAATGTTAAATATTTATATTTTGGCATTTTTTGTAATATGCACTTAAGTGAGTTTTTCTATTATTAACAGATGAATTATTAAGATGGGTCATTTATATGATTCAAAATTTCATTACACTTGTATATATTGTTATGTGCTGCTGCCTTTTTATTAATATTGCAAAAAACTACATCATATTTCTCCATTTTTATCATTCCACATCTTTCATTTGAGATGCATAAAACTGCCAGTAGTTGAATACCATGACACTATCTACCCCATTTTAGATCCTTTACCCCCATTTACATGTACTTATGCCCCATGTCCCTAGTATATAAAATTATTCATCTTGTACCTATATCATCAATTAGTTTACTTAATTAATAATGAATGGATATGATGAAGTATACACATGAAGACTTGATGATTTGGGAGATTAGGTCTAAACACATGTTTACCTTTCACTTATTGGTAATCAAAACATGCACTCTAGTTCCCTCATATAGTTCTTAAAAATTGCACTTGATACCTCTATGTAAACTCCACCTCCATTCCATGCCTTTTGTTGAAAATATTTAACATTGTATTTAGTAGCATATCTAATTGTAAGTTTTGATAACTAATTATTTTCCAAGAAAATATAAACATGGAGCGCAATATATCAAAGAATGAGGCACCAATCTGCAACTAAGTTATTTGGGTACCTTGAAAGACGAAAGCATAAGATTGGAAGTCAACGGTTTGCTATTGTGTTTATTAAATTGCAATTAGTGATATACTATTATGATCTCTCTTTGATGGTTGATAGAGTTTGGAGAACTGAAAGGTGGACTCCTGAAATTCATGTGATGTTGGTTGAATATATATTCTAAATCTCCTAAATTGGTATGTTATTACATATTTACATCTATCATTAGGTTTCTCTTTGTAACTTGGTTGCAATTGAATCTGAACTTTTTGGATTTTTGGTTACATTCTAAAAATTAATTAACTACACATATACCTTATGTACACCCCAGAGGATCAAATCTTGACTGCATTCTTGCAGTAGCTAAATGCAATCATATTTTAACCTCATAGTCTAATAGTACAAACAAATTCTTTTTATCTAATTGGCAACTGATGTCTTGAGGATTTAATTAAACTCTCTGTATCTTGAGTAAAGTGGTATACTTTATGAGTAGTTTTAACTACTAATGATTTCTACTTTTCGTTGTTTATGCCTATCCCTGCTCGATTTTGAATTTTGATTTATTCTAGCTACTAACTATAATAAATGTCTCGCAGGACATGTCTAAAGTCCCCAGCCATTTTGTATGAGGAATGGTAGAGATAAGTTTGCGTTAATGCTAGTAAACTTGATTAAAAAATTGCTAGGCAAAGGTGAAAATTTTAGTAAAAGACGAAGTAGTTGCTACAAATATGGTTACTTTAGTGAATAGAACTAGTGCATCTACTTTTGTGGTTGGGCTTCATGATTGTAGTTTCATTTTCAGGCAAGTTGATATGTTTAAGAGTACAAAGAGTTTTGTGTTCAAGCTGAAATATTGATATGATTTGCAATATATATAGCTTAAATATGGTAGCAAATATCGAATGCTGGATGCTTGTAGTTAACGCATAGTCAAGGAGCCCGAAGCACTTTCTACATGCACAAATGTTTTAGATCATGACTCTAGGTGAGTTCATGTTTCTAATTTTATGCATCAACTATGAAAATGGATGCACTAAAGTTTTATTTTTATGTTGTTTTTATGTAGAATGACTGAGCCTAAAATACCATTTCCGTTCTTACATTGTCCAATATGGAAGAGGTCGAGAAGAAGAAGAAAGAGAGGAAAGAAAAGAGATAATTGAAGGAATGGGGTGGAATTTGTGATGAGTTGTGAAATAAAGTTTCAAGATAACAGGTTTTAGGTCTAGCAATTTTATAAGTATCTGATTTGAATGGGTTGTGTAGAAGTCGATAAATTTATTGTTGACCTTTGTGATGTGAATTAACTATTATGGTTTCCTGGAATAGAAAAAAAAATGAATGTAAAAATAAATTTATTATATAAGTATGCTTGAATTAGCCTAAAAGTACTTGCAGACTATTGAAAGTTCAATGCATAATTTGCAGACGTGGGAAGTACAAGTTCACTTGAAGCTAGCCTGGTATCGTATAGTTCTTGTGTTTTTTTTTATAGAAATGAGTGTATAAATGGGATGCCAACTTATATTTTTAATTTTAGAATTTGTAGATCTAGCAGGCAATGAACTTGCATCTTCAACATTTTTTTTTTTTTTGAAATGGTACTTTATATACAACAAATCATTGAGACAACATATCCCATGTCAATAAACGTTCGAAAACAAGTTTCGAACTTGTGACCTCTTCAACAAAGCCGAATCAATTAACCACTTGGACAATGGTGTTTGTCAATAGACGTTCGAAAGCAAGTTTCGAACTTGTGACATCTTGCATCTCCAACATACCAGTTGGAAATTCACAATTTAGCAATTGCAGATTTGGCAGGCAAGGAGTAATTTTTTTTACAATAATTCATAATTCAGCAATGGCTCATAGTCGTTGCTAACAAATATTTAGCTATGGCTAAGAGCAATAGATAAATATAAATTAACACCGTAACCCGTTGTTAAACCAAACAATTCCAACGGCTTTAAGCCACTGCAAACTACAAATTTGCAAGCCTCTGAGCCGTTGCAGATTCTAGTTTCGCACCCGCTTAATACCGTTGCAAATTTTTTGCCACTCCCCATTTCGCAATGGCTTGGGGCCATTGCGAAATGCTTTAGCAACGACTCAGAGGCCATTGCGAAATGACTTATTTGGTGTAGTGGTATAGAAAATTATAAGGGCAAAAATGTTTCTGTGCAGCATGGAAATTTTCCTTCTAAGAAAGACTCTCCATCTACTGAAGAGGAAAAAAAATCTATATGAGGAGGATTCCTTATGCTTCGAAAATATGATCCATCATGTACTTTGTGCTATGTACTAGGCCAATTGTCATTTTTGCACTAGGAGTTGTTTGTCGATATTAGTCAATTCTAGGAGAAAATCATTGGACAATAGATCATTCTAAACTATTTGAGAAATACTAAGGATTTGTTCATGATATATGGAAACATCGAGCTCTTTGTGAAGGGATTCTCTGACTCAAGTTTTCAAAGTAATGTCAACGATAATAAATTGGTCTCGAGATTCATCTTTACCCTCAATGAAGTGGTCGTAAGTTGGAAAGTTCCAATTAGAAGTTTTGTAGATGGTTAAGTACATCATCTTAAATAATTCCACAAACGAAGCAGTGTGGATGTGTAAATTTGTTAAAGAGCTAGAGGTGATCCCATACACTGAAGGTCTGATACTGATGTATTATGAAAATAATACGTTACTATAGATTGCCTGGGGAATGTGAGCTCATAAGGAGTCGAAACACGTCCTTCATAAATTCCACGTGATAAGATAATTTACCAATGATGGAGAGATTGTAATTGAGAGGGTGGATACCAAAGATAACGTCACATATCCGTTCACTAAAATCCATTCTTAGTCTAATTAAGGTAAATTGATTGAAAGTGTGGACTCCACCCTTTGATCATCGATTGTAAGTTGGTGTCTGCATCTGCGCTCCTTCCAGCTGCAATCAAGCTCAACCCTTGGATTGTCAGGAAGCTCCATCTACCCCGCGACTCTTCTCGTCTAATAGTAGAAGGTATAATCGTTCGTTTTTTATAAGAGATGTTTAAACTATCTTGATTATTGCTATTTAAACTTTAGAGTGAGCTGTTGGAATTGAAAATAATTTTAAAGTGAGCTATCTTGATTATTGATGTTTAAAATAATAGCAGGAATAAACTTTTCCATATGAGTTGTTGGAATCGAAAATAAGTTTACAACGAGAACTTTAGGGTGAAAATTCTACAGCGAGAATTTTAAAGTGAAAAGTTTATCCTTTATTGATTGCTTTTGAATGCGAAAATAATTTTATAGTGAAAGCTTGCATGTGCACATTTGCAAGCTTGCACGTTTGTAATAATTTTATAATTTGAACTGCGAACTTGCAGGTGCAAGCTTGCTGCTGTGAGCATGCATGTGCTAGCTTGCACAGTTCAAGCTTGTAATTGCAATCAGCATGACTTTATCGTGCAACTATATTTCTAAATCCGAACATTTGCTATAGTTCTTAATATTATTATTTTGAGCACTAATGTATAACCATGTCTTTTTGTAGAGGTATATTCTTAAAGAAATTGCAAACTGCTTTATAAAAAAGAAAGTAAAAATCTATGCACTATTTGTGTTGTTTGGTGTTGGTTACTATTTAAGACGTGTATTTAATTCTATGTTTTATGTTTTTTATTTTATATTGAAAAAATTCATTGAAAAAATTCTTAGAACCTTTATTGTATGGAATTTCATGTGGCCTATATGTATTGTTTTTATGTTTGTATTTTAAAGACTCTTAAAATATTTATTGTATTATGTGTGGAGTTGCGATTTATGTTCTTTTACTGATTTTATTTACTGGGCTATTTTTAAATATATGAATCAATCTTGTGTTAATTAATTTTGTCAGATTTTGAATTAAAAGTGAAAAAAAATATGGTTTTAGCGTTTAATTTTCAGATATCCACAATATCTATATTCGATATAAATTTTAAATTTCAGATAAAATACTTCCGAATATCCAAAATACCGTATTTGCTAATCCGGATATGGATACTTTCCGTAATATACGAATATAAATAAGCTTCCGTAAATATCTGTAAATATCAAATACAGATTTTCATTTTCAGATATGACTATCCGGCATCCGTTTATATGGGTAAGCACAACCACGCGTCGACCATGACATCATGAATCAACTTCACATGGATCTTGCAATTTACAGGGGACCAGCCCTCAAGGCAAACATCAAATGGTTGTTTTTTTTAAGACTTTAAAGGACCCCGCATTGGAAAATTATTATAACTTCAAATTTGAACACTTCACTTGTTATGCGTGCAGATTCGCATATTTATCATATGTACACGTGCCCCCAACCATACAAGTTTTGTACAAACATCAATCGTCAACGGTTGTGCAAATTTTAATCATATTGCAGTCTTTTTGAATTAAATTTTAATCATATTGCAGTCTTTTTGAATTCAACGTCAGCTGATCGTCTGGTTCAAATTTTACCGGTCTCTCTGGAACACTCGAAAATTCAGCCTTTCATTTTATATTTTTTAATATTTAATAAAATAAAATTTTAAAAGTTAACGGTATGGATTCCAGAGGAACTGCTGTCCCCTATTTGTTTGGTCCAGAGGGACATTTGCCAAATTCAACCAACAAACAATCGATATAACCAACGCATACATTTCCTTCTTTGTCTTAACTATGTTTCATCATAAACAATCGATTTCAGTTTTAAAATAAATGGATAATATAACAAAACAACCATACGATCAAAAAGCTTGATCCATAAGGCTTCACAAAACGCGCCGCTCTTCCAAACCAATCTAATAATTTCACCAAGTGTTTGAAACTTGATTACTTTGCAAAACACCATCACTTGCAAGATACGAGTAAAGGCAATCTTGAATTTTCTCCAAACTCCTATTATAGTATGCATACAATAGCAATTGTATCGCGCCCAATACAGATCCAACTCCATTCGGTATCTAAAAGCAAATGACATTTAACACAATATAGATATTAAAAAAAAGTACATTTAAGAAAATGTTTATAGTAAAATTTGTAGTTCTTACATATATGAAGAAGTCATTCAAGAGCATCCCATAACCAAAGAATGATATGCTCATCAAAAAAGTAGCAAGTGACAAGTAAAAAGGCATGAATTCAACGCTCTTTGTTCTAATCACCAATCTCTATTAAACATAACATACACAATAATAAATAGGTTAACAAGCATATTGATATAAATTATTAGGTAGGAGTACGAATGATTCACTCAGATATGGATAGCTTACAATGATGGATAACGGAGATGCAAACATTGTAATAAGAGATGCAATGCTCAGATATCCCACAAATATTTGCCTTGCATCATGATCAAAATACTCAAGACTACAATACATTATAGCAGCAAATGCTCCGATTACAGCAATTAGCATTCCACTTATTTTTATCTGCACTCACAAGATACTTTGATTTGTTTTATACATGTTCAGGATTACATCTTGCAAAACTCTACTCAACTTTGTGGTATCACATAAAATAATCATACTGCCCAAAGGGAACATGGCCAGAATTTCAGAATACTTCAAACTGTGCATGCTATAACTGCCTAAACAAGCTAAAACTCAATATTGAATTGTTTTAATATTACATTTTGATGTCCTAAGAGTATCTCCAGTAGGACTGAAATGAAAAAAAAAATGAAGGAAATCAAAGCTTAGTTTTCATTCCCTACAACACAGTAGCAACAATTTGAGTGTCAATCCACGAGGGATAATCCACGAGCAGTTGCTAGCTGGCTCATGGATGTAGTTTTGTTCGCACTCAGGATAGTCTATTTAACGTAATAGTATATTGCCGGTATTACGGAAGTACATAGGAAAGGTGAAGAATGATGAATATGAAAGAACTTTTGGCTTGCTACCTAATGCTTCCTAGCTACCACTTTACTTGTCTAGAAGCTCATGACTACAAGTGGGTTGACTGTTACACGTCTATATCTCTGAGCTGCTAACTCCTTTCCCACTGTTCATATGACAAACTAGGAAATATTTCACACGACGAGCTAGACATTAAAAAAAAATTCTTCAGTTCGATGAATTTATCGTTGGTTTGGTTGAAAGTACACATGTCAGCAAAGAAATAGGGTTGAATGTGTGATAAGTGGAAAGTTTTTGCTTCTTTTACTCTTCTTTTTATGTATAGTTTCGTTGCTTATATTTCAAGTCATTGATGCTTTTAAACCTAACCTAGTGACAGGTAGATTACCTAGCATCGATCATCTAGATTTAATTTTCTAAACGCTACTAAACAAACATAACATCTATTGATTACACCAACTAGTGCAAGTTGAACTAAACATGTGTTTACTAGCTACTGATTAATGGTTTAATCACAACATTACTTATTTACACAAATAGCAACTTATTTGATGTGTTAGGGTTCAACCCTTTAATTGTTTGTAGCATTTTGACGTGCTTGTTCAGGGTTGAAGCGCAAGGACGCTCAAAATATATACTATTGGGGAGAAAGGGGCTGCAATTTGATACGGGTTTTCAAAAATCGAGTAAAGTTGCTCAATGCATCTCAGATATTTGGTATGATCTGAGATATTGGGTTACAATTCACGTCGTATATTGCAATCAATTTAAAACGCATGATTTATCAAGTTTTTAGATAATACCCACATATTGGCTTGTCCAAATGAGAACGCATCACCTTGTTCCCCCTAAAATTACAGCATCTAAAATTATCGGATTACCTATAGAAATTCTTGTTTTTAAAGCTGGGGGTACCATTTGTAATAAACCAAACTAAGTAGATCTCACATTCTAGCTTACACGGAGATAATGCATAGTTGGTTACATAGTTATCACCCATACCATGTTAAGTTATTGGACATTGCTACTGACGTTCCATTTTTAAATACAAATTAAGGGTCCTTTTTTTATTTCCACTCCATGGCGATTTCCTCTAAAAAATTTACATGTCAATCCGTAACGGCAATCAGAAAGCCGATTATGGTACAAATGCAATGTGAATCAAAATCCATTATATTTTTTGATTCTAATGACCAATATCAGCTGCGATTACATGCTATGGTATGGTTAAGCCTTAAGCATACTCACTTTTTCATAAAAATAGCCTATTTTGCTGGATATTCGAAAAGAAAAGAAAAACCTGCTACAAAAGGACAAAAATTCCATCTTATATAACTAATTGATTATAAAAAATGAAGAAAGAGGGGAATGTACTTTGGTCATGCGATCGCCATAAACAATGAAGATGGAGATGTAAATAAATTGAAAAATGGCTCCAACAGAATTCACAGTTGCAACCAAAGGAACATAGTTAGATACAAAAGGAAGGCCATACCAAAAGCAAATTAACCAATTCAACAGTGCGAAAACATAAGGCAACCCTGAAAATTGCTCCGTTGACATATTTCTCACGATCCTTCTAAATGTTGGTCTGAAAAATCAACATACTTTTCTTAGTTGTTGCTCTCTTCATTTAGGTCACAATTTTATCCAGGAAAAGTTTATTATGTAGCTCTCTTCATTTATAATTAACATACTTTTCCTGGATAGACACGTCCATTTTTACGAATGTTGCTTTGTCTTTCAAGTCATGATGGTTTTTTCTTTCTTTTTACTTAACTTAGATTCATGTTTCACTAAACACCAATGCCTCTGTCATATTACATCATACTTTGTTAAATCTTTAGTTCTTACTTTGTCATATGTTCATACTAAAAAGCCTTTGTCATAAGCTCATGCTGAAATACATGATGTAAAGAAAAAACAATCCAAAGTACATCAGCTTTTGATAGCTGGTGGACTTGAAAACGTTTTGAGTTTTGTGTAAAGCTGGATGTCTATTACAGCGTATCTAAATTTGGGCAAGGTTGAAAATCAATCAATATGTCATTTGAATAAACATTGTTTGACCTAAGTATAATATAAAATGGCCACCATAAAGTAACATATAATGAGATTCCAAATATATGACATAAAAGCTTTGAGAACATACAATTATTTTTGCAAATTTGTTTTGTTTGAATTCGTAACGAGTTTTGAGTGTAAAAGTTAAAAATGAAAAGGAGTTGGGCATTTTAATTTCTTCAATGTATATTATATTTCTGCATAATGCTATGTAATAAGAGTACTTCTTAATTTGCCCAAATATTTAATAAATAGCAAGTAAATTTCTCTGTGGTCAGCTTTATTTACCAGTGGATCGCATTTTCTTAGGCTTGAATTTGATTAAAATTATTATTTTTTAAAGAAAATACCATGTAATATAATTAGTTTTTATAATCCCATTTGAATTACTCTATGAGACATGTAACTTGGTTTGAATTACAAAAGTATCATAAAAGATTATGGCTATAGTTAAATATTGTGTTTGATTATAATACTTTTATAGTTTTAGTTACAACAAAGTTATAAAGAAATTGATATACTCAAAAGCTTAAATGATTACCAAAGGCAATTGTTTTTTAATTTATACTTGAAAGTTCAAAAATAGTAAATGAACGGTACCACTAAAAAATTAGTTATGTTCTCGTTTTTCATTCAATGTATTAACATAGGTAATAGACGTGCTTTGATTGAGTTCATATTAGTTCAATATTATCATGTTCCAAAGGAACATGTTAACGTTTCCCATAAGTTAAAAATCAAGATGTGAATTCCACAAAATACTATTCTTTCAAACTCAAAAACCGACGAAAAAGGAGAAACCCAGTAAACAGAGACGAGATGACTTCTTCAATTTTCGAATCTGTGTCTTTGTATGAGATTTGTTGCTTCGCAGCTGGATTTGCTGGTAATCTCCCTTATCAATTCTTAGAGTGATTTTTTTGTTATTTTGTGTAAATCAGCTTGAGTTTCCTTCCTAGGACTGTATTATTTATTAAGCATATTATTTCTGTTTTCGGGTAATACGTTCATGTTTGTACTGTTCATCTCTCCTATGTAAGTTCAATATTCATCCCCAAATTGTTCGTATTTAAATTTGGGAAGTTCATAAAGTTAAAGCTAGGATCTGTTGGTTTTCAGAAGAAAAAAAACTTCCTTTTAAAAGCAAGAAAAAAAAAACTGTAGCAACAACTAAGAAGAGTATGTTGATTTTTCAGACCAACATTTAGAAGGACCGTGAGAAATATGTCAACGGAGCAATTTTCAAGGTTGCCTTATGTTTTCGCACTGTTGAATTGGTTGATTTGCTTTTAGTATGGCCTTCCTTTTATATCTAACCATGTTCCTTTGGTTACAACTGTGAATTCTGTTGGAGCCATTTTTCAACTTATTTACATCTCCATCTTCATTGTTTATGGCGATCGCATGACCAAGGTACATTCCCCTCTTTCTTCATTTTTTATAATCAATTAGTTATATAAGATGAAATTTTTGTCCTTCTTTTATAGCAGGTTTTTTTTCTTTTCGAATATCCAGCAACATGGGCTATTTTTATGAAAAAGTGGGTATGCTTAAGGCTTAACCATACCATAGCATGTAATCGCAGCTGATATTGGTCATTAGAATCAAAAAAATTATTATGTAGCTCTCTTCATTTATAATTAACATACTTTTCCTGGATAGATACGTCCATTTTTATGAATGTTGCTTTGTCTTTCAAGTCATGATGGTTTTTTCTTTCTTTTTACTTAACTTAGATTCATGTTTCACTAAACACCAATGCCTCTGTCATATTACATCATACTTTGTTAAATCTTTAGTTCTTACTTTGTCATAAGCTCATACTAAAAAGCCTTTCTCATAAGCTCATGCTGAAATACATGATGTAAAGAAAAAACAATCCAAAGTACATCAGCTTTTGATAGCTAGTGGACTTGAAAACGTTTTGAGTTTTGTGTAAAGCTGGATGTCTATTACAGCGTATCTAAATTTGGGCAAGGTTGAATATCAATCAACATGTTAATATTTTTATAGGAAAGAGCTACATAAATGAAGAGAAATTTAGTTAATTATAACCTAAAATAAAGAAAGATTTTTCAATTGTGCTACACTGCATACTGGACCTTAATACATCATCATGAGGCATATAATTATTTTCAAACCTATGTCAGGTTTCTCATATTGCAAATATCATTTGATATACGAAAAATTCAAACTATGTCATTAAGCTTTTTAAATATTTAGAATGCTGGAACTATTTGATTATACTGTTTTTCATATCACATCTGAATCAAGTTCCTATTTTATTCAATATTTTGCTAACCTAGTCACCAAAAATATGTAAGAATGCATGCGCGATAACGTTATACTGTCATATATCTAAGAAGCCAGTATTTATTTATAAAAGTACAATGCTAACTCAATGTGCGATTACAATAATCATTCATACTACAATTATCTTTTACACCTATAGGTATGTAGTGGGTCTTTATGTCTTAATGTGATATATCATTGCTCATGCAGTCATGTCCAACCCCATCTTCCCTCTAACAGTCCTTAAAGCAACCATATAGATCTTCTTTTCATAGATAACAGAGAAGGTATAAAATCTCAAAAGGTGAAATTGTTAGCCAAAAGCATGGACATATGTGGTTGTTAAGAAATATAAATCTTTTGAGGAAAAGGTTTGTTAAGATCACTGCAAAGGTTTGAAAACTTTAGATTCTAAAGAAAAGAAGAGACTCTTCTGTTTTTTGTATTAATAGTTTACTTTTATTGATTTCAGGAACTATGCATGTAATTTTGCAAATTTTGATACATGGGTGGTTAGAAACTTGATTCAGAAGCTGCCAATATAATGTTCATTCTTTGTAGATAGATATGCTTAAATAGAACATTCTTTGTAGATAGATATGCTTAAATAGAAATAATGCTATTTACCTATATGTTCACACTTTGGTCAACTCTTACTCAAGAAACTATTGATTGTTTTTTCCTAAGCTTATTTTGTAGGTAATTTTGATTGCATTGAAAACCTTGCAGAAAAATAAAGATTACAGGTAGTTTAAATGTTTTTCGTAAGCCACTCATGATAGATGGCTCTGGTAAAATGGTAAAATAACTGAAAAGCACAAATACCAAGCTTACACTTCAAATCTGTTTCACACAAATTTAGGTCACAATTTCATTATGTTATCTCTTATCACCAGATCCTTAACAATGAAGCATAATAAACTTCCAACGATCATGTACCTGAAGCATTGTTGTTGACACCGCCGATTATGCAATATCCATATGTCAAAACGCCTCACACACCACTGTTTGAAGGCAAAAGTAAGAATTGTAAGACTATACCTATATCAAGTCAGTGAGTAATATGTCTAGAAACAAACCTGATTCAAAGATCCTACCCAACCACTACTGTTGTACATATGAAATCTGCACGAAATTCACGCGGGGACATGAATTTCAATGCTATATTTAAATCAAGTTAGAGATTAATAAATCAAGTTAAAGTCACTATTTGGAAACTACCCCAATTACATAATCTTACTGAATTAACTACTGACGTAAAGATGAAATTAACAGACCAAATTCGGGCAGAAATGAAAACAACGATGAAAAACTGAATCACGCAAGCCAACATTAGGGTTTTTGCCTCTTGTAAAATAGACGGTTGGGTCAACAAAGATAAAGCGTAATCCAGATGAAAAATGCAAACACGTCACCTCGGAGACGTAGTCTGAGGACGATACTACAACCGCTGGAAATAGCGGCCGAAAAAGAGGGGAACGGCGGTCGAGGCAGGCGTAATAAAAAAGAATGGAGAAACGGGACGGCGGCTATAATCGGGGTTGGCCCTTCGAACACGAACCTGGCTGATTTCACCTTAATAAAAAATAGGGTTAGATGGTAAAAGAGAATGTGCGAAGAAATTACAATAGAGGACCGCGACTGTTTGGTGTGGGAATACAGGTGGAAGAAGCTCATTGTATGAGAAATGCATAATTCTAGACTAAGTAAATGCTATAACTAAATCTATGCACGCAAACATCTTATCATGTTTGTGTCATGGATTTTTTAACATGTAGAAATAATAGTGTTGTTAGGGTAAATTAGCTGAAGACACAGCAAAAAACAAATAAATATGTGTAATCCTTGAATTATGCACAATTTTAGCAATAAAAACATATTTTTAATACTTAAGGACATAATTGTGCTCACAGACTTATGTTGTGGAAAGCAAACAAATAGAAGATGAAAATTTTAAAATTTTTAGGTAGATGGCAGAACTAAATCTGTTCATGAATAACGCCTTGTCAGGTTTGTATCATGGAATTTTTTAACCAATGTAGCGTAGTGACATAACATTCAACCAAGCTGCTTCGTGCTTATAGAAGTTAAATAATGAGGGCTAAATTTAACAGTGATGTAGTATAAATTCCTTGCTTTTCATTTACTATTGCTCTATTTGCAGAAAATGAATAAGATTCTAAAACGCATGCAAATGTAGCATGATCAATATTAATCATTGTATCAGAGATGTTAATCCAAACTACAATCTATTTCTTTCGTTCAAGGAAAAACAGTAAGCACATTAAAATTGTAAAGGTGCTTTAAACTCATTGAAATGTTGATAGTTCATGCATTTAGTTGTGATTGACGGATTCATTTTTCATATTCCAAATCCCACAGCTGCAAGTCATTGGTGATTTGATATTAGATTATATAAGTTTCCTTATATCGCTATGGGTAAAAATCATGTATACTTTTTGTTACTGCTACCCTTTCTGTATTTTATTGTCTTCAAATAATGCGATCTTTTTTGTGGAGTGCAAAAGTGGTTAATATATTTAGAACGGTGAATAAATAGCATAACATAACTATAAACTTAAAAGTATATGTTTGAAACTAACTGGGTATTTCAAGGGAATAAGCATGAATTTAATAATGCTTACTTTTAAGTAAATAAAATACAAGTCTTCATCAGCTTACTGCTTTTAATATTGATGGTGAGTTTTCTAATGTTTAACAGTGAATAAACAGTATGCAGGTATCTATATAATTTTTTTTTACATTGAATGACGATCGTTTTTAATACCAAAATGTATTAGGTTGCATTATTACCAAGAATCTTAATTTACATGAATAATTAGTTGGTACATAATGTTCAAAACTGGAATAGATTGTGTTTTTGGAAGGCCAATCCTATCCTCGCACTGAGACCATGTGATGTTAAATTTAATAAAAGCATTTCAATATTAGGGAACATTAGTTTTGATGCAGAACAGAAGCATTTTGGTAATGTATATTGTAGGGTTGGAGCCGCAAAGCAAACTTGAGGGACACACACCGTTCTAAATATATTAACCACTTTTGCACTCCTTTCACCATTTGAGTCAATTTGGTTACCTACATCTAAAATAATATCAATGGAAACCTAAACGTTATGCATTCACCTTTATTCAATTAGATATGAAGTATTAATTTAATAAATACCGATGAATTCAATGAATCGGGAGGGGAAATTTTGGTATTAAAAACGCTTGTCATTCAATGTAAAAACAAAAATTATATAGATACCTGCATGCTGTTTATTCACTGTTAAACATTAGAAAACTCACCATCAATATTAAAAGCAGTAAGCTGATGAAGACTTGTATTTTATTTACTTAAAAGTAAGCATTATTAAATTCATGCTTATTCCCTTGAAATACCCAGTTAGTTTCAAACATATACTTTTAAGTTTATAGTTATGTTATGCTATTTATTCACCGTTAAATGTTAGAAAACTCACCATCAATATTAAAAGAATTATGTTGGTTAATATTCGTATTTTAATTACCTAAAAGCAAGCATTAGTAAATTCATGCTTATCCCGTTGAAAAAGCCAGCCAGTTGAAAACATATATTTTTAAGTGTTACAGTTATGTGATAAAAGTTGGCCAGTTATAAATTTGCTCTTCTCGCTGAAAGTAATATACTGGAGCTACTATATACATTATGCATTTTAACAACTAACTCATAATGTGCGATAATGCAAATGTTATGCATAATTTTGTTAAAGTTGTATTGGTTGTTAAGTTGAACTCGTTAGGGTAATTAATAACACTAATAGAAGCGAGCTAGAGTATGTTTAAATAAAATGACTTCTTACAGCATTTATTAATACGATTTACAAAGCTTTGTATATATAACATTGATTTCTTTTAACATATGATTATTTTGATGAGAAGGATATAAATTCAGTCTTATAGGGGATTTTAACAACTGAAATGATCTAAATTTAGTTAAAGGAATAACGATGGCTCAATTTTTGCCCACCTCAGTGCATTTTCAACTCGAGCATAAGGGTCTACAGTAATTATATGCAAAATACATACACCAGCTCAACATATAATGCATGACGAAATCGGTAATTCTAAGGAAAATCATAATCAAATTACCTAAAAATGAAGAATAACAATTATTTTAGCATAGGCCTAAGAACATTATAGGAAGGCAAGGTCATAAAATTATATCCATTGATCAACTGATATCTACTGCACATTATTTATGACACCTGTTCTAAAAGGAATAACAGTATATCTACTAATATCTACTGCACGTTAAGGTATAAATTGAATAGAGGATTAGGTCACGGGAATAGAGGCATAACGGTAAACAGAATGCACATTCTTCATGTCAATTAATACAACCTAGCAGAAATAAGTTTGGCAGCCAAAATAAGGCAAGGAGGACACTGCCGAAAAACGCAGTAGGTGCTGAAAAATGAATAATTTTCATTCCTACATAAGTAGAAACAACACTAATGTTGCACTCAAAATAATCAAACCTCGTAACTTACATCGGCAGGTAAACAAATTGAATCGAAAACATGATAGTAGCAAAATCATACCTTCATTGAAGATCTTGACGGTTGGAGGCAGCGACTCAATGGGTGAAATGAAACTGCAACGTAAAACAGAAAAAGAGAAATAAATGCATATAAGTGAATCAGCAGTAGGAACGAAAACGAACTCAAATTAAGGAAGAATCAATACCTGATATATACACGGTAGGGAGAAAGAAGATGGAAAAGAAGAAAGAATTTAGCAATACGCCTATATAGCAAGCAAGGTGATGCGTTCCTCGGAAGAGATAGTCAATATTCATTTCCGACTTTAAGGTGCAGAGTGACGGTTTGGGGAAAACGAAAAGAATGGGTTTGAAAGCGCCGTAGTCGATTTTTAGTTAGAAGGAGTGGTGCTAATGGGTAATGGAGAGAAAAAGATTCGGCTATCTCTGAAGAGATATTTGAGTACGCGCGGAGAGAAGAAAGAAAATGTAGATCTAGGTTTACAGTGGAAAGAGCAGAGAAGATATGCGCGGAGTAATAGAAGCTACAAATATACGAAAATAGAAAATGACTCCGTTTCAAAAAGTAGCCTTTGGCCACACGATAACATTTCCCCTTACAAGTTTACAGCCATCTTAACACATACAAACACTGCTTAAACAGCTAAAAAAATTAAGTGGAAATTTGTGTGGAGGGCTTAATAATATCAAGTAACTAAAATTTATGTCATGCTTTTGTTTTATGTAAAAATAGGACATGTTTTAAAATTTAGGTCTCTATTTTCTAAAAGTTTGTAAAGACATTTATACCTTTTCCATAAATATTTTATCATTTCGAATTAAATTTGGACCAAATCAATACCATTTATTATAGCGTTTCTTTTTGGAAGAAATTATTTAAATTATTTTATTGAAAAGTGACTAAATATTGTAGTTTTACCATATATAAATTGATTAAATCTTGCTTTAATTTTTTATCTTTAAAACTTATAGGATTTTTCATTATATTTTCTTAATTCATTATAGGATTTACTAAGTTTATAACAATTTTTTTTTAGTTTCTTATTTGAATATAAGATTGTGCTATGTTTTAGAATGATTTTCAATGCTCTAAAACTTTTTTTTTTTGCAGGCCAAGCCAGTTTTATAGTGGACCGTCCGCTGTTTTATAAAAGATTGAAACGTGTGTGAGGTTGAAATACCTCAACAGCTATGTAATACAACACACGCTTACATAGCTCATAGATAAGCGACACACATATACTAGCACTTATGACACGAAAAACATACAATGGCATTCACAGGACAAAACTCACATACAATTTCCAACAGAAATAACCATTTCAATCACCAAGCCGAACTGCAATTAAGAATTATAGTTACTTAAACAACATTTCCATAAGCTCCTTTCCATGGAGAATCAAAAGCTTCAAACAAATCGCTTAAATCAAGAATTTTCAAAAGAGAACATGATAACTAAGTAGACCATGGTTACTTAATCTCAAGTCAAAACTAAATGTTTTAACGTGTACCAGCAAACCCAACATGCTACCATCCACAGCCATGTTTGTTATGCATGGCACTCAACATCAAGGCAAACACACACTTGTTGCAAAGGCAATCCATGTGGTGTTGCATGAAGGGAGGGGAAAGAGACATAACATCAAACTGTGGGGAGCACTAACACAAGCAAAACATATTCAACAAAGTGACGAAGGCCATAGAAACTAAGACCTGGCACTACCATCGAAAGATAGACTAACTCCACAAATGAAGCCCAACCCATAAACATACACGTCGGCTGCCAATGCCATGTGGGTTGTGGAATTATGCATCTTAAGGCTAATATAACACTAGAAATGAGTGAATAGTGCTTTCCAACTTATGTAAATCCTTTTAATTTTCTTTCAAAATCAATATTAAATCATAGATTAAAAACAATGCAATCATAAATATAAATAAAAGCAGGAAAGTAAAATAAGAGTTAGAAAGATGACAACACTGATTTTGTATTGGTTCTGATTTTTCCAACATCTAGTCTCAAACAATTTCTTGTACATATTTTTTTCAAGCGCCTACTTTGTACGGTAGCAAGCAAACTAATTACAATCTCGATTTCAAGGCTACGAGACACACCCTCATGTATTCCTAGTTCGGGCGATTTAGACGGGTTACTAAGCACACCTACTTGATTGGAACAGGCTACAAGTCTACCCTCTTATTTGAATGGGCGACAAGCACACCTACACGAACACAAATAGAGTTGATAGTTTTTTCAAAGATAAATTCTTGAATTTGGATACAATGGATCCTATAGCATTTCATATAGCACTTTGATATTTGAATTGTGTGAGAGAGATGTTTTCAAAACAGTAAGAAAGTAATGTTGAATCAATAAAATGAAGTATGAATTGATTCTATATAATTTTGAAGAGAATAGAGTATATTTTTCAAAAGAAATTTCTAGGAAATAAGGAGTGGGAAGAAAGTAAGTGATTGGTTATTGAAAAACTCATTTGCACTCCTCTTTATATAGTAAACTAGTGTGAACTCGTGCTTCGCATATGGACCACACTCGATCTCTTATCATCATAACATGTTTAAATGATTTATATGGTTCATTGATTAAGCAATAGTGATCTTTTTTATCAATTTTCAAATAAGTTTGCATTTTCGTCTAATACTTGTGTATAAATCTTTGAAAACAGCAATGCAGATACTACCGGTGCTTGATAAACAATTGCAAAATATCGAGCAAAAATGATTTCAAAGATAAAATTTCCACACAATACGCATAAATTATACACATATAAATTTATTGTGTGCATCAGCTATTGCTCCATGCATCAGCTGTATTATATGTAACTTCATTTGGTGAGATATCTTTATCAATCATTTCCTTTAATACTTGATGTCGTTGATTCCATTTGCTGTTTCGGTAATAACTATCTATAAGAGCAGTGCAGGTAACAACATTTGGTTTACACTTGACCATTGATCTAAAAAGGTCAAAAGCAACGTTGACATGATTCATGAGAACGCAAGTGTTGATGATGATCACATAACTAACTATGTCTAGGAACACATTATGCAGCATCATATTATTGTATAATGATAAGAGTAGAGGATAAAGAGATTTATTTCTGTTTTGAACGATTCTTGTGAAAAATATGTTAAATCTAAAGCACACATATTTAATGTCTGAAGTATTAGACCTAACGGCCATTATTCAACAATATTTATTTTAATGTGAGGAATATCATTGTATTTCTTTTACAGTCAAAGCAAATTCAATATAATAAGAAGCATATAACTGTATTTAATGTTTTTGAGCTTTCTGGTTCCATTTCTAATTCCATCAAACATCGTTGCTGTATTTTGGTAATGTTGGATTCCACCAGACTTGACAGCAATTTGTGAAAGTAGAATTAGAGGCTGAAAATTTTCAAAACAATCAACGACATAGATTAGTTAAAAGAAATAAAGTTAAACAGATTTAATAACTTTAATAATATGAATAATCTTAAAAACTACGATTTAAAAAAAAATATTTTTAGCCATCAATAATGGAAATCATTGGAAAGCATATTAAATTTGAGATTTCATAGTGAAATCGATTCTTAAATCCAATTAACATAGAAAAAGTTATCACATTTTAAAGTTTGGAATAGAAAGAAATTAAAAACGTGACTGTTCATTTTCCAAAATATGAAGGAGGCATGTGTGCTCTTGAAATCTAACTTAATAATATTATAGTCTAGATAAACAGATGCATTCATTTGGGAAGAGTTGTGTCGAATAGACACTTCTATTCAAAATTTAAAAAAGATCCCAACAATCCATATGTCGACATATAGGGACCAAGTATGTCGATATATCCTAGTGTTTTTTTTAAAATACTTTTCTTTTAAATTGTTTTAAAAATCGTATACTTTATAAAATAATTTGAACAATGTTTATAAATATTTTGAACTTCTAGAAAACTTTTTTAAAATATTTAAAATATATTTTGATATTTAAATAATTTATTTTTATTTAAAATATCAAAGATAAAAAATTTGAGATGGAGATCGAAAATTGCTATCAAGGACTTTAATAATATATACTAATGGCTCTATACACTAAATTCATTGAGATCTTCATTTCTTTTTTTAAAACTCATGAGTATTCATATATTTATCTTGAGTCTTTATACTGTATAGCCTTCAATTCAGAACATGTGTAATATTCTGTACTATAAACTATATAATTTGGAAAAATAATTAGTACCTATATTTTATATGGTTATTATCATCAAAATCAATAACTGAAGGATTATCAATCTCCTTCTTTTTAATGATGACAACCGTTGAATATTCATATACATAAAATATGATATAATTCCCCCTGAGTTGCATAACTCTCCCTAAATATATGCATGTGTGTTATTTTATATTTTTCTCCCCTTTTGTCATTAACAAAAATGGTGAAAAAACTCCCCCGAAATAAAATACTTATAAACTTTAGAGTCAAAATAAATAATCAAGAATTAAGTAATATGCAAATAAAAAATGTGTTTAACTATATAATTGTGATTTGGACTAAATTAATTAAAGTATAGGATAAAAACATTAAATGTGACATATAAAGATGCAATATGAGAGGTATAAAAAAACGGATAAGATATAATCTTGGCATGAATTAATGTATACAAAGATAAATCTTTATACTAAATACTAAGCGTAATAAGTAAATATGAAAATGCAAATTTTATTTATTTATTTAATTTATATTGTAATACAATCAAATCAAATTTTAATTTAATACCAATCTTAATAATAATTTTTACAATCCATACTATATCGCACTGAATTAAATAAATTAAAACCTAAGAGTTTTAATGTAACATCCCGTTTTCGGAGGCCAAAAGCTAAACGTTACAGATGTTGCAGTCAACTATAGTACTAACTTTTGATGACCAGATACGATCATGCTAATGGTATCTATGACGACCCATCTTTTTGGACGATTTAAATCGACAATAAACCACACATGTCTAATTCATTGCTTCATTGTAGTTTGTTGTTTTAGAATTTTATTTATGGTCTAACTCATGATCTAATAGCAAGTTAACATTTGTTTTACATTTCATTACGTTAATATACTCCAATTTCCATCTTTTATTTGTATTAACTGCTATATTTCCATTTTATTAAATTTTGGTCAAGTTCACACATTAATATAATTAAAGTCTCAATTAATTTATTTACCTTGATTTCATTCTCTTATTAAATCAATTATTATCTTAGATACATAGTCGACATGGTTATATCTTCCATTACATCAATATTTTACCATTTCATATTAACTTTCAACCTTTATTTCATTTATTGTAATAAATTCGCTTACTAAAATTTCCAATTCCAATAAATTTGAGTAAACTGATTTCCTTCCTTTTATTCAAATCAAAAGTCACACTATGATAAAAATTTACATTGGTTACATTGTAAAGAGTCAACCTTTTTACCATTATCAATTAAACCTATATTAACTGCACTAATTAAGTGAATTAATTGCCATTTATTTCCAATCAAATCATTCTTATAGAAATTCTGTTATATATAAGATTTATCTCTTTAGATCGAATACCTTTCAAAATCAACAGTTTCAAAATCACTTGTACTTATATAAAGTCCATCTTATACAAGAATCAAAATTTTCAAATTCAATTTCGCTGTATGGAAAGCCATACGAGGTTCAATATCTTAGCTTTATAAAAGGTTTTGAATTTAGAATAGTTTCGTATATAAATCGTTTGTGAAATAGTTTTGTAAAATAATTTGTAAATAAAATATTTTGAAAAATAGTTTTGTAAATAAAATAGTTTTGTAAATAAAATAGAATAAATAGTTTGTATAAGAAAAATAAAAGAAAATAGTTTGTATAAGAAAAATAAAAGAAAATAGTTTTTGTGAAATGGGTTTAAATTAATAGTAGTTTTGCATACAAGAGAAATTCCAATTTAAATTACAAAGATATCCAACCCAACAACTTTCAATTTCAGCGTCAAAGCATACCAATAATATTAGAACATAAGATGTACATATGTCATCATTTCGAAAATCACATTCAGTCGCTCGTTCGATCACACAAGTTCGCTTTCGAACTAGTATTGTCCATTCAACTTCCCTAATGCGGACTTCGATATGGTTTCTTGACTAGAAACCATCATTCTCCTTGCATAGCCATATACTATAATAGAGAATTCTAGAATCAAACCAAAATCCATATCAAATATTCGCCATCAAGAATCGAATGAAAAATCCTAACACGAAATGGTATAATTCACCTCGAACTTAAGTACCCAAATCAGGATCAAATTAATTATGCGACGACCAACTTATGTATTTATTCCAACTTGATTCATCCCATTACATTTCAATTAAATTCATTTTTTAATCTCATTGATTAACACAAATATCACTTCATACTTTAATATTTGATTCACGGAATTTCTCCATTTAATGTAAAATATTAACATATTCATTCTTATAGTATTGCTTATATTTCTCTTCAATTTAAATTACATTAACTTCTCATGTAATATTTCTCATTTAACACTGCATTTATTTGCAAATCATTTCATAAGGAATCTTCTTAAGTTCATAACCAATTTATTAAAGCTTATATTCTTTTATAAACATTATTCGGGCTTAAAGTTATCACAATTTTAATTATAACTATTTATTGCAACTTCCGTTTATTTCATAAAATTTTTTACAAGGCATGACTTATTAATATTCATTTTATTTTTAATTCACCTTTACCTTTCAATTTATTTGTGACACATTTCATAAATGTTAACTAAGTTCACAATTTCAATTTTTAAATATTATTACATTACATGCCAATAATATATACAATAATTCTACTCAACTATAACAAATTAACCTTGTTTCACTTGCTTTCAAATTAAAGTTATCAAATTCAACTGCATAATTCAACACAATTATTAAGCTCATATATTAATTCAGAAGTTTTGACTATCCAAATATCCAAATATTCAATTTTATTTCAATAGTTTAAACTACCAATCAACAAACAATAAGTTTCACAACAAAACATTTCAATTCCATAAACAAATATCCAAATTATTCATTTTATTCTCTTTAATACACCATTATTAGTCCAGTGTTTAGTCTATTAATTCAATCAACAATAATTAGTCAATGCTTATAAACTGACAAAAACTACAAGTAATCAATAATAAATGATAACAACTAAATATTACCATTTCATAAATCAAACACATTACAAATAACTATATCAGTTATAAAAATCTCTTCCTTTATATATATCATATAATATTAGGAAAAATACTTTTACTTCAAAACTTATATAAAACATTTTTTTATAATACTAATAAATACGAGCCCTCGTATATACACTCAGACAACTCATTCTAGGGTATTACTACCCTATCTCTAACGAGTTAACCCCAACATGCTAAGGTATGTCTAAACCAAAGCTCTGATACAAACTGTAACGACCCATCTTTTTGGACGATTTAAATCGACAATAATCCAACATGTCTAATTCAAACCGTTTAAAAGTGAGGATTGTTAACGGGGTAAATAAGAAAATAATAGAAAAGAAGGAAAAACAAAACACAGAATCTCGCGGAATGACAAAATATAATAATCAAATAAACAGTTCATGAAGCCGTTTTACAGATGACATTTGATTATACTTTTACAACTCAAATCAGAGTCATACATACATCAGAAAATAAAAAAATAATGCAGCGGAACACAATAAGCAGTGGAATAATAATAATAATGAATAGCAATAATATACCGAATCTTCGTCTTCGTCCTCCAGAACATAAAATGGTCTTCAATACACTGAAAATGCTCAGACTAACCCGATCATAATGAAAAACAATACACTCGAGTCAGAACTAAAAATTCCTATGTAAGTCAAATCAATCTCAAATAAAAATATGAGTGCAATGGCTTCAGAGATGTTATTGTATTTTTCATCTCCTATCAAGTGTACAACGCGAGTGCAATAATTTACGAGATTTCAAATAATTCGAAATACTAATTTTATCTACTTTATTTAAAACAAATCCGAAGTTTAAACTAAAAACTTAAACTTTTTAAATAATTCATTTTCAATAAATATCCAAATTCAAGAAATTGTATGGATATTATATCATTCAACCCATAATTTAAATGTCTTAATTATCCAATTCTAAAATGATTCAGAGGACCACTTAAATGATGTCAATAATATACAAGGTGATAACAGTGACATATTAAAATAAATAAACTACCATACATCCAACATATCAATTAATAAGCATCCATTTCAAACAACATCCAAATCAACCAATATATTTCAACATATAATAGTTATCAATATCGGGGTTTAACTATCAATTAAATGTCAATTCAGATTCAATATCGATTCAAATGTCAACTTAAATCAACAAGCAGTAATAAAAAAATTATATATCGCATCGTGTATTTTATTTAACTTGCAACGGAATTTTTAGTATTGCATGAGTGGGTTGAATCGCTCACCTTTTTGCTTTCCCTTTTCTAGCCAGATTTGGATCTGCAACTACTTTCTCATTTTGTTTTGTTTCCTTGCTATCTTAATCTTTTTTTATAGAGCTTTGGAGAGAAGATTATATAGAACTGGATTTGAAGAAAAAGGCATGGAAAGAAGAAAAGGTTTGAAAAAGAAAAGGAAAAAAGTTAAAGAAGAAAAAGAATTGAAAAAAAGAAAAGAAAGCTTTGAAAAAGAAGAAGAAGACTTGAAGAATAAGAAGAAGAAAAGAGAAAACAAAGTTTTGGAAAAAAGGAGAGAAAGGAGATTTGAAGAAGAAACATAAAAAAAAAGGAAGGAGGAAGGTGGAGAGAGACAAAAAATGAAGTTACAGAAGATGAGATTTAAAAAGATAAGATGAAGCTACAAAAATGAAGAATGAAACTAGTGAAAAGCTAATAAAGCTAAATATAAAGGAAGTAGAAATTGAAATAAAGTAAAAATATGAACAACCCTAAAAAATGGTAGATATTAAAAGAGGTGAAGGAAATAATTAAAAATATGAAAAGTAGGTATTGTTCATGAAATGAGAAGGCATAGACAATATAAATGGAAATGAGTAATGGAACAAATGATGAAACAATGAAAAAAGCGTGACAATTATTAATTAGAAAGGGAATCAATGGACAACTCTACTTTATAAACAAACTTTTGGAATTCAAATTTCAAAACATTTGTTCACTCGATTAATTTTGTTAATCCCAAACATACAAAATTTGACATTTGTTAAAGGTTTACTTACCACAGCATAACTAAATTTGAACACACCAACTTACATAACGGGGACCGCCACTACATAAAAAAATATGAATCATGATTTAAAAATTCAAATTTAAAATCAACATTTTTCTCGACACGTAATTATGAACTCAAATATTTAATGTATTTTAAATTTCAAGGTTAGCAATAAAATCACTTCCGTACAACCTATGCCTGCTATTTAACTACCGTAAAATGTTATTTTAAAAATTCAGTTTTCTCTTTTTACAATATTATATTTATATTCAGAATGGAAACGTTCATTTTATTTTTCTCAAACATTCTTTTATTTTCCTTAAAATGCTTATTCGTTACTTGCAATTTATAAATGTAAACGTTCTTATATTCTAAAATGATCAACTTATACAATATTAGTCCATTCTTATATTTCCAAATAATGTACATTCCAAATTCCAAATGAAAACATTCTTACATTAAATTTATTAATTGCACTTTATTTCTTTTTCCTTTTTCAATTGAAAGATTTCAATAAAAAAATTCCAATTATTTTTAATCTTTCACTTAAAAACAGACCCTAATTGATGAAATCTATTAAATAAATACGATAACATTGTAATCCTTATTTATAGTCATGCAAACACATTTATAAAATTACAGTATCCAACAAGCATTAAATTACATACTAAATGTTTTTCTCTATCAATTAATATTCATTTAACTCATCTTTAAAACTGACATTTATTATTCCAATTCCTGTTATTAAATTATATTCTAATACACGTTAGAACATTCCACTTTATTGCTTCTTGTAGTTTGTTGTTTTAGTATGGTCCAAACTTATGATCTAATAACATAGTTAACATTTTTTTTACATTTCATTACGTTAATATACTCCAGTTTCCATCCTTTATTTGTATTAACTACTATATTTTCATTTTATTGAATTTTGGTCAATTTCACACATTAATTATAATTAAAGTCTCAATTAATTTATTTACCTTAGTTTCATTCTCTTATTAAATCAATTTTTACCTTACATACATAGTCAACATTGTTATATCTTCCATTACATTAATATTTTACCATTTCATATTACCTTTCATTTACGTAACCTTTTATTTCATTGATTGTAATAAATTCACTTATTAAAATTTTCAATTCCAATAAATTTGAGTAAACTGCTTTACATCCTTTTATTCAAATCAAAGGTCATACTATGATAAAAATTTACATTGGTTACATTGTATAAAATCAACATTTTTACCATTATTAATTAAACCTACATTAACTGCACTAATTAAGGGAACTAGTTGCCATTTCCAATTAAATTTAATACACTAAATAAATATGTAACATATATAATAATTGTCATCATTTGCCTTTAATTACATTTATAAGTTTATTACCTACAAACAAATATCACCATTTCTTTCATAACACTAATTTTGTTCAATTTCCATTAACAATATATTATTTCATTAATGAATTCAATATTTATGTTCTTTTTCCTATGTTCACTTTATAACCAAGTATAACCTTACACTATTTCAATTAAATGGAATTCCATTCAAATTGTTAATAATTAGCTTTAATTAACATTGTTGCATTTCATTTTAGTATTATTCCAGTTATAAATCTTAGAATTTTAATTTCTTCCAACATTTAATTACAAGAATCTTATTAAATTTACTATTTTTAATTGACGAAAATTACGGGTCGTTACACTCTCCCCACTCAAAACTTTTCGTCCCTGAAAAGAAAAAAGAAGAGAAAAAAAGGAATTAAGTAATCAATATACCTTATTCAAAATATTAAATTTGTAAACAATTTATTTACATGATAAATAATTTAAATAAAATATATTAATTTATAAACAATTAAATACTTTTATATTCAAATTAACAAAAGTTTGAAAAACATTTCATAAAAATTTCTAAGTCCAAAATTCACGAAAATTTCGACAGAGTCTTCTTTGTACAAAGATGCTCGGGAGAAATCATAATATCAAAATAACAAAATATATCATATATTTTCAAAATAATATATTCCAACAATGGAAGAAACAATATAATATCGCTAGGAAACCGTAATCCGAGAACATACCAATTTATCGGGCAAATAACATTTATTTTATGAAATTAAAAGAAGTAGCAACTGCTTCCATAACATATATTCCACCTATATAATCTAAAGAGGTTAATAATTATATAGAAGTGAAATGATTATATTGTTTTAAATTAATAACAAACAATCAACATAACATAACAACAATCACTTTGAACCAAAAGCATAGCATCATCACATAAAATTGAAATAAATCAATACTGCAAACAAGCATACAATTTTCACAAGGGATCAAAGTAATCAACCATTTCTGAAGTTACAATCATTAAATTTAATATAGTATTCATTTAATTATTTAATTTAATTACCAATAGCTTCAAACATTAACTTAAGTTCATATTACAATATTCACTTTCTATTTTATTTTATTAAGTAGCACTACGATTATAACTCAGGTTTTTAACCGTTTCATATCAAATTTCTTATTTATAAAAGTAAATTTCATTGAACACTCTCATGATTTATGTTTTTCTTGTATAATATTCCCTTACATATCCTTATTTAACATTACAACTATTAATATTCTGGTAAGTTATATATGTACGTATGTTTGTTTATGTATATGTTTCTAAGAATGTAATTGAAAGTTACACAAGTTTATCTTATTTCATTTTAGTAAATAAACGTTCAATGGTTATCATTTCTTATTTTCATATCCTTTTTGTTTACAAGTTACAAATTTCAAATTCCTTGTATATTTCATTTATAACTTAACATTTAATTTCTTACTTTCAACTTTAGAAGTTCCAATTATATTAAATAGTTAAAATTTTATTCCATTACAATAATTGAAATTCTAATTTAAATTTACTTTAGTTTATTCTACTGGGTTTTTCTTCTTCTCGTTATTTACTTTTCCATTCATCTATTTATATAGAGATCAACCACTTACATAATTTGTTTTCCATTAAGGATTTAAGTCATTAATGAATCGTTGCAAAAAATATAACTTAAGCTTCTACTGTCTTACTTAAGTTTATAACTTAATTCAGTTATTGAATAAAAATTTAAGTTTTTGGTATTCACCCTTGAAGAGAAAGGAAATATTTCAATATCTCTAACATTCAATTAAAACATTTAACCTTATTCACTTAGTAAAAATATAAGATATATTTAAAACATCCTCATAGCATTATGTAAAGGTTTTTCAAAAGTCTAAAACAATGTTAGAAATTTATATTAAAACATTATAATAAGCTTTTATAATAAAGTTCCTTAAATCCGAAGATTTATAAGACTCGTTATTTTAAAATAAATATAAACTCAAGATTATTAAACTGAAAATACTCAAATCTTACATTAAATTTCTAAATCAAAGTATAAAATTTTATATCTTCATAATTAATTTTACATACTTGTTTTAAAAATGAATATTCAAATCATGGAAAAACATTTATTATGGTTTAATACAAAAATTCAAACAGTAAATAAATCAATAAATTTACTATTAGTACTTAGAAATCAAGTAAATATTCCAAATTATACTTCCAATATAGAGATTCACATTTATTTGTCAAATATATTACTATAAATAAACTTCGCAAATCAATTTTTTTTTCAAATTATATACTATCTTTAAATTATACATTCAAAGAAACTTGTATAAATTTTACCTGAAATATTCATTTGAAAGCTTCATTTGCAAATCAACCATCTTTAATACTTTAATACTTTTCAAAAAAATTCATTTGTAAAATTACTTGCTTCATGTATAAATACCATTTAAATATTTAAATAACATCTTTATAGATATATGTAAACTGTTTGAAAATAATTATTTACATCAATACTTAATTTACAAAGAAGCTATTGAAAACCTTAAATCCATTATTTATAATTTTATTAGTTTTATCTCAAGATACTATTCAAACATTATTAATAAATCAATAATCATTTACTCTAAATATGTTTTATTTAATGAATAATTTCTCAAATATTTACAACACTAATAATTTACTATTAAACCATTTTGTACATGAATAAACAGTATTTTAAACATTTTAAAGTATTTATAATTGACAAAAATGATCAAAATATCCTTTATATAATAATTTATCAAAATACTTTTATAACTCGATGTCTTAATAGGTTTATCCTCGTTCTTGCAGGCATTGGTCATGCGTTGATCAGGCATAAGGCTAGAATTCTCCAAGTACATAGTAGACATGTTTCAACAACAACAACAAACCCATTTTTCCCAAACAAGTTGGGGTCGGCTGGAGATGGAACCCGAGCTAAGTGACAAAAGTAATTTAAATGTTATAATAATAACAATAGCAATAGCAATAATAAAATAAAGTCAAATAAGTAAATTAGTAATAATAACGACTAAGTAAAAACAAGAATAAAGATAGAAATACAAATGTAAAAAAAATAACAATAATAATAATAATAAATAAATGATCATAACAGTACAAATAGTAATAATGATGTTGATAGTATTATTGGTCAAAAACCAAACGCTACGTATTAGGCTCTTTTTCCTTAATCCTATAATCTAAAACTTATAAGACTCATGGTTCTGGTACGCGGATCGCTAACTTCCACACGCTCCTATCCATTACCAGCTTTTCGGATATATTCCAACCCTTCATGTTCCTTTTAACTACTTCCTCCCATGGTAGTCTTGGTCGACCTCTACCTCTCTTTGAGCAAACGACGCGACCTATAATTCCAACGCGCACAGGTGCCTCGGGCGGTCTTCGTTGGAGATGTCCAAACCATCTTAAGCGGTGTTAAATTAGCTTCACCTCAATTGGTGCTACTCTAAGTTTTTCACATATATCATCATTTCTAATTCAGTCTCTTCTTGTATGACCGCAACTCCATCACAGCATACGCATCTCTGCTGCGTTTATCTTCTGGACGTGTTGGTTTTTAGTAGGCCAACATTCTGCACCATACAACATTGCAGGCCTAATTGTCATTCTATAGAATTTTCCTTTAAGCGTTTGTGGGACTTTCTTGTTACAGAGAATGTCAGATGTCTGTCGCCACTTCATCCATCCTGCTCGAATTCTAAAACTAACATCTTCATCAATCTCATCATTACACTGCAACATTGATCCCAATTATCGAAAGGATTCTTTGTTAGGAACTATTTGTTCGGCCAGAATGCTGACTTGACACCACTAAACTCGCACTTCATACACTGTTTTAGTTCTACTAAGCCTAAATCCCTTACATTCTAAAGTCAGTCTCCACAGTTCAAGTTGTCTATCAACTTCAATCCTACTATCATCAATTAGCACAACATCATAAGCAAATAGCATACACCATGGAATCTCTCCTTGTATACCCTTTGTAACTTCATCCATCACTAGGGTAAAAATGTAATGCTCAAAGCTGACCCTTGATGTAATTCTATGTTAATGGGAAAGTCACTAGTTACACCATCGCATGCTCTGACACTAGTCACAACATCATCATACATAACCTTGATAAGAACAATATACTTTGTTGGGCCTCTCTTCTTTTCCAGAGCCTAATACATCACCTTTCGTGGTACTTCGTCATAAACTTTCTCCAAATCGATAAAAACCATGTGTAAATCCTTCTTTTGCTCCTTAAACCTCTCCATAAGTTGTCTTATCAAAAAATAGCCTCCATGGTTGACCCCCAGGCATGAAACCAAACTGGTTTTTTGAAACGCTTGTCATTCTTCTTAATCGATGTTCGATGACTCTCTCCAAAATCTTCATTGTATGACTCATAAGTTTAATTCCTCTGTAGTTTGTGCAACTTTGGATCTCCTTTATTCTTAAAAATTGGAACTAAAATGCTTCTCCTCCACTCATCTGGCATCTTGTTTGATTTGAAAATATTATTGAACAACTTTGTCAAGGCTATCCCCGCATCCCCAAGGCATCTCCACGCCTCAATGGGGATGCCATCAGGCCCCAATGTCTTGCCTACTTTCATCTGTTTTAGCGCTTCCTTTACCTCGGATTCTTGAATTCTACGAACAAAATGCCTACTGGTGTCATCAAAAGAGTCGTTGTAACAACCCACATGTTTTATGATTGAATATTTAAATATTCTATTTAAATATTTTATCGATTAGTCGGATTATAGTCCGAAAAGTTACTTTTTGCATACGGTCGTACGGTCGATTTAGGACTCGGAACCACTTCCATTGAGTTCAAAACACTGTTTGCGATCTTTTTGAGTGTAAACTTTGATATGTTTGGAGTTAGTGGAATTTTGTTACGTTTTCACTTTGGGTTTTGGGTTTGGTTTAGCCCATTTGCCTAAACTATTAATTCTAACTCAACCCCCTTCTCTTCATAACTTTACTTTCATTTGCTAACACTCAAGCTTCATCAAAAATGGAGGAAGGAATGGGAAATTAAAACTCCAAGCCCTAGTTCATTTGCAAATTCAGCATCCAACTCCAAATTCAAAGAGAAGACATTGATTCAAGCTTCTTGGGTTGATTCTCCTTTGCTTTCAAGCTTCTCTTTCATTGATTTTGTGAAAAGGTGAGATTTTTATCTCACATCCTTGTCTATAACTATCTTTGATTGTTAGGTATGAATTCCTAGCACTTATTCATGTGCATTTGCTATCGATTTGGATTGAATTAGTGAAAATCCCAATTTTTAGAGTTTTGGGTTCAAATCTTTAAAAATCCAATCTTTTGATGTTTAAAACACGTTTTTGGTGATGCACCGAGTAGCCAATACGACCGGGTAGCCTATGGGCATAATCGCCTAGCGTACGTGCTCGATCGGATGCAAATTGGGTGAGTTTTGCACTCCAAAACCCTTAGGTCGCTCTGCCTGCACAATGGTGACTTTCGGCTTGCAGTTAGCTCGTTCGGCTTTAGGTCGTTCGTTCCATAGGTCGCTAGGTCGCTCGGCCCTCTTTACTTCCTCAGGTCGTTCGGCTTGCGTTCCCTCGGCCTGTAGCTAGGTCGCTCGTGTTAGGTCACTCGGCCTTCTCATATTCATTAGGTCGTTAGGTCGCGACCATGCTAGGTCGTTCCACCTTAGGTCGTTGCTCGACCTTGTTTTTCCCTTTTAGTTGTTAGGTCGCTCGGCTTTTCCCCCTTGGGTCTTAACTCCCTAGGTCGCTCGGCTAGGTCGCTCATCCACTAGGTCGCTCGGCCTTCTGCAGTTAGGTCGCTCACACATTTCCTTAGGCCGTTAGCTCCTTAAGTCGCTCGGTTGTTAGGTCGTGCATGCTAGGTCGTCCCCCTTTAGGTCGCTTGGCCTATTATGCCGCTTGCAACGCTTAGGTCGCGTACCCCTTAGGTCGCACAACCTAAGTCGCTTCTACCTTAGGTTGCGCCATGTTGTTGCTCTGTTAAGCCGTGTGCTATTTCTTGAGCCGCTGATTTCTTGTGTTGACTTATGTTAAGTCGTAAGCCGTGACTTTTAGGTCGCAAGGGTATTTTCACTTTGATGGATTTGTAATCGAATTCTTTGGATTTCATTCACGTCTTTGAATGTGAAATTTTGTGATTTATGGTTTCTACAATCATTTTTGTGATTTGTCACCTTATTTCACTCGTACGAGAAATCTAATTAAACAGCTTCGTAAAACAAGTGGTATGAAACGCTTGCGTTTACTTCGTCGGTTAATTCTTGGACTTGTGCGATTGAATCTCTAGTGACAATTTTCTAGTGGAGATCTACAATTTGTTCGTAAATATTTAAGTTAAGCTAGTGGTTATGGAACATGAAGCTAAGCTCATATATTTACTAGCTTACTGTAATTGACACTTCTTGGTGATCGATGATGATCATTTTTGTGATTTAGACTAGCAAATGTGCGATGTCTCTTTGTCTACGAGGGAGACTAAACCCCGTTTCTGTAGAGCTTCGACTCAATTTGGTGGGGTAGCGACCCATGGTCTTCGGGCCGTTTGTGGAGCTTCGGCTCAAAGTTAATGGTTAGCAACCATGGAATAGCGTTCCATTTTGTGATACACGTGTTGGCGAGTTTTCATGCTCTGTTTTGTGATAGGCATCCCCCTTTTGTGATTTCTGGATTTCCATTGATGATTTCTAGAACTTGTGTTTCACCAATTTTCGTGATTTTCATTGATATGCGTTATCAATATTTGTGCATTGGTGAATTTGTGTGTCATTAACTTTGTGTGAATAAAGATATTGAGTATGACATTCATTTTGATCTTTGAGAAGATTCTGGTGATATTGATTAATCTCTTGTTGATTTTCAATTTCATACTTATCACAGTATGGCTTTATGGTTATCATATGTTATGTCATATCTCTTATTCTATATCATTTTATCTGATATTTATAGCTAGACCGATCCGCTTATTATTTTCTTATAAATAATACTCTGGTCAGACCGAGATGTTACAGGTGCTTCTGCTTGACTTCCCTTCTGGGATTATCACCCTAACTTTTGGCTAACTACTTAGATTAGTAGTTTTTGTCGTATACATTTGAGATATAGACTCATTGATGTATTCATATTCTTTTGTATAACATTGTAGCTATTCTTTTGTGATATTGTGGATCTTGTTAGACCACTACTCTGATGTACACTTTCATGTGTTATATTCATATCTTTTTCCGCCTTTGTGATATGGATATCAATGACTGACTTGTGTTATGTTTATTTCTATGTTTGTTTCCGAAGGATATATATAGCCACTGTGTAGTGGCTTTGAGTTTGTATCGGTATGTCGGACTTCCTTGTACTATCTGACGTGTTGGTGCTCGCATAAAGCAATTACACGGAGGGTCGCTCCTCAACAGCCTTATTCTCCGTGCTAGTTGACGGCATTACACCGTAGTGTCCTTGGCTAGCATGGGTATAGAGGTGGGGAGTCATAGCTTGGTATCAGAGCCAAACTTCGGAACAATGTAGAATAATCTAGCAAGGATAACCGTCCTAAGTCCATCTTAGGAATTGTGCTTTACGATTTAATTCGAGTCTTTGCACCGATTCATCCTATTTTCCTTATGATTCCTTGTTTTATCTATCAAGATTGCTTGATATTTATTTGGTGAATAACCTTTTCTTTCTCCTTTCTTTCTTTCTAAAGGAAGAGAAATGGTTAGACCTGGCCGTCCCAGCGCCAGTCAATCTCGTGCAACTCCCAGGATGGAGTATTTATGTCTGCCCAGCAGCTTCTTGATCTAGTGAGGAATGCTCAAGCAGCCGGATCTAATCCGGAGTCTACTCACCCTAGGTCTGGATTTGCACGTTTGTGCAGTGATTATACCAATTTGGATGGGAAACCATTCAAAGGTTCTGAGACTATTATTGAAGTCCGGGCTTGGCTGAGATCGTGCGATCGAATCTTTTGTCGCATGAATCTTATTGATCTTCACCGTGTTCAGGTGGCCTCTAGTATGCTCCAAGAAAGAGCATTGGATTGATATGAGCTTCTGATTTCTGAAATAAATGAAGCAAATCTTATTGGGAGAAATTACGGGAGCGCTTAGAATTAAAATTTGTGCCAGAAGCTGAGAAGGTGACTTTGGCTCGCCGTTTCATTGACCTTGTTCAAGGTGAATCTTCCGTGACAGACTATGTCGCATCATTCGAGTCACTTTCTAAGTACGGGGTTGAATACATAAACATCCCATTGAAGAAGAACCAAAGATTTGTCTATGGCTTGAATAAAAATCTTAAGAAGCCATTACTTTCAAAATTAGAAGTTTCTTTTAATCAACTCATTGATATCGCTCTTCGTCTTGAAGAGGCAGATAGAGAGAGTGATGTTGAAGTTATGGGTGCCAAACCAAACTTCAACAATAAGAAAAGGCCTAATAAGTTTAAAGGTCCTTATCCCAACAATAAGAAAGGGAAGCAGGTCTCTCCGGCAACTAAGACTTCTACCCCAAGTGGTGGGCAATGCTACAACTGTGGTTCTAAGGACCATTATGCGAACAAGTGTTCAAAGCCTCGTGCTTGTCGTTATTGCAAAAGCCCGGATCATTATTTATCTTCTTGTCCCAAACTTCAAGGCAGGAAGGAGGGAAAGCTTAATGTTGCTCAAGCCCCTGGCAACACATCTCGTGGTAAAGGTATTTCTCATTCTATCCTTGATGGCATTATTTTATTTTGTGATCATTCTATTCGAGTTCTTTTTGATACGGGTGCGTCCCATTCTTTTATATCAAAAGAACTTGTTGATACTTTTTCTTTGGATGTTATGTGTTTAATGACTTCTTTGAGAATTGCGAATCCGGTTGGTGGATTCGCAACAATCAGTTTACTGTGTAAAGATGTCGAGATTATTTTGTGTGATCTTTCTTTCCGTGCCGACTTGCATGTTATGCGCTACTTAGGCTTTGGAATGATTTTGGGAATGGATTGGCTTAACCGCTAAAAAGCCCAAATCCTATGTCCTAAGCGGACTATTTATCTTCGACATCCTCAATCTGTTAAGCAGATTTCAATTTGTTTGTGCCAAAATTGGTCACAAACCCCAAATACCGTGAAAGCACCAAAGTATGAATAGAAATCAACAATATTTCAAACACATATCACAGCGAACAACAAGCAATAATCCAGAAATAATGAATAGAGACACAAGATTTATAGTGGTTCGGCTATCTCCGGCCTACGTCCACTTCAAAGTTTTATCCTTTTATTGATTATCCTTGCTGGTTACAGATGATTACAACAGTCGTAATGAAGAATTTCAAGTACAATAGTTATATTGAAGTATAGAAATGAATCCGGCAGAGTCTGCACGTTCAATGGCCAAAGATCCCTTTTCTGTAGGCTCCAGGGTGCTATTTATAGGCGTAGGAGGCTCAGATCTCGCTCAAACTTCGGACGATTTTTTCTGGCGCGTGAGTGGGCCCACGCGATCGACCCCACCAAGTTTCGACTCGATCTGTGATTGATACGAAGTGATTTCGTATCCATCAAAAAATGATCCAATCGAGCTAAAACTTGGCAGGAACATTTCTTACCTTGCACGCAAGCTGCTGTGAAAATTTCGTTGCATTTGGACCAGTGGATCTTAAGTTATGATCGATTCGAACTTGGATGCTCCGTTGGCTGTCGTCTTCGAATCCATCTGTTCGAATCCATCACTTTCGACTCCATCAGAAGCACGTGCACGCAATGACGTGGCGCTATCCTCCTGGATCGATTCGACTTTCGCGGCGTGTTGACTCCACTTGGTGCGTCGAGTTGAACGCTTCCTTTCTGGAGACGCGCACGTATCCACGCTTCTCACTTGCACGTGTCCATCACTCCTCCATGTACTCAATTGTTTGCATCGCATGTTCTCTCGTATCGATCGCAGGGGAGTATTTCGTATCGATCTGATCGATACGAAAATATTGAATTTGATCGATACGAATGAAAGGCCAACAGATGGGTACGAAACCATACTCGATGATGGATACGAACTAAGCCTTACCTGATGGATACGAGCGAGATTTTACCTGATGGATATGAGCTTGGATAGCTTCCCATGGATATGAAAATGCCAAAGTCCATCTGCTATCGATACAAGAGTATCGATTCGAAACATATTATCTCTTCCCATCTTGATCGATGCGAAACCATCGAGTCAAGTTCATGCTGATCGATGTGAACGATATCGATTCGAAGTCCTTCACTATGCTCTGTCCTCGATCGATAAGAACGGTGTTGACTTGAAATGCCATCTATTGATCGATGCGAAACCATCGATACGAACCACCTTTTGATCGATGCGAAGCCGATCGATACGAAATCCCAATTACCTGATCGATACGAAATGCATCGATACGAACCATCCCTCCGCGCCGATGGATATGAACAGCATAGTCTCCCTACCTTGCATCGATCATATCTCCTTCATACGAACTCCGATTGACCTAAAATTTGAAACATAGCCTTTCCTAGTCCTCATCATCATCTCCAATCGATTCCGTCCCGATCGGAGCTCAACCAAATTTTGACGACATCGAGTACAACCTTGATTCTAATTGATCTCCAATCCCAATATCCATCATTCCTTGCCAATTTGTTGATATTCCAGCTTTGACCAAAAAGTGGGATAACATTTTGCCCCCCAAAACATGCCTTGTGATGAGAAGGCGTGTTTTGAATAGTTTCGAATCCGATATCCGAAGTCCATAGCCAATTCCATGTCCATCTGAACTCGACAACCGAGTCTTAATCCATCCTTATCCGATAGCCAATAACCGAATCCAGGACCTCTCCAGGTCGACGTCCAAATCCATAACCTCTCCGGGCTCTTCCCAAGCGCAATCCACACCTAACGACCGTGGTCCGGTGTCCCTGGGCGTTGAGCTAACCTCTTCGGGTTCTTGCCAAGCGCAATCCACACTTGACGACCGTGGTCCAGTGTCCCTGGACGTTGAGCTAACCTCTCCGGGTTCTTGCCAAGCGCAATCCACACTTGACGACCGTGGTCCAGTGTCCCTGGAGGTTGAGCTAACCTCTCCGGGTTCTTGCCAAGCGCAATCCATACCTGACGACCGTGGTCCAGTGTCCCCGGACGTTGTACAATGCCATGGCTTAAGTCTTAAGCCGAATCCTGGTCTCTCCGGACTCTTGTTGAGCATAGTCCATACTCAACGACCTGAAACAATAATCGATAATATGGGGCCTAAGTCCTAGGCCGAATTCTGGTCTCTCCGGACCCTTGTTGAGCATAGTCCATACTCAACGACCTGAATGAGTCAATTTACCACGTTCGGGCAAAGTGACTCACTCCTTGCCAGACATAATCCATACCCGACGACCGTTTATCAGAAACCAATCAAAATCCAATCCAAAATCCAAATCAAAACCAAAAAATCAGAAATCCAAATCAGCATCCAAAACCAAAAACAATCATCCAAAGGAAAATCCAAATCAAAAAGCAAACAAAACTAGGAGTTCAATCCAAACTCCAAAACCAAACCAGAAAAATCAAGTGTCCAATCCAAAACAAAAAACAAATTTCACAAACCATAGCATCGCGGTTTATCATCATTCAGAGCATGCCTAGGGGCTATCTCCGTCCCCGTACATGTGTAAATAACTTTGCCGTTTGCCAGTAGCTCGTTACTTATTTCATATTATCCTGGTCAATGGATAATCAATCGACCGTCATTCCTGGGCCTCACATCATCATGGTGTGAGGTAGATGGTGGTTGCTCATGTTCCACCGCTGCATTCTGAGTTCCGACATACTGTCGTAACTGTCCATTCCTTACATGCTCCTCGATTATATCCTTTAAGTGCCTGCAGCTGTTGGTATCATATCCATCCAAATCATTGAAGAGACAGTGCCTTCCTGATGTCCTCTCCCGTTCAGAAGGCTCTCTCCTAGCTGGCCTTCGGTAGGGAAGGCGATTCCGAGTATCCAGGTATATCCGCTCCAGCGTCTCGTTCAATCCTGTGTATGTAGAAAACTTTGGATCCTTCCATCGCTTCCTATTTTTTCCAGAATCGTCGTCCAACTTCCTTTTTCCTTTGTCTTTATCCGAACCTTTGCCGGATGGTCCTCCACCCTCAGTTGCATTCACTTCCTTCAACTTTAAATCTGCACACGCATCCTCTTGTCGGAGGAATCTCTCAACTTCGTGAAAGAATTCCCCGAGATCCGTTGGCGGGTCTCGTATCAAAGATACCTTGAAATCCGAATCCTCCCTAACTCCTGATACTGCCGCCATCAAAACCATCGATGGATCCGGCCGATCCACCGAAGCAATCGCCGCATTGAATCGGGTTAGAAAAGCCCTAAGTGATTCATCTGTCCTTTGCTTTACCGATGTCAATGTCATTACGTTCTTCGGCCTCTTGATATAAACCGAGACTGTCCCAAAAACCTATCCACCAATTCCCCCCAAGTCCTGATAGATCCTTCTCCCAGCTGCCTAAACCACATTGCGGCTAAGTCCATCAAGGACAAAGGGAAGCATCGGGCCATCACTTCCTCCGATGCTCCCAACACCTCGATGTGTCTGGTGTACCTCATCAAGTGATCAGTTGGGTCTGCCTTGCCATCATATAACTTCACGCTAGGTAACTTAAACTTAGGTGGATTTTGGGCCATCCTTATTTCCCGAGCGAACGGACTCCTGTTCACTCCTTCCAAGTCTCTATTGGTCAAGCCTCCATGCATGGTTTTCCTGATGATCTCCACTAATCCAGTATTGTCTGTCAGGGGTTGCCCCCGAGGGAACTCCGACACATATTCTTCATGTGGCTCACTTTAGCTTTGGCCTGTTAAACTCCTTCCAAAGGTCCTCCTATGTTGGATCCTGTGGGCCTGCCCCCAAGCCCATGCTGATTGCCTTCTGGCTCTGTATCCTGTCCTCCAGTGGGTTCCACAACCCTAGTCCCTTGTCCTGCATCCACAGTCACTGTAGCTGTTCCTAAGTTCTGCATCCCTACAGCTCTCATTTGCTCAAGGAAAGTCTGCATCATTTCTTGTTGACTCTTCAACAACCTCTCTTGCAGTGAATTTGTTATAGCTTCCATTTCGTATCTGGTGATGTAGATGAAGGCTTGCCCTTCTCCAGCTCCGGAGGATGCTTCCTGGCTTCCTCCTTGTTGGCTTCTCTCAGCCGTTTGCCTTCTACTATTTTGCCTAGTCATTGTCTTCAAGTTATAACTCATCGGACTCTTCAAAATCTGAACTTCAAATCCGATGTAGTGGGTGCTAGTCCTTCTCAATGAAAGCACCAAAGTGTTTGCGCCAAAATTGGTCACAAACCCCAAATACCATGAAAGCACCAAAGTATGAATATAAATCAACAATATTCCAAACACAGATCACAGATCGCAGCGAACAACAAGCAATAATCCAGAAATAATGAATAGAGACACAAGATTTACAGTGGTTCGGCTATCTCCGGCCTATGTCCACTTCAAAGTTTTATCCATCTATTGATTATCCTTGCTGGTTACAGATGATTACAGCAGTCGTAATGAAGAATTTCAAGTACAATAGTTATATTGAAGCATAGAAATGAATCCGGCAGAGTCTGGACGTTCAATGGTCAAAGATCCCTTTTCTGTAGGCTCCAGAGTGCTATTTATAGGCGTAGGAGGCTCAGATCTCGCTCAAACTTTGGGAGACATTTTCTGGCGCGTGAGTGGGCCCACGCGACCGACCCCACCAAGTTTCGACTCGATCTGTGATCGATACAAAGTGATTTCGTATCCATCAAAAAATGATCCAATCGAGCTGAAACTTGGCAGGAACATTCCTTACCTTGGACGCAAGCCGCTGTGAAAATTTCGTTGCATTTGGATCAGTGGATCTTGAGTTATGATCGATTCAAACTTGGGTGCTCCGTTGGCTGTCGTCTTCGAATCCATCTGTTCGAATCCATCACTTTCGACTCCATCAGAAGCACGCGCGCAATGACGTGGCGCTATCCTCCTGGATCGATTCGACTTTCGCGACGTGTTGACTCCACTTGGTGCGCCGAGTTGAACGCTTCCTTCCTGGAGACGCGCACATATCCACGCTTCTCGCTTGCACGTGTCCATCACTCCTCCATGTACTCAACTGTTTGCATCGCATGTTCTCTCGTATCGATCGTAGGGGAGTATTTCGTATCGATCTGATCGATACGAAAACATTGAATTTGATCGATACGAATGAAAGGCCAACAGATGGGTACGAAACCATACTCAATGATGGATACGAACTAAGCCTAACCTGATGGATACGAGCGAGATTTTACCTGATAGATGCGAGCTTGGATAGCTTCCCATGGATACGAAAATGCCAAAGTCCATCGCTATCGATATGAGAGTATTGATTCGAAACATATCATCTCTTCCCATCTTGATCGATGCGAAACCATCGAGTCGAGTTCATGCTGATCGACGCAAACGATATCGATTCGAAGTCCTTCACTATGCTCTGTCCTCGATCGGTACGAACGGTGTCGACTTAAAATGCCATCTATTGACCGATGCGAAACCATCGATACGAACCACCTTCTGATCGATGTGAAGCCGATCGATACGAAATCCCAATTACCCGATCGATACGAAATGCATCGATACGAACCATCCCTCCGTGCCGATGGATACGAACAGCATAGTCTCCCTACCTTGCATCGATCATATCTCCTTCATACGAACTCCGATTGACCTGAAATTTGAAACATGGCCTTTCCTAGTCCTCATCATCATCTCCAATCGATTCCGTCCCGACCAAAGCTCAACCAAATTTTGACGACATCGAGTACAGCCTTGATTCCAATTGATCTCCAATCCCAATATCTATCATTCCTTACCAATTTGTTGATATTCCAGCTTTGACCAAAAAGTGGGATAACATAATTGACCTTAAAAATTCGGATTCCAGCTTAGTTGCATCCTTATATTCTTTAAATCCTCATGATGACGGTAATGATGATGAGGAAGATATTATTTCTCTTATTCACGTTGTTCGTGAATTTTCCGACATATTTGAGCCCGTTTTAGGATTACCACCTAAGCAAGCAATTGAGTTCAGAATTAATCTCATTCCTGGAGCTCAATCCATCACTCGTCCTCCTTATCGTATGTCCAATAAAGAAAATGAGGAGATGTGCAAACAATTATCAGAATTGGAGACGAAGCAATTTATTCGCTCTAGTTCCTCGCCTTGGGGAGCTTCGGTTATTTTTGTGAAGAAATCTGATGGTACACTTAGGCTTTGCGTTGACTACCTCAAGCTTAATGATCTTACTATCAAGAATAAATATCCTTTACCTCAAATTGATGATCTATTCGATCAATTTAGTGGTGCTAGAGTCTTTTCACAATTAGACTTAGCTACCGGTTTTCATCAGCTTCGTATTGCAGCGGATAGCATTCCTTTGACATCGTTCCGTACTCGTTATGGATCTTATGAATGGCTTGTTATGCCATTTGGTTTAACGAATGCTCCAGCTTATTTCGTTGACCTTATGAATAGAGTTTTCAAAGACTTCCTCGATCGGTTTGTTCTCATCTTTATTGATGATATTCTTGTATATTCTAAAACCGAGGAGGAGCATGAAAAACATCTTCGGATTGTGTTGGAAACTCTTAGGAGCAATCAATTAAAAGCAAAATTTTCTAAATGCCACTTTTGGCAATCTCATGTGAAGTTTCTCGGTCATATTATTTCCGAATCCGGAATTTCCGTGGATCCTTCAAAGATTGAAGCGATTCAAAATTGGAAGAGACCGAAGAGTGTGACGGAGATTCGTAGTTTTCTTGGATTGGCAGGTTATTACCGCCGTTTCATAAAGGACTTTTCCAAAATTTTCGTACCTCTTACTAGTTTGACAAAGAAAGGTGTTAAATACATTTGGTCGGACAAATGTGAAGCTTCTTTTTAGAAATTAAAAGAACTCCTTTCCGATGCTCCTTTTCTTGTTATTCCCGAGAGAAACCAAGATTTTATTGTTTATACCGATGCTAGTCGCGTTGGTTTGGATGCCGTTCTTATGCAAAGGGAACGTGTTATTGCTTATGCTTCTAGGCAATTGAAGCCAGCCAAGACTAGATATGCCACTCAAGATTTAGAACTCGCGGCTATTGTTTTCGCCTTTCGTATTTTGGCGTCATTATCTTTTGGGAGAAAAGTTTATACTTTACACCAATCATAAATCTTTGAAGTATCTATTTTTCCAAAAGGAACTCAATCTGCGTCAACAACGTTGGCTCGAGTTCCTTGCACCTTATGATCTTGATATTCTTTATACCCCCGGAAAGGGAAATCGTGTTGCTGATGCCCTTAGTCGCAAGCAACGAGCGGTTGTTTCTATGATGATATCTGAGTGGAATGATCTTGGAATTTTATCCACTTGTGAGATTCGTGATCGTGTTTCCGATTTATATTCATGTCTTGTCTTGTGTAGCCTTGAGGCTCATCCCTCTCTTTTAGACCGCATTATTGAAGCTCAAAAGCTAGATCCCGAATTGGCTCTTCTTGGCCAAAGTTTTAGGGATAAAACTGATATTGAAAGTTTGAAAGACTTTGATATTGATTCTCGTGGCGGCATTCAAAAATTTGGTAGACTTATCGTGCCAAATATTAGTGATCTTCGTAAAGACATTTTAGAAGATTCTCATCGTTCTAAATTTACCATTCATCCCGGTAGTAATAAAATGTACGCTGATATGAAGCGACTTTATTATTGGGAGGGAATGAAATCTGATATTGCTAACTTTGTTAAGTGTTGCATGACTTGCCAACTTGTCAAGGCCGAACACCAAAGGCCCGGTGGGTTATTGCAACCTTTAGAAATTCCAATTTGGAAGTGGGATCAAATTTCCATGGATTTTATAGATGGCCTTCCCCGTTCTCGTTCGGGTCATGATAGCTTATGGGTGATAGTTGATATACTTACTAAATCTGCCCATTTTATTCCCGTTCGGTCCAATGAACCGTTCCTTTCTTGGCCAAACTCTTTATTAAAGAAATTGTGAAATTGCATGGAGTTCCTTCTTCTATTGTTAGTGATCGTGATCCATTGTTTACAAGCGGGTTTTGGAAGAGTCTTCAAAAAGCTTTGGGAACGAAGCTTAATTTTAGCACCGCTTAGCATCCTCAGTCCGATGGACAAACCGAGCGTGTGAATCAAACTCTTGAAGATCTTCTTCGTGCATGTGTTCTTGATTTTGGTGGAAGTTGGGAAGATCATATTTCTCTTGTTGAGTTTTCCTATAATAATAGCTTCCAATCTAGTATTGGTATGGCACCTTTTGAGGCACTCTATGGAAGGCCATGCCGTTCTCCTTCTTGTTGGCTTGAGGCCGGTGAGAAGCTGGTTTTAGGTCCAGACTTTATTTGTGATTCCATAGAAAAGATTGATGAAGCCCAGAGTAGACAAAAATCCTATGCCGATAACCGAAGAAGGAAATTAGAATTTTCTATGGGAGATCTTGTGTTTACTCGTGTTTCACCTATGAAGGGTGTTGTATGTTTCAGTCAATCAGGAAAGTTAGCGCCTCGATATATTGGGCCATTTCCTATCACCGAACGTATTGGTCCCACGGCTTATTGCATATTATTACCGGCTCAGTTTTCTGCTATGCATGACGTGTTTCACGTTTCCCAATTACGGAAATGCCTTCGAGATTCCGATTCTATTCTTGAGCCCGGTGTTGTGGAAGAAATTGAAGTTTCGTTTAATTTAACTTATGAGCAACATCCTATTCGTATTATTGCTTCGGAGGTCAAGCGCCTTCGAAATAAAGATGTTCCACTTGTTAAAGTCCAATGGTCCTCAAATCCTAAGGATTGCTCTTGGGAATCTAGAGAGTTCATCGAGCGAACACATCCAGACTTGCTTTTCCATGCTTTTTGAGGTGAACTTCTTGTTTCAAATTTCTTTTGTGTTGATATGCTTTCATGGTTGTTACCTTCTGTTTTCTTCCTAAATATTACGAGAACGCAATTTCTTTAAGGAGGGGAGTCTGTAACAACCGGCATGTTTTATGATTCAATATTTAAATATTCTATTTAAATATTTTATCGATTAGTCGGATTATAGTCCGAAAAGTTACTTTTTGCATACGGTCGATTTAGGACTCGAAACCACTTCCATTGAGTTCAAAACACCATTTGCGATCTTTTTGAGTGTAAACTTTGATATGTTTGGAGTTACTGGAATTTTGTTACTTTTTCACTTTGGGTTTTGGGTTTGGTTTAGCCCATTTGCCTAAACTATTAATTCTCACTCAACCCCCTTCTCTTCATAACTTTACTTTCATTTCCTAACACTCAAGCTTCATCAAAAATGGAGGAAGGAATGGAAAATTAAAACTCCAAGCCCTAGTTCATTTGCAAGTTCAACATCCTACTCCAAATTCAAAGAGAAGACATTAATTCAAGCTTCTTGGGTTGATTCTCCTTTGCTTTCAAGCTTCTCTTTCATTGATTTTGTGAAAAGGTGAGATTTTTATCTCACATCCTTGTCTATAACTATCTTTGATTGTTAGGTATGAATTCCTAACACTTATTCATGTGCATTTGCTATTGATTTGGATTGAATTGGTGAAAATCCCATTTTTTAGTGTTTTGGGTTCAAATCTTTAAAAATCCAATCTTTTGATGTTTAAACACATTTTTGATGATGCACCGAGTAGCCAATATGACCGGGTAGCCTATGGGCATAATCCCCTAGCGTCCGTGCTCGATCGGTTGCAAATTGGGTGAGTTTTGCACTCCAAAACCCTTAGGTCGCTCGGCCTGCACAATGGTGACTTTCGGCCTGCAGTTAGCTCGTTCGGCTTTAGGTCGTTCGTTCCATAGGTCGCTAGGTCGCTCGGCCCTCTTTACTTCCTTAGGTCGTTCGGCTTGCGTTCCCTCGACCTGTAGCTAGGTCGCTCGGCCTTCTCATATTCATTAGGTCATTAGGTCGCGACCATACTAGGTCGTTCCACCTTAGGTCGTTGCTCGACCTTGTTTTTCCCTTTTAGTTGTTAGGTCGCTCGGCTTTTCCCCTTTAGGTCTTAACTCCCTAGGTCGCTCGGCTAGGTCGCCCATCCACTAGGTCACTCGGCCTTCTGCAGTTAGGTCGCTCACACATTTCCTTAGGCCGTTAGTTCCTTAAGTCGCTCGACTGTTAGGTCGTGCATGCTAGGTCGTCCCCCTTTAGGTCGCTTGGCCTATTATGCCGCTTTCAGCGCTTATGTCGCGTACCCCTTAGGTCGCATAGCCTAAGCCGCTTCTACCTTAGGTCGCGCCATGCCTTAGGTCGCGCCATGTTGTTGCTCTGTTAAGCCTGTGTTATTTCTTAAGCCGCTGATTTCTTGTGTTAACTTATGTTAAGTCGTAAGCCGTGACTTTTAGGTCGCAAGGGTATTTCCACTTTGATGGATTTGTAATTGAATTCTTTGGATTTCATTCATGTCTTCGAATGTGAAATTTTGTTATTTATGGTTTCTACAATCATTTTTGTGATTTGTCACCTTATTTCACTCGTACGAGAAATCTAATTAAATGGCTTCGTAAAACAAGTGGTATGAAATGCTTGCGTTTACTTCGTCGGTTATGGACTTGTTCGATTGAATCTCTTGTGACAATTTTCTAGTGGAGATCTACAATTTGTTCGTAATATTTAATTTAAGCTAGTGGTTATGGGACATGAAGCTAAACTCATATATTTACTAGCTTACTGTAATTGACACTTCTTGATGATCGATGATGATCATTTTTGTGATTTAGACTAGCAAATGTGCGATGTCTCTTTGTCTGCGAGGGAGACTAAACCCCGTTTCTGTGGAGCTTCGGCTCAATTTGGTGGGGTAGCGACCCATGGTCTTCGAGCCTTTTATGGAGCTTCGGCTTAAAGTTAACGGTTAGCAACCATGGAATAGCGTTCCATTTTGTGATACACATGTTGGCAAGTTTTCATGCTCCTATTTTGTGATAGGCCTCCCCCTTTTGTGATTTCTGGATTTCCATTGATGATTTCTAGAACTTGTGCTTCACCAATTTTCGTGATTTTCATTGATATGTGTTATCAATATTTGTGCATTGGTGAATTTGTGTGTCATTAACTTTTTGTGAGTGAAGATATTGAGTATGACATTCCTTTTGATCTTTGAGAAGATTCTGGTGATATTGATTAATCTCTTGTTGATTTTCAATTTCATACTTATCACAATATGGCTTTATGGTTATCATATGTTATGTCATATCTCTTATTCTATATCATTTTATCTAATATTTATAGCTAGACTGATCCTTTTATTATTTTCTTATAAATAATGCTCGGGTCAGACCAAGATGTTACAGGTGCTTCTGCTTAACTTCCCTTTTGGGATTATCACCCTGACTTTTGGCTAACTACTTAGATTAGTAGTTTTTGTTGTATATATTTGAGATATAGACTCATTGATGTATTCATATTCTTTTGTATAGCACTTGTAGCTATTCTTTTGTGATATTGTGGATCTTGTTAGACCACTACTCTGATGTACACTTTCATGTGTTATATTCATATCTTTTTCCGCCTTTGTGATATGGATATCAGTGACTGACTTGTGTTATGTTTATTTCTATGTTTATTTCCGAAGGATATATATAGCCACTGTGTAGTGGCTTTGAGTTTGTATCGGTATGTCGGACTTCCTTGTACTATCTGACGTGTTGGTGCTCGCACAAAGCAATTACACGGAGGGTCGCTCCTCAACAGCCTTATTCTCCGTGCTAGTTGACGGCATTATACCGTGGTGTCCTTGGCTAGCATGGGTATAGAGGTGGGGCGTCACAGTCGTCTATCTCGACCATAGTGTTACCACCTTCTTCATTAAATAGCTTGTTGAAGTAATCTCCCCATCTATTTTTTATCTCATCATCCTTCACCAAAAGTATATTATTAGCATCTTTGTTGTATTTAACTTGATTGAAGTCTCTTGTCTTCCTTTTACGGAGCTTAGCTATCCTATAGATGTCTTTTTCACCCTTCTTCGTACTTAGCTTATGATATAAGTCTTCATACGTCCGACCTCTTGCTTCATTCACCGCTCTCTTTGCGTTCTTCTTTGCCACTTTGTATTTTTGCATGTTGTCCTCGCTCCTATGACGATGCAAGCACTTGTAGCATTCCTTCTCCTTGATAGCCTTTTGCATCTCACTGTTCCACCACCATGAATCTTTTGGTTTGCGTTTATTTCCTTTCATTACCCCAAACACCTCAGTAGCCACTTTCTTAATGCGCGTCGCCATCTCATCCCACATATGATTTGCTTCTCCTTCTAAATTCCATGCTCCTTCTCCCATCACTCTATCCTTAAACACCCATGAAGCGTCTCCTTTGAGCTTCCACCATTTCGTCCGACTAATCTGGGCTCCTTTATCTTATCGAACATGTATCCAAAGACGAAACTCCGATATCAAAAGCTAATGTTGTGAAACAACACATTCTCCGGGTACGATTTTGCAATCCATACAAGCTCGTTTGTCATCTTTTCTAGTAATGAAAAAATCAATCTGGCTACATTGTTGACTGCTACTAAAAGTAACTAAGTGTGACTGTTTCTTTCTAAAGAAGGTATTAGCCATCATGAGTTCATAAGCAGTAACGAAACTCGGTATTTCTTCTCCTTCTTAGTTCCTATCGCCATATCCAAAACCACCACGCGCTCTCTCAAACCCACCACTAGCTGAACCAACATGCCCGTTGAAATCTCCTCCCATGAAAAGTTTTTCGCTACTAGGCACATCTCTAACCATAATATTAAAATTTTCCCAGAAGTTCCTCTTGACGGCTTCGCTTAGACCTACTTGTGGAGCATAGGCACTAATGACATTCAGTATCATATCACACACTACCAGCTTGACTAGCATGATCCTATCCCCTTGTCTCTTAACGTCGACAACTCCGTAGCTAAGGTTCTTGTCAATTAAGATGCCTACCCCATTCTTGCTACGTTCTTTTCCCGTGTACCATAACTTGAAGCCTGTATTCTCCACCTCCTTCGCTTTCTACCCCGTCCATTTGGTCTTCTAAACGCATAAGATATTTACACGTCTTCTAGTCATAGTATCAACTATCTCTCTTAGCTTTCCTGTTAAAGATCCTACATTCCAACTACCTAACTGAATCATACTATCATCGACTAGCTTCTTTGCCTCCCGCACCAGCCGAGTAAAGTGCGAAGACCCTTGCTCACTTATCACTACATTGGGACGTCGATGCAGCGTGCCATTAAGGGAGTGACGACCTAGCCCTTGCATATTTGTCACCATACCTGAGCCTCGATATGGCGTGCCACTAAGAAAGTGACGACCCAGCCCTTGCTCACTTTTCACCATACCCGAGCCTCGATATGGCGCGTCGCTAAGAGGGTTGCACCCTAACGAAATATAATTAGGTTCCAATCTCCATAAGAGAGGCTATGGTTTTTACATTGGCTTACCAAGCCTATCACAACCCTCCTCCTTTATCCCGGCTTAGGACTGGCTGCATAGAAAATTACACAGGCGGAGTTAGTAAACATGTTTCAACACCCGGTGAAAAATACTTAAAAATAGGTGTGAGAAGTACCGCCCAAAATCCAATGTCAAATGATGATAATACGATAGCAGTGGCCCGCTGTTGATCCAGTATTTACGCAATGTACACAACTTTCCAGAAGATCCTTCTACTTTTCGGATTCTAGAAAAATATCGTAGCCAGTTCGTAAATAAGGGACTATCAACCCCTACTGCAGTGGTACGCTGTTGATTCAATGATTTACACAATGGATGCACTCCTTCCCAGAAGATCCATAAACAACAGATCCTAGGATCGAAAACTCCTCCATTGGGTAAACTAAAGCACCATCTACCTTGAAAAAAAATCGAGGAACTCATGAGTCTCAGTCCGGACAAACAAATCAGTTCGAATCCATTTCTGAATTCACCCAAGTCCATTAGGGTTTATCGGTCGAATCCATTCTTGGATTCCCCAAGTCCATCTGGGTTGAAGCATATCATACTATACTTCTTCGCGGACGCTACTTCCCTATACCTCTTACTTCAAAATATAACATACCATATATAGTACCCTTTCAAAATCATAACTTCAAATATCACACTTATATAAATTCCATTATATATAAGATTTCATTTTCAGATAATGTACTTTCGAAAATCAATAATCTTGAATATATCAAATCATTCTTATAGAAATTCCATTATATATAAAATTCATCTATTCAGATCGAATACCTTTCAAAATCAACAGTTTCAAAATCACTTGTACTTATATAAAGTCCATCTTATACAATAATCAAAATTTTCAAAATCAATTTCACTGTATGGAAAGCCATATGAGATTCAATATCTTTGCTTTATAAAAGGTTTTGAATTTAGAATAGTTTCGTATATAAATCGTTTGTGAAATAGGTTTGTATATAAAATAGTTTTGTAAAATAATTTGTAAATAAAATTGTTTGAAAAATAGTTTTGTAAATAAAATAGTTTATAAAATAGTTTTATAAATAAATAGAATAAATAGTTTGTATAAGAAAAATAAAAGAAAATAGTTTGTATAATAAAAATAAAAGAAAATAGTTTTTGTAAAATGTGTTTAAATTAATAGTTTTGCATACAAGAAAAATTCCAATTTAAATTATAAAGATATCCTACCCAAAAACTTTCAATTTCAGTGCCAAAGCATATCAATAATATTAGAACATAAGATGTACATATGTCATCATTTCGCAAAATCACATTCGATCGCTCGCTCGATCACACAAGTTCGCTTTCGAACTAGTATTGTCCATTCAACTTCCTTAATGCAGACTTCGATATGGTTTCTTGACTAGAAACCATCATTCTCCTTACATAGCCATATACTATGATAGAGAATTTTAGAATCAAACCAAAATCCATATCAAATATTCGCCATAAAGAATTGAATGAAATATCCTAACGCGAAATGGTGTAATTCACCTCAAACTTATGTACTCAAATCCGGATCAAAATAATTACGCGAACAAAATAATATACGCACAACTTATGTATTTATTCCAATTTGATTCATCCCAATTACATTTCAATTAAATTCATTTTTTAATCTCATTGATTAACACAAATATCACTTCATACTTTAATATTCATTTCACATAATTTCTCCATTTAATGTAAAATATTAATATATTCATTCTCATAGTATCGCTTATATTTCTCTTCAATTTAAATTACATTCATTTTTCAGGTAATATTTCTCATTTAATACTACATTTATTTGCAAATCATTTCATAAGGAATTTTCTTAAGTTCATAACCAATTTATAAAAACTTATATTCTTTTATAAACATTATTCGGGCTTAAAGTTATCACAACTTTAATTATAACCATTTATTGCAACTTCTTTTTATTTCATACACAATTTTACAAGGCATGACTTTATTTATATTCATCTCATTTTTAGTTCACATTTACCTTTCAATTTATTTATGAGACATTTCATAAATGTTAACTAAGTTCACAATTTCAATTTTTAAATATTATTACATTACATGCCAATAATGTATACAATAATTCTACTCAACCATAACAAATTAACCTTGTTTCACTTGCTTTCAAATTAAGCTTATCAAATTCAACTGCATAACTCAACACAATTATTAAGCTCGTATATTAATTCAGAAGTTTTGACTATCCAAATATTCCATTTTATTTCAATAATTATAGTTATTCCTTAAGTTGATAAAAGTTTGGTTTCCCGTCAGACCTTTTCTCTTTGAGATTGTGTTCCAATACTTTGAATCTATTTTTCTCAATAAGGAAACAAGTTTTCTTTTGTTTGATATTTATGCACTCTTCTACTTTAATATGATGCTCACTCAAAACGGAATGAATTGAATTGTGATATGAAATCACCAAATAATTTCACTTCCTATTCATGTTCAAAGGAGTCCAATTGTTTGGTATAAAGAGAGACTAGATAAACTGTAGCTTTATGGAGTTGCATAACTCTTATTAAGATAACTAGACTCATTTATACTCTTGATAGTCATAAGTTTCAAAATATTCTCTCTCATAATATATTGAATACCCTAATTGAGACTGGAGAAAACACATGCATGATGATAAGGAAATCAATCCTTTCTTATTTTGCATATTAAAATAACACTTATGATTCAATGACATATAATGTAGTTAGCATAATTATTTTGATTTAAGGTCTTCGTCGACTTGAAAAAGTATATGTACCCATTTATGGTGTGTGCATTATTATATTCGATGTTAGTTTCAACTCACTTTGTTGTCCAAAAATTACTTAAATGCGGAAAAACAATAAACAGAATCTAGATTTGCCAATTTTAACATCATTTAATCTAGCAGCAATTATTCTATTACTCCAAATAAATAGCAAATAACTATAGAGAAAAAAAAATGCATAATATTTATACTGGTTCCGCTATCATCAAGATAGTGTATGTCCAGTCCAAAGGAGAGGGATTTTATTACACATAAGAGAGTTACAAAAGATTATAAGATAAAAGTTCACATACCAAAGCCCTAAATTAAGGTTAATAAGAAGATACACTCTATTTGGAGATCTCTGGCTGAATGCCAGGATGAGTTTACAATGAAATCTACCCTAATACATGTCAGTGCAAATCCATGAAAGTCGTTGATTAAATTAACAAGATACGGTAAGAAGCTAATGGAGAAAATTTACAATGGTGACAAATGGTGCAAAAATAGCATATAATTCACTAATTCCTTTAATTAACAAAGATGGAAAAAATAATCCCAAAGTAACGCGATTACTGAGAAAGAAATGATATGCATATCCTTTTGCATATATTTTATTCCATAATGTGAGCATGCATTTATTTCCTTGCCATCTAATGAAAGTGTAATCTAATAATTAATGCATTTCCATAATAAACATACGTGATTAATTTCCTTTTTGCATATTTATTTCCTTCTATTTATGATTTTGTATCACTAAAATTTAACACTCCACTTGATACAAAATCACAAATCTCCAATACCCCACCTCGAATCAAATTCTCTTTTCAACATAAAACTCTTATAAATGAACTCCACCTTCAACCAAAATCACTTAACGAGATAGAAACCAAAATGAATACTTACCCAATGGGTTCCGGCAAAGCCACCCATATCACACCTTGCTAACGAGCTTAGACTACGTCCCCGTCCACTAACAAATGTTGCAAATATCAAAAATCAAAAGGACGTAGATGCCAAAATAATCTCAAAGCCACCAAGGCCAAAAAATCCTCTCAATCACCAATCAAATCTCTCTCTTTCCACATCGCTTATCTACCAAACAACAAATTTCCCATGAAAATCAACATAAGACTCTTACAACAGCATTGAGCCATGAAGCATATATTGGTTCCCAAATCCAGATATCCCTTCAACATAATAAACTTCTTATCACCAAAGTTCCAAGACTGAAAGCTCTTCTCTCTCAACATAGTCTCCTCCGTCTTTATCTCCAGTATTGCACAAAATCTCTTTTTCCGTCCAAATGAGTAATATCATAGTTACCACCGGATCTACCGCTCTTTCTTAAAGCCATTGATGCATAAATTTAAACAAATTGCCTTGTTTTAGTACCAATCTATTGTGAAAAAATTACACAAATGCAGAAAAACAATAAACAGGATCTAGATTTACCAATTTAAGCATCACTTAATCTAGCAGCAATTATTTTATTGCTCTAAATAAATAGTAAATAGCTATAAAGAAAAAAACGCATAATATTTATATTGGTTTCACTATCATCAAGATAGTGTACGTCCAGTCCAAAGAAGAGAGATTTTATTACACATGAAAGAGTTACAAAAGATTACAAGATAAGAGTTTACGTACCAAAGCCCTAAATTATGGTTAACAAGAAAAGACACTCTATTTGGTGATCGCTGGTTGAATGCCAGGATAGGTTTACAATGAAGGCTGCCCTGATATATAGCTAGTGCAAATCCATGAGAGTCATCGATTAAATTACCAAGATATGATAAGAAGGTAATGGAGGCAATTTACAATGTTGACAAATGATGTAAACATAGCAAGTAATTCACTTATTCCTTTAATTAGCAAAGATGGAGAAAATAATCTCAAAGCAATGCGATTACTGAGAAAGAAATAATATGCATATCCTTTTGTATATATTTTATTCCATAACGTTAGCATGCATTTGTTTTCATGACATCTAATGGAAATGAAAGCCAATAATTGATGCATTTTCATAACAAATATACGTGATTACTTTCCTTTCTGCATATTTGTTTCCTTCTATTTGTGATTTTGTATCACCAAAATTTAACACACTTCTTGTCATTGCATCAATTTTGAGTTCGTAAGACTATCGAGAAATATGAACTCTATTGTGAAACTCAAAAGATACAATGTTATATTTTAGCAAACACCAAGAATATTTCTCAATAGAGCATTATTTATTTTGTTATTATATTTGTCAACATAAATTATCTAGCCTTTTTTAACTGTACTGATTCCGCCTTCCGTGCTATCGTAAAAGTTATTGCTTCGTCATTTGTATGACTATTATTATTGTTGTCATTATTATTCTCAACAAATGGTCCTGGAAGGTGTAAAATTAATAACTGTAGATGTTGGCATTGTAGTCACGATGGATGCAACTTCTCTGCTTGTCGGGTTAGTTCTTAAAGTAGCTATTTTTGTGCATAATCTATCAATCTAGCTGTAAGTGCAGGAAGTTGGAAATGATAAATGCAAATCTCTTCGTGGGCTCATAGGTGATGGGGGTGTGTGTGTGTATCTGTGAAGGTATCAAATCTTGATTGCATGAATATTTATATTATTTATCGTTTATACCATCTTAGACTTACAGATTTGAAGGTTTTTGTGGTTTAAATAAAGTTTTTTATACTAATAAAAATTTATTTTCTAGTGCTTGTTTGATATTAAGATCATTACTTTACATGTGATCAGATAATGATGAATGCAAGGAAAGGACAGCTTGTTTGTGCCCTTAATGCAATTGTAAAAAGACATGGAAAGATTACCAATGCATATGTAGTGAGGATCGATTGTACTTCTAGGAACATGATAGTTGCATAAGTAAGTTTATTTGTTGTAAAACCAAAAGTAACCATTATTATTCATTTATGTTTCTTTTAAAAAAAAAGATTTATTTGAATGGTTTTTTAAGATAAAAGAGCAACTAAGACAAAGGCAACATCTTCTTTTTGGCCATTGTATTTGTCTTGGCTATTGCTGGTACTAGAGCATATATCATTTACAAGTTAAGGGTAAGCTATCAGCATCGTGTATTTTGTTTATGCTTTTGTTCATTATGTTACTATATATATATATATATATATATATATATATATATATATATATATATATATATGATATCAATTTTATTCATGTGGTTGCAGTTTTACATGAAATCCAAAATCAGAGAAACAAAATGATTTTAACAGTCAATTTTTTAAATTATATATCATATTTATATGTCAAAATAATCGTTTGCTAAGATTGATGGTATAATTGATGTAGATATTTAGATATTGTTTTGGCGAGAGATTATGATGTTAAATCTTGCTTAATAATATTTATTTTCCGAGAATGACCATTTTGACTTATTGAAAGCTTGAATCTACGATTATAATGTTAGAAATTTTTTTCCTCGGTCTTCTATTGGAGAAGAAAAGCAAGGAAAGTGTCTAATGAAGTTTTAAGAAATGGATTTCGAAAATTTTACATTTTGGTTCAACCGAATTAACAAGAATACTTAGTTACTGTGGTTAAGTTTCTTTCTCCTTGTTTACATTTAAGATCGTCGTGCAGATTAATATGGTAATAAAATCTATAGTTGATGAACAATTAACTTATACTAGTGCATTTTGTGAGATTAAATGCAATTGGTTCCTCTAATGACCTTTGAAGTTGCTTGAAATACCTAGGGACAAATAATATTAACTGAAGCTATGCTAATCAATAATTAGGTAGATGATCATTGAGTTGTCATTTTAACACAACTAGTGCGCACTCGTGCTATGCACATGGTGGTTGCTAAAAATGTTGCTCGCAAACATAAAATCAAAAGGTACATATGAATCTGATCGAGACATTAAAGATTTTTTGGTGTAAACTATGTCAATAATTCTTGAGTAAGATTAACGAACATTTAAAAGTTTAGGAAATAAATTTTGATTTTTTCAACCAGCTGGTTGAAACTTGAAAATGGGAAAAAAATCGTTTTACTGGATAAAATGAAGTTAGAAATATTGGCAGGGTTCAAAAAAAATCCATAAATCATTAATACACTATAAACTTCCAAAAAAAGAAAATGTATGCACAAAAAAATCCATCAAGAAATAAAAAGTTTATAGAAGCAATGAATATATGAAAGAAAAATGCAAAATTTCCAATGATTAATGATATTAATGCTTTTATTGTAAATACTTATCAGATTACAGTCCATGTAGTATACATGATGTATATTTCTATGTAAATATTAACTTCTACAGTACTAATTGAGTTAGGATAATAGCAATGTTTTAGTCTATAAATTACTAAATACACATGTTCTATCAATTTGTAAATCATGAATTTAGCTCCAATATAAATAATGACCAACATCTAGAATGCTTATTCAACAATGTAACCATGAATTATGATCACCAACTCAGTTTAAAATACGTACATATAAAGCGTTGGTTTCATTTGCCATCATGCATTTGTAACACTGAAGTATTTTTTTTCTTTAACGATAAATATATATTGGACGTATCTTTCAACTAGAGTAATTGTACAAAGCAGGTGCCTTCAATGTGTAAAGCAACACATATATATGTAAATGTTAGTCAAACCTACAATACAAAAATGTGTAACAGTCATATAAATTGTAATACCCACATAATAACATGAATCTCGCTGCACCAGTTTTACATCTTCTTCATCATGAAAATTCTTAACTCATTCTCCTTATTCCCTGCTCCCTCTTTGTTTTAATGATTTTTTCTATATTAGCGTGGGAAGCTAAGAAAATATAATATAAAATCTAAGATAAATTTTGGGACAGTTAAGAGTGGATGCAGAGATCGATTATGAGATAAAACAAATTGCTACATGTTTTGACACAGAATTTTTTGTTATCATTCGAAACTCTAATAATTGTGGTACATGGAATATTACATGGTGATATAAATAAGCTTTTGTTTTGTATTGTCAAACTTTTTTTTGGATGTTTATAATCATAATTATAATCCGTTTTATTTTATTTTCTAATTTTAGCAAAATTTAATGGGTACCCAAGGTAGATAAACAACTTCATAAGTAATTTAGCGCATGTTGTAGGTTTTGTGGCAGTCAATACAATTACATTGATTGATTTCTAATTGTAATTCAATTGGAATAATATAATGGGTAGTCATTGTACAGGCTCAAGCATGGAAATCACAGTGAGTGTGAATAAAATTGTCAATAGTTTGATTCAAGAAAAATGATTATGACGAATAGTGAAAGTTTTAAAGCTAAGTTCAACAATAATTTGGGGTAATGAACATGAATCGTTTCTTGTAAAATAATTCTACTACAATCATCAAATGTTTCAATATGAAGACATGTCAAAAGAATTGCAGTAACAAACCAAAAAGGATGGTATAATAATGTACGGGAAAGAGCAAACTAAATTTTTGACTGTAATGAAATATAGTAGTATGAGTGGTTCAAACTAAATTTCAGATGTTATCGAACGCAATGGTGAAAGTGTTGTACAAAGAGTTTATAAATGTTGCTCATATCATGCAATTGATATCTTCTTAACATGTTAATCAATTACCATAGTTAAACATTTTGTGTTTTAGGGTACAGTGGATACTAACACAAAATCTATAAAACAAGTTACGTAGTGCCAAGGTTGATCATTGTAAAGGTTTTTTTGAACCCAACTGTAATCCATTGAAAAAGGTCATATATGTCAAATTTGTATTTACGTGTATCTTGCAGTCTATAGTTGGTTACCTTGCTTTTGGTGGACCAATCTCCTTTGTTGAAAAAATAACTTTTGTTTCTTTCTATCCCCATAAAAATATTCATCTTTTCATTTTCCAAGCCCATAGCTGCAAGGTAGAGGAAGAGTATAACATAGCCTATTAGAGCATGAAGAGTTTAAGAATACATAGTATTTGCATTGGATATCCTATATGAACGTACAATGGAAACTTCTATTAACACATCATAAATTATTTTACACGCACTATAATTTTTGAATAAAAATGAAGATAAAAATGCCCTAATATCTTAATGGTTTAAATTCAAAGTTTCTACTTTAATAGTTTCTAATTCAAAATCTAAACTCCAAACAGACTATTTCTAATATCTAGTTTAACCATTTTAAATTCCTACACTATAAATTTATAGTTAAACTCAATGTTAACTAGAATTAGATTTTAATTTAAAATTTAGCATTAGAATTTATCTCTATATAAAAGTAGTAAATTTGAAATTTATAAATGTGGCTTTAGTTACACCACCAAATTCAATTCTCCCTGTTAATAACCAGTACTTTAGGCACGTTCAATTGGACGTGTAAAGAAAAAAGAGCCAAGCTTTGTTTTGTTGCAGAACCTATGAGTGGTGTTTTAATGATGTAGGAGCACTTATGTAACTTCAAAAGCTTCAAACCAGGGTATTCCCATTATATATAAATTAATTAATACAACATAATCTCTAAAATTTGAACAATATTCTTGGCTAAATTTAAAAAGTTGTAATCGGTGAGAACAAAAAATACTATTGATTTGTGTGATGATTTGGAATGTGTATTCTTAAGATAATTGTTGGGAAACTAAAAAATTGGAACTTGAAAATCTAAAGTTAGTAGATATAATAATTAGAATTTACGTGTAGACTGACCGAAGAGAGAAATGAGATTAGCATTTTACTTTAATTTAGAGAGAGGGTTGTTTTGTAATATGGATAGTGTACATTAAGTGATATATGGTGCATATTATTTTGACAGAAATATTGGTCTACATATAGTAATTTATGTGTATTAATAGAATTTCCCATGTATAAAATGGCAAGTAATTGTTCTAAAACTCATTACGTTTACTTATTACAATAAAATATTGCTATAAATAAAAAGATAGAACCTTAGAAGAAAGAATAAAGTGAGAAGGGCAAGTATAAAAATCTCATGTAATGATTGTAAAGTGCGTTTTTTCTAACAAAATCAAGAATCTAACCCATCAACTGCCAAATTTTCGAATCAGATTAAAAATGAAAACCAAGTAGTTTCATATTTTTAAATTATAAGATATATTCAATGTAATAGATGACAAGTATCTGGTTAATACTTTGTAAGTTTTAAAGTTTAGTAGGTTTAATATAAAGGTTTAAAATTTCATTTTTGGTCTCCATCTTTTAGAACCTCAGTAATTTCGATCTACTTTCTATATATCAAAATTTTCGGTTCAAGTTTTGTTTTCAAATTTCATTATTTATTTTTCATATAATTATAATTTTTTGAGTAATCGAAATAAGATGTGTAACTGATCTTTGATTGAAAAAACATTCAAGATTGAAGCAAAAATACATTCATAATTTGATGGAAGCTTTCAAGGTTGAAGCAAAAAACATTCAGAGTTTAATGATGGTGGAAAAAAAATCTTAGCGCCAGACCTTCATAATAATAAATTTAATTAATTCCAAATGATGAATTCCAATAAAGCAAAAGGTATGAAAATGATGAGTACTTTGAAGTACGGAAAGGAAAAGATTGGTAAATGATAGATAAATGGAAAGAAAAAATCGAATCCAGAAAAAAAAAAGCAAAACCTGATTGCCTTGTTCTTTTTCGCCGCCTTTTAACCAAAGAGCGAATCTAGTGAAATTGCTACGTTGCCTTGATTGTCATCGTCGACCTACGTGAAATTTTTTTTCACTTTCGTTTTCCCCCCTTCGATTGTTAGTCTGCAGAGCAAGAGCAGTTGCAATATTTGGGTTAGGGTAGAAGTTTAGGGCTAAAGTTGAATTTAAATGAATGGTGAGCTGAATATAATTGGGCTCGACTTATTTTAAGACTTTGTTATCAATATCTAATTGAATAAGTGGGCTGGAAGCTAATTATTTAGATTTGTCTATCTTTAAATGGACTTGGGCTGTCTTTAAATGGACTTGGGCTGAATTTAATTTATTTTTTAAACTTTATTTAGTATATTGTTTACATTCATCTATGTAATAGTGTTGTCTGTTGTATCATTATCTCTTTATAGATAATATTTTGTATTTTATCTACACCGTTTGTTATTATTTTTCCATTAAAAATGGGTACGGGACCGAAGGCGAAATTAAAACCGAAACTTACGAAATTTCAGAGAACGGATCGAAATCAAAACAATTCAAATGACCGAAACCGAGTTCTCGAACCTTGATTTGAACTATTCAAATGTTATTGTTAAACGATTGAAAATATTCACAGTAACTCAATTTAGCATGCTAGAATTTTTAAGGTTTAATTTGAAAAGGTAAAATTTTAAATGCATTCATTATAAAATAAGACAAACTATCCTAATTTTATACAAATCATAACATAGGATTTAAACTTCTAATTGCATGACTATTATAAAACAAACTAAAGTTGAATAAAAAAATAAAGTATTTTTTAATATTATCCACACTTATGTAAGGGTTAAAATATTGTCCACATCAAACACACATGGTGGAAACATATTACAAACAAAATAATTCCAACAAATTTTGGTTTTGAAGGACGAAAAAATAAAATAATGACTATAAGAATCCAAAGGTTAATGAGGGAATAGTAGTTATAAAGAAGGCAAGTTAGATGATTAGTGATTAAGTAAACCAAAATATTAAACTATTAACAGATTTCAGAGAAAAAGAATAAAAGTAACTTTCTTTGAGGCTGCTCATGAATATTAAGCAATGACACATTGATAAATTTGAAAATGTAGTGAAAACATGGAATACTCCAGACCGCATTTCACAGAGCTCAAAATATAAATTTTTTGATGTTGTGTATTTAGTCACAAAAGAAGACAACGATGAGCGATTAACATGCAAGATACATAAATGACTCATGCCTTTATCTACATGAAGAGGTATTTACTATTGAAATGTGAAAAATACATTGATTTGTGACATTGACACGTGAAAATGAAAGGAATTTCAAACGTAATAGTTGAAGAGGAATTTACAAATCACTATTTGCATGGTTATTTTGTAGGATGTGTCCATGGAGGTTATGACTTTGGCCACATTTTAGAAACATAGGTTTTGGCCACTTTTGATGCACCAAATCGCTTTCTTTTCATCTAGCTTTTACTATTCATCTAGGATTTTATATACAGTAAATTTTACATCTTGATCAGAGAGATAAAATAAAATCAAGAATGATTCAATCTCAAAGGTGATTATTTTCAAATTGGGTATTGTTTTCAAGTTAGGTATCTTCTTTCTAAAAAAATACAGTTTGCTTTAACCATTGTAATTATCTTGTAAGTTGATTAAATCCTTTGTAATTTACCATATAGTTGAAATTTGAAACTTAAAAGGAACAGAGGTTTTTTGGGCAGAGAATGCAAATAGAGTTTGATCTAAACTCGTCAAAGTTATGTTCCTTTATCGTCAAATTGCTTGTGACTTCATTGAGAGTAAGCGTACTACATGCATTACTTGCTACAATTTTTGTGGCACATGGTCCTATACCATATTTAGGAATTCAGTTGAAACCAAATCTTTACAAACCTTTGAAAACTAAATTAATTATGATGTGAAAAGAACCTTTAATGAGTTAATAAGAATGAAAAAAATAGAAAACTCACAGCTTCTCTCATGAATACAGAAGAAGCAATTCCCTTCCATCTTGGATCAGAATGGGGAAAAAGCTGGTCACTCTCAGGAAGCCCTAATGCCACCAGTATTGCATCAACAACATAATGGAGTAACACGTCTCCTAGTATTAGGATTTGAGATGGAGAGACAAATAGCTTCAGATAAGAAACCATGTATGAAAATATAATGTTGTATTGTATAGTAAGCAATTATAATGGTATCTTACAACTGATCATAAAAACCCAACATGATTTTCAACACAAAAAGTGGAAAAAAGGTAAAAGTAGTATAAAACCATTAACTCGAAGAGACAAAGTAAATTATAGGCTAACAACCAATTAGGCAATAAACGTATTAACCCTCTAAGACAAATAATTGTGTCAATCGTAAGTGTCATGCTTATATTGGCATAGCCAAGGCTATTCTAATTTTGGTTCATTAACTTAGGTACACCTATGTAATATCCATATTTGTCATTAAATTACTATCTTGATGGAAAAGGCATACATCAAAAATTACATATGTATATATATGTGTATGTGTGTATATATATAATGGAAATACTATTGGAATTTCAAATAGAAAATCAATGTATACGTTGCAAAGTTATTAATTCAAACCGAGAATAGTTAATTAACAAAACTAAGTAATAAAGTCTAAATAGTTATTTAAGGAAATTAAGTACTCACAATTCCACTACATGAAACAAAAATAAAAAATCACAAAATTTATGACAAACATGATGTGGACCTTCAAAGATCCATGGATTATGCCAAATCATGTAAATATACTACAATGTTCCACTTCCACTTTAGTATAATGGAATATCTTCAATTACTATTATTTTAAATTCTCGAGATATTATGAAATTCAAAGATAATCTTGAAACTATATACATATATATGATTTTGGTCCTTAAAATTACTGACCTAAACATCATGTTTACATTTTCCAATCTATTTGAATACTAACAAATGAATAATAAAAAGTGGAACAACATATATTTATAGTCGTGCATATAGGGCAGAAAAATTATTAGTTACCATCTAACACTATATTTTCATTGAACTGTTAAAATAACATGGTTAGAAATAATCATAAATCCCTCAATCATGGTCCAAGTTCATTTTTATGATTTTATTTACAATATAGTTTTCGTAAACACCACTTATAAACCAACATTATAACCTCCAGTAAACAACTTTTATAATTAATTGTCAAACCTGTATGTAATAAATAGTTTGTTGTCCAATTTTAAATTTGTAATCATCTAACATTTCAAGTAAAAGTCTACCAATAATCAATGGAGATTAATTACAAAGATCATCATAACTTAAAAAAATGCAACAGCGTAATAAATCATAAAATTCTGTAAAATAATTCACAAAATTCATAAATATACCTGCACTCCTTCGATCATCACGACAAACAACAAAGAACACACATACCTGTACTGCAAAAATAAATAAAGGGAAACGAAGAATGAGTACAACCGTTTATAGCACATTTTCTTATATAAGATCAACCATTAAAGTTACCAAAACTGTAACCTTAAGGAGAATGATAAAGAACATACTAAAACAAACTTTTAAGGTATTATGTACGTGTAATAACTAAATGCTGAAAACAGAAAAGGAGGTTATGAATTGTGGAAATATTAATACACCTTGGTTCCTTTGACCATCACAACATATAACAAAGAGCATAAATACTCTGTAGTGTAAAAAGGTTAAGGGGAGAAAATAATGAGCACAACCATTATATCTTCATATCTATAACATGTTTTTATAAACACGATCAACCATTAAACCCACTTAAGCTACGGGCTTGTGGAGAATCATGCAAAACACAAACATCAGACCTTAAAGTTGTTAGGTACATGTAATAGTTAAATTCGAGAAGAAAAAAGATAGGAGGCTACAAAATGTGAAAATGTTAAGTGGAGTTCTATTTTTAGCTTAGTTTTCACTTAGCACCTAAGAAATGCATCCTTAATTTCCTACTGGTTTACCAAAAATGATCCATTTGCAAAATTAGTTAACTTATTAGTAAATAATAAAATATTTAAACTGTGTGCAATTATTTAGTTTAGCATAAAAATATTATTCATTATTGAAGGAGTTCAAATGTAAAGATTAGTACTTCATATTACAATTCATATTATAGGTCGTCATAAACATAGAAACTGAAATCACGGAGAAAGAAGAAAAAGAACAAATAGAAAATCAAAATTATGAATTTTACCCTGATGTCTGCGGTTAAGTTTTCATAAGATGATCGATGTGGACATCATTAATGGACCGATGAATTGATCCAATGTTGATTGCTTTAAAATAGAGTTTGGGTTGCTGCGAGAAGAAAAAAATTAGAGTCGATGAGATCTGGCTTTAGGAATAAACAACCACGGAACCAATATAGCAATCAAAAAAATTTCCACGTTTGCCTTTATTAGAACCAATTAATAAAGAGTGGCAATCAACCAATTTTAGGTGTATATCTGATGCATAAAAAAAACAGAGATAATTTTACCTGAATAATTTGTATCAGCTTGAAGCATTTGCAGGCTTATGGAATTCGTTTATGCTTATTCAACAAAGGAAAAAAACAACAAACCAGGCATGAACGGTTGACCTGAAAAACAAAATAAAAACGATGGTAGAAGATGAAGACTGTTGAGAAAATTATTATGAGAACTAAAGAGATGGAGATGACTAACCGGTAGATGGACATTTTGGAAGTGATTCCATTTGAATTGGCTAGCGTACGAATATACCTTGCAATGCCACCATATTTTCCGTTCACCATTACCAAATTACAGTGGAAGCAAAGATGCTTGCAAGCTAGGGTTTGGCGATTTTGGAAGGGAGGAGATGGTAAGATGTACTGCTGCGAAGGGGGCTGTTAGTCTTTTGGGGGATGAGGCGGAGTCAGTAAGGATGGTGACTTCGGTAGGAGGGGAGGGCGATTGCGACATATTGGTGGTAAGTAGGACGAGGATAGTCGAAAGCGACAAAGAGGCGAAGGCGGTTGTTAGATGACTTAGAGGCGATTGTCCCGACGATGGTGGTTGGAGGGGAGGAGGATTGCGATGGAGCAATGGTAGGAAGGGAGGAAGAAGGCGATAGGTCAGAAAAGGAACAAACAAAGGTGAGCTTAGTATCTAGGGCTGAAAACACGAGAGAGGGACAGTAAAGACAATAAAAAATATTGCACGACTCTTAGTTTAGATCTGACAGAAATTCCAAAGAGGCTTATGTGCTTTAGAAAAAATCAATAATAATAATACAGACTGTAACGACCCTGACTCGACCTTCGAAAATCGGCACCGAATACATCACCCGTATTCGAATGTCGTAGATTCAAACGTCGAATCTGGTTCACCGAAGCTTATAACACATTAATTAAATACAACACAGCGGAAGAAAAATGAATATATCATCGATATACAACATTCGATACAACAATGATACAATTGAATATCAATATCAAAGCCAAAGATATACAACAGCGCAATACAACACAAGTAGATGGTCTAGACTTTGCAACCACGGACAGAGAAAAATAACTCCTCCAAAAGAGAGAATCCAATATCTGAATCTTCATTGCCAAACTTTCAAGAAACTCCAAGCCATAAGGTCGAACCATCATCACGCTGAACTTGAAGCAAACTAGGTAACGATGTTGAAGAGAAGCACAAAGCGATAGCCAAAATCCAAAAACTTCAAAAATTTCCAAATAGAAGGCTGAAGGCTAATGAATCTATATATACCAGTTGATTATTTGAAAATCTAACTCTAGGCTGCCCGTATGGAAAATTGTGGACACCCAGAGTTTATAAAAAGAACAATAAACTCTAGGTCAGTCATGGGACTAGTATGAGCAAACAAAAACAGTCAGGCTAAGGAACTTCCTATACCGAATGGAACGCCTCTGGAGGGACGCCCACGAGAACCTAAACGGATCTCTGCCAACACAAGACCGGATTACCTCTGTAACTAGGTAACCACTGACACGAGTATGCCACCCTCCGGTCATTACTGACCTTTATCTGAGGGCCCTCAAACAACAACCACAAAGCAATAAGTTTGCAGCAACCACATAGGTTAAATATTTGGGCTCCATACTATGATACCACCTTTTATCCAGAAGGAAATGGACATATCCTAAGGGGCGCGACCCCCGATAACCTTGTTGCAACATTCCTATTTCGACCATTTCCGGGTTGTGAGATCATGATGAGGCCTCGTACATAAAGCAATTCTTTACACAAAAGTCATGCTTTGATCAACACACGATCAACAGCACTTCGTATGCCACAATACCAAATTAGGAATGTATCACTAGTAGCTATCAACTACATAACCTCTGAGCTCGTATGTCTCAGAGAAGGCTGTTAAGCTAAGAGAATAAATTCTCTGCCACCAAATAGAAATGTATTTGATAGAAACCAGTTTTACATCTCAAAGTGTAATGTCAGACATGCATCCATACAAGTCTGTTCCGGGTTCGAACAGAACCGAAGGCACTTCAAAAGAAGCCCTGCCAATCCGGGTAATCACAATCCTGATCGGACTCCCCATCACATACGGAGATCTCTATACCATAGCTACTCAGTGGAGAGTCATTCGACGGGCAATCCTTTCGTTCTCGAAAATACCGGGTCTTCACCACCGGTCTTCAAATGCTATCCATTTTGTCGTATCATTATTCGGAATGGGTTATATGACACAAAGTCCTCTCCCGACTAAATCGAATAATGAGCGCAAAATTTAAAAATGGATATATGGAATCTTAGTTAAGTCAGAACTTAAAGCCCAAAACCTTTCTTTTGAATGGTTTTAAAACAAATTTCCACTCCCAATCTTTTAAACAAAAAGATCCACTTCACAAAGTTCACCAATCTTTCATAAATATTCATTCATAGCTTTCAAAATAATTTCATTCTAAATCTTTTATACAAAAGATACACCTTTAAGATCCTCTTCAATTTGAAAACAAAGTTCACCAATCTTTAACTAAGATTCATTCATAGCTTTCAAAACAATTTCATTTCAAACTTGAAATCCGTTCAACGCAAATTGGAAATCCTTTCTTTATATGAAAGCTATTATCATTTGAAAACAAATGCTTCATATTTCGGAAAAATCCAATCAATTATGCACAAGTTATATCCTTTAAAGTATAACTTGGGTTAATTTTAAATTCCCAAAATAATGCTTTTAAAATACTTTAAAGATGGTTTAAAATCCATATATATTATATAACTTGTATCACTACTTTTCAAACCATAATTTCCAAATAATTTCAAAACTTTGAACAAACCATTTAAATTTCAAAACTTCCTTTTCAAAAGCTTTTCATATTCAATCCAATTTCATTTCCAAAACCATTTGGATTCAAATTCAACTTTTAAACAAAATATTATTTAATTTTAAAAAATCTATGACTTAACCGATTTCCCGTGAAATCCATATTTGTGTGCGTATGGTGTAGTCCAAGGGTTTTACACAATAGTCCAACATCATCGATCATCACAATCCAAACACAGCAATATCGATAAGCGGTATAATCCTATAACGCTTACATTCCATTCATAGATTCACAGATAAATATATAAATTCATCACAGATAAATAAATTACATTCATCACAGCGCAAATCAGAATAATTTTAAACATGTTTTTAATTTAAAATCAAATCTTTGAAAATTTGACTTAAAACTTGTTTATAATTTAAATTTGAAAACTTGGTTTACTTTACTTTAATTCGAAAACTTGACTTAAAAGTTGTATTTGAATCTGAAACTGATCTTGCTTTCTAGATTTGCTTTGTTCCAGTTTCAAAGCTTCCAGGTTTTGAAATTTGAGAGGTGCTTTGGTATTGAATCTCTACTTTTTAATTCTTCTCCGGTTATTGCTTCCAGGCTTGTTTTCTAATCAAGTTTGTATTCTTGTTTCAGGTTTTCATTTTCTTTTGTTTTTCTGTTTATTAGGATTTTACTTTTGAGATGAATGAAAGAAGAAAATGTAGCCTGGTTTTGATCTTTTATTCATATTTCATAATTTTAGGTTAAAAGGAAAAATCCTTTGCTTGCCACTTGTCAATTTTAAGCTACACTTGTTAAGGTATGTTATGATTAGATTAACACTTGTTAATGTATTTATTTTCCTTCTTACAAATGTCATAAATTGGTGTATTTATGTAAACTTAATTTTTATTTAAAATTTATGTTTACGCCTTTGTTTTAATTAATTTATGATTTATGTTTTAAACCCTTTATGCTATTATATTTATGAATCATGATTTTATAAATATTTATCTCTTATATATATACACAAACTAAAATTTTTACAAGAAAGAAGATTAATCTTTTCATTAATTTTATTTAAATTTTAAACCTAAGGTAACATTTCTTATTACATATACAAACCATTTTATTTATTTTTCATTTTCAAAGGATATATATATATACACACACATACTTTAATAAATAATACATATACATATATACTATAATTAGTTTCTTAAAATTCAACTTTTAAATCACATTCTATTTATATAAATAAACAAGCACATTTCTTATTAAATTTAAAAAATTCAAATTAATTCACAATTTAATCCAAAATTTTATATTAATTATCAAATTAAATTTGACTCAAAAACGGGATACAGATTTCCCTCCCCCTTAAGAAAATTTCGTCCTCGAAATTTGCTAGACACAGAGACAACCAAAGAATAGATGATCATACAAAGATAGAGAAACAGTTTTCTAGATCAAATTGAAATATTTATTCTGCATTTGGCTTACCAGATCAGAATATCATTAATAAATGCGAGAAAGATCTTATTCAATATTTCACAAGATACTCGGGTCATCAGGTCTACGAAACATGCAGGGGCATTGGTTTGTTCGAAGGATAACTAACCATTCGTAGAATATATCAGGACCCCAAGAAATAGACAAATGGATATAATCCAATTTGGCTTTATTTTTTATTAACCAATTTATTCCTATTTAAAATTTCAAATCTATTAAAGTTGAAACAACAAATTGATAGAAAATTGATGGAAAGAATACGTAATAGGGACTTTTCTAAACAAAGATTCGCAGGGCCACCACCACACCGAAGTTTCTTCCCGCAGCTGCCATGGAGCAATCAAAGAATCGGATGATGAGTCAAAAGAGATTGATAGGGAAAGATTGTTTCTTGTTGTTATAGTGTATTGATCATTTGTACTGGTACTCCCCTGTCCCATATATCGTCCTCTTCTTGCACTCATATTCACTATCGGTGGACAATAAGAGAATTTAATGAGGCATACGGATGGATATCTTAGGGATATACTCATTTTAGGGTATTTGTAACCCTATCTCTAATGAGTCATCTAGTGTGTTATACTCCTGAGCTAAAGTTCAACCTTTAACTCTGATACCACTTTGACGACCCTGACTCAACCTTTGAAAATCGGCACCGAATACATCACCCATATTCGAATGTCGTAGATTCAAACGTCGAATCTGGTTTGCCGGAGCTTATAACACATTGAGTAAATACAACACAGCGGAAGAAAAATGAATATATCATCGATATACAACATTCGATACAACAATGCTATAATTGAATATCAATATCGGAGCCAAAGATATACAACAGCGGAATACAACACATGCAGAAGGTCTAGCCTTTGCAACCATCGACAGCGAAAAGATAACTCCTCCAAAAGAGAGAATCCAATATCTGAATCTTTATCGCCAAACTTGCAAGAAACTCCAAGCCAGAAGCTCGAACCATCATCACGCTGAACTTGAAGCAAACTACGTAACGATGTTGAAGAGAAGCACACAGTAATAGCCAAAATCCAAAGACTTCAAAGATTTCCAAACAAAAGGCTGAAGGCTACTGAATCTATATCTACTAGTTGATTATCTAAAAATCTAACTCTAGGCTGCCCGTGTGGAAATATGTGGGCACCCAGAGTTTAAAAAGGGAACAATACAGGTCATTCATGGGACTGGTATGAGCAAACAAAAATAATTTATCTTTAAAAATAGTATAAAAATAAATTCACAATGCTTTTTGGAGAATGAAACTACCATAAGGCCTCCCGCCACACACACAATGCAAGCGCACACTTGGAGGAGATTTCTCCTTATGACAGTAAAAAATTCATGATACGCGAAAATCCTTTTTGATATTATTATTAGTGCATAGTGCAGAAAATCTTTCGAAAGTATAATATTAATCTTAGCCAGCATACCACATTTTGTCCTATGCCTACTATAGCTATCATGTTCAATAGCTGGTTACCGCCACATTCTATGGCAGGTTATACAACTAAACCCGTACAGGATGCATATTGTATCTTTGGATTTTCAACAAATGGTCAGGCTAAGGAAATTTCTACACCGAATGGAACGCCTCTGGAGGGACGTCCCATAGAACCTAACTGGATCTCTGCCAACACAAGGCTGGGTTACCTCTGTAATTAGGTAACTACTGACACGAGTATGCCACCCCCAGTCGTTACCGACCTTTATCCGAGGGCCCTCAACCAACAACCATAAAGCAATAAGCTTGCAGCAACCACATAGGTTAAATATATGGACTCCATACCATGATACCACCTTTTATCCAGAAGGAAATGGACATACCCTAAGGGGCGCGACCCCCGATAACCTTGCAGCAACATTCCTGTTTCAACCATTTCCGGGTTGTGAGGTCCTGATGAGATCTAGTCCACAAAGCTACACTTTTCACAAAATCCATGTTTTGTTCAACACATGACCAGACGCACTTCGTATACCACATTACTAAATTAGGAATGTATCATAGTAGCCATCAACTATATAGCCTCTGAGCTCTTACGTCTCAGAGAAGAGTGTTAAGCTAAGAGAATAAATTCTCCACCACCAAACAGAAATGTATTTGATAGAAAGCAGTTTTACATCTCAAATTGTAATGTCATACATACATCCATACAAGTATGTTCCAGGTTTGAACAGAACGAAGGCAGTTCAAAAGAAGCCCTTGCAATGTAGGTATTCACAATCCCGATCGGACTCCCCATCACATATGAAGATCTCTATACCGTAGCTACTCAGTGCAGAGTCATTCGACGGGCAATCCTTTCGTTCTCGAAAATACCCGATCTTCACCACCGGTCTTCAAATGCTATCCATTTCGTCATATCATTATTCAGAATGGGTTATATGACACAATGTCCTCTTCCGGCTAAACTGAATAATGAGCGCAAAATTTAAAAACATATGAATATATGAGATCTTAGTTAAGTCACAACTTAAAGCCCAAAACCTTTCTTTTGAATGGTTTAAAACAAATTTCCTCTTCCAATCTTTTAAACAAAAATATTCACTTCACAAAGTTCACCAGCCTTTCACAAAGATTCATTCATAGCTTTCAAAATAATTCCATTCTAAATCTTTTATACAAAAGTTACACCTTTAAGATCCTCTTCAATTTGAAAACAAAGTTCACCAATCTTCAACAAAGATTCATTCATAGCTTTCAAAACAATTTCATTTCAAACTTGAAATCCTTTCAACACAAATTGGAAATCCTTTCTTTATATGAAAGCTATTATCATTTGAAAACAAATGCTTCTTGTTTCGGAAAAATCCAACCAAATATGCACAAATTATATTTTTAAAGTATAATTGGGTTAATTTTTAAATTCCTAAAATAATGCTTTTAAAATACTTTAAAGTTGGTTTAAAATCCATATATATTATATAACTTGTATCATAACTTTTCAAACCATAATTTCCAAAATAATTTCAAAAATTTAAACAAACCATTTACATTTCAAAATTTCCTTTTCAAAAGCTTTTCATATTCAATCCAATTCCATTTCCAAAACTATTTGGATTCAAATTCAACTTTTAAACAAAATATTATTTAATTTTAAAATATCTATGACTTAATTGATTTCCCATGAAATCCATATTTGTGTGTGTATGGTGCAGTCCAGGGATTTTACACAATAGTCCAACATCATCAATCATCACAATCCAAACACAGCAATATCGATAAGTGGTATAATCCTATAACACTTATCTTCCATTCACAGATTCACGGATAACTATATAAATTCATCATAGATAAATAAATTACATTCATCACAGCTCAGATTAGAATAATTCATATCACAAAGCATCACACATCAGGGATATCAAACAACTCAAAGCATTTCATACAATCCAAACATCCATAAGTAAGATCAATTAGTCATTTGATTAAATTAAATCAGATTAATTACATATGAATAAATTACAAATTCTAGTTAATTAATCATTAATTAATTACAATTTATTTAATTAATTGCCCTTTAATCATTTATTAACTAACCTTTAATAATGAATTAATTAACTTTTAAATCATTAAATATTTAACCTTTAATTATTTAATTATCCTTTAATTAATTAACTACATTAATTAATTAATCCTTAATTAATTAACTACATTAATTAATTAATCCTTAATTAACTACCATTTAATTAATTATTCTTAATTAATTATAATAAGTGATTAACCCTTATAAATTTCATTAATCAATTAACTTTTAATTAATTATCCTCAAATTAATTACCTTAATTAATTAATCAAATAAATTAATTGTCCTTTAATTAGTTATTCTTTAATCACTTGATTAATCAGCCCTTAATCATTAATTAATTATCACTAATTACTTTCATTAAGTAATTATCTTTAAGTAATTAATTACCCATTAATCACTTTAATTAATTAATTCGCTCTTAATTACTTAAGACTTTAATTCTTAATTAATTCCTTAATTAATCTTTAAATTAAGAAATTATTCTTTAAGTAATCAACCCTTTAATCATTTTCTTTAAGTAATTAATTGCATTAATTTATTTGATTAACCTTAAATTAATCACAATGATTAATTTTCCTTAATTTTTTCATTACCCGATTAACCTTTAATTTCAATTAATTACTTAATCTTTACTTACCCAAGGCCTTGATTAACTTGAGATAACCCACTTATCCTAATCACTTATTTAATCACATCATCAATTTCTATTTGAAAATACTTAAGAAAATAATTATTCCAATATAACTATTCAAAACCCAAAACAATTTTAAGATTGTTCTTAATTTAAAATCAATTTTTTGAAAACTTGACTTAAAACTTGTTTATAATTTAAATTCGAAAACTTGGTTATTTTACTTTAAAACTTATTTATTTTTAAATATACTTTAAAGTTTAATTTTAAAAACTTACTTTACCTTTAAAACTTTAATACTTTATTTTGTTTTTTGAAACCTTTAAAGAAAACTCGAGACCCAAGCTCAAATTCCTCGTGCCATCCACGAACATTCCCGCACTCATCACTTCTTCCAGTCTATCTTAAATTTTCACGAGCTCATCATCGAGAAAAATCCACCACCTTCCTGAAATCAAACTTCACCAAACACCATTGATATATTTGCACGTGCACAAAGACTCCGACCACCTCTAGTTGATGCCTTGACCATCGACAAATCGGCAACCACCGCCCCTAAGCCTCCGATCATCCGGAAACCACCACCGTCGACGAACTCGCAAACTAACCATTTAAACCAAACTGGAATAAACTTGCTCATCAGAAAACTTTCTCGTTCTATCGCCTCAGGCCACCAACGACATCGAAATTTGGGTCAGAGCTTGGCCTACCTCCCACGTACCGATTGCCACCGACGCGATCGTTCCCGATGCAACGATGACGCTACAGCAACCCAAAAATTTACCTCGACTAAAACTTAGCTTTAAAACCTAGATCAGCCTCATTTATCATCCACGGTGAATTAGAAAATCGTTGAATATTTTTTGATGTTCCTCGGCCTACGATCCACCTCTGGCCACAACCACGTCGACCAACTCATCGCCATTCGTCGGAATTAGACGAAAATGTCAATTCCGTTCAACATTCAATTTCTTACAATTTATAAAACTAAAAATCATGAATTTTTTTTCTAAAATAATCGTTTGTTAGCATGAACCCAATTATGGGATCAAAATACAGGATTAAGTTCATTGAATTTTCTTATTTTAAAAGAAGTTTCACTGTAGTTTCATCTTTTCTAATTTTTTACCAAATATTTCAGCCTGATACCATTTTTAAAATTTAAGTCAGGTAAATATAAATACTTTTCCTTTTAAGATCATTATCTAAATCCTTGTTGATTTTGAGATATGAATTTTTTCTTGACTTTGGCTAACCTGTTACTAAACAGAGACTTATCTATACATAAACAGGCATGCACTCCCATTGCATATACACACACATATTCATATTCATACCAAAAATTTTCACAGCATCAACATCAAGCATTCATCACAACATCACGAGGTATAAAAAAAATTAGGCTTTAAAAAGATAGTTTGCTCACCTGGGTAAAACAGAGGGGCAGAGAAGAAAGCCTGAATGATATTTGTTTTAAAACTTGAAAACTAAGTTGATCTAATCTTGCATGCCTGATTTGTATTGAGTTGTATTTGAATCTGATCTTTCTTTCCAGATTTGCTTTGTTCTAGTTTCAAAGCTTCTAGGTTTTGAAATTTGAGAGGTGCTTTGGTATTGAATCTCTACTTTTTAATTCTTCTCTGGTCATTGCTTTCAGGCTTGTTTTCTGATCAAGTTTGTATTCTTGTTTCAGGTTTTCATTTTCTTTTGTTTTTCTGTTTTCTAGGATTTTACTTTTCAGATGAATGAAAGAAGAAAATGTAGCCTGGTTTTGATCATTTATCCATATTTCATAATTTTAGATTAAAAGGAAAAATCCTTTGTTTGCCACTTGTCTATTTTAAGCTACACTTGTTAAGGTATGTTATGATTGGATTAACACTTGTTAATGTATTTACTTTCCTTCTTACAAATGTCATAAATTGGTGTATTTATGTAAACTAAATTTTTATTTAAAATTTATGTTTACCCCTTTGTTTTAATTAATTTATGATTTATGTTTTAAACCCTTTGTGACGACACGGAATTTCTAACAATTTAAATTGGAATATTTAATTGATTGTAAATATTTAAAAAGTTAAATTTTATCTTGAATTCAAATATTATTATTAATAGCAATTAAGTTATTAGATTTAATAAACTAAAATTGGGTAAATTATTGAATCTTCAGTTTTATGCCCGTTAAAAATAATTTGAAGGCTTATAAAATTTATAATGATGATACTGAAGATAATAGAATGGTCGAAATTTAATATAAAGGTGATTTGTTCAGTTTTAATAATATACCGTTTAAATCGATATTTAAAAATAGCCTTCCGAGACACAGTCTCAGAATTCGACGAAACTAGTTCCATTGGATCCGTAATAGTTAATTATTATTGGATTTCATTTTTCGTAGCAATCAGAGTTGTCATTTGACCCTGGCAGCTCAAAACGCATAGAAACTATTTTAATCGATTTAATTTAAAATTGATCATTTACTTCCATAACTCGCGCATATGATCGAATTAGATTTCGAAACACGTTCCATTGTGTTCGGAACGCGGGTAAAACCTTATAACGCTTAGCGGGATTCCTTAAGAGGAGTTCGAAATTTTAAATGGCAACTAACGAGACGTTTGGAAGTTTTATAATATAATAAAATCAAATAGTCAAAGATATTTTATAAATAAACAAGCATACTTAAGAAGCCATCCCTAAAATATCTATTTTATCACCATCTTCCTCTCTCTAATCCAACAACAAAAATGGAAATCGAACCCTTGTGAAAAAAAAATCGAAAATGGTCGTCGCTCTCTCCCTCTCTCGTCCCTCTCGTCCTAAAAATTTAAGGAAAAGAAAATCCAAATCGATCGCGCATAGAAGGAGAATCGCGACGTCGAACTCAGATTAGATGGAAAGGCCGAAGCCGCGGCGTTGCATGGTGGATGTTCGTTATGGGTGAAGCGGCCATTGGTGCAGATCTGGTTTGTAGGAGGCGATCAACTTTGGGGGTTTCGAAGCTTTGTGTTGGAGGATTTGGCAGAGATGACAGCTTAGGGTTTGGGATGTGCATGAGTTATTAGTGGCGATGGCTCTGGGGGGTCCTCGTTCACGGTGAACTCGAGCTTGACGTCGCAGCGGGAGGTTGGTGACTGCTATATTCGATTTTTGGGTATGCTGCTTCCTTATTTCTAATTTGTACGTATATAAAAAAAACAAAGAAAGAAGAAACTGATGGATTAATAGTTACAGAAAGATATTTCTAGTTATTTTATTTAAAACATATATATATATATATATGTTTGAATATATATTATAGAAATAAAATACATATATATTATAATGAGTTTTATAAAACAACTCTGTTCTATTTTAATACACACACACACACACAGAGTTTGATTTTTACTATAAGTACAAAGTTCTGTTTAACTTGGAAGGTAATAAATAAGTATATGAACAGAAAATATATGTGTTGATAAGATCTTGCAAAGGAAAGTAGAAAATTTTAAAGGATGGAAGAATTTAGATAAAATAAGATTTTTATGAAATTCATATAGCTTATTTTTAGAAGAATATGGGAATTTTAAAATGTATGGAAAGTTATATAAAAATTAGATTTTTGAATTTAGAGAAATTAAAATTTTAAGTACATGTAGTTTAAAAAGGGAATTAGTTTAAAAAATAAAATTTATTAGTTTAAAACAAAAATCACTAGTTAATTAAATTTATAAATGGGAATTTAATTATTTCAGCCACTAAGTAATTTATTAAAGGGAAGTTCAAATTTAAATTTATTTAATAGAAAATTAATTATTTGGTTAATTTAAATATTAATAAATCGTATAACTGTTTGTACAAGGTTTAAGTCTGAAGGGAACAAATCGAGGTCGGATTTGGATTGCAAAATCAAAGGTGAGTAAATCTCACTCTGTTGGATTATTATTTAAATTTAAACGGTTAAATTTAAATGATTGGTTGGTTGAATTGAATTGATGTGCTATATTATATAGTAATATATAGTATGTACTGGAATGATTGATATTCTGTAATGAATATTTTTGGTAATTAGAATGTTGAATGCTGTGGTTTGCTTCAATATTTGGTACCCTGAGTTATCGAAATATATAAATTGGATTTTTGAAAGAAATATAAGGGTGAATTTTGGAAGTAAAATAATTATAGAATAAAAATAAAAATGTATTGGAAGGAAATGAAAGTGATATTTAAAAACTGAAGCTAAATTGTAAAGTAGAAATTTAAAAAAAAAACAAGTTTTAAATCAAAGTTAAATATGGCGGTTGAGTTAGTGAATCTCAGTTTTTAAAACAAATAAAGTTTTAAATATTGAGTGTTTTAAGAACTTGAATGTTAAAGTGCATTTGTAAATTGATTTGAATTTAAAAATAAATTTGGTTTTAAATTCCTTTAAGTTTCTATTATAAAACGAGAATGTAACATCCCGCCTTTTCGCACGATTTAAACAGACACACATGCCAATTCAAACCATACGTAAGGGCGGATTATTATGGGGTAAATAAGAAAACAGAGAAGAAAGAAACTAAACAGAATCTCACAACGGAAGCATAAAATTTAATAATCAAAATATACAGTTCATGAAGCTGTTTTACAAAACCTTTAATTTTATCTATATAATACATATCAGAGTGCACATACCATATAACAATGCAGCGGAACAGTATGAGTGAAATGCAATAATATAAATAATAATAATACGGATCTTCGTCTTCGTCCTCCAGAGCTAAATCTTCAAATCCTGAAATGCTCGGACTGACCCGAGCGAATTTGAAAAGACAAAAACACTCGAGTCGGAACTAAAAGATCTTATGTGAGTTAAATTAACATAAATAAATATGAGTGCGGTAACTCAAAAGATGCTCGGGATTTACATATCCTAAGGATCCGTTAAACTATTTACTATATAGTATATTGCGCTATTATAATAGTGTCTATTTGTAAAATAAACTTACTTTTTAATAGCGTTAAGGGGTTACCCATATAGCCCTTAACACAAATAATGCCAATAGTCTATACAGTACCGTAATACCTCCTGATCGGGAAGCTACCAGAGGATACTCCATAGGTACGGCACAAATAGAAACTCGTAGAAGGCGCGCTATGGTAGGTGACACGGCACAACTAGGCAATGCCAGGGTAGATATACCAATTACGCTTTCGGCCTGATGGAAATGCGCAGCGTAGCTGCCGCCCACCTCGAACAACACCCCCAAAATCAAAAGTAAAGTGGCCACCGAATCAATCCAAAAGTCATAGTATAATATCGAAGGAGTGCGTTCGATCAGAGGAATGACCTCATTCGCCTGTCGATCGCTCCTGTTTTAGCCACCTTATGCCAACTCACGGGAGTCCGGTCCACGTATTTACCTTATAGGAAACGCCGCCACCAACCTACTTCATTCTGGAATCTCCACTGCATACACGGTTGTTAAAGTAGTATTCGGAGTTGGCAGAGAGTATGGCAACTTCCGATCCCGGTCTCTTTAACAACCAAACGTTATTATAACACCGCGGTCATTTAAAATAATTTAAACTTTAAAACCGGAATAAAATATCCATTTTAAACCCATATAAATACGATATCATTTATATTTTTAAAACCCCAAATCAAATACGATATCATTTAGACCCAGAAATCATATAATGTCATTTTATTTTCCAATATATATTCTTTTCCAAAATCATAGGGTTTTCAAAGTAAAATATTTAGAAATCAAAACTCTTGAATATAATATTTTCAAATCATACTACCTTGAAAATCATAACTTCGAAACAAATTTCCATCTTTTAAATGGTTAAATATTAAATTACTTTATAAAACACAATAGCTTCTTAGATTTCACAAATCAATTTTCAAATATCGGTTTAAACTTCCAAATACCATTTCAATTCTTATGTTTCAAAGCTTTAAATATTTCACCATTTCAAAACAAACTCATTTGACAATCTCATATATATTAAATTTAATTAATTATTATTTAGACTTGAAATATTTACTTAATGAATTCAATATAATTTAAGAAAAACCTTTAACTTCACATAACTGGAAAATCTTTCAATTTATTATATATTCATTTAAATCAGCCTGTTATTCATTTAGGTCACTCTACACAAAAATCAAGTTATAAAATCATATCCTTTAAAAATTCTAACCTTTTATTTAATTCCAAATTAACTTAATATTCATCTTCCAACCTTATTCTCATTTAAGTCAATGAAACTCCAGAAATTAAATTTTAAATAAATGCTTAATCGTATTTGATCTTAAAATCAAACTTTATTTTAAACTTCAAATCAAAATTTATACAAAGCTTAAAAACCGGAAATTACTATATATATAATAACCTTTATCAATAACCAAATCAATATCCCATAAACCATATATATATAACTTTACAAAACCATAGAAAATCATTTCAAAATATTTTTATATATATACTGCGGTGCCTGTATAAAATTTTCTACCCTATGGTCAAGTGATACGGATGTTTATCATTTCAATCCGCAATTTAAAATAAAAATGCGGTTGTATATCATTTCAAACCGCAATCCCGAATAAATGAAATGCACGATAACTTGCAGTTTATACTATAAAAAGTACATCATCCATTCATCCATATATCAATCATCAACCATTTATTATAATCATCATCCACTTTAAACAACATCAATATAGAGCATCTAAATTATAGCAGGTAATAAATGACAGTTATTTACTAACCATTTATACTCAATAATAAATTTATTAACTGTTTAACTATCAGTTTGTATACAAATAAATAAATTTTACTATCAAATTATATGCAATAATAAAATTAATGAACAGTTGTATTAAATAAATGCGATTTAACAGAGATAAGGAATTAAACATGCCAAACAGTCATAAATAAATTTCTACTCATATCAAAAATCAATTTAACAAACATAAGAAAGTTTAGAAGTTGTGAGTGAGTTAAAACACTCACCTTTTGAATTTAGATCGAATTTAAATCTGATTTAAACCCAAAAATTCGACGGTCTTCAAATCAATCCAAACCAGCGTTAAAAGATCTGGAATTTAATTACGATCCTAACAAAAAAAATTTCGTGCGAAACGGAGTACGTAAGTGGAAGATATTCGATTTTAAACCGATTGAAATCAAAATAAATTTAAAAATAAAATAAAATAAAACCCACCCCCACAACACATGCCACGTCAGCCATTTTGTCTTCCAGCATACGCGATTTCTCACGCAACCTTCCTTCCCAAAGCAATTTGCACGTTCGAACCCATATCTCGCCGAACTTTGACCATGCTACGCCAACTCCACCGGCCACCAACACTCGGCCGACCACCCCTGTTAAGCTCGGCTCGACGAGGCCCATCCAATGATGCCCATGACTTTCCCTCCGCACGTGCCTAAGGCCGGCTGCCGCCACCCAAAACCTAGAACTCGAAACCCTAATTGAATTGTAGAGCCAAATACAACCATTAAAATCACAAACTAATGACACTGATGCGAAGCGCATGTCACTCTCCATCAAACCCAGAAAAGGTTTGACGATCTGAGGAAGTTCGTCGCGGCGATGATGAACGGTCGAAAATAATTTGCTCCGATCTGGACACACAGAAACTCCAATCGAAAAATGGATAGCACCATTAAATTACTCTCATCTAGAGCATTAACATATATTATTTCCAGAATTTTCTGAGGTGTTTGAAATTTTAGCTTTGATTTTGAAATGAAAATAGATCTAGAGTTTGCATCCATTGAGGCCATTGAAGAAGAGAAAGTGTTGAGGAAAAATGAACGCACAAACAAATGAAGATGGATGGAGGCTAGGGTTTATAACAACCTATTTATATGCGAGGTTGAAACGAACAGATAGATCCGATAAACAAACGTGTTAACGCTAACGTGGCCCAAAAAGCCCGTTCTGACCCCGGAACGAAATTGGGCAAACTCATATATCAAAATAGGTGTTTTAAAATATTCTGAACGCAATGGAAAAAGTTTCACGTCCAAATTACATCGTATGAAGAAGTTATGTTGAAAACAATATTTTCAAATTGATTTCAAATTGAATTTAATTAAATCGATTTCAAGGCGTTTCGCGTTCGTACGATCAAACGACAAGTCCAATCGCTACGAAACTTGAAACCCTACCATAATTCGCTGTTACGGGTCCGATGAAACTGGTTTCGTCGAAATCCGAGTCAGTGGCCAAAATGGCTATTTTCGTATTATTTAAATAAATTAATTAAATCACCTTTTTTTTCCTTTCACTTTCAAAATTTACAAATTTTATCAGTTTTGTTTTCTAAAACAAATCTCAATGATTTAAACCAATTTAGATGTTAATTAATTTTTGATCTAACCATAAATTTTAGCGTAAATTCAAATTTCATTATATTTATAAATTATAAATTTTCCTTTTTTAAAAATTTCATTGAATTCACTATTCATTCTTTTTTTTATTCAATCCATTACAATCTAATGGGTGAAATCAACATTGGTCCAAAGCTATTACATAAATATTATACATTAATTGCAATAAACCCAAATTATCATATTTTGAAACCAAATAAATAAATAAAGCTTGATTCCCGTTTAAATATTCAACTCCTTTGATTGCAATTAACCTTTTGTCATAAATTAAATTCCGATATATTAATAAACTTTATTTCCATTCTTCTTTATACATAAATCATCATATTATGAAGACACTTACGTTATTCCCCATTTATTACTTTAATTTATTTAACATAACACCTAATTTACATCTATTGCAATGTTTTTCAAATCTAATTGAATGAACTAAGAATATAACTCACAATAATTGTTGTAAAACTCTTAATCCCACATTTATAAGTATTTCATTATCCGTTATGTCTATTAATTAAATAAATTCCATTTTTAAGTCCGTTTAAATTTATAACTACCTACCCATTTACTTTTTCCCAATAAATTTGAATTCCATTCATTTACCATACAATCACTTTCCCATTCACACCTTATTATCAACCCACAAATATTGCAATTCATTATCTTATATTGATTTTATACAATTACCATTAACTTTACATTCAATTTCTATTCAATGCATATTTATTCATCAATCAATTCGATATTTATTTTTCTTTCCTTCTATTTGATAAATAACCTAGTATACATTTACATACATTCATTTCATTCCATTCATTTATGGGTATTGCATTGAAATTTAATTTATTAGCTAATACCAACATTATTACCATTAATTACAATTGGATTCCCAAATTTATTCAATACCCTGAATAAATAACATATATATTAATCAAATCCTTACATTTTCTTTCTTTTGTCATATTCCATTTAAAATCAAATCATCATTTAAATGATTTTATTAAATTGGAATTTTATTCAAGTCATAAATTATTAACTTGCATTAACATGATTCCTTAATTTATTCCAATTACCGTTTACACTCTTTTATTGCATTAAATCAATTTTAATATTTTCATTAATTTCTCATATTAAATTTTATATCCAGGCAAGAATCCTTTTTCTACTTAATTCATTTGGATTTTATTCCAATTTCTATAAATAGGTCTTAAGTCACCATTTACATAATTTAATTTAGCGTTTATTTCAATATTTGTTTATAATTTGAAGTTTCTACTAAATTAAATTACAAAACTTATAAATTTTAACCAATTTTAATCCACTAAATTTACGGGTCGTTACAGAGAAATTTATTTATTTAATGAAGTAAATAAAAAGATAGTTAATTACAGGTTGAGATTAATCGAGGATGATTAATATTTTGGTTTAATTAATGTAATTAATTTAGATTAGAATAAATTAGAATATAATTGGACATCATTAATTCATATAATTAATGATATAATTAAAGATTGGTTAATTAAGATAAATTAATCAATAATATGTGACTTATTAGGAGTTAATTAATATAAGCAATTAAGGATTAATGTAATTAAAATAATTAATTAATTCATGAAGTAATTACGATTACTTATTGTTTTGGTTAAGAAGAATTAATACCGTGAAACTAATTAAAGATAATTACTTAAATGTAATTGAGGGATACTTAATCCAGGTTGACTAATTAAGATGAATAATGAAAGGACGATTGAAAAATTGATTTGAAAATAATTAATGACGAGTAAAGAAATCTAAGTGGTTGAGGCTAGTAATTCAATTAGAATTAATTAAATTAAATTTGTATGTGATTTATCTTTGCTTATGGATGATTGAATGGTATTGAATGCTTTGAATAAGTTGATATCTCTGATATTAAATGTTGTGTATGTCATTTGGATAACTTGGGTTAGGAAGACATGAGACTTGAGGAGTCCGGGGTCAGGTATTAGGAAATACCCGAAACCACTTCGAATTTTTATACATTGATATGTGAAATCTATAGGCTAGAATGAAGTGATTTAAAGGATTGGACTATTTAAATCTAAACCATGGCACTTAGAAAATGGATGTGTGGAATAAGTGATGTCTAAAATAAATTGTGGCTTTGTGAATTGAAATGAGTTACCCCGGGTTTTATGTAAGTTGTATGCTTTGTATTCCATGTTGGATGGGTTTACTCATGCTGGTTTCCAGCCTGACCCGGGTGTTACTTTGGTGTAATGCTCGGGTCAGACCAAGTATTATAGATTTCCACGTAAGGACGTTCTGGAGCTCAGGAGTCGAGCTGGATGGCAAGAACGTATGGAGTGATTCCACTGTATTATATTGCTGTGTATCTGTGACATGATAATTGTGTATATCGAGTGTCTATATATATATGTAACTTTGGTGTATTAAAATGTAATCGACAGATATAGTATTCTTTTGTAAACTGTCATTATTTATTATTATATTTTATCCGCTGTGAATGTGAGAAGTTCGTGTTTCTGATCTTCTTCTTCTTTTATCTCTTTCTTATTTTTCATAACTATCTGAAATTTTCGGGATCGAAAATTTCGGGTCGTTACAGTTGGTATCAGAGCTGAAAGGTTAAGCAAGAACCTTGGCTCTGGTGGGGATTACTCATTAAATAGAGTCTGTAGTACTCTAGAATGAGTTGAATATATATATATATATATATATGAGAGCGTACTTGTTATTTTCTTATATAAAGGTTTTAAATGATTTTATATAAAAATATATGTTGGTATATAAAGCAATATTTCCTTCTAATAAATATTTAGGTGATTGGTTGTTAAGTTATTGGAATTAAATTAAGAAGTAATATAACACAACCAAATTGAAATCTTGAATTGGAATTAAATTAAGTAAAAACAGAAATACAACCAAATTAAAATTAAATAGAGGTAAATTTGAAATGGATTCAAACTGAAATTTAATCTTGAATTTATAAAAGTAAGAATAATATAAAAAGGAATTGGTATCTAGATATGATTACCTTTGGTATTATCATAAATAGTTATTGTGTTTAATAATGATATATTTTTTATGAAGTAAGCCAAATGAAGTAAATTTATAAGATGAGTATAACTTCTAAATTAAAGTAGGTTTTAAAACTGTGAAGTTTTAAAACCTAAGTGTAGAAAACAATCAATTGTTTCAAACAGTTAAAGAAAATAACAAATAATATAATTCAGACTATTTTGAATATAGTCTTATTTTAAAACAAGAAATGTTTGGAAGATTTTTAAGGGATTTTTTTTGGAATTAAAACCAAGGGTGGTTTAAAATTTAAAAGTAGCCCGGTGTGTAAAGGAAATAAATATGAAAATAAACTCTAAGGTTGAGTTTTGAATTTTCCTTGGAATGTGATGTGAAGCCCGAAGTGAAGTAAGATTTAAACTTAAGTGGAAAGGTTATTAATCTGAAGGTTTAAAATTTTGTATGGGAATTGGGATTAATTCAAGCAGAAATTGAAATGATTTGAAATTAAAGCGGATTCAATTTGAAAATTAGTCCAAAATTATTTGAATAATTTAGAACTGTAACTAAAGTTGAATAAGTAAGAATCAAATGGAATTTGATTTGAAGTTGGAAAGAAATTGATAATTGATTCAACTTGAATTGGGAATAAATCAAGTCCAATGGAAATTGGAGTTATTTAAATTTGAATTGAGTCAATTTAAATGGAAATGGAAATTTAAATTGAATTGTTGGGGAAGTGAACAGTTTTGACTCTGGACTGTTTTCAATATAAATTGTTTTAATATAACTTATTTTTCCAAGCTATTTAATAAATGCGACCTTTCTTTTTAAAGCCAAATTATTTTATATTTGTTTTACAATTATTTTTGGAACTATTTAACAATTTTTCAATTGTTTATAAACTAACTACTATTTTTGAACTATTTCACAAATTAATTACTATTTTTGCAACTATTTTGTAATTATCTAAAATTTCTAAGGCTATTTAACTATTTTCCAACTATTTTACAATTAGTTAACTATTTTACAGCTATTTTGCAAACTAATAATTATTTTTCAACTACTTATCTATTTTTAAAATTTTCAAGCTATTTTCTAAATATAAAATGGTCGGAGTTCAAACTGTTATTGATTAAATACCCAATTGAGATAAGGATTGAAGTGATAATTCAATGGAATTGAGGCAATTGTAAATAAGTGAATGAAAATTTAGGTGAATGTGAATAGAAAGGAAATTGGTTTGGTTAATAATCAATGAAGTTAAATACGTAGGATGTACGTATATTATTCTATTCTCATAGTGATTTGATCCAGATCCGAGCACAGAATTTCGAGATAGTTTATCGATCCGAGTCGGGATTTTTTCACTCGATTTTCGACGGCGAACCTGGATATGGATTGTTGATTGGTTCTGGATGTTCTCTATCATAGTTAAGGCTATACAAGGAGAATGACAGTTTTTGATCAAGAAACCAGATCTGAGTCCATAGTAGAAAGTCTGGTGGACGATACTAGTTCGGAAGTGAAATTGTGTGATCGAATGAGCGATCAGATTGGTATAGCGTATGGATGATAAGTGTACATCATACAGTTTTGAATGAAATTGATATTGGAAAGAGTAATCAAAATTTGAATATTTGTTTGAATAAACAAAGCTATATATCTTTGTTATATAAGATAAATCTCCCCTTGTTGAATCTATTGCTGGAAGAAAAGGACTTTGAAAGTGTTTGAAGTATAAAAAGGGTTTTATACAAGTTTGAAATGATCCAAAGTTTTAAAATTTTATATATCAGCATATACATACATATATATATATATATATATATATAAAGGATCTTATGAGGATTTTGGAAAAGGTTTTGGGAACCTTTGGATTTGGAAAGGCTTTGATTTTTGGATAAAATCAATATTGAAATTTGAAAAGCCTAGTTTGAGAATTATCGATTTTGGGATGATCGATTTTGTGTAAAGGAGCTTTGTATGAGATCATACTAGGTGTATGATTTGAAAGATACTATATGTGTATAGTATAAAGTGTTTTGATGATGGCTCTAGGGAAAAAGCGCTCCCTTGAAATGAACTTCTCAGGAGTGTCACCGGGTGGTGCTGCCTTGAGCCCCAAGGGGAAGGGAGGGTTCTAAAGTTGATCCTATGAGGAGTCCGGACAAAACTAGTTCCTTAGGATTATGAGTAGAGTATACCATAGCGAAAGTCGTGTGCGTCACTGAGAGCCAATGGTCTACGTTTGATTTTATGTCGGTAGACTGCGTCCTATGTAGGAATGGAGAAGTTTCATTTTGACAGCGAAAGTCGCGTGTGCCGCTGAGAGCCAACAGTTGCATGGACTTTTGCTGTGATGGCAACGTAACCCTGGAATGTAACTGCGATCTGTTGTGGGTTCCATGGCGTAATCAAGGGGCGCAGAGTGCCTACAGTTACATGGACTTTTGCTGCGATGGTAACGTAACCCAGGATGTAACTGCGACCATGGATGGGGGTGATGATTTCCAGAGCATTCTCACCAAAGATATTTCCTCTATTTTCAAAAACTGTTTTCTATATTCTCAATAAAATTATTTTCACAAGTATTTTCACTGGATGTTGAAAATGGGTCTACTAAGTACTTATAGATTTTCAGTCCTACGCCTGATCAACATATGACTGAATTTCTATGAGAACAAGGATGGACTTGTTGAGACATCAGTTATAAGAAATATTTTTATAAAAAGCTATTTTAATAGTATGAGGTGGATTTAAAAGCATTTCTAAATTTTTAAAATAAAATGTTGGAATTTTGGGAAAATAAAAGGAAAATCCAAACTGGAATTATAAAATAAAATTTGAACTCAGGAAAATTTAATAAAGTGATTTTTGTAATAAAATAGAATATTGATTTAAAAGTTGGAAGTAAGCTAATAAATAATTATTTGATAGAATATGTTAATAAAATTTAACCCGGTTAAATAAATGGATTGTAAGTTAATAATGGAGTTTGGACATGAACTTGAGTTAAATAAAATAGAGTTGGATCAAATAGTGATGGTTTGAATTACAAATGAAAATTCAAGTGTGTTATAAGTAATATTTAATGATGTGCAAGTAACTTAGATATAATGAAAGTGTTGTCGAATGAAATGAAAGTGAATTATAATAGAAATGCTTTGAGTTGCAAATAAAACCCAAGTAAGTAGAAATAAATTGAGAATGGTATTGTATAAATAAAATAAATTTGAAATTTAATTAAGTAGATGAATTAAAATTTTAAAATGGGGTAATTGAATTAAATAATAAATGGATGAAGTCTGATTGAATAAAAATTAATCAAAGTTTTAATTGGAATTGGGTTATCAGAATGAACTTAAGTTCAGAAGCGTATTGATTTGAAGTAAAATTTCTTAAGTTAATAAAAGTTTGGTTTTGAGTGAGAATATTAGACCATTAAATAAGGATTTGGGTTAATTTTATTTGGAAAATGGATATTAATATAAGCATCGAATATGTCAAGCTCAATGAAATAGTTTTAAAATGAATCTAATGTGGAGATGAAATGGAATGGTTGGTGAACAAATTAGAAATGAAATGGAATTACATACAGAATGAGTTGAAAATTAATTTGAGGTAGTTATAAATTAAAATAGATACTCTATTAAGCAAATATCACCAAATTTACATAAAAATAGTTGTCGTTTGACGTAAACAAAGGTAATTTAATTTTATGAGTTGATAAAGAGTAAATAAATTGGTTTTAGAATAAATTGAAGTGAATGTGAGCTTGTTTAGATTAAAAATAAATTGAATGCAAGCATTTAAGTTGTAAACCATTAAAATTGAATGAAATGGCATATAAATTTGGTTGGAAGCAATTGGAATTAGCTTTAAATCATATAAATTGCTTATGGTAAGCGTTTGGTGTTTGTTGCTTTTGAAATGCTTGTATTTAGCCTCTAAAAGTAAGTGAAATGCGAATAGATTTTTCTATATATGGCACTTACATATTTAAATTGAGTAAGTACAGGTACCTGAAGGCTGTTTGTCTAGATTTGGTTGCGCTAGCCGCTTGCCTAAAAATGCTAAATAAAGGTATGCCTACGCAATAAAAATAGGAATTATGAACTGTTTTTGTTTTTCTGACCATGTGGGTCGATGTATATATATTTATATCTCTTGTCAAATTGCAAAAGCTCCTCCGTACAAAGGAGACTCTGCCAAAATTTTCCGAAAATTTTGGGAGTTAGAAATTTTTTGAAAATTTTAGGAAATTTTTTATTAGCGACAAACGATTTCAAATTGGAAACTGAAATAAATTAGTGAATGAAACTAATTTAGGATAATAATATGAATCAGTTATAAATGGAAGATAAAATTCAATATTCAGAATTGAAGACAAGTTGAAATCATATGGAAATGGGAAAAACTAATTTGAATAGAAGTAGGTATGAAACTTGTGTAAGGAAATGTATACAATGATTTGAAAGGTTGGATATTATGGCTAAGTAAGATATGCAAGTATTATAAAGAAAAAGGAAAATTGGATTTGATTTCAGGAGATAATTTGAATTGCCCGACAAAAAGGTATGTATTTAAATTTCTGTATGAAATTGGATTGGGTTTTTGATCTAGCCACTTGGCCTTTTATTTTCTTTTGGAATTTGGGAGCCCGTAGAGGCATTTTGAAGTTGTATCGAGCTAGCCGCGCAAAGGAGACGTTGGCAAATTTTTTCGAAAATTTAGAGAGTTAGAATTTTTTTGAGAAAGTTGTGATAATTTAAATTTGAAATTTTAATTTTAATTTAAATAAATAATGTTGCTGGAAACTATGGAAAGTTTTGGGAAGTTGGTTGAAGTAATAGTGGGTCTTTAATAAAAGATATGTTATGGCAAGTTGATATAACTGTTTGGTTTTGGGAAAAAGTAAACGGGTTATAGACCATTCTTCCTAACTAGTAATTTCGGGGACGAAATTCTTTTAGGGGGGAGGAATGTAACGGCCCGGGATTTCTAACAATTTAAATTGGCATATTTAATTGATTGTAAATATTTAAAAAGATAAATTTTAACTTGAATTCAAATATTGTTATTAATAGCAATTAAGTTATTAGATTTAATAAACTGAAATTGGGTAAATTATTGAATCTTCAGTTTTAAGCCTGTTAAAAATAATTTGAAGGCTTATAAAAATTATAATGATGATACTGAAGATAATAGAATGGTTGAAATTTAATATAAAGGTGATTTGTTCAGTTTTAATAATATACCGTTTAAATCGATATTTAAAAATAGCCTTCCGGGATACAGTCTCAGGATTCGACGAAACCAGTTCCATTGGATCCGTAATAGTTAGTTATTATCGGATTTCAATTTTCGTAGCAATCAGAGTTGTCGTTTGACCCTGGCAGCTCAAAACGCATAGAAACTATTTTAATCGATTAAATTTAAAATTTATCGTTTACTTCCGTAACTCGCGCATATGATCGAATTAGCTTCCGAAACACGTTCCATTGTGTTCGGAACGCGGATCGCCTAGCGGCATTCCTTAAGAGGAGTTCGAGATTTTAAATGGCAACTAACGAGACGTTTGGAATTTTTATAATATAATAAAATCAACTAGTCAAAGATATTTTATAAATAAACAAGCGTACTCAAGAAGCCATCCCCAAAATATCTATTTTATCACTATCTTCCTCTCTCTAATCCAACAACAGAAATCGAACCCTTATGAAAAAAATAAAAATAAAATCGGATTGAAAATGGTCGTCGCTCTCTCCCTCTCTCGTCCCTCTCGTCCTCAACATTTAAGGAAAAGAAAATCCAAATCGATCGCGCATAAAAGGAGAATCGCGACGTCAAACTCAGATAAGAAGAAAAGGCCGAAGCCGCGGCGTCGCATGGTGGATGTTCATTATGGGTGGAGCTGCCATCGGTGCAGATCTGGTTTGTGGGAGGCGATCGATTTTGGCGGTTTCGAAGCTTTGTGTTGGAGGATTCAGCAGAGATGGAAGCTTAGGGTTTGGGATGTGCGTGAGGTATTAGTGGCGAGACTCTGGGGGGGTCCTCGTTCACGGTGAACTCGAGCTCGACGTCGCACCGGGAGGTTGGTGACTGCTGTATTCGATTTTTGTGTATGCTGCTTCCTTATTTCTAATTTGTACGTATATAAAAAAACAAAGAAAGAAGAAACCGATGGATTAATAATTACAGAAAGATATTTCTAGTTATTTTATTTAAAACTTATATATATATATATATATATATATTTGAATATATATATTATGGAAACAAAATACATATATATTAAAATGAGTTTTATAAAACAACTATGTTCTATTTTAATCTATATATATACACAGTTTGATTTTTACTGTAAGTACAAAGTTCTGTTTAACTTGGAAGGTAATAAATAAGTATATGAACAGAAAATATATGTGTTGATAAGATCTTGTAAAGGAAAGTAGAAAATTTAGAGGGTGGAAGAATTTAGATAAAATAAGATTTTTATGAAATTCATATTACTTATTTTTAGAAGAATATGGGAATTTTAAGATGTGTGGAAAATTATATAAAAATTAGATTTTTGAATTTAGAGAAATTAAAATTTTAAGTGTATGTAGTTTAAAAAGGGAATTAGTTTAAAAACTAAAATTTATTAGTTTAAAAACTAAAATTTATTAGTTTAAAACAAAAATCACTAGTTAATTAAATTTATAAATGGGAATTTAATTATTTCAGTCACTAAGTAATTTATTAAAGGGAAGCTCAAATTTAAATTTATTTAATGGAAAATTAATTGTTTGGTTAATTTAAATATTAATAAATCGTATAACTGCTTATACAAGGTTTAAATCTGAAGGGATCAAATCGAGGTCGGATTTGGATTGCAAAATCAAAGGTGAGTAAATCTCACTCTGTTGGATTTTTATTTAAATTTAAATGGTTAAATTTAAATGATTAGTTGTATGGTTGAATTGAATTGATGTGCTATATTATATAGTAATACATAATATATACTGGAATGATTGATATTCTGTAATGAATATTTTTGGTAATTGGAATGTTGAATGTTGTGGTTTGCTTGAATATTTGGTACCCTGAATTATCGAAATATATAAATTGGATTTTTGAAAGAAATATAAGGGTGAATTTTGGAAGTGAAATAATTATAGAATAAAAATAAAAATGTATTGGAAGGAAATGAAAGTGATATTTAAAAACTGAAGCTAAATTGTAAAGTAGAAATTAAAAAAAAACAAGTTTTAAATCAAAGTTAAATATGGCATTTGAGTTAGTGAATCTCAGTTTTTAAAACAAATAAAGTTTTAAATATTGAGTGTTTTAACAACTTGAATGTTAAAGTGCATTTGTAAATTGATTTGAATTTAAAAATAAATTTGGTTTTAAATTCCTTTAAGTTTCTATTATAAAACGAGAAATTAATTTATTTAATGAAGTAAATAAAAAGATCGTTAATTACAGGTTGAGATTAATCGAGGATGATTAATATTGTGGTTTAATTAATGTAATTAATTTAGATTAGAATAAATTAACATATAATTGGAAATCGTTAATTTATATAATTAATGATATAATTAAAGATTGATTAATTAAGATAAATTAATCAATAATACGTGACTTATGAGGAGTTAATTAATATAAGCAATTAAGGATTAATGTAATTAAAATAATTAATTAATTCATGAAGTAATTAAGTTTACTTATTGTTTTGGTTAAGAAGAATTAATATCGTGAAGTTAATTAAAGATAATTACTTGAATGTAATTAAGGGATAATTAATCCAAGTTGATTAATTAAGATGAATAATGAAAGGATGAGTGAAAAATTGATTTGAAAATAATTAATGACGAGTAAAGAAATCTAAGTGGTTGAGGTTAGTAATTCAATTAGAATTAATTAAATTAAATTTGTATGTGATTAAGCTTGGCTTATGGATGATTAAATGGTATTGAATGCTTTGAATAAGTTGATATCTCTGATATTAAATGTTGTGTATGTCATTTGGATAACTTGGGTTAGGAAGACATGAGACTCGAGGAGACCGGGGTCGGGTATTAGGAAATACCCGAAACCACTTCGAATTTTTATAGATTGATATGTGAAATCTATAGGTTGGAATGAAGTGATTTAAAGGAATTGGACTATTTAAATCTAAACCATGGTACTTAGAAAATGGATGTGTGGAATAAGTGATGTCTAAAATAAAATGTGGCTTTGTGAATTGAAATGAGTTACCTCAGGTTTTATATAAGTTGTATGCTTTGTATTCCATGTTGGATGGGTTTACTCATGCTGGTTTCCAGCCTGACCCGGGTGTTACTTTGGTGTAATGCTCGGGCCAGACCGAGTATTACAGATTTCCAGGTAAGAACGTTTTGGAGCTCACGAGTCGAGCTGGATGGCAAGAACATATATAGTGATTCCGCTATATTATATTGCTGCGTATCCGTGACATGATAATTGTGTATATCCAGTGTCTGTATATATGTATAACTCTGATGTATTAAAATGTAATCGAAAGATATAGTATTCTTTTGTAAACTGTCATTATTTATTATTATATTTAATCCGCTACGAATGTGAGATGTTGGTGTTTCTGATCTTCCTCTTCTTCTATCTCTTTTTTCTTTTTCATAACTATCTAAAATTTTCGGGATCGAAAATTTCGGGTCGTTACACCCTTTATGCTATTATATTTATGAATCATGATTTTATAAATATTTATCTCATATATATATATGTATATATACAAACTAAAATTTTTACAAGAAAGAAGATTAATCTTTTCATTAATTTAATTTAAATTTTAAACCTAAGGTAACATTTCTTATTACATATACAAACCATTTTCTTTTTTTTTTCATTTTCAAAGGATATATATACATACTTTAATAAATATTACATATACATATACACTATAATTAGTTTCTTAAAATATAACTTTTAAATCACATTCTATTTATATAAATAAACAAGCACATTTCTTATTAAATTTGAAAAATTCAAATTAATTCACAATTTAATCCAAAATTTTATATTAATTTAAATTTGACTCAAAAAGGGGATATTGATTCCCCTCCCCCTTAAGAAAATTTTGTCCTCGAAATTTGCTAGACATGGAGACAATCAAAGAATAGATGATCATATAAAGATAGAGAAACAGTTTCTAGATCAAATTAAAATATTTATTCTGCATTTTGCTTACCAGATCAGAATATCATCAATAAATGCGAGAAAGATCTTATTCATATTTCACAAGATACTCGGGTCATCAGGTCTACGAAACATGCAGGGGCATTGGTTAGTTCGAAGGATAACTACCATTCGTAGAATATATCGAGACCCCAGGGAATAGACAAATGGATATAATCCAATTTGGCTTTATATTTTATTAACCAATTTATTCCTATTTAAAATTTCAAATCAATTAAAGTTAAAACGAAAAACTGATAGAAAATTGATAGAAAGAATACGAAATAGGGACTTTTCTAAACAAAGATTCATAGGGCCACCACCACACCGAAGCTTCTTCCTGTAGATGCCATGGAGAAATCAAATAATCGGATGATGAATCAAAAGAGATTGATAGGAAAAGATTGTTTCTTTTTGTTATAGGGTATTGATCATTTGTAGTGGTGCTCCCCTGTCCCATATCTCGTCCTCTTCTTGCACTCATACTCACTATCGGTGGATAGTAAGAGAATTTACTGAGGCATACAGATGGATATCTTAAGGATATACTCATTTTAGGGTATTTGTAACCCTATCTCTAATGAGTCATCTAGTATGTTATACTCCTGAGCTAAAGTTCAACCTTCAACTCTGATACCACTGTGACGACCCTGACTCGACCTCGAAAATCGGCACCGAATACATCACCCGTATTCGAATGCCGTAGATTCAAACGTCGAATCTGATTTGTCGGAGCTTATAACACATTGAGTAAATACAACACAGTGGAAGAAAAATGAATATATCATCGTTATACAACATTCGATACAACAATGCTACAATTGAATATCAATGTCAGAGCCAAAGGTATACAACAGCGGAATACAACACAAGTAGATGGTCTAGGCTTTGCAACCATCGATAGCGGAAAGATAACTCCTCCAAAAGAGAGAATCCAATATCTGAATATTTATCGCCAAACTTCCAAGAAACTCCAAGCCAGAAGCTCGAGCCATCATCACGCTAAAATTGAAGCAAACTAGGTAACGATGTTGAAGAGAAGCACACAGCAATAGCCAAAATCCAAAGACTTTAAAGATTTCCAAACAGAAGGCTGAAGGCTACTGAATCTATATCTACTAGTTGATTATCCAAAAATCTAACTCTAGACTGCCCGTGTGGAAAATTATGGGCACCCAAAGTTTAGAAAGGAAACAATACAGCCAGTCATGGGACTGGTATGAGCAAACAAAAAAAGTTTATCTTTAAAAATAAAATAAAAATAAATTCGCAATGCTTTTTGGAAAATGAAACTGCCATAAGGCCTTCCGCCACACACACAATGCAAGCGCACATTTGGAGGAGATTTCTTCTTACGACAGTCAAAAATGCATGATACGCGAAAATCCTTTTTGATATTATTATTAGTGCATAGTGCAGAAAACCTTTCGAAAGTATAATATTAATCTTAGCCAGCATACCACATTTTGTCGTACGCCTACTATAGCTACCATGTTCAATAGCAGGTTACCGCCACATTATATGGCATGTTATACAACTAAAACCATACATGGCACGTATTGTATCTTTGGATTTTCAACAAATGGTCAGGCTAATGAACTTCCTATACCAAATTGAACGCCTCTGGAGGGACGCCCCCGAGAACCTAACTGGATCTCTGCCAACACAAGGCTGGGTTACCTCTGTAATTAGGTAACTACTGACATGAGTATGCCACCCCCAGTCATTACCGACCTTTATCCGAGGGCCCTAAACCAACAATCACAAAGCAATAAGTTTGCAGCAACCACATATGTTAAATATCTGGGCTCCATACCATGATACCACCTTTTATTCAAAAGGAAATGGACATACCCTAAGGGGCGCGACCCCTGATAACCTTGCAGCAACATTCCTGTTTCAACCATTTCCGGGTTGTGTGGTCCTGATGAGATCTAGTCCACAAAGCTACACTTTTCACAAAATCCATGTTTTGTTCAACACATGACCAACAGCACTTCGTATACCACATTACCAAATTAGGAATGTATCGTAGTAGCCATCAATTATATAGCCTCTGAGCTCTTACATCTCAGAGAAGGGTGTTAAACTAAGAGAATAAATTCTCCACGACCAAACAGAAATGTATTTGATAGAAACTAGTTTTACATCTCAAAGTGTAATGTCAGACATATTAAGATCGGACTCCCCATCACATATTAAGATCTCTATACCGTAGCTACTCAGTGCAGAGTCATTCGACGGGCAATCCTTTCGTTCTCGAAAATACCCAGTCTTCACCACCGGTCTTCAAATGCTATCCATTTCGACGTATCATTATTCGGAATGGGTTATATGACACAATGTCCTCTCCCGGCTAAACCGAATAATGAGCGCAAAATTTAAAAACATATGGATATATGAGATCTTAGTTAAGTCACGACTTAAAGCCCCAAACCTTTCTTTTGAATGGTTTTAAAACAAATTTCCACTTCCAATCTTTTAAAAAAAAAGATTCACTTCACAAAGTTCACCAGTCTTTCACAAAGATTCATTCATAGCTTTCAAAATAATTCCATTCTAAATCTTTTATATAAAAGTTACACCTTTAAGATCCTCTTCAATTTCAAAACAAAGTTCACCAATCTTCAACAAAGATTCATTCATATCTTTCAAAACAATTTCATTTCAAACTTGAAATCCTTTCAACACAAATTGGAAATCCTTTCTTTATATGAAAGCTATTATCATTTGAAAACAAATGCTTCTTGTTGTGGAAAAATCCAATCAAATATGCACAAATTATATTATTTAAAGTATAATTGGGTTAATTTTTAAATTCCCAAAATAATTCTTTTAAAATACTTTAAAGATGGTTTAAAATCCATATATATTATATAACTTGTATCACAACTTTACAAACCATAATTTCCAAAATAATTTCAAAACTTTAAATAAACCATTTAAATTTCAAAACTTCCTTTTCAAAAGCTTTTCATATTCAATCCAATTCCATTTCCAAAACCATTTGTATTCAAATTCAACTTTTAAACAAAATATTATTTAATTTTAAAATATCTGTGACTTAAAAGATTTCCCGTGCAATCCATATTTGTGTGTGTATGGTGCAGTCCAGGGGTTTTACACAATAGTCCAACATCATCAATCATCACAATCCAAACACAACAATATCGATAAGCGGTATAATCCTATAACACTTACCTTCCATTCACAGATAACTATATAAATTCATCACAGATAAATAAATTACATTCATCACAGCTCAAATTAGAATAATTCATATCATAAAGCATCACACATCAGTGATATCAAACAATACAAAGCATTTCATACAATCCAAACATCCATAAGTAAGATCAATTAGTCATCTGATTAAATTAAATCAGATTAATTACTTATGAACAAATTACTAATCCTAGTTAATTAATCATTAATTAATTACAATTTATTTAATTAATTACCCTTTAATCATTTATTAATTAACCTTTAATAATGAATTAACTAACTTTTAAATCATTAAATAATTAACCTTTAATTATTTAATTATCCTTTAATTAATTAACTACATTAATTAATTATTCCTTAATTAACTACCATTTGATTAATTATTCTTAACTAATTATAATAAGTGATTAACCCTAATCAATTTCATTAATTAATTAACTTTTAATTAATTATCCTCAAATTAATTACCTTAATTAATTAATCAAATAAATTAATTACCTTAATTAATTAATCAAATAAATTAATTATCCTTTATTAATTATTCTTTAATCACTTGATTAATCAACCCTTAATCATTAATTAATTATCATTAATTACTTTCATTAAGTGATTATCTTTAAGTAATTAATTACCCTTTAATCACTTAAATTAATTAATTCACTCTTAATTATTTAAGACTTTAATTATTAATTAATTTCTTAATTAATCTTTAAATTAAGAAATTATTCTTTAAGCAATCAACCCTTTGGTCATTTTCTATAAGTAATTAATTACATTAATTTATTTGATTAACCTTAAATTAATCACAATGATTAATTTTCCTTAATTTCTTTCATTGCCCGATTAACCTTTAATTTCAATTAATTACTTAATCTTTAATTACCCAAGGCCTTGATTAACTAGAGATAACCCACTTATCCTAATCACTTATTTAATCACATCATAAATTTCTATTTGAAAATACTTAAGAAAATAATTATTCCAATATAATTATTCAAAACCCAAAACAATTTTAAACATGTTTTTAATTTAAAATCAAATCTTTGAAAATTTAACTTAAAACTTGTTCACAATTTAAATTCGAAAACTTGGTTTTTTCACTTTAAAACTTATTTATTTTTAAACATACTTTAAAGTTTAATTTTAAAAACTTACTTTACCTTTAAAACTTCAATACTTTATTTTTTTTGAATCCTTTAAAGAAAAACCGAGACCCAAGCTTAAATTCCTTGAGCCATCCACGAACACTCCCACACTCATCACTTCTTCCAGTCTATCTTAAATTTTCACGAGCTCATCATCGAGAAAAATCCACCATCTTCCTGAACCCAAACTTCACCATGATATATCTTGCACGTGCACAAAGACTCCGACCACCTCTAGTTGATGCCGTGGCCATCGACAAATCGGCAACCACCGCCCCTAAGCCTTCGATCATCCAAAAACCACCACCGTCGACGAACTCGCAAACTAACCATTTAACCCAAACTGGAATAAACTTGATCAACATAAAACTGTCTCGTTCTATCGGCTCAGGCCACCAACGATGTCGAAATTTGGGTCAGAGCTTCGCCTACCTCCCACGTACCGATTGCCACCGATGCGATCGTCCCCGATGCAACGATGACGCTATAGCAACCCAAAAATTTACCTCGACTAAAACTTAGCTTTAAAACCTAGATCAGCCTCATTTATCATCAACAGTGAATTAGAAAATCGTTGAATATTTTTCTGACGATCCTCAGCCTACGATCCACCTCTGGCCACAACCACGTCATCCAACTCATCGCCCATAGCCAGAATTAGACGAAAATTTCAATTCCGTTCAACATTCAATTTCTTACAATTTATAAAACTAAAAATCTTGAAAAAAATTTCTAAAATAATCGATTGTTAGCACGAACCCAATTACGAGATCAAAATATAGGATCAAGTTCATTGAATTTTCTTGTTTTAAAAGAAGTTTCACTGTAGTTTCATCTTTTCTAATTTTTTACCAAAATTTTCAACCTGATACCATTTTTAAAATTTAAGTCAGGTAAATATAAATAGTTTTCCTTTTAAGATCATTATCTAAATCCTTGTGAGATATGAATTTTTTCTTGAATTTGGTTAACCTGTTGCTAAACAGAGACTTACCTATACACAGACAGGCATGCACACCCATTGCATATATATACACACACATATTCATATTCATACTAGAAATTTTCACAACATCAAGCATTCATCACAACATCACAAGGTATCAACAAAATTAGGCTTTAAAAAGATAGTTTGCTTACCTCGGTAAAACAGAGAAGCAGAGAACAAAGCCTGAATGATATTTGTTTTTAAAACTTGAAAACTAAGTTGATCTAATCTTGCATGCCTGATTTGTATTGAGTTGTATTTGAATCTGAAAGTGATCTTGCTTTCTAGATTTGCTTTGTTTCAGTTTCAAAGCTTCTTGGTTTTGAAATTTGAGAGGTGCTTTGGTATCGAATCTCTACTTTTTAATTCTTCTCTGGTTATTGCTTCCAGGCTTTTTTTCTGATCAAGTTTGTATTCTTGTTACAGGTTTTCATTTTCCTTTGTTTTTTTGTTTTCTAGGATTTTACTTTTGAGATGAATGAAAGAAGAAAATGTAGCCTGGTTTTGATCTTTTATTCATATTTCATAATTTTAGATTAAAAGGAAAAATCCTTTGTTTTCCACTTGTCTATTTTAAGCTACACTTGTTAAGGTATGTTAAGAGTAGATTAACACTTGTTAATGTATTTATTTTCCTTCTTACAAATGTCATAAATTGGTATATTTATGTAAAAACCCTTAACTTGATTTTTATTTAAAATTTATGTTTACTCCTTTGTTTTAATTAATTTATGATTTATGTTTTAAACCCTTTATGCTATTATATTTATGAATCATGATTTTATAAATATTTATCTCGTATGTATATATATATATATATACACAAACTAAAATTTTTACAAGAAAGAAGATTAACCTTTTCATTATTCTTATTTAAATTTTAAACCTAAGGTAACATTTCTTATTACATATACAAACCATTTTCTACTTTTTCATTTTCAAAGGATATATATATACATACTTTAATAAATAATACATATACATATATACTATAATTAGTTTCTTAAAATACAACTTTTAAATCACAATCTATTTATATAAATAAACAAGCACATTTCTTATTAAATTTGAAAAATTCAAATTAATTCACAAATTAATCCAAAATTTTATATTAATTATCAAATTAAATTTGACTCAAAAACAGGATCGTTACACAGACTGTTCAATTTAATTTTTAAAAATTTGAATAATGTATATACTGGTATAATACCTGTACTCATTGTTATCTCAAAAACAGATTAAATGATAAATTGAAAATATATGTCTTTGATAATGATAATATTTAAAATTTAATACACATTTAAATTTTATAGTTTGTTATTAGATATCTCTATAATATGTATTTTCACTTAATACTTTTAAATAGCTCATATAATTTACGCACACGGAATGCTGATATATTTTCATTTTATTTTTTTTTTCTGTTTAAAAGTTAAATAGAATATTATGTATATTATCTAGCATGCCTTATGTATATAGTTGGTGTTGTTTTTTGTATCATAGTTTTTAATGTGTAATTTAATCATATATAAATTATACACTTTCTTGTAGCTCCTATAGCTAACACTATAAATAATGAGCACTTTATCATGATGTATGAAATGAATATTAAACCACACAATACTTATAAGACAAAGAAGGAATTGCTTGTTTGTAGTAACAAAAAATAATGGTTGCTACTGCTTTTAATTGGGAAATTTCCAATGCATTATTCCCTACCTTTTTACCTCTAATAAATTGAAGTTCAAAACTAATGCTGTAGAAACATTCATCTTTCATTCTAGTTTAGTTTGGGATAGAGCCTTCGTACACAAAATAGATATACTAAATCTTCTAAAGATTATAAATAATCATGTATGCATGGCTAAAAAATAGAATTAAATAATAAAAAATCTCAAATAACCAAATAGAAAATACATAAACCAGTGCAATATAACTCACTAGGATGTTACGGATAGCTACTCATGCATTAGTTAACTATATGATTTTTTAGTTCAAATGGACATCTTTAAAATCAACATGAAATTATATGTTATGTAATAAAACAATTGAATAACTTAAATCAAATGAAGATAGCAAACCATAGACTAACGTCTTCAAAAAAGTGGTATACAGATCCTAATATTTATAAAGAAAATTTTTAATTATATGTTGAAGAAAAGAACTATGTCCCTTATGTCCTTGATCTTGGCAAACACTACAAAAATATACATCTTACAGAACTAAACACTGACTGCTTATCTAAATACATGAAACTTGTAATAAACAATGAGATATAAAGAACATTATGAGTTTAACATAGTTCCATTATCATTAATTTGTCACCTCTGATGGTACCAACACCTGCCCTTGAAGTCACCATTGTCCTTATTTTTGGCAATTTGACTCAATATCTGGTATGTTGCTTTATCACATTATTTTCAAAACTGTAGCAGCATATGTGGGTTTTGTCTCTAGTCTGCTGCAACATGTAGTCCAAGATGTGTGATCCCACTAGACTATTCTTCTCTGCATGTTCCTGTTGTTTCTGCCTACTTCTACACTGCTTCAGATGTTGCTTTATGAATCTGTTTCTTGCTTGTCATTCATTGCTTTAGACATGCTCATCTCTCATCCGCATCTTATCCGAGCTTTCCTTTGGTTTTAGCATCTCAATGTTTTTTTAATTCAGATAAGGTTCTAGCACTCCAATTCTATTGAGACCATTTCTGTTGCTGTTTCATTCTTTCTACCACCAATACTACTTGACAATGCACTTCATCTGTTTGCTGCTATTGACACTGTGATGCACTCAGTTCCTTCAGCGAGCCACACACCTGTATATGATTAGCATTTCTTACCACTTGGATTTCATTGTAAGTAGTTAAGCCAATCATATCACTTACATATTAACAAATATCATGTAACATTATGCTACATCAAAAAATAACACCAAATAAAGCGTGTTGGAATAGAACACATGACCCATGCAAATCACACTATAATACTTATTAGATCTTTAACTGTAAATCCAAGCTAGTGCATGTGTAGGTAAAAAGTCACCATTAACAAATGGTTATCGATATATTCCTTTTATCCAAAAAAATTAATGCTACATTGATCATTGATAATATTATCAGAAATGACTAAGTGTGACAATTTCACTTTGTAGGCTTGATGTTATAACAAAGAAGGAGTGATTTATCTGTTTTGAAGAATTTGGGCAGCTTCTCTTCCAATAGGATAAGGTAAATATTGATATATTTGCTACTTTTTTTAATCCTTTGAAATATCCAAACACGCAAACAATATCCAGTCAAGGTATTTGCATTATACATAAGATTAACATAGAAGGAAGTAGAAAATGATGTTTTACCCAGTTTTAAAAATGAATGCAATTTCTCCTACAACATTCTCGTCACATGCATGTCAGGCAACTATCTTATGTCTAGATGTCTATATGCCAAAGCTACAACAACAATTGCAATGCCTGATTATTGGCCTAACCTTGAATACATATTGTTTTGAAATATAGAAAATGACACCGATGCAACACTAAAATAATATGCACTATCTTTTAGCTAACAAATTCAATTATCTTTATGAACATAAAAGGTAAATGGTAGGGGAACATATGATATTAACTACTTTGAATATCATATATTTGGGAAGAGGACCAAATGAACTTCAAAAGTTACAAATATTTTTAATTTAACAATCAATTTGAATCACTAAGAATATAGTATCATATCTCATATATGATGGTAACTACTATCAAACCCAATGGCGCAAGTAGTTACAAATATCCTAAGTAGTCCATATTGAAAATAATATTGAATTTATTCAAGCACTCGAGCCTTAACCTTAAATGAATTCTAATCACATATGAAATAAGCGAACCCTTTGGACTTTAAGTAATAAAATCAATATATAATGGAGTATGGTAAGAACAAATTGATCTATAAATAAACCATTATTTAATTGACTATGATTCGTTGGAGTAATGATCGCAAGGCACAGAATTCGTGTATACTTTAGCAAAGGAGCAAAAGATGATAAAGAGACACGTGTTCCTTCCAAGGTTGTTATAATAATTGGTGCTTGCATTTTGACTTGATAATTTGAACTTGCTTCTCAGACAACAAAGTCAAACAAATACAAGTAAATTAGTACGAAAAGAAAATTAATAAATATTTAAATGAAGAGTTGCCAAAATGTTCCTTCCAGCTATTGTTCTCATTAGTCCAAGTCACTAAAATCAGGGAGTATAATTCTCGAATATGAGGACTAAAGTTAAATGTAAGCATGAAATATGACAATTGAAGCATTGCCACTTCCCCGTGTATGTGATTCTGCAACTTACACCTGAGTATATCCAGGCTATTAAACCTTAAAAAAGGCTAATTTCAACATGTGTATTGCTTGGTTTAGATTTATATTATGGCAATTTTCATTTTTGAGTCTCAGTAAATAAAAAATCGAGCTGATGTCCTATAGAAACCATAATTCCGTTGAATCGAAAATTTTGTACATTGTTAAACATTCTTTTTATTATCTAAAACGGTCTATATAAGAGTAGAAAAGGTATTAGAAGAAAAAAATTCGTTTAACCAAAGGCCAAGCACCAATATATAGTCTTGTTAAAACGTGTTAGAGAAAATGAAAATAAAAACACCGCAATTGAATTCACAATGTTATATGCGCAATCGATTTTAGATAAATCTAACAAATTAATACCTATTGGCTAATACATAAACTAATATTGAAATTAATAACTGCACAAAATATACAGACAACTTCATATTGTAACTTGTGTCATGTTCATACTCTTTCACAATCAACTGATCCCGGTGTCATATTACCTACTCCCTTTATTATTTAATGTGATGAAATTGGACCTAATAAGCTAAATTAATATAGTATAAAATAAAATGTGAATAAGTTACATTGAAGCTTGTAAGTTCTTTATGCTATATTTATCGGTGCTAATATTTCTTCAACCAACTAATTAGTGCACTATGATATCTGTGAACTCCAATGTGAAGGAAATCATAAGAACTAAAATCGAGTATGTACTTTTTAATCAACAATTCATCAAACCTTTAGCCCTGACTGAAATACTTTACATGCTTTTAATTATGAAAAGTTGAACGCATTCTTAGGCATAAAAGCGGTGCTTTATAATTTGTGGTATCCTAAACCAACTAAATAGTTCGCACTTGCACCATGTGTGACATATTAATTTTATATTTAATACAAATCCATGTAGCTGTAATAATTATGTATTTCTAAATAATGTACGTAATCTTTACAAGCACGGTTTCATTTAATTAGACCATGCAATGAACAAATTAAGTGGTAACACATAAAGTCACAATATCATATGAACCATCATATACAACACCATAACATTCTTAAAAAAATTAGCTCACTATAATAAAAAAGACACGACTGAAATATTTTACATGCTATTATATAAAGTTGAACGCATTCCTAGGAATAAAATTGATGGTTTATAATTTGTGGTTTCAAACAAAACATAAGTTATTTGTGAAAAAGGTTCAGACAGAAGCAAAGCACAATAAGGTAGACAATACAATAACTCATATAGATTAATTGTATCAACATATAGCTTACATATTAAATCTAATGTAAAATCAAAACATTAGGTATAACATAAATTTCACTACAGAACAAAATAGTTAAAGTCATCGACAATAGACTCGGGTATAGTATATCATAAACTTAATTGTGGTATCCTATGCTTATGGATTTGAATTATCTATTAGCAACCACCATGTTTTCTGGGGATGCATCTGTAACTTTATCACTGGTTACTGATAGTCGTTCATTCACTTCATAATCTAAAATTTAGTCTTGGAATGGTAGAAACACACGAATAAACCAAATGGTTCCATATAAGATTCTATTATTCATATAAAGAACGTCTAATGCAATATTAAATTTATTATGTGAAACACCAAATATGTTATCATTTAACTTTATTGTTATAATAAATATTTGTGTTGAAATTTTACCATTTCCTAATATATATAGAAATGTAAGTTATAGTTCACCATAGCTTTAGGTTATTAATTTATTATGTTGATTTATACATCTATTGTTGGACATAATGGTAAAGCCCCTGTAGACATGCTATACATGAAATGATCTAGAGATTTAAACACGTTACTTTACAGTACTTCTTAAGCTTAGCAGTTAGCACATAATTTGAGTCCACATGGCATATATATATATATATATATATATATATATATATATGAATGATTGGTTAGATACATGGATGCATAAAGGTAAATGTATTCAAAGAATTACCATTGCATGTCTCAATTCTTAGATGCACATAAATATGTCCGCATAGAGATTAAACTCATTTGTGAGCAAGCCTAAAGTATTTCAAATTTTGATAATGGAAAAAATGCCTTGTGAAAACAAACACAATCAAGTGCTTATTTTATTGACATTATTAACTTACACATGAAGTGATAAATAGTAACCTTTTCCACATCAACCTACAACATGTTCAAGTAAACTATCATTCTTGTTTAGTTTACTAAATGTATAAAAACAGTAGAAAAAATATCAAATTAAAGTGCAAGGTCAATTAACTTATGAAAAATCATTGTTCAGGTGCAATGGTACTCAAATAGAAAAGAATATGCAGAAATTCACCAAAAATACAAAGTTTCACTTGGTATCAAACTAAAGATAAGATTGAACCAACAATTAGAAAGACGTTACTTTTAACATGAATGGTTGATTTTAATTTAACAAAAACGAAAGCAGTAGCATTTTGAAGTGATTCCTAACTCAAGAACAATCTTTTGTACAGTTAAAAAAATGAAAGAATATACCCAAATCAAGAAATTTGATGCCATAAAATTTATGCACCCATAACATCATTGATGTCTAATTAGGAGTTGTCATATGAAAGCTAACACATGCCTGAGGATCTTTTGAAATTTCAGTAACACAGAAAACCTTCTATACTTTGAAAAGCAGAGTTTTTTTATTACACATTTTCTATAATAAGAAAATTCATAAAGTTTACTAATTTTTTGTGAATAAATTCATAAAGTTTAATGCACTTTATAATTTCAGAAAGCTTCTATGGGCTAAGAATAGTCCCATATGCTTTCGTTTTATGTTTTAAACATTCGTCACGTTTTAGAAACTTTATACACTCTATAATAAATTCATAAAGTCCCATACAGTAATAAATTCATAAATTATGTCACTAAAAAATTAACTCACGTTGTATACGATATCATGTATAATGTGGAAATAGACCTCTACAATTCTATAGTGTCGCTAAAATTTAACATCTACCACATTCAATGAAAATTTTGACGTTGATATTATTTTGTACGTTTATAGAGTATGATTTTAAATTAAAAGATGATTTACTTGACAACATACTCTAATCTTTAGTTATGTTTTAAAGTACATCTATATCGAACCAGCGTTTGTTCTGATGTTTAGTTTCCAAGTCTTTCTAATGTAGCCCTTATAAATTAAATACTTATAAGTATTCCAAGTATTCTAAGTTGTGTGAGCACAAAATATGTACGCATGTCATTTTTAGCTAGTCAAAATGAAATTGTAAACGGCATGCACAGATGTATCAATTGATTTTACAAAGTTGATTGATGATCTAATAAATCCGACGGACAAAAGATTGATAGTTTAATACAAAAGCTAAACAAATAAGAGTCCATGTGTTTATTCATGCTTTACACATATCCTGATTTGACTGTAGGAGGAGTTTTAAAAGGAGGGCGGGGTTGTTAGGGTTGCAGGAGGGGTTCCGGTAAGTGGGCAATTTTGTTCATCTTTCTTAATTTTTAGTCTCAATGAACTTTATATTTTTTATATACTGCATCCAATTGTCAACAATCAAAAATTGAAAAGTGTGACGTCTTTATCTAACTATCATTTCTGTAATATATGTTGAGCATTATGTTTGATTTATGTCCATCGTCCTTCTACTTATTTATGCATTTGTCGATTACTCGTTGCTTACTCTTGTACAGTTACACTCCTTATGAAACTATTATATTAATCATTACTTGTGCTTTGCATATGCATACGACACATACACACAGTTTAAGATTATGATATCCTTAACAATTGAATTGCTTGTAAATAGTATATCTATGTTCAATTCTATTTTGTTTTTCAGCTATTTTTTATTTATACCAAATATTGAATCATTGAATTTAGTTTTGATTCTAATCAAAAATAATTTCATCTTGTATATGTTTCATCTTACTGTTGGGCGAATTCTCACCCAGAAGATCTCGAGACCAAGAAGTCACAGTTTTACCCGGGCTCGCAACCCCCGCTTCATTCGGAAAACACAAGGCTCGGTACAAGCATGGAAGACCATCCGGCATTCTCATTCGGCATAAGACCAACCTTCTCCAAGCTCCATTCGGCTACCGAACCAACCTCCTCCAAGCTCCATTCGGCCTCTCCCATGCGTGCCGAACCAAGGTCACCACCGAACCAAGGCCATCACCGAACCAACATGCCTTCTACAACCGAACCAAGGTCACCACCGGACCAAGGCCACTACCGGACCCACTCCACTACCGGACCAACCACCTACCTCAACGCCGAATGGACCTCCATCCCACTCCACTACCGGACCAACCACCTACCTCAATGCCGAATGGACCTCCATCCCACTCCATCACCGGTCCAACACCACCCATTCGAGACCGAATGAAGCCTCGCCGAACCAGAACGCTGCCAGGCCAGATTGCTCCAGCCCAGGCCCACCAGCAACTATATACATCCAAGACCCCTGCCCCCAACCTCACTCTATAAATAGAGAGGCAGGGGTACAACAATGGCAGACAAGTTTGAGAGCTCAAGCACGGAAGGAACTTTCAAACTACTTTCATATACTTGTACACAAAGCATTGTACTTGTAATCTGAAAGAAAGAAGATAATAACATATAAAGTGGACGTAGGCACGTTCTGGCCGAACCACTATAAATCTGTGTGTCTTTTACATTTCAGCCCCTGCTTTTTTCATATTTACACAACTCATCTAAATCATTAAGAATCACATAAAATCAACTAAATCACACGACTTGGAGGTGTTTGCCCATTTTTTGCGCAAACATTTTTGGTGCTTTCACTGAGAACTTCGAACTCGAAGCTTCAGCTTCCCTCATTCAACCTTCTTTCCCAATAGCACCCTTCATTGCCTAGGAAACATGACTTCCAGGCCAAGAAAAGACGCCAACAAGGGAAAGAACGCTGCAACTAGCAGCGCTCCAAATCCAGTGGATCCATATCAAGAGAACCATCCCACTACAGCAGCAGTGCCACATGTAGATCAGGCAATTCCAACAGCCCCTGCCGTGGAACAACCGGCAGTAATCACTAGAGCAGACCTAGACAGAGTTGTGGTGGAAGTGACTAACCGCTTCGCATCCCAACAAGAAGCTTTGGTGAACCAACTCATGTCACGCTTGAGGGATGTCGAAGAATCCAACCGCAACACTGAATCATGGGATGAATCTCAATCTGGAGGATCTCGGAGACAGCAAAGGTCTTCCCTCTTCGAGGAAGCCATCAACAGGAACAACAATGATAGGGGCCGCGCCCGGACTCAGCCCGAACTCCGACTCGAGGAAGCGCTTGGAACCGAACCCAGTGGGGGAGGCGCCAGGCGAGGGTCGGATGTAGCTGAGTCAGTTATGCCACCTAATCATAGAAACCCCGCTGAACGGAGCCGAGCTAGAACCCAGACCGAAGTTGACCCCATGGAAATGCTCGAAACAGAACCCCACAGGGGAAGATCAAGGCAGGGGGCAACTGTAGCTGGTCCTAGCATGCGTCCGAGCAGCCAGAGACAACCACTGGATAACGTCAGAAGTGATAAACTATACCATCCCTACAGGTCATCTGGACGAGATCGATCCCGCAGGGAAGAACCAAGTTCATTTCTATCCGCTCCAAATTCTGATGAAAGAATGGCACGATTATTCAGAGAATGCGTCCAACGGGAGCAAAGGGACCGAGGAATAGGCGCTAGGGTCACCAGCCCCTTCACCCGCAATATCGAAACTGCCATCACCCCCCAGGAATGGAAAATGCCAACCATGGAACCTTACAGGGGAACTTCCGACCCCATCGTACACTTACAAAGATACACCCAGCATATGCTCATGAGCGGAGCAACGGAAGGGGTGCTGTGTAAATGCTTTCCGCTATTCCTAGCAGATCTAGCTACCTCCTGGTTCTGCCATCTACCCCAAGGATCTATCAGCTCATGGGAGATGTTGAAAGAAAGGTTCATTAGCCAGTTCCGCATCCATGTAGAACATCCCAAGGATGCTTATTCTCTATCCAATGTCAAACAGAAATCCGGAGAGACACTGCAACAATATCTAACCCGGTTCAACGCCGCAGCGGCCGCAGTCCAAGATGCCGATGAGAAGCTCACCCTAATGGCCCTCTGTAGTGGTGTACACCCAGATACCAAGTTCGCTAGAAGACTAACTAAGGAAAAACCAGCTACTTTACCTGATTTCTTCCATGAAGCTGGAAAGTATATGAGACTTGAAGACGCCGCCACTGAGAGGCAGTCAGGGCAACAAGGTAAGACAACTTCGGACAAGGTTCCCGCTGCAGCCAAGGACACTCGAAGAAATGAATCTAGAGACAATGCTGGGGGCAGGAAGGTTGAAAAACGCAATATCGACTAGGACCAAGATTTGACTCCTACACTCCTTTGAATGAAACAATCGAAAATATCTTTCTAGCCACTCAGGGCGAACTCGGATACAAGCGCCCCCCGCACGAGAAAGAATCTGATAACGCACTCAAGTTTGGAAAGTTCTGCCGCTTCCACGAATCCCATGGACATGACACCAATGAATGCCATCATCTCCGGGACTTGATCGAAGAACACATCAGAAGAAAAAGGCTGGAACGCTATGTGAAAGGTCAGAACAGGACTCCAACTCCTGCCAATGAGAACTCAAAGCGACCCCTCCCAGAAGCAGGCGGAGGGAATCGCAACACCAGCGGCTCTAGTAAAGAGAAGATAGTGGTCCATACCATCTCGGGAGGACCACACATCGCCGACAGAAGCTGGGCAGAGATGGAAAGATACGGCAAGTCACTTAGAAATGTTGAAGGCTATGTTAACTCCATTATGGAAGAACGCCACCCGAAACGGAAAGAGAGTGACGACATCGTATTCAGTAGGCTTGATTTAGAAGGAAGACAGTATCCGCATATGGATCCCATGGTCATCTCTTCCTGGTTCGGTCCAGCTAAAGTTTTCCGAATTCTAATAGACACAGGAAGCTCCGTAAATATCCTGTTCAAGCATGCTTTCGACAAAATGAAGCTGTCAATGAAGGATGTGTCTCCCTGCAACAAACCCCTGCACGGTTTCACTGGAGATGCGAAAATGCCCCTCGGGCAACTTGACCTCTTCGTCGAAATAGGAAGTCATCCCCGCTCCGTTGTGCGAAAACAAACGTTCGTACTAATAGAAAACCACTCGGCCTACAACGCCTTCTTGGGAAGACCAGCCTTATCTGACTTCCAAATTGTCCTAGCCCCATGGTGCCTAAAGATGAAATTCCCAACAGATAACGGAATAGGAGAAGTTGAAGGAGATCAAGACGCCGCTCGAGATTGCTATGTATCTGAACTTCGCAATAACCGTAGAAAGAATAAAGGGAAAGATGCAGAGACTACTCTCTGCATGAAAAGCCTGGAAGCATAGCAACTAAAGAAAGCCCCTCCTCTTCGATACACCAGCGATCCTTTCAATGAACTAGACCCCAGAGATAAGGAGGAGGAGGCTACCGCTGAGCCTGCGGAGGCCATGGAATTCGTATCTGTAGACAAACATGATTCAAGTAGACTATTAAAAATAGGATCTCAGCTAAAAACAGAATTGAAGGATCAACTCATTGACTTTCTCCGCCACAACTTAGATGTATTCGCGTGGACACACGCCGATATGACAGGAATCTCCCCAGACATAGCATGCCACATGCTGAACGTCGATCCCACCAAGGTACCGATAAAGCAGAAAAAGAGAAGCATGGGAGCTGAACGATCAGCAGCCCTCGATGAGGAAGTAAAGAACCTACTTGCTAATGACTTCATACGAGAAGCCATCTACCCAGAATGGATCGCTAACCCAGTACTAGTAAAGAAAGATAATGGGAAGTGGCGAACATGCATTGATTTCTCCAACTTAAATGACGCTTGCCCGAAAGACTGCTTCCCGCTCCCCCGAATCGATCAGCTTGTGGACAGCACTGCCGGGCACGAACTTTTATCTTTTATGGATGCATACTCCGGATACAACCAGATTCCCATGCACGCTCCCGATCAAGACCACACTAGCTTCATCACTGACCGGGGATTATATTGTTACAAAGTCATGCCTTTTGGACTCAAAAATGCCAGAGCTACCTATCAGCGCCTCGTCAACAAGATGTTCGCGGAATTAATAGGACGAACTATGGAAGTATATGTGGATGACATGTTGGTAAAGTCCAGGAGAGCCGACGATCATGTAAGCCACCTGAGCGAGATGTTTCAGGTACTTCGCCGATATGGAATGAGGCTGAATCCTCTAAAGTGCTCCTTCGGAGTGTCATCGGGAAAATTCTTAGGATTCATTGTCCATGCCAGAGGAATTGAAGCAAACCCTGAACAAATCCGGGCTCTAAAAGAAATAAGGATACCTTCCACTCGAAAAGAAATGCAGAGCCTAAACGGAAAGGTGGCCTTCTTAAGCAGATTCATTTTCAAAGCAACTGACAAGTGCGTCCCTTTCTTCGAAGCTCTCAAGAAAGACAAAGGAAAGTTCGAGTGGACCGATGAATGCTTAAAAGCCTTCCTTAACCTGATCGAACACCTTCAGAGACCACCAATACTCTCAACTCCAAACGAAGGCGAAGAGCTATACCTATACCTCGCTGTATCATCTCATGCTCTAAGCGCTGCCCTGGTAAGAGAAGAAGACCGCACACAACGCCCGGTGTACTTTATAAGTAAGAGATTTACAGGGGCAGAAGCCAGATATCCTAAACTTGAGAAATTGGCATATTGTTTATTGATCGCGTCACGAAAACTGCGACACTACTTCCAATCTCACTCCATCAGAGTTCTAACCGATCAACCACTAAGACAGGTGCTACATCGTCCCGATACTTCTGGACGACTCCTTAAATGGTGCATTGAACTAAGTCAGTATGACGTCACCTACCATCCTCGCACCGCTATCAAGGGGCAAGCCATGGCCGATTTCATTGCCGAATTCACTACCAACTAAGGCAAGGATCAGTTTGAAATAGCAAAAACCATCAAGTGGAACCTCTTTGTAGATGGAGCATCGAACGAACAAGGCTCGGGGGCAGGTATTGTGATAATCACCCCCAGGGGAAGAAAGATGTACTATGCATTAAGGTTAGAATTCACGGCCACTAACAACGATGCGGAGTATGAGGCAGTAATAGCGGGATTGGAGCTTGCCTTAGAAATTGGAGTCAATTCTTTATGTCTTCATAGTGATTCTCAACTTATCGTAAACCAAGTACTAGGAGAATTCCAGACACGAGGAGAACGACTCACAGCATATCTAAAGAAAACCAAACTGCTGCTCGATCAATTGGACCATTATCTAATCAAACACATTCCTCGAGAAGATAACCAAGAGGCCGATGAACTAGCAAAGCAAGCTAGTATGAAGAATAGCACCATTTCCGGAGCACTAGCCATCTCAAGGCAGCTAGCCCCAAGTTTCGAACAAGTGAATCTGATAACTGCAATCGAAGAAGGAACTTGGGTGACTCCTATCCGGAAATATTTGCAGGACGGCACACTACCAGACAAACGTGATGAAGTCAGGAGAATTTTGAGGAAAGCTCCCCACTACACAATACAAGAAGGCAGCCTCTATCGGCGTGGCTTCTCTAGCCCCTTATTCAGATGCGTCGCTGGAAGGGAAGCCAAGGAAATCTTATTCAACATCCATCAAGGAAGTTGCGGAGATCACACTGGAGGGCAGACTCTGGCGAAAAAGATACTCCGATATGGATATTAATGGCCCACACTAAACAAAGACGCCTTAGACTTCGTCAAGAGATGCGACAGATGTCAGAAATTTGCCAAGATTCCTCGACTACCCACAAATGAGATTACTCAAATGACCAGCCCTTGGCCCTTTGCTGTATGGGGAATTGATTTAATTGGCGAACTGCCAACGGGCCGAGGCGGAGCCAAATATGCTATAGTGGCAGTCAATTATTTCACCAAATGGGTGGAAGCGGAACCCCTAAATAAAATATCTTCAGCAAAAGTTATCAACTTCTTGATCAAAAATATTCCGTGCAGGTACGGAGTACTACTCAAGATCATATCAGACAACGGACTCCAATTTGACAGTGAAGAATTCGCCGACTGGTGCCAAGAGCATGGAATTCATAAAAGCTTCTCATCAGTAGCTTATCCTCAGGCAAACGGACAAGTCGAAGCTGTCAACAAAATTATCAAAACCCTAATCAAGAAGAAACTTGAAAAGTCAAAAGGCGCTTGGGTGGACGAACTTCCTACGGCACTTTGGGCCTACCGCACATCTTTCAGAACATCAACGGGACATACTCCTTTCTCTTTGGCATACGGATCGGAGGCAATGCCCCCTGTTGAGACTATTGTTTCTTCCCACCGTAGGATCCACTACAATCCAGAAGAAAACGAAGAACTCCTCCTCATGTCTTTGGATCTGATTGAGGAAAGGAGAAACGATGCAGCACTCAAAGCAGCAGCTCACAAACAAAAAGTGGCAGCACTATACAACTCCAAAGTCAAACATCGCATCTTACAAGAAGGAGATCTTGTCCTCAGGCGAATCTTTCCGCGCCCCGGGGCACTGGACCCCATCTGGGACGGACCATATATAATTCATAAAGATCTCCACAACGGAGCTTATATTTTGTCAACAGTGGACGGAGAGGTGTTCCAGAGGGCATGGAACATCCGACATCTCCGTCGATACTTTTCTTAACTTGTACTGCCCATATGAAGTGAATTAACAAAGAGAATCAGTGGACGTAGGCGTTTTCATGCCGAACCACTTTAAAAATCTTATCTCTTTTTAACTTGTTCCTTTATATCTTGGCTGCTTATTAAGCTTTATCCTTTTCTGTTGAACAAAATCTTATGGCATCTCCACTCAAGACGCACCACGGCCTCATCTGGACAAGGCCTAACAGGTACGCTACGATTCTATGCACTCGCCAATGAGACTCTTTTGCTCCAGCATCCCTCTGCTGCGGGTTAACTCATTGCTCGCGCCTGCCCTCAAAGCCAACTGTAATGAGCCGATTATAAGTCATCATAAAGGCCGACTATAGCCGATGGCAGCTCATTATGGCGTTCGGCTCGCCGGCAACTGTGAACCTACTTTAAGCCCCAACATAAGGTGTGGCCAGCCAGGGGTAGTTCACGGCCAACGGCACCCATGCTAGCCGGCTATGGTAAATCGAATAATACCCACGATTACGGACCATAATGGTCCGGGTAGTTACCGTGCGCGATCTCGGCTCCGATGTGTCTTAAGTGCGGCTGTGGTAAAAAAGAAAACTCCACGTGGAGGCGTAAGATGGGTGACAAATGTCTGCAAGACCCACAGCTAGGGAAAGTGACTACAAAACCCGTTTGCCACGAACTTAAGCACATCGACGGCCTTCCGTGACTGGAAGTTTTACTTTTTCTATATTTCCATTTCATTTAAATACTTTTCTCCTATCCTGTATAACAAACTCTAAAGTACAGGAAATCAAATAGGGAGCATTCACTCATGAGAATCTAAGCCTGCGTACTGGGTGGCAAGGTACTCAGATATATCCATGATCAGTTACACAAGAAGCTCGAAGCTACCGCCTGCAAATAAAACATGAAGGGCGGTACTCTCTTCTCTTGTACATAAATACATAACTATAGCTTATTCATATGTCACACTAACATTGCAAAACATGAAATTATATTTCAAGCAAAGGCTTAACGTCAAACACAACTAAAATCACAGGCATATACATAGTTATACTTCTCACGCAGCACATCAAAATGACAACAACGTTTAAACATAACAAAATCAGCTTATATTATAAAATCACACCAAGTTATTCTCTGCAAATAATATTATTACAGTCACATCAATGTTTTGGACTAACGTAAACAACAGTAAAAAGAAATAAAAAGCGGCCGAGTCCGGACAAGTAACCAGCTGCGTCCACACTCCATCACCAACTTCCCAAGCCTACTTGGCCGCAGGGCCGGAACCCCCAGCATGTTGATCGGAAGTTCCACCTGTCCAATTCAGAAGAGGAATCCATTAAACAAACGATAAACGATCAAGTTATGGAAACCCAGAAAGAAAAGGAAAAGAGAAGAATAACTCACCAGTGTCCGCCGCTTGATCCTCATCCTCCAGTTGCACACCCGCTTCCTCCGCAGCAAGCAACCGCATCCCCTCCTTCACCGCCGCTTGCTCCTCTTTCGAGAACTAAGCAGTGACCACATTCAGGCTAAAAGCCACTCCACCTTCCTTACCCGCATTGACCCTGGCCTCCTCTAAATCCCGAAGATATATCTTGGCCATGACCCGGGAATAGTCATCCATCCAAGACAAGCTGCCCTCCTTCCAAGTGCGGAAGTACATGTCCTGCAGCATCTCGTCCATCATCCCCTCATTCTCCTCGAACTCCCTCACCCGGGCCTCGGAAGCCTGCAACTTGGCGACAGCGACATCCCTCTCTGATCGGTATCTCAAGCAGTCAGCCTGGAGAGACCTCCTCATCTCCTCCATCTCCTCCTTTAGCTTGACTCGAGCCATCTCCGCGGCCTCAAGCCTTCCAGACAACTCCTCTACCTGCTCGAGATCCGCATTCCGAACCTCATCCACTGTCGCAATGGCCATGTCGATCCGCTCCTTACAGGCGGCCTCCATCTTCCGTAATTCTGCCCTACTAGCCTTTTCCATGGTCTCTTTCAGCCGCCTGGAGGCTTCCTCGTGCTGAGAAATCTGAACGGCTTGACCGGCAAGCTGTTCGGCCTGATCAGCAACCTTCAGCCGCAACCGAATATTAGCACTCCCAATCTCCTCCCCGGCCTTGACCAATTGAGCATGATACTTCATTAACTTCTTGGTCTCTTCAGCCACCCGATTGATATTAGCTTTGGCCTCGTCTCCTATGGTAACTACCCGAGTGGTAAGCAGATCAAGATCTAGGGACTTAGCCTCGTCTAACACTCGTACCATGGGGTTGCGGGGAAGGAGGTGTTCACCCGTGGCCTCATCAAATGAAATATCCCGAGAGCTTGGATCTAAATCAGGATGACCGGCAAAGGGGTCACGAGGCACGTCAGGACGCCTTATACGGATAACAGTGGGATTCTTAGAAGGAGGAGGAGGGGGGATAAACTCCGTGCTCTCCTCCGTGGTATCACGAGGAGGCTGAACAGGAAGCTACGGACCAGGGGAAGGCTCAAATGAGGAACGGCTCCTCTTCTTTTTCTGAATGCTCTCTTCAATGACCCCAAGAAGAGGACGGTATTTGACCACGTCCCCAGGACGACCAGTAAGAGGCTTCGGCTTATCAAAAGCTCTCATCAACTTGAATTGTTCAAGGCGGTGTCGAACGTCTGACGTTTTAACCACCTGGCCTGCCCCTGGAATAAAAGATAAGTGTTACGAACATACAATGGTCCACAATTCAAGAAACATGTTAAGTTAAAAAGAAAGAAAAGTGAGAAGTCACGTCTATTATACAAACCCTGCGGAGGAGTGGGATACTGCAATAAGTCCTGAATCTCATTCCAGGACGGAAGTGAACCATAAAATATTCCTAAGTCCTTATCGAAAATGAAATCGGCGGAAGTCAAAAGTTCACCTTGCACCGCCGAAGTTACCCTAGCTGAGGAGCCTTTAGGGGATGGATCGGCACCAGCCACAGCCTTGCCCGCCTCCTTTGCCTTTTCCGCTTCTGATTCTTCCTCCGATTCCCCGAAGGCCTGACGGAGAGCCTCATCCAGTTCAGGGTCTTGCCCAGAGGTTAAGGCACCAGCATCACCATCACCATCTCCATCGCCATATCCTCCGCCTCCTGACTCTCCCCCCATATCGCCTCCTTCGCCCTCTTCCACACCTTCCTCCTCCGGGATGATCGGGCGAGTACTAGGAGAGGGGCCATCAGACTCCTTAAGCTTCTTACCTCCCACGACTGGGTGTTGTGCAAAGGGCTTCCTCTTGCCACTCTTCACCGTGGCCCCCTCCTTAGCTTTAGCGGTCTTCTCCTCAACCGTGTCCCTCTGCTTAACCATGGACTGGTGCGGCAGGATCAAGTTGTACTCCAGGAGGGTAGCATTCTTGATCAGGAAAGAAGCCGACCTGTCCCGTGCCGGAATGGCCTTTATTTCAGCAGCCATCCGCGTCAAAGAATCATCTTCCACGACTGCAATGCCACCTGTCGCTAGCAAAAAACAGAAGCATGTCAGAAGAAGCACTACAGTTAGAACATGGAAAATATAAATGAAATTCATCTTACAGCCGGAAGTGAAAAGGCGGAAAGAGGCAGAATCGTCCTTGATAAAAAACCATTCTTTCTTGAACATGGTAAACTTTGAATATAAGTCCAAGACCGGTTTGAAGGGCACGGCCGCCTCTAGACTAATATACGGAGACCCCTTCTTATAGCCTCTCAGGTTATATAAATATCGAATTTCCCGGTTAGAAGGAGGGCGTCCGTACCTCCTCTGGAAGATAACGAAAAGGCTCACCAGAATGGCATAAGAGTTCGGATGGAGCTGGAATGGAGCCACCTTCAAATATGTGGTAAAACTAACTATCCAGGCATTGATAGGAGGGATAGCACCACACATGCAATGATATCTGCTGTAAGCAAAGTAGCCTTCGGGGGGATTATACGACATCACTCTATCTCCCGGCAACAGCATGCGAGCCCTGTCTATCCCGAAGGAGCGGGATATAACATCAAGTTGCTCCTCTTTTAGGGAGCTAGGAAAGCAATCGGGAGGGGAAACCAGAAGTTCCTGGGGACCGTACCCGTCCACTAACGACCTCGGAACAGGTCGATGTTGCCCGGATCCTGGTTGGGCTGGGGGCACGGAAGAAGACTCTCCTCCATCCTTGGATTTCCGTCTGTCTGATCGTGTTTCCGCCTTGCGAGACATTTATCTGCATACACAAAAGTGAAAAGACAGGTTGTTAGAACAAAGAATACAGAGATGTAAGCAAAAAAGAATGCATAAGTCCGGAATTCTGCTAAAATATCAAGTTCATTCGGCAGTGCAAGTGAATTCATTCGGCAGGGAGATAATAAGTTCATTCGGCACTAAGAGTTCATCCGGTATACGTGTCATCCGACACTAAGGCCTTAAGCTCATTCGGCAAACTAAGACACCTCGCGTGCATTCGGCATAATTCCGTTCGGTAATAAAAATCATTCGGCAGAAAAAAACATACCTGGTTCGGCACGAAGTGATTCGGTATTGGCTTGGCAGAAGGTTGGATCGGCTAAGAATTGGCTCGGCTATCTCTGGTTCGGTAAGAAGAAACTAAGGTGGGTATAGCCTCTATATATAGGCGAACTCGGGATTGCCGAACCAACTGGTTCGGCCCACCGGACCAGAATACCGGACCAACACTCATATACCGGACCAACCAGAAGCCAAATGAGAACATACCGGACCAACCAAAAGCCGAACAAAACTCCCTCTACCAACAAGAACCAAAAACAGGGGGCACGCAAGGCGCCTCACTCAGATAAGTACCGAATTCTAGGACCTACTAATAAAATGGAGAATACGATAACGGTGAACAAGTAGTAAATCTCCCACTAACACGGGTTAATCATTTACACGTGTATGCAACCACGAACGGTCCATAGGCATGCTCTGAATGGCCATTAACCCTATCCTCGTGGGAATTTACACTTTGACATCCCTTCTTAAACTCATAGGTTAAACGGATATTTGATTCTGATGATTATGAAATGGCTAAGCTACTTACACATGTACGGGGTCGCGAACAATCCTTAGGCATGCTCTGAGCTGGCGATAAACCACCTTCACAAACGATCCAGGGATCCACTCTAACGTGAACCTGGCATCGATAATGCTAAGCCTCCTCGGGGCACACTCTCTCGCCCCGAACGGCACGATTCACTTCATCTCAAATATTTCGATCCTGAACGATCGTCATTTGAAATCACACTAAAACTATAAGTTCCTTTGCAGGACACCAACAGGATATGAACGTCCAGCCCAAGGCATTGCAAAACAAGCCTTCCTACAACAGGGAAACAAAGCGCGACACATGCGAGCACGTGCCCCGTTTTGGGGGGCAAATGTTTGGCGAATTCTCACCCAGAAGATCTCGAGACCAAGAAGTCACAGTTTTACCTGGGCTCGCAACCCCCGCTTCATTTGGAAAACACAAGGCTCGGTACAAGCATGGAAGACCATCCGGCATTCTCATTCGGCATAAGACCAACCTTCTCCAAGCTCCATTCGGCTACCGAACCAACCTCCTCCAAGCTCCATTCGGCCTCTCCCATGCGTGCCGAACCAAGGTCACCACCGGACCAAGGCCATCACCGAACCAACATGCCTTCTACAACCGGACCAAGGCCACTACCGGACCAAGGCCACTACCGGACCCACTCCACTACCGGACCAACCACCTACCTCAACGCCGAATGGACCTCCATCCCACTCCACTACCGGACCAACCACCTACCTCAATGCCGAATGGACCTCCATCCCACTCCATCACCGGTCCAACACCACCCATTCGAGACCGAATGAAGCCTCGCCGAACCAGAACGCTGCCAGGCCAGATTGCTCCAGCCCAGGCCCACCAGCAACTATATACATCCAAGACCCCTGCCCCCAACCTCACTCTATAAATAGAGAGGCAGGGGTACAACAATGGCAGACAAGTTTGAGAGCTCAAGCACGGAAGGAACTTTCAAACTACTTTCATATACTTGTACACAAAGCATTGTACTTGTAATCTGAAAGAAAGAAGATAATAACATATAAAGTGGACGTAGGCACGTTCTGGCCGAACCACTATAAATCTGTGTGTCTTTTACATTTCAGCCCCTGCTTTTTTCATATTTACACAACTCATCTAAATCATTAAGAATCACATAAAATCAACTAAATCACACGACTTGGAGGTGTTTGCCCATTTTTTGCGCAAACACTTACTATCATAATAATGATATAGGTGGTGTATGCAATGTTGGAATTTACTGTTGTTTTCCCTCTGCTGCGTGGCCGTAAGTTCTTATCTTTTCCTATAGTCAATGTCAAGTGTAGCTTATAGTAGTATGAAATGATATACATAAAAATAGTTTCAGTTTATTCTATGATATGCATAAAATTATGCAAATATTAAGATATTGGATGACTATGCAAGAGAGTTAAGAGGGCACGAACCACATCGGATATGATGTTTTTTTTTTTTTTTGAACTGGTACTTTATATACAACAAATCATTGGAACAACATATCCCATGTCAAATAAACGTTCGAAAGCAAGTTTCGAACTTGTGACATCCTGCATCAAAGCCGAATCAATTAACCACTGGACAAAGGTGCTTGTCATCGGATATGATGTTGTGCTTGAGTGTGACATCAAAAATAGTTATCTTTTGAAAAAAAAGACTATTGAAACTTAGACTTGTGACAAATAATAAAACATATTTTACCTTTATTGTTCATAGAATTCGACCCTTGTTTTAGAAAAATTAAAACCTCATTTTTTTACACTTATGTTTCATAATGCTCAATTCATTCATCGGTATAGCTAATTAGGATAATGAATTCTTGATTATAATGTTCTTTATAATATTTATATAGATAAATAAAAAGCAGTATTCATTGTGAATTTAGTCTTAACTGCACCACATGATAAAATGGTCTAATTAACTCCACCAGACCTTTAAATTTTTATCTATTGTGATTTGATACCTTTCTTTTGTCTTTGATATAAGCCTATGTCCACTGCTTCAAATTTCCTAGTCAATCGAATTTATATTTTGTACATTGCTAATTTAGTAGTTGGTTGCTTTGCTTTTTATATTCTACCAATTTTTTTTCCGTTTATCAAATTCATTTTTATTCTGGAGAATTAATTACTTGAGTTTTTCATTCATTGCTTGCAATGGCTGTATCAAGTACATTATTTTGGTAATCTTTTACTAGTATTGGTTTCTTTTTATTATATAGTTTGTGCCTGTGAGCTGTAGAAGAGAAAATAACATGACAATAAGAAAATTATTCATTATATATGTGTTTTCTATGGTAGTAAACTATTAGTTCTTTTTGTGATGAATCAGAATGATCAAATGGCTCTAAACTATATATTATGGTTTTTTTGCTATGAACTATATATAAAACTAGTGCGAACCCGTGTTACGCACACGGTGTATTGGCAAATGCATAAACAAAACATGTGGATATAATATTTTAGTATATGTTCACAATTATAACCATTAGAAAATTATAAACATTTAAGTACCAATATCTACTCGGGGCTCACACATCCAAATACAATTTGTATTAATAGAGCAAGGTTAAATAAGCATTTGTCCTTATTAGTGGTCTCGTTTGCTTGGTGGTGGAGGTAACAATGTCCTTATTAGTATCTCGAGTCTTAGTAATCATTTGAACTAGTTAATCTGCTCTAAAATTATGTTGAGCAGAAGTGTAGAAAACTATCTTTATTTATAACAATATTACTAAGCAACTGCATTTTCCCACATTTATATCCTAACTCCTTAGGACGAAGCATTAGTAGTTAAGATCGTAATGTGGTTCATAAGTTTGTTAGTATTATATACTAATGATGTTGTGTATGCATAGGTGAAATCAAAATGATGGAACTTGCAGAAAATGTGAAAAGGTTGGTTATTCTCTTATGTTTTACTCAAATTAAGTGTGTTTATATTGTGAAAAAATGACAGCGCTTTACGGAAGCTTATATCAACAGATCTTTGTCACCCAAATCACAAAGAGATAACTTGGATTGGAAACAAAACAGAATTGAAATCGAAATGCAATAACACAAGATATTCCACTCAACCACCCACTTTATTGATTCACCAAAATTTTTGTTTACAATTAATAGAACAAAGCTAAAATAAACAAAATACCATTGAATCAATAACCAAATTGAGAAAGGGAGCAAATATCTATATGGCTAAAATTGTTGGAGAAGAAGAAAAAAAATGAAGAAGAGAAAATTAGCAAATAGATTTTCCACCATACATTTACCCTCTCTTCTAGTCTCTATTTATATAATCAATTACTTAATACCCAAGTTAATATTAGATGGCAAAAAATAATTTGATTAGCCAATTAGAGAAAGAAATAAACATACTCAATATGCCTATTAATTAGGGGAAATAAAATCTTTTCTTTCTTTCTTTTGCATATTTCTTTACCTCTATTTGTGATTTTGTATCACCAAAATCTAACACTCCACCTTGATGCAAAATCACATATCTCCAACATATCAAATATGTCATATCTAGATCTATCACAACTCCTTATATCTCAATCATACCAAATTACAAACCTCTACCACCATCTGCAAGTGATGCATCTTCCACATGAGGTGCATCACACAAATCCGGTCTAAAAAACGTTTGTAATATCACAAAGATCTCCGTCTTGTCTTTGTGGATTTTGCAACTCGACACCCGTCTATCACTAGATCTGAGCTCATTACTCGATCACTATCGATCCCTCGAGCATCATCAACATGACGACCCCTGTCTAAAATATGATCGTCAATGCTAGAATCATAAGCAATGACCACATTAACCTCTCCACCTTGCTGTGGACTAGGTTCTTCAACCGTCACTCGCTTTCCATAGTCGACTACAGAACCAACCAAGCTATAAAGTTTTCCTTCTTCCAATACTCCTCTCATCCTTACACGATCACCTTTCTTCACTCTCAAAACTCCATCTTGAGTTTCATAGGTGCAACCACGGCGATCCAACTAACCGAGAGAAATAAGATTATGCGAACAAGTGGGTACATGTCTGACTCCAGAGACTTCTCTAACCACACCGTCATGCATACGAAACCGGATAGATCCAATACCACAAATCGGTAGCTCTTCTACATTGGCTGTCCTAATCATGTCGACAATCTTCTCATAAGAAAAACAATTCACATCTCTACAAATGTGAAAACTGGCTCCAGAATCCATCTTCCAAGACTTATTTTCACTAAAGAGAACATCATAAGAAGCATCACTATCGGTACCTTCAGCAAAAACTGCATGTGCATCACTACTAGTATCACCGTACACAGTCTTTTTCTGATCTCGTTTATAAGCATAACACTTGCTACGTATGTGACCTTTCTTATTACAATAATGACAAGTGATAACACCTTTACCATTAGGGTCATTCTTCTTCCAAATTGTAGCTTTCTTCGAGTTCTTTGCCACCATAGCCTCACTTTGAATTGATTTCATATCCGACCCTTTTCTTCTAAGCTCCTCATTCAAAAGACTACTTCGAACAGTTTCCAAAGAGATAGTTCCATTAGCATTGGAATTACTCAATGAAACAACCAAAGTTTTCCAACTTTCTGAAAGCGAACTCATCAATAAAAGAGCCTGTAACTCACCATCAAAATTGACCTTCATATTTGCCAATTGATTTATTACATCCTAAAATTCATTCAAATGCTCTGCAACAGACTTCTCTTCGTCTAATCTCAATTCTACCAACTTTCGAACCAGAAAAGCCTTACTAGTAGCACTCTTTGACTCATATAAAGATACCAACTTATCCGACGAAGCCTTTGCGTATTCACAACTAGCAACATGATAGAAAATAGAATCATCAAGATATTGGCGAATCAAAGCAATCGCCTTCTTATCCATCTTCTTCCATTTTCTCTCATCTACATCAGAGGGCTTCTTTCCATCTCCATCAATCGGATCATGAAGATCATTGAGGTACAGAACATCCTCCATCTTAGGCTTCCAAATACCCCCATTTTTTCCATTCAAAATAGTCATCTTCAAAAACGAAATCATATCCAACATCAATAATTTTTCAATCCAAAATTACTCTAACCTTTGCGATGATCTGTGCTTTGATACCAAACTGTTGTGAAAAAATGGAAAGGGCTTCTTTCCATCTCCATCAATCGAACCATGAAGATCATTGAGATACAGAACATCCTCTATCTTAGGCTTCCAAATACCCCAATTTTTTCCATCCAAAATAGTCATCTTCGAAAATGAAATCATATCCGACATCAATAATTTTTCAATCCAAAATTACTCTAAGCTTTGCAATGATCTGTGCTTTGATACCAAACTGTTGTGAAAAAATGGCAGCGCTTTGCGGAAGCTTATATCAACGGATCTTTGTCACCCAAATCACAAAGAGATAACTTGGATTGGAAACAAGACAAAATTGAAATCAAAACGCAATAACACAAGATATTCCACTCAACCACCCACTTTATTGATTTACCAAATTTTTTGTTTACAATTAATAGAACAAAGCTAAAATAAACAAAATACCATTGAATCAATAACCAAATTGAGAAAGGAAGCAAATATCTATATGGCTAAAATTGTTGGAGAAGAAGAACAAAAATGAAGAAGAGAAAATTAGCAAATAGATTTTCCACAATACATTTACCATCTCTTCTAATCTCTATTTATATAATCAATTGCTTAATGCCCAAGTTAATATTAGATGACAAAAAATAATTTGATTAGCCAATTAGAGAAAGAAATAAACATACTCAATATGCTTATTAATCAGGGGAAACAAAATCTTCTTTTTCTTTCTTTTGCATATTTCTTTACCTCTATTTGTGATTTTGTATGACCAAAATTTAACAGTTTATTTGTACACCACTCCTCCATTATTGTTATTTACATTGATTAAAACCTCGTATACTACATTAAAATATTGATTATATACAGCAATAGTGACTATGATTTCTACTTAAGATGATGTATCCCCTTCCATTTCCATCTGTCCAATATAACCAACACTTGTGGAATCTTTTGATGGTTACATAATAGATTATGTTTGTAGTCAGAAAAATGTCCATCTCGTCTTCTTGTTTTAGTGAGCCTGACAAATATCTACTTTCACATCCTGTTGCCCTCTATTCAGAATTTGTTAGAAAGTTAACTGAATACTTTGTGTAATATATTTTAACCTTTTGTCAAAATATATACTTAAATATACTTAAACGTCTAACTTAATTTAGTTTCTTATTTTTAATAAAATAAGAAAGAAGAACAGTCATAAGATAAAATAAAGCTCAATAAGTGCTAGCTAATGAAAGATGTACACAGTTTTACAAATTACAGACTTCTGTTTGAAACTAAGCAAGCTTGATCATGATTTTGACTCTTCATGTAATCTTCTATGTAAAGCGTTGTATGCACCTACTGTTATTTGCAATTGTATACTTTCTAGGTCAGTCCTGTACTCTTTTATTTGCACATACCACTGAAGCAAGTCACCCGAATTTATCTTTACGGTCAGATTAAACAACGGGAAATCGTTAAGATTCGAAACTCATAATTTTTTTTCTATCCTTTATTGGGCATGAATATCTCGTTGATCTCTGGTGATGCCTTATTTACTAATGCAGCTATATAAATTCAATAATCATAGTAATTTACCGTCACAATAGCTTCTTTTTGCTTCAAATATTCACGCACATGGTTTGTTTGTCATTTATAGTGTTATGATATTATCTTTTATTGTTGTAGAATTATTTGACAGTTTTGAATATCGAATTTTTATCAATGTTTTAAATGAAAGTTATTCAAGTCATTAAAAAGCTCGGTGCATATATATGGTACAAGGAGGTTGATTCATATGTACTGAGCAAACTTCATAGGGGTAATAAAATAACTATATCTTGTTGCCAAACAATGAAGAAAATGTTGAAATTCTGCTGCTTATTTCATAATCGAAATGCATGAAACTGTACTGCACTATTGCAACTGATCCACATACTTGTATTATCAGAATGTAATTTTTAATGAATACAAATATAAGTAATAAATCACTGTCTAAACTTTCATATATGTAAGCTTAGTAAGTAATGAGATGTACAACAATGAATTACCATAGCCCACTGTACATCATAATGAAAATAATTCTAATGTGGCCCTTATCCAATCTTTGCATTATGAACGCAATACTACTCATATCTAAAAGGCAACATTGACACAAATATTGAAGGATATCCCATCATATGCATTTGCACTTAGCACCACGACGTCCGTCAGAGACCAGCTTACTATTTTCTAAATTTTTCCAAAATATTTATGTGTAAGTCTTGTACAATGAGTTGAAGCAAAGAAGCCCCTAATGTGGTGACTGGTAAAGGAACCTAAACATTGCATACCAAAAGATATAGAGATCATAGGTAACCTAATTTTGCTAGAAGCTTTCTTGAAAAGACTACTAAGTACTAACAACGTCATAGTCTATAATAATACACTTAGATGTTAGAATACTGAGAAGATATGATAATCTATTATTTGACTGTCTTCATTTCCCTAACAATCTACCATATTAATAGCTTTCTATTGCGCATATGTCAAAAGTCATTTTATTATTCCTTGCAAAATAGTAAAATTATAAGTTGGTTACACACTTTCGTGCAAAACTATTGCAACTTTATGCTTAACCAAAATAGCAGCGCTGATGTTTTATAGGTCAACAGTGATAACAACATTTTAAAAATGGGATAAATCATTCATTGTAAATCATAAATTTCAAATTTTACATTGAAAATGGATTAAAGTGCGAGTCATTTTAGTGATCTTTTTTAATTTATGTTATTAGATAAGATTTAAGTCTGTAAAAGAAACCATTTTTCTTTATTTGAGTAATATTTTGTATTTTTGAAACTAATTTGAAGTTATCCTATAGTATTTGCTCAACACTGACTTTACTTGAGTTCTAAATCATTATCAATGAATAAAATCATAATTGAAAAGATCTCAGTTGAAAAGGGGCTCAAATCAAAGGATTTTTAAGAAGTTTAATAACAACGAATTGTAGTACTAAAACCATTATAAATGAAGCACGTAAGCTAAACTCTTACGGTAAGATCAATAATTTAATAACAAAAGATATGTTACTCTTTAATTTGCTCGATATCAAATGATTTACAACCCTCTTTAAGACAATTTCTCATCGGCAAACCTGCAGTTTTGACATGAGTTAGACACTATACATGAGTTACTGTCAGATTTCAGTTTTAAATGTAATATGATTTCAGTTTTAAATGCAATACATTCACCATTCACAATGCTGTGACAAAAAATTCACCTTAAAACTTAAAAAAACTATGAACTCTGTTGCTTTTGAATTCATGGAAGGTTAAAATGTCCATGTAAAAATATACCATGTCTTTTATGTTTCTAGTTATAATGAACATTTAAAAAAAAGAATGTATGATACCAAGTTATTGGTTAGAAGTTACTATTTCAGTTTTAAATATCCTACACATTGTGAATGGTATCAAAGTATACCTCCATTCAATTGCAAATTTCAAACTTTCCAATTCCAAATCAATAAATTAAAACCTTTTAATCATTTTCAAAAATCAAACCACAAAAATAAATATAGAATCACCATGTTTGGAGGTGAAAGAAGAGGAATAGTTGCAGCTAATCTCAGACATGAACACGATTATACATACACATTCATAACATAACCATAGTTAATATCAAGTAAGCAATAACAAACATAACTTAAGATATAGTTTGGTTAATTGAATAATGCAAAAGCAGAAAAGGTAATTAAACACTTAGTACATCCTTTTGCACATTCATAGGAGTGTTATAAGAAAGTAGTCATGGACGATTAATAGATATTCTTGAATGATTTGCTCAAAAGAGCTAGAATGTTTAAGGAAGCGAAGAAGTTAATCTTAAATTCCCACGGAACCTTTTGGAGAGCCAAGTAGAGATTTATTAAGAGTAGTGATTTAATAAGTGGACGATGACTGCAAAATATGTCCTAGAAGGAGAAAATTGAAAAGAATTAAATAGGGGAAGGATTCTTATGCATAAAAAATATTGTTAGAGAAAAGGAATCTTGTGGCTCAATTGTGATTAACAGAGATAAACTTGAATTCACAGTGTGAAAAGTCAGGAAAGATCACACAATGCTAGATGTGGTGAGTGATAGGTCGAGCAATATAAAAATGAAGCCGAAATATCATAAATTTTACTAAATACAGGTTAAAGAAAAGGCAATATATAAATCTTGACGAAATTATTCTATTGGTAGTGAAACGGCCACATAGTAGTAAGGTAAATTACCAATAGCTGGTAGAATAGTATATGAATCACATGGTTCTATTTTGAGTCCATGGTTAGTTTTTGTTTGAATGCTACCCATTTACTATTAGGATTGCTCAAATTTGTTTGGTCAGCTATTATGTAGACAATAAACATACATAGAACTTCCACATCCATTAATTTGTTTAAGGGGTGCCAAATAAGCTGCATACCAAGTTCTTAATATTCGTGCATTGAACTGGATGGATATAAAGACCTAAGTTTATTTTAAAAAGCAGGAAGCAACTTCGTCTATATTGGATAATGGTTTTCATGCATTGGAACCACATGCTATAGTAAATGTGAACTATGCCATATAAATAGTTGTAGCAAAAAACCTTAATGGACTAACTGTTGTGAAAAAAATGGCAGCGCTTTGCGGAAGCTTATATCAACGGATCTTTGTCACCCAAATCACAAAGAGATAACTTGGATTAAAAATAAGATAGAATTGAAATTAAAAGCAATAAGACAAGATATTCTACCAAACCACCCACTTTATTGATTCATCAAAAATTTTGTTTACAATTAATAGAACAAAGCTAAAATAAACAAAATACTATTGAATCAATAACTAAATTGAGAAAGGGAGCAAATATCTATATGGCTAAAATTGTTGGAGAAGAAGAACAAAGATGGAGAACAGCGAAATAAGCAAATAGATTTTCCACCATACATTTACCCTCTCTTCTAGTCTCTATTTATATAATCAATTACTTAATGCCCATGTTAACATTAGATGGCAAAAATTAATTTGATTAGCCAATTAGAGAAAGAAATAAACATACTCAATATGCCTATTAATTAGGAGAAACAAAATCTTCTCTTTCTTTCTTTTGCATATTTCTTTACCTCTATTTGTGATTTTGTATCACCAAAATTTAACACTCCATCTTGATGCAAAATCACATATCTCCAACATATCAAACATGCCATATCTAGATCTATCACAACTCCATATATCTCAATCATACCAAATTACAAATCTCTACCACCGACTGCAAATGATGCATCTCCCACATGAGGTGCACCACACAAATCCGGTCTCAAAAACGTTTGAAATACTACAAAGATGTTCGTCTTGTCTTTGTGGATTTTGCAACTCGACACCTGTCTATCATTCGATCTGAGCTCATTACTTGATCACTATCGATCCCTCGAGCATCATCAACATGAAGACCCTTGTCTAAAATATGATCCTCAATGCTAGAATCATAAGCAGTGACCACATTAACCTCTCCACCTTGCTTAGACTAGGTTCTTCAACCATCACTCGCTTTCCATAGTCGACTACAAAACCAACCAAGCTATAAAGGATTCCTTCTTCCAATACTCCTCTCATCCTTACACGACCACCTTTCTTCACTCTCAAAACTCCACCTTGAGTCTCATAAGTGCAACCACGGCGATCCAACTAACCGAGAGAAATAAGATTATGCGAACAAGTGGGTACATGTCTCACTCCAGAGACTTCTCTAACCACACCATCATGCATACGAAACCGGATAGATCCAATACCACAAATCGGCAGCTCTTCTCCATTGGTTGTCCTAATCATGTCGACACTCTTCACATAAGAAGAAAAACAATCCACATCTCTACAAATGTGAAAACTGGCTCCCGAATCCATCTTCCAAGGCTTATTTTCACTAAAGAGGACATCATAAGAAGCATCACCATCGGTACCTTCAGCAAAACCTGCATGTGCATCACTACTAGTATCACCATGCACAGCCTTTTTCTGATCTCTTTTATAAGCATAACACTTGCTGCATATGTGACCTTTCTTATTACAATAATGACAAGTGATAACACTTTTACCATTAGCATCCTTCTTCTTCCAAATTGTATCTTTCTTTGAGTCCCTTGCCACCATAGACTCACTTTGAATTGATTTCATACTTGACCCTTTTCTTCTAAGCTCCTCATTAAAAAGACTGCTTCGAACAGTTTCTAAAGAGATAGTTCCATTAGCATTGAAATTACTCAATGAAACAACCAAAGTTTTTCAACTTTCTGAAAGAGAACTCATCAATAAAAGAGCCTGTAACTCATCATAAAATTAACCTTCATATTTGCTAATTGATTTATTACATCCTGAAATTCATTCAGCTGCTCTGCAACAGACTTCTCTTCATCTAATCTCAGTTGTACCAACTTTCGAACCAGAAAAGCCTTACTAGTAGCACTTTTTGACTCATACAAAAATACCAACTTGTCCCACAAAGCCTTTGTGGATTCACAACTAGCCACAAGATGGAAAACTGAATCATCAAGATATTGGCGAATCAAAGCAATTGCCTTCTTATCCATCTTCTTCCATTTTCACTCATCTACATTAGAGGGCTTCTTTCCATCTCCATCAATCGGATCATGAAGATCATTAAGGTACAGAACATCCTCCATCTTAATCTTCCAAATACCCCAATTTTTTCCATCCAAAATAGCCATCTTCGAAAACGAAATCATTTCCGACATCAACAATTTTTCCGTCCAAAATTACTCTAAGCTTTGCGATGATCTGTGCTCCGATACCAAACTGTTGTGAAAAAAGGCAGCGCTTTGCGGAAGCTTATATCAACGGATCTTTGTCACCCAAATCACAAAGAGATAACTTGGATTAAAAATAAGACGGAATTGAAATTAAAAGCAATAAGATAAGATATTTCACCCAACCACCCATTTTATTGATTCACCAAAATTTTTGTTTACAATTTATAGAACAAAGCTAAAATAAAAAAATACCATTGAATCAATAACCAAATTGAGAAAGGGAGCAAATATCTATATGGCTAAAATTGTTGCAGTAGAAGAACAAAGATGGAGAACAGGGAATTAGCAAATAGATTTTTCACCATACATTTACCCTCTCTTCTAATCTCTATTTAGATAATCAATTACTTAATGCCCAAGTTAACATTAGATGACAAAAAATAATTTGATTAGCCAATTAGAGAAAGAAATGAACATACTCAATATGCCTATTAATTAGGGGAAACAAAATCTTCTCTTTCTTTCTTTTGCATATTTCTTTCCCTCTATTTGTGATTTTGTATCACCAAAATTTAACACTAACCGAAGTGAAAGCTAAGTAATTGGTTGGTTATGTTGTGAAGTGAAAGCCAATTATGAAAACTACATTGTTTCAACTGTAGAACTAAATATGAATTAAATTCATGCAAACATGAAGCTGTAACATATCTAAGTAATAACTAACCTTTAAATCCATAGTAACAGTGTATTGCACGATGTTATTGAGGTTTGAACTTTTCGATCTATTATATGAAATGTTTGTAGCAATTAAAAAAACTACATTTTATTGAACTAAGTGAACTAAAAGCAAAATGAATTTTTATATAATGAACTAAGTGAACTAAATCTGGTGCATCAAAAGTGGCCAAAACCTATGTTTCTAAAGTTTTCTATATATGAAGAATTTTTATTACTGTATGGTTTACAAAATGAAAATACACGTAGCAGTATATTTCAATTATCGTTTCAATTGAAATCAAATTTAATAAATATAAGAACGTTAATCGTGAGTGATTGCTCACCTTTCGAGGCTAGATAGATTTGACAATCAAATAAGCTATGAATCCAGGCACGAACTTCAAAGCAAAGCTAGACTGGCATGAATTCAACGATCAAAGCTGATAACAAGAATTGATGGAACAAATCAGAACGGGATCGATGAAGATCATTGGTATAAGGTGACTTATATAAAACTATATATTACTATATATATAGTCATATTCAAATATATAATAAATACAATATATATATATATATATATATATATATATATATATTTGTGTATTTATATATTTCAAAATCGTCGCTTTATATTAAAAAACACGTATTAAAATAAAACATCCATGTTCAGAAAAACCAAATATATACATATACATATTATATTTTAATCCAGTATCAAAAATTCAATTATAGTGTTTTAAATATACCAAAAAATATTCTTAAGCAATATAGGATACAAGGAACCACTTATATATCTAAACATCTTACTTCAAAAAAAACTGAACACGATATATGCAAAATACTCTAAAATACACGTATACAGTAACAAGCATGCCTTTATATTTTTGCACTTATGTGTATCACATTATATGTATACATTATTACCAATATATAGAAACCAATATTATACATGCGAATAATCTACATAACATGAACAAGCACTGGCAAAATGTGTTTGGGAATATCTATACAAAACTAACTTACTACATTATACACACACTATTATATATACCATGTATACCAGTATATATGCTCAACTGCAACTTATTTTTTTTCAAACTGCACTATTCAAAAGGAAGCCGTATATGTTAACAGCAAAACTCATATGAACCCATACACATATATAGGAAGACGCATTACAAATGTACATATATAAATAGTGGTAGACTTATATAAATTAGTATAACTCATATAACAAACTTACATGGCTTTTATATATAACAGACTTTGTATATGAATAAAACTATTATAGGCACCTACACAAACCCAATAGCCTTTATGTAAACATCTAAAACTTATAATATAGACATATAACTTACAAAAGACTCAACCGATCACATCTCTATAGGCTAATATATGATATATATATATATATACCTATTAATTTATTCAATATTTATTGCCACAAAAAACAATACAATTTATTTTGTTAACATATCTTACACTTAACAAATCATATAAATTTGGATATATATATATATATATATATATATATACATAAACAAGCGTACATCATATGCTTTGGGAATCTGACAACCTATAAACATACTATATGTATAACTTATATAAAAATAAAAATAAATAGACTTATACAATGCAATAAGATCTGAAACATATAAATATACTTTAAAAATGGATACTAAATATATATATATATATATATATATATATTACGGTCCTATATATTCATATAAATATACAATCTCATGAATGTACCTATATGCACGAACAATCAAGAGCGAAGTCCGCCACAGAGAGGCTGGGGAGAGAGGGCTGTTCGTGGTGAGATGGGGTCGGGAAGAGGTGCGGTTCAAGATCGGTGGTGATGGTTGAAATGAGGCATGCGCATGGCTTGGCCAGATCTGGCTGTAGGCGGTTCCAAAGGGCCGATGAATTGGTTGCTGCCACACATGCTGCCGGTGGAGAGGAGGCTATGGAGGGTAGCTCGATGGAGAGGCAGGCCGAGCTTGCGGAGGAGAGGAAGAAAAGAGATGGAGGAGAGGTGAGAGGGTGCGGCAAGAGTAGTTAGGTATTTTTAGAAATAGTTCAAATTCAGAAACCGCAGCACTTATAAAGTGTTGGAATAGGTATTTAGTTATTTCAGAACTTAGTTAAGTTTCAGAATTGATATCACTTAGCAAATGCTATCTTAAAACCACAACATTTCTGAAGTGCTACCAATACTAATTTCAGATTTATTAAAACCTTTTCAAAAACATTAAAACTTCAATTTTAGCCATTTTAACTTATAAAAATCATATTTCCCACTTCAAAAAATATTCATTTGAATATCATTTAACTTATGATTAAATAAAATAAAATTCTATAAACAAATATTCAATTTAAACCATAATTCATTTGTTAAGTCAAAAGTACATCATTCTACTTAACCTTTAAATTTGTAACAAATAACTTACTTTATTTCAAAAATACCCATTTCATAAATAAGATATTCCTTTCACCAAATTTAACTTAAATTTCCATTTGAAAACTAAAATTTCCATTATCAAGTTAAGTCATATTTAAGTTACATATTCATTCATTTTAAAATCATAATTATCTATTTTACAAACATATCCCTTTCACAAATAGTTTATCATAGTGAATATGACAATCAAATTTCCATTATAAATATATTCATTTAGACATCAAATAACTATGATTTCAAGTTAAATAAATTTTATTACAAAAGTCCAGATAAAACTATATTTCATTTTATCAATTCAAAATACATCATTTATTACACAAACCAAATCCATTTCATAAAATAACCTTTATTAAAGTTACTAGGCTAGTTTTAAGAGTCCATCTTAAATCAAATTTAATCATTAAGATATTTATCATAACTAAAATCTTTAAATTACTTAAGACCAATAATAGACTTATAAAATTTTAACTTATAGGAAAACCAAATATTCCTTTACAATTTAAAGCATTAAATCAAATTAAGTTAAAATTTCATATATTTATAATTTCTAAATACTTAATAATTTTCAGAAAATATTAAAAATACTTAATAATTTTTTAGGAAAATATTATTTAAAAATATAACCATGGCCTGTATAATATTTTCTAACCTAGGTCAAGTGATACAGATATGTATCATTTCAATCCGTAATTTAAAAAGAAAAATCCAAGTTCTATCATTTCAAACCCGCAATCCTAAGTCAAATAAAATAAAAATCATTCGAGCATATCATTTTAGCTCATAATGATTTTTCCTTGTACTAAAGTCCGTTCGGGTATGTATCATTTCAACTAATAGTGATAGGGAACTTGCAGTGTAAGAAACATATAATAAATAAACAGTATGACATAACATATCATATCAGGTGATGTAACAAATATATAAACAGAATTTAACATCATATAATCATATTATAGGCATATATGAACTTATTTACATAACATATAAATTTTCTATAATTCACATGCCATGGTTTCACAGTCATATAAGTACGGATGTCGAGAGTGATAAACTCACCCTTTTTTTAAAGCTAGAATCAAATTCAAAAACAAATCCAAACTCCCCAAAGCACGAAAAGGCACGACAAAGCACGATTCAAACTTGAGTAGATGAACAGTCATGATCCAAATCTTATGAACAAACAAATATACATCATACATAAGTGTAAGATTCAACATAAGAATATGAATTAAAACAATACAAAGATATGAGAGAAAGTGACATAACCTTTGCTTTACACAAGCAAGTGGGCTCGGCCATGTCTCAATGGGTTCGACCACATCAACATATGGCTCGGCCATGCTGCAATAAGACATGAAGGCTCAGCCAAGTGGTCGTATGTACACGGCTATGGCTTTGAATTTGAAGATATGGTAAGTTACAAATCAATGGAAGGCTAAAAGGCATGCAATGAAGGGTCACAAACAACATATGTGCTTGGCCATAGGCATAAGTGCTTGGCCATGATGGGTTAGGCATGGGTCAAAGCAACATAGGGCACGACTATGTGGTCACAAGGCATGAAGTGGTTGTGGAATTTTGTTTGTGGCCGAGGCATATAGGGGAGGAGGTGATGAAATGTGTGTGGTCGGCTATGGTTTGCATTGGATTTGTGGTGGGGTTTTGGTCTATGATCAATCACGACGAGGCTTTGGATGTTGATGAGGGGTGGAATGGTTAGTCATGGTGATGGTGGTGGAGTGGATGTGGTCGGCAAGAGGTGGAGGCTGAGCCAAGCATGAAGACAAAAGAGAAAAACAAAGAAAAATGGAAGAAGAAAGTGAGGAGAAGCCATGGAAATTTGAGAAGGAGGAGATGAGAAATGAATAAATTTTTGTGCATGAGTTGTGTAGAGCTTCTCACGGCTATGGAGTAAAAAATGCACGGCTAAGAGTAGAACAATGAACGGCTAAGCGATGTGAAAAGTTAGGGAAAAGGAAAGGGAACAAATTAAAGAAGTAACATAAGTCTTTTGAAATTTCCAAAGCCATTTATCTTAATAAACGAATCAAAAATCAAATAAATAAAAATTAAAGCTAAACAAAAATAAAATTAGAAAAATGAAAATAAAAAATAGAAATAAAAATATAGAAAATCATTACGTGCAAAAGGCTGAATTTTATCTAATTTAAAAAGTATAAAACAAAATTTAATGAAACGAAAAATGGAATGAATATCAGAATTATATTCTACTTTAAAGATAAAGATTAAAATTTTAAAATTTCAAATTTCAAATTTTCGAATGAAAGTCAAAGTTTGACCAAAGTTGACCGGAATATAAAATTTACAGGAAATATTTATTTTATTACATTTGAAAAATAAATTACAAACAAAATTCAAAATTTTATTGGAAAAATCTAAAATTTTAATTTTAATTGATTTAAAAATCAAAGATTTCAAATAAAATTTAATTAAAAATATTTACAAAATTATGGATTGTTACACTCTCTCCCACTCAAAACTTTTCGTCCTCGAAAAGGAACGAGGCACGGAATACAGAGAAAACAAGATACAATGAGATAGGATTAAAACAAGATGGAAAGGAAGATTGAAATTATACCTCATAATTGTTGTTATAGGTGAATTCATCAAGATGGAGATGATCTTCCCAAGATCCTCCATAATCAAGAATACAGGCACGAAGAAGATCCTTTAGAATCTGGTTCACCTTTTCCGTTTGACCGTCGTTCTGTAAATGGTAAGCAGTGTTCAGATTCGGATGAGTACCAAGGATTCTTGAAAAGTTTCCAAACTGACTGGCAAAGATAAGTTCTTCTGGGAGGAAGAACTATAGGTCGAACTTCAGGAATAAGATCAATTCGAGATTTAATTTCTTGCTTAGGATGCAGGAGAATAGGAACTCTAAAAGAAAAAGAGATTGGGAAATAAAATAGCACGTAGCTGTAAGTATCGTTCATTTCTTTTACATTGAAAAATTAAAGGTTTAGTAGACTCGGTTTAAAGAAGTTTTAATTGTTTGTTGGTAACTGGATTTTGCAAGAAACTATAACCATTGATAGATAACTTAGTTTTTACCTCGCTTTTTCCACATGTTGTGGATGGAGTTAGAGAGTTGTGAAACTTTATCAATGTTGTGCTCTGTAAGAAGTAGAATAATTCATTGAAAATGATAACCAACTTCTTCATCTTCAATATTGATTTCATTTATACTCCAGTATATCGATTATTATTATTATTAATTTAGTAGCTTAAACAATGATACATAATGAACCCAATAACTACTTGCTATGTAAATTTGACAGCCATCTCATTCGAGTTAACATAAGTAGCAAACATCGTTATGTATAGGACAAATTTTCGAAGTAGGCTAGTTTTTGAAACAATTTCGCGATTGGTGCTAGTTTTGAAACTTATTATCAAACAAGACTAGTTTCGACCCCATCTAGCCAACTCAGCAGTTTTATAATTGCCAGGATAAAGCGCAACTATGAGTTGCACTATTTTTTTATATTTTTTTAGGGCACAACTATGAGTCGCGTCCCTAATTTTTTTCAATTTTTCCGTTTATAATTTTTTGTGTGCGCAACTCTTAGTTGCGCCACTGAAAAAAATTGAAAAAAATAGGGGCGCAACTATGACTTGTGCCCAAAAAAAAGCGCAACTTATAGTTGCGCTTCATCGAGGCAGCTACAAAATGGCTGAGTTGGCTGCTGACTGGGCAGAAATCAGCCTTGTTTGCTAATAAGTTACGAAACTAGCTTCTATCGTGAAATAGTTTTGAAAACTAGCGTACTTCGAAAATTTGTCCTTAGCATGGATAAAACTATATCGATTAGGCTCCATTGAATTGGTTTAGCCGCAATGTTATTTTCTTTACACGGTTGACATAATATGGAAGCAAAACTACATGAAGCTAAGTTTTAACTATGAAAAATATTGGCCAATGAGAAATTTCGCACCAGATATTTAACTACGATTTATGAGAAAATTTTGGTTCTAATTTTGTTATTCCATTGTATATTTACTTCATACACTTTCATTCTAAACTTTTTATAATTTAATTAGTTCTAGGTTAATTTTATAAGAATTTATCTTTATTGTTTATGGTTATTTCAACATCTTCAAAAACAACAGACTTTTATGCTCTTTATACTTTAATATTACATTTTAGAATAACATTATATAGTAGAAGATTTTATATTGAACTATCGTTTTCCGATGCCTCGGTAAGATAACTTAATTTTAAGGATCATGTTCTGTCTGTATTATGTACTGAAGTTCCATAGCACCTCCATTCATTAATTTTGGTTTATGAATTCTTTAACTCACAAATGGTAATTTGAAAAAAAAATGTTGGAATCTTTTCCTAGAGGTAAATTCCTAACCGAATTTAAATATTTTTCTTAGTTTTTATAAACATAAATAACATCATTTGTGAGAAAAAAATTATATTTCTTTTGCATCTAATTATTTTTTCAATTGACCTTATAAGAACACCGTCATCACCGAAATGGTAGAGATCAATGCAGTTAAACACTATACACTTTGCATAGCAAATTTTCACTAGATTTGAGCCTCTTCATTTTCCAACAATTGAATGTTAATGCAAAATTTTCACCGAAACCTTTTACAATTATGAATAGGCAGTTTATTGCAACATTTTTCTACATAACAGAAACTAATGACTCAAAGTTGTTTGAAGCATGTAATTTAGTAGTAAAGTGGAAAGAAAACATTCTAGGAAATATTTAGTTTATATATGAAATACATTTTTCGGATTTTTTTGAAAGATAGAGCATCGGTTTTGATCGTCCAATGATAGTCTAAAATATCTTTTGTATCAATAATCTCAATTGAAAATTAAATTATTTGTCATCTTCAAGTTTTTATTATCCTTTTATTTGTCAGATAGAAATGAGCTAAGGGTTGTGGTTTAGTGCACTTTCCTTTAATAGATAGTTTTGGTTCACCATTTGTAGATGACTCATATATTCAATCATGTAAATATTCTACGATGTGCCTATACAAGTTTGTGTATATAATTCAATATACTGTAACATATAGATATAGCTAGGTGCAACTGAAAATGCATTATATCATCAGTTTTGAATTCCAACAAAAATCTAATGTATCTTTTGTATCAAGAAGCTCAACTGAAAATTCAAATATTTCTCATCTTCAGATTTTTTTTTTGTAAAACACAAATGAATCATGGGTTTTGGTTCAGTGCATTTTCTTTTAATATTTAGTATCTATACTCCATTTAGTGATGACTCATAGATTCAATCATGCAAATATTCGATGATGCACCTCTACAAGTTGGTGTATATAACTCTAAATACTGTAACATATTGATTTAGCTAGATGCAAATAGAAATACATCATATTCTGAATTTTGAAAGTCCAAAAATTGATGGGAAATAAAATAATTAAAATAGTCATTCTATTTTATAGCAAGTGAATGATTTGGATTTGAATAATATCATACTAAAGACCTATGGGTATTTTGATTTGAATAAATTTTAAATATCTTTACGTCTGATCTGAATATAAATCGTACCAAGAACTTATGGGTTTGTATAGACAAAATGTTGCTTGGAAATCATTTTTAAGAAAGAAGTTAAAGATAAATCTACTACAGTGTTATGTAAAGATTCTCTCCATTTCGCAACAGGTTGTTTGATTTTAATTTGAGTCAATAGCTTTGTCCTGTAACTTCACTAGAATGCAGTTATGCTATAGAAGGGACTTTGTTTAATGAAATTCACTAAAATGCAGCTGTGCAGTTTTGCTCACTATAAGAACTTTGTTTGATATCAGTTTTTTTTGAAATAGATAAAACATTTGGCCCAAGGCCTAGAAAGAAACAAGCAGGGTAAATAAACCCTACCCGAAACAAACACTTACAAACCCTCGCCGCTACATATCATTCACTCAGAAACGAAATAAGAAACCCTAAAAAACACCAAGGCCATATCGATCCATGGCGATTCATGGCGATTTTGAAACAGATCGGGGAAATCATGGAGGCTTCCATGCAAAATTCTTTCCCTTGCTATCTTCATCATTGATAACGAGTGTGTCACTCTTTATTGTTCGCGAAAAAGGCGGAATCGAGGCTCTCTGCTCCTTATGCTTATTATTCTTGATGAATAACTCAGATGAAAGTCGATCTCTAATATTGGGGGGATCTCAAGCCTAAGTAGGGCCTTTTGCTTATTGTAGTCGGAAGAGTAAGCAGATGAGCGGTAATCGAAGTAATCGATTGTATCTAGCTTGCTTTTAGTGTAACTCTTGTTGTTATTTCCAGTAGTAAGCTCTTCACTAGTATAATGCTTGTTGGATTCTCCTTTGTCCCAAACAGATAAGTGAAAGATAAGATTATTGATGTTGCTTTTGTAGAAATCTATAGAAACTCTCTAATTATTTATATCCAGTTGCGAAATCCTATCTTTATGCAGGAGATGTTCGGAATTTGCCTTGCTCCTGAGTGTGCGGTAACCTCCGCCCCTATCAGGTAAATTAGAAGAGACATCACAGTTTAAATTTGTATAATTATTAACATCATGATTATAACAAAATATACTTCCCTTTCCGTTTCTGGTGTAGGGTGAATTACTGATTTGCGAGTAGAGGTGGCCGCCACCAATATGGACAATCTCAAATTTGGATCTACTGAGGCTACTAGACTTCTTCATCCAGTGATAGCCACCGTGGTGAAAAGGTTAGCCTCTAGGAAAGACAGAGTCATGTTTCTCGTTTTGTAAGAAAGTTTCTAACTCTTCCTCATAACATTCTGCACTCCAGAGAGTTTGATTGAGATTTCTGAGTATTTTTGTCGACTTCCAAATTTTTTGAGGAAAATTTGGCTCTCCATATCTATTGTTTTCCATAGTTGAATGCCTTATGTTTCTTTTTGAGTATGAAGTCTTTGATTTCTTTCTTTCCAAATGTGGAAGATGGTTGCTGTGAGAATAATGCTAGCATTTCTGTAGTCCTTTGATTTTTCTTTGAAGTTTTCCTGTATGTATTTGATGCTTTCTCTAATGCTTTGCACAGCCTGATGCTGATTTATTTTAAGTTTTGACTTGGCTATGAACCAAGTATGCTTTGAAAAGACACAATCAAAAAATAAATGATTTATGCTTTCAGCCTCTCGTTTGCAAAGTAGACATACTGTTTCACCATTTTTGTTCCATTTCAAGCACTTGTCCCTAGTAGGTAATCTGTTAATAACAGCAAAGAAAGCACAATGAGACATTTTTGGGCAGTTCAATTTATTCCAGATAACATTGTACCAATCTACTTCACTTTCACGACCCCGAATAAATTTCCATGTTTTTTAAAAAGAAAAATTCCCTTTTTTTGAAAGTCTCCAATCCCATATCATTTTGAATAATTGGGTTAATAGTAATCTTTTTATGGCTTCATTAAAAATTGAAGTAGCTGGGTGTCTAAAAGTATTCCAAGAATTATTTTGAATAATGGTGCTAACATTATCAAAAGTCCCACCAAACCAAAGCAAACTATCCCAACCCAAAAGACCGATCAAAGATTTCCCACGAATCCATGGGTCAAACCATAAGTTGATCTGGTTACCATCCTTAAATTTTGTAACGACCCATAAAATTTTAGCAATTTTTAATTGGTTTATAACGTATTGAATTGGATTTTTCAGAAATTATTAATAATAAAATTTTGTTTAATATTTGGATTATGTATAACTATTAATTGATTCAGAAATTTGCATGAAATCAAGGGAATCGACTGTTACCATAAATTTTATTTCTTTCCTATCCATACAAATTTTACATCGGTTACAAACCAATCAATACCTTACCTTTATTACTCCCTGTATTCGTGCTGTAGCTCTTTAATTTTCTATCCGTTGCTATTTCATTTCGGGTTTGTTCCTTCCCTATTTATTCCATTTCAAACATTTTCTCTTCTCTCTGGCAGAAACATAATATTTTACATCATTATATATATATATATATCTGTAGCTTGCATTCATTCGTTTATTCACTTTTACGTTTCTCATACTTTCTACTTTGTTGTCCTTAATTCCCATGCTTGACGTTATCATTTCAGTTTCTTTCCATTGAATGTGGCACGTTTCATTGCTAACGTTTATTCCATCAATATGTGTGGCTTTCCTTTTGCAACCTGTTCCATTTTTATTTCCTTCGTTTTCAAAATTTGAAACGTACAGGCTGGACCACAGTATTAATTGCTTTAATAATTTTTCCAATTCACGTTCAAACGTTGCTATTCCTAGCTACTAATAAATTTAGAAATCAGTGTTGTTACTTAATTTATGGCATATGTTCAAAGCATTGGCTTTTATTATTCAGCTCAATTAAGGGTGACCATTGCCATCACATAACCGGTAAAAGATTTGTATACGTTTTATTTGTTTATGTGGCAACGATTCACATTTACACTGTTATTGCCTTTTTACTTCATTGGTTTTCATCTATTTGTGTACGTTTCGTTTCATTTATTTGCGCTTGAATTTTTTCATATTCATTACTTTACATTCATATCGGTACATTATTTTTGCATTCATAAAACTTTGTAAGTTTATTACAATTGACTGTTGCTTATCCTGGCCTATATAATTCCATCCTTATATTCTTCTTCCTCTCCTCTTTTATTCCTCTGCTTTGAGAAATACAGTTCATATGCTTGCTCATCAAACTTTTCCACCTGCTCCTATTTGTCGCAGTCTCCTCGCCACCAAAGTTCCCCTCCTCCACTTCGTGCCTCATCCTCATCTCCTCTCTTTTATATAATAAGGTAATATATATTATTTATGTATACTGTTTTTTTATAAGAAACTGGTTCATATATTAGTTGTATGCGGTTGGTCTCATGGATTTTACTTTATAAGTTATGTATATATGAAGAAAACGTATGTGTTTACTATATATACACACGTTTACAGTCCTAAGTTATATGATCTTGCAAAAGTAATTTTTATGTTAGGTTAATATTAAACTAGTGTATATTGTATATATAGTATATATTGTTAGTTATATATTATATATATAAGTAAGTTTTAAAGTATACGCACATTTCTTATTTGGGATTCATGCTATGCAAATATCTGTACAATTCCTTTTGTCCGCTATACATATGACTAACCCCTTCAGTTAAATTATTTGGGTTTAAACCGTGTTACAATTGACATCTATATTTTTAGGTAATGATACCAAAAATCATATAATTTTGTAATTAAATTCATACTTAATACATTTATGGTAAATTTTATTACACGATGAAAAGACATGCAGGAAGAATTAAAAAGGGTTAGTCTTCAATCTCGACATTAAGATTTAACTCGAGTATGAATATGCATATCAATTGTGGCAAGATCATTTCTGGTCTACCTTGTTTTTTGGTTTAAATTTTATGCATGTGATATAAAAGATATGAATTTTAATTAAAACAAGGATTCAAATTTTGGTTGCACTTTCTAATCATCAACCTAAATCAGGAAGGAAGAATGAAAACGTTAAAATGTTGGTGTCAGACACTGTTTATTTTTAGGTAAGCTAATAAAGCAAGGCTGCATATAAATGTTGATTATAAATATAAGTTCATTCAAGCTCATGCTCCAACTTCCTCTAACAGCGTGGAAATATGATATATCTACGCAGTTCAAAATGAGCTAAAACTTTGTAGATATTTCCAATTATTATTTATATCTGTCTCCACAAATTTGGAAAATAAATAAATAAATAAATTCCATAAAAGCAATATAATTACAAAATTTTACCTTTCTTCGAGTTGCATAGATACCATATTTCTAGGTTGAAGGAGAATATTTCACTCCGGGTTTGGAACATATATCGACATTCAAAAATACTATTGCATAATGTACTGGTAGGAGTATTTTGTAATCAAATGAGATATCCTGTTGTATTTTATTTCTAACCCTGATATTTATATTGTAGCTTCATGAACTACTATTTATTTATTCCGCTGCGTATTATTGGACTACTCTGTATCTGTGATTCTGTGATTGATTGATTTTACTGTATATGTTGAGTTTTGCCACATTCAAATTAACAATCTGATATTTTGAGCAATTCAAGTCCGACATGGGTGGATGCGAATGGTTGAAAATAGCAGGTTTGTTACAAATTTCCTTTCCAAAAGTTTTAGACCAATATCACTGCAACTTAAAATATTTTTCCAAGAGAAAGAGTAATGATTTTCAGATTTTTGCAGTACAAAATTCTTATTTTTAAGATATTTTTCTTTCATCCGTCTAGCCCATAATGAATTCCCATTGACAAATTTCCAAAAAAGTTTAAGCTTACAACTTCTCTCAAATTATTTATATTCCTAAGACCTAAACCACCAGATTTTTTTGGTTTACAGACCATATCCCATGCAATTTTATGTTGTTTTCTTTTCCAGATGAAATTAGCACAGGCTTTTTCCAGTTTATGAATAGCTTTAACTGGGATATTGTGGGCTTGAATCCAATACATTATGATTGCGATGATGACAGTACGCGTTAATTCTAACCTACCAGCTAAAGACAGAAGCTTACAAGCCGAACCCTCAAATTTATTTTGAATTATGTCTAAAAGTCTAGTGCAGTTTGTCACATTGATTTGATTTACACTCAAAGGCAAGCCTAAATATTTTACTGGTAGTTTGACCTCTTTAAATTTAAGGATATTAAGAATCTTAGATTTTCTGGTACATCCTTTAATGAAATAGATTTTACTTTTAAAATCATTTACTTTCAAACCTGCATGTTCTTCCAGATTTATAAAAAAAATTGAAATAGTTTTGGCACTATTAGAGTCTGCATGTAAAAATAAAAGAAGATCGTCTGCATATAACAAATGAGTAATAGATGGTTTGATTCTATTAATGGGTTTAATATTTCCTTTGATGAACTTAGTTTCCATAAGAATAAAGAAATATTCCATAGCGATAGTGAATAAGTAAGGAGAAAGTGGATCCCCTTGTCTAATACCTCTATTGCTATGAATAAAACCCTTAGGAGAACCATTACCAGAATTGAGTAGGAGACATTACTGATACATTCTTGTATAAGAGAATGATATTTTTATCAAAACCCATTTGTTGCATCATATAAATAATAAAATGCCTATTAATTTTATCAAAGGCTTTGTGTAAATCAATCTTGACATACATAAGATTTCTATTTTTATTATTAAAGTTTCTAATTAACTCATGAGCAAGAAGGATATTTTCCACAATAAGTCTCCCAGGGATGAAAGCGCATTGATTTTCAGAAATTAAGTATTTTAAAAATATTTTTATTCTATTGCATAAAATATTAGCAATGATTTTATAAATAAAGTTACAACAAGCAATAGGTCTGAAATCTTTCAGGCTATTTGGGATTTGAACTTTTGGAATCAAAGTTATAAAAGTATGATTAATTTTTTTAAAAAGCTTACCGGTTCTAAAAAATTCAGAAATAGATTCAAATAAAAAACACTTTATATCATCCCAATGAGTTTTATAGAATTTTGCACCAAACCCATCAGGGCCAGGGCTTTTATCATTATTAGAATGAAAGACAATGTTTTTAATTTCCTCAAAGCAAATAGGGGAAAGAAGAATATCTTGGCTATTAGAATTCAGTTTGAACTTAGATTCAATAATAGGAAAATTATTAGTATTGTAGAGATTAGTAAAATAATTAATAGCTTCTTTTTTAATTCAAGATTCTTCATTAATAACATTACCTTTAACATCAATTATTTTACCAATACCATTTCTAAATTTTCTGCTAGACATCCTAGCATAAAATTTTTTACTAGCCTTATCACCTTGAGTAAGCCAATTTGCTTTAGCTTTTTGCCTCAAATTCATAGACTGCACTTGAAGGGACTTGATTAAATTGTTTTGGGCTTCAAAAAATTTGTTGACATTTTCAATGTTTGAGCAATCACAATCCAAGAGATTCTGCCTTATCTTACATTCCTCTCTAAAGTGAGAGATATCATTCTTATTTCTGAGTTTGTTCCAATTTTTCAAGTTACCTTTTGCAATTTGAAGGAAATTACTAAATCTGTACTGGGCAGTGACCTGTACCTTGAAAGATAGATTATTTTTGATGATATCTTTATAGTTGTTATCATAAACCCACCCATTAATAGATCTAAAGCGAAAAAATTTCTTTGAAGAATTATTTTGATTGAGAAAAATTTGGATTGGGGTGTGATCACTAGAGGCTTGAGGTAGAGTGTAACATTTGAAATCTTTAAAATAGTTAGTGAACTTAATGTTAAGTAAGATTCTGTCCAGTTTGCAATGGATGTTTCTGAATTTTCCAGATTTTCAAGTATATTTGTTTCCAAAAATAAATGGTTCATATAATCCAGTTTTGATTAAAAACTTGTTTAAAATATCTAATTTTTTAAAAGGAAAAAGGATCCCCCACTTTTTTCATGTGCACGCATAATAGTATTAAAATCACCAATAATAATCCATGGGGAATGCATATTAGAATTAAACTGATCAAGATTTTTCCAAAGATTTTTCCTTTCAAACTCACTATTTGATGCATAAACAAAGGTAATTTCTATTTGAAAACCACCTTTATTAATACATTTATAGTGAATAAATTAGAAATTAACAAAATATTGGGAGATATCCCAAATATTAGGATCCCAAATGACCATGATTCTGCCATTCCCCTCATCTGATTATTATTAACAATGTTCCAATTATTTAAGCTTTCAATATGATAATCTTTAATCTTATAATTATCTAATTTATGTTCAAGAAGTCCAACCATACTAGGATTTTCAGTCTTAAGAAGATTAGACAGGTCTAATCTTCTTTCAGAAGAATTGAGACCTCTAACATTCCAAGAGATTATAGACATAATGAAAAAATTAAAATTAAAATATAAGGATACATAAAGGATACATTAAGCAGCGACAGCTAAGCACTGTGACTGTTCTCTTCCTCAATGGTTTCTATCCTTTTCCCTTTCATCTTGTATATGGTTTTGCTGATTGCTTTTAAATATTCTTCCCATTTGAGATTTTTGATGATGTATTTCTTTCTGAAATCACTATCTCCTGAATTTTCAGTGCTTCCATTGTCAACTATTTCTTTAATACTTTTTATTTTCCTTTCTTCTTATCTTTACTGTATTTTCTGTATCTCCTTGAGACTGAGTTAGGGTTTGAAATCAGACTGATAGCCTTTTGAATATTGCCTTCTGAATTTGAATTTGAATTTTTGATAATTGGAGAAAGATGAGAGGCAAGGTGACTGATATTGGGGTCTTCAGACGGTTCTTTATTTAAGATATTATTAATGTAAGAACCATCATCCAAATTCATAACCTCTATAGCAGTTGAGACCTCATTTGCTTGATAATTCGTGACCTTAGCTTGAGATATTTCAGTGCTTTTCTCTGGACCTTCATATGTTTCAGAAATGATTTCAGTTTATTGTCTTTATTTGTTAGATCTTTGATGCCTTCTTGTGTATCCTTTTCAAGGGGGAAGTTTTGAATAATAAGAGATTCTTTAATATTAATATTTTTCCCGAAGTAACATTATAAGATTTTGGATTCTTTTTGTTGTAAAGGTCTGTTAATGTATTTCCAGCAGTATCATCTCCCTCCACAGTAAAGGTGCTACAATTAACTTCAGTATTTACTTGACTGCTTTGCTTTACTTTCCAAACCAAAGTAGCTTCGCAACTTTCTATTGAATGCCCAAAACAACAACATGTTTTACATTTGGGGGAACCCATTCATATTCAATATTTTGAACTAAATTTTCCTCATCATGCAAAGAAATAGTAACTTCATTTGGTAGGTCTAAGACTGCATTAATTTCAACTAGTATTCTTGCAAAAGAAAGTCTTGATTCTTTTGCAGTGTGTTCACCTAATTTGAGAGGAGTACCCACCACACTGGCAATAGCACTTAAAATTTCACTGTTCCACAATCTGAGATTTAATCCAGGCAGTTAAATCCATATAGACATGGTAGAGAGTAAATCCCTATGAAGATTGATTTTACTGCTTCATTTTTTCATAATGATAAGCTTTCCATTAATAAAGAATGGATCTCCATTAATTGCATTGTCACAGTCTGTAGCATTAGGGAATCTGATTAGGAAGAAACCATTATTACGAGTAAAGATGTCAAAATTTCCAGTGGGATTACATGTTCTAACAATAACTGCCTTGAAGTGATGATAAACAGGTCTATTACCGAATACATAGGCAAGAACTGAGAAAATCCACTTACTCTCAGCCCTTCTACTGGCCTCCGCACTCACCACCACTATTTTCTTCTCAATGATGGATAAAGGAGCCACATATTTCAGGTCAAAATCAGAATTTGAACCACCTTTTTTGATCATTTCTGCCCATGAAGAGGGTTTGATTAGGTTAGTATTAGATTGGGATGCGGTTCCATTATTTTGAATGATTCTTGCATTGATTCTTGAATTTCTGAACTGATTTTCTGCGTTTGAAACTTGCAGGTTGGTTCTTGTCATATTTCTTGCAAAGTTTCCTCCATAAACAACATTTTTTAAATCGTAGAATCCTTGATTTGCATTTTTGTAATTTTATTTAGGATATTGTTTCAGGTTGGATTGATGAGAACCTTTATCTGCATATTGCAAAGCAGATTCTTTACTCATCTGTTTAGATTTTCTGCTTTGAACGACATGAAAACCTTCTGAATCTATAACAGATGCCATCTCTGGCTGTGGTGATTCTTGCGGCAATGGATTCAGTAGAGAAGGAGGAGAGTGAGATGGAGAAGTATTAGAAGACCCATAAATCTGATCAAGATTATAGATAGGATTATTAAGGAAATTTGTATAAGTAGCCATGGCTGTAGAGTTTGGTTTTCTTGATTCACTTTCCCTTGTTTATATAAACCCCCAAAAACGTTTGATATCAGTTTTATCAATATGAATTCCCAGTCCAGAGGCAATGTACTCTATGTTTAAAATATTTTGTTATTTCAAATATAGAGTAATTTCATGAAATGTTTGAAAATTCATCTCCACCGTATATTTTTGGCTTTCACATCATTTCGTTTGTGTGAATACAGGTCAAGCTTTAATTTATATTAGTAGACCTCTACTACATTAATCAAATTAGGGTGGGGAAACTTATTCTTATGTGAATGAGAAATTTGGAGGCTAATTTTGAGAAGAATATCAAGGTAATATGAAATTTTGACGCAAAAATATATCCTAGAATGTAGATGTTTCATTAGTTTTTGGCTGCTTTTGGTAAGTGTGGCACATATCTTTGAGATCGGAAAAAGGACAAATGGTAATAAGAAAAATTTGCATTCATAACTGCATAGAAATATATTTGCTTCTAACCATTTACAACATTCTTCAAAATTACCATATTATTCAACAACCTATTTTTAAAGTAATTTATGTTGTAGGAAATGATTATGAAACACTACAAGCAGTAGAATTGCTAACAAAATATTTTTTAATTTGTTACCTTTTCACACAAGATTCTCAAAATAAGAAACAAGTGTTAAAATCTGTTCTTGCCCTAAACAAAAATTAATGCATAATTCGCTAATCTGATAAATCCTTATTACAAATATATACTGATTATTTACGGATAATTGGTCCTCTATGCCCGTAAGACAAGAAGGAGCTACGTGACCATAAATCTCTGTTGAATTAACTATGGCCATAAAAGCTTTGTAAATATGGTTCAACTTTGATAAACTAACGATTTAAAATTAAATGTATGGTTTAAATTCTTACTATGAATATCTTATTGACTCCACGTTAGAGCGCATTAATATAATAGTGTACCATTTAATTGGTTTAGGAAATATTGGCATCAATAAGTTTGATTTAAAGCGCTTACCAACTTCAACATGAAATATTCAAATTTTATTTTATACTAAATAAATATAGCTTCTTAGGTTTTGTTTCATTGCATTTAAGAGTAAAGGGAGTGGTTAATCTTATAATGAATGGGATTGCTGAGTATGCAAGAGTTTGAACAATACACAAGTTTATTGTATGAGTTTTCTGTATATTTCATTTAATTATTAATTTCAATTTTTTGCGTATTATATGTATAACCCAGTAGATTTATCTTAAATTGACAGGAAAGAATATAAATATTTTGAGTAGGTTGCTCAATCATTTTAGTCTTATTTGACAAAAATGTATCCATCTTTTGCCACTCCATGACACTATAGTGTGGAGTGAATAATTAGCTATTGTTTAAACTTATGTGCATTTGATATTTTTGATTTTGAATGTAAGAATAGGGCATTTGTCATTAAAGTCACTGTATTGGAAAAAGGCGATTTCTTGTTTAACAGCTTTGATGTATGCTTGGAATAATTGCTTTAATAAAATGAATGTATAGCTTTGACTGGTAGTTAAATCTACTTACTACTTCCTTTCCCTTGACGTGGTAAATAGTATTTGGTACATGACAAGATTATTCTTCAAAATTTGTTTTTTGTCAGATACTTTTAGCATAGCATACATGCAAACAGGTTTCCATTATATACAGTGCTATTTTTTCTATTGATTTCAACTGTATAGTCGAATCAACAGTTTACTTAAAGAAATTTGATTTAATTTACATGTTGGAATAATTCAGCATTATGGGGCCACATATTTTAATATTTGAATGTATGGGCTATCTTGGAATTAAGTTTAATTATGTTATCTATTTGGAATAAATACAACAAGACTTAAGGGGTATATTCGTCATGTAAATTTATAATGTGTGGATACCAGAGTGACAATTTTAGTTTGTTGAAGGGCCGAACTGAAAAATGTCACACACTATATATATGGGGTTATGGTCTCTAAATTACACAAGTCTTATCATATTCTCTCCACCCTCTTCTAAAGAGAATTTTTTCAGATCTAAGCTTGTGTCAATTTGGAAGATCTTCTTTTTGCAAACATCAATGGATTCAGGTACGACTTCTGTTGAACTATTTAATTTCATATATTTGTTTCTCGACAGAATCAACAGGGTTGTATGTATTCAGATCTAGAATTTATTTATTTATTACAATAAGTGGTATCAGAGCCACCCATCATTGATTTTATTGAGAAATTCTTTGGTTTTAAGAACATATGAAATTAGGGTTCTTGGATTTACAATTTTCGGTTGATTCACCTGATCCACTTATTTCGTTCTGATTTGTGAATGTTTCAATTATGGTGATTCAAAACATGTTAATAAACAGTATTATACACGGATCCATAGATTTAATGAAATATTGGATTCTGTTTATTTGACCAAAAGTTTCCTGAAATGATAGCAATTTGGATTTAATTGAACCGTATCATTGGATTTATGATCTAAGAATTCATGTACATCTTTTATAATAATTGTACCATGACATGTTTGTGGTTTTGTTTTCTCCTGCAAAAGCATAAATTACTATTTTATCTGGTTGGTTTTTTTTTTCTTAGCATAAAATAGCAACATGCATTGTTGAAATATTGGCCAAGCTTTTACTATTCATTACTTTTGTACACTATAAACCAGCACATTAATTGATGCTGTCGGATTTGACATATATATATATATATTTGTAATTTGTTGTTACTACTTAATATGTTTCACCTTCTATTTTGAATAGTAGCAGTTAAATAAAGTACGCAATAATCTGATACTAATTATTATTGCAAGTATTATTCATTTATGTATTATTACAGTTTTCCTGATGTAAAATTTGACATTGATATTTATGGCAAATTTATAAATGAAGGAGTTAAAATAAATTCATATACTATTTGGCGTCTTTTGCAAATTGAGTGTGAATATCCTACATTAGAAGTGAACTAATTGAAATAATATGTCCCCAAAGTGACCTTTCTTATTTTAGTTGCTCATGAAAAAATGTTAGATATTTGTGTGTATTTATTTATGCGAATATTAGTCGACCCAAATGAAGGTTAATATTTGGACAAATTAGATACACATGTGTGATGATAAATATGTAACAATTATAAAGTTTTACAATAAAATAATTAATCGGCCCAAAGGAAGATTATTATTTGACTTGAATTTATTGTTAATATTTGATGATTTCAACAAGAATACCACTTACAGTTAATATTACTGTCCAAAGACTTGATATTAATGTTGTGCTAGGTATCCTGAGCAAAGACTTACCAATTATTTTAAATTTACTACAGTTGTTTTATAATGTAAGCATATGATTAATTTAAAATTACAGCTAATTTGACTGTGGTATCTTCCAATCTGAACAACATTCCTATTCTGACTGGAACAAACTTTAAGGATTGGAAAGAGAACATATTGCTTGTTCTTGGCTGCATGGATCTTGACCTTGCACTTAGGATAGATGAACCCGCCCCTCTTACGGATGAAAGTTTTTCTGATATTATAAAGAACTTTGAGAGGTGGGATCATTCAAACCGCATGAGTCTAATGATCATAAAGCGTGGCATTCCGGAGGCATTTAGGGGTGCGGTATCTGAAAAGATAACCAATGCTAAAGATTTCCTTGCTGAGATTGAAAAACGTTTTGCTAAAAACGATAAGGCGGAAACAAGCACGCTTTTGCAACGCTTGATTTCCATGAAGTATCAAAGCAAAGGAAACATAAGGGAGTACATTATGGAAATGTCTAACACTGCTTCAAAACTTAAGGCACTTAAGCTTGAGCTTTCAGATGATTTGCTCATGCATTTGGTATTAATCTCTCTTCCTTCACAATACAACCAGTTCAAGATCAGTTATAACTGTCAAAATAAGAAATGGACTCTTAATGAGCTCATTTCGTATTGTGAACAAGAAGAAGAGAGATTGAAGCATGATAAGGCTGAAAGTGCTCATTTAGCATACACCTCTAAGGGAAAAGACAAAAAAGAGAAAGAAGGATAAAGAAACTGCTAAGGGTCTGACTGAAGAGAAACAACAAAAGGAGACTAATGGTTTTACTTTTGTAAAAAAGGCTGGACATTTGAAGAAAGATTGTGCCAAATACCACGCATGGCGTGTTAAGAAAGGGTTGCCTGAGCTACCGAAATCCAACTGATGTTGAAAGAAGCATCTATGTGGGTGATGGAAAATCGGTAGAAGTGGAGGCTATTGGGCATTTTAAGTTGTTATTAAGAACTCAGATTTATTTAGATTTATTTGATACTTTTGTTATACCATCTTTTAGACGGAATTTGGTTTCTATTTCTAAGTTGGACAAATTTGGTTATTCTTGTTCATTTGGGAATGGTACTTTTAGTTTATCAATGAATTCAACTCTTATTGGAACTGGTTCTCTTAATGTTTATGATAACTTATATATGCTTTATGTTAATACCTCTTATAATGAAGCCTTGCATGTAGAGTCACCTGGTACTAAAAGAAAAGCTAATAAGGAAACTTCAGCCACATTGTGGCACAAGCGCTTAGGTCATATATCTAAAAATAGAATTCAAAGGCTCGTGTCAGATGGCATTTTGGAATCCATTGATTTTTCAGACCTTGATGTCTGTGTAGAGCGTGTCAAGGGAAAACAGACCAAACATAAGAAAATAGGTGCCAATAGAACAACCGACATCTTAGAATTAATACATACAGACATTTGTGGGCCATTCCCTGAGGCATCATGGAATGGTCAACAATATTTTATAACATTCATAGACGACCACTCAAGATATGGCTACCTATATATTATTCACGATAAATCAGAATCCTTAGACATGTTCAAGAAATTTAAGGTAGAAGTTGAGAACCAACTCAACAAAAGGATTAAAACTGTCAGATCTGACCGTGGCGGTGAATATTATGGTAAATTTGACGGATCAGGTGAACAATGTCTAGGACCATTTGCCAAATTCCTAGAGAAATGTGGAATAGTCCCACAATACACTATGCCAGGTTCACCTAGCATGAATGTGTTGCTGAGAGACGAAACCGGACTCTTAAAGACATGGTAAGGAGTATGATCAGTCATTCTACCTTATCAAAATCACTCTGGGAAGAGGCATTAAAGACAACAGTTTATATCCTTAATAGAACCCACCAAAGCAGCTACTAAAACACCTTATCAGCTCTGGACAGGCAAACAGCCTACTCTAAAGCATTTTCACATTTGGGGATGTCCAGCTGAGGCAAGGCCATATAGGCCAAATGAAAGAAAATTGGACTCCAAAACAGTGAGTAGCTACTTTATTGGTTATTCTGAGCGACTAGGGGCTATAAATTTTATGATCCCATACCGAGGAAAATATTTGAGACAGGAAATGCAACATTTTTTGAGGATGTTGAGTTGAGAGGGAGAAATGAAGTAAGGAACATTATTTTTGAGGAGGAATCATCGTCTATGATTCCTACTACAGTTACTTCTTCGGACAATGTGAAGATTATTGTTCATGTCATTGATCAAGAAGTGAATCCAGAACCCTAACAAAACAATGTTGAAGAAAATCCTCTTCAAGTTGAAGTTAATGTTCCACAAGAACAAATTCAACAACCTCAAAATGAATTGCCATTAAGAAGATCCACTAGGGAAAGAAGAAATGCTATTCCAGATGATTATGTTGTATTTCTTCAAGAGTTAGAGGATAATAATGGATTGATGGAAGATGATCCTATCAACCTTCACCAAGCCATGCAAGATATTAATTCTCAAAAGTGGATTGAAGCTATGAATGAAGAGTATAAATCAATGCAAGACAATAAAGTTTGGGATCTTGTCCCTTTACCTGAAGGTAAGAAGCTCATTGGTTGTAAATGGATATTTAAAACCAAGAGGGATGAAAAAGGTAAAGTGGAAAGATATAAGGCTCGTCTTGTAGCAAAAGGTTTTACTCAAAAGGAAGGCATTGATTCCAAAGAGGCTTTCTCTCCGGTTTCATCGAAAGACTCTTTTAGAATAATTTTGTCACTTGTTGCACATTTTGACCTTAAGTTGCATCAATGGATGTTAAGACTGCATTTCTCAATGGAGACATTGAGGAAACAATTATATGGTGCAACCGGAAAACTTTATGGTCGAAGATCAAAAGAATATGGTTTGCAAACTAAAGAAATCCATTTATGGACTCAAACAAGCTTCTCGTCAATGGTACCACAAATTTCATAATGTAATTACCTCTTTTGGTTTTGAGGCAAACATCATTGATAACTGTGTGCATCACAAGTTTAATGGGAGTAAATTTATATTTCTAATTTTATATGTTGATGATATATTGCTTGCCACCAATGATTTAAATATGTTGCACGAAACTAAGAGATTTCTTTTAAATAATTTTGAAATGAAAGATCTTGGTGATGCCTCTTTTGTATTAGGGATCCAAATACACCGTGATCGTTCACGAGGCATTCTTGGATTGTCACAAAAGAACTATATAGAAAAGGTGCTTAAGAGATTTAACATGCAAGATTGTAAACCAGGTGATACCCCTGTCGCTAAAGGAGATAAGTTCTGTCTCAAACAATGCCCTAATAACATCCTTGAAGTTAATGAAATACAGAAGATCCCTTATGCATCTGCTATAGGGAGTCTAATGTATGCTCAAATATGTACGCGTCCGGATATTGCGTACATTGTAGGAGTGTTAGGCTGGTATCTTAGTAACCCTGGAATGGATCATTGGAAAGCAGCAAAAAGGGTTACGAGGTATCTTCAAAGAACAAAGGACTATATGCTTACATATAGAAGATCAGATCAGTTGGAGATCATTGAGTATTCTGATTCCGACTTTGCTGGATGTCCGGAAAGCAGAAAATGCACTTCAGGATGCATATTTATGTTGAGTGGAGGGGCTATATCATGGAAGAGCATTAAGCAAACACTTATAGCTTCTTCCACTATGGAAGCAAAGTTTGTGGCTTGCTATGAGGCATCTAATCATGGAAAATGGCTGCAAAATTTTTCACTGGGCTGCGCATTATAGATAATATTGAAAGACCACTAAAGTTGTTTTGTGACAATAGATCAGCAGTATTATATTCTAATAACAATAGAAGCTCAAGTAAGTCAAAGTATATTGACATCAAGTTTCTAGTTGTGAAAGAAAGAGTGCAAAATGGGTTAATATCCATAGAGCATATTGGGACAAATTCCATATTAGCGGATCCACTTACAAAAGCATTACCATCCAAGGTCTTTCATAAGCATGTTGCTAAAATGGGTGTATCTTTTATGTATGAATATTTTGGTTTAGGGGGAGTTTGTACTAAGTCATTTCTTTTGTGACATTGCTCTATATTTTGATTGTGGATATGCTTCAGTTTTTCTGATCAGAAATAAAGTTTTTTTTAATTGCACTCAAATTATTTATATATGTTTAGATTTTGATCTCATTAAAGTACAGTAGGACCAGTTGGAAATAGACATGTAAAGATCACATTTCATATAATTTCCATGCTACACATACATGATTGATCTATGTCATTTGATTATATTGATATACGTGACCATTGATGGGTTTAGTTACACTAACGATAATGAAAACCGATTTGATCCTATGTTAACACAATCAATGGACGATATTGTTTTGGATATACCATATTGTCAAGATAGCTATTTGAGAGCTCATAAAGTTAAATACATTCTATAAGGTTACATATGTGGCCCAGGGGGAGATTGTTGGAATAATTCAGCATTATGAGGCCACATATTTTAATATTTGAATGTATGGGCTACCTTGGGATTAAGTATGTGATCTATTTGGAATAAATACAATAAGACTTAAGGGGTATATTCGTCATGTAAATTTATAATGTGTGGATACCAGAGTGACAATTTTAGTTTGTTGAAGGGCCGAACTGAAAAATGTCACACACACTGTATATATGGGGTTATGGTCCCCAAATTACACAAGTCTTATCATATTCTCTCCACTCTCTTTTAAAGAGAATTTTTTCAGATCTAAGCTTGTGTCAATTTGGAAGATCTAAAAGCTAGTTGATCTTCTTTTTGCAAACATCAATGGATTCAGGTACGACTTCTGCTGAACTATTTAATTTCATATATTTGTTTCTCGACAGAATCAATATGGGTTGTATGTATTCAGATATAGAATTTATTTATTTATTTATTTATTACAACATTACAATCCAGGCGGTAGGGAAAAACGTTTACAATACCAACGAAGTGCAAAAAGGGATGGCAGCAAATTCCTACATCAACCTACTTTGTCCCTTTTAGCCTACGCTTCAAGGATTAATATATTCAAGCATCATTATTTATAAACTATATTCATATTAATGCTATCAAAATAAACCATACCACTTAGAATTACATCGGTTTCATGTTTTAGTATGTGAAATTTAATACAAATACATGATCTTATATTCCAGTTACGAATGGTTCTCTTCTTAGCGAAATTGGGATCGGAAACCAAGAAGGTATCTTTAGTGTTGTTTTATTTTCCCCTAAGATAATTAGATATGTTATGTAAAATCTAATTTGGATATTTAAGCTTGCAGCTTTTGGATTTAATATAATCAATTCACCATTCAATGTTTGGATACTTTCTGGTGTAGATGATCTACTACAGTATCAGGTGTGACCTTTCCCCCCTTTACTATCAACCGTTATCTTCGATTTCTATTTTAGTTCTATCTTTTTTAGGTGAATATGACCAGTCTTCTTTAATTTGTTGGCTTTTGTTTATAAATTAATTGTTATGAAACTGATATCACGTGATGGGTACATGTAATTATGTGATATTAGAAATGAATGAAGATATGCAGAAGTATAAAGTTATTCATCACTGAATAAATCATCACCGTTCATCTCTAATCCAATAGTTGAGATATTGCAAAGCTTAAAACTTTCGGTCTGGGCTGTATTGATTAAAGCCCATTATCATAAAACAACTGTTATATATAGATTGCAACTATATGTGTACAGATTATGTATGATTTGTATCATTTTCATTCTAAATAAAGATAATATCATTTTTCTTCATCTCTGTTCAATTCCTTACATGGTATCAGAGCTTTAAAATCAACGTAACGGTTGTTAGCCTTAATTAACCAAAAGAAGAAAAAGTGCATTGCCTTACCATTATCGGAAAATTATCATCATTTAATGGTGGCTGCACTCTAGCTCCTCTCAGATCAGTGTCATCATCAAGGAAGCTATTGATTTCTTGTTCTTACCCACTGTGTTACAGTTCTTGATCAAGAACTGTAAAGTTCTGCCTTGATTCTGCTTGTTTTGCAGTAGTGCCTCGCCTAGAGGTTATCTTCAGATTTTTTCTTTTTTCTCATCATCAGAATTCTCTGGCTGCACTATTTGTTGATCTTAGAATTTCAAGATTCATCATCTGATCAACTGTTTCCTGTTTACAAATTACTGATATGGCAGGAGACAATGTCAATGATGTTCAAGAATCTCTCAATGCTTCAAGAACAGCCACTTCTCTTCAGTCAGACTCACAAAATCTGTTGAAGTCATTAATCAAACCAAAGAGTCAGTTAGTAACAACTATTCTTGATGAATCAAATTATATGTTGTGGAAGTTTCAAATTGAAACAGCTATAAAAGGATATGATGTTGAAGAATATGTGTTAGGAACACTTATTACTCCAGCAAAATATGTCACATATTGTGAGGGAAAACTTGTAATCAACAAAGAGTACTCAAACTATCAAAAGCAAGATAGTCTTATTAGTTCTTGGCTATTATCTTCTATTGGTCCTACCATTCTTCCTCAACTCATAGGTTGTAAAACATCACATGAAATATGGCACTCAATAGAACATACTTTCAATACTCAGTCTGCAGCAAGAGTTCTTTATTATAAAAGACAACTACAGAACTTGAGAAAAGATGGGTTAAATATGAGAGAGTATTTAACCAAAATCAAGAATCTGTGCAATCAATTGGTGCAGCAGGTCATAAACTGTCAGATGCTGAATAGGTACTCTCTATTTTAAGTGGTTTAGATGATGATTATGAAGCAGTTGTAGCAATAATTTCATCTCAGGAGAAAACACCATCTATTAAATATGTTAGTTCTATTCTATTATCTCATGAAGGAAGAATAGAACAAAAGAATCTATTCAAGAATTTTCTGTTAACTATGTTTCAAAAAATCAAGAGAAAACACACAACAACAAAAGTCAAAGAGGTGGGCCATCCAATAGAGGTGGTTCATCAAACAGATCAAGAGAGCAGAGGTGGCAGATTTCACAATAACAATAACATAGACTGAGATGCCAAATATGTGAAAAGTTTGGGCACAGTGCTAACAAATGCTATTTTAGATTTGATGCAAAATATGTTCCATATCAGTCAGGAAATAGCAACCAAAAGAATTATCAAAGTGCAAATATGATCAACATTCAACAAGAATCATTCAATCAGAAAGAGAACAGTATCAGTACAGATGATTCTCAAGATCAAAGTTGGTTTCCTGATTCTGGTGCTACTAACCATGTAACAAATAATCTTGGGAATCTGAATCTTGGAAACCAAGAATATAAAGGTAAACAATGCATTCATATGGGAAATGGTAAGCCCATAAGCATTACTCACACAGGCAGTGCATGTATTAAAGGTGCAAGAAAATTATATCTCAATAATTTATTGAGAGTGCCTTTAATTACAAAAAACTTGCTTAGTGTGTCCCAGTTTGCTAAAGATAATCAAGTATATTTTGAATTCTTTCCTACTTACTGTTTAGTCAAAGACATTAAGTCTAATGAAATTCTTTTGCAGGGTAAAGAATGTAGAGGGCTACACAAATTTAGTGTTGACAATTCTGAGAGTCAAGCATATAGAGATAAGTGCTGTAACAGTTCTGAAATAAATCAAGCAAGTAATTGTAAGACTTCTAATATATGGCATAGCAGACTGGGGCATGCAAATGCAAATATTGTAAAGAAAGTATTGAAGAATAATAATATTTCATTTTCTAACATCTCTATGCCATATGTATGTACACATTGTCAAATGGTAAAGAGTCACAAACTTGTTTTTTCTGATTCCGAAACAGTGTATACTAAACCATTAGAGTTGATTGTAACATATTTATGGGGTCCTACATCTATAACCACAGATTATGGTTACAGATATTATATTTCTTTTATAGATGCTTTCTCTAGGCATGTATGGATATACTTCTTAAAATCTAAGTCTGAGACTTACATTGTTGTAATTCAATTATTAATTTAGTTGAAAATCAAACTAACTGTCATGTTAAAAATTTTCAAACTGATGGAGGAACATAATTTTATCCTTTGAAGCAATATTTTTAGAAAAAAGGAATTAATCATAGAATTACTTGTCCTTATACTTCTGAACAAAATGGCTTAATTGAAAGAAAACATAGACATTATGTAGAAACTGATTTAACACTTCTTTCTCAGGCCTCTTTATCACAAATTTTTTGGCCTGATGCTTTTGCTACTAGTGTTTATCTAATAAATAGATTACCCACAAAAACTCTGAAATATAAAAGTCCTTTAGAAGTACTTTCTGGTGTTAAACCAAATTATGACAATCTTAAAGTTTTTGGATGTCTATGTTTTCCTTACTTAAGACCATATAATTCACATAAGTTAAATTTCAGGTCCTCCCCTTGTACTTTTTTAGGTTATGCTACTAATATGAAAGGTTACAAATGTATAGATAGCAATGGAAAAGTGTTTGTTTCTAGACATGTTGTATTTAATGAACAATTTTTTCCTTTTAGTCAAACACATATGAAAACTTCTCATAAAATTTACGACACAAAAAATGTTGTATCCATATTACCTGACTTGTTGAAGCAAGTTGCAAAAGAAGGCAATCAAAATGTGCCTTGTCATGATCAACTCTTATCCAACTCAAGAGCAGATGATAATCAAAATAACAATGAAGCAGGTAGTTCGAAGACCTACATCATAGCAGCAGTCATACCAATAGACATTCTGATCAATGTCAACCAATAGGCAATTTAGAATTACCTATTGATCAACAAGACCCTTCAAGCCACAATGCTAGTCAACAAAGTACTACAGAAGTTAATCCACAAATAATTCCAAAAAGGACTGGTCACCATATGATCAAAAGAGCAAAGAAAGGAACATTCAAGCCAAAATTATACAATGCAACAATTGAAGATGAGGAACCATGTACTTATCATCAAGCAATTCAATGTGATAAATGGAAAAGTGACATGAATGAAGAGTTTGAAGCATTACAAAGAAACAGAACATGGGATCTTGTGCCATTACCATGTGACAAAAATATTATTGGATGCAAATGGATTTTTAGATTAAAAAAAATTCTGATGGTTCAATTTCTAAATATAAGGCAAGATTGGTGGCAAAAGGGTTTTCACAACAGAATGGTTTTAATTTTAATGAAACATTTTCACCTGTTGTGAAACCTACATCAATCAGAATTATATTTACAATTGCCTTACATAGAAACTGGACCATAAAGCAACTTGATGCTTTTCTTAATGGTGAATTGCAGGAAGAAGTTTACATGGAGCAACCAATTGGATTCAAAAAAGAAGGAGCAGAAAAGCTTGTGTGCAAACTTAATAAAGCCATATATGGCTTGAAGCAAGCTCTAAGGGTTTGGTTTGACAAGTTAAAATCAACCCTGGCTAGAATGGGATTCAATTCCACAAAATCAGACAACTCAGTATTTACTAAATTTTATAATAATGATGTTACTTACATTTTAATCTATGTTGATGATTTTTTAATTACAGGAAACAGTGAGCGAGAAATCAACCATGTTGCAAATCAACTGAACAAAGAGTTTTTCATAAAAGATCTTGGCAATGTTAATTATTTCCTGGGAATACAAGTCAACAGGATCTCTGCTACAAAAATTCAGTTGAGTCAAAAGAAATATATTACCGAAATTCTTATGAGAGCAAATATGGAAAATGCAAAAGGTCTACCAACTCCTATGATGAGCAGTTTACATTTATTAAACAATAAGGGAGAAAAAATATCAAATGTCAAGCAGTGCAGAAGTATAGTTGGAGCTTTGCAATATGTTACCATCACAAGGCCAGAAATTTCATACAGTGTTAACAAAGCTAGTCAATTCATGCAAAATCCTTTAGATGAACATTGGAAAGCTGTTAAAAGAATTTTGGGATATCTAAATGGCACTTTGAATCATGGTTTAACATTACAATCAAGCAATACAATTAATATTATAGCTTATGCAGATGCAGATTGGGCAACATACATTGATGACAGAGAGTCTACAACAGGTTATTGTGTATTTTTAGGTGACAATCCTGTATCATGGTGTTCAAAAAAACAAACAACTGTTTCTAGATCTAGTACCGAAGCTGAATTCAAAAGTGTAGCAAGTGTTACGGCTGAAGTCATGTGGATAGAATCACTACTACATGAATTAAAGGTCAAAACTTATAATAAAGCTACAATTTGGTGTGATAATATGAGTACAATAGCGCTTACTGCAAATCCAGTATTGCATTCCAGAATGAAGCATATGGAGTTAGATTTATACTTTGTCAGGGAACAAGTAATCAAAGACAATCTAAATGTTAGTCACGTACTTCAGCTTACCAAAGGGCAAATATATTAACAAAACCCTTGTCGAAGAAAATTTTTCTTCGATTGAGGCAAGAACTGAAAGTTGAAGATTCTGGCAACAAGTATGTTATGAAGACAGAAGTTGTAATTACTCCAAAAACCTCGAAATCTCTCCAACTTCCAGATCCATATTTAAAACGCTCTCAACTTTGCATCTGAACCCAATTTGTTTCGAAGTTTTCCAAAAGTCAGAAATCAAAATGACTGTTCACATGCTTGAAAGCATATGAACAACCATGTTGTCGATTTCACAAAAAAGGTCTCAACTTTGCATCTGAAGCTTTCAATTTGTCTTGAAGATAGCCAAAATCTGAGATCTGAATGACCATTCACACACTTGAAAGCATATGAACATCTATGTCATCGTCTTCAAAATAATTGCTATATCTCATCCCTGAACAGTTAATGATTTTGAAGGAAGCAACTTTAGACTTTCTGATTGATTGCTATCTCGAATAACAATCAACCAAAATTGTGTCTTTGTGTGTTGTTCCACTCTTTTTTCATCCATTTGGTTATTCTCACAAGCAAATTTCATTAGATTTGCAAGAGATTAGAAGAGACGAAGATTTTGAAGTTTATCGCAGCAAACCCTAGCCGCAGTAGGGTTTGAGGGGGAATATTAGAAATGAATGAAGATATGCAGAAGTATAAAGTTATTCATCACTGAATAAATCATCACCGTTCATCTCAAATCCAACAGTTGAGATATTGCAAAGCTTATAACTTTCGGTCTGGGCTATATTGATTAAAGCCCATTATCATAAAACAACTGTTATATATATTGCAACAGTATGTGTACAGAATATGTATGATTTGTATCATTTTCATTCGGAATTAAGATAATATCATTTTTCTTCATCTCTGTTCAATTCCTTACATGTGAATATAACAATCTGCGTTTATTTTGTAATTTATTTCCATCCCTCTCTCCCAATCTCCTCCATACCACCGGCTCTAGAGCTGCAAGGAGACTAATAATGCTGATGCAGAAATCCTAAGCGAAAAGAAGATATTTATTGTCATATGTTGAATTTTCAATCGCATAATTCAATTTCAAATTTGTTTGGACTTTGCTTACCTAAGATACGAATTTAGATAATGCACATGGCAATCATTTGTTTTGACTATGTCACGCTTGGCTTACATTGTATTCTTAGTAGGCAATGAATGATAACATAATTAGAAAAAATTAATAATAACTCATTACTATAGGACTTGCTTTGTTTTTATCACATCAATGTAGTTGTTTGATGGAAATGGTCATGATAAACATATACTTCACTAACGTGAAATTCAGAAGACTTATAGTAGTTTTGGTTCTTTGAATAACCGTTTCTTTTATGACTTAGGATAGCACCGTAGTTTCAAGGATATTAAGTTTGGATTCACAAAAAATAAGGAAAAGTGTTGCTTCACTCAAATTGTAAATATTTTGGTGCCATGTGCATTTTGATTAAAGTGCCTCAAAAAAAGTTCTTGACTCCGTAAGTATGGTATGATGTACATAGTAGCATATCCGTCTTTGATTTGAGTATTTTCTAAATTAAATATAGGTTGATAACTTTTTTACTCTTTCGCAGTTGACAAGAGCTTTTATAGTAAATTTTTGAACAATTATTGAGCACTTCAACTTTTCCTTTTTTGCAAAGTTAATCGTAATTACTCGAAAAGGTTACGTCTTTCGTAAATATATACATGTTTGGCAACTACTTGGCAATATGATGATTCTAAAGCTCGCTGATAACAACATTTTCATGTTGATATTTCCTTTTAGTAACATTCTTTTGATGTAAATATATGATCTTCTCCAGTTCCAGTTTTTCAATACATTTTATTCAGGCATAGAAAGAATGTCAACACACTATAATGTTCTTATATTAGCTTTTTCTGCAAATAGTCATTTGCTGTATTTTCTTATTTTTGGCCTTGCTTCAGTTCTACTTTGTTATTAGTATTTCCATACCAATTATCATGTTGACAGAAAAAAGATACAAAGCCTTACTAAAAATTAAAAATGTAAAGATATTTTTTATTTTGCTAATTTACGTTTTATTTGTGATTTTTCTCAATACACTACAATTGTTAATGAATATGACTTTAATAGCTGGACATGAGTAGGGGATTGATCCTTGCATTGATGACTACAAGTTAGTAAAGAATCACAAACTTAAACTATTAACAAATTTCAATAGGTGATAACTAGGATTTGAGTTTTTTTAGATATTTTCTTCATTTATTCAAGATTTAAGCTATTCACATTCTTGATCATCTTTTTATGGTCAACATAAGAGAGCTTTAATATATACTAATTGTTCAGCAGGACAAATAAAGTAGAAATTTGCAAACTTCAGCCAATATACCCACCTAAAATGAGAACCAAGTGCCATAAATGTCTAGATCAATTTCAGCGAAAAGGTATCAAGTATCCTTTTTACACTATTTTGCATAATTTTATCTTGTAGTTATTTAACTCAAGTCTATGGCAAGAAAGTAAAAATTTTACTACTACTCCACCATCTTATAATTTTATCTGTTTGCGCCAAAATTGGTCACAAACCCCAAGTATCGTGAAAGCACCAGTGTATGAATACAAATCAGCAATATTCAAACACAAATCACAGATCTAAGCAAGCAACACGCAGCAATACAGAAATTATGAACAAGAACACACGATTTATAGTGGTTCGGCTATCTCCGGCCTACGTCCACTTCAAGGGCTTTAACTTTTATTGATGTTCTTCGTTGATTACAGCGGATTATAGCTCTGAAATTCGAGTACAACGGTAGTAGTGAAGTGCAAAGTAGAGTCTGGGCGCTTCAGAATCAAGATCCCCTCTTCTGAATGACCTGGGGCTCTATTTATAGGTGTAGGAGGCTGATATTTCGCCTAAATTTAGGGAGACCACTTCTGACACGTGAGGGGGCCTACATGCCCGGCCTCAGGAAATTTGGGCCCACTTTGGGATCGATTCGAACTCCATTAGAATCGATCAAGAAATCTGTAACGAAACGACTTTTCGACCCACAAAAATCGACATTAATACGTCCACTGTATCAACTGCCGAGCAATCGAATGCCGGAAAACCATAGCGTTATGGTTAAAGAAAAGGAAAGAGGTAGAAGAAGAAAGAAAAAGATAGAGCAGAACAGAAAGTAACTACAGAACAATATCAGAATCTCACAATCACAGCGGAACAACATATAATAGATAAATGAATAATCTTTAAAACAAAGAACTACATCAGTTATTACATTACACCATATTACATTACATTACATCATAAGAGTGTACAACAACAAATAATAACAAACAGCGGAAAAGAAATACTATATACTAGTGAATACGCCATGCCATCCAGCTTGCCTCCAACAACTCCTGAATTCCAGAATATCCTGATAACCCGACTCTAAACTGTCCGTGTGGAAATTGGTGGGCACCCAGAGTTTAGGAAGGAAAACAATAAATTCCGAGTCAGTCATGTGACTGGTGTGAGAACTTAAAACAGTTTATATTTAAAACATAGAACATGATAATTTTTAAAATAGATTCGCAATGCTTTTTAGAAAATGAGACTACCATAAGGCCTCTCGCGCACACACACACAATGCAAACGCAGAATCGGAAGAGATTTCTCCTTATGATAGTCAAAGATGCTTCATACGCATTAAAAAGAAACATTTGATATTATTACTAGTGCATAGTGTAGGAAAAATCATTTCGAAAATAAAGATATAAATCTTAGCCAGCATAGGCATTTCGCGCTTATGCCTACTATAGCTACCATCCTAACAGTGGTGACCACCATAAGTGAATGATAGGTTCTACAACTAAAACCATACAAGATCGTATTGTTTCTTTGGATTTCCAACAAATGGTCAGCCAAGGAACTTCCCATTGCCACATGGGCACGCCTCTGGAAAGACCACCCGAGAACCTAACCGGATCTCTGCCAACACAAGGCCGGGTTACCTTTCAAACTAGGTAACTACTGATACGAATATGTCATTCTCCGATCGTAACCGATCTATATCCGTGGATCCTCGATTTCCAACAACCACAAAGCAATAAATATGCAGCAACAACATATGTTAAGTATCTGGGCTCCATACCATGATACCACCTCTATCCAGAAGGAATGACATACACTAAAGGGGCGCTACCCCCTAATAACCTTGCCGCATCCTTCCTGTTTTGACCATTTTCGGGGTGTGAGGTCCGACGAAGTCTCGTCCACAAAGCCACGCTTTATAAAAAAGTTGTGCTTTGTTTCAACAAATACTCAACAGCACTTCGTATGCCACATTACCAATTTGGGAATGTATCACTAGTAACCATCAACTACATAACCTCTAAGGGTGTTAAGCTAAGAGAATAAATTCTCCGCCACCAACGGAAATATATTTGATAGAAACCAGCTTTACATCTCAAATTGTAACGTCATACACACATCCATACAAGTCCGTTCCGGGATCGGAACCGAAGGCACTTACAAAGAAGTCCTTGCAATCCGGATATTCACTAATCATGACCGGGCTTCCCATCACAAAGGGTAATAAATTTCTATATCGGAGATCAGCCGATGCAGAAACATTCGACGGTAATCCTTCCGTTTTCACAAATATCCGGTCTTCAACACCGGTCATCAAATGCAATCCATAATGACGTATCGCATATTCGGAATGGGTTATACGACCCCAAGGTCCTTTCCCGGCTAACCCGAATAGTGAGCGCTTATTTTGAAAATAAGTGTAGCATTCAAATTCAAGCAAATCACAACGAATACCTATTTAAAGGTAAATATTGATAGTCGGTTATTTAACTATCAATAGGCATGCTTAACATCACCAGATTCCAAATAATTTTCCAAATTATTTATTTTCCAAAATATCTTTACAAGATATATATTTTCCACACTTCAACATTTGAAAAACAAATTTTCAAATCACTTTTCACCTTTACCACTTTTGAAAACAAATTTCAATCATTTTCCTTATGCGAAATACTTTCATTTCAACATGATTCATTTAAACCAATTGAATAATCCTTACTGATTTACTTTATATTTACGTTCTAAATCCGTAAATTTATTCCCAAATTTCAAAAATAAATCAACGTTTATTTTTAAACAAATTTCCCTTTTTTTAATAAATTCCATAGTGAATTTACACTTCCAAAATGTCTATGAATATATGATTCCCAAATCGATTTCTAATATTCATTTTCAGTTTATCTTTAAAAGATAAAATCTTAAAATATTCACTTCATATTGGAAAACATTTCCATACTTATTTATAAATAGTAATTCACATATCTATTTATTTTCAACACTTGGAAAATATTCAATATACTAAAATCAAAATTAAGTATATATTTCATTCTTTAAGAAATCATTCTCTTAAACACATTTGTTTGGGCCAAAACGAATGTTGCGTAAAACATCGTTACGACAACCCAAAATCACTAGTATAGGGATTCGAAATTAAGATATATATATATATATCCCAATACTATATAAAACATTTCCTTTCTGAAATCATTTACTATAACAATAGTGTTATAGTCCACCATTTCCTTCTATTTCTCGAAAACGTCTATTTCAACAATGAATGTTGAAATCTATGGTTTCGACACTTAATGCATTTTAAAACAACTTCAAATCATTTTAATTCTATTTAAAATATCACTTCCCTAAAACACTTTAATATATTATTCACTGTCCTAAAATCGTGAATATTCTTCGTTAACCAAATTCAACATTTTTCTACACATTTTGTTTAAAGGATTATCCACCGTCCAAAATCGTGAATATATTCCTTTAAAAATCTAAAATAATTGACTTATCAAAATAAGTCGGTTTCGGATTTATTAAAACAATGTTTATAAATCCCCATTTATATTTTTATAAGGACTTCAATTTACAAAATTTTAAAAATCTTACTACTTATAAAATTCCATTTATAACCTCATTTTTAGCATTAACAGAACTTCTTCTATAATTCCATTATTTCGATTTATAAAATATATATTTTATAAATCTCATCTATAAACCATTTATACTTATTCGAAAATCTCAATTAAAATGCCAAAATCCAATTTATAAGTTAATTACTTATAAATCTTTTATTTTACAAAAATCTATTCATTTTATAATTTCACAATTTATAAATCTATAAATTTTATTCACTTGTGAAATCCATTTATACTTCATTTTAACACTTAATAAAACTCGTTTTATAATACCTATTATTTTTAATTTATAAATATTAATCTTAGAAATCTTTTATATAAACCGTTTATAATAATTCAAAAATCTCAATTTAAATAAACCAATCCTTTTAATAATTACAAAACGTTATTTAAAACTTATATAACTCCAAAATCATACTTAAGTACTATTTTCCAAAAACATAACTTTTATAACAATAAAATTACAATATTTATTTATTTTAACAATTCAAAATTTAATAAAGCGTATACTTTCAAAAATCACTTTAAAATTCTTTTTAAAATCAAAAATCATTATTTTAAAACTTCAAAAATGGATCCGATGATGCAGCAGCACCAAATAGTCAATCACGACATTCAAATATCATATATCGATATGATAATCAACAAACATCACAATATCTGAAATCAAATAAATACTGGTGAGGAATCCAGTTGGATCCCTCCAACCTGTTTCCTGCATCCAAAGATGTTAGCACAATACCAATTCCGTTCAAAGCGGAATATCGCGGTATATGGGATTTATAAAATATTATCCGCTTAATAGACGGCGCAATAGGGTCTCATCCGCTATATAACGCGGGAAATCAACTCCAAGTACATAATAATACCAATTTCACTTTTTAGTGAAATTATCGCGGTATATGTTTTTAATAAATAACATCCGCTTACTAACGGCGCATAATGTCTATTTTAACAATCAATAGATAACAATCATCATTCAACATACAATCAATAATTTTAAGTCTAACTATTTAAAATTTAAATCGAAATCGATTCGATTGAGTGAGAAGTTCTCACCTCGTTTCCAATTCAGTTTTCGCGTTTTATTTCGAATAAAATTAAACGTGCGTTTAATTTTACCCGAAATACAAAATAGCTCCAAACGACTCTAATCCAGTTCCATAGCATAGTATTCGTCCATACGAACCCAACGCAATTTGTTTTGTGCGAAACGGACCTCGTATGAACAAGATATGATTATTTGAAGTTTACACGAATTAAAAGATAATTAATTTACAATTAATTTATTTATTTTAACCTAAAATAGATCTGGACCGTCCAAATTCCAACATGAAATCAAGGCCGCTATCTCCTGTTTTCTTCCTTCTCCCAGCATTCACGTTCGAACGCGACCAAATGAACCCATCTTGCCGCCTATCATCTTTGAATTTTCGCACGCCATACAAGCAACATGAAGACAATCAGATAACGCCACCTTGTAGCCCATCACGAACTCCATGCTCGACCAGACGAGCACGAAGCTCGACTCCATCTTTGGCACGCGAAACGAGGACGAACGCACGACGTTCCCGAGCCATTTGCCATCGATCCTTTGCTCCATATCCCATCATCTCCGTATGGATTTCAAGCACTTGCAATCCTCTACAAGTTTCCAGTTGACAACTTTCGATTATTGTTGGTGGATCTGAAGAAATTAAGGGATGAAGATAGGAAGATTTCGGCCATTGGAAATAATAGGGGCGGCGGCTGAAGCTAACCCTAGGGTTTGAGTGTAAATTGAAGAAATGAAGGTCCTTTTATAGAAAATTTGCAAATTACTATTCATCGAAAATTTTCCGAACATCAAACCTCGCGCGGTAACCGGCGTTTCTAAGGTTTACCCTGCGTTCCGAACACAATGGAACATGTTTCGGAGGCTAATTCGATCATCTGTGCGAGTTATGGAAATAAACGATCGATTTTAAATTAAACCGATTCAACTAATTTCTATGCGTTTTGGCTCGCCCTGGACAAACGGTAAATCCGATTGACACGAAATTTGAAACCATATAATAATATCATATTACGGATCCGATGAAACTGGTTTCGTCGAAATTCGAGACTGTATGAAAAATGGCTATTTTAACTCATCAATTAAATATTAAAATATTCAATTTTCACAATTTAACTTTTAGTTCAATTTTAAAAGTTCTAAAATATCGTTATAACTCCAATATGATTAAATAAAATTTTACAAATCATTTTCAATCATATTTAACCAAATTTTCAATTATTTCTGTAATTTCAACTATTAAATTATCGATTTAATTATCCAATTAAACCTAGATATTCGAAATAAAATTTATTCAACTTATAAATTTCACTTATTAATATTTAAAATTAATTAAATATTCGAATTTTAATTAATAGAAATTCTGGGTCGTTACAAAATCATCCAATCGAGATGAAATTTGGTGTGGACATTCTTCAACATGTAAGTAAGCTCCTGTGAAAATTTCATAACATTTGGACTTGTAGATCTCAAGTTATGATCGATTCGAAATCGCGTTCTTTGTCTGTTTATCCTGTTCGAATCAATCAATTTGAATCGATCGCTTCGATTCGATGGTGGCATGTGCTAGCAGGTTGACGTGGCGCGCGTTCTTCGTGTCAATCCGCTTTTCACTCCGGTTTGACTGGGTCGACTCCTTGATTTTCGCCACTTTGACTTAGTGGATTCGAGGGCTTTCAGGGATTCGAACAGTGGCTCATTCGTATCGATCGTGGTGAGCTCTGGCCGATCGATACAAAGCTGTTGTAGTAGGATAGATGCAAACTTATATGCTCTGATGGAGGCGAACTAGAGCGACTTCATGGACTCGAAGGACTTCAACTTGATGGATATGAACCAGGTAGACGCGAGGCTAATTCCTTTCTGATCGATGCGAACGCAATGGATACAAAGTCTAGCAATATTTATGGATTCGAATGCATCTTCTGCCGATGGATACGAAGTAGATCGGTGCGAGCTGTGGTCCTGATGGATACGAACCTGATGGATTCGAATGGAGCGAGGCGATGCCATGTTGATGGATACGAACCTGATCGATACGAATGAGGCGTGGCTACGCTATACTGATGGACACGAATGCTATCGATTCAAACACGGATCAATACGAACGCTGATGGATACGAACAGCGTACTCTCTCTAACTTGTATCGATCATATTTCATTCATATGAACTCCGATTGACCTGAAATTTGAACCGCTGGCTTCTGCAGCTTTTCTTGTCTTGTCTTTTCAATTGTGGCCCGATCCGAATTCGGATAAAATTCATTGATATCCATGGTTATCCTGCAATGCATAGTTGATGTTCAAGAATAATAATCATCGATTCTTAGTAAGTTTTGGATATTTCAATTTTGCCAAAAGTTGGGATAACATTATACATGGTCTTTCTTTATAGAATCTTAAATAATTTTCATATCTGCTTAAGCCTCAATGTTCATGCAGGTATGGTGTTTCTCATCCTTTGAATATAGAGCACATTGCGACGTATCAGAAAGTCTATATAATAAAGCTTATTCTTTTTTCTTGAACTGCTCTACTATAAAACATGAATTAATTTAAAAATATTTCCCAATTAAGTTTTGTTTCACGATCAATGACTATAACATAGTCAAGCCACTTCTTTTTGAAACCTACATTTGAAAATTTACTGGTATCGAATGGAGTTGTATGCAGTCTATACTCATATTTTAATGATGAATATTATCTTACCATTTTTAGAGTATCCAAGGGATTTATAAATTTATAAAACCTTAGGCTATATTATCAAAACGTGTGGTTTTGAGGGTTCATATAGCAGTTTTATCTACATAATAGGACAGTTGCTTACAATCCATATGCTATATTTTATGTTACTTCCACAGATCTACAACCAGTAGGAATTGGTGGTAGTTCTTCGCTGTTATTATCATGTTAGAGAATAATATTAAACCTACATGGTTTTTTCACTACACTATTTGCAAAGTTAATTTCCAATCTAAATCAAATATTTTTATAAAATGTTTTCAGTGAAAATAGATTCTTTGATTGATCATATTTTGTAGCACTGCTTTTTCAAACAAAATTATTGAACAAATAGAGGCACTGAATTTACTACTTTGTATCTTGAAACTTGAGGTATTTATGATTTTATTTTATAACATTTGAATCATCTTTATAATTAAATTATATTTTTTTCTATATAAATATCCCGATATAAGTAAATAATTAATTTTTTAAACACCCGTATTATAATAGATAACAAAGACTCCTCTATTCTACATGATAGGTACTGAATTAATCATGGCCTGATAAATAAAAATTAGGAGCTACTAACTAATATATTCTAAGCAATTTATTATATTTCTTGATTGCACATTGTATCCAAGCTACATTGTCATTAGCTAAATTTATTTTATTGTATTCATATTATTTGAAGTCCATGAAGTAAAATAAGAGAACAATGGTCATACGTAATTACACACTTGCTGGGAATATTGAAGATAGATCTACGTAATGAGTGTACATCATAACAAACCATATAAATTATCCTTATATTGATGAAGTATTAAAGGAAAGGGGGGACTGCCATAACATGCATGCACGAAAATCACTTAACACTTGGCATGTGCGCGTGTGCGGGAAGGGGTGTGACTGTTTGATCTACTATCGCAATATCTGAACATATTTTTGCTCTTCAAATTTGAACTTTTACTTCCAAACAGTTATGACTGTTTTCAAACGGTCGCGCTCTTCACCTAGCGTGTGTCCATGCACTATTATTGGAAATGAATGAAGATAAGTTATCGTATGGAGTTATACATTGTCATCACCGTGCATTTCATTTCTAACAGCAGAGATAAAGGCAACATATTATGCGGATCTGGGCTATATCTGTACAAAGCCCATTATGTAATATCTATTGTTATATATATCAGTCTAACAATGTACAAAGATACAAGTTGTATCATTTCTCTCCTGAAATAAATATATACAATCATTTTATTCATATTCATTCAAACATTTACATGGTATCAGAGCTATTGAATCAACCTAACGGTTGTTAGCTTCTTTTAATCGAAAAGTAGAAGTGCCTTGCCTTACCATTATCAGAAAATTGTCATCATTTAATGGTGGCTGCACCCTAACTCCTCTCAGATCAGTGTCATCATTGAGGAAGTTGTTGTTTTTCATCCTTACCCTCTGTGTTTTACAGTTCTTGATCAAGAACTGTAAATTATGCAATTTTTTCATCTTTATCCAGATTGTTTTGCAGCAGTGCCTCGCCTAGAGGATATCTTCAGAGGATTTCTCATCCTCAGAATTCTCTGGCTGCACCTTTTGTGATCTCAGAATATTCAAGATTCTTCATCTGATCAGTTGTTGTTTCTGTCTACAAATTCTTGACATGGCAGGAGACAATGTCAATGATGTTCAAGAATCTCTCAATGCATCAAGAGCAGCCACTTCTTATCAGTCTGATTCTCATAATCTGTTGAAGGCATTAATCAAACCAAAAAGTCAGTTAGTAACGACTATTCTTGATGAATCAAATTATATGTTGTGGAAATTTCAAATTGAAACAGCTATAAGAGGGTATGATGTTGAAGAGTATGTGTTTGGAACCCTTATTACTCCAGCAAAATATGTCACAGATAGTGAGGGAAAACTTGTAATCAATAAAGATTACTCAAACTATCAAAAGCAAGATAGTCTCATTAGTTCTTGGTTATTATCTTCTATTGGTCCTACCATTCTACCTCAACTTATAGGTTGCAAAACTTCTCATGAAATTTGGCATTCAATAGAACACACATTCAACACTCAATCTGCAGCAAGAGTTCTTTACTATAAAAGGCAACTACAAAACTTGAGAAAAGATGGGTCAAAAATGAGAGAGTATCTGACCAAAGTCAAGAATTTGTGCAATCAATTGGCTGCAGAAGGTCATAAACTGTCAGACACTGAACATGTACTATCTATTTTAAGTGGTTTAGATGATGACTATGAAGCTGTTGTAGCAATAATTTCTTCTCAAGAAAAAACTCCATCTATTGAATATGTTAGTTCTATTCTATTATCTCATGAAGGAAGAATAGAACAAAAGAAATCTGTTCAAGAATTTTCTGTTAATTATGTGTCAAAAAATCAAGAGAAAACTTACAATAACAAAAGTCAAAGAGGTGGGTCATCCAATAGAGGTGGTTCATCAAACAGATCAAGAGGCAGAGGTGGCAGATTTCAAAATAACAATAACAATAGACTGAGATGTCAAATATGTGAAAAGTTTGGGCACAGTGCTAATAAATGTTACTTTAGATTTGATGCAAAATATGTTCCATCTCAGTCAGCAAATAGCAACCAAAAGAATTATCAAAGTGCAAATATGGTCAACATTCAAAATGATTCATCCAGTCAGAAAGAAAGTAATATCAATTCAGATGACTCTCAAGATCAAAGCTGGTTTCCTGATTCTGGTGCTACTAATCATGTAATAAATAATCTTGGAAATCTGAATCTTGGAAACCAAGAATATAAAGGTAAACGATGCATTCATATGGGAAATGGTAAGCCCATAAGCATTACTCACACGGGCAGTGCATGTATTAAAGGTGCAAGAAAATTGTATCTCAATAATCTGTTGAGAGTGCCTTTAATTACAAAAAACTTGCTTAGTGTGTCACAATTTGCTAAAGATAATCAAGTATATTTTGAATTCTTTCCTACATACTGTCTAGTCAAAGACATTAAGACTGATGAAATTCTTTTGCAGGGTAAAGAATGTAGAGGACTTTACAAATTTAGTGTTGACAGTTCTGAGAATCAATGATATAGAGATAAATGGTGTAACAGTTCTGAAATAACTCAAGCAAGTATTTGTAAGATTTTTGATATGTGGCATAGCAGACTGGGGAATGCAAATGCAAATGTTGTAAAAAAGGTGTTGAAGAATAATAATATTTCATTCTCTAATATTTCTATGCCTTATATATGTACACATTGTCAAATGGGTAAGAGTCATAAACTTGCTTTTTCTGATTCTGAGATAGTCTACAATAAACCATTAGAGTTGATTGCAACAGACTTATGGGGTCTTACATCTGTAACCACAGATTATGGTTACAGATATTACATTTCTTTTATAGATGCCTATTCTAGACATGTATGGATATACTTCTTAAAATCTAAGTCTGAGACTTATAATGTTGTAATTCAGTTTATTAATTTAGTTGAAAATCAAACTAACTGTCAAGTTAAGAATTTTCAAACTGATGGAGGAACAGAATTTTATCCTCTGAAGCAATATTTTCAGAAAAAAGGAATCAATCATAGAATTACTTGTCCTTATACTTCTGAACAAAATGGCTTAATAGAAAGAAAACATAGACATATTGTAGAAACTGGTTTAACACTTCTTGCTCAGGCTTCTTTATCTCAAAAATTTTGGCCTGATGCTTTTGCTACTAGTGTTTATGTGATAAATAGATTACCAACAAAAACTCTGAAGTATAAAAGTCCACTGGAAGTACTCTCTGGTGTTAAACCAAATTATGATAATCTAAAAGTTTTTGGATATCTATGTTTTCCTTACTTAAGACCATATAATTCACATAAGTTGAATTTCAGGTCATCTCCATGTACTTTCTTAGGTTATGCTACTAATATGAAAGGTTACAAATGTATAGATAGCAATGGAAAAGTATTTGTCTCTAGACATGTTGTATTTAATGAACAAATTTTTCCTTTTAGTCAAACACATATGAAAACTTCTTATAAAATATACAACACAAAAAATGTTGTTTCTGTTTTACCTGACTTGATGGAGCAAGTTACAACAGAAGGCAATCAAAATGTGCCTTGTCAACATCAACACTTGTCCAACTCAAGAGCTGTTGATAATCACATAAGCAATGAAGCAAGTAGTTCTGAAGACCTACATCATAGCAGTAGTCATACTAACAGACATTCAGATCAATGTCAACCAATAGGCAATTTAGAATTACCTATTGATCAACAAGATCCTTCAAGTCACAATACTAGTCAACAAAGTGCTACAGATGTTATTCCACAAGTAATTCCAGAAAGCACTGGTCATCATATGATCACAAGAGCAAAGAATGGAATATTCAAGCCAAAAATATACAATTCAACAATTGAAGATGAGGAACCAAGTACTTATCATCAAGCAATTCAAAGTGAGAAATGGAAAAGTGCCATGAATGAAGAGTTTGAAGCACTACAAAGGAACAGAACATGGGATCTTGTGCCATTACCATGTGACAAAAATATTATTGGTTGCAAGTGGATTTTTAGATTAAAGAAAAATTCTGATGGTTCAATTTCTAAATATAAGGCAAGATTGGTGGCAAAAGGGTTTACACAACAGAATGGTTTTGATTTTAATGAAACATTTTCACCTGTTGTGAAACCTATATCAATCAGAATTATATTTACAATTGCCTTATATAGAAACTGGATCATTAAGCAACATGATGTAAATAATGCTTTTCTTAATGGTGAATTACATGAAGAAGTTTACATGGAGCAACCAATTGGATTCAAAAAAGAAGGAACAGAAAAGCTAGTGTGCAAACTTAATAAAGCCATTTATGGTTTGAAGCAAGCTCCAAGGGTTTGGTTTGACAAATTAAAATCAACCCTTGCTAGAATGGGATACAATCCCACAAAATCAGACAATTCAGTATTTACTAAATTTTACAATAATGATGTTACTTACATTCTAATCTATGTTGATGATTTTTTAATTACAGGAAACAGTGAGCAAGAAATCAATAATGTTACAAGTCAACTGAACAAAGAATTTTCTATAAAAGATCTTGGCAATGTCAATTATTTCCTGGGAATACAAGTCAACAAGATTTCTGCTACAAAAATTCAACAAAAGAAGTATATTACTGAAATTCTTATGAGAGCAAATATGGAAAATGCAAAAGCTCTACCAACTCCTATGATGAGCAGTTTACATTTATCTAAGAATAAGGGAAAACCTATATCCAATGTCAAACAGTATAGAAGTATAGTTGGAGCTTTGCAATATGCCACAATCACAAGGCCAGAAATTTCATATAGTGTTAACAAAGCCAGTCAATTCATGCAAAATCCTTTAGATGAGCATCGGAAAGCTGTTAAAAGAATTTTGAGATATCTAAATGATACTTTGGATCATGGTTTAACATTACAATCAAACAATGCAATTAATATTATAGCATATGCAGATGCAGATTGGACAACAGATATTGATGACCGAAATCCACAATAGGTTATTGTGTATTTTTAGGTGACAATCCTGTATCATGGTGTTCAAAAAAACAAACAACTGTTTCTAGATCTAGTACCGAAGCTGAATTCAGAAGTGTAGCAAGTGTTACAGCTGAAGTCATGTGGATAGAATCTCTACTACATGAATTAAAGGTCAAAACTCATAGTAAAGCTACGATATGGTGTGATAATATGAGTACTATAGCTCTTACTGCAAATCTAGTGTTGCATTTCAGAACAAAGCATATGGAGTTAGATTTATATTTCGTCAGGAACAAGTAATCAAAGGCAATTTAAATGTTTGTCACGTACCTGCGACTTACCAAAGAGCAGACATTTTGACAAAACCCTTGTCGAAGAAAAACTTTCTTCGATTAAAGCAAGATCTAAAAGTTGAAGATTCTGGCAACAAGTATGATAAGAGAGCAGAAGCCTTGAAATCTCGTCAACTTCCAGATTCTCAACCAAAAAAGGTTTCAACTTGGCATTTGAATCTGAAGCTTAGTCCCAAAGATAGCCAAATCCAGAAATCTGAATGACTGTTCACATGCTTGAGAGCATATGAACAATCATAATGGTCGATTTCTTGAAAAGGTTTCAACTTTGCATCTAAAGATCTCAACTTGCCCCAAATATAGCAAAAATCAGAAAGCTGGATACCTGGTTCTCACACTCAGAAGAATATGAGCATCCATGTTGCTATCATGAAGATAATTTCAATATCTAATCTTAGTTCAGATATTTTTTCACAAATTGTTATGAGAAAAGAGGATTTTTTATGCTTATCGCAGCAAACCCTAGCCGCAATAGGGTTTGAGGGGAAATATTGGAAATGAATGAAGATAAGTTATCGTATGGAGTTATACATTGTTGGATAAATCATCACCGTGCATTTCATTTTTAACAGCAGAGATAAATGCAACATATTATGCGGATCTGGGCTATATCTGTACAAAGCCCATTATGTAATATCTATTGTTATATATATCAGTCTAACAATGTACAAAGATACAAGTTGTATCATTTCTCTTCTGAAATAAATATATACAATCATTTTATTCATATTCATTCAAACATTTACAACTATATATACGCATCCAACATCAGTTTTATTTTTATCTTCTTCTTCTATTAGTTCTTACCCATATAAGTTTCTCATGTATCCGTAGACATTTCTACTCTCTGAGTTCGGGTTTTGTTGTATCTTGGGGAGCAGTTTGCCATCAGTCCGTCAGCAAACTCCAAGCAAGCGGGGTAGATATTGCTTTAAGGAAAGTGTCTGCGTGCCTCAAAACCTGATTCAGTTCTGATCCTTCCCCGTTTCCTAAAAATGATTAATAGGAAGTTGAATGTTCAGTATTTCCAGAAATTGATGACGAAGGGGACTGAAAGAAAGATGGATTGATTTGATTTAGCAGCTGCAAACAGCAGTTCCATTCCAGCCTTCTCTTTCAACTCTTCAACATGTTTATATTGTCATAATTTAAATTTAAATTAAATGTTTATGTATATACTGCATCATTAAGTCGAGAAGCCAAAATGTTTAACGAAATCTGCACGCAGTTTGTGGATTATTTGCAAATAAAGTGTTTATCAGACCTGTTATCAAAATATATTGCTAACAGTTATATGACTGTATGTGCTTGCTAACAGTAATCATTATTGATAATATATACTACATGTTACTTAGCTTTAAAATATTTTTTCAAAAAAAGAACAGAGCATTAGTAACAATGAATTCTGCACTAAAGCTATTTTGCAGAAAAACTATACTTATTACTGATGACTTTTTCATGACATATTATTCGCTGTCTGCTTGACATAGGTCATAAATGATACAAGCAGGTCAATGAATATTGTACCTGATCTCATGGCCAGGTCCGTAGACAATATTCATCATCTTTATGTTTGAACTAGCATTTACAATCGAGGTACGATCATCTCCTATATCAGTCCATATTTGTGAAAAAAAATGAGAGAATTTGATTATGTGATAATAAGAGAAGTTTATTATTGCAATACTAAACTGATACAGTTGTCTGGGCTGTAGATATAACAGCAGAAATGTAAAATACAAGTCGGGAGCCTTGGGCTTATATTTGTAACACGAACGCTTTTACACTACATATTATGCATATTGAAAGTTATTTTACTATTACTTCTGATGGCCCCCTTCAATTGATACTAGGGTTTTCTGTCTTCCCCAATTCAACTTAGATTTGTGCAAAGATTTTTCTCAAATCTCGATTAAAGTTAGAAGCTTTGATGAATCATTGTTGGAACTGTTTAAATGCACAATACTTGGTCTTAATGTTGCGATATGATCTGAGCTAAGGTTTTTCGGATTCCAGCTAAATTGCTGCTTTTCTTTAATTTAATTATAAAATTTCGTGTGAGAAGCACGGGTTCACATAATGTAGGCACACGGAATAAACTGCTTTCTGAATTTATAATAAATTATAGAGTGTTGGGCTTATTAACTCACGTTTGTGAATTTATAATGTGGATTTTATTATAGAGTTATATTACGTACATTAAGTGATTTGGCGATATACACGTGATGGCAAAATACTTTATGGGCAAAACATGTAGTTTCTGAAATTTTCTGTACAAATAAGCATCCCTGTTATTTGAACGTCTAAAATTTTGAATATATAATGAAAAACCACGATGTCCAAAATTGGTTTTACATCCCTGTTAAATGAAAAACCACAATGTCCAAAATTCATGGTAAAGAAGTTTGCTTGGAAATTCAATATAGAGAAATTTGCGTATGCCATCAAGAAGATTCAAATGTGAAAAAAGGAGTAAAAAAAAGTAATGTATTATAATAACCGTATCACAACACAAAAGTTGCATTTGTAACAACCATTGTGTGCTACCATCAACACAAAAGCTGCATTGTAATAACCACTGTATGCTGCCATTTCATCCCCAGCAACTGTTCATGCTTGTTTGATATATTGGTGAATGAAAAAGTGTCAGACTCGAGCAGTGCCTAACATGATGAGTAGCGATAACAAAATAAGGACTCAAATTCAGAATCACAGAACTAAATAGCACATAAATATTGATTTAAACTTAATTGTTAGATATTTTTGTAGTCAAGAAAAAGTTTTTCCCCCTTTCTAGGTAAATAGGTTCTCTTTCAAAAAGAATTATTACACTAAGTAATGTAATAACTTAGAAGGCCAAAGTTAGAACAAAGGTAGTTGGACAATTGATATATGCGATCGTGAAGTTAATTCCTAATGAATATAAAAGTCCGGAGTAACAAAAAATGGAATTATTTTGAAAATTATGTTTTACACTCATTTTAGAATATCGATAGCTCAAAAAGTAGGCTGAAAAGCTGTACAAAACCAAACGACTCAAGAGTTGTTATAAATTATCACATAATAATAACAGCGAAGGATAAAATGGAAATAAGTGTAAGACATAAAGCATGAATAAAAAGGCCAATGCACAATTCGTTTGTACCCAACAGCCAACCAGTGCAAAATTCATTTGTAACAAACAGGCAACATGTGAAACATTCTGTATGAAATTAATTGGCAAGGAATTGGGAAAAAAAGCTTGGTTGATCGCAGGGATATAAAATGATGGATTGTTCTGTAGCAGCGCAATTCTATTTCAAATGTTGGAACAAATGCAGGAGCTGAATGAACCAATATTCTCGATAGAAAGCAAGTAATGACTAGAGAGAAAGCAGGTGATAATCGTCCGCAGACAAATCCAAATGATCCTTTCACTACGCTGTCGTCTTCTTGTTCCTGCAAATGAGTTCAGCATAACATATTAAGAGAGGTTTGAAGTATAGGATGATGCAGGCCAAAACATGCATTGATCTAGTAATGACCAAGGCATTTCTGCAGGCTAAACCGAGATAGATGTCGCAGTCAGTACTATGGTAATTGCCACAGTCAGTTTCTTCAGTACTGGCTGAGGCAATTTGTGTCGGTTCAACTAAGGCCATTGCCTCAGCACCAACTCCAGTGCTGTCTCAGTATCGTCCTAGGCAGTTGCATGTTTGTTGTAAAAAAAAAAAAAAAAAAAAAAAAAAAAAAACATTTACTGTGTGATTACATTAATAGCACACGAAAATATTATGATTTTTTGCACACAAACAAAGCAGTGTTATCTGTCAATGTACTTACATACAACGTAAAAATTATATGATATAAAAATAAGTCACATCATATGTGGTTAGATAATAGTGCATCAAGTTGTGACATGTACGAAAGGTTGGTAATTGTGTTAGTCTTGTAGATGTTGCACTAACTTATCTAGCATACTTCAAAATAATAGCTTTTAGCAGTATAGATAAAATGAAAGTGAAGTCTATATGTGCAACTGATAAATAAGTAATGTGTAACAGAGCGTATGCGTTGGCATACCTAAGCCGGTTGCTCAATGGCTGCAGATTTAGAGCCGTCGAAGAAGGGTCTACTGTCGAACTTATACGAACTAAGAACCCCGAGCAAACTCTCGGTGTCAATGCATACACCGCCAATTGAATTGTTAATTTAAACAACTACCCGTCGAAGAGCTTTTTTGCTACTGGTGCATTATAAAAACTGGAGCAGAAACCATTAGTGAGTATGCAATTTTATTTTAAAAATAAAAATTGCATATACTTGCGATTTTGAAGAAAAAAAACGTCATAAGTTAACGTCACAAACCAAAATAAGTAGTCGAAAAACTGTTCAACTTAAAGTTTGTAACAGCAAATTTTATTTTATTTTCAAAATATGTGAAAAAGCACCTTTTTTATTACTCTGCGCCTTTTTTGCGCTTTGGAGCTTTTATGCACTTTTTTGCACTTCACTGACATATGCGTGTTGAGTTTTAAAAAGACTCAATAGGTGCGCGTCGAACCTTTTTGCGCCTTGGCACGCACCTTGACTACACTGATCTTTAAAACTCGATTTGTAATAATTAGCATGCAAGGTCGATGGTACCAAACCAAAAACTGTTTCTGTGCAAATTCAGCGAGTTCTTATGTTGAAAGTTCACCTCGTTATAATAAGCATTCAAGGATGTCGTGCCCTAAACTCAAATTGATGCCTCTTAGGAAGAAATTAGTTTGTTTAACCACACACGCACCTACACATATAGTTTTATAAGGATGAAAACAGTCACATCTCTGCATACAGGTTTTATATGCCTGCAACTTTAAATAGATAAAACATAATAGCCACATATGCAGAACTATGCCATTTAAGTTTTAAATTTATTGATGCTTTCTTCATCCAAGCCTTTTATAGTATCTCTGTTATTCATGTATTGTAGAAAACCATGCCTTTCTTTTATAGGTATTCTGGCTGACGAACCATGAATGATAAGATTAGGATATAGTTCTAGCAAAAGCGCTTCTTATACCATCATCTATACCATGCAAACATATTCAAGTTACTCTTTCCTTTGCACTATTTCTTAACTAATTTTGATACACCTGTTAGAACCTCCAAAGATTGCAAAATTGAGGTTAACTCAGTTTAGTTTAAGATTGAAGTAAACTCAGTTCGAAAAACCGAATATGTTAAACCGACTTCATGAAATCCTAGCAAAATCGAAGTTTATCTCAGTATATTAGACCAGTTTAATTCAGCTTTAGACTGAGTTAACCTCAATTTGAAAAACCGATTTTAACTTTGTTAAACTCAGACTGATTTCATTAACACATGTAATTAAATTTTGGACCTAGAACTCTCATATAATGAATTCATCTAAAAATTAAGTCTTTATATGGTAAGATATTCAAGCTTTGATGGTCAATTACATTACTTGGTTGAATGTTTATACGAACCAGTGAATTTTTTTTGGAAAAAAAAACAAAGGAGAAACCAGTGAAAAGCTTTTATGCACATAATATTTTGAGTAAAGAGCTTAGTGCATATCACAGAGTATATATTTTAGAGAGGTTGTTAAGCTGAATAACATAAAGTCACATTAAAAAAATAAAGTAAATAAGGAAGTTAATCTACACATATCAACTAAATTTTTGAGGTAAAAACTGTATTTATCAACTTGCTTGGGCATACAAACCAGGGGATTGGGAATTTTGGAATTAATAAAACAATGAGAAGTTATAACGACCACATATTCCATAGACACGATTAAGTGCACATCCCGACATATAATCTATTAATGTACACTAATTTTAATTTAAGCATATTGCTTTTGGGAATTTACCAATATACTCGTGTATACACAAAAAAAGTATATTATGAGCACAGAATATATAAATTAAACTAAATTGTAAAGTCTATATTATGAGTACAAAAACACTAAGTATCATATAATTATAGCAAGAAATTATTCCAAGCAATAGAGAACAAAAGCTGAAAATTGTGGTTTCAGTTCTTTACCTATTCTTTACTGACCACATAATCCGATAATCTCCACAAAATTTCAAGTGATAGTCATATTGATTCAATTGCGTGTCTTTGCAGTACTAAGTTTACATGTAATCAATAAAACAAATACTTCTGGAGGTGCTACTTTAGGTAGTATAGCCTTGTAGAATGTCGCTAGTATATCAAATGAGCCTGATAAAAACGGCGAAATGTAGAACAAAGCATTATTGCATTGGTGGTTTCACAGTAATAAACTGATGTTGTGTACCACACATAGCAAAATGGAATAAAATACGACGACGTTTCAATCATGCATATACAATTTATCTAACGTATTCTTATAGAAACAAATTTGAAGAAATTGCAAACCAGGAGAGAAATTTGTATATTATACCCAAGGAATATTTTAATCAATCAGCAAATCACAGAGCGTAAAAACATCAAAAAATAGTAAATGAAGTATGCAATCTCAATATTTCATAGATTATACATCCAAAAGTAGACCTTTAACCCAGTATAGTCTATTGTAGATCCAGTAATCATTAACCCAATACAAATTTGAATTTTGTTTATAGGTAACAATTTCTAACTACAACAACCATGTTATTGCATTCGTTCTTCTAGCTGAGTGAACTTCATCTTTAAATGTTAAAGCACTAGATACTAAGTCAGTTTATTAGTAATAGTAACCTTGTAATCAAGTTCATTTCTGTAGGTGTAAACTCTAGTATATTAAGCCCCACTACAACATGTATACCTATGAAGGGTGGAACTACAACATGAAAGATTGATGTTTGTAATCTAATAGTCATAAAAGTTTTATGAATAATCATCACCAAAATGTTTCATAAAAGACTGCCTATAATCTGATTATCAATGAAACTACTTTTAAAAAAATTTATATCGCTAAATATAATATTTTACTCACTTTGGTTCCCTGTTTGATAATTATAAAGTAAAGTGAATCCCTTTTTTTTTTTTCAATTTATGTATTTTTGGTTATTAACCTTGTAACATCATTCTTGTCTAGATATCATCATTGACCAAACAATTTAATTCTAATTTTAAAAAGGGGATATTAGGCTTAAGGAAAAAGTCAGAGAAAAATTTAGTTTCAGGGACGAGAAGTTAGTCTTTTAGGCTAAAGGACACTTTTTAGTGTAAATCACAGAATAATAGTTGTAACTATCATTTTCGGTTTACACTAAAAATTGTTCTTCAGACTAAAAAGCAAACCTGTTGTAACTATCATTGACCTAATCATCACGCTACCAACACCCACCATACGACAAGAAGCATCATTACCCATCAGAACTTCTCCTCCATCTATTTCACGGTAAGTGGAAAAGCAGTTTCTATCAGGTGTCATATGATAGGATGCGCCAGAATCAGTCAACCATAAGTTGCTCTTCCCAGAAGAGTCAGAAGCTGTAAATACATCGGTATCACTTTCTATATCTGATTTCTCTGCTGTAGAAGCTGAGGCTTGTTTTGGATCTTTTCTACTACCTTCAAGCTTGGGACATTGTACTATGAAGTGCCCTGGTTTCTTACAATAATGACAAGTCAAATTCTTAGCCCCCCTAGACTGAGACCGTGAATAATTCTGTCCTCCACTTTTCTTCGACCTGCTTTGGCCTCTACCTCTCCGAACAGATAAGCCTTCAGTATTACTATCCAAGCTAGTGCTCTCCAATATACCTCTTAATACTTCATTATGAAGACCAGCCTTTACATCAGACAGGCTAATTTTACTACATCCATAAATCATGGAATTAACAAAAGCAGTATGCTCCTTAGGCAAGGAACATAAGAGGATCACATCTTGAGCCTCATCAGTAATATCAACTTCCGCTGCCTTCAGGTTCATAATCAAAGTAGTCAAAGCATCTACATGCTCCATGAGATCAGCTCCAGGCTTCATCTTGAACGAATAAAGTTGTTGCTGAAGAATAATCTGATTAGTGAGAGACTTGTCTTGATATGCATCTGATAATGCATCGCATAGTTCTTTCGCCGTCTTCTTTTGAGATAATTCTCTAAGAACTTCATCTGAAAGACTCAACTGAATTGTTGTAAGAGATTCATTTTCCATCTCTTCCAAATCAGCTGCATCAATATCTTTCAATTTCTCAGGCGTAGAAACAACCTTGTAAGTCTTCTCCTTCTTCAGTACAGCCTCCATCTTCATCATCCAAATACCAAAATCTTCTTTTCCGTCAGAACATGTTACTCCATAGTTGGCACCAGATCTGCCAACAGACTTACTAGAAGCAGCCATTAATATCCAAACAGGAACAATAACACTAGCTTTGATACCAAACTATAGTGAATTTTTATTTTATTTTTAATTTGAGCGGAAGCGGTTATTTGTTCAGGATCTAGTATTGCCTATTTTGATACCAATGACACTTAAAAAAATGCAGTCTCACAGAAAAATAACAGAAATAAGAGACGAGAAGATTTAAAGTGGTTCGGATATGAATATCCTACGTCCACGGAGACCCAACAACTTTTTATTTCACTAAAGAAGAGAATACAAAAGAGAGAGGAAATAATAATGGTGGATACTACACTTGCTTGTTCATATGAAGATAAAGTTCCTTCATTTATATAGACTTGATAATGAAGGGTTGCTTGGAGATTAAGCAAATCAATTTCCCGATTACCCAGATATATTTCCAATTTGCATGATTTGATTTTAGTACAAATAGATGATGTAATCTTCGTTTCTATATCTTTCCTTTATTCTCCATGCCTAATTATTTATTTCTTCATATCAGATATACATTGACTAATTAATTAGTTTCCTTAAAAATATCCTTCCATATATCAGCTAAATTAATTGATTTGATTGAATCAACTAATCAATTTCTTTCCTCTTTAACGAATATTTGAATCATCAAATTCAACAGTGTGTATATAGTTATATACATACACACACAATAAATTAAAATAAAACTTCAAGTTTAAACAAGACAGTTTGAAAATTTAGTTTATTTTTGGATGCTTTAGTTTTCATCTGTGTGCAAACACACACATGCAAAATATGAAAAAATAATTCAGGTTTAAACAAGATAGTATGAAAATTTAGTATAATTTTGTGTGTTTAAATTTTCATGTCCAAGTTAAAATTGTTCATACTTTGTTTTTAAGTTATTTTAGACTGGAATTCGGAGCTTGAGAGACCATGCTACGCTCAATCTGTCTATTTTATTATTCCTTTGTGGGTAATCAATTTTGAATCATAACGATTCTGTCCTAATAAAGTCTTCATTCATATTTGATCATAAACCCGATTTATAGTACTTTTTCTCTTATATGATAAATATCCACCATGCTTAACAATATGTACTTTTTAAACTTCCTGACAAAAGTTCCTAATTTTCAACCTCCTTTTTCATTTACCTATAGATGATGAGAGAAATGCATGTTACAGTTAGACAACTTGCCACACAGAAGATCCTTTATGACATTATTAAAGGTCACATACAACACACTTAAATTTACCTTAGCTCTTAGGATGATATTCTCTATATGATTGTTTAGCAGACATTATGTATAGCAAATTCAATGGGAAAAGATTTCTATTATAACTAAAACTTTGTATCTGTGTGTTCAAATTAATTAAGAAAAATCATTGATTATTTTACAATAATTATATGGGTGAGATGAGATGGGTAGTGAAGACCAAACCGAATAGGGTTTGGTCCAGACTACAGAGTTCGTAATTGAAGTTCACCGTATAAAGAATTTGATATCATTGATACACGTAGTTAATGAATTTACTATCATTAATTTCATTAATTCTTTGTTCTAAGTCAATTAATCTTTTATGTTACTCTTAGCATCTTCATGCTTCTTGCAACTGTTCTTCATTTTATGCTTAATATTATTTTGTTGCAATAAAGTTATACAATTTACTTACTATTTTGGAAGTAAACAAAATAATCCCTTAAGCATTTGCCTTGCTTTTCCAATTTTGTAGTCTTAGTCATTGTATATATTAGGTTATTCTTCAAACGCCAATTTCTCATGAAACAGTGGTATTTCATTGCTAATGTGATTTGTAGTATTTAATTGCTAATGTGATTTGTCATGACTTTATGCAATGAATTTGATTTCCTTCATCCGTCATTTGATCAAGGGAAACTCATTTAGGGACCACCTTCAATTCAAATGTTTAGCTACATATCACATCTAATGGTACTTGACTTACAATATAAGTAGAAAATTTATAAGCATTTCAAATTCATTGCACATGCATTTAGCTGTGGTAATGAATTAAATTGGAAAAACATTTATAAACTATTTATATCAAAGACAAGAAAATATGGTCAAATTAATGTAAAGCTCTGATTTGGATCCTATTTAAAGGAATAAACCATTACTAAATTTAGTGGATGTTTTTGCCAATATTTTATTTCGTTCCTTGGCATTTTCGTATTGAGAATGAAAATTTGTAAGTGTTAAACTTTAGGAACATTTTCCTTTTGGTTTTTAATGCTTTCTTGCTACTTTTTGGTAGTCTATAACATACAAGATTCACAACAACTATAGAGTCTGATATGCTGCCTCATCTGTTGGTAAGCTGCTCACAATAAATAAAAATTTAATGAGATAAAATCAAGGTTTGAGGTTTCGATCAAAATGCTGATATTTCGATCGTTCCATTTTGGTTTTAGGGGAGACCAAAATGAAACTAAATCGAACATATAATAAAAAAGACTATTAAGCTTCAACTTTTGCAAAAGAAACTCAATATTAATTTGAGTTCCAAATATATGAATACTCAAATTTCGAAATTTCTATGAATTGTCCCAATTTCAGGTATATTTCGTTCATACAGTTGGAAGAGGAAATGCTCTTAAACTCATCATAAATCAGCTATAACATAAAATTTAATGTCATTTGGTCAATTATTGATGAAAATAAAGGTAAATAGTAATGAAACCATACTATACCACTATATGTGCTTCAGGTATAACAAATCATGAGCGGATTAAGTTTCATGTTTACATAGATTTGTTTTTAGCTGTTTGACAACAAGTAGTGGTTTAGTTTAGAGAGTATCTTCAACGTAGTGTCGAGTAAGAGAAAAGCAGCAAAAAAGTTTCAATATATTGTAATTGTGCAAAATATGCAGTTACGATAATTGCAAGGGTTGTAGGTTGTAGGTTGATAGGTTACTGTAATCGTAACTACTGTAATTTTGATAAAGCAGTCAGGTGAAAGTCAAACTAGGTAGTCAGGTGTAAATCAGGCTAATGTAGACTGATTGGGCTGCCACTGAATTAATAAACTGACTAACTTAATGAGCTAATATATATTGAGTGTAATTGCAGGAAGTTGGTCATAGTGTAGCTGAGACAAATGGTCCGACTGAAGAGTGGGTGATGCTAAAATTGTTAATTGCTGAAGCCACTACCGAATGATAAAATAGAAAAGAGAACTAAAATTTTAGAGGAGGATAGACAATTTTTTTATAACTTGCTTTTTGTCTTCCCTACAACTTGCATACAACACAACAAAATGACCACATATATATAGTGGTTTACAACCCTTACAAACGGACATAACCTTTTTGAATAAACACCCTTTCACTTCAATAGATATGACTTTTACTTAATAGACACGACTTTTCAGTGAACGGACACGACTCTTCACTGAACATATATGACTTTTCATTCGAATAGACATGACTCTTCAGTCGAATAGACATGACTTTTCACATCAGCAGACATGACTCTTTAATTTTGGTTTACACCAACAATGCCTTCCCTAAACCAAAATTCCTTCGAACACCCAATGCAGCAACATTTCTTGAGAAGGCAGTCCCTCCAAGCGGCTTTGTGAAGATATCAGCAATTTGTTATTCACTTCGACAATACTCAAGGCTCACTTCTTCTTCACGAACGAGTTCTCGTAGGAAATGGAAACGTAGACGAATATGCTTTGTTCTTTCAGGCAAAATAGGATCCTTTGAGACAAAGATAGTAGAACTATTGTCGCAATAAATGATCATAGGATCTTTTTGCTGGAAGCTTAGATTTTCAAGAATTCCTCTTAGCCACAAAGTTTGACATCCTACTAGAGATGCTGCGATGTACTCCGCTTCGGTGGTATAAAGTGCCACAACTGGTTGTTTTTTTGAACATCAAGAAATAATTCCACTTCCAAGGTTAAATGCATAACCCGAAGTACTCCTTGAATCATCGATGTTCCACCTAGATCGATGTCCGTATATCCAACAAGCTTCAAGGGCACACGAGCTTCATAGAAAATGTCATAGTCAATAGTTCATTTGACGTATCATAAAATTATTTTTGCAGCTTTCCAATGGTTTGAGAAAGGCTTCTCCATGAATCTGCTAATCAAGCTTACTGCGTACATGATTTCGGGTCTTGTAGCAGTGAGCAACCAGGCTTCGAAAAATAGTTGGATCCATAAACTTTCCTTCACCATTTTTGCACAATTTCAAACCTGCAACACAAGGAGTTGAAACTGGATTTGCATTTATCATATTTAACTTCTCCAATACTTGAGCAGCATATTTTTCTTGCTAGATAAAAATCCCACGTTTTGATTGTTGAACACCTATACCTAGAAAATGATGTAATTCTCCCAAATCCGTCATCTCGAACTCCTTCATCATTGAATTTTTGAATTCAGATAACATCTCCATATTATCTCCAGTAAAAATCAGATCATCCACGTATAAACTCACGATCATGAAACCTCCTTTTGAATGCTTCTTCATGTAAAGAGTGTGTTCGAAAGGATACCTTTCAAAGCCATTCTTCAAGAAGAAATTATTGATACGATCATACCATGCATGGGGGGATTGCTTCAGTCCGTATAAAGCTTTCCGTAGCTTATACACCTTTTCCTCTTCGCCCCTCTTCACAAAATCAGGAGGTTGTTGAAGATAAATTCATCTTGAAGAAAACCATTCAAGAAAGCTGATTTCACATCCATTTGCATCAGCTTCCAGCCATTTTGGACAGTAAGAGAAATCAACAATCGAATTGTATCAAGTCGAGAGACAGAAGCGAATACCTCATTGAAATCTTCCCCTTCCTTTTGCTTATACCCCTTCGCAACCAAACATGCTTTGTACTTGTTGATGGAGCCATCAATTTTTTTTTGGTTTTGAACACCCATTTCACACCAATGGTTGATTTGTGTGCAAGCAAAGTGGTAAGTTTCTACGTACCATTTTTATCAATAGACTTGATTTCATCCTTCATTGCATTCATCCATTTTTCTTCCTTTGATGCTTCTTCATAAGTGATTGGATCTTCTCCCACAAAAAATGTAAAATATACATGATCCGTAGTGTCAACTTTTTCGGTTGCATCATAGATTCCTCTCAAGGATCGCGTCCTTCTTTCCGCCGTTGGTGGTGAATTTTGCTCCTGCTCAGCCCCATTATTTTTAGGCTGTTGTTCTTCAATACCAACATCAGCATCGACACCTTGTTCCAAAGAAGTTTCCTCTTCGAGATTTAGAGTTTGCCATCCAGGTAGTTCTGCAAAATCTAAAAAATTATAACAGCCATTTTCATAAAAGCGAACATCTCTGCTGATAATCATCTTCTTCGTCTTCGGATTGTAAAACTTGTAAGCTTTAGTCCTTTGGCTATAACCGATGAAAATGCCTTTTTTCGATTTGTCGTCGAGTTTCGATCTTAAAGCATCAGGAATATCAGAGTATGCAAGACAACCAAAAGTTTTAAATGAGCAACATTTGGTTTCTTGCCGTACCAGACTTCATTTTGAGTGGAATCCTTTAAGCTCTTCGTTGGTGATCGATTGATTAAGTAAACGGCACAAGAGACTGCTTCAGCCAAAACACGCAGGCAAGTTCTTCTTCTTCAACATGCATCTGACCATATTCATTATTGTTCGATTTTTGCGCTCTACGACTCCGTTTTGTTGAGGTGAGTACCTAGCAGTTAACTCATGGCGGATTCCATGATTTTGGCAGAACTCTTCAAACTGAGAGGACATGTATTCTCCTCCACGGTCACTCCTTAGATTTTTTATTTGATGACCAGAATGCTTTTCAACTTGAAATTTAAACTCTTTGAAATAAGAGAAGGCCTCTGATTTTTCTTTGACACGGCAAACCTAAAATTTTCTTATGTAATCGTCAACAAATAATAAGAAGTATCTACTGCCTCCAAGCGATGACACTTGCATTGGTCCACAGAGGTCGGTGTGAACAAGCTCCAGAGGTGATTGAGAAATCCACTTTGATTTGGATGAGAAAGATTCACGATGTTGTTTTCCCAATTGACATTCCTCCCATGCTTCGTTTATCACTTCAAGTTTAGGCAGCCCTTGGACTATTTCTTTGGTAGACATCTCCTTCAAACTTCGAAAGTTTAAATGCCCAAACATCTCATGCCATAACTTGAAAACTTCATCATTAGAAGCAGCAATCATGCACGTACTGCTCACGATGTCAAGTTTGATCGAAAATAATTTGTTGGATCCCAACACAATATTTGCCACTTGTTGGTCGTTCTTCTTCATGTTGCATTGATCTCCAACGAATCGAAAATCAAATCTTTTCTTCAGCAAGTGACCGACGCTAAGAAGATTGCTGCGTATGCCTGGTACATAAAGAACCTCCGACATTTTTTCAACTTTTCCAGCCTTGGTTTTGAAAGAAATTTCACCAACACCTTGAATTTTGTATGATTTTGCATCTCCAATAGTAACCTGACCATCATCAGCTTCCACAAGACTCGAAAATAGATTTTTATTTTCAGTCATATGCCTACTTGCACCACTATCCAAAAACCATACGTTTTCAACATTTCCATCTTAAGCGATCAACAAAGATTCAGATTTTTCTGCTTCATTGCATAAAACCAGCAATTGGCTTCTTTTCAGAATGTTTCTCCCAACAATCATTTGCTTTATGACCCGGCTTGTGATAGAAATTGCATCAAAATATGGTTTTTTGCCTTTGTATTTGCCTCATGCCTTTTATTTTGGAATGATGGTTTCTCCTCCTTCGATTCTTCACATTTTCCACTATTCCTGCTGTTACTTTTGCCATGGGATGGGCCTTGACCTTTTGTGAATGTGAATTGAGATTTCAAGACTTGATCTTGAGAAGAATTTGTTTGTTTACTTCTCATCAAGATTCTAGCCTCATGAGCTTCCAGCCTTCCTTGCAAGCCTTCAAGTGAAAGTGAAGAAATATCTTTTGATTCCTCAATTGCAACCACAATATGATCGAACTCGATTAGTAGGCTCCGTAGAATTTTTTCGACGGCTCTTTGGGTCTCCACGATTTCTCCGTTTGAAGCCATCTGATTTATGATGGAAGTGAGACGAGTAAAATACTCTGAGATTTTCTCACTATCCTTCATTTCGAGCTTTTCGAATTCAGCTCATAGCGACTACATGCGAACCTTTTTTACTTGATCTTGGCCAGAATACGTTGTATTCAATATTTTTCAAGCCTCCCGAGCATTTGCAACTTTTGAAATTCTCTCATAAACTTGAATTTCAAGTGTCTGATAGATTTAGAAGAGAGCCTTCCGATCTTCCTGTTTTTTGCTTTTCAGAAGATCTCTTTGGGCAACTGTGAGTTGCGTCTCATCTTTAGGCGCACCAACACCTTCTTCAACAAATGTCCACAATTCTTGAGATTCAAGACAGAGCCTCATTAGATTGCTCTCATAATCAAACTTTTCACCGTTGAATTGAGGAACAAGGGAGACAAGGTTGTTTGATATTTTGCTACCAAGCTCTGATACCATTTTGATAAAATAGAAAAGAGAAGAGAATTATAATTTTAGAGGAGGATAAACAATTTTTTTTTATAACTTGTTTTTTGTCTTCCCTACAACTTGCATACAACACAACAAAATGACCACATATATATAGTGGTTTACAACCCTTACAAACGGACATAACTTTTTTGGTTAGACACTCTTTCACTTCAATAGACATGACTTTTACTTAATAGACACGACTCTTCACTTCAATAGACACGACTTTTCAGTGAACGGACACGACTCTTCACTGAACGGACACGACTCTTCACCGAACAGATATGACTTTCATTCGAATAGACATGACTCTTCATTCGAATAGACATGACTTTTCACATCAGCAGACACGACTCTTTAATTTTTGTTTACACCAACACCGAAGAAATGACTATAAGCATGAAGAAAGAGCATTGAAATCTAAAGCTGCCATTTATAGTTTCTGACAGTCCGATGCTGAATATATACGAATGGAGGTGAATATTTTATTGCCATGCATTTTGGTGAAATGCCCGATTGGGGAATACTACTGTACTTTTTTTGAACATAAACTACTTCATTAATTTATTTCTACTCCCATAGTTGGGAAGTGAGGCTGCAGCTATAAAGCAACAAGGACATGATGCAACACCAAATATATGAAAGAGCCTTAGTCCTACGGTTATAAAGCAACAACTCATACAACCTTAAAAGATGAAATATTGATGTATTTTGGTTGTATTAGTCATGTTTATGTTTCTTTGGTTATTTATTGTAAGGGCTTTAAATTGTAAACCGCCTATTTTTGCTTGATTTTTTGAATTACTTCATAGGATTGTACACCATGCAAGAATACTTTTATACAAAAACCAATCCACTAAAGTTCACATTTTAGTTATGTTTTACCTTTGTTAGAAATTTTAATACTTTGTAACTTTTCTATGTTTTTTTTTGGGTATTGCTCATAAGTTTTAGCTGGGCATCGGTAACTTTCGTGTGATTGATAGACATATTATGGGTGCATGACAAAATATTCATTGGCAACTAATCCATATTTACAAAAATAATTAGTTTTTTTTTTGGGCGATGCTTATATACTGCAATAACCAGACCGACCGTTAATATGATAGTTCCATCCTGTTGTAATATGAATCTTGAATTATAATTGTTAGGCACTTAAAGATTCGTTTGAAGCAAGTCTTCTTTTACTACCGTTGCAACCATTAATTCTCTACAAATTTGTCCAATAAGCTTTGAACCCGCATAGGCTTTATTAAAATATGGTAAATATTAGTTGTCTGAAGCAAGTCTTCTATTACTTTCAGATAGTAAATAAACAATTTGTGTAATCTCTCTCAGACACGTATATACTTATATGTGCATGTAACCGTGTGTGTATAATGGATTCAAACCATTTTATCATTTTAAAATACTCAAAGTAAGAATTGACTCAACTGATAAGGTTTTGGTAAATTTAATTTCAACGTGGATATATAAATGTAGCCTGTGTGCGTAGCACGAGTTCACACTAGTTGATAAATAAAAATCTTTCAAAAAATCAACCACAATTGAGCCTTCATGCATGTAACAATCCTCATATTACATCCCAAAAAATATAGTATATAATAAAACAAACTTTTCAACTTTACTTCCTGTCTTTCACAGGCGTACAAGTTACAATTTTTCAAAAAGAAACTGCAGGAGGACAAGGATTTGAAATTCCTATAGTTTGCTATCTGAACTAGCTAGTAGTCTGATTTGCACTAATACCCAACAGTTTTTGTTGTAGGTATTATGAATAGTTTGCATGATTTGGTACATGGAAGGTTTTACCATTTGTTGGATTTAACGTGGCTGTTTTTCTGTTCTACTCTATTGTTCCAATAATTATCATGGTTCTATCCTTTGTGCATGAATAATTCATTATATTAATTTTATTCCCTGATCCACTCAAACTTTTTCTTTTTACTATTGTTTCTACATTTTTTTTTCTTTTTGTAGATGAGTGGATCAACTATGTTAAACCTTTTGCTACTAACTTCATACATGTGGGCTGCTATAATTTACATCTTTGCTTATCATGAAAAGGTAATATACTAGTCTTTAAGACACCTAATTTTCTTACAACAAAGCTAATATTTATTCGATATTTTATTTATTTCTTTTGAAATTGTAGTATTGATTGGATGTACTTCAATTCTTTTGGAGTCCATGTTTGTTTGTGTGTGTGTGTGTTGGGGGGGGGGGGGGGGGGGTGGGTTTGTGGTTGGAGGGAGGGATAATGAACCAGAACAGAACGTAAATGTTGCCGAACTTCCTAAGGTTAACGGGAAAGGTGATAAAGAAAAGGTATTTTGCATGATCAATCACCACATTTAGAACATTTTTGTAAGCATTGATGTGTGCTAGGTTATTTCTTCCTATTTGATGGTGTTCAGTGGAATTCTGGAGTAATTCCATATTAACTATTAACTAACTGACCCAGGTATTGCTTTTCTCATTTAAATATGAAAGTCATGCGTTGGTGCAGCCTTGGATATATGATACATGTAAATTGAACTGAAATTATTCGTTACACATTGAAGAGTGCAATGTAAATTCTAATGCATTTATCAATATGATTCCATAATCTATACCAGTGAATCAAATTCTAGATCCATTTACAACATAAATATGAAAACTTGATTTATAGGGAGGCCTAGTGAATGCTGGATCAGATGTGGCACATATATGGTTAGATGGGGAAGAAACTTTGGTAAGTGCAACTGATAGAGAAGGTAACATGTTATCCATCACCAAGGAAAATGATCATGCTTCAACTTATAGTCCGCTTGTTGTCCTTCTAAGTCTTTGTTTGATCATATTTATAATTAATTCAGAGTTGAAATTCCTAAAACAAACATAACCTTACTAGTCTCCTCCTTTTGATATGATGATGTATAGGTAAATGAAGGAAGCGCCAGTGCAATTGAAATTCTAGCAGGAGCATTACACGACAATGGACGTGCAGTTCTTGAGGGTCGTATAACATTTGGTAAAGGAAAGATTCATGTACTATTTATTGATTATTCATGTTGAATATTAATCATATTATACATAAAGTTTTAAAACTGTTTATACTATGAAAACGCATCTCTACTATAAGATCTGAATGCCTTCAATATAAATATATGTCAATTACTTCGTTGAAAAACGAATCCCATTCAGTTTCAGTTATCAAGTAATTTGGGCAAGAATGTCTATCCTCTATTTTTACAACCTCATGCTTCTTAGGATTCTCAGATTTGATTAGGTCTCCAATGTAGGCATGGACAGCAAAGGCCAAAAATGTTTCAGTTAGTGCATCTGAAAAAGGTGTTATGTAGCTATTTTCCTTCCCAAGTGATGACGTATGCTTTATGTTTCATGTTCATGTTATTGTACCTTTATTGGTTAGTGGTTAAGAAATATATGGATATTTTTTTAAAAACCCAATAAAAGTTTCAAAATTCACTTCCGTTCCTTTCCAAAAACAATTTCACGAAATATCCTATCAAATTTCCCAGTGAAACTTCCTATCAAATTTCCCAGTGAAACTAGGTACTTTAAACCGTATATATTTGCAGCCAGTACTGCAAATATTTGCATTTTGCATTTATAACTGCAAATACGTATAGTTCTAGCTGCAAATAATGCATTTAAAGAGCATTATTTTTGTTGGAAACTTTGATAGGGGTATTTGGTGAAACTTGTTTTTGAGAAGAATTTTTTAGGTATTAAGTTTGAAAATAATGGACGAATCCTAATTTCTACTCAGGAACAAGTGTTTTTAAGCAACTTTCTACTTATTTGTGTTGAATTTTCTTATAAATGAGTTGTTTGCGTGATGTGTCATTATATTCCAATGAAAATTTTCTTCAATGGAATAATATGAAAATATGGTGTGATATTTCCTTCCTCTGCTCTTATTTTTTGCACTGTGCAGCTCAAAACCTTCTTTTGTGATTGTTGTAGAAGTCCTTGATGTAAGTTGCGCTGCAATTTAGATAGAAAAAATAAATTTGATAAGTTACCATTGAATTACTACAAGGACTACATGATCATTATATATTGTCAAAAATAGAATGTTAACGAGGGAACATGCAATACTACTCCAATAGTCCTTGACATGTTTCCATGCTTTTTTTCTTGGTGTATATTATGATTGATCAATCATTTTTTAAGTGCAGATGGACTAGCTTTTCACTGTATGGAATTAACGTTACAAGAAGGTTAACTGTGCGTACAAACAATACTCAGGCATGTTTAATTTCCCTATTATCAAAGCATAGTCAACTATGTTCATCATATATCAAAAATCATGACTTGTACATTATTGTTAGTTATTACTTGTTTGACTTGTAATATTAACTCATTTCATGGTAATAAGATTTTTAGTTATGTACTACTTATGAAATTGACTATTTTTGGGTGTTTTGGATTCCATATCCACAACATCGACGGTGTAGTAGGTCTAAAAGTGGTAACATGTCACAGTGTTGAGTGTAGCGGAACCTAAATCGCAACGTCGAAGGGTGTCGTGAATCCTAAATTTGCAACACTCTTTCGGTGTTGCAAGTTACAGATTCCAAATTTGCAGCACCTCTTAGGTATCGCGGAGCCTAGATTCGCAACATCAAATCTGCATCATCTACGGAGTGTTGCTTATTCCAAATGCAAAACACTTTTGGGTGTTGTGGACTTAAAAATGGCAATGTCTAAGAGGTGCTTAAAAAAACAACAACATGCTAATTTGAAACACTTAGAAAGTGTTTCTAAACTTTACCGATACATTTTTGTACCTATGCAAAATGATGTTTTTGGTGTGGTGATGGTTTGCTGACTTTTACATATGTGCATTGGTGGGAAATGATGTTTTTGGTGTGGTGATGGTTTGCTGACTTTTACATATGTGCATTGGTGGGAAATGATGTTTTTAGCGTGGTGATGATTTGTTGACTTTTACAGATGTGCATTGGTGGGATACAATGCTCGTAAGTATTTATATTCTAAAATGATAAATAGGTATTCATCAATATTAATATTCCCGTTGAGATTTGTTATACCCTTTTTTGATGATTATTTGATCATTGTAATGTTTGGTATTATATTGTTCTGCTATGATTATTTATCCGTCAATTATTATATTATCGGATAATGGATGTTTTTATAGTAATTATTCGTATATTTGGGAAAAATATACAGTCAAATGTGGAATAAGGAAAAAATGTGTAATTTTGAAGTAAACAATATTATTTTCAAATTTGGAGTGATATTTGTTAAAAAAGTACCTAATTAACAATTTGTTTGAAATTAATATGAGAATTTTAATAAGGTTTTTGACTTTCAATCTTCAGGAAAATTTATAAATAATAAAGAAAAAATCGATTATAAAGTGAATTTGAAGGATATATTATTATTTAGAGAGTGAAATAAAATTTAATTAAAAACAACATGAATTTTGCGAAGATTGTTTAATTTTTCAGTAAAAAAAATAGCATGACTATTTGTACGGGGATTTTGGAGAAATGATTATTATTGTTCAATTAATAAGAATGGTAGACATTTTGAGAACAATAATTATACTAAAGATGCGAAATATTTGGGGTTAAAGTATTGCTATTTTTGAGATAAATAAAAGGAATTTTTGAGATTTAATGCAGAATATTATTATTTTTGGGTTATATATTAATAAATCAGTTGCAAGATTGATTATAACTAAATATTTATGATGATTGATTATGGTGACATTATAGAATGTGATGTTTTCTACTTATATTAGTTTCATAGATGCTAGTAATATGTAATGTTATGCGTTAACAAGTATTTGATGTAGGAGAAAAGCAGGGAACATAATTACGTGGGCTTGATCCAAAAATGATGCATAGGTAGTCTTATTCTATGCAATAGCCACCAGATCCCTTGAGTTAGATGAAGTCCAAAATCAGTCGATCCCTTGAGAAATGATAATATGTAGTGTTGTGTATTAACCACGTCCATTGGACGTGTATAAAAAAAATCTAGAAGCAAATATATTTATTGTCAAATAACGATCATATGAATAGATAATATTTGTAATACCCTGAAAATTCGAGTAATATTTTAATTAAATAATAATTATATAATAATATGAAAAATAGTGGAATTAAAGAATTAATCAAATAAATTATTATAAGGGTACCTTCATCATTTTTAGAAAAAGGGCAAAATAGTCATTTTACAAACATTATAATTTAGTAATGAAGCTGCATCATTACAACCTTCTAATTTTTTTGATTTGCATAATACACTTATTTTTGTCGATTGGAGCTCGTACAAATGAGATACGGCTGTAAGCGTCATCGGGTCAAATAGGTGCGACGTCGTTTAAATTCAAAATTTGAAATCGAGCGGTTGGACAGTTATCCAACTAACCTAATTTAAAAAAAAACTCGTACGTTATTTCATTTTAGAAACAAAATTCTCATTTTCACTTCTTCTTCCCCAATTGCTTTGACCTAACCCTACGTTCCAAATTTTAAATCAAATTAAAAAAAAAAACTCCAAATCGAAGTGAGAAGCAAGGACTAGCGCATATGAGTCTCTAGAAGTGTTAGAATAGCAAATTGAGGAGGATTTGATCTTTGAACAGTGAAGGCAACTAAAACTAATGGCTTAGAATTGGAACGAATCGAAGTGAATTTATCTAAATTTGATGTTTACCCTTGTTTGCTAGTTTAACATAATTAAATGGTAATTAAATAGTTAAATTTAGAAATTGGCCTTTAAGACTTTTGGAAATTTTATCTAACCTGATTAATGAATGATTATGGAAGTATGCAATGTATAGACAAGTTTATATATGTAAAACTAGGCGTTTGAGACACATAATTCGGAAATTTATAGTAAAATGGTTAGAAAATTTATATGAATAACTTTATGAGATGAAATATCATATTGATAGACCTAAATATAATTTGTGCATTTTTATATAATTTATAGGAATTTATATACATATATTTTGTAATATGTGAAAATCAGTCAAAAAATTATATATAAATTATTTGGGACACTAAATTATGTTAATTTGATATAAAATTAATTTCTAAGGTTAAATATGATGATTTCAGGTTTGGAAAGTATTTTTTATAATTAATTTTAATTTGTATGAATTTATATAAATATATTTCCAAAATATATGAAAAGTAGGCTTGAAGTTGTATTTAAATGATTTAGGTCATTATGTCATGTTAAATTAATATAAAATTATTTTTTGAGGTTTGATATGATTGTATCAGGTCTAAAAAGTATTTTTATGAATTTTTATTTAATATATATGAATTTATATGGATATGGTTTCATAATATATTAAAATCAGCCTAGTTTTGTATAAAATTGATTTGGAGTATATAATCACATCAAAAATCGTATACAAATGATTTCTGAAGTTTAAATGTATTTATGTGTGAACTTAGAAATTTAAATTTGGATTTATAAAAATATATTTTTAAGAAATATGATTTGTTTATTGAGAGATAGAAAAAAACAGCGTTTTGAACTATGAAATAAATTATACCGAATAAATATATTGTTTGCGCCAAAAATGGTAACAAACCCCAAGCGTAATGAAAGCACCAGTGTTTACATACAAATCCTCAATATCCAAACATGTGTTACAGATCCAAATAATGTAGAGAGTAAAAATGAAGAAATAACGAACGTAAAATGAGTAAGAAAGTAAAGAACACAAGAAATTTATAGTGGTTCGGCTATATCCGACCGATGTCCACTTTGAATTGATCCTTTTATTTCATTTATACTGTGATTATAGTTACAATCCTTTAGATATTAATAGCCAAAGATGGCAGAGTCTAGCTAAAAGAGAAGAAGATTAAGAGGAGCCGAGAGAAAGGACCCCCTTTTAGTTGCAATGGATGTGCTATTTATGGGTGTGGAGCTGGAAATATCTGTCTTGAATCTCGGAATACTCCTTCTCAAGTCCAGATGGGCCAGATGATCGACTTGGAGTCATTTAGGATCGATCCTTGATCGATCCATAGTGAGTATGTATCGATCATAAACTGCTCCAGTTGAGCTGCGATCGATCATGGATGTTATCTATGTGTTGTGCAACTTGCTGTGAAAATATCATTGCTTTTGGAGTTGTAGATTGTGAGATATGATTGATCCAAGATTGAGTTAGTAACTGTAGGCTGATGTAACAACCCACACATTTTACGATTTGATATTTAAATATTTTATTTAAATATTTTATCGTTAGTCGGATTTTAGTGCAGAAAGTTACTTTTTGCATACGGTCGAATTAGGACTCGGAACCACTTCCATTGGGTCCAAAACACCGTTTGTAATCTTTTCGCATATAAACTTTGATGTGTTTGGAGTTAGTGGAATTTTGCCACCTTTTCACTTTGGGTTTTGGGTTTGGTTTAGCCCATTTGCCTAAGCTATTAATTCTAACTCAACCCCTTCTCTTCATAACTTTAATTTCATTTCCTAACATTCATGCTTTATCAAAAATGAGGGAAGGAACAGGAAACTAAAACTCCAAGCTCAAGATCATTTGCACAACTCCAAATTCAAAAAGAAGACATTGATTCAAGCTTCTTGGGTTGATTCTCCTTGCTTTCAAGCTTCTTCATAAATTTTGTGTAAAGGTGAGATCTTTATCTCACATCTTTGTCTATAACTATCACTGATTGTTGGGTATGAATTCCTAACACTTTTACATATGCATTTGCCATTGATTTGGATTGAATTGGTGAAAATCCCAATTTTTTTGTGTTTTGGGTTCAAATCTTTAAAAAATCCAATCTTTGATGTTTAAACACATTTTTAGTGATGCACCGAGGAGCCAATACGACTAGGTAACCTATGGGCATAATCCCCTAGCATCCATGCTCGATCGGTTGCAAATTGGGCGAGTTTTGACCTTCAAAAACCTTAGGTCGTTCAGCCTGCACAATGGTAATTTTCGGCCTGCAGTTAGCTCGCGCGCAGTTAGGTCGTCCCCTTTAGGTTGTTAGGTCGCTCGGCCCTCTTTGTTTCCTTAGGTCGCTCGGTCATGGTTAGGTCGCATGCACCTAGGTCGCTCGGCTTCCTTCCCTTTATGTCATTCGGCCTGCAACCCCAAAGACCTCGGCCTTCTGCGCATAGGTCGTTTCCCCTCTAGGTCGTACCCGTTAGGTCGTAACCACTAGGTCGCTCGGTTAGGCCGTTCGGCTTTGTTAACCCTTAGTTCGTTCGCCCACTAAGTCGTTCGGCCTTGTTTATTCATAAGGTCGCTAGGTCGCTCCGACCATTAAGTCGCGCTTGCACCTTAGGTCGTTGCAGCCACTAGGTCGCTCGGCCTTCCCAATGCCTTAGGTCGTTAGGTCGCTCGGCCTGCTTCTCGTTAGGTCGCTCGGCCATATGTTATGCCGCTACCCCTTTAGGTCGCACCCCTATAGGTCGCGCTATGTTTTAGGTCGCGCCTTGATTAGGTCGCACCACTATAGGCCGCATGCTAGCTCCCTAAGCCGTAACATGTTAGGTCGCACATCTCCTTAGGTCGCTCGGCAGTTTGGTCGTGCCTTGTTGAGCCTTAGGGGTGTTTCAACTTTGATGAATTTGGAATCGTATTCTTTTGATTTTATTCACGTCTTCGTATGTGAATTTCGGTGATTGATCGTTTCTACGATCATTTTTGTGATTTGTCATTTTAAAAATATCCTTTACTTCACTCGTACGAGAAATCTAATTAAACGGCTTCGTAAAACAAGTAGTATGAAACACTTGCGTTTACTTCGTCGATTAATTCTTGGACTTGTTCGATTGAATCTCTTGTGACAATTTTTGAGAGGAGATCTACAATTTGTTCGTAAATATTTAAGTTAAGCTAGTGGTTATGGGACATGAAGCTAAGCTCATATATTTACTAGCTTATTGTAATTGACACTTCTTGATGATTGATGATGATCATTTTTGTGATTATGACTAGCGATATGCTATGTTTCTTTGTCCACGTAGGGGACAATACCTCGTTTTATTGAGTTTCGTCTCATTTTATTTATAGGCTAACGGCCTATTTATTTCTTGGGGTTTCAACCCAATTTTTGTGCGCTAGCGACCCACGTTTTACGGTGTTCACATCTTCGGGCGTACCGTTGTACTACGTTGTTGTTCCAAACTATTCGAGCTTCTGGTTTCTCGGGCGTACCGTTGTACTGCGTCGTTGCACCTGCTCTATGGTTAGCGACCATAGGATAGCGTCCCGTTTGTGATACACGTGTTGGTGAGTTTTCAGGCTCCCGTTTTGTGATAGGCCTTCCCACTTTTTGTGATTTCTGGATTTACATTGATGATTTCTAGAATTTGTGTTTCACCAATTTTCGTGATTTTCATTGATATGTGTTATCAATATTTGTGCACTGGTGAATTTGTGTGTCATTAACTTTTTGTGAATGAAGATATTGAGTATGACATTCCTTTTGATCTTCGAGAAGATTCTGGTGATATTGATTAATCTCTTGTTGATTTTCAATTTCATACTTATCACAGTATGGCTTTATGGTTATCCTATGTTATGTCATATCTCTTATTCTTTATCATTTTATCTGATATTTATAGCTAGACTGATCCGTTTATTATTTCTTATAAATAATACTCGGGTCAGACCGAGATGTTACAGGTGCTTCTGCTTGACTTCACTTCTGAGATTATCATCCTGACTTTTGGCTAACTACTTAGATTAGTGTTTTTGTTGTATACCTTTGAGATATAGACTCCTAGATGTATACATATTCTTTTGTCTAGCATTTGTAACCATTCTTTTGTGATATTGTGGATCTTGTTTGACCACTACTCTGATGTACACTTTCATGTGTTATAATCATATCTTTTTCCGCCTTTGTGATATGCATGTCTGTGACTGATTTGTGTTATATTTATTTCTATGTTTGTTTCCGAAGAATATATATAGCCACTGTGTAGTAGCATTGAGTTTGTCTCGGCATGTCGGACTTCCTTGTATTCTCTGACATATTGGTGCTCGCACAAAGCAATTACACGGATGGTCGCTCCTCAACAGCCTTATTCTCCGTGCTAGTTGACGGCATTACCCCATAATATCCTTGGCTAGCTTGGGTATAGAGGTGGGGCGTCACAGCTTGGTATCAGAGCCATCTTCGGAACAATGTAGAATAATCTAGCTAGGATCATCGTCCTAAGTCCATCTTAGGAATCGTGCATTAGGATTTAATTCGAGTCTTCGTACTGATTCATCCTATTTTCTTTATGATTCCTTGTTTATCTATCAAGATTGCTTGATATTCGTTTGGTAAATAACCTTATCCTTCTTCTTTCTTTCTTTCTAAAGGAAGAGAAATGGTTAGACCTGGCCGTCCCAGCGCCAATCAAACTCGTGCTACTCCCTAGGATGGAGTATTTATGTCTGCCCAGCAACTTCTTGATCTAGTGAGGAATGCTCAAGCAGCCGAATCTAATCCGGAGTCTACTCACCCTAGGTCTGGATTTGCACGTTTGTGCAGCGATTATACCAATTTGGGTGGGAAGCCATTCAAAGGTTCTGAGACTATTATCGAAGTCCAGGCTTGGCTGAGATCGTGCGATCGAATATTTTCTCGCATGAATCTTATTGATCTTCACCGTGTTCAGGTGGCCTCTAGTATGCTTCAAGAAAGAGCATTAGATTGGTATGAGCTTCTTATTTCTGAAATAGTTGAAGCAGACCTTACTTGCGATAAATTCCGAGAACGATTCGAGTTAAAATTTGTACCAGAAGCTGAGAAGGTGACATTAGCTCGTCATTTCATAGTTCTTGTTCAAGGTGAATCCTCCGTGGCAGACTATGTCTTGTATTTTGAATCCCTCTCTAAATACGAGGTTGAATACATTAATACCCCATTGAATAAAAATTAGAGATTCGTCTATGGCTTGAATAAAAATCTCAAGAAGCCATTACTTCTAAAGCTAGAAGTTTCTTTTGATCAACTTGTTGATATCGCTCTTCAACTTGAAGAGACAGATAAAGAGAGTGATGCTGATGTTGTTGGTGCCAAACCAAAATTCAACAACAACAAGAAAATGCCTATTAAGTTCAAAGGGTCTTATCCCAACAAGAAAGGGAAGCAAGCAATTCCTGTGGCAAAGGCTTCTGCCCCTAGTAGTGGGCAATGCTACAATTGTGGTTCTAAAGACCATTATGCCAATAGATGTCCTAAACCTCTCTTTTGTCGCTATTGCAAAAGTTTGGATCATTATTTATCTTCGTGTCCCAAACTTCAAAACAGGAAGAAGGGAAAGCTTAATGTTGCTAAAGCCCCAGAAAACACATCTCGTGGTCAAGGTACTCTTCACTCTATCCTTGATGGCATTATTATGTTTCATAATCAACCTATTCGAGTTCTTTTTGATACGGGTGCGTCCCATTCTTTTATTTCAAAAGAGCTTGTTGATACTTTTTCTTTGGATGTTTTGTGTTTAATGACCTCTTTGAGAATTGCGAATCCGGTTGGTGGATCCGCAATGATCAGTTTGTTGTGTAAAGATGTCAAGATTATTTTCTGTGATTTTTCTTTCCGAGCCGATTTGCATGTTATGCGCTATTTAGGCTTTGCAATGATTTTGGGAATGGATTGGCTTAACCGCTATGAAGCCCAAACCCTATGTCCTGAACGGACTATTCATCTTCGACATCCCCAATCTGTTAAGCAGATTTCCATTGACCTTAAAGATTCGGATTCTAGCTTGGTTGCATCTTTATATTCTTTAAATCCTCATGATAACAATAATGATGATGAGGAAGATATTATTTCTCTTACTCACGTTGTTCGTGAATTTTCCGACGTATTTGAGCCCGTTTTAGGACTACCACCTAAGCGAGCAATTGAGTTCAGAATTAATCTTATCCCTGGAGCTCAACCTATCACTCGTCCTCCTTATCGTATGTCCAATAAATAAAATGAGGAGATGCGCAAACAATTGTCCGAATTGGAGACGAAGCAATTTATTCGCTCTAGTTTCTCTCCTTGGGAGCTTCGGCTATTTTTGTGAAGAAATTCGATGGTACACTTAGGCTTTGCGTTGACTACCGCAAGCTTAATGATCTAACTATCAAGAATAAATATCCTTTACCTTGGATTGATGATCTATTCGATCAACTTAGTGCTGCTAGAGTCTTTTCACAATTAGACTTGGCTACCGGTTTTCATCAGCTTCGTATTACAGAGGATAGCATTCCTTTGACATCTTTCCATACTCGTTATGGATCTTATGAATGACTTGTTATGCCATTTGGTTTAACGAATGCTCTGACTTATTTCGTTGACCTTATGAATAGAGTTTTCAAAAACTTCCTCGATCAGTTTGTTCTCATCTTTATCGATGATATTCTTGTGTATTCTAAAACCGAGGAGGAACATGAAAAGCATCTTCGGATTGTGTTGGAAACTCTTAGGAGCAATCAATTGAAAGAATTTTTTTCTAAATGCCACTTTTGGCAATCTCGTGTGAAGTTTCTTGGTCATATTATTTCCGAATCTGGAATTTCCATGGATCCTTCAAAGATTGAAGCGATTCAAAATTAGAAGAGACCGGAGAGTGTGACGGAAATTCGTAGTTTTCTCGGTTTGGCGGAATATTACCGTCGTTTTATAAAGGACTTTTCCAAAATTTCCATGCCCCTTACTAGCTTGACAAAGAAGGGAGTTAAGTACATTTGGTCGGACAAATGTGAAGCTTCTTTTCAGAAATTAAAAGAACTCCTTTCCTATGCTCCCATTCTTGTTATTCCCAAGGGGAATCAAGATTTTATTGTTTATACCGATGCTAGTCGCGTTGGTTTGGGTGCCGTTCTTATGCAAAGGGAACGTGTTATTGCTTATGCTTCTAGGCAATTGATGCCTGATGAGATTAGATATGTCACTCATGATTTAGAACTCGCAGCTATTGTTTTCGCCCTTCATATTTTGCGTCATTATCTTTTGGGAGAGAAGTTTATTTTCTATACCGATCATAAATCTTTGAAGTATCTATTTTCCCAAAAGAAACTTAACTTGCGTCAACAACATTGGCTCGAGTTCCTTGCAGCTTATGATCTTGATATTCTTTATACTCCCGGAAAGGATAATCGCGTTGCCGATGCACTTAGTCGTAAGCAACAAGCGGTTGTTTCTATGATGATATCCGAATGGAATGATCTCGGAATTCTATCCACTTATGAGATTCGAGATCATGTTTCCGATTTATGTTCATCTCTTGCTTTATGTAGCCTTGAGGCTCATCCTTCTCTCTTAGACCGCATTCTTGAAACTCAAAAGTTAGATCCCGAATTGGCTCTTCTTGGCCAAAATCTTAGGGATAAAATTGATATTGAAGGATTGAAAGACTTTGATATTGATTCTCGTGGCGGTATTCGAAAATTTGGTAGACTTATCATGCCAAATATTAATAATCTTCGTAAAGACATTTTAGAAGATTCACATCGTTCTAAATTTACCATTCATCCCGGTAGTAGTAAAATGTACGCGGATATGAAACGACTTTATTATTGGGAGGGAATGAAATCTGATATTGCTGACTTCGTTAAGTGTTGCATGACTTGCCAACTCTTTAAGGCCGAACATCAAAGGCCCGGTGGGTTATTACAACCTTTAGAAATTCCAATTTGGAAGTGGGATCAAATTTCCATGGATTTTATAGACGGCCTTCCCCGTTCTCGTTCGGGTCATGATAGCTTATGGGTGATAGTTGATAGACTTACTAAATCCGCCCATTTTATCCCCGTTCGGTCCAATCGAACCATTCCTCTCTTGGCCAAACTCTTTATCAAAAAAATTGTTAAATTGCATGGAGTTCCTGCTTCTATTGTTAGTGATCTTGATCCACTGTTTACTAGTGGATTTTGGAAGAGTCTTCAAAAAGCTTTGGGAACGAAGCTTAATTTTAGCACTGCTTATCATCCCCAGTCCGATGGACAAACCGAGCGTGTGAATCAAACTGTTGAAGATCTTCTTTGTGCATGTGTTCTTGATTTTGGTGGAAGTTGGGAGGATCATATTTCTCTTGTTGTGTTTTCCTATAATAATAGCTTCCAATCTAGTATTGGTATGACACCTTTCAAGGCACTCTATGGAAGGCCATGCCGATCTCCTTCTTTTTGGCTTGAGGCCGGTGAGAAGCTGGTTTTAGGTCCAGATTTTATTCGTGATTCCACAGAGAAGATTGACCTTATTCGTCATAGGATGAAAGAAGCCCAGAGTAGACAAAAATTCTATGCCGATAACCGGAGAAGAAAATTAGAATTTTTTGTGGGAGATCTTATGTTTGTTCATGTTTCACCTATGAAGGGTTTTGTACGTTTCGGTCGATCGGGAAAACTAGCGCCTCGATATATTGGGCCATTTCCTATCACCAAACGTATTGGATCCGTGGCTTATCGCCTTTTATTACCGGCTCAATTTTCTTCTATTCATGACGTGTTTCACGTTTCTCAATTACGGAAGTGCCTTCGAGATTCCGATTCTATTCTTGAGCCCGGTGTTGTGGAAGAAATTAAAGTTTCACCTGATTTAACTTACGAGCAACATCCTATTCGTATTATTGCTTCGGAGGTCAAGCGCCTTCGAAATAAAGGTGTTCCACTTGTTAAAGTTCAATGGTCCTTAAGTCCTAAGGACTGCTCTTGCGAATCTAGAGAATTCATCGAGCGAACACATCCGGACTTACTTTCTCGTGCTCTTTGAGGTGAACTTCTTGTTTCAAACTTCTTCTGTGTTGAATATGCTTTTATGGTTATTACTATATATTTTCTTCTTAATTATTGCGAGGACGCAATTTCTTTAAGGAGGGGAGTCTGTAACAACCCGCATATTTTACGATTTGATATTTAAATATTTTATTTAAATATTTTATCGTTAGTCGGATTTTAGTCCGAAAAGTTACCTTTTGCATACGGTCGAACTAGGACTCGGAACCACTTCCATTGGGTCCAAAACACCATTTGCGATCTTTTTGAGTATAAACTTTGATGTGTTTGGAGTTAGTGGAATTTTGCCACGTTTTCACTTTGGGTTTTGGGTTTGGATTAGCCCATTTGCCTAAGCTATTAATTCTAACTCAACCCCCTTCTCTTCATAACTTTACTTTCATTTCCTGACATTCAATCTTCATCAAAAATGGAGGAAGGAATTAAAAATTAAAACTCCAAGCTCAAGATCATTTGCAAATCCAACATCCAACTCCAAATTCAAAGAGAAGACATTGATTCAAGCTTCTTGGGTTGATTCTCCTTGCTTTCAAGCTTATTCTTCATAAATTTTGTGTAAATGTGAGATATTTATCTCACATCTTTGTCTATAACTATCATTGATTGTTGGGTATGAATTTCTAACACTTTTACATATGCATTTGCCATTGATTTGGATTGAATTGGTGAAAATCCCAATTTTTTTGTGTTTTGGGGTTCAAATCTTTAAAAAAATCCAATCATTGATGTTTAAACACATTTTTTTTGATGCACCGAGGAGCCAATACGACCGGGTAACCTATGGGCATGATCCCCTAGGTCCGTGCTCAATCGGTTGCAAATTGGGCGAGTTTTGACCTTCAAAAACCTTAGGTCGCTCAGCCTGCACAATGGTGATTTTCGCCCTGCAGTTAGCTCGCGCGCAGTTAGGTCATCCCCTTTAGTTTGTTAGGTCGCTCGGCCCTCTTTGTTTCCTTAGGTCGCTCGGTCATGGTTAGGTCGCATGCACCTCGGTCGCTCGACCTTCTTCCCTTTATGTCATTCGGCCTGCAACCCCAAAGACCTCGGCCTTCTGTGCATAGGTCGTTCCCCCTCTAGGTCGCACCCCGTTAGGTCGTAACCACTAGGTCGCTCGGTTAGACCGTTCGGCTTTGTTAACCCTTAGGTCGTTTGCCTACTAAGTCGTTCGACCTTGTTTATTCATTAGGTCGCTAGGTCGCTCGGACCATTAAGTCGCGCTTGCACCTTAGTTCATTGCAGCCACTAGGTCGCTCGGCCTTCTCAATGCCTTAGGTCGTTAGGTCGCTCGGCCTGCTTCTCGTTAGGTCGCTCGGCCATATGTTATGCCGCTACCCCTTTAGGTCGCACCACTATAGGTCGCACTATGTCTTAGGTCGCGCCTTGATTAGTTCGCACCACTATAGGCCACATGCTAGCTCCCTAAGCCGTAACATGTTAGGTCGCACATCTCCTTAGATCGCTCGGCAATTTGGTCGTGCCTTGTTGAGCCTTAGGGGTGTTTCAACTTTGATGAATTTGGAATCGTATTCTTTTGATTTTATTCACGTCTTCGTATGTGAATTTCGGTGATTGATCGTCTCTATGATCATTTTTGTGATTTATCATTTTAAAAATATACAAATCTTTACTTCACTTGTACGAGAAATCTAATTAAACGGCTTCGTAAAACAAGTGGTATGAAACGCTTGCGTTTACTTCATCGGTTAATTCTTGGACTTGTTCGATTGAATCTCTTATGACAATTTTCGAGTGGACTTGTTCGATTAAAGCTCGGTAAGTTAAGTTGGGAAGAACGATCTAGTCAGGAGTATTTGAAAAGTGGAGGAGAGTATCTAACCTTTTCATTTCGACTAGTTTTCAGAATGTTTTTCCATTGTTTGACCCTCAGTTTAGTTATCTTGATTTATGATATAAGCTATAATTGCTTGACTTATGAGTAGGCTATTATTTGATTTATCTAAGTTGCACATTTTTGTATCAGTTTTAATTTTTGCATTAAATGATAGTTGCATGCATATAGGGATTATATGTTCACTCTAGGATGTATTGCATCATGCTTATATGTCATATATACTCCATGCATTTAGAAGGCCGACTAGTTCTAGAGGCCGACTACCTTTTACATTTTTGCACTAACTTAGTGTACCATAAGACTTAAACATGCAAACATGCATATATATGTTGCTACTTTTTCGCAAAATATATCTTTATTAAGGAAGTTTAGTGATAGAAATTGTATGTGATAGGTATGAATGATCATTTAATGGTTGCTAATTTTGTATTGATATGTTTAATTTCAAATGAATGTTGTGAATGTTTGATTTAGATACCACATTAATAATTTCGAGGATGGAATTCTTTTAAGAGGGGGAGAATGCAATACCTTGTAAATTCGAGAATTTTTTTAATTAAATAATAGTGATATAATAATATAAAAAATAGTGGAATTAAAGAATTAATTAAACAAATTATTATAAAGGTATCTCCGTCATTTTCAAAAAAGGGTCAAATAGTCATTTTTACAAATATTGAAATTTGGAGATGCAACTAGCATCGCTGCAACTATCTAATTTTTTGATTTGCACAATATATTTATTTGTGTCGTTTGGAGCTCGTTGGAAGGAGATATGGCTGTAAACATCGTCGGGTCAAATGGGTGCTACATGGGTTAAATTCAAAATTTGAAATTAAGTGGTTAGGCGGTTGGACGGTTATCTAACTAACCTAATTTAAAAACAGATAAACGTGTATGATATTCCATTTCAGAAAGTAACTCTCCATTTCCTCTTCTTTCCCAATTGCTCTGACCAATCCTTAAATGCCAAATTTTAAATCAAATTAAGAAATTAAAACTCCAAATCAAAGAGAGAAGCAAGGATTAGCACATACGAGTCTTTAGAAATGTTAGAACAGCAAACTTAGGAGGATTCAATCTTTGGAGAGAAAATGCAATTAAAGCTAAAGGCTTAGAATTGGAATGAATCGACAAAGGCGAGTGAGTTTATCTAAATTTGATGTTTACTCCATTTTTTTCATAGTTTAACATAATTAAGAATGGTAATTAAATAGTTAAAATTTGAAATTGGCCTCTATGACTTCTAGAAATTTTATCTAACCTGATTAATGAAAGATTAAGGAGTAGTTAATGGGTTAGTGGAAGTGTACAATATATAGACAAGTTTATATATGTAAAACTAGGCGAATTTGAGACATATAATTGGGGAATTTATAGTTAAATGTTTAGAGAATTTATGTGAATAAAATTTTGAGATGAAATATCTTTTTGATAGACCTAAATATAATTATTATGCATTTTTATCTATTTATGTGGATTTATATACATATATTTTGCAATATGTAAATATCAGGCCAGAAATTATATATAAATTATTTGGGACATTAGATCATGTAAAATTGATATAGAATTATTTTATGAGACTAAATATGATGATTTTAGGTTTAAGAAGTTTTTTTTTGTATAACTAATTTTAATTTATATGAATTTATATACAATATATGTCATAGTATATGAAAAGTAGGCTTGAAATTGTATTTAAATAATTTACGATATTTAATCATGTTAAATTAATATAAAAATTATTTTTTAAGGTTTGATATGATGGTATCAGGTTTAAAATGTATTTTATGAATTTTTTATTTATTTTATAGGAATATATAGATATGGTCTCATAATATATGAAAATCAGTCTGGTTTTTTATAAAAATGATTTGGAGTATATAATCATATCAAAATGGTACAATTTTCGAAGTTTAAATGTATGTACATGTGAATTTAGAAACTTAATTTTGGATCTATAAAGATATATTTTAAGAAATATGATTTTTTATTGAGAAATGGAAGAAAACGATGTTTTGAATTATGAAATAAACTATATTGAAATATATATATATATATAATATGTATAGAAATTAGATAAAAATATTTGTTAATTTCCAATGATATATCATGTTATAGTATGATTTTAGATTGAATTTATAATGAATTTCAAATATTAGTTTGAAGATATATATGTGAAAGGGTTACATTTCTAATTTCTAAAAACTAGTTTTGAAAACACCAATTTATACGACAATTTTTGAATGTTTGTATTTAAACTTTTTGATGAAATAAGAATCAAAAGGCGGTAGAGGAACGCATCTAAATTTATAAAAAATGGATAGAGAATCAGATTAAAAACGAGTGAGAAATAACCAAAACAAAAACTGAAGGAAAAAATACACTTGGACTTTTTTCTCAGTGCCCACCATAGGTGTAATGGTGGGCACCACTAATGCACCAGTGAGGCACATATTGATCTGGATTATTGAAAAAAAATTAAAGCCAAACTGAAGGGGGTTCGGTCTGTTGTTCTTCTAGGGTATTTGGGCAATGATTAGGCTATGTTTTTGGACTAGAATTCCATGGTTGATTTGATTTAGTTTAGTTATTTGAATATCACATGCTTCATTTTTGATTTTTTCTCCAAGTAAAAGTTAATGATCTAAACCTGGGCTCGATTTAGGCCACATATATAATTAATTAAAGGCGCATGCTGGATTCCATGAGTAGATCTGGCAGAGTGAAGGGTTGAAGACATAACCTAGCCTAAGTGGCAATGCGTGTTAGTACACGAAGATCACATATAGGAGATATTTTTGAAATATAAGACTTTATAGTTATGGAATAGGAATAGACTCGAAACTTGTAGGAAGTCATGACTCAGGACGTTGTTAGCTACAACATGCAATGGGTATAGTGGGGTTTACGGTTTGCTCGGTTTTTCGTAATACGACTATACTGATGAGTGTGATTATAGTCGCCTCGTTAAGGAATGAATAGAGTAATATGACCGTGTAAAACTTTGTGAAATGAATGGTTATTCTATTTGATATAAGATGAATATGAACTGAAAAGTATAATGACAAAATGAATTGATATCGGATTTATACAAGTTGAATATGAATCAAAATGTATGACGGTAGTTTATCATTTTTGATGATGTTATATTATGAAGCAAGTATAGTAAATAGTTGAAGTTAGTTCAATTCGCACACCAGACTTTATGTCTGACCCCTACTCCACCATATTTCCTTTGTTTATGATATATGATAGGCTGATGGAGACAGGTCAGGTTATAGTGCCGCCAGAGGTTCAAGTGATGAAGGTGTATTATGTATTATAACATTGTATGTGATGGCATGCATATATGTAAGACATATTGTATGGATTGGGTTTGTAACTGTACATACTGATGACATGTGAAAACCATGTACATGTTTTTTCGGAATGATATAGTGTTATTTGACTATTGCATTTTGTATTCCTTCTGTTATGAGTTCTAAAAGACAAATAGATGTTTCTTCTTTTGTCTTCTTGTATCAATCACCTAATGATATGTTGTTTTTCATCGTCTTTGGTCAAATTTAATATCTTATGTCGAAACCCAAAGGTTAGAAAATGGCGAGTTGTTACCATGTTTAACAAAAATAGTCCATATGCATAGCTCAATCGGTTAGGACTGCCAAGCAACCATGTAACAAAGTTTCTTTAGGTTGCAGGTTCGAGTCCTAACAAGCTGCGCCGTGTATCCTTTAAGACTGAGCGATTATTCCTTGAAGAATCAAAAACATCTTGGGGGATTGGTGGTCCTTATTGGGCTGGCTTAAAAAGGGGTTAGTTGTGGTGGACCAACCGAATTCTCTAGTTTTACTCTCTGGAGTAAGGTTCTTTTTTAAAACAAATAAGTTTAACACAATTAAACATATGAGCTAACTTCTTTATGTTATAAAATAGTAAGAACAAATATGCACAAAAACAAAAACAATAGTTTTCTAACTTACTTCAAATTTACACTGATAGCTTGAAATAAAAACAAAAACAATAGTTTTCTAACTTACTTCAAATTCTATAAAAAAATTACCTGACAGAGAGTTATATATGATATGATATAACATCACATACATTTATATTGGTCGGAATAAACTCATATTTGTTAGGATGGATAAAAGAAGATATGGAACTATTGTGTACAGTCAACAGCACTTAAAAACCAAATTTCCATAGAATCATTATATATCAATCACATTTAACTAATAAACAATTTAGAAACCAAGAAATAAACATATAATCCATTAAAACAAAAGAAATTAAAAATAAAGAAGCATGAGACCATATTATTGTGGTATAAGTCAACATTAAATCGTAAGTACAAAGGAATTTTGCCTAAATGGATGAAAAAAATGAAGAACGAAATATATATTTTTCGATACAATTATGATACCAAAATTAGTTGATTCTTCAGTTAAGCATATGAAGATACACATGGAAGTTCATAATTACTCTTTTTATTAGCTACAGAAAGAGAATGAACATCATTTAATAAAATCTCACCTGTGCACATATACATATTAGGGGCTTAAAGTATGAATATTTTTATATAAAAGAAGTCTTCCATTTTCTATGTAACCACTATTTTCACATTTAATTTTCTTTAACCACATCTCCGTGGGAACACACTTAGGTAACTCTCATTACGGTTCATAGTAATATTGATAGATGAAGAATAATGATAATTGGATTATCCAGTCTAAAATTTGATCCTTACCCTATCATGTTATAAATTACGCCTCTAAAATTATTTTGCTACAAAATTCACTTTTTTTAGGCAAATAAATCTTCCCCTAATCATATGTTTAAATGAACAAAATTTTGTAACCTTTGATCTTTTTTTTTGCGCAAAATTACAAATATTTGTAGTTTGGCTAAAACCAACAACATACATGCTTTTTACAATAGGTTTTTAAGGAGGGTCGACAATGTTATTTTGAAATTTAAAAGAGTGCTTTTTTAACAAAATTTTCCTTATCAATATTTACTTACATCTTATAATAGCAGCATTTCCAACATTTGACATAAAACATTTACTGATAATAATATTGCCAATATTAGTTTAAAAAAAGAAAAGATGTTTATTAAAGCATGCTTCAAACAATCCATATATTTTTTAAATTAGGGGGAAATGTGTAGATTATACCCATATTCCTAATGTTTAGTTCCATGCCACCTTAATTAGAACCAATTTTCAACCCACTTATATAAACAATACACATGGCATCTGAAAAGAACACATTTATAACATGATAAGTTAAGCAAATAAAGATGTATAGATGTAAAATTTCTAAGCCTCATACGATGTAGTTTTCAAGATAATATTTTTACATCTTACAGGGAATTAGTCATTATAATTTCGTAAGTATTAAAAACATGTCACAAAAAATAGTATAAATTCAATACAATGAATCTTTAAATAATACAACTCTAAAACTAAAGGTTGCAATAGAAAAATCATATAAAAAGTCTATTTGTAGTGTATATAATAACATTGCAAATTTATTTTGTGAGCCCTTCCTTTTAGGGTAATCAAATACATTGCTCGTTTTAATGTTGTTTTATTCACACTCAAAGTCTTTGATTATCTTATGATTCCGGAGTTTAGATAAAACACCATAATTTCATTTAGTAGAGACCATCTTTATTTTTGAGTACATTTCTTTTTTTTTTAGCAAAGCCAGCCTGTTTTTATAGTGGACAGTCCACTTAAATTATAACAGAGTCAAATTACAATGAAGAATGAAAATGATAAATCACGATACAATCTAAGAAGAAAATAACTGATCAGCATAACCACCCATAAACCAATAAAAAAAAAACGCGATAGCTACAGGGGAATTTTCAAAAGAAGTTGAGAAAGAGAGGAAGAAGACCGCGCAAATCTTCTCATGTTCCTTTCGTCCCATATCACAGCTATCGTAAGCTTGAGGTAGGTGAGAATTCGTTTGGTCGATATCGTTTTCCACCTAGTTATATTGAAAATCCTAATCCATTCCAGCTTAAAATCTCGATGCGGAGGTCTCTCGTGAATTCTATGAAGAACTTCCTTCCATAACTGAAAAGAAAAGTGGCAATTGAAGAATAAATGCCCTACATTTTCCGCAGCTCTGTTGCAAAGAATGCAGAGCGAGTGATCGATTAATTGCCTTCTAACAAGATTGTCTTGAGTGTGTATTGCATTCATCAGGCATTTCCAAAGCAGCAGATTGTGCTTTTGTTTAGATCCAAACTTCCATATTCGAGCGTGCCAAGGAAAAGAGGAATCATAATGCATTTGGATTATAGTTCTGTAAACAATGGATATGCTGTGATGAATACCATTCCAGCTGATCCCACCTTGATCCACATGCTTATAAGCATCAGTAATAGAGGACCATAGGTTATTTAGCTCAGGCGAACTAACATGAGGTAATTGCAGCACACCATCTATAAAAAAATCATTAGCATTAGCATTGATGGGTATTCCAGAGTTAAGTAAAAGGATATAGTCTATATGTTGAGATAGAATCATTCCTGGAGCACACCAAGGGGAGTACCAAAAAGAGTTCACAGTATTGCACTGCACCATAGGCAAATAATAACTTCTATTAGCCAAAAGTTTTTTCCATAAAAAGCTATCAGAATTTTTAGCTTCCATAGTCCAATAATTTCCACCCTTAAGATTGTATTGCCTATTCCATTTTTCCCACATCCCCATACTACTACTGAGCAATTTGTTAACAAGCTGAGAAGTAGTTGCAATGTTCCAAAGTTTTAGATTAATAATACCCAGGCCACCCTTGTTTAAAGGAACAATTATTTTCTTGTAGGCAATAGGAATGAGTTTAGTGGAAAAAATATTTCCATGCCATAGGAAATGATTAAAGGCTCTATTCAGCATATTAATAAGTTTATAAGGAATTATGAAAAGTTTAAAATAATAAGCACACATAGCTGAGGCAACACTCTGGATGATGACAAGTCTACCAGCTTGCGAGATTTTAGTACCATTATAATTATTAAGCTTATTAGTTATTTTTTCATATAAAGGAAGACATTGAGCATTGGAAATTCTTGCCTTACACATAGGAGCACCAAGGTGCATTGCATTTTGATCAATAGCTTGCAGCCCAGAAACATGAAGTATATTCTGGAAAATGACATTTGAAACCCCTGCAATACTTATTTGAGACTTACTTTTATTTATTTTTAGGCCTGTCATTTGATTAAAAATATGTAAGGTAGTAAAAACATTTGTTACAGATTTAATGTTTGGTTTAGTGAAAAGAAGGAGATCATCAGCAAACATTAAAGTAGATATTTGAAATTTTTGACACTTTGGGTGATAATCAATATTTTTTTTATGGCATTCCACACCAATTAATTGGGTAAGTACCTCCATAACTAAAATAAAAAGAGAAGAGGATATAGGATCCCCTTGCCTAATTCCTTTATGCATTTTAAAATAACCAAATGATTCACCACTTATAGATAAGGAGACATTAACAGTAGATATGCATGTATATATCCAAGCTAAGAAAGGCAAAGGAAAGTTCATCTTGGACATAATGGATATGATAGCCTCCCAACTAATTGAATCATAAGCTTTATGGATATCCAACTTCATAAAACATCTAGGAGAAATATTTTTCCTATTGTAGCCTTTAATTAGTTCCTGGGAAAGTAATATATTATCTATAATTGATCTTCCAGCAACAAAACCATTTTGATTAGGGGATATTATTCCAGCAAGGCAATTTTTCATTCTAGCAGATAATATTTTAGCAATACATTTATATATTACATTACAACAGGCAATGGGCCTGAACTCAGATACAGATTGAGGCATGTTAACTTTTGGAATAAGGGCTAGCTTGGTATGGTTTATGCCTTTCAGCAGTGTATTAGTTTTAAAGAAATGTTGGATAGCTTTACAAAAGTCATGTTTTATAATATGCCAACATTTTTGAAAAAACAAAGCAGAAAAACCATCCGGACCAGGAGAGCTAGTAGTTTTCATATTGAAGATGGAATCATGAATTTCTTCTGGGGTAATGAGCTTAATTAAAATATTAGCTTGATCATTAGAAATATTACCAATAGGTAATTCATTAATGACATGAATATTAGTAACTTCGTCAGTTTTAGAAAAAAGAAAATGGTAATAATCAAGGAAAGATTGCTTTATACTTGAATGGGTGTTAACTTCAAAACCATGTCTATCTTTAATCCTATGGATTAAAGCAGCAGCTTTCTTAATTTTCAGAGAGTTGTGGAATATTTTAGTGTTCCTATCTCCCCCTTTATCCCAATTAATTTTGTTTTTTTCCCGGAGCATTTTAAGTTCAGTTTTGATAGCTATTTTCAGATTTTTTGTAAGTTCACTGACTTTATTAGATATAGCTATATTACTAGGATCAGTTTGCAATTGGATATGAGTATCACTAAGCACAGTGCTTATTTTGGTGGAGAGAAGACTACCAGACCCATATTTATTTAAAGACCATCTTTTAATGGAGACTTTACAATCTTTAAGCTTCGATTGTAGAATGTACATAGGATTTCCAAATTTTGGTGTGTCCCATGCCTGTTCAATTAGAGGAAAAAATTCAGGGTCATCAATCCAACTATTAAAAAAGTTAAAGGAAGAATGACCTTTATTACTTCTGTTTCCCCAGTCCAAAATGATAGGACTATGATCAGATAAGGAAGAAGAAGGGAAAATAGAAATTAAAGAAGGCCAAGCATTGAAAGCAGCTATGTTAAAATAAGAACGATCTAATTTGCAAAAAGTTCTAATACCTGATCTGCTACAATTATTCCAAGTGTAAAACATACCAGATTTAGGAATCTCATGAAGGTGAGCAAGAATAATAGCATTATTAAGAGGAGCAACATCCACCAGAGTCAATGGTAATCCTCCCATCTTATCCTCTGAATGTTGCATACAATTAAAATCTCCAAGGCACAACCAGGGTAATACAGTGTGCAAGGAAGGAAGGATATCAAGAAAGCACTGCCTATTAGCTTTTATGTTATCTGCATAGATAAAAGTAGAGTTAAAATTAAAGTTAGTAGGAATGTGATTTATATTGCAGTGTATGAATTGTCTGTGAGTTTCAGTAACATCAATTGTGTATAACTGAGGATTCCATAAGATCAACAGTCTCCCAAAAGGAGCAACTGAATGATTGTGTATAATATCCCATCCAGGAGCAATTCTTTTAGCAAAGAAGGTAGATTCTGCCTCAGAATATTTGGTTTCACTAATGCATATCATTCCTAGATTGTTGCCTTTAATAAGCATTTTAATTTCATAAACTTTGGCTTCATCATGTCCTCCTCTTATATTCCAGTATCCAATGTTGTCTAGCATCATAATTATTTATATTTGTTGGCAGATTGCCGAGTGAATCTTTGTGGCCCTTTTAGCATAGCAGAGGAATTTTTATTTTTATTTTTTTTTGAATTTTTTGCAGTGAGCCTAGCCATAATTTGTTCTTGATTGTATTCATATCCTTCATTCATGTCATCTTCTGAGCAAAAGTCAGCATCTGATGATGAACTCATGTTGCCTTCAAAATTGTCATCCTTTGAAGGAGTGAATAGAGGAATATTTTGTGGAGGCTTTAATTTTGCATATGGGCTAACAGACTTGTTAGCAATAGAGTTTAAATCAGCTGTAGCTTCTGCACTAGTAATTCTATTCTGAGACACTGGAATGGAATTAAGAGATGTTGCCTCCGTTTCCTTATGCTTGCATTTATTAGTGTCTTGCTGATGTTTACTTAATTCAGTTTCTTTTTGAAATTGGGTCTTTTGAGATATGTTGTTAATTTCAGTGGTATCTCTCTGTTGATAAACCAATTTATCAGGATCTACCCTCAAATTGCTTGATGTTCCCGCTTCCTTTTCTATTAATTCTCCTTCTTCTATTTCTGAAAGAATTGCAAAAGCATTACATGTTTCAATCTGAGTAACACTTTGTAACTGTGATTCTATGTCTGAACTAATAGTGTTCATAACATTATTCTTTTTTGTTATGTCTGATTCCACTCCTTTGTTGTTCACTTGAGTAGTCTTAGGCTTCCATTTTTGTTGTCTATTCTTCACATTATCACCAATAATATTTCTTTGCCATGAAGCTTTATTTTTATTAGTTGGTTCTGACTCATTTACCTGGACACCTTTTTTACTGCTAACTTTCTCTTCACTAATACTTTTGTCCATATCACAATTATTGGTAGAGTGACCAAAAACTTTACAAGCAGTGCATATCAAAGGCCTCCAATTATACTCAATGTATACTTTTTGACTTGTCTCTACTCCATCTCCTATTAATAAAAATTCTGGCAACTCTTTTTCCGGTGATATTTCAACCAAACACTTTGCATATTCCATTCTTTCCCTCTTTTCAGTAGCTTCATTGAAACAGATAAGCTTCCCCAAATGACAGGCTATCCAATTAATTCCAATTAGTGTCCAAGCTATATGGGGAATGTTATATAGTTGTATCCATATAGGAACAGATTTTACTTGAGATTGCACTGAACCAAAAGCAGGTTTCCACGTAGTTATTACAAACATTTGACCTCTAATAAAAGAAGGATCTGCACGAAGAACAGTTTGTTTGTCCTCAAGACAAGAAAACTTAATGAAATAATTTGCACCGTCTGATTTGATGTCATATGAACCTTTCAGTTTCCATGTTTTTTTAAAATGTGATACCACTGCCATATAATTGACTGGCACACCCAAAAAAAACCCCACTAGGTATCCCTCCCAAAAATTCATACCTTCAGACATCAATACATCAGGTGGAGGAAGCGGCGAACCACGATAATCAATATTGAATTCTAATGGAGTATATGTTCCCGCATTCCTAGGCTTCGAAGCAAACAGAGAAGACCATGACTTCATCAGAGAATCAGAATGAGCAATTGATAGATCTGCCTGATGAGAAGAACCTGGGTCAGGAGGAATAGGAGGAGGAGGGTCAAGAGCAGGAGATAAAGAGGCGGAATTAGTCGGGAGGAGCGAGGGGGAAGAAGAAGAAGGTAACGGAATGTCAGATATAGCCGTTACAGTAGAAGCCATTGTTTTTGAACGATTTTATGTAATATTTTTTAATATAAATTTTATTGTGAGTACATTTCTTATATTGCAAATATCAAAACCATACTGTCATTAACCATTATGATACCTAAATGGATTAATAAAAAAACATTAATGGCTTTTCACTAACAAAATCCCTATACTAAATATTTTCTTTGCCACCAAAAACAAGAAAATATAAAGTATAAGACTTATTCATCTTTTAGACAATTAAACACATAAAACGATGAAGTAATTATGAGATAAATTGATTTAAATAAGATAAAAGCTAACTCACTCATTCAATTTTAGTGTCCAGCAATGCGTTGCTATCTTCTACACTGTCAGCCTTATCCTCCTTGGTAATCCTATGTGTGCATTGAAACAGTAGGTGAATACGTGTTTTGGTACAATAATGTTATTGATATAGGTTCATGTTTGTTATCTCATATATGATTTAAGCATATGTATTATTGTCGCTTTTTCATTAGCTAACAAAAAGAAAGATCATTTATATGTTAATTTTTAGTTTTATATATCAAAATGAACATTTTTGTCATCAGCTGCATAATTAAGATACGATATTACAAGTTGAAAAACATGCACTCTTGTAGAATTTTAGTGCACTAGTGCCACTACATAATTATATTTGTAGATTTTATCACCATAGAATTAGTACATTTAATCGAAAACACATAGTTTTCCAATAGTAATTTATCGAAACGTGATACATTTGCATTTTACCCTCAATTAACACAAAAACAATGCATTTAAAAAGGCAAATGGAATTCTTCCTCCTATGTAGTCCATCTAGGCTGAATTTTGCACTATTTCTTAGTGATTTATTAGATGTTGATGTTTTCATCAACCAAGAAATTTATGATAATGATTACAACACGACCATGATACATCTAATATACTAAAAATATTGAATTTTCTTAACTTAGAGAGCATAAGAAATATTCACTAACAGAAATAAAATATAATTTTTTGTATTTGGGTAGGGGTGTGTGTGTGTGTGTGTGTGTGTGTGTGTATTACATAGTAATTCTTCTATCAAAACCAACTTTTCAGTAACATTTAGTCAAAAGACTAATTATCTTTGTATCCTTCAATTTGACTATGCTAGTAAAATTCTATAATGATAAGAGATCATGCATTAAAAATTCCATTGTTCTAGAGTCAATTAATTTATTGTTTACATCAAATTTAAAAGGAATGTTTTTTGGTGATGGTCCCCTTAACCCATTAGTAAGTGGGCTTCTCTTTTTAAAGCTTGGCCTAGAAATGTAGATGAGTATGGTCCCCGCTCTTTTAACATTATTGAGAAGAATGGTGCTATGGTTCCTTTACTGGAAGTTCTGGAAGCAGGAAGAGATTTTTGGTTGGAGTATTTTGTTGGCTTCTTTCTAGAAGTTAATCATCTGTATCTTGAGGCTCGTGATTATTTCCGTAATCGATGGAATATAAGGGGTAGAATGCAAGTCCACTTTGATAATCACATGTTCCTCTTTAAGTTTTCTAGAAAAATAGAAAGGCTCCGTGTTCTTGAGGCAGATCCCTCCATTATAGCTGGGCAACCTTTCATCATTACCCTATGGAGTCCTACGGTGGACAAGGCTAAGGAGCAGATTCTATATATCCCAGTTAGGGCTTACTTCACTCACATCTCTTTCGTATTGCAGCCTATGATTGGGCTAAATTCATTAGCTAGTATTGTCGGCAAGCTCAAATATTTTATGTGAATGCTATTGCTTGTAGTAGGCTCATGTGTGCTAAGGCTCTTATTGAAGTTACTCTTGACAACCCTTTACCTATTAGGATTCTTGTTCGTACTACTGATGGGAATTTCTCTTTTGTTGATTTCTGATACAGTTGGAAACCGGATATTTGTATGTCCTATTAGTCTTTTGGTCACCGTTTTGAAGCCTATACTGTTCAGCCTAAGTCTGCTCCTAGTCTGCTTTCTGATAGGAACCCACTTCCTTGACCTTCTGTAGTGAAATGGGTTCCGAAGACTGTTTACCGCCCTGTTACTGTTTCCCCTTCTTTTGAGTTTATTCCTATGCTTACTGTTGGCCCTTCTGTGGTTATTATTGATGTTAGCATCTCTGCTTATGCTATGGACTCTCCTTCATCTAGCATCTCATAGGAACCGTCCGAGCTGGCTTGGCTTCATGGCCCTTCTGAAATGTGGCTTGACCCGAAAGATGGAAGTTTTTATAAGCTTGTTGTTGGACTTAAAGAGAAGAGAAGGCTTTTTTATCATGTTGAAGGGGATGGTCTTTCCCTTATCGTGCTTGATCATTTTGGTAATTGTAATCACTCTCAGCTTGCGGACGAAACTTAGGACAGGAAATACTTCTAAGTCCAGGTTCAGATAGGCTTTTTTCCTTCTTTAGCTTTTCTTTTTCAGGGTTCTTTAATGTTATTGGTCATATAGTATATGATGGGAGTGTCTCTTCCTCTTTAGAGGGAGACTAGGTCTTGCATTGTTGTTGGTTAGTAGTTTGGCAATGCCAAACTCCTATTTTTCATTTCTTTTAGTTGTTTTGGTGCATGTACCAAACACACGTTTTACCATTAGTTACATATCTGGTAAGGGTGCAATCAACCCTACTAGCTTTGTTAAAAAAAGGAACGTTTTTTCAAATTATTTTAGTTTATTTGTAAACTAAAGGTCAAGAATACACCAAACAAAGATCATTTAAGCATATGTATTATCATCTCTTTTTCACTACCTACTAAAAAGAAAGATCATTTATACACTAATCTTTAGTCTAGCAAATGAAAAGGAATGATTTTATTGTTGGTTGTAAAATGCACAATTAAGATACAACATTAAACGCCAATAACATATACCTCAGTTCATTATTGCCACTACGTAACTATTTTTTTGATTTTATTGTTAATCAAAAATTTAACCAATTTTACATGGTTTTCCAACAGTAATTTATCTAAAATTAATACTTTTGGACTTTTTTCTACAATTACAACAAAATGATGCATTTAAAAAGTCAAATGCAATGATATAACAATGTAATATTCCAAGATTGAATTTTAGACCATTTTTAATTGATTTATTAAAAATTCGATTCTATTTAACAACAAAAATGATAAATTATACCATAAACGTGATATATCTAATATACCATAACATAAATAGAGGTAGATACTGGTTTGGCTTGGCTTGGCTTGGCTATGGAAGCTTCCCCGTTTAATTTGAGTCATGCCTAAACCGAAACTTAGGCAATAACAGGATATGCAAAATTAGCTTATTGTAACGTCTTATCAATTGGCCAAACTAATAGTTACAATTATCCATAAAATCTAATTGTTTAATCTAATGCAAAATCACTAATTATTACACGGTATCAATTCTTTTTTTCAAGCTAGCCCAATCTACCTTTCATTTTTCAACAAAACCTCAACATTACTGAAGGATAAAGATGTATATGTAAGCTATATTATTTCTTTATAATGGAAAAACATTCCTTTTGTAAATGTATTAAAAATTCCATACTTGACTTTGTTGGGTGGCTTTACCGCTGATCATATGTAGCAAGATTTAACGTTCTTACACTATTGTGCATACCATTCTTCTTTCTATAGAAAAGAAAAACTGAATTATGTTATCAATTCAAGGAACGACTATATGCATTATAAAAACCCTTCTCCATCCAAATTTGCAAATTCCTATAACAGGGCAAACATCTTATATTTTATTAAGAGGTGCAACTCATATTTCATATGGATTTTAAGTTCATAAGAAATAAAATTCATAAATTAATAATCATAATTCCATATAATAGGTTGATAATTTTATCTCTATGAACTAAAATCAATTTGCCTTTTTATCTTTATTTATTTTGATTCAAGCTCTCACATTGTAAAAAACCCCTAATCATTTGTGGTTATACACAAATTACCTAATAAAAGCATGTGCATCAAAATTAAGATGATATTAAAGACTGCACATTTACTGCCCTGTGAATATCCTTTTTTGGCGAAAGGATCTGACTACTTGTTATGGAGTAAAGGATGGAAGGGAGATCACAAGCTAGCAACAATTGAAAGTAATAATTTTGAAGAAATATATATTTTAATGTGCGATTTTTGGACAAAAGTGGAACCGTAGATTTTTCAAGGAGTGTATCATCTAGGGGTGGAAACAAGAAGGAAGTTATCCTAGAGTAGGAGGGGAGAAGCTAAAAGCCTAGAACAAATATATGTGATTAAGACGCGGTTAAAGATAATGACTAAAATGCTCAAGAATTTCCATTTTTAATAGAGAATAAATAAGTAGGAAAATTGGTAACTTCAAAAGTTTCATATTGATGTATTCCTATTATATATAGATATGTCCATCTATTTATAAGTTTTGCAAGGGGAAGCAAATGAGGGAAAAAAGGTCTGGATACAGGCTATATCATCATGTTGCTTGCTTGATATATCCCTCTTACATTACAGTTGTATCATTTATAAAATTAATAATGATAGTCATATACATAAATGTAGATGTTTTATATACTGTATTCGGCTTTATGCATCATTCATTATTGAGATAGTATATTTATTGTTGTTTAATTCCATCGCGAGGTTATCCCTTTCTATTCATATTTTTGGATTTTGAATTATATAACCAACGATCCACTATTTTTGACATCTGAGGTTAGTTCACTAGCATATTTTAACAGTTTATGTTAAACTAGTGGAGTGTCAGCTTTGGTACCAAAGCTTATGTTAAGCAACTACCTTATCCTTGGGCAAGTTTAAATCATTTAGAGTGGACTCATCTCCGCCTTAGGGTGGGTCAAATATAGGACGAGGGAGCGTACTTATTGATTGCTATAAACTTTTTCCATGTATACATATATGGGTGCATGTGTAACCACGAATACCCTACCCTTAGACAATGTTTATTTACGATGATCTTTGTATAGAAATAAATACAATAGGAGTATGGTAGGATAAGCACATATAGGAGGGACTAAGTGCTAGTTATAACCCAAATAACATACACACGATGTTAAATTGTGTTATTAGGACATAAACTTAATAAACGGGCTTATAATTTAATTTTGTAGAGTTTTAACTAAAAAGTATTTTGTAAAGAGCAATATAAAATAAATATAGATATAGATATACATTTTTGGTACTGTATTAAAGAGGGTATGTATGCATTCTGATTTGAAGTGATTAATTGAAAATTTTACATAGGTAAAATAGAGTATTTAGTTTGAGTAATAAGACATTTTTAATATGAATATATTTTTATGAGAAGGATGATTAGCATGAATGACCTTATTTGAAAGAATTTTACATTTTGTTTAGAGTTTTAAGAAAAATATTTTGATAGGATAAATATTTTGTTTAAAATTGTTTTTAATTTGAAACATAATTTGAACAAATATATTATGGAAGGTGTTTGTTTAAAAAGTATTCTATTTTGAAAATGTTTTATTGTAAGTATTTTGTTGATGAGTATTTTAGTGGAAATTGTTGTTTGAAAAAGGAGAAATGATTTTGTTTGAAAAATATTTTATAATAAATATTATAAGATTTACGTAAAATCTATTTTGGTAGACGCAATTTTAATTTTATTTGACATGATATTTTGAGAAAATATTTCATTGAAGAAAATATTTTAATTTGAGAAATACCATGTTGGGCAAAGTGGTCGAGGAACATTTTTATTTGAGAAAATTGTTTTATTCAAGAAATACTTTTAGTTTTAAAAATATTATGTTTTGAGTTAATTTTTATTTAAGTACTTCTACTTGAAATATACTTTTGTTGGAAGATGCTTTTAAAGAAAAACAGTTTCTAATTCAATACTTTGATTGAAAACTAATTTACTTGGAAAAATGTTTTATTGGGAAAATATTTGAGAAATGTATTGAGAAAAGATGATTTTTAAATACTAATTTTAAAATACTTTGGAAAAATATTTTACTGAAATGAGAGTAGTTTGATTTAGAAATATATATTTAGGAAAATAAAATATTTGATTTGAGAAACAAACTAAAGAGTGTTGGTTAGAAAATTGGAAAGATGTTTTTTTTTTTTGGTATCTTTTTTTTGGAGAACATGTTGGTACTGTGAAACTAAACTTAGTGGCTTGGGTTGTGAGACTACTAGATGATGTGATTTTTGAGTTTGTCCAACATCCATTATGGCGATGTAAACTTTATGCCTATATTTATGATTTTTCTTAATGAGTTATAGGGCTTTCTGATTTATTCCTTCTAGAGAGAGTTGGGTCATGATGTTGTGGTACACATTTCGATGAATATAGTAATAATCTTTTAATTATGAATTTATTCATTTATTTTAATTGTATTTTTCTTATTTTGATTAAGTTGATTACAATGCTCATGTGCTTGTTAAGTGAATAGTTATGAAAATTGTCTTGCTTTGTTTGGTTATGGTTATTTTATAATTTATGACAAGTTTGGTTGAATTGATTTCTTCTGTTTGCATTATCTTATTGTTGTTTAATTAAAATCTTGTTTTATTTGTTTGTTTTTGGTTACCTAGTTGAGATTACTTTCCTTATATTCTAGATTATAGTTTTATTTGTATGATGTGGTAGTTATCAATATTGACATATTGGAGAAACTAGTGGGATGCTAGGGAACATATTTTGTTTAGTCATACTAGGATGACATATTTTCTTAAATCAAGGAAAACTATGTATTTGGATTGATTATGAGATGTGATGATGTTCCTTAAGGATGAGTAATAGTGACGGGAGAGTTTTAGGGACCAAAGGCTTGGTGGGTACCAATGAGGATCAAAACAACGGGTAGGATGTTCATTATATACTTACTAAAATATGGATGTTTAACATATGTATGTTCCAAAATCTATTTTTATCCAAGCGATTACGAGCTACCACAAGTGTTTTAATTTCAATAGGGATTACTATTTTGATTAACGAATTGTATACGGTTTGAAAATTTTATAAAACGACGTTTACTAAAAATTATTTCAAGGTTAATAAAAATGATAATATCCTAAATAAGATAAATTTTGGTTTGAAGAGAATAGGGAAGCCTTGATTTGAAAATGAAATATTTTGGTACAAAATTTTTGATTTGAAGATGTAGTAGAACTCCCATCCCTAACGACGATTGGCTAGAAGATTCTTCTTTGATATTTTGGGTTAGTCGTCCCTATCATTAAATGAGGAAGTCACTATAAGTGGACCATGGAACTAGATTTTCGACGTGAAGGTTGAAACAATATAGGTTCCAATGTGGATATATGTGCTAAAGGGTTGTTAATCACCAGAGGCTTTTATGTATGTTTTAAAGAAGGGGTAAGTCGGGATGCACGATGAGGATCGCAAGATTGGGTATGCCCTGGACTTACTACGTTGGTTTATGTCCTAGCCGTCTGATTATTAGCAATTTGAGAATTCATGCAGCCACAATGTTGAGTATTCATTGACCTTATGATGTTGGTTGATGTTGTCATCGTCTATCTAAGAGGACCTAGTTGAAGACCATCCGAGTGGATCCTGACTTCCTGATCATCGAGTGGGTCCAGGAATCAAAGATTGATGTAGCTGCAGCGTAAATAGGCAGTCATGTTATTTAAAGAATGTATCCATGAGTAAGCACATATATTTCTATGGATCTAGCCATAAGGAGGAACATTTATAATTTTGGGGGTGTAATCATGAGTAGGTGAACATGTTATTTTGAAGGGTGTACACATATTATGGTGGATGCATATTCATATATGGCACCCATGTATTAGTTTTTGCATGTTAGTCTGTTGATAATAACTTTCCATTTTGAGAACACATGCTTTATTTTGATAAGCTATGTTGATTGTTGGTTTATATATTTACCTATGTATGCATGTTTGAACCAACCTGAGTTTTGTTGTGAACTTTCGTATCAATTTTAATGGTTGGATTATTAAGATGCATGATATGACTTATGAAAAGAGATGGTCCATAATTGAGATTATTTCAATCCTTGCTAATGGAATGATATTTTTGTATGCTATAGTTTTGGCTGCATGGTTGTGCAAATGTGGACGTTACTATAATGTGTGTGTGTGTATAAAAATGCATTCACTATTGTGAATGGATTTAACTTTGTCATAATTGATTTGTTGTGCAATTGTCATGTACTACTTTACAATTAGTTGGATTGTGATTAATATATATACATATTCTACATAGTTAAGCATATGAGATGGTATGATGATTTATAATCGAGTTAAGAGTTTATTCTATGGGGAAATTATGAGGGCATAATTCTTTTAAGGGGGAGAATGTAACGCCCCCAAATTTGTCATATTTATTATTAGTTAATTGTAAATAGTAAAAACGTGTTTAGTGTAATCGATTAATTTTCATCAAAAATAATTATTATAAATAGTCGTATGAATTAAATTGGTAATTAAAGATAATTTTTGAGTAGATTTACTTTAGGAAATTTTAAATTTTCATTGCGTTCATAATATTTGGGAGATGAAGTTTGATGTATAAGATTATATAATTTAGAGTTATAGGTAAAATACATATCAGTACAAGGATATCAACGAATGGAGATTAATTTCACCCTAATTTACAAAAGACGACATTTAATTAAATATTGTCCAAACTATGTAAAATACATGTAAGTACGACTAGAGTCGATGGGTGGTGATTGTTTGTCGAGAAAGTGCTTGTTTTGGTAAGAAAACCTGGTTAAGCCTTTATCGGGTTAGGTTAGACCATAGTGGCAGCAGAATTAGATGACGTGGCCTGTATGGTTATGCTCATCTTTGAGAGAGGGGTATGGTGGTTGATTTCGCCCATAACGAAGGTGACTGAGATAATGAAAAATCAAGGTTAAGGTTCTTTTTGGGTATTTGGGTGGGGGCGAGTGCTGGATTGAGGGTGGACGATCAGAGAAGGGCTATGGCGGCTCAAGTGGGTCGTTGGTCGTGGGTAGTGGCGCGGATATCCCTGGCGATGGTATGGTGCAATGCACGATCTGAGAGCGATTGTGAAGTGATGGAAATTTCCTTTTTTATTTTAGCCCTTATGAAATATTTAGTTACATAATAGTCTCTATGAGTTATAATTGCTATAACCTTTGCATATGATCTCCTATTCACGTGCAGTTTGTTTTGTTATATTTCTAGTGAGATTCTAGACATTTTGGCATACGATTTCTTAAATTTTATAGCTGTTTGTGAAACTGCATTGGTGAGGATAAATGATCATAGGTATTTATATTTTAAATTACTAAATAGGTATTCAAGTGTGTTTATAACCTTACCGAGATACATTATTGAGACGACCCGACTTCCTAACTCCAGGAAATCGCATCATCTTAAAGAAAGAAAGGGACAGAAGAAGAAAATAAAGAGAAAGAAGAAACACAACAACATCAGAGAACTCACAGCAGAACGAATGAAATATAATATATCACATAAAATATTACATAGTATTATAATACATCAGAGTACACAACTTATACAACAGATATTAGACAGTTATAAACATCTGTCTAACTATACAATCAAGTTCAACAGATACAGATACCAAACAACACAGCGGAACCATAATATATCTACACATGGAAGCCTCCTACTCCATATCTCCTCTAGAATTCGTCAAGCAAACCTGAATCACTTTACTACTCATACATAATATGAGTACCCAAGAGTTTAATAAAACAGAAAATAAACACTCGGGTCAGACAGGGGTCTGGTGTGAGTAAACGGTTTAAAATTGCTTAACTTTTAGAAAAACCTTTGAAAAGAAAAGGTATCACGTAAGACTTCCCACACATAAACATTGAAAAGTTTTTACCTTACGCTAACCAAAACATTTGATAGGAAATCCAGTGATATTATAATAGTGTCTAGGGTTTTCAAGTAAATATGAAATAGCCGAAATTATTACATCTATTAAATTCCAGCTACCAGCCACAAAAGTGGGTAATACAAACAAAACCGTAGGGTCTCGTAGGAAGAATGGGTTTCCATCAATGGCAGGGCTACTGGGGTACCGCCCGTCACAGTACGTGGCCTAGATCAACGTACCGAGGAGTACGCCCGCTCCCCTACAACACAAGGCCGGGACCATTCCTTACTGAACAGTCCCGAACAAGACAACCCCAGCAGTAGTCTGGATCAACCGCCCCACACAGCCGAATAAAAAGGGACTTCTAGACAGGGGTAAATCTTGCTCTCCAGTGGGAGTTACCCACGAAGCCTTGCTGCACCTTCCCTGTTTTAGCCATTCCCGGTTGATGAGGCTTGAGGCTGCGATTCCCTTTATAGAACACATCTATCTTAGAATGCTCATCGCCCACCTAACGATATTCTGAAAGCATTCAATCCATACAAGTTCGTTTCGGGTTCGAACGAAACCAAAGACACTATCTCGTTGCACTCATTTTGGAATCACCCTCAGAGTCAACGACTATAGCCCTTGCACTCTAAAACACCATCTCGAACCTATAAGTACTATTTCGTCAAACTCATTATGGAATCACCCATAGAGTTATACTGACGTATAGTCCTTACACCTCGAGTCTTCACTTGCTCCACTTGGATTCACGACGACCTAACGTTTAATTGGAATCGATGTGGTTTTCGGATTCCAAATATGGAAACCCGATCCCGGTCTCACCGAAACCAAACGCCATTTTAATGTCCAAGTTGTACTTAAGGGTTTTAACAATTTAAACTTATATACAGGATGATATATATAACAGATAGATGAATCATATTATTACAACAGATAATTCATATCAACATTCATCTCACAAAGCAGCATATCACATATCATAGATATCCAAATCATCCAGTATCACCCAATATCAATCATCTAATATCAATCACTCAATATTGATCATCCAATATCTATCAATCAACCAATATTAATCAATTATTCAAAACAGAATTGATTAATTCTAAATCAATTGGATTACCAAAAGCCTTCTTCATTAATTTATTTCAAATAAATAGATTAATCATCTCTAATGGTCTTCCTTAATTAATCTTTCTTGATTAATTATACTTAAATTACATTCAAGTAATTATCCTTAACCATATTAAGTAATTAACCTTTAATTACTATCATTAATTACAATAATTAATGATCATTCACTTACTTCCAATAATTAATCAATTATAATTACTTACATTAAACCTTAATTAATTACAATTAATTAATCACACTTTAATTAATTACTTTCATTAATCTACCTTGATTAATATCATTAATTATATAATGAACCTTATCAATTAATAATTACTTTAATTTAATTAAATAATTAACTTGTAATTAATCATCTCATTAATCATAATCAGTAATTAACAATTTGTAATTACTTATCTTACTTAATTAACTTCTTAATTAATTATATTAACCTTTGATTAGTTAATCTAATTAATTAATCTTTAATTACTTCATTAACTAATTATTAATCAATTAATAAATAATCGTTCATTAATTACTTATTAATTAATTACATTTTAATTAATTACCTTAGTAATAAATCTTAAATTAATCTCATTCATTCATTAATTAATCACATTAATTAATTAACTAAAATAATTACTCTTAATTACTTACATAAGTAATTATCTCTAATTACTTCCATAATAAATCTTGATTACTCTCTTAATTAATTACTTAACAAATAATTAATTCTATCATTAAATAATCCTTATTTCTTTAATTAATTAATTACTTCATAATTAATTAACTTCAAAACAAATAAATTAATCAATTTCCTTAATTGATAACATTAAGTGATTAACCATTAATCACTTCCACTAATTACCCCCATGAGTAAATTCTATTAATTACTTCCATAAGTAATTATCATTCTTCATTGCATTCAAAAATTAACCATTAATTACTTCATTAAGTAATTACACTTAATTAATTCATAATTCAATGATTATTCAAAATTAAATAATCAATTAACTAATTATTAAAATTAATTAAACAATTAATTAATTAACTTATTATATTTCAAAATCTTTAAGAAAATATTATTCTTAATTTTACTTATTAATGAATCACACTTTAATTAAGTACCTTAAGTTCATATCAAAATAAATTAATCATAGTTATCTACATAAATAAATTATTTGAAATTAATTCAAATTTTAATAACTTAAAAATAAACCCTTTCTATTGGTTACAAAATTTATATTAATAACTTAATTGGAAAAATAACATTTGGAAACAAATTTTAAAACTTAAAACATTTTTGATTATCTAACTTAAAATTTCCATTTCAATATAAATTTGAAACTAGAGTTTTTAAACATTGCCTTTAAAATTTATCTTAAAACTTTGATTCAATATTTGAATTCAAACATTAACCTTTTTAAATTAATATTCAAAATTGAATGAAGTTAATTTCTTCAAAAAGGAATCATTTAAAACAAATTTAGAACTTAAATAAATTCAATCATATTTTTTTTTTAAAGTTTGATTTACGTTTTAATTCAAAACAACAAGTTTTTAACTTGTTTCCTTTTATAAAATTCAAGCTACAAATAAAAATTGCAACTTGTCTTCAATTTTTCAACAACAAGTTGAATTAACACCCTAATAATTACACAGGTATTAACCCGAAGCCCCCCCCAAACTAAAATTCTCGAGCAAAACACATCAACCCTTCGAGTCAGCCCCGAAGCACATCCACCCCTCAACAACTCCGAGTCGAACCCGAACATCGCGAGTGCTCCTTCGGTTCCAATACATCTTCCCCAATTCGAAATTACCCAATGCACAAATTGTACACGGTGCACCTTGCACAGCACCCTCGGCCAGCGACGGTCATCGTGATCACCGTCGTCAGTCACTATATCACTCGTGGGCATGAATAATAATCCAGATCAAACAATACGCATGAGATTCGAAATTTCATCATTCGAATCAAAATCTGCATAACAACGCGACTCAAAACCCCTCCACGACCAATGCCACGACGCCGTACTGCCCTCGCCGACCACTCGATCGAAGTGCATGACCACATACTACATCTTCCCTAAATACAAACGAACTCGATCCATCCTTTACGACAAAATTCCCAAAACAGTCAAGCCGAGAACGAAACCCATTAAAACCCTAAGTTAGTCGAATTCAACCGATTCGTTCATTTAAAAGTTCCAATCGTATTTTTCCCAAAATCAACAGCATACAAACAGGCTACGATCAAAATTTCAAATCATATTATTGAATGGATAATCGGTAATTCATCAAAATCACAATTTTAAACCAAACCCAATTTCACATAAATTACCAAACTAAAAATTACAAATTTCATATCTAAATTCATGATTTATCATCACTATTTCATGCATGTAATTCAATTCAGAATTTAAGGTAGTTAATTTTTAACCAAATTTTAAGGTTCACTGAATTTCCTATTTAAAACACTATTTGTAAATTAAATTTTGCCGAAATTATTTTTAAAATTATCTTCAACATTAACATAAAATATTTCATTCAATCATCAAGACCAAACATAAATATTTTAGTGGGAGATTCAAATTTTGAAAGAGTTCAGGCTTGAAAAACAAAGATAACAGAGGGTTTTGAATATACAGTTTACTTACTTATATAAACATATCAACAAATTCAGTAATATCAACCTGGAAAATTCTTATACAACACACAGATCAAACCACAGATCATCATATTCATTTAAATTTAAACAAGATTAACCTGTTTTTAAAAATATTTACTCACCTTTTAAAATGTTGCAGAGCAGTTTTAGACTTTTCTAGCTTGAACTTTTATCTGAATAATGCTTGATTTATCTTTGTTGATGAAATGAATGCATGCATGCTTCAACCTGATGATCTAAAATTGTTGAAACAGATCTTCATTTGCATGTTGAAGTTGCAGAAATTTTGAAGGTTGCAGCTTGATAAGGACTTCATTTTGCAGATTGAAAATTGGTGTTGCAGTTTTAATCTGCAGGTTTGATTTACATTTGAAGTTGTAGATTTTTTTTTCTCAGATTTGTATATGATTTTTGTTTTCAGGTTTACTGATTATTATTTTTCTTTGTTGAGCTGAGAAAAATGGAATAAGAGATGCAAGGTTTTTATTTTAAATTTAGATATGATTTAAGAAAGTAAAATTCAAAGATGAAGACACTTGTCACCTAATTTCTTAATCTTCTAACATGTGTTTTTAAGATGTTAATCATGTTTACACATGTCCTTGAATATTTTTAATTAATTTTTTTCTTTTAATTTAAATGTAATATAAACTTATATAATTTAATTCTCTTAATAAATATAATTTACATGTGTAAATATAAATTTACTTTTATAAGAAAATATTATAAAACTAATTATAATACAAATATAACTTCTTATACATGTATTTAAAATCTAACATTTATATTTATACACTTATAACCATTTTATAATAAGCATTTTAAAAGAAAACAAAACAAAAAGTTTAAATCTTTTTAAACTATCATATTTAAAATAAATAACAATCTTATATTTTAAAAAAACAATTATCTGATATTTTTAAAACAAATTGAATTAAACTAAATTATCCTTTGAAAAACATTAACTCTAAAACAAAGCTTTAAATTATCATTCATACATATATAAATTATAAATAGATTAAATTAAATTTCGAAAACCATATCAAATTATAACGTATATTTACATATATATTACAATTTGAAAATTCATCTTTTATTTTAAACAAAAGATATTTGCATTCACAATATATATCAAATATATATATATATATTATAAATAGAAATAAAATTTATTAGCTTTGAAAAATAAATCCTATCAATATCAAATTGTTAGAAAGATATTGATCACAATTATTGGATTAAAATTTATTAACCTTCAAAAGATTAAATTTATCAATTTAAATTAAAATTATAAATAAAATTATCAAGCCAATTAAATTATTAATGAAGGTTATTAAATTGTTATTACCCAAAATTCCGGGTCGTTACAATCCTCCCCCCTTAAAAGAATTTCGTCCCTGAAATTTAAAAGCAAAGGTAATTTAATAACCCCTCAAAGATTCCATTTCAAACAGCAAAGCATACCTAACATCCAGTTACTAACAGCCATAGCAATCAATCAAACAAACAAACCTAACTAATTATCCTGAGACACGTCAGAATAAAACTCTAATACTATCTCGAGTTTCCCAAGTATAAATCACCGGGAGACTCGCTCTACAGAAGCTAAACAAACTACACTACCACAATCCAGAGCTCCTCTCATCTCTAGATCCACCAATCTGAACAGAACATCAGACTATACCCAAGTCTAGCTCAACTTCTAAAATCCAACTGAACTACAGATTCAACAACCAATGATGAATCATACACGTTCTCCCTCAGAGATACGTGTTATACAATGAATTCCAGCTATCCAAACTGGCAATTCAATCTTATAGACAACAGATCTTATCTTATCAGAACATAGATAAGAAATCTCAAATACCACAGCACTAACCAACCAATCTAACCCAATTACTGCTCTCTAAACCAGAGAAATCTTAATAATAATGAAGTCCTCAACTTCGAATTCCAAACTCCTTATCTCATCTGAATGATCCAACAGACAATCTCGGACTGCCCATCTACTTCCTGAACAGCTTAACTTATGCTGATACTTCCAGAAATAACTAGACCAAAGCAAACCAATTTCTGGATCCTATTTAACAGAAAAATCTTCCATAATCCGTCGAAATCCAGAACACAAACTCTACTTCCCAAGCATAAGCAAACTGAACTTGCTTCCTTCCTTGCACAGCTGCTACTTTGCTTCCACTGCACAACTCTGATTCTGAAATAGATGAGAATACTGCTGATGAACACGAGTACAAACTTATCCGCTAAATCCAGGAAACTTTGTTCATCAGATCCATAAAATCTGAGTAACATGTCTGACTCAATCCAACATCCTTATAACAGAAATCCAAACTCAAAAACTAGATCAGACCAATCCAAATTCCAAATATTTCCGAGCTTCTACACCAACTCTACTATCAGGCTAACCACCAAAATCGCTTCTGGAACCAAAACAAAATGGAACTCAACCCCAGATGCAGACAACCTTCTGATTACCTCAGTAGCTCCTACTTCCACATGAGAATCCTCAGTCTCAAACAAAAGATAATCCAAGAATTTATTTTCGAACTAATCGCAAGTCACTTTTGCGATCCAACCTAATTCGGATTCCAAAGAAACTGTCCTCTGTTTACCAATTAGAACAACTCTAAGCTTTTCCAAACAAGGTTAACCCTTCAAAAACATTCACCAACTTCCCGGGCTGCTGAAAGAAGAACCACCAAGATCCCTGAACCATTGGAGAAACGAGCACACTGCCACTTCCTAACACTACTTCGATGATACTGCAAAGCTAAAAGACCTTCTCGTCAGCACACCGAACACTTCGAGCTGAAACTGCTACCACAGCTAACCAAAGTCTTCTAATCCAAAGGTTCCTCGAAAACCAAAACCATCAACAAACCACACAACGGACCTCCGAGATGGCAGACAACCCAAAAGAAACCCGGGCTCCAAACCAAGCATCAGCATCTCGCTCTTCTTAAGGAATGACAAATGAGACCATGCCGAAGCGAAGCAACTCATAGACCTTAGTCTCATATTTTCGAACATACAACCTCCTTGCTAAAGATCCAGACATCTTCTACACAGACGAGTCTTCCCTACAGCAGGTTAAGACCGCTACTCAACCACTTCTAAAACTGCTTCAAAGAAAACATCTTCTGGAATATCCATAGATACTGCATCTCATCACGCAGTTATCAAGATATCATCACCTATTTCTACACTCCCGACAGATCCAAACTCAAGAAAAATTCGCTCAGCCGAGCGAAAATCCAAACTTACATTTCGAAGATAAACTCCGAATCCTTAAAAAAAAAATCTTCGGATATCAGAGAAATCCTTACTCCAAACTACAAATCTCACTCGAGACGGTATTAGGTCTACAGTCTCGATAAACACTTTCAACCTCAAACATATGGACCCCTTCCATTAGAGGTAGTCGTGTTCCACACACACCACCACTCCATCTACCTTTAAAATTTATGTTGGAAAATCCGAACAGATAACCCAACAAATCAGGTAGATATAGATTTATATAAGGAGCATTTCACTAGAAGGACAAAGTTTGCAGTCCAATTATTTTCTAGGACACACATCTACAGGAATTAATTTTAAGGCCAAAGTCGACAGAATAATTACTTTTAAGGACAAAGTCAATAGTCCAATTATTTTCAAGGACATAATTTCATAGGTTTTTAGGCTTTAGAAACTAATTATTTTGCATTTTGTCCTTAAAAGTAATTATTTCGTTTGTGTGTCCTAGAAACTAATTGCCCATGGTAAACAGCCGCTTGTGGCTAATTTCCACTTTATATATATATATATATATATATATATAAAGTACGCTCTCTCAAGAAAGACACCACTCCAGAGCCTAGGTATTCACTCAACCTAATGCTCTGATACCAACTGAGACGACCCGACTTCCTAACCCCAGGAAATCATATCATCTTGAAGAAAGAAAGGGATAGAAGAAGAAAAGAAAGAGAAAGAAGAAACACAACAACATCAGAGAACTCACAGCGGAACAAATGAAATATAATATATCACATAAAATATTACATAGTATTATATTACATCAGAGTACATAGCTTATACAACAGATATTAGACAGTTATAAACATCTGTCTAACTATACAACTCAAGTTCAACAGATACAGATACCAAACAACACAGCGGAACCATAATATATCTACACGTGGAAGCCTCCTGCTCCATATCTCCTCCAGAATTCGTCAAGCAAACCTGAATCACTTGACTACTTATACATAATATGAGTACCCAAGAGTTTAATAAAACAGAAAAAAAACACCCCGGTCAGACAGGGGTCTGGTGTGAGTAAACGTTTTAAAATTGCTTAACTTTTAGAAAAACCTTTGAAAAGAAAAGGTATCACGTAAGACTTCCCACACATAAACATGGAAAAGTTTTTACCTTACGCTAACCAAAACATTTGATAGAAAATCCAGTGATATTATAATAGCGTCTAGGGTTTTCAAGTAAATATGAAATAGCCGAAATTGTTACATTTATTAAATTCCAGCTACTAGCCACAAAAGTGGGTAATACAAACAAAACCGTAGGGTCTCGTAGGAAGAGTGAGTTTCCATCAATGGCAGAGCTACTGGGGTACCGTCCGTCACAGTACGTGGCCTAGATCAACGTACCGAGGAGTACACCCGCTCCCCTACAACACAAGGCCGGGACCATTCCTTACTGAACAGTCCCGAACAAGACAACCCTGGCAGTTGTCCAGATCAACCGCCCCACACAGCCGAATAAAAAGGGACTTCTAGATAGGGGTAAATCTTGGTCTCCAGTGGGAGTTACGCACGAAGCCTTGTTGCACCTCCCCTGTTTTAGCCATTCTCGGTTGATGAGGCTTGAGGCTACGATTACCTTTATAGAACACATCTACCTTAGAATGCTCATCGCCCACCTGACGATGTTTTGAAAGCATTCAATCCATACAAGTTCATTCCGGGTTCGAACAAAACCGAAGGCACTATCTCGTTGCACTTATTTTGGAATCACCCTCAGAGTCAACAACCATAGCCCTTGCACTCTAAAACACCATCTCAAACCTATAAGTGCTATTCCATCAAACTCATTACGGAATCACCCACAGAGTTATACTGACGTATAGTCCTTACACCTCGAGTCTTCACTTGCTCCACTTGGATTCACGACCTAACGTTTAATTGGAATCGATGTGGTTTTCGGATTCCAAATATGGAAACCCGATCCCGGTCTCACCGAAACCAAACGCCATTTTAATGTCCAAGTTGTACTTAAGGGTTTTAAAAATTTAAACTTATATACATGATGATATATATAACAGATAGATGAATCATATTATCATAACAGATAATTCATATCAACATTCATCTCACAAAGCAGCATATCATATATCATAGATATCCAAATCATCCAGTATCACCCAATATCAATCACTCAATATTGATCATCCAATATCTATCAATCAACCAATATTAATCAATTATTCAAAACATAATTGATTAATTCTAAATCAATTGGATTACCAAAATCCTTCTTCATTAATTTATTTCAAATAAATAGATTAATCATCTCTAATGATCTTCCTTAATTAATCTTTCTTGATTAATTATACTTAAATTACATTCAAGTAATTATCCTTAACCATATTAAGTAATTAACCTTTAATTACTATCATTAATTACAATAATTAATGATCATTCACTTACTTCCAATAATTAATCAATTATAATTAATTACATTAAACCTTAATTAATTACAATTAATTAATCACACTTTAATTAATTACTTCATTAATCAACCTTGATTAATATCATTAATTATATAATGAACCTTATCAATTAATAATTACTTTAATTTAATTAAATAATTAACTTGTAATTAACCATCTCATTAATCCTAATCAGTAATTAACAATTTGTAATTACTTATCTTACTTAATTAACTTCTTAATTAATTATATTAACCTTTGATTAATTAATCTAATTAATTAATCTTTGATTACTTCATTAACTAATTATTAATCAATTAATAAATAATCCTTCATTAATTACTTTATTAATTAATTACATTTTAATTAATTACCTTAGTAATAAATATTAAATTAATCTCATTAATTAATTAATTAATCACATTAATTAATTAACTAAAATAATTACTCTTAATTACTTACATAAGTAATTATCTCTAATTACTTCCATAATAAATCTTGATTACTCTCTTAATTAATTACTTAAAAAATAATTAATTCTATCATTAAACAATACTTATTTCTTTAATTAATTAATTACTTCATAATTACTTAACATCAAAACAAATAAATTAATCAATTTCCTTAATTGATAACATTAAATGATTATCCATTAATCACTTCCACTAATTACCCCCATGAGTAAATTCTATTAATTACTTCCATAAGTAATTATCATTCTTAATTGCATTTAAAAATTAACCATTAACCTAGTGTTCTATGCAGGAAGTTGAAAGCAACTAGGTTAGCTCTTCAGCAATGGGCACATAAAAAGTATGGAGATGGTACTCAACAAATCAATAACATCAAAATTCAGCTGAAGCTTGCTCAAGATATGCTTAATGAAGATCCCACCAACTGTATCCTTGCTAATAATGAATCCAATCTCTTTCTTCAGCTCAATGAAGCGCTTAAAACTGAGGCTAGTATGAGGAAGCAGCAGTTACATCAGAAGTGGGTTGCTGAAGGGGATAGAAACACTAAATTTTTCCATGCTTCAATCAAAGACAAGCGTGCTAGAAGCTATATCTCCACTCTCTGGGATGAGGAAGGAAATCTTCTTACAACTGCTGGAGAGATAGACAGTTATCTCCTTCATTCCTTTACTTACCAGCTTGGTAACGGATCTAGCTTTAATCCTCATCTTGATGATCTCAATAATATTCCCCTACCCAAGTTACAAAATGATATGAAGGTCAGGCTTGTTGACAAAGTAACTGATAATGAAATTAAAAAAGCTTTATTTTCCTTAAAATCGACCTCCTGCGGAGGGCCAGATGGTTTCAACACTGTTTTTTTCAAGCATAGCTGGGAAATAGTGCAAAATGACTTTTTGGCAGCTGTTCATAACTTTTTTGAGAAATTTAAAATGTTGAGGGAAGTTAATGAAACTAACCTCGTTCTTATTCCTAAGGTTAAGCCCACAATTAATGCTGCTTCCTTCAGACCGATTTCTTGCTGCAACATAGTTTATAAATGCATATCTAAAATCCTTGCTGCTAGGCTTGTTCAAGTTCTGCCAACAATAATTTCCCCCAATCAAGCTGCCTTCATTCCTGGTAGAAACATATTAGACAATGTTTTGTTAGCTCATGAGTTAATTAATGGCTATGGCAGAAGCCAGATTTCTCCACGTGCTATGATGAAGCTTGACTTAAGTAAAGCCTATGATAGTTTGCAATGGTCTTCTATTGTTCGAATAATGTCAGTAATGCGATTTCCTAAGGTGTTCGTCGCCTGGGTGTATGTGTGCATTTCCACTCCTACGTACTCTCTGAGTTATAATGGGTTATCTAATGGGTACTTCAGAGGGAAGCAAGGTGTGAGGCAAGGGGACCCAATTTCTTCTTATTTGTTTATCATTGTTATGGAGGCTCTCACCTGCATGCTTTCCTCCAAGTATGAAGACAAAAGTGTTGCATACCATCCGAAATGTCAGTACCTTTGCATTTCATCCCTATTTTTTGCCGATGATATAATGATCTTCACGAAGCCGTCTGAACAGTCCATTCAGCATATTCACGGTATATTGAACAGGTTCCACAGAGCCACTGGCCTCAAACTGAACACTTCCAAATCCCATATTCTGATTGCTGGTTTATGCAGCATTGAGAGGAACAGAATTGAGGATCTTTCTGGTTTGCAACCAATGTCTAATAGCATGACTTATCTGGGTCTACCTTTGTGTACGTCTAGAATATCCAAATCTGCTTGCCTTCCTCTTTTTGAGAGAATCACAAGACGGTTGTCGTATTGGACAACTAAACTTCTATCCTTCGCTGGGCGTCTTGTGTTGATTAAAGCTGTTTGTTTTTCTATGACTGTTTATTGGGCAAGAAGTTACATTCTTCCATCCAAGCTTCTCCACATGATCAGAGCTGCAATGATGAGATTCCTATGGACTGGTTCCATTCACAATAGGAAAATAATACCTGTTTCATATTCAATCTTGGAAAAGCCGATAAGAAGAGGTGGCCTTGGTATCATTAACATCAAACAGTGGAATATTGCTGCTATTAGCACTCATGTTAATGCCATATTAGTGAAGAAGGACAGTCAATGGGTGAGGTGGACATGGAGATATCATATAAAGGAAAATGACTTCTGGTCTATGGAGGTTGCTCAGGGTAGTAGCTGGATTTGGCGGAAAATTATGTGCATAAGGCCACTTTTACTTCCCATTCTTAAATTCAGTTTAACCCTTAACAGTAATGTGAGCTTTTGGAGGGATCCTTGGGTTAAAAATGGTTGCATCTTAGCCAATCTGTTGACTGCTCAAGATTTGCAGCAATCCGGTATTGGTGCTAAGGCAAAGGCAATTAATTATATAACTGATGAGAAGTTGTGTGCTCCGAATACTAGTAATCATTCTGTTAACACCCTGTGGAGAAGCTTGGCTAACCGCAAAGTAAGTATAGAAAATGAACATGCTCTTTCCTGGTGTGGGAAACCGCATAGCATCAGATTAGTTTACAATCACATTGCTAACGTAGACGAGTTGCCTGCTTGCATTTGGGTCAAAGTTGTTTGGACTGCGTATTCGACTTCCTCTGATAATGTGTTTCTTTGGAGAGCTATTAACAAAGCTATGAAGACAAGGGATAAGCTTATTGCTCTAGGCATGAACGTGGATGACCTCTGTGTCTTTTGCAATGCATCACCTGAATCGGTTGATCACATTCTTTTTGAATGCAGCTTTCTTGTTAACATGTGGATGTCTGTCATGAATAAAGCTGGAGTCGTTGATATTCAAGGTATCTCCTCTGCCGACTGGAATGTCCTTCGTAAAGCAACTAGGTGGCGACCTAGTAGATGGGATATAGTGTTCTACGTGCTAAAAGTTTATATACGCAACGTATGGATGGAGAGGAATACGCGTTGCTTCAATAATGTGGCATTGTCAGCTTCGAGCTTTTGGATTAAATTGATGAACGAGATAAAGTGTGGGTTACGTGATTCTGGTCATTGTTTCTCCCCACATCAAAATGACTTGTGGGGATAGCCTGTTGCTTTTTCTTGTGCTTGGGTTTATGTCTTGCTTTTGTGGGGTTTTGTTCTGTGGTGGTTCTTTTTTTTTGTAGGTCTTTGCTTTCTGTTGTTCTTCTCTTCCAATTTTGTTTTCCTTCTTCTGTTGTGTGTGTGTGTTTGTTATCTTCTTTTTTCTTATTTATAAAATTCTGGTAGGGGTCCAGTCAACCCCGCTGTCTTCTCCAAAAAAAAAAAAAATTAACCATTAATTACTTCATTAAGTAATTACACTTAATTAATTCATAATTAAGTGCTTATTTAAAATTAAATAATCAATTAACTAATTATTTAAAATTAATTAAACAATTAATTAATTAACTTATTATATTTCAAAATATTTAAGAAAACATTATTCTTAATTAAACTTTTACTTATTAATTAATCACACTTTAACTAAGTACCTTAAGTTCATATCAAAATAAATTAATCATAGTTATCTACATAGATAAATTATTTGAAATTAATTCAAATTTTAATAACTTAAAAATAAACCCTTTCTATTGGTTACAAAATTTATATTACTAACTTAATTGGAAAAATAACATTTGGAAATAAATTTTAAAACTTAAAACATTTTGGATTATCTAACTTAAAACTTCCATTTCAATATAAATTTGAAACTAGAGTTTTTTAACATTACCTTTAAAATTTATCTTAAAACTTTGATTCAATATTTAAATTCAAACATTACCCTTTTTAAATTAATATTCAAAATTGAATGAAGTTAATTTCTTCAAAAAAGAATCATTTAAAACGAATTTAGAACTTAAATAAATTCAATCATATTTTTTTTAAAGTTTGATTTACGTTTTAATTCAAAACAACAAGTTTTTAATTTGTTTCCTTTTATAAAATTCAAGCTACAAATAAAGATTGCAACTTGTCTTCAATTTTTCAACAACAAGTTGAATTAACACCATAATAATTATATAGGTATTAACCCGAAGCGCCCCCCCTCCCCCAACTAAAATTCTCAGGCAAAACACATCAACCCTTCGAGTCAGTCCCGAAGCACATCCACCCCTCAACAACTCCGAGTCGAACCCGAACATAATGCGAGTGCTCCTTCGGTTCCAATGCGTCTTCCCCAATTCGAAATTTACCCAATCCACAAATCGTACATGGTGCACCTTGCACAGCACCCCCGGCCGGTGACGGTCATCGCGATCACCGTCGTCAGTCACCATATCACTCGCGAGCATGAATAATAATCCAGATCAAACAATACGCATGAGATTCGAAATTTCATCATTCGAATCAAAATCTGCAGAACAACGCCACGACGCCGTACTACCCTCGCCGACCACTCCATCGGAGTGCCATGACCACATACTACATCTTCCCCAAATACAAACGAACTCGATCCATCCTTTACGACAAAATTCCCAAAACAGTCAAGCCGAGAACGAATCCCACTAAAACCCTAATTTAGTCGAATTGAACCAATTCATTCATTTAAAAATTCCAATCGTATTTTTCCCAAAATCAACAACATACAAACAAGCTACGATCAAAATTTCAAATCATATTATTGAATGGATAATCGGTAATTCATCAAAATCACAATTTCAAACCAAACCCAATTTCACATAAATTACCAAACTAAAAATTACAAATTTCATATCTAAATTCATGATTTATCATCACTATTTCATGCATGTAATTCGTTTCAGAATTTAAGGTAGTTAATTTTTAACCAAATTTTAAGGTTCACTGAATTTCCTATTTAAAACACTATTTGTAAATTAAATTTTATAGAAATTATTTTTAAAATTATCTTCAACATTAACATAAAATATTTCATTCAATCATCAAGACCAAACATAAATGTTTTAGTGGGAGATTCAAATTTTGAAAGAGTTCAGGCCTGAAAAACAATAGATAACGGAGGGTTTTGAATATACAGTTTACTTACTTATATAAACATATCAACAAATTCAGTAATATCAACCTGGAAAATTCTTATACAACACACAGATCAAACTACAGATCATCATATTCATTTAAATTTAAACAAGATTAACCTGTTTTTAAAAATATTTACTCGCCTTTTAAAATGTTGCAGAGCAGTTTTAGACTTTTCCAGCTTGAATTTTATCTGAATAATGCTTGATTTATCTTTGTTGATGAAATGAATGCATGCATGCTTCAACCTGATGATCTAAAACTGTTGAAACAGATCTTCATTTGCATGTTGAAGTTGCAGAAATTTTGAAGGTTGCAGCTTGATAAGGACTTCATTTTGCAGATTGAAAATTGGTGTTGCAGTTTTAATCTACAGGTTTGATTTACATTTGAAGTTGTAGATTTTTTTTTATCTCAGATTTGTATATGATTTTTGTTTTCAGGTTTACTGATTATTATTTTTCTTCGTTGAGCTGAGAAAAATGGAACAAGAGATGCAAGGTTTTTATTTTAAATTTAGTTATGATTTAAGAAAGTAAAATTCAAAGATGAAGACTGTGACGCCCCACTCCGAGAGCCTCGTTAACAAAGAGTATTACATAGATAATACTGTCGGCTAACGCGGACAATAGAGTATAATGGAAGCGACCATGTGCAATCTTACCTTAACTATTCACTAAATATGTCGAAAAGTAGAAACACATTAAAATTCGACCTATTCAATAAATATTTAAAGCAAAACTACAATGGCTATAGGATCTATCAGAAGAAAATATAACAACTCAAATGTAATATACATCACAGAACAGTCGATCATAATATACACATACACAGATACACCACAGAGTATACAAAATAATACATGTCAAGTGGTACAGGAGACCACCATATACAGACGAGACGAAAGAGTATAAATCAGAGTTATAACAGATAAGGACTACAAAAGACGCTATAACAAAATGAAGCTAGCGAATAGTCCAGGCGGAAGCAAAATAGGCTAAGTCCCCAAAAGCACCTAACCTGAAACATCTCGGTCTAACCCGAGTATAAAATACACGGGTCAGTCTAGATAATAAATCAGTTAGATAAACTGAACACTAATAAACCTGCAAGGTCATACAGTATAATAAATATCTCTAGGGGAGATAACACAATCATCAACAAGAGATGAATCATATAGAACAAGCCTCATATCATCGGCAACATATAGAAACAAAGGATACAAATATCCCAAAACAAGCCAATAGGCAAACAACAAATACCAATAAGGTATACAAGTTCCACAAGGTAAACGCTATACTCCATGCGGCTCAAAAAGACCAATACCGAAGGGCGATACCAAGGGAATATACATATCAATGAAACATCATAAAATTTGCTCGAGCTCAGTACTGTACAAACAAGGATCCATGAGTCCGAAGACTCCAAACCCAAGTATCACCCATGCGGCACATAAGGCCAACATCAGAGCGAAACTATATAGGGCAACAAACCCGAAGGCACACACCCGAAGGCAACATACCCGAAGGCAACAAACCTAGGGAGACAGTCCGAAGACACTATCCCAGAGGCAACAAACCGTAGTGGTGAAGGTCGAAGACCCAGTACTGGACACCACTAACTGGCGGAATGTGTCACAACTCTCGAAAAGGATTCCGAAAAGTGTTAACGTATGTCCCATAACCACTCGTTCGCACTAAACGGTTTACTATCCGTCAGTCCCTTTCACACTCAAAGCAGTACAAAGTTTACCTCATATCATCGATAAACCAAACCCGAAGGTCAAAACAATCAATCGAATAGGTCGAGGATTAATCGGAAAGATAAACGCACAGATTCATGGTCCGTGTTTTGCCCAACCATTTAATCACCCTTCCACTTCGTTCGAAGTGCGAAAGTGTGTGTGTTTTAAATAGAATTTATAAATTAGAGAAACGAACTTTTAAATGCGATTCGAGAGATTATTTTATAAAAACCCGTGGATTAAAATTAAAAGGAACCATCAAAGTCAAAACAATTGATAATCATACATAGGATCATCATGAATCGATTCAAATTGAAAATTCAATCCCAAAAGGCAAAGTGGGCTGAAACAGCAGGTTCAGTCGACTGAACAGAGTTTTCAGTCGACTGACCCTATACCTGGAAAATTTTCCAGGTTCAGGAAACTTTCTGTGTCCAGGTTCAGTCGACTGTGCAGAGTTTTTCAGTCGACTGAATCATGCCTGGAACTCTCGGGTTTCAGGTTCAGTCGACTGAACAGAGTTTTCAGTCGACTGAATCATGCCTGAGCTGTTTTTCAGCCTTATTCAAATGAAGAGCAAACTCTCCCAAAATGCAATCGGACGAACATTGGCTCTAAGGGCTTATGCCAATCGACAGCCCGGCCCTATATGTTCCTCGATGCATCACCAAAACATGATTAAAACATCAATGTTAGGATTTCAAAGATTTGAACCCAAAACACTAAAAATTGGAATATTCCCCAATTCAACCCAAACCAATTGCAAGTGCATATGAACAAGGTGTTAGGAATTCATACCTAACATCAATGAAATCAAGAGAAGTAGATGTGAGTTCAAAACTCACCTTTTTACACAAAACAAAGAAGATGAAGAAGCACAATTGCAACGGATCAACCAACTACACTCCACTTCAACACTACAAGCTTCAATCTAGAATCAAAAGCAAGTATTCCCTAAGTTAGGGTAGGAAATTACTGAAATTGAAGAGGAGAAAAGATGGAGAAGGTGGAGATGAACTTACCAATGGATTCTCTTTGATTTTGGAGCAAGAATCAAGTTACAAAGGAGAAACTAGGGCTTGCTAATTTCTATTTCTCTTTCCTTTCCCCCATTTCAGTTTTTAGTTTAAGAAATAAAATGAAATGAAGATGAAATGAAGAGAAGGGTTGAGCTAGGGGTTAAGTGAGCTAGTGGGCTGAATCCAACCCCAAACCCAATAGGAAAAGTAGCCAAAATTTCACAAACTCCAAACATATCAAAGATTATACTCAAAAAGATCGCAAACGCCATTTTGGACTCAATGGAAATGGTTTCGAGCTCCAATTCGGCCATTTGCAGAAAGTAACATTTCGGACCCTAAAATCCGAATAACGACGCTATATTTAAATCAAACATTTAAATATAAAATCGTTAAATATGCGGGTTGTTACAAAGACACTTGTCACCTGATTTCTTAATCTTCTAACATGTTTTTTTAAGATGTTAATCATGTTTACACATGTCCTTGAATATTTTTAATTAATTTTTTCTTTTAATTTAAATGTAATATAAACTTACATAATTTAATTCTCTTAATAAATATAATTTACATGCGTAAATATAAATTTACTTTTATAAGAAAACATTATAAAACTAATTATAATACAAATATAACTTCTTATACATGTATTTAAAATCTAACATTTATATTTATACACTTACAATCATTTTATAATAAGCATTTTAAAAGAAAACAAAACAAAAGGTTTAAATTTTTTTAAACTATCATATTTAAAATAAATAACAATCTTATATTTTAAAAACAAACAATTATCTGATATTTTTAAAACAAATTGAATTAAACTAAATTATCCTTTGAAAAACATTAACTCTAAAACAAAGCTTTAAATTATCATACATACATACATAAATTGTAAATAGATTAAATTAAATTTCGAAAACAATATCAAATTATAACATATATTTGCATATATATTACAATTTGAAAATTCATCTTTTATTTTGAACAAAAGATATTTCCATTCACAATATATATCAAATATATATATATATATATATTACAAATAGAAATAAAATTTATTAGCTTTGAAAAATAAATCTTATCAATATCAAATTGTTAGAAAGATATTGATCACAATTATCATATTAAAATTTATTAACCTTCAAAAGACTAAATTCATCAATTTAAATTAAAATTATAAACAAAATTATCAAGCCAATTAAATTATTAATGCAGATTATTAAATTCTTATTGCCCAAAATTTCGGGTCGTTACAATTATACTCGTGTTTTATGATTATTTTATTATTTTGATATGATGGTGTTTTGATATGCTTATTATTGTTGTATTGTCTGATGATGGACGTGTTTATTGTAATTATTCATATATTTAGGAAAAATTAATAATTAAGTTAAAAGTTAAAGAAAAGTTTGTACTAATGAGTAAATAAGATTTTTTACAAATTTTGAGTGATATTTGTAAATAATTGTGATTTGACAATTTGTACTAAAAAAATGTTGAGAGTTTAATAAGTTTATTACTTATGACTTTCTAGAGAAATTCATAAGTAATAACAAATTTTTTATCTTAAACTGAATTTGAAGAATTCAATATTATTTAGAGATGGAAGTAAAATTTAATAAATAGTAATAAGTTTTTATGTGAAGATTGTATTATTTTTTAGTAACATAATAATATGACTTTTTTTGTGGAGTTTTTCATGAAATGGTTGAAAGTCGCATAGCTTCGATTAATAATCGCTATGCACTGGATCTAGGATGGCCAAATATATAGATACAAAATCGAAGTGCAGTAATCACAGCAGTAATAATATATAATATATAGATATAATAAAGTCTCTATGCGGATCGAGTAATATGAATAGTTCTACTAAATTAAAACTTGTATATAATAATAGGGGAAATAAAGAACTATAAAGTAAAATGCACTAGAGATTTTTATACTAGTTCAAACTTCTCATTCCTCTTCTAGTCGCAGACTCCTTTTAGATTTAAGACTATACCCACATTTAACAAGGAGGAATATCTTTTACAATCTATGCAGTTAATGCGCTCGGTAGATTCAAAGCAGTAGAGGTGCAAAAAGTCATAGTGGGGATACAGCGCGGATATAGCGGGATATAGCGGATGGCTTTAAAATAGTATATAAAACTCGTACTTAATGTTTTTACAAACATATAAATGGTAATTAAATGAAAAATCATCATTCAATTGAATTATAAATAATACATAAATAATTTTAAATAAAAACATGTGCGAATATACTTTAAATAAATGAAAAACTTTTATATAACATAATTGAATTTGGTAGAATATTAGAGTATTTTCATTTCTGAAAATATATTAAAAATTAAATCAAATAAATTAGTTTCATAATTTTATAAAGTATAAATGAAAATTTCAATTCATTTTATTAAAAAAGATATAGCGGGAATAGCGGAATATAGCAGAAATAACGGGATATAGCGGAATTAGCAGGGATTAAAGCGGAAAGGCTATATTCTGTGGCTATATGAAAAAATCATAGCGGTAGAAATCCGCTATGAGATATAGCAGGGTTGTAGCGGGTAATAGCGGGGCATTAACTACACAGTTTACAATGTAGTTGAGTTATCGTACATGACTTCTATATTACAAACCGCCTAAGTTGCCGAATAGAACTTCGTGCCTGAAAAATTCAAGCAGGACTACGATTAAAAATGGTAGTAAGTTTCTTGACTGATTGTGTTCTAGATAACACAGATAAGTCTATTAATTACACCCTTCCTATAATCTCCTTGAGATGATGATTTGAACGTGTAATTGTGGAAAGTAAATAGCTGAGAATATTTGTAATACGCGAGTGCGTATAGATTTGTAAGATAGAAAGGATTAATTCTTGGTTTGGTTAAAAATAAAAGTGAATTCTCAACCCTATTTTTAGATTTAAAAAGTTCTAAATCAATAGTAGTAGGAGGGGAAAAAATCCATCAAGATCACCTTAGAAACGAAAACCCAACCTTACGGAAAAACAAGTAGGACCGGAGTGATGTTGGGGAAAAACAAACAACAGATAGTCACCTGTTAAAAGAAACCACAGATCAAGAAATAAAAGAAAATAACACACATGATTTATAGTGGTTCCACTACCGCGAGGTAGTGTACATCCACTTGGTGAGAGGAGATTTTATTACTTTCTAAAAGGAGAAAATTTTACAAGATTGATAATGGAGAAGAAGAATAAGAAATACAACCGAGAGAGATTATTTGACTCATGCTAATCTTTGCCTTTATATAGAGATTATTACTTGGGGTTGAAGTAATTGATTTATGGCCATAAATCAATGCCTCATTAATTATCCTATTCATATAGGAAATGTTTATCCATTTGATTTTCCAGTTTCCCTTAATTTACATGCGCGTTATAAGATTCCTTCTTTAGTCGGCTTATTGGAGAATTAATTAATTGCCTCAATCTTCCAAAATAATTCTTCTTTTCGTGTAGGTAATTTATAGCTCTCTTTATTGCTAGAAAAGAAGCAATATATATTTGAGTAATTATCTTAAATATCTTTCAAATCTTTTGCAATTGGAAATATTGTATTGCTCAAATCAGCAATATCTTCCAAATCTTCTACAATTGGAAATATTGTATCACCAAATCTTACAATCTCCACCCTAATACTGTATTTCTCCATAAGCCAATCAACTCAACCTACATCCTCTAACTCTAAGTAGCTTTCGGACAAGACACCACAAATACTTTTTCAATGAGTTTTGGCATAGACATCACCCAATATACCCTCTCTAAGTAGGACCTATCAATCTCTATAATGAAACAAATGTCTCAATCTGCCAACTCACTCTCCCCAGTACCACTCTATGACATCTAGCACTTCATCAAGCGAATCAAATTTGAGCAATGCTTGAACTTTGCAACGGTAACAACTTGGTAAACATATCCGCTGCATTCTCCTCTGTATGAACCTTCTGAAGACCTAGAAGCTTCTCTTCATCCATAGAGATAAGAAATGACTTTCTCACTTCAATATGCTTCATCCTTAATCTGAAATCCAGATTTTCAGCTAAATGAATTGCACTTTGGCTATCACAATTCACTTCTAAACCTTCATACACAAAGCCCAAATCACACAACAAACGCTTCAATTAAAGCACCTCCTTAGCCACTTCAACTGCAGCTATAAGCTTTTCCTTTGCAGTAGACAAGCCACAATCATCTACAACCACGCTTTCCAACTAATAGCTGTTTTACCAAGGGTAAAAACATAACCTGAGGTTGACTTCCTTCGATCTCTATCACAAGCATAGTCAGAATCACAAAATCCAACCAAGCCGAAATCTCTCTTTCTCTGACGCCAAAGACAAGCCCATGGTCCGGAGTCCCTCTAAGATATTTGAAAATATACTTCACTGCCTCTCTTGGCATTTTCCTAGATTGACAGGAATCTACTAACTAATCCAACTACATATGCAATGTCAGGCCTAGTGCAAACCATGACATACATCAGACTGCCAACCGCACTCGCATAGGAAACCTTCTCCATATAAGCCCTTGTCCTTCTCCAAGATCGAAAAGCCTATACTAGAAAGCTATATGTGCAAAGGCATGGGTATGCTAATTTCCTTTGCTCCTTCCATGCTAAACAAATCAAGTACTTTTAGAATATATTTCTTTTGAGTAAGCGTCAAAAGTCCAAGCTTCATATCCCTTTGGATTTCCATACCCAAAATCTTTCTTGCTTCTCCAAGGTCTTTCATCTCAAGTTCTGCCTAAGCTTGAACTTCAAACTATCAATTTCAGATTTATCCTTGGACGCCATCAAAATATCATCCACATAGAAGAGTAAATACATCCAATAACCATTCTTCAAATGCATAAAGTACACATAAGCATCTTTGATACTATGATCAAAACCAAGTGAAAGCACAAAAGAATCAACCTCTTGTACCACTGTCTAGGTGACTACATAAGTCCATACAACGACTTCTTTAGCTTGCAAACCCAATTCTATTTTCCATCTATGACATATCCGTCTGGTTGCTTCATGTAAATGGTCTCATCCAAGTCTCCATGCAAGAAAGCAGTCTTCACATCAAGTTGCTCCAACTCCATATCATGAATGGCAACTATAGCAAGTAAAATACGGAATAAGGTGTGTCTCACTACAAGAGAAAAAATCTCATCATATTCCAATCCCTTCCTCTGTAAAAACCCTTTAGCAATAAGTCTAGCCTTATATCTTCCATCACCCTTCACCTTAAACACTCACTTGCAACCTATGGCTCGACTTCTTTGAGGAGGAGGTACCGAATCCCAAGTCGTGTTCTTCTTCAAGGACTCTAGCTCTTCTTCCATAGCGCACATCCACTTCGAACTATCACATGATTTTGAAGTTTCATCAAGGTCAAGTGGTTCCTCATGAACCACATGTAGAGCATAATCAAACTGATCATTAAGGCTAAGGTTTGCATACTGTCAATCAACATACCTCTCAGCTAGCTTAATAGTCCTACGACGGCTCGAGTAGGTACAACTTCGTCTAAACTCTTTTCAGCTCCACCTTGAACTAAACTTCCTCTAGTCTCATGCGTATCACCGACACTACTAGAAGGCACCTGTGGACAGTTCTGTGATGTCACATCAACTGCATCTATCTCACTCTCATTAGCATCAACAACTCCACTATAAGGCTGTAAAATGGAAACCTTTTCCATCTCCTTAGCCTATCAGAAACATATGATGTGGTAGGTAAGTCTTTCTTAGGATTGAACGTTGTCGACTCATTAAAAGTAACATGTTTGGAACAAACAATCTTCCTATCAACAAGTGCCAAATACGATACCCTTTGGTACCGTCTATGTATCCCAAGAGGATGCCCTTGTATGCTCTAGCCTTCAACTTATCATCACCTTTATGTTGAACATACATAGGGCAACAAAAATACGAAAATAACTAATGTACATGGCTTTACCTATCCACTTCTCTTCTAGAATCTTCCCATCTATGGTTGAGCAAGGAATTCGATTAATAATATGCGCCATAGTCGATAATGCCTCCGTCCAAAAGCCCCTAGATAAACCCGTCGTCAATCACAAACAATGAGCCTTCTCCAGTAAAGTCCTATTCATCCTCTCAGAAACCCCATCGGATGTGAATCACCCGGTGTAGTGAAATATCTCTCAATGCCATGCTGTTTACAAAGTAGAGGAACTCCCTAGAGACAAACTCGCCACCTTTATCAGATCTCAGCACCTTCAACTTAGAACCAGATTGGTTATCAATAAGCACCTTCCAAGCCTTAAACTTCTCAAAGCTCTCTGATTGGTCTTCATCACATACACCCAAACTTTTCAAGAAAAATCATCAATTAAAGAGATAAAATACTTCGCGTCCCCGATAGAAGCGTAGCAACTGGTCCCCAAACATCTATATGCACATAATCAAATACCCTCTCTGATCTTTGGAGTCTAAGTCCAAAGGATACCTTAGTCTGCTTACCTAACACACACTCCTAGCAGAAATCCAGCTTTTAAAAGTCACCTTTGATCATCTTCCATCCACGAAGCAACTCTAAGCCCTTCTAAAAGATATGACCCAACATGAGATTCCAAAGTTTGGTGGCATCCAAAGCAAGAGAGCTATCAATTCCAACACATGACTCTCCAAGAAATGTGGTCCCCTTATGTAAATACAGATTTTGGAACACATATCCCTTCATAAGAACAAATTCACCCCTTGAAACCTTCAAACCAACCTTCTCTAAAGTGACGTAATACCCCATGAATGCCAACTGCCCTAAAGAAATCAAGGACTTCCGAAGACCTAGAACGTACCGGACACCTGTCAAAGTGCGTATCACTCCGTCAAATATCCTATTACACATTGTGCATTCTCCCATGGCTCTACAACTAGCATCATTACTCATAATGGTTGCACTTCACTCTCTATCGACTAAAGGACTGAAGTAATCCCTATTAGGTGTCATATGAAAAGACGCCCCCGAATCAAACATCCAATGGTTTGATACATCTAATACCGTTGTATATAATCCATCATCAGATACAACTTTCTCCACCATAAATGATGAAAAACCATTTTCTTCCATCTTCTTCTTCCAATCCGAACAACCTCTTTTCCAATGGCCTGGTTTCTTACAATGGTGACACTTTCAATCCTTAGATTTTCCACTATAATTATTATCGAGCTTTCTAGATTTGGAATGCCTCCAAGAATTCCAGTTCGTTTTCTCCTCTCTCCCTCTCTCAGCAAACAGGCCTTGACTACTATTTCCTCCTCTACCTTCATTCATATCCTTCATCTTGTTACTCAAGTCCTTAGATAGAAGACCCGACTTCACCACTTCGACGGTCAAAGTATCACTGGCAAAGATAAGGCTGTAAGAGAAATCTGTCTAACACATCGAAAGGGAACACAAGAGCATCATGGCCATATGCTCTTCATCTACCTTTAAATCCATAGTCTTCATTTTCATTACTAGATCGTCAAACAAACCTAGATGCTCTTTGATAGAAGTACCATCTCTCATTCTCATGGTGAAAAACGTCTTCAATGAAATAAATCGGGTAGTCAAAGATTTCTTCAGATAAAGATTTTCCATCTTTGTCTAAATACCCTTAGCAGTAGTTTCACCACTAATCTTAGAAATAATGTTTTCTCTCATAGCTAATTGCAAAGTATTAAACGCTCATTTTCCATCTCCTTCCTTTCTGCAGTTTAAATTTCAGCCGTCAACTCCTCAAAAGCAAATACCACAGGATGAACTTCGTTTCTCATCAGAACAGCTTTCGTCCTCCATTGCCACTACTTGAAGTCTTTATCACCATTCCACTTCTCTATTGCTAAATTAAATCCTAATGCAATATAGATTCCTCTAACATAGGATTTTGGTACGACCATTGGAGTCTCCTCATCTCCTACCATAATGCCTAACACCGTTTCTCAATCAACATTGTCACTCTGGTACCAGACTGTACATGATTTGTAATGGTTCCACTACCGCGAGGTGGTGTCCATCAACCTTGTCTCCTCATTGATGGTGAGCCAAAACAAACAAAAAATAATCACCGTCTAAAAGCAATCATAAATCAAGCAATAAAAGAAAATAATGCACATGATTTATAGTGGTTCCGCTATCGTGAGATAGTATGCATCCATTTGGAGAAAGGAGACTTTATTACTTTCTAGGAGGAGAAAATTTTACAAGATTGATAATGGAGAAGAAGAATAATAAATACAACTGAGATAGATATTCTACTCATGCTAATCTCTACCTTTATACAGAGGTTATTAATTGGTGTTGAAGTAATTGATTTATGGTCATAAATCAATCCTTATTAATTCTCCTATTCATACAGAAAATGTTTATCCATTTGATTTTTCATTTTCCCTCAATTTACATGCGCCTGATAAGATTCCTTCTTTAATCGACTAATTTAGGAATTAATTGATTACCTCAATCTTCCTAAATAATTCTTCTTCTTACGTAGGTAATTTATTACTCTCTTTAATGCTACAAAAGAGGCAATATATATTTGAGTAATTATCTCAAATATCTTTCAAATCTTCTGCAATTGGAAATATTGTATCATTGAAATTAACAATATCTTTCAAATCTTCTACAATTGAAAATATCGTGTCACCAAATCTTACAAGTAACAGTTGGAGAGATCCATTCAAAGAAGGGGATGCAACTGTTGAAGAAGAGGGATATGTCTTTTAAGAAATTCAAACAAAAAACCCTCCTACAGGCATCCAGACGTCTAGGTATTTTGTACCGGACATCTAGATTCAATGTAGACGTCTAATACGAAAAATCTAGACGTCTAGATTTGAACTAAAAAGTATATTTTTACTTCAATATGATCAGACGTCCGTGATGAAAATGTCAGACGTCTGATGTTGAACTAAAAAGTTCCTCAAATATCTGTGATGCAATATCAGACATTTGGTTTTCAACTAAAATGTTCTTGTTCCTTTTACTTGTTATATTTTGTTATAAACTAATATTTTGACGGTTTTCTTTTGAATATATATATATATATATATATATATATATATATTATAAATAGTTATATTATAAAAATATTTTTCAAAATATATTTTATGTGCATGATCATTAAATTAGTTATTGTACATATAATCTAAACCGATAAAAATAATATACAAACTCTAATTGTTTTCTTCAACTTTAGCCTGATTTTGATGTAGATCGTCGTATCTTCTTATATATATTCTTTCGTCTTATCTCCGCCATGTATATCTCTTCTTGTATTTCCATGTATATGCTTTGGCATATACATGCAAGCTAGCTTAGAGATTCTTTGGCATAATTATATAGTTGTTGCCATTAAAATCCAACAAGTGAGGTCCTAAAAATGGTATTGTTGTTATTTAAATAATTGGAATGTGAGACATTTTGAGATGATAGTAAAAATAAAGAGGTATTTCTTAAAAATATTTTGGGTTGGACTTTTTCTATTTTTGATAACATTAAAGCGGTTTCTAAGACTTAGTGCATAATATAATTATTTTTGAGTTAAACAGTATAAAGTGGGTGTGAATGACAATAAGAAGATTTGAATAAATATTATAATTTTGATGTAAAATAGCAACATCATTAATTTTAAAAGTAATTGGACATAAAATACTATTTTTAATTGATTAATGATGCATTGAGATATTCAGAGCACTATTTTGATAATGAAGGATTTTTGAAGTATATTATCATTTTGAAAAATATTAGGTAGTGTTTCGTTTGAAATAAGTTTGTATTTTTCGTTTTTAACATGTGTGTTAAAATGTATGAAAGCGGAAGAGGAGATGGAAAACGATCAATTTTGAGAATGAATTTAAAATATAAAATAAAAATGATTTTTTTTTCTTATTTTCCATCTTTATACCAAAAACTATCTTCTCTCTTCCTCTTCTCTTCTTTATTAGAATGGCTAAGATTTTCCAACCCCTTCTTATCTCTCTTGTCCATTTGACATACATATTTAAAACACCAAACAAAAACCTCATTTTGATGCCAAACATTACTTTATTGTTTTAAGATTATGGAAATAAATGTATATTTTGTAATAAATGATAATTCAACGATTTTGCAGTTAGGTAGAAACAATCATTATGAGCGCACCATTTTAGATTGTTGCGACGTATACATTAATTGATGATTGTAATTATCATATATATACGCATACATACATACATATATTGTGTTGAGGTGCAACCGCATTGAAGGACTGTCTGATGTTTTGCCTCTATTACTATGCAGACGTTATATAGTTTATTATGGTTTTTGTCTTATTGAAGACGTTGATGTTCATGTTACTAATATAGAGAAATTATTACACGTTTAATGAGTTTGATGTTTGTGTTACTAGTGTACAATAGTTAGTACACATTTCATGAGTTTGATGTTGTGTTACTAATATGGAGTGGTTAGTATACATCTGGTGATTTACACTTGCATGTGTGTTGTTGTTGTGTTACTAATAATAGCTGATTAGTACACATGTGATGATATTTGTTATTGAGTATTTAATGCTTGGGATAGACATTGTGCATTGTTCAGTTTGTGTGATTTTTGATGCATGTATGTTGCTGTTGTTATTGTTACTTCATATTTATGATGATTGGTTGTGATTGTTAGTAGAATATGATGTTTTAAGCTTATATTTATTTCATGGTTGCTAGTGTTATGTGCTAATAAGTATTTGATGCAGGAGAAGACAGGGCAACAAAACTATGTGATCCCTAAAAGGTACGTAGGCTGTCTATTTTCGGAACTCTTGGGTTGGATTGAGTCGTATAGAGTTAGGTGCAGTCTGAAAATATTTGATCATCTTTTCCATTTTATTCTATTTGTATATCATATTTGTAAAGTATTCAGGTGGAAGCAAATGATGGAAAAGAGGTCTAGACACATACTACATCTAAATGTCGCTGACTTAATATATCCTTCATGTATTATAGTTGTATTGTTTGTAAATTTAATAATGATATATGTATAGGTGATGTAAATGTTTTATACGTTGTACTGGACTTTTTGTGTCATTCATAATGAGGTAGTGTATTTATTATTGTTTGATTTCACTATAAGGATTTTTATTTGTTCGTACTTTTAGATTTTGAATTATATAGCCAATGACCTGCTATTTTTGACATCTAAGGTTACCGCGCAAGCATATTTTGGAGGCCTCATCATTAATTTTGGAAGTTAAGAATATAGGGACATTACATAATAGATCGGTGCAATAATTATTAAAAAAGGGGTAAAATTTAGGGATTTGAAAATTAAATATATGGAGAGAATCTAAGAGGAGAAAATTTCTAGAGTTAACAGAAGGGTGACAAATTATCCAATTTTACTATTATTCAACAGAATTTAAAATTTAAAGTACATAAGAAGTGACAATCACCTGTAAGGACTTATTTTCGCTCCGTAGAAGAAAATCATATGGTTTTTGAAATGGTCCTTAGCATCGCTGAAGTAACTTATGAAATAACCCCAGGAAAATTTTGAACAATCTCCAAAAGGTGATTAGTTAGCCAACCAACAAATGACCTATTACAAATAACATCTTTTTTCATGTATAAATGTTGACTTACCTTACCAAGGAGGTTTGTGATAATTTAAAAGAGTCTACTAGGTAATTTATTATTATTATAGATGAACATAATAACTTTATTCGTTGTGCTTAGAAGGTATTATAGATTTCAAAATCAGATGAAAAGAATTTCTCTGAATATGTTTATGATTTTATCTGAGAACCTTATATTAAAAAATATTAGATGATTTCAAGACTTAATCAAACCATGTATAATAGATAAGTATTTTTTTGAATATTTGAAACAAGTAACGCTCTATAATTTATAAAGAGCCTTAACGAAATCAGATTTATATAAAGAAGAAGAAGATTATTTAATTGTTTCTCCATCTTACTAATCAATAAAGTGTTTTTTCAAATATTAAGAAATAATTTAATTATCATAAATAAATGTTCCATATCCAAGTTGACTTTAATTTTTGATCATAGTGAGCGAGGAAAGATATATTTACACCCTAGATGGGCTTTCTATATGGTATGAGTGTAAAGATATAAAATTAATTTTTCATGAATTTTTGACTAAACTTCTTATAAACTTATAATTTTTGTTGGTTCCAAGAAAAGCATAAAATAAGTATGAGGATAAAGTTCCTAAGAAAGAGCCATTTAACACCCTTAGGTAATCTTTGTCTACCCATTTGTGTCTGTTTCAGATGTAGATACCAAATGGGCTGACATATTCGGTCCTAGTGTGTTATTGTATTGTTGTAAATATTTCTATTTCTAACCACACAACTACCTATATTAATATTGGTTTTCCAAAGTGATACCCAACATATCATTAGATTTTTTTTCTTTCAAAATTAGCCATTCTCTAAATATAGAAAGTGTAGAATAAAGTCTTATAGTTGGCTAAGTCCATGCGCTGCTATAAGTATGATGCACTATCTTTGATTTTTCAAATAAAACTTGGTTCTCTAGTCCCAGAAGTTTTGATGCCTAAAACAACTGTGAGTCAATGTCGGACTACAAATACTGATTAGATTAAATAAAAGGCTTATTCTATTTAAACATGTAAAGTTGCTGAGTAGCCCTCCATAAAACCGAAAAACCATTGTATCCATATTTTTGCTGAGTATACCCATCTTATTGTTAAAATTTCAGTTTATACCATTGCATGGTAAAAACTGATCCTTAAAATAAGATTCACCATAAAAAACTTCTCCACCTACGAGAATTTTTTTTAATCCACACATCGCACTTGCGGTTTCTATAAATCACACACTTCTACTGTGTGATCTTCCACTTAATTAGTCGGTCGATATTCTACAAATTATACATTTTCAAACCATAAAAATTAAAACAATGTAAAATTTTTGTTTTACCTCGTTCTATTCAATTAGATTTATAATATCATCATCAAAATACATTGATTCAAAATAAGATTTGAGAATTATCCGAAGTTATATTATTATGTTTTATTGGATAGAGGAATGGAAGAAGGAAAATAATGTAAGAGGAAAAAGGAAAAATGAATGCCATAACGACAATTTTGTCTTGAATTTTTCCTCAAGATCTTATAGGGCAACTCAATACCTTTACGTGTTTATATAGAATTAGTCGTAGAAAGATTAAACATAAAAATTGATTATACATGATATCAATAATAAATGGAGTAACAAATAGAATTAAATGGTTGAAACAATGATTCAAGTCATACAATAATTAAAAACAAAAATTATGGTTTAGCAACTGAATTGTGTTGAAACATTAATTATTGAGATATATTTAGAATATATGATTAAGATATTATGATATATTTAGAATATATGATTAAGATATTATGATATATTAAAAATATATGATTAGATGTTATGAGTGGTATGTGATAGGGGATATATCTTCGGAAGATTTCCTGCTGTTTCCATAATGTATGATTAGATGTTATGAGTGATATGTAATAAGTGATATATCTTCGGAAGATTTCCTGCTGTTTTCGCAATTGTAGAGTTACCATAAGATAGAGTCTTGGGTATGTATTATAAATAGGGATGTTGGTGATTAATTATAATTCAAGCTGAGTTTTACCAATTCTTCATGATATCAGAGCCAAAGAACGATTTTTTTCTTCAAGAATAATTTGCCATATCTGGTGTTGAAGATCCACCGCCTCCTCCACCGCCTAAAATTGAACCCAATTCCCCTTATTACCTCGGCTCACAAGATAGACCAGGAGACTTCATTACACCACTCGACTCAAGGCCGATAATTATGACGACTGGGCGGTTGATATTCAGATGGCATTAGAAGCCCGACGCAAGTTTGAATTTCTTGATGGCAGTATCCTTATACCAGTGCCTCCCCGTACAAAGTCCGATTGGACCGCGATTAATGCTATGCTTATTTCTTTGATTTCAAATACTATCGACCCCGAGGTTAGGTCCTATTTGTCAAAATTCAGGGAAACTAAACCCTTTTGGGATCATCTCAAGCAATGTTTTTCCCAAACAAACAGATCTAGGGTTCAACAATTATGATCTTCAATTGCGCGATGTGAGCAGACAAAGACGATGCCTATTTCGGTTTACTATGGTAAATTACATGCTTTGTGGCAAGAATTGGATCACCATGGACCTTTAATCTCTAGTTCTTGTTGTTCCTTGTGCTCGGCTGGCAGATTACATGAGGAACGACGAGCACAGGCCAAATTACATGATTTTTTGATGGGCCTTTGTTCTGAATTTTATGGTCCTTTGCGCACACATATCCTCTCTCAAGATCCTCTTCCTAATCTTGATTGATCTTATCAATTAGTGTCACAAGAAGAACGTGTTCGTCAATCTAAGCAGGAAGTCGAGCAAAAGCCCTCTGAAGCAGTCGGTTTCGCTGTACATACAGGGGCCGGTAGGGGCCAAGGAACCTCTGATTCACCGACGTGTTCTCAGTGCAAGAAGCAGGGCCATGAGGCCTCAAGTTGCTGGGTGGAATCCGTTTGCAGCCACTGTAAGAAAACAGGTCATGAGGTTAGCCGGTGTTACAAGTTTCATGGATATCCCGATGGTTGGTTCAATGGCAGACGAGGCCGCTCCGCTGGGCAAGGTAAGGGGCAATACGCGCTAATGCGGCTGCTGGTAGCAGCTCCTCTATCACATCCAATTCGTCGACGGTGTCAGCCTTGGGTCAATTGTTCACGAATGAGCAGTGGAAAGCTATTTCGGGCATGATTGGTAATAGTAAAATTCCCGAAAATCGATTGAATGGTAAGTTTGATGATACTTCATGGACTATCGATACCGGAGCAATCCATTATGTTACAGGGGAAACGTTCATGGTTATTTGACACACAAAATCTTGAGTGTTCTGTTGGTTTGCCCAATAGTGAAAAAGTGATTGCTACTTTGGTGGGATTTGTATGTGTGACCGACAAAATTACTCTCACCGGAGTACTTTATGTTCCAAACTTGAGTTGCAATTTAATCTCTGTTTCTCAACTTAATGATGATTTACGAACTATTGTCCAATTTGATTCTCATACTTGTGCTATACCGGACCAAACGAAGAAGCTGATTGGAACGAGAGTTAGGAGAGATGGACTGTACTACTTTAGCAAATCGGAATTTGTGACAACAATTGAAGCAACATCAAATTTGGAGTTGTGGCATCGTCGGCTCTCCTTTCGAAAAAGTAGTTAAGTAAATTCCTCATGCCAAAAATAATGAAGATAATTTAGATAAAGGGTGTAAAGTTTGTATACGTGCTAAACATCCTAGAGACAAGTTTTCTTTAAGTGACAATAAAGCTCCTAGAAATTTTGAGAAAATACATTGTGATTTGTGGGGTCCATATCGACATGTTTTGTCATGTGGGGCCCATTATTTTTTGACAATAGTTGATGATTTTTCGAGAGCGGTTTGGATTTATTTGTTGGTTGAAAATTAGAGGTGTTTCAAATGCTTATGTCCTTTGTTGATATGATCGATAGGCAATTTTCTCAAACAATTAAGGTCGTTCAAAGTGATAATGGAATTGAGTTTAATTGTTTGATTGATTATTTTAATGCAACTGGAATTTTATTTCAAACTTCGTATGTGGGTACTCCGCAACAAAATGGGAGAGTTGAAAGGAAACATAAACATATTTTGAATGTGGGTAGGTCATTACGCTTTCAAGCAAACTTGCCTATTTATTTTTGGGGTGAATGTGTTCTTACTGCCGCTCGTTTAATTAATCGTACACCCTCTTCCATGTTACAAAATAAAACACCTTTTGAGATACTTTTTGGTAAACCACCCTCTTTTGGCGCTATTCGAACCTTTGGGTGACTGTGCTTTGCTCATAATCAAAAGACTAAGGGAGATAAATTTGCAAGTCGGAGTCGAAAGTGTATTTTTTTGGATTACCCGTTCGCTAAGAAAGGGTGGAAATTATTTGATGTTGATACAAAGGAATTTTTCGTGTCTAGAGATGTAAAATTTGTAGACGAGGTATTCCCGTTTGGGAGTTCGGAAGATGTCAATATAATATCTAGTGAGAATAATGATCATGATATTCATCAAGATTTTGCTGAAATAATCTATGAAGATGAGGATTTTGATCTTTTGATTAATGATAATGGGTCTGCTGGGTCTACACATGGTTCTGCTTCGGATCAGTCTACTAGTCCATAGGAAATGGGTCGTGGTCTTTGGAAAAATTTCCCAATTGTTATGTACCGAGATTCTGTGACACATTCGGTTTTTGCTAATGGTCCATCTTCTGATTCTCCTCCTTCCAATCACTCCTCAAGTAATCCTTATCTTTAGCATATTACATAAATTGTGACAATTTTTCTATAAATTATTGTTCTCCTTCTTCAGTCACTCCTTAGCCATAAATAAGGGTAAGGACCCTAAATCATTTAAAGAAGCCATGAAATCTGGTGAGTGACGCCTTTCTATGAAGGATGAGATACAGGGTCCAGAAGACAACGATAAGGCTCAATTTGATTTTCTTCTCTTCAAGTTGGGCATTTTTGAATCTCATGCTCCAACTTGAAGAGGGGTACTGAGATATATTTAAAATATATAATTAAGATATTATGATATATTTTGAATATATGATTAAGATATTATGATATATTTAGAATATATGATTAGATGTTATGAGTGGTATGTGACAAGGGATATATCTTCGGAAGATTTTTTGTTGTTTCCGCAATGTATGATTAGACGTTATGAGTGGTATGTGATAAGGGATATATCTTCGAAAGATTTACTGCTGATTCCGCAATTTTAGAGTTACCATAAGATTGAGTCTTGGGTATGTATTATAAATAGGGATGCTGGTGATTAATAATAATTCAAGCTGAGTTTTACCAATTCTTCATTAATCATTAAATTTCTAAGAAAACAGTCTTATTTATCATGAATATTTTAATTTGACTCGTATTAATACAATCATAGTAGATGTTATTAACATAAGATTAATAATAAAAATAAAGATATAAAAGTGTAGCTAAATCGCAACAATTGTTGTGTTTGAAGTTTATATGATGCCCATATTTCCTTTCTCAATTTTTCTCTTAATGAATGGAGTCATCGAAAATTATGAATTTGTGAATTTTTTAGAATTAATGATTTCTACGTGATGTTTTTTGTTTAATTTTTTGTTGTTGATTAATTTAATTTCTAGCTTCTATTTCTTTATTTTGTGCCCTAGTGTTAAACGGCCCCAAAGCCATGGCCTAATTGGATTTATCGAAGAGTTGGCAACGTCTCTAAGTAATAAAAATATTGCATTGGAAACATATGAGTCTATAATGTAAAGTAATGAATTAATAATTATATTTTGGAGCACAAATTTGAGTTTTACTTAAATTTAATGACAATTTGGTCTCATTTTATAGCAAAGTGACTATTTTTCATTTGCATAAAGGACATATTTTTTGTCTAAGTCCCGATCCATTTGTTTCTCATTTATATCATGCTTAAGTAAGTACGGATTGAATCACCATCGTTTTAATTCATTTCATGATTCAAAATTGATTTTATTTTTTCATCTCTTAAATCTTCATTCATGAACCTTTTAATTTCTAGTTTCTAAAAGAAAACTTATTCTTCTCTCATGAAACATAAGACATCGTATGTCATATCTAATTAGATTCCTCTAGTCATCTTGCTAAAAATCCATATGTGGTGGTTCATAAGCATAATCTTCTAAAGGTTATACATGTGCAAAATTTATTGCGTAATCAAGTGGTATAGGAGTTAGAGCAACAATTTATCTGAAAAGACATATAAAGAAACTTATTCTAGTTTAAACGAGGAATTTGATGTGAATTGCCATAAACCTGTCATGGCTACTCTTTTAGTCTTGTATGTACACACACACACATATACATACATACATACATATATATATTTGTGTGTGTGTGTGTATATACATATGTGCTTGTATGTATATATGTATATATATAACTCTTAAGGGAGACAAAACTAGTATAAATTCCTTAAAGAGATTACCGTGTAAAAATCATTTTTTGACAAGTTTTCATCACTACTACATTGTATCAATTCAAAATCACCATGATCATCTCAACCAAGAGAAGTGTTGGGGAAATCACATAAATTACTTATAACTTACGCTGAAGCTTCAAAGGATTGAATATAGATGTGATAAAATATACGAGTCCATAAATCTAACAATTTGAAATGAATTCAGTTCGCCACAACCGGTTAGATTCAGTGAATGAGAACCAAATCTGCTCTACCTTTTCATGCAGCTTAAGTTTGACGTTGTTAAGTATAGGTTTACCTAGTTAAGTTTGATCACTTTACGCATGAGTGTAGAGTATAGAAATTGCAAATTTTCACCATTGTCAAAACAAAAATTGAACTTTAGGTTGATATTCATACCTCGATTGATAGGGTTTTTTGCAGTAGGCAATAATGCCTTAGATGCATAATATGTCATCTTGGGCTAGTCTAATTTGTTGTGATTTTTGATATAATGTCACATCTAAAGGAAACAAATATAAAGAAAGAAAGCATATTTTTCGCTTGTATAAATTAGTAGTGCATATTTGGATGTCTAGTTATGTTAACCCCTCGTTATTATTTTACAAAACCCATTGCAATTACCAAACAATTATTTAGCATTTTACCCTTGTTAAACTGTAATTGGCGTTCGTTTGTTTTCGATTTTATGCTTTAAGATAAACGAAAAAATTACTAACCTTAAATTTCTAGTTTATATTTTGGGATAAATAAAAGGATAAAAACATTTTGGAAATAATAAAGATGCTTTTATTTTTAAAGTGATTTTCCTCGGTAGAGTTTCATTTTTATATTATACTTCAATGATAATTGTAGTTCATTTTTTCTTTTTGCTGATAGCACTGGACTAAACAAAATGCATCTAACTAGAACTGATTTTTTATATATTCACCTACTATTTCATAAAATTCTAGTGTAAGCTCTAAAATTATCGAAATTTGAAAAGATTCAAACTTTGAATCACTACAACAAAAAGTGTCTTTTATAGCAGCATATAGCCGCTATTAACCACAACCATAGCGGTTTGATAAGCGTTGTATATCGACATGTTATAAAAGACTGTTGAACAGTTATAACACAAAATATGCCGCTATGGTTGAGCTTAGTTTTATAACACAAATTCGCCGCTATGGTACGTTAATTCAATAGCTCATTATAGCCGCTATAATACAACTAAATCTCAACGGAACTGGAAATCTTTATAACACCATTTTGCCGCTATAAAATATTTATTCAATAGCTCATTGTAGCCGGTATAATACAGCTAAATCTCAACGGAATTGGAAATCTTTATAACACCATTTTGCCGCTATAAAATATTTATTCAATAGCGGTCATTTCACGCTATTAAATCAACATGTTATAGTATTGATAAATTCTTTTACAGCTCATATATGCCGCTATAAAAATCATAGATACACTTTTCAAGAGCTATGCATATATATTACATTTTAATAATAGCAATCAAACTAAATCTTCATAAACGAATAAAGATTATAATCAACAAATATAACACAAGAGCATGCTTAGAAAGAAATTCATTATAGTGTACAAACATTAAAGCAAGTGCATAACCATTGAATAAAACATAAGCCTGCAGCCAAGTTAACACTGAGAAACAGAAAATAATGTCAATTTAATAAGTGTACAAACATTATAGAGTACAAACATTAAAGAAATCCTTCCAAATATTACAGAGTACAAACATTACAGAGTTCCAACATGCAATATCTGATCTAGTTGCGTACTAAGGACCTTGCTTCCTTCCAAATAAGCCTGCGAAGTTAACACAAAGAAACATAAAATGTTAAAACAAGTGCATGCTCAGATAGAAATGTGATATATATTTTTCATTACAGTGTACAAACATTAAAGCAAGTGCATGAACTGCATGAACTAGAAACTACAATTGTTTATTTCTACTGACCTATTTTCCCAATATGGAAAATATATTAAAGCAATGTTAACCTCACTTTTCTCAGTTGCAGCAACCATCTGTTGAAGCATTTCTAACACTCCAACATTTTGCCATACATTTCTAACTGCTATTTCTTCAATGCACCCATGAAAATACAACATATCCTTCCACCGCGTGCTCCATACATACCAACATTTTATGTTATCTATTTTCTGCTACAGGCAATGTTTGTGTAACTTATATTCAGTATTTATTTTGAATTTTTATCAATTTATCATTTGTTCACCTATAAATGGATATATTACTGATCATAACGATTCAATGCATATTTTACTTAAATTTGTTTCATGTAAAAGATCTTTTAATTAGGGTAACTATTACACCAAGAAGAGATGAATATGGTTTTACTTCATCATGCTGTATCACTACAAACATTCAACTGTATCATCTCTACCTCATCCCTGAACTCCAAACAGTCAACTACAAACAAACCACTACAACTGGTACTCCACCAACCAGAATTTAAAGCTAATAACTAAATGTAACAATAATGAAAAACATGAACGGTAAAGACTTACTCAAAATTCATTCCATTACGACGTGCGTAGAAGGCCAAGCTATAATAGAAGAGAGGGCATCTTCCATGTACTGTAATTCGGATGTTTGCCTCCATAGCTCCACCGTTGGCTCTTTTACGGTCATTATCCAAACTTTAACTGCATTGTGTTGAAGCATACATTATATTGATGTGTTTTTCTCTTCATTCGTTGTACATAATTGGAGTTACGCTAAATTACTTTTATAAGCTGCATTCAGTGTCATTTGGGCCTACCTAACAGAATGATCGATGTTATGAAATAAGTACAAGTTTAGTGGTTGCCGTCATATGAATGGAGCATGGCCTTAAGGATTACATTGATCATGTTACAAAAATAATAACACGAGTGGAACGATATACCATATATGTAGCTCCAATAGCTATCTACAGATGACAACCAGAAATGATGAAGGCGAGGCTGATCGTCTAAACTAAAAGACTGCTAGCAGCAAGGTCATAACATAAGGGTTGCGCTGATCAGACAAAATTGACATGCTTCAGTTAAAGTAAGGAGATGCTTCTTTCTGAATTGAGAGGAATAATAGTAAGAGCACACGATGTCCTTTGGCAAACGAAAGAAAGATGATGCGTTAGCAGAAATGATAGTCAAGAGACCCATTAGTTTCATAACTGTAGAACTGAAGCTGTCAACATTACATAAGAGAGGAGACATGTATGTGCAGGTTTGGGATAATAAAGAAATGCTGCAACCGATGCAAAGTTTCAGACCCTAAATGAAATGCGTTTTACTATGTTGTAGCAAGTAGTGAAGAAGCAAGTTGAGCGGCCACGGTCAAAGTGAAGAAGCAGGTGAACAGTGCAGATGTCAAACATGTGGCATGTGGACAGCGAATGCCCTTATTTCATGAATATGAGAATACCCAGTAAATGTATAATGGCAAGTGTGTTTTTTTTAAATGAAATACTGAGTCATCCATATTGAAGAATAGGTTGCTCCTGGCGTAATCATTTTATTTTCAAAAAATTAGACACCTTGTTGGAACAAAGGTAAAATCATGATAAACCACAATTCAAGAAACATGCACCAGCATTGCATAAATATAACAACACGCTACTTTATGTAAAATCACAATAACAATAAGAGGTCCAACTTTGAACTGCATATGACACGAATTTTGCTTTCTGGCTTTCTGTTTCAAAGGTTATACGATTCACCAACCTGAAATGTGTAAAAAAAACGTTATGGCCAAATTTTATAGGTTGAATGGTATCATTCTTGCATTTATCAAATTGTTATATGATACAAGGCCCAACCTTTTAAATACGTTAATATGCATGGGATTTTTTATACCGAAATACCAAGTATTGTACAATAGGTGTACACTTTTTACGAAATTAATTGATATACTCGATCTTGAGTTCCATAATAGAGTCCTGTAGCGATAAATGCTATACTTTTACCAAATTAAACTGTTTGTTGCATTAAAGGTGAAACCTATTTTTATGTAGACTAGCTCAAATTGGAAACATTAGTTATGAATATAAAGTACCATTGAACTTGATGCAACACCACAACTGCAATAAGAGCAAGTATGAATCAGTCGCGATACATAATACTATAAGCAAAATAGCACAGAGCCTTAGTATGACTAGTGTTCTAATAAGCTAATTTATAATGCACAATCAATTTGAAATGTCACTCAAGCTATAAGTTTGCAACTTATTTGATTGACATACGTCAATGTAGTGTAGCATCGATGCAAGGAAAATTAGAACCCAACATGTTGTTAAAAAATCCTCCTTTGCTTTCTTAGAGAATGCAACACCATTCATACTAATGCATAAACTGTTTTTTTTAAATAACCATGTTTTTCTGCATAAACATATTCTTCTGTATTTGTATGCATATATTTCTAATTGTCAGACAAGCTTGACAAAAACAAATGTATGCATTGAAATCTTGATAATTAACATAACTGCACAATGAATCATACAGAAAAGTTTGCAAGATAAAGCATTTCAAGGATAAAATAGTTGCTATGAACTGATAATCGCTTCCAAACCTACTACAAACTGCAGAATCCTTAATGGCTGTTCTATTAATACACTAACAGTTTCTTAACCTACATTATAACATTCCATGTCATGAAATTTAACTTGCACATATAAAATTAAATGAAACAGAAATAGATTCGCAACTTGTCTACCAACAATAAAGAAAGTAAATAAGATTTACATTTCATTTTGAGAAATTAACATGGATTGACAAAAATATCATCCTAAATCTAAGAACTAACAAAAAATTTCAAAGAAATAGAAATAAATTCGAAAATCGCTTACTTTATTGCCAACGTGGGGAATCAAATTCGAAGGCTCAAAAGATTGAAAGCCGACTTCATTATTGACATCATCGTTATTTAGGTGCGACCAATCATGCTCTTTGACGATTGCTTCAACAGTACTAGGGCTGTCCAGATTATTGTGGCCACCATCGTTAATTTCAGTATTAGTTTTAGGGTTCAAATTGAAAACGCGAAGAGGAAGATGTCGTATTTTACCGAGAAGAATTATGAAGGAGCGATGCAGGATTTGGGAGAGAGAGAATTGAGGAAGAGGGGAAAATTGGAATGAAAAGGTAGAGGGAAATACTTTGAGGCAGAGGGGGAAAATTGGAATGAAAAGGTAGAGGGAAATAATTTGAGAAAAGCATGCGCGAAATATAAATATCTGGAGAGCCAGCTTCTTTCAAGTGTTACCGAGCCGATTCTACTTTAAGTATTAAAAGGAACTAGACCAAACAATAACACTACGGAATAAAGCGTTATCTATTGGCGTTATAAAAAACACCTTTTCTTGTAGTGAATTGAACAATATCTAGTATGGAGCAAACTAGGAGTTGATCGTTACCTAATGTAGATCACATTGGGAATTAATTAAAACCTAGTTTGCTTCACACAAGGAATGAACTAAAATAATGCTAAATCAACATTGTATTAAGTTAAAAAATCAAGATAAGAATGTATAGTAAATGAAAAAAAAAATACTTTAGGGGACAAACACCATTGTCCTAGTGGTTAATTGATTCGGCTTTGGTGCTAGAGGTCACAAGTTCGAAAATTGCTTTCAAACGTTTATTGACATGGGATATGTTGTCCCAATGGTTTGTTGTATATAAAGTACCATTTCAAAAAAAAAAATACTTTAGGGTACAGCTGGTATAAAATTGGGTTGAGAAGGTAATTTATAGGGTGTAAGTTTTAATTAAGAAACATTGGAGTGACAAAAGAAATAATTGAGGCACTAATAGATGTAGCCTATTTGGATAGCATATTCTATCAAAAAGGAAGAGATTCCTCTCACAAATTCGATGCAATATTCTGTTGCCATATACATGGTGAATTGACCATGAACTAAATTATTGTTATAAATAGAGGCATAATTTTTTTTAGATCAAAGGAGCTATTATTTTAGGTTTTCGACTTTGAGTCTTGATCAAATTACGGTTTTATATTTGATTTTGGAGATTTAAAAAAATTAAGATTTGAAGTAAATTATTTATCTATTATTTTTCTTTATTCTTATCTCTTCTCAAATACAATTATGCAGAGATTCTTGGATTAACCATAACAATGGGTATCAGAGCCTACTATATATATTTTTGTGAAGAGTGCTTGGTTATGAATAAGATAGATGTTGAAAACCTTAATGGGATAAACTGAGGGTTATGGAAGGAAAAAATGGAGGATTTTCTATACCTTAGTGACCTTCATCAACCGTTGAAGAAAAATGGGAGAGTGTAACGACCCGTAATTTCGCTACTTCAAAAATGAGAGATTTTGTTTATTTTAAATTTAAAAAGAATTTGAAACTTAAATAAATAAGTTATATATAATAGATAATAATGAATAAATCTTTTGTTCTTATAGTTAATAATTTAAAAAGTATAAATTTGGATTTTAGAACAAATCAGCAAATGTTAATTTTTGTTAAAAATAAATAAAGGCTTATATAAATAGGTTTAAATATTTATTTGATAAGTTAAATCTTATTTAAGACATCTAATAAAGATGATAAAAGTATATTAATATATGTAAAAATATGTTAATAAGCGTTTTATAAAAATAACCAAAATTTGTTGCATTTTGTCAGTTTTACGTACACTTTAAAATTAGAGATTTTGATATTAATTAAATATAATTTTAAAATATAAAGAGATATGTTTTAATTTATTTAAAGAAGTAGAAAAAGATATTGGTTTACATAAATGAATAGTTTAGCTAAAATGTAAAATGTGACCATACATTTTATCGAAAATAAACGTTTTGTCGATTAAAAGTTGTCGCAACGTTGTCGACCTTCATTTTCTTATATATGAACATGTATGCAAATAGTATAAGTACTACTTAATTCACTAATCAAGTTTACTTTTACTAAACAAGTTCAAAAAAAATTAGCAAAAGTAAACACAAAAGGACAAAACATGTCACATCGAATCCAACCAAATCTTTGCTTTTCTTTACTTAAATATTAAGTGATTAAAACATAAAGTAATGATGTGATAAGGTGATGGTAAATGTTGAAAAAGTAAGATACGTAAGGATACTTTAGTAATTTTGTAAAGGGTTATTTTATAATTTGCCACTCCTTACTTTTTCTATAAATACTCATCCATTCTTCTCATTTTTCACACAAATCATTCTCTTCTTTTTCTTCATTTAAGCTATTTTAATGGCTTCTCTCTTTAAGGAAGGTAGGAGGGTTAAAAATAGTGGAGTGCTTAAGCACTAATCCACTTGTATGGAAATCCTTCACTTGGTCATTTGTACGGAAATCCATTCTCCAGCTCTCCTCTGGAAATGACCAGGTAAAGGATTTCCATACAAGTGGATTAGTGCTTAAGCACTCCACTATTTTTAACCCTCCTACCTCTTCTAAAGAGAGAAACCATTAAAATAGCTTAAAAGAAGAAGAAGAGAATGATTTGTGTGAAAATAGAAGAGGCATGCGTGGCTATTTATAGAAAAAAGTTTGGAATAAAATATTATTATGTAAAATGACCAAAATTCCCTTTGCTTACTTTTTAAGACACCTTACTTTTTTTGGTACTTAACATCACATTTCAAATCATGTTTTATGTTACTTTCACTTAAGGAGTAAGAAAAGTAAAGTAATAATTATGTTTGGTTTGATTTGACATGTTTTGTCCTTTTGTGTTTACTTTTGCACTCTTTTTATATTTATGTAAATATTTCAAAAGTAAACTCTTTTTGTCTTTAGTGCTAAACGTAGAATGTTTAAATAGTTTGTAAACTTATATTTATATGTTAGAAAATGTGTCAAGTAACAACAACTTGTCGACGACTTGTTTTGGTTGAAAACGGTGTTTTTGTCGACAAATTTTATAGTCAAAATTTGACGTTTTTGTGAAGCTGTATATTGAAGTAAACCAAACTTTAAAATGAACTTTTTACTTCTTTAAATAAATTAAAACATGTCTCTTTATATTTTAAAATCATATTAAATTAATATCAAAATCTCTAATTTTACAGCGTATGTAAAACTAACAAAATGCGACAAATTTTGGTTACTTTTGTAAAACGATTATTAACATATTTTTAAATATTTAAATATATTTTTATTATATATATTAGATTTTTTAAATACGATTTACCTTTTTAAATAAATATTTAAATCCATTTATTTAAGCCTTTATTTATTATTAACAAAACTTAACTTTTGTCGATTTGTTCAAAAATCCAAATTTATACTTTTTAATCTATTAACTATAAGAATAGATAAATTTCTCAATTATTATTTATTATATATAACATATTTATTTAAGATTTAAATTTTTTTTAAATTTAAAACGAACGAAATCTCTCATTTTCAATGTAGCGAAAGTACAGGTCGTTACATTCTCCCCCTACTTAAAAGCATTTCGTCCTCGAAATGAAAATTAGATAAAGGAATCTATCTCATACTCATATCCTCAAATAATTTGACTTCTTTCAATTGATGATAGAAAAGAAAAAGGTCAATATCATAACACCACTAAAACAAATGATGCCAAACATACACACAAAGATTCCCAACATTAACCTAAGTATCTATCACGTACGTACAGTTATATATACATACATGAAGTCAAACTTCTATCCTACCCATCCTGGTGCATATTGCATATTTAAGATAATATATACAAAAACCAAATAAGACTATACATTCAAAAACAACCAAACTAATACTATATCAATATAAATGAATACATCCACATAACTCATCCTCTGCCTTAAGCATGTACTATACCTGAGGTCTATATATATACATACCAACATCAGTCTAACCACTATATCTTAGTGTCTACTATTTGAGATAACTATCCAACTACCAAGTAGACAGACCCAAATATCATACTATATGTGATATTTGATTCAATCTATTATTCACATCCACAACTTTACTTCCGAACTAGAATTGGTCCTCCGATTTTCTAGTGCAAACTTTGATCAGACTTCCTGATCAAAAAGCCTTGCTTTCCTTGCACAGCTTTCAACTATGATAGAAAACTTAAGCATATAACCATAAACTCTCATCAATGTTTGCCGTCAAGAATCGAGTGATAAATCCTTTTACAAACTGGTGTAAACACCTCAAAGTTCTGTACTCAAACCTTAGATCAAAATTTACGCGCTGAAATGATGTACGTTTAACTTATGTACTTATTCACATTCATCTCTACCTAATACATTTCTCAAAATTTCTATTAATCCAAGTTTATTTCACGACCATCTACTTTTTTACTAAATCCATTATTACTTAAGCTTACAAATATGACTTAAACTTATATAATATATCTTTACTTCCTATGAGTATATATACATATCCCCAAATTTCAAATTGTTATTACTTCAATTAGGGTCTTCAAAAAATATGGAATTCTATTATTATCTCAAATTAATAAGTTATAAAACTTAATCCTTAGCTCTATTTATCTAAGGTCTCAATTTAACTAACATTATTTATCTTATCCATATTAATAAGACAACTTTACTAAGTGTATATCCTTTTCTACAAATCTTATGATTATCAACTTATTTACTTAACCATTTCTAAATCAAATTTCTTAACCATAAATCCATCAAATACCTTATAGCCAAATTGTGAAACTTAATTCACATGGTATTTGTTACTTAAACACTTTCATCCAACCTTCAACCTACTAACCATATTATTCAAAAATATCTAGTTTTAATCTTACTTCATTTTGAATTACAAATGTTACCCTAAATGTATCACTAATTCAAATTTTTATATTATGATGATATTTATTATATCTCTTATTCCTAAATTTTACTTTAATTTTTTTACCTAATCAAAGTGTCTAAATTTCAATTACCTTATTCTTTTTATAAGTTATAGAACTTACCCTTTTATATTATATTTACAAAAAGTCTCAATTTAGGTTTATATTTTTCCTATCTTATTGATAAGAATTTTTTCTACGTATGTATTTTCTTCTTTTTACCTTTTCCAATTACAACTTGTAGCTTCAATATTATCATCAAATATCTTATAGTCAAATTATGAATTATACTTCACAAGATATTTGTACGTGGCTTTAAAATCCATCCATTATGATAATTACTTAATCATTATTGTTTCTTAATATTAAATACCTAAGGTATATGATTAAAGTTCTAAATTCTAGCTTTCAAGTAATTTATTCTATATGGAATATCTTATAGTAAAATTGTGCAATTTTAATCACAAGATATTCATATTTTAGTTTCACTAAGCAAAATTACAACCAATCCCTAAATTCCTAACCCAAATATCCCCTTTGATATTTATAATATAAAACTCAAGGTAAAATTATTTCATTTATCAATTTTAAAACAAAATTACTTTTATAAAATTAACAAATACACACTCATATATATAATACTCTCATAACTCATTATAGGATGTTGCTAACCTTATCTCTAATGAGTTACTCATCCTAGCATATTACTAATCCTATCTCTGATGAGACTTTACCCATAACAAAGCCAAGGTTCTTTCTTAACCTTCAGCTCTGATACCAAATGTCACAAACGGGTTTTTCCGTACCCACCCCGGTAGGCTTTTCAACCATCCCGCTACCCTTCTGCATTTCAACATGAGGAAACTCCTGCTTTTCAACATGGAGGTGACAACATGTGGTACCTCGGATATGCTTTTACGGCAAGCCTCTCGTCTATCAACCAACCCTTTCACACTAGGGACATGTAGGGGTAAGAGTCTAAGCTTTGTCACTATTCACAAAGCGAGAACCCCCAATCATGCTGAACATAATCAAACAAATCCGATACTGGTTCCTTCAAAATCCAATTGTCGATAAAAAGTGAATATGAGTATACAGGATTTATTAAGTCTCTTTTCACTTAAATTCTTTTTGGATGATTTCGAATTATCTTTCTTTTGACTTAGGATAATTATAAGTAATTAATTCTTTTACTTTGAAAAATATCTCAAATTTCCTCACTTAACTCTCGATCCAAATTCATTAACTTTTAGATGGGTCAAAAACAATGTTTTAAGACATCGTTTACGATAAACCCTAAATCAATTTGAGCAAACATTTTTGAGTAATTAGGATCATCGAAATCATTCATTTTGGAGATTACTTAGATTTTAGATAATACCAATCTTCTTTTATTTTGGAAACTCAATACGATCTTTTTATTTAAGAGCATCCGGGCTTTCCTTTCGATCTGTTCCACTCCTCGCCTAAGAAAATAAAACATAGGCTAGGTAAGTTCAGGGCATTGGTTGCTCCATCCCTAACCTTAGTTAAACACCTTATTTTATCTTTTCAGATCTCACAGGCGGGACAAATGTACTAGTCGTTTCCGCATACTCGGTTATCAACTTAATTTTGAAACTGATTATAAATATTCCAAATTATCTTTTAAACACTTAGATTTTCTTTTAAAACATTCACAATTGATTCCGAGAAACATCGTTACATTGAAACTCATATTTCAAAAGTTATAGAATTCACAGAAGAAAAGTGCTACGGAAAATGCTATATAAGCCTATTTGATTTGAATTTTTAAACATTTGATAACTCATATTTTCCAAGCCAAATCTCTTTTAAATCATTTAAATAGATTTATCAAATTTATTCCACATTTTTCATAAATAAAACATTCATTTAAACAGATTTTCTGTTATGGTCACTAACTACATTAGCGTGATTTTTCTAGAAAATTGATTTTGACTTATTTCAAAATCTACTCAATGAAACTTTGATTTTCTTTCTTCGTTTAGAAGATACGGATATAATAGCCTGGAATTTTTTTATTTCGAAGAATTCCGAGCTATATTTCGCTCTACACATTCATTTAAACTTTTCGACGCGAAATCGCGAACTACCGTTGCACGACGCACCTAATTTTAACTTATTTTTCTATACCTGAAATAATCTATTCAAATTGAATTTTAACACTTACAAAATCATTGAAAATCATTTTAAATCAATATTTTCACTTTTTAAAGTATTTAAAATATATTTCTATTACAGTATTATAATATTATTTTATTCCTATTATTTTAATATTAAATATTAAATTTCAATTTCAATTCAATTTCAATTCTAACTTCAATTAAACTCATTTAAAACTTAGATTTCAAATCTAATTTCAATTTAAACTTCAATTCAATCTCAAACTAAACTTCACTTTTTCAAAATTGATTTTAATTTCATTATTCATCTCAATTTCAATTTAGCTACCTTTTTCAAATCCGTTTCACTTCAAATTTCAAATTCTCTTTTATTTTAACTTTAATTTCACTTCTAAATGAAAATAGATTTATTTTTCCAAAATATCTCATATTACTAAAATATGGTCTTATTAACAAAGGTGATTACTTAATCAAAATGAACATAATTAATATCCATATTTATTACTAACATAACATCCATTCAACCAATCACATAATATATGATTTCAAATCCAACATTCACTATTAATACCATAACGGAATATATTATCACAATTCAATTATCTAACCAACTATTAAACATCCATATTAACAATCAAATAAACATTCATATGTCATAAGGGTATAAATATGATTGTTTTAACATAACCAAAATATAAATTCAAAAGCGATGAGAATTTCTCACCTTTATCCATAACGTTTAACTTCCTACCAACATTCGTTAAATTCAATGCTTCATTAAACCACCACCTAAACATTCTTCCACCTTTCCCAAATGCTCGGTCATCGCTTCTACCTTTTGCTTTGATCTCGACCCTGCCTCTCCATCTCCATATTTCTCACGGCCAAACACCATTTTTTAAGAAGAGAAGAAGAAGTGAATTAAGAAGATGTTAGAGAGTAACAAGTGCATTAGTGCTTAAGCACTCCACTATTTTTAACCCTACTACCTCTCTTAAAGAGAGAAGCTATTAAAATAGCTTAAAAGAAGAAGAAGAGAATGATTTATGTGAAAATGGAAGAGGTACACATGGCTATTTATTGAAAAAAAATTGGAATAAAATATTATTATGTAAAATGATCAAAATGCTCTTTACTTACTTTTGAGAAACCTTACTTTTTTTCAACACTTAACATCATATTTCAAATCATGCTTTATGTCACTTCCACTTAAGGAGTAAGAAAAGTAAAGTTGTGCTTGGTTTGATTTGACATGTTTTGTTCTTTTGTGTTTACTTTTGCACTTTTTTTATATTTATGTAAATATTTTCAAAAGTAAACTCTTTTTGTCTTTAGTGCTAAACGTAGAATGTTTAAATAGTTTGTAAACTTATATTTATACGTTAAAAAATGTATCAAGTAACAACAACTTGTCGATGACTTGTTTTGTTTGAAAACGGTGTTTTTGTCGACAAATTTTACAGTCAAAATTTGACTTTTTGTTAAGCTATATATTGAAGTAAACCAAACTTTGAATGAACTTTTTACTTCTTTAAATAAATTAAAACATGTATCTTTATATTTTAAAATCATATTAAATTAATATCAAAATCTCTAATTTTACAGCGTATGTAAAACTGACAAAATGCGACAAATTTTGGTTACTTTTGTAAAACGATTATTAACATATTTTTAAATCTTTAAATATACTTTTATTATCTCTATTAGATGTTTTAAATAAGATTTATCTTTTTAAATAAATATTTAAATCCATTTATTTAAGCCTTTATTTATTATTAACAAAACTTAACTTTTGTCGATTTGTTCAAAAATCCAAATTTATACTTTTTAATCTATTAACTATAAGAATAGATAAATTTATCTATTATTATTTATTATATGTAACATATTTATTTAAGATTTAAATTCCTTTTAAATTTAAAACGAATGAAATCTCTCATTTTCAAAGTAGCGAAATTACGGGTCATTACATTCTATGTCTCGCGACATCTATCTAGAGGTGTACTCGTTCGAGGATAGATCCTTCACCTGGTCATTTGTATAGAAATCCATTCTCCAATAAGAACCTACAGTTTTGTTTGTATTGGCGTAATGAATTGCCTCGAAATGCTATATGGGTAAATTTCGGATAAGATTAATAAATTTATTTACAAAAGTTTTCAAGAGATGTCATTAGAAATAATATCAAATGTTTTGATATAAAAGTGTTTTAAGTTATCATAAGGTAAAAACCCGTCCGTGTTTATGTGTGGACGTGGTCTTATGAGATACTCTTTCTTTTCAAAGGATTTTATTTAAAGGCTGATCTATGACACTGTCATTTATTATTGAGTTTTTCTCATGCTAATTTATCAGGCCTGATTTGGGTATTTTCAATACTCGAGTCAGATCCGAGTAGTTTCAGGTTAGTCGAAGACGATTGGAGTTTCCAGAGGAGAGCTGGAGATATTCATCTGCATATGGACATACTCTATTATCCGCTGTACTTAGTTTGTTTTAGTTGATTCTTGTCAGCAATTGTAAGGATAGATGTTTATAACTGTCCAGGCTGAATTTAGGTTAGACTATGATATATGTATTTAAAAGTTTTCCGCTGTAAAGCTATTTGTTAAATATTATATGTTATTTCTTTCGTGTGAGATTCTGTTCTGTATTATTTTCTTTATTACCCTTCATGTTTCGTATTTTCGTGCAATTTGAGTTAGACATGTGTGTTTTATTGTCGATTCAAAGGGTACGAAAAAATGGGCCTAGATAGAGAGACCTAGTGGTACATTAGAAAAATGGTAAACGAAAGGTACGACAGTTATTTGATGATTTTTTAAGAATACAATGTTTCATAACTGATGAAACATCTATTTATGCAGTTTGGAAGAAGTTGGAAAGAATTTATGCAAAGTACTCCACAACAAAGAAGGCTCTGCCTACAAGAAAATTGGTAAATTTAAAGCTTGAGAAAGTGGACAATCGAAGAGCACCTTAATCACTTTCAAGAAATTGTAAATCTATTTTCATTAATGAATTATAAGTTTTTTGATGAGAAATAAGTCGGGAATTTGATGAGTTCGTAACCAAAAATTTGGGCGATGGTTCTATTAAACAATTTAAATTTGGAAGAAGTTTCAACAGGTTCAGTGGTTAGTATCACTCTTAATGAGGAGATGCGAAGGATAAACATAATGGAGGGAAAGATTAATGAAGATAGGGAAAACAACAACCAATCAAAGTGATGAAATCTTACAAGGAGAGATAAGTGACCAAATATGAAAAGGGGTATACTATTTCCTATTACTGCAAAAAATAGGTTATTTACTGAAAGCCTGCAACATGCTAATGAAATATTAATTATAAAATTTTATTTTGGTTTGTTGAATAAATATTATTAAATGTATTTGTAATAGTTATAAACATATTAATCGATATACGATATCGGTACGTGTTTAAATTGGACTTAAATGCAAAATATTCACTCGAACTTCAAATGGGTTTAAAGCCTATATAGGCGGTTGAAATATTCAGCTATGAAGACGGTGATAGGTGAGCCCATATGATGGCATCATGGTTAGCTAGGGTTAAGTAGATAAGAGGGAAAGAATGGGTAAGAGAAAAACATGAATTTAGATCCTAACTTCTCTCTTCATTCCGCCTCTGTATAAACATCTCAATCCACTCAATTCTATACTTTCGAAGCCACCATCCACTCTCTATTTCTTGCCGAATTCAAGTGCTCCCCTCCTTTCCATTTCCAAAGTCAAATTAAAGTAAAAACAATTTTATTCAACAGCCGGTGATCATCAATTCAGAGACTAGCACTTTAATGGATTGAAAATTTGTTTAAGGAGCAAATCCCATCGTTTCAAGGTGTACCTGCAGGCATGTTGGATATAAGATGTATTCCTAACCAATCTATGGATATTAATATTTTCAAATAATGTTTATATCATATATATTATACTATTAGTTGGGAATTGATTTCAATATATAAATATACTGTCACAATTAGCTTGGTTGTATGTTTGTATATACTTTTATATTTATAAAAAAACTAGTCATGTATACACCATATGCAGCTCGGCTCAAATAAAAAAATTATTTTATTTATTTTAATATACAATATTATATACATATAGGTTGTAATTTAAATACTACATCATACTTTTGCAAAACATGGTTATATAATTTTATATATAAAGTTTAATAGGTATTATATTTTCGGTAGAAACAACTTTTTTGTATATATATTAATATTTAATAATATTTTTTTTTTTGCAAGGCCAGCGGGATTGAATAGACCGCTACCATTTTATTAATAAAAAGGAAGAAAAGATTACGGGGAAAAGGAACAAAAAGCAAATACAAGGGACAACAGGAAGAAAAGAAAGAACAAACAAACAACAGGAAGGTAAATTAGACATGCCTCCGTCTCACCACCATATTAGAATGAAATCTATGTGGATAATTTCTCAAGGCAAAGAAGATTCCATTAGAAATTTCATAGTAGAGCTCCTTCCTTTTCTTGCACTTCCCACTAAAGATTCAAGCATTTCTTTCTTTCAAAATGCTATAAGCAAAAAAAATTAAAATCAGAAGCAATCCATAAGATAAGGAGATCATCCATTTCACCTTCTTATATAAGTTTACCCATTCCATCTTACTATCATGCATAGGAACTTCAAAGCCAGCTCGCAATTTAACTTTATTCTACAGAAATATGTGAAGGAGTAATGAAAATAAAGGTGATGATTGTCTTCAGGGTAGAACTTGCAAAAAATGTAGGAGGTAGATACAGGAAATCATCTATGAGCAAGATCACTTAATGTATGCATAGCATTATTTAATACCCACCATAGGAAAAGTCAAGGCTATCAGAGGTAGTTCTATTCCAAACTCTACCGCCCCAAGGAAAATTTGAGTTTTCACGCTGATTAGAGATGATTTTGTAGACTAAACTGGAGAAGTGAGATTTCAAATCAGATGACCAAACATATTCATCTCTGTCAGCTAAACAATAAGCAGAGTTGGAGTACTTCATGTTATACGTCTAGTATACCAAAACAGAGAATAATCAATTATAAACTCGTCGCACAAGTTTATAACTCAGATTTCCACTACACTGGAATTCTGTAGTAATTATTATAACAATATGAATGTTGTAAATAAATTACAACAACAGCGTTATACTATTTTGAATAAATAGTATAACCAGAATAACAGATAGAATATAGAATAATGTATATAAATATACAAACAGACTAGAATTCTAACCGGATTATGTCTGAGGCTCGTCGTAACGATTTCCTTAAGAATTTTATTTCAAAATTCTCCCAAGATACAACAGACGAAATCTGCACGAGATTGCAATGAGTATGTCAACTCTGTGATATATATAGAGCGGTAGAGAAAAGAAGCAGAGGAAAAACAAAACTGAATTGGATTTAGAATGTGATCAGTATTCTGTCCTATTTATAGTTTTGTCTGCATCCCTTCAAACAGTCACGTCCGTTGCCTTTTGGTCGCTGCTGTTCCTTAACGGGTCACACCCGCCCACTACTGCGTCCAACGGTACTGTTTCGCACCCGTTCATACCGCTTGGTACTGTTTCGCCCACGCCTCTTCAGTCGAGTCGCACCCACTTGCGCTGCATCTGTTCGCCCGCGCCCGCTTCAATCGGCTCGCACCTGTTTGCTTCTAACGGGTCGCACCGCTACTGCTCGCGTCTATTCAACCCGCTCGCTTCAGAAGTCGCACCTCCTCAGCAATCCGCGTCCGTTCGTATAGCCTGCAACTGTTAAAAAGCCCGGTCCAGTTGCAGTAAAAATACGAGTATCATATTAGACCCAAACCCAAACCCGGCCCGGTTCGGTTCGGTCGGACGGACGGCGGAGGCGCGCGCGCGTGCGATGGAGATGCATGATCTCCCTCCTCACAACGAAGCATACATTTGGGTGCCCCTAGGCCCCAACACCTTCATTGCAAAGCCATATATATCTTGGAATGGCTTTGCAAATTTGGCGATGTGGGACAAGTGTATTTCATTTACACTAGGAATTCCAACAATGCCCCACATAAATGATAATATACTTTTCCCCCACACAAAGCGAAATATCACAGAGTATATATGGAATAATGCTTTATCGTGGATAAGTAGATATTTCACTTTGAACTTTCCCTAGTTAAAACTTATCGGATCTACTTGGCTAATCGGTGAATTATTTCATCTTGAACCGTTGGCCTTTATTGTATATCCAGACAATAAGCTTTACGAAGCATTGATTCCCTTCTCATCCAATCTCTTGGTTGTGTTCATTTTGGTCCTGAACAAATTTTGGTTCTGCGAGTGCTTTAGAGAATAAAAGCCTTTTAATATTCTCATAGAGCCGACCCAGCTCACACTAACATAGGTAATCGCAACCATTAAGAGTATCCTACATATACCCCACTTGTTATTTCCAAGATATGGTCATCATTAAAAAACATAGTTTTAACCTTTACATACTTCTGTAGGCATGCATTTATGTTGTGCACCATAGGAATGGAGTTGGACAATGTCCATGCAAATGCATTACGTCTTGAGCTATTCAGAACTGGTTTGCCTATTGATCCTAGTCCGTGGGATCTCCAGTCGCTAGGATAAGTTTCCGTATAAGATAACTCTTTGTGATTTAGGCTTTTAAACTCATTCCCCTCGATGCGCAGTCAATTTTCTCTCTTGATAAAACTTTAGTAAATGGATCCGCTAGGTTATCATTTGTTCTCACATAGTCTATGAAAATTGTTCCATTTGAGAGTAACTGCCTAACTGTGTTATGGCGTCGACGAATATGTCGTGACTTTCCATTATACACAAAGTTGTGCGCTCTACTTAGCGCAGCTTGGTTATCACAGTGTATACATATGGCCGGTACAGGTTTAGGCCAAAATGGAATATCTTCAAAAAAGTGACGAAGCCATTCCGCTTCTTCGCCTGCTTTATCTAATGCAATGAACTCTGATTACATAGTGGATCGAGCTATGCATGTTTGTTTAGTAGATTTCCATGACACTGCTGCCCCCGCTAGGGTAAAGACATAACCAGTCGTTGATTTTGATTCCTCTGAATCTGCAATCCAGTTTGCATCACTATATCCTTCTAAGACTGCAGGATATTTTCCATAATGTAAGGAATAGTTAGTGGTATTTTTTAAATATCCAAGCACTCTCATTAGTGCTTTCCAGTGTTCCTTCCCTGGATTGCTTGTATACCTGCTTAAGCGACTTACTACATAAGCTATATCTGGTCTTGTGCAATTCATGAGATACATGAGACATCCTATTACACGAGAATATTCCAGCTGCATTACACTCTCATTAGTGTTTTTATGCAGTACTTCTGATGGATTAAAAGGTGTATTTACTCCTTTAATTCCAAAATTTTGAAATCTTTCAATCACTTTTTCTACATAATGTGATTGAGATAACTCAATTCCATTAGGTGTTCGTATTATTTTTATTTCCAAAATAACATCTGCAACACCCAAGTCTTTCATGTCGAAATTGTTGATCAACATTTTCTTTATGGTCTCAATTACCTGAGTATTTGGACCGAATATTAGCATATCGTCCACATATAGACAGATCATCACATATGATTGTCCAAGTTGTTTATAATAAACACATTTGTCACATTCATTTATACGAAAACCATTTCTCGTCATGACACTACCAAATTTTGCATGCCATTGCTTTGGAGCTTGTTTTAGTCCATATAATGATTTGACTAATCTACAGACTTTGTTTTCATTACCTTTGGAAATAAATCCCTCAGGTTGCTCCATGTAAATCTCCTCATTGAGATTTCCATTTAAGAATGCTGTTTTTACATCCATCTGATGAATCTCTAGATTATAGATGGACGCAATTGCTATTAGCATTCTTATAGAGGTTATTCGTGTTACCGGCGAATATGTATCAAAAAAGTCTACTCCTTCTTTTTGACGATATCCTTTGGCTACTAATCTGGCTTTATACTTGTTGATAGAGCCATCTGCTTTCATTTTCTTCTTGAAAATCCATTTGCAGCCAATTGGTTTTATTCCTGGTGGAATATCAACAATTCCTAAGTTTTATTACTTAGTATTGAATCAATCTCACTTTGGATTGCTTCTTTCCAACATGAGGACTCAGAAGATGACATTGCTTCCTTGTACGTTTGAGGTTCGTGCTCTAATACATATGTAAAAAAGTCCGAACCAAATGTTTTGGAAGTTCTAGCCCTTACGCTTCTTCTTGGTTCAGCATCCTCAATTTCATGATGAGTTTCATCTTCATGCGAATCGTTCGATTCTTCCCTTGTCCTTTTTGGGACATTATTTCCTTCATTCCTTTTGTACGGAAACACATCTTCAAAGAATGAGGCATCTCTTGATTCCATGATTGTATTTACATGAATATCAGTTATATCAGACTTGAATACCAAAAATCTGTAGGCACTACTATTTTAGGCTGGCCCAAGATAATAACAATCTACTGTTTTTGGTCCAAGTTTGACTCTCTTGGGAGGCGGAACTGGAACTTTTGCCAAGCACCCCCACACTTTGAGGTATTTAAAGCTTGGTTTGTGTCCTTTCCATATCTCACATGGAATTGTTCCCGTTTTATTGTGAGGAACTTTGTTTAAAATGTGATTAGACATATTTAAGGCTTCCCCCCACAAGTTTATCGGTAGACCAGAAGTTAAAAGCATGGCAGTAATCATGTCTTTTAACGTTCTGTTCTTCCTCTCGGCTACACCATTTTGTTGTGGTGAATATGGAGCTGTTGTTTGATGAATTATACCATTTTCGGCACAGAACTGTTCAAATGGTGATTCATATTCTCCACCTCGATCAGATCTTAGTATCTTGATCTTTTTATTTAACTAATTTTCTACCTCAGCCTTGTATTTTATAAACGTTGTTATTGCTTCATCTTTACTATTTAAAAGATATACATAGCAATATCGCGTAAAATCGTCAATAAAAGTAATGAAATACTTTTTCCCACCTCTTGTAGGTAGTGATTTAAAATCACATAAATCTGTATGTACCAAACCTAATGGTTCGGCGCTTCTGTCAACAGATTTAAATTGTTGTTTGACCATTTTTGCTTCTACACATGTCTCACATTTGTAGTTCTTATCTACTTGGAATTTTGGAATTAATCCCAAGTTTGATAATTTCTTCATTTTTCGGAAGTTTATGTGTCCTAATCTATCGTGCCATAGTAAAATTTCGTGCTCAAGCAAGTAAGAAACTTCAATTTTATTAATAGCACGATCAGAATACATAGATTTATTGCCGATAACGGCTACGTTTGCCTTAAATAGGCCATCACATAAATAACCCCTTCCGATATACATTCCAGCTTTGAACAGAACCATCTTGTCTGATTCGAACACAATTTTGAATCCTTTCTTTGATAGCACCGAGCCGGAGATCAGATTCTTGCGTATGTCTGGAACGTGAAGCACGTCATTTAATTTGACAGTTTTTCCAGAAGTGAACTTGAGGATAACTGTGCCCCTGCCTTCGATCATGGAAACTGCAGAATTACCCATGTAAAGTCTTTCTTTCTGATCGAATTTCTAGTATGTTGAAAACATGGATTTTTCAGAGCAAACATGACGAGTAGCTCCTGTGTCAACCCACCATTGGTTAGGGTTCTGAACCAAATTGCATTCAGAAATAACCGCTGAAAAGGTGGACTTATCTATTTTCATGTTGTCAACTGTTGCCATCACTGTTTTAGTATAAAACAATAAAATTCTTAAGATGTTACACGTCTAGTATACCAAAACAGAGAATAATCAATTATAAACTCATCGCACAAGTTTATAACTCATATTTCCACTACACTGGAATTCTGTAGTAATTATTATAACAATATGAATGTTGTAAATAAATTACAACAACAGCGTTATACAATTTTGAATAAATAGTATAACCAGAATAATGGATAGAATATAGAATAATGTATATAAATATACAAACAGACTAGAATTCTAACCGGATTATGTCTGAGGCTCGTCGTAACGATTTCCTTAAGAATTTTATTTCAAAATTCTCCCAAGATACAACAGACGAAATCTGCACGAGATTGTAATGAGTATGTCAACTCTGTGATATATATAGAGCTATAGAGAAAAGAAGTAGAGGAAAAACAAAACTGAATTGGATATAGAATGTGATCAGTATTCTGTCCTATTTATAGTTTTGTCTGCATCCCTTCAAACAGTCGCGTCCGTTGCCTTTCGGTCGCTGCTGTTCCTTAACGGGTCGCACCCGCCCACTACAGCGTCCAACGGTACTGTTTCGCACCCGCTCGTACCGCCTGGTACTGTTTCCCCCGCGCCTCTTCAGTCGGGTCGCACCCGCTTGCGCTGCATCTGTTCGCCCGCGTCCACTTCAATCGGCTCGCACCTTTTTGCTTCTAACGGGTCGCACCCGCTACTGCTCGCATCTATTCAACCCGCTCGCTTCAGAAGTCACACCTCCTCAGCAATCCGCGTCCGTCCGTATAGCCTGCAACTGTTAAAAAGCCCGGTCCAGTTGCAGTAAAAATACGAGTATCATATTAGACCCAAACCCAAAGCCGGCCCGGTACGGTTCGGTCGGACGGACGGCGGCGGCGCACGCGCGCGCGTGATGGAGATGCATGATCTCCCTCCTCACAACGAAGCATACATTTGGGTGCCTCTAGGCCCCAACACCTTCATTGCAAAGCCATATATATCTTGGAATGGCTTTGTAAATTTGGCGATGTGGGACAAGTGTATTTCATTTACACTAGAAATTCCAACAACCAGTGCAGTGCTAAAAAAAACACTGCAAAAGGAGCATATATAATGTCTCCATTAACAGAACACTTGAATGAGTTGTGTGCTTCCATCAGGAAGTTGAAAAGTAAACGAATCAACCAGTTGATTTTCTGGAGTGATTTTTATAAGGCATTTTACATATTAGATTACTTCTAACTTCTTGGTGTTCTCATCAAGGCAAATTAACTTCCTCAATCTATTGGCTAGCCAGTTTATACCAACTTGAGACTAAGCAGACAATGGAATGTTTGAGAGTTTAACCCAGATTGGAATTGATTTGATTATTCCACACACATTACTGACTAATGGATCCCATTGCTTTAGGATGAATAACTTGTTCTTCATTATAATCAGGTCACCTTTAGTTAGCTTTCCTATCTTCCCCATTAGAAAGAAGGAAGAGAAAATTAGTACCTCATATTTGATTTTTATATTACCTCTAAGTTTCCATAATTTCTTCAAATGGTGGATGACAGCAGTATATGATAATAGCTTATCCAGAAAGAAACCAACAATATATTCCTTCCATACTACTGAACCAGCTTGCAAAATGTCCAAAGCAGGAATGATGACTTCATTACATTACTGCAGTGTCATTTGAACAAACGTGTACTTCCCAGCATTGCGAGGGTTTTGCTTGAAGAGGGAAGTCCAAACATGTTCGGATGAAGAAGATAAGGGTATGACAGAAGAAGGAAGAGAGGAAGGAGGAAGAGAAGCAATAGTAGAAGCAAGAGAGGAGGATGGAGGAATATGTAGGGGGGAAGTAGGGTCACGGGGGAGGCTAGGTAGGGTACAAGGAGGGATGGAGGAGGATAGGGAGAGGTGACAGTTGAGAGGAAAGGAAGGAACATGAGAGGTGTTGGGGATGGGCAGGAGAGGGGGACAGGCTACCATGAAAGATATTTTGTATTTAATTTAGTTTTAAATATTAATGTATTTGAATCAATTAATCATATAAATTGATTATATTAATATTTTTTTGAAGGAATATATATATATATATATATATTATAAATTATGTTTCGTATTTTACAAAACAAATTAATACATAACATACTCCCGGCAAAAAAAAAATTAATTTAAAAGTATCTATATATTGGCCGAAAATTAAAAATAGATTTTAAAATTTTAAATTCTAAAATTATAAATTAAATGTTCAAAATTATAAAATATCATTTAGAATTTTACTAAAAATTAAAAATTCAAAATATGTTACGAAAATCATTCTAAATGATATTTTAATAATATCCATACAGATATATTTATTAAATATATTTTAAAATTAAAATTTTATCATATATATTTTTGCATATTTTATAAGTATTAATCTATATTTACTATTGTTGTTGTTATATATATATATATATTATATATATATATATATGCATGTATATATTTTATATATATACGCACATATGTTCAATTTTTTTACATATATATATATCTATATATATTCTTTTTGGCTTTGTAGTAATATATATACATATAATTAGTATAATTTATAAATTATCTAAATATATCTATATATTTATAAATATATATAGTATTAATATTTCATACTTATATATATATTCATACAAAATTATTTAAATTAAAAGTATAGTGTATATATATATGTACTTATATATTCATTCGCATGGATATATATATATAAATTAAAGTTATATAAACATACATTTGGACAATATATTTGTACATTGGATAAGCTAACGTGTCCGTTGCAGTGTAAATCTTAGCACCTATACACGAACAAGTTAAACTTGCACAGATTGATATGCTACACAAGCATACATATCTGTATATGTGTATATGATACATGTGTGTGTGTGTGTGTGTATTATATAACAATATTAATTAAATAATATAAGATCAATTTATAAATAAAATAATGATTTTATTTAAAATGAAATTTAGTAGTGGTTTAAATAAATGGACTTTGTAGGCCTAATAAAGATCCAAAATGATAAAAAAATTGAAAATTTTCGATTACTTCTGCTGCGAGCTGGTACGATTCTAACAATGGTATCAAAGCCCGATAGACTATGTGGTCTAATTTAGTCATGTTAGAGTTAACTATTAAGCTTACATCCTAGATGGTAGGATATTTAAAAAGGTAGTACCTAGGATTGGGTTTGGGTAATCAAGTACTCTGCTCTACCTAGCGACCATCTTGACCAGATCATCAGACATATGAACCCAAAAGTTGCCCCTAATAGAAAAGGCTCAATTTAAATTAAGATCTTGGGCTAATTATTAAAATTGTTTGAAATTTTAAAGTACAAAATTTTAAATTTAATAGTTAAATATGAAATAAAATATATACATATTATAAAGTTATAATATAATAATTTTTTTCAAAATGTTTGAAAAAAATATAAACTAATTTCAAAATTTTAAAACTTTTATTAATAAGATTGATAAAATAAATAAAATAAATAAGTTAATTATCAATAAATGTATACATGTATTATGTATTTATGATATATGTTATGTTGTTTTAAAATGTTTGAAATAACATAAATATACATGCATGTATAAGAAATGAATTTTGAAATTAATATAATTTAATTAAATAAATTAATTAAAAGGTTAATTAATTAAATAATATATGTATACATATGTCTATGATATATGTATCATACTATTAAGATTATAATATATATGATAAATATTCAATATAAATTTTATATTAACATAATATAAAATTAATTAAAATGTCAATTAATTAAAATTAGTTAAATAAGATTTAATAAACACAATATTATACATAAGACTATTATATAACTAACATAAAGTATAAAAATTATATAATAATAAAATTTATATAATATGAATGTATAAATTAAAGATGGAATAGTAAGAGACATTAACTAGACTTAAAGAATAAATACATATTTAAATATACGTACACTGTGATTTTCGATGTGTCGGACACTTAAATCACGAGAGTAGTTCATAAGGATTACGTTATTCCATAAGTCGTTATCACTCAATGTAATATATTAAAGATTATGAATCTTCAATATAATGTTGTCTCTACCTATATATATTAATACATTACTTGCATACTCCTTAACTATTGGGCAAACTCAAGTTGGGTATGTTATGTGTCGTATTATTAATGTATTGAATAGATAAGGTAAGATAACTATATGTATTTATTAAGCAAACTCAAGGTGCATATACTATAGTTAGGTCGTCGCCATGTGGTAGGTACGAGTGAATAGTTTCATTTCGATTTGGTGAGCAAACTCAAGATCAAAGTGAAATTATGACAAGGTACCAAGGGTTAGGAGTTGTATACGATACAACCGATAAGGAGTTATCCATCGTCCATGGAGCAATGACTTTTGAGCAAACTCAAGGTCATAATTTCAAGATGAACGAGTCCTGACACCTATTGGTGAAGTCAAAAGACTTCTATGTTTCGACTTAAGGTTAGGAAAAACAAAAATTACTAGTGGGAGCTTATGAGTAAAATGAAAATAAAGCTTAACCTTACTAATATTTTAAGAACATCTACTATGATATGTTTTAATAATTTATCACTTAAACTTGCAGAAAATGACAACTCCAAAACCTTTTTTTGAAAATGACAAGATTACTGGACCAAACAATGCCGACTGGCTAAGAGCAATTAAAATAACATTAACTTACGAGCGCCTATGGTCAACAATTACACGTGAACTCAAATAATAACCCGTTGATTATGCGAACCCCAAACTAAGAATTTCATACAAAACAGGTGTTGGACATAGAGATTGCCCAAGTTTTTGTGTTTTCTACGTCAGGCAAGTAATTGTAGAGATAATATAGAAATATATTTGTCGATAAGATATATGATAATCTTAAGGCCCGGTTTGGTAAACAATTATGTTTTGCAAGGTACGAGCTTACGAAGAAGCGATTCAACACCAAAATGACCAAAGGACAATAATTAGAGGATTACGTGTTGATGATGATGTGCTATATTGATAGACTTTCACAATTAAACGTAAAGATAAACAATGAATTACAAGTTGATTTGATCATTGGTTCTCTTACTCCTCGGTATGAACCGTTCATACTGAATTATAACATGAGCCAATAAAATGTGAATCTCATAGAGCTCCTCTATTTATTGAGGTTAGCCGAGTCAGCATCTGAGGATCAAGGGGTTTGTACTTGATGTTAAGGGCAATGCATCATCTTCAAAGAGGTCGAAGAAGCAGTAAGGAGAAGGTAAGAAAAATAAGAAAAGTAAGAAGACTGATGATAAGGGAGAATGTCATCACTGCTGCAAGAAAGGTCGCTAGAAATGGAATTGTCCTGACTAATTGAAAATTGATAGAGAAAAGAAACAGAATGAATCTGCAGCTCCATCAATTACATTTATGATTCAAAATTGTTACATAATTAATAAAATTTCTTAGTCTTAGATATTGGATCTGAAACTTATATTTGTAATTTGTTACAAAGGCTTAGGAACTGGCATCACGTGGCAAAAAGAGAGATGAGGCTCAAAGTTGCTGATGGATCTATGGTAGATGCAATGGTAGTAGGAGATTATCATTTATGTTTGCCTAGTGGAGTAGCATTGTTATTAAATAATTGCTATTTAGTAAAAAGATTTTATTCATGAGAATATTTCTATTTCTAAATTGTCTGAGACTGGATAATATTTTATTGTGCAAATAATGCTATGACATTAGTTTGGATGGAAATAAAGGCTGCGATGGTGCTCTTGATAATGGAATTTATGTGATTAATACTAATTATGTGTGTTTAGTGAATAATTCTTTTAATAAAATAAATGATAATTATCTTTGGTATTGTAGGCAAGGTCATATTAGTGAGAAACGACTATACAAATTGAAAACCAAAGATCTTCTTCCGCCACTAGATTCTAAATCATTTAACACGTGTGAATCGTGTTCTAAATGTAAAATGACCAAGCATCCTTTTAGTGGGAGCAGTGAAAGAGTTAATGAACACTTGGGGTTAGTACATAGTGATTATGTGGCCCGATGCCCATAATTAGCAAAGATAATAGTTCTTGCTTTGTTACCTTCACTAATGATTTTTCTAGATTATGATATGTCTTTCTTATGAAGAACAAATACGATATCTTTGAGAAATTTGTTGAATATAAAAATGTAGTAAAAAACTAAATGAGCCATAATATTAAGATTCTTCGATAAGATCGAGGTAGTGAGTATGTTGGATAGGATTTCTAATAATACTTAAAAGATAATGGGAATATCTCTCAGGTCCACTATATACTCTACAACACAATGATATGTTGGAGCAAAGGAACTGAACCTTATTAGATATGGTTAGATCTATGATTAGTAAGGTTGAGTTACCTCTATCCTATTAGGGATATGCGCTAGAAACCGCAGTGCATATGTCAAACTTGTTACCCACCAAATTCGTGCCTTAAACACCATATGAGATGTGGTATGGGAAGAAATTCCAACTCAAGAATTTGAAGGTGTGGGATTGTCCTATGTACGTTACGAATGTTGGTCCAAACAAACTAGAGGCAAGATCATTACTGTGTAAATTTATAGGATATCCCAAAAACTCAATGGCATATATGCTCTATAACACCAAAGAGTAAAAAGTTATTGTTTCTCGATACGCTATCATTTTAGAAAATGAATTTATATTCAAAGAATTAACAGCGAGGTTGTAGACTTGGATGAGATCCAAGAAGTTAACACAGAGGTCGAACCATGGGAGAACCACCTTCATCCATATATGAAAACACACAACTTATTAGATGGGCTAGTAAGGAATCTTGCACACTAAAGAGTTACTATGGATTTCTCGTAGATGCCAAGAAGGAGGATCGTGTCTTAGATGATGACACTTCTTTGTCTTTCCTACAAGCACCGCAGATTAAAGACTCCACACTCTGTCTAGGAGCTATGAAATCCGAGATGGATTCTATGTATGAAAACAAAGTTTTGGACTTTGTTGGAGGTACCCGAAGGGATAAAACCCATAGATTGAAAATAGAGTTTAATAAAAAGCTAAATGCAAATGGAGAAGTAGAAAATTACAAAGTTAGGTTAGTTGCGAAAGGATTTCATCAAATTCAAGGTATTGATTATGATAAAACCTTTTCGCCCGTAGCCATACTTAAATCCATTCAGATTATGCTAGCTATTGCTACATTCTATGACTATGAAATATGGAAAATAAATGTAAAGATGAATTTTCTTAATGGTGATTTAGAAAAAACAATCTATATGTCACAGCCCGATGGTTTTATAGTCAATGGGAGAAAGGGCAAGGCTTGGAAGTTTGTTAAAGTCGAATTAGGGACTTAAAAAAGCTCCAAAGAGTTGGAATAAGTGTTTTGATAAGGTAATCAAATAATTAGGTTTTTATCAGAACACAGAGGAAGCATGCGCATATAGAAAGGAACATGGAAAACTATTGTTTTCATAGTGCTATATGTCGATGATCTATTATTTATTGGCAACGACACTTCGTTGTTGCAATTAGTGAAAGCTTGGCTTTTCAGAAATTTCTTCATGAAGGATTTGGGAGAAGAGCTTATATATTAGATATAAAGGTCTATAGACATAGATCTAAAAGGCTATTGCGATTGTCGCATACCATATTGAAAGGGTTCAACATGGAGAATTGCAAAAATGGAAATATTCCAATACAGTCTAGAATCGTCCTTTCTAAGAAGGACGATCCTCATACCGATGATGAACAAGAGCGTATGAAGAGGATCCTCTATGCTTCAGCCATAGGATCCATAACATATGCTATGTTATGTACAAGATCGGATGTGGCATATGCATTAGGATGTGTAAGCCCGATACCGGTATAATCCTGGAGAAAAACATTAGACAACCATAAAATGTATACCAAAGTATTTAAGAAATACTAAGGATGTATTCTTTATATACGGAAATGGAGACCTCCAGATGAAGGGGTATACAAACTCTAGCTTTCAAACTGATATAGATGATACTAAGTCAGTGTCTGGTTATGTCTTTATACTTAACGGCGGAGCCGTTAGTTTGAAAAGTTCCAAACAAGAGACGGTACCTGATTTGACAATGAAGGCTGAGTACGTTGCCCTCAATGAAGCAAATAAAGAAGTGGTCTGGATCCATAATTTTTTTAGTGAGTTCGAAGTGATTTCCGATACCCGGAGTCCTATGGAATTATTCTGTGATAATAATGTAGTGATTTGGATTGCAAAGGAACCCATACTGCATAAGAAGTCTACGCATATTTTTTGGAAATTCCACCTCAATAGAGAATTCGTTGAGAAGAAAGAGGTCGTGGTATAAAAGGTAAATTCCAAGGACAACATAATAGATCCATTTACTAAGGGTCTAGCTTGGTTGCTCTCGAGAAGCTGGTTGAAGGGATGGGACTGAGTTTCCATAATTGGCCCCAAGTGCAATTGAGAGATTCATAGAGTTAGGGATATATTCTAGGGGCAATTCTGTAATTTATTATAAATTACTTAACTCTGTAATCAATTCTGATTCATAATAAATGTGTTTTTTTATAATGTGTTATAAATAATTAAATATCTAACCAAAATATATTTAACATAAAATCCATAAATTATGTGATTGTGATAGTAATTACAAATAGTTGTTATCATGAGTATTGTATCATAATATAATAAACACATCATTTTAAATGTTCCTAATTAAGATACATCGAGATTGGATATCTATGCATCCGTGGAGACTAGAATACGTAATGCTCTCTAAATGTTGGATGGTGTATTACTCATGACTATTAGGGACACTAAGGGATTACGTACTGATAGTTATTGGATAACCATTAAATGACTCGCTCAATAGTTTTTGTTGGTTAATATAACTAAGGTCAAACATACAATATTGATGTGACTAATATACACAGTTCTCTCAACTTGATAATATTTTTGATCTTCAAGAAAGCTCCAGTTTGATTCTAGTAAAATTATGGCACAACGTCCATCGAGTGGCTATAGTTATGTCAAGTAGAAATATTAGAAGTGAAATACTAATCAAGAGAGGATCCGTCTCCTCGGTAATAAGGGTTCGTAACACAATCAACTCAAGTCAACTCAAAGTCAAAATATCTAACCAAAGTAATTCGATTTATAATAATTGTTAATATTGCACCTAGGACTTTATCTTTAGGTTATAGAGCTGAATATGGACGATATTGGAATTTTAAGCATTACCAAATTCCATAAGTTCATAGTGATATAGTTTTGACAAAGAGACTTAGTGTAAATAATAGTCACAATCAGGCAACACTTAACAAACTAAAATTAGTTTTTTACCGAAAATAAGTAAGCAATAAATTTGGCCAAAATGTCACACTACCAGCCAAGTGAAGTCTAAATGATAATATTCGAATAGTTCGATTTTAATCACTAGCCAAATTTACATCTATTAGGTCACACAACTGAAATAATGAAACGATTTAATTAATTTATAATTATTATAAACTAATTAAATTAATAAATATTTATGAAATATTCATTATAAAATTTTATTTTGATTTGATGAATAAATATATTAAATGTATTTATAATAGGTATGAATATATTAATAAATATAAGATACTGATACACATTTAAATTGGATTTTAAGGAAAAATATTTGTTCGGACTTTAAATAGGTTTAAAGCCCATATAGGGGGCTCAAATGTTCAACTACGAAGAGGGTGATAGGTGCGTCCAAATGATGCATCATAGTGGGCAAGGATTGAGTAGATAAGAGGGAATGAAAGAGTAAGAGAAAAACATGAATTTAGATCCTAACTTCTCTCTTCATTCCTTCTCTATATGAACATCTCATCCCATTCTCATTATATGCTTTTGAAGCCTCCATCCGCTCTCTTTTTTTGGCTGAATTCAAGTGTTCTCCTTCTCTCCATTTCCAAAGTCAAATCAAAGTAAAAACAATTCTATTTGATAGTTGGTGGTCATCGGTTCAGAAATTAGCACTCTACTGGATTGGAAATTAGTTCAAGGAACAAATCTCGTAGTTTCATGATGTGTTTATGAGCATTGGATATAAGGTATAATCCTAACCAATTTGTGCATATTAATATTTCATATAATGTTTATATCATATGTATTATACTGTTGGTTTGGTAACAATTCCATTATATAAATATATTATCACAATTGGATTGGTTGTATATTTGTATATACTTTTGTATTTTTTAAAAAAAAATTAGTCATGTATGCACCTATATGTAGCTCAGCTCAAATAAAAAAACAATTTTTTTATTATATTTAATTTAATATACAATATATATATATATATATATATAGTTAATTTAAATACTACATCATACTACTACAAAATATGGTTAGATAATTTTGTATATAACCTTTAATAGCTATAATATTTTGATAGAAATAATTTTTTTACATATATATATTACTATTTAAATCAATTAATCATATAAATTATTTATATTAATATATATATATTATAAATTACGTTTTATATTTTATAAAATTAAATTAATACATAACATACTACTTTTGTTAAAATATATTTTAAAATTAAATTAATAAATAACATAGTAAATTTTAAAGTATGGCTATTTTCATTAAAATATATTTTGAAATTTAAAACTAAAACAAAATTATTATCCGTGCCATGTGCATGACCAGGTAAATACATATTTGTTATATAAATTTTTGTATACTTTATTAGGATTAATCTATATTTATTATATATATATATAAACTTATATATATGCACATATATATTCTTCTTGGCTTTATAGCAATATATTTATATTTAACATAATTTATAAATGATCTTATTATATTTATATAGTTATTAATATATATATATAATATTAATATTTTGTACTTAAATATATATATATGTGTTATATGTCTAGTGTACTAAAACAGATAGCACGCTACAATAAACTCGTCGCATATTAATTAGAATTCCACTACGCTGGAATTCTGTATTAGATAAATGTAACAATAAGTTACGTTGTAAATAAATTACAACAACAACGTTATACTATTGTGAGAAATAGTACAACTTATAAACGGGAAAGATTACAGTGAATCCAACCAGTATATAAAGGAAATTCCGTCTGAGGCTTGTCGTAACAATTTCCTTAAGAATTTTATTTCAAAACTCTCCCAAGATACAACAGACGTAATCTGCACGAGATTGTAATGAGTATGTTAACTCTGTGATACGTATGGAACATAGAGCAGTAGAGCAAAGAAGCAGAAGAAATTAGATTGGAATTGGATGAGAATATGATTAGTATTCTCTCCTATTTATAATTTCGTCCGCATCCCTTCAAACAGTCGCGTCCGCTTGACGGGTCGCACCAGTTTGCCTTTTGGTCGCTGCTGTTTGTTAACGGGTCGCACCCGCCTGCTACTGGTCGCATCTGCTTGCGTCCAACGGTACTGTTTCGTACCCGCTTGTACCGCCTGCACCTCTACAGTCGGGTCGCATCTGTTCGCCCGCGTCCCCCAAACCCAAACCCGGCCCGGCTCGGTTCGGTTCGGTCGGACGGACGGCGGCGGCGGCGGAGCGCGTGCGCGTGTGTGATGGAGATGCATGATCTCCCTCCTCACAACGAAGCATACATTTGGGTGCCCCTAGGCCCCAACATCTTCATTGCAAAGCAATATATATCTTGGAATGGCTTTGCAAATTTGGCGATGTGGGACAAGTGTATTTCATTTACACTAGGAATTCCAACAATCCCCCACATAAATGATAATATACTTTTCCCCTACACAAAGCGAAATATCACAGAGTACATATGGAATAATGCTTTATCATGGATAAGTAGATATTTCACTTTGAACTTTCCCTAGTTAAAACTTATCGGATCTACTTGGCTAATCGGTGAATTATTTCATCTTGAACCGTCGGCCTTTATTGTATATCCAGACAATAAGCTTTACGAAGCATTGATTCCCTTCTCATCCAATCTCTTGGTTGTGTTCATTTTGGTCCTGAACAAATTTTGGTTCTGCGAGTGTTTTAGAGAATAAAATCCTTTTAATATTCTCATAGAGCCGACCCAGCTCACACTTACATAGGTGATCGCAACCATTAAGAGTATCCTACATATACCCCACTTGTTATTTCCAAGATATGGTCATCATTAAAAAAATATAGTTTTAACCTTTAAAACTTCTGTAGGCATGCATTATATTTTGCACTATAGGAATGGAGTAGGACCAAGTTCAGAAAAATGCATTACTTCTTGAGTTACTCATAACTGGTTTGCCTATTGATCCTAGTCCGTGCGATCTCCAGTTGCTAGGATAGGTTTCCGTATAAGGTAACTCTTGTTGGTTTTAGGCTTTTAAACTCATTCCCCTCGATGCGCAGTCAATTTTTTTTCTTGATAAACCTTTAGTAAATGGATCCGCTAGGTTATCATTTGTTCTCACATAATCTATGGAAATAGTTCCATTAGAGAGTAACTGTCTAACTGTGTTATGGCGACGACGTATGTGTCGTGATTTGCCATTATACACAAGGTTTTTCGCTCTACTTAGCGCTGCTTGATTATCGCAGTGAATACATATGGCCGTCACAGGTTTTGGCCAAAATGGAATATCTTCTAAGAATTGACAAAGCCATCCTGCCTCTTCGCCTGCTTTATCTAATGCGATAAACTCAGATTCCATGATGGATCGAGCTATGCATGTTTGTTTAGTAGATTTCCATGACACTGCTGCTCCTGCAAGGGTAAAGGCATAACCACTTGTGGATTTTGATTCCTCTGAATCTGCAATCCAGTTTGCATCACTATATCCTTCTAAGACGGCAGGATATTTTCCATAATGTAAGAAAAAATTTGTGGTATTCTTTAAATATCCCAACACTCTCATTAGTGCTTTCCAGTGTTCCTTCCCTGGATTACTTGTATACCTACTTAGTCGACTTACCGCGTAAGCAATATCTGGTCTGGTGCAATTCATCAGATACATTAACCATCCTATTACACGAGAGTATTCTAGTTGCATTACACTCTCATCAGTGTTTTTATGCAGTACTTCCAATGGATTAAAAGGTGTCCTCACTCCTTTAATTCCATACTCTTGAAATTTTTCAATTACTTTGTCTGCATAGTGTAACTGAGATAGTTCAATTTCATTAGGTGTTCTTATTATTTTGATTCCCAAAATAACGTCTGCAACTCCTAAGTCTTTCATATTGAAATTGTTGATTAACATCTTCTTTATAGTCTCTATTACTTTAGTATTAGGACCAAAGATTAGCATATCGTTTACATATAGACAAATCATCACATATGATTGTCCAACCTGTTTGTAATAAACACATTTATCACATTCATTTATACGAAAACCCTTTTTCATCATGACACTATCAAATTTTTCATGCCATTGTTTTGGAGCTTGTTTTAGTCCGTATAATGATTTCACTAACCGACATACTTTGTTTTCATTTCCTTTGGAAATGAAACCCTCAGGTTGCTCCATGTAAATCACCTCATCGAGATCTCCATTTAAGAATGCTGTTTTGACATCCATCTGATGAATTTCCAGATTATATATGGAAGCAATTTCTATTAACATTCTTACAGAGCTTATTCGTGTAACCGGTGAATAGGTATCAAAGAAGTCTACTCCTTCTTTTTGACGATATCATTTGGCTACCAATCTGGCTTTATATTTATCTATAGAGCCGTCTGATTTCAATTTCTTCTTGAAAATCCATTTGCAGCCAATTGGTTTTATTCCAGGTGGAATATCAACTATTTCCCAAGTTTTATTACGTAGAATTGAATCAATCTCACTTTGGATTGCTTCTTTCCAACATGAAGATTCAGAAGATGACATTGCTTCCTTGTACGTTTGAGGTTCGTGTTCTAACATATAAGTTAAAAAATCCGAACCAAATGTTTTGGAAGTTCTTTCCCTTACGCTTCTTCTTGGTTCAACCTCCTCGTTGTCCTGATGAGTTTCATCTTCACATGTCTCATCTCTGTTATCTCTTGTCCTTTTTGGGACAAGATTTCCATCGTTTCTTTTATATGGGAACACATCTTCAAAGAACGAGGCATCTCTTGATTCCATGATTGTATTTACATGAATATCATTTATATCAGACTTGAATACCAAAAATCTGTAGGCACTACTATTTTGGTCTGGCCCAAGATAATAACAATCTACTGTTTTTGGTCCAAGTTTGACTCTCTTGGGAGGCGGAACTGGAACTTTTGCCAAGCACCCCCACACTTTGAGGTATTCAAAGCTTGGTTTGTGTCCTTTCCATATCTCATATGGAATTGTTCCCGTTTTATTGTGAGAAACTTTGTTTAATATGTGATTAGACATATTTAAGGTTTCCCCTCACAAGTTCGTCGGTAGACCAGAAGTTAAAAGCATGACAGTAATCATGTCTTTTAACGTTATGTTCTTCCTCTCGGCTACACCATTTTGTTGTGGTGAATATGGAGCTGTTGTTTGATGAATTATACCATTTTCGGCACAGAACTGTTCAAATGGTGATTCATATTCTTCACCTCGATCAGATCTCAATATCTTGATCTTTTTATTTAACTGATTTTCTAGCCTTGTATTTTATAAACGCGGTTATTGCTTCATCCTTACTATTTAAAAGATATACATAGCAATATCGCGTATAATCGTCAATAAAAGTAATAAAATACTTTTTCCCACCTCTTGTAGGTAGTGATTTAAAATCACATAAATCTGTATGTACCAAACCTAATGGTTCGGTGCTTCTGTCAACAGATTTAAATGGTTGTTTGACCATTTTTGCTTCTACACATGTCTCACGTTTGTAGTTCTTATCTACTTGGAAATTTGGAATCAATCCCAAGTTTGATAATTTCTTCATTTTTCGAAAGTTTATGTGTCCTAATCTATCGTGCCATAATAAAATTTCGTGCTCAAGCAAGTAAGAGACTTCAATTTTATTAATAGCACAATCAGAATACATAGATTTATTGCCGATAACGGCTATGTTTGTCTTAAATAGGCCATCATATAAATAACCCCTTCCGATATATATTCCAGCTTTGAACAGAACCATCTTGTCTGATTCGAACACAATCTTGAATCCCTTCTTTGATAGGACTACACCAGAGATGAGATTCTTGCGTATGTCTGGAACGTGAAGCACGACATTCAATTTGACAGTTTTTCCAGAAGTGAACTTGAGGATAACTGTGCCACTGGCTTCGATCATGGAAACTGCAGAATTACCCATGTAGAGTCTTTCTTTCTGATCGAATTTCTGGTATGTTGAAAACATGGATTTTTCAGAGCAAACATGACGAGTAGCTCCTGTATCAACCCACCATTGGTTAGGGTTCTGAATCCAATTGCATTCAGAAATAACCGCTGAAAAGTTGGACTTATCCATTTTCATGTTGTCAACTGTTAACATCTCTGTTTTAGTGTAAAACAGTAAAATTCTTAAGATGTTATATGTCTAGTGTACTAAAACAGATAGCACGCTACAATAAACTCGTCGCATAAGTTTATTAATTAGAATTCCACTACGCTGGAATTCTGTATTAGATAAATGTAACAATAAGTTACGTTGTAAATAAATTACAACAACAACGTTATACTATTGTAAGAAATATGACAACTTATAAACGGGAAAGATTACAGTGAATCCAACCAGTATATAAAGAAAATTCCGTCTGAGGTTTGTCGTAACAATTTCCTTAAGAATTTTATTTCAAAATTCTCCCAAGATACAACAGACGTAATCTGCACGAGATTGTAATGAGTATGTCAACTCTGTGATACGTATGGAATATAGAGCAGTAGAGCAAAGAAGCAGAAGAAATTAGATTGGAATTGGATGAGAATGTGATCAGTATTCTCTTCTATTTATAATTTCGTTCGCATCCCTTCAAACAGTCGCGTCCGCTTGACGGGTCGCACCCGTTTGCCTTTTGGTCGCTGCTGTTTGTTAACGGGTCGCACCCGCCTGCATTACTAGATTATGGTTTACTCCCCAATCAAACGGGTCGCACCCGCTTGACGGGTCGCACCCGCTTGACGGGTCGCACCCGCTTGACGGGTCGCACCCGCTTGATGGATTGGGGAGTGGTTTACTCCCCAATCAAGCAATCATCCATGGTCAATACAAGATTCTTCGTTGTTCAGAGTCCACGGGGCTTTGATAATAACATTACTAGATTATGGTAAAGTTACTTTATTGTTATGAACATAACTTCTAGCCAGGGCGTTTTTCGGTATACCATTCGATAATTTCTGATTGAAGGTGAGTGCATCATGTAATATAAGACCTCTCAAAGCCCACGGGGTGTGCCAAAAAGAAAGAGTGGAAGGGGTAGTGATATAATATTTCATAGAAGGAAACAGGATCGACCTGTGGTTGAGAAGACTCCTAAAGAACCATCTAACAACATGAGGAGTTGTCATAGTCCGGAAATGTTTGTTGTGAAGGTAGTTCTTCATTCTCATCCAGTTATCCCATAGTGAATTCTCTTCATAAAGTAAACCATTTAGTTGTTTTGCTGCCGCAGCAATATTCCAAAGCTTTAAATTTGAAATTCCAAGTCCACCTTTACACTTAGGAATGTTAATCTTCTTGAAGGTGCATGGTATCGATTTCTTAGAGTAGCAGCTTTTAAACTAAAGGAAGTGATTAAAGGCATTATTCAACATTGTAAGGAGTTTCTTGGGTAATATGTAAGTTCTAGAGTAGTAAGTAATCATGGCTGTCGCAATGGAATTGATGATAGTGAGGCAACCAGCTTGAGATAGCAGATGCGAAGGCCACCTACTTAATTTACCAATGATAGCTTCATACATGGGAAAGCATTGATTAGCAGTTATCCTGGAAGTAGTCAAAGGAATACCAAGGTAAAATGAATGCTTAGGCATGTGTTAGAGAGTAGACAGTGATGTTATGCTAGTGGTTTCAGATGCATTGAGCCTAGCAATAAGAATATGAGATTTTCCTCGATTTACTTTAAGACATGTGGCAGATTCAAGAGTGGCCAAACAGTTTTTGATGGTAGTGATACCCATCCTATCTGGTTTAATGAAAATTACTAAGTCATCTGCAAATAAAAGAGTAATGATTTCAAGGGTCTAGCATCTTGGATGGAGAAAAATGTTTTTATTTCTAGCCTGAAAAGTCATTAAGCAACTGAAATACTCCATCACTATTATAAATAGACAAGAAGATATAGGATCTCCTTGTTTCAAGCCATGAAGAGAACCAAAATAACCTATGATTTTCCCATTAAACATGTTGGAATATTTAGGGGTTGATATGCAAGTGTATATCCATGAAATAAAAGGTTCAGGAAAACGCATTTTTAGTAAAATGGAAATAACTGAATCCCAGTAACAGCCAAAAGCCTTTTGGATGTCTAATTTTAGCATGCAGCAAGGAGAGGTGATCTTAAATTTATAGCCTCTAAGAAGCTCTTGAGTCATCAGAATATTTTCTGTTATGCTCCTACCAGGTAAGAAAGCAGCTTGATTTGGTGAGATAATTCTAGTAAGGACCGGCTTCATTCTGACATCAATAATTTTTGTGATTGTTCTATAAATTACATTACAGCATGAAATAGGTCGGAATTGACTAATAGAGGATGGATTTTCAACTTTAGGAATCATTATTAGATCTGTTGAATTGATACCACCTAGCAGCTTATTTATGCTAAACAAATGATAACGGCTCAAAGAAAGGTGGGTGAGACTATATCCCAGCAGGGCTTAGAAATTGAGCATTGAAGCCGTCTGGTTCACCAGAGCTAGAAGACTTTTAATTCAAAGACAGAAGATTTAATATCAACATCAGTCACTTTAGTGATCAGAGCCAAGGCTTCTTGAGAATCAATGGTTAGGATGACAACCTAAGTTAACTGACTGAGCATGAAAGGGAGAGAGGTAGAGTAATTGAAATTGCAGGTAAAGTATGTAATAGAGCATCGTGAATTCCTTCAGCAGTATGTTGGGTTATCCCATGCATGTCAACATTGGAAGAGAGTTGTGTTGAGATTAGTCCCACATCGGGGAATTTACAATATGAATTCTGCATAAATACTAAGAGACTTTTCATTAGAATGGTTAATTGGTTTTGTGGTAATATGAGGTTTTCTAATAAGTTGTGTTTTAGCATGCATAATTTTAAGAGACCTATACACAAATTGGGTGTCTCTGTCTTCAGAGAAGCGGAAGTCTCTACCAAATTTTGCTTACACATTTCATTCTTATCATGTAGTGCCTTGACGAGGAGTTCACAAATACCATGCTCTTTAGAAGACAAAACAATATTGTTTGTGTTGGCCATCATTTCCTGTTGTATTGTCTCAAGTTGCAATCTCAAAGCTCCAGAAAGCTTTGTACCTTTGCCATAGATATTTTTAGACCAAAATTTTAATGAATCTTTAGTTTTCTTGAGTTTAACTTGAAGCTTGAACATAGGGTTACCATACACAGGCTGGTTCCATCCTTGCAAAACAATAACTTTAAAATTGATATGATTAGCCCAAATATTAAAAAAAATTAAAATATGGCTGCCTTGCCGTCGTATTCTTGAAAGAAGATATTATGAGAGGGGAGTCGTATGAAATTCCTAGAGACGGGATGTGTGCGGTAAGGGATGGCCAAAGATCAAAGGCTTCAATGTTGGCAAACACATGGACTAATTTGCAAAATATTCTCCTCCCAACTTTCCTTTTATTGTTCCAAGTGATAGTAGTGCTAGTGAAGTTTATTTCATATAAAGGCATATATAAAGGTGGTGAAGAAAACAATGTTGGTTTGGAAATGCAAAATTTCAAGGTGAATGAATTGAGAGTGATAAGTTATAGGGCACGCAGTGTATATGTCAGGGTTCCATAATACTAGGATCCTTCCGCAAGGATTTTGAATAATGTTATTTGTATGTTTCCATTAAGAGTTTATTTAATTTGCATCCATTTGTGTAAGAATTTAATCAAGCTTAGTTTCTAGCATTGTAATCATACCCAGTTAATTGTAATAAATCAAGTTTTTAAGTTCGTCTTGTTTAATCTGCAAATGAGCTCCTTTAACATTCCATGAAGCAATTATGTCCATCATTGCTTTCTGTTTTTTTTTTTTTTTTTTTTTTATCTTTACCCTTGGAGGAAAGCCTAGTTCATTTTCTATTGGTCTTTACTTCAGATTCATTGATGGAGGAGTGGGGATCTTTGAAAAGGGGAGTTAAGAATGTCTTCATCCCCACTACTGAAGTCTGAGTCAGTATGATCATTCAGAATCGTTTTCTTATTACCCTTTTTCTTCTTAGAGATAGGCAATGGGGCAGTAGAGATAGATGGGTCAGTTTAAGGATGAACAACGATTGGGTTGATAAGGAGACATGATCTGGGCTAGGGACATGGGAAGAAGTGGTTAGATTAAGGGATGTAGCATGGGTAGTATGACGGAAAGGAATGATGTGTTGTCTGTCATGGGATTGATGAGATGAGGAGGGAGACGTATGGATTTGTAAGGATTGGTGGTGGAAGAAGTTTTAGGGTCAGAACAAGGTGAAACGGTTGCAGTATGTAGAGTTGTGATATGTGGACCGGTAGGGGATGAAATGTGTTGAAGTGGGTCAATGGTGAGAGAGGAAGTATTTGATTGAAGATGAATAACTGCAAAATTTTGAAATGAAGTGGTTGGACCATGATCAAGCTTGGGAAATAAATCATTTTCAGAGAATTCCCAACGCAACCGGCCCCCAACAAGAGGTCGGTTGAGCTTTTTTGGATTACTTTGACAACTCGAAAGGTTGTCAAAAGAACCCGGGGTTGCTTCTTAGCCGGCTAAACTTAGCAGGCTAAAATAAAGCCGGCTAAGGCAACGGCTATTATATAGCCATTGGCACTTAGCCGGCTATACAATGCTGGCTAAGTTCCAACAGCCACATACTAGACCGTTGCCACATAACCTGCATTTATATAGCCGACTTACCAACGGCTACTTACACCACCGTTGTCTATCCCTCTCCATCCCCTCTACATAATTTTCGAATCTCAAAATCTTATTTACACCGTTTCAGTTACATTTTTTTACTCTCATCAACACACTTTCTTCAAACAATATCAGTAATATCGAAAAATTCAATGGGAAAATCTCAAAAATCTTCATCTCCTAGATTTCTATCTCAACTAAGATTAGATAAGTAGAATCCAACTCAATTCAATCAGCATATATATAATTCTCTACACGGTGAGAATCAATTTCAATCTCAACAAGCGCCACATTCGTATCAGCCACAACGAAATCAATTTTTTTTCATTCTAAACAAGATTCGAACCATTACCAAAATTCTCAGAATGCGAATTATTCGCAGAATAGTTCATTTCAACAAAACTTTAACTATGATCAAAACTACATATCTCTCAATAACCAACAACGATCAGTATTGCCTTATCGTTCACAAAATTTAAAAAGAAATCTCAATAATCAATTTGGAGACAACATATTTGAAAATCCAGAAACCGAATTCGATGGAAATGAAATAGCCAAAGAAGAAAATGTTTATAGGAATTCCAATTTGTCTTCTGCTCAAACTTGGAAAAATCAACTAACGAGAATCAACAATATTGAATCTTCAAATGCGGAACCAAAACCGCAAAAATGGTTAAATGGTCGTCGGACATGCAAGCTGAATTAGCATTCTGTTGGGTCGAATGTTCTAGAGACAACAAGAAAGCTACGAGCTAAAGTAGAACTTCTTTTTGGAATTTAGCACGCAATATCTTCAACCTTCGAAGTCCAAATAGTCTTCCATGAACGGTTGTTTCTTTGAAGCAGTCTTGGAAAAGAATAAATGTCGTTTGTCAACGTTGGAAAGAAATAATGGTCGTCTGCATTCAAGACAACAAAGTGAGGCAAACGACATGGACCTGGTAATGGTTTTAAATTTGTAGTTCAAGTTATCAAGTATTATGTTATATTCTTCTTATAGCACTTCATCATCACAGTTCGATCAAGCAAATTTAGTGTATATGTCAGAACATAATAATCAACCATCAACTTGCACCATTGCTATGACATACTCACAAAAGTGGAAAAATGGAGTTGCATGCAACAAAAACATTTAGTAATGCACTTTGTTCCTAGAAAGATGAACGATAAATCCAGCCTTGGTAGTTCTGATCCACATGAAGACAGCCCCTTCACAACTAGTACAGGTGGTAGGCCGCAGGAAGGTTCAAGGTAAGAAAAAAAAACCACCCCCGATTATAGCGCACATTATGAACATATTGAAGAGCATATGGTAGCTGCCGAAGATGCAAACAAATTATACTGGAAACAAAAGAAACAAAGAGACTTGAAAGGGTAATGGAAAAACAATGGCGGCACGATGAAAAACAAAAGTTAAGAAATGATGAGCTAGAGTTAAGAAAACAAGAATTAGCTCGACAACAAAGAGCTGATGATATGACTCTTTTAACTTGCAATTTAAACGAACTCAATCCAGTGTAGAGGATGTATATGGAGAAGCAACTTGAGAAGTACCATAGATGTCAAGGGGGGTTGTAGGAAACTAGGCTCCTACAATGTATCTTAGCATTGCATCGATTATTTGATTTCGTAAGCGTTGTAATGTCGTTGTTAATGTTTTTGTTAATGTGATTGCCACTATACTAGTTGGAGTTATTGGTAATGCCATTATTGTCGATTTTGTTGTTACTGCTATTGTTATAGTTTCGAGCTCATATTGACTTTGCATTCTCGTTGTTGTTATTACTTTTAATACGTCAACAACAAATTGGTATAGTAGATATAACAAATTCAAACATAAACGTTAGTACAAAACGTCAACAACAACTTATTACAATAGATAAGCGAAACATAAGCACCATCTAAACATCACTTCTACTAATGGTTTCGTATATGTTTCCAGTAGTGTTCCACTAGTTCTTCTCTTAGATCATGATGAGCTTATGGATCTCGGATGTCTTGTATTCTTTACAAGTATTTGGTAAAAGATTTGGGTCCTTAAAAGCTTTTTTTTTGAAATGCTACGACAATGTCTGGATAGTTTCTCAGTTGATGCTCGTACCGACCACGTTCTTCTTCGACGATCATATTATGTAAAATTATTCAGCAGTATATGATATCAAATAATACCGTCGAATCATGGTAGTATACCTCTTTTCTTAATATATGAAACCTACCTTGAAGCACTTCAAATACTCGTTCCACATCTTTCCTCAAACTCTCTTGTTGTTTGGTGAACCTAGCTTCTTTTTCGTTATTTGGCCTTTTGTAAGCTTGCATAAGTGCTTTCCATTTTGGGTAGATGCCATCTACCAGATAATAACCCATGGAATGATCTTTGTCTCTTATTTTGTAATTATGGAGGTGATATATGTCATTACATAAGTCATTAAATAAACATGACTTCCGTAGAACGTTAATATCATTCAGTGAACCTCGTGCTCCAAAAAAAGCATGCTATATATACAAATCGAATGAAGCAACAGCTTCCAAGACCAGAGTTATCTTTTTGCAATGTCCTGTGTATTGGCCCAGCAATGCAACTGGATAGTTTTTCCACTTTCAATGCATACAATCTAAGCTACCTAACATACCTGGAAATCTACATTGAGATCCTATTGCTAGCAATTTGTCAACTTGAGGAATAGAGGATCGAAGATATTCTTCACCAAACATACAAATAACTGTTTTGCGAAATTCTTTCGTACATAATATTATCGTTCAGCCTCCAATCCACACTTTATCATCTTGTGAATCACCAGAAGTTGCACATGATATCATGCGAAGTGCAGCCGTAACTTTTTGCAATTGAGAAATTCCAAGTTTGTTAATTCCATTTCTTCTGTGGGTGAAAAAAATATTGTTTTCGGTTAATTTTTCGAGAACCTAATTAAAGATATTCTTCGACATACAGAATCTTCGTCTAAAATCCACCTCCCCATACACAGGCTTTGCCATAAAATAATCCTTGATCAATTGATTATGACTGCCAACATAGTCACATCCATAACGCAAGTCTTTTATTCCAACAACGCCGCCTCCTTGGGATGACGTAGAGCTTTCAGCAATTTCATGGGTCATTAAATCCCTCATTTCAATAGCAAATGTTCTTTGTTGAGTAATACAATGTTCAATAAAATCGTCGGGAGATGATGACGAAGACTAGAAGAAGAAGCACCATAAACTTTTTAGAGAACTCGTTTAATACAGGTAGAAGAACGATGATGATTAGTTTGAAAGTTTGAATGAGTATGTTATTCGACATCCTTACTTCTGTTTATAAGCTATTGATATATAAAGGATATTAAAATGTCACAGGATCAAGTCATATGGATTAAAAAAGGTAATGTGTTGGATAACATCAACCACTGTAGCCACTAATTAAAGCCGGTTGATGCTGATTAAAGCTGATAGATGTCAAGAGGTCGGATCTTGTCTATAACAGAGTTAAAGCCGATGGACCCACTAGTTATATTGATTAAAGCTGGTTGATGTAGATTAAAGCTTAAGGGTGTTGGGAGTTTGAGTCTTGTCTGAAATAGAGTTAAAGACGATGAACCCACTGGTCATATTTATTAAAGCTGGTTGATGTTGATTAAAGCTGACGGATGTCAGGAGATCGGGTTTTTTCTGAAACAAAGTTATAGCCGATGGACCCATTGGTCGTATTGATTAAAGCTGGTTGATGTTGATTAAAGCTGACGGATGTCAGGAGATCGGGTTTTGTTTGAAACAAAGTTAAAGCCGATGGACCCATTGGTCATATTGATTAAAGCTGGTTGATATTGATTAAAGACGACGGATGTCAGGAAGTCGGGTCTTGTCTGAAACAGAGTTAAAGTCGATGGACCCACTGGTCATATTGATAAAAGATGGTTGATGTTGATTAAAGCCGATGGATGTCAGGAGGTCGGGTCTTGTCTGAAACAGAGTTAAAGCTGATGGGCCCACTGGTCGTATTGATTAAAGCTGATTGATGTCAGCAGGCCAGGCCAATGTAGACAGTATGCAATGCTTTACGAGGATTAAAGCTGATGGATGTCGAGTGAGAATGACAGTAATGTCGAGTCAAATCGACACTGTATCCATGTTGCATTGTTTCACATGCGCAATGTATTATAATATATAAATATCGTTTTGCTTGCTATACTTCTCTTCATTATCGTAGTAGTAGTATATAAAAATGGTCGAATACAATCATATTTCTTTGTCGTCCTCATACTCATACGAAGGTTCATTACAACACAATAGCCCACCGGATACATCCTTCCCTCAACCACTGACGAGTGGTATATTGAAATGGAGGAAAGACACAATGCCGATGTAAGAAAGCATGAGATGGAAGTGCAAGAGCACATGCAGTTGGAAAATTGTAGACGTCCAAGAGAAGAGCGGCGTAGCCATAATAGAAATAAGAGAATGAAGGAATGAAATACGACACCAAGTACCTCGCATAGATCAAGAGGTTAATTCTCCAGAGGTCTACTGTAAGTGTGGGGTTTCTATTATGTATGCTGTTGTAAGTAGCGGAACAGACATCGATCGGCGGCACTATAGATGCCGTAATTTTTTTGATGGTTGTGGACTTTGGCAATGAATTGACATCCTCTTCCTCGCCGTGCAATTGTTTATGCTAACGAACTTGAAAACCAAATTCAGATGCTTCAAAGGCATTGGGTTCAGTTAATTTATCAGGTGGTCAAAGAGAGTTTTTTATCATCGGTTGTCTTGTTTGTTGTCATGTTCGTTTTTCATGAAGTTGTCATGTATTATTGTTTGTTGTCTTGTTCATTTACAATGAAAGTAGTTATTTGTTTTCTTGTAAGCTAAGTTTTATTGTCAATGTTTTCCTTGGGTTAAATGCTGTTATTATGTTAAGTGCATAGTAGACTATGAAAACACAAACTTTACGTGAATTCAAAGTACATATAATTACCGATAGTGCAAAGAACTAGCTGAAGGTAATTAACTTAACAAACATACCTAACTTACCCAAACGTCATTCAAATTGTCTAATATATCCAACCCAGAGATTGTATGCAGCATGTCAAAAAAAATCAATACGATACTCCCACAAATAACGGAAATCAAACGTAGCCCATGTTAACTGAAATAGATCTTCTTCCTTCACTGTTTTTATAATGATTCTATATCTTCGACAAGCTCTAGTAAACGTTATATATAAAAATTCTTCAAGTTTCCAAAATCCTTCGAATTAACCTGCAATCAGGATGACTGTTAAAAGTCTTGTTTAAAATGATCCAAAAATCTTGCTCCATCTCCTCTTCCATGTGTCTACGATCGGTTTCTATGTACGATTTGATTAGTACTAAATAATCATCGACAGTCCAACTTTCAATTGACACTGAATATTATTGATGACGTTGAGAATAATTGAAGATGTTGTGAATTTTCAATACAGAACTTTGGTTTAAATAAAAAGCTCATGATCCGCGTCTCGTGAATCAAATGCCTTCTAATCAACCACAAGGTAAGCATCCACAAACGTGAATATAAGAAAACACAACTGTATTTGTTCCTTCACATAGTGATTTACACATAGTCAAACAAAATAGAAAATCCAAAGCTAATACAGTTATGCAAACACTACTAGTAAGTATGCATACAGATGTACACTGGTACAAACAATGCTAGTAAGTACAAAACAATGTAATACACTAATACAAACACTGCTAGTACATACAAACCATTGAAAATACGTTGATACAAACTCTGCTAGGAAGTACATAACAATGACAATACACTGATACACACACAGATAGGACATACAAATAGTAATAGTACATACAACCACTATGGCACATCAAACTGGTACTCATCATCAAAAAGAGGGACTGCATTACCATCATTGTCATCGTCGTCGTCATCTACTCTGCGTGTAGGATTTGCTCATCGGCTATAGTAAGCTCGTTAATACGAGCAGTCAACTCATCTATGCTCCATCGATACCCGGCGTACATGACCTGGCCGGAGTCCCATCTGCATCTGAAACAAATCCTCATATGAAAATGCTGCTGAATCTGGATACTGCGAAATCTCAAGCCGAGAAATATCAGTATATCTATCAACTCCCGACCTTGTTGGTATACCAACTGTCCAACCATAATCTCCTATCTAGGAGAGCTTTGGAGCATGATAAACCTGAGTATTCTGTGTAAGGTCCTCTAAAATAGGGGGTCACAGCACTCCGGATGCTTGAGGGCCCTACCAAGTCAATGGATACAGCATGAACAAAAGTAGTCGTATGTGATAAAGTGTAAACCGACGCCAAAAAGATGCATAATCTACATTCATGATGATGTTGTAATTAGCGGACCACCACTCACATGTACACTCCTGTAAAGCAGCGCTGTCATACACCTTCAAAAAAGGTGTATCCGGATGTGGATCATCAGGAACAAAATTACCATTTAATGTCTGTCTTCAACTACGCTCACCGAGGAACCAATCGCATCCTAAGCTGGATGGGATGAGATCAATGGAAAACGTGTAGTAGATAGGAATGCAGTGTGCACTACGATAGGGTCGGTCATAAAAGGCAAACCATCATAAGGATGCCAAACAACACTCTCTCATGTGGTCTGTAACTCGATCTGATTTCGAACCAAAGAAAATATATGACGTGCCTCCCCTCCTTGCACCATTTTGTGATTATCTCAGGCCCATGCTCTAACTTGTTGAAAGAAAAGGGGTAATGTGGAGTCCAACGTCGGATAATTCATGTTGCAAAAGTAATCATAGTACGAATACCACAAAGCTCCCAAAAACCTATAATAAATGTGGATCTACCCTTATCACCGCACCGATGATCTAAAGAGCAATACAAATACCCTAATATCGAAGTCCCCCAATCATATGCAATTGGAATATCAAACAACAACACCGCTACAGCTGCAACATATCCGGCCGGCAATGTGTTCGATGCATTTGTAAAGACTAAGTTCCCCTCATGTACAGAATAAAAAGTCGAGCAATCTCCAAATGGTTCTCTGAACTACCAACATGTATCAATTCATTGATTGCGTGTCTAATGTAAAAGCATCTAATCTGCAGTTCGAATGACAGTCCATCATGTAAGTCAAGATGTGGAAGTACACTGAATAAATGGTGAAAGTGCTGGTAATACTCGTCATAAGGTAAAGTATCCCCCCTTCAAATGCCTAGACCAGTAAGCATAATAAAGTCTAATATGGTAAAACCCAACTCTCCAAACTAAAGTGGAATGTATGAGTGGTCTTCCTGGCTAAAACATCACATAACCGAACATCCAAATTTAAAAGATTATTGATACATATTAAAGCAATTTATGATTATTGAAAGCGCTAAAAAGCATTAAATAAATAAACAGTAATTATGTAAATACGTACTCAAGAAATCTCCAAATCGTATATCTCGTAGCAAAGCATGAATAACGTCATCGACATCATAAGATCGGTTCATTCTATAAAGGTGGATTACACTAACCCAAGATCCACAGGTGCACTCATGATGAGCCTAATGTAAAACAGGTTGCATATTCAATTTTTATTGTACAATTTTAACTAATAAAATAAATTGAAGGTAGATAACTTATAGAATTTTCAACACACGTGCTGACGTGTACTTCGTCATTTAGGAGTATATGGAAATTGATCAAATCCTTATTGAGTCCTAAATTTTTGTCGAAGCGGGGGTCCAGAACCGCATTTGTTGTATCTTTACCCCCACCTCTTCGTCTAACCACCATGCTTCGTCGACCTTCAATGCCCATCGTTGGTATGGCTGCGCTTTCTTCGACAGGGGCGTTTTCTACGGCTGGTGGAACATTTCCACCGCTGCGACTGCTGTTACCTCGGATTCTCCTCAAAGCTCTTCTCATATTATTATTTTTGGCTGTAGGTTTTTTTTGCTGGAGAGAAGGAAATGGCAGCAGGGGAAGAAGGAAGGAGAGGGTTTGGGGAAGGATATGGGTAACTGGCTAATTTATAGCCGGTTCCCATTTGTACACTTAGCCGGCTAAGTGTACGTTGTGGATTGCAATCCACAGCGCACGTGGATTGCAATCCATAACGAGCGTGGATTGTAATCTAACAACCGTGGATTGCAATACACAGTCATTTCTTAGCCGGTTAAATTTTAGCCGATTAAGGGAGAGCACATTTGTGCTTTCTCACCAACCGTTGGGGGTGGGTTTTCGTTTGATCATTTTGAATCGACGCATCCCACCCTCATCGGTTGGGAATGCTATCAGTGTCAACTGTTTAGAGTAGGGATAATTTATTGTATTCACTGTGTTGCTTGTCTGTGTTCATGGGAGCGTGTGAAGGATTGTTTTTGTTTGGTGAAGCACGCATAATATTTTATAGCAAAGGTAGGTTAGAGTTATGGAGATAATTAAATGATGGAATATATATATTTGCATGGGAAGGGGATGTTCCTGCATGCAATTGTGGTGAAACGAAAATGTGAACATTTGACTGTTTGATTGGAAGAAAACAAAGTAAATTAGCCTTATCTAGTTTGTCTAATCCTTTGTATACCAAATTATTGTTAAGTTTTGGAATATGACCCAATAAAGAGGTGGTATTTTTGAGTATAGGTAGAATGAACTACCTTGTTTACAGAAGAATTAACTATGTTTTCCTCCATTGTAAAATTGGTTTTTTGACATTTCTCCATTGTTGCTTCTACAGAATATTACTAGTGTCAGGTTGTATCTCCTCAACCACCACTAAATAAGTATTACACTTCTATTCAATTCACAATTAGTAGTTTTGTGCCCAAACGTTCTACATCTAATGCATATATCAGGCTTCCAATCATAAACATATTGAACAGTGGTAATATTATCTACCTCTCCACATTTAATAAATTCAGGTAGCTCCAACTCAGCTCCTATTTCAATCAAACACTTGCGTACTCGAATCGTTTAAGTATTTTAGTACCTTCATTCATACAAATCAGTTTTTTAGTAGCTTCATTCATACAAATCAACTTTCCTAAGTGACAAGCAATCTAGTTAATGTTGATTAAGGTTCACGCCATAGGAGGGATGTTGTGAAAATGTACCCAAATGGATAGGTGGATGAGGAGGCCGGATAGAATGGATAGGTGGGTTCGAGGAAATAATAGGCTCAGGAGGTAGTGAGGGAGGAGGGATGAAAACTAGAGATAGGCTGGGAATGAGGGGCAAAAAGTCAACGGTAGGGATGGAGCAACGTGGAATGGGAAGTGATAGGGTATGGTAAAGGAGTGGGGAAAAGAGTGGAAAAGTGAAAGTTATTACGAACATTTTGTATTTGTAAATTAAAGTTATATAAACCTACATTTGGATAATATATTTGTATATTTAATGAGCTAATATATACGTTGCGGTGAAACCCTAACACCTATACACAGACATGTTATAACATGAATGGACTAATATGTTACATATGCGCGCACACACATATATGTATGTATATGATACATGTGTGTATATATAATAACATTAATTAAATAATATAACATCAATTTATAAATAAAATAAAATAATGATTTTATTTGAAGTGAAATTTAGAAATGTCTAAATACAATAGACTTTGTAAACCCAATAAAAATCCAAAATGGCACTTGAAATTCACATATTACTTCCACTGTGGGCTGGTCCAGTTCCGACACACCCCATCAATCTATAAGTAGTAGAAGGAACATCATGCTTTTAGGCCTTGGCCTTGCAAAACCCCTTACGTTCCACCCAGATCTTTAGCGAGAAGCATAGACTGGTCAGGCTTTCCCCCTTCAATCCGAAATTGGAATCCCTCTCAGCCAACCTTCCTTGCGTCAATGCCTACAGGATATTATTCAAAAAAGTTGTGTCATAACCTACAAGATCGTGATAATCTAAGAAGAGATCCCAGTTCTAACTCCCCTCAAGTTCTATAACCTTAATTTAGTCAAAAAAGGTATGCTAAAATGATAAATTCCACGATCGAGTCCGTAAAAGGTATCGGGAAAATCAACCGTTATATATGTGATAGGGTTTGGCCTATATTATCATCATTTTAAATAAAAAAGGTGTGGAAGTCGATAGGAGATTTCCACATTCACACCTAAGACGATGGCTTTTATGTCACTAAATTTGAATAATTACAGGAGTACTGAAAGGAGAACTTTATTTTTATGATAGAACTTATGGTGTTGAAGCGATGGATGCCTGAACTTAATCTTACGAAGGACCAAAAATAGAACTACATTTTTGGTCCAAGAAAGGAATCAGTAGAATCACATATGTTCTAGGCAACCCTATAAAAATGGATTGATTCACTAAATGTATCATCAATACTCATTTGCTCGGTTTCTAATTGAAATTAACACTTTAATTTCTCAAGCGAAGTAGTTATTATAATGGAAAATAATGAAGTGTTCATGGAACGAGTTGAGTATGAATGAGACCAAATATGTGTCCAAATTGTAATTGTTCTTGGCACTGGAAGAAATATTATGCATTTGAAAAAGTTTGGGTCCACAAAACAATGACATCAAATGGGTACTCAAATGATTGCATGGACACGGATAACCCTGCAACTATGAGATAGGCGTAAAATGGAAACACAAACACAAAGGAGCGCTGCAATATGAACATGCAGATAATAGCCAAAACACGAAACAAGCCTTAAAAACAAATGAAAAAACACAAACAAATGACAACGTTAACCAAGTTCTAGTTAAAATAAATATGCAGATTGAAGCATAGACCCAGCAACGCAATAATTTTCCACAGCCTTGGAACAATAAGAGTGACATCAAACTGGAGTGCTTAGAGGCGCTGTCCAGTTCTGAAAATTCGAATCGGAAATTTTCAAACATTATACAATCAATGTAGTGTCAACAACAGTTTTCTACTTATGTATATAGCAGTCCCAGTTTAGTTACAATTCTTCAGTCCAATATAAATACAATACAATCAAACAAAGAACATGGAGAAATTAACAACATGAATGACCATATACATGATACTAATGAAGCATCTTGGATTCTTGAAGACCCAACAAACAAAATGTAGGAATATGAATCGTAGCATGGTCACCATAATGCTCTCTCAAGTGATAATGTGGGCTTTCGCACAAGGTCGAAGCAACGAAAGAAGCAACGACAGGATAGATAGATGGATTATTAGCATAGAATACCACGGATGTAATAAACAACGCCATATGCCAAAACATGGTTTCACACCTGAAATCCAAAGGTAAAAAATGAGACATTCTAATTCAAACTTCAACGCTCCTACTCAGAGAATTAGGGAACAGTCATACTAATTTGGCTCAATAAATATGATAGTGTGGAAAGTCAGGGGTTTAAATTCCCCTGCTAAATAACTAGATGTTACACAAATATTAGAAAAAGACAAACATCCATAATAGGATTACTGAAAAATAAATTAGTAGAAGACAAAATTAATGAAGTAGATTATTTCCTTAATAAAAATTGGGACTACACTTGTAATAATGAACAACAATATAATGGTAGAATCTTGGCCTTACGAAGAAAAGCATGGGATCTGTCGTTATTCACCAAAATGAACAGTACATACAGAATAAACAAGGCATGGTGTTCTTTTATACTTTCGTTTATGCACACAACTAAGCGAAAAAGAGATCTAGGTTGTCGGAATACATAAAAGAGCAAGCCATTACGATTAAACTACTTTAGATGATTGTATGAGATTTTAATGCTATTCTATATCATCGCGACAGAATTAATAATGGATGTTACAGTTCATATCCTGATGAAGACTTCATTGAATGTATGGGACATTCAAATCTTATTAAACCTCAATGTTTAGGGAATTACTACATATGGAGGGAAGGAGTCAGTATGTCCATCCACAGCAAAATTGATAGATATCCATTAACAAAGAGTGTTATGATAAATTCCCTCGCTTGTTTACCCACTTTGCCAAGCATTGCACAAGCGACCATACCCCGATTATCTTTAATTTTGGACCAAAAAGATAACACAACTAGAAGTACTCATTTAAGTACAACACTTGGCATCTCAACCCAAAATATCATGAACTAGTTAATAGAGAATGGGACAACTCATTTATAGGTAACCTACTTTTTCAACTTCTATCAAAGTTAAAGAAAATAAAAGAAAGCTTTAGAATGTGGAGCAAAGATCTCTCTTCCAAGAAACTCTGGCTGAGACATTAAGGAAGGAATTACATGTGGCTTAATCATATTTGCTCAATCACCCAAATGAGGTCTAGACTGTGGATTCCTATAGAAATAAAGTGGAATAGCTCTTTGAGATGTTACGTAAACAAGCTACGAAAAACTCGTAGCGATAAAAAATTAAGTGGCTAACAAAAGGGGATAGAGCATCTCATTTTTTCGTGCACCATTTACCTATTCTAAAACCACCTTAGGGGAATAAGATCGATGTGAATGAAAGTTTAAATAAGGAAGCAATACAGTACAAATTTATTTAATAATCTCACAAATAATTTCTCATATATCATTTATAAAAAATTCTTACAGAAAATGCCAGGAAATCAATGGATAGGCCTTTTGAACAATATGAAGTTAAAGTGACGGTGTTTCAAACACATGATAATAGCTCCCTAGGTCCAGATGGGTTCAATTCAAAATTCTTTAAGCTCCACTGGGACCTTATTAAAAATGATGTTTTTGAAACAATGGTAGGTATTCAGTAGTCAGGTAAAATCATTAAAGAGATTAACCACACTTTTATTTGTTTAATTCCAGAAAGTGTAAACCCACATACCTTTTCACACTAAACAAATCTCTTTGTTAACTGTGATCTATAAAATTTTGGCCAATTTATTATGAAGCATTACTTAAACAATTTAATTTCAACAAACCAAAATGCTGTCATTCCAAGTAGATTCATCGTAGAAAACTCTCTACTTGGATAAGAAATGGTGAGAGGGTTCAATAGAAAGAAAACAAATAACCTATGCATGAAGGTGGATCTACACAAAGCATATGATAAAATTAATACGGAATTCATATCTCACATGCTGCTATGTATTGGTTTTTCCAAAAAATTCGCATATATGGTATATGAACGTATATCCACTATCAATCTTTTAGTTTTATTGAATGGCAACCCCTTGGGTTACTTCAATAAAAAAGGGAATAAGGTAGAGAGATCCTTTATCTTCTTTTCTATTTTCAATTGCAATGGAATATATCATTATCCTATTAAACATGGAATTTATGAAGAGGATATTACTCCTATTCTCTATTGAACCGTCTCTTACTCATTTACTATACACAATGACATTTTACTGTCCTCGAAAGCCGGCGCTGAAAGTACCGAATGCATTGCCAAAGTTTTTCACATTATGAAGTAGTATGTGGGCTTAGAAATGAACGAATAGAAAACCACCTTGTTTTTAACAAAGGGGCTAAAGGAAGGGACCATGAACATTTTGAAGGTCCAATCTGGGAATCTCCTCCTCACTTATTTGGAAATTCCACTATTTCACAATAAACTAAACTCCAAAGATTTTAGGGCACTGTTAGGTAAAATAAACAAAAAAAATCGATAATTGGAAAAATAGGATTGAAAGAATTTGGGAGAATGTATGGAAAAAAATTCTTTATTGATTTATTTTGTATTACAGAACATTCAACTGAATTTGTTGATGCTGTATATATACAGGTTCACGGATGCAAATAATATAGACTCGGGTACAAGGCCCATAGCCTGTTATACATTGTATCTTTTACAAAACCCTAATATTATTTGTTGCGGCTATTTTATACTTCTGATATCTACTCTCAATACGAGTGGCGATTTCTTATGCCCTCTGAGATAAACTTTATTCTTTTGACATCTCCCCTCAATACAAACGGCAATTTTCATGTTTTGCGACAAAGCTTCAGAAGAGCTTTTCAGATCTTTGCTCAAGTCTTTAATTTGCCGCTTGTAATTTGTGTAACGGTGAATGAAAATCGATTTAGGGTTTCATGAAGGATTGACTTCAAAGCTGATTTGATCTTCAAAGCTTGTGGTGATAACTTGTAGTAGTATAGCAGCAACTGACGTCTGATCTGATCCTAAACTTGAAACCAGTTTTCAAGTTTAGGGTTTTGAGAAGATTGACTGCTGGAAGCTTCGATTTTGTCCAAGCTTTCTCGATTTTGCAAGTCATTGATCCCAGATATGAGATTAATCTCAGATCTAGTTTTAGCTGTTGATTGCTGCAGTCGTCGACATTCAATTCCTGTTTCAGACGCAGGAAGTTCTTGACAGAGAGAGCTTTGGTGAATATATCTGCCCTTTGATAAGTGCTCGGTAAGTGATTGACTTCAACGATTTCTTGTAGCACTTTCTCTCTGACAAAATACAAATTCAGTTCTATGTGCTTGGTTCTAGCATGTAGAATTGGGTTAGCAGTAAGAGAGACTGTGCTTAGGTTATCACACCATATTGTAGCCTTTTTTGTGATATTGATTCGAAATTCACTTAGCAAGGATTTGATCCATTGTAATTCTGCTATAGCATTAGCCACACTCTTATACTCTGTCTCTGTACTAGATCGTGATATGGTAGTTTGCTTCTTTGAACACCATGATATGAGATTTTTGCCAATATAAATACAGTAACCACATGTTGATCTTCGATCATCTGGATCCGTGGCCCAATCAGCATATGCAAAACCAAATAAGTTTATATTCGTACAATTTTTTAATGTTAATCCATGATTCACTGTGCCTTTTAAGTATCTGAGGATTATTTTCACTGTCTTCCAGTGTTCATCCAAATAATTTTGCATAAATTGACTAATTTTATTTACACTATAAGTGATCTCTGGCCTTGTGATTGTTACATATTGTAGAGCTCCAACAATACTCCTGGAGTATTTTGCATCAGTAAATGGTTCTCCCCTTGTTTTTGATAACTACAAGTTTTGGTTGTCATTGGTGTAGGTAGATTGTTTGCCTGATCCATCTTTGTTTTGAGTAGTATCTCAGATATGTATTTCTTCTGGCTTAATTGTATAGCAGAGTTGGATAGTCTTTTGACCTCAATTCTTAAAAAACAGTGTAAATCATCAAGATCCTTAATTGAGAACTCATTGTTTAGTTGCTGAATAAGATTGCTGATTTCACTCTCATTATTTTCTGTAACAATAAAGTCATCAACATAGATCAGTATATACATAACAATATTTTTTAAAAATTTAGTAAATAGAGAGTTATCTGATCTAGTATGATTGAAACCAAGTTTAATCAAAGTTGTTTTTAATTTTTCAAACCACAATCTTGGTGCATGTTTGAGTCCATATATAGCCTTATTGAGCTTGCAGACCAATTTGCTTCCATTTTGTCTATAACCCTCAGGCTGCTCCATGTACACTTCTTGTTGAAATGTTCCATTTAGAAATGCATTATTGACATCCAGCTGCTTTATTTTTCAGTTTTTAGACAAAGCTACTGTAAGAATTACTCTGATAGATGTTGGCTTGACAACTGGTGAGAAAGTTTCATTGAAATCAAAGCCTTGTTGTTGTGAGTAGCCTTGCAACAAGTCTGGCTTTGTACTTTGCTATAGACACATCTGCATTTCTTTTTAGTCTATAAGTCCATTTACATATGACATTTTTATGACTTGGTATAGTAACAAGGCTCCATGTTTTGTTTTTCATAAGTGTTGTATATTCTTCATCCATAGATTCTTTCCATTTTTCACTTTGTATTGCTTGTTGATATGTACATGGTTCATCAGTATCCAGACTAACATTGTATAGTTTTGGGTTTAAAAATACCACTTTTGCTCTAGTGATCATATGATGACCAGTTGTTGCATGAATAGAAGGCCGATGATGATCTGATACTTCCTTAGATTCAGCTTGTGAACTAGATGTCTGTATTTGATCACCTCTTTGTTGTTCACCGGATTGATAACTGATGTCTGGATGTGTTGCATGGCAAGTACTTGTGGACTGGTTGTCTGGCTCATGACCTTACTCATCATTGGGTATAGTGTGTTGTGATCCAGTGTTGTTAATTTGATCCTCTGCATACACTTCATGTGGCAAGGAAGGTATAGAGAATTTTGAGTTATGAGTCTTCTGGGTTGTCTTTATTTCCTTTTCACTAAATGGGAATATGTCTTCATTGAAGACAACATGTCTTGAAATGAAGATTCTACCCTTGCTGTCTAGACATTTGTATCATTTAATGTTGTTTGCATATCCCAGAAATGTACAGGTGAGGATCTGAAACTCAACTTGTGATTGTTGTACTGTCTTAAGCATGGAAAGCAAAGACATCCAAAGACTTTGAGACTTTTGTAGTCAGGTTGCACATTGAATAACACTTCATTTGGGCTCTTCCCTTGCAGAAACTTGGTCGGTAACTTGTTGATTAAATATACTGCTGTGCTAAAAGCATCTGGCCAGAACTTTAAGGGTAAAGATGCTTGAGCTAACATGTTGAGTCCTGTTTCTACCACATGTCTGTGTTTTCTTTCAATTAATCCATTTTGTTCTGAAGTATAGGACAAGTAGTTCCCTGTAGTATTCCTTTCTTTTGAAAATACTCCCTGAGCGTCTTAAATTCAGCACCACCATCAGTTTGTATAGTCTTGACTTCATTGCCAGTCTGTTTTCAGCCTGTGCAATAAACTGTAAAACTGCAAAATATGCTTCAGATTTTGCTTTCAAGAAATATATCCATACATATCTTGAGTATGCATCTATGAATGATATATAATACTTAAAACCATAGTCTGTATCAATGGATGTTGGACCCTATAAGTCTGTAGCTACAAGCTCTAATGATACCAAGATGTCACGATCCAAATTTCAGCATTCGAAAATCGACACCCGTACTTCATTTGTACTCGAATGCCGCAGATTCAATAGTTGAAATTTGACTCGTGTCGGAGCTTATAACACATTAAGTACAACACAACGGAAGAAAATTGAACAATAACATAGATCTCCAATGAATACAATGTCCAAATATGATACAACAGTGATCACCAACATATATCAGAGTACAAATACAATGCTACAGCGGAATAGAAAACTCTAGCAGCGGAACAACAGCTGAGAATGATATCACGAATTGAACTTCTAAGAGAGAACTCCAACATTTGCATCTCCATTTCAAATGCTCCAACCCAAAACTAGCTCGAATCTTCTATCAAGTTGAATTAAGCAAACACGATCCAACACGCGATTGCCAAACCAAAGGCTTCGAAGATTTCCAAAAGATGAAGAAGATCTCCAAATGCTACCAAACTAAAGACTTCGAAAGCTATCGAATCTACACATATTATTTGATTATCTGAAAAACCCAACTCTAGACTGCCCGTGTGAAAATTGTGGGCACCCAGGTTTATTGTAATTGGTTTCAGAATTTTTGAATGGCAGTTTATGATTTTTTTCCTAACTGAAAGTATGTACAGATATATGGAGTTAATGCATTGTCAAAGCAAATTTTATTGCTATGCAACAACATCTACACTTGGATGACCAAGCTTGCGGTGCCATAAGTCAAAAGTACTCATACTCCTTTTACTTTGAGATATTTCACAAGCATTACAACACAGATTTTGTTTTCCACTACTTCTTGAATCAGCTAGAGTAAACTTGTACAAGCCCTTCACTGTTTTACCCTGCAAGAGAATTTTATTTGTTAATATATCTTTTATAAGACAATAGTTTGGATAGAATTCAAAACACACATTATTATCTCAAGCAAATTGAGACACGCTAAGATTTCTTTATTTGTGGAACTCTTAAAAGATGATTAAGATATAATATCTTTTCACCTTTTATGTAACCATTACCAGTGCGAGTGATTTTGGTTGCCTCACCATTACTCATGTGTATACACTGTTTACCTTTGTACACTTTGTTCTCCAAGTTTAGATTGCTTAGGTTGTTTGTGACATGATTTATGGCTCCTGAGTCTGGATACCAAGTATCATTCTGAATATCTTCCACTTTGGCTATTTTAGATTGTTGTTTAGCATCTTGCTGAACGTTAGCCATGTTAGCACTTGGTTTCTGATTGTTTTATTTCCCAGGTGTGTAGTGAATATCAAATCTGAAGTAACACTTGCTTGCCGTGTGACCAAATCTTTCACAGATTTGACATCTTGGTCTTCCATTGTTATTATTATTCCATCTACCACCTCTGCCCCTACCTCTAAAGAATTGATTACCTCTCTGGTTATTATTATTTGATTCATTTCTTGATTGAATCTTTTCTTGATTTTTTCTTTTATTTGAGATGTAATTGACTGAAAGGTCGGAGACTATTGGTTTTCTTTGCTCTAATCTGCCTTCATGAGCAAGAAGAGTGGAGTGAGCATATGACAGAGATGGTGTGATATCTCTAGATGATATCACTGCTACAATGGACTAATACTCATCATCTAATCCACCTAAGGTGTACAAGATCTATTCTGTATCACTGACAGTATACCCTGCAGCACCAAGTAAGTCACACAGTGTTTTGATTTTAGAGAGTTATTCTCTCATGACCATGCCATTCTTCTTTAAATTTTGTAGTTGCCTTTTGTAGTGCATTACTCTTGCTAATGATTGAGAACTAAACACATGTTCAACAGTATGTTATATTTCATGTGCATTCTTGCATCCTATGAGTTATGATAGTAAGCTTGCATTTATTGTTGATAAGATCCAAGAAGATAGTAGACTATCTTGCCTTTGATAGATGGTGTATTCTCTGTTCAATGTTGAATTTCCTTCATTATTAGTGATGAATTGATGTGGTACTTCTTTAGTGCCAAGAATATAATCCTCTAATCCATAAGCTCTTACTGCTGCCTGGACTTGAAATTTCCATAGCAGATAATTTGTTTCATCCAGTTGAGTTTGAATTAACTGTGGTTGTGGACTAACTATGATTTTTGATATATTTTCAGTGGTGGTTGATGATGGTGCAGTATTTGATCTTGGATTTGCAGAGGTTGAGGAGTTGTTATTTAAATCTCCTTCTGCTGTGATTAGAAATCAAGAAGAATTCAATACAGGATGTACACAAAAAGAAGAAAACAATCAAGAACCTGAGTTGCAGACTGAGAATAACGAAAAGATAATGAATGAATAACTGCTTTTCATGTGACTTTGTTTAATTTTCTTGCAACGAATTTGAGAGCAGCCAGTGATCAAGATTACTGGCAAGGTTCGATGATGACTCTTGTTCCGGTTCTTGATTTTTCAGAGAGAAACTGAAAACAACCGTTGAGTTGAATGATGAGAATTTTGCTCACAACTCTTCTTGGCAAGGCTTGATGATGACTTTGTGATTTTTGTTGAAATTTGAGTACGAAACACCAGCAGTTTCAGATGATGAGACCAAAGCTCTGATGAACTGCTGTGGATCCAAATAATGAGATGATCTCTGATGGATTCAAGCAGAAACAATTATTCTGTGGTTAGATAGTTTTTTTACAGCTCTCATACCATGAAAGAATTTGAGAGAATGTATGAAAATAATTCTTTATTTATTTTGTATTATAGAATATTCAGTTGTATTGGTTGATGCTGTATATATACAGGTTCACAGATGCAAATAATAATATAGACTTGGGTACAAGGCCCATAGCCTGCTATCCATTGTATCTTTTACAAAACCCTAATATTATTTGTTGCGGCTATCTTATACTTCTGATAAGTATGTTAAATGTACTTGGTAGAATTGAACTAATTAAAACAATGATTTATCCAATGATCAGGTTTTGAGCTCAACTCTGCCAACTACTAACATATTTCATCACCAAAATATATTCATCATGTTCTAAATTTGTGTGGAAAAAGAAGCATCACAACATGAGTTAAAGTGACATGTGTCGCATAAGGTCCGAATACATAGCATGAATGCGGCCTCTTTAAATCTTACATGGCGATACTTGCAAAATGATTTCTTACGGGCTAAGGCTGAAAAATAGATATTGCAAAGTCAAAATTCTCTGTACAATCGCTGAAGATAGCAACTCTTCATACACATGGAAATTGCTTCTTAAGAGTAGACCACAATCAAAAGAATTAATGGAAAGGAGAATTGTCAATGAACACAACACATGTCTTTGGTTCACTCCCACAATCAATGGTCAGTCTTTGAAAGCTTTATTAGGTTACAAGCTATTTCAATCATCCGGGACTCAACAAGAAGTATCTTCTCCCAATGTCTTGGAGGACAGTGGAGAGAAGAAATATTGAGTTTGACCCCTTATATAACCAAACAAATTCACGGAATTCCTCTTAATCATAATCACAGTGAAGGCTACTGGGTTTGGATATCACAAAATCATGAGGAGTTTTCATTTAGATCGGCATGGAATCAAACCAGGGAGAAATACACTAAATGGTGAAAACATATCTAGAGCAGTGTATGCTCACCTAAAACGTCTATATGCACTCTAATGGCGAAAATGGACAAATTAAACACCAAAGAAAGGATTTCCATGTGGAAAACAGACATAGAAATTAAGTGTAAACTGTGCAATCAAGAAAATGAATCAAGAAATCACCTGTTCTTCCATTCCCAGTACTCCAGAATGTTATTGCATAACATTATTACTAAACAACAAGTTCCAGGTGGTAGAAGTAATGAAATTATTGACATTTTCAATCAGTTGTTATGTTCTAACAGTGGCAACAAGGCATTTTAAAAACTTTAAAACATCGTATTCACTGTACTGATATGGGAAATGTGGATAGAGCACAATTCCAGAGAATTTCAAATTATTGAAACTCTGCTAATTCGAGTGGAGTTAATTATCTCAAATAGTAAACATCCATTGAAGCAAGCAAACATTAAGAAGGAAGATATAAGGAGAGAAAAATTATCTTATGTGAGATCGGCTTTAAACTGTCGTACACCATTCAAATCACCAATGGATCTGCCATGCTAACATGACCTTTAACAACATCGGACTTCGTAGCAAGTAAAAATGGATAACACCCACTATAATGGAGGCGGAAGCAATGTTGTAATATAGATCCATTCCCTGGCGTAGGGCAATCGATAGATTTTTCATAAGGAGAAGGAGAGAGCTAGATCTGCAATTTCCATACCAGAATTGAAGTTCTTGTTAAAGGAGGTTTAATAAATTAAGTAGCTCGTGGGGCAAGAGATAAATGGACAGCAATGAATACGTGGACAGTTCCTCTGTTTATAAGTTGTATTTTTTTTGCTTTTCGAGTAGTCTTGAATTATTAGTACTTAATAATTGGAAGAGGATAAGTAGGATCGTACGGTGGTTTTTGAGTACAAATTTTATGATCACTCCTACCAATGTCCGTTCCTTCTACCTCCAAAATTTGTGTTCCTTTTATGCACCTATTTCAAAAAAAAAGGGATATTGATGTGGGCAAATATAACCTTTATAAATGCATTCAAATAATTGCAAACAACTCTAAAATATCAACTAAATTAAATAATAATCAATATTTCTAAAAAAATAATTAATTACTACATTTTATAACTCAATTAGATCGTATGGTTTTTGGAGAATTTATTATTATAGTTGTGCGACTCAAAGGTATAAATTTAGTCAAAGGTTAATTCGAAAATTAACGTTCACACGTCATCTTATCTGGTAACATGACAGTTTGGTCGAATTTATCGCTTGCACATCTTTTCAGTAAAATCCAATTTTACTACATTAAATGGTACTTAGCTACTGACACCAATTCTCTTTATTAAAAATATATCACTTTAGGACATATGATATTTGGTTTTGGCCAAAATTCCAATATCATCCATATTCAACTTGGTTAGTCCAAACACAAAATGCTTGGTTCAGTAATAAATTTTATTATTAATCATACTGCTCTAGCTAGAAACTTTGATTTTCAGTTAACAACAGTTGACCATGATAGTAACCTCTTATAACCGAAGAGACAAGATCTCTATTGAATAGGGTTTCACCTCCAATGTTTCTACTCAGATCCGATTATAGTCGCTCAATGGATTGCCATGCTATGATTTAACTACAATCAAAGTAGAGCATCCACATTGAGGTTCTATAATATTCTCAAGTCAAGGAAGTTATGTAACATTGTCACATCGAGATCTCATATTTGACCTTCGTTATGATTTACTAACATGAACTCTCGAGTGATTCTTTTCATGGTTATCCGATAACTGTCAGTACATAATCTCTTGGTGCTTCCAACAACCATCAACAACGGCTGAATCGATAACCTTTGTTGAAATTAACTGTCCAACATTTGGAGAACGTTATGTATTTTAATCTCAATGGCTGAATTGATAGCCTTTGTTGAAAAATCTTGACTAGGAATATTTAAAATAATATGTTATTTTAATATGATAAATTATCATGATTATAACACGTTGTAATTACTATCACATAACATATCATTTAAGGATTTTCTATTTCATATATCTTAAATTGGTTTCTTAATTAATTATAGCATAATATATTATATTATAGAATCAAATACCTTTATTATGAACAAGATAGTTTAACGAGATAAATATATGTGACGAATTAAATAATTTTCTCTATGACATACTCCTAATTAACTCTTTCAATCTCTCATTTGCGTCTAGTGTTTTTTTGGAATATTATTCCAAATCCTTCAATTGATTTTTCCCAAAAACTATTCGGGTCAGTCCCTTAATGAACGGGTTATATTGTTTTAACTATCTACTTCGTCAAAACTCTCCCCGATGCTGATAAACTATCGTCGTCATGTGGAACCCTTAAGAGTATGTTTTTCATCTTTGTGAGCTTTATGTTCTTTTATGAACTACTTCTTAGATTATTGTCATATAACAATATCATGGGATTCTCAAAATTTGGAATCACCTCGAGCTCAGATATAACTTTGTGCATTTATTTATACTGCTTTTATTACGACATTATTCAAGGCAGCATACTTAATCTTTTTTTAAATCAGCCACCACATATTGTTGAGAACATTTCCATCTTAATGTTCTTAACTTAAGATTGAATATGAATTTAGGATTGACATAGTATACTCGATATCACTTATGAAGTTCAAGCCCACGCACTCCTTCATAAAGAGTTCACCGTTTCTATATTTCTCTAGTATTTCAAAATACTCGAAAACATTCTAAACTGTCGTTTAGTTATCTTAATTTGGATTTGATACTTGCTCTATGTATCAAATACATAAGCGAAATGTGAGACTATAGATAAAACAACATGTACGATAATTCTCATTGTTAATGCATAAAAAAGTCATCATGCATACTCCATACTAAACATTTTAATACGATGTCTGTTATATCATTTTGAAACAATCCAAATACCCTTTACACTGATTATAAAAGATGTTAATTTCAAAACAATATTAAGAGTCAAACAACCAAAATAAAATTATTTTAACATGAGTACATTGTTAATAATCATAAGTTTGTTGTTTACTTATGGTTTTTGAAATATTTTAGTACTTTACAGTGCTTTCTTGCAGATACACGCTTCCTCTGCATTTTGACTGAAATTCAAATGATTTGATTTTTCTATCAAATAGTTGCTCAACTCTGATGCTTGTTGAATGATACTTTCGTATCAGTTCTTGGATCATGTCCGATAACCCACAAACTCTGAATCGCTCCCACTGATTTCGAGATACTTTAGTTATTAAGCACAAAGAACATATTATGAACCATCATTTAAAATTCCTGTTTTAACATATATATGCCAAAACTCAAAATCGTATCGAGTGATAATTTTGCGAGTGGAACCTGAACTAACTTAAGTAAGTTGAATGGTGAATCTATTGTGTTAATTTCAACAATTGAAATTTACGATGTTAGTATATCAATGTAGCTCATCATATTCCAATTGCATTGGTCTTCTTCTCGAAGACACTTTTAAACGATGGATTATATCACTGCGAGTACATATAAAATCATACTTTGATAATATACTTAGAGTTCATTCCGAATTTGCGCACCGTGCTATATGGTAGGCATATGGGGGTCAATATTATTAATAGCTTTCGAAAACTGAGGAAATTCATTTCTCGGCGACAAGAAAATCATAGTTTCTTGTAATGTGCGAGAGTTCCTATTAAACATTATAATTTGTTGTGTTCATTTAGGCTTATTCAATTTCATTCATCATTTATAATTAGTTTTATCTTTGAATCATATTCAAATCCATTTTACTACCAATAATTTCTAAAGAAAATTCCTTCGTTATGAAATTGGTGATTCTTGAAGCAACAATTGTCTCTTAGTTCAATGGAATATATATTCATAAACATTCCATGAATTTCCCATCTATAGCTGATTTGGTTTTTAAGTTTACAAAACTTATTTTTGTAACATGAATTGGCCAATCATATTAATTATTCCAAACTCATTTGGGATGATCTACATAGGATCCTTCACGAATCAATATTACATATAGTCTATCGACTCATACAACTTGTCTACTCCTGAACTCAGGATATGTATGGGTTATTTCATCAACACTTATCTTGAATGATTTTGTAGACTTTGTTTTAGATGAAATTAAATTTAATCTTATGTACTTAGTTTTAAATACATGTCCTTAAGAGGAAGTTAAGTCAACTTCACTCATCATCAAGCGTACTTTATTCAACAAAGTTTGTTATCGATACATCATAGTAATTAGTAATTATTAAAAAATAATTATTAAAAAATAAAAATTAATACATAATAATAACAGGTAAATAGGCACAAGGAAGAAATTACAAAAAAAATTAGTCTCAGGGACAACAAGTTTGCTTTTTAGTTTGAAAGATACTTGTTATTGTAAACTAAAAATGATAGTTACAACTATCATTCTGTGAATTATACTAAAAAGTGTCATTCGGCCTAAAAAACAAACTTATTGTCCCCGAAACTAAATTTTTCTCTAACTTTTTCCTTGAGTCTAAAAACCTCAAATAATAATCGACTATTAGAAGTTTATTATTAATTATTTGATATTGGTTATTGGTTATAAATTATTACCTATTAAACAGGTAAATAGGCACAGGAAAGAAGTTGCAAAAAAATTTAGTCTCAGAGACAACAAGTTTGCTTTTTGTCTGGAGGACATTTTTTAGTGTAAACTGACAATGATAGTTACAACTATCATTCTGTGATTTACACTAAAAAGTGTCATTCAGCCTAAAAAACAAACTTCTTGTCCCTGAGGCTAAATTTTTCTCTAACTTTTTCCTTGAGCCTAAAATCCCCCCTATTGAATATTTTTTTTACAACTTTTCAAAAAAACAGTTGTTAAAATCCACGAGTAAGACAACTTAGTAAAAAAGTTGTTATAAATCAATATTTACAACCTTTTAGGTTAAAATGCTATTAAAGAGTATTGTTACAACTTACATTAAAAGGTTGTAAAAAACAATGTTTCTCTTAAAAACGTTGTTAAAGGATAGTTTTTCAACGTTTTTTGCAGAAACATTTTAAGCAAAAATGTATTTTTGTTGTAGTATGAATCCAAAAGAAAATTTAGCATCTACTATTCTTTTGACATGGTTCATTAATAACAACGAGTGTCGATCTCAAAGATCGAACTCATGACCTTTAATTTCGTTGTCTAAATTATCAACTGATTGAGCCAAACGTGTTGGCTAAAGTTAATACTTTTTTAGACTGTGATTCATTAATTCCAATAAATATTGATCTTGACGATCAAACGCATGACCTTTAACCTTGGAGCCAATAATGTCGGCTGGTTTTTTTTTTTTTGAATTTGGTTCGATTTCCACAATGATATGCAATTGGTAAGATTCAAACTCTCAACACATGTGAGTGCCGCATGTCCTGACCAACTGCACTACCATTGTGGGTAAAATAATGGTTCAATGCAAGAATTGAACTGGAGAAAATAATGTTATGTTACTAGATTGAATAATATAACATTATTTATTAATCTTACATTGCAGTATCATTATATATTTAATTGTTATGGCATTTATTTTTTACATAATTTTTGCATATAACGATACCTTATTGATGATAATATAAGTCCCACATCTGTAAATATATAAACATAATACCGTATGAATACAAAAGACTACAATTTACATTGACCAATTGATTTTGTGAATTACTAAGCAGTTCTCTAAAGTAAAAAAAAAAATGCTAACAGTGATATTAGAGTAGCAACATAATCAACATGTATGTGCTTAACCAAGACATGATGAAAATATAAGTCACATATCGAAAAATAGATAAATATGTTGTATCAGTTTGTAACTGTTGTAATTTTAGAGTTAGGGCTTGAAAATGTAGGGTGGGTGGTAAGGCAAACCGACTATAGATGGAACGCCGGTTATTGGGGGCACGGTTGCAATTACAGTGGCACGATTGAGAAACGTGATTTGGAGGAAAAGTATTTTGTCCAAATAGCTAAATTCTAAACGTGGTAATCTAACGTCTAGAATTTGATATAAGTTTGTCCTTTGAGGGTTTTAGACTTGGGAAAAAAGTTGAAGAAAAACTTAGTTTCAGAGACTGGAAGTTTGCTTGTAGGTTAAATGACACTTTTTACTGTAAATCATAAAATGATAGTTATAATCATCATTTTCTGTTTACCCTGAAAAGTGTCATTCAAACTAAAATGTAAACTTATTGTCCTTAAAAATATTTTTCTTTGCACTTTCTTCCTTGTACCTATTTTTCTTGCAAGAAAAAAAATACACATTTGTTGTAATATACATTAATAATAGGGATGAATATGCTAAATATGAAAGGGCATTATTGTAATCTGCACTGCATAAGTAGTCTATAAATATGGAGCTTGATTGTATTGTAAAGAGATATCTCTCTCATTCAATAGAATTGTTCTCTCCCTAATTGCCTCCATTCTCTTTATTCTGTAACACGTTATCAGCACGAAGGAATGCGAATTAATTATTGACCTCAACCTATTCACCTTCAAACTTTCCAACTTCTCAGCAAGTAATTAAATATTAATTACTCTGATCGTTTCTCTTCTGACCATTCCAATTCTAAGGCTATTTATATTCAAAATCCTATTATATATATTAGTGCAGACGAGTCTTTTAGAATATATCCACATACATTCTATTTCTTATTTCCTTTACAACAGCAGTTGGAAACAAACAAATAGTGAATGCTGTTGTGGCGAATATATTCACCTTATGCAATTTATTTTATGAACAGTTCACAAAATGACAAACATCGCCAAGCTTGAATTTAAAGCTTTGGATATATCTGGAGACAACTACTTATCATGGATACTGGATGCTGAGATTCATTTGCAATCTCAATGCTTAGAAAATGCCATTAAAAATGGCAATACTATGTCCCAGCAGGACAAAGCAAATGCTCTAATATTTTTAAGACGTCATATCCATGACGATCTAAAAACAGAATATTTGACTGAAAAAGACCCTCTCCACTTATGGAACTCCCTGAAGGAGCGTTATGACCACCAGAAGACGGTCATACTTCCAAACACTAGGCAAGAGTGGTTGAACCTGAGGTTTCAGGACTTTAAGTCCGTAAGAGAATATAATTCTGCAATGTTTAGAATCACTTCTAAATTGAAATTATGTGGAGAAAAGGTGGATGACGCACAAATGCTTGAAAAAACTTTCTCAACATTTCATGCCTCGAATATACTCCTGCAGCAGCAATATCGAGAGCGTCATTTTACAAAATATTCTGAACTCATAGAATGCTTACTAATTGCTGAACAAAATAATGAATTGCTTATAAAAAACCATTCCTCAAGACCAACTGGTTCAACTGCATTACCTGAAGTTAATGCTAATTTTGCCCACTCTGGAAGAGGTAGGGGTCGAGGTCGAGGTAGAGGACATGTTCGTGGACGTGGATATAACTCTAGCAGAGGTGGTTATGGTGGTTTTAAAGGTAACAAAACCACCAACTTTAGAAAGCAACAAAAGAAAATTGAGCCTATAAAGAACAATGATTCAGCTTCAGAAAATAAAAGACATTATGAGGAAGTTTGTTATAGATGTGGACGATCTGGTCACTGGTCACGTACATGTAGATCATCAAAGAAAACAGTTGAAGAATATCATCGCTCGAAGAATATTGAGGCAAATAATACCGAAAAGTTACCTGAAAACACTAACCTGAAGTTAGATGATTTCTTCGAAGATGACAATGGAAATTTCATTAATGATGAAAATCTAAGTGCAATGATCAATGATATGACCGAGTTGATCAATTAGAAATGTCTTGAAGTTTGTGACTTTCGTTTTATTTCATTAGCTTGCATCAATAAATCAGTTTGAAGTTTGTGTTCATTTAATTGTATTTCCCTTTGCAGTACTAGTAATGTGTAATGTGGATGTTGTTTTTAATCAATAGCCTATTTTAATCATATTACTTTGTTTGTTTACATTACATTTATTTATGCATACAAATTTTTAATGATTGACTAATCATTGTCTTTAATTCTTAAGGTATGGAACGCCATTTAGGTGATGATATATGCTTACTAGATAGTGCAACTACTCATACAATTTTGAAAAACCAGAAGTTTTTCTCTGAACTATCTAAAAATTTCTCAGCTAAAGTCTCCACTATAGCTGGATCTGCTAATATAATTGACGGGTCCGGAAGAGCCCATATAATATTACCAAATGGTACGCATATCTTTATTCAGAATGCATTATACTCAAGCAACTCTAAAAGAAATTTGCTGAGTTTCAAAGATATAAGAATGAATGGATACCATATTGAAACTATAAATGAAAACAACAAAGAATATCTTTGTGTTATTTCTAGAATTGAAAGCCAGAAGCTTATCCTAGAAAAATTTGGTACAATTTCAACTGGTTTATATTTTACAAAAATTGGCATAGTTGAATCTCACTCTATAAATATGAGCCAGAAGCTCACAAATACAAAGACATTGGTTCTTTGGCATGATCGCTTGGGTCATCCTGGATCAACTATGATGCGTAAAATTGCCAAAAACTCAAACGGACATGATTTATCAAACCAATTGAATTTACCAAGTGATTACTTATGTGCCCCATGTGCACAAGGAAAATTAATCACTCGACCTTCATATAGTAAAATCACCTCTGAATCTCCAACATTTTTACAAAGAATTCAAGGTGATATATGTGGCCCAATCCACCCTGAATGTGGACCATTCAAATATTTTATGGTATTGATTGATGCATCAACTCGTTGGTCACATGTCTGTTTACTTTCTACAAGAAATTTGGCATTTGCCAAGCTACTTGCTCAAATAATAAAATTGAGAGCACACTTCCCTGATCATCAAATTAAATCGATTCGACTAGATAATGCTGGAGAATTTACTTCTCAAGTATTTGATGATTATTGTCTATCATTGGGGATTGAAATTGAACATCCAGTAGCTCATGTTCATACTCAAAATGGTCTAGCAGAATCATTAATTAAGCGCTTGCAACTTATTGCAAGACCATTGCTTATGCAATCAAAACTACCTGTTTCAGCTTGGGGGCATGCAATTTTGCATGCATCGAAATTGGTTAAAATTAGACCAACAGCTTATCATCAGTTTTCACCATCACAGCTCTTAACTGGATTTCAACCAAATATTTCACATTTACGAAAATTTGGTTGTGCTGTGCATATACCTATTAATCCACCACTTCGTACTAAAATGGGTCCTCAACGACGGTTGGGAATTTATGTGGGATTTGATTCCCCATCGATAATTCGTTACCTTGAACCTCTTACAGGTGATGTCTTCACTGCAAGATTTTCAGACTGTAAATTTGATGAGACAATCTTCCCGCCGTTAGGGGGAGAAAAGACCGTTCCAGTAGAACGGCGTGAAATATCATGGAATAATCCATCTATGTCTTATTTGGATCCACGTACTAAACAATGCCAATATGAGGTACAAAGAATTTTGCATATTCAAAATATTGCAAATCAACTGCCGGATGCATTTAGTGACACCGCAAAAATAACTAAATCTCACATTCCAGCAGCAAATGCACCAGCAAAAATTGATGTCCCTGAAGGATCAAAAATAAATATAGCAGCAAATGAATCTAAAGCAAGACAAAAACGTGGAAGACCAATTGGTTCAAAAGACTTGGCGCCTAGAAAAAGAAAGTCTAATGAAAAATCATCAATTAAGGAACCTCCTGAAGAGGTTATAAATGATCAAAAAGATCACTCGAATAAAAATCCCAATTCTCCTAGAAGCGCGGAAGGAAACATTATCCCAGAAGAGATAAAAGAAGATTCCAACGATAAAATGGTACCTAATAATAATGAGATCTCAATATTTTATACGAACTACGGAGAAATATGGGATCGAAGTAAAATAATAATTGATGATGTATTCTCATTCGCAGTAGCTACTGAAATAATTGAAGGTCATGACCATAATGAGAATAATGAGAATGATGATAATGAACCAAATAGCATAAATGAATGTCGAAAAAGACACGATTGGCCAAAATGGAAAGATGCTATCCAAGTGGAACTAGATTCACTTCAAAAACATGGTGTATTTGGACCAATAGAAAAAACACCAGAAAATGTTAAACTAGTAGGTTATAAATGGGTATTCGTTAGAAAACGAAATGATAAAAATGAAGTCGTGAGGTACAAGGCACGACTTGTCGCACAAGGTTTCCTGCAGAGACCGGGTTTTGACTTTAAGGAAACTTACTCCCCTGTCATGGATGTCATAACATTCCGATATTTGATAAGCCTTGTAGTTTCTGAAAAACTCGATATAAGATTAACGGATGTTGTGACAGCTTATCTTTATGGTGAATTAGATACCAACATTTACATGAAAATTCCAGATGGATATAAATTGCCTGAAGCAAAATCAAAGTCCATGTACTCATTAAGACTAAGACGATCACTATATGGATTGAAACAATCTGGAAGAATGTGGTATAACCGTCTTAGTAAATATTTGGTAAAAGAAGGATACGAAAACAATCTCATTTGTCCATGTGTCTTTATAAAGAAATCGGTAAAGGGATTTGCTATCTTAGCAGTTTATGTTGATGACATAAATTTGATTGGAACTCCAGAAGAGATTGATGAAACAATAAATTACTTAAAGAAGGAATTTGAAATTAAAGATCTTGGCAAAACTAAGCACTGTCTCGGTCTACAGATTGAGCATAGTACTAATGGCATATTAATCCATCAATCAAACTACATTGAGAAAATTCTAAAGCATTTTCAAATGGATAAAGCATATCCACTTAGTACGCCAATGGTTGTTAGATCTTTAGATATTAAAAAGGACCCTTACCGCCCAAAAGAAGAAGACGAGAATGTGCTTGGCCCGGAAGTGCCATATCTTAGTGTCATTGGTGCATTATTATATTTGGCCCAATGCACAAGACCAGATATTGCATTTTCAGTAAATCTTCTAGCAAGATACAGTTCAGAACCAACAAAAAGACACTGGAATGGTATAAAACATATCATGAGATATCTTCGTGGAACGACAAATTTGGGTTTATTTTACTCTAACACAGGCATTAATCCAAATCTAGTTGGCTATGCTAATGCAGGTTATCTTTCTGACCCACATAAAGCAAGATCACAAACTAGATATGTATTTAATAACAGCAATGCAGCAATTTCATGGCGATCTACAAAACAAACATTGGTAGCAACATCATCCAATCACTCTGAAATACTAGCACTACATGAAGCAAGTAAAGAATGTATTTGGCTAAGATCACCGATTGAGCATATTCGAAAAAGCTGCCAACTTCCATCAGTAACGGAAAGGTCAACCATTATTTATGAAGACAATGCAGCTTGTGTAGCTCAAATTCAAGCGGGTTACATTAAGGGTGATAGGACGAAACACATTTCTACTAAATTTTTCTTCACACATGAGCTACAAAAGGATAATAAGATAGAAGTGAAACAAATCCGATCCCAAGAAAATCCAGCGGACTTATTCACAAAGGCGCTTCCAAAATCAATATTTTAGAAGATGGTGTACAAAATTGGTATGCGTCGGCTGCATCAACAAACTAATTGAATAATGCGTTATAATTCAGGGGGAGCGTATGAAATACTTATAATGTACTCTTTTTCCTTCACTAATATTTTTTCCCATTGGGTTTTTATTAGTAAGGTTTTAATGAGGCATTATCTTGATCCAGAAGAATCAACCCTCATAGTAACATTATAAAATATATGTTACTTAAAGATGAAATCATGTTGTACTCTTTTCCTTGTTTATGATTTTTTCCCACTGGGTTTTTCATAACAAGGTTTTTAATGAGGCAATTACTCTTATCATCTTTACATACGCATATTCAAGGGGGAGTGTTGTAATATACATTAATAATAGGGATGAATATGCTAAATATGAAAGGGCATTATTGTAATATGCACTGCATAAGTAGTCTATAAATATGGAGCTTGATTGTATTGTAAAAAGATATCTCTCTCATTCAATAGAATTGTTCTCTCCCTAATTGCCTCCATTCTCTTTATTCTGTAACAACATTTCTTTTTTTGATTACTGTTATTATTTTCGTTTTTTTCCTCCTTTTCTCCTTCTTCATTTACCAAAGCATATGACCAAATGGAGTCCATGTGAATCCTGCAATATTTTGTTTTAATGCCGTAGCGTACTGTGTATATAAAGGAAAGAAAATTATCCAAAGAACTATAAAATGTGTGCTTCAGTCCAAATTAAAAAGTAAAAAATACACACTTTTGAATATTTTAGGAGACGGAGAAAAAGTTATTAGGATCTTGTTGCTATCACAGCTTTACCGATATTTCCCGCGTAGGATTTCAACCTGTCACCATTCTTACAAGTCCAAACCAACAAGATATTAGATTCAAGAGTCCAACTTATACGAAACACGCTAAGTTTGCATGAAAACTAAACATGTACACACAAATATGGAACTAAAATACAATTAATTGCGTTTAAAATATACAAACATTGTAAAGAAAATTAAGCAGCGTTTATTACCAATATGTTTCAAATATAATTCAAAGAGATAGAACTCTCAGCCATAGTTAGTACTTGCTTGAGGAGCCCGATATAAACAGGAAAGTATCCAATTCAAACATATCTTCTATATATATTCGTATTGTTCATTCAAACGTGTTGTCTATGATTATGAAATAAGAACAATAAACTGGGTTTGTCAATAAAATCATAAAAAAGAACCACCTTTGCCTATATGTTGGACCATGCAATTTTTTCCATATCATGCAGTTTTTCAACCCTTCATGCATCACAAAATAGAAATTTTAAAGCAAGAATATGAATCGTTGAAGTTAAAACAAAGACCTACATCTTTGCATCCTTTGAAAAAACAGGCATATATATTAAGAAAATATTAACCGAAATTATGGGTATTCTATAATTATTTTTTGAAAATCTACGTTCGACATTTTGTACTGTATGTATGGTCAAATATCTACGACCAAAAGAACATATTTGTTGAAGTGATTCAATGTATAGAGCGCTGCGAATACTAGGAACAGTGTATATTGTCTCTTATTTCAATTGAACAAGTTGGGTATTATCGTTGAAGATTAGGAGTGGTTGGATAATAATTGTTTGCAGTTGACTGAAGAAACATAGTCGTGATGCTATAAATCGCAAATGAATATATAATGTTGTATAGAGAATTTATGATGTTCAATTATTGGCCCCAAGTTGCAGCATGATAAAAAAGCAAGAAGAGCTTGAATTATTTCCTGTGTGTGCTAGGGTTCTATTTGCTTAGACAGATTGGGACTTCGAAGTTAATAATATACCAATCTAGAAAATAATAATATTGTATACAACAAAAATCACACAGGCTACTGTGTTTGTTTTCACTTAACAATGCTGAAGTAAAACAACTAAAATGCATATAACCAAATGAGTAGAAAAAAATAAACTTAAACTGAATGGCAAAATGGAAACATATCAAATAACAATTTTAAGTAGAAGAGAAGGATAGATAGGCGCTTGGGAAATTTGTCTATAATATGATAAGATCAGATTATCCTAAATCTTAGCGGAAGCCTATGTGAGATCCGCTATAGTTTAGATAAAACAAACAAGTTGAATAATCAAACTTAATTCAACAATTCACAGTCAAAATTAACAAAATTGAAATAAACAAAAAATAAACAAAACACGGAGTTTTAAGTGACTCCACTGTCGATATGATAACATACGTCCACTTTGAATGAGAGGAATTTTAGTTGTATTTAATTTTAGAAACGAATAAAGGAGGTAGATATATCTATTTTTAAGAATGTATAATACAAGATTAAAGAAGAACTAGAATTTGGGAGGATGATGATTTCAATGAATGTCATTTATATAGAGTTTGGTATTTGGTTTTGAAGAAATTGATTTATGTTAATAAATCAATGCATGATCAATTCACTGGTTAATATGGAAGCACATATATTTTCAAGTCTTCATTTTTCACAAATATGCACGCGCTTGATAACACGTCTTCACTAATCAACTTATTAGAAAATTAATTGATAACCTCTATTTCTTAAATTTATTTCTTTCCTCATAAATAATTTTTTGACTTTTCATTAATGCAATAAAAGATATAATTAATGTTCCTTAGCGTATATTTGAGTCACGATTTCAGTATATCACCTTGACTCAAAGATATTTTCAAACAAAGGCGGCTTCAAACTCCACCTTCAACCAATATTCATCAAATCCAAGATGATACAAATATAGATACTTTCTCAATGAGCTCCGGCAATGTCATCGCCTATTGCTCTTTGCTAACAAGCTCTGATCAGAAAGTCAACACCGATCAACAAAGTGTTGGAACACTACCAAAAAACATTCAATTAAAGACTCTAATTTAAAGACCAAAAATTTTCAGTCTTTAATTAAAAACCGCTCAAGGACTGATAAATTCAGTCTTTATTTTCTAATGTTAGGGACCGATCAACAGTCCTTAATCAGTATGTATGTATTGAGATGGCCTAAAGACTGAATTTTCTGTCTCTAATTAGTATTTAAATTGTTAAATATCTGATGTCAATTAAGATTTTCATATTCTTTTGCATCTCATGGCTAAGATTAGTTATCCGTGTCATTAGTTTTGAGTTATCATTTCAAAATTAAATATTGAGTACTGAATGGAAACTGGCCACTTCCTTAATTTATGGATCATGCACGCATTACTTGTCCACTTTCTTTTTATACGTGTGAACTTTCTTTCTTCCCCACTTATAAAAATAAACCTGTAGCCTCTATCTTTTATTATTCCTCAGTAATTCGTAGCTCGTATAATCTCTTTATGTAACAATAATTTATTCTTCAAAAATTGTTCTTCTATCTATATTAGGTCTTCGGTAATTTGTTAGTTTCTCCATCACAGTACTAATTTGGGTTTAACGCGATTTGGTGCCTAATTTCATGGAGGAAAGGGACTGAAATACCCATGGTTCTCTAATGCTTTTCTGATGCTTTGCACAATCCTGTTTTGGGTAGATCTGGATGCTTTCAGATGTCCATTAGAATCTTGAGTTGCTTGTTGTGAATTTGGAGGTCAGCCTAGGATGATCAGGGATGAGAGATGGTGGATTGACTAATCTGGTTACTGCATCCATATAATTAGTAATTTTGCAAAAAATAATGGAGAAATCATTCGAATGATTGGATTGGAGGAATCAATAATGAGGCTTTTGAATAGAGATATGGAATGGCTTGATCAGCAGTTCCAGAGAAGAGGGAATTTGAAGTATCGCTTTATTTTACTGATAGATCAAGCATAATGTTCACATGATTAAAAATGTAATGAGTTATGTATTTGAATATATAAAGGGTTATGTACTTAAATATGTAATGGGCGTTGCATCTGTCAAATTGTCTATATAATAATTTATACAATGTACCTTTTAAGTTATTGAAAAGTAATATAACTACTGGTTTACTAAATATATGCAAACCTACATACACACAAACTTATACATCTTACTATATCTGCATGATTTAGATGTATTAATATAATGTGCGTAATTTTTGAATATTAATATTTGAATATATTCTTAATTAAGACTGATTAAAAACCACATGTTAGTCTTTAAAATGCAGTCTCTAAAAATATTTTGAAACTGAATTTCAGTCTTTAAACTTTAAGACCGAACATTCAGTCTCAATTTTATTTGCGACTCGAGAATTGGTGACTGAAACTATTGGTCTTTAGTCGGTCTTTAAACACTATTTAAAGACTGAATTGCAATATTGAAGACCGAAGTTTTCGGTCTTTAAATCATTGTTTTTTGGTAGTGGAAGTATCCAATTCAATGGTGGAAACACTCGATCTCACGTACACCAGAAGAATACTACATCTCCTAAAAACTCCAACTAAGCTTGCCCCCCAATGGTACCATCATGTGACATCTAGCATCTCTATCAATAAATCAAGTTTAACCATCGCGTGAACTTAGAAATGGGCAACGACTTACTAAACTTCTTTTTAAAACAGGTGCTTTATTTACTAAAAACAAACAAGAGGTACAATTCATAGCATGTAAAAAAACGTTTGATTGTAGGAGTGTTAAACATAAATCATACTCAAAAACCATTATGCTTTCCTTAAATGCGTGGTAAGAACTAAAATAAAAAACACAACAAAACCACTAGGAATGAGAAAACGCAACAACAAAAATAGCACAAAAGCAACAATCGTGCATAACAACACCAGCTAAAGTTTATCTCCTACCAAACATTAGTTAACTTTGTTCAATACTAAATTTCACACCCGAGCAAAAATTCATGGTGTCCAAAGGTCTAAGCATTCCCTTAAAGCTCGTCGATTTTGACACTTATCTCACACCAATGATTAGATCACTCTGCTTTTGTGAAATTAGTGTTACTGCTTGCGTTGCCTAGGAGAATACTCACGATTGTTTTTGTTCATTTAATTCTCTTACCTTTTCACTGTAACTATGATACCATATTTTGCCACGTAAGGTCATCAATCAGACCATCAAGTATTGTTGCAGTAAATTCAAAAGGGATTTCTTCCTATCGATGCTTCCTGCTCTATGTAGACCTTGAACGTGTTCCAATGTGGCCATTAAAGAGCAGCATGGGGGTTCCAGATTGCGAACACGTTTCCTGAATATCTTCCATAGTCTGATCATCACTCTGATCTGGCCCGTTAGCCACTACACTGATTTCCATCGAAGTACTTTTATTCATATCATGTTTTTGTTGTGTTGTACTCGTAGTTACTTCACGATGAAATGCATTTTTAAACTGAGAAGCGTTGTTTGACTGATGTGTTTCCCTATTCGTAGTGTCTTATTGTTATTTAGGAAGATGTGAATTTTCTGAGTTGTTAATTTTGCTAGTAGTTGGATAGTTTTGGTTTGTGCTTGTTTTTGCTATCCATACCTTTTCAAACGAACATAGCTTCAAAGGATGGCCAAAATACTTGCAATCAGGACATACAAGAGGTCTTTATTCATATTCAATGGTTGAATGAACACCTCGTTGTTCTCATTCAATATCAAAACTTCATTTGGGAATTTAAAATCATTATTGATTTCAATTAAGACCTTAACATACGAGATTTAAATCACGCCTTTAGTACAGTGATCCATTTTTAATGGATTTTCCAAGACCGAAAATATTCTACTAATCCCCTCTTCTGACCAAAACTCCAATCTTAGGCCCGGAAGTCAAACCCACACCGGAATGGATTGCAACATTTCTTTTGAAAGATTGAGATCCGATGACCATCTTTTCATCATCATCAATTTTTGATCATAGAAATAGGGACCTCTTGCTAATAGTCTTTTACAATCTTTCGTATCTTTAATTTTAATAACATAATATCCATTTTCTTTGGTATGGACATAGAACTCTCCCTTAGGTTGCCATCTAAAATAATGATGGTACAGTCGTGAACAAACCACATGAATAACTATAGAGTTTTCCTAATACGTTTTAGTTGAATCTACCGTTGAATTCGAGCATAAATCCTTTAACTAAAATCTATCGGGTTATAGAATTTTAAGGTTGTAGATACTGGGATATCTTCCTCTCACTACACCAAAATAGTGATTTTGCAACATTTTCCATTTGTTAATTTCCAACACTTATAAATGTTACAGCCTGCTGACAATAAAAAAGTGTCAGGACACCTAAAAAAGTATTGAGAAATATAGATAATGTTTTTTTATAAACTTTCCAACACATCAGTTATAATTTACAACACAAAAAGTGTTAGAACAGTTGGTAAATTTGTAAATAACTCACTAAAAATTGGACGCTTATGTAATCTTGTATACGTATCATCTTTCTAACGCTTTCCCTTCCATCTCCAATATCGGCCGCCTAATTTTTAATTTAATTAGGGTTCCCGCGTTCCATCGCCATTTCTACCGCTTTTCCAATCACGCATCCTCCATTTCTTCTCCAGGTAACGATTTCCCATTCTACTAACGATTTCCCAACCGCTTCTTCTCTACATCCTACTAATTGGTTCCCAATCCATCCCGCGCGTCATCTCCAGGTACATCGACTTAGGTTCGATTTTGATTTTGAATTATCTTGTTGTTCTTTGAAGAAATCTTTGGTCTTTGGCTCAATTTTGGTCTTTGGCTTTGTCTATGGAAATAGTTTAGCTTGGTCTTAGTTGAAGAAAGCTTTGGTGCATTGTTCTGAACAATGTTGCATTTGGTTTTGAGTTTGTTTTTGCTATTTTGACATTTCTAATGCCTTTATTTGGTTGATGTTTGTTTTGTTTTTCGGAGCGCCTGTTCTTCTAATGGTTGCTTTTCTGAGTATTTAGTGAATTATTTGCAGTGTTAACCACACTTGTGATATGTTGCTCCGTCTTTAATATCGGTTATGCTCCGTGACTGTCTTGTCTTAGTGCAGTGGTATGGTTATCTGTTATTGTGAATTTGTCATGTATTTGGGATTGTGCCTTATGTATCACAATGGGTTGTTGTTTCGAGTGATGTATGAATTAGTATGCTTGTTTTTAGTTTGCAGTGAGTGTTTGCTCCTAAGGCGAACATTCCGAAGTTGTTGTGGTTTTCAGCCTCACGCCTGTATTGTCTGGTTTTTAACAAAATTGGGCCACTATAAAAACCAACTTATCGGTTATTCTTGGAATTATAGGCATAAGTAAAAAGCTACAATAATGATGGTTCGACCGCATCTTGAAGCCTTTCAAAATTTTCTTTTGATTCTTATAATAAAAACAAATTTTACTACTATGACGAAATTTTTAAAACATCTTATAAAGACATACTATTATAAAATCTTCTGAAATCCAAGAATAATGATGGCAAGGCTCTTTGTATCCAAAAATATTTCAAGAATTATGTCGATATTATACGCAAGATTGATTGGAAATCTTTTCGTTGTGGATTGGCAAATCGTTTGGCTAGGAATTGTAGGAGTTCTCTCGTATGCTTTAAGTGTAGTAAAATTGGACATAAGGGTTTTGCATGCAACAAAACTTATTAAAATTCTTTCTACTTTCCTAAATCCTTTTCACCTAATTTTACGTAGATTGCTTTTATAGCACATTTGAATGACGAGATTTATTTGAAGTGGGCAGTGCAGTGGTAAGGAGATGGATGGCGTGCCACACAGTTTTTTTTGGGTGAAGTTGTGGTATTCAGGGTTGACAGTGTGGAGTAGGTGGCTATTGGGGGAATGGATTGGTTTTGGAAATGGAATATGTAAATGTTATGGCAGCAGATAAGTGTGGTGATGAGATATGGTGAATTGGTTGTTAGTTGGAGTGTGGAAGAAGTATGTTAGTGGTAGGTTGATGTTATGGGAAGTGATGGAAGTTAGTTGAAGGCTGGGGATATGGTGGAACAGCAGTGGAGTTTTTCAAAAAATGTAGATGATGTGGTGGTTGTAGGTTTGAAGTGTTGGCTATTTATGAAGTTGATGCTTGACAGTGGAGTATTTGATGTGGTTATGATAGGATGGAGGCAGTGTGGAGTTTGTAGAGGTCAGATGGTACTGGAGTGAATGTGGGTGATTGTAGTTGCAGAGTTCAGGGTGGTCAGTTTGGTTGTAGTGGGTAGTTGGAAGTAAGTGATGATGTTGTATATGGATGAAGACCGTTAAGGCAGTGGAAGGGGATGTTTGAGACTGTGGCAGCAAGTGTTGAGTGAATGGGTTGAAGTGATATGAAGAGTGTTGTAAGGAGGTTTATACAGTGATGTGGTGGTCTGAAGGGTAGGAGTTGTGGTTGAAGGCTGTTGCAAGAAAATGTTGTATTGAAGTAGATACAAAGCAACAGTTGTAAGATGTTGTAGAGGTTGTAGATGAGCAGTTTTCAGAGGAGAAGGGGGTAGTGCAAGTTGTTGACAGAGGGGAGCACAGTGGTGCAGTGAAGGTGATGTGGCAAGAAGAGTGTTGCAGGCAGAAGCAAGTAGGCAGAAACACTGTATTGATGCAAATGTACAGTGAATTGAAAATTTGTAAATGAGATGTAAACAAAATCGAAGATGAATGCAATGTAAATCCAAACAAAAGTTGTAAATGATAATGAAAACGAATTTTTTTTTCTAATTGTGTATGTTTTTTTTTCTAATTTGAATTGTGCAGTAATTTACTTAAACTCAATCCATCAACAACTTTATTCTAATAATTTTTTTATATAAATGATAATCTGTATATGAATGATATTTAAGATCATTTATGTATAAACTGATATGTTATTAGATTATCTAACGTAATATTATATACTATTTTTCTTTGCAAATCTATATGGCACTAACGTAATATTATATATTATTTCAGTTATGACAGAACAAACGTCAAGAGGGTGGATTAAAAATCCACGTAGAAATGAGGATGAATATAAGCAAGGTGTTAAGAACTTCATCAACTTTGTAAAGAAATACTCACCATAAGATATCCAGTTATGTGTGTGTTCCTGTAAGAAGTGTAAAAAATCCAAAAAAATCTCAATAGAAACAGTTGAGAAACACTTGATAGTTTTTGGTATGCTTTCGACATATGATGTGTGGTTCTTTCATGGAGAGAGAAACAATGCTACAGTACAAATGACTCGTGCATCAGATTCCGCCCAAGAGTTACCTATTCAAGACCAAATGCAAGTAGAAGAGCCTATTGAGGGCGCTCTTGGAAATCTCGTTAATGATGCATTTAGAGTGCATGATATGCCACAGGCTAGCGGTGAAGTGAACTTTGAAGAGACACATGTTCAGAAAATGTACCATGAATACAGAAACAAAGCAAATGAGAAAATATATCCTTCTTGTGAAGATGGACTTACAACTTTAGGTGTAATGGTTGAGCTTCACAACTTGAAAAAAGAATTTAACTGGTAAGGAAATAGCATGACGGAATTGTTGAAATTATTTAATTAATGTCTTCCAAAAGAAAATACATTACCCGACAAGTATCCCACCATGAAAAAAAGGTTAAAAGATTTGGAAATGAAGGTAAAAAGCATTCATGCATGCGAAAATGATTGCATGTTATTTTGGAAAGAGAACGCTAACATAGTAGAATGTCCTCATTGTCATACACCAAGATTTAAAGATAAGGCAAATGCATTAGGCATAAAAAAATGACAACCCAACCAAGGAAAGTTCTAAGACATTTCCCTATAATTCCAAGGCTGACTAGATTGTACAGTATAACGTAGATAGCTCGTAAAATGCAGTGGCATAAGCATGCCAATTCTTCTTGGAATTTCATGCGCCATCCCGTTTACTCGGCCGAATGGAGATCAATCAAATGTAAGTGGCCAGAATTTTCAAATGAAGGACGTAATATATGGCTTGGTATCGCTAGTGATGGATTTAATCCGAATGGGGTTCTCTCCAATAGTTACAGTTGTTGGCCCGTATATATGATTCCTTATAACCTACCCCCTTCGTTATGCATGAAATCACAATTTCAAATGCTAAGTTTATTAATTCCTGGACGGAAAGCACCAAGTCAAGACACTGATGTATACTTAGAACCTCTTGTTGATGAGTTGAAGAAACTTTGGACGGTAGGAGTGGCTTCTTTTGACATGGACAGGGGAGAAATGTTTACAATGAAGGCAATACTATTATGGGGAATCCATGACTTACCAGCATTTGGAAATTTATCTGGTTGCGTGACACATGGTTATAAAGCATGTCCAGTTTGTGCTATGGAGACCGAGTCAGTGTACATTGGTAACAAGGTTGTTTATCCAAAGCATAGAAGATTTTTGAAGGATGACCATTCATATAGATTAATAAAACATGGATGGTATAAGGATACTGAAGATAAAGAACCGCCAACAAGGTTAAGTGGACCATCCCTTTTGGAAAAGCTTAATTGTATAAAATATTTTCCTGGAAAATTACCAAAGAATAAGAAGCGAACGATATATGAAGCTACCGATAAAAGTTTCTTTACAGTTGGAGATGGTGGCATAGAAAAATTGTCTTGGTATAAGAAGTTAATTTTCTTTGACTTAATTTATTGGAGTAGTCATAAAGTGCGACATACTATTGATGTGATGCATACGGAGAAGAATGTTGTAGAGCATCTTATCAACTTAATGTTTGACAAGGGAAATCAATCATCTAAGTTTGCATGGGACAAGATTCATAAAATGAAATGTTGTCAAGTTCTAAAAGATGCCAAAACTTCCATCGTGACTTGGGACAAGATTTGGTAGCCTTGTTACTATTCAACCACCTACTTTGCACATAAAAAAAACATACGAGTATCATATTTTTATGCAATACTTGCTTCCTATAATGGTTCAACATGCATATCCAAAGCTTCGTGAGTTACGACGAGCTATTTTACAAGTGAGTTTGTATTTTAACATAATATGCTCAAAAATTTTAGTTCGAGAACATGTTCAAGCCGCCAAAGATATGATTTCTGAGGCATTGTGTGTGCTAGCACATTATTTTCCTACAGACTTCTTTGATATAAGTGTTCATCTTATGGTGCATCTAGCTGACCAAGCTTTGCTATGCAGACCTACAAACTATATATGGATGTATCCATTTGAAAGGTGAGATATTATTTTTACAAGGTTTGTAAACATTATTTCAAAATGACAATTTCTAAATATATATGCATGTGTACATGTGTGAAGGGCTATGAAAGAATGCAAAAATATACCTAGTAATAAACGATATATTGAAGGATCAATCGTTGATGGTGAACTTGAAAAAGCTCAAAAATTCTAATGTAGAGTATGATGAGCCAGCTATTCTAGCAACCGAAGCAGGTCAAGTTTTCTATGTAAAAGACACTCAAAATCCTGATTGGTTCGTTGTTCGACGTTCTCTGAAGCGCAAGACGGACAACATAGATGACTACACAGTACCGACCGATTTTCAGTCTGTTATGAAAGAACAAGCCAACTTAGGACCATTATTGAAATGTGTTGAAATGAAATAGATATCATTTTGAAATGAATATTTGTGTTGTTTGATATACTTGGTATTTGGTAAACTAGCATATGAGTTTATGAACGTACATGCTCATGTTATTTTATATATTTTCCCCTTTTTTTTCCTGTTTATTATAGCATTCATTTACATTTTATTTTTCTTACCTTAAATTGAATTTATTCACTTTACTAGATTTTGAATGTATAATAGCATGGTTGAAAAACATAAAAATCCTCTAAAGGTACAAATGCAGAGCTTGAAGCATGTTTTTTGAATGAATTCAGCGAAGATGTCATGCCTGTACTTTGAAATGACATTTTAAGTTTCATTGTATACTAAAATCTTTTTTATGTAGGTCTAAGTGTCGAATAATTGCAATGCTAGTGCATCTAAAGGTACAAATGCAGAGCTTGAAGCATATAATCCTGCTCAAACAAGTGATAAAAAAATACTTAGTAAGTGTTGATCTTGAGGGTGTTAAAGGTAAAGATGAAGTTAAATGGAGCTCCAGATGCGAAGCCCTAATTCGCTGTCATATACCTATTGGCTATGACGAGTGGAGAAATGTAGATGATTATTACAAGAATATTTTGTGGCAAGAGCTATTGGTATGTCACGAATTCATCTTATTTAGTCATTTATGTTTTGCACAAGATTTATCCTTAGCACTAAAATTTCTTTGTTAAATAGAATGAATTTGATATAGATATAGATCCCGATCTAGCTCGGCCAATTTTAGAAAAAACTTTTCCACGATATTATCGTACGGTAAAGTCTACTTTGCGGAATAAATTGTCAGAGTCGGAGGAACCACCATACCCAAGAATATTGCTATTACTAAATGTCCCGCGGACATTGACAGAGTATGGTGAGAAAAGTTTATAGATAATGAATATTCAGATAAAAAAAAAGAGCAATGTAGAAAAAAGGCCGAAGCCAAAGCTAAAAATACTATCACTCATACACTAGGAAGAAAATCATACCGTAGAGTTTGCGACGAAATGGTAAGAAATAGTATAAAAAATATTTCTTGTAAATATTAATAATGAATAGTTAATTAGTTTAAAAATGTTTGTTCTTGCAGGTCAAGAAAAATCCGAAAGAGAAAGTTACGCGGACAATGGTTTGAAAGGCGGGACATATAAATAAGAAATCTGGACAAGTTCTTCCATCTGCGGCAAAAGCCTATGTAAGTATTTTTACTTTAGTACGAATTACTGATCAATTGTAAAAATTTCGATAAAGCTTTATATGTATACATTGGCATCTTCTTTGCACTTAATTTATTCCATATAATAGAATGCCAGTCAACTGTCTAATTGTAATTTCGAATTGTCATCTGTCTGATCCTTGTATAGTCCAATAATTTGCCTGTTTGCTTGTATCCACTATAATAGGTAAGATATAATGTTTGATCTCTCTAGTTTCTGAGAGAAAATCTGGATTAAGTCAAAGTTAGTCAGATGTTAGTCGTGTAGGGGGGAAGTCAGATGTTAGTCGTGAGGCAGTGGTATGATGCAGTGTTAGCAAGGCAGTGGTATGTGAAATTTGCAAGTGGTTTAGAGGTTAGGCAAATGAAGATTGTTTTGTTCAAGAGTGGGTGTAAGTGTGTTGAAGGCTGAGGTTAGCCTTCACCACAATACGACCAACCACCTTCATACAATTCCTATTTCATACAATACAACCAACCTGAACACATCTACCTACTCCATCAAACTGTGCATTGCCATATCTCCAAACTTTTAACTTCCATAACCATAATATCACACAATATTTTGCAATCTTGCAAACATCTCCATATACATCAATGCCCTCTCTACCATCATCTGTCATCAACTTGCATTCACCCAAACCATTCCTCCGATTCAACAAGTTTTCTAGTCACTACCTTCTATTCACCGTTGCACCTTTACAACACACTTTACCAAGTTTTCTGCTGTGCACATATCTTCCGACCTCTGTGCACAAGTTTTCTGGTCTAGTCACATATCTTCAGACCTCTGTGCACATATCTTCAGACCTTCTATTCTGGTCACATGTTTTTTGGTCACTGATCTACAAGTTTTCCGATTCAACAAGTGAAACCATCTGTTAACTTCTTTACAACACACTTCAGACCTCAGTGCACCACTGTGCACTGCCACCACCAACCACACAAAACTCCAAACCCGCCACTGACTACATATTACCCATCTCCACCACCAACAAACTCATCCTACAACTGACTGCACATTCATCTCTGTCAACCTTCTGACCAACTTCAACCAACAACAACACTTACATACTTCATATTTTAAACTGACTTTTGCCTGTCATCCTGTCATACTTCATACAAACATACATTTCCACTGATGAAATACCATCAACTCCTCCATAAACATACAGTTACAACATCCCCTTCATTCAATTCATCCACCGTTTACAGTAACACCATCAAAACAACCAAATTCTCAACCCTCTCACCACTGCAATACACAACAGTCCACCACACTCTTTGCCTGTCAACTAAACTTCCATCAAAAACTCCATACATACTGATACAACTGATACAAAGCAACCTTCTTCTGTCACCCAAGTCACCACTGACCACCATTTCCTATAATCCATCCAACAACTTGTAGCCTACCATCCAGTGCAAAAGCAAACATCACCTGCATACTATCAACATACAAGTAACACCACTATGTCAACTCACAAATCAACCAAATTTCCAGTGCAACTCACAAGCAACACCACTGTGTCAACATACATCAACTTCATACCATCATTTACTTCTACAACAACCAGCATCCAAGATAACTGTCAACACACCAAACCACACTACATTACATCCTCTGCCACATCAGAACTTCACCACTTCTTCCATACCCCTCCCTGCTGACCAGTCTGTTTGTGTGGTATATTGAGGTGTAATATTGGTGGAAATGTGCATTTTTATGGTGGAAGCTTGCTGTAGTGGGGGATGTTTGGTGATTTTGTGGTGGTTTTATTCAATGTCTGGTGAAATAGAGAGTTGTGGTTAGGCTAGTGGAATTGGACAGTTGAAACGTTAGTTGATGACACAGAGAATAGGAGTTGTGCAGGGTTGTATGGTTGAATGGAAGATGCAAGGCAAAGCTTAGTTGCAGAGAGGAGTGGTCGAGTGTTTGTATGTAGTTGTTGTCTGGTGATAGGCTGTTTCATTGAACTGTTGTTGTCAGGGGTGGTTGGTGATTGTTGTCAGGGGTGGTCAGTGATGGCAGAGACGCAATGTGCAGTGGTAAGGCAGGTTTGGGTTTAGTGGTGCTAAGATGATGAGTTGCAGTGGTGTAGTATTGGAAGTGAATGGAAGTTGCTATGGTAGTAGATGGATAGTGGAACAGTTAGGTGATGTAAGTGCGGTTTTGAATATAGGCAGTGAGGTAATAGAAGGAATTTGATCATGTTTGAAAATGCAGTGAACTGTTTGCACTGTTGTAATGAGGAACTGAGGGAGAAGGAGGTCATTCAGGTATGGTGGTTGTTTTGAAAGTGTGGTGGTATTTGGTATGATGCAGAAGGCAATAGGCAGTAGGCAGTTTGTAAATGTACAACAGTTTGGTTTAAAGTGATGACCGGTGTGCAGTTGTATTGTTATGCTGTCGTGATGGTTCAGGTTGATTATGTAGAGGGTTGATATGCAGTGGTTTAGGTGATTATGCAGTGGTTCAGTTTGAAGTGAATGATAGAGATGCCAGGAATGGAAGATTAATACAAACTAATACAAACTTCAAAAGCAAACTTTTATGATAGGTAAATGTTCTGGTATCAATTTATTGTGTGCACCCCCCTCAAATTAATACAAACTTTTATGTCATTTGATATAATCCCAACCTGTCCAATTGTTTATTATTTATCTTATTGCTTCTCAACCGCTAATCTTCTGTACATATTGAATGCAGGCACTTGTAGAGGAAGAGGAAGAAAAATAGAAGTTGGAATGTAGCGGTAACGAGAAGCAAACACATACGACCTTGACAACGATCCCATCTCTAAAGTTTTTGGGTCCGATAGAAAGAAAAACTATTGTCATGCAATTAGCTCCACTTCCTCTGCAAAACAAGTAAAGTTGATGCAAGCTTCAAAAGCAATTGCCGATAAGAATAAAAAGGAAGATTTTCGTCAATGGTCATCGGAATTACAAAACCAAGTGGCAAATCAAGTGGCGAATCAAGTGTCGAGCCAAATCAATGAGGCTCTTAAATCATTTGCTTCATCTTTCTTAACTATGGTATCGGGGTTACAACATAATCTTAATGGTGGTAATGTGACGCCTATGACTGAAACCGCTTCTAACTTGAATAAATCTCCTTCAAATATTGGAGTTGCTAGTATTCCGTCAAATTATGTTGGATCATCTACAAGAGGTAAACAATTTGTAATGCTACTATCATAGGATACAAAGAAGGATGTAGCAAAAGCTTATATTGGAACACAAACTATGTGTCATTTCAGAGAGATAGTTCCAAATATTGAGAAAGTTGTTTGGATAACAGAAGTTTGAGAACCGGAAGCACCAATTTACGATGGTCCTCAAAATGGGCACCACAAGCTTTGTGAATTTTCAGATGGGGGCTTTGTGATATGGCCTATGTTTCGTCTTCGCAGTATCTAAAATTCTATTGTAATTTGGATATAATATTGTGGTATTTTGAAATTTGGATATGATATTGTGGTATTTTGAAATTGGAAAGTTTGTAGCTCATATTATAGTATTATCTAAATATGATATTGTTGCATTTGAGACATGGAAGCATTTTAGACTTCATATTGAATTGATATGATGAATTATATATTATATGGACATCATCATTTATGAGATATTACATTCATTTGTTTTAAGAATTAAATATTAATTGTTACTAATAATCATTTTCCAACACTTATAAGCGTTACCGTATATTTCTGTACCAACACTTATAAGCATTACCGGATATTTCTGTACCAACACTTATAAGCGTTACCGCATATTTATGTACCAACACTTATAAGCGTTACCGCATATTTCTGTACCAACACTTATAAGCGTTACCGCACAATACTTATAAGCGTTACCGTATATTTTTGTACCAACACTTATAAGTGTTAGTAATACGTATGTTCGTAACACTTATAAGTGTCGCAAATTTGGTCGCTTCATTCCTCACAGTCCATTAGTAACACTTAAAAAGTGTTATGAAATTATTTGTAACACTTATAAATGTTAGGATTTTCCTGTTTTGGTGTAGTGTCTATGATAACTGCTTTCCACATGCTAATTGTTGAACTTGTGTTGTTTGGGATCGAGGCAGTCCATTGTTCGGAATTCCTGAGGTAGCCTTATTATCGCTCTAGATCTTACATGAGACTTAAGTAGAATTACCATGACTTTTCTCCAATGGTAGGGAATTATTCCTAGGTACGTGTGTGGTTCTCCTTAGAGGAGCCTAAGGTATTTTGGCAATTGCTTTTTTCTGGTGTTGCTTATGTGAATTCTTACAGTTCCACCTTGAAATAAATGGTGTAAAACCATCGCTATCCATTGATATGGTAGCTTTTAGCAAGGAGAATTCAGAAGGGGTTGGTGGAATGAATGGCAAAGGCTGAAAAGGTGGAGGAATTGGAGTTTTGGAGGCTGCCACTGGAGGTTGAAACCCTAAGTTTTTTCACCTAGGGAAATTCTCTGTTTACAATATTATTTTGACTTAGTAAACATGCCTAATGCATTGTCATTCATGCGATATTTCTATAAGGGAATCAACTTTTCTACATTTATAGCACAAGGAAAGATTCTCTCACCTCCATGTGCTTTGTCATCGAGTGGAAAGCCAAATTTTTAGTTAAATGAATTGCATTTTGGCTACCGCGATTCATGGTCGCACTACATGTACAAATCCCAAGCCGCACAATAACCATTTCAGATACAATCCCCACTTAGCTGCTTCAATAATAGATATCAACTCAGCTTTTGTAGTGGATAACGCAACTACAGTTTACAACCTCGCTCTCCAACTAATGGTAGTACCACTAAAATAAATACATACAAAGCGTTGACTTCCTTCCATCTCTATCTTCAACACAATCTAAATCATAATAACTGATCAAATTGCAATCACCAAAAACATAATTCGGTGTCCCTTCAAGATATCTTAAAATGACTTTGATAGACTCCCGGTGAAGTTTTCCAAGAGTAGAACCGACTAATCACTCGACTAGCATGTGCAATATCAGATCGAGTACAAATCATAACATACATCAAACCTCTTAAGAATTAGCATAGGGTACCTTTTCCATATAGGTCTTATCTTCGTCATAGGTTGGAGAGCCTTTTTTAGAAGGCTTTATGTGCAAAGGCATTAGTGTACTAACGACTTTGTGTTCTCCATACTAAACTAGGCAATAAATATACCGATATACTCTTTTTGTGACAATTTTATAGCTCCATGCTTTCTACCTCAACAAATCTACTAAATTTGCGGAATTCAAAAATCTATTAAAGAAGAAAGTAATTGATTGATTTATTCAATTAATCAATTAATTAAAATATACATGGAAAAGAAGAAAGGAAAGGAAATCAATTAATTGATACTATCAATCATTTGATTTTACAACATGATAAAAAGTTTAAATGTGGATGTTCACTCAATCAAGGAAAATGATGGAAACCAATATCACCATTATCTATTTGCATTGAAATTAAATCATGGATGTTTGGAAAGGTTTCAAGAAAATTAGATAAGTAATTTACTTAGTCTCCAAGTAATTCCTTCATTCTTAAATCTATTTACATGAAGAAACTTCATCTTTATATTAGTATGAGATCGTCCACCATTATCATCTCCTTTAGTAAACTATAATTTCTGCAGTTAAATCAAATCAAAAGGTTTTAGTGCAAACAAGTCTTTGGAGAAATTGATAATTCAATTTATAATTATAGGTTAGTCTCTGTACTTTGCTATCAATAATTTTGTACTCTTCCTCTTGTATTCTTCTTCTTTAATAAAATAAAGAGTAGTTGTTGGACCGAAGGGCATAACCACGTCAATTATTTGTATTCGCTACTCTTTCATTTTTCTTTGTTTGGTGATTACTATTCATTAAATTAGTTATTGGTAATTAATCGATAATTAATCGACAAGCTAAATCCTTGCGTATTTTCAGCGTAAGATTAAAATTTTCATGATAGTTTACCATTAGAGAAAATTAATTAAAATTTGCACTACTAATTGGTATCCAAGCAAAATATTTGGCACAATAGATTGGTATCAGAGCTAGTTGTCTTGTTCTAAATTAGATATCAATTGATAATTCTTCTAGAAGTGGTATGAAAATTACAACATCGCCAAATTTGCTAGAAAATAAGTTCTTAGGACATAAAAGGTGAGGATTAATGATAATGTTATTTAATAATAACTTGATTCGTTTAAAGGAAGAGATCAGAGCCACAAGCATCTTGGAGGTAGGAGAGATATGCGTAGGTCCTAGTTTCTGGGTCTTGGAAGGGATATTTTTTATTTTTGTAAGAAGAATGGGCATTTTATACCGAGATATTCGACTATTAGAAAAAAGAGAGAGAAAAAAGGGAAAATCTTCAAATTCGGCAGCAGTTAGATCCCACAGATAGTAGTGATAGCGATATATCAATATTTTCATTCAATATTTTATCTTTAGGGAGTACTTGTTAGGTGATTGATTCTAGTGTCTCTTGTCATATAACGCCAATTATGACCTATTTTGTCGGCTACAGAAGGATTGACGACGAAGTAGTCTATATGAGGAATGACACATCTTGTCATGTTGCGGACGTTGGAAGTGTGAGGTTCAGTATGTTTGATGGTGTTGTGGACTATCCCTGATGTTAGAAATTTTTCTATGTTACGTAGGAATTTGCTGTCAAATGGGAGCTTTGAGTAAACTTGGCATGAGGATAATAGCGGACAAAGAGCGATTGAGAGTAACAAAAGGTTTCTTGATAGTGATGAAAGAGGGTGCAAATTAATGACATTCATATGATTCAGGGAGAAAAAATCTTATAAGAGTCAATAGTTGTATTGATTCTAATGTTTCAGAGTCTACTTAGTTATGACATCTTGTTTAGGTCATGTTGATGAGGAGAGCCTTGATGTATTAAAGGTGCGGGAGTTATTAAAGGTGCGGGAGTTGATTGATGGTGTTTGTAAGCTGAAGCTTAGCTCTAGTGGAGATTGTTCTTTTGGAAAGAAGAAGCATATCACATTTGATGTTTAAAGACCTAGAGCTACATAGTTTTTGAAGTATATTCATTCTTGTCTATCGGAATCCACCCTTACTGCATCTTTAGGTGGATCCAGTTACTTCATCTTATTTGTAGATGATTTCTTGTGTAAGATCCGAGTCTATTTCTTAAAGGCTAAAGACAAAATATTTGCCCAATTTTGCAAGTGCATGACCATGGTAGTGAAGTAGTCAAGGAAGCGTTTGAAAGTTCTCAAGGTTGGAAATAGTAATGAACTTTTATCACAAGAATTCACTAACTATATTAGGTCCGAGCATGTAGTTAGGGATTTTTTTTTATTTCTATTAAGTCATATTGTTATGGCATGGTAGAGAGCATGTTTCAAATATCATGAGAGAGAGTTATGATCTTGAGAATGACTATTGGACGAGGAATTTTGGGTAGAAGTAATATCTGTGGCAATATTTCTCACTAGTCACACCAACCATTGTCATAGATATGAAAATTCCAAAGGGGATATGAAAAGATAAGTTTGTTAGTATTTTATTCCTTAAAGTGTTTGGTTGTTCAGTGTTGGCTCAGTTTTTCAGCAGGCAAAGAGAGAAGGAGGTAAGGAAGCAGAGTTGGGTTATGATGTAGAAGGCAGAACCGCTAGACCAAATATTTGGTCCGACACTAAAATGCTGAATCAAACATTTGGTCCGGCATGCCGGACCAGATATTTTGTCTGACATTCTTTGAAATGTCGTACCAAATGTTTGATCCGGCTTGACATATCAAACACCTGATCAAACATTTGGTTCGGTACGTATACATGCCATACCAAATGTTTGGTCCAACAAATAAGAAGCTCCAAGGAAAAACGCCAAACCAGACACGAAGAGCAATTAAGCAAAGCATGCTCCTTGACTAAATGTCGAACCAGAGCTTCCTGCCCAAAATACCAAGCCAGATTCAGAAAGTTATATCTCAACCTCCACAACTCCACTCTATAAATACCAGAGCTCCTCAACAACAATGGGGACAGATTTTTGGGAGAAAAAGAAAGAAAACTCTACTAAAAATCCACCACTTCAGCAACTTAAAGTTTTTACTCATTTCGTATATATCATGTACTTGTAATCAAATCAAATATAGAATAATAAGATGGAAAGTGGATGTTGGCAAATTCGGCTGAACCACTATAAAAACTCTGTGTTATTTTCTTTCCTTATCCACTTTCCAAACTTTGCTCTTGTGAACTGTCTCTACACTTCCTAAATTCATTCTGTACGTGCTGGAACGTAAAAACCCCACGTCAATCAAATCAAAGGAAACTTAACTAAAAAGGAAATCAAATTTAGAGGTATTTGTCCAACTTTTGAGCAAACACTTTTGGTACTTTCACTGAGAACAACGACGGGCGGGGATGGAAAGCCAAACTCTCCCGTCCATTATTCTTCCAACCTTATTGCATCATTAGAACATGGCTCCTTCTAGGCGAAATGCTGACAAGGGTAAGAATGCAGCTATCATGGATACGCTCAACCCCATCCAAGAAGATCAAGAAAACCCAACTAACTTCTCCCTACCTCTAGGCTCAGTTGTCACCCGGGAAGACTTAGAAAGGGTTGTGAATGAGATGACTGACCGCTACGATGCTTAACAAGAAGCATTGATAGACCAACTCGTGACACGCTTAAGTAGCATGGAGGAATCCACTCACAATACTGGATCCTAGGGTGAACCCTAGTCTAGAGAGACGTGTAGAAGGAACAGATCTCCTACCAATGATGAGTTCAACCAGGAAGATCCAAAGGCTCGAAGTCGAGCCAGGACTCAACCCAAAGCTGGTCCAAAGTGGTCGTCGAGGGTTGGGCCCAGTCAAGGGCGCCCCAGACATGGACCATCTGTGGTTGATCCTGACACATTTCGATCCGATCATCGCAAGTCTGGCCTTAATCAAGGCACCAGACGCCATCACTATCAAAGAGAGGGCCCCCTTCTCCTAGGGCTGCTCGGTCCAAAAAAAGAATGACACGCCTCGTCAGGGAGTACCTCAGGCATGAACAACTTGAAAGGGGGATTGGCGCTAGAGTATCCAGCCCTTTCACGAGGGACATAGAGACAACAGCCACACCTCAAGAATGGAAGATGCCCACCATGGATCCATATAAGGGCACCTCTGACCCAATCATCCACCTACAACAATACTCTCAGCACATGCTCATGAGTGGGGAAACCATATGTGTACTATGCAAAAAATTTCCGCTATATTTGTCATATTTAGCAATCGCGTGGTTCTGTTACCTACCTCACAGATCCATTAGTTCTTGGGAAATATTGAAGGAAAAGTTCATAATCTAGTTCCAAATTCATGTGGAGCAACCTAGGGATGCGTATTCCTTATCTGACGTAAAATAGAAGTCAAGGGAACCTCTACAACAATACCTTACCCGCTTTAATGCAGCTGCAGTAGCGGTGCAAAATGCGAATGAAAGACTTACATTGCTAACACTATAAGGAGGCGTCCATCTAGACATGAATTTTGCAAGAAGATCGACAAAGGAAAAGCCTCTAACTCTTCAGGAATTCTATCATGAAGCAGGGAAATATATGAAATTGGAAGATGCAATGGCTAACCAGCATGGAGAGCAACCCTACATTTAAGAAGGAATCGGAACCGTCAGGGCAACCTCAGAACTGGAAAAAGCAATAAACGATGATATAGACCGGGATCAAGATTTGATTCCTATACTCCTCTGGATGACATTGTGGAAAACATTTACTTAGCCACTCAACATGAATTGAAATACAAGCACCCTCCATATAAGTGGGAATTGGAAGCTGCGATTAGGACGAGAAAGTACTATCACTTCCATAAGTCTTATGTACATAACACAGAAGAATGTCAACATTTGGGGGACCTTATTGAATAATACATTTGAAAAAAGAAACTGGAACGGTACGTACAGCAAAAGCATAACTCCTCTTGCTCCAACCCACGAAGGACCAAGGCCACTCCGACATGGAAATACCAAAGAAGCGGCAAGTGTAAGCCGCTCCAATGAAGAGAAAATAATTGTTCATACTATATCAGGGGGCCTGCATTCAATCGGCGGAAGTTGGGACGAGATGGAGAGGTATGGAAAAAATTTGATGGAGAGAGATGGGTATGTTCATTCCATTACAGAAGGACGCCTCACCAAACAAAGAGAAAGGGCCAATATAACCTTCAACCGTGAGGATTTGGTTAAAAAGCAATACCCACATACCGATCCTATGGTCATTTCCGCTTGGATCGCTCCAGCAGAGGCGTTCCACATTTTGGTCAATACGGGAAGCTTGGTGAATGTATTATTCAAGCATGTCTTCAATAAAATGAATCTATCAATGAAAGATGTATCACCGTGCAATAGGCCCCTACACGGATTCACTGGAGAAGCCATAATTCCGCTAGGAAAGTTGGACTTGTTTGTTGAACTAGGAACTCACCTTCGTTCCGTTATTCGAAAGCAAACATTTGTGCTGGTAGACGGACATTCTACTAATAATGCATTTCTGGGCAAACCTACATTATCAGATTTCCAGATAGTCTTAGCCCCTTGGTGCTTAAAAATGAAGTTCCCTACCGATGGGGGAATTGGGGAGGTAGAAGGCTACCAAGACGTAACCCGCGATAGTTATGTGACAGAATTCCGCCAGAAGAAAAGGAAGGAAAAGGGCAAAAACATAGGGGCCGGCCTCTGCGCCAAAACTGTGGAAGCATAGTAATCAAAGAAGGCCTCTCCTCTCGAGTATACTAGTGACCTGTTTGATAAACTAGATCTGAGGGATAGAGAGGAGGAGGCCAGCGCCGATCCCATGGAGGCTATGGAACATGTTGCAGCAGATGATCATGATGGAACAAGGCTTTTCAAGATAGGGTCGCAGTTAGACAAAAATCTAAAGATCTAATTGATAGGGTTCTTATGCAAAAATTTGGAAGTGTTTGCATGGACCCACGAAGACATGGTGGGAATATCCTCCAAAATTGCATGTCACTACTTAAACATAGACCCAACCAAAATCCCGATCAAGTAGAAGAAAAGAAGCATGGAGATGGAACGTTCAACCGCCCTCAATGAGGAGGTAAAAAACCTACTCACCAACAGTTTATTCGTGAGGCTATCTACTCCAAATGAATCTCCAACCCAGTTATGGTGAAAAAATCCAATGGAAAATGGCAAACCTGCATTGACTTCTCCAATCTCAATGACGCTTCCCCCAAGGACTGTTTTCCTCTGCCTCGAATCGACCGACTGGTGGATAGAACAGCAAGGCAAGAATTGTTATCATTTATGGACACCTACTCGGGGTACAACCAGATTACGATGCATGTACCGGACCAAGAACATACTAGCTTTATCATAGACTTGGGCCTATACTGCTACAAGGTCATGCCCTTTGGGCTTAAGAATGCCGGTGCAACCTATCAACGCTTGGTTAGTAACATGTTTGAACAGCAGATTGGTCATTCCATGGAAGTGTATGTCGATGACATGCTTGTCAAATAAAGAAAAGAAACAAATCATTTACACCACTTAAACGAAATGTTTCAGGTATTGCGAAAATACCAAATGAAACTGAATCCATTGAAATGCTCCTTTGGAGTATCCTTAGGAAAATTCTTGGGTTTCATTGTGCACGCCAGAGGGACTGATGCAAATCCCGAAAAGGTCCAAGCCTTAAAGGGCGTCAAATTACCAGCCACACGAAGGGAAATGCGGAGTCTAAATGGGAAGGTAGCCACTCTAAGAAGATTTATATCTGAGGCCAAGACAAGTGCGTCCCATTCTTAGAAGCTCTAAAAAAGAACAAGGGAAAGTTTGAATGGACCGGTGAATGCCACTCGGCCTTCCAAAGCCTATTGGAAAACATGCAGGAACCACCAATGCTTTCCAGCCTGGTAGATGGAGAAAGCCTCTGCTTGTACTTAGTTGTGTCCCCTCATGCATTGAGTGCCGCCTTGGTACGAGAAAATGACTATATCAAAAACCAGTATATTTCATTAGCAAGAGGTTTACAGGGGCAGAGGCTAGAAGTTCGAAGATCAAGAAATTGGCATACTGTTTGCTCATAGCATCCAGGAAATTGCGGAATTGCTTCCAATCTCACCCCATAAGGGTCCTAACAAATCAACCCTTGTGTTTGCGCCAAAATTGACCACAAACACCCAATATCGTGAAAGCACCCGTTTATGAGCACCAATCAGCGACAATCAATATATAATTCAGATCTAAGCAATAACAATCGCAATAATTCACAAATAACAATCACAACCACAGGATTTATAGTGGTTCGGCAATCTTGCCTACGTCTACTTTGAAGTTTTCTATCTTTATTGATTATTCTCTTGATGATCACAGTGGTTACAGCAAGTTACAATGGATTATAGCTCTGAAACTTGAATGCAACAGCGATGATAAGGTGTAGAATTGAATCTGGTAGAGTCTTGGCGCTTCAGAATTCCCATCCCCTTTTCTGAATGACTGGGGCTCTATTTATAGATGTAGGAGGCTGATATTTCGCCTAAATTTAGGGAGACCACTTCTGGCACGTGAGGGGGCCCACGAGCCCAACCTCATGGAATTTGGGCCCACTTTGGGATCGATTCGAAGTACGTTCGAATCGATCAAGAATTCATCCAATCGAGGCGAAACTTGGCTTGGACATTCTTCAACATGTATACAAGCTCTAGTGAAAATTTCATAGCATTTGGACCTGCAGATCGCGAGATATCATCGATTCGAATTAGCGTTTCCTGGACTTTTCGCTCCGTTCGAATCGATCAATTCGAATCGATTGATTCGAATCGATCCAAGCACGTGCTAGTAGGTTGACGTGGCGCGCATTCTTCGAGTCGATCCACATTTTTCGCCGAGTTGATGGAGTCGTCGCTTGAATTTCGCCGCTTTGACTTAATCGATTCGAAGGCTTTACTTATGCATGGATTCAAACTGAGACTCGTTCGTATCGATCATATCTCACTTCAGCTGATCGATACGAAACGACAACACTGGTTGGATTCGAAGAGAGGTGTCTTCATGGATTCGAAGGTTAGCAACATCTATGGATTCGAAGCAGGGGGAACATGATGGATTCCATCATGTGTTACAGCAATGGATTCGAAGGAAGGTAATGGGATGGATACGAAGCCTGGCCACCTGATGGATTCGAAGGAAGGTTGGGCTTATGGATTCGAAGGGCTTCCAAACTTGATGGATTCGAAGTAGATGGGTACGAACCAATGGATGTGAACATGATTTCTGGCCATGGGTTCGAACTAGGGTACATCTTATGGATTCGAACAAGGGCTATCTCCTCCAACTTGAATCGATCATATCTTGCGTGTATGAACTCGGATTGACTTGAAACTTGAAACGTTGGCTCCCGTGGCTTTGCTTGTCATGTCTTGTCAATTGTGGCCCGATCCGGACTCGGACAAAATTCATCGATATCCATAGCGAAGTGGAATGCAACCAATCTCTGAGACGAACTGTCTCTTGTTTTCGACCAATCTTTCGGTATCACGGCTTTGCAATAAAGCGGGATAACAATTGCCCCCCCCCCCAAAAAATATGCCTTGCGGTAGGAAGGCGTGTTTTGTAATGCCATGAGCTGGACGTTCATATCCTGTTGATGTCCTGCAAAGGAAGTTATAGTTTTATGTGTCCTCAAATAACGACCGTTCGGGGTCAAGATATTTAAGATGAAGTGCGACCGTTCATGGTCAAGCGCCTGACTTCAAATGACGATCGTTCGGGATCGAGCCATTTGAGGTGAAGTGCGACCGTGCGCGGTCAAGTGGCGGACCTCAAATGATGACCATTCACGATCGAGCCATTTGAGGTGAGATGAGTTGTGCCGTTGGGGCGAGTCGTGCCTGTTCGAGGCGATTTGTGCCTGTTCGAGGCGAGTTGTGACCGTTCGCGATCATGTGCCGTTCGAGGCGTTTTTGTGACCGTTCGAGGTCAGGTGCCGTTCGTGGCGAGTTGTGACTGTTCGAAGTCGAGTGTCGTTCGTGGCGAGTTGTGTGCCCGGGAGGTCTTGGTATTATCGATACCAGGCTCACGTTCGCATGAGTCCCTGGATCGTTTGTCAGGGCGGTTTATCGCCATCTCAGAGCATGCCTAAGGACCGTTCGCGACCCCGTACATGTGTAAGTAGCTTATCCATTTCAGAATTATCAAGATCAAATATCTATTCAACAGATGAATTTTAAAAAAAGAAATGTCCAAAAAAACCAAGTTCAAATGTCCAAATCAACATGAAACAAAAGCAAAGCAAAGATGTCAAAGTGTAAGTTCCCACTACGAAACAATCAATGATCACTCAGAGCATGCCTGGAGAACGTTCACGATCTCGTACATGTGTAAATGATTTAATTGTGTTAGTGGAAGTTTGCGACTTGTTCATCGTTATTTTAATTAATTGATAACCAAACGATGTCCTGGTTCAGGGTTGCCCCTAGCTGATGTAGACGGTGGCCGCTCTGGCTCCACTGCTGAAGCTCGCCTCCTCACATATTGAAGGAGCATACCGTTCCTGATATGCCCTTCCACCTCGTCCTTCAGATGCCTACAATCATTAGTGTTATGACCATTTAATTCATGAAATACACAAAACTTATCTGATCTCCTTTCGTCAGAAGTTGGATCCCTTCATATCGGTCTACGATAGGGAACCTGCTCTTTGGTATCCTGATAAATCCGCTCCAAGCTCTCAGTCAGCTCGGTGTAAGTAGTGAATCGCGGCTCCCTCCGTTGCCGTTTTGACCTGTCATCATAATCCTCAGCCCTTCGTTTTCCTTTATCCTTGTCTAAGTCCTTTTCGAGAGGCTTTTTGTCCTTAAGCACATAAACTTCTATTCCCTCTCCTTCTTCTCTTTCTGCATTCGCATCCTCTAATCGCAAAAACTTTTCTGCCTCGTCGTAGAATTCCGCTAGATCCACAGGCGGATCTTTAGTCAATGAATTTTTGAACTCCGTGCCGTCGGCTACTCTGGACACAGCTGCCATTACCACCATAGATGGATCTGCTCGATCCACCGAAGCTGCTGCTGCATTGAATCATGTCAGATAACTCCTCAAAGTCTCTCCGGCTTTCTGCTTTAAAGTTGCCAAAGTCATCACATTCTTAGGTCTTGCAATGTGAACCCTGAATTGCCTCATAAATCTCTCAATTAAATCATTCCATGTTCCGATGGATCCATTCTCCAATTGTCTAAACCACAATGCTGCAATATCCCCCAAGTACAATGGAAAGCACCAGGCCATAACCTCTTCTGATGCCCCCAGCACTTCCATATGCCTCATATACTTTGTTAGATGAACCGTGGGGTCCGTTCTCCCGTCATACATGTCCAATGATGGTAACTTGAAATCCGGTGGGTTCCTAGCTCGCCTGATTGCTGGAGTAAAAGGACTCCTATTAACATCCTCCAAATCTTTATTTACCAAACCGCCTCTTATAGCTTTTCTAACCATCTCTGCCAATCTGTCATTGTCCCCGAGATGCAACCTTCGCTCATCACTTTCGACCTGCCCCCCGAGTTCACGAGGGAATTCTGGGATCTGCCCCCTTGACTGAGAGTTCACTCCTCTACTACTCCCGGGTTGTGCATATTTCCTCTTTCTCTCTCTGAAATTGGGTCAACGTTCTCCATGGGTGTGCCTCCTAATCCAGGTGCTACGCCGGATGGTCCTGCTCCGTTCTGAACTCCGGTTAGTCCTTGATTCTGCGCTCCAAGTTGTCCTATTTGTTGAAATAAACTCTGGATCATCTCCTCTTGTTTCTTCATCATTGTCTCCATCTCGTCCCTAGTGATGAAGACTGATGCTTGATTCGCTCCTGAAGAAGCCTCTTGACTCCTTTGGTGTTCACTTCGCTCTGGCCTTGGCCTTTTGCTCGATTGTCTCGTCATAATTTCTCAAATCTGAACTTTCAAACTTTCTGAATCAACTTCTAATTGGTAGAACTCCTGAGTTCAACCTTCTCAGTGAAAGCACAAAAATGTTTGCGTCAAAATTGACCACAAACACCCAATATCGTGAAAGCACCCGTTTATGAGCACCAATCAGCGACAATGAATATATAATTCAGATCTAAGCAATAACAATCGCAATAATTCACAAATAACAATCACAAACACAGGATTTATAGTGGTTCGGCGATCTTTCCTACGTCCACTTTGAAGTTTTCTATCTTTATTGATTATTCTCTTGATGATTACAGTGGTTACAGCAAGTTACAATGGATTATAGCTCTGAAACTTGAATGCAACAGCGATGATAAGGTGTAGAATTGAATCTGGTAGAGTCCTGGCGCTTCAGAATTCCCATCCCCTTTTCTGAATGACTGGGGCTCTATTTACAGATGTAGGAGGCTGATATTTCACCTAAATTTAGGGAGACCGCTTCTGGCACGTGAGGGGGCCCACGAGCCCAACCTCAGGGAATTTGGGCCCACTTTGGGATCGATTCGAAGTACGTTCGAATCGATCAAGAATTCATCCAATCGAGGCGAAACTTGGCGTGGACATTCTTCAACATGTATACAAGCTCCTGTGAAAATTTCATAGCATTTGGACTTGCAGATCGCGAGATATCATCGATTCGAATTAGTGTTTCCTGGACTTTTCGCTCCGTTCGAATCGATCAATTCGAATCGATTGATTCGAATCGATCCAAGCACGCGCTAGTAGGTTGACGTGGCGCACATTCTTCGAGTCGATCCACATTTTTCGCCGAGTTGATGGAGTCGTCGCTTGAATTTCGCCGCTTTGACTTAATCGATTCGAAGGCTTTACTTATGCATGGATTCGAACTGAGACTCGTTCGTATCGATCATATCTCACTTCAGCTGATCGATACGAAACGGCAACACTGGTTGGATTCGAAGAGAGGTGTCTTCATGGATTCGAAGGTTAGCAACATCTATGGATTCGAAGCAGGGGAACATGATGGATTCCATCATGTGTTACAGCGATGGATTCGAAGGAAGGTAATGGGATGGATACAAGCCTGGCCACCTGATGGATTCGAAGGAAGGTTGGGCTTATGGATTCGAAGGGCTTCCAAACTTGATGGATTCAAAGTAGATGGGTACGAACCAATGGATGCGAACATGATTTCTGGCCATGGGTTCGAACTAGGGTACATCTTATGGATTCGAACAAGGGCTATCTCCTCCATCTTGAATCGATCATATCTTGCGTGTATGAACTCGGATTGACTTGAAACTTGAAACGTTGGCTCCCGTGGCTTTGCTTGTCATGTCTTGTCAATTGTGGCCCGATCCGGAGTCGGGAAAAATTCATCGATATCCATAGCGAAGTGGAATGCAACCAATCTCTGAGACAAACTATCTCTTGTTTTCGACCAATCTTTCGGTTTCACGGCTTTGCCAAAAAGCGGGATAACACCTTGCGCCAGGTCCTACATAAATTGGATACATCGGAGTGCCTGCTAAAATGGTGCATCGAGTTAGGCCGGTATGATGTCGCCTACCATCTATGCACCGCAATCAAAGGGAAGGCCCTAGCTGATTTCATAGCTAAATGCACCATCCAGGACAAGGATACGACCATCAGGATAGAGTGAGCAATTGAGTGGAATATGTTTATGGATGGAGCATCTAACGGGCTCTGCTCGAGGACAGGAATAGTAATCATCACACCCCAAGGAAGAAAGTTAGGTTAGGCGCTGAGACTAGAATTTGCCGCAACCAATAACGATGCTGAATACGAAGCAGTAATAGTTGGCTTGGAGATCATTAGGGAAATAGGGATCAAATCGATATGCATACACAGTGACTCGCAGCTAATCAAAAACCAAATCCTGGGGAATTTCATACTCGTGGGCAAAGACTTGCCTCTTACTTCAACGGAACTAAAAGCCTCCTAAATGAGCTAGACTACTATGTAATCAAACACATCCCACAAGAGGAGAATCGAGAAGCTAGCGTGAGAAACGAGCCGATGCTGGGGGAAACCCCGCCATGATGCAAGCTACACCATGCTTCGAGTGTCTTCAGATCATGCCCATCAGTAGTAACGCTGAGACATGGATGACTCCCATCATCAAATACTTACAAGAAGGAATGCTACTGGAAAATCGCATGAAATTAGAAAAATCCTAAGGAAGGCTTCCTGCTACATTATCCAGGAGGGCATCCTGTACCATAATGGGTTTTCCAATCTCTTACTGAGGTGTGTTGTAGGAAATGAAGCGAAAGATATTCTCAACAACATACACCAAGGGAGTTGCGACGACCACACCGACGGTCAAACTCTAGCCAGAAAGATCCTACGCTATGGATACTTTTGGCCCACACTGAACAAAGATGCAATCAAGTTTGCTAGAAGATGCGACAAATGCTAGAGATTTGTCAAAATCCTAAGACTGCCACCTACTGGTCTGACCCAGATGGTTAGACCTTGGCCCTTCGCCATCTAGAGGATCGACCTAATCGCGGAACTCCTCATGGGGCAAGGAGGAGCAAAATACATCGTAGTGGCAGTGGATTACTTCACCAAATAGGTGGAAGCGAAACCTTTAAACAAGATTTCATTTACCAAAGTAATAAATTTTCTAATATGTAACATCGTGTGTAGGTACGGGGTACCACAGAAAATCATATCGGACAACGGGTTCCAATTTGACAGCGAGGAGTTTGCCAATTGGTGCCACGAGCATGGGATTGCTCGAAGCTTTTTAGCTATGGCACATCCATAGGAAAACGAAAAAGTGTAAGCAGTGAACAAGATGTTGAAAACGTTGATTAAGAAGAAACCAGAAAAATCCATGGGAGCATGGGTCGACGAATTGCCTACGCCTTTGTGGGCTTATTGAACGTGTAAAACCGCGGCAGGGCACACTCCATTTGCACTAGCGTATGGAGCCGAAGCCATGCTTCTCGTCGAAACAATTATCCCCTTACACCGAATAATACACCATAATCCAGAAGAAAATGAGGAGCTACTAAACATATCACTCAACCTAATCGATGATAAGAGAAATGATGCTGCCCTCAAAGCATCGCTCATAGACAAAAGGTGGCAAGGTAATACAATTCCAACGTGAAGCCTCGAACGCTACAAGAAGGAGACTTGGTTCTCAAACGAGTTTTCCCATGATCTGGGGCGTTATATCAGATTTGGGAAGGACCATTCGTTGTACATAAAGACCTTCACAGTGGAGCTTTTGTCTTGTCAATGGTAGATGGAGTGGTGTTTGGGAAAGCATGGAATCTCCAACATTTCTGCCGCTACTTCTCTTGAGTTGTAAAGAATCATGTACTAAAGCAATAAAAGAAAGACAGTGGACGTTGGCATATTTTGGCCGAACCACTATAAAATATGGTGTCTCGTATTACTTATCTTATTTAATTGTTCTTTCATTTAATTATTTTATCTGATGACCATTCCTACCACGAACAATCGCAGACTCTCACCGGTAGCAGTGAAAATAAAATAGCCACGATAAAGGGCACGAAAAAAACCTTGAAAATTCACTGCCGACGATAGGCACCCCTAAGCCGGCAATAATGAAGCGATCATAAGCCACGAATTTGGCATAGATTATAGCCTAGCCAGTTCATCATTGGCATTCGACTTGCCAGCAATTGCAAACCGTTTATAAGCCCCATGACTAAGGTATGGCCGCAGCCAGGGGTAGTTCGCACTTGACGATCGACATTACAAACGACAGCAACGATAAATCTAATAATACTCACGACACGGGTGTTAGCCCGAGTAGCCATCGTTCGCTATCGATCTTGAATATAACAACGCTTATATGGTTCTGTGTATCTCTAAACACTATAGCGATTAACTAAGTTATAAACAGTTCATATATAGACAGAGCAGACTATAAAAAGCATGCACCACAAAAGTCATCCCAGATAAATATATGTATAAAAAAAGAAGTTGAACGGTAAAGTGTTAAACTTTTCTCGTAGAAAGCTTATCACTTATATTTATAAACATATGCAGAACGCCAATATAACCTCCAAAAATGCATACATAGAAAGGAAAAAGAAAACTCCTTGAATAAGGAGGGACGTCCTTGCCACTCGACTCACTCCCTCTAGCCATGTCCTTCGAGAGCTCTGATTTCCCGAGAGGCTCGCCTTCCTTCCGTGAAGGCCCAACTTGCCCCGGAGACATCCTTGCACAAGGCTAGTAAAAATAATTATAAGTTTTGCAATCCAGAATAGGTAATGGCAGAGCTAAAGTAAAGAGACAAGATACATGTGGCAACGTGTCTTGGATCACCGAGCCCCTCAAAATCCGATCCGCCCTTATCATCCTCGTCCTCAGCCAACAACTCATACCCCTTGGCAATAGCTTTGGTCTCCTTCACTAACTGGATGTTCACCATCCCAACGTCGTACAGACCCCGTTTTCTTGCGCGACTACAGCCTTAGTCTCCTCGATAAGTAGAGAATGGGTCCAGGCCATCACCTGAGAGTAGTCATCCATCCACTGAAGGTTCCTATGTTTCCAGAACATGAAATAGGTATCCTTCAGCATTTTGTTGATTGTGTCACAAAAGTCGCTGGATTTATCAACTTCGGTCTAGAGGGCCACCACCTAATTCATGTACCGCTCCTTATCTCTCCTCAACTGAGCATTCTCCACCTTCAACCTGTCGATCTTAGCTTGATTCGAGTCTTTCTCCTTTTTCCACTTACCCCGAGACTCCCTCAGCTCGGCTAAGGCCTCTTTCGATTTCTTCATTTTTCCCTTGAGGGTGGATTCGCTCCAGATCCTTCTGCCGAGCCTCATCTACTGAAATGATAGCCATGTCAATCTATGTTTTACATAGGTCAGCAGCCTCTTCCCTTGCCTCTTCCTTAGCCTTCATTATCTCGGAGGCACGGGATGCTTCAACTTCCTTTAACTTAGCCTCTTTCTCCGTAAGCATCTTGCGAAGGTCCTCTATCTCTAGATGCAACTGCACATTGGCACTCCCTACTTCTTCACTGGCTTTGGCCAAAAGGGACTGATAATCGACTATGTTTCTGGTCTCATCTGTAATCTGGACCATACTTGTTGTCAATTTAGCAAAATCAAGATTCTTCACCTCATATAGGATCTGGACCAAGGGATTTCGAGGTAAAAGGAACTCGGTGTTAGGATTTGTCGCACGACGACCCGCATAATCGAGATTTATATCAAGATGACTCCCAAAGGGATTCTGCATCGGCTGCTGATAATCCAAGAAAAAGGAATCAACATTGCCCTCTCCCAACTCATCCGTCACTTCGTGCACTTCAGACCCCATCGGATAGTGACGGCGATGGCGGAAGGAAATTTGGGAGCCATTGGAGGTGGCTTCCTTACCTAAGGATCTTGCCTGTTTCTAGGATGACTCATGGCTCGCTCCCTTATCCGGGCCTAACGGGCTCTCTCTAATATTCTCTTGCATAGTTTTTTCCTCTTGAAGAGTCTCCTTGGAAGAAATGGAAGTCATTTTCATCCGTTTGAATTGCTCAAGCCGCCTGGAGACTTCACTCCTCTTTGGGTTTCTCCTATTCCTTTGAATACGCGAAACAACGTAAGATCAAGAAAACGTGAATGCATAAAAAATACGAAACGATCAAGACACTAAGACACAACAATCTACTACAAACCCTTAGGGTAGGCTGGATCAAGTGGGAAATACACTGGGATGGGACTCCACTCAGAGGAAGGACACATGGTGACTGGACTTCATTGGACCAAGGAGCAAGTGGAGATCAAGACTCGTCTAAAAACAAAAAATTCTCAATAAGTACCCCAAAATCCATGCAGAAATCAAAAGTACATGGAGATAGCCCGAATGGCTCGCTAATTCCCGCTCCGCTTTGGACTGGAGGAACTGGCATTCCACTCAAGTCACCTATGGCCACATTCTTTTAAATGGGGCCAGCGATGAAAGTTATCCCAGGCACCAGCTCAGGTTGAACTAACTATTCGGGCCACTCCCGCACAGCCTCGGCATTCTTCAAGGGAGTAGTTCCCAAACCTTCGCTGCCACTAATCTCCACATCCTGAGAAGCATGGGCCTCCGATTCTGTCACCTCGAAATCTCCCTCTGACCCTCCTCGTCCTTACTATCACCCTCCAAATAGAAAACTCCTCATCATCAGGAGAAGGCGCGTCCCATATGTTCAAAGAATTCTCCGAACGGGGAGGAAGAACTGTGCTCTTCTTACACCTCAACTTCTTCGGGGCTCCGGCCCCTTTACCCTCTTCCTTCGGTTCCTTGCCTTTTTTAGCATCTCCCCCTTCTCCTTCGACTCCCATTGCTCTCTCAGCTGAACTTGGCCTAATCTTAAACACGGATTGACCGGGGTCGATTAGGTTGTAAAAACGAAGGGTTGTGTCACGAAGTAGGAAAGAGGCTTCCCTTTCAGCCTCAAAGATAGCTAAGATTTCCTTTGCCATCTTCTTCAAATGTTCATCCTCTACCGCCTTTACACAAGCTGAAAATACGGAGCATCAAGGAACCAAGTCGATAGAAAACTTAGAAGAGGATATAGAGAAAACTTACACCCAGAAGTGAAAACATGTTGAGGGACGACGCCATCATACACAAAGAAGTACTCCTTCTTAAACATACTAAACTTCGAGTATAAGTCAAGAACGGGCTTGAATTTGTAAGCTGACTCTAGACTGATGAAGGGGCTCCCCTTTCGATAACTTCTCACATTGTACAAGTACCTGACCTCTCTATAGGTAGGGGCCTCTTATAATGCTTCTCAAATATCATATACAAGCACGTCAAGATATCATAGGAGTTCGGTTGAAGCTGCAGCGGAGCAACTTTTAGTAGACCACGAAGCTGGCAACCCAGCGGGTGAGTGGAGGAATTGCATCACACATATAGTGATATTTACTATATGCCATGTATCCCTCTGGTGGAGAGCATGCCCTATCATTTGGTTCGGGTAGTAGCATGTCACGACGAACAATCTCAAATGCTGTGGCTATGGAATTGAGCTTCTCGATTGTTAGCACGCTAGGATAAGACTCGGAAGGCTTCACCAACATCTAGGTAGGAGAGTAGCCCTCTAACAGAGAGTAAGAAGAGCTAGGCTGTTTTGAAGGATTAGAAGGAGCATCAAAAGAAGAAGTGCCAACACCGGCAAGCTGTGATGACGCATGCTTGGATTGAAGCTCGTGGCCAGACGACATTTTCCTGCACAAGGATATAAAAAGCAAACATTAGTCCAATACCCCAACAGATATGCAATCGTAAATGGAAATTTAAACGCTCGTCTAAAGCCTCCTATCGCCTGGTCCGGTCAAGACCATACTCCTAATCTAACCCTACAAAATCCAGACTATCGTTCCAAGGATCTCCCCCTCAGCCTCGACATACTTATGAACGTTGTGCTCGAATTAAACTGGTTTGGCATCACCCTATCCCACAAACCAAACAGCACCACGATGCCGAACCAAACCCACTAAGTGATAACTATTTTGGCCCGAAGCTCACCCTCCTACAGCCAAGCCACGCTCACAACCCAACCGCATAGAAACACACCTCATGCCCTATCCTAGCCGAGCGACTACACGTGAAATGGTGGGAATTACTAACCCAACGGAAAATCCTTTCGCCATCCATAGTCACAACCACCCCACCATCACCAAAAATGAATTTCTCCATAACTGAATTACTGTAGAATGACATCGCTCACTTCCTTCCCTCAATTCGAAGCAAAGTCCATCCATGCTCAATACACGTACCAAATTCCCCTAAAACCTAAACCTTAAAGCCTTGAGACAGAAATCAAATCTATAAGGCCTTACCTCGAGTAATGGAGAAGCAGAAATATCAAGAGTTCAAGCAATAAAAGCTTTAATTGACTTAAAGTTGTGCAGTCAATTCCTCGATATTTCCCCGATATATCCCGTAGCAGAATTTTGGGGCAACGATATTCCTATAAAGCGGCCTAATATAGCGGATCCGCTATTATCCCCGATATTGTGGTAATAATCCGCTATATCCCCGATTTTGTTGCCCCGCTATATCCTCATTTCCTATAAATAAGCATTTTGCTTGATGTCTTGCTTTTAACTTTTATGGTAACTTCAAAGTTGATGTAACAATGATATACGCTATTGGATATTATAACTAGTTCTAACTTTTTAAGTGCCAACTTTGTTTATCTTTACTTTGTTATAACTTGTTTTGCTTGATGGGAAATAATAACTAATACTTATTCCTCTTTTTAAAGTCGTCCGCTATATCCTGTTATATCCCCAATATATCTTCGCTACAACTTTTCGCATCTCAAACGCTATGGAGCGGTAGGGCGCTTTAACTGCACAGACTTAGAGTAGATTGAAAAATTTTAGTTAGAAAAGTAAAAGAAGGAGAAGAAAGCGGTATTTAAAGGAAACGGAAGGGAAGTCAAACAGTCGTAAATTTTTGGACCGGTTGTAGAAACCTAGTGCCGAACCAAACAAAGCATGTTGTGTGACTACATAACATACTTTGGGGGCCAAGTGTTGGCTTGGTTTTTCAGCAGGAAGAGAGTGAGGGAGGTAAGGAAGCAGAGTTGGATTATGATGTAGAAGGCAGAACTGCCGGACCAAATATTTGGTCCGGCATTCACTAATGTCGGACCAAATATTTGGTCCGGCACTCTCTGAAATGTTGGACCAAATGTTTAATCCGGCTTGACATATCAAACACCGGACCAAACATTTGGTTCGGTACACATACATGCCGGCCCAAATGTTTGGTCCGAAAAATAAGAAGCTCCAAGGAAAAACGCCGAATCAGACATTAAGAGCAATTAAGCAAAGCATGCTCCTTGACCAAATGCCGAACCGGACCTTCCTGCCCAAAATGCTAAGCCATATTCAAAGAGTTATATCTCAACCTCCATACTCCATAACTCCACTCTATAAATACCAAAGCTCCTCAACACAACGGGGACATATTTTTGGGAGAAAAGAGAGAAAACTCTGCTGAAAATTCACCACTTCAGCTACTTAAAGTTTCTACTCTTTTCGCATATATCTTATACTTGTAATCAAATCAAAGGTAGAATAGTAAGATGGAATGTGGATGTAGGTACATTCGGGCTGAACCACTATAAAAACTTTATGTTATTTGCTTTCCTTATCCGCTTTTCAAATTTTGCACTTGTGAACTGTCTCTGCACTTCCTGAAATTCATTTTGTGCGTGCTAGAACAAAAAACCCCACGTCAATCAAATCAAACGAAAATTAACTAAAAAAAGGAATTCAGATTTAGAGGTATTTGTCCAACTTTTGAGCAAACATTCAGCTTATTTTGATTATGTAAGATATAATATGCTGAAGCCTAGAGAAAACAAGCATATTTTGTTTGGCTATAGAGAAGGATTGAAGATGTATATGTTGTGGTGTAAAACAATAAGGAGAATTGTGACTAGTAGGCATGTTATATTTGATGAAAGGTTTTTGTTGATGGTGGATCCTCTATTAAGTGACGACACTAGGAGGACAAAAAATTCCAAACACATTTGGCGTCATCAAATTGTTTCCATATTCGGAGAGATGCTGATGTTTCTAATGATACCATGGCTGATGACAAGTTTTTAGAGATTTAGAGTCTAGGTGGAACTTCGTTGCAGAAAAGGCATTTTGGTTTAGTTGGCCTTATTGTGAGTATATTTTATGTAATGATTCTTCATCTTGTGCTTTGAATGAAGAAGAGCTTGTTGGCGAGTCTGTTAATTGAGTTAGTAAAGTCTAGCAAAAATCTTGAGAATGATTTTGAAGTAGATAACATTGAATATATCCTCACTCGATATAGAGTGGATAAGGTGATGCATGTAGTTCAATCTCTATTAGTCTCTTGAAGTTCAGTATTTACAAGTTCGTCTCCTACATCATCATATTGAAGAATTTTGGTATTTGCTTGTATGCATATTGTTTGCTAATGTACATACCAACTTTCTTATGCTTGGAAAATATTTTGAAACTATGTTTGGGAAACAATGCCTGAACCAGCTCATAGTAGGCTTGATGCCATGTGGCATAGGCCTAACAGTTTGTTCATATGTGGTGATAAAGAGAGATTGTTATATTGAATCAATGTGGAGTGTTGAATCTGTGTGATTCAAATATCTATCAAAGAGGAAAGTAATTAATTAATTGATTCAATCAATCAATTAATATATATATATGGAAAAGATAAAATGGAAGAAAATAAATTAATTGATAGAATCAATCAATTGATTTTGCAGTATGAAGAAAAAATACTATCTACATGGAGATTCGATCAACTGAGGAAAATTATGGAAACCAGAATCACTATTATCTATTTGAAATGAAATCTAACCATGGATTTTTAGAAAGCTAACAAGATAATTAGGTAATTAATTTACTTAGCCTTCAAGTAATTCCTTTATTTAATTCCTTTATTCTTAAATCTATTTAAATGAAGAAAGTTCATCTTCATATTAGTGTGAGAGCATCCACAATTATTATAGCACTCCACCTATATATCCATATTATCTAAGAGTATCACAAAGTAATATTATTAGATAATACGGAGAATGAAACTATACGGGGTACACACGTGAATATTCTCTTGGACTAACACTGCTACATATTTAAACAAATGAATAAATTACTCGGCTATACGTACACGGTCTCGGTACAAAGCAATAAACATGTGTGTCTTCAGGATAGAACAATACATAATACACAGTACATAACAATGAAGACAACATAATCACTCATGTCAATGATTACAATATAGTATAGTGTATATATATGTATAGAAGGAGATGTATGCAAGGTTTATAATTATAACATCTTAAATGATCACCAAACATCTCAAAACATAAATTTTACCAAAGCCATACATAAAGATGTCATCACCCATATAAGACAATTCAATAGAAATCAAGAATACTCTATCCAGTAGGTGAATCATTTATACAATAAAACATCATAATAGAAAAGGAAATTAGTAAGCGAATTGGGCTAACACATAACAAGGCCCTAATATATTATCATAAAATCGTATAGTCAATAGATAATGTGAGATAGCCCTTAAATCATCCACACAATATCCAACTTAATATAAATCATAAAGATGATCAATCACAATTCAAACCATAATTAATAAACAGAGGCTATCTCTAAAATATCAAATGGTAAGAGTATGGATATAATGGGGACTGACTACACTTTAGACGCACAATCTCTAATATAGCCAACTCATTGGATGGTGAATAATATATGAAAGTCCCCAATACACACGTAACCCTAAATTAGGAAGGGAGACTGATAACACACAATACGCTACACTCAGGATCTACTGGCCTCCCGCTAATAGTCGAATCTATTCCCACATTCTTCAATTTCCTCGACGGACGTCGTGACTCTATCCACTAATGGCTCGTTAATATATAGCCTCAGTTACAATCCTGCTTTGCCCCTATAGGCGACAAACTGTTGGCCTATGCGACATAAGAGGATACTAACTACCAATCTTGTGATTACATCGAATAAAATAACCGACAATGATGTCGTGGATTTGTGGCATGACCCCAAGATCTGGCCACCAAGGTGGATACTGGCCATAGCCGATTCACTCTCGAACCATAAAAAGAGATGGATATAAGTGAATGACATATAGTACTCATGTTCTATATCTACACATAGCTCTTTACATAAGACGACACATGGCTACGTGTAAGTCAACACATGACTATGATATACTAGAGCTCTAATTCTTCGTCAATAGATGGCTCTATTCATAAGCCAATACATGGCTATAATATACTATCTGCAGTGAGTATCATCATATACATATGAGTAATCCCCATTTGAGTAACATTTACTTACAAAGAATAATCAAACGAACGGCATAACGGCGTCTCATACCACTGCATGCTATTCGGATAATTATTCAATGCTTTTAAACTACACTCGATTCATACTAGATATCGACAAGACCGTTGAATAACCGAAAAAGTGTTAACGAATGTCCCATACCAGACGGTATCCCTAATCCTTTCTCGTTACACAGAAATGAAACCTCACAAATCATATAGAAGGATGTCATCACCATATCATATCAAATCAGTAATCAAATCAACCTGAACGGTGAATCATTCAAAGCATTGGAATCAATATAACGAAGATAAGAAATCATAAACTAATAATATAGAAATATAAATTACAAATAAATATAAATAATGAGCTAATACTTAATAATGAAACATTTAGAACATATAGTTTAGATAATAAATAAATACTAAGAGATGAACAGTAAACACATTCTCTTAAATTAATTTAATAATAATTATATAAACTCAAATATAGTTTAATATTTATGATAATAACTAATTTCTCAGAATCATATAAAATTAGTCAATTATTGATTTTACTAACAATATGAGAAAACTTATTTTAAATCCCCAAACTAGTTTATAAAGCTGAATATTACATAATCAATTAAATAAATTTTCGAAATTTAAATTATATATTATATCAAAATTTAACGAATATACTTTAATAGCCATAAAACATTAACTATATATCATTTCATAATCTTACTTTTAAATACTATTGGATTAACTTCATTTATTTTTTAATCTTAGAATAATATTCACATTAAAATTTAATATATATATATATATATATAAATCACATATAAACAATAGAGTCTTGATATATTCAATATATACTAACTTATTCATTATAGTTTATTTAATATTTTCATTTACAAAACTATATAAATATTATGTTCTAGATATTCATACAAGCACACTTAATGATACATACACATGCAAAAAAAATGAAAACTCAGCGATTACAACAAGTATAATGTAATAGTAAGTTTATAATAGCAAGATAGTCAAACTAATTGGGTCAAAGTCATTATATCATTAACCAAAGAATCGATATAATTAATAATATCCATATATAAAACAAACCGTTTGTTTACATCAATAACTATCATAATACTAAGATTCTTTTGGCTTGTTCAATTCGTAGTATTAAAATATATACAATATAGTATTCATTGTCCATTTAGTTAGTGTTTGCTAAAGTTTTTGTTATCGTATTGCAACTGCGTATACAAACAACATTGATATTTTGGTAGAAGAAGATCACATATATTGACTTGATTTTAGGGTGGAACATAAGAAAATATGATTAATAATAGTAGGGATATAGGCATACATAGACAAGGAATGAAAATGTAGTAGATAAACATTCACCTCAATCTTTAGAATAAGGTTGAATAAAAAATAGCTAACAACAGTTTTGCAACAGCTAGATAGTTAGTAGAACAAGACTAATATATGAATATACCCAAAATTACAAAATCAAGTACAAAATTATTTACAATAACAAGACATGGGATACAAAAATATGCAAACACACATGCCATAAGTGCACACAACTGAAGCACATAAATGTAGACCCTCACTCACTAAACAACAACAACATGAATACATGCATACGTATATACATACATACATTTATATGGATATGCAAACATACACTCATATGTAAATACACACACTAAAACACACATACACACACACCATATATGTCCCATCAAAACATAAGCCCAAACACAGAAACACACACCCATGCACTAAACCTAACCCCTCTTTCATAAACACCACACACACACGCACATTAACACGGTCTATTTAAACATACACACATAGAAACACTCACGCTTACGAAGACAGTACACACAATATATATATACACATTATAAAATACAAAACTCACACACAATAACAACAACTTACACTCATACACCTCACATGCACAAAAAAAAGCTTTATATGCACAAACCTAACACAAAACACAGCCACCCTCAAACACAACAATATCCCACGCCCCTCCACACACACACAAAGTCATACACACACACCTAAACATATACTCAACGCAGTAACTTAACACACACAGAGATGTGCATATGCACACATAGTTATAGGCACGCACACCAAGGCTTACCCACACTCACATCGTATGGAAGAAATAACTTCATAGAGACACAGATTAGTGAGTGTTTAAACTCACTTGCAACTATCGCTTCCTTCCTCACCATGATTGAACACACACATGCGTGCAAAAAGAGAAACAATGCTACGACGAAGCCCAATCACCTTCAGGCACACGTATATTTCGGCATCAAGAAGCACAAAATGGAATTTGGGGATTTATATTTGAATTTAATTTATTAGAAAGGGAAGGTTTAGGGATGAAATCAATTTTTTTCCGTCCCCGGATGACGTTGTTGATGTTGTATTTATAAACAAGAAGGAGAAATCAGGAGATCGAAGTCTTTGGAGAGTGAATATCATTGACTATGGTGTTTAAGGTTTGAGATATTGGCTTTCGGTTGCTTGGTCTGGGCTTTAGTAAACACAAGTTAGTACATATACATATATTTCTTCCTTTTCCATTTCTTTAGTTTCATCAAACAATATATATTCAAGCTCATAGACACACACACACACATCGAAATCACTATACAAATTTTCTTATGTAATTACTTATTATTATAAAAAAATTCTCATTTTTAATCTATTTAAAATATGAATATCACACGTTTATATTCTTTGCCCATTAATTAAATAATTCCTAAAATATTGAACTCCAAAATAATTGCATATTCATCTCTAATTCTTTGTTATAAAATTCTATTATTCCAGAATTAATCTAAATTATTCAAATTTAATTTATATGACCTATTTTATCAATTAGAAAAATATTATTATCTATTATTATATTTTATTAATTACCCCTAAAAGTGGATTGTTACGGACTCCCTCCTTAACAAAATTGCATCCTCGCAATTTCTTAGCAGGAAGTTATGACATAACTAATAACTACATATATATACATACATTACTTATTTAGTAACTTCGTATTCCAAAAATGATATCTCATATATATATTTTTCAAAATTTCAAGTTACCCTAACTCAACTCAATTTAAATCCAATTTTTCCTTCAAATAATACTTGAAATATTTTTCAATGTATTTCTTAATTTCAAAACATTGGCTAAAATTATTTTCAAATATATTTTGTAAACTCTATTTATAAATTTAAACAAATATATAATTGTCTTTTAAATTAATATATGGAGAAAAGTTTGAATTTATTCTCAAAACTTAAAATTTCAAAATTAGTTCTATATTTTACACCAAAATAATCCCTAAATGAATAATTCCTTTCATTTCAAAAATCTTTTTATATTCTCCAAAATATTTTATTATCAGAAAATTTTCCATCTCTCCAAAAGTAAAATTACAAAACCCATATACTACATAACACATATATCTTTAAAATATTTTTGGTTTACGTTTAATTGTTATCATATTTATAAATTTACTTATAATAACCCATTTCAACAAGCATTTATATAATATCAAATAAACATTATTCTTATTTATTTATACTAAATATAAATCAGTATCAAAATTCACTTCACAACTTGGAAAAATGCACATAATTTCAAAATTAACTTCAACATCAACAATTACAAATATCCAATCAAATGCAAGAAATAAAAATAAACATACCTAGCGAAAACTAATAAATAGATTTTTCGCTACACACTCTGATCAAAATCAAGTTAAAACTCAACAATATATGCCTAGTCGTAACATAATAATACAATGCTAAATCACTTAAAATCACAAACACAAATACTGCTGGTTGGACTACCCCTTTTCCTCCGCACTACTCCAACCATTAATACCATATATTAATAAGATCACAAATACATCCACTGATGATTACCATAGTAATTGTCTTAAACACACACACACACACACACACATACTATACTCTATTATTATAGAAATTACCCAACACACCCAAAATTTAGGGACTCAAAATCTCATCTAAGGTCACGACATCTGTCTTTAATACACAAGGTATTGTTCTGAACCTGCTCTGGTACCATTTTGTAATAGTGTCTTTCATGGGTATGGGATCTACAGTGGCCACCATCGGTACTTCGACACTATTTTTAAGGCTCGCCTCTCGATTATCGCACACAGCTACCAACCCATAAATGGGACATATGGGGGTAAAATTCTATGCTTCACCACTAATCACGAGGCACAAACCCTTCATCATCTAGACACAGTAACCAGTCCTAATACTCATGTTATCCAAGAGTATTATAGAGTAATACTATTAGATAATATGAAGAATGAAGCTATATAGGGTACACACATGAATATTCCCTTGGACTAACACGGGTACGTATTTAAACTATAAATAAATAACTCAGTTATACATATATGATCTCAATACAAAACAATAAACATGTGTGCCTTTAGGAATGAACAATACATAATATAAAGTATACAAAGTTATATGGTGTGTGTGTGTGTAGAAGGAGACGTATGCATGCTATATAATTAAAGCTTCTTAAAAGATTACCGAACATCTCAAAACATGAATTTTACCAAAACCATACATAAAGATGTTATCATCCATTTAAGACAGTTCAATAGAAACAAAGAATATTATATCCAATAAGTGAATCGCCTATACAATAAAACATCATAATAGAAAATGAAATCATTAAGTGAATTGGGCTAACACACAACAACGGCCAAATATATTATCATAAAATCGTATACTCAATAGATAATGTGAGGCAACCCCTCAAATCATCCAACAATATCCAACTTCGTATAAATCATAAAGATTACCAATCACAATTCAAACCAAATTAATAAACAGAGGCTATCTCTAAAATATCAAACAGTAAGAGTATGGATATAATAGGGACTGACTACATTTTAGACACACAGTCTCTAGTATGTCCAACTCATTGGATAGTGAATTATATATGCCAATCCACAACACACATATAACTCCAAACCAAAAGGAGAGATTGGTGGAACACAACATGCTCTAGGAACCCAAGGTCTACTAGCCTCTTGATAATAGCTGGATACGTTCCTATAGTCTTCAGTTATCTCGACAAACATCATGACCCTATCCACCAATGGCTTGTCAACATGTAGCCTCAATCACGACCCTACTTTACCTCTATAGGTAACAGACTGCTGACGTATTGTAACACCCCTAATATTGATTAATATTATTTAGGATGTTTAATTAGATAATAGAATAAAATAATGTAAAATGATAAGAAATTGAGATTTGATAATTAATATGGGTCGAGCCTAAATTAATGAACTAATAGGGTTACTCATAATATTAATAAGGAGGATATATGAGGAGAGAAAAATAGGAAAAGAGCATACTTCCTTAACTTAAACCTTCCTATTCTCATTCCTCCCTCGCTTCACTCTTACAAATGAAACCAAAGAATCAAGGCCTACCATTAATAAGGTTTTATGAGAAGTAAAGCTCGGAAAACAAGATCAAAGCTTAAGGGAATCAAATCGAAATACAAATCTCAACCTTCTTAAACCTTCAAGGTGAATGATGGTTATGCATCTCAAGTTTTAATTGCTATTTTCGGTTTTAAGCACAAATTCAAATTTTTTTGATGTTACTATGCCATGTTTAAAAGATTGGATAAATATATGCTATTTGATGAATTTATATAATTGATTATGGAATATGTGCTATTTGATTTATTGTGATTTTTAGGGATTTTTTTCAAGTGTTTATGATTTAATATGAATTAATTGAGCTAGAAAATTTAAAGTAATATATTAAAATACCATTGTAAAATATATGGCTTGCAAGATATATTGGAAATGTAAAATTTTCTCTATAGCAATTTTCTGGAAAAGAAATTTGATAAAGTCTTTGTCAGCTAATAAGAATTTGACAAGGATTGGGGTTTGGTAAAAAGTAGTTACTTTTAATTATATAAAAGTAGTTTTCCTATAAATTATGGTTGTGCCACGCTAAAAAGTCACAATACCACACCTTATCTCTCTGCCTTTATGAGTTTCAATGACAACCAAGTAGGATACATAGGATACAAAAGCTAGTTGGTATGGAATGGATCGTCTTTGGTTGAAGTGTGAATCCAAGCAAAAAGGTTGAGGTCATGCTCTTCGACAATGGCGTTGTCGCATGACTTAGGTTCCGTGTTTTATACAAATAAGGGCTTAGTGTTGCATTCTATAACATCGTTGACCACATGCCTTCGAAGTAACTTATAAAGGCAATGGCGATGTCACTTTTCTTATCAGCTATATAGTGCCACACTTTATTACTTTGACTTTATCCCTTGCCATCTTTGTTCTTGTTTCATGTTTTTGAAGACGGCTATGGTGCCGCTTATATTGACTTTAGCTCTAATGAAGCCATTTATTTTTCCTTAAGGCAGTGATTCCAAGATTTATCTATGTCGACCCTATTCTTTTGAGGTTTTATAATATGCTATACGAAGTGGTTGACTTCGACTATATACCCTTATGTTTATAAATCAAAGACTTTAACATATTTTATATTGAAGTGGGGCAATGACCTCGAGTGGCGATGATGACGCCGAGTTTAATCAATATATAAAGTTTTATTGTTTTGACCTTATGGCCTATGTTTTAAAGAGCGAAGACGTCAAATTGACTTCAAACCCTCTCGATATTGTTTTGTAAAAGCATATATCATGGCATAATTATTTAAGATAAAGTATATGGCTATTTTTTCCTTGTTTTTAAAGTATGATTTCAAGGGTTAAATCATTTATAAAGCTATATGTTTCTAAGGAATAATAGGGTAATTAGCCCAAAATTTTACTAAAGAAGTTAGTGTTCATATCATCTTTAGATAAACTGTGATAAGATGAATTGACCCGGAAATTAGAAAACCAGATGGGACCGGTGTAGGGTAGCATCCTATACTTCAGCTTTTAGCCCCTAGCTGATATAAGTCCAAAATTCCAATGCATAAGGCTTTGTCATTGGTAAGAATAAAAGTACGTATAGAAAGGAACACGTAAGGATGTAATAGGTTATTGGGGAGCCCATAAAACCATTAAGATCAGAGTGACCCTAGTAATAGTAAGTTTCGGATAGACCGTCTGGTTATTTTCTAATAGTATGTTAGAGAATTTGATATATCTAATAGACCCGAGTCAGCCATAGGTTTGTAGCTACCCTGAAAAAACTATGTTTGGGATAGATAGTTCATTTATCTAGACAGATTGGTCATGATTCCCCATGTTTCGTGCATGCACATCATTGTTTATTTTGTTTATTTTAACCATTGTGAATACAGGAGTTATTTTGCAAAAGATATATTTTAGAAGAGACATTAGTGATGGGAAAACCCGTTCCACTCAGAAGTGTGATCTCACTAGATATCCATAAATCGAGATGACATATTATTATTCATGCCAAGATTTTTGTTTGACTCGAAGTTTATGTCTCCCATTAAACTCTCGGGTGCTCCAAATTTGATTTGAGAAGGTCGGGAGTAAGGTCTTTTCAAGTTAAGTAGATTTTGGCGAATAAAGCTTCCAGTGACATGCAGGAGGCAAAGCTAGCTATTTAGATGTCTACCTTTATATATTGTTGATCCGTTGTGTTGAAGTTCTTTTGTTGAAGTTTACGTAAAGACATATGGTATAACTGTCTATTAGTAACTCTGAAAACCAAGGGGAATCTTCATATGTCGGTCTTAGAGTATTTTGTAATAACTATTTTTATTCGAACTTGGGTAACGTTTGGGATTATGTACTGAATATGAATTTATGTCTTTGAAATGAAACACAAAAGTTTATTTTGAAATGGTGTTGAAATTTTTCATATTCTTGTACTTTGTGTCATTGATACGATTAGCATATCGCACTTTATCATCGGAGATTAATACTATAGATGACTACAGCACCTATAACGCTTAGTTTCAGACCTCAAAATGAAGGATGTTACAACTTGGTATCAGAGTATGGGTTTATGTAAAACTAAAAGAATTTTGAAAACATAATCCAAATGAATCAAAAAAAAAAAATTGGGGTATGGGCTAATGCTATAGTAAAGTACTTGTATTTGCTATATAAAAGTATATGCTTTGTCTCTATTCTCCATTTCTCTTTTATCGTTCTTTCTTATCTTAATAAGGTTGGAATGAAGACTTAAGAAAGTAAGATATGGAGGCAGGAAACGAAAGACTAAATCTTGGTGGAGGAAGCACCACTACCAATGGAAATGTCAGACCCAAAACTAGAAAGAGTCAAGAAATTGCTGCAAATGAGGGTGTAAGAACATGATCGATTAGTATGGAAGCAATGTATCGGTTCTTCGTCAATATGCTACAAGCAAGAGCTGCTGCTAGATTAGTTGGAGGAAATGTTGGAGGAGTGAATTGTGAAGTTCCAGTTGTCAACAACTGTGCTGTGCTGAGTAGAGACTATGCAAGGCTTGGAGGGAAACCATTCATTGGAACGAAGGATGCAATTAGAATGGATAATTGGTTGCTTCATCATGAAAGGATCTTCCCTAATCTTGGATTGAATAACGAGAAAAAGAGGAGGTTAGCGTCTAGGAAACTGCAAGGTGCTATGTTACACTAGTGGAATATTATGACTGTTGGGGTGGTAGAGGAAGCTTCGACTTGGGTAAAGGAGGTTTATTTTTAAGAATGCTAAGTCAACTCTGTAAAGAAAGTTTGCTGAGTTGGTGCAAAGTGATATGATAGTGCTTGAGTACGCAAATAGATTTGAGGAGCTGTCCTAATATAGGTATGCTACCATGGAAACGGTGATAAAAAAGAATGAGAAGTTCATCCATGGATTAAGACCAGAGCTCGCAAGAGCAACCATGCCACATCTCAGGGCTCCATGTGATGTGGTGGTTGAGATGGCTTTGGTAGATGAGGAAATGCTTGCTCTCTTTAATTGAAACAAGGTAGTGAAGACTCAGAGAGGACAAAGTCAGAAAAGGAATTTCTTTTAGAAGAAGAAAAGAGGAGCTACTAAGGAAGGGGAAAGCAGAAGTAGTGTGCTACAAGTGCAACAAGAAAGGGCATTTTGCGAACAAGTTTCATTCAGATGATGGAAAGATAGTCATTGGAAGGAAGAATACCAAATGCTTCAGTTGTGACCAAATTGGACATTACAAGAATCAGTGCAGGGAACTAACAAAGGTTGAGAAAGGAAAGGCTGTGATGGGAGGTACACTTTTGATTCATGGCTTACTAGTTAGAATACTGTCTGATACTGGTGCATTACATTTTTTATATCTCGTAGTTTGGTAGATAAGCTTAACATAGAACCCTCATACCTAATTACTTCCTTAAGGGTTGCTATTCCGATAGGAGGGTATGCAACTCTAGGGATGAAATGTGACTATTTAGAGTTTGCATTATTAGGTTATATATTTGCCTACAGTTTGCATGTGTTTGATTTTGTGGGCTTTGGGATTGAATTGGATATGAATTAATTAAGTAAATATGATTCTAGAAGATTTTACCAAGATAGAAAAATATCACTAAGAAAATCTGATAGTAGCGACCAAATTATATACTCAGTAGAGAATCCAAGTTTTGATGTTTGAGCTTTATTGAGTGTAAAAGAGAAGAAGGATAGGTTTAACGGGTCTTCATGGTAAGAAAATTTGCTGTTGTTTTTTAGCCTATTACGGGACTATCGCTACAACAAGCTATTGAGTTTTGTACAGATCTTATGTCTATAGCTGAACTCGTAAATAGATCGCCTAGCAGAATGGAACCTACCAAGATAAAGGGATTGAAGGTGCGACTGATGGACTTAGAAGAAAACTTTTTATTAGACCAAGCAGTTCGCCTTGGGGAGCTGCTGTAGTGTCTGTGAAAAAACCGGATGGGTCGTTAAGGATGTGTATTGATTATCGTAAGTTGAATGGGAGGACGAAAAAGAATCAGTTTCCTTTGCCAATGATAGATGATTTATTTGCTCAGTTGAGTGGAACCAAAGTATGTTCTTAGTTAGATTTGGCGATGTGATTTCATCAACTAAGGGTGGTGGAAGACAATATTCCGTTGATGGCATTTAGAACAAAATATAGTTCGTACAAGTGGTTAGTGATGTCATTTAGATTAATTAATGCGTCTGCTTTCTTTATGGATTTGATGAACCTGATTTTCCGAGAACACTTGGATGGGTTCGCATTGATATTCATAGATGACATTTTGATATATTATAAGGACAAAAGAGATTAGAAGATTCAACTAAGAATAGTGCTTGAGACGTTGAGGCGGCATCAGTTAAAAGAGAAGTTTTCAAAGTGTTATTTTTGGAAGGAGGTGAAGTTCCTTGGTCATGTAATCTCAAAAAAGAGTTATTTGTAGATCCCGCAACGATCGAAGCAATTGATAACTGGAAGAGCCCAAGACAGTGACTGAGATAAAGAGTTTTCTTGGACTAGCTGGTTACTACAGAGATTCATTAAGGATTTCTCTTGTATAGTATCACCAATGACTAAACTAAAAAGGAAGGACGTGAAATATGTTTGGACCGATAAATGTGAGGAGGCATTCCAAAAGCTAAAATATTTATTGACCAATGCACTTGTGTTAGTTGTCCTTATGGAAATCAAGATTTGATGGTGTATACTGACGCATATGGAACATGATTAGGAGCTGTATTAATGCATAGAGGTAAAGTGATTGCCTATGCTTCACGATAGCTCAGATTGCATGAAGTTAGATATCTGACTCATAACTTAGAGTTGGCTATCGTAATATTTTCTTTGAGGGTGTGCAGACAATGAAAGTTTGGTGAACAAATCAAGCTATAAATGGATCACAAGTCTTTATGATACTTATTCTCTCAGAAGAAGTCGAACATGATACATCAGAGATGGTTGAAATTTTTAGCTGCTTATGATTTTGGAATTGAGTACACACTAGGAAAAGGAAATAAAGTTGCAGATGCACTTAGTAAAAAATATCAAAATGCTATGTTTGCAATGATATCGAAGAAGAAAGATTTTGAAGAATTAACGACTTATAGTGTGCGGTTAAAATCAACTGCTAGTTCTAGTCAGAGTATTGCAATGTTATCTTGTTTCAAAATTAAACCAGTATTGATCGAAATGATTGCTTCTAAGTAAAGAGATAATCCATTGTTAGATGAAAGAGTTATAAGATTGGAAGGTGGAACTAAGATTAAAGATTCGAAGGATTTTTACCTTGACCAAAATAGATGGTTGAGATAGAAAGGATGGGTATGTGTTCCAAACGTAGGAGACCTAAGAGAAGAAGTACTTAAGGAATGCCATCGATCGAGGTTTACTATTCATCCTAGAGAACTAAGATGTATTAGGATATAAAGAGAAGTTTCTTCTAGAAGGGTATTAAAAGGGATGTAGGCTTATGGGTAAAATAATGTTTGAATTGTCAGTAGGTAAAAGCCTAACATCAAAAGCCTAGTGGATTACTTCAACCTTTAGACATATCAATATGGAAATGATATTATATATCTATGGATTTCATAGATGAGTTTCCAAGGTCGAGTAGGGAAAATGAAAGTATATGGGTTATAGTGGACAGAATGACTAAGAGTGTACACTTATTACCCGTTAAGTCGATAAAGACAACACTTGTTTTAGCTATGTTATTCATGAAGAATATAGTTAGACTGCGTGGAGTTCCTAATAGTATAGTTATAAGAGAAATTCTTTCTTTATTATTGAATTATGGAAGAGTCTACAAGAGATTTTAGGTACCAAGCTCAAGATGAGTACTGGTTACCATCCACAGACCGGTGAGTAAAGGGAAAGGGTTAACAAAGTATTGGTAGATCTATTAGGAGCTTATGTGCTAGATTTTAGAGGATTATGGGAATGCCATCTACAATTAGTCGCGTTTTCTCATAAAAATAGTTATCATACTAGTACAGGGATGACACCTTTTGAACCTTTATACGGAAGGCCGTTTAAATCACCTATATGTTGGTTAGTGACTAGAGATAGATTAGTTCTTGGCCCCGATATAGGAGAAGCCATAAAAAGATTGAGTTGGTTCAAGCTAGAATAAAGGAAGCTCAGTCTAGGCAGAAAAGTTATGCAGATAAGAGATGGAAAGATTTAGAATTCTCAGTTGGAGATCATGTTTTCGTTAAAGTATCACTGATAAAGGATGTAATACGATTTGGAAAGTCGGGGAAATTGGCATCTAGGTTTGTTGGACCATTTCCTGTTATAGAAAGGATCGTTAAACTCGCTTACAAGATATAATTACCGAGCAATTTGTTAGGAGTCCGCAATATTTTTCATGTTTCTCATCTGAGGAAGTATGTTTGCGATCCAAAACTAATATCAATCCGACTACATTGGAAGACTTAGTAGTGGAACCAAACATGACCATAGTTAGATAGCCAGTGCCTATTGTGGCTAGAGATGAGAAGGAGCTAAGAAACAAGACAGTCAGACTAATGCTGGTGGAGTGACGATGAAAGAGACTGCATTTGGGAAACTGAGAGCAGGATTAGAGACACTTATCCTGTCTTGTTTGATGGTATGTTTTACATCTATACTTACATGTTTGATGTGTGAATCTTATAATAATTTTGATGACGAAATTCTTAAAGGAGGGGAGTTTGTAACACCTCTAATTTTGATTAACATTATTGGGATATTTAATTAGATAACTAAAATAAAATAATATAAAATGATAACAAGATTGAGAGTTGATAATTAATATCGGTCAAGCCTAAATTAATGAACTAATAGGATTACTTATAACATTAATAAGAAGGAGGATATATGAGGAGGTTAAAATAGGAAAAGAGCATATTTATTAACTTAAACCTTCTTATTCTCATTCCTACCTTACTTCACTCTTACAAACAAATCAAAGAATCAAGGCCGGCCATTAACAAGGGTTTCAAGTGAAGTGAAGCTAGGGAAACAAGATCAAAGTTTGGGGGAATCAAATCAAAAAACAAATCTCAACCTTCTTAAACCATTCAAGGTGAATAATAGTTATGCATCTCAAGTTTTAATTATTATTTTAGGTTTTAAGCACCGATCCGAATTTTTTGATGTTACTATGCCATGTTTAAATGATTGGATGAATATATGTTATTTGATGAATTTATACGATTGATTATGGAATTTATAGAAATGTTTGAGTTGGAATACCTATCATAGGACACCAAAATGACCTAAAATTTAGATATGATGTTAGAAACACTATTTTTTAAAAAAGGGTTTTAAATTTCATAATATTCTAATAAAGCATGAACTTATTATGAATTTTCTAAGTGTAGAAAATGGATATTTTGGTTTTAACTAAAATAATTAAATAAATTTTTGGCCCCTAAACTTTTTATATGTTCAAGAATATAATTAATTTGATTTATTGTGATTTTTTGGGATTTTTCTCAAGTGTTTATGATTTAATATGGATTAATTAAGCTAGAAAAGCTTAAGTATTATACTAAAATAGTATTATAAAACGTATGTTTTGCAAAATATTTTGGAAATGTAAAATCTGCTCTATGGCAGTTTTCTAGCAAAGAAATTTGATAAGTCTTTGTTATCTAATAAGAATTTGATAAGGATTAGGGTTTGGTGACAAGTAATACTTTTAGTAGCATAAAACATTTTTCTTATAAATTATGGTTGTGTCACACCGAAAGTCACGATACTACACATCATCTCTCCACCATTATGAGCTTCAACAGCAACTAAGTGGGATACATAGGATACCAAAGCCATTTGGTATGGAGTGGATCGTCCTTCGTTAAGGTGCAAAGCCAGGTATAGAGGTCGACGTTGTGCTCTTTGGCTATGGCATTGCTGCATGACTTTAGTTCCATGTTTTATATAAATAAGGGCTTAGTGCCGCATTCTACAACACTGTCGACCCCATGCTTTTGAAGTAACTTATAAAGGAAATGATGATGCCACTTTTCTTATCAGCTATACAGTGCCGCACTTTATCACTTTGGCTTTATCCCTTGCCCACTTTTTTCTTATTGCTTGTTTTCAAAGATGGCTATGGTGACGCTTATATTAACTTCGGCTCTAATGAAGCCATTTATTTTTTCTTAAGGAAGTGATGCCAAGATTTATCTATGTCGACCCTTATGGTTTTATAATATGCTATATGTAGTGGTTGACTTTGACTACATACCCTTATGTTTATAAATCAAAGACTTTTAACATATTTTACAATGAAGAGAGGTGATGTTTCAAGTGGCGATAATGATGCCTAGCTTAATCAACATATAAAGTTTTATTATATTTGCCTTATGACCTATGTTTTAAGGAGCAAAGACCTTCAGTTGACTTCGAACCTCATCAATATTGTTTTGTGAAAACATATATCATGGCATAATTGTTTTGGGTAAAGTATAAGGCTATATTTTCCTTGTTTTGAAAATATCATTTTAAGGATTAAATCATTTAGAAAGATGTATGTTTCGAAGGAAATAAAAATGGTATTTAGCCTAAAATTTTACTAAAGATGTTAGCGTTATTAACACCTTTAGATAAACTGTGATAGGACGAATTGACCTAGAGACTAGAAAACCAGATGAGACTAGTGTATGGTAGCATCTTGTACTTCAGCTGTTAGCTCCTTGCTGATATAAGTCCAAAATTCAAGTGCGTAGGGCTTTGTCATGGGTAAGACTAAAAGTAGGTTTATGTATAGAAAGGAACACATAAGGATGAGATTGCTTATTGGTAAGCCAACAAAACCATTAGAATCATAGTGACACAAGGAATAGTAAGTTTCGGACAGACCGTTTGATTGTATTCTAACAGTATACTAGCAATTTGATATATCTGGTACGTCCGAGTCAACCATAAGTTTGTAATTACCCTAAAAAAAATTATGTGATGTTAGGACAAACAGCCCAATTATTTAGATAGATTGGTCATGATTACCCTTGTTGCATGCATGCACATTATTTTTTATTTTGTCCATTGTGGATGTAGGAGTTATTTTGCAAAAGATATTTAAAAGAGATATTAGTGAGGGGAAAACCCGTTCCACTCAGTGGTGTGGTCTCATTAGATATCCATAAATCGAGATGACATATTATTATTCACAGCAAGATTTTGGTTGACTCAAAGTTTATGTTTCCCCTTAAACTCTCGGTTGCTCAAAATTGGATTTGAGTAGGTCAGGAGTAAGGGCTTTTCAAATTAAGTAGGTTTTGACGAAAAAAGCTTCCGAAGACATGCACGAGGCAAAGCTAGCTATTTAGGAGCCTATTTTTATATATTATCAATCCATTATGTTGAAGTTATTTTGTTGAAATTTATATAAAGATAGATGATATAATTGTCTATTAGTAACTCTGATCAACCAAGGGGTATCTTCATATGTCGCTCTTGGAGTATTTTGTAATAACTATATTTTTTCTGAACTTGGACAACGTTTGAGATTATGTATTGAATTGAAATAGTGTTGAAAATTTTCATATTCTTGTATTTTGATGTTATTAATACGATTAATATATCCACATGTCACTGGAGATTAATACTATAGATGACTGCACCATCTGTAGCGCTTAGCTTTGGGCCTCGAAACGGGGGATGTTACACCTATGAAACACAAGGGGCTAGCAACTACCAATCATGTTATGCATATTGAATAAAATAACTACCAACGGTGTTCATGGATCTTGGATGTGACCACACGATTAGGTCGTCAGGGTGGATACTGCACAATCTGGTTCACTTTGAACCATAAAGGGAGCTAGATACAAGTGGATGACATGTAGTAATCCTATCCTATATCTACACATAGCTCTAGGCATAAGCCGACACACGGCTCTGTATAAGTCAACACATAACTATGATATACTAGATCTCTAATTCCTCATCGACAAATGGCTCTACTCATAAGCCAATGCATTGCTACAATATACTCTCTACAGCGAGTATCATCACATATACATGAATAATCCCCGTTTGAGTGACAATTACTTACAAAGAATAATTAAACGAACAACATAATGGCGTTCCATACCACCGCATGTTATTCGAATAACTATTCAATGCTCATAAACTACACTTGATTCATACTAGATATCTTTATATGACAAGTCCGATAAATAACTGGAAAAGTGTTACCGAGAGTCCCATACCAAAGGATATCCCTAATCCATATATTTCAATTTCTCGTCACATAGAAATGAAATCTCACAAATCAAATTGAAGGATTTCATCACCATATCATATCAAATCAGTAATCAAATCAACCTCAACGGTGAATCATCCATAACATCAGAATCAATATAAAGAAGATAAAAAATTAGAAATATATATATATATATATATATATATATATAAAAGTGGATTATTTGAATAAATACAAATAATGCACCAATACTTAATTATGAAACATTCAAAACATATGATTTTATATAACAAATAAATACTAAGAGACGAATAATAAATGCATATTTTAGAATTAACTGAATAATATTAATATAAAATCAGATATAGTTTAATATTTATGATAAACAACTAATTTCTTAGACTTATATAAAATTAGTCAATTATTGAATATTTACTAACAACATAAGGAGACTCATTTTAAATCAATAAAATAGTTTATGGAATGAATATTACATAATCAAATAAGTACATTTTCGAACTTTAAATTATTTATTGTATAAAAACTTAATGGTTATACTTTAATAACCATAAAACATTAACAATGTATCATTTCATAATCTTACTTTTAAATACTAATGGATTAACTTCATTTACTTATTAACCTTAAAATGGTATTCATATTAATATTTAATATACATAAATCGCGTATAAACACTAGAGTTTAGATATATTCAATATATACTTACTGTTCATTATAGTGCATTTTATATTTTACATTTACAAAACTGTATAAATATTAAAATAATAAGTATGTTATAAATATTCAGACAAGCACACTAAATGATACACATACATGCAAAAAAAATGAAAACTCGACGATTACAGCAAGCATAGTATAAAAGTAAGTTTATAATAGCAAGATAGTTAAACTAATAGGGGCAAAACTTATTATATGATTAATCAAAAAATCGATATAATTAGTAATATTCATATGTGAAACAAATTGTTTGTTTTCACCTATAGCTGTCATAATAGTAAGATTCTTTTGGATTTTTCAATTCATAGTATTATAATATATATAATATAGTGCTCCTTGTCTATTTAGTTTTGTGTTTGTTGGGGTTTTTGTTATCGCATTACAGCTGCATATACAAACGACACTGATATTTTGAAAGAAAATCACAGATGTTGACTTGATTTTAGGGATGGAACAAAACAAAATCTTATTAATAACAGCAAGGATACACACACACAAACAATGAATGAACATATAATAAATGAACATTCACCTCAATCCTTATAACAATGTTGAATAAGAAATAGCTAACGATAGTTTTTAACAGCTAGATAGTCACCAGAACAGGACTAAAATATGAGAATACACTGCATTATAGAATCAACTACTAAAGCATTTATAGTAATATGATATAGGATACAAAAATATGCAGACACACACATACCCATAAGTGAAAGCACTTACCACTGGAGCACAAACATGCAGACCCTCACTCACTAAACAACAACGACAAGAACATACATACATATATATATACATACATACATACATACATATATATATATATGTGTGTGTGTGTGTGTGTGTGTGTGTGTGTGTTGACATGTGCAGTTAATTCCCCGCTATAACCCTGCTATATCTCATAGCAGATTTCTACTAATACAATTTTTCCATATAGCCCCAAATATAGCCTTTCCGCTTTAAGCCCCACCATTTTTGCTATATCATGTTATTCCCGCTATATTCTGCTATTTTCGCTATATCTTCTTTAAAATAAATGAATTGAAAAATGAGATTTATACATTATAAAAATTATAAAATAAATTTATTTAATTGAATTTTAAATATATATTTAGAAATGAAAGCACTCTAATATTCTACTAAATTCAATTATGTTATATAACAGTTTATGTTTATTTACAGTATATTCGCACATGTTTTTATTTAAAATTATTTATGTATTGATTATAATTCAATTGAATGTTAATTTTTCATTTAATTACCAGTTATATATTTGTAAAAACATTAAGTATAAGTTTTATATGCTATTTTAGAGTCATCCGCTATATCCCGTTATATCCTCGCTATATCCCCACTATGACTTTTTGCACTTCTATGGCATTGAATCTACGGAGCGCTTTAACTGCACAGATATGGACATACAATCAAACATAACTACACACACAGAATAAAATATATACACACACGCATCACACATACCCCAGCAAAACACAAGCCCAAACATAGAAACGCACTCCCATGCACTAAACCAAGCCACTCTTTCCTAAACACAAAACATACACGTATTAACACTGTCTGTTTAAACATAGGCACAAACACTCATGCTCACAAACATAGTACACACAAATATACCTACACATCACACACATAAACATTCACACATATACCCTTGGAACACTCACACACACACATGCATATGTCAACAACACACACATATACTCATACGTACACACAAAAAAATTGTACAACACACAACAACAGAAACTCATGCTCATACACCTTGCATGCATAAACAAAGCAACTAAATGCACAAACCCAACACACAACACAATCGCATTCAATCATAGCAATGCCCACACATACACAAAGCCATACACACCCTGAACATATACTCAATATAGCAACTCCCCGTATATATCACACATAGAAATGCACATATGCATACACTGTTGTAGGCACACACATACCAAGACTAACCCACACTCACATCATATGCAAGAAACAACTTCACAGAGATATAGATTAGTGAGTGTTTAAACTCACCTGCTACCACCACTTCCTTCCTTACTATGACTGAATGCACACATGCACGAAACAAGAGAAACAATGTGGCGACGAAACTCTAATTGCCTCCAGGTACCAGTATATATTGGCATCAAGATGCACAAAATGGAATTTGGGGATTTATAAAGTTATATTTGAATTTAATTTAATTTATTATAGAGGGAAGGTTTAGGAATGAAATTGATTTTTTTTCTTCCCTGAGTGAAGTAGTTGATGTTGTATTTATAAACGAGAAGGATAAATCAGGGGATCGATGTCCCTAGAGAGTGAATATCATTAAACATGGTTTTTAGGGTGTGAGATATTTGGCTTGGGTTGCTTGATCTGGGCTTTAGTAAACATAAGTAAGTAAATATAAATATATTTCTACCTTTCCCATTTCTTTTGTTTCTTCAAACAATATATATATATATATATATATATATATATATATATATATATTCAAGCTCGTATGTGTGTGTCTGTATCCGAATCACTATGAAATTTTTATTATGTAATTAGTTATTATTATAAAATTTATAAAACTTATTTCTCATATTTTAGTATATTTAAAATTTTAATATCACAAATTTATATTCTAAGCCCATTAGTTAAATAATTCATAGCTCCTAAAATATTGAATTCCAAAATAATTAAATTTTTATCTCTGCTTCTTTGTTATAAAATTCTAATATTCCAAAATTAATCTATATTATTCATATTTAATTTACAAGATCTATTTTATCAATTAAACAATTGTATTATCTATTATCATCATCTTTTATTAGTTACCCTTAAAACATGGTTGTTGTAATTATCCTCTTCTTTAGCAAATCCAAATTTCCTTAGTTAGATAAAATTAAGGGTATTGAGTGCAAATAACCCTTTAGAGAAATTGATTATTTAATTTATAATTATAGGTTAGTCGCACCACTTTATTACCCATAATTTTGTAACCTCACTTGTATTCTTTTTCTTCAATAAAATAAAGAATAGTTGTTGGGCCCATGGACGTAGGAAATTTGGTCGAACCAAGTTACATCTCTATGTTCACTACTCTTTTTTTTGTGTGTTTATTATTAATGAACTTGTTATTGATAATTAATCGATAAGATAGATCCTTAGGTATTCCACACGTAAGACTAACTTTTTCACAATAGTTTGGCGTTGGAGCTACTTAATTAAAATAAAACCGATTGTTATCAGAGCAAAAGATTTTGCATAACAAAATATCCATGCCTAAGATGTTTTTTGCTTCGCCAAGGCCTTTCATTTCGAATTCCATTTTTAAATACAACTTTAATCGATTGGTTTCTTTCCTATTTTAGAAGAAATAAGCATACCATCCATAAATAATAGTAAGTACGCCCGTGTTCCACTATTCAAGTGCTTGTAATAAATTTAGGCATCTTTTGTACTTCTATAAAATCTAAACTAAGCATAAACGTATTAAACCTCTTATACCATTGTTTAGGAAATTTCTTCAAACTATAAAGTGATTTCTTTATTTTGTAAACCCAATAGACTTTCCACCTATAACAAACACATCTGGTTGCTTCATATAAAATGGTCTCTTCAAAGTCTCTATATAGAAAAACTACATTTACATCAAGTTGCTCCAATTCCATATATCTAAAAAACAACATAGTCAATAAATTGAAAATAAAGGTATGCCAAATTATGGGGGGGGGGGGCATAGATCTCATCATACTCTTTCCCTTTTCACCTTGGAAACTTTTTCGCTATTAATCTCTTGTATCCTTCATGCCCTTCACCTTTAGTATACACTTGCATCCTATGACTTGCCAACTCTGTTTCCATGAGGTAATGGAACTAATTTGCAAGTCTTGTTCTTTTGTAAAGATTGCATATGATCTTTCATAGCGCAACTCTACTTTGAATTGTCAATTGACTTTAAAGCATCATCAAAGTCTAAAGGTTTGTTCTGAACCACATGCAATGCATAGTCAAATTGATAATCAAGACAAAGTTTTACGAAGTGTCACTCTCTATATCTTTCTGGTGCCTTCCAAATACATCGACTAGCTCGAATGGCTTCAACTTCGCCTAAATACCATTAGCCTCACCTTGAATTGAATTCCCTCCAATATCATGAGAATCACCCTCATACTAAAAGAGTTAGGTGGATATTATGTGATGTCTCATCAATTGCATTCTTCTTATCATCAATAGCAACAACTTACTCCTAGGCTAAAAAATGGGAACAATCCCTATCTCTTTAGGCTTATCTCCTTGTAAAACTAGATTATCAGATAAGTCTGGTAAAGGCTTTAACTAATTAACTCATCAAAGGTAACATGCCTTAAATGGGTAGTTTTCTTCATCTCAGGATTCCAAACACAATACCTTTTAATACCATCCACATAACCGAGCAAAATATATGTGCAAGCTCGAGGTTCCAAACTTACCATTTCCTACATTATAAACATATACAAGTCAACCAAAATTTTGGATATAACTTATATTTATAAGTGTACCTGTCCATTTTTCCTCTAGAATCTTCCCATCACTGGCTGAGAACAAAATCCGATTTATAGTATGAGTAGCAATTAAAATAGCTTCAGCCTAAAAACCTTTAGGCAAGCCCGTAGTTAATCTCAAGCAATGAGCATTTTCATCTAGAGTTATATTCATCTTTTTTGCAAACTCATTGGATTGTAGGTCCCCATATTAGCAAAATGTCTACCGATGCCACACTTTTGTAGCAATCGAGGAACTCACTTGAGACATATTCACTGCCTTATCGAACTTTGAAATCTTTAATTTTTTCTCAGTTTGTTTTTCAAGTAAGATTCAACTAAACTTCAAATTTCTTAAACACTTTCGACTGATCTGTTATTACAAACACAAACCTTGCATGAGTAGTCATTAATGAAGGACGAAAATTGTATAGCTCCCATAAAATAAACTATAGAAACTAGTACTTAAACATCTAAATGAACATGGTCAAGTAACATCCTATAATTGTGCTTGACAACACCAAATGATACTCTGGTCTACGTAGCCAATACACACTCTTCAAAAGATTCCAATTGTTAAAGATTTTCCCTTTAATCATCTTTCTTCTACAATGTTACTCCAAGTTCTTCTCTAAAGTATCAAATGTCAAAGCGTACGAGCATCCAGGTCTCCAGCACTATCAACTCCAATAGATGACTCCCCAAGAATAGTGGTACCCTAAGGTGAAGGAAAATTTCGGACCGTTATACACCTCATAACCATTAGCGCCTCGCTAGAAATCCTCAAGCTATCTGTTTCAAAAGCAACCTTGTGTCTCACTAGTACCGACTATCCTAAATAGATCAAAGACTTCTAGCGACCAAGAACATAGCATACATTGGTCAACGTACGCATTACATGACCTTACGTTCGAATCCGTACAGAACCAATTCCTATAGACTTGCATGTATCATCATTCCCCATAAGGATTACATTTCCCACCTTGTCAACATAGAAAAAGAAGTAATCCTTGTTAGGTGTCATATTAAAAACCACTCAGTATGTAGAGCCCAATGGTCAGAAACATTTGATACTACTACCGTCAAAACATCACTAGCATCATTCTGTAGCATAATAAATGAAGAACCAAACCTTTCCTTTGTTTTCTAGTCTGGATAGTATTTCCTCCAATGTCTTGGCTTCTTATAATAATTAGACCAACCATCTTTAGATTCACTCCTCTAGTTAGGCTTCCTAGAATTGGAAAGCTCCTTAAAACTTCCGCTTTCATCCCATTTTTTCCTCTCTAAAAAGACAAGCCTTGACTACTAGTTCCTTCATTAATGTCACCTACACTGTAACATCCCATTAATGAATGATGATTGATTAATAAGAAATTAATTAATAATTAGCAGTGTCGAAAATATAGTTTTTCCAAACGTCAAAATTTGGCTAAACTTAAACCGTTGCGTTCGTGGCGATTTTCTAATCAATTTTCATATATATAGTTTTTCGATCGGAGTTCAAACAAAAAACTATTAATGTTTGAATATTTTGAGTCAATAATTATATATGCAATCAAGGAAATGGATATAATTAAGTACATTAATTACCAAAAGTTCGAGTCGATTGATAGTTACCATTACTTTACCTGTAATAATAATTAATGTTAGGGTAAACTAGTTAAGAACGGTGGAAACAACATATAATAATTAACGTAATGAAATGACAGTGGGTAATTAACCAAAATACACCAACCGATAGACCCCTTAATTAGGACAGGTTGACCGCAAGCGATCGACTGATGGGTAATGGCGATTGTGAATTGAATCTAGGCCGAATAGCTCGGATTTAAAATAAAAGAAGCTAATGGCTGGCATGGATTCGAACCTCTATAAATATGTGCCAAACCTCTTTCTTTTCTTCTCGTATTTTCTTAAAAAATGGTGAAGCTATGCCATTTTATCTTCTCCATAATTTTTTATATCTAAATGTATTTATAGGTTATATACATGTATACAAGTGGACAATAGTAGAGGATAGTAGAAAAGAAGAATATGGTCGAATTGAATCACCAAAGCCAAGGTGATCCGAATCTAGATTAAATCCAAATCACTTCTCAGATATTAGGTTTATGTATGCTTGCCATGTATGTATTTCGATGGGGAGTCAAAATGGAATAATATGGATTAGATCTGGAGTTTTAGGAAAGCTAAAAAGGTGAGTAGAAAATAACATACTTTTATATTATATTGGATTTATATCATTGTAAATCTATCCATGTATGCCTAAATGTAATTATGGAGTTGTGGGCCAAATTATATACATGTAACAAATTTAAAAATCCTGCCTATATATTTTGTGGATCGATAACTTAGATTTAATATTGCACAGGTTAGAATCTGGAAAGTATGGGTAAAAGGTAGGCCTTTAATTGGCAAAACTATAGTGTAATTCTTGGTTCGTTGTTTTAATGGTGCATGAGAGAAAATGTGAATTAGAAGTTATCAAAAAAAAAATTATCGAGATTTAAGTGATATTTCAATGCATTGGATGTAGGTTGTGAATATAAATTTCTATAGATTATCATGTTCAGATTTATAAATAAAGAGCATTATTTGGAATAGCAAGGAATATGCCTATAAGAAAGAGATGCAAAAAATAGACATATTTACCATTAATCTATTTCAATAACTACAAAAAGATAATTCCTTGTAATTCAAAACATAACAGAAATTCCTTTTTAGATAAATTATAGAAGGTTACAGTGTTAACCTTTCCCTTTTGGGATAGATGTTATTCAAATGAATTAAAATGCAAAAATTCTTATATTACTAAAGGTTTCAATAGTGATAAAAATAATGGTATAACTATAAAATTAATATATGCAATAAAGATGAGTTAGAAATTAAATAATAAGAATTAAATTGTAGCTAAGTAATAGAATGAATATGTAAGAAAGTTTAGCTACTTAGGGAGGGTAGAAAAGGTTAAGAAGCACAGTAATTTTGGCTTAATAATGAAACACGGAAATAAATAGTAAAAGATATTTAAATCATTAATCTCAAGAAAATGGTAAATGACATTAAAAAAACAAGGAGTCGTATACATAAAAATAACTGAATGTGAATAATTGAACATTGGAGTCATGGTAATTAAATAAGTATGAAGGTTATATAAAAATATACATACATAATCTCAGTATACATTTATGACGAGTGTGAATTATTAAAGTTAGCTAATATCTTAGATTAAATAAGTATGGTTTACTCATTAAACTAGGTTGGAATGCGAGGTCGCTAGAGTTACACAACAGAAGTCTACCTACCACAAGTGGCCAGCAGTAGTTTTGTATACTTTATACTGATATGGGACATATCGAAATGTAGGATCCGTGGAATTATGCATTCACGCATAGGTGAAGGGAATACCAAGTAGGATTGTTCGTCTCGATCGAAGTGTCAAAGAACACGTAGAGTTTGCTTCAACCTTTTAAGGGATATTAAGTAATATATAGGCATGTCTTATATTGCATTAGGTAATCTAAATGGGACGGTGAGCAAGGTTCGGAGCATGACAGTGAGATTGGTATTATATGCGAGAGAAGAAGCTGTTTCATAGGCCGAGAATGTCATCGGTCCTTATTGGTCAGGGGAAAGATAAGGAATACACCTAAACGGGCTACACCGCCTCCTAGTGTAGATCATGTTTAGATCATGCACCACCATAGTTTTTTGTAAGTTAGTTTGTTAGGAGGCAAGGCTAGATAACCCTTTATGGAGGTCTTTCAAAAATGAATAAAATATGGATAAACTATCGTTATGTTCGTTATTAGGCACTGGAGTTCCCTGGTATGCATGATGACAAGGACGTGATATGTAACATCCCTAAATTTTTATAACGTTATTTTGAAGATTTAATTAGATAAATTAAATAGAATAATGATGATAATGAGATTGAGATTTGAATAAATTACATAATAAGGTCGTGCTTATTAATAAAGTAATTGGGCTTTAAATTGATTTAAAGGTTAATTAAACCAACATGGGCATATTAGTAAATTAGCCAATTTATTACGCATGGCTATAGCTTCTCATCTTATTTCATTCACGTCTCATTTTTCTCACAATGAAAAATACAATTCTCAACCCTAAACTAAAGCTGGCCATTACCAAGAAAGAAAAGAGGAATTTTAATCTAAAGTTAAGGATCAAAAGCTAGGGAGGATTATTCAACAACAAATCTCAAATTCCTTATCAAGTTTAAGGTGAATAATAATCTTCTACCATACATATTTTATTCTATGGTTATATAGTTTCAGATTTATGATTTAAATTCATTTTGTGAAAAAATGGATAATGATATGCTTGAATTATATTATAATGATTAGTTTTAATTCATAAGCACATGAGTTTTGTATGGTTTTAGTATAAAATCGAGACTGTATGATTTTTGTTTGCCATGGAAACCTTTTATGTTAACTAAAACATGACTTTGGAGATGAGATTTAATTTTTAGAGTTTTCTAAGCTATGGAAATTTTATTATGAATTTTTGATGAAAGATATGATATAATTGGGTTTAAAATTTATTTTGAGAATTTCACGAAGAAATTGGATCTAAAATTTTGATATATTTTATTACATGCTGAAATCGACTTTCTACGATTTTTGAAGATTTTTCCCAATTGATTTACTAGGGGAAATAAATTATTTTGAAAAGGGGCTTTTTGGCAAATGTCTTTTTTTGGTTATATGCGTAGGTATTAACGTTAATTTCCTTTAATTTGGATCTGAATTAATGCGGCAGTTTTAGAAGTAAAGTATTTGAAAAGTTTTTGTGACAGCCAATTAAAATTTACAAATAGGCAAGTTGTTAGAAAGTAATTACTAAAAGTACTATAATTCAGCCTTAAACCAGAAAAAGATGTTTCGCACCTACTAGTAAGGACCTTTCGACTACTCCAATTCCGCCTCATTCCAGTCAAAACTAACATAGTCAAAACCTATACAGTCAAAACCAATACACAAGATATCACTTGATGATATGTATTCGATTAGAAGGAAGGCGGAAGTCATAATGTTGAAAGTGTAGTTTCCAATGGGGTAAAAACCCTGCTTTGTTTTTAATTTAAAGTCTTGCCTAGTTTTACCTAAAGCTATCGACACAGTTTCAAGCTAGGATTTCGAAAAGATTCTTACTTAGCATTCGAAGGTGGTTGTCCTCTTTTATTAAAGCACTTGCTTTCGAAGGAGTACATTTTCCCTTTAACTAATTGCTTTCGAAAGGGTAGGTTTCATCCCAGTCGAAACCAAACTACTAAATCCCTCTTTCGACTGCACTAAAGTCATCTATGTTGTCGAAGGCGTCGCTTGTTGTTTAACCTATAAGCCTTTTTCTTGAATGTTTGCGAAGGGGTTGAGGGTTTCGAAGGAGATGAAGTCGAAAGGTGGTTTTGACTCTGTCCATCAATTTTTTTTAAAGGTTTTGCTTTCAGCTAAGATTTTTCCTATGTCATCAATTTATCCCTAACCAAATTTTTGTTGGTTTCGAAAGAGATACTTTCGTATATAACCATTTTAACCCAAATTATGTTTTTAAAGACTAAACCTAATACTTTTGAAAGGGTTACTTTCATTTGTTTCGATGCTCTATGTTGTAAAAAGATGATTTGATACCATCGAATGGTATAATTAGTTTTGAATGAGAATGTTTATCAAGGGCTTCGAAAGGTATTATACAATGTTTTGAAAAGAGGTATTTAGTTTCGAAGGAGGCTATCTAGAGGTTTCGAAAGAGTTGTTTTTATGGTCTCGAAACACAAAATATAAAATAATAACAAGGGCATAAATAAAGATTTTTAAATTTTATTCACATTGTTTTAACCCATAACTGTATTTTTGGAAAAGAGAAGAATAACCAGTTAGGCTGACCAAGTAGTGAATATAAATTAATAGATGTTAAAATTTTAATTAAAGATATTGGCAGGGGCCAATTGGTTTGCAGTAAGCCTATGAAAACTATATGATATTGGAAGGGGTCGATATGTTCATATTCATCCCATGAAAACTATGATTTGATATTGGTAGGGGCCAGTAAGTTTGTTGTTAGCCCATGAAAACTATATCCAGATTAAGATATTGGCAGTTAGCCAATAGGTTCCTAGTTAACCCATGAAAACTAGGATAAGAAATAATATATTGGAGTTACCAATTGTTTCTTAGTGAACCCATTAAAACGAAGTAATTGGACAGATAGTCCTTAATATTTAACAGGTTAATATTAACCCTAGAAACTATAATTGAGGCTGATAGTCAGAATAAGTGGGGATGGGTAATCCAGATTTGATTTAATTGCTTTGCATATAATCATAATGTTTTGAAATTCTATGTTTTAACCATTGTGGATGCATAAGCATAGTATACGGTTTTATAAATGTTTTAGCATACTAATGAGCCAGTCCGCTAAGCGGCATGATCTCACTAGATATCCAAATGGTTTGAGATGGTAAATCATATTCATACCAGGCTTTTTATCTGACTCGAAGTTTTTGTTCTCCCTTAAACTCTCAGGTACTCAATTGATTTTAAGTAGGTTGAGAGTTAAGGTTTTCAGGTGTTCTTTTAAAATGAATAAAAGCTTCCGAGGATGTGCAAGAGGCATGAAAGTTATTAGAGTTATTTTATTTACGCTGTTGTTTTTTTTTAAAGGAAAAATGTTTTCTTGCCTATCTTTATACTCTGATCTACAATGGGGCGTCTTCATATGTCGCTCTTGGCGTATTTTGTAATAATTATATGTTATCTGAATGTGGTCTACAAATTAGGATTATGTAATCAATTTGGAATAATTTTAAATGGAATGTGGAATTTGTTTTGTTGTTTAAATTTTTTTCCATATCTTGTGTTTCTTTGTATTAATGTATCTAATATCGCCATATTTGGTCGCCGAGGATTAATGACTGCAGCATGCATAGCCGTTAGTTTTAGGCCTCTAAATAGGGGGATGTTACATGTTGGTATTAAGCATAGGTTTATGAAACTTTAAAAAACTTAAACTTAAAAGATTTTTTCAAACATAATCCAATAAATCAGATAATAAGATTGAGGTTTTGGTTAACGCTATAGTGATGTACCTGTAATTGCTATATATAGTTATATATATAAGTATGTATCTCCCGTTCTCTTAGACCGTTTTTCTGTATCTCACTAAGGCTGGTATGTAAATTTACATGAAGGGAGATATGGAAGCAGGAAATGGAAGAGGAAATCTCAGTGGAGGAAGCACCATAACTAACGAAAATGCTCAACCCACTACCAGGAGAAACCTGGGTCGACCGACTAATGCTAGTAATGAAAATGCAGAAGCTAATATGGGAGCTAGAAATCCTCTAACATACATGAGGCAATGTATCAATTCTTAGCCAGTTTAATGCAAGCTGGAGCTACTGCTAGGGTTGCTGAAAATGGAGGGGGAGCTAATCTTGTGGCTCCAATTGGAAATATTGCTTTGCCGAGTAGAGATTACACTAATTTGAGTGGGAAGCCATTCTTGGGAATGAAAAGTATCGTAGAAGTTCAGAATTGGCTATTGTATTATGAGTGTGTAATTACTGATTTGGATCTGAATGATGAACAAAAGAGGATGTTGGCCTCTAGACAGTTGCAGGGGTCAGTATTACATTGGTGGTATGGTGTCATTGCCGAAGTTCCTGAAGAACAGCTAACTTGGAATGATTTTAAGACGAGATTTGAGTAGAATTTTGTATTTGAGTTTGCTGAGTCTGAGCTAATAAGGAAATTTATGGATTTAGTACAAGGAGAGATGTCTGTAGTGGAGTATGCTACTAAGTTTGAAGAGCTGTCCAGTTATGGATATGCTATTATAGATACTGACATCAAAAGGAATGAGAAGTTCATTCGGGGACTGAGACTCGAGCTTTCTAGAATGAACTTGACACATGTCCATGATCCTTGTAATATAGTAGTGGAGATGGTATTCACTGTGAGGAGTTGCTTGCTGATTTAGCTAAAGAGAAATCAGTGGAAACTCAAGGTTCTCAAGGGAAGAAGAGGAAGTTCTTCAAAAAGAAGGGAGCCTAGAGGGGAGACACCACTAAGAAGTCAAAGGCCGAGGTAGTTTTCTACAAACATGACAAGAAATGTCACTTTGCTAATGAATGCCGGTCAGGAAATGGGAGGAAGGCCGCTATTAAGAAGAATGTGAAATTCTTCACCTATGATCAAGTTAGGAATTATAAGAATCAATGTCCAGAGCCAATTAGGAAGGACAAAGGAAAAGTTTTTGCCATAGGACCAACTAGGCCTACTGCAGCAGATAAGTGAAAAACTGTGATGGAAGGTATGCTTTTGATTCAGAGTATTTTAGTTAGAGTGCTTTTTCGATACCCATGCATCACATTCATTTATATCTCAGTATTTATTTGATAGATTATGTCCAGTACCCACCTACTTTGCTACTTTATTAAGGGTTGTGAATCCAATTGGAGGGTATGTAACTCTAGGGATAAGATGTGATCTGTTGACTTGTTAGGTCATAAGTTTGTATGCAGTTTGTATGTTATTGATTTCGTAGATCTCAGGATCATCTTGGGTGTGGATTAGTTGAGTAGGTATGAAGCTAGAATATTTTGCCAAGACAGGGAAATATCACCAAGACACCCTGATAGTCATAACCGAGTGATGTTCTCGGCAGAGAATACTGACCGGAGTATTAGTGCTATGCCTAATGCTTTGAAGGTAGGAAACGAGTTAAGTCAGGTTCGGGTAGCAAGAGAATTTACAGATATTTTTGAGCCAGTCACTGAACTACCCTTGAAAAGAGCTGTTAAGTTAAGAACTAGATCTTGTACCAGGAGCTGATCCTATAAGTAGACCACCTAACGGAATGACACCAACTGATATGAAGGAATTCAAGGTGTAGTTAGTCGATCTAGAAGGAAGGAGTTTTGTTAGACCAAGCAGTTCGCCTTGGGGAGTGGCCACGATATTCATGAAGAAACCAGATGGGTCGTTAAGGATGTATATTGACTATCATAAGTTAAACGAAAAGACAATTAATAATAAGTATCATTTGCCTAGAATAAATGATTAGTTTGATCAGTTGAGTGGAGCCGGAATTTTTTCCCAGTTGGATTTGGCGACAGGTATCTATCAGTTAAGAGTGGTGGAGGACAATATTCCTTTGACAGCATTTCAGTCTACATATGATTCATATGAGTGGTTGGTAATGTCATTTTGATTGACGAATGCACCTACTTTTTTTTATAGATTTGATGAACCGATTTTTCCTGGAGTATTTGGATAGGTTTGTATTAGTATTTATAGATGACATTTAGTATACTCCAAGGATGAGAGAGAGAGAGCATGAAGTTCATCTTAGAGTGGTGCTTGAGATGCTGAGGCAGAATTAGCTAAAGGCGAAGTTTATCAAGTGTCAATTCTGGATTAAAGTGGTAAAGTTCCTTGGTTACATGGTTTTAGAAAAAGGATTGTCAGTCAATCCAGATAAGATCGAAGCTGTGAATAATTAGGAGCGGTGTTGATGCAGAGTGGTAAAGTCATTACCGACACATCTAGGTAGCTTAAACCGCATGAGGTTAGATATCCTACTCATGATTTGGAGTTGGCAGTTGTGATCTTTGCATTAAAGATTTGGAGACATTATCTCTTTGGTGAGGGATTTGAGTTAAATACCTATCATAAGACTTTACGGTATTTATTCTCTTGGAAAGTGTTGAATATGAAACAACAGAGGCAGCTGGAGTTTTTGGCTGCTTATGATTTTGGTATAGAGTATATACCAGGGAAAGGTAATAAGATGGCAGATGCCCTTAGCAGGAAACATCAGAATATTGTGTTAGCTATGTTGGTAGAATGGAGAGATTTGAAAGCTTTAGTCAGCTGTAATTTGCAGTTAAGATCAACTGCTGGTTCTAGCCAAAGTACTGCCAGGTTGTCTTGTTTAGAAGCTCGACAAATATTGATTAATAAAATTGCTTCTAAATAGAAGGAGGATCCAATATTAGCTGAGAGGATCAGAAGACTTGAGGTTGGAATGGATATCGATGATTTAAAGAATTTTTGCCTTGATCAGAGAGGATGGCTAAGAAAGAAGGGATGGTTGTGTGTTCCAAATATGGAGGACTTAAGGAAAGAATTTCTTGGAGAATGTTATCGATCCAAGTTTATGATTCATCCTGGAGGAATGAAGATATATTAGGATATGAAGAGGAGCTTCTATTGGGAAGGCATGAAGAGGGACGTTGGCTTGTGGGTTAGATAGTGTACAAACTGTCAACAAGTAAAAGCTGAACATCAGAAACCAAGTGAGTTGCTACAGCCTTTAAGATTCCAATTTGGAAATGGGATTCAATATCCATGTATTTTATAGACAGGTTGCCAAGGTCAAATAGAGGCAATGAAATATATGGGTTATAGTAGACAGATTGACCAAGAGTGCGCATTTCATTCTAGTTAAGTCAACCAAAACTACATCTATTTTAACAAAATTATTCCTGAAGGACATAGTTATACTGCAAGGAGTTCCTAGTTGTATTTTCAGTGGCAGGGATGCATTGTTCACTAGTGAATTCTGGATGAGTCTACAGGAAGTGATGGGTACCAAGCTTAATATGAGTACTGCATATCGCCCTCAGACGGAAGGGCAGACAGAGAGAGTTAATAAGGCACTCGAAGATTTATTGAGAGCTTGTGTATTAGACTCTTGTGGATCTTGGGAGGATCACCTACATTTGGTTGAGTTTTCCTATAATAATAGTTATCGGACTAGTATAGGAATGGCGCATTTGAAGCTTTGTATTGAAGGCCATGCAAACCACCAGCATGTTGGCTAGAGAGGGGAGACATATTGGGCTTAGGTCCAAATTTGGTTAGAGAGGCATTATAGAAGATTGAGTTAATCCAGGGAAGGACGAAGGACGCTCAGTCCAATTAGAAGAGTTACGCAGATAAGAGGCATATGGACCTAGAATTCTCGGTTGGATATAAGGTTTTTATTAAGGTATCACTTATGAAGAGCGTGGTATGATTTGGAAGGTCGAGGAAGTTAGCTCCAAGATATGTAGGTCCATTCCAGATTATAGAGAGGATTGGAAAGCTCACATACAGAATAGAGTTGCCGAGTAGTTTGGTAGGTGTCCATAATGTATTTCATGTGTCTCATCTTCGCAAGTATGTGCACCTTCCAAAGACTACTATTCCTCCAATAGGGTTGGATGACTTTTATGTAGAGCCTAATATGAATTTAGTTGGACAACCAGTTCGGGTTGTAGCAAGAGATAAGAACAGATTAAGGAACAAGACAGTTAGGTTGGTGAAAGTTCAGTGGAGCGATAACAAGAAAGACTGCACTTGGGAGACATAGGACAGGATTAGATATACTTATCCTGATCTGCTTTGAGGTTATGCCTATATTAGATTTATATCGATAATTGCTAGTTAGTTCGACTACTATGGTTGTTAGGTGTTGTTACAGATGATTGCTATGTTTAGAATTTAGTCCTTACTGAATTTCGAGGAAGAATTCTTTAAAGGGGAAGCCTGTAACATCGCAAATTTTTTATAACATTATTCAACAGATTTAATTAGATAAATTAAATAGCATAATGATAATAAAGAGATTGGGATTTGAATAAATTACATAATAAGGTAATGCTTATTAACAAACTAATTGGGATTTAAATTGGTATAAAGGTTAATTAAACCACACATGGGCATATTAGTAAATTAGCCAATTTATTACGCAGGGCTATAACTTCTCATCTTATTTCATTCACGTCTCATTTTTCTCACAATCACAAATACAATTCTAAACCCTAAACTAAAGCCATCCATTACCAAGAAAGAAAAGAGGAAGTTTAATCTAAAGCTAAGGATCAAAAGCTAGGAAGGATTAATCAACAACAAATCTCAAATTCCACATCAAGTTTAAGGTGAATAATAATATTCTATCATCTTTATTTTATTCTATGATTATATGGTTTCGGATTTATGATTTAAATTCGTTTTGGTGATGATATGATTGAGTTATATTATGATGATTTGTTTTAGTTCACAAGCACATGAATTTTGTGTAGTTTTAGTATAAAACTGAGCCTATATGATTTCTAATCGCCATGGAAAATTTTAATGTAAAGTAAAACATGATTTTGCAGATGGGTTTTAATTTTCAGAGTTTTCAAATTATAAAAAATTTATTATGAATTTTTGATGAAAGATATGATATGATTGGGTTTAAAATTTATTTCGAGAATTTCAGGAAGAAATTAGGTTTAAAACTTTGATATATTTTATTACACGCTGAAATCGATTTTCTACAATTTTTGGGGATTTTTCCCAATTGATTTACTAGGGGAAATAAATTAGTTTGAAAAAGGGGCTTTTTATCAAATGCCAGTTTTTTGGTTATATACAAAGGTTTTAACATTAATTTCCTTTAATTTGGATCTGAATTAATGCGGCGGTTCTGAAAGCAAAGTATTTGAAAAAAATTTGTGACAACTAATTAATAGTCTACAAATAGGCAAGTTATTAGAAAGTAATTACTAAAAGTACTATAATTCAGCCTTCAAAACCAGAAAAAGGTGTTCCACCCCTATTAGTACGGACCTTTCAACTCCTTTAATTCCGCCTTATTCCAGTCAAAACCAACATAGTCGAAACCCATGTAGTCGAAACCAATACAAAAGATATCACTTAGATGGTAAGTAGTGGATTGGAAGGAAGGCGGAAGCCATAATGTCGAAAGGGTAGCTTTCGATGGGGTCGAAACTCTGCTTTATTTTCAAAAGTAGTCTTGCCTAGTTTTACCTAAAGCTTTTGATACAGTTGTAAGCTACATTTTCAAAAAGATTTTTACTTAGCATTCGAAGGTGGTTGTCATGTTTTATTAAAGCATTTGCTTTCGAAGAAGAACCTTTTTCCTTTAAATAATTGTTTACGAAAGGGTAGGTTTTTTCCCAGTCGAAACCAAGCCGCTAAATCACCCTTTTGACTGCATTGAAGCCATCTATTTTTTCAAAGGGTTGCTTCTGTTTTAACCCATAAGCTTTTTCCTGAATGCTTTCGAAGGGGTTGAGGGTATCAAAGGAGATGGAGTCGAAAGGGGGTTTCGAATCATTCCTTTAAAGTTTTTGTTTTAAAGGTTTTTTCTTTCGACTAAGATGGTTCCGACACCATTAATTTATCCCCAACAAATTTTTGTTGGTTTCGAAAGAGATACTTTCGTGTATAGCCATTTTGACCCAAATGATGTTTTTAAAGACTAAACCCAATACTTTCGAAAGGGGAACTTTCATTTGTCTCGAAGCTCTATGCTGTAAAAAGTTGATTTGATACCATCGAAAGGTATAATAGGTTTTGAAAGAGAATGTTTATTAAGGGCTTCGAATAAATATATAATGTTTTGAAAAGAGGTCTTTGCTTTTGAAGGAGGCTATCTAGAGGTTTCAAAAGAGATGTTTTATGGTTTCAAAACATAAAATTTAAAATAATAACCATGGCATAAATATAGATTTTTAAATGTTATTCACATTGTTATTAGCCCATAATTGTATTTTGGGGAAACGGTAGAATAACCAGTTAGGTAGACCCAATTGTGAATATTACTTAACAAATGTTAAATTTTAATTAAAGGTATCGGCAGGAGCCAATAGGTTTATAGTAAGCCCATGAAAATTGTATGATATTGGCAGTGGCCAATAGGTTCATAGTGAGCTCATAAAAACTATGAGCTGATACTGGCAGGAGCTAGTAGGTTTGTAATTAGCCCATGAAAACTTTTTTTAGATTAAGATATTGGTAGTTCAGCCAATAGGTTCCTAGTTAGCCAATGAAAATTAGGATAAGAAATAAGATATTGGAGTTACTAATAGGTTCTTACTGATCCCATGAAAACTAAGCAATTAGACAGATAATCCTTAACATTTAACAGGTTAATAGTAACCCTATAAACGATATTTGAGACAAATAGTCAGAATAAATAGGGATAAGTAATCTAGATTTGATTTAACTGTTTTGCACATCATTATAATGTTTTGTAATACTGTGTTTTAACCATTGTGGATGCAGGAGCATGGCATATAGTTTTATAAATGTCATAAGGTACTAGTAAGGGGAAAACCCATTCCGCTAAGCGACGTGGTCTCACTAGATATCCAAATGGTTTGAGATGGTAAATTATTATTCATACCAGGCTTTTTGTCTGATTCGAAGTTTTTGTTTTCCCTTAAACTCTCGAATACTCAATTGATTTTGATTAGGTCGAGAGTTAAGGTTTCCAGATGTTCTTTTAAAATGAGTAAAAGCTTCCAAGGACATTAAGAAGAGCATGAATGTGAAATATGGAAGAGTCCCTAAAGCTGGATAGTATTTGACCTCTTGTATAGCACAGATTGCTCCATGGTTGTATTTCCCTATAGGATTTTCGATCGATAATGTAAAGTAGGTTCAGAAAAGTAGGAAAGCGAGACTTTATATTTTGCATATATTTAGAAGCATGAATTTAATAAGTTCCTAATGGAAGGCGTGTGGCAATCACTCTATGATGATAGCCGAATTTTTAATATATTCTGAAATAGATATGTCAATAAGTATTTAGAAGAGAAGAAAAGTTTAAAATAAGGATAAACAAATTCCACTCTAAGTCCAACCTCATATGAAAGAATTTAATATAAAAGTTGAAATGTAATTAATATACAAGTTGAGAAAAAACAGATAAATAATATATTTGAAATGAATTTCAAAGGAATTATTTGAAGGTAGTAAAACTCTACTTTTTGAAAAGGAAATGTTAAATTTTCGAAAAAATAAAATATCTACGACTTATTTAAATAAAAAGTTCTAGTAGAAATTAAATTAGTTAAATAAAAAAATAGTAAATGGGTTTTTATACAAGAAAAGTTATTTTTTTGAAAAAATAGTAAAGCGTATATAGCTCGTTTTTTTTATTAAAAAAATTTAGTTGTGAAATTGTTTTAGGAGTGGACAATAGGAAGTGATACAAGTTTAAAATGGGGTAAATATAACGGGAAAGAAGATTAAACCCAAAAACAAAGTGGTAGACGGATGCATCGTTATAGATAAATAGAAATTTGGGTACGTAGGAATTTCTCAAAGCTGTAAGAATGAAGATAAAGAAAAAAAGAGGTGGAATGAAACAATGTTAGTTATTATTAGTAATTAAAATACAAACCGACCCAAAAAGGGTCAAGTTGCATCCTAGCCGAAATTCACTAAGAGCGGTCGAACACTTAGATGGTTGTGGGTTCTGGGGCATCACTGAACCTTGAACGCGAGATATACTCGCGTCCAGATTTGAGTTTCCTTCATTTTTAATAAAAACCCTCCCTCTTCTTAATTGTGACAGCACCTCTTTCCTCCTTTATCTTCAAACTTAGTCATCGATCTACCCTAGCACCCCGCATCGATGGCACCCATCTCCAACAGCACACCGAGCGAAAGCTGCAGCACCTTTATAGCCTAAAAATCAACCGATTTCTACGCCCCAGATCTAGATTCAAAGCCACACCAAATCCAATTCATGTCTTCTCCACACAACGTCCTCTCAGCCCCATACCCTGGTTTGACCACTCAAGAGGTAACATGGCTTCAGAACGACTAGGAAAGGATTCAAGTATAAGAAGAAGCCGCGGGTTTTTCATTTCATCAAGGGGGTCCGATGAAGTTCGGAGACTTCGCTACCCATAATTTGGATGGTCTATTTGAGGCTATAGGATTATTACCGATCCTTAGCCACGACACATTCGAGTGAGATTGTTACCCGAGATGCATGCGTCTGTTTGAGGCTAATTTAGAGTATTTATTCAACGAAGAAGGGAGCAGCTTCATATCCGAAGTTAAAAGAGTAGAGATTCGGATGATCGGTGACCGGTTCGGTAGGGTTCTACACATCCCCATAGCAAGAGAGGACTTGGAGGATATCGAGACCTCTGAACCAGCTATAAATCAATAGATCTTTTACCAGGAGACAGACATTTAGAAAACAGAGAATTTGCGAAACTAAGCCCATCTGGTCTCCCGCATTATTTCGAACAATGTCATCCCCAAGATGAGTAGCTATGGTCAGGTCTACCCCCTCGTCCAGAAGGCTTCCTATGCCATCATAGCCCCCTCGTCCAGAAGACTGCCTATGCCACCATAGGTGTTATTCAAGTGAATTGGGCTAAAGACATCATGAACCATTATGTGAGCATTGGAGTAGGAATGAAGAGGTACTATCTCACATACTATCATCTTTTCACCTTCGCCTTTCGATAGTTTGGCGGTAGCTTTTGAGGGGAGCTGATACTTGAGAGGGTACCTACGCCATTGGATTGGTTCTCCCTTAGGAAGATAAGGATAGCCTATGTATTTTGGAGCTCACCGGCAGGAGGTTGGATATGCGCATATGGATTGGGATCCTTGGCTGGATCAGCAGCCCTCGGGACAGTTGCAGCAGACCCTTGAGTATGGAGCGATCCAAGATTCCCAAACACAGATTGAAGCCAAGCTGCAGGAGATTAGGGCATGACTGTTGGATATATGAAAGGAGTAGTAGCGCCAGGGTCGTGAGCTTGGGTGCATAGCCTTCATGCTCCGATCATTCAGTTGCGGTTGTAGTTCTATCTCTTGTGGAGGACTATCTCCCAGTCCTTAAGTGGTGGTGGTAGTTATTTCCTTCTGGTAGTTGTTTTCTCTAAGGTTTAGGTTTTAACCATTAGTTATTTTTGTTTATATAAAACGTGTACGATGTTAATGATAAATGTTCCTTTTATTTTTTTCTGTGTGACCAATGTATTCATTGGAAAATGGTAAAATAGAGAATCTCATAAAAAGCAATAAACTAACAGAAAAGAAAAGAAAAATAGGAAAATACTAGAATTTTATAAAATAAATTAAGAACTTTATTTAATTAGCCACTAAAATGGAAAAATAAAGTTAAGTCCCAAAAAGTGTTAAATTTTTGAAGGATAAATTTTGGCAAGCGAAGGACAAAGAAAAGTTGTAACGATACCAGGGGTCACTCTTCGTACGTCTTAAAAGATAAAATATATAAATGAACTTGTGAGTTGATAGTTGTTTTAATATAAAAGAAAATATTTTTGAAATTAAAAATTTACCATACAATAGGATAGAGTCCATTGTGGACACTAAACTGCTGACTAAATCCCGACTGCGTAGGATGTGACATAACTTATTATTTTTAAAAAACACATTTGGAATTATTGCTCAAAATTATTTTATTTTAAAAATAAAATGATTTTATGAAAGTTTCTGAAAAATAAATTTTAATTTCTTTCCAAATATTTCAAAATTTAATTCAAAACTATTTTCAATGAAAAAAGGGAACAATTTCAGGTTTTTGAAATGCCATATGCTTAGCATATGGAAATAGTCGACGTGTTAGCAAGTATGAATTTTACTATGCAGTATAAGTGAAAGTAAAATAAAATAGTGGAAATTAGCCATAAGGGTCTCTTTAGCAAGCACAATTAATTTCTAGGACACACAACTGAAATAATTATTTTTAAGGAGAAATTCCAAAATAATTAGTTTCTAAGGCTTAAAAACCTATGAAATTATGTCCTTGAAAGTAACCGGACTGTTGATTTTGTCCTTAAGAGTAATTATTCTACCGACTTTGGCCTTGAAATTAATTTTTATGGATGTGTGTTCTAGAAACTAATTAGACTATAAAGTTTGTCCTTTTGGTAAAATGCCCCAATAAAATAGTTAGTGGCGAGGGAAAAAACTATTTTAGCTATGGATCTCCTTCTCCATACCTTGTCGGTAGGTGAACTATACCTTATTTTAAAATAACTCCATTTTAAAAAACTTAAAGATTTAAAATAAAATTTACTAATGCGGACTGTACTTGGAAAAGTTAAAGAAGGATTTGGGAAGAACAGAAGGTTCCAAAATAGTGGAAAATAGGGAATACAAGAGAAGAATGGAAATATGGAATTCTCCATCTAAACCGTTTTCCAGCATAATCAAAATAGGTTTTGAAAACTAAATTTTTCAAATTTTTTGGATGTTAACAATAGTACGCTAGGATTTTGGATGGTAGTGATTGGCTGTAAAATTGGTTAAACTATGCTTCTGTTAGTAGAAGTGTGGGAAAATTTGAATGCAAAAAGAAAAATTGATTTTCAAAATTTGTACATATAGAAATGCCAGTATATATAGATTGTTTGCATAAAATTTTCAAAACTATTTTAAAAGATGCATTCATGATAGGAGATGCTAATTTAGAATTATTCTGCATACATGCCATATATGTTGTGATATATCGTGCAGTTGTACAACATTGGTTGCAAAATTAGTTGCACACTAATTGGTTGGTTAACGTAGAAGGGTTGCACGCCAAGTTTCATGATTCAATCCTTGGGGAATTTCGGGGATGAAATTCTTTTAATGGAGGAGAATGTAACACTATATAAATTGATAAATAATTAAAAATAAATTAATTAATAATTAGTAATGTTGAAAATAAAACTTTTACAAATGTTAGAATTTGGTTACGAAACTTTCAATGATGTGTTCGTGGTAATTTTCTGATCAATTTTCATATAGAAAGTTTACCGATCATAGTTCAGACTAAAAAGTGACTAAAGATTGAATATTTCAAGTCAGAAATAATTATTTATGTAATCAAGGAAAATAAACGTAATTATCTAACGCTAATTACTGTCATTTAGAGTTTATTGATAGTTACATTACTTAACCTTTAAGAATAATTAACGTTAGGGTCAATAGGTTAAGAATAGAGGAACAATGTATAAAAATAAATTTATCAACATAATGAAACGTCAAAGGGTAATTGTATGAATATGCACTTATATGTTTTTGTTTGATGATAATAAACATATATATTCGTTTAAATGTATTTGTTAATGTACTATTTTATTTTTCATAGATTAAATAAATATTTGTTGAATAAAATAAATTACACAGTATTTGAATGGAATTTGAATTCAAACAGAAATTTTATTCAAACAAATATTTATTACAATCTTGAATAGTACAAATTCAAGCTCTCACTATACATATACATTTTTGAATACATCACAATTCAGTTTACATAATTTCCTCACTACATATCACTCACACTCGTATTTTATCTTCAACTGCATTCCAGTTTGAATCCAGCATTTGAGCAATCTGCAAAAATATTCACTAACGCAGTAAAATTGAAAAAGAGATATTTTTACAATATAAAATAAAATATGATTTTTGAACATATTATTTGCCTCAGTTATATGGGTTGTTCGTCATCATTTATATTTGAATTCATCACACACGAATAATGTGACATGCACAGTGTATCGCTGTACATGCCACAAGGCCGTGCACATCGATATACACTTGATCGATTTACAGGGACAGGTGAGCACAGGTCAAACCCAAATGAAAAGCCGGGTTCAACTCACGTGCAATATATTTAAAATTACGACACGAGGACAAGGTCAAACCTGAGTTTTGAAACTGGATTCAACTCAAGTGAAATTTCAAAAATCAACATGAATGGATGCAAAGTACAGTAATGCAACAGTGTGACAGTGAATCATCAACATGACAGCAGACCAAAGTGCAACAAGATGAACCAGACGGGTCAAGCAACAAGGCAGACCATAAAGAAATGCTCAATGCACCAAGTACAGACGACAGCTACTTAATGCAACACAGTGGAAACAATCACAAACAATATCAAGTGATATAAATGCAGCCTGAAATACAACAGATTCAGGTCTGCAACTCGACTACAAAAGCACCACAAGTATATCAACTCAACAACAGCCAGTGCAATGATCAGAACAAGCAATGACCAGAACAATGACCAATGAACAAAGAACAAAGACCAAGCAAATGTCCAGACCATAACATGTATGCAAATATGAAGTAAATCAAAGTGTGGAACTCGAGAATATACACAGTGCAGAACAAATTTGTCGAACATTGCCACCAACATAAGCAGCAACAATGAAGACTACTTGAAGTGTGTCGACTAGACATCACAATGAACCAGCAATATGTACACAAGGGCAGTGGACATGTATACAACAAAAGAAGCAGAGACAGCTCCACAAATATATCAACTCAACAACAGCCAGTACCAACATGGATGCAACAGAAAACAACAGAACAATAAAAGCAAACCAAACACAGCCCAATGAACAAGACACAACAAAGTTCACAAGTGCAGATTACAAGACAGTTTGCAAGCAAATTCAAAGTGGAAGCACCACCAAAGACTCAACAGGGAACACATGTCACAAGCAATCAATGATCAGACTATCATGATCAGTAATACAAGCAAACAACATAAGAGTGCATGCAACAGCAGTAAAGGAATCAACATATACAACAGTGAAGAATGCTGAAGTGAATGAAGAGTAGTGTACAACAAAATGAAACTAGAGTGCAACAGGCAAACACAACAATGCAGCTGAGAACAATGGAACACAATTCAGATGACATGTCAAAGACCACAAGCAATCAGACCAAATGCAGAGAGATGAATCAACAGCCCAAGTCAAGATGGAGCTAAAGGAATGTACCAAGAAATTAGGCTACAACCAAACCTAGTACAGACTACAAGCTAACTACAATGAAGAGACCAGAGAAGATTGCCAGAGACGAAGACTACAAGATGATCAACGACAATGCTACAGGAATGAAAACAGTGATGGCCGAAGTAATGCAGAGTCGTGGAGTGGTATACACGAAATCAAGTGTGTACAATTTGAAAAAGTCAAATTCGTATCTTTGAAAAAGTCAAAACAAATTGTCGTGTGAATCAAGTTTAATCGAACGCTGCACAAACAAGGCCGTGCATATCAAGATGTAGCAATATCAGGAAATTAAATAATTTAGGAAAGTATCGATTTGATTAGGGTATAGGAATTCATATAAATACCAACTCGCAAATCATCATCAAGGGAGCAGAAAATTCAATAAAATCCAAATATAAACCCAAACGTCATCATCGGCAATTGGTACCAAGTCGAAGTATTAAAATCCAAAATCATCATCGGCATAAACATAAGAGTTCGAATAAAAAAATCAAAAAGCATCAGAGCAAAAATTCTTACCAAAGCAATAATCGAACTCATCGAAGCAACCGAAGAAAGCAACACGAATCAATCGAGCCAGGCTAAATCGCGCACAACCAACAACGATCGAATTAGTATCGGAGCTTCGCAAAAGCCCTAATTTGGAACAAAGAGCGCAAGGAGCGAAAGCTCCAATTCGCAGAGCAAAAGGAAGAACAGAGCCGCCATTTTTCACAAGTCAAAAGAGGAACGGTTTAAAGCAAAAGAATGGGCCGGCCTTTATTTTAAAGGGGCTTTAGCTTTATTTTATTTAGGGTTTATTTTATTGTCAAAAGGGGGTTTTTGTTTAATTTTTGTTTTTAAGTTTGTTTTTTCTTTTCTAATCAAAGAATTGGTAAATCACCACCTAGGTTGTAGGTAGTGTCAGACTGTCTAGTTAGAATTAGTTCAGTGAGCAGGGTGTGCAAGTTTGCAAAAGTCTATAGGCGGAAGCAGAGTTTGCGAGTTTGCAAAACTCTATAGGCGGAGCAGGGGGTGCGAGTCTAGTAGAGTGTTTGTGAGCGGGAGCAAGGGTTTGCGAGTCTGTTAGAGTGTTTGTAAGCGGGATACTGTTTAATTCTAATAGAAATCTGGGAATGCAGCAGTAGGCAGGGGTTGGCGAAGTTGGGTAAATTTTGTGTGTGATTTACTTTTCAGCATATTTATTTCTGCAGTTTGTTTCTGTGTTTAAATCGAGAAAATTTGCCATTAACCCTATTCACCCCCCTCTAGGGTTAATCTAGATCCTATAGTAATTAACCAAAATATACCAGCTGGTTGACCCTTTAGTTGGACCAATTGATAGCTAGTGAGCGATTGGTAACACCATAGTAGTCGATCGATGGGTGATGTAGTTGTGAATTGAACCTAGGCCGAATGGCTCAGATTTAAAATAAAATAATCTAACGACTATCGTTAATTCGAACCTCTATAATATGAGCCTAACCCCTCTCTTTTTATCTCATATTTTTTGAAGCAACGACGAAGCTATTTCATTTTCTCTTGTCCATAATTTCTTAAACCTAAATAAATCTATAATTTATATACGTATATATAGGTGGAGGATATCAAAGGATAATAGAGAGAAGAATAGGGTCGAATCTAATTGCAAAAGCCAAGGTAAATTATAGATCCAAATCTGAATATAAATTAAATCCAAATCTCATCTTAGATCTAGATTTCTAATAGATATGTGTATGCTTGCGATGTATGTATTCTGATGGGGAGAAAAAGGTTGAGTCAAACTAGAATAACTAGGATTAGATCTAGAGATTTGATAACGCTGAAAAGGTGCGTGGGAAATTATATAATTTTATATAATATTGGAATTATATCATTGTAAATCTGTTCCTACATGTCTAAATGTAATTCTAGAGTTGTAGCCTAATTGTATGCACATAATAAATTTATAAACCTGCCATATTCTGTGGATTGATAACATAGATTTAATATTGTGTATGTTAGAATCTAGAAAGCATGGGTAAAAGGTAGTCCCTAAATTAGTAAATTATATAGTAATTCAAGGTTCGTCGTTTTAATGATGTATGCGAGTAAATGTGAATTAGAAGTTATCACAAAAATTTATCGAAATATAAGTAGTGTTTTAATAAATTGGGATATATAGTGTGCAACGTAAATTTCTATGCATTATCAAGTTCAGATTTATAAATAAAATCTGTTGTTTGAAATAACAAGGAATATGCCTAAAAGAAAGAGATATATAAAATAGAGATATTTACCATATTTTATACTGTCTAATTCAATAATAACAAAAAGATAATTCCTTGTATTCCAAATGTAATACATATTCCCTTTTTATATAAGTTAAAGAAGTTTACAGTGTTAATCTTTCCCTTTTATGGTAGATGTAATTTCATTGCATTCAAATGCAGAAATCTCTATATTGAACTAAAGGTTTTAATAGTGATAAAAATAATGGTAGATGTATTAAATTAATATACGCAATAAATACGAGTTAGAAATTAAATAATAAGCGATAAACTGTAGGTAAGTAATAGAATGAATAGGCTAGAAAGTTTAGTAACCAAGGGAGGGTAGAAAGAGTTACGAAGAACGGTAATATATGCTTGGTAATGAAAGAGGGAAGTAAACAGTTAACTATATATAAATCTTTTATGCTCAAGAAAACGGTAGATGGCATTGATAAAATAAGGAGTCGGTTTAATAAAAATAATTGAATGTGAATAACTGAACATTGGGGCATAGTAATTAAATAAGTATGAAGATTTATATAAAAACATATATACGTAGTCTCAGGTATATGTTTATGATGGATGTAAATTATTAAAGTTAGCTAATAGGTTAGATTAAATAAGTATGACATAGTCATTAAAATGGGTTGGAATATGAGGTTAGTAGCATTACACATTAAGAGTCTGCCCACTGCAAAGGGCTACCAGCAGTTGTATATACATTGTACTGATGTGAGAAATATCTAACTATAGGATCTATGGAATTATACATCCACGTATAGGTGAAGGGAATACCAAGTAGGATGGTTCATCTCGGTCAAAGTGTCAAAGGACAAGTAGAGTCTTCAATCTTTCGGTGGGTATTAAGTAACAAGTGGTTATTTCCTAGATTACATGAGGCAATATAAATGGGACAGTGAGCAGGATCGGCACTTTGATAGTGAGATTGGTACCATATGCAGGAGTAGAAGCTGTTTCATGGGTCGAGAAATTCATCGATCCTGAGCGATCAGTAGAAAATGAGGGTTATGCCTAAATAAACTACACCTCCTACTAGTGTAGATCACATTAGGTCATGCACCGCAACAATTATTTATTAGTTTGTTTTTCGACGACAAGGCTAGATTACCCCTAGTAGAGGTCTTTCAAAAAAGAATATAATACAGCTAAACTATTGGCCGTTATTAGGCACTATGGGAGTTCCTTGATATGCATGACGACGAGAACGTGATCCTATGTTGATGATGGATTCAGACGAGGTGCGGAGTTACAAATACTAATTAGGAAAGTAACTTGGTCCAAAGGGCGATTATGGTACATATATATGCACACACATATGTAGTTGTTGCCTTTTTTAAGGTACATGGTGCATATCGTACGCGTATGTGGAGGCGAGACGATTAAGTAAAATAAAAGGCAATATATATGGAAGGCAATTGGCAGAACTAATTTTATATATAAATTTTATAATTTACCAGTCACCAAAACATTGTTCCAGCCCTCTCTTCATTACAATCCACAAGATAGCTATAAAAGGACAGGTACTGGTGCAAGGTGGGAACGGTGAAAGGACAAATTTCCTTATGCATGCTCGATAGTGACAAGGACACTGGATACCAAAAGTGTTAACTTTGGTTAGTAGTTATATGTTTTATTATACTTTACAACTTTGTTATGAGTTTATATTGGTAGCGCTTTGATATGTATTTGTTTATTTACAGGATACCAAAACCAATGATCCATGCTTTAGTGGACTTGGGTTTTTGACTTAGAGAAATTTCAGGCCCAATAAGGTGTGCCTTGTTACATGCACCCAAAACCTTCATCTAGTCACACAAATATTCATTTAGTAGACTAATCTTCACTCCTCTATTGTCAGGGTATCCCTACCATGAATGAGTTATTGGTAAAGCCAATGTATCGCTTCAGAAACAAACATGGTATAATAATGGTCTTTTACTCCTCATCGATCATAAAATGAATATCTTTATCAGCAAATCATCAAACATACTTAGGTGTGATACAATTGAAGCACCCTCTTTTATCTTATAAGTGAAAAGTCCTCAACACTACCAAACAGTTGGTAAGGGACTTCTTTATGTAGGGATCTTCCAACTTCTTCCAAATACACCTTACTATAATTTCATATCTAATTTCGTAGATAACACTTTCTTCAATAGTAGCTTGGAGAGTAGTAAAAATACACTATTTCATCTCATCCAGTTCAATAGCTTGGATATTTACATGTAACTTGTCGGTTTCAAATACTACACGGTGAACACAATTTCTCCTCAACACTGCCTTTATCTTCTGTTTCCACTTCTCAAAATCACTGACCTCATTCCACTTCTCAATTTCCAATTGGGAACCAGACCTCACATAGGTTTTCCTACCATAGCGTGCAACAACTGGAGCCGAGTTAACCTATGATGTATTCTTATCCGTAGGACCTGCCATTTTATCAAACATATTTTTATCCAATATCAAAACTTACAACCCTAAGACAAGTTGTTAGGGAAAACTGGCTTTAGCTTTGATTTATCTCAAATCTTAGTGAAAGTGGAAGCTTATATAGAATGACTATATTTGAGATAAAACGGACCAGTAGAATAATCAAACTTAATTCAGAAATCCCTAATGAAAATAAGAAAAATTAAAATAAATAGAAAGTAAATAGGACATAAAGATTTATAGTGGTTCCACCATTAACCTTATAGTGTACATCCACTTTGAAGGAGAGGAATTTTATTATTAATGTAAGAAAGGAAATAAGGGGTTGTTATATCTATTTTAATCGAGGCTTATACAATAATAGAGAAGAACTAGAATTAGTGAGGATGTTGAACTCTAATGAATGACTACAATCATATAGAGATCGATATTTACAATCGAAGAAATTGAATTATGTTAATAAATCAATATCATGTCAATTCACCGGTTCAAATGGAAACTCATATTTTTTAGCCTTCATTATTCTCCAATATGCATGTGCCAAACAACATGCGTTAATTAATCAACTGATTAGGAAACTGTTCGATTACCTTTATCTCTCAAAATTTATTTATTTCTATGTCAATAATTTCTTTCCTTTTCTTTTAATGCAATAAAAGAGACAATTAATATTCCTTAACATATACTAGTGTCACAGTTTCAATAATAGAAACTGGAAACTGGAAATTTGATGTTTGGATTTCACTTCATTGATCGTTTTTCGTCACTTCCAAATTTTCTTATATTTTCCTTTAGTTTCTCCATGATATAATTTGGGGTTAAAAAAACTAAATAAAATTTTCTATGAATATCAAGAAGAGGGTAACATGTTTGTAGTTTATGGTTTTAAAATGGAACTGATTTAATGAATTTCATGGGATCACAAACATAATTTTTAATATATTATTTTGCGCATAATGGTCAAATGACATGACCTAGGTTTAGACCAATAAAAATATAATCCGACCTATTTATCCAACCTGTTAACTCTACTCATAAATGGATTTGGTGAAACATTAATGACCCTTTATGAAAATGGTCATAATTGGATATGACTCTCTATTAAAAGGGTTATAAAATGGACAAACAATATATCCATTTATCAAAAAAATTGAAATTTGACATTTTCACTTTTGAAAATTTTAATTTTGGAAATTTGATTGAAAAATTGAATTTTGAATTTCTTTACTCGACAGACTAGGAAAACGTTGCTATTTTTTCATTCAAACTACAGCAACTTCATCACATTAACTTGGTATTGGGGAAAAGCTTGATCAATGAATTCAAATCAACATTACAAATAATATAAAACACTCGAACACTTCATACTCTGAACATGCACTATAGTTCCATGGTAATCAATAGTTGTATTTGCTAACTAATAGACTACATCCCAACATCTAAACTCTTTAACGTGAAAAACTTCAATGATTCATTTATCTCTAAACCATTGTGCATAAATTAACCCACAACAATTAGAATTTGAAAATTTGTACTCAAACAATAAGGAAAAAGTAGTTATTTTTATTCAAACCGTAATAATTCATCTTATTGACTCAGAATCAAGCGAGTCTTTGACTAGTGAATTTACATCAGTATTACGAATAATTTGGAACACTCGGATACTTCATATTTTGAACATTTGATTGTACTTCTCCATGGTGAATAACTGTTGTAGTTGGAAAATAATTGACTATATCCCTACATCTAATCTCTAACTCAAAATACTTTAATGATTCATTCAACCCCGAATCATTAAACAATCATGTGAAAATTTTCCCATCACGTTTGAATTCTAAAATTTTAATTTTAATTTGAGTTTTGAAATTTTGAATCTTAGAATATATAACTTTTGGTTTTGAAGATTTAAACTGTATAAATGTAAACTTCAAACTCTTCAATTTTGAGTTAGAATATTCAAAAATTTGAATTTTATATTGAATATGAATTTGAAATTTGAATTTACGTTTGAAAACTTAAGTTTTAAAATTTGCGTTTGAACTTGAAGCTTTAAATTTTAAATATTAAAATTTTAATTCAGATGAAAATTAGAGTACTAACTTGAAGCTTTGATTATTTCTTTAATTCAAAAGGTAAGAGGCTGAATTTGAAAATTTTTACTTATATATTTTTATCAAATCACCTTTGAATCACTGAACGGGTTAAATAGGCTACATACATATTGATTGGGTTTGGTTTGATTAACCCTTATACCAAACGAGAGTAACCATATATGGGTTGGGTTAAATTTCACCTGACCCTTGTTAACCTGGCTGACCCATTTGACAGGTTTATCTAGGAAGAAAACTAGGATAATTTATGCACAGATTCGTCCCTGGGGAGGTGGTGATGGCAATGGAATATTGGCAATGATGGACAGTCGCGGCTTCTTAAGTTAATATTAGGTTTTATTTCTATTTTAAAAGGGAGGATTAGATTTGGGGTGAATATGCAGTAAAGGTTATGGGTGGTGGTGTTGCAATGTTGTCTGATGAAGGTGCGACATCGACGGTAACGAAGGAAGAGACATATAATGTATTGTTGGCTTTTCTCTTAACTCTGAACCGGATAATACTAGTAATAGAAATCATTTTTTGTATTAACACTGAATATAAACTTATCTTTTAATGTTGGTTATTATTTAGGATTTTGAAACTTAGAAACTAATATAGAACTATGCGGGAGACATTATATTCATAAAATGTTATTTATTATAAACTTGCATTGTATAAATATAATGTAAGTATAAATAACTTTACAAAAATGATGATTACGAGTGATAAACCACAAAGAAGGTGTGTAACATGGGCAGAAGGAGCTAAGGCACTGCATTGGTGCAATGAATCATGAAATGAGGCTTTAAGCTGGGTTTAAAGGGATTTAGGGACAAGTTTGAGTTGACATGGCACAGTTGGTGAGAGGTGGTGGCAATTAGGTGATAGTGATAATCATGGAAGTTGTGGAGACATTTATGGTTCATGGTTGCAAGGGGATGAAAGATTGAAGAAGATGCATTGTGGTGGGACTTGAAGCTGGGAGAGCGATGGGAAATCTGAATTTATGGAAGAAATTTTCGTTTTCCCTATATTTTTAGACTCATGACCCTAAAATAAAATATTATTTCAAGTTTATCCTTCTGCCTAATCCAACTACTTAAAAATTCAATGTATGTCCATTTAAGTCCTTAATATTAAATTAATATATGAAATACAAAATGAAAGAAAAACAAATAAGGAAAAGGCGGTAACCAAATTTGAAGGACGTTTGTTAGTTTAATAAAATTAATATCAAATACTTTGTAATAATTGTATCTAATATTTATTTCTTTATAATGTTTAGAAGCATATTCATCATCGTATGCATTTTCTAATAAAAAATTTCATATCATGTGTTCCTAAAGGATCAAAGGATCAAATTTAAAAACTCCTAGTTATTCAAACTAGACAATTTGACGTTCTATTTGTAATTTTGATGGGGTTTTGCATTTTTTCATGGATGGGAGTTCCTATGATTGATAGAATATACCCATTTATAGTTAGAAGATCATACAAGGAGGGAGTCGCGCTAGGAAGGAAAGCATATAAAGATTATAGTTATTTGACATTGTTGAACATTGATCGGTGGATCATGATGCTTTGTATTCGATCTTTATATGAACCATGGTCAATTGACCTTTGTATTTTTGTCTTTAGTATTTTCCTATTTAGCGTTTAGCAATCAATGGACCTAGGTTATTATTGTTCAATGGACTTTAGCAATTCGATGTTTGGTTTTAAGTTGTCGGGGACCTTGTGAAGGGATTATTTGATGTAGGTGGTTGACTGGACTACCTTGAGGATGAGTTACCTAAAATAATGAGCGATTGATGGACCTTCTTATGGTCAAAAATGACTAAGAGCAGGAAATCATAGACTTGTGGATTATAACTTATATGTTTGTTATTGTATCATTATCGTGTTAACTATTATGTATGTCGGAAGAGCACATGTGAGGTATGAGATATGACTTTACATATATTGCATTAATTGATTAAGGTAAGCCATAGGAGCAATTAAAAAAACTTGATTATATATTAAATTTCACCATGAATCTTGTCTGAAATAAAATTAGGTTTTTCGTTTTACTTACATTGTGTGTTTTTTATTTTTTATTTGTTGCTTTGACTACATTATTTTTTATAAGTAGAAATCTCTAAAACCTGTTTAGATAATTGCAGTTTTGAAAGAGTTCGTAACCATGAGTATTAAATCATTCTAACAAACACTTATCCATAAATTTTCTTAGTCAAATATGGAACAAGAACGGAATATTGATACAGCCGTAGGACAAGTAAATGTATTGTCATCCATACGTTGGATACTGATTAACTTATGATTGTTGGAGGAACCAACCTGTTACATACTTATAGTCATTTGGAATGATTATAGAGCAAATCTTTGAAAGTATCTCTAGAATATTGTCAACAAGTATCCAATGTAACAATGTGCAGTAGTCTTTCAACTTTAGAGTTTAGCAGATCTTATGTGCTTGGATCTTACTTTGATTATGGCAGAAGTATGCAATCTTGATTCTTGTCACCATTTTTAGGTATGCATTAAAACACAAGTGAAGCACCATTCAAAATAGAATTCTTCTCCATTAATGAAGAAGGTTAGTTCCACAGTAACTTGAATTTGATATGACATCATAAATCTCTAACCAGTGTAACGTAGGTATCACTAAATGTAATCGGATTGAACTAAGTGACTTCAAAAGCCAAACTATTTAATTAAATATGGACGTTCTTAGAGTATTTAATAGTGAACGTGATTCAGGCATCTAAGTGACACAATGTTAACAAAGAGACATAACTTGCACAATATATTGTTTCTTATGAGAATGTAGCTTAATAATATAGGAATAGGACTTCACTAGGATGATCCATAAGAAAATGAACTCATGTCCATACTGTGCATTAACAAAGTCCACATTGGCTTTAATACATAATCTTTTTAAATATCACCAAGGGTTGAGTTGGCATTTGGGAGTCTCATAGCCGCAAGTATCGATATTCAGCTGAATTTGACTTAATAAAATAATTATATCATTATAAATTAATATGAAGAAATCAATATAATAGTTAGTTATATTAGTTTATCTGCTAATGAATGACATAAGATTAATTAATAAAATACATGGATGTTATGTGTTTATTTGATTAATGAGCCAAAATAATATTTAATATGTGATAATTATGGAGTACTTTTATGATAATAATTAAAGGTTGGAATTGTTGAGCTTAAAAATGGCACAACATCCAAAACAAACTGAAATAAAAGAAAGCAAGAAACTGTAAATAAACAGAGAGAACACCAGACTCTTATATTAGCAAATCTATGGCCTATGTCCAATATATTGTTACTGATTACAGATTACTAGTCACTAACATGAGTATTTTACATGTTCTAATAGCCTAGAACAACCAAGAATTGCTTCCTTAATGATTTTGGTTGAGGAGAGATAGAAGATGAAGAAAGCAGAGTGTCAAAAGACCTTCCAATGCCATATGTGCTATGTTTATATGGAAATTGTCCAATAGAATCGCCAGATCTCAATATACCAAGTCTTACTTAAAATCTGAGGATGCAGGAAGGGAAGACGGAGTCCTTATAGCCACAAAAAATCTTGGTACTGACTATAAGTGGTCGGTACTAAATTAGGTTTTTAGAGGGGGTTACTCCTTCCCTCCTTTGGTATTTTGTCTTTTATTCAATGAGCTCTGAGCAGTTTTCCTTATAAATCGTGTTGTTTTCAAGAGGTTTTGATATCACGTATACTCATCTACCTTCCTTCAGAACTTCCTTGGAATTGATTACTCATTCCTTAAGATACAAGCTCTAAGATGATTACTGGTATTTGATAGGTCATTGCTTCAAAGTTCCTACAAGGCATAAAAAGTGATCGGTACCAACTTGAAAGTGGTCGATACCGACTTGTTTCCTTGAATACAAACTTGCTCCAAACTATTGAGCCTATTTCCACTGTCCTTCTGAGTGTATTCCAAGTCCATGAATTTTTTTAATCTTCGTCTTGGCGTCTAGATTCGTCGAAATGCTACTTGGTAAAAAAGCCGAAAAAAGTCCCCCTAGATTATGCTTCTGTTGGAAACAAATCATGTTTTGGAACAAGACAAGCATTCACTAAGAAACCAATCATTTATATTTTTCCTTCCATGCCAGCTTCTCTTGTACCTCCTTCCCCATCCCTTCCCATCTCCCATCCCATCGTCGTCCTTCCCTCGATCCTCTCAATCAACCATCTTTCTATTCCAACTAAACCTCCTCCTTTCCCCCCTGACCCACCTCCTCTAATCGCTTCCAATCCTACAACGTCTATATCTCTATTAGGCCGCCCCCCTCTGTCATTTCTTAATCCTCACCTCCCTTATGTCGATTCGGTCCCTCTCCCTTCTGCAATTTCGACCTCTTCCCCTCGTGGCAGCAGTCAACAAGCGTGGACTTCCGTAATCAAAAGCAAGCCTCTTAATGCGGGGAAGTACATGCCTGTTGACTTCATTCCTTCTTTCACTGAAGACGCGCTTGACTTGATCGAAGAGGTTGTTCAGGCCGGTTCTTCAGTTTGGAAGGAATACTTGGTGGGTTTTTTCCTCGACATGCCATTGTCTTACTCTGCAGTACAGGCAAAAATGAAAAACATTTGGAAATTGAAAGCATCTGTTCAAATAAAATCGGATGGTGTGCTTTTTCTGTTCCTGTTATCATCGGAAGAAGACAAATGCAGAATTTTGCGAGGAGACCCCATAATTATGAATAACAAAGTTTTTATCATTCGACCATACGACGCATCTGTCAGTAATGTTTGTGGTTCTATTCCAGCAGTGCCTGTGTGGGTCCACATATGCAACATCCCTCTCTTTGCTTGGTCGCACCTAGGGATTAAATGGATTTGTAGTCGAATAGGTAAATTTCTCAGTTTGGATGAGAGGACTGAAATGCTTGACAGGTTGGAATTCGCCAAATGTATGATAGAAATCAAGCCGAATAGAGAATTGCCAAATGACTTCTTTATTAGTCTGGCAGATGGTGGGGTACGTCGAATATTTGTTGAATACCTATGGAAGCCACATATTTGCGACATATGCAACTCTTTTGGCCATTTCAAGGAGACGTGTGACAAGAACGTTGTATCTGTTTCCAATGTGGATAATGCCAAGGAGTCAGGCAAAGTCATAGGAAATTTGCACAAAGGAATGATCCCCAAATCCAAAGAAATTTTAAAGAAGCAAGTACAAAAATGGAAAAACGTGGGGAAAAACAGAAGCAAAATGGTCTTGAATAGAAGAACAAGCAGGGAGAATGGCATGTCAAGTAATCGGGATGGTGAAAAGGAAAAAGTAGGTGCAATGGGATAGTGAAAGAAACGTCAAGTGCAAATTCTATTCATATTACAGAGAATGAGTGGAGAAATGAAAAGGTAGGATCTCATCAAACAATTCATATTCAATCTGATAAAGTTGTTAATAACATGGGAATTGGCGAAACGGTGAAAGGAACCATGCTCTCAACGCCATCTCATACTGCATCAGCTTCCGTTATCATGCCAATAGTCAGCAATTGTTTTGAGATCCTCCAAAACCTGGAAGAAGATCAAGAAAATGAAATTTTGTAAGTGGTTAAATCTCAAGTTGTGAATTCAAAAAAAAACGGTGCACATGAAGGAAGTTGAAGGAAATTTTGGAAGTGGTTAAATCTCAAGGGTTGAAGGAAGTTGTTTTTTCTCATGAAAAAAACAGTGCACATGAAATCACTAATATTGAAGGAATCTCAGACCTTAAATCAATTACAATGACAACAATAGAATGCATTGTGAACTGCATGCCGGCTTCTAATATGCAGTCATCTGTGAGCATTCTATCCAATCAACCCACTACATCCAACAAGTGTTCTCGAACATTTTCTGAAGATCCAAAAAGTATTCTCGTGCAAAATATTCCAGGCAACCAAAACTTTTTACCTACATCTCTCAAGCAAGCTTCCTACGTGCACAACATGCACGTGCACAAAATTCAAGCCCAAATCCCCTCTCTCAGTAACTCTAACAACTACATTCCCTCTCTTCCCTCTTCTCCATCAACAGGGCAATGTGTCCAGAACAATGCTTGTACGATCATACCCCCCCCCCCAGCAAATCCATCCTCAAATGGTCAGTATACACCAGCATGACTCTTCTCCCAATCTTCTTCACAAAAACCAGGCTAGCTAAAAGTCCATCCAGTTCACCGCTTCTCTTGCAGGCATCGAACATGGTTCTTTGAAGCAAGAAACCAGGTACCCCATGCGTAACATCGTCTTTCCAATGATGCAAACCATTGGATCTTGGAATGTTCGAGGGGCATACCATGAAACTAAACTTTCCCAATGCAAAAATCTGATCGTTCAGCACAATCTGTGTTCTAGCTATTCTTGAAACAAAGTTAAATCTAGGTCTCTCTACCGAAGCGGCAAATTATATTAATCCGGAGTGGAAAGTCATATACAACCTTGACGAGGCGCCGTATGGCAGAATTCTTATTGTTTACGACCCTAAAGTGATCCGACTCTCCAATGTTTTCTCTTCCTCTCAAATCGTTCACTGTCATGCAAAAAACATTCACAACCCATTCTCCTTCTATATATCTTTCGTTTATGCAGCTAATAATAAAGCTTCCAGATCTTTCTTTCTCTACATCCTTCCCATGCTGCGTCAGGACTCTCATCTATGGATCATCCTTGGTGATTTCAACTGCTGTAGTAAACTGCTGTAGTAATCTCTCCCTAAATGAAATTGAATCGCATCGAACTTCCATTGACGATTCTAATGTTCTGGAAATTAAAACTACGGGAATGAGATCTCGTGGAACAACAAAAGTAGACAAGGAAGTAGAACATTCTCTAAGATAGACCATGCCTTCTGTAACCTCCCTGCCCAATCCAAATGGCCTACAATTTATAACCACCTCCCTCCTCCTCTCCTTTCCGACCACTCTCCTCAAATAATTCGCCTAAGAGAAGACGGAATTAAAGAAAAATCAAGTTTCAAATTTTTAATTCATGGGTTAAAGAACCTGACTTTATGGATATTGTTAAGGAAGTTAGGTTGAGTCTAACTTATGGTAATCCAATGTTTGTTTTGCAGGTGAAACTGAAAAACACCAAATTTGCTCTCAAATAGTAGTCTAGAAGTAGATTTGGAGAAGGAAGCAAACAAAGTACATACTGGAAGAACAAGCTAGAAGAGACGTAAGTCAACATGCTGAACGACCCTCTCAACCCATCCCTCAGCGCCATGGAGACGTACATATCAAGACAATACTCTGTTGCTCTCATTAATGAGATCTCTATGATGAATCAAAAGGCTAGGCTGCAATGGAAAGAAGATGGCGATAGGAACAGTGCTTTCTTTCATGCTAACTTAAAGGCTAAACACTCCAGAGAAAATATTGTTTCCATTCAAGATGGCGAAGGGAATATTCACTCGATGAAAGAAAGTGTTGATAAGGCTTTTATTAGTCACTTCACCAATCTTTTCGGCAACAGGGCAAACTTTAAACCTGATCTTGACCTCATAGATCCCCACATCCTCCCCAGGCTTTCTACCGCCGACCATGCTTTTTGAGGCAAGAAATAAATGAGGTAGAGATTAAAAATGCTATGTTTTCCCTGAACAAAAATTCAATTGGTGGTTCGGACGGCTTTAATGCTCAATTACTATTCTTGTTGGGACATAGTTAAGTTTGATGTGCTGAGAGCTATTATGAACTTCTTCAACAATACTAAACTAATATCTTCTTTCAACAACATGAACATAGCGCTGATTCCTAAGCTCAACAACCCCCATAAAGTGTCTTCCTTTAGGCCTATCTCATGCTGTAACACGATCTACAAATGCATCTCTAAAATTATTGCGTCCAGGATGAAATCAGTCATGCCTAATATTATCTCTTCTAACGAGGCTGCGTTTCTTCTGGGAAGGAATATTTTAGACAATGTTTTACTAACGCATGAATTACTATATGGTTACAAAAATAAATCTTCTTCTCCTAGAGCTATGTTGAAATTTGACATCATAAAAGCCTTCGATATGCTCCAATGAAGTTCTATTGAAAGAGTTATGCAGTTCATGAACTTTCTGGCTTCCTTCATTGCCTGGATAGTCGAATGCATCTCCATTGCTCGTTTCTCTATCAATGTTAATGGCTCAAGTGTGGGATTCTTCGGAAGTAAGTAAGGCATTCACCAAGGGGACCCAATATCGCCGTATATTTTCATTCTCGTCATGGAGTTAGTCATGCAACTGATTAAAAAAACTGCTAACAGATTAATCAGGCATCGCCCGAAGTGTTCAGACCGTGAGATAATTTCTTTGATGTTCGCTGACGACCTTGTTATTTTCTGCTTACCGGACATTAGCACGATGCATGCTGTTATGGATACTCTTCACGATTTTCATGCGATAATCGGTTTGTTTGTTAATCTCGACAAATCGAAAATGATAACTTATGGTCTCGGTACTACCCAAAACGACGAAATTCAGGCTATCACTGGATTAACCATCAGCGCTAACACAATTACATATCTTGGTCTTCTTCTCACCTCCTCCAGAATTACAGTTAACCAATGCTTGCCGCTGTACGAAAAGATCACTTCTAGACTTGATAGTTGGGCTAGCAAAATGTTGAGCCAAGCAGGAAGAATCACTTTAACCAAAGCAGTAATCTTCTCTATGCAAGTTTACTGAGCCAGAACTTACATATTACCTAAGAAGCTCATCAACACGATACGTACTGCGTTCATGAGATACATATGGACAGGTAAAACGGTGGGTCGTTATTTAGCTCCAGTTAGTTTCAAGATATTAGAAAAGCCTATTGCAAATGGAGGGCTCCGTATAATCAACATGTACCACTGGAACCGTGCGGCAATTGCCAAGCTTGTCTACGATTGCATTAATGCCAAGGACAGCCTTTGGGTTAGACGGTCCACAAAATACGTGCTTCGTGGTTGCAACTATTGGAAAATGACGCCTCCGAATAAGGTTAGCTGGACATGGAGAGCTCTCTTTAAGCTTAAGGAGGTAGTTTGCCCCTCGTTCTCTACCCCGTTGCCTTCAACAATATGGTCAGCTTTTGGGATGACCCATGGATTAAACACGGAGTGATCTTAAGGCGTGTTCTGTCTCATGCTCAGTTAGATCAGTCGGGGGTGAACCAAGGAGCAAAGGTCCAGAGTTACATTCGGGGTACGAGCTTAAGGATGCCTCGGACTTCCAACACTCGTATCCAGCATATGTGGAACGTTGCAGCAGAATGTAAAATCGAAAGTGATACTCAGAGCTCCGTTCAGTGGGGTATTAAAATTGACAGCTTCAGCATTAAAGATACTTATAATTTCCTGGTGGGTGATGTTGGTGAGAAATGTAAGTGGAGGCGTAGAATTTGGTGCAACGATAATAATCAGAAGGATAGCTTATTTCTTTAGAAAGTGATCAACCGAGCTTTGAATACTAAAATGAAACTTATTGCCATGGGTTTTAACGTGGAGGTTAACTGTGTATTCTGTAGTCAATTTCCTGAGATGGTGGAGCACTTGTTCTTTGAATGCAGTTATATTACTGCTCTATGGAAGAATTGGTTAAGGAAAATCAGAAGGAGATGGAAAGGAGTTAACAATAATGTGCAGTGGAAGTACATATGTGACAGTACTAGGGGAACATCTAGCGCTAACAGGCTATTCAAGTTCGTAGTCAAGAGATTCATGATAGTCGTCTGGAATGAAAGTAACCGTCGTATCTTCCAACCTGATAAAAGAATGACTGCTGAACAATTCGAGTATCATATGAAGTAGGAAATTAAGCATGATTTGTGTCTTTCTAACATTGCCTTTGACCCAGGCATCTTTTGTTAGTTCGATCCTCTTTGGTTTTCTTTGGTCTAGTGTTGTGTTTTTTCTTCATTTTCCCTATGATTGTTGCACTTAGTTTCCCTTGTACTTTCTTCCAATCTCTTTTGCCATCTTTGGTGCAGCAATAAAATGGTAGGGGTCCATTTAACCAAATCGGCCTTGCTAAAAAAAGACAAGCATTCACTATTATCCATATATGCAACGACCTAACTTTCTACGTCGTATAAATAAACAAATTTAATTAAATAAAATGTTAAATTTCGATTTGTGATAACTAATATTTTGAAAATAAATCTTTAGTTGATTAAATTCTATTTAATGAAATAATTTGTTGTAATAAATTGAATTAAATTAATAAATTATTTTTGGATAATTTATTGAATAAAATATTTTAATCAATATAAAATATTTTGAAGCATATATAATTTTTATATGATTGAAATAGTTGAAAAATAATTTATTTTTTAATGGTACAATGAATTATTAAATAAAAATAAACGGACATCGAATTGAATAAAATTGTCCAATTATCGAAATATAATTTGTAAAATGAGGCATGAATCAATTTATGCTAGAATGAAATTTATTTCAAGGATTAGAACTCAAAATTAAATGCATAGTAAATTAGCTGAAAATGAATTGAATTAAATGAAGGCCAAAAAATATTTTAACCCAAAGTGGTCAGCTCAAAGCCCATTCTTTTTTCTCATTCCTTCTGGAAAACTCTCACTGCTTCTTCACACAAGCCCTGCATTTTCTCTTTATTTCAATTTGGCCCTAAATCCCAAAATCATAATTTGCATGTAAGAAAATTTGACCGTTTTGTAAGGAAATTAATGCGAAAACATTAATGGACCGTTTCCTTCCTCATTATGTGCATTAATGGACCGTTTCCCTCCTCGTTATGTGGTACATTAATGGACCGTTTCCTTCCTCATTATGTGGTCAGTAGAATCTAAAGGGTTTTCCTATTAATACGCTAATAAACAAAACGGTTGTGATCTAGAGCATTAATTTCTCTCATCTTGATCATGATGGACGATCAAGATTAAGTCTACAAATCTGAAAAGTTGGTCCTCTCTCTATCCATAAATATTAACCTTTGCCCATCACAAAGTATGTAGAAAACACATAAAGAAAGATATAGGAAAAGAGAGAGAAACCATTTCCTTCTCCATTGAAACAGCTTTCAACAACAACCATTGTTGATTCGTATACAAGATGTCTAGAGGTATGTTTTATTAATTCATTACATATGTGATAATCATGTAATTCTAGATCCTAGAGTTTATGTTATTCGCAAGACATAGATTACATGTGGTATCGGAGCAAGGTTTTAGAATTCATGATTATCCATCAATATATAAAACAAAACTAGCATAGATATATGATATGATGTTTGTAATTTTACAATGATGATGATAATGATTATTAGTGTTAATATGATTCAAGTTTAATATTCATATTATTTAAGTTGCTATAGTAATCATGATTATCAATATTGTTCTATTTACTGTATGCTTAGGTCTGGATCTGGAAAATTTATATTTCGCAAAAGTTGATTTTTTCTACTTTAATGTTTGACTTACTGTATAATATGGAACAACTTATTGTATGCGAATACTTTTCAGAAAGTATACATATTGAAAAAAAATTGTTTCCTACTTTGACATTAAATTCATGACCTGGAACTTACAAGATAATTGTCAATACATGATTTGCAAAATAATTATTTATATGTTAAATTCATGTATGGAATTTACTTGGAGTTACTAAACATTTATTATCCTTGCTGTGGATTACTTGAAAGAATGACAAATGTTTATGCAAAAAAAAGACATTAATGTTTATCTCTTTTCTCTCTTGTTTTAGTTTTCGCTTCGGCGTTTAATTTCCTTGTTTCCTCTAGTCTGATGCATGCAGTCCCGTCCACAGGCGGCTGCTGCTTGCACAATAACGCATGAAACATTAATGTTTATCATTCTTTCATGAGTATGGTTCTACTGCCTACCCACAGGAGGCGCTAAACCTAACCTCTTATTATGACATGTGCTTTATTCTAATAAAGAAGCCTACATTTCTTTTTCATCTGCAGTTGCAATGCCCTCAAACCTTAATTCATACGCTACATCTATCGTCAAAATCAATGGAACCAACTACTCAAAATGGAAAGAGCGAGTTGGGTTTTCTTTAGGCGTACTTGAACTGGACATGGCTCTCCTAAAGGAAAAGCCAGCCCCACTTACTGACAAAAGTACACCTGAGGAAAACAAACTCCATGATGATTGGGAACGATCTAATAGGCTCAGCATGATGTTTATGCGAATGGTGATTGATACCAACATCAAAACCTCCCTACCCAAAACTGAAAGCGCAAAAGAATATTTACAATCCATTGAAAATCGGTTCAAGACTATAGACAAATCCCTTGCTGGAAAACTTATGGCAGATCTTGTACCATGAAGTTTGATGGTTCTTGCTCAATGAGCGCTCATGTCACTGAAATGATTAACCTTGCTGCCAAACTTAAGAACTTGGGATTGGTTATGGACGATGCTTTTCTCGTCCAATTCATTCTCACTAGCTTACCTCCTCAGTATGAACCATTCAAAATTCATTACAACACTATTACGGAAAAGTGGAATCTAAATGAATTGACTAACAAACTGGTTCAAGAGGAGTCTAGGCAAGGCTCGCAAGGCACTAAAGTTGCTTATTTCACTCAAGGGGTTGGAAAGCAGGCTGGCAAAAAGAATAACTCACAACATAAAAGAGCACCACCCAAATCTGATGACGCCACTCAACCATCCAAGAAGAAAAAGAAGGATGATGTCTGCAATTTCTGCAAGAAACCTGGACACTTCCAGGCAGATTGCATTAAGCGCAAAGAATGGTTCGAAAAGAAAGGTAACCCAATGGGTTTCGTAAGTCATTTCGAATCAAATCTTACTAATGTACCTTCTTCTACTTGGGGGATTGATACTGCTGTTAACGTTCATGTTTCGAATTCTATGCAGGGATTCATTACGATCCAAACCACAAACCCAAGTGAGAATTTCATTTTCATGGGGAATAAAGATAAAGCTCCAGTTGAAGCTATTGGAACTTTTCGTCTTATTTTAGATAGCGGTTTTCAGTTAGATTTATGTCAAACTCTTTATGTTCCGTCTATTTACCGTAATTTGATTTATGTAGGTATACTTGATAAATTTGGATATTCATTTGAAGTTGGAAATGGAAATTTTAGTTTATTTAAAAATTCTAGTCTTATTGGTTTTGGAATATTAATTGATGGACTTTATAAACTTCATCTTAAACAAAATGCTGAAATCCAACTCACCCTGCATGGAAAAGAAACTAAAAGAAAGTCATCCAAGAATGATTCTTACTTCTTGTGGCATAAAAAAACTGGGTCATATATCCAGTGAAAGAATCAAGAGGTTAGTGAAAGATGGTCTCCTACCGGACCTAGACTTCACTAACATTACAGCATGTGTTGATTGTATTAAAGGAAAAACAACAAAAAAACACAAAGAAAGGAGCCACAAGAAGTTCACAACTTCTTGAAATAATACATACAGATATTTGTGGACCTTTTGATGTTCCAACTTTTAGAGGAGAGAAATAGTTCATCACTTTTATCGATGATTTTTCACGTTATTGCTATCTTTATCTGTTGCATGAAAAATCTCAGTCAGTGGATGCTGTACAAGTGTTCATTGCTGAAGTCGGAAGGCAATTAGAAAGAAAAGTGAAAATCATTAGGTCAGATAGAGGTGGTGAATTCTATGGAAGGTATGATGAAACGAGACAACATCCTGGACCTTTTGCTAGAATTCTTCAAAAACTTGAAATTGTTGTACAATACACAACGCCTGGATCTCCATAGCAGAATGTGTAGCTGAAAGGCGAAATCATACATACATGGAAATGGTTAGATCCATGATGAGTCATGCAAATTTACCTATATCATTATGGATGGATGCATTACGAATAGTTGTCTACATCTTAAATAGAGTTCCAAGTAAGGCCGTTCCAAAGACTCCTTTTGAACTTTGGAAAGGATGGAAACCTAGTTTAAAACATCTCCAAATTTTGGGTTGCCCAACTGAAGCTAGACTGTACAATCCAAATGAAAAGAAATTGGATTTTAAGACAGTCAGTGGTTACTTTATAGGTTACCCAGAAAAATCTAAAGGATATAGATTTTATTGTCCTAAACATAGTACAAGAATTGTTGAAACCGGCAATATCAAATACTATGAGAATGGTGAAATCAGTGGGAGTACAAAACAACAAGAAGTGGTCATTCATGAAATAAGGGTACCTATTATCTTACCCTCTATTTCGAAAGATATTGGGAATCATCCCATTGTTGAACCTATTCATAATGAGAAAAACCCAATAAATGATCAACAACTCCATAATGAAATTATCACCAATCATAATGTTGATGAAGTACCACAGGAACTAGCATTAAGAAGATCTCAAAGACAAAGAAGATCAACTATTCCTGATGATTATATGTTTTATCTAATAGAATCTGAAGGAACTATGGACCCAATTTCTTATTCACAAGCCATTAAGGATGTTAATTCTATTAAATGGATTGATGCCATGAAAGATGAACTGAAATCTATGGATAATAATCAAGTTTGGGAAATTGTTCAATTGCCACAAGGACATAAAGCAGTCGGTTGTAAGTGGGTCTTCAAGACCAAACGTGACCGCGATGGCAAAATTGAACGATATAAAGCTAGACCTGTTTTCAAAGGTTTTAATCAAAAAGAAGGCATTGACTATAATGAAACTTTTGCTCCTGTTTCCAGGAAAGATTCTCTTAGAATTATCATGGCATTAGTAGCTCATTATGATCTCGAGTTACATCAAATGGAAGTGAAAACAGCCTTTCTAAATGGAGACTTGGAAGAAGAAGTCTACATGTGTCAACCTGAAGGCTTCGTAATTGAAGGACAGGAAGACATGGTTTGCAAACTTAAGAAATCAATATATGGACTGAAACAAGCTTCTAGACAATGGTATCTAAAATTTCATGAAATCATTACCGCTTTCGATTTCACAGAAAACATAGTTGACCCTTGTATATACCTCAAGTTCAATGGGAGCAAGTTTATATTTTTGATTCTGTATGTTGATGACATATTATTAGCTAGCAGCGACCTTAGTTTATTACGTGAAACTAAGGATTATCTCTCAACGAACTTTGAAATGAAAGATATGGGTGAGGCTTCCTATGTGATAGGAATACAAATATTCCGTGATAGATCACAAGGAATCCTAGGATTGTCTCAGAAAGCATATATTGACAAAATTCTTGAGAGATTTGGCATGACGAATTGTTCCTCTAGTCCTGTCCCACTGTAGAAAGGAGGCAAACTTATTCTTGAGCAGTGCCCAAAGACTCCTATGAAATGAGAAGAAATGACCAAATATCTTTATGCATCTCTTGTAGGGAGTTTGATGTATTCACAGGTCTGTACAAGGCCTGATATCAGTCATGCATTGGTATGCTAGGTAGATTTCAAAGTAACCCAAGAATCCCTAATTGGAAAGCTACAAAGAAGGTACTGAGATACCTAAAGGGAACAAAGATTTACATGCTCACCTATAGAAAATCAAGTTACCTACAGGCAACAGGTTATTCTGATTCAGACCTTGCTGGATGTCCTGACACTAGGATCTGCACTCTTGGCTATGTGTACCTCTTATGTGGAGGTGCAATATCATGGAGAAGCCAGAAATCTGAGATGCTTTTCGGATCCACCATGATGGCTAAATATGTAGCATGTTATGAGGCTTCAATTCAGGGAACATGGCTGCGTAATTTTGTCTCACAATTTGGCACTTTAAGTTTTATCTCCAAGCCACTAACTGTCTACTGTGACAATGAAGCTGCAACCCTTTTCTCCAAGCATGATAGGATTGTTTGCGCCAAAATTGGTCACAAACACCCAATATCGTGAAAGAACCCGTTTATGAACACAAATCAGCAACAATCAATATAGAACTCAGATCTAAGCAATAACAATCACAATAATTCACAAATAACAATCACAGGATTTATAGTGGTTTGGCGATCTTGCCTACGTCCACTCTGAAGTTTATGTCTTTATTGATTCACTTGATGAATCCAATCGATTACATCGGATTACAATTGATAATAGCTTTCAAATCTAATTACAACAGCGATAATGAAGTATGAAATTGAATCCGGCAGAGTCTGGACGTTGAATGGCGGAAAATCCCCTTTTCTGAAGGATTCACGGTGCTATTTATAGGTGTAGGAGGCCCATATCTCGCTTAAACTTAGGGAGACTTTTTCTGGCACGTGAGGGGCCCACGCGACCGACCCCACCAAGTTTCGGCTCGATCTGAGATCGATACGAAGTGATTTTGAATCCGTCAAAAAATGATCCAATCGAGCTGAAACTTGGAAGGAACAATCTTTATCTTGTATGGAAGCTACTGTGAAAATTTCATTGCATTTGGCCTTGTGCTTTGAGAGATACGATCGATTCGAGTTGATATGTTTCGGTTGGCTGCTTGGTTCGAATCCATCAGTTCGAACCGATACCTTCGAATCGACCTTGTCACGTGGTTCTTTGGTGATGTGGCACGCACTCCTCGCATCGATCCTATTTTTTCTCCGAGTCGACCGCTTCGCATCCATGATCTTCGCCTCGTTTGTATCGTTGAATGACACGTCATCCAAGCTAGTTGACTTGGTGGACACGAACGAGTGATTGTCCATGGATTCGAATCTGATGGATGCGAAGACGATCGATACGAAGCAGTGCTTGGGCACGAAACCGATCGATTCGGAGTAGGGTATACTGATGGTGATGGATTCGAAGTGCTTTGGACTCGATGGATACGAAACAGTGCTCTAGCATGGATACGAACGTGCTGAGGGGATGCCCATCTGATGGATTCGAACCGATCGATTCGAAGTGATCAATATCCTGCTGATCGATTCGAATGTGATCGATTCGAAGTACATGGAGCCTGATGGATTCGAACTTGACAGACAGTGATGGATACTAATCCTATGGATTCGAAATGAGCATCTCCTCAACTTTTTGATGGGTTCGAACGACATACTTTGGCCAACTTGCATCGATCATATCTCGTTCATACGAACTCCGATTAACCTGAAATTTGGAAAGCTGGTTCCCATGACTTTGCTTGCCTTGTTCTATCAATCGTAGCCTGATCCGGGCTCGGACAAAATTCATCGATATCCATAGCGAAGCGAAGTGCAACCAATATCTGAGGCGAACTGTCTTTTGTATCGACCAATCTTTTGGTATCACGGCTTTGCCAAAAAGCGGATAACATTTGCCCCCCAAAATATGCCTTGCGGTAGGAAGGCGTGTTTTGTAATGCCATGAGCTGGATGTTCATATCCTGTTGATGTCCTACAAAGGAATTTACAGTTTTATGTGACCTCAAATGACGACCGTTCGGGATCGAGATATTTGAGATGAAGTGCGATCGTTCATGGTCAAGCGCCTAACTTCGAATGACGATCGTTCGGGATCGAGCCATTCGAGGTGAAGTGCGACCGTGCGCGGTCAAGTGGCGGACCTCAAATGACGACCGTTCGCGATCGAGCCATTTGAGGTGAGGTGAGTTGTGCCGTTCGGGGTGAGTTGTGACCGTTCGAGGTCGGGTGCCGTTCGAGGCGAATTGTGACCGTTCGCGATCGTGTGCCGTTCGAGGCGAATTTGTGACCGTTCGCGGTCGGGTGCCGTTCGAGGCGAATTTGTTACCGTTCGCGATCGGATGCCATTCGAGGCGAGAAAGTGTACCCGAGAGGGCTTGGTGTTATCGATGCCAGGGTCACATTCGGGTGAGTTCCTGGATCGTTTGTGTGCCTATTGGAGGCGAATAAGTGTGCCCGGGGGGGGCTTGGTATTGTTGATGCCAGGTTCACGTTCGAGTGGGTCCCTGGATCGTTTGTCAGGGCGGCATTTCGCCATCTCAGAGCATGCCTAAGGACCGTTCGCGACCCCGTACATGTGTAAGTAGCTTAGCCGTTTCAGAATTATCCGAACCAAATATCCATTCAACTGATGAGTTTTAAAATAGAAATGTCCAAAAAAACAAACTCTAAATGTTCAAATCAAAACGAAACAAAAGCAAAGCAAGGATGTCAAAGTGTAAGTTCCCACTACGAAACGGTCAATGATCATTCAGAGCATGCCTGGGGATCGTTCGCAATCTCATACATGTGTAAATGATTTAATCGTGTTAGTAGGAAGCTTACGACTTGTCCGTCGTTGTTCAATCAATTGATAATCATATGGTGTCCCAGTTCAGGGCCACCCCTAGTTGATGTTGACGGTGGTCGTTCTGGCTCCACTGTTGGGGTTTGCCTCCTCACATACTGAAGGAGCATACCGTTCCTGATGTGCCCTTCCACCTCATCCTTCAGATGCCTACAGTCGTTAGTGTTATGACTGTTTAATTCATGAAATACACAAAACTTATCTGATTTTCTTTCGTCAGAAGTTGGATCCCTTCGCATTGGTCTACGATATGGAACCTGCTCCTTGGTATCCTGATAAATTCATTCCAGACTCTCATTCAGCTCTGAATAGGTGGTGAATCGTGCCTCTCTCCGTGGCCGCTTTGGCCCGTTACCACTATCCTCAGCCTTTCGTTTTCCTTTATCCTTGCCTGAGTCCTTCTCGAGAGGCTTTTTGTCTTTAAGCACATAAACTTCGATTCCCTCTCCTTCTTCTCTTTCTGCATTCGCATCCTCTGATCGAAAAAAATTTCGGCCTCGTCGTAGAATTCCCCTAGATCCCCAGGTGGATCTTTAGTCAATGAATTTTTGAACTCTGTGCCGTCAGCTACTACGGACACAGCTGCCATCACCACCATAGATGGATCTGCTCGATCCACTGAAGCTGCTGCTGCATTGAATCACGTTAGATAACTCCTCAAAGTCTTTCCGGCTTTCTGCTTTAGAGTTGCCAAAGTCATCACATTCTTGGGTCTTGTAATGTGAACTCTGAACTGTCTCATAAATCTCTCAGTTAAATCATTCCATGTTCCGATAGATCCACTCTCTAGTTATCTAAACCATAACGCTGCAATATCCTCCAAGTACAATGGAAAGCACCGGGCCATAACCTCCTCTGATGCCCCCAGCACTTCCATATGCCTCATATACTTCGTCAGAAGAACCGTGGGGTCCGTTCTCCCGTTATACATGTCCAACGATGGTAACTTGAAATCCAGTGGGTTCCTAGCTCGTCTGATTGCTGGAGTAAAAGGACTCCTATTAACATTCTCCAAATCTTTGTTCACCAGACCGCCTCTCATAGCTCTTCTAACCATATCCGTCAATCTGTCACTGTCTCCGAGACGCAATCTTCGTTCATCACTTTCAACCTGCCCCCCGAGTTCACGAGGGAACTCTGGGATCTGCCCTCTTGACTGAGCGTTCACTCCTCTGCTACTCACAGGTTGCGCAGATGCTCCTCTCTCTCTCTCTCTCCGAGACTGGATCAACATTCTCCATGTGCATGCCCCCTAGTTCAGGTGCTACGCCGGATGGTCCTGCTTCGTTTCGAACTCCATCTGCTTCTCTATTCTGTGCTCCAAGTTGTCCTATCTATTGAAATAAACTCTGGATCAACTCCTCTTGTTTCTCCATCATTGTCTCCATCTCGTCCCTAGTGATGAAGATCGACGCTTGATTTGCTCCTGAGGAAGACTCTTGACTTCCTTAGTGTTCACTTCGCTCTGGCCTTGGCCTTCTGCTCGATTTGTAGGATCTGGATTAACCCTAGAGGGGGGGCGAATAGGGTTATAGAAAATTTTCTCAATATAAACACAGAAACAATACGCAGAAATAAATATGCTTGAAAAAAAAATCACACACAAAATTTACCCAGCTTCGGCAACCTCTACCTACTACTGCATTCCCAGATTTCTATTAGAATTAAACAGTATCACGCTTACAAACACTCTACTAGACTCGCGGACCCTTTTGCTCCCGCTCACAAACACTCGACTAGACTCGCAAACATTTGCTCCCGCTCACAAACATTCTACTAGACTCGCAAACATTTGCTCCCGCACACAAACACTCTACTAGACTCGCACACCCTGCTCCCGCCTATAGAGCTTTGCAAACTCGCACACCCTGCTCACTGAACTAATTCTAACTGGACAATCTGACACTACCTAAACCCTAGGTTGTGATTTACAAAGTTTTGTTTCGTAAAGTTAAAACAAAAACAACAATTAAAAAACAAATAACAACCAAAACATTTTTAAACTTAAACCCTAGAAATAAAATAAAAAGCCCTTTTATAAACAAGGCCGGTCCAATTTCTTTTTCTCTAGCCCGTTCGACTTTTAGTTGCTCTGTTCCTTTTCGTGAATAATGTCGGCCGTTCCTCTTGCAAATTTAGGGCTTCGTTCTCTTCAATCCAAACTAGGGTTTTGAAGCTGCGCCTTTTCGTGTGCTTCGTTCTCGTTCGTTCGCTCTTGGCCGCTTCTGTTTGATCGAGTTCACTGTTGCTTCGGTATGTAATTTTATGCGTTTGTGCTTTTGTGCTTTTCGTACTTGAACTCGATCGTGATTCGAGTTGGATGATTTGTTCTTTGTTATGCTCGAACTCGAATAGATAAATTGCCGATGATGATTGGGCTTATATAGGATTCAAAACCCTATTTTTGCGTTCGTATAAATTTTGTTTGAATTCGTCTTCACTGTGCTTTGGCCGCTCGATTTTGTTTTGATGATTGAGATGTCACTGACCTTTTCATATACGTATAATTTGATGCTTGGCTCTCACGGTTTCGATTTATGACTTGTTCGATTCCTTGATTCATACGGCAGAGACTTTCTACATTTACTTTTCTTTGACTATTTCAAAGAATACGCGTACGCGCTTGATTTCTTTTTTAATTCGTGAATTTTAACTTCTCTGGCACTTGAATTTTATAACCTGACTTCTGGTTTCACTTTGTCTTCGGCATTAAATGACTTGATTAACTAGAAACCTTGACTTTGTTATCATTGATTTGTTGTGCTTGCTGTATCTTGTAGTTGCACTTCTAGTTGGATATGTTGGCACTGGGATATAGCTCGAACTGTTTTGATGTTGCATCCTTTGAGTCTGCATATTGTAGCCGTGATTATTTTGGTTTCATCTGAGTGTTGCATATCAGTGTGCTTCTGTCTGGTTATTATATTTGATCTTGTTGTAGTTTGATTGTGTGATGTTGCCTCTGGTTGCTGTCATATACTAATGAACTTGAAATATACCATGATAGTCATGTGCCACTGCATCACCACTGTTGCACTGCCTTTGTGGTTGTAGATGTAGTCACTGGGTTGCTTTGTAGTTGTGTAGTTGCACTGCACTGCTGCCTTGAGTAGATGTTGACTGCATCACCTGATTAGATGTGTATTTGCTCGAGTCACTTGTTTTTCACTGTCCTCACATGTCCATGCTTCATGTATACTTCCAGTTGTGCTAGCCTTGCATTGTCTAGTTGAGTTGTTGTAGTTCCATTACTTTCATTTTTGCTTTCATGTAGCTTGTTCTCTACATTTTCTTAAATGTTGCAGTCCATGTTCTGTTGAATTGTTTGCTTATGTTGGTGGCAATCTTCAAGTCAGTTTGCATAAGTGAATTGAGTCTTGTTAGCTTGCATGATTTACTTGCATTGTGGCATTGTGTTCATTTGAGTTGTCTCCACCTTCTGGTATGTTGCAGCTTGGTCTTTGTTGCATTTGCTTGAGTTTGTACAGTGTTGTACTTGTTGCCTTGTATCACTGGTTCATTCCACTGTTTCATGCATGCTCGACATTGTGACTTGTTTTGTTTGCATTTGGCCCTGTTGCAGTTGGTCTGGAGTTGTTTAATGAAGAGGTTGAACATGTTAGTCGAGGTTGCATACTTCATGTAGCCTTGTGTTGAACCCAGTTTTACAGCTCGGGTTTGACCTTGTGCTCGTGTCGTGATTTTAAATATATTGCACGTGAGTTGAACCCGGCTTTTCATTTGGGTTTGACCTGTGCTCACCTGTCCCTGTAAATCAATCAAGTGTATATATCGGTGTGCACGACCTTGTGGCATATACAGTGATACACTGTGTATGTCACAAGTTGTTCGTGTATGATGAATTCAAATTTAAATGATGACGAACAACCCAAATAACTGAGTCAAATATTATTTTCAAAATCAATTTTATTTTATTTTAAACTGCAAAAATATTTCCTTTTCAATTTTACTGCGTCAAAATATTTTTACAGATTATTCAGATGCTTGATTCAAACTGGAATGCAGTTGAAGATAGAAATATGAGTGTGAGTGATATGTAGTGAGGTGCTGATGTAAATGTGAAAAATGTGATGTAATCAAAGTTGTATAGTTATAGTGAGAGCTTGAAATTGTACCATTCAAAAATGTAATAAATATTTATTTGAATAAAATATCTGTTTGAATTCAAATTCTGTGTAATTTATTTTATTCAACAAATATTTATTTAAACTGTGAAAAATAGAATAGTATATTAACAAATACATTTAAACGAATGTATATATGTTTATTATCATCAAACAAAAATCATATAAGCACAAAGCGCATATTCAACAATCTCCCGCTTTTGATGATAACAAACATATATTTAAGATTTTGAATGTATTAAATGTATTTGATTGATCGTTCAATTTGCTCCCCCTATTTAAATGCTCCTCTCTACACAATACTCCCCATACATATATGCATACAAATAAAAATATGTAAATGAGCCTATATGCAAATAAAAATTTATTTGACCTTTGCTTGATTCTATTTGACAAAATCTTAACTTTTCTCCCCCCCTTTTGTTATTAGCAAAAGAATAACAGTGTTATAAAAATAGGGATGAAGTGATAGACATGAATCAAACATTTAACTCAATTGAATATAAATATCAAATTTCAATAAAATTCAAACAAAAATCATAATTGCCCTTGTCAGACGCATATTCCACTTTCAGAAGTGATGGGGATAAAATCATCAAAAATCATACAGTTCTGTCTATTTGTGGTATATTTATTTCGGAAAATTTGAATATCTACTAACCATGCATAACCGTTAGGACTTTTAAATGAGATTAGTAGTATTCAAAATTTTTATTTAAAAAAGAATTCAAGTATCTTCTAACCAAGCATAACCGTGTGGACTTTTAAATGGGATTAGAATCAACTTGTCTATTAAATCAATTAATTTTGATATGCGTTCTATACATGCATAACCGTGAGGACTTTTAAATGAGCATGGAAGCACATTATCAAAAATCCAAGTAATTCACCCATGCATAACCGTGAGGACTTTTAAATGAGAGCGAATACTTTGGATATTTATTTTTATTGCCAAATATAATAAATTGAAGCACAAATAATTTCCTTCACAAATTTAAAGATATTGAAGAACGAATGATTTCCTTTGTAAACTACCATAAATTTACATACTATATGTAATTTTAATGAGTGATGGTCGATAGAAAGATGATAGAAATAGAAATGGTCATGGAATTTTTACCCAACGAAAAGTTTTTATAACTCTTGTTATGAAATTCTAAAGAAATTTTTCTAAATATATTGTCTTGAGTAATGCATGACAAATATCGACACTCATCACTTTTTCAATCACTATTGATCTTTTCAATAATCATTAGGGAGTTAGATTAGTCAAAAATTTGTCATTTAAAATCAAATAAGAATGACTAATTTGAAAATATGGTCAACAATGATTTTCTCGAAGGGGTCATATGAGAAAAAATTCTGCCATTTGAAAAATTGTTTCAAGTGAAAAATATGCAGATATTTTTTTTTTGAAAAATGATGCAGCAAATGAATGTTTCAAAAATTAATCACGTTCCACTAGTAATTTTTCTATCAACTATATTACCAGTGTAATCTGCATCTGAATTTAAATTTCACTCAATATTCACTCGTTGGATGTCAAAGACCAGATTGTGAAATTTCAACAAATTATCTCAAGATTGTTTTCAACAATGTTTAAATGAAATTTGAAATGGAGCCATGTTAACACTCAAACAAATATCATAGTGTTAATTTCAGAAACCGTAGGATAAACAGTTATATTCATGAGTAATCAACAATCAATCAACTTCATAATTATTTCAAAAACAATTTCTTAAAATCCTTTTTATAGCATCAGTAATCAATCAACATCATAATGACTAAACAGATTAAGTTCAATGATGAACAGATGGTTTGTCAACTTTTAGGCACAAATCAAAAATCATAGATAAGAACAAGTCATGTATGATCATATCAAGTAAGTCAGAATCAGTCAACCATCATAATTACTCCAAGTAATTCTATTTAAGGATGGTTGGTCAATATTTTGAAAAAATGAAAATCATTATCTTTTCAACATCTCAATATTGGCTGATTTTATTCAGAATACGGTGCAGAATATCACATTTAATATATCGTTCAAAAAAATATACCTTTACTTGTTTTTACCTTTACGATATTTTTCGTCGTTGTCCATTGTGATTCTGTCACCTTTATACTAGGTTAAGGAACTTTGCTTTGTCGCCCGTTGTATTCTGGAACAGCCAAAATCAAGAGAACACTGTTGTTGTTCCTTAGCCTGCCACCACACCTACACGATAAAAGATTTATGTGACCTATTTGTTTTTATAGGTCCACGGTTGTTAGTGGCAGAAAATGAAAAATATGTTTGTGGAGACCCAAAACTATTTATATATGTTCCTTTTGGCACCCAAATTTGTTTGACTTTCAAAGATTTTATATTTGTGCCTTTTGGAACCCAAATTGGTATAGTTTTCACATGTTTGGGTCTATACCAACAATTATTGTGATTGTGTCCATATTTTCTACAAATCGTGCACATTGAGTTTTCTTGATTAATCTTGTTTTCAACAATTTTAGATTGATTATATCTAAGTCCTTTTCTAACCGTGTTAACAGTTTGCTTTCCTAATAGCATATTCAACGATTTTTCGCTTTTTGAAAATTTATCTAAAGTCGTTGACAATTGTTGGACTTGTATTTTGAGAGATTCATTTTCGTTTAACAATTGTGTGCACCTTTTAATAAAATTCTCTCTTCTAGTATTTTCAATTTTTAAAATCAGAATTTCATTTTCAAGTGATTTCATTTTAATTTCTGATTTTTTAATTTCTTCTTCAAATGTTGGACACTTATCACACTTAGGGATCCTACTTTGATAGGTTTTAACTAATTGGTCAAGTTGTTCATTTAATTCTATCAAAGTGTCTTTTTGTGATTCAAGTTTAGCGTATTTTTCCCTAAGTCGTTCAAAATAGCCATTTACTTTGTGGAAATAAATAAGTAATTCAGAGTGAGTAAGTTTTGATACCTCGCTTGGCTCGTCGTCGTCGCTACCGGTTATATTCCCATGAAGGCACATATCTGCTTTCTCACTTTCACTGCTATCGCTTTTATTCCACGTGGCTGCAAATTTCCTTTTTGAATTCTTCATTAGTAATGCCAGCTCGGCTGCTCTATCATCATCATCCTCATCACAACTGCTATTTACCAATCCTGTTACGCATATTTCTTTAACTGAGTCGGTTGTGGAGGACTTCTCATTGCTGTTGACTTTTGCACCATATATTGCATCGAGAGTTTTCCAAATTTTCTGTGCATTTTCACAATGAGAGACAAAATAAAAATTATCACGATTAATATGAGAATATAATATATGCATAGCAAGAGCATTAATCGAGATAATTTCCTTATTTGTTATATCACACCCATTTTCAATAATATCCCAACATTTAATATTAACAGATTTTAAATAAAATTCCATTTTCAGTTTCCAATTCAAAAAATATGTTCCATCGAAAATAGAAGGAATAATATTGAAATGACCCTCAACAAAAATATTATTTGGTGAATTCATGACTCTAGAGTTAAAAAATAAAATACCAGGCTCTGATACCACTTGTAGGATCTAGATTAACCCTAGAGGGGGGGGGGTAAATAGGGTTATAGCAAATTTTCTCAATATAAACACAGAAACAAAACGCAGAAATAAATATGCTGGAAAAAAAAATCACACACAAAATTTACCCAGCGTCGGCAACCCCTGCCTACTGCTGCATTCCCAGATTTCTATTAGAATTAAACAGTATCACGCATACAAACACTCTACTAGACTCGCAGACCCTTTTGCTCCCGCTCACAAACACTCGACTAGACTCGCAAACATTTGCTCCCGCTCACAAACATTCTACTAGACTCGCAAACATTTGCTTCCGCTCACAAACACTCTACTAGACTCGCACACCCTGCTCCCGCCTATAGAGTTTGGTTTACTCGCAAACTCTGCTCCCGCCTATAGAACTTTTATTACTCGGAAACTCTGCTTCCGCCTATAGAGTTTCGCCTACTCGCAAACACTGCTCCCGCCTATAGAGCTTTGCAAACTCGCACACCCTGCTCACTGAACTAATTCTAACTAGACAATCTGACACTACCTAAACCCTAGGTGGTGATTTACAAAGTTTTGTTTCGCAAAGTAAAAACAAAAACAATAATTAAAAAACAAATAACAACTTAAACATTTTTAAACTTAAACCCTAGAAATAAAATAAAATGCCCTTTAATAAAAAAGGCCGGTCCAATTTCTTTTTCTCTAGCCCGTTCGACTTTTAGTTGCTCCGTTCCTTTTCGTGAATAATGTCGGCCGTTCCTCTTGCAAATTTAGGGCTTCGTTCTCTTCAATCCAAACTAGGGTTTTGAAGCTGCGCCTTTTCGTGTGCTTCGTTCTCGTTCGTTCGCTCTTGGCCGCTTCTGTTTGATCGAGTTCACTGTTGCTTCGGTATGTAATTTTATGCGTTTGTGCTTTTGTGCTTTTCGTACTTGAACTCGATCGTGATTCGAGTTGGATGATTTGTTCTTTGTTATGCTCGAACTCGAATAGATAAATTGCCGATGATGATTGGGCTTATATAGGATTCAAAACCCTATTTTTGCGTTCGTATAAATTTTGTTTGAATTCGTCTTCACTGTGCTTTGGCCGCTCGATTTTGTTTTGATGATTGAGATGTCACTGACTTTTTCATATATGTATAATTTGATGCTTGGCACTCACGGTTTCGATTTATGACTTGTTCAATTCCTTGATTCATACGGTAGAGACTTTCTACAATTACTTTTCTTTGACTATTTCAAAGAATACGCGTACGCGCTTGATTTCTTTTTTCATTCGTGAATTTTAACTTCTCTAGCACTTGAATTTTATAACCTGACTTCTGGTTTCACTTTGTCTTCGGCATTGAATGACTTGATTAACTAGAAACCTTGACTTTGTGATCATTGATTTGTTGTGCTTGCTGTATCTTGTAGTTGCACTTCTAGTTGGATATGTTGGCACTGGGATATAGCTCGAACTGTTTTGATGTTGCATCCTTTGAGTCTGCATATTGTAGCCGTGATTATTTTGGTTTCATCTGAGTGTTGCATATTAGTGTGCTTCTGTCTGGTTATTATATTTGATCTTGTTGTAGTTTGATTGTGTGATGTTGCCTCTGGTTGCTGTCATATACTAATGAACTTGAAATGTACCATGATAGCCATGTTCCACTGCATCACCACTGTTGCACTGCCTTTGTGGTTGTAGATGTAGTCACAGGGTTGCTTTGTAGTTGTGTAGTTGCACTGCATTGTTGCCTTGAGTAGATGTTGACTGCATCACCTGATTAGATGTGTATTTGCTCGAGTCACTTGTTTTTCACTGTCCTCACATGTCCATGCTTCATGTATACTTCCAGTTGTGCTTGTCTTGCATTGTCCAGTTGAGTTGTTGCAGTTCCATTACTTTCATTTTTGCTTTCATGTAGCTTGTTCTCTACATTTTCTTAAATGTTGCAGTCCATGTTCTGTTGAGTTGTTTGCTTATGTTGGTGGCAATCTTCAAGTCAGTTTGCATAAGTGAATTGAGTTTTGATAGCTTGCATGATTTACTTGCATTGTGGCATTGTGTTCATTTGAGTTGTCTCCACCATCTGGTATGCTGCAGCTTGGTCTTTGTTGCATTTGCTTGAGTTTGTACAGTGTTGTACTTGTTGGCTTGTATCACTGGTTCATTCCACTGTTTCATGCATGCTCGACATTGTGACTTGTTTTGTTTGCATTTGGCCCTGTTGCTGTTGGTCTGGAGTTGTTTAATGAAGAGGTTGAACCTGTTAGTCGAGCTTTCATACTTCATGTAGCCTTGTGTTGAACCCAGTTTTACAGCTCGGGTTTGACCTTGTGCTCGTGTCGTGATTTTAAATATATTGCACGTGAGTTGAACCCGGCTTTTCATTTGGGTTTGACCTGTGCTCACCTGTCCATGTAAATCAATCAAGTGTATATATCGGTGTGCACGGCCTTGTGGCATATACAGTGATACACTGTGTATGTCACAAGTTGTTCGTGTATGATGAATTCAAATTTAAATGATGACGAACAACCCAAATAACTGAGGTAAATATTATTTTCAAAATCCATTTTATTTTATTTTAAACTGCAAAAATATTTCCTTTTCAATTTTACTGCGTCAAAATATTTTTGCAGATTATTCAGATGCTGGATTCAAACTGGAATGCAGTTGAAGATAGAAATATGAGTGTGAGTGATATGTAGTGAGGTGCTGATGTAAATGTGAAAAATGTGATGTAATCAAAGTTGTATAGTTATAGTGAGAGCTTGAAATTGTACTATTCAAAAATGTAATAAATATTTATTTGATTAAAATATCTGTTTGAATTCAAATTCTGTGTAATTTATTTTATTCAACAAATATTTATTTAAACTGTGAAAAATAGAATAGTATATTAACAAATACATTTAGACGAATGTATATATGTTTATTATCATCAAACAAAAATCATATAAGCGCAAAGCGCATATTCAACACGATTGTCTCGTCATAATTTCTCAAATCTGAACTTTCAAATTTTCTGAATCAACTTCTAATTGGTAGAACTCCTGAATTAGTCTTCTCCGTGAAAGCACCAAAATGTTTGCGCCAAAATTGGTCACAAACACCCAATATCGTGAAAGCACCCGTTTATGAACACAAATCAGCAACAATCAATATAGAACTCAGATCTAAGAAATAAAATCACAACAATTCACAAATAACAATCACAAACACAGGATTTATAGTGGTTCGACGATCTTGCCTACGTCCACTCTGAAGCTTATGTCTTTATTGATTCACTTGATGATTCCGAATGATTACAGCAGATTACAATTGATGATAGCTTTCAAATCTGATTACAACAGCGATAATGAAGTATGAAATTGAATCCGGCAGAGTCTGAACGTTGAATGGCGGAAAATCCCCTTTTATGAAGGATTCAGGGTGCTATTTATAGGCGTAGGAGGCCCAGATCTCGCTCAAACTTAGGGCGACTTTTTCTGGCATGTGAGTGAGTCCACGTGACCGACCCCACCCAGTTTCGGCTCGATCTGAGATCGATACGAAGTGATTTTGAATCCATCAAAAAATGATCCAATCGAGCTGAAACTTGGCAGGAACAATCTTTACCTTGTATGGAAGCTACTGTGAAAATTTCATTGCATTTGGCCTCGTGGTTTGAGAGATACGATCGATTCGAGTTGATATGTTTCGGTTGGCTGCTTGGTTCGAATCCATCAGTTCGAACCGATACCTTCGAATCGACCTTGTCACGTTGTTCTTTGGTGACGTGGCGCGCACTCCTCGCATCGATCCTATTTTTTCTCCAAGTCGACCGCTTCGCATCCATGATCTTCGCCTCGTTTGTATCGTTGAATGACACGTCATCCAAGCTAGTTGACTTGGTGGACACGAACGAGTGATTGTCCATGGATTCGAATCTGATGGATGCGAAGACGATCGATACAAAGCAGTGCTTGGGCACGAGACCGATCGATTCGAAGTAGGGTATAGTGATGATGATGGATTCGAAGTGCTCTGGACTCGATGGATACGAAACATTGCTCTAGCATGGATACGAACGTGCTGAGGGGATGCCCATCTGATGGATTCGAACCGATCAATTCGAAGTGATCAATATCCTGCTGATCGATTCGAATGTGGATTCGAAGTACATGGAGCCTGATGGATTCGAACTTGACAGACAGTGACGGATACGAATCCTATGGATTCGAAATGAGCATCTCCTCAACTTTTTGATGGGTTCGAACGACATACTTTGGCCAACTTGCATCGATCATATCTCATTCATACGAACTCCGATTAACCTAAAATTTGGAACGCTGGTTCCCATGACTTTGCTTGCTTTGTTCTATCAATCGTAGCCTGATCCGGCCTCGGACAAAATTCATCGATATCCATAGCGAAGCGAAGTGCAACCAATCTCTGAGGCGAACTGTCTTTTGTATCGACCAATCTTTTGGTATCACGGCTTTGCCAAAAAGCGGGATAACAAGGATAACCAAAGGTTCCAAACACATGTACCTTAAATACCTACTACTGAAGCAAGATGTTAAACTAAAGAAAATTATTGTTGAATCGATAAGTACAGACTTACAAGTGGCAGACATATTCACGAAAGGACTGCCTCCAAAGACCTTTCAGAGACATACTGATAGCATGGGTCTTGCAGATAGTTCCTAATTATCTTCTTATTATGCCATTTATTTCGTACTTATCTAGACATGACAATTATTGAGCTCTTAATAATTTGGACATCTTTTATTTCTGTTTTATAATACGTACACATTTATATTTAGATAAATGATAACAGAAACAGTCTTTTGCTTCAAGACATTATGTGACCATTAAGTTATGCTCATCTACGGTCTAGTTATGAAAGTTGTCAATGTCATAGTACATGGAAGTAAGCATGTTGTAAAATAACATGCACACGTTATGACTTCCATTGACCACTAGATTAGCCAAGACACTTATGATAACTAACTAAAGAAAAGTTTAGCATACCATGAGCACCTTATGACCTTTTTACGAAAACATTAATGGATTTTACTATTGACCAAGTGGGAGACTGTAAGGAAATTTAACCGTTTTGTAAGGAAATTAATGCGAAAACATTAATGGACAGTTTCCTTCCTCATTATGTGGTACATTAATTGACCGTTTCCTTCCTCATTATGTGGTACATTAATGGACCATTTCCTTCCTCAAACATTTCCTTCCTCATTATGTGGTCAATAGAATCTAAAGGGTTTTCCTATTAATATGCTAATAAATAAAACGGTTATAATCTAGAGCATTAATTTCTCTCATCTTGATCTTGATGGACGATCAAGATTAAGTCTACAAATCTGAAAAGTTGGTCCTCTCTCTACCTATAAATAATAACCTTTTCCCATCACAAAGTATATAGAAAACACATAAAGAAAGCTATAGGAAAAGAGAGAGAAACCATTCCCTTCTCTATTGAAACAGCTTTCGACAACAACCATTGCTGATTCGTATACAAGATGTCTGGAGGTATGTTTTATTAATTCATTACATATGTAATAATCATGTAATCTAGATCTTAGGGTTTATGTTATTCGCAAGATGTAGATTACATTGCAACCATTAAGGAAAAAATCACACGAAGTAGGTTGAAGTCTAGAGATGCTCGACGAGGACATGGGGGAGCTGCGATGTGGCGGTGAGCAAAAGGGAATGTAGACGCGACCTGCGACGACGATCGACACAAAGGAGGAGGCACACGAGTAGATCTGGCAACAATGTCAGGGAAATTGTGATGGATGGCTGTAGGGTGAGCGACCTGTAATTGTGCTAAAGACTATGGAGGATGGCTGCGACTTGGTGGTGCGGTGGTTGAACTTGGCAATTGAGTAGTTTAACGCGATGTATGGTGATTGAAGGTGGCTTAGGCATTGTAGCAGTTAGCGCTAGTGGTGGTTGCTACAATGGTTGCAGGGCTGTTATGGCATTATGATGGTGGAGAAATAAAATCGGAACATGGCAAAAGCTACTGCATAGTTCGTGCTTGCATTCATTGATTCAATAAGTGAAATTTCTTACTCACAACTATAGGATAGTCGACTTTTTCTATGATTTTTGTTGAATTGTCTAGTGATTAATTTGATTGTCTGATGATGATTGATGGTTGATACAATTTGAACAAGTTGGAATTATGTTGCGAACAACAATTTACTTACTGTTATGATGACTACCCATTTATTATTGATTATACCTCCATTGTGCAACGTTTGAGTAGGGAGTAGAAGTTTGCAAATAATCGAACGACTTTTGAAATTATTCTAAAATGGGGTAAATGAATCAAAAGATTAAAATTTGGAATAAATAATGACTTTGGAACGATTTTTTTATTTAACATTGCAGATATTATGATTAATGGAAAATTTATAGGTGAAATGATTTTGAATAATATAAAGGTGAAATGATTTCTGAGGATTGTGTGAATAAGTAATTATTTGGAAAATGATGAATTCAAGGATTTTATAAAATAAGTGGATTTCTAATATTTTTATTCTTATTTATTTATAGTTGATTATAAAATATTTAAAGGATTTTCATGAAAATAGAATTTTATTTTATTTATGCTTTGGGAAATGTCTAAAGTTATAATTAAAAGGTGCTAGAGATTTTATAAAGTAATATTTTGGAATGAAAACAAGTTGGATGTAAATTATTTATTTTATGTAAAACATTACTAATGAAGGCTTCTTGTTACATCCATCATTGAGTCTTACTTTTGGAAGCAGTATATTTGTATTTGATTAACATACATAAAGAGAAATTGATTTAAATCTTTTGGAAATGTTTGCAGTGGTATTTGAATTAAATTATTTTGGAATGGTAAACTTCAGAGTTTATTGATACAAGTGAATTTTTGGAAGTAATATATTATTGTGTTTGATTATTGAATTATTTAGGAATGTATTATATATGGTGGAATTTTTGTTTGATGGACTACTTTTGAATAATAATAGTTTTAAAAGAATTTGGAAATAAACGAGGATTTAAAATAATGATTTTGAAATTATATATTTTGTATATGGAAATATTTTTGGACTAAGAATAGTATTCTGATTTGTTGCTTATAAGTGATTGCAAATTTCAAAATTCTCCATGGTATCTCCCTAATATTAGCAAGGTAGAAATTAAAAATGAAAGGATTTTAGTGATTTTAAATTTATTGATAAGTTCCAATAAAAATTTCTTTGAAACCATATAAGTTGTTTTATAATATGGGTTTTCGAATTAAATGAGGGAAATAATACTTATTATTACTAAAGTGGGAGAAATAAATAAAAAAGGAGTTCTATTGTCAAATTAAATTAAATTGTTTATATAAAAAGAGGGGAAAATCAATGTAATATGTATTTAAATAAAATCCTTCATCTCGTTAATTACAAATTAAATACTATTTTGATGTGTTTATAAATGGTTGATGATTGGATTACTATGACTGAGATGATGTTAAATTACAAGTTGTGTTTAACTATGAAGTAATGAAAATGAAGAATATTGAATAGAAGTAAAAAGTAAGCGAAGAGTGAATTAATAAGCGAAGTGGAAATTTGTTTAATGTTGATTCATTGCAAGTGTTATATATATAATTGTTTAGATCAAAAGGTATGGGACATCCGGGTGGAGTATATTTATTTACTTAACACTATTACAATGTCGGGTAACTTATTGAAGATTGTGCATTTAATATGCGGATATTGATGCATTATACTATATAATACAAAAATATTAATTGATATTACTTGGATTTTGAACTTGATGTGTGAGGTGCATTATATTATTTCCTTATTTTATTTTAAAGTGAGAATATGATTATCTCCGCTTTTGAGTGGATTGAGGTGTACGATGTAAAATTCCTTATATAAATGTGATGGTTAAATGTTTTGCTAGCCCCGTCCAAGCTTGATCGACCGTCGGTCACTCCTTGATGGTTGTGATGACATCGCCCCATGGTCATAGTCTGATGCACATGCCAATGGGATGAGGGGCTCAAAACGAAGTGAGGTAGTTGGCGATAGGAAGTGAGGCACGAGGAAGCGAGGAAAACATGTGTGCTTATGTTGCAATCTGTTAGGATGCTCACAAAAATTTACGAGTTGGATTTCCTTTTTAATCTGAGAAGTGGCGAGGCTTGGGTGTAAACTCGGCTATTGGCGGCAGTAGTAATGGAGATGAAATTTGAGGAAAAAAATGAATAAATCAAATACGGTTGTATAAACATAAATGATTGATGTGTGTTGTGTGTGATGTGGGATGTTGGCGATGAGTGATGTGTGCGATAGGAAATGTGTGATGTGTACGATAGGCAAAGTGTGTGATGCATGCTACGTGTGTAATGTATAACGTGTGCGATGTATGCAATGTGCCATGTGTGCGATGAGAGATGTGTGTGATGTGCAATGTGGGCAATTTGGAATGTGTGATGTATGTGTTGTGCGATCTGTATGACGTATGCAATGTGCAATGTGCGGTACATGTGATGTGCAATGTGTTACATATGTGATGTGAGATCTACGATGTTTGTGATGTGCAATGTGTGCGATGTGAGATGTGTGCGATGTGCAATGTGTGATGTGTGCGACGTGCGATGTGTGCGACTTACGATGTGCGATGTGTCCAATGTGTGATGTGCAATGTGTAATTTGTGTGATGTGCGATGTGCAATGTGTGCGATGTGGGCGATGTGCAATGTGTGTGATGTGTGACATGCAATGTATGTGACGTAAGTGGTGTGTGATGTGTGCGGTGTGTGCGGTGTATGCGATGTGTGCGATGGATGTTTAATGTGTGAATTGTGATATATGCAATGGATGCTCGATGTGTGATGTATGTGATGGTGTTCAATGTCTTATAGATGTTTTAATGTATGATGTGTGCGATGATGCTTAATTTATGTGGATGTTTTATTATTCCAATGGTTGGATTTCTTTACGATTTTATGTATATGTTATCCCCTTGACATATTGTTTATGTATTCGTCTTTGAGTCTAGACATAGTCAGACCCATTTATTATTAACATAATACTCGAATCAGTTCGAGATATTTCAGGTTTAGAGACATGATGACCAGTTTTGTGGATGTTGGGAATGAATGGAAGATATAATACTATTGTATATCATTGCATATTACGATATTTTCTATATATAAGACATTTTATTGTATGCTGGACATATATTGTATATTTATGTGATAATGGGGGTTTGACATATTTTATATCCCACTCGGACTTGTTTGTATTTTATATTATATGTTATTGTTGCCTTGATGGCTCTGTGATCTCTATTCTTTTATACCGTGTATTGTTCTATCCTCGAAAAGCACATGTGTTTATTGCTTTGTAACGTGGCTATTACATCAAGGTGAGTGGTTTTTATGTTATGAGACATATTCAGTGTTTTTCTAAGGTAATATTCACGTGTGCATCACCCACATCACCTCATTCTTCATGTTACTTGCTAGTATTATTTAGTAATACACTTGGGCAATATGGGTATAGAGGTGGAATGCCTCATTTTTGGTATCAGAGCTAGTTTAGAACAATACAGAGTATAAGAGACATGAGTTTTGACCTTAGATGACACTTAGAGTCCCTGTCCCCGTGTGTGTAGTGTATTATTGTTTATACTTAAGTGTTAAAGAGAGTATACAATGATTATAGGGGTAATCATCTAGGGAGCATATTTTTTATTTTCCCTATTTATATATTATCTTTATCTCTACCTCTTCTTTCGTATTTATCTCCGTGAAAAGTGGAATTTGTTGATGGAGGTTGAGGAGGTAGGAATAAATTGTTTGACCAGCAGTGTTGATATTGATAGTAATGTTATGTACATTGTATTCAAATGCCTAACATCCAAGAGTTGAAAAGCATATTGTTAGGGTAAAAAGAGAAATAAAAAGAACCGGGGAAAACATAATTTCATAGCAGAATGACAACATATAATATAATAAAGATAGTAAACTGTCACTCTAAGATACATGGTATGTCAGAGTTAAATACAAACGTCATCATCCTGGACAGTTATAACTTCATGACTTTACAATTGTTGATGAGTATGCATAATAATACAGTGGAAAATAAAAATATTACAGTGGGTGAAAATCCAACTCTACTCCAAAAGCTTCATGTCCTAGCAGCGACAGCCTAGAAAATTACTTGGTTTGACATTAGCATTATAATAAAATAACACACGGATCGGTCGAAAATACCAATATGAGAAAATTCAAGAAATTTGATGAACGTATAATAATTCTATGAGACCACGCTACTCACCACGGAATAGGTTTTACCTCACAATAACAACATCCATACTTGAAAGAATGGACACAAATAATTAAACATCACGAAGAGCGCAAGGCGCTTCCTGATGCAATTAAGAGAGAATCCATTCAAAGGTTTGAATCTAAAACCAGGAGAAGAAATTTTTTCAACAATGACTAGAAGAGAGCACTCCTTTACCGAAAATATACCTTTAGAAAATATATTTGAGAAGGTCATTTACACTATGACTCTCTTGGAAAATGTACAAGCCGGACCCAACCAACCTTATCGAGAATCTAAATGTTTCACATCTCCATGCACATACAACCAAATCAGTGTAGAGTAGATGTGAAGATACCCTAATGTAAGCAATGCTACATAGCTTGACGTCCGCTTGCTTTCTGGGTTTAGTCATTTGCGACAAATGATATCAACGCTTAAATGAGCAATAAATCGTCTTAGACTGATAAAACTCAAAGAGGACGGTAGAATCGATGGTCAATAAATAAACTATCGGGAATGAAAAAACGATCGTATATTGAAATTAAATCTTTTACACTTTTATAACTTGTCGATTCGGAATTAGCACTACCTCGGGAAAAAATGAAGTCAGACATGTAAGGGAAGTGTTACTTCCCATCTTGTCATGACATCATTCTTAACTTTAAGAATAGAAAAAGTTCCTTCAACATTTAGTGCTAAGTGTAAGATTAAATATTTTCAATAAACGAATCAAACTTTTAAAACATTTGACTCACACTTGTGTTTGATTGTCACATCACAAATATTTGTAAAACACTTTGAAAACACTTTTTAAATATTCTTTTTAAATAGGAAATTATATTTCTAAATGTACTAAAAAAGGGCCAAAAAATGTCATCAAAACATCGCTGACTATAAACCAAAACAATTTTCACTTAGCTTTATTTTTAAACATTCTTTTTTAAAGATTTTCTTATTTATAAACTATAATTTATAACTTTAAAACAAAATTTATTAGCCCATAAGATAATAAATCAATTTAAGATATCTTTATAAATTTAAAATAATGTTAATCATCTCGAAAGATAATTAATTAATTTTGTAATCTTTTTATAAATTTAAAATAACATTATTTATTCCAAAATATTATAAATCAAATTTATAATCTTTTATAAATTTAAAATAGTATTAATTATCTCGGAAAATAATTAATATATAATCTTTTATTAATTTAAAACAACATTAATTATCTCGAAAGATAATAGGCCAAATTCATAATCTTTTTATAAATTCAAAACAACATTAATTATCCCAAAAGATAATTAATCAAATTTGTAATCTTCTTATAGATTTAAAACATCATTAATTATTTGAAAGATAATTAATCATAGTTATAATCTTTTTGTAAATTTAAACCACACTTATCTTTTATTTCAAAATTCTCAAATATACTTGAAATTATAGTTTAAACAACTTTCAAAGTGTAAAACACGACCAAACATTTGTTTTGTAAAATACAAGCATAAGTTCAACACATACAAAGATTTAAGGAGATGATATTTTATAAGTCATGATATAGGGATAATCTCTATAGCGGCACTTACTCAAATCAAACAGTATTTCATAAATATTTTCAACCAAACATCCATATAAGCAACATAAGAATGTAAGTAAATCAATATTAGCAAAAAAAACCTTAGGGTCTCCTTGCAAAAGTCTCCTGTAAATCATACACATGTATGTGTATTTCAAGGTATTCCATAGTGACTTATTTGCTACATATACACTTCGACTTCCTCTAACTTTTATGCCCTGTAAAATAATGGTTATTTATATCATCTGCTTCCCAGCGGGAATCAAATCCAAATAAACAATCAAACAATGACATATAAACCATCATCCAAGCATTCGACAATAATTTATAGCAACATAGATATTGTATAAATTATTTAGAGGTGAGTACACTCACCAAAATTCCAGTTGACGCTTCTGCATTTCGATATGATCTAAAATCGATACGTTCGATTTTAGCTAAAAATTCTACTAGCTCCAAACTCGACGAATCTAATTCCAATGCGTAGATAACATCGATGCAAGTCCAACGCAAAAGATCGTGTCCAAATCCGAACCTCGTATGGAAATATTATTGATTTTACTAGATTTTAGATTAATTAATTAATTAACAAACTAATCACTAATCACCTTTATTTAAATAAACCTCACCTCCCCAAATAATCAAACTTCTATACACGAAATGTTAGTACACAACAAACCCACTATGGCCGCGTGCATCTTCATCCAAATCTCCCTCCACAAGCAACGATTCTTCGTACTGCCTTTGCCAACGCGTCACCTCCTCTCCACGACCATCTCCATAACACCAAATTAGATGCTCTCCAATAAAAAGCGATCGAGCCTACTCCATATGCAATGTGATACGTCGTGTTTTGTAATTGGTCATCAAAGTTCATGTTGTTAGCACTAAGAATATCATATCGCCCTGAGAAAGACGATGGTACACTTTGTTCCTCTCGAATCCCTCTCCATCAACATCAAAGTCGAACCCTAGTTTCGAATGTGACCTGTCGATCACCTTAAAACATCACTACTTATGAAAACATAAGTACGGATTTGAAGCCTATCTCTGCACGAGTATAATAGAACCAACGGTTTATTTTTTATTGATTATAGCTTAAGATTTTTAATTTTGGAAGTAGTGGCTAGGTTTTTGTTATACTATAAAATGAAAAGAAAAGAAAGAGACAGAAGAGGGAAAATCAAAACGAGTAAATAATAAGGCAATGGTTATGGTATGTTTATTTTAAAACTTCCGGCACTTGCGGCATAAGCTAAAAGCTCTTGAACTCGGGGGAAGCGAGAGGATTACCTACACCAGAATAGTGGTCAAGAATTTCAACTATGTATTCACCGCCTTTACCATCTTTAAACGGTTCTATGATCCGTGGGGAATCCTCAAGCCTAGAAATTATTGGAAGATCGTGAGGCTGCTTTGATGTCTCGTCGGTGCCAGAAATTAAAGGCTCTGTAAGTGCTTCGGCATCTGCGGTCATGGCGACATTGGTAACCTCTTCGACCTCAATGCCTTCATTGATTCTTCATTAAGGTAGGCCTTAACCAACTCTCGCTCGATGTAAGTGTCATCACTGTCGAGAAAGCGGGTCAAGATTTCCTCCCAGACCACGGCGGGAGTTCATGGAAATTTCGACCCTAAGTAGCTAAGGCTACCCTAATGAAGTAGAGAGTTGACGTACAAATTCAGGATGGTTTCTTTGATCTTTTCCATCTTCCTCTCAAAAGCATTTTGAGGCTCTAGATCATCCACCGTAATGGATGCCTTTTCGACCTCAATGCAAGACTTGTCAGCGTAAGTTGCGTAACTTTTTCCTACAATCGGACGATCGTCGCAACCTAATCAGAGATAGTCTTATTGTGTTCACCGATGATAAGGTCATTGTCGGAGATAGTTTCTTCTAGGCTTCAATCGTTGCATTATGAGCAGCCACTTCTTTTAATTTCACCTCCTGAGCATGAGCCTTTTTTATCTCGTCCCTATAGACGATCTCTATTCTTCCATGAGCTCTTTCACTTCTTTCAACAAGTCAACATTCCTTTTGCTCTCTTGCAACACCCCTTCTTTCTCCTCCTCTACTAATTAATTCATGGCATCGCGTTTTGACAACGCTCATTCAAAATCATCCTTTCTTGACTCAAAAGAGAGGATTTCCTAGTAGTTGTTGCGATTGTTATCTGTCTGCTACTTACACAATTTTTCCCACCCTTCGGCCTGGTCTAAATTATTTTGAATAGCCTGAAGATATGGCATGTAAGAATCTCTTTGGACTGGATGGAGATCACGATCGAACTTAACTCCCCTTAGAAGCCACCCGAGGAGCACTGCCTCAAGCTTGGGAGGACCTAACGGAAGAATGTAGGCAGGTCTCTGGTGGGTACGCGAAGCACCAAGGCAAGCACAATAGAAGATGGTGGGATGCAAGTTGAAGGAGGAGTAGGAGCAGAAGTGACAGGGATTTCTTGATCTGTTGAGGAGTGCATCGGAGCAAAAGCCCGATGTTTCGAAGAATGCGAACGTTGGTTGAACTTTGATCTCTTCCATGGCTCCTTCCTCTCATCAAAAGACCTCCTCTTCTCATACCCGCCTTTGTATGACCGGCCCCACTCTCTTTCCTCTTGGCGACGAGTTTTGGCCTTTAAATCCTTTCTTCTTCTACACTCTTCCTCTGTCTCTCGAGGTTGATGACGGTTGGAAGAACGCTTAGACCAACGTTGGGAGTCAGTGAACTCTTCGAATTCATCATAAAGGTCATGCCCTCTCGTCATACCTGATACGAAGCACAAATAAAAGGCTTTAGAAAATAGAAAATAAGGCATGGAAAGTGTGTGTAGAAATAATTGTGACCTTAGTGTAGCGTGCAGTGTGTTCGGGAGGATAGCCTAAAACAACGTCACAAACCGGATTGGGCAAGTGCCACGGAGGGACCAGACTAATTATAGATGTGACATGGCTCGAATGAGGGGCACCTCCTTAAATTTAAAATCTTCCCCCATAAGTGTGTCAAAATTGACGTAAACATCGCTTAAATCACCAAACTCCACACCAGCATCTTTGCCTGAAGAAACCCGACATCCCCCCGACCGTTGGGGCATTGTATTTATCACTTGTCTTTGGGGGAGGTGAACCCAGAATAAAGGAGCTCATCATCGGAGTCTCATCACACGATTCAAAATCACCATCATCGGATTCTACTTAGAAGTCATCACTGGAAGTGGATTTGTCACTACTGCTCTCAACTTCCCCTCCTCTTTTCTAAGTCTAAAGAGGCTTTGCCTTCTCTCTATTTGAATTCTTCTTCTCCTTCTTATGGGATCAAAGGCATTCTGTCGGGCGACTAACTCTGATTGCAGCAACGTCCCTTTCGTCACGAGCCTTCTCGGCCGATTCTCTAGACAAGCCCTCTTTTTCTTAAGAAGCGCCTTCTTCGGACCCGTAAGGAAAGGAAGTGGATCGTGTGTGCACCCTGGATCGAGAAATAGAGGTACCCTCAAATGGAACATCGGACCTTCCGAGATGCAACAACCATATTGATGTAAGTTCTCGTCAATTAGCAAAACCTTAGTGGACCTTTCCACAACATCGATGGCCTTCAGGGTTCGACAAACTTCATTAAGAGATAGGTCCCTGTTTGACCTCAGGATAACTGCAAGAATCGTTCGACTTGTTAGAAGCCCCGCAGTGACACGTCAGAACTCAATAAATAGGGAAAAGAACTTACCTCCCATCATCCATAGGCGATTAAACCCTTCGAGGCAGCTAGCGAAGAAAGATTGGATCTTAAACTAGGACATGTTACTCTGCAATCGTAGTATAATTTTTCGATTCCTTTGGGGTTCGTTTATGACCAAAGATAGACATTGATCCCTTCTCTTGAATATAAGAAACTACCGCACTCGTCAAAGCTTGGAGCACAGTTGAATGTGTGCATGAAGAGGACATGCAAACAAGTTAGGATAGCATAGCCGTTGGGATGAATCTGGAACGGGGCAATGCTTAGATTTAAGAGAGTTTCGCGCTAAAAGGCATTAAAAGGGGACACGGCTCCATTCAGACACATATACCGATGGCAAGCGGTATATCTCGAGGGAGGCATATGAGCAAACTTGTTTTTTTTCGGGAGGCTTACATCTTCCTCCTGTATATTTTGTTGCATGCAAATACTATGCAGAACCTTAGCAGAAACCATGGAAGAAGCCCTTTCTGGCAAGTTAAGAAGAACCCTAAAATTGGGAGGAGTTCAATCCAAAACCGAACCAATGAGGACCAATTGGCCATATTCTGCTTGCGAAGTGGAAGGAGAAGGAGCAACAGACGACCATTCGCTACCGAAAGTGCTGGACTTCCCCCGCTCAATTTGCGACGTAAAGATAGTTGCTTCATTATAAGACATCGGAACTCCCATTCAAAATGGTCAGGTGATTCTATTCTAAATTAATAATTTCACCGATAACACTTGAACCCAAAAAGGCATCGATTAATGTCGACACAACGGATTTCAAGTATGTATTGGGGCAAGTACGGTGTGCTGTCTATAGGGGGTAAGCTCGGTGTCCGAATCACCACAAATGCTCTATTCTGTGTATATAGTTCGCTCACAGTGGAAAAGAAAAAGGACTTCCCGTATCGTTTCCCTTTGTTTATTACTTCCTCTACACTTACCCGTTGCCGATCAACAATCGACAACGGATCAACTGTCCGAAGCGACGCAAAAAATTCTTCTCATTGCAGTGACACAAGCGTGCGAAAAGGAAGTAAGGCAAGTCCAAATTCTTTGAAAAAGCTAGGACCGATTCGTTATGTGTCGTGCAGTATAAGCTATGAAACTTGGCGCAAGTTAATTCTTGCTTACTGAATGAGGATAGAAAAACATGTCAAGCATCAAGACAAGGCCCAAATGTTGCTCCTAGAGAAATTCAAGACCCAATTTATTATCTTCCTCCATTAAGCCGCAATTAGCTCAAACTCTTCACGACCAACATCATATATGCAAACTTGCCATCAAATCATCAAAATGAACACTATGATTAGCAAACCCGCCTCAGATTGAACTTTAAAACATAGAAGTGGTCGAAAACTTAGAATAAGAAAACTGTAATTGGGTCGGAGGCGACCTAAGGGATGGATCGGTGGCAATCTAAGGGATGAAATCTTGATGAATCGAATCCATGAATTGGAAGTTAGAATCGTTGAAAGTCAAAGGATCGGAGGCTTAAATCGCTAGAAAACTTCAGATCGCACGAAAAAGGAGACCATGTTGTGTAGAGGTAATGAAGTGCATTGAATCAAGTGGATATATAGGCAAATGAAAATGAAAAAGGAAGAAAAAATTCCTACGTACCCAGGTCGCTGGCGACCCGTCAGTTATGAATCGGCAATGATCCATCGATTATGGGTCGCTGGCGATCCATAGAATTGCTCACCTCCACCTTCAAATTTGCATCGCGACATCCACCTACTATTTTAGAGTATACCGAGAAACTATATGGAGAAATTTTATCTGTTATAACAAGCGGTAGAGATCGAGACTAAAACTAAGTGACTAGCGGCGTAACCTGCCTTGTATTTACAGGCTCTAATACAATTAATTGGAATTCGACAAACAGATAATAAAACAATAACTTCCAGAGCACACCTTATTTTCATCGAAGACATACTCTGGGTGGCAAATGTTATCTAGGTTTTTAACCCATCAGGATCTAAGAGAAGACAGTATGAGATGAAGTCAAAATGGCTCAGAACCTAACCAAAAGGGGCTAAAGCAACAAGTTAAAGAGAGCCAAATCAAATTACTAAAGCATCGATTTGATTTAACCAGACTATGGGACCAGCATCCGTTGAGTCCAATCAACAACTAAATACAACTAGCATATCCTCATCAAAATAGAGTAACGTGCAACGAGACTACCCAAGAAATGTCAATACAAGGCAATAAGAGAATTCCAAACATCAAAGTCCAAAAATAAACTAAGTGTGTGGATCACTAGCAATCCATACACTGTGGATCGCCAACGATCTTCATTATTGGATCACTAGGTTGATGTGTCACGTGGGATATGTACGATCAAGCATACTGAAGCCATAAGGATAGGAGCTAAGTAATTAGCTCGCATGCGAGCTAAATCTATGGATTGCTAGCGATCCATGGACCATGGATCGCTAGCGATCTATTGTTTTGGCTCGAGTCATGAGCTAAGCTCCTCTAGATCCTCCTATGTCCATATGAAAGCAATTGACAAACAGACCTGGCCCTAAAGCACTTCGATCTCTATAATACCATCCTGCCTGCAATATAAAAGGGATCTTCTCCGAACTGGTTGCTGAAGCTCTACTAGAAACTTTCTTCACTCTTCATCTCCCTCACAACAATCTCCAAAGGGATTCACTATGATTCTCCAGTGGATTCCAACTCTGGGGATTCACTCTAGCTAAGGATAATCAGAAGCCTTGTAACCAAACACTACTTGTAACAACAATCAGTCTATAATAAAACTATAAAGTAGACATAGGCTTCATTGACAGCCAAACCACTATAAAAACCTCTTGTCTTCTTTCTTGTACTATGCTTTTCTATACCTATTATACATATTACTGCTCTGTCGGAACAGGGCTGGTGCTCCATACTCAAACCAAGGTGTTAATCCATTTTTTGGGTTAAAAGGAACTAAATGAGAGAATTAATATACATTTCTTTTCAAAAAGGGAGAAATAAAAGAGGTTCTTTGTTGTCAAACTAAATTAAAGAGTTTTTGTAAAAATAGGGGAAAATTAAAGTGAAATGTATTTAAATAAAACCCTTCATCTCGTTAATTACTAATTAAATAATATTTGGATGTGTATATAAATGTTTGATTACTGGGTCGGTGAGTAAGATGAAGTTAAATTACTTATTATGTTGATTTATATAAAGTAATGAAAATGAAGAACAATGAATTGAAGTAAAAAAATTAAGCGAAGAGTGAATTAATAAGCAAAGCGGAAATTTATTTAATATTGATTAGCTGTGAGTGTTCTGTATATAATTGTATTTCATTGGGCTGTATGGGACGTTCGTGTGAAGTAAATTTATTTACTCAATACTAATATAATGTCAGGTAATTATTGAAGACCGAGTATTTAATACTCAGATATCGACGAGTTTTTCTATATTATGCGCAAATACTAATTGATATTAATTGGATTTTTGACTTAACATGTGAGGTGCATTATATTGTTTCTTTAATTTTTAAAGAAGGAATATGATTATCTATGCTTTTGAGTGGATAGAGGTGTGCAATATGAAATTCCCTGCATAGATGTGATGGCTAGAAGTTTTCTAGCCTTATCTTGCTTGACCGACTACGCGTACACTTCCTGATGGTTGTGATGACATAGCCCCATGATCACATGGTCATAGTCTACTACACGGGCTAATGGGATGAGGAATACGAAACAAAGCAAGGTGGTTGATGATGGGAAGCCAGGTATGAGGAAGGAAGGAAGTGAGGAAATGATCTGCATTTGTGTTGCAGCTAAAGACTGGTGAGGACACTCAAAAATTTTTACGAGTAGAGTCCCCTTTGCATCTAAGAAATGACGAGGCTCAGATGTAGACTCAGCTTCTGGCATTAGCAATAATGAAAATGAAACCAGAGAACAAAATGGATAAATCAAATATAGTTGAATAAATATGTATGAATTAATGTGTGCGATGTGTGATGTGTGTGATGTGTGATGGGTGTGATGTGCAATGTATGAAATTTGCATGATGTGCGATGTGGAATGTGTGACATGTGAGATGTGTGCGATGTGATATGTGTGCGATGTGCACGACATGTGATGTGTGTGATGTTGGATGTGTGTAGTGTGTGATGTATGGGATGTGTGATATGTGCATTATATGTAATGGATGTTAGATGTGTGAAGTGTGATGTGTGTGATGTATGCCCAATGTGTGACCTGTGTGATGCTATTTGATGTCTTATAGAACGTTTAATGTATGATGTGTGCAATGATGTTCAATATGTGTAGACTTTTTATCATTCCATTAGTTGGATTTCATTGTGTTGTTGTGTATGAGTTTATCCACTTGACATATCGTTTACATACTCATCTTTGAGTCTAGACATAGTCTGACCCATTTATTATTTATATAACATTCGGGTCAGTTTGAGACATTTCAGGTTCAGGAACATAATGACGAGTTTTGGATGATAGGCATAGATGGAAGATAAAGTATTATTTATATCATTGCATACTATGATAATTCCTATATGTAAGAATTTTTTTTGTATACTGGATATACATTATATATTTTATGATATTGTGAGTTTGTCATTATTTGCACCAAAATTGGTCAAAACCCCAAGTATCGTGAAAGCACTAAACAATGAATATAAATCAGCAATATTCAAAGACAAGTCTCAGATCTACGCAAGCAACAAACAGCAATCCAGAAATAACAGTCAGAAACACAAGATTTATAGTGGTTCGGCTATCTCTGGCCTACGTCCACTTCAAAGTTTTATCTTTTATTGATGTTCTTTGCTGATTACAAATGATTACAGCAGTTACAATAAAGAATTTCGACTATCATAGCAATGGAAAGAAGTAGAATCGAATCCGGCAGAGTCTGGACATTGAATAGCCAAAAGATCCTTTTTCTGTAGGCTTGAAGGAGCTATTTATAGGCCTAGGAGGCTGAGATCGCGCTTAAACTTCAGGAAACTTCTTCTGGCACGTGAGTGGGCCCACGCGATCGACCCCATCAAGTTTCGACTCGATCTGTGATCGATACGAAATGATTTCGTATCCATCAAAAACTGATCCAATCGAGCTGAAACTTGGCAGGATGGTTCTTTAGCATGTATGAAAGCTGCTGTGAAAATTTCATTGCATTTGGATCAATGGTTTTAGAGATATGATCGATTCGAGATGGGGTTTTCCAGTGGCTGTTTGGTTCGAATCAATCGGTTCGAATCTCTTTGATTCAATCACCCCACGTGGTTTCATGATGATGTGGCACGCACACTTTGCCTTGATCTGAGTTTCACTCCTAGTTGACCATGCCGACTCCATAATTCTCATCTTGTTCGTATCGAATTTGACACGTCACCCAGGTTTGTTGACTCGATGGATACAATGTAGTCATCAGCCATGGATTCGAACAACAGTTACATTGATGGATACGAGCTAATGAAGTCGATTGTTAAGAACATGCTTTTACTCGATGGATACGAACCACATAGCTCCTTAATGGACACGAAGTCAATCGATGCGAACCGGAGTCTTTTGATGGATACGAAGTAATGTAGCCTGATGGATACGAATTGCTCTGCCCAGATGGATTCGAAGAGAAGTTTCCATGATAAATACGAAGCGGACATTTGGCCAATCGATACGAATCGTACTAGCTGTTGATGGGTACGAAGTCCATCGAAACGATCTCGATGGATTCGAACATTGCTGACCTGATCGATACGAACCCATGGGAATCAATCGATGCGAAGTGGGTGATGTATACGAACTGGATCGAGTCGAACGGTGGTTCACTGATGGATACGAACTTGATCGGTGCGAAGTTGATGGATACGAATGGAGACGTGATGGTGAATACGGACTCCATCGATATGAAGCTAATGCTGCTTGGTGGTTACAAAAATGTGACTTTTTTCATCAATTTGCATCGATCGTATCTTGAGCATATGAACTTGGATTGACTTGAAATTTGGAATGTTGGCTCTCTTGGCCTTGGTAGCCGTGTCTTATCAATTATAGCTCAATACGGACTCGGACAAAATTTATCGATATCCATGGTTATCCTGCAATATATAGTTGATATTCATGACTTATAATTAACTATTTTCAGTTAATATTTTGGGTATCTCAGCTTTGCCAAAAGGTGGGATAACACTTTGCCCACCAAAACATGCCTTTTGGTAAAAGGTGTGTTTTGATCATCCCAAATCGAATGCAGTGAGTTCATGTTTTATTCAGAGTTTATAGCATTTTCAATCAAGTTCATGGCTGTTTGAAGCCAAATCGTTATCCATTTCTTCCAGTGGAAGTTAAGAATGAAATTCTGCAGTCTCTCTGGACTATCGGTGGTCACTGCGGACCCTTGCCAAGCCCATTCCAGACTTGGCGATTGAATAAAAAGATCCCATTGCACTCCGGTGTTGCTTTCTATCCCTTGCACTCTGGCCCCATCCAGGGCATATAGCAATGTCTTGGTTGTTTTAAACCGATCATAGCCTCTCCGGGCTCTTTCTGGATCCCATCCTGTCACTCTCCGGTGAAGGGGAGGCAGCGTTAAGTGAGTCGATCTTGTCGCTCTCCGGCGAAGCAACTCACTTCTTGCACTCCGGTTCAGTGTATCTGAACATTAAGCGATGTCATGGCCTAAATCGTGGACCGATCACAGCCTCTCCAGGATCTTATCGAATCCCGATCCAATCACTCTCCGGTGAATGGGAAATGACGTTAAGTGAGTCAATTCTGTCGCTCTTCGGCGAAGCAACTCACTTCTTGCACTCCGGACCCCGCCTCTCCGGGTAGGGTCATTAAGCGATCAGTTTTATGTTGGTATTTAACATTCATCCTTTAACTCTCCGGTCAAAGGCTTATTTCAAGAAATTCAAGTTTATTTATTAAATTCAGGTCCTAGATGTTCAATCTCAAACATCAGGAGAAAACTAAACATTGCCTCTCCGGGCAGATCGGTCTATCTCCATCTCAGAGCATGCCTAGGGATCTCTTCGGTTCCCGTACATGAGTAAGTGGAATAGCCATTTATTTTTAAAATCAAATCTAAGAAAACTAATCGACCAAAGTCCGCATCCCAAACTTGGCCCTTGCCATCATAATCAATTGATGACGAGTCGTGATCCCGATCCAGGATCAGTTCTGTTAGGTGGAGGCGGTAGTTGTTCAGGTCTTACGGCCGCAGTCCGTTCTCTGATATACTGTGGCAATCTGCCACTCCTGGCATGTTCTTCCACCTCATCTTTTAGGCGACGGCATTCATCGGTAGTATGCCCATCCAGCTCGTGGAATAGGCAATATTTTCCAGTCCTACGCTCCCGCTCAGTGGGATCTCTCCTGGGTGGTTTTCGATAGGGGGTTGCCCCCGAGTTTTAGCAGATCTGTGTATTGCCTGAATCTGGCCTCTCGGAAATTCTTCCGTTTATCAGGACCATCACGTCTATCGTCCTGCTTTCTCTTTCCCTTGTCCGCTCTGGACTGTTCCCTGGCGGTTCCTTCGCCCTGCACAGCATTTATTTCTCGCCTTTCGGCTCGTGATTCTTCCAGCCGAATGAATCTATCAGCTTCATGATAAAATTCTTCCAGATCTTGCGGTGGATCTCTTGTCAAAGAATCTTTGAATTCGGTGCCTTTCCCAACTCTTGCCACCGCCGCAATCAAAATCATCGATGGATCCGGACGATCTACAGAAGCCACCGTTGCATTGAATCGCAGTAAGAAATCTTTTATGGACTCTCCGGTCCTTTGCTTTATTGAAGCTAGGGTCATCACACTCTTGGGTCGCGTTACGTGGACCTTGAACTCTCTCTAGAAGCAATCTACAAGCTCGCCCCATGTTCCGATTGATCCAGTCTCCAGGTGTCTAAACCAAAGCGCAGCTAAATCTGACAAGTATAGAGGGAAGCATTGAGCCATCACTTCCTCGGATGCCCCCAGCACTTCCATGTGCCTAATGGATTGAGTAATATGCATCGTTGGGTCTGACTTCCCGTCATATGGATCCAGTATAGGCAGTTTGAACTTTGGAGGGTTCCTAGCATTTCTGATATTCGGAGTGAATGGACTCCGACTGACTTCTTCTAACCCTCCACTCGACAATCCTCCTCTCATGATTCGTCGCAATAGACCAATCATTCTTTCATCTCCATCTAGGGGCTGCCCCTTGTTATGTTTCTATCCTGCCCCCCAAGCCTCGAAGGGAATTCTGGCACATATTCTTCATGCGGCTCAGTAACATTAGCATTAACTCCAGCCTGCTGAGCTTCATATATGGGTCTTTCAGTGTCTGATCCTGAGGGTCTGCCCCCATGTCCTTGTTGATTGCCTTCAGGTCCTGCACTACGGTCTTGAACCTGACCTTCATTGGCTTCCGCAATCCTGACTCCTTGTCCTGCACTTGCGGCCGCGGTAGCTGGTTCAAGGTTCTGCGTGTTCGCTGCTCTCATCTGTTCAAAGAAATTCTGCAGCATCTCCTATTGGCTTTTCATCATTCTTTCATGCATTAAATTAGCCATAGCCTCCATCTCATCCAGGGTGATGTAGATCGAAGCTTGTCCTTCTGCAGCTCCAGAGGATGCCTCCTGGCTTCCTCCTTGTTGGCTTCTCTCAGCCCTTTGTCTTCTACTGTTCTGTCTAGTCATTTTCTCTAGGTCTGAATTCTTCAAGCTTTTCAAATCTGAACTTCTATCCGATGTAGCGGGTGCTAGTTCTTCTCAGTGAAAGCACCAAAGTGTTTGCACCAAAATTGGTCACAAACCCCAAGTATCATGAAAGCACCAAACAATGAATATAAATCAGCAATATTCAAACACAAGTCTCAGATCTACGCAAGCAACAAACAGCAATCCAGAAATAACAGTCGGAAACACAAGATTTATAGTGGTTCGGCTATCTCCGGTCTACGTCCACTTCAAAGTTTTATCTTTTATTGATGTTCTTTGTTGATTACAAATGATTACAGCAGTTACAATGAAGAATTTCGACTATCACAGCAATGGAAAGAAGTAGAATCGAATCCGATAGAGTCTGGACATTGAATATCCAAAAGATCCTTTTTCTGTAGGCTTCAGGGAGCTATTTATAGGCGTAGGAGGCTGAGATCGCGCTCAAACTTTGGGAGACTTCTTCTAGCACGTGAGTGGGCCCACGCGACCGACCCCACCAAGTTTCTACTCGATCTGTGATCGATATGAAATGATTTCGTGTCCATCAAAAACTGATCCAATCGAGCTGAAACTTGGCGGGATGGTTCTTTAGCATGTATGCAGGCTGCTATGAGAATTTCATTGCATTTGGTCAATGGATTAAGAGATATGATCGATTCGAGATGGGGTTTTCCGGTGGCTATTTGGTTCGAATCGATCGGTTCAAAATGATCCCTTCGATTCGATCACCCCACGTTGTTTCGTGATGATGTGGCACGCACATTTCGCCTCGATCTGAGTTTCACTCCTAGTTGACCGTGCCGACTCCATAATTCTCACCTTGTTCGTATCGAATTTGGCACGTCACCCAGGTTTGTTGACTCGATGGATACAAAGTAGTCATCAGACATGGATTCGAACAAAATTTACATCGATGGATACGAGCTAACGAAGGTCGATGGTTATGAACAGGCCTTTACTCGATGGATACGAACCACATAGCTCCTTAATGGACACAAAGTCAATCGATGCGAACCAGAGTCTTTTGATGGATACGAAGTAAGGTAGCATGATGGATACGAATTGCTCTGCCCAGATGGATTCGAAGAGGACATTTGGCCAACCTTTACGAATCGTACTAGCTGTTAATGGGTACGAAGTCCATCGATACGATCTCGATGGATTCGAACATTGCTGACCTGATCGATACGAACCCATGAGAATCAATCAATGCGAAGTGGGTGATGGGTACGAACTGGATTGAGTTAAACGGTGGTTCACTGATGGATACGAACTTGATTGGTGTGAAGTTGATGGATACGAATGTAGACGTGATGGTGAATACGGACTCCATCGATACGAAGCTAATGCTGCTTGATGGATACGGAAATGTCACTTTTTTCATCAACTTGCATTGATCATATCTTGAGCATATGAACTCAGATTGACTTGAAATTTGGAATTTTGGCTCTCTTGGCCTTGCTAGCCGTGTCTTATCAATTATAGCTTAATCCGGACTCGGACAAAATTTATCGATATCCACGGTTATCCTGCAATGTATGGTTGATATTCACGACTTATTATTATCGATTTTCAGTTATTTTTTGGGTATCTCAGCTTTGCCGAAAGGTAGGATAACAGTCATATTTTATATCCTACTCAAACTTGTAATATTATATATTATATGTTACCGCTACGTTGATGGATTTGTGATCTCTAATCTTTTATATTATGTATTGTTCTATCCTCGAGGGCCGTATGTGTTTGTTGCTTTGTACTGAGACTATTTGCGTCAAGGTGAGTGGTTTTTACATTATGAGACATATTTAGCGTTGGTTAAGGTAATATTCATGTGTTCATCACACATATCACCTCATTTTCTGTATTACTCGACAGTATTACTTAATATTACTCTTGAGTAATATAAGTATAGAGGTTGGATGTTACAATTTACGTCCATTGGTTACCCAAGAGATGATTTAAAATGTTATATCTATTCTGTGGATATCCATTCAACTTCTTTATATAGTAGAAGTTCCGTTCCCCGTTCTAAGGATAAGATCTATACTCTAGAGATCTTCCATGCCTTAGATAGATACGCACTACCTTCCTCTTCCCTTACTCTTCATTTTCCTTATATCCTTATGAGCAAATTCATTTCAGTACCAAGATGTGTGGCAAATGTTGTAGTATTAATTATACTAGTGTGAATGGATCTTAAGGCTACTTTAACACCAGCGGGTGAATAGCATTTTGTAACTTATATAGATTTTCTAAATGGTTCCAAGATTAGAAGCAAAACACAGATAATTAACATAGATATATATATTAACAGGAATTCACAGATATATATATATATAATAATGCTGTAAAAATGAAGTTAAAGTAAGGGAGAAGACACCAAGAGTTTTATACTAGTTCGAATTGACCATTCCTACATCCAATCCTGTATAGTATCCATGCATATTTCTTTTTAATCGCGTACTTTAAACAAGAAGCAAGCAAACCAGAATACAATCTTGATTTCAAGGCAAAAAGATAAACCCACCCGACTTTCCGAGCTCAGGGTAGACTCTCTTGATTTAACCACGCAGTAAGATCACCTACTTGATTTAAATAGGCAACAAGCACACCCATTTGATTTAAACGAGCAACGAGCAAACTAATACAAATAGTAATAAAGTGTTTTTGAATCCAAATACAAATGGTTATTGGATACAGAATATCCTATACCCTTTGATAGCACTTTGATATTTGAATTGAAGAGACAATACTTGCAAATCAATGAGTGGATTACAGAGAGTGAATATAGTAAAGTTCAGATTGAATCCGAGTGAATTTAAAGAGTATTGAAAGTGGATTTTGTGAAATATATAATGATAATTTGGAGTACGAAGAATATAGAGAAGGTAGTTGTTAAAATTTGTTTTTTAATCCCCTTTATATAATGTTCGAATGGACATATCTATTCGTGAAGAGATGAAGCCAAAAGTTACAATTATACAAAATTTAAAAAGCATCTCTTCGACGGTACATATATCGACATACATAGCTAGGGTATGTCAACATACTATTATATTTTGAGAAAAACGGTACAATATTTAAAGTGTTATAAAATTATGATATTTTATAAAATCATTTAAAAATAGTTTTTAAATACTTATTAATGTATAAAACTTTTATAAGATATTTGCGAAAGTATATTTTGAAAATAATATTTTTTTGATAAGAGAGTATTCAAAGAAAAGAATTTTATTATTCAAGGACTAACAGATTTAATCTAATGTCTACTAACTATAATCTGTAGTCTTGAACTCTTCATGTCCTTGTCTTTAAACTCGCGAATCTTTAATTTTCTTAAACATCTCCAAATCTTGATCTTTAGTCTTTTTATAGACCAGTCTTCAGATTACCCTGTACTTGTACAAACTTATGTAACATCCTGCAAAATATTCTATACAACTTAGGAAGACATTAGTACCTATATATATGATTGTTATCATAAAAATCAATACCTATGGTATTAACAAGATGTTGTACTTAGCACCGAGTAGAATTGCTTAATAATTTTGGTGATGCTATATAAACTAACACCTAGCATTTTCTTTCACATTACCTCATTCCTTTTTCTTGAACACTCGATGCCGAAAACTTACGACCAAACTCCCTTGTCTAGAACTGCTCACCAATGACTACACCAGACCATCGCCGCCTTGCTAAAGCCGTTAACACCCTTAGATCATCATTTTATTCGCTGCCAAGTGCTTCCAAAGAGATCATGCTTGATCTCTTCTAGTCGACATCTAGATATAATCACCTTGAGGCGGATTTCTTGAATTCTTCCTATAGTGATGTTCGTTGTGTTGTGTTCGATGATAGCCAAGGATTGTATATAGCTAGCGAACAGTCAAAGGCTTTAATTTGGTGATCGGCCTTATGCTCCATTTCTTTGTCAATATGAATAGATGCACTTCCTTAGAACAAGCATGAGCATTCCAAACAATTTCTTATAAAATTTTAGGCTTTACCCAAAGTTTACTTCCTCACTACTCAAATCACAATAACTCCAAGTTTTCCTGGTGCCTGCCTTGGGCCTTTCTTGACTTTGCTTCAAGTCTCTCTCCTTTGCCACAAATCTAAGTACACATACACTTTAAGGGGCATTAGCATTACTTTCACGAGCTCAGTCGACCACAAACTATAGTTAAGATCCTAATGAGACGGTTCTTTTTCAAAGACCAGTCACATTGAAAGCATTCCATCATATTATTAACTCAATTGCATGACATTTTCAATTAATGCACTTCCTGTGTTTCTGTAAAAAAAGCTCAGTGTCGCTATGGATGGTAGTTCCATTATAGATTATTCGACAATAACAAGTAAAATCCAATGCATAGTTCCTTCGGCTCATTTTTCTAACATAAGCAAGCTATCTACAAAGGATTGTTTGTTCGTTATGTATAAGACACAAGACTCACACTACATAGAGTAAGACTTTCACTTTCTTTCACTTGCTCTGATCAACGTTCAGAATCCGGTTGGCCAACATATCGACATCCATTGGGCTCTGGGAATTGGTCACACGGGTCCATATTTAAAATTAAATTTCGAAATAAAACATATCTGACTATGTTGAAGGCTAAGTTTTCCTATTTAGACCGACTCGCCATTCTCCCTGATTCCATATTAGCACTGACCATGAACTCCTCCTGAAGTTGCGTTGGCCATTGATCGGGCATCAACTCCCATGCCTTCTAGGCCTAGGTGTTCAATTACCATCGAATTACAAAGAATGATCGTTCCAGTAGAACCATTTCAAGAATTTGAAATAAAATATTGTATTAAGAGTTCTGGATGAACCATTCGAACAGGTGACAATGGCTCTAACTATGAAGATACTAAGAAAAATATGTCGACAACATGGGTTTCCTAAGGATGATGTCCTACTCCCAATGCAAATCCATTGGGTGCACAATCTCCTAATGGATTATATGGCATGCAATATATATATGTGCTTAGGCAGCACTATGCCACCTATCAACCCATTCTTGCACAAGCTCCTTCAAGAGCTCGAGCTAGCTCCATCCCAAGTACATCCCAATAGATATGCACTACTAGGCTCTTTATACATGCAATTTATGAACCAGTTCTAGGGGCCCCAAAATGTTAGAGAGTTGGCTTACATTTTGAGTTTTAAACGCCGACGTGATTTGCTGTCTTAGATGATCATCGAGGCCTGGTGCCGATGCATGATCATTGAAGAACTCCATAATAAACATTCATATTTCAAGAACAGGTACTTCTTTGTCCGATACTCATGTGGCTTCAACAGGCCTTGGCTTTCCGTAGTAAGACCTATTTCTCTTTGCTCTTCCCACGCTTGGATTCCTGCTACCAAAATATACAATTTATTACTCAATTCCTGCTTGAGACATAAGTGAAGAGCATATTGAAGCCCTAAAAACTCTCGAGTTAGCTTCCAACATCGCACCATCCTTACCCTCTGACAAATAATAATCTTTGCAAGTTCAGCTTATCACATCCCGAGTGCTACCTATTGCTGTAATCCACATCCAAACGGTTTTATAATGCCTACCTAATCTTCAACCCCCACTCCCAGCTCTATTGAAAATCCCCAAGGAGAAGCTGAAGGCCCATCCAGCACAGCGAATGCTGATAAGCCTGCTAACAGAGTCGTAGAAGAGCTAGTTGCTGGTAAAGTTTGAGAAGAAGGGATGGAAGAGTTGGAATCCAAATGGTTCAATAGAAGAGTGATGAGGAAGAAAGAAGAGAATGAAAAGATGAGGGGAAGGAAAAAGAAGAAGAAGAAGAAGAAGAAGAAGAAGAAAGCAAAAGTTGGAGACAACGACTATAATGTCGGTCAAGAGGGAGACAAATCATATAGCAAGACATCCCTCAAAGGCATCGAACTTCGTGCTTTACCTTATCCGAAGCATATCATGGTCAAAACTTCAAAGTAAACTATTTAACCAAGAGCAATGCCAATATTCGAGGTAATTCCTCCACCAGTTCGTTTGATGATATCTTTGGCCCATTGAGTGACTTCGATATCCTAGTTTTCGATCTTCTTAAGGAAGGCTCTTTAGGCTTTAGCTTCCCATCTAGAGATATCCTAGCTAAAGGAGGAGAAACTCCATCCTTATTTCCTTCCGAACACAGTCCGTAGAGAAATTAGTGGTGACACTGGCACCCTAAAACTTCTAAGATAATGAACAAACGTGCCTTTCATTTATCAAAATTCTAGTATTCCATAACTTATACGATCCTTTCTCTTGTATTAGGCACCATAGGCAAAGATAGATTTAGCAATCTTCAAGACGTCGTTGTTAAAGAGAGAAAATGCACTCCCAAACCACCTCATTTCAATTCTAATAGTGGACAAAAAACCAAGGAAGATAGAGCTTGAAGAAAAGATAAAGAGTGCAAGGCGGAAGAAGACCGCCAGGCTAAGAGGGATCGAAAGAAAAGGCAGGCCAAAGAAAGGTAGCCTTGTGTCAAGGTAAAGGCACAAAGACTTAGAGCACCCGGCTTATTTTATGGCATTCCTCTGCCTCGTTCTCAATCCGAATTTTTTAACCAATAAACTCTAACTTTACTTTCACTTGCCACTATCTCCTCAATCAAAAGAAGTATCTATTTCATCAGCTCCTTTTCCAACTTCAATAAACCACATGCAATTTACCTTCCCTGGTCTTTACTTAATTACTGTCATGTTTGACTATGACATCAAAAATATTCCTAAGGATGAGGCAAACTAGAAGGTCGAATGGGTCCATGAGCTCATTAACCAAGATTATGAGTGGATGAAGCTCTATTACCCCCTCTATAAAGTTAACCAAATCAATTACATGAATATTTGATCATCTGAATCTAAAAACAAAACCTATGACAGCCTTAAAGAGGGGTATATAGGAGATCTAGAGAAGATGAAGAAAAAGAGAGACACGGCCTTGAAATCCGAGATAAGTACCAAAGCATGATGGAGGAAGTGAGGAGAGCTCATACCGATGCAAAAATCATAATAAAAGATTTGTTGAAACTGCCTTTGAGGACAATGCTACTTTAAAGACACGGCTTGCTGAGAAGGACTTGGCCCTCACCATTAAGAGTGAAACTATCCGGGCTAAGGACAAAACTGTCAATGATCGGGCCATTGAAATCCAAAATCTCCTGGATTAAAAAGAAAATCTTGAAAGCAATCTTCATTAGCAAAGGCCAAAAAGCTAGAGATTGAAGCTGACTATATCGTCACCGTAAATGATCTAAAGAGCTCAAAAGGAAGAAGGCCAAAGAGCCTTCAACTGTTCTTTACTAACATCATCCAATACAAGAACCTAAATTGGTTGATAAGTACATATGCGACTATCGTTGTCAATTCATCGGAGGAAGTGTTGTTCCATGCAAAGATGACTGATGATGGCCTTACCGAAGATGAATTGATGGCTAAGTATCTCGATGCTAATGACATAGCAAAACATGAAGAAGAAAAGGCCATCCTAGCCATGGAAGATGCCTCTGCTAAAGTAGCTACTGAAATTGTTGTCAACCCAAGCACCTCAGGTTAGGCAGAATCATCAACTCCTAAACCTCAAGAACTTACAACAGAAATTCCTACAGTTGAGGAGGTCAGTTCCGAGACTACCCAAGTTATTCCAGCTTCTACGCAATCACTCATGTTGAACCGTATGTTCCACCCTTTATTGATCCACGAATTCATAATTCGCTTAAATAGGGGAATCTCAAAATCTCCTGTTCCACAATCGAGTCCAAGTGAAGGTATATCCCTTGTTTCTTCAATATTCGAAGTCCTTCAGTTTTCATCTGAGACTATAACTAACACTTACTCTCTATATGTGAAGTTACAGGTCATCTTTCTCTTTCACCTCAATCACTACCAATCACTCAAGGCATGGTGCTACCGCCATCACCATCGAGTAAAATCCTATGGCCATGGGACTAGTTGTTCCAAGTCTTCCCTCTAGCTTTATCCCCAATTCCGATGCAGAGAGAATAACATCTTTAGAGGTATTGGATGATGTTTCCTAGTCCCAAGGAGAAGATATTACCATCATTATTGCTTCAGGCCCGACTGAATCCATTTCCATGGTAGAGAAGTGGAACATCGATATGTTTAAAGTCAACATTAAGATTGAGCCTGGCCTTGATAAGCCTATTAGCACCGAAGAGCCAAAATCTCCTTCTCGTATCCTTCTTATCACCATTCGTCCCTCGAAGAGCGGTAGTGTTGGTGCAACTATGGAGACATCCGAGCTCCCTACCAGCCGTCTTGGAGTTACCACCATCATCATTTCTGAAGGCAACACCAATCATTCTATATGCAGCAAACCAGAAGATGATGTGGGCTAGAAGAGGCCTCGTGATGGCTCAAGCAGCAACACTGAGAAGAAGAGCCATAAAAAATAGAGTTCTCAGCTATCTTCAGGTGAAGGCGAGACAGATTTTGTTTGTTTATTTGGGATGTATCATTTTTTTCTTTATTCATTTACAGGCCGTGTTTGTGCAGGAGTATGACCTGTAATCAATGATGTATAAAATGTAATGTAATGAAAGACTACTTTTCTTTTATAATCTTTATTCCATTTGCTTTTCCATAAATTTGTATTTTGTACTTGCCTAATACAACTACTTTCATATATAATAAAATCGATTATACAACAATTTATCCATATTATATATGTTTGTCCCTATGTAATGATTTTACTTACTACAACTTTGTGTATATAAATAAAATTCCTACCGTTACTTTAGCTATATTCTATTATTCAATCATGTTTATAGCTACCAAAATGTTCCATTTGGCTAACAAAAATGTTCTTTAACCAATTTCATGATTATTCCTATTTTAGGTCAAGTTTCCTCTGACCATTCATGAGCCATGAATAATCCAAGTTTTATGCTATTCCCTATCAACAGGGAACAGCGGTTTGAATGTTTATCTCCTGACGTCCCCAATCTCGCCAATAAGTTGGCACGGTTAGTTTTATTCATAAATTTACATTGTTAAACCTTGGCAAAGCGTATCCTACTAAGCCGTGGGTGAAGCCATAACCTTTTTGAAGTTCTATCTATTACAAGTCCTATCTGTGGGACTTGTCCAAATGTTAGAATCTGAACATCGCTCTCTGACCTTGCCAATATCTTGGACTTTGTAAGATTTAACAATCCGGGGAAAATTATCCAATTGCCCATAGTCTGATTGACTCTCCCAGTCCTGATCCTAGAACAGAATTCTCTAAATGTTCCTGTTTTCATTTTCCAATGATTATCCTTGCTTATCCTCCACCTAGCGTGTTCCGCTAGGCCCCAAGCATAGTCGTGAATTTTTCTCTAGTAGACCGATTCGTATATCCGAGAACCCATGCCTTTAGACACCTATCTTTGGGCATCCACTCTTAGTCCCACCTACCTTCAGGTATTGACTGAGTGTATCCGTTGACGTCCTCACTTATCCTCGGCCCATCGTATCCCGTTGAGCCGTCGGCGTGGTAAAGAAATTTCTATCCGCACGCCCGTTTCTATCATTGAAAACTAGTGATTTTTGCTACCTGCTTTCAGATATCCTTTGTTGACTTTGCCTATTTTTTAGCAATAGTCTAAAGGAATAGGGTCGAATCATGTGATTGACCCTTACGATTGAACTCCTTTAACTGAATTATGGTGTTCTCTGTGTTTATTTACAGTTGCTTGCGTAATCTCTTTTATTTCATCTTGCTTCGGGTGTTGTGCTATTTTAGGCTCAATATATTGGTGCTTTCTCTAAGAATGGATATTCTCAGTCATAGATCTAGCTAGCTCTTGCAAATTAGAGTGTCTAGAGGTTAGATTCAAAAGACTTATATTAAGGAACTTAAAGAATTTCAATATAGGAATAAATAGCTCCTAGGAGATCAGGAAGGGCATCTTGAGCAGTATCTGGTGCAGATGAAGGAAATTTTCATCATATAGAGGTTAGCAACTAGCAGACAACAACATTTCCATGATAATCTTTCCTTTAAGAGATGGTTTCCAAATTGAAGTTTGATAAGATAATGGATGAACTAAATTAGAAGATGGTTGATGGTTAGAAGGTCCTTTTGGAAAAAATGGATGCTAGCATTGCTTTACTGACCTAGCAGTCGTAGAGAACCAAGAGTAGCAGGAGAGAGATTTAATCTACTAGATCTAAAGAAAAGAACTCATATTTCTGGTCAGAACAGAAGAGATGGAAAACAAAAGCAGAAGGAAAAAGCTACTAAGGTAGTAGGAGGAGTTGATGAAGGAAGCAAGAAGGCCCCCTCTAAGGGAATTCAACTTGGCACCCACTACCAAGAAGAATCTTGGACCCTTAAGGGGATTAGGTGCTGAGGCAGTTGACCTATCTAATTCAAAGGATGATATGCAGCATGATCGTGATGTTTATGAGCTGGATGTTGATGTTCTAGATGCCGGTGTGTAAACAACCACTATGAATCCTATTAAGGTTTAGAGATGGCTTGAAATAGTGGTTCTCTTAGAGACTAGAGAACTTAGACATCAATGAGCAAGCCGAAACCATTTGCAGAGTCAAACACTCGGTGTAGTTTTTAATAGTCGGCACTCAAGTTCCACGTTAGTGAGGAGTACATAGCTGACATGGTTAAGTAGTTGGTAGAAGAGAATAAATGGAGGTAGAATATGGAATGTGGTTCCATGCTAAGAAGCACTCCATTAATAAAAGAATATTTTAAGGGAGGAATATTCAAGGAGGTTTGTGATGCCAGTGATGCCATCATATAATGGGACTACCAATCCTATGCAACACTCGTTTAAATATGAATGGCACATGGATAGTGCTAGGAAAATGGACACGGTTCAGTGAGATGTTTTTCAATTTTCCAAAAAGGTGTTGCATCTATGTGGTATACTCGGCGAGCATCAAAATCCATATATGCTTTTGATGAGTTGGAAAAGAAGTTTTTAGAGTAGTTTAGGCTCCAAACCGCTTGACCCAAGGACATAATGTCTTTATTGAGCCTTTCTTGAGCGCCTAAGGAGTTATTTAAGTGGGTTATTGAATAGTTTTAACATTGAAGTAACAGAGGTTAACAATTCAAAGGAAGATCTGGTACTTATGGCATTGGTCTATGGCATGAATCCGGACACGAACTTTGGAAAATGGCTAAAAATGAAGGCTAATAACTATGAAGGAATTCTATCGAAAGGCCAATTAGTTCTTGCGATTGGAAGAAGCAAGTCAAGATGTTGGAAAAATTGTTGGTGAATGGTGAATGGAGGTAATTTAGAGTAACTTAGTGATTAAGCAAACCAGTGGGTATCTAGGTAATGTGGCGGTAAATGTTGGGAATCCTAATAATCAAAAGAAGAGAAATCAAGGCATTAGAGGCAGGTGGAATAAAGCCAAAAAGCACCCACTGAATATGAGGCCCATTGAATATATGCCTTTGAATGATACATTGGAAAATATATACTATACCACATAAGGCACAGAAAGGTATAAAAAGAAGCCTAGGAAAGAGGCATTGAGGAAGTATGGTGCTCAAACAAGTATTGTCATTTCCATGAAACTCATGGACACAACACGAACAAGTGCTGACATCTTAGATATTTTATCAAGGAATTGATAAGCAAGAAAATATTATAATAGTATGTGAGAGAGATAAACGATGGTGGATAAAATACTAGACCTCAAGGGCAACTGCCCAAGGAAATCAACTTGGACCTAGTGGAGAGGGGCCCAGGGGAACTGACGGAAGGATAGTTATAAATACTATAATAGGAGGACCTCATCGAACAGAGAAAAGATGGATGGAAATGGAGTGGTACGCAAGCTCATTGAAGCACATACAGTAGGAAAATTGCTTTGCTATGGACAATGTAGCTTCAACTAAGAAACAAAGGATGGTAAGAGATGACATAGTGTTCAGAAACAGGGATCCTGATGGAGTCAAAGTGCCAACCTTCGACCCTATAATGACTAAGGTCGTTGTTGGCCCGATTACGATACATCGGATCTTGATGGATAGAGGAAGTTCTGTAAACATATTGTTCAAAAGAACATTTGATCAGATGAAGATCAGTATGAAAGACGACAAGCCTTATAAATCCAAGATCGGTATGAAGGATGTCAACCCGTGTCACTTGCACCCAACAAGTCAGCTAAACAAAGTAGAATATCATAGTGCCAACATAAGATTAGGTCTCACTAAAACCAACCCATACCTAATCAAATGTGCTCAGTCGAACCCAAAGTCCCAACTCATTGCCAAAGACCAACTACAACACGATGGAGCTCGAAATCTAACTAGTTATCGTCGAAAACATACGCGACTTGCTACTAAGGAACTATTTCTCAGCCCACTATCACCAAATCATAAGCAACTCGCTAATTATCAGTTTCATCATTTATAATTTGGTTTAAGATCATAAGGGATGAATTGCTATGTCTCAACAATATATACACAAATACGATAAATCCCACTCATCGATTCTCGTGCATCTTCTCCAATATGATGTAGATCCTTCCTTTCCTTCACTATCCAAAAATTACACACCTTCAAAACTGCTAATTTCTCAATATCTTCCATTTATTTGCGTACCTCTCTTTGTGATGTTCGATTTCATATGTTAATACATTTAATTCAGATTTGATTTAGTAGACGAGGAATTAATTTAAAGCATTTATAATTAACTTGAAGATTATGGTTTTAGAAATGGAGGCAAGATTATTAGAGAGAAAAGAGTAGGATTAGAGATCTATTTATAGGCCGAAAATAATAATATCTTAAGTATTGTTCAAAAAAAATGGCGTCCTCCTCCGTCAAAGCTTCTCACCATCATAAGTTCTCCCGTCACCATCCCGTCTCTAAACCGGTCTCTCCTCCTCCGTCCATCGCCTTTGTTCCCAATATCTACAAGTCTGCGCCTTACTCACTGAACCCCTCCCTATCCCAGTCACCACACCCTCTCAACCACCCAATACCCAACAGTGTTGGTGTCCTCAAAAAATCTTACACGCAAGTGCTTAATTCCTTTACCCCCGTCCTCCTTATTCCCCTCAGCTCTCATCGTCGGCAACGCACTCTGCCTACATTTGCAAACGCTCGAACCACCATCGAATTTCTGAAATCGAAGAGACGTTGTCTCAGGTGCGCTGGCCTAGGACACGTGGCAAAAATCTGCAGGGAACCGAAGATTTGCTATCAGTGTGGATTTTTTGGGCATGCACACACGCATTGTTCCGAGAAAGCCAATTATTATTTTTCTTCCCATACGAAAGTCCCTGCACCTCCTACCTCAAATAAATCCAAAAATAATCTTTCCCACGTGGACAAATCCCCATCTCCATCTTTCTTTCCCGCGATTCGAGACACTACACAGAAGCCTACACGTCAAAAGTCGCTTCGTTCTTCCACCCCTCCTTCTTCTCACTCCAAATTATTTCCTCCACACTCTGTACTCTCTTCTTCTCAAATTTTCTCCATGGCCAACTCCACTCACTACCTCATTGCAACTATCATCGAAGGCTTTTGGTCCATAGAGTCCCTTCATCTGGCCCTTTCACTGAATTTTAACCACCGCGAATGGCCAATCTGGATCTTCTCCGAAAACAGCTTCATAGTTAGTTGTCCCTCCATCGCCATCCTGGAGCAGGACCTTCAGAAGAGAACGCTTTCAAAGCCTGGTAGTTCGATCCTTCTACAGCAATGGTCTGAATTGGAGCCCCAAACAGTTGCTCTCGAGCCAGCTGTTTGGGCTCGGGTGCATGGCTTCCCAGAATTCCTCAGAAACAATTCACAAGCAGTAGGGAGCGCTCTTAGCCCCTTAGGTCGGTTTATTGCTTTTGATGACTGTGTTTGGGCCAATTTTGATCACCGGTACTTATTTTTCAAAATGCAATTTTACACGGGAGTAAGCTCTCCTAGTTCCTTTGTAGCACGCTTAAACAATGAAGACCACCTTCTCACTGTAGAAAAATGGTAACATGCCCATCCCACCCGCAGGCCAGAAACCATGTTCCTAGGGGTCGACTACGGCAACGATCTCAGGTGTTTGGATGAGTCACCCCTCTCGGATGACTCGGATTATGCAAGATTTGATGCCATGCTTTTTGATCCAGATACTTCCCTCCTGCGTCCTTTTGAAGCACATGTTCATAGCCCTCCTAGGGAGGAGGTTGGCCCGCATCGCTGGGAAGCCTGGCCTATAGACCAACACGTTGACCCCCCTGCTGACATCGGCCTCCCTGCTCCTCTAAATGTTCAACCATGCCATGCCTTGGTCCAGACATCCTCTCCACCCCGCCAGCAACATCGCCCTCGGTCCTCCATGTTCTCTCCAGCTTCAGTTTGACGGAGTTCCAGGATCAATAGAGTGGCCTCCCTCCCCGGTAGTTTCTATAAAACTGTTATTTTTTCTTCAGCCAATAAAAGACTAAATAAAAAAATGGCACGTTGCATGGGTGTTAATTTAAGTGATAGTCACTACACCGCCATGCAGGCCCTAGAATCGGAGAGATTGTCTCTTTCCCAATGAAAATTATCTCCTGGAATGTACGGGGTTTGGGGGACCCATCAAAGAGACATGCAGTCAGTCTCACTTTATCCCCTCATAAAGCGGATGTTCTTTTCCTGCAAGAAACTAAATTGTCTGACCCAACACAATCCATTATTCGACACTTGGGGGGGTCTACCCTCATGGGTTGGGCCCACATCAATGCAGACGGGTCCAAAGGAGGTATTATCACCATGTGGAATGAAGCTGTTTGGTCCCATTGTCATACTTCCGCTCACCCCTCCGCACTACATGTTACTCTCCGCTATATCCAATCGGGCACAATCTACTTCTTTACAAATATTTATGGGCCTCACAATACTCTGGAAAGGAATGGGCTTTGGGCTGATTGCCTCTCCTTTGAAGCTTATCAAAACGGCCCCTGGATCGTTGGTGGTGACTTCAACACTACCCGATTCCCAGACGAACGCAACTCTGGTCTAAATTCCCTTGACTCTGACTCATTTAACTCCTTCATAGACAATTGTTCCCTCATTGACCTGCCCATCAATAACCGTCAGTTCACCTGGTCGAATCGCAGGGCCAGTCCCGCCCTAGCTAAGCTGGATAGATTCCTCTTCAATCCAGCCTGGGATGACCTCCACCCCCTTTCCTCGGTCTTCGGGCTTTCCTCTGCCATTTCAGACCATTGTCCCATTATTTTAGACACTGGCTCCCTCCCCAACTTCAAACTCCCTTTTAGGTTCGAGCGTCTTTGGCTCCTGGAACCCTCTTTTGATAATTTTGTCAAACAGGTCTGGGCCCAGCCCACGCAGATTTAATCGCCCTCGGCCAGAATTGTTTTCAAACTTCGGTCTCTCAGGAAAATCATTAGACCTTGGGCCAGATCGGTGTGGGGAACTCTCCATGCTCGTATCTCAGCATCTCAAGATGAAATCTTAGCCCTTAATATCCTGGAAGAGTCTCGACCGCTGACAGACGCCGAGCGGTCCCGCCTGACTACTCTGGAATCTGATCTAGATAGACTGGTTAAACAGGAGGAGATTGGATGGAAACAGTGCTCTAAAGCCTCGTGGTTGAAAGAGGGAGACAGGAATACCTCTTGCTTTCATCGCCTTGCTAGTGGCCGCCGTAGATCCACCTTAATTCCTGAAATTGTCCACAATAATGTCACCTATACCGATCTCTCAGACCATCTCCGACTTTTCACTAATCACTTCAAAGACATTCTTGGCAAACCATCCCCTCCTCTCCCAGCCATGGACTGGTCCCTCCTTTTCCCAGCCCCCTCCCCCATCTCCATCGATCACCCATTCTCCGAAGAAGAGATTTGGGCCGCCTTAAAAGGAATGTCAGACGACAAGGCACCTGGCCGAGATGGCTTTGGGCCAGTCTTTTTCAAGCACTTCTGGGAAACAGTCAAAACAGACATACTTGAATTATATGTTGAATTTCATTCCGACCCCGCTTCCATCTCCAGATTAAACCATGCCAATATTATTCTCCTCCCCAAATCTCCTGGTGCCAACACCCTTTCTTCCTTCCGTCCCATCAGCCTACTCAACACTGCCTTTAAAATTATCACAAAAGTTCTAGCCAACCACCTTCAATCTGTAATAGATCCACTGGTCGGAATCGAGCAGTCATCCTTTACTCTTGGCAGAAATATCATGGATTGTGTTGCCTCCGCCCAGGAAATCATATCTTATTATCATCAGTCATCGACCCCCGGAGTTTTGTTAAAGCTCGTCTTCTCTAAAGCTTTCGATTCGGTTAATTGGAACTTCATTATCGATCTCATGAGTCATAGAGGCTTTTCCTCTAAATGGTGCACTTTTATTTCGCACATTCTCCACTCCAGCCTATCTTCCATATCGATCAATGGTGCTTCTGGGGGTCATATCAAGTCATCCCGGGGTCTCAGACAGGGTAATCCCCTCTCTCCTCTTATTTTCGTCTTGGTTGCAGATGTGTTCAACAGAATGATCAAATTAGCCTCAGCCAACTCCTTTTTCTATGGCATCAAACTCCCGAATTCCTCTTCTTCGGTCTCCAACCTACAGTTTGCAGACGATACATTGCTATTCGCATCCCCTCAGATTGAACACTTACACTGCTTAAAAGTAGCCCTTTACTCCTTCGAGCTTATTTCCGGCCTCTCCATCAACTTTAGCAAAAGCTCGGTCATAATGTTGGGCAATTCTGACCATCTAGGACCCTTTGTTTCATCTGTGCTTAACTGTAGCCTCTCCAATTTCCCTCTTACCTACCTTGGAACTCCTCTCCGTCTATCCAAGCTTCTTAGATCGGATTAGACTCCCTTAATATCCAAGATTGAATCTAGGCTCCTTAGTTGGAAAGCTCAATCCCTCTCAGCTGCTGGTCGTCTCGTCTTAGTCAAATCCGTTCTATCAGCAATCCCTTCATATTGGATGTCTTTTCATAAACTCCCATCTTGGGTCATCAACCGTATTGATAAAATTAGAAGCTCCTTTCTCTGGAATGGTAGTGGTGCCAAAAGATTAGTCAGCTGGTATACTGCTGTCTACCGCTGAATCAGGGGGGTCTTGGTATCACCAATCTCAGTTCGTTTAACACCGCGCTCCTCTCCAAGTGGATCTGGAAAATTCTCTCCCCAGACAACTTCATTTGAAAAGATTGGATCCTTTCACTGCTTTACGGTTCCAACAGCCACTTTGTCCTCCACCTCCCTCCGAGGTCTAGACCTTCCCCATTTTGGGCTGGTGTGCTTAAATCCCTTCCCCGTGTCAAATCCCTTTTTCATTTTGCTCTGGTGATGGTAAAAATTGTATTTTTTGGTTAGATATTTGGCACAACCAGTTTCCCCTTTCTAAATCCCTGCCACATCTCTTCTCTCTCTCATTCCCCCTTTACTTCGGTCAGCGACTGTGCCCGCCTCGGTCCAGAACTCCTTTGTCCCCTAGCCCTCTTCGAATCTGATGTTTTCTCCAACCTTACCTATGCTTCCAACCTGCTCCTCTCTCTTCACCTCTCCCCCAGACCGGATCGTGTTATCTGGGCTCTGGCGCCAGATAAAGGCTTCACCGTTGCTTCATGCTACTTCTATCTCCTTAACCCTGGCCGTCTCTTTACCTTCCCCAGACTCTGGAAATGCCCTATTCCCCCCCCCCCTCCGCGTAGCCTTCTTTCAGTGGTGTCTTGCATACGACAGAATCAACACCAAATCAAGGCTCCTCCGTCTTAGGTGCCAGGTCGATCCTTCTTGCGTTTTTTGCGGCGTTCATTTAGAAGATATCACTCACCTATTCCGAGATTGCGACTTCGCCTTCTCGATCTGGGCAGCGATCTGTGCTCACCTTCTCGGACGCATCCCAGACCCGCCCACCATTTTTGACCACTGGCAATATAATTCCCCGAATCGTCCTCTAGACATCCTTATTTCAATTTATTGTTGGTATCTTTGGAAGAAGCGCAACGCCCTGGTCTATTTCAGGTTACAGTCTCTCGGCCCCTTTCAGACTCCGCCTTCCACATGGAGACTCCTCCCCTTCAGAATCCGTGGGCAACGGCTCGGCATTTCCGCCTCATTCCTAGCTAAGTTTTCCATTCACTGGTGCTGGCTCTTAGTGTAATTTCATCTTTTTTCGCCGGCTGCTTTATCTTTTATGTATAGTTGCTTATGCTACTTGTTGTTGGTTATGTTCCTTTACTTCTCGGTTGTACGGTTTTAATGTCCTTCAACTTGATGGCATCGCCACCGGTCAGGCGTGTTGACCGGCCTACGTATACATATATATATATATTAAGTAACCGGCTGTGTAGTGCCACGCTACACACCCGTCTTTTCTCTAATAATAATAATAATAATATCTTATATTTTAAAAATCGGTATATTACGAAAATGCTACTGGGTTTGACTCCTTTTAATTTCTAGCCCATTTTGTCAAATTCATCAAATTGTATATGTTTTATGACTATAAAAGATATTATAAATATAATGGAATAAGTCCTAAAGTCCATTTCCAACTTCTATGGAAATTTATCATTTTTTCGTTTATGTTAAAATTTCCCTTTTACCATTTTAATTTAATTATTTAATTTTGTAAAATTAAATGGTGTTACATTCTCCCCTTCCGTTTAAAAGTATTTCATCCTCGAAACTCCAAGGGATAGATAATGAAAATCTATCACATTGTACATACATACAAAACAGACATAGTTACATCCATATAACATCCAACATACAATACATGTAAAACACAACCAAGAGTATAATATAAATATTATAGATAAATGATGACATAGTATGAGACGAGCACAAATGCAACTACATCCGCCTCCTATATTACTACGAATGCAGTGCAACCAATATGTGTGCGGACATCCAAATATATGCAAATATATATATGTGTGTGTGTGTGTGTGTGTGTGTGTGTGTGTGTGTGTGTGTGTGTGTGTGTTCATACATCCATATGCAACATCGATGTCAAAGTGCAAGTAAGAAACCACATCCATAAACACAATCAATAAATGCATATGTAAAAGAACAATTAATAGCATATATAAAATTATCTAGCACAAGTTAGAACATCTACTACGGGAATCTATCCTAGGTTGGAATGTATATACATACATGCCGACATGGTATACACTAAAATAGTATTATCCAACAAAGCAACCATAGCACCTATGACACATCATAAGGACGTGCATATAACCAATCCAAATATCCATACATCAATGCTTATTTTAACTAGCTAGCTAAAACAACCATGTAAACAAACAACGACCTAATGAACAAACTAACCTACAAACTAACCATGGAAGAGAGTTCGTGACTCGAAACTCTGATCATCTACTCGAGCTCCATCACATTCCTATCCAAACTTTTTTCTTGCCATACTTGGAGCAACTTCATTTCCTCATATCATATCAAGTTCTACGGAGTATTCTAAATTCAGTCTCCATGTTCACTTCACAAGCTGGCTCATCTCTACCATATCTGCCAAATCATCAATGTAAGTTCGTAGATGAGATAAATAGAAAACGTGTGAACCCTGTTGATATGCTATATTTTGATCAATGATAATGTGCTTCAACAAAAAGGAAGAGATATGTGCAAAACTAAGAGCAGGACTATGAAGACCAAGGATATCATAGGTATTTTTTATATATATAGCGCTTAGTCTTAGTTTTACTGTTAAAATCTATCCTCAAGAAGCTTGTACAAACACAAGAACACATTTCATAACTTAATATTTTGGTTAAATGTTTACTGTGCATAAACTACCAGTTCAGTCGACTGAACAGAAAATTTCAGTCGACTGAACCTGTTACAAAATTACAACATGCACACAGTTTCAGTCGACTGAAATTGCTTGGTCAGTCGACTGAATTCAAACCTGTGAATTTTTTACGAAAACACACCTTCTTCTTCCCAAGAGTTGCAACCATTCTCCAATAGTAATGGATGCATCTCTTGCCTGAATCTTTTGCAAATAGATACACCTCTTCTACACTTATAAATACATGATTCTATCATTTGCATATTATCAATTTTAATTCCTTTAATCTCTCTATTATCTTGATAATATTTTATGATTTCTTAAAGTTTTCAAAAGCATTCAAAAACCACTTCAATTTCTTGAATCTCTGATTTATCTTAAATATTCGTTTGATTCATAGCAATTCATATTTTCTAAATCTTCATAAACACATTTCATATTCTTGAGGATAAGATTATAGGAAAGTTGTACTTAATTAGACTCATTAGTGTTATCAAGAACACAACAAGTCAGAAATACCTTTTGTATCTAGTTGAAGTCCTCTTCGGTCGTTGAGGCAAGAAATCTCGTTCGATTGTTCGGGTAAGTTCTAAACCTATTCCTCCGGGTTAAGTGAGGGTTGTTGGTTAGTTGAATTCCTAAGAGGAGCTTAGGGACTGGATGTAGGACAGGAGGTCCGAACCAGTATAAAGTCTTGGTGTCTACTTTACTTACTTCTTATTGCTATCTACCTAGACCATTCCACTATTCCATATTATACGATCCTACCGCATAGCTTCTTTCAAACCCTTGCTAACTTTTCAAGAAGCCCACTCAAACGTGCTAATTTCCCCGCTCTCTATATAAAATCAGGAAAGGCTCAACAACGTATGGCGCTAGCTTTTCCACATAATATATCTTAATAGCAAGTCCTTTACCAATCTAATTATCCACTGTGAACCCTCTATACATGCCTATTCTATGCGATTTCCATCCCTTAATATCACTGAGTAGCTCTAATCATATGTTATCCAAGTATAGCTTAGATTTATAATAGATCGCACTACTGGCATATCTCTAACCACGATTAAATTTAAAGATATTGCAAGTGGATGATTCCTAATTTTAAATAAACACAATATTACTATGACAGACTCAAGTTCAATTTTACTAATTTAAAAGAGATCAAAATCATTTTTTAGTTATAAAATTCCATAGCATTCTTTTTCATAGAATTTAAGTATAAATACCCTCTTCTGTCTTCATGTCCAAATAACTTGAATAAAATTCAAGTTTTATATTAGAAATGTTCTTCATACTTGAAATCTTTATTTAAATCAAAACATTATTTGTTTAAAAACCCATAATATTTCATATTAAAATTCTAAGTCCAAAATTCATAAAATTCCTTTTCAAAATTTTCTTATAATAAATACTCCTTTTCTTCAAATTTGAATATAAATTTACTATAACAAACTTAGGAAAAATATTCAAGCTTCATGCTTTTTAAAATATCTTTCAAAAGATCTCAAATTATTTTATAAATCTAATCGTAGATTTTAATACAAGTTTATAAATGTACTTTTCATATTTAAATACTTGAAACCATTTCAAACAATTTCAAAACAACATTAATCGAGTTAATGATTAGAAAAACATTTTAATATAACTTCGCTAGCAAGTAACTCAATCCATACCACTAGTTAGATTAAATGCTAACAACTAACATCTAAAATCTAAAAGTAGTATATTTCTCTCCAAAACGGTAATATACTTCAAAATCCCTTTGTTTTCAACGTATCACTTTTAATATTCCAAACATCCTTATTTAACTCAAATGTAATAAATTTTTTAAAATTTCCTTAAAAACAATAATGTTATTATTATCACTTTACATCAAAACAATAATATTTATTTAAATTTTTTTGCAACCATTTTAGTATTATATAATTTAAAATTAACAATGTTCTACATTAAATTCTAAAAATCCTTTTTATGGTTATTTACATCAAAAATGGTAACAACTTATTCCAAAAATGTTAATGGAAATTATCTCTTTAGTAGTGCTATTATTCTTAAAATACCTCTTATTTTTAGTATGTAAATGATAATAATTATCATAAACCCCATAAAATAGTGATATTATTATTTGCTCAAAATTTAGACAATCTTCCAAAAATCAAACTACTATTTATTTAATTTTCACCATACTCTACAACAGTAAATTCCTAATATAAAATAGATTTTTCATTATTGTTTCAAAAAAATTTGAAATTCGTAAAATGCCCTCACTAATTTTTGATACAAACCCTTATGGCTCAAATTCATATTGTTCATTTTTAACTAGTCCAAAGCACACTACATAACGACTATCTTAGCTAGTTCATCATAATCAATTCAATTGTTATAGGTTGTGCAACTCATTTCTAACTCCAATTAAAATTTAGGTTAAAAATATCAATAAATTTCCAATTTAGAGTTTAATCAAAATCATGAATCTCAAATCGTATTATTCACAAAACTATGGAAACCATAAAATTCTTTGTCAACGTTAACCAACGTTTAATTTCAATCATCACACAGTTGTTTTTCAAAATATTCTTTAAATTATGCTTAAATAAAATTCTAAATGTTCTACTTTGGAATTTCATGTTTAAATCATCTCATACGCAACCATAAATAGAATTTATCATTAGTTAATTACTTCATGTCAATTCCTATGCCTCCTTATAAAACAAATAATATATTTCTAATTTCCAAAGCCAATTCATTTTCAACATGTCTTAAGATTACAATTATATAGATACGTTTAACCTTCATAACTCAATTCTTTATAGGTTAATCAATCCAATATTAATTATTCAAAATTAATCGCGAAATAACTTTGGTTACTTTTTCGTAAAATACTTTATTTGTTAAACATTTTTGTTGTTTTTTTCTACAACATCATTTCATATAATTTAAAATCATTTTATCTTGTACATATATAAGTAAAATCATTTTGTTTTATGACTGGCCAATTTCAATCATCGTTAAACTATATCTAAAGTTTTTACAATAATTATATTTTAAATCCATTTTGTTTTGGAATTAGTAAATTTCCAACACCTCTTATTAAATACATCATATACATAAAAATGCATTTTTGAAATTCTTTTTTTACTAAATATATTCACATCCAATTTCAAAAATAATTCACAAAATGCCAAAATATTTACTAATGAAATTTTCAAGTGTTTATATCACAAACTCTTTAATTTCTATATATATTGCAATTGAAAATTTCCACCTTTTTTCAGTTTAGATTCTTTCTAAATATTTTAAACCATTTATTAATGTATATTTTTAAGATTTTATATCACAAAAACTCAATTTCATTCAAAAATTCATGTGCATTAAAATAAGGAAATTCCAAAATTATAATTTTAAAAATTTTCCAAAATAAATTCTTTCCAAAATGGTCAAAATTTGACCTAGGAAAACAAACATGTAAGCGCGCCATCTTAAATTTTACCTTAATAAATTGGAAATTTTAATAAAAGTGAGATATTTAAATTTCGTTCAAAGCATGCAAAAATATTTACAATATAAAAGATATTCCAAAAGTTATGACTTGTTTACGTTTTTTAGAAAATTACTTCATATTAAATTTTCATATATTGAAACTTGCCGAAGGAGTTATTATTTAAATAGATTAAATGAACTTCAACTTCAATAATTTTCCCAAAGATCACTATATTTTTTAAGGGAAAATATTTAAATTGATTTCAATTAATTTAGTTACTTTAATTGGAGTAGATCATAATGCTCAACTACAACTTTAGGAAAAATGCTTATACCTTTACCGTGCCTCTTCAACATCGCATCATATTATATGGACTTAGGGGTATTACTTTCCTTCATATTCATCCCCAGTTCCACAATTTACTCCACTACAACTTGGTATATAAACCCTGTTGTTAGACCAATAATTTGTATAACATCCATGATTCCATGATGGGCCAACATTTCGTCTAACATCCATGATGTAGTTAATTATGGTATTGCTTTGGGTGCTTTCACTGAGAATTGGTATAACATCCATGGTGCCATGTTGAGCCAACATTTGGTTTGACACCATGATGTTATTCAATATGGCATTGTTTTAAAAGGTTGTAATTATGATATTGAACCAAAGATTGGCTCATCATTCAAAATTTAGTACAAGAAGATATCAGTCGAAATGGTCCTTTGATGCCCTTGGGATTTTGGCTTTGTTATATAATTGGCCAAAAATCCATACCACATATCCAAGGAAAAATAGGCAAGCTACTTATATGTGCAATGTCCATTAATCTTTCGTTAGTGGACCAAATAAGAAAATTACATAAGCCACAATACATTATTCATATGTTTGATAGGAAAGATAGTCAATATGCAAAATAATATTAGATTGAACAAGGGCTTAAATGACCTTGTTCTATTTATGAGCCTAAATTCAAGTCCAAGTTCAAAATTAGTCATATATAAGGCCAAAGTTCGATTATAATCAAATATGAATAAAATGAAGGAAATAGGCTATGCTACATTATCCATCCAAGTCTTTGTTTATGAGTCTCAAAGGTTTCAAATCAAATCTTGATTTTTGCCCCAATTCAATTTAGATTTACAATTTTTAATCTGAGAAAGAGAGAAGGAAATGATTCGCCCATTCTTTATGGCTATGGCATTCGTATTTATAATGGTGGAGATGGAAAACATGGTTGCCACGCGTCCTTTGAGATGCCTAACATTCGGCATTGTTCATTATGTGATGGCATGTGGCATCATTTGTTGTATGTTGTGCTACGATATCCACTGATGATTTGTAGTTATGATATCCACTAAGAGGCTGGTGATTCACGATATTACCCATACAGTATTCCTTTACCCATTGTTATGTTTCGGTAACCTCCATGATTCTGTTGATATGCAGCATTATGCTTGATCAATGATTTATGACATCCACTTTTGCTTTGATGATGTGCGATATCCATGTTGCAAAGATTACTCATGATATCTTTCTTTATATTACCACCTTTCGATATCCTCTTACTTGCCTGCTTTGAAATCTCTTATTATATTGATGATGTGAGGCATTAGTGTCATATGGTATACTTTCTCATATTGATGGCTTACGGTATGCTGACATCCAACATCATCATTGCCATGATGATATGCGACATCCTACGATGCCTGTGCGAGTGTGAGATGCTTTATATTCTTAAGTTCGACATTACCTTTTTCTGTTGTAGGAGCTTATTATTTTCACCTTTATAAGCGTGAAATGCTCTGTGTTTGATAACCTCATTTTCATAGTTTTGATATTATCGATTTGCAATTGTTTTATGTTCGTAGCTATGATAACCCATAAAGCCTTAGAGTTTGACATCATTTTTTCCTTTGACTATGGTATCCTTTTAGCCTTTAAATATGACATCCTTGTGTTGGTGCTTGTCATATCATTATATCCCCTTACTTCCTTGATTGTTTTATTTAGAAAATATGGGGATGACATTTTCCCCCTTCTTGTATAAAAGAAGCTTTTCACACTTTAGTGTAAAAATAAGAATTTTCTCACTTTCCTAATTCTTCTAATACTAATTTCCTGTAAAACACGAAGTAAATTATGATTTCATTATTAACTTTAGATTTGATTTTGGGCAGCCCCTATAGGATTTGGTGAGGTCATGAATTATCTTATCCTCTTTTCCCTATAAAAAATGCTTTCATACTTTAGAGTTAAATTTGATTGAGAAGACTAGAAATAGAAAGTGTATAAATTCAATCTAGCAATAGTGTCATAGCTCTATTTGAATAGAAGACCAGAAATTCTCTGGTAATAATAATAACATGAATAGAAGACCAGAAATCCATTCAATACTAATCTGAACTAAAGATCAAAAAACCATCCGGTAATAATATCACTTGAGTAGAAGACCAAAAAATTATCTGGTAATAATAATCTGAATTGAAGGCCAGAAAAACCACTTAATAATATCTAAATGGAAGATCAAAAATCCATTCTGGCAATAATCTAAATAGAAGACCAGAAAAAACATTTGGTAACAATATCACTTGAATAGAAGACTAGGAACTTATCTGGCAATAATATCTAAATAGAAAATCAGAAATTTCTCCGGCAATAATATCTGAATAGAAGACTAGAAACTTCTCTAGCAACAAATTGTTCTTGACTCTCCTTTGAAGGTTACTTTACCTTCATTTTAATGCAGAATTAAATGTGTTAGACTATTCTTCCTCGCGAAGATTGCTTTGAACCATCTTTTATGGTAGATTATAACTTACTTGATTGATTTCTTTTGCACCTCACCACCCTTTACGTGGCGATTTTAGCTTTAATTCTCTTTTCCCCATATCACTCTTTCGGTGGTGATTTAGGCTTTCTTTCTCTTTTCCCCTTATCACTCTTTCGGTGACGATTTAGGCTTTCATTCTCTTTTCCCCTTACTACTCTTCGGGTGATAATTCAGGCATGAGCTCATTATTGCCTTATAGAGAATGATTTAGGTTGGTCGGCGTGTTTGGTTAGCCATCTTAGGTAGAACCAAAGTCTTACCCGTCCTCCCTGTAGAAGAACTCCGGTCAGGCCCTACAGGTAGAATCGAAAGTTGGTTCGGTGCTTTGGCCAAGCCATCTTAAGTGGGACCAAAAGCTTACTCCATCTTCCCTTTAAGAGGTGTTGCAGCTAAACCACGTAAGCAGGACTGAAGGCTTGCGGTGCTTTGGCTAGGCCATCTGAGGCAGGAAAAAAGGCTTACTCTGATCTCCCTTCAGGAGGTGCTTTGATCAGGCCCATGTAGCAGAATCAAAGGCTTTTTTCACCCTTACTACCATCTTAGGTAGTGATTTAGGCTTTTTCTTTCAGCTCTGTTCTTTCGTTTGACTATCCATTATGTAGATATGCTTATCTCAATCTTCTTTATTCATCCATCATAGGAAAGTAAGGCCTTAAATGTTCAGAATTCCAAGGTCCTGCTATTTGGTTGCCGTCGGGTTGGCATAACAAGAGGACCTTCCTCTTTGGTCCAAGTGGTCCGTCTGATGGATTTTTGGTATTTGCTACGATTTCGGAGCAATAAATATCCTTTTGGAAATGATTTTTATTTAACTTTGGAATTATAATACCTTAATATCCTTTGCTAATATTCGGTTGTTTGTATGGCCACCTCATCCCTTAACTCATTGATCAAATATAAGGATCTTTTCTACAATTCTTCGATGAGATGGAACCTCGGTCTCTTACTTCCTTCACATCCATATGTTAAAGAAAAGGGGGAATGTCCCGTTGTAGTCTTAGTTGAAGTTCTATATGCCCATAGCACTAGCGGTAGCTCTTCTTTCCAACTTCCTTTTGCTTTGTCCAGCCGTTTCTTAAGAATAATTTTAATAGTTTATTGGTAGCTTCACCGGCCCCATTAGCCTTTGGTTGAGCTACAGATGAAAAGATTTTCATAGTTTAAATATTTTATTGGGATCAAACTGAGTTCCATCATTGAATTTTATTTTATATGGTATTCCAAATAATGTAACTATGTTCTTAATCACAAAATTTAACACTTTTACCAATTTTAGTTTTGGTAATGGTTTTGCTTTTGGTGAAATAATCAATGGCTTCTACTACGAACTTAGCTTTACCTTTGGATATAGGTAATCATCCACTTAAATCGATTTACATCAAAGGACCATGGACTTTAAACCGAGGTCAATTCACTTGGGGGCTTATGTGGAATCGTAGAAAATCTTTGGCACTTCTCACACCTATTTACATGATTTACGCATCATTACTCATTTAAGGCCAATAAAAACCCTTCCTCATGACCTATTTTCGCTAATTATATCCTTAGAATGATCTCCGCTAAATATCTCATGTGCTTCCCTTAACAGTCTTAAACTTTTTTTTGGACTAACACATCTTAGGTATAGAAGCGAATATCTTTTTTATAGAGTATTCCATTCATCATGGTAGAAGTTAGGGCTTGGTGTCTTATCTTTCTAGCCTCTCTTTTGTCCCTTGGTAGTTTTTCTTCCACTAGGTACTCAATAATGGGTGTCATCCAGTTTCTTTCATATTGACTATTAATCTCTTCGTGAAAATTCTTTCTTGGTCTTCACTGTTGCCATTTATCAATTTATTTTCTTTATTAGCTTGCTTAAGGGCCTGAGAGCTAATCAATATTAGTGCCCCATTTCCTGACTCAAAAGTTCTTTCCTCTATACTAGAGTTTTGCTAGAAACCTACACGTATAAGTCGAGCTTCCAGTGCTCCTTATAAGCTAGCGAGTTTTGCTAATGAATCGGCTTAAGAACTCTTCCCTCTAGGAACTTAGTGTATGGAAAAATCCTTAAATTGAGCTAAAATTTATCTTTTTGACATAAAGGAATGGTTTAGGATCTTTTGTTTGATACGTTTGATTTGACCGATTAACCATTAACTGAGAGTCGCTGAAATGTTCTATCCTTGGAATTTTAACTGTAGAGCTAGGGTAAGTTCTGCTACCATTGATTCATATTCGTCCACATTATTAGTGGCAGGAAATCCTAATTTCATAGTGTAATGCAGTCGATGTCCATCAGGGTAATGATTACATATCCTACACTGGCCCTCTGTTCATTTAATGCTCCATTAACAAATAATTACCATCTAGGCTTCAAATTTTCTTCCTTCTCAGGCCATTCTTTGGTGAATCCTATGCATCAATTTATGAAGTCAGCTAGAGCTTGTCCTTTAATTACCGCTTGAGATTAGAACTCAATATCATATTGGCTAAGTTCTATTCCACATTTTACTAACCTTCCTGACATATAGGGTTTACTGAAGACTTGTTTAAGTGGAAATTTGGTTAAAACCTTAATCGAGTGTGGTTGAAAATATGTTTTTAACTTACGAGCGGTGAGTATCAAAAAAAATGCCAACTTTTCTATGATTGGATACCCAACCTCTGCATCTTTGAGTCATTTGCTAACATAATATATTAGAAACTAAGTTTGATTTTCTTCCCTTATTAGAATAGAGCTTATTTCTTGCTAGGAAATTGCCATAAAGATTTTCCATTTTTATTAGGCTAGATAGATTTAGAGGCTTTTCGAGACGCTCTTTTAGTTCTTTAGAGGCTCTTTGGCAATCCTCCCCTAACTCAAAGTTTTTCTTCTTTTTGATCGCATCAAAGATTGGTATGCATTTATCAGTGGCTTTAGAGATGAATCTGTTCCATGTCCCTAATCGCCTTGATTTGGTCTAAAATGGCCTCAATTCCTCTGGCGCTAATAATATACCCTAGGAACTTCCTAGATTATGTCCCGAAAGAACATTTTTGCAGATTCAATTTCATCTTATATGTCCTTAATACTTCAAACATTATTTTAAGATCTTTTAAGTGATTAGTTTCTTCTTGATATTTGAGTAGCATATCATCTATGCATATTTCCATGTTTTAACCAATTTTCTCTTTAAACATTCTACTTACCAATCTTTGATACGTAGCCCCTTCATTCTTCAGACCGAAAGGCGTAACTTTATAACAGTATATTCCCCAGTCTATTATGAAAATTGTGTGTTCTGCATCCACCCTAAACATGAGAATTTGATTATACCCTGAGTACGCATCCATAAAAGACAATAGTTTATGTCCACTTATCGCGTTAACTAACCGGTCTATTCGTGGTAAGAGATAACAATCCTTGGGGTATGCCTTACTCAAATCAGCATAGTCAACACACGTTCTCTATTTTCTGTTGGGCTTTTTGACTAGTATAGGATTGTCCAAACATTTTAGGTAGAAGACTTCTCTAATGAATATGTTTTCAAGTAGTCTTTTTACTTCCTCTTAAATTACATTAGCTCGAAACTTTTCAAACTGCCTTTTCTTCAATCGGATAGGAGTGATACTTGGATCTATATTTAGGGCATGGCTCATGGTTGTTGGGTCTATTTCGATCATATCTGAGTGTGTCCGACCAAAAACAACCTTGCTAGACTGAAGAAATAAGATAGGTTCCCTTTTGAGCTCATTGTTTAACTCCTTCTTGATCTTTAATATCTTTGTTGGATCAAGAGAATCCAGGCTTACTTTTTCTAGGTCTTTGGTGGGCTTTATTCTTTCTTGCTCACCTCTATAGTCCAATTCAGTGACAATTTCTTCACCATCTATTTCTTCATCTTTTTGGTTAACCTCTTTCCCTTTTCTTTTTCTTTTTCTTTTGGAAAAGTTAAATATTTTCAAGACATTCTTAGTCTTTTCAGTTGTCCCTGTCTTCTTATTTGCCTTAGATGATTGGCTTAGAGGACTATTATTCAAGGGCCTTTTGATTTAAATTTTGATTGATTCGCCTTTCTTCGAATCGTAGTAGGAAAGCTTATCTCTTTTACATTAATGGATGGTAGAAAAATTCAATTCTCGAGAGATGAATTCCTCTCCCTTTATCATTCCCCATCCTTTCTTAGTTTTAAAATTTGTCCATCGGATACTTTGGAGATACGAAAGCATCCACCTCATCAAGGACCAGTCTCGTAAAGAAAGCATTGTAGTAGGAAGGTTGGTTTATTATGACAAATAAGGTCTCACAAGTTCTTGAATCGGGTTGGAATCCCTATTTGCGCAAGAAGCTTAATCTGCCCTACTGGAGTGAATCCATTATTATTGAACCCGAAGATGGTCTCGAAGCTTGGCTCTAATTTTTCATCTAAAATTTAATCGAAGGCATGCTTAAAGATAACATTTATCGCATCCAGTATCTATGAGAATTTTGGTCACTACAGAAAGCCCGATCTATGTAGTTATCGTTAATGATTCATTGTATAGATGAAGAACACCTATCAACTCCCGTGGGGTTGTTGTTAAGTTAGGCATCTGAAGCTGATATTTGTGATTTTTGAGTGGTGGCTTCTCCCGAATAAAAAATACTCCATCTCTTGCCTCTTTTAACTTGCTTCTGGCTCCCTTGCTATTCAAAGCTAAATGTGGCCCTTCATGGATAACGTCTATTCGATTAATTGCTGGAATAAAATCTTGCTGAGAGTCGTTTTCCATAAAATTTGAGGTATTATTTAGTGGTTCTTGGTTGTACTCTTCCAAATAGGAAGGTTTCTAATTCACTTTGAAAAATTCTTTCAAGAGGCTAGATGGGATCATATTGTGAATGATTCCAGTTAAAACACGACATTCGACCGTTTTCTGTCCATTCGCCTTGTGGTAGGTGCAATATTCTCCTCCACTTCTTGGCTCGGGGTTATTCCTTGCTTCGAAAGAAGTTGGGAAGTTGCATCCATCCTTGAATGCAGTAAGAATATAGGAGATTAGTTTTTTCAAAGCTACGTAGTTAGATTTCAGGATCTCCTCCTATCTTCCTCCCTTACTCTCATCCCATCTTGTCTTCTGGTTGGGGTGATCATAGCCAAATCTTTCAGCTTCCTTTCTTGTTTGTGACTTTTTCTTAGCATGATATATCTCATCCATATGGATGAATTTGTTAGCTTAGAAATAAAAATCTTTAAGGCCTCTACATTCTTGGATATAGAGTTCCTTCTAGAAGGGGGTTTGCTCAATCAATCCTGAATGTACTGGCGTTAACATTTCTCTATCGGTCATGTTTTCTGCTTTCAGTGCCTCCACATTGAACCTTTACAAGTATTCACAAAGCAGCTCTTCCGGTCTATGCTTGACATTAGCCAGTATAATGGAATCGATGGTAGGGTCCTTGCACATATAGAACTGTGCTGAGAATTTGTAAGAGAACTGTTTCCAAGAATAAATGGTCTTCTCGTTATAATACCTATATCACTTTGCAGCTGCTCCTTGAAAAGTGGTCTGAAAGAGCCTACAATATATGCCTTCAGAAGCATTGTGAAGGTTCATTTGGCTCTCGAAAGCTAGAAAATGATCATTGGGATTAGTAGTCCTATTTTACCTTAGTGATGGAATCTTTATATATGATTGAATATTGATAGATATTATTTTTTCTGTGAAGAGAGGTTCACGAAATTGTTGCTGACTCTAGGATCAAGGGTTCTCTTTCCTTTGACGTCAAGCATATCCTTTTCTATCTTATCATCTATATCTCTCAAATAAGCTTCATCATCGTGGTAATCACCTTGATAGGGCATGTATTCCTTGCATGAGATTAAGCTTCCTAATTGCTCATTAGACCTTTCTGCTATTTCTTCCTGGCGATTAGCTTTGTCCTTGTTATCTGCTAGTGATTTTTGAGAGAATGTTGCAGCTCCAAACTTTTGGATTCCTTTTTTCTATGGGTCATGATGACTTTGCCTTTATCCTTGCTTCTATGCCTGAGTATCTAGATTTTTCCATGCAGATTCGACTTCTTATCCTTTGATGAGCCTTGTTGTTTTGGAATACTTTTGCAAAAGGACCTTCCCTACCAACTCTTGTATTACTGCCATTTTCTGCGTTAAGTATTTGCTTTTGGATTCACTATTCATTGGCTTTGTTGATTCTGATGATTAACCAGGCCCTGCATTTTCTAGATTAAAGCATGGATTGACATTATTTTCCAATGTTGTTTGTTGCACTATTTCCTCATTTGGAACACTAATTAGCTTTTTCCATTTTCCTGAAACAAAACTTCAATTAATTAACTCTAGACAAGGTTAATATGATTCAAAGGTTCCATCCCTTCCTCTAGTGCCAAAAATGTTAGACCAAGAATTGGTATAATATCCATGACGCAATGCTGAGCCAACATTTGGTCTAACATCCATGATGGTGTTCAGTATGGTATTGTTTTAGGGTGCTTTCTCTGAGAATTGGTATAGTATCTATGATGTCATGCTGAGCCAACATTTAGTCTATCATCCATGATGTTGTTTGATATGGTATTGTTTCAGAGGGTTGTAATGATGATATTAAACCAAAGTTTGGCTCATTATTCAAGACTTAGTATAAAATAATATCAATCAATGCGGTTCCATGATGCTCAATTGGCCAAAAAGCTATATCACGTGTCTAAGGAAAAATAGGCAAGTTTCTTATATGTGCAATAGTCCATTAATGTTTCGTTAATAGGAAAAGTAAGCAAATTACATAAGCTAAAATACATTGTTCAAATGTTTGACAGGTAAGATAGTCAATATGCCAAATAAAGCCTAAAATCAAGTCCAAGTTCAAAGTTAGTCATATAAAAGACCAAAGTTCGATTATAATCAAATATGCATGAATCGAAAGAAACAGGTTATGTTAAATTATTCATCCAAGTCTTTGATTATGAGTCCCAAAGGTTACAAATCAAATCTTGATTTTTTACCCTAATTCGATTTATGATTTAAAATTTTCAAATTGAGAAAGAGAGAAAGAAATGATTCACCCTTTCTTCATGGCCATGGGGTCTGTATTTATAGGGGTGGGGATGGGCAACATAGCTGCCATGTGTCCTTGAAGATGCCTGGCATTCAACATCGTTCAGTATGTGATATTGCTATACTGTTGTGCTATGGTACCACTGAGGATTTATAGTTGTGATATCCAATGAGAGGTTAGTGATCCACTCTATTCATCATTAGCATTGCTTTACTCATTGATGTCTTTCGATAACCCCCATAATGCTATTTATATGCGACATTATGCTTGATCTGTGATTCATGACATCCACTCTTGCTTTGATGATGTGCGACATCCATGTTGGAATGATGATTTGTCACATATTTCTTTATTTTACTTCCTTTCGATATCCACTTACTCAATTGCCTCCAACATCTCTTATTATATTGATGAAGTGTGGCCTTAGTATCAAACAATATCCTTTCTCACATTAATGGCTTACGATATTTCGATCTAACATCATTATTGCCTTGATGATACACGACATCCTACGCTGCCCTTGCTTGTGCGAGATGCTTTATATTCTTAAATTTGACATCTCTATTTGTTCAAAAGTTTAACATCACCATTTGCTATTGTAGAAGCTTGTTAATTTCACCTTCGTAAGTTTAAAATGCTCTATATTTGACAATCTTATCTTCATATGTTCGATGTTGTCTGCTTGCAATTGTCTTATGTTCGTTGGTGCACTATATCATAAAGCATTTGAGTGCGACATACTTTTTTCCTTTGACTATGATAGCCTTCCACCTTTTAGATGTGACATCCTTATGTTGGCACTAGTTACATCATATTCCTTTGCTTCTTTGTTTGTTTCCTTTAGAAAATATATGGATAACACCTCTTTTAGCAATATTCTTATGAAGAAAATTTAAAACAAATGTGATTAATTTATCTACCACCCCCAAACAATTTAAATATCGACATTATTTAGCTCGTAGTTGTTTACACCAATAAGGAATCAGCCAGCAACTACATCTACAAGTTAAAATATATGAGGTGCATCGTAATAATATATGTGTATTTATATAATACATACATATACATAATAAAGATTACAAATACGCTCCCTCATATGCCCTAACTTAGTAGGAATCTTCTAACTTAAGCTCTGATACCAAATGTAACAATCAGCCAACTATGACGTCCTAACCTGTGCCTAAAAGTGGAATTGGCATCGTAAACCTTGTAGATGTTGGATCGTTTTAATTTTTTTTATAAAATAGACCATAGAGCTATCCACAATATTCTACACTTTTTGAAACTCACAACGGAAGGAATAAAATACGATAATAATCTTTAATGCAATCCTAGACAACTATAATAATACATAATTAATTAAGTTATAATTACAACATCTCTCTCTACACTGATAATGGAAATAGTATAATATTTGGGAATAAATGAAATAAAAATAGTTGCTAATAGAAAGTGAAAAACACGTCTTTGTCACACCATAGCCCCTCCAAGTCACCACCATTCCTCTCTATCGACCTATCAATTAAAAAAAAGGAAATGGTAGAGGGGGTTAGACATCGTTCGGTAAGTGAAACATATCATATAAGTATATAATATTAATAAGATGGTAAAACAACACTTATGGTCGAAAACCATACCTTAACTCATGTCATTTGCACTCAATAAGTCAGCTAAACAAAATATAATATCATAATAGCAACATAGGATAAAATCTCACTAAAACTAACCCATATCTAATCATATACACTCGGTCGAACCCAAAGTCTCAACTCGTATGCCAAAAACCAACTACAACACGATCGTGCTTGAAATCCAGTTAGATATCGTCAAAAACGTACATAACTCGCTACTAAGGAACTATATGTCTCAGCCCATTATCACCAAATCATAAGTGACCTTTTACTGGGGAATGCAATGTCCCAGCCCACTATGCTAAAACCATGGATGACTCGTTACTGAGGATGTGATAACCCGAATTTTTGGACATTTGATAATTAAAAATTAACAAGATTAGATTTATCTTTTCAAAACATAATTTTCAATACAATACACACACACACACACACACACACACACACACACACACATATATATATATGTATGTATAGATACTTATTTTAGTGTTGAAAAAAATATATAATAATATTGGATTTGAAAAGAACTCTGTATTATAAAATTTATAGAAATTCGTTTTTTTAATAATAATATGTATGAACATAAACATACATTGTGATTTGGAAATGATATTTTCAATTTAATATAATAAATTTTCCAAAAAGCTACTTAAAGGTTAAATTATAACATATATACATGTTAATTTATCAATGTACAATAAATTTTAAAATTCATATTCTATAAGTTATAAATATATATAACATTTAAAAATACATAATACAAATTTATTTCAATTATAATAGTTGAAAATGAATTAAGAGATTAAATACTTTCTTTAAGATTTTATGTACATAAATTAAAGATAACACATGTAAACATTTTAAAATACCATCCAACAAGTGTAACTATTTTAAATGTGTAGATTTACAAATGTAGTGATTTTATTTTATGAATTACAAGTGTCATATATCATCCTTCATTTTAATTATTAATAAAAAAGAAAGAGAAAAGAAAAAAAAGAAAAAAAAATTCCACTATCTCCCATTCTCATCTTCTCTTCATCTTTCACTTTGCTATTTTCAATTTTCAAAACAAAAGAAACCTGATATAAAAGAAATCAGATCAGAAAATAAAACCCAGAAATTTGTTTCAAAACGAAACTCAAGCACTTCATTTAATATCAAGTTCAAATCAAACAATCTCAAGTTTGAAAGAAAAAGAAATTTGATGCAAATCAAAGTAAAAAGATCATATTCCAGAGTTCAAAGTAATTTCAGTTTCAAAAGCAAGTCTCAAAATCAAAATCTGGAAGCTTTGAAACTAGAAAGCAAATCTAAAAAGCAAGATCAGTTCAGAATTCAATAACAATTCAAGTTTCCAAAGTTAAAACTGCTTCAAATCCTGTTCTGTTCAAATAATAGAGGTGAGTGAACAAATTATTTTGTTTTAAATATAGATGCATGCTGAAATTTCTTTAAGTAAGTTATGATTAGTGATTGCATGATTTGTTAATCAAAAATACATGTATATATATGTATGAAATTGTTGTATGAGTGTCTAGAAAGGAATACGTACCCTGTTGTTGGTTCTACAGTTTTGGATATATTCAAAATAAAATTTATCACCCTCAAATCTCCTTAAGATCTGATAAATAATAACAAAGTATGTTAGTAATAACAATGTATGAGTTCTAAAGTATTCCCAGGCTATTCGTGTTCTAACTGTATAAAGGTGAGTAGCTTTTCCTTTAAAACCCTTAATTGGTTAAAATACCCGATGCATGTAAGGTTTGAAGTTCAATTGTGGAATTTTTTTGTATGAATATATATATATATATATATATATATATATATATATATATATATATCATGCTTGAATGTATAAAATATACAAAAATTTGAGTGTGCATGACTGGTATCAGACAATATGCCTCTGCTATTGATGTCAGGTTCCAAATTTTGTTCAAAATTCTAAAACTATCACTCTAATTCATTTTAAGTTCTGATCACTAAATGGAATTTGATTATAAGATTATAACATCAACTGTAAAAATAGTTTCAAAATTTTTTATGAAGTAACCATTTCAAAAATGACAAGTTACGGTAGAATTCAAATACAAGTGAAAATTCGATGATGTTAGATTGTTGATTGAATTTCATAATCAAGTTCATTTTAAGAAATAGTGATTTTAGAAAATGGTTTCGCAATTTTTAAGTCTTTATTTGGGAAGAATTCCGAGTTGATCAATAATTGCAATTTCGTCGAACTCTGGCGATCACGTTGAAGATTGGCCTTGGGTTTGGGGTCAGAAGGAGTTCGTGAGTGGTCGTTCTTGGCAAAATTAGCCTTTGGATTTATTGATCGCCGTGGAGTCGAGGCGGCGATCAAATAGGGTTTTAGGAGCTCGATGGGTTGATGTTGAGTTCGGGGTGTTTACGTCGCCTTGGTCGATCTATAAGTGATCGATGGTGGGGGAAATGGAAGGGGTAGTCAAGATGAAGGTCAGGGTTCATTATCGAAGTTACTGATGGTCGAAAAAGATGGTCATTGCCAAATCTTTGGGTCAGGATTGGTTTCAGGTTTAATCAATGTGCTAGTTTTTCGAATTTCGGCTGATTGCGTCGTTCTAGAAGGTTGGAAGCATCGGAGAATAGATCGTCGACGTGAAGATGGCCTGAGCGATGATCGGAAGGGATGGGGTTGTTGTGCACGTGCACGGTGGCATTTGCGTGCATCAGAATTTTTGGAGTTTGGGGAATAAGTATGCGACCGGGAATTTCGTGTTTTTTTCACGAGTTCGACTCGAAGCGATGAAGTAAGGTTGCGTTGATTTGGTTGCTTCGAGTCCGGACAAGGGTTGTCTCGAGTTTGTCTCGGAAATATGTGGATTGCTCAGAATATTTTGTTTCCAGCATTTTAACTCGTTCAGGTATTGAACTTAAATGTTTCTATTTTTTTAAAGCAAAGCTAAATTTTAAATGAGGTTATAACCAGTTTGTAAAACATATAAAATGTTTGGGATAGAAAATAATATTTAAACAAAATTTAATTTTTTAAGGAATAGATTTTAAAGGTTAAATTTTTTTTAAAATAGTTTTGGTTTATATAAATATTATATTAGAATAATTTGGTGAATTAGTTCCTAAATATTTCAAAATTAAAAGGGGTATTTGTCGAAATTTAGTTAGGATTTAAGTAAAAGGTATTTTACTTTAAAACAAAGGATAATGATTTTAAAATAAATCAATTTCAAGTTTATAATTTAATTTATTTTAAATGGAAATTAAGAGTTTAATGTAATAAATGATTTATCTTAATTTGATCATGTTTTATTAACTAAAGCAATTAACAGATAAGAAATTTGGGTAATTAAATTAAGATAAATTAATTTGTGAAATTAATTAAGTGTAGTATATTACTTAATTAAGGATTGATTAATTAAGTTTAATCAATTAAGAAATAATTAAGCTATAAGTAATTAAGAGGTTAATTCTTAATGTCGAAATTATTAAAAGAAATTACTTAATAAAGTAATCAAAGTAATTAATTACTTAGTGTAATTAATTGAGTTAATGTGGTTAGTTTTAGTTAATCAATTAAGTTTAATTAATTAAAGAGGATTACTTAATGATGGGATTAAGTATAATTACTTAATGTAATAAATGGAGTATAATTACTTAGTGAAGTAATTGATGAATAATTACTGGTTGTAATTAATAAAAAGGGGGATTACTTGATGGAAGGTAATTAAAGGATAATTACTTTGTGGAAGAAATTAAGCGATAATTACTCGGTGTAATTAAAGGATTAATCAATATAATTAATCAAGGAGTTGGTTTAATTGATGGGTAATTAAGGAAAGTTAATTTCTGATTGTGATTAATCAAGGTTGATTAAGTTAAAGGTTAATTATTTAATGAAATCTAAGAATAATTAACTAATGAAAGTAAGTAGAGGATCATTAATGTAATTAATGGAAATGATCAATCTTGCTTATGAATGATTGAATGATGATAAGTGCTTTGGATTGGTTGATATCTCTGATATGAATTACTTGTGATATGAAATGTGGGTGGATAGTGATAATGTGATCGTCTATCAATTTTGAATTCCTGTGTAAAAGTGTTATCCAGCAATTAAAGTTGAGTTGTATTTAGTTGAATAACTTGGGTTTAGATGACATTGAATTCGAAGAGACTGGAGTCGGGTATTAGTTAATACCCGAAACCACTTCGATTCTTTACAGATTGACATGTGAAATCAATAGATTGGAATGAAATGATTTAAGTGAATTGGACTATTTAATCTAAGTGTTGATGTGTGAAATAAGCGATGTCTATAACAAATTGTGAATTGGTAAATTGATACGAGTTACCTGGGTTTTATGTAAGTTTAATGTTGTTGTATTCCATGTTAGATGGGTTTACTCACGCTGGTTTCCTGCCTGACCCGGATGTTACTTTTATGTAATGCTCGGGTCAGACCGAGTATTACAGATTTTCAGGTAAGAATGTTCTGGAGCTCAGGAGGCGAGCTGGATGGCAGAAACGTATGGAGTGTTTCCGCTGTATCATATTATTGTATATTTCTAAGACATGTTGATTGTATCTGTCCAGTGTTTGTATATATGTTGTAACTTTGATGTCAAAAGTGAAATTTGACAAGTACAATTTTACTTTGTATAACTGTTATTATTTGTTATTATATTTTATCCGCTACGAATTGTGAGATGTTGGTGTTTCTGTTCTTTTTTTGTTCTATCTCTTTCTTCTTTTCCTAACTATTTGGAATTTTCGAGATCGAAAATTCCGGGTCGTTATAGAGGAACTCTATGTCTTAGCCCGCTATCATCAAACCGTAAGCGAGTTGATATTAAGGAACTCGATGTCTTAGCCCACTATCGCTAAATCATAAGCGACTCATTACTAAGGAATAGGATGTCTCAGTCCACTATTGCTAAATCGTAAGCAACTCGCCACTGAGGACGAATTGTCTTAACTCGCTATAGCTATATTGAACAACGTATAACGAATCTACTAAAATTAGGCAATTTTTAGAAGTGCCCCAATACACAGCATACAATGTACCATAATGTTCCTCATCTCTCCATAATCCCGATGCAATAAACTGCACGTGAAACGGAAAACATATGTGAGAGATGAATGTTTTAAGTTAAGGGTATTATTTAATTAACTTGCACATAATTTTATATTTAATTAATTAATTATTATTTACATCAAATTTACTTATGTATGCATGTTCTTCTTCTTGCTACATCGTTTGAACCTATTATTGCACCACTTTTTGGTTGCCTACCATCGAGCTTCATTCAACGATCAAACTTTACAAGGATGGCATGCAGGCTGCCCCCATCTCCTCCGACCCAACCACCCTAAGCTCGGTCAACCCATTCATGACCTGACTATCTTTGACTTTCAATCAGATTCTGGTGAACTCTGACCACCTGCGACTATCAGACACCTGCGAGGCCAACTGCTCAAACTACTCTTCGTGTTCATGTCCTCCGGTCGTCCAATCATCGCCATTTCACTGTTTAAATGAAACGGAGGTCCACGTTTAACAAACTTTCGACGTGTTTTCTGATTAAACCATACATTAATCAATGAATGAATGCCATCAGTGGATTCACATCGTGAAGAAATATATTTTAGATATGTAATATATCTAATTTTAAATACGTTTGTATTTCACAATTTTAATTAAAGGGTGAATAACTTTATTAACTATAATCGAGAAAAATCCAATTTTTTTCCGTCTAGCCATAACATACTACATCCTAATCGAGTGTATATAATAAAATTCATTTTCTAGTTATTAGTTTCATTGTTTATAATTTGGTTTAAGATCATAAGGGTTGAATTGATACGTCTCACTAATATACACACAAATATGATAAATCCCACTCATCGATTAGTTGTGCATCTTCTACAATATTATGTGGATCCTTCCTCTCCTTCATGGCCTAGAATTTTCACACCTTCAGAACATAAAATTTCAATATGGCTTCTATTTATTTGCTTGGCTCTCTTTGTGAAGTTCGATTTCATATTTTAATACATTTAATTTGGATTTAATTTAGAAGATTATGAATTAATTTGGAGAGTTTTTGACTAATTTAAGGATTAGGATTTTAAAAGTGGAGGCAAGATTATTAGAGACAAAAGAACAGTGTTAGAGATCAATTTATAGGCTGAAAATAAAATATTGGATTATATTTTCGAAATTAATATATTACGAAAATGACATTAGATTTGACTTCTTATAACTTCTAGCTCGTTTAACCAAATTTAGCAAATTAAATATGTTTTTTGACTGTAAATGACATTCTACCCACAATGGAAAAATTATCGAAGTCGTTTCCAAACCTGTGTAAATTTTCAATTTTACCATTAATGTTAAAATTACAATTTTCGCTTTTAATTTAATTATTTAATTTCATAAAATTATGGGGTGTTATAGGAAACCATAGGAGGTTTGATAAGTCGATGTATCCCAGAAAGAATTCAGAGGAAGAGCCGACGGCACTAACTTAACTGACGATCAATGTTATGGATGATCTTACTCAAACTCTTAAAATCGGATCTCAGCTCAGCATTGGAAAGAGGAAGGAATTAGTTAATATCTTTCGAGGGATTTTGGTCTTATTCGTTTGGATGCATTTAGATATATGCAGATTATCACCGAGGTAGCATGTCACACACTGAATGTTGATCCAAGGTTTCCCTTAGTGTAGCAGAAAAGACGTAGTCTGAGTCCGGAGTGTTTTGCTGCGATAAATGAGCAAGTGGATAAGCTGATGGCGAATGACCTTATTCATGATGCTTTATACCTATAATGGGAATGGAACCCTATGTTGGTCAAGAAGTCCAATGGAAAGTGGCAAACATGTATCGACTATTCTGACTCGAATAAAGTATGCCTAAAGTATAGCTTTCTTGCCTAGGATTGATAAGCTAGTAGACGGAACCACAAGACACGAGTTGCTCTTTTAGTCGCTTATTCTAGCAATAACCAGATGTTGATGCATGTTCCAGATCAGGAGCATACATGCTTCATAGTAGATTTAGGATTGTATTGTTACTAAATGATGTCGTTCGGTTTGAAAAATTAGGAGATGCATACCAAAAGTTGGTGAATTCCATGTTCAAGATGCAAATCAGATGAACGATGAAAGTATATATGGATGATATACTCATGCAGCCACAATGTCAAGGAATCACATGGATGACCGTTCTGAGTTCTTAGACATATTATAGAAGTATAGAATTAAGTTGAATTCATTAGAATTCTCATTTTTACTTGCATCGAGGAAATTTTTAGGATTCATTGTGAATTCAAGGGGTATTGAGGCTAATATGGAGTAGATTAACATCTTGAGGAACATGACTACCCCGACCATGAAGAAGGAGTTGCAAAGCTCCACTTTTCCGAATATCCGATTACACAATCTGAGCTAAGACTGAACTTCTATGATCATCTCCGAGTCACTAAACCTCTTACCCCCTAAACTCTTGTAATCACTACAAAGAGAAGAAAAACTCGTCTAAGGTCTGACCGACACAACATCCTCTAAGGGATTCACTCTCAGTTCCTCGACTAAAACAACATTCCTCATTGCCCGAGTCCTATCGTTAGTGACAGTACTACCCCAACCACCTCTACCTCTTCATGCATTAGTAGCCCTAATATTCATGGTTTATACTACCTGAACATGGCAAAATATTTTTAGGACATGAAAGGATAGAGTTATTCAAAGAAAGAGTTATTCCTAAGGAAAAGTTGAAAAGGGGTATATGTTTATAGAAAAATACAGATACGCTCTTGTATGTATAATACACTCAACTCATTCTAGGGCGTCGCTTACCCTATCTCTAATGAGCTATACCCAATTAATGCCAAGGTGTTTGCTCAACCTAGCTCTGATACCAAATGTAATAACCCGAATTTTTGACCCACGAATATCGACACTAAATACATCCATGGTATTTGTATATCAAACATCCAAGTTCAGGAAAGACGGATAGTTAGGTAAACTAAAAAATGAGTAGAACAAGATAGAAAGAATACGACATTAGAATCTCATAGCTGAACGATAATATATAATATACGACACAAAGGGTTACTTCGAATACATAAATTTCATAGTTATAAAACCTATGTACTATCATCAACCTGGATAGTTATAATAGTCTATCCTCACAATGTTGATACATATATACATAATACAGTGCAATAGAAATAGATAGATAACAGATGCCTCTAGTTCGTCTCCTGTCCTCTGAAGCATCAAAAGTAAAATCTGCTTTACTCAGCCTACTCGAAAGAGTACACGAGGAATTTAGGAAAAATAAAAATCATGTGTTAGAACAAATCTGGTATGAGAAAACCTAAGATATATGCAACATGTAATACTAACCATTGAGAGCATACAGATTACCGTATCGGTTTTTTCCTTAAAAGAAACCAACCATTCATTGATTTAATATATGATATAATAAATAATGTCTAGGGTGTAGAATATAAATCAGATAAAATAGTTGTGATGCTTACATTAATCACACCATAACAATATTAGAAGTACATCAAAAATCGCTTAGGTACGTTTGCATATGGATTTTGCATTGAAGGCATCACCAGAACAAATAAGGCTGGCCTCCTGACATGGGTCAGAAACTACCTTCCAAGCGTCGTATATCTCTATATAAAATATAACATTAAGGAAAACATAGCCGGTCTATGCTCGATGTGATACCAAATATCATCAATTCATGCTAGAAACATCGATAAGCATACTCTAAATATGGAATTTATATACCCCATGAGTTAGCTAAACCCTATTCGCAAAGCTCCTATTCTTCTTTCTGTTATTTTTGATGTTGGAGTTATGTTCGGCATCTCCCACACAAATCCTCATCACTCGGCTAGAACATGGATCTCCACAGGGATCCCAGGATCTCGAATAGTCCATGGACTGCAAGAATCCCGGCATAAGCCCGTATGACAAATGTTAACAAGTACCTCTCTCTTGGACTTAACCTTTGGATTGACATTTGACTCTATAGCGTAAATCTGAAATGGTAATGCTGACCTCTCCCTTTCTTATCATGGAAAGCTCACCCATCCACTTGCCCCATCATTTCTCCTTTCTACCTCCTTCTTTAGCACATATCCTTAATAGCCTTTACTACAAATATATCTTGTCTCTTAGAAGCCTCTAGAAGATTCCACTTGCTTTATTAAGTAAAGTGTGTTAATTAGTTGCTAAAATATTCATATGTTAATTAGCTATATACAAAAGAGTCCAAAAAACATATATCAATTAAAAAGTCGTTTATCGATAAACCAATTTTCGGTCACATTATTGATATTTCTTCGAAGTGTATATTTTGTGAAAATTTCAAAAGATGTTTCTTATCATTATTCATTAATTGAAAAGATGTATAACAAGGTTGTAAAATCACATTTATAACACTTGGCTACATTTCAAAACGTTACGATATTCAAAGACAAAGAATTTGAAATTATGTATCACTACAAAAGATGTCATTTCAAATCCTATATCAAGAATTAATCAAACCCAACTGAAATGATTTTAACTCAAATACATCGTTAACAATCATAATTGTTATTTTTATAGTCTTAGAAATATTTTACCTATTGATGTTCTTTCATGTAGACAAGCTTCCTTTACATTTTGACTAAAATTCAAACTATTTGATTTTTTTGTCAAAATACTTGCTTAACTCTGATGTTTATCAAATAATACTTTTTTATTATCTCTTGGATCATATCCAATCTCACAAACTCAATCATCGCTCATACCGACTTTGAGACATTTTGATTTTTATGTGAAAATAGTTTACTCTAAATCATTATATAAAAATTCTGTTGCAACAAATATGTACAAAAACTCAAAGTCTTATCGAGTGATAAATTTTGCCAATAAAATTTGAATTAAGTTAAGCACATTAAATGAAAAATCTAGTACGTTAATTTCAATAACTAAAATTACGATGTTATTCGTATCAACATAGCTTATATTCCAAATGCGTTGGTTTTTTCTTGAAGACATTTTTATAGCCGATAGATCATATCGTTTCGGGTACCACTAACAAAATCATATTTTAATAAGGTACTCGAAATCCATTTTGGATTTGCGTATCATAGTATATGGTAGAGCAAATACTGCTAATGAATTATTTATAATTGGTAAAATAATTTTCTTAACATTAATAATAAAATTCATAATTTCTCTTTATTGCGCGAGAGTTATTACTATACATTCTAATGTGTTGTGTCGATTTGGCTTGGTTAATTTCATTTCATCCTTTGAAATCAGTTTTATCATCCGATCGTATCCAAATCCATTTTACTAACAATAATTTCTAAAAGAAATCCCTTCGTGATGAAATTAGCGTTTCTTGAAACAACATTATTTCTTAATTTAATGGATTAGGTATTCATAAACATTTTATGAATTGCCTTTATTCATGTATAAGATAGATTTAGGTATTTATTTACGACATTTTTGTTGTAGCATAAATAGGTCAATCAATATTAATCGGTTCCAAACTCTTTTGAGGTGGCTCACACAAGATCCCTTACGAATAAGTATTATGTGTTATCCCTTGACTCACACAACCTATTAACTTCTTAACCTAGGATATGTAGAGGTTGTTTCTTATAAACTCTTACCACATATACATGGCCTTATGTGATTACTCTTAAGTACACGACCTTACAGAAATAAGTTGTTTTAATTTCACTTATCATCAATCATACTTTGTCCAACAAAGTATGATTACTTCTTATTCGCATGTTATTATGTATCATTTGGAGATGTGACTTTTGAGATTGAACCTTATTCGATTTTAGTTACTTTGGAACCAATTTCAACATTCTCACATATCCGATCAACTCGAATTACTTTTGTATGTTATGTATCCTACTTTTGTACTAAATTTTATGAACTTACCATAGATATAATGTTTATGCATCAAATATACAAGTTCATTTCTACGACAACTCATTAGTGAATTTTGACCGAGTATACGGAAATGGTATCATCAGACTTCGAATTGCATACATTTATATGTACCAATTCTTCATCAACTCTTTTGTTGCTCCCATTGAATGAGTGCTTTCCCTTTAATCGTTTGTTATACCATTTGCTAGTACCATACAATTTATAGTCATATGATTAAACACATTGTACCTCAATGATATGGCTTAGTCCATAATCCCCAAAAATAATTATTAAAATTTTAGATACTTCTGTGTTATGTAGCTGATGTAACAAATACTGTTATTCTAATAGACTTATCTCGTAATGAATATTCAAAGCATTAATCATAAACAAAACTATCTTCACTTTTAGTCAATACTGAAATTATCTATTATTTCATAAATAATATTTACTATGTTTATAAAACCAGTTTTTTAGTGCTCCCACTATTTCTGCCGTTACTATAATAATGTATGAAATATGAAGCTCCATTCACTACTTATTATGGACCATTTATTTATATTACTATAGCTACTTCATAGTCAAGAGTTTTCAATCAAATATCATAAACACGTAGAAATAACATTTATAGAAAACAATTTTCTACATGTAAAACATTATTGGAATAAAAAATACATTTATCATTCCACATTATTAGTATTTTGTACAATTCTCATCTTTCATATCATTCGTAAAGCAGAGTAGACTATTCAGTCCCTTCATCCCAACTATTCCTAATTTACATCCACTTTCATAAGTTCCTTTCCTTTTTAAATGGTCGAACTCAAAAAAATTCGACTTGTAATCAATCATTTTGAATACACGGTTTGCATTATGGTTTATTTGCTTATTTCCAATGTAATAATTTCATTGAAGTTTTATACTTTAGGAACTACGGCCATTCACCATATAACATTTATTGTGATTGAATATGGATCAAATATCCATATTCTTATATTCCTTAAGAGCTTAAAACTCAAAAAAGAAAATACACAGTCTCCGACAAAAAAACTCTTAAGGAATTGACGCCTGAATGTTTTAATTGTTTTGCAAATTGCATCTTGCATAGGTTTTGAAGTAAAAACATGTCAAAAGATTTAAAGGCGAGTATATTTTATTTTTCTTGTCAATCTTATTTTAGTTCAAATGTATATTTCAATCAATAAACAATTTATCAATTATATTAGTTACTCAAGTTTATCGATGTAGATTATTTTAGCTTTATATAGCAAATGTTCCTACAATATTAGAATGTTAAATGTCACAAATTTATTTTTCTAATAAGACTCCCACTAAATTTTTATGTTTCTCATAACCCAAATCAAAACATAGAAATTTTTTATTTCTCTAGTAAGTGTCAGGATTCGCATATCCTAGGATTTTGATCTTGAGGAATATCAACAAATCATAGGCCCGCATGCGATGGAAAACACCATATCGGTTGTATCGTATACAACTCCTAACCTATGGTTCCTGACCTCATCTCAACCTGGAGAATATCAACAAATACGTACATATATCTTACCCTGTCTATTCAATATATTAATAGTACTACACATAAAATTCTTATCTTGAAGAATATCAACAACTACCAAGTATGTAAGCAATTGATTAATATATAAATGGTAGTGGACAACTTTATATTAAAGATTGATAATTTTTAATATCTTTAATTGAGTAACATCGACTTATGGAAATTATTTTTCTTTTGAAATACCCTCGTGATCTAAGTATTGGACATGTCTAAAATCACCGTATATGTACTATACATATGTTTCCTTAAATCTAATTAGGGTTTCAACTAAGATTAAAGGAGTTTCCACTCCCTCCCGTTGTTAGCCATCTTTCCCGTAATTTCGCTACGCACCTAACTTCTTCTACCTTTTATTACACATTTATATTATATATATTTTAATTAGTATATAACTTTTATAACTTACTTAACTAACATAATAATCTTATGTATAATCTTACATTAATATTATTAATCACATCTTATTTAATTTAATTTTTTTTTACATTACTCGTCTTAAACAATTCAAGATTGTTAATAAACTATAATATTTATGGTTTGTTATGTGTACGTATGAATATAAGTATATGTTTTAATTAATTAACTTTTAATTAATTCCATAATTCAATTAAACATTTTATATTGAATATGAATACTATAACACTTATGGTTATGCATATATATCTTTATATATTTGTGTGTTATATCATCTATTAATTAACACTTAATTAATTAATTTAATTAAATAATTTTAATTATTTATTTTAATATGAAAATTTCACATATACTAGCATTACCTCTAATAGTTCAAGATAATGTAAAACATGTCATTATATGTGTTATATACGATACAAGTTAATTAATTATTTATTTAATTAAGTTAATTTAATTAATCTAATTAATGAATAAATAATTTTTGAAATTCAGTTATAAGTTTTTAAAACAATTTTTGAAAAACATACTATAATTTTAATAATACGTTTTTTATTTTAAATTTAACCTTTAAAATTTAAAATTTATTTAATTTCAAAAAAGATTTCTAAAATTAGCCCAAGGCCTAACTCAATTTGGCCTTTTCTATTATAGGCAACCATTGGGCTCACTTCACTTTTCAGCTAGGCTGGTAGCCGAGGAGGGAATGGTACTTTATTACTCAAACCCAAGCCACTTTTCTAGACAACTTGCTATATTAGTAGGCTTAATTGGTTAAAACTAATATGATTAATTTATATTGCATAGACATTTTGGCCCTGATACCACTGATGGAACCGAGCTAGTCGGAAATTGGTGAAATAAGTAGATTTAAAAAAAAAAAATCCTATTTTGCATGTAATGGGCCTTTGAAGTCTAAAAGATTATTAAATTCAATTTAATAAATTTTTAAATAAAATCATATTTTTTTCATTTGGTTAAAAGAAAGTTTAAATTTAATTTGAATTTGTATGTATTATATATCAAATACATTCATATGTATGAAGTGTAAACGCAACATATAAGCAGTGTAATATGTGTAAATAAACATGTAAATTTTTTTAGAGAAGAAAATCTTTCGTTTCTCCCTTTTAACATATATAACTAATTAAGGGAAGATTATGTTATATATGTAGAGAGACACCTTTCATTTCTCCCTCTCTCTATGATTAGATTAATTAACATATTAAACATCATTTATAACTAAATTTACACATGTTTTTTAATCCAAGTTTATGACTATTATACACACATACACAGACGCATACGCGCGCGCACACATATATTAAAATTAAAGTCGACTCTTTTATACACTTTGAAATCAAAACTTAAAACAATATCTAATTTAATAAAAGTTTGAAACGAAATTAATGTTTTAACACAAGGTTCTTTTTTATGAATTTTAAGTTAAAAAGGCAAACAATTATATATGTATGTGTGTGTCTATATAATATAAGATTAAGTTTAATAAAATAAAATCCAACCTTAACCAAAAAAGGATGACAAAGGCATAAGAAAATTGTGCATAAAAGTCCACTTATGATTATTTTTTAACTTTCAAATAAAAGTATACAATGATGAAAGGAATTATATTCAAAACGACAACCATACAAAACTTATACTCGAGTTCCAAATGATTTCAAATAAACAACGTGTACATTTTGTTTAAAAATGAATATATATATATATATGTATGTATGTATGTAATAAGTAATAACAATTATACTGACTAATTTAACACTAAATTTCAATCAAATTGTTGAACTTTTTTTAAAATAATGTCCAAAAAGAAAACTTGGACATATATAATTTTGTAAAGTACAGAACTAAACTATATGAACAATATGAATAACTAATTATGTAAAATGTAACATATGATAGATCTAATGCTAACAAGGTAAACAAGTGATTAAAAAAGGGATGATATAAAATTAGATCTAATCAAAAATCACATCATGAATAAATATTGTTAATGGAAAAAAGGGATTTTATCCTTGATAAATAGATAACATAAATTTAGACGTGGTATATAAAAGATCTATAACATATGAACAAGATGAATATATGAAAAAACAAAATCTAGAATTTTACCTTATGATGTAGCAAAAAAGAATGCGCCTTGACGATGAATAATAGCTCCTAGATTCTTAATCAACCTCCAGCTGTTGCAAAGATCAAAAGGAAAAACCGCTATTGGAAAATAGATTTGACTTATATTTATTTTTAGGACAAATGGTCGTTCTGGTTCTGAACTTTTTGGCCATTAAAGAGGAAGGAGAGAGACATCGGGTTATGGAAGAGAATGGTACTAAAGAAGGTTGTCAATGCTAATTAAAGAGAGACCTTTTTCCTTCAATGTATCATTCTTTTAACCATTTTTAATTCTTTTGAAAACTTGTCATCTCCCCCACTCCCCTATTATGGTCGGCCAAACATGGAGGCATTATGGGCCTCAAATTATCGCAAACTAACTCAACATTTATTTCATTTGCATCCAATTTAAAAAATCTATCGATAACATGTATCGATATGTGTGTTTACAACTTTATTTTATGCACTTTATTAAGTTCTAATGGTATTCAAACAAATGAAATTTAGTAATAAATATTTCATAAATTTAATTAATTTAATTAGTTTACAAGGATTTGAATTAATTAAATCATGTGGTTTATTCGAAGTATCCATCATCATGGTTGTGCGACTCAAAGGTGTAAATTCAATCAGCGATTATTACCAAAAAGATTCGAATATTAATGTTCACACATCATCTTAGCTAGTGGTATGACATTTTGGATCAATTTAACGCTTACACGCCTTTTTGGTAAACTCCACTTTCACTTATTGTAAGCGGTCCATGGTTGTAATAATTATTTACATCAATTCTCTTCTTCAAAACTATATTACATTAGGACTTATATAATTTGGTTTTGGTCAAAATTCCAACATTTTCCACATTCGACTTTGTAATTCCCAAAAAATCCTAGCTTCAACAGTAACATTTATTATTAACTATACAACGTTGGCCAGACATTTTGACTTTGAATTGGCTACAGTTGACTGTGATACACATATAATTGAGGAGATGAATTCTTTGTTGAATAGTGTCTCACTTCCTATGCTTCAACTCAAACCCAACTATATTCACTCAATGGATGTCATCCCATGGTTCACATATAATCAAAGTGGAGTATCAACATTGAAGTTCAATGGTATTCTTAAGTCAAGAGAACTACGTAACATCGTCACTTCGAGATTCTCTGTTTGACCTTTGCTATATTAACCAATATAAAAATCTTGAGTGAATAATTTCATAGTTATCCAATAATTATCAGTAAGTAACACCTTGGTGCCCCCAATAGCTATGAGAAATATAGTGTCTGACATTTGGAGATGGTTACATACTCTAGTCTCAACAGATGAGTTGATATCTTTTCTCGAAACATCATGACCAGGAATATTCAAAATAGTATGTTATTTTCAGTGTGATAAAATTCTCATGATTATAACACTTTGTAATTACTATCACATAACATATCATTTGAGGATTTTCCATCTATATACTTTAAGTTAATTACTTAATTATTTATATCACCGTATAACAAGTATATAATAGAAAGAAAACAGCTTTTATTTTGAACACGATAGGCCATAGAATTAGATATATGTAACAAATTACGTAATTACACTTGCGGAATACCCCTAACTCTATCAGGTGCTTCGGAGCAAAGGAACCAAACCCTATTAGATATGGTTTGTTCAATGATGAGCAAGGCTCAGTTATACATGTTCTATTAGGGATATGCGCTAGAAACCACAACGGATATATTGAATTAGATACCCACTAAATCTGTGCCTAAAACATCGTATAAGGAGTGGTATGGGAAGAAACCCCAACTCAAGTATTTGGAGGTGTGGGGTTCTCTTGCCTACATTGAGAATGTTGGTCCAAATAAACATGAGGCAAAATCGACGTTGTGCAAATTTATAGGATATCCAAAAACCCGATGGGATATATTTCCTACAATACTGAGGAACATTAAGTTATTGTTTCTAGGCATGTTTTCTTTTTAGAAATGAATTTCTAACAAAAGAAATCAATAGAGGTTGCAGACTTGGATGAGATATAAGAAATTAACACTGAGGTCGAACAAGTGGGAGAAATAAATTAACCTGTATAGGTCCAGTAGGGAATCTCTTACACTAGAGAGAAACAATGGTTTTCTCTTAGATGGCGAGAAGGGAGGCCTGTCTTAGATAATGACATTCCTATATCATTCCAACTAGAGTAAAATCTTTATGCTTTGGCTTGGAGCTATATAATCTAAAATGGATTCCATTTATGAAAGCAAAGTGCAAACTTGGTCTGACATACCTGAAGGGATAATTTCCATCGGCTATGTAGATTTTTAAGAAAAAACTAAATACAGATGGACAAGTGGAGACTTACAAGGCAAGGCTAGTTGCGAAAGGATTTCATCAAATTAAGGTGTTGATTATGACGAGACGTGAATAAAGGTATGGCCCTCGCTTTTGATTTTGAAAAGTTTAGATGCTAATAAAGTTGCTTTTCTTTAAGATTATCATTTTGTTTTACTTTTTCCATCTTTGCATTTGTGTTGTATACTTGATATGTGCATGAATGGTTATTTACGATTCAATTAATTTTGTGCTATTCACCATACTTCTAGATATATGAATAGGTTTCTACAAATGTTTAGTAGGACATCATTATTTAGTTCTGTTCATCCTTTCCAAAGTGTTCTTTTCTTGGCTAAACAAAACTATACTCATACGGCCATCTCTATGGCCTATATTATTTATCTTTGGTCAAGTTCTGTTTAACTGTAGATAAAGGCATAGTCACAAAATCGTGTAGCCTCTTATAATATCCTATCTTTGAGAAACTAGGTTTTGGACATCTATCTCTGAACAACCATTATCTATCTTGCCTACCTCTGGGAATTAACCAAAAGTTTTCATTGACCGCCCTCACTTGTCATCATCAAGTGTCTCTCTGCAAGCTGTAAGTGTGGTTGGCTTGTAAAAAGTTCAATACACGCCGATTCTTATCTCCGGGACCCGTTATTCCAGATGTCTATCTCCGGGCATTGACCTTAGCACTTGTCTAACTCTGGGCATCGTCAAAGATAAGATACGTAAGGCGAATCTTCTGATCCACCCTACTATATTTATACTCAAATCATGGTTTAGGAGTTCATTGGTACCTATTATGGTTATCTAGATATCTAGATTTTCAAGAAACATAATGTTCAATTCTTCTGCTATTCACATGGCATAAAGTCAAGCTTTTAATAAAATGGTTCCATGGATCCCAAAAGCCAATTCAATTTATAAACATAAGAATGGAAAACCATGTCTTATTACATCAAATCCTAGTCAACTATTTATAGAAATAGATCTAAGTGAAATAATGTCTCAGGATCTCACTATTCCATGCTCGAGGAATTGAGATCCCGTCAACTGTCCCTAGCTTAAAAGTTCCATCTTCAAGCCTCTGTTCAATCGCAAAAGGAACTTCTTAATTCAGGCCAAGTGTGGCCATTGTGGGGAAGATTTTTTTTCAAAATGAGATCACCCGTTTTGAAGATACGGTTTCTGATCTTGGGATTAGTCTGTCATGCTACTCTTTTATGCTTAAGATTTATCCCATGATTGACCTTTTCTTAGTTCTCGTCGACCAAAAAGAAGGACTTAAGCAAAAATTCCTCATTCATCTTGGGATGATAACGCATTCTTCGATAAGAAGGGACTTCCAATTCAATTGGAATCATGGTCTCATATCCGTAGGTCAAAGTGAATGGAGTATGTCTGGTCATGGACATATGGATCACTCGAAAAACCCACTATGCTAATGGCAGCTCAACGACCCAAATTCCCTTGGCTTTCATCAATCGCTTCTTCTGAATAGATTTTATGATCTTGTTCACCACCTTCACCAGTCCATTCGCTTGCGGATGTTCTATCGCCTAGAATTTCTTCTTAATTTAATACCGACTACAAAAATATTTGAATTTGACACTGTGATGCCCCACCTCTATACCCACGCTAGCCAAGAACACTACGGTGTAGTGCTGTCAACTAGCACGGAGAATAAGGCTGTTGAGGAGTGACCATCTTTGTGATTTCTTATCACACGGTGGCTATAAATAATCTTCGGAAATAAACATAGAAATAAGCATAACACAAATCAGTCACAGACATCCATATCACAAAGGCAGAAGAAGATATGAATATATAACTAACACATGAAAGTGTACATCAGAGTAGTGGTCAAAAAGATCCACAATAATACAAAAGAATAGCAACACGTGCTCTACAAAAGAATACAACTATGAGTCTATATCTCAAGTGTAAACGACAAAAACTTCTAATCTAAATGATCAGCCAAAAGTCAGAGTAGTAAATCCCTAGGGGAGAAGTCAAGCAGAAGCACCTGTAACATCTTAGTCTGACCCGAGTATTATTTATAAGAAAATAATAAACGGATTAGTCTAGCTATAAATATCAGATAACATGATATAAACAATAGATATGGCAAGAACATATAGTAACCATAAAGACATACTATGATAAGCATGTAAATGAAGATCATCAAGAGATCAAACAATATCAAAAGAATCTTCTAAAAGATCCAAATTCACCTAAACATAAAAGCTGGGAAATCATAACAATGAAAGTCATGAAAATAGGTGAAGCACAAATTCCAGAAGACTACACAAGAAATCCAGAAATCACAATATAGGAGCATGAAAACTCACAAAATGGGAGCATGAAAACTCACCTACACGTGTAACACAAAGCGAGACGCTATCTCATGGTTGCAAGCCATTAATTTTGACACACGAATGGCCCGAAGACCGTGGGGCGCTACCCCACATATGTGATGGTGAAATATCACACAAATGCGATGGCGAAACATCACAAGAGCGGGGTCTAGTCTCCCTCGCAGATAAAGAGACATCGCACAGTTGCTAGTCTAAAACACAAAAATGATCGTCATGATCATCAAGAAGTGTCAATTACACTAAGTTAGTAAATATAAAAGTTTAGCTTCATGTCCCATAACCACTTTCTTAACTCAAATATTTACGAACAAACTGTAGATCTTCACTAGAAAATTGTCACAAGAGGTTCAATCGAACAAGTCCAAGAATTAACCAACGAAGTGAACGCAAGCGTTTCATACCACTTGTTTTACTAAGCCGTTTAATTAGATTTCTCATCCGAGTGAGGTAAAGGTTTGTATATACTAGTAGATTGGAAAACGGTTTAAGAAAAGAGCTTTGTTATTAAAAATAGAGTTGAAATCATTTTGTTGAAAGAGTTTTGATATTTACTACTAGTATAGAAAACCTTCATATTTTAAAGTGACAAATCATAGAAGTGATTGTAGAAACAATCAATCATAAAAATTCACATTCGAAGACGTGAATAAAATCCAAAGAAACCGATAAAGAATCCACCGAAATAGATATTTAAAAATCCATAAAATCGACCGAGAAGCCAAAGATAGTTTGTCTCGAAGAATGGTCAACTCAGCATCTCAACAAAGCAAGTTCTATTGAATGTTTTTCAGATAAGATCCTCTAAGGAGGGGGGGTCCAAGGGGGTGGCAACCCCCCAAGGTGGGGGTGCGGGGGCAATGCCCTTGCTATGGGGTTCGACCTGCCCGGTCAGGTCGCGGGGGTCCAGAGGGCAGCGCCCCGTCCAAAACGGTACGACCTAGTGATTAAAGGGGCACGACCTAGTGGTCCAGCGACCTAAAGGGTAAAGGTCATGCGACCTAAAATGGGTTCGCGACCTAACACTCAAACGACCTAAAGAAAATAAGGGGCCGAGCGACCTATAAGAAACAGCGACTTAAATAGAATCGAGGTCCAACGACCTACGGGTTAGGTCATGCGAGTTAAGGAGGTCAACGACCTAACAGAGACACGTGACCTAATAAAGGAATGCGACCTAAAGGCACGCGACCTAGCGACCTAAGCAGGAAACATGACCTATGAGGGACAAGCGACTTAAGTGGGTCAACGACCTACGGAATATAGGTCTCGCGACCTAACGGTTTACAAGGTCTTGCGACTTAACTGGAAACGTGGTCTAGCGACCTAGTGGTTTAAAGAAGATGAGTCACGCGACCTAAGGAGATAAGGCCTAGCGACCCACGAGCTAAAGGTTCAACGACCTAACAGGATGTAGGTCCAACGACCTAACAGGTAAGAAGATCACACGACCTAATATGCCATAGGACCTAACGACCTAAGGTCATACGACCTAGCGACCTAAAGCCATACGACCTAACGACCTAAGATCATACGACCTAGCGACCTAAAGCCATACGACCTAGCGACCTAAGGTCCATAAGACCTAACTCCGAAGACGTTAGAAATGTCTAGAACGACCTACGACCTAAGGTCCATACGACCTACGACCTAAGGTCCATTCGACCTAAAGCCCAACGACCTAGCGACTTAAAACCAAACGACCTACGACCTAATTCCGAGTGCCGAGCGACCTAACGTTGTAGGCCATTTTAAGGTCAAAAATGAGCTATTTTGAGGCCGAGACTTTTCCACGCGAACGACCTAGCATAGGTAGAACGACCTAAGTGCAGTTTTTCACCAAAAACACTAAAATTTGGGGTTTTTCGCCAATCCAATCCAAACCAAATGCAAATGTACATGCAAACATGATAGGGATTCATTCCCAACAGTCCAAGATAGTTATAGGCTAAATTTGTGAGATAAAAATCTCACATTTTCACCAAATTATGAAGGTAAAGCTTGAAGGTGAATGGAGAAGCAACTACAAGCTTGAATCCAATGCTTTTCCTTGAATTTGGAGTTGAATGGTGGAGTTGGAGTTGAAACCTAGGCTTGGAGTTTCTAATTTCCCTTTTCACTCACCATTAATGTTAAAATTTGTGTTTCGTAGGAATTTATGAAGAGTGAGGAGAAGGAGAGAAGGGGGTTTGAGTTATAATGGCTAGACTAACCCAAAGTCCAAAGCGGGAAAAGTTAGTGAAATTTCACTAACTCCAAACCTATCAATGTTTATACTTAAAAAAATTGTAAACGGCATTTCGAACTCAATGGAAGTGGTCTCGAGTCCTAATTCGACCGTTTACAAAAAGTAGCTTTTCGGACAAATATCCGAATGACGATAAAATATTTAAACAAAATATTTAAATATATAATCGATAAATATGCGGGTTGTTACAGATTGACACTCTCGAATTGAGTTCTATTATCAATGATGATCTTCTATGGAAGTTCAAATCTACGTATAATTATTTTCACGCAGCGTTGATCACTTTTTTCATAGTGATCGTGGCTAGCGATTTCGCTTTAGCCCACTTTGTGAAGTAGTCCACAGGTACGATAATATACTTTGCTACACATTTCGACAATGGTAGTACACCAATCATGTTAAGTCCTCAAACCGTAAATGGTTACGAGATAACCACTTTCGTAAGCTCTATAGATGGAGCTCTTGGGATCTTCACAAACATTTGGCATCTATCGCACTTTCTAATCAACTGCATCTCGGTTGATTGTTGGCCAAAAGTGTCCATAGCAAAGAATTTCCTCATCAAATTTTGTCCCCCCTAATGTGATCATGATAGCTTCCTTCATGCACACTGACAAGGATCTTCATAGCTTCATATTTGGTGACACATCATAGTAATGAAGTCTATGAAGCAAAGAATCCTCTTCTATATAATACTCTTTCTTGCATGATAAATCGTGGTACCTTATGCTGAAGCTTCCTTTCCTTGTTTCCTTCATTTGGGAGAGTTCCCTTCAACAAATACTCTTTTATTGAAATCGATGACTTCTTTTCCTCCTCAGCCTCTAAGATCTAATCGACATCCATCTGGTCAGTGCTTGGAGCCGACAAAACCTCCACTAGAAAAAATCCCATAAGCTACACACCCCCAAAGCTGATGAGTTTGGCTAATGAATTGGCTTTTATATTCTCTTCTCCGGGTATGTTCATTATCGTGTAATATTCAAAGCAATTCAACAGGTCTAGAACCTTTGTCAAGTAAGAGGCAAGTCTAGATTCCTTGGCCTAAAATTCCTTCTTGACTTAGAAAAACAACAACTGAAATTCGCTAAATATATGTAGTGTTTTGACTCCCAATTCCTTTGCCATCTTTAGTCTCGCGATCAAAGCTTCATACTCAGCTTCATTATTCATTAACATGAACTCTAGCTTTAGGGCATAAAATAATCTCCGTTCTTTTATGGTCGTCAAAGCCCTCGAATTATGTTCATTGGATGCTTCGTCCATGTGCAACTTCAATTTTTCTAGTTGGACTGTATCTTCTTCCATTTCTCCATCCAGGATGGGGAAATCAGTGATGAAATCAAATGATACCTATCCTTGTATCGTCCTCTTAGGATTGTAGGTTATATCATACTGTTTCAGCTCGATGTTTAGTTTCAAGCATCTGATCAAGTCTCGAATCAATGCAATACCTGCCTCAAAAGTTGACCGGTCAATACTTTAATTGGGTGAACCTGGAAGTATCATCGCAACTTCCTCGAAGCAATTAACAAGCAATACATTAGCTTCTCAAGCTTCAAATAATTATTTTATGCCCTAGTGAATTGCTTGATGATATATCATACTGGCCTTTGGATTCTCGACTCCTCATGTATTAAGGCTACACTCAGCCAGATATCGCCAAGTAAATGAATAAGTTTTCTCCTTCCAAAAGCTTTGATAAATTGGTGGTCTCTCCATATGATCTAGTTAGTTCTGGAAAGATTCTTGGCATTCCTTCATTTAAATGAACTTTCCTTTTTTCTACTTGAGGGCATCAAAGAACGATATGCATTTATCCATCGTCTTCGAAATAAATCGACTCAGTGTAGTAACCTTTTCGTTCAAGCATTGCATTTCCCTCTTTTTTTTGTTTAGGGAAGTAACATCTTCAACACTTTTATCTACTCTAGATTAGCTTCAATACCCCTCGAGTTTACTATAAAACCCACAAACTTGATAGATGTGAATCTGAAAGCGCGTTTCAATGGATTAAGCTCATCCATACTTTTAAAGAACATCGAACGCCTCTGAGAGGTCACACATGTGATTCATAGATCATTGTGACTTTATAAGCAAAATGTCCTCATAGACCTCCATTTTCCCCTTGATCTTGTCTTTAAGCATTGGGTTTACCAATCGCTGGTAAGTAGTTCTAGAATTCTTCAGACTGAATGACATTACTTGATAACAATGTAGTGCCAAATCAGTGATGACACACGTGTGCTCTTGAACTGGAATGTGCATTGCTATTTGATTGTAGTCGACGTACGCATCCATGATGGATAATAGTTCATTTCTAGTGGTCCCATCAATGAGCTAGCCAATTTTGGGCTGTACAAAGCCATTCTTTGGGCATGTCTTATTCAGCTAGAATAATCGATGCATGTCCACCACTATTCATTAGGCTTTTTGACCAACATATGATTCGATACCTAGTCGGAGTATATAACATCATGTAAAGTCATTCGCCTTCATATTATCCACTTCTTCCTTCAATGCAGGGGATTGTTCGAAACTTCTCTATGCCTCTTCTACTTTACAGAAGGGTATTTTGTGTAGAAATTTAGAATATGGCCTGCTACCTCCGATAATATTCCATACATATAGGAATGTGTCCAAGAAAACACATCTAGGTTTGCTTGGAGAAACCCTACCAACTCTTTCTTCATCTTTATGCCATGCTGAGATCGTATCTTTAGGACCTAAGTGGGGTTATCCTCATTGATCGAGATGTTAATCGTCAGCTTTGCCAATGTCGCCCTCAAATCCTCTAGTTCTGTAGGTCCATATAATTTTGAAATTTAATATGGTGCTCGAGCTAGGGCTTAGGCAATGGTTGCTATGTGTCGATGGTTTTGATTCAGAAAGTTTTCTTTATGCCCGTTCTTTTTTCATGTCACTTTAATTATCTTAGCTCTACAATGCAACACTCACGACCAGTAGTATGATCCCTTCGAATAGCTCCTACACTATTCTCCATTGGGAATTTCATCATTAGGCACCACGAGGATAGGTCCACTCTAAAACTGGTAAGGTCCAGTTGGCCCAAAAAAGCATTATAATTTGAGGACATGTCAATCACCATAAAGGTCTGCACCTGCACTATCTTGTGGTCTCCTTCACCCAAGTCAACCGAAAAATAAATACAACCGATAGGCTCCTTAGCCTCACCAGTAAAACACTGAATACATAACTTAGATAGCTTTACATTCTGCCTAGTAATCCTCATTCGGCCATATGTATTCGTAAACAAAATGTTGACCAAACTCCCCAGTCAATCAAAACTCGACGTAAAATTATCGGTTAAACAAGGGTTATAATTACTATGGGGTCAAGCACTGGCACTTATACCTTGTTAGCACCATTACTTTTGAAAACAATATCATCACACATCGTCTTTTGTCATTTCATCGAAGTTTCCTCTTCCATGGCAAAGCAAGTTTCCTAAACTACATGCTTCAAAGAACTACCATATCTCTCCATCTAATTTTATCCCCTTCCAACTGGATGAGGTCCTCTAGTAATAATGTTTATCACAATCCAAATTTTACGCTATCTGCGTCCATCGCCACTAAGCTAGCCTGATTCAATTGGGCCATTTGCCCTTGGGATCTATTATTCATCTATCTGTCATCCTGCGGGTCTCTTGTATATAGATATAATTTCTTTTTCCTAATCAAGTCCTAAATCATATCCCTTATATGCTAACATCCATTGTTATTGTGTCCATGTATCTTGTGGAAGCACAATAATTCCCTTGGCACCTCTCTTGTTCAGCTGCCTTCCTCCAATGCGGCTTCCTACAATTTTCCGTCCTATGGATAGAAAGGTAAATATTTAAACGGAATCGTTTAACAAAGTATAGTCTTTGGGCATCATATATCTCGAACGCTTCTTGGTTTCTAGATTCTTCCCACCAACACCTTGGTTACTTGTCTTTAGATTATTATTCTCAACATTCACAGAAATATTCTTGGTGCTCTCACTGGTTTGCTTAATTGTGACATTAATTTGTATTACATCAATCGATATTTTGCCATCAATCGATCTAGTGGCCAGGATTTCCTCTTCCAAGCGCAAAATCTGGTACGTTGTATGGTAAAGATCCTCTATAATGAGTAGCTGTTTCTTTTTAGCCATCTACCAATTCTATGTGGGGTAAATTCCCGAATCAAAGCCATCAGAACTACATCTTTTTTCAAATTTCTTACTTCAGTCAAAACATCGTTAAATCATTTCAAGGGATCTTTTGGAGTCTCTTTGGAACTCTAATGAATATCTGACAAGGACCTCACATCCTTAGGTTGAGCTGTATCGAGCCTGAAATGCTCCACGAACATATTTGCTAACTGATCAAAGGAAAATATGGACCTTAGCATGAGCCGAGTGGACCACATCGTAGCTACTCTTTCAATAAACATAGGAAAGCATCTACATCTTATTGCATCAGTGGCTCTGGCACCATTCATATGCCACTCATAGTTCAAAAGATGCTACCTAGGATTTGTCGTTCCATTATGATGGCGTCGTTGGTATAGAAAACCTCTTGGGATAAATTTACTACATTATATCATTGGTGAATGTGGTCCTACCTGGCAACGAACGCTAATCATCATCACTTTTCTGTTGATTTTCATTCAATAGCCTTCTCACCATATAAGCTATATACTCTGGACTAGTCTGGTCGACTGGATAGTGATCGCCCAGGACAACCCCGAGTGTTTAACTCTACAAATGCTTTCAGCTAGTCCAGTGACATTTGGGCTCCCTTATCTTTGGGAGAGTCGTTCGTTTAGTTCCTCGTTGTCATCTTTCTTTGTTGGATGGTCCTGTGGTATTTGTTTTAACACTACCATTCTGACCATCGGTATCTCTCTCAAGACCAACACCAACCTCCTCATGCAGTACACCATTAGAATCATCAATATCCATTCCCTCTAATAAATCTATACCAAGTCGTGATGGTTTGGTATCAAGTTATAGTTTTTAACTGGGGTTTTGCTAAATCCCATTTTTGATGTCCCGACTTCTCTCCTTTCAATCTTCTAATTTCCATCTTTTCGTTTTCTGTCTGATGGAGACGAACTTTCTTCTTCTGAGCCAGAAGATGATAACTATCTATGGCTCTCCTTCTGCCTTTGGAGTAGCTGTGTTATCAAAGCAATATTTCTCTCCAACTTCTTTAATATAGAATTTTGATTCTGTAATATATATTTTTATGCATTTCAAACATCATTTGATCCAACTCCACCCTTGTCGCTACTTTTGGTGCTCTTGGGATTTCGACAGTAGATGGTTCATTCTTTTCCTCTCCGTATTGAGAGTCCTCATCCTCTACTTCATTGATGGGTCCTGAGGTGGTAGACTTCTCCTTATCCTTCCTAGGTGTCAGTTCTTATAGATCCAATGATATACTTTTTTCTAAATCTAAGTAACAACGGATCTTCAACACGAAATCTCTAGATCTAACCTAAGATAATTCAAATCCAAAGTTCTAAGATGGATCTACAACCGAGAATCTCGAAATTTTTCAATGAAAGCACCAAATGTTTGCACCAAACGTTGGATAAACACCCAATCAATTAACACGAGAAAATTAGAAAATTAAGAAATTAAAATGAGGTAAGAATAAACGGGATTTATAGTGGTTCAGCCATAATCAATAGCCTACGTCCACTATCAACTTTGTTATTGATTATAGCTTTCTTTTACAAGGATTTCGGGGTAAAATTAGATAAAAAAGAAATGGAAGAGAGGATTTAAAAAGATCCTCTTTCCTTTGTCCATCTCCATCTACTTATTTATCTTATTTATCGATGAAAACCATCATAAAAGTTGCTGAAATAAGCTCCCCACATTTTTTTTGGTCCGGCATGAAGCTTCAGGTTGGGAATCATGGTCAACATTGCAAGTGATGATAACTTGGTACCGAGTGGTGGCATAACTCAGTACCGAGTTATATGGCTTTGGAATTTTTGCATTATTCTTGACTTGTCTTCCATTCCTTGGCTTAGTGCATCGCTAACTCACCGTAGAATTTCACAAGTCGGTACCGGTTTGTTCCTAAGACTTCACAAGTATAACATAATCCGGCCAATTTGAAATTAAAAATAATGTTTTACAATTATTCGATGCGTAAAATACGATTTTGTTACATGCGGTTTGTTTTATGAATTTGAATTTGCATTAAATGGTGGACATTAATTATCACAAAATAAAATAAAAGAGCTTGCAATAAAAGAAACATTTGACCGTTTATCATTTGACAAGAAAAAGTCAGAGTGGATTGTATTGATTTTGAAATTATATGAACAGTAAAGTGCACATGTTATATTGAAAGATGGAAACTCTAGCTTATGAGGGCAACTTCCTGCACAGGCAAAACATTTCGTTTTTTTGTTTTTATTTCACATGCGACATCTTAAATAAACAAAATTAATTAATAAACGAGTGACCAGCCATTGCACATGGAGACAGTGGTTGCGGGACGACATGAGCAAAGGAAAAGAAGGAAAGAGAGACGCATATTCAAAGTGGGGCCACCAACATATTTTGAACGACGACCAGCACATATTATTATTATGAAGAGAGATAACGTAATGCTCGGTTGACTATGGAGTCATCTGGTCTTCTATTAAATCATTCACCGCTGTAGATGCTAGGACCATCACCATGTATGACCTACGATGCAATGTGCATGTATCTGCGTGGTTATGTCAAACTATACTTTATACTCATGTCATTCATTGTTGTTTGAAGCGTTTGATTCAAGGTTTGGTCAACGATGAAACTTATGACTTCTGACATATTTTTACCCACCTCACCTGACCTGTCCGTCGTGTTGGAAACATTGGACGAGAGTGAACTTTACCAAAGCGCAAGAAACTTGCATCGTTTTTTGACACTTCTATTTTGAAGCATAGAAGAGAGCCAATAGAAAATGCATAATTTTTACAAATATTATTTCAAGGTTCATATGTTACTCGATTCGCTGCATTCTCATCCACTACCGTGCCAAATGAAGAAGCACGTCAATCTCTCTCACGTTCCCATATTAAACAACTACCTATTAGTCAAACCTGCACATTTGATATAATGTATAGTAGTTTAAAGAGGTTCGGGTACAACCTACCCAATTTCTTTCTATTGTTTCTTCTACACCTGTGGTGGATCTTGAATCATCTTATGCTATCAAAATAATACTGGACGAGGCAGAAGATGTCCCTCGGATACCCAAGAAAAAGCAAATAATCTTGTTGACGTGATATATACCATCACCAATCGAAGAAATCTCGGTCGAAAGTAGGAAGCCTAAGCACTACTACAAGTCAAATTCAACATTCTCTACATGTTTTTTGATTTTCTAACAAAAGGCTAAATGGGCCTATCGGTTCAAAGCTCAGCGGAATAGACCCGCATGGCTCAATTCGATAATTGCTAGTTCTAGCCTAGTTATTTGTCCCCCTTTAACATCTAAACCTTCGAAGATATGGTCACCCCGCCATTTTTTGAACCCTAACCTCTCCTGCCAAGCCGCCTCCGCCAATAAGGAGCCCAAAACCCCATAGGCAACATCCTCCCACCCCATTATTTAACGAATAGGTCACGACGAGATAACATCACTTCCTGCATCCTTCCTTCTCTTCCACCCTCATAGTCGACCAACCCCTCTTCTCGCTCCGTTTTATCGTAACTTGACAGACTTCGAATAAAAGTTCCTAGCCGTCTCTGCATAATAAAACAATGACTCCATACCTTTCCCTTGACATGAGCGACATGAAACAACACTGTTCATTTGACAAAAGCGTCATTGTGGATCTACCACTCTTTGTGCTTCGCTTTCCCAACAACGCCAATGTTCATCAACAACCTCTCCTTCATGCCACCTTATAAGCATGCCAAGATACAGCCTTCAACTGGCCTTCATTAGAAGCATTCTTTCTAGGATACATCCGAGCCTTGCATCATTTGGTCCGTGCATCACAATCGACAATCACGAGGAAACTTAGTATCTAAGGCATCAATCCATGCTCTCCAAAGCATAATCTCTTAAGCTATAAATAGATATCCCCATGCACGTGTACAAAGTTCGAATATTCTACTCAAACAAGAAATATTATTTAGCTTAAAACTCTTGTAGTTATGATAGGAATTATATGCCGTAACCAAAATATCAAGAAATAAAATTATCAACCATAATGGACGTAGATCTTTGCCAAGATCGAACCACTCTATATCTTCTATCATTTATTTGACTTGCAATGGTTATAATTCTTATAAATAACCCTCATTTTAAATTTGTAACCACTCTAATGAGTTACATTTGTTAGAATCTACCTTTAATCATAATTCGAAGGTCGGGTAGAAATCTAGTCAACCTTTTGAGGCTAAAAGGGGAACCTTCTCTAAAATCTCCTGACTTTCATCATTTATCTCCTCTTTAAAACACTTATTCTGCTCAAAGCGTTCACAATACAAACTAACGGTGAAAATGAGGCCGATAACTATATAGCCAAAACATTATCGATGGTACAAGAGCCTGTGCTATCAGTCTCATTCGTGGCATAAGCAATGATGTCTAGCTTGACCTAATGAATGGAATCACAAATAGTAAGCAAATTTCTCTTGATGGAATAAGCTTTGAGCTTAGGTGGATGTCAAGTAACATTTAACTATTTCCCTGGAGTCTGAACTGTAGTGAACAAACCCTTATCCAACATATAGTCCACATTGCTTTTAACATCATGTGTGACAGGCGTAAAAGGTTCATGCTCGAAACACATATTAGAACCGCCCCCACACGTAATAGGAATGCAGATATCAAGCATGCATAAAACTTCTCCTGCGACATTCACATGCCCGAAGCTATGCTACACCAAGGAATCCATGTTGCTCACCGCCCCCTCCCTCGAGAGACTTATGTCTTTGAACGACTTTAGACAGCAAGCAGGTGGCGTGATCTGTGTTTTGACCGCCTAAGTGGTGATGGGCGAGCTTGGAATCACAAGCATGGGAAATCCTCTGCTCAATCTTGACCCTGGTGGGAAGTCCCAAGACCTCACTCTCATGAAAGGAGCGGTCCTTACTCCAAATCTCCTTCTATGAATAGAAATATAAGGTCACATAACCCCATCCACCATAATCGCTCACTGTCTCCATATCGACATCACAAGACCCCTCTCCTGTATGGCATAGGAGTCACCTCAAACTAGAAAGGGTATTATGAGGTCTACGTTAGGAGAATGTAGGGTCCTAGGGAGGAAATGACATTGCTTATACAATAAGTGCTTAGAATACAAACTATAAGTCATGGTAGTGAGGTCCTATTTGACGATGAGAATGGAGAGGCCTTCACTGAATAAATAGTGAGAACATATATCCACCAGAGGTACGTTTTTCCACTCTTTGATAAATATGATGGAAATGCTGACCCCTCCGACTATGTAACAAATTTCAACTCCACCACCGAGCTAGACAACTCTCAAGCAATGTGAATTCTCTATTGTTCCCCTTTACCCTGACCGAACAGACCTCTGGTTGGTTCTTGTATCTACAGACAGAGAGTATCCACTCCTGGTCCTAGCTATGCACTAACTTTAAAACTTGTTTCTTTTCCTCGTGAACTCGAACCATGATGGCTAGTGAACTATGCAACATATGAAAGGACTAACCAAGTCATTTTGCTTTTATGTCCATAGCTTCAACAAGGGGTCAACTAGAACAACAGAGGCAGAAAAAAGATATGCCTAGCGAATCAAGGCCATGATGGCAAGTGAACTGTGTAATATAATGTTGTAGGAAAAAGGCTAACAGGAGCATAGAAAAAATGCTCTAGGGACGTCTCCTGATTCAAACGCGGGTATGCAAATAATGCCTCACTAACACACAACATGGAAACCATTTACCTCGCCATCTGGGATTGTGCCCCTTACCAAACCTCCCACTCAAGGAGAATGAGCAGCCTTATGGCAATGAAAAATATTACACGTCCCACCAATTTAACGATCACACCACCAACGAGCTAGTGTCATCACCTAAAAGATAAGATATAGCAGTTAAAGTACAAATTTGTACTTGTGTAATGTGTAAGATAGTAGATTGAAAATGAGCCGAGCATCAAAATCCTCCCATCCCACCTTAACGGGAAAATGGAAACAATGTGGCTAACATCAACCCTGACACCCTATCGATGTACGGTGGCCAACACATTGCCAGGAGCCGTAGTAGAGCCAAGCCCGGTACACCCGTACAAATAAAACATATTCGGTAGAGCTCCGTGCTACAAAAGCATTAAGAGTAGAGGAACATGAAGCTGACATCGCCTTTACAGCTTAAGGCAAAAAGGATGTCGACCACCCCCATCACAATCACATGATCATCTTGATCAACATCACTAACACTTAGGTGCACCGAGTCTTCATTGATAGGGGGAGCTCTGTTACTATAATCTTCAAAAATATTATTGACCAAATGAAGCTCCTACCATCGAACCTCACTCTATGTGCTCTTCCTGTCAATGGTTTCGGCAGGGTCGGGTTGTCCCTCTAGGCTCAACCTCAAATGCATTTACCTTCGATGAGGAACCCTGCTTTGAACATCTCTTATTCTAAAATCCAAAAATGGAACCCCCGGTGTACTACGGTCACTTTTGCATTATCCTTCGAAAATAGAGATGAGATTAGTTATACGATATTAAGAAAACAGAGTGGATATACAAAATGAAACACATACAGATTTAGTGTAACAATTGATTTTACATCCCAAAGTCATGCCCATGCAGAGTCAAATATATAGTACAACATAGTTATTAGTATCATGCACCATATATAAAGATGCGAACATGAACACTAGATGCAACAGAATTAAAACAACACAAATATAAAACATGTCTCCTACTTCATCTTCGGCTTGCATTATTCCGCCACCCCAAAAGAAATCTGTCTAAGCCTGTAAACTTGGCAAACTCAAATGAGTATCCATGAATTTATAGGGAAAATACGAGTTAAAACAAAGGTCATACATAAAGTCTGATGTGAGCAACGTGTTACCCTAAGCATAGAAAGACTGCTCCGTAGATATGCGGGATGGGTTTTCCTCCTTTATGGTACCAAAATGATAAATCTGATTCACATATTACCCTAAAATTTTAGTTTGTTAATTAAATATTGAAACAATACAGTGAAGTTACAACCGATGGAACCCTCTCGGTTTGTCCCATATAATTATCACGATATTTTAATATAACCAATATACCCTACCCTTTACTACTCTTAAGGCCTTAGGTACTTTTGCGGAAGATATGTGTGTGTCATTAAAGTTCTACTATTCAAAGGCCACAAAGTACTTATGTCTATATATTATATAGTTCTACACTTAGCTTTTGGCTGCCACTAAGGCCTTATGGCTGCCACTAAGGCCTTATGGCTCATTGTTATTTGTTTGCACATAGGCCTTACACCAACACTTTCATGTTTCGATTACAATATTGGCCTTACGCTTATGATTTCGTATTTCGATTGCCACACGGGGCTTTAACAAACACTTTCGTATTACAGTTTTCATACAGGCCTTACACCTACACGTTCATATTTTGGTTGCCACGTGGACCTTACACCTATGCTTCAGTATTCTGGTGCCACACATGCCTTACACCTACACTTCCGTATTTTGGGTTCCACATAGGCCTTACACCTACGCTTGTATTTCCTCGACTGCCACCTCAGGCTTTATGGCATATGTCGAGCATTCAACATAAGAATTCACTTTTTGGCTTTTCACCAGCTATTTACTAAGTTGATATCTCAATTAGCACTTTAATTATTAATATTGTTTGTTACATTCTTATCATGTGTCTACTACTAATCTCGACCGTCATTAAGTCTAAGCATATATAACAGTCTCTGGAAGTCATTAGTCCCAGTTGACACTCTCTATCGAGTGTTACTTTATTTTCGCCAATCACTACCCTCAATCTTTTCTAGATAAGCCGGCTATAGTCTAGTTAGTGATTTGTAAAATTAATCTTTAATTTATTTGAAAGTACCTTCTCTAATCATATGTCCTCTCAACTGTCGACCACCTTCGAACCTCGATTAATATTTATGATTTTCCAAATTTAGCCTCAAACATTACTTATCTTCGCATTCTACTTAAGCCTTTATATTAAGATTTTATTTTTATTAACGTTTTGGTTTGGTTCTATCTTCTTCGTCATTACCCTTTGGTAGATATTAGGAATCATTCTTGCACATCTTCCACTAACTTTCCATATGTCGACTTCTGATTCGTTTGACTTGGTTCTTTCTGACCGGTATTCAATATTCAACCGAATGCTTAGCATATAAATAGATCCAATATATTAATCTAATATAAATGTTTGAATCAAAAAGGGCACAAACATCCAAAGATTTAAGTAGAGAATAAAATATAAAGAAAGTAAATGAAAAACTAAGGAAAGAAAGCACACATCAATTTATAATGGTTCGACAAAGCTAGGCTTATGTCTAGTTTAATATTTTATTACTTGTTTCTGACTAGAGGCAGAAGTTCTTGGAGGTCTGTACAACTCCAACACTTAGAATTTTAGAGTTATAATAATATAAGGAATAATGAAGCTAGAGCCAAAATATCCCCAAATATGAGCCCTACCCCCTTATTTATAGAGATAGCTGGCCTAAAATCTCATATAAAATATCTTCTAACCATTATGCACGAAATTGACTCATTCCCCCAAAAAGATAGGTGCTAGCTCAACAATATTTGGGACTCAGTACCAATCCCCAGGTAGGAGTCGGTACCGATCCCCAAATTTGATGATTCTTGAGTCTTCAATTCCTTAGCTTGGATCGTCTTGTAGTAGGCTTTGCAAATCCATAGTTGTTTGCATCACCCTTGGCTTATTTCTGACCCAAACGATGGAGTTATAGGAGAACAAAGTTGTAGATTCAGGAGTTTATGGAGATCGATAAATAATTGCATATTTAAGAAACCAAATTTAAAAATAGACTCTTGGCATCGAGAGAAGCTTAAAGGCAGAAGATGGGGTCCACTTAAGTTGTGTTTGGAAGTCGGTACCAATCCTCATTGGGAATCGATACCGATCCCCAACTTAGGGGATCCCATTACCTTGTTGATGGATAATTTTAGCTATTATTTCTTAGCTTTATTTGCTTGGTTTCTGGACTCTTAGGCTCTCTCTTTGGGCTTTCTGCCTTGATAACTCCAAGTTCTATCTGTCCGGTTTGTTCGGATTCTGCCTAATCAAAAGGCAGGATAACACTAGCCCCCAAAGTACATCTTGTTTCCAGTGGGACATTCTTTGAACCAAGACAAGTTCAAACTTCCATGAAGGACCCCACTCTGCGCTTTAAATGGTCACTATCTTTTCACGAATCGATTCCATGAATTGTCATATCCATAATGATTTGTTGTGACGTTTCGCTAACATCTGGGACTATAAATCTGGAACATGATCCCATGGTTTGTTATTCCAAGTCTGATGATTTTAGACTAATCCCACATGCGAGTTCTCCGGGTATAAATCTAACTTTCCTTCAACTTCAATCATCAAGCATTGGATATATACATACATGGTTCATCACAAGTGCACAAGCATTCACACACATATGCATATACCATTCGTATGCTTGTGTATATATGCTTCTTCCTTTTTTTTAAAAGAACATTTAGGACTTGATACCGATCCCCAACTTGGGGGTTGGTACCGACTCCTCACTTGGAGAAATTTCTTCAAGTGTTTGCATAAGAATATGGGTTGTGGGTATATAACTTGTTTTTACCCCTTCGCCTCCTTACTTGTTCATTTCCTTTTAATTTAGAGCTCTCAAACTATCACCATTAATAATTCCTTGCTCGCCAATTAAGATTCGCCACCTCCTATCTTTGACTGATGTTGCCGCCGCTCATCACCTTGGCCAGATCCACCTTTACTTAAATCAAATCCCAGTTCTAGGAGCCTATTTCTACTCGAATCAACCCTTCATTTGAATCCCAAGTTTGCAGTAATAGGTAGGTGTATGGTGAACTTGATGATGGAGATGAACTAGAACAGTTGTGGACGTAGATGAGGGAGGGAATTAATAGCTATGGTTACTGTAGTCGGTGGAGATGAAGGAGGCCTTTGATTGTGAGGGTCGGTAAGACTCCCACACTTAGGCGAATATTTTCCTACTCCAAATTTCACGGTTAAACTTTGCCTTGGAGTTTCACGCTGAACTTCTCTTTCATCTCGAATTGAAGCACGACCGATAACATTAAGCTAGTCATGATGTTCATCGATGACGGTCATGTCGAGCAATATCCAGACTTCTAAATGAAGTGCTAAAATAAAGAGTGAGACAACAACTGAAACCTGAATTGCTCCATGTTGTACCATATTGCACTAGAATCCACTTTAGCACAGAAGGCATAGTTTGTAGTTAATCTTTTAATATTGATTATCTATTGAGCATTTTATAGAAATGGACCAAAGGCATTCTAAATGTCTGGTTGCTCAGACTACAGGTGCTTTACCTTCAAAATATATCGAACCCAACGCATAATCAAGCTCAGCTACAACCTCTTAGGCGCAGCAAACTCTTATTCAACAAGAGCAGAAACTGAAAATTCCAAGTGTTGTTGAACCAAATCTAGAGAATCTTGAAGTAGAGCAACAGATATTCAAAAATTCGATTAAACCGGTAAAGGGACCTCAAATAGACCCTACACTCGATACTCTTGAGGATATTGTAAAACTGAATAATCCGATCAATTTCTATTCCTTCCAAAATCGATAAGGGATCTCCTTGAAGGATATAAAGTAAGCATAGCATTCCATTGGATGATGTCTTGGCACTGTGTCATGACCAAAGAGCTCACGATCCTCTAGAAGGGAACATAGCTTACAAAAAGTATATGTGCCTGGCGGGTTTCATCCTGCCATTCAATCAATTTCTCCGTCGAGTTTTGAAATTTATGAGACTGGCTCCCACACAACTGCATCCAAATAGCTACGCTTCTCTTCTGAGAACTTATCTAGTTTTCTTTGAGCACTTAAACCGAGTGCCTAGCGATGAAGATCTCTGGAATATTTATAGCTTTTGAAGCCGCAAAGAAAAAGTATGATACATTTATAGCTTTAAAATCCGCAAAGAAAATCGGTCTCTTATTAACTTAGAGCCAATGAAGGGTTTCTAGAATGTCTCTGGGCTTGGAACAAGTTGAAATATTTCAAGGCTAAATGGTTCTAAATGCGCTACCCACGCAGATTCGCTCGTAAATGGATATCCAGATATAAGTTTTATTTCAAACGCCATCCATGAATTTACTTTATAATCTGCACACTTAATTTATCTTTTACTGTTGTACAGATGTCCCGCCAAGACTCAACGGTAGATCACATTCGGATACCGTTAGTACTCTTATGGAAATCCCAGTTGAGGACAGGTATATAAGAACTTTATTGACGGACGAGAATCTTCTCGCTCATGGCTTACTAGATAAAGGCCGCAGCACCGGTATAGTTCCACTTGTCGACATTGAGGATGATGATGATAGTAATCTGCATGCACAAGGCGAAGTAAACTCTTAGTTACCCACAGCTTCAAGTCCTGGGGTAGGAGCTGCAGAAAACTTAGAGCTAGAACACGAAGGCATCGAGGAAGGAGAAATTATTAGAGAAGGTGGTGTCGCCAGCCAAAGTAACTTTGAAGTAGGCTATGGATCCCAAACCGAACCACCTAGAGACGACCTATTGCCTACTCTCAAAAAGAAATTAATCGTGAGAATCTTGAGTTGTAGACTTCCACTCAGTCTCCATAGGTTTCAAGTGCAGAGAAGTCTCCCTCTATTCCTACAACAGGCATGTTTACCGGTCTAGGGACTATCCCTGTGGAGTTTGGCTCATTTAATTTTGGTAACATTGGCATTGGCAACATCGGTTCTCCGATCTTCTTTGAGAAGGACATCATTCCAACCAGTGCGGGAGAGGTTACTCCTATGAGTAAAGCTCCAGTACATGGTCCGTTAGGGGACACTAGGACACACACTCGTGCACTATTCAACTCTCGCACTTGACCCATTTCCTTACCCGTTTAATCCAACTCATCCTTATTTTTTTGCAAGTTCATTGGATAACAGAAAACACTCATTCTGATCCCTAGAAGAGAAAACACACTACGTTCAACGCCCCCAGTAGAGTTCATTCCATCAAGAGAGTGGCCAAGACTATGATTCTAGCTAGCGCTCCTGCCATGACAAAGACGACCGGGATAGGGGTAGTTATGACAGGGACCGTTCTTCTCATGACTCGGCTTCTAATCGCCGACCTAGATCCTGATCACCTCCTTCTAAAGGCCTTCATACGTTGCCTAACCACCATGATGATATTCCATCAACTGCCTCTTCTCAAGCACCACCACTTGCCTCTATCCCTTTACAATCCATGACACTATCTCAGTCCGGTCAATCCGCTGAGTGCAATTATAAGAGTGGCTCTGATGCTTTTTGTCAGAGGCTAGGCAAAGGAAGCACCGTTGCTCCGGCCAATACAAAGGAGCAGTAGGTAGATACTATGGGGCTGATGGCCAAACTTAAGGACGAATTCTCCAACATTTCCTTCAATGGAGTTATGTTCTTGCCAAAATTAAAGGGAATTCCTGCTGAATCCAATAGAGGACCATCGACTGTACAATCGATGTCCATATCCAATAAACGAACGGGCGAAGCTAGATGAAAAGATTTCAAAAGTCTCAAGAGATAGGCTACAAGAGATAAAGAACCAGAAACTCATCGAGGCCAAAAACAACAAAATCATAGCCGCTTTCGAGATTGAGCTTGAAAATTTAAGAAAATCTCAAGCCGAAGTAGAGAAAAAGGCTGAGGAGGCCACTAAAGTGCTTAAAGCGGAGAGATCTAAGCATTTAAACGAGATCGAGCAAGCGCATCATCATAACCATGAGCTTGTAATGGAAAGGGACACTTCCAAGAGGAATGCAAACGAATTGAAAACCAAACTTGAGCATGTAGTCAATTAAAAAGATGAAGCGTAGAAAATTGCACAAGATGCATGCGACGAGCTAGTTTCCATGAGGATTGAGAGGGATACGACACTTAAAAAGGTCAGGGACATTGATGCTCTCGTCAGGATAGAAGTTGAAACTGCGGTAAAACAAGCCGAGGAGCGGGTAGAGGAGCAGATGATGAAGAAGTTTGAGCCATTGATCACTTAGTACAACGCCAATGTGCTCAAAATTTGAAATATGGAGTGATTAAGGGAGGATTACCCTTTGATGCTCGCCGTGCCTGGGAACGGGCCATCGAGGAAGAGAAAGAATTTCTTAACAGTGATAATATTGATATGGAGCAGCTAGAAAAAGAGATTCTGAAGGGAGATGAGTCCAAAATCCTCCATGACAGCCAGCATGTTAATCATCTGAAACTTGACGCAATCGATCAAAAAGAGTTAGGCGAAGGTTCCGGTTCTATACATCATGATGCTACAACCAGTCAAACTCCCAGGACTCTAGCTACTCCTAGTTCCACTATTATTCCTCTACCAATATTTGTTATGTCCCCGAAAAGCTATAACTTGAGAAATCCACTGTTCTCTCCCCTATCCCTAAGGAAACTGCAGGAAGCACTCCAGCTCATGGGGAAGTTCAAACTGAAGAAGGTATCTCGTTGACTTCTCCTATTTTCCAAAGAGTTGATGTGTCGCTGATCAACATTACTATTCTCCCTCTTTGTATTTCTTCAGCTACATGTCAGCCTGCAATTACTCTACTTCCTCGTAAGGATTTTCAACTGGGGCCACAAGTAACAGCGACGGAGTTCGTAACCTCATGATCCAAACAATAATTCCTAACATCCCAGTTGAGGAGACCCCAAGTCTTGATGAGCGCATGATGGATGCTTTGTTGAAAGAAAGGAACAATGAGAATCAGGGTACTCAAGTTGATGAGGATGTTATTATTACTAGAGTCTCCCAGTCCCTACTAGGTCTTCCATGCATGAACTTGAGCAAAAACTTAGAATGGATATCCTCCTTACCGGTAAAATAAAGCAGAAGCAAATAGAAGTTTTCACTCCTCCACTGTCGATTGCATTGCATGGGCAAACCATTTTCACTCCCGTTTATATTCCTCTGCCGGAGGTTCCTGAAGTACGTTGATAGTATCTTCGCAAAGCATCCCGGTCTCCATTTCTCCATCCGGAAGCTGCCAGAGTGCACCTGCTAGATCTTTGCAAAGCACTCCCTCCAAAGGCCAAGGCGGTAGAGGAAGAGGCAGAAAGAGGTAAGAGGATAGCTCAAGTGAAGTCTCCCCTGTTTCTAAGAAGAAAAATAAGTCAAAAAAGAAATAGTCGCTAGTTTGTTTTTTTCCGTATATGGACTGTTTTTATTTGTTGGCCAACTTTGTTCGGGTTTGGACTCCCAGTGTTACTTTTCGGCTTTTGGTGTGAACCACTTGTACTTAGCTTTCCCGGTTTGATATCAATGACAAAGAATTTTTTGTACAAATCTTTGCTTAAACTTGCCTAGGTACTTAAGAAATATGTTTTCCATTCAATATACTTACGATTTATCTCCTCCTTTATCGATCGATTTGAGATCAAGTCTTTAATTCATTTTGTAATTTGCCGACTCGAATCATTTTAGCGAATGTAAAGCGATCCTCTAGGTAAACCACTTACAACAGTGGTTTGAATATCCTTTTTTAGGATAATAATTCCCAACTACACCAAACTCGCGGTGTAGGTTTAAGTTAACTACTTAAAATCGTTGTCCTCACATTCTCATCCAGGATGTTAGTATTCGATCACACCAGATTCTGGGCATAGAATGAAGGCTTACAAATTGGGTCCCACTTACTTCGAGCATGGACCCACCGCTCTTCCTTTGGGCAAGAGGTGAAGGACGAAATGGACTTGTCACTCCTATTTTCATACTTTTGCCCTGGTCTGGGGATGGTAGGTGAGTGAGCGATCGATCGTATCATGCTCTTTTTGATTTATGCCCCTACACTCCATCTTCGTGTAAGAATTGGTATACGAACAGTAATGCCATGTCTAGTTCTAAGCTTGTGCTTATTCCCCCTGTCCGAAGGAAAGAGCTAGTTTGTGGATGAACGTGTTTCATTCGGCCTAAGTTTATACTTCGGCTCATATTTCAGGAATGAGAGTTAGAGTACGGAGGCTCGTATCGCATCCGGTTTGCGCTTATTGTTCTGCATTCAATCAAAGGCATGAGTCAGGATGCGGACAGTATCATGTCCGGCTTATGTTTATACCCCAGCTCCTACTTCAAAAGCGAGAGTTAGGATACAGCCAGTATGTCATGTCCAACTTATATTTATAATCTTGCTCCTACTCCGGGCGCAAGAGTTAGGATGCGGATAGTTATGTCATGTTTGGCTTATGTGTATACTCCTGCCCCTAATCCGAAGGCAAGAGTTAGCTGGTTTCAATCTCCAGACATCAAATTGGAACTTAATGGGCCCGATCATGGGCCATGGAAGTTTGACCAACACCTATCTCTAGGTACCTACACACCTGCATTAATCATATGCAGATTCATTTGAGTTGATCAAGTCGCAACTCTTAAGAAATGGAAAGACGGATTTTTTTGACTTAAAAGGCCGCTTTATTTGACTAAAGAGGAAAGTGATAGTTCTATCTTATTACATAGCTCTAACCAGTTATTTACAAATCTATTCTCTAAGTAAAGTAGCATCGTAAATGCTCGTTATTCCATGCCTTTGGAGTGAGATCCTATTCATAGTTGCAAGTTTGAGAACACCGGGCCAAGCCTTTCTCTATTGCGTGTGGATCTTCCTAAATCGATCTCAATTTCTTAAGGCCAAGGAAAATTTGTTTAAGGACTAAGTCACCGATTTCAAGGGTCCGACTTCTAAATTTAGTGTTATAATGTCGTCCGACTTGGTGTTAGTGCACAGCTACTCTCAACTCATCTTTGGTTCACTTCTCATCGATCATATCAAGAGACTCCAAAAGGATTTGCTCATTTTTTCGTGGATCGTAGTGAGTGACCCAATGAGAAGGTAATTGCAATTCGATTGGGATCACAGCCTCCGATCGTATGCCAGGGAGAACGGAGAATGGCAAATCGCTGACTTGTGGGTGGTTTAATAAGCCCAAAGTGTTAACAGGAGTTCATCGAAGCACTTGTCTTTGGCCTTCTCCAATCATTTCTTAATAATGGACTTCATAATCATTTTCACCGCTCCAACCTGTCCATTCACTTGAGGATGTGCTACCATTGTAAATCCTTTCTCTATGCGTTGTCGACGGCAGAAATCCTTAAACTCGATGCTATCAAATTGCATCTCGCTATCGGTGACGATTGCTTTCCGAACAACAAATTTGATGGCTTTCTTCGTAGTAATCATAGACAAAGGCTTCTCCTTGGCTCATTTAGTAAACTAATCTACCACCACGATGGCATACTTCGTGCCACCTTTAGATATTGTCAATACCCCAAATTGCATGCGTCAAAGGACTAACCATTTGGGTGATTTTCGACAGTGGGGCCATTGGAATTTTAGCGAATATCTGGCACTTGTCACGTCTTCGAGTGTAGTTAGTCTTGTCTCCATTAAGAGTCGGTCAGAAATACCCATAATGAAGGATCTTTGCCACGGTCTGCCCCCCAGCGTGGTCGCTATAGGCCCATTCATGAATTTCTCTCCAAACTCGTTTGGCCTCATCATGAGTTCCATATCGTAACATAAGAACAAAGAAGCCCTTCCTATTCAGAATTCCTTCTTATATGATATATCTTAAAGCTTGTCGAAGAATATTAAATCGTTCTTTCCTTCTCGTTGGAATGATTCCTTTCTGTAAATAATCCCAAATCAGAGTCATCCATGACTCTTGTTCAGGCTAAGTCTCCAAGATCCAATCGACATCTATCTAGCCAATGCTCGGAGTAGAAAGTACTTCCATTTGGACCAGGCCCATGAGCTATGCATCTTCGGAACAAGCCAACTTAGCAAACTAGTCGGCTCTCTCATTTTCCTCTCCGTCGAATATGAGCAATCGTGTAATATTCAAAGTCGTCAAGCGGCTCAAGGACTCGGTTTAGATAGAGAGATAGCCTTTCCCCTTTTGCCTGATGCTCTTTCTGTACCTAGCATACCACCAGCTAGGAGTCACTAAAATGTGTAAAGTATTTATTTCTAGCTCCTTGGCGATCTTAAGTCCTACAATCAAGGCTTTATATTCAATTTCTTTGTTCATTGCCAGAAAATCAAGTTTCAAGGTTTAACTGATTGGGTGTTCTTTGAGAGTGACAAGCACGACTCCAGCACCAGAACATCGATTGTTGGATGCATCATCTGTATACATCTTCCATCCAACTTCCTCTTCCCCACTGCTCTCCGGAGGATCATCTCATGTAGTGATTTCAACTATAAATTCTACCAAATCTTGGCCCTGGATTGGTCTTCGAGGGTGAGAGGTGATGTCGCACTGGCTCAATTCAATGTTCCATTTTAGTAGCCTTCCGAAGGTTTCGGGTCATTGCAAGACTGTCGTAAAGGCTGGTTGGTAAGGACATAAATCAGGTAAGCCTAGAAATAGAGGTGGAACTTTCTCGAAGCGATCAACATACAGTATGCCAGTTTTTCCACTGTTGGGTAGTTTCTCTCTGCTCCTTTCAACTGCTTGCTAATGTAGTAGACCTGTTGTTGGATACGATTCCACATGCACAAGCATGGCAATCAAAGCATGCATCGATGCTGCCGGATATAAGAACAAAACCTCATCATCCGCCGGCTTTGAGAGAATAGGAGGTCTCTCCAAGAGGTTGAAATGCGTCTTTTCAGTCTTGATTCCACTTGAAATTTTTCTTTCCCTTCTTGATCACCTCGAAAAAGGGATTCATTTGTCAGCTACTTTGGAGTTGAATCGACTCAGAGCGGCAACCTTCCCGTTCAAACTTTGGGCCTCCATGATCGTCTTTGGGGCTCCGATCTCTTTGAATCCCTTGTTTTCTCTGGACTGGCTTCAATTCCATGAGAGATGATGTAGGAATTTTTCTGACGCAACACCGAAAGAGCATTTCAGAGGATGAGCTTCATCTCGTATTGTCAGAGGACATCAAACATCTTCGCCAGATCATCAATGTTGTTTCTCGAATGTCACGACTTCACCAGCATATTGTTTACGTCAACTTCCATTGGTTATCCGATCCAGTTCATAAGTCTCTGGTAAGTCGCCCTACGTTCTTTCATCTAAAGGGCATGACCGGATAGCAATAAAGTCTAAGGTCAAACAAGAAGCTAGTGTGTTCCTGGTCTAGAAAGTGCATCGGGATTTGATTGTATCCGAAGTATGCATCCATGAAAGAAAGTAACTCCTGTCCAGCAGTTGACTCCACCAATTGATCTATTCTTGAAAGTGGGAAGCTATTCTTCGCGCATGCTTTATTCAAGTCAGAATAATCGACGCATGCCCTCCCTTCCCATTTTCTTTCTTCACCAAAATAGGTTTTGTTTTGCAACCTGGGTATAAGGCATCACGGATAAAGTCGTTATCCTTTAGCTTATCAAATTCTTCTATAAGCATATCATGTCTCTCCAGACCTAGGCTATGACATTTCTATTTCACAAAAATGCATATAGGATTTATGTTTAATGCATGGCTCGCCATCCTGGGCGAGATCCCATACATATGCGAGTGTGTCCCGGCAAACACATCTAGGTTTGCCCAAAGCAAACAACGAACTCCCTCGTTACACCAGCACCGAGCTGAGATTTGACCTTCAGTATTTTACTTGGGTCATCCCTACTGACTGAAACAATGATTGTCAGCTCGATGGGAGCTGCTTGTCTGCCCTCCGGCTCCTTTCATCGGCCAATGTCATTGTAGAGCCGACTGGTTTTCCCGAATCGGAGCTCAGGCGGTAGGTGCTATGCATCCAAAGCCTTTATAGAGAGGACCCCCTTTACACTCTTTCTTTTCTCCTTACGCCTTGCTCCTTCAGTTCAGCGACATAACACTCGCGGCCAGCCACTCGATCTCCATGCACGATCCCCACTCCATTATCAGTATTGAGTTTCATAGTTAAACACCAAGGAGAAATAGCCGCTCTAAATACGACTATGGCTAGTCGTCCCAAGAATGAATTATAAGAAAAATCGACCCAAGAATGCATTATAAGCAAAATACATATGCAACACTTAAAATGGCATGACCCGAACTCACCTGAATTCTCCCTCGCCAAGTTCCACCAGCAATTCAACAAACCTTATGGCTTCAGTAGCCATCCCGTTGAACCTTTGTAAATGATCTACAAGGCTTCAAATCTCTCTCCTCTAACATCATTTTGTCATAAGCTTTTTTGGATAAAATATTGACTGAACTCCCACAGTCAACAAGCACTTTCCGTAAAACAGTTGGACCAATTGTGGCTGAAATCACGAGTGGGTCAATTGTTGGAGCCTCAACTCCGTCAGCATCCTTTTTATGGAAAACAACGTCGTCTGTAAATATTCGAAAATGTTTTTCCGAGGCTCCCTCCTTGATAGCATAGCAACCTTCATTCTCAGCATGCTTCAGGGCTCCAATACACCAAACCTTCTCCGAAAAGCTTTATCGGTAGGATGAGACCCATCAATGATTGTGTTTATCACTAATCATTTTTCTGCCCGACTGAATGCATTAGAGCCAGGCTCAACTTGGCCAGCTAAGAGGACGGCCCAGGGACGCTAGAATTTCCTTGCTCGCCATGCTGCAGGGCTTTTACATATTGCTGTAGTTTATTTTTCCTTACTAATTCTTCAATCATGTCACGTAAGTGCCTGCACTCATTAGTATTATGATCATGAGTCTCATGGAATCTATAGAATATGCCCGACCTCCTCTACTTCTCAATTGACTCCGTAGGAGCTGTCTTTCTATATGATTCGGTATTTTGAGTAGCCAGATAGATGTTATCTATCGAGTTGTTCAGTTAAGTGTAATGGTCATACTTGAGACCTTTGAAACGACTCCTATTATTTGGCTTTGTTTTTTTGCCACCTCATTATTTTATTTTCCTCCTTTATTCTGATTACCAACTCTCACATCAACGTTTACAGAGCTTCCTCTAGATTGCTTTACAGTACTTTGAATTGGCTCATTTGAACTTCCAACAGCAGTTCTCCATGGATGCTTATACGCATCCTCCCAACTTAGATACTTATCAGCTTTCTTATAGAAAGCTTCCTTTGTCGATGGTTTCTTTCTTTCTATCAAATCCTTGAAATCCGAGTTAGGATGAACTCCTCTATAAATCGCCATCAATACAATATCTTCTCTCGGATCCAATTATAGCCCTGTGGAACTGATTTAAATAATATTGCAGTGACCCTTCTTCAGCTTGATATACATTAGACAACGACATCATGTGCTTCGGACATAAGGTATGCAAATGGAATTGCTCCATGAATTTCCATGACAATTAGAAAAAGATGATATAGACTTCGGCAGAAGTCGAGTGAACCACATTATAGCCACCTCTTTTATGAAAATTAGGAAATAACGAAACTTCACTGTATCCAAAGCCCTGGCTGTATGCATATGCCATCCTTATTTCGGTAACTATTTCCTAGGATCTGTTGTTCCTCCATACAACGACATGAAGGATGTCCTTTGCGAACGGGTTCCGACTAGCATAAGTTCCCCAATCATCATTAGTTCTGGATCTATTTTCACTAACCAACCTCCTAACCATATCATTAAGATAATCTGAATCAACATGTTTAACTAAATGGCAGTGATCGGGCCTTGCCAAAGTGTTCAGCCCAGTGAACGCTCTGGGGAAGGTGCCCGATTCCCAGGCTCCCCAAACTCCAAGGGACCTATTCATCCAGCATTCCCTCCTATTTGATTCCCGTGAGCAACATCATTGGCAATATTGATATTCCCAAATTCAGACCTTCAACTATTCATCCAGGAATGGCATCCACCCAGCCTTCCAGAGTATGGGCCTTAGGCCCACCATGTTAGGAGTCGGTGCCGAGTCCCTGGAGGTTGTTAGTACCGATCCCTAAACTCGAGCCTAGGGGTCATCCTCTTCCTTGTGCATAAGTTCCAGCAGCGTACTGAGTTTTCTTCTATCTTTCTTCCCTCCGTCTTTTCTCGGATGAAGAAGAACTCTCTGACTCTAAGCTGGAATCCCTTCTACCCCGTCTACGGCTTTGAGTCAACTCATTCAATAGCCCCAAGCTTTGTTTCATTGTGTTGTTCATCTCCTGTTAGCAAGCCTGGAATCTGTTTTCCATAAGATCCATCATCCTATCCATCTCCACTTTGGTCAAAACGTCAGTAGGAGCCTGGATCTTGGGTTGAGTTGGTTGGACAACTCCATCTCCTTGCCGAGGGTTCTAATTCTCAATTTTAATAATAGCTTTGGAGTTGGCAGAACAATCTCTTCTTGATTGGGCCATGGCAGAAAGCTTTTAGCAGACCTTTGCAAGTTAGAATTAAAAATTTGGAAAGATTGGATCTATCTATTGGATATATGAAATCCAATAGTAGATAATGGATCCAAATAGCCTGAGAATATGCCTTTCTCAGTGAAAGCACCAAAATGTTAGAACCAAAATGGCACAAATACCCAAAGATTTAAGTAAATAATAAAATATAAAGAAAGTAAATTAAAAAAGAGGGAAAGAGAGCATATAAAAATTTATACTGGTCCGGTAAAGCTAGGCTCAGGTCCACTTTAATATTTTATCACTTGTTTCTGATTTTGAGGCAGAAGTTCTTGAAGGTCGATAAACTCTAACACTTAGAATTTTAGAGTTACAAGAATATAAGGAATAGTGGAGCTGGAGCCAAAAGATCTCCAAAAATGATCCCTAACCCCTATTTATAGAGGTAAGGGCCTAAAATCTTGCATGAAACATCTTCTAGCCATTGTGCCCGAAATCAACTAGCTCTCCCAAAAACATAGGTGCCAGCTTAACAGTATATGGGATTCGATACTGATCCTTCACGTAGGATTTGGTACTGATCCCCAAATTTGATGATTCTTGAATCTTCAACTCCTTAGCTTGGATCGTGTTGTGGTATGCTTCGCAAATCCAGAGTAGTTTGCCCCAATCTTAGCTTGTTTTTGAGCCCAACCGATGGAGTTGTGTGAGAACAAAGCTGCAAATTTAGGAGTTCATGGAGATCTATATAAAATTGCACTTATTCGACAAACTAATTTTGAAAATAGACTCTGGCATCTAGATGAGCTTGTAGGCAGAAGATGGTGTCCGCTCGAGTTGTGTTTGGGAGTCGGTACCAATCCCCACCTAGAGTCAGTACTGATCCTTAACTTGGGGGATCTCATTACCTTGTTGACTTGGATAATTTTGGCTTTGACTTCTTGGCTCGGTTTGTGCTTTGTTTTTGAAATCTCGGGCTATCTCTTTGGGTTTTCTGCCTTGATAACTCCAAGTTCTATCTGTCCAGTTTATTTGGATTATGCCTGGTCAAAAGGCGGGATAACAATATAATATATATTTTTATCAAAATACCTTCCAACAACAGTTAAATGCCTTCTTGCTCCTTATTGTAAGCCTTCGGTTATGCCTATCTTTCTTTGAAAAATAACACGTATTGTCTTTAATGATATGTAGTAAGTTTAATCATTATTTTTCATTTATAATTCCTCAATCGTCTTAGTTTCTACACATTTTCCATATTGTATGACATTCTGAATATTCATAACGATTTGTTTTCATAGGAAAAGATTCTATGAATCAAAACTCACTTCTAATAATTTGTGTCCATCGTCCTATTAAATTCCTAGCACTTAAAGATCTTAAGAAGAGAAAAAATCAATCAATAAAAACTTGGTCATGAGGAATTCAAAGAAGAAAAGGGTATATTACTCACATATATTCTTTAGTTGCTGGAGCCTCTTGTCCCCTTAGCTTTAATCTTTCCTTTTTCTTTTTCTCATTTTTTAGGCAGCGAGTACCATTAAGTAACTCTAACTTTTGTTTTTAGTAATAAGTGTAATGGAAAGAGGGAGTGGTTATCTTTATTCTAAGAGAATAATTTGGTCGTCAAGCCACCGTCTCCTTTTCTTATAGATTAGTTATCCCTAACGTTGTATTTTCTCATTAACTTAAACTTTTAACTAGGATTTTCCTAGTATCACTTGATTCACCCAAGCACAATGAGTAACCAAGAGTCCCATGAATACTCACTCTTTTTCATTATTTCACTTTTCTTTATTCTCGTAATTAATTACTTAATCAGTTATTTATTAAGTTATAGGGTGTTGCAAGCTTCTCCTTATAGGAATTTTGTCCTCAAAATTCCAACAAGGTACAATAATAAATTTTAGGTTTTCTTATGCCTACGCTAACTTGCACACACATGTGTTCTTCACTTGGGTGCCACAGTCAAAAATGTGTTAATGTTTCTACCAATATATAAAAAAAACAACCATAATATCATACACACACAATACATGGCATACAATTGAATCTAGAAAACATACATGCTAAGCTAAACAAACAACTCAGGATAAGCCTTATTGACTTTATCCTCTTTCCTAAGTATAATCATCCCGATCTTTACTCCACTGGACTCAAACAAGTTACCTCCTTATTCCTAAGCTTCTTGACATCTTGATCTTAAATCCAAATATTTTTCTTATGTAGGCCATGTCTGGTTCAACGACTAAGTCTTCCATAGCTCTTGGAACAACAACATCGTTAGGGTCTCAAATACACCTCTATAAATGTGATACATGAAACACATCATGGACCTCGGCAAAACCACTCGATAGATTGACTCTATCCACAACTTTATCGATTCTCTCAAGTTTAATAGTGGGCCAGCATATTTAGACACTTACTTTCTAGCTTTTCTAAACATCATAGTGCCTCTTATTAATTATACATTCACAAACACATGATCCTCCGGATCAAATTCCAATTCACTTCATCTCTAATCAGCATAGCTATTTTGCATATATTGAGCATATTTCGTCCTTTACCATTGACTTTCTCTGAAGCTTCTCTTACTAAATTCAGACCTAACACAAGTTCATATTCCGTATTATACTTACTTATTAGAGACTTATAAATACTTCCATACAACACCTCAAGGTGCAATCCCAATTTTGGATTAGTAACTATTGTTGAATGAAAATTCCATTAAGTGTACGTGATCTTTCCAAGATCCATCAAAGTCCAGCACATAAGCTTTTTGCAAATATTTTAGCACTTAGTTGACCCTCTTGGTCTGCCATCCATCTACGAATGGTAAGTATTACTCAAACATAACTTTGATGCGCTCTATAGGCTTTGCCAAAATTCACTAGCAAACAAAGGGTCTCGATCACTTACTATAGTACTCGGAATTCAATAAAGTCATACTATAGTCTTGATCTTGACATATAATTCAGCCACCCTAGCAGCCATTCTTATGGACTTTATTGGAGTGAAATGGGCACTCTTAGCTATCAACTATAACCCATATACTTTCATTTCCGACTCTCGTCCTCGAAAAACCATCAAAAAGTCTATTTAAATCAAATCCCATTTCCATACTGAGATTATCGAAGGACGCAGAACGCCACTTAGTTTTTGGTGTTCTGCCTTAACTTATTGGTAAGTGAAACATCTCTTCACACATTCCCCAATCTTTCTTTTCATTCCTTCTAAGTAGAATCTATATTTCATATCTTGGTACATCTTAGTACCTCTTGGGTGAATAGAAAACTTGGAATGACTACATTCGTTCAAAACCAATTTCTGTAGTTTTCTCTTATTTGGAACATACACCTTCTCTTCTTCTGAAGTCATCCATTTTCATTAATTTTGGAGTCATTCGACTTTTTGGTCTCTATACTGCTCCTCAAACCATTGATCCTTTTGAAACATAGGAATCTTCCTTCTGTCTTTCGAAAATCCTTTCCATGAGCATTGGATGGACTTTTAAGAAAGATACCATCCTAGAGTTTCGGATCCGACCTATAATCGATCGAAACTGCATATCGCACGAAGCTAATGTCTTTGAGACATTCCTCGATCATGGACAAAACATAATTCTGCAGCTTCTTCCTTAAATCATCAACAACTTTATTTCCCTTCCTTGGGGTATGCTATATTCCAAAATCATATGATGCCAAATTGTCCAACCATCTTTATTGCCTCATATTCAGCTCCTTATGAGAGAAAAAAAATACCTCAAAGACTCATGGTCAGTAAACAACTCAAACCTTTCCTCTAAAAGGTAATTCCTCCAAATCTTAAGTGCAATCAAAGTAAACAGAGGAATTAAATAAAGTTCATTACATATAATAGTCTTTACATCATTTTTTATACGAATTCTCAGCAGTGCCTACATAGGGGTAGTTTATAAATCATTACATAGTAGCATTAAAGGTCCATCATATGGTGATGTTAAACTTTTACATTCCTTGAACTTAATATATACATAACACCACGGAATAAAAAGTTACTGAATAATAATAAAGCCTCATGCCCATCTTCATCTTCAACATACTTTTCACAATTGGTTCTGGCTAAAACCTAAATTTGAAATCCTATAAACTCAACCTACTTAAATGAATACATACGAGTTAAAAACAACAAACACATGGGTTGGACGTAAGCAAGGTATAAATAATATCACTTCCCATCTAACTTCCTCCACAAATGGGACCATACCGCTAAAGCATGGAATGAGTTTTCCTCCACAATAGCCATGGTTACACGATCAATATAAGGCTATCATAAGTCGTAGCAAAGTGTATGTTTACTTAAGCATGGATGAATACTTTTCAAACAAAACTACACCTGAACCATCTTATATTTAAAGTCTTAACCCAATACTTAACCAGGTTCGTATTTAGGTTTACCAAATATCATCAACGAAACTATCAATGGTTTTGTTTAATAAAATTTCTTTGTCAAAAGGTACAACCCCTCCCAGTCTTATTAACTTATTAATTTTTTTATATTACAAGGTACCATCCCTAAGCAGTTTTAGTTAGTCTTTTACTTAGATTATTCTACAAGGTACATACCCAAGTAGTCTTGGTTCTTTAAGCTTTATACTACAAAGTACGGCCCTAAGCAGTCTCAGTTCTTTAACTATTATACTGCAAAGTACAATTCTAATCATTCTATATACTTTTATGTTTATGCTACAAGATTTAACGTTAAGAAGTCTTGGTTCTTTATGTTTGTATTACAAAGTACAACCCTAAGCAGTCTAGATTCTTATTTACTTAATCTAGAACCCCTTAGAGAGTTACATCCACTCTTGAAAAAGCATACAAGCAACTTGGATGTCTCATGTCCCTTCAAAAGTCGAATGTTGAACCCTACCCTATAGATGGGCATTTGAGTGAGTGTCCCCACTCATTGCCAATAGCCCTTCCATATCTACATTCCTCATAGGTTCTTATATATTTACTTCTTAGTTATCTATAATTTACCAAACATTAGCTGATTTTTCATTTATTAGGTTTTCACTTTAGTTGTCTTTTTAGCTTTATTAGGCTCCCAGCCTACCTTTGGTCATCTTAGGCCTCAAAACTTCTATTGCAATGTGTCTTTCTTTAGAAAATCTAAGTACTACCTTCGGCCATCTTAAGCCTTGGGTCTCGGTATTAGCTTTCCTTCGAAAGCTAATAGGTCTTAGAATTGACTCTTCTTGAAAGTCAATAGGTTTGGCTATCGAATCATTCCTGTTAGGTTTCGTCCTAAGGAAGCCTGGTTTATACACTCTCGTTGGAACACTTTCGTCTAGCATCCACTCCTGGAACCTTCGACTGTCTCCTTCGATTTTAATCTTAATTAGTTTATTGACTTATAACTTCTCTTAGTATTTCTTAGTTCATTTTAGGTTTCGGATGTTATACTTCTAACATAATACCTTCGGCTAGTGTCTCCCTTCAATATGCGTAACAGAGCCTACATTACTAATTGTCCACATGTGCACGCCTATGCATTTCCTCCTTATTTGTTCCGACTACACTTTTAGTTAGTGATAGTGTCCTTTATTTATTTTTCTAGCACCTTTATAGGATCTTGTCTTCTTGTTACTTAAATCACATAACTTACAAGCATAAGTTAATTTCGGTAGCCTTATTATCTAGTTCTGACATTCCAATTTAGCATCTGGAAATAATAACTCTTGCTTAGGAAAATACCTATAAATATCTTGAAATTCAAAAATAAATAATTTAGCCCATTTTTACTCATATTTCTATATTTAATCCATTTTCCTTAAATATTTAATACACAGGTTTCCATCAAAAATTCATAATTAAATATTTTAATGTTGAAAATTTCTTTGAATCAAAACCCATCCCTATAAACATGTTTTATCCATCATATTAAATTTTCATGGTATTTCAAAATCATTAGAGTAGAGAACTAAAGCAAAACTTTAAGTTTGAAAATGAGTGGGTTTCGTCCCACCTTCACCAACACTGAAACCTTTTAGTTCCTTAGCTTTGGTTTTAAACTCTTAGAGTCTAACTCTTTCAACATAGAGTGGACCTTTTCTATGCTTCTCGGCAATCCTTTCTATAAGAGCCGACCGAATCTCTAAGCATGATAGTATCCCGAAAGATCTACTCGAACCAACACTCGACCAGAAATGAAAATTTGGAGGAAGCTATCATTTCTAACACATTCACTCGTCAATCATACCTAAAATGCAACTCTAATACTTTTGGCTTAAAGCATTTGCAACTTTATTTCCCTTCCGTGGAGTATACTCTATCCTAAAATCAAAAAATGCTAAAAACTCTAACCAACTATGCTGTCTTATGTTCAACTCCTTCCAACAGAACAAATATCTCAAGGATCTATGGTCAGTAAATAGCTCAAACCTTTCTCCCAAAAGGTAGTGTCCATAAATCTTTAATGCGAAGATAACAATAGCCAACTCCATGTCATGTGTCGGATATCTAACCTCATGAGGTCGCAACTGCTTAGATGTGTAAGCTATGACTTTGCTTCTTTGCACCAACAATGCTCCTAACCCCAATCCTAAAGCATCTATATATACAACCAATTCTTAGTTTCCTTCTGGTATACCCGATACTGGAGCATTCATCAGTCAAAGCTTCAACTCTCAAAACGGCAACTCACATTCCTTCGTCTGTACATACTTCTCGTCCCTTCGAGTAAGTCTCATCAATGGAGCTGCAAAACGAGAGAAATCCTTGATGAATTCTAGTAGAAGGCTCCAGTTCTAGAAAAATAAAAACATTTGTAACAACCTTAGGTCTCTTCCATCCATTCGCATCTTCAACTATCGAAGAATCTACATCCAAGCCTCCCTTTGAAACAATATTGCTTAAGAACTTTACTTACCATCTTGAAAAATGACATGTAGAAAATTTCATCTTTAAATTATGTGATCTCTACCTCTCAAATACAAGCCTTAGGTGAATCTCATGACCCCTTCCGCCCTTAGATTACACCAAGACGTCATCAATAAACACTAACATATATTGGCCTAATTGGTCTTAGAAGATCCGATTCATCAACTTCACAAAGAATATAGGTGCATTAGTTAGTCCAAATGGAATTACTAGCTACTCATATGAACCATACCTCATGCGAAGTGAGGTCAGTATAAAGCTTTCATCCGCAACCCACAGTTGATAGAATACTAAAGCTAGATCCAAGGGCAAGAATACCTGAGCTCCATTCAATTGATCAAACAAAAATCTATCCTGGGAAAGGGAGATCTGTTCTTCACCATTCTCTCATTTAGCATGCGATAGTCAATACATAATCCTAAACACCCATTAAACTTCTTTACAAATATATCTGAAGCACCCCATAATGAACTACATAGCCTTATAAAGCTATTGCTTTCCAACACAACTAGTTGCTTCTTCATCTCCTTCAAAGGAATTCTAATAAGGGTCGACTAAACGGTTCGGATCGCAGTATCAATTATACATGAAACTCCACTGCTCTCGAGGGTGGCGATCCTGAAATTGGCTCAGATACATCTAGGAATTATCCGACCACTCGTACTTCTCTTATATCTCCATCTTTCAATGCTGAAGCAAACAATACATCTATGCACTAATGTTTAGGCTTTTTCGAAACTATAAGTACTCTTGTACTCCTTTTTGGGTGGCTCGGTGCTATGATCCTTTAAGTACAATATATTCCAGCGCCATAACTCTCTAATTAATTCATCCCTAAAATAACTTTGAAGCCTATGAATCAAACACATAAGATCATAATTTTTTTTACACCCACCTAAATTGGTGTAAGTTAGTACATCTAAACCCAAAAGTGGCATATCCCCTTATCAAATTTGTTACATAACTGAAAGTGACTAAATAAATAACCTCTAACCTAAGTCTATCAACCAAATCTTTAGCTATAAATGAATGTATGGTACCGGTACCAAATAGTATTCTAATTGAAATACCATAAATTAAAGTCAGACCTTCCAAAACCATATTCTTGCCTTTATCTTCGTAGACGGTCCTCCCCTTGGTCCCTCCAAAGAAAATACTCTAACCCGCAACACTGGACACTTGGATCCATAGTGCTCCTTCTTCTTACAATTAAAATAAGCACTTCGGCCCTATCAATGTTTATATTCCATCCTTTTAGGAACACCTGCCTTCGGTATAAGGAGTGAACTTCTTCTTCTATACTGCCTTGGGCTTTGTCTCAACCCCCTCCTCTCCTGATACATCCCATCATACCTATGGGTCATATCAATAAAAAAATTCAAATGAGCTGTTAAGTGAACCATTACCTTATGATCTAAACCCTACATCAAACCTTGAACAAACTTCTCATTTTTCTTCTATAGGGTATTAGATATATCTCGGCCATACTTAGCCAAAGAGTTAAACTTCTGAATGCACCTCTCCACCAAACGGTCTCTCTGCATCAAGTCAATAAACTACTGCAGCAACACACTCCATTGAGGCTCGAATATAAATGAGTCTTGAACCTCTTCTTAAACTGATTCCACGTAATCTCCTCTTTCGTGATCTCGATAGTTGCTGTTTTCCCACAATCTAAAGCATCTTCTTGCAAATGCCTCGACACCCACCTTCTCTTTTGTGCATCTTCAATCCTAAATCTCCAAAGATATGTTTATAAACTTTTTACCAGTTAATTAGGCTCCTTCCCATGAACATTTTTCCTCCCAAGTTTTGATATCTTGGTTCATCTTTGAGAAATGTTCATTTGCTATAGGACTTGGCTCAGTAACCTCCAACATATTGTCCCTTATCTTTTGCACCATAAATTGCCGAAACAAGGCATTCACATCCAAACCCACTACATTAATGGGTGGAGCGGCTACTGTTTCTACTACTTATGGCATTCTTCTTAGTTCCTTCCACTCGTTTGAGTGTATGAGACCATTAATTCGACTTGGGAATCATAGAAAATCATCCCAAGTAAAGCTATTTCAACACAAAATATTCACTAAATCAAGATCTATCATTTAAAACACATATTATATGAATTGTATTACAATAATCAAAGCGATAATCAATTCAAATGAAAACATTCGTAAAGGAGATGATATTACTTACCTAAGTCTTTGGATTTTCTAGATCTTTACTCTTCTTAGATTTCCTTAGCTCTTTCTCCTTTTGTCTTCTTTTTAACTTGATAATGGCGGCCGGCTATATTTTTTATAGCTTAATCCATACCAATTATTAAACAATTTTTAGTTGCTTTCCTCCAAACAAAGGACTCTCGTCCTTGCCAAACAACTAAGGTCATGGGTTATGAGTTAAAAAAACATTTAGGAAGGTACCAAATTCTAACATAACCAAAATACATTCAGTCAAAAATTTCAATAAACTTAGGAGCGATTACCCTTCTACGAATTGTATTTCGAAAATTCAAAAAACACAACACAAATAATTATAAATATAGCCTTTTACTTCAAACACATCTCATTTTTATACTTTGAAAACTAGTTCATGCCACATCATACGCCGATTTATTACATTTATTTACAAAATATACACCTTAGTACACATGGATACATAATACTTTAAGGTGTTTAAACATGCAACTCGATTAATACCTTTTGAAAACAAGGATATAACAAAAATCATATATTTCTTTATATCCAACACCCTTCGTAGATATATATAATGCCGAGTATCCCAGAATATTTTCTACCTTACTCAATTCTTCAAATTCTAAAAACCATTATTTAAAAAAAAAACTAGTCCTTTCCTTTAAATTTGTTTATTCTATAATAATTTAATTTTTTTTGTAAAACACTTAAAATTAATGTTCTTTCGTATAACCGTTGCTTTCTAGAAAGAATGAAATCATCTTAAATGGATTAATGGTTTGAAAGTTATTATCAAAATATTTCAATGTTTGAACTCAAATATTTAGAGAAAGATATAATTTTGCACAGAACAGATTTTAAAATTTGAAAAACTTTAAAATCTCAAAAAGTGATTAATATTATAGTTATTTTCTACATAAATACCTTTCAAATCAAAGAAAGATCATCAAAATCCAATAAAGGGATTAAAAGTTATAACTATTTTAACATAGCACTAGAAAATTCAAAATTTTCAAGATTTTATCCATTTTTCTATTTCCACCAAATCATCTTTTCTCTTTGAAAACGTCAAAATCAGGCAAAAGCATCCTACGCCAAAGTTGTTACTTTAAAATCCACTTTCTAAAAAATCAAAACTATAAGAATCCAACCTTTTAGTAGGAAGTTGTGTATAGAAAACAAAGTGGTTTTTCTCTTTCTTTAATTTAAAACACTTCATCTTACATAAATGTTATTTCAGATAACATTTTCCAAAATAACCACTTCATTTCAAATAAGTTTCCAAAATAATCCAATAAATTCCATTAATTCAAAACTAGATTTTTTATAAACCAAATTTATAAACCTCTTTAATGAATAATTATTATTATTGCATGCTGCAAAATACAAATTCTTTCGTAAAAATTCTTCCACTTACAATATAAAATTCGCATTATCTACTTTCTCATATTTATAAAAATATTTGTCTCCAAAACTTTTTTTCCATAAATCACATATGTTCAATGCTTTGAGAAACCATCATTAATGCATGAAAATAGTATAATACACAATTTTGTTGAAAAATATATTTTCGGTCGCTCAATGTCAGATTTTACAAAATTACTTTTGCTTACTTTATGAAGACACTTTAATATTTTAATCGCTATTAATATATTTATCATATTATTATTTTTCCTTGAAAATTTTCCTTATAAAATATTTGTTGTTCACATAAATATCTTTTGAAAAATCTATACTTGACTCAAGAAATACGAATTTCAAATTCATTTCATAAATTATTTTAACTGAAAACACACACACTCAAGTCATAACAAAATCAAACAATATGCCATAAAACAATTCACATCATCACATACCATACATTTTTAAATTCACAAATACTTTAAAAATATAATGACATTACCTTGCAAGGGATTTTAGCAACTTACTTCGTTGGTTGGTTATAGCTTGATCGTGTAATGGACATTGTCTCCCCATTGACCCTACTATCCACTAGTACTCGATGGCTGCAAATGTCGTTTAAAATATCCAAACTTATGAAACGGGTTTAGCATTTTCAAAATGATACTTTACTACACCATATAATATATAATTTCATATCAGAATACTTTATAACATTTCGTAAAACAACATATGTCACTCCTTTCAAAATATAATTTACAATATTTCTCAAAACTTTGTTTTCCTTTCAAAACACTCCATCTAAAATATTATCTATAACTTTCACATAAAATATTTACTTGTTTAAAAATATTATTTAACTTATCTCGAAACATTATTTTCTTTTCAAAATACTGTTTATAACACTTCCTAAAACATTACACATCTTTCCAAAATAGTAATTCTACATTTTCCAAAACGGTACGTTCATTTCAAAATATTCCTCAAAATAATCACCTTTTCAAAATATTATTTATAATATTTCTCAAAATATTATTTTCAAAACATTGGTTTTAATATTACTCAAAACATAGTGGTCAAAGTGCCACATTCAAATGTGTAGGAATCTCCATCGATAGATTGGCCAGACGCATCGACCAGAATTCTTAAAACACCTAATGGACAAATTAACATGAAATCATCTTCAAATATTTCATTAAATATTTACACATATATGTACCTTAATAAACTTTCTTTTAAGGAAATAGTTGATCGCTTGTATTAAAACATATATACACACACACATACATATATACATACATACATACATACATACATATATATATATATATATATTCAAATAAATAATCATGAACATCAATCCACTCAACACTCACCAATCATCCATGCACACAACAAAGCAAGCTTTAGTTTAATTTCATCTCAACGCATTTTAACTATATGTAAACGTTATACAAATTTATATGAAAAGTAATTTTCTCTTATCCCATGCAATAACTTCAAAGCTAAATGATATAATTAGGTCTTAATACCCGGGCTTCAATTCTTGAGTGACAATTTCTATCTGATACCACACACGAGACCAATCCCAACAATTCCTTTTAGATATAGTTACAACAACAAAAAATCAGTCAAAACAAGCACACCAAGAAATCCAAACACCAATCAACCAAAATAACCAGTGCGCTCAATGGAAAGCAATTTATCGACTTCCATCGTGCAACTATAATCATTACGGGATATTCTACTGCAACAAGCATCTTCACAACTTATCGTTGTGATGAATTCTTGGTGTAAGATTAGATTAGGGTCTTCCAAAGCTTCCCTAACCTGTTAATTGCCTACTGCATTCATAGTCGCATAGTGGTTTAATGTTCACCACTAATTTCGACAATGCTAGTCAGACAAACTACTTCTACCTTTACTATTTCTACAAACTACTCCATATCTCATAAAGAGGCTTACACTCAGAAGGTGGTAAAAGTAAATATATCTTGTATGTAGTGGGAGAAATGACTGCTACGTCCCCAAATGATTACCCTAGTAATCATTTTTTTTTCTTACTATCCCTTACTATAGGGTAACTATCCAATAAACTCAAGGGAATAAGGACTCTATGTCTCATCTAAAGCTAAGACTCGTGTCTCTTATATTACGTATTGTTCTGAGCCTAGTTTAATACCAACTTTAATACCCCACCTCTATCCCATATTACCAGAATGTATTACTGGGTAATAACCGTTTGATAATAAGGAGAATAAAGCGATATTAGAATGTCATAAGTGAATATTCTCTTGGGAGAATACTAGTATGTATCCAAAAATCATATACAACTCACCTATACGTACTCAGTTTCAGCATAAAGCTGTAAACACACGTGTTTCCCCAATAGAGTAATACACATATAAAATAGACAATATAGATCACAAAGTCACAAGAACGCAGAAATAAAATGTAATAAATATATGTAAAAATCCATTTGCACAAAATAAGTCAAATACCCACTATTTAAAAATACACATGTACACCATATGTACAAGCTATGTAGTTAAAGTGCTTAGTAGGTATAGCAGTGAATATGCAAAAAATTATAGCAAAGGTGCAAAATGATTTAGCGAAAATATAATTAGATCTCCAAAGTTAATTTGTTCTCTTCTTCACATCATTTTTGTAGGAAAAACCAATAGGTTTTAATTTTATGTAAAAATAAATAGAGGATATCATGATTTATGTAGTCCTGACTTGGTTAGTAAAATTGATTTTTGACTTATACTGAGCATTTGGCCAGTGTGCACCCTAACTTTGTCAATTTGGTTTAAAAGTGAACTAGTAAAATTATATCCTGGTTTCTCTTTTTGACTTGGATTATGAGCTAATAGGCTTCAAAACCAATCTTTATTTTAGTTTTATTCTTTTCTTTCTTTTGGAAAACAATTTTCCACTTATTCAAGATAACTCTAAATCCTAACTTAAAATCATATTCACTTTATACCTTTTTCATACTTTTTCTCACTCAACATTGTGTCTTTTAATAAAAATCATATTTTCCCCCTAAATTTACCAGTAAAAATAAATATTTTCTCATTTTCAATAGTTAGCCCATGTATAAAATTCATCACTAGCTCAATTTATTAATTAAATAAATAAGAATTCACTTCTTACCATAATAAATTCCTAAAAAAATATCACCATTATTTAACTTTATGAAAATTATCAATCCACTTTTAATTTATTTTAAAATAATTAAAAGTTTAAAAATATCGATAATTAAAAATCACCAAAAATCTTCGTTATTGTTAATTCGTTACTTCAAAAATATTTAATACCAAAATAATTCATTAATAACCAACTTTACCAAATAATTTCATTCAATATAATTTAATTTAATTTCACCAATCAATTTATTTTTTTCTCAGATCACTACCATCAATATTTTATTATCAAAATTTCCAACTTCAAAGAAATATTTCTCTATTTAAATCATACAAATTCTATGCTCACAAATCCTATTAAATTTCAGTATTTTATAATTTAAACATATCTAATTATTTAAAAATATATTATTTTAATTAATAATTTCTCAACGTTGGGTTGTTATAGACTATATGCACAAGTTCTATCCTTCATGCAAAAGACAATAGCCTCCAGCTCCATCCTTGTAGCTTGCCTTTAATTTTTGTAATTAGTTCATCTCATTCTCTATTTGTAATATTATTTGAAGAAAGAGGAAACCCTAGGTATTTTACTGGGATTTCCCTTTCCTTTACGTTCAAGATTTCCAACACTTCACTTCTACTTCTACAAAATTCACTAAAATAGCACTTGGTCTTTAGCTTATTAAGTTTAAGTCCCACATTACCTTTTAATTTATAATAAATGCCTATGATTGCTATTATTGCATCATTATTTATTTTATGAAAATGATCAGGTCATTGACATGTAAGAGATGGCTCACTTTACGAATAAATTTTTGGATAGTCTAGATCAACTTGTTATGTCAAGCCAACTCAATTTGGAGGGTGAAATAATCCATAGAAACTGAAAATAGGTTAGGAGAAAGGGGGGTCTCCTTGCCTTATACCTCTATCACTTCAAATAAAACTTTAGGGATACCGTTCACAAAGATAGAAAAGGTAGGTGTTGTTATACATTCATTAATTAGGTTGATGGATTTAGTTGGGAACCTCATGAACTTTAAGCATATGTATAACAAAGCGTCTATTAATTTTATCATATGCTTTTTCAGTTATTTCAAGCAAAATTTATCATATCCTTTCTTATTAAAGTTTCTAATGAATTAATGTGCCACAAGTGAGTTTTCATATGCTTTTTCCCTTAATAAATTCGCTTTGATACTCAGCTGTGATGTCTAGTAAGATTTTCTTCATTCTATTCCATATTATTTTACTTAAATTTTTGCAAATTACATTACAACAAGCAGAAGGTGTAATCTTCAATTTTGTTTTTTTCAATCTTTGGGATCAAGCAAATAAAAGTATAATTAACTTCTTTTAGTATTTTGCATGTGTTGAGTCCTTCTTTCATAGCTGACACTAACGAATCTTTTAGATTGGCCCAATGTAGCATATAGAACATGGTCTGACCCTGGACTCGAGTCAATGTGGATAGAACTCAATTCTTCTCATACTTCAACTGCCAATACCCTCTTACTCAACATCCTTCTCCTTTTGGCATTGACCTGTCTCCTGCATCGCACAACTGGTAAATCCATATAACATACCTCATTATACAGCTCAAAAAATATTTAATAGCATTCTCCTCTATCATTGTAAAATTTGCTATTGCTTGTCTTATTTGATTATGCAATTGTGAAAATTGTTGATGTTCTTCATGACAAACAATTTAGTATAGTAAAATTTTGTGCACTCTACATTCCACTTCTCCTTAGCTTATTTTTTAAGTTCAACTACTTTCACCTTTAGAATACCTTAAACTTTTCTAATATTCTTGCAACATAGCTTCTTCCTGAATCCCATTATCAATTTTAGCCAAAAGTACCTCATGTTGATTTTGTAGGGTTTTAATTTCATTCCGTTCTTTAGGTTTACAATTATTCCATTCCTCTAGTCCATTTTCGTTACCTTTAGTGTATGCACCAACTTGTAAAATGACTACCCTCCACCTGCACACATTCATCAAGGTTCACTACATAATTGAAGTTTTGGCATAAATGCCAGTCGTTAACATATTTAAATGGTTTTCTTTTATCATTATGATATTTCTCCTTTAATTCAATGGTAAGGACCATGATCACTTGTAGAACTTGGTAAAATATTTACTTTGAGTTTAGTATTAAACATTCACCATTCTCCAATACTTTGTTAAGCTTACAAGGTATTGTTTTGCATCCACTACTTCTACATGAGAATTTCCACCCTAAATAGACAGTCTCAATCAGCCCAGCTACTACCACATAGATGTTGAACTCGGCTAGTTGTGAAACTCTTAATGTAAGTCCCTCTTTCTTCTCTTATGCTTTTAATACTGCATTAAAATACCCTATGATATTCGAAGGCCCACTAATGTTATATGCTAATCCATTTTCTCTTTCCCATAGACTAGTTATGACTAATGCCAAGTTACTAGCATATACACATGTACAATGCATTCTTACCCCTCTAATGTTAAACGCTGCGACGGTTGTATATTGTTTATCTTTATTAAACACATCCATACTCCATGCACTTCGACACAACATTAGTATAAATCTATTTTTTTCACTAAGATCTTTATTATGAACAAAATGTCAATCATCTCCTATGTTTTCAGCAAAAAAGTCAATTTTTCAGTATTAACTTTACTTTCAATGATACCCAAAATAGAAGGAAAGTAAATCTTCCTTAAGTTATAAAGGTCTAACTTATAAGTATCATTATTTAGACCTCTTACATTCTAGTATATTGTAAATATTTAGATGATAGAGTCCTACTCCTCAACTTTCTAGGAGAGTCTCCTTGCGAAGAATTCACTTACCTTGTACTTCTTTGCCTTTAAGCTATTTCGAGTACCTGTATTTTACTTTAGTATATGTATTTTTATGTACGGCTTCCTCCTTTTCCTCTTCTAATTCTTGTATCGGATGTGTACACATCTTTGCTAATGTCGAGGCTTCCTAGTTAGAAGACACAGCTGGCACGTACTCATACTCCACTTCTTATACATACACATTGCCCTTACTATCGTTAGCTCTTAGTGGTTTCTTAAGTTATGATCCGACCTTTTAGCCTATTAAAACCCTTGCATATTTCAATCTTTTAACATTTCTCTTTTTGCCATCCATTGCTAGTGGTGTACTAATCAGACTTGCAATTTGCTAATTCTTATAACATCTAGAATGATAGATTGAGATTCATTAATCTCACCCAAACTGGATGAGATCCGAGCATTTCCCTTTCTAATCTTAAATTTTCCTCCCATCTCTTTATAAAAATAATTTTGTTGTCCATGAACCAAGATCCAATGTTAGCACCAAAAGTGGGGTAAACACCTGATCAATTAACAAGTGAAAACTATAGAGATAAAGAAATTAGCATGAGGTAGAACACACAAGAATTTGTGGTGGCTCGCCAAATCAATAGCCTACATCCACTGTCAACTTTGTTAATGATTCTTTCTTTCTGTACAAGAGTGATTTTACAACTTGTTTATTTACATCTCGGTAGGGATACATCAAAGTATCTAGGAAAATCTATGAATTTCATAAAATAAGGGAGAGATTCAAAGATCCCCTTTTATTTGCACTGCTTCATATATTTATAGACGAAGATCATCAAAATAACTTTGAGATTTTCTCACCGCATTCTCTATGTCTGGCAGGAAGCTCAAGGTGAAGATCTTGGCCAACTCAGCAATTATTACAACCGGTATTGAGTTGTGTCCATGACTAGGATAGAGTTATGAGCACTTTTGTTTTATGTTCTTTGCTCTGTTTCTAGATCTCTTGAACATGTGCTTCACTAACTCAATTGTTGAGTTATACAAGTCATACCGAGTTATGAATCTAGTTGAAATTCCATCTTTTGCTTCTTCCCACTTGACTTGTTTGGAAAATCACTAAGTATTCCTCTATATCAAGTAATGGTCAATACCGATTTTTGAGACTTCATTTGAATTCTAGCACTCGACTAGCATTCTTGACTTCTGGTTCATTTCACGACCATTCAATGGTTTTGATTCATCAAGATATTGCTTGATTCAAAAGCTGGATAACACTTCCCTTTCCCTCCCACCCCCCCAAGTATGCCTTGCGTCAACAAGGTATGGTTTGAATCAAAACAAGCTATTAACTTCAAACTCCAATCTGAAACGATGTCCTTATCTTCTAAATTGCCTTTGTAAAGCAGTGTGCCCCTTTTGGATCCCTACTCGCTCTAAACAGTTGTAGATTCATATGCCTTGGAAATATAAGAGTTAAAATATCCTACTTAGGTTTATCACTCATTTTTTGGAAATTATGGAAGTTTTTCTCTTATACAATTAGGTAGGATTTCATCTTCCCATCTCAATTGATTTTTATATCTATTTTCATTGCCAACCATATTTTTTCCTTTCTTTTTATTTTTTATAACTCGACACCAAGTTGTGGCCTATAACTTGGTAATAATTTTTTTTATAAATTTTCACTTAAGTACTACTTCATTACTTTTCTCTGGCACTATTATTTTAACTAGCTTTTGTTTATTCATGAAGTCGTCTTGCAGCCTAGTCAACTTTCGATTCAAAGTGTAGCTAACTTCGATGTCAGCCAACAACTCCGTTCCTGACTATCCTTGGCTACCACCAGCGCCAACTTAGGCGACTTAGCTTCCAAATCACAAAAAATTGTTAGAACCTCTAGTTTATGTTTCAATGACAACGACTATGCAATCATATATACACATTTTAAGATGACAAGTATACAGTACAAGAAGACATAATTCTCAAAGATATTAAGACTCGAAGACAAACGACGATCTATCGACCATACTATAGTTAGTAAGGGTATTATATCGTAAAAGAGTCTTAGATAAAATATTGTTAAGATCACCTTGAATATATATGCATACACGATCACACATTATTTCATATACACTGAAATTAATTTGAAAAACTATTTTTTATTGCTCAAAGACGTTTGACGTAAAACTACAGATGTTTGAGGAAATACTCGAGAAAATAAAATTCTAAAGCCATGGACGTCTAAGGTAAAACCACAGACGTCTATGACAATCTTTAGGTAATTATTTTTTGAAGTCACATACGTCTGATGCTTTACCACAGATGTTTGTCTTTCGAAAAAATGCAAATTTTTGAAAAGACACTTTTGTTGAACAAAAAGAAATTACCCCTCATCGAAAGATTGCAGCAATTAAAATGAATAAAACTTATCTAATAATAATAACTCTTCATTTATATCCTTATGAATATATAAATACTACCATGATTGAGATATAGAGATTAACCGAATTGACTTAATTAAGTCTATTCTCTCTTGATTTATGATCACTCTCTTGTGCATACATTGCTTACATACTCTCAATCTATTATAACTAAAAAATAATTTTGGTTAAACCACTTCCTACAACTCAAAGCACTCATATTCACATACTCAAAAGAGATCATAGGAATATTTGTACTATCAGTCAAAAACCGTGTTATTGAAACAAAAGATTTTCAAAGATATATTTTTGTATTAGCATTTTCCTCTAGGTGAAGCGATGGTTAGTTGGTTAAAGAAAATACCAAAAGGGAGCTTTGGGACTGGTAGTAAGATGGAAGGTCCGAACCGGTATAAAATATCTGGTGTGATCGTTTTTATTACTTATCTTATATTTAGTTATTGTTCTCTTCTTAACATAGTTAGTAATATACACTCACAGACGTGTGTGTGTGTATAAGTTGCATTATTTATAAAGATCCTATAGATTTTCAATTAGTATCAAAGCAAGGTCATTTCAATCTATAGTAACACGTAGTTGAAAAATTATTAATATGGCAAGCACATTTCAAGAAGTTCAATCAACTACTTGTCCTCCACTGTTTACTGGTTCTAATTATGCTTATTGGTCAACCCGTATAAGAATTTTTACGGAAGCAAATGGCTTAGAAATATGGCTAGCAACTCAAAACAAATATGAACCACCTGACACCAATATTAGCACATGGACTGATGCACAAAAAGAAGAGGCATCTAACAATTCCAAAGCTATGAATGTTCTAATTTGTTCACTTGACAAAAATGAGTTTTCACGTGTCATGCTTTGCAAGACCGCATATGGTATAAGTCGCACTTTACAAGTCATACATGAAGGCATAAATAAAGTCAAGCAAATTAAAATTATGATTTTACAAAAAAATTTCTCGTCTTTCAAAATGAAAACAAGTGAAACAATTATTGATATGTATGCAAGATTTAAAACCGTTCAACGTGATCTCATTGCATTTGGAGTCAAATTCACAGATTTTGATTTAGTCACGCAAATTTTAAACTCTTTGACAAATGACTAAAAAAGAAAAGTTTTAACCATCGAAGAAGCTAATGATCTTTCTCAACGTAAAGTCGAAGAGCTAATAGAAAATTTGATATCATATGAAGCTAACTTATAGGCTAGAAAGGATCAAAACCATGAAAAGAAAAACATAGCATTCCAAGCAAGTAATAAAGATTCAGACTTAAATAAAGAGGAGATTGTCTTTATCACCAAAAACTACAATAAATCCAAGAAGTTCAAGAAGATGACCAAGTTTCAAATGGCGGCAGACCAAACTCTTCAAATCAAACATCGATTAAATGCTATGAATGTGAGAAATTTGGCCACATGAAGAGGGAATGTCCATAGCTCAATAATGATAAAAAGAAAAGCAAATTCAAGAAATTCAAGTAAAGGAAAAGAGCTTCTCAAGTAATATGGGATGGTTCAGATTCGTCTTCTTCTTTAGACAGTAATAGTGAAAGCGACTCTGAACAAGCATATGTGTGTTTTGAGGCAAACACTGATGAGATACGTCCTGAACTTACGTATGAAGAATTAATGGAAATATGTATTGAATTAGATGATAAATATTGAGAAATAAAAAAAAAGGAATTTGTAGGAAAGTTAACTAAATCAGAATTAGAAATCAAATTATTAAAAATGAAAAAATTATCTTCGAAGAAGAATTAGAAATTGTTCAAAAGAAGTATGCAACATTATTATCTCCAAATGACAAATTATTAAATGATTTGAAAATTATAAGTTAGAAAAAGTTAATATGGAAAATGAAAATCTAGAATTACAAGAAAATTTAGATTCTAGAAACATTGAAATTTACGATCTTAAAACTAAATTAGAAAAATAATAAATAATGTGAAAAAAATCAACAAAGGAAAACAAAATTTATAAAATTTGATTATGATATCTAAGCCATTTGAAAATTGAAATGGACTGGATTCTAAAAACAAACAAAGGCCAAAGCAATATAGCACATTATACAAAATTCAAAAAGCCAAAGTTAAAAACTAAGTTTGAGAATATATATAAAAATATGTCAATATATCGATTCAAAAGACAAATAATAAACTAATTAGACAAAAATATATTAACGAATATGTACGAAAAGTTGTATATAGCAAAAATTACATTTCTAACGGCACCAAATTCTCATGGATATGACTACCTACATCCATTAACACGTAGGACCCTAACCAAAGAAGGTGTGTGCCGATTAAAATTTTCTTATTTTGCAAGTACCCAAAATTAAAATAAAAAATAAAGAGAAATGGATACTCGATAATGGTTGTTCTAAGCACATGACTGGAAATGCTAATATCAAATATAACATATATCGATGGTGGCACCGTAATATTTGGAGATAACTCAAAAGGATTTGTCATCGGCAATGGAGAAGTTAGCAAAATCGGTATTTTTAATTCTCCTATAATTACTAACGTTTTATCGATAGAAAATTTAAAATATAACTTAGTAAGTATAAGTCAATTATGTGATAAATGATTTAAAATTGATTTCGAGATAAACGAATGCAGTATTTTTGATCAAAATAAAAACTTAATTTTTGAAGGATTTAGAAATCGTAACATATATGTTTTAAACATGAATGTCAAAAACAATGTTAATTTATGCTTAGCCACGAATCATGATAACCCATGGTTACGGCATAAACGATTTTGTCATATAAATTTTAAGAATATCAACAAATTAGCTAAAAAAAGAATTAGTTAGAGGATTCCTAAAATCAACTACAAGTTTAAAAACCTATGTGACATTTGTCAATTTGGTAAATTAAAGAAAAGATCCTTTAAATCTAAAAAAGAAATTTCCAAAAAAAAAACCTCTCGAATTACTCCATTTAGTTTTATTCGGGTCAACTCAATTATGTTCAATAAATCATAATAAATACATTTTTGTAATTATTGATGATTTTTCAAGATATACTTGGACATTATTTTCAAAATATAAAAGCGACACATTTGAAATGTTCAAAATTTTTTGTTAAACGAATATTTTTTTTTAATGAATTTAAAAATTAAAAATATACGAAGTGATCACGGAGGTGAATTTGAAAATGAAATATTTACCAACTTTTGTAATAAAAAAGGAATTAGTCATAATTTTTCTTTTCCTCGAATACCACAACAAAATGGTGTCGTAGAAAGGAAAAAATGAACTTTACAAGAATGCGCAAGAACTCTACTAAATAGTCGTAACTTGCCAAAGAATATTTGGGCCGAAGCCGTAGCTACTGATTGTTATGTATTAAATCGTGCAACACTTAGACATGTAATTAAAAACACATGCTACGAAATATTTTTTAATAAGAAACCAAAAGTATCACATTTTTGTGTATTTGGGTTAAATGATTTATATTAAACACTAAAGATAATCAAGAAAAATTTGATTCTGAAGCCGATGAAGGAACTTTTGTTGGCTATTCAGATCGAAGCAAAGCATATAAAATCTTTAATAAACGAAAAAATATTATAGAAGAAAGTCTTCATGTCTCATTTGTCGAAAAATTTAAAGAAAATAAATATAATGATGATGAAGAAATTATAAATAAAACTAATATACCTATACATGAAAATAATAAAAATAAAGGAAATAACCATAATGATAATATGATACCATCATAACCTAGAATATTAAGTGACCATCATATTAATAATATTATTGGAGATTTAAATACAAAAGTATCAACCAAAAAAGGTATAATCAAATGAGTTATGTTGCATTTATGTCAAATTACGAGCCAAAAATTTATAAAGAAGCATCAAAAGATGTTTTTTGGATTATTGTAATGTAAGAAGAACAATCAATTTGAAAGAAATATTTTTTGGGAACTTGTACCAAGACTAAACAATCAATCTGTAATTGGAATGAAATGGGGTTTTTAAAATAAAGCAGATGAAAATGGAAATATTTAAGAAATAAAGCAAGATTAGTAGCTCAAGATATAATCAAGAAGAAGGAATTGATTATGATGAAACATTTTCTCCTCTAGCACGTCTCGAAGCAATACGAAATTACTGGCTTTTGCATGTCATCATAATTTTAAACCTTTTCAAATGGACATAAAAAGTGCATTTTGAAACAGATTTATAAAAAAAGTGTATGTTGAACAACCTTCTTTATTTGTTCACGAGAATATCCCGATCATGTATTTAAACTTAAAAAGGCCAAGCACCTCGTGCTTGGTATGAAGGATTAAAAAATCATTCACACGGTTTCGACTTTCAAATTGGTAAAATTGATTCCGCTTTATTCATAAAACAAGAAAATAATCGTATTTTAGTCATACAAATATATGTTGACGACGTTACATTTAGATCCACTAAAGAAAAACTATACATGAATTTTCTAAAATTATGAAAGATGAATTTGAAATATCACATATGGGAGAATTAAACTATTTCTTAGGATTACAAATAAGACAAGCAAAAAACGAAATTTTAAAAAATCAAGAAAATACTGTCAAATTTTATTAAAACGTTTTGGAATGGATAATATATCAAGTAAATCAACTCCAATGAGTACTACTCTACATTTAGATAAAGATGAAAATGGAAAATATTTCGACCAAAAATTATATCGAAGTATGATAGGATCTCTACTATACTTAACAACTGCTAGATTAGATATTATGATAGTGTATGTTTATGTGCTTGGTTTCAAGCACAACCAGAAGAATCACATCATCACGTGGTAAAATGAATCTTAAGATATTTAACAAGTACTATAGACTAAGGACTTTTTTTTACCCAAAAGGAAGCTCGTTCGAACTCATGTCATATAGTGATGTTGATTTCGGCGTTGTAAAACAGATAGAAAAGGCATTAGTGCATATGTCATTTTATTGGTCAGTCTTTAGTTTCATGGTTTAGGAAAAAGAAAAACTGTGTTTCGCTCTTGACTTGTTAAGCCGAGTATATCTCGACGGCTTTAGCATGTGCTCAAGCAATCTATATGCAACAAACTCTTCTAGATTTCGGTAAAATCATAACAAAATCTCCTATATATTATGATAATACTAGTGCCATAAATTTATCAACAAATCCTATTAACCATTCTTAAACAAAACATATTGATATTCGTCATCATTTTCTAAGAGATAATGCGAAAAAGGAATTATATCACTGGAGTATGTAAATTTCGAAAATCAAATGGTTGACATTTTTACTAAACCATCAAGTGAACTAACTATTTATTAAATTAAGATGAGATCTAGGAATATGTTCATACAATGAATTGACTAACTAAATTTGTAGGATTAGTTTCTTTACACTTAATTTTTTTTGATAAAAAACTCATATTAAACTACACAGGATAAAATTTATACATTTAGATCCAAACATATAAAATTTAAACTAATTCTTACCATATAAAACCTAACTACTCTTTGTTAAAAGTTATAAGGTTGAACTTATTTTCCTCAACCACTTCTCTAAGTATAGTAAAACTTCATCTTATAAATCATGCTTATTTTCTTCCTAAAAACAAATATTACTCAAAAAATGTCTTCCGATCACTACTCTACCTATTTAAGTATCGACTATAAATCACCATCACCAGATAGCACTTACATTTCACCAACTAAATCCATACCTACATCAATTCGCTCAACCTCTCTAAACATTGTTGCATCACCTACACACCATACTGGCTTTTCCTCTAAAGAAAAGAAAGCCAAACGGTCAATTGATCTACAATCAACATCTCTCATTGACAAAGTCGATGAAATATATCACTATCAACAAGAAATGGTAGATGTTCAACGTGAAATGTATTACGAGCAACGACGTCAAGGATCTCATTTAATTTTTTTTCGAAAAGTGTATTCTAGCAATTTATGGTCATTCACCAACAAAAAATTATGTACGTCAAAAATCGCATTGATTACAACAAGCTTCTATAAAAGCATATAACATTACTCCTAGGAATCTATGCAAACTGAAACCATCAAACCAAGCTTGGATTGACACTTCAGTTCATCCAAGTGGGTCTCCAATAAGCCATTAATTGGCGATAAAAAATTTGAACCAAATTCATGGCATATACAACAAATCAAAAATTCTAAATTCTCAGAGAAAAACTAAACTTATGACATGCATCGTGTAAAATAAATTTATTGTTATATTTTGGTATGTATATTGTTTTATTGTATCGATATGCCATAGAAATTGAATGCTGTTTAAATTTTGTCTTTAATTTCAGAAAAGTACATACCACAGACGTCTATTAAAATACCTTAGACGTCTGTCAAAAGTTACGGAAAAACAATTTCATGTAACTTCAGACGTCTTTCATTTCTCTCTATTTATTTTTTCTACAACCATAAACATATGTGGAAACATTATAGACGTCAGCCGTAACTTTCTGTTTAATTTTAACTGAAAGCACAAACTTCTGTGCTCTACCCACAAACGTCTATCGCTGCACTGAAACCCTACCTCCAACGGCCATATATAAATAAGTTTTCCCTAACTTTACCTCCTACTTTAAATTTACTTCCAAAATCTAAAACCCTAGCCTCCATTCAATCTCTATTTCCTTATTTAGTTTCAAATATTCACGATCTTATATATAACATATTATTAAATGTCTATTTAACATTTTTATATCTTATATCATTCCTTTCATTTTGATAATGACAATGAGGGAAGAATTTATGCATATACATATGAGGAGACAAATATAGTAATTCTTCCATTTTGATTGTATAGATGTCATCATCAAAATAGAGGAAATTGTTAGAACCTCCGGTTTATGTTTCAATAAAAATAACTATACAATCATATATATATATATATATATATATATATATATATATATAAAGATTATAGGTATATACTATAAGAAGACATCATACTCGATGATATTGAGACTCGAAGAAAAACGATGATCTATCGGCCATACTATAGTTAGTAAGTGTATTCTACAGTAAAAGAGTCATAGATAAAATATTGTTAAGATCTCCTTTAGTATATATGCATACACATTCACACTCGGTTTCATATACACTAAAATTAATTGAAAAACTATTTTTACTACCCATATACGTCTGAGGTAAAACCATGGATATATGAGGAAATACTCCGGAAAATAAAATTCTAAAGCCATAGACGTCTGTGACAATCCTCGGATAATTATTCTCTGAAGTCATAGATGTTTGAGATTTTACCATGGTCGTCTGTCGTTTGAAAAACTGCAAATTTTTGAAAAGACGCTTCTATTGAACAAAAAGAAATTACCTTTCATCGAAAGGTTGCAGCCATTAAAATGAATAGAACTTACCTAATAGTAATAACTCTTCATCTGTGTCCTTTTGAATCTATAAATACTACCATGATTGAGATATAAAGATTAACTGAATTGAGTTGATTAAATCTATTCTCTCTTGATTTATGATCACTCTCTTGTGCATATGTTGCTTACATACTCTCAATCTACTATAACCAAAATATAATTTTGGTTAAACCACTTCCTACAAATCTAAGCACTCACACTCACATACTCAAACATGATCATCGAAAGATTTGTACCATCAGTCAAAAACTGTGTTATTTGGAACAAACATTATCGGAGATATACTTTTGTATTAGCCTATTCCTCTATGTGAAGCAAGGGTTAGTTGGTTGGAGGAAATACGAAAGGGGAGCTTGGGGACTGGACGTAGGACGGGAGGTCCGAACCTATATAAAATATCTGGTGTGATTGTTTTTATTACTTATCTCACATTCAGTTATTGTTCTCTGCTTAACATAGTTAGTAATATACACTCACACACGTGTGTGTATGTATGTATGTGTGTGTGTGTGTATAAGTTGCATTATTTATAAAGGTCCTATAGACTTTCAAAAATGGCCATCAAATTAACTGATTTTGAGTTTATCTTTTGCACTAACCTCAATCTAAGGTAGACGACCGCTTATTTGATGTCGTCTGTGCTTGACAATGGCCATTGACTTGGCTGTAGTAGTGCACTTCATATTCTTCCTTGCATTTGGGTATGGCCGTGTGAAGCATTGTTTCGAGCTTCTCTAGGATTATTCGAAGTTGCTCTAGGGATGAGTCTGAGTTTTCTTGCACTTTCAAGTGCTTGGGACTAGCTTTGGATTTTCCAAGCCCTAGACCCAAGTTGTTCACATGATCACTGAGTTTTCATACTTTAGACAAGTCTTTTTCAAGTGTAAGGTGGAAGATAGCTAGTTTTTAACAACTCTTAGCCGATTGTGGATCGATGGTCGAGTTTTGGTGGGATTGTTTCAGATAAAGGTCACATCATACCTACTTTTGTGTCCAATGGAGACGTTTATTACTTATTTGGGTCAAACACTTCATTTAGTGTCCGTGCAAAGGAAAATTTCATGTCACTCTAGACGAAAAGGTTCTATTTTCATAAATCATAGGGTAAAATCCAGCATACAATTTCATGGTGCGATGGAGCCCGTTTACTAACACTAGTAAGCTATCTACATAGTTCACATTCACCATGCTCAGGACATAGGATAAACACACTGCATAGGCCGAAATGCATATCACTCACTGCTCTCATCAATGTATGAGATCTGGTTGGTCAATACAAATTGATATATATTGGGTCTTATGCACCGACTACATAGGGTTTAATTTTGGCGTGGAGATCAGAGTTAAATCTTACCCGACCTTGCTTATCTCTTGAGTTTTTCAACAGTTACGAACTATAGATGCTCCTTGCATCTCTCTGCCATAAGTGTAGGTCCATCCACATCAGAGTTCATCCCACTCACGAAAGCTTCGACTTTCACCTCAATGTCTACTTCATCATCTACTTCCTCTTCTCCTTACCCTCGACCATCCCATCATCAAGTTAGACTACCTCTACAAATAGTTCCCTCGAGGATGGATGGTGAAGCCTACGTAAGGGTTACCCTTGATATCAATCTTGAGGGCGTTGTAATTCTTTATAACCCTCCGGACTCTCTGGCATCTACATTAGATAAGGCAGATGTTAGGAGATTTTGCGATAGGCATGGCAATCCTATTGAGGATGTCCTAATTCTAGAGCCCTTTCAATGGGCCATGCTCTGCCTAAAGGATATACATCCTGTAATCACTATATTCGCCTTTCTGGGGGAGCCCTTCCATTTAATCGCTCTATTCGATTCATGCGTTAATTTATGAAGGTTTCCTCTACATAGCTTTACCTTCATGGCTATGCTTCAATAAACTACATTTATATAGTTCCTACATCAGAGGAGATTAGATATTTATTTAGTTTCAAGAAGTGGTAAGATAGTCCTTCTCTGACTTATCTAGAATCATCCAAAGACTATCATGTTATTATTGGTTTTAGGAACAAGCTTAGCCACTTTAAAGATGAATATTTCTTTGTGATCTTTCTAATTGGCTTTTCTTAGAAGTGGTTATCAAAATGTAAGTTCTATTACTACTCTTTATCTTAGTGGAGATTATTTTGTTCAAATCATTTACTCTGTCATCACATAAATTTACAGATATTCCAAGGAGACCAAGCAGTGCAGCTTTGGCATAAACTCTCCAAACTCTGCAAATTATCCTTACTAAAGAATGGAAAATAAAGTTCCTTTTGAAAGATCCTAAGAGTCTATAATTTCAAATTTTACATAATGATCACAGCCTTGGTATCATTCATATTGCTTGTAGAGGTTCCCAGCCTGCTCAAAAGGATGAGGTTGAGCCTCTAACTATAGAAAATCAAGAAATTTTCCCTATAGTTCAAGACCCTCCAATTGATGAAGGGGAAGATGAGGGTAGTGAGATAATGGATATAATAATGAAGATGGTGATAATGATGATGATAACGGGGATTGGGGTGATGGCGAAAACATGAATCTTGATCATGAGTCTACAAAAGAGACGGGTGGTGATGGACAAGTATCGATTATTCCCCGTTGTCTAAGGTTAAATATTATTTCTCCCCGTCGTATCCCATAACCACATTAGACTCCAGTTTAAGAGGCAACTATGTCTCCTCTAACTGATGATATTTATAGTTCCTTTAGGAGCATCCAAGATAACATTCCCTCTTATGACATTGCCAAATTCAGTCTCTCTGATATTAGCTCTCTCCTTCACATGGCTGCAAACATATCTTCAATTCCTATAAGGGAGATCACTTCACATAGCCGACATCAAAAGCATGGTCTGTGGGGTCACTAGGGCACATTGATGCTTCTCAAACACTCAAATTTATAACATGTTAACACTGAATGTGTTATTCCTTAACCCAAATCTCAACTTAGTCGTGTATACTTTTTAGGTACAATGGGACGCCCTAATCTTTTCGATGATCTCCATGGCTAAACTTTGGGTTATCATAGGCACAACCCTTCTATCGACTTCATGAATCATCCTATGAATCTGACTCAGCGAGGCATCCGAGGAAAGAGTAGAAAAAAATAAGGAGGAATGAAGGCATTGTGATGATCGTGAGCATGAGCCTTGTGGTCACTCAAGATTAGGCAGGATATGTCCCTCTCAATATCATGCTCGTTCTCCTCTTCCAAAAAGTCTATCTATCTCCACATTCTGCTTTGATTGGGTTAAGTTTGCCTATTCCCTGAAGGATATTCCTCTTGACGTGGCCAACAACATCAAATCCTATGTGAACGATCCTTACGATTAATATTATATATGAAGGAAGTTCGCTCAGATTTTGTCTGACGTTAACAAAGATAATCAATTACTCCTTCGGGAGAAATAGATAGAGAAAAAGGATAAAGATTATATCATTACTAATAATGATAAAGAGTTAAAGAACACCAAGAAATCCCATGTGGTTGCAGAAAAGAAGTTATTGGACGAGAAAAAGCCTTTAAGGACAAATTTAAGATTCAAATAGAGTAGCTCGAGGCTATGTATTATTGAAGTCACACTCTCATCATAAAAAAAGATGATCCCCAAACAATAGTCAATGAAAAATCTCTAAAATTTTTGAATCTAGAGACTGTATTGGAGATTAGGAAGAAAGAAAAGAGTGATGCTTTGACCATGGTCGAAGAATATATGGGCAAAGTGCTTAATTTCGAACAAGCACAAAGGGATATAAAAGCCCGTAGGGCCAATATAGAGGAAAAGATCAAGTCTAACATTAAGCCCACTCTGGTTTGCTTATATGCAAATGTTATCAAATTTGGAGACCTATAGTGGCTTGTTTATGAACACTCAAGAGCCCTTGCTATGTCCTGGGAGGAAATCATTAAATAAGAAAGAAAGCATTCAGGCGAGGTCGATGAAGATGAGCTAAAGGCCAGCCTATTAGATAATGAAGACATAGATGCTCTTGTCATGGGCCAGGTGATATTAGCTTCTAAGGCCTCTATTTATGCTCAGGTGCATGCTGGGGTCCTTCTTGAATTTGGCTCTAAGGATTTGGATGAAATTTCAATTCCCATCTCTTAGAGACACTCAACAGAGACTACCAATTTAATAGCGGCAAATTCTGGTGTCGTTGCTTTTATAACATTTAGGCCTCTATTTCTATGCACATTATTCCTTCTACCCGAACTTTTATATCCTATACAGCTATAGTGACATCAGTGGAATTAACTTCTTCAGCATCCCCAGCTCATGTTCAATAGAATCCCGATGATCCTGGTTATACCTTGCCCAAGTTAACCCCGAAGTTGTCCTCTTTATCTCCTATTATATAGGAGAGTTAGATGAGGGACTCCTCCTCAAATAACTTATGATTCTCTCGAAGGTATATCACTAGTTTCTCCTATGTTCAAGAAGGCTCAAATGACAGCCATGGATGTTTCTAATCTTTATTTTTCCATTTCTCAAGTTTCAGGTCCACCTGCTTTTTCCCCCTTACCATGCCAGCGTCTAAGTTCAGGCCCTCAAGCTTCAATAATTAAATATATTATCATCTCTGCCTCACCTCCAATTCTAGCCTCTTCAGCCAGGTCTGCTTCGAGTTTCGATGCCTAAAAGATTCATGCAATACGATGAAGACTTGACTATCATAGGGGATAACGGTCATGGTTCGGGAATGTCAATATCAAAAATGTAAACTGCTTACCTAACAACAATGAAGAATATCAAAAAAAATAAAAAGATGTTGATGATATTCTACTCCCACTTCCAGTTGTTGTGCCAACTCCGTCATTCGTCATTCCAACTTCCGTTCCTACAATGGCTGGCATTCTTGCTGAGTTCCCCAAATCCTTGAAAAGCGATTATAACTGAGATAAGGATTATAAAAGTCGTCTATCCATGGGGAGGGATTTGGAATATAAGAAAAGGCCAGTCTCAACCTCTCCAAAAGGAAAGAAAAAGAGGAAGAGGATGGTGTTTTCTTACATAGCTTTGATTTTAATCCTTTTGTTTTGGCAAGTGTACATAGGTCGTAGTTGTGCGGGTATGGCTTCCTTTTTTCCTTTTGAAAGTAAGACATGGATAATTTCTTCTTTTAGACTTCAGGCTTATTTTATTTTTTCATTTTTTTATCTGTGCACATATATACTTCGATTAATTAAGTTTGCGATGATCACATCTGAATCAGTCCAACGGTATTACTCACCACAGCTATGTATGTATGAATAATACCTTACAATTTCTTTGTGGCGCTTTGTTATTTAATTATGTTTGTCGCTGCTAAAATATTTATTTCTTAGCTAAAAAAAGTTGTGATCGTTCGACCAACTCCATGGCCCATCTTGTTTACCTTCGGTATGGTTCCTTTTAGCCAAAAACATGGTTGTAGTCACAAAAGCTTCTAGCTCCATATCATTTCCTATCTTTGAGAAACAGAGTTTTGGATGTCTATCTCTAGACATCCATCTTTGATTCTGTCTATCTTTGGGCATGGATCAAAAGTATTCATTGACCATCATCACTTATCATCATCCAAGCATGTCTTGTTGAGCTATAAGTGTGGTTATATCTACAAAAGGTTTGGTAATATACCAGTTCCTACCTTCATGACCAGTGTTTTCGGATGCCTATCTCTATGCGTGGACTTTAGACCATTCCTATCTTTGAGTGTTGGTCAAAGATCAAATGTATAGGGCAAACCGTTCAATCAACCATAGTGCAGTTATCCTCCAGCAACCCGATCATGGATCAAAAGAGTTCGTTAGTGCCTAACTCAAAGCACCAATTTCAGAGCCTGTCTATCTCCGAGCATTGGTCGAAGATGAATTGTGTAAGGGCGAATCATCTAATCCACCCTAGTTTGATTATCTTCAACAACCTAATCATTAATCAAAGGAATTTTATGATATCTATCTCCGAGTACCTAAATACTAGTGTTTTCAGAGCAAATGATGTTCAACTTTTCTGTTGTTCACCAGGCATAAAGTCAGGCTTTCAAGAATACAGTTCCATCGATCCCCAAAGCTAACTTTATTTATAAACATAAGAATGGAAGACTATGCCTTATTACATTAGAGCCTAATCAACTATTTACGGAAATAAGTTAAAGTGGACAAGTGCCTCGGGTGCTTGCTATTCCATTCTCTTGGAATTGAGATTCCATATATGATCACTGGATTGAAAGTTCCATCTCTAAGCATACGTTCAATCGCAAAAGGACCTTCCCACTTTAAGCGAAGTGCCACCAAACCAGGAAAGACCCATTTCAAAATGAGGTTGCCTATCATAATGGTATGGTTTCTGACCATGACATTGAATTGTCATCCTGCTCTTTTATGGTAAGCAGCTACCCTTAGATCAGTTTCTTGTCTCTTCTCATCAACCAAGTCTACGAACTCAAGCAAGAGCTCCTCATTTGTCTTGCGATAGTGAATTCTTTGATGACAAGGGACTTCCAATTCAATTGGAATTATGGCCTTCAATCCATAGGCCAAAGCAAATGGAGTATGGCCAGTCGTGGACTTGTGAGTCGTTCGGTAAGCCTACAATGTTAGTGGTAATACATCAACCTAGTTGCTCTGGGCTTTCGTTAATCACTTCTTTAGAGTGGATTTGATGACCTTATTTACTATGTCCATATGTCTATTCGCTTTCGGATGTGCTACTCCTATGAACATCCTTTTTAATTTGATACCAATTGCAAAAACAGTTAAATTTGGCACTTTTGAATTGAGTTCCATTATCGGTTATTTTTATGGAAATCCAAATTGGCATATAATGTTCTTCATAGTATCATGGCTAGCTGTTCCACTTCAACCCACTTTGTGAAATAGTCCACTGCAACGATGACATATTTTGCTCCATCTTTCAACATCAGTAGCACAACGATTATGTTGTGCCCCAAAACTACGAGTAGCCATGGGCTAACCATTTATGTAAGCTCTATGGATGAGGCTCTATGGATCTTCACAAACCTTTGGCATCTGTCTTATTTTCTAGTATACTCAACTACATCCCGGTTGATTACGGGACAAAAACATCCATAGCGAAGAACCTTTTTTGCTAAAGTCTATCCTCCACTGTAATCACCGCATCTTTCCTCATGCACATTGCTAAGCATCTTTTTAGCTTCCTCTCTAGTGACACATCGTAGTAGGGGAGCAGAGAATCCTCTTATGTATAGTTCTCCTTCCTGAATGATGAACTATGGTACTTTGCGTAGGAGTTTTAATTATTTGTTTCCTCAATGTAGGAGAGTTCCCTTTAGTAGGTACTCTTTAATCAGAGTCATCCAGCACTCCTTTTCCACTTTGGTCTTCAAGTTCCAATTAACATCCATCCATTCGATGCTCGAAGCCGACGAAAAATCGACTGGAACAAGTCCCATAAGCTGCGCATCCCCAGAACTTTATTAGGCAAGGAGAAAGTCTCGCTCCCTTGGACTGGAGTTCCTTTTTTACTTGATAGACTACCAATTGAGAGTCGTTGAATGTACGCAATATTTTGACTCCCGGATACTTTGCTATCTTAAGTCCCGCGATCAACGCTTCGTATTCAACTTTGTTATTTGTTGCTAGGAACTCAAGGCGTATCATATTGTTCATTCCTTTGAGGTCACCAAGATCACTCCTTCCCCTCAGCTATGTTCATTATGTGTTATATTTGTATATGACTTCCATTGAGCATGTCGGACCACGTCTTCCTCCACTTCTCCATCTCAGATGGTGAACTATGTAACGAAAACAGCTAGTGCACATCCTCTTATCTCCCTTATAGGATAATAGGTTATATCATATTGGCTCGGATCAATATTCCACTTCAATAACCTTTCCGAAATCTCGGGTCACCGCAACACTTGCCTTAAAGGTTGATCAATCAACACTTTTATCAAATGAGTCTACAAGCAAGGTTGCAACTTCCTCGAAGTGATCAACAAGCAGTAAGCTAGCTTCTTTGACTTTGGATAATTCTTCTTCGCTCAATAAACCGCTTACTGGTATAATATATAGGCCTTTGAATTCTAGACTCCTTACATACCAAAATTGCACTTACTATAAAAGCAAATATTACCAAGTAAACAAATAGGTCCTCTCTTTCAAAAGGCTTTGACAAGACTGGAAGTCACTCCATGTGATCAAGTAAGTCTTGGAAAGCTTTCTAACATTCCTTCATCCAAAAAAATCTTTTTTCTTTTTTAAGGGCATCAAAGAACGACACGCGTTTATCTATTACCTTTGAAATGAATCGAATAAGTGCGGTGACCGTTTCATTCAGACTTTACATTTCACTCCTCGATTTCCAGGCAGTAACATCTTTCAATGCTTTTATCTCTTCTGGATTAGCTTCTATGCCCCTTGAGTTTGCTATGAAATCCAAGAACTTACCTGATGCGACTCTGAAAAAGCATTTCAGCGGGTTAAGCTTCATCCCATACTTCTGAAGCACCCAAACATCTTTGAGAGTTTGCGCATTTGGTTCGTCGATTAGTGAGACTTCACTAATATATCGCCCATAAAGACCTCCATTGTTCATATGATCTGATTTTAAACATCAAGTATACAAATCATTGGTAGGTAGCTCTATTGTTCTTCAAATCGAATGGCATCACACGGTAACTATATAGTCCCAATAATGATGAAAATGGTGTGATCTTGATATGGAACGTGCATTGATATTTGATTGTAGCTATAGTACTCATCCATAAAGGATAATAGTTCATGTCCCACAGTTCCATCAACGAGCTGGTTAATTATGGTAAATAGGAAGTTGTCCGTTAAGTATGCCTTATTTAGATCTGAATAATCGATGCATGTCCATCATTTTCTATTAGGCTTCTTGACTAACATAGGATTTGATACCCATTCAAGGTATATAGCATCGTGGATAAAGCCATTCACCTTCAACTTATTCACTTCTTCCTTCAATGCAATGGATCACTTCAGACCTAGGTTGCGCCTCTTCTACTTCACAGGAGGGTATGTTGGGCCTACATTCAATTTATGGCATGCTATCTTTGCCGATATTTCAGACATATCAAAATGTGTCCAAGCAAACACATCCAAGTTTGCCATAGAAATCCTACCAACTCCTTCATCTTCACACCAAGCTGAGACCTGAAATTTAGGATCCAAGTGGGTCATCCTCATTGACCTTGATGTTGATCGTCAGCTCTGCCAGTGCCTCCCTCGCATCCTCTAACTCTTTATGTAATATTGTTGGCACAAGGCATCCTTTCGGGGCAAGTATTATCCCTTTTTGAATTAAGCAATATCTCGATGAACCAAAACCATTGAATGGTCGTAAAATGAACCGGAAATCAAGAATGTAGTCGGGTGTCAAAATTCAGATGAAGTCTAAAGAATCATGCTTGACAAGGAAGAGTACTTGGTGATTTTCCAAACAAGTCAAGTGGGAAGAAGTGGAAAGTGGAATTTCAACTTAAAGTTATAACTCGTATCGATTTGTGTAGCTCAACGATTGAGTTAGTGAAGCACGTGTTCAACATATCAAAAAATAGAGCAAAGCACATAAAACAAAAACGCTCATGACCCGGTACCAAGTCATGGACACAACCCGGTATCGAGTTGTAACCTTTTTTGAGTTGGCCACGATCTTCACTTGGAGCTTCATGCCAGATGCGGAGAACGTTGGGGGGAAAATCTTGGTGCTTATTTCGATGGTCTTCATCTATAAATATGAGGAGTAGAGCAAATGAAATGGGACTTTGGAATCTATCCCTTACTTTTCAAAATAATGGATTTTACCTCGATACTATGTGGTATCCCTACAGGAGTAGTAAGCAACCGAGTTGTAAAATCACTCTTGTAAAAGAAAGAAAGAATCATTAACAAAGTTGATGGTGGACGTAGGCTATTAATTTTGATTGAACCATTATAAATTCTTGTGTGTTTTGCTTTATTTTAATTTATTTAACTCTATAGTTTTCACTTGTTAATCGATTGGGTGTTTATCCCACTTTTGGTGCAAACATCAACCTTCTAGAACTCTTTTATAATCTTCTTCCTTGCTGGATTTTATAATAAAAAATCCAGTTATGGGCATAGTATGACCATCTTCCTAAAAATAAACATAAATCACGTTTTTTCACATGTTACGGGCATCAGAGTACACATCATCACCCAGATCTACATATCTCCCTCTTAATCCTTCGAGCTTTCAAATCTCTCGATCTCACCATCAATCCTTGTATTTCCAACGAAGACATCTGTCTACGTGTCTATATCTGGTTGTGACCTTCTTAAAAATATACCCAATACAGAAGAGCAGACTATTTAAATTTTAAAATTATGAGAAAAATTATAATCTGGTAGTAAAAAATGGGTTTAATACAGGGGGAATTAATTTAAAGGACAAAGATTTGTATATTTTTTACCTCAATGACACGACCTCAATATTTTTACCACAAGGACAAACATTCTTCTAAAAATTATTCACAAGGACAAACATTTTCCAAAATTATTCATAAGGACAACAAAATTGCTACCGAGCTAAAAACCGATACGTAAAAACTGCTACCGGTAACTACAAACTGATACCTAAAAATTGCTATCAATAACTAAAAACTGATACCTACAAAAAGTTGTCATTCAGAATAAAATATTGAAGGTCTGTCCTTGAGACTAAAAGGTTGTGAAATTTTGTACTTGACAATAATTTTCTGTTTAATGTATAAGTACAAGATCACTTACAAATTATAATTAATTAATTAGTAATTTATAATTTAATTAATTATTCAGCCAATAATAATTGATTAAAACAATAAAATAAACACCAAGCTTTGCATCCAAATGGATTCTACCTAACGTTGAACTCTGAGCACAAAAACAAACCATTCATTTTTAATTGACGTTCTACTGGAGTGTAAATATTTCAAGGTTCTACTGCAGTGTAAATACTTCAAGAATGTATGTCGGTCCATTCTATCAGAATGTGCTTAGCTTTGACAACATTATAAAACTAGATGAAAAAGTGCGTTTTAAAATGCATACCATTGCCATCCTTCACAATCCTTTACCCCATTAAATATAACGAACGACCATTAATACACATTTGTCTTTATACTCATTTTCAAACCTCTATAAATATAGACTAGCTCATCACCTCTTCTCTTCATAACTCAATTTCGAACGAACAAAAAAATAAATAAATAAATAAAGGATAAAAATGGGAGAAGGCATCGAAATGAGAGAGAGAAGAAGTCCTACTCAAGATGTTGAATTTAGCAAAACTGATGAGTTTGATGATGATGGAAAGCCTAGAAGAACTGGTAAGCCTTACAATCACATATCAAAACCAAGTAGAAACATATCACATATACTGAATTCATCTAAGATGAACTGTGAAACTTTCTAGTACATGTAATTTTATATGTAGAACTCTTCTGTGAATATCACATATTATAGCATTCAAAATATACATAACACATTACATACAGCATGTCACCGTTTTATTCATATGTGTGATACAGGAACGGTATGGACAGGAAGTGCACATATCATAACTGCAGTTATAGGTTCTGGAGTTCTCTCATTAGCTTGGTCAATGGCACAGCTTGGTTGGATAGTGGGATCTTTAACCTTGGTCATTTTCTCCGTTATCACTTTTCACACATCGAGTTTACTAGCAGATTCCTATAGAACTCCTGATCCAGTACATGGCAAAAGAAACTATACTTATATTGCTGCAGTGAAAGCTAATCTAAGCACAACTCAAGTTTGGTTCTGTGGTATCTGTCAGTATGTTAATTTGGTCGGAACTGCTATTGGTTACACTATTACTGCTTCCATTAGTGCTGCGTGAGTTTTTTCTTTTCACTCTACTTATTTTGTTATCGGTTACATGTATTTTATCATAATAATATCAACATATAAATGTGTCTTCTATGGTAAAATCTTTCATAACTTGCAGACTTGCAGTTAGAGCTACGCGAATACATTAGAAGTTGGTATAATGTTTATTATAGCATTGCTAAATTTGTCTTACCAATTATGAAAAAATGCCGTTAAAATACTCAAGGTTTGATTATGTTATTATATGCATGTAAAAACGAAATGTGAACATTTAGAGCCTTGTAGGATTGAAACTCTATATTTGACATTGTTTTAAACTTATATAAGCATAGAGATACAACATAATTCGAGGTGTACAAGTTGGACCAAGATTTCTTTCTCTCTACTGTTTTAATAGAAAAAAGTTTCATCTATGATATCTAATCATTGGTTTACAAATTCGATGGTTTAGATTAAATAAGTCATACTGCAATGGTTATGCTGAAATAAAATCTTTTTTAAGACAGATAATTGAATTTATTATTCAATGGCTAAATTTCATGGGCGATCCTCTCTCCATTAAACACTAGATCAGCGGGTGATGCTATATTGTACATATAATGTCTTAAGCATCAATCGCTTCTCTCTTTTTTTTTTCTTTCTTTTTTTTATATATTGTTTCATGAAATATCTCAACTTGTTTCACTTATTAATTGGTTGGCAACAACTTGATTTTCATTTGTTAAATGTTTCTTCCCGCTTTATTGCGTTGTCCCCATCTTTGATATTTTGGAAAGAGGTTAAGTTAGCATATTCAGTACATTTAAAATGTCAAATGCTTTAGACATTCTTTTAAACTTTAAGAAAAATAGTTGTTTTCTTATAGTTCAGACGCATGTTAAAAAGTTATGTTCCTTAAGCATTGAAACCAAATTTAAAGTGAGACTATTGGATGAACACAGGGCTCTGAGCAAGGCAAGTTGCTTTCATAACAGAGGACATGAAGCAGATTGCAAAGTTACGGATTACTTTTACATGGTCGGGTTTGGTGTCATTCAAATGTTCCTTTCTCAGTTGCCCAACTTCCATGAATTGTGGTGGCTTTCTATTGTTGCTGCTGTCATGTCTTTTACTTATGCCTTGATAGCCATTGGCCTCTCCCTTGCCAAAATTATCTCTGGTATTTTTTTCTCTTAAAACTCATTTTGAATCTTCTAAAAAGTAGCTTTGAACGGTAAATTTTAAATTGATTCAACCGGCGACTTCTAAGTAGAAGTGTATGAATGTAATCTAACTTTTACTTGTTAGCTGGTTTTACAAGTTACTTACAAGAAGTTTACAAACGCTAAAACTGAAATAATTGACTACTTATGAGGAGTTGCTAAGCACGTTCTTAATATATCTTTCAATAGAAAGAAATTAATACAGCCTTAACAAATTAATTAATTTGCTTTAATATGTGCCATAGGGGACACTGGAAGCACCTCAATCACAGGAACACAAGTTGGAGTTGATGTTGACTCGGCTCAAAAAGTATGGACTACATTCCAAGCACTTGGAGATATTGCTTTTGCTTACTCCTATTCAATGATTCTCATTGAGATTCAGGTACAATACAAATTGAATCTTATCACTGCAAGTTTAAATCTTGAAGTTTATATTATGCTTTTTCCTATATTTCAAAATCCTTAACATGATTAGATTGAAATAGAAGTGTCAAAGATATTCAAAATACACCAAATTCTTTTTATTCAATTGACTAAACTTTTCACAAAGTTCACAATAAGATATTCCTGTTTTATTCACTTCTCTTTTTATTCAAAGATGTTTTTCAAACTCAAATACAATATATATTTTTAACAAAAAATAAAAAAAAAACTCTTATGTTAGGTATTCATGTTATGTTAAAAGTTAAAACCTCTCTTCTATGGGTTTTCTCTCATCACAATATATTAAATCAAACATGACTATTTGCCATGTATTAGCAATTACAAATATTTGCCATCAAATTTCTATCAGAAGATATATCCCCAATATATAATGTAACTGAAAATCATAATAAATCATTTAGATGTATATTTCATATATAATTTCTTCAGTAACAAAAATTTCTTAAATATCACAACATGCAACTATTCTATTGCAAAATCTTGAAAGGCTCCTTTTGATATTTCAGGACACACTGAAATCACACCCTGCCGAGAACAAGGTGATGAAGAAGTGTAGTTTGATAGGAGTATCGACAACCACTGCATTTTACTTCCTCTGCGGCTGTCTTGGCTACGGTGCATTTGGTAGCAAATCACCAGGAAATATTCTTTCTGGTTTTGGCTTCTACGAACCATTTTGGTTGGTTGATATTGGAAATATCGCCATCATTATTCATCTTATTGGTGCATTTCAGGTATATAAAAGATGATAGTAAAATTGTCTTATATGAAAAAAATTGAAAAATATAACAATATCACATAATTAAAATGTCATTTTTACTTAAAAGTTGGGTCTGTTTGGTTTCATTTTGTATTTTGAGTTTTGTGTTTTCAACGTGTACTAAGGAATAGCAAGAAATAAGATAAGAGGACTTATAATTCTTAGTCATTGCGACGACCAACGGACAACGAAGGAGTTGGATTGTTCTCCGAGCTTTTGTTATCCCTCAAAACACGAAGAAGAAAAAACTTGTTTTCTATTTTACCTGTTAATTTCATTTTTCAAAATTGTTTGTTTTTCAACAATACGTATAACGGACGCGTTTTTGTATAGACGAAAATACAAAAATAAAAATGACAAGCCAAACGGAGTCTAAAATTTTAAAAGTAAATTTTACCGCAAAAAGGAAAAATGACATATGAAACCTATAATACGTATGAAAGGCAAGGTTATAGATGATCTAGGAATTTACCGCTGTTCTTTAGACATACATATGTCATTTTCTTTTTTGCTCAGAATTTTTTTTCACATTTTTTAAGTTAGTATAGCAAAGTTTTTAAGTTGCTGAATTTCGCCCAATCATTTAAAAAGATCGTATGTAACTATGTAGCATAATGCTGATATCATTTTAGGTGCAAACAATGTTAGTAAAAATTTCTTTCTTAAAAGAAATCGATTAGTATGGCAAAATCACAGACCAAAAATGCCATTTTACTTGAAAGTTGAAAATTTGCAAGTAAAATTTACTTGCTGAAAAGAACATGATATATGGAACCTATAAAACGTTCAAATAAACAAGTGTCGTTTTTCATTAACATGATTGATTGATGTAAATGAGATCTGGTAACAACACTTCCATATGGATAATCTGCTAATTTTCTTTCTTGTTCATAAACTACACTCGAATTTTCCAGGAAGTATAGAAAGATTTTCATATCAAAGACTATATGCAATCATATATGTAAAATGCTGATAATGTCATTTCAGGTATACTGCCAACCAATATACGCAGCAGTAGAAACTTTGATAGGGAGGAAATACCCAAACAATAAACTGATAACCACCGACAAAATACTGAACATCGGAATATTCAAATGCAAGCTCAATATGCTTCGTTTAGTATGGAGAACAACGTTCGTGATCCTGTGCACGTTTATGGCGATTCTCATGCCTTTCTTCAATGACATTTTGGGATTTATAGGTGCAGTCGGGTTCTGGCCTTTGACTGTATATTTCCCAGTTGAGATGTACATAGCACAGAAGAAGATACCCAGATTTAGTAGAAAGTGGAACTTGCTGCAAACCTTAAGCATGACGTGCATGATTATAACGTTTGCTGTTGCAGTTGGTTCAGTTGAAGGAGTGATCGATTCGCTTAGGCATTACACGCCTTTTAAGACTAAATCTTAGGGGCGAAGATAAGGTTCTTCGAGCTTGTTCTTCTGTGTGTATTTGTAGGTTTTATGCTTCATTATTATGAAGTAGCTAGTGCAAATTTATCGAACAGAAATGGAAGAAGGTTGATCATTTTTAGACAGCCTGCACAAGTGCATCTTGTTTGCATTGAAGTGAGATACATGTGTACATTTTTGCATTTTAGAAGTGTAAAATGTTCTCACTTGATAAGAGTGTGGATAGATATTATTTGTTTTTCACTGAATTGATGGATCAACATGCTGTTCTAATAAATAAATTGATGCATTTTACAAGGAATAGTGTCGGTAACCTAAATGTATTTTTATTGTTGGCTTTTGCCCATGTTGCCTTTATTTAATATTATATTTCACAATAGCCCAACATTGCTTTTCATGACAACACATACAAAAGGCAGCTGCACAAACTTATTTAAAGACGTGAGCAAATAAGGTTTATCCGAGTATCATTACTGTGGAAAATTGGAATTGAGGCACTCCTTGGCAACCAAAAGCAAAAAATGATTTTGCTAATTTCAAAAGCACTTTTGCTTTTTAGAAGTCAAAAAGCAAGAAAATTTCAAATGTGAAACTTTTGCCTTGTTATAAGTCTTGAAATTGGAATTTGAAATATTAGATTTCAAATTTAAAAATTAGCATACTTGAAATTTAAATTATGAAAATTTGGAGGTATAAATTTTGAAAAATTCAAAATTTTGAATTTCAGTTATCTAATGTGAAATTCAAATTTTGAATTTGGAAATTGGAAAACCCAATTTTTGAAATTTTGATCATTGTTTTCATGACGGGATGTAATCGCGGTCCGACCTCGAATAATCCTGTATTTAAACCGCTTCAGTCTGGAACTCAATCATACTTCAGTCGTGCACGAACCTGTTTTGGACTTCGAACCAACAGTACAACAATCAATTTTATCTGGTTGAACCACGTTTTTTTTTACTTTTCCCTTACTTTCTCAACGTGAAATTCTATCTCATTACCGTCCTTCGTATTGCTTTTAATAATATGTATGTATGTATTGCAAAAATCACCATCATCCTAACATCTAACAACGACTTCACCACTTCGTTCTTCGTCGCAGTAAGCTACTCCGAGACCACTACATGCTTCGTCAAATTTGCAGTCACTAATTAAGCTTATGTCGTTGTGCATTGGTACTATGTACACAATTGTAGTTGTATTGGTGCAATTATGCACTATAACATTACACAACTTCGATTGTAAACCATGAAGATTCTCTAATCGTTTACGTAGCATTTTTATTTTAATATTTTTATACATAGCTTATAATTTAATGTGTAAATTTTCTATAAAAAAATTCGAGGTTCCAAAGGTTTGATCGGCTGAACCAAATGTTTAGTAATCAGAGTTTGACTCATGGTCCGGTTACGAAAACTATGATTTTGACAACTCAAATTTAGAAAGTCTAAAAATTTATAGTTTTTACAGTTCAGATTTTAAATATATTTCTTTAGCAAAAATATGAAATCTAAAGATTTTAAATTTGAAAATTTGGAAACAAAATTTTTGAAGTTTTGAACTGAATTTTTGATAATCCAAACTTTAGAATTTGAATTTTTAAAATTTTGAACCCTAAAAATATTGGTTAGACTTAAGAATATTGATCTTTTTATGTACTTGTACAGTTAAAGCCCCGCTAAAGCTCCGTAAATTTCTCACTATAGCGCATAGCAATTTTCGACTGCTATGCTATTTCAATCTAACGCTATTAAACGGTGGATCTGTTTTAAGCCCCGCCATTTTCTGCTACATCTGCTAAATCAAGGCTTTAGCACTCGCTTTAGCAACATTAATATACAAAGATTGATTTGACCAGTTCTCTTTTAAACCAAATCAACAAAGTTAGGTGAAAGATCTAATTTTAAGGCATAAGTATTCAATATAAGTTAGAAATCTATTTTAGTCATCAAATCTATTCTACATAAATCATGACATTCTTCGATTTTGTTGTATAAAATTGAATAATATTTTCTTTTCCTACGCAAAAAATGTGTAAACGGGAATACATTAACTTTAAATATATTTTTTTATATCTAATGAAGCTTTTTGCAACTCCGTTATTTTCGGCTATAACTTTTTGCACCTCCACCGCTAAGCGCTTTACTATACAGCTACCTACTAATATACAAATTCATGCCCAAGCACTATCTCAACTAAGGATGGTTAACGAACAAGTAAAATATCAATCTTTTCTTGTTTTCCATTCTGCAAGAAATGATGTAGAGCATTTTTTTTATTGCATACAATTACACAAAATATATTTCATACCGATTGGACTTAAAAAATGAGAGACCCTCATATTCCACTTCAAGGTATACTTGAGATTTCCAAGGACCATTAGCTCAAGTGTCAAGTGTTATGACGCTCCAGTTTGAGGTCCTAAAAAGTAATGAGTTTGAATATGAGATGCACCACATGAGTGCTCTACTTCGGTAAAATACCACTTTTATTATGAGCGTTAGGACAAGCGCGTTGCGCGTAATAATGGCACATGCTTCGTGCATGAATTGATTTTCTACAAATTTTATATCTTTAGCATATTCAAGAGGAAATTAAAATATTTATCCCTTTTTTAATGTTGAAATCATTTGTTGTTAATTTAAATTTTATTTCTAAGTTGCAACGTTAGATTTTTTTTTTTTTTGAATCTTTATTTATATTATCAGTTTATGAAGAATAAATTTGTAAAGAAAGTTATTAGATTCTATTTTTAAGTATTACTAAGATTCGGTAGTGTTTGTAGATAGATGTTTTGAATTAGTAAAAAAAATTATTTGTTAGATCTTACTTTTAAGTAATATTAAGATTTGATAATATTCTTAGACAACTATTTTGAATTTGTAAAAAAAGTTTAATCGTTAGATATTATTTTCAAGTGATATTAAGATTTGGTATTAAGGGTACTTTTGGTAGTTTATGCTGGTACAAAAAATTATGACAAGTTAGAAATTTTTTAGGCTGAAAGATAATGAGTTTGTTTTTTTTCTGCAGGATGATGCTAGTTATAACCAGCATTTTTTATAGTACAAAACTAAATATAATGCGAGTTATGCCTAGCATTATAAAAGTAAAAGTTGAATATAATACTAAATATATCTAGCATTTTGCATTTGGTCTAAAAACAAAATTTAATGTTCTTCAGCCTAATTTTTTTTTAAAGTTTGTCAATTCTCCTAATTCCCCATGCACAAAAATATATAGAGTCGTAGCAATATTATGTGATTTAACTTGCGTTTCTCAAACTATTATGGTACATTATAGAGCATATGAAATTGAAGAAATTTGAGGATCGAATATATTGAAAATATTCTCAACTCCTTTAACAAAAATAGATTTTGCATAGAGACCCATGGAGATTACAAGATATTGCTTTTTACATTTTCGGTTGATTTTATCATAAAAGTAGAATGTTACTAGATACACGCCAAATAATGTATCAAATATTACCCAAAAGAAAATCCAATCTTTTAATTTTTTCACACTTAAAAATACCACATCTTCTAGTTGTCGAAAACCATTACCTATTTCTCTTCTCAATCAATATTAATAAAATCAAAGCTAAATTAAAATTCATGCAATCAGTTAATTTTTTAAGTGTTATGAGAACTAATTATTTTGTGTATGCTTAACCGACAACCATATTCCACATTATTCCATAATATACAGGCCCGGCCTAGGCCAAGACAGGCAAGACATTTGTCTAGAGCAGCAAATGCGGAGGGGCAACAGAAAAAAATTTCGCGCTGCTGCAAATAGATCGTGCCCTACGCATCCAATACGGCAATACCCACTGCTCCACGGACGACGCCAATCACCTTCCCCTCCCACAACCATCTGCCACAGCCGACACCCACTAGCCGCCGCCATTGCCATCGGTGCCAACTCGTAGTCACCGACCACGAGCTCCAGCCTCCAAAACAGCCTAAACAGGTGCGTGACTCTCCTGTCTCCTCACTGTCACCGGTCTCCTCCCTTCCATCGACTATCAATTTGCGTTCGGGTTCGATTTAACTTGCCTTGAAAGTTAAATCGAAATATTCTAATTTTATTTTCAATTTTGATTTGTAGATTGCGTTTTTAGGGGAGTTGCTGCGCTGTAGATTGTAGACTTGTACTTAATTCTGACATCAAGGGTTGCTGCGCTGTTAGGTATAATCAATTCAGTTTTATTTTCAATTCTGACATCAAGGGTTGCTGCGATGTTCGGTACAATCAATTCAATTTTATTTTCAATTCTGACATCAAAGGTTTATGCTTAATTTGCTCTGTTACTATAGATTGTAGACTTGTAGTGCTGAATTCTGAAAAGGAAGGGTTGTCTGTTCTACACTTCTGCTGCAACTGCAACTACAAATAAAAATGTGAGTTTTCTATTGGATTTTATATTGCTTAATTTAGTTTTATATCATTGATTAATTTGTTTAATGAACCAAATAATTTATTGAATGAATTATGAATCAAATAATTGATATTGGTTTCATTTTCATTGATTTGATACATTGGTTTAATATCGGTTAGTTTGTTGAATGAATCAATGATTTATGTTGTCATATTTTGATTATGAGTGAATCAAAAAATTGAATTCCTGTATTGATAAATTAACCAAATGTGTATGCGTTACGCTAAAATTGATCTAAATTAATCACTATTCACAATTGATTTACGTACAATATTACAAATTGAGTTGATTTATTAAACTTGTTAAATTATGCATAGTAAATTGTTTATTATTTTTTAAGTATGTAAAATGCTAGCGTTATCTGATTAATAATATTATGTTGTGCTTTGATAAACTTAACTATGAGTAGGTCGTAGAGGAGTTTGCTTCAAATAATACAAAAAGAAGTTGTTTTCGTTGGCTTCTATTTTGACATGATACCTTGTTGAGATTTAGATATTTTGACATGTAAACTAATGATTTAGTTTAACAATATTCCGTAACCCGTATTAAATTAAGTGGTGCAACAAAAATGATAAAAAAATTGTTTTGTCTAGGGCTTCGTACACTGTCGGGTCGGCCTGTAAATATATAATGTTTTACTTTTAAATACGCTAATTGATCATAGTAAAATCATTTTTCACATTATTTGCACTGGTTCATCGATAAATTTAGCAGATAGTTGGTATATTTTAAATATAACACATCTTGTGAATTCTTGTGGAAATAACTCGTTAAATAATGTATCTGCAAATAATAAAAAGGAAAAATAACGATGTGGTTCCATGCAAGCAAGCTTTCGTCCGTACCATCAGTTTCTAACCCTGATTTATGTGGGCTTCATCTTGGGCTCAAATCCTCTTGCCTGTAAATTTGAGCCATATTTATTTTTCCTTGGGCCAGAATACTCAGTAATTTGGCACTTGGGCTGCTTTACTTTGTTTAGTAATAAAACCAATGGCCTAAATAAAAAAAGAAACTCGATATTTCAATATAAGATTCATAAATAAATTTAGAACGGAAAATATAGTTAATCCCTGACAGATTTGACATGCATTTTTCTGGACCCCACGATTTGAGACGTAAATAATTTCTTTAATCTGTACGAAAAGGATTTTAGACTCAAGGAAAAGTTATAATAAATTTTAGTTTTAGGAGCAAGTGTATTAATTAGCAGAAATATAAAAAAGCGTTATTTTATTGGTTTTGGCTTGAAATTTTCTATTGCATATTTTACGGGGGCCTCTTGGCATATGCATCTATAAAGTAAACAAGTGATTAAATCATATTTCTATCATCAATGAAAGGAATAATGAATGATGATTATAATGCGTTTAAGCACACGTAAACTGCAGACATATTTGTAATACATAACCATCACCAAAAAACAGAATAAAACACAATACATAATACAATAGATCTGAACCCTTAAATCTTTTTTCTTGTATAAAAGATGGAATTTAAAAGAGAAATCTAACCGTGAATGCTTCTTGCGTCGTATTTTATGTTCAGGTGTTATATTCGAATAGAATTTTTTCATACCTACTTCCATATATGTATCTTATATATGTATAACCTAGCATTATATAAAACCATTATTCGTATTGTATGATGATGTTGACTTATCATTTTGTTTTATTTCAAACTTTTCTTCATCCTTAACTTAGATTATACGTACATATGGAGTAAAATTAAATTCCAAAAGATAAACATAAAAGTTGCGTGGTTAAATAGGTAATCACATTAACGCATATAATACAAAATTTACGTGTGCTTTCTTTAGTAATGTGAAGCCAAATTAACGTATGGTAACGACATATGATAAAGGGTATTCTTTGTTTTTTCTATACTCATTTTTTGTTTTGTAGTTAGATTTTTATTTCCCTTGTGCAAAAGGAGACTATCATGGTATAAATAAATTATTCAATCAGCATAATAATGGCATAATTAATAATGATAATAATTAATAATAATACAGTCTATCCAATAAAGGCTTAACATACAGTCCATCCATTTCTGGATTCTTCAAAGAGAGGATGAGATTAAAAGAGGCATCATTTAGTTCAAGATGGGGTTTGTAAAGTATTATTCTTTCAAACATTATTCTTTCAAGCATGCAGTACCTAGTTTTGCAAACTGCAATTGTCAAATTCCAAGTATAATGTTTTATTAGACAACACAGTCGGTACCTAGTTTTATAATTTTGTTAGTGTGTTACTTTGACCACTAATATTTTGGTTTAGAAATTAAAATGATAAATCCATAAGTTTTATTATACAAGATAGCTGGTTTAGAAATTAAACATGTAAGATGAAAGTGTTACTATATATGATATGATAGTTGATTTAGGAATTAAACATGGAATTCCACGGGGAGAGACATAAAGTTAAGTTATTATAGTTGCTAGCCGTCGACGGCTAAAATAAACGGTCGACGCTAGCCGTCGCAAACCGACGCAAGCTCTGATTATACAGCACGAACCCGCGAACTGAAAATCATTACAGTTTCTCACCAAAACCTAAAACGACGACGAACTTTTGCTCCCCGTCAGCCGCCGCAAACCGCCTCCAACCGCCTCGACCGTCTAAACCCTCCAATGCTCGCCGATATCTCCTTATCTCCAATTTCAACTTAATCTATGTATGATTAAAACCCTAATTTCAAAAGTTGGTTGATTAATATGCTTATTGATAAGTTTACATGAATGTTTGTTATAATTTAGAACAATATTTGTTATACTTTACGTGAAAATTAGTGTATAATTATTAATTAATATGCTGCTTGGTACGGTTAAACATAAGTAATATTTTTTAATTAATTAGTGTGAGTTAATTATAAGTGTTAGTGGTTAGTATAAAATAAATTTATTTTAATTTATTACAAGTGCAAACGTCAAATTTTAGTTTACAAAATCGGTAAACTAAAATTTCAAATAGTTAACTGAATAGTAAAATATGTTTTAAAAATTCAAACTTAGTTAACAAAATATTTAAATAGTTAAATGAATTATAAAATTAAGAAATGAACTGAAGTGAAGTAATAAATTTTAGCTTGAAATAATAACTTTTTTTGAAACAAATATTCTACTAAAATCATCACTAGCCTCATGCGTCGGCCGGCAACGGCTAAAATAAGCGGCCAATTCTAGCCGTCGTTTGTCGACTCAGATCTGTATACGCAGATCATAAACCTGTGAACCTGAATTTTTTTTATTCTTTCGCACAAAAATGCAAGGTCGATTTAAAATCCAAAAAGTAGTGTATAATTATATACTAATATGCTTATTAATAAGTTTACGCGAATGTTTAGTATAGTTTAAAACAATGTTTGTTATAATTTGCATAGAAATTAACGTATGATTATTGATTAATATGCTGTTGATAGTTAAATGAATTGTAAAATATGTTTTAAAATCAACATATAATTATGGATTAAAACAAGTGCAAAAACTAGTGTATAATTATCGATGGAAATTAGTGCAAACTTCATATTTTAGTTTACAAATTCGGTTCAAAATTTAAATAGTTAAATGACTTGTAAAGGGGTTTTTAGGCATAGGGAAGAATTTGCAAAAAAATTTAGTCTCATGGACAATAAGTTTAATTTTTAGTCTGAAGGACACTTTGTAGTGTAAATCATAGAATGATAGATGTAACTATCATTTTCCGTTTACATTATAAAGTGTCCTTCAGACTGAAAAACAAACTTGCTGTCTCTGAGATTAAATTTTTATGTAACTTTTTCCTTGTGCCTATTTTCCTGAATTGTAAAATATGTTTTAGAATTTTAAATTTAGTTTATAAAATATTTAGATAGTTGAATGACATATAAAATTAAGAAATGAAGCGAAGTGATATAATAAATTAAGAAATAAGATATTTTAGTTTGAAATGTTTTTTTTTGAAACAAATATTGTACTAAAATCAAGTTTTTAAAAAAACTAAGAAATGAAGTGTTAAGTATTATTTTAATAAATAGAACAACAATAAATTAAAACCATTAGTCTCAAAAGACTTTAGTTTATTTTAGAAAATACAACAACAATAATATATCCCTTGGATGCAAAGTTAAGCGTAAAACAAAAGTGAAGTGAAGTGCTATCGAAATTAGATAGAAGTGTGCTATATGAAGTCTTTAGTCCCAAAAGGCTTTAATTTTGATTTGGACAAAATTTAGGTGTTGTCGAAATTACTAATATATATTTTCAATTAGAAACAATGTTCGAAATTACTAACATTCATTTGAAAGTTAATATAATGTATATGATTCAAATTAATTTCAATATGCAGGCTGCGGTATGTGTTGATCCGGAAGATATGAATATTTTTAGAAATCACTAGAGCAAAATGATGTGGAAAAATTACAAGGACATTTTCTCAAAGGCAAAGAATGCTAATGAAAATCCCGCTAGGATGAGCGTTGTCGTTTGGGCTGAATTTCTCCAGCTTCGAATTTAAAGTAAGTTATTTAATTTTATATTGGTATTATAATTTGTTTAAATTTCGTATATTAGTTAAATTACTTTAGTCAATAATATATTTTAATTTACAGGAAATATCATCGCAGAACCATGCAAATAGGAATAAAAATCCTACTATACACCGCGTTGGCTCTAAATCCTTCCAACAACTTCGAAAAGAATTGGTAAATTTTTAGATTGCGATTGTAAATAGATTATTGATATTTAGTCATATTGGTAACATTGTTTATTCATATATATAATTTCAGGATAAGAAGTATAATCGTGAGCCCACAGTGGCAGAGGTCTTTACTCACACATATCCTGTGAGCAAATAGATGAGGATGACAATGTTTCATATGTTTGGACGGACGATAAATCTCAACACGTAATGGTAAACATGCTTAATTTTTTTTTACTCCACATTTTATAAGTTTTAAATTGAATATTTATCGTAGCAAACTTTTGTTCGTCATTGCAAGAAAGATAGGAAGTAGAGCAAGCTCAAGTGACGTAGTCCATTGGCCGTGAGTTGACCTTAGAGCAGTCGAACCGTGTATGGGATGCTCTGATTGACCCTTCTTCGTGACATAGGCATTACAGTTATGGAAATAAGGTGGTAAACATCTTCATTAACTAATATGTAAATTTTATTTAATATTGAGCATAAATTATAACTCGCTATTACTATTTTACAGGCGATAATGATCCAGATGGCTTATAAGAGATCCTAGGCTGAGGCGGAGATAGCTCAACTGAAACAGCAAATGACAGAGTTCAATGATTGGTGGAAGAGTGGAAGATTGACGCAGCTGGTAGATGAGCGGATTGCGACATATTTAGTACAGCACGGGAGAATGCCGGAGAGGATGGGTCGGAAGATGACGATCCGCAAGTATGACTGTGGTGTTGATGGATTTTGTTCGTTTTATTTTGTATTTGTTTGACATGTGTTGATGGATTTGATACTTGTTTGATGATCGTATTGCTTGATGGTTTTGTTGATGTTTTGTTTGATGGACATGAATATTTGTCGGTATGGTTGTGTTGTTTGAAGGATTTGTGGATGTGTTGTTAAATGAAATATAGACGATGTTTGATGGAATGTTGATGTAGATGTTGATTTTTGCGTTATATACTTGCTTATGGATGAAATGCGATGGTTGTAGTTGCGAAATTGGATTTATATGTGTTGTAGATGAGTTGTACAGAGATATGATGATATATTCACGATTGGAAGGGAAGCTGCAGATTTTAAAAAATACCCAGTATTGCGACGGCTTGCGACGGCCTATTTGTCCAGGCTTGCATCGGCTAGTGGCAGCTTGCTATGACCAAATTACCCAACTTTGCGTCGGCTGGCTTCAGTCCGTGACAGCATATCAACCACTCTGGATTTGTCACGTGTTTAATCTAGGGACACTAGCCGTCGCTAAATTTTCGGCGACGCGGTCGTTAAACCTATTGGTGTCGCCTGTAGTGATGGCTTGCGACGACCTTCAACGGCTAGCGTCGTCATTTTAGCCGTCGCTAATGGCAATGCCTTTTGTTGTGTATATTTTATTTATTATGAAAAGGTAGTAGATTTGTAAATTTAAAAACTTCAAATCAAGATGTTCCTATTATATACAGATGATTATTGCACAAAAAACCTACAAAAACCATTTTTATTACGTTAAAAACATGATATCGTAGACTTTAATAATTTGAATCCAAAAATAACCAATGCTTAAATTATAAACTGCCAATATTTTTATGTTTCGTTGCACCCTAATATCTTATAATCCATACATTATGTAATCGTAAGGAATTGAAATAGTAAACTTCACCTCTTTATCATATGTATATTCATTAATACAATAAGATTTGTTCAACCTTATTTTCTTGGCTAAAATAAAAAATTAATCGCAATTCAAAAAACTAGTGTGCAACTATGCATTGCATACAATAAAGTTATAAAACTATAATGTTAACATTTTTAGATAAAATGTAAAAATATCTAATTTATTATTTAATGCAGGGTGAAGTGGTTGAGGGTGATTTTTAGATTGAACTTCTCTTTGTTTTAGCAATTGCCTACCCGTTAGACAGATTTTTCGTCTGACTAACACCCCAAAGCTCTCGAAAGCTTATCTCGAGAGGATGTAAGAAAATGGAGAAAATACTAAGACTATGTAGAAAGTAAGTGACAAAAGGTAAAAGAGACACAAAATTTATAGTGCTTCGGGACCGAGATCCCTACATCCACTTTGAAGATTATGCTTCATGCTTTATTCCTCAAATTGGTGTATAAGTATATTCATGACTAAATCCTCCATTAATGGTCTTTTGATTGAACCTTTCTAAAAGGGGTCAGGAATATTGAATGATTGTCGAATGCTAGTGGATCTATCTGCTAGTCCCTTTGCAGTTGCATATGGTCCCCTATTTATTGCAACTTTAAGGTTCTTCTGTTGGTGTAGAGGCTTTCTCTTGGATTGATGACAGGGCTTGTCGCATGCAGATTTGATTCAAACACTTATCATCATCTGGTTTTGAGTACTTTGACATAGATTACAGACGTGGCACTTTCATATATAGCTTCTTGAATTCTTTTCATCGATCTTGACTGTTAATCTTGGTCCGGGATACTTGAGTCGTTGATTATTGAGACTTGTTAAGATGTTGTTGCTCCCACAAGATGCTGGTCTTGGATGAGCTTCTTGCTTTATTTGGACAATAATCTCGCTCTTTGTTGTCACCCTAATTCATGCTCTCGGCCTACATTCTCCCGATGGAAACTAAACAATAGGTCTTGAAACTACAAGCCAAGGGACACTCTTCTCACATATTCATAATTTGTACCTTATGGAAGGTGTAACATATGCCCTCAAAGTTTACCTCATATGGTTGATATGAGGTGGAATTTTGAAAGAACTGAGTTATGTCATGTTTAGTACTTGGCTTTTTTGTTTCATTCCCCTTATAAAGTTGATCTTGTGCTTTCATGTGTAGTAGCATTCTGAGAATTCTCTAAAGTGTTGCTTTACCGAGATGACTTGTGGAGAACTATTTTGGAAACAAAAATCTAACCTCATTTAGAGGACTTTGAAAATAGTTTGAAACTTAACCTCACCTAGACTTGGTCTCACAAAGGTATTGGTTTTCAAAATCGCTAGTTGCGGTTTAATGCCTATATTTTGCATGTTATTATAAGAACGTGGCTCACCATACAGAACCTGTATGGTACTTTTGACCATGGCTCACTCTTTGCATGACATGATCCGGTCATGGCTCACTCTTTTACAATGCCTTGGTTGTGACTCACATGGTGCATTCGGCATAGCTGACTTCCCATGACTCACTTTTTACATGACACCATCGATCTTGGCTCACTAGTTGCACAATATGTTTTGGCCATGGCTCACTCTTTACACGACACTATTGGTTGTGGCTCACTATCATTGGGAATGTACCCAATGCATGATTCTACATAACCATGGTTTACTATTATTTGGAATCTACCCACTATTACGAATTTATTGGGAATCTACCCATTTTTCTAACATTCTCGGGAATCCACCCGATGCATGGCACTACTTGATCATGTCTCACTATATTAGGAATCTACCCAATTTTCTATTCTTCTTTAGGAATCCGTCCATCTTTCTAATATTCTCGAGAATTTACCCGATGCATGGTACTACTTGAGCATGACTCGCTATATTGGGAATTCATCCAACTTTCTAATCTTCTTTGGGAATCGAATGACGAAACTTAACTTGTGATCGCAAGGTTAAAATTTTTGAAAAATATTCTTGCCACTTGAAGCCATCAAGGCTAAGTGATAAGAGAAATCATTTAAATGCCGAAAGGTGAAACTTAACCTGTAACCGTGGGGTCAAACCTTTTGAAAACTATGCTTGTCATTTAAAGCCATCAAGGCTAAGTTGTAAGCGAAACCATTTGATTGCCAAAAGGCGAGGCTTAACCTGTGATCGTGTGTTCAAAACTTTTGAAAACTATGATTGTCGCTTAAAGCAATCTAAGCTAAGTGGTAAGAAAAATCAATTGTGTGCCAAAAGGCGAATCTTAACTTGTGGCTGTGAGGTCAAAACTTTTGAAAACTATGTTTTTCAATTGAAGCCATCTAGGCTAAGTGGTAAGCAAACCATTTGAGTGCCGAAAGGAGAAACTTAACTTGTGACCGTGAGGTCAAAACTTTTGAATACTATGCTTGTCACTTGAAGCATCTAGGCTAAGTGGTAAACAAAATCAATTTTGTGCTGAAAGGAAAACCATAAATTGTGACTGTGAGGTAAAAACTTTTGAAAACTATTTTTGTCACTTGAATCTATCTAGGCTAAGTGGTAAGCGAAATCATTTGAGTGTCGAAAAGAGAAACTTAATAAACTTGTGACCATGTGGTCGAAATTTTTGAAAACTATGTTTGTCACATGAAGCATCTAGGCTAGATGATAAGTGAAATCATTTAAGTGCCGAAAGACGAAACTTAAACTGTAACCATGAGATCAAAACTTTTGAAAACTATGCTTGTCACTTGAAGCCATCTAGACTATGTGGCAAGCAAAATCATTTGAGTGTCGAAAGGCAGAACTTAACCTATGACCTTGAGCTCAAAACTTTTGAAAAGTATGCTTGTCACTTGAAGCCGTCTAGGCTAAGTGATAAGTGAAATCATTTGCATGCCAAAAGGAAAAACTTAACCTGTGACTGTGAGGTCAAAACTTTTGAAAATTATGATAGTCACTTGAAGCAATCTAGGCTAAGCGATGAGCTATATTTTTAAGTGCCAAAAGGAAAAACATAACCTATGACCATGAGATCGAAACTTTTGAAAATTACGCTTCTCACCTGAAGCCATCTAGGCTAAGTGATAGTGAAATCATTTGAGCGTCGAAAGGCGAAACTTAACATGTGATCATGAGGTTAGAACTTTTAAAAACTATGTTTATCACTTGAAGCCATCTAGGTAAGTGGTAAGTAAAATCATATAAGTGCCAAAAGGCAAAACTTAACCTATGACTGCGAGGTCAAAATTTTTGAAAATTATGCTTGTCACTTGAAGCCATCTATGTTAAGTGGTAAGCAAAATTGTTTTGGTGTCGAGAGGTGAAATCATTTACTTGCCTAAAGATGAAAGCATGGTTTTGAAATTTGCATGACGCTACCGGATCAAAGTTGTACCATGGTTAAAACACTTTGATACACTTTTGGAAATTGTGTGATATTACTTGTTCATAGCAAGATCACAAGTAAAATGTTTTGATGCGATATTTGACAGTTGTGTGATATTACTTGATCACAACAATGATCATGACTAAAACATTTTGATGTAATATTTGAAAATTGAGTGATATTACTTGATCGTGGTAATGATCATGACTAAAATGTTTTCATGCAATATTTTAAAGTTGTGTGAAATTACTTGATCACGACAATGATCATGACTAAAATGTTTTTATGCAATGTGTACTTAAGACTTAAAAAAGTTGAAGTCTCGTGCGACATACCTGAGGCATAGCTAAGAGATTGGCTATCGTCTCAAACTCGTAGATAAAACTTTTATTTATGTAACAGCTCTATACTGTGGCAATGTCTCAGATGTACGACATTCTAAGTCCGAGATATTATATTGCTATCTGGTCTCTCCAATCTATATGTTCCCGGAGGGATGACGTCATGAATTATCAAGAGTCCTTCCGAGGCTGTCAAACACAAGGAGTACGGAGTTGAGAACCCCTTTCTATAGAGTATTCCATCTATAATACAGAACCTTGGAGCATTATATTTGATTCCTCTTGCCTTAATAACATCTGAGGGTATAATACCTTCATTTAGGTATGATATATGGTAACATCCAATTTTCTTCAGTTATGACTAGTGTTGTGGTTTGATTTCGGGTGGCTTGAGTACCAGTTCTAACTAACACTTACTCTGGTACATCTATGCTAGGTTTCTCTAAGATCTCGACTGGGATGAAATTAAACTCTCTCACGTCCCTTGAGCTTCCATATATTGCTAACGCATCAGTCCTAGCATTTCAGTCCCTGGGAATGCTTTCTATATGATAACTCTTAGGGGCTTCAAATAGCTGCATTAACGTAGAGAGCTAACCTCGGCTCTCAGGCTTGGTAGTGACCAAGAACTTGATTAACGACCATCTGAAAATCAATTATATTCGAATTTCCAAGACCTGATAGAAATAGCCATTCTGAACCCGGCGATCAAGGGTTCGTACTCGGCTGCATTGTTGGTTGTTGAGAAAGTGAGCTTGATTGCGCATCAAATCTGATGATTACCTATGGTTACCAAGATACAACTGGCACCTGACCTTGTTCATTTGGGGCTCTATGTAGATAAAATTACCAAGAGTTGTTTATCCTTGTTGTCTTCTTTTTCAATTTCGGCTCTAAAACCAATGCACTCGATGACGAAGTCGGGTAACACTTGACCCTTGATTGATGTCCTAGGCTCGTAAGCCATTTCATACTAGCTAAATTCCATTGCCCATTTAATTTACCTTCTCGCGGTCTCGAGTTTACTATAATTTTGTCAAAGTAGTTGATCCGTAAGGACCTTAACGGGATAGCCTAGAAATACGGCCAAAGCTTCCTTGTAGTGAACACTAAGCTATAGGCAAGTTTTCCAATCTCCGGATAGTGCTCCTTAGTTGGACTTAGCCTTTTGCTTGCATTATATACCAATCTCTGGATCCCATCATCATCTCATACTAAGGCTGAATTTATGGCTTGGTTTGTGTAACGACCCACATTTTAAATTATTAAATTTAATATAATTTTTGAATAAAAATGGTTAAAAATAAAATTTAATGATTTACATTGAAATGATAAATTGAATGATAATAGTTATAAAAAATTAATGATAGAAATAGAAATAGTAATGTTTGTCTTAAATAAGAGATTGATGTATGTAAATAACAGAAGAACATGAGTTACAACATTTAATCGAAATTCTAAAATGACGACAAATTGTAATAAAATAAAAAGGCGTAACTTATATTAAAATTGAAATTAATGATATTGTGTTGTAATAAATTTATAACAGGAATCAAGATAGTAAATGTTAAGTTAAAAGGAATGTTATAAAAAGAAGCTTATGTTGTTATTTAAAAATTTATTCTGATAAGTTTGTACGATCGGAGTTTTAACGAATTCAGATTTACTAAACTAAATAATAATTTCAAAATAAAATAAATAGTAAAATTTAATTATGGGAAAATCTAATTTTGAAAAGCGTCTAATGAATGGTAGTGAAAGAAATTTTATTTGTTGCGAAATATGTAAATTTGTCGGTTTTAAGTTTTAATTAAAATATCAGTTAATATTTTTGTGGGAAGTATTAGCTTTTGACATATAAATATTTTTTACATAGAAATAATTTAGAAAATTTTATGATTGAAACGTCAAAGTTCATTTCGTCCAATTCTGGTCTTTCTAGCTCCATTTATCGCGATTTGTCGATTGACGTATGTTCTAATCGAGATAATTGGAAACATTAGTGGATTTTTGATATGATTGTTATAGCATAGATTTTATTACACCGTTCGATTCATCTCGTCGCGTCGATCTCCATAGTATATTTAGTTCTGTATTTCGATATCCGGGGCGCAACGATAAGTGGTTGAATTATAGTGCATATTTGTCCCCATCAGCCCCATCATCCATCCAGTAAATATCTCTACCATCCAATTTCTTGCGCTGCCATCATGTCAATTGGTCTAGCAAACTTAGCTGGCACATTAAATTCTATTAAATGCTTCAGACATATATACACACAACCCCCTAAATAATAATATTTTATAAAAACAAAGTACTATTCACGCGTTTTATAATATATCCTACAGGTATAGGCATAAGGAAGAAGTTGCAAAATAATTTAGTCTCAAGGACAACAAGTTTTTTTTAGTCTGAAGGACACTTTTTAGTGTAAACTGAAAATGATAGTTACAACTATCATTCTGTGATTTAGACTAAAAAGTGTCTTTCAGCCTAACAAACAAACTTCTTGTCCCTGAAACTAAATTTTTCTCTAACTTTTTCCTTCAGACTAAAAAGCCCTATATCCCATCTCTGCCCTCATTTCTGTTGCAAGCTTCAGTAAAGGCCCCTCTGCCTCCAATAAAAAATTGAATCGCCTATCCGTCCATCCACACGAGCCGATCACCCTCCACCGCCTGCCGCCAACCTCTTCTTCCTTCTCTCTGTCGTTAGCCACCCTCCGTCCATCTTCACAATTCACTCGACATCGTCATACCCACATTGCCACTGCCCACCTACACTACCATCATCGCCCAAATCCACCCAATATTTCGCTCGAGATTGCCACATTATCTCCATACCTGCCTCAAGCAACCAACTGCCTCGCTCTCTGCCAGTTCCCCACTCGCCACGTTAATAGCCCTCCACCTACCCACGTACTTCCTCCGCTTAGCCATTGCATCGCCCCTTGCACCTTTGTCTGCCTCACTACAAGATCACTAATTCCCTCCACTGCCTCTGCAGTATAGCACTGCCTAGTCCCGAGCATCGCCCACCGCTTGCCGTGTCCAGTCAGCAGCTCCCGAAGCTCCAAACCCAAAGTTCGATTGTTGTCCGAGTAGCAATAGCATCCTCTAAAGCAAGTATATTTGCTCCTATGCATGCCTGTTATCCAAGTCTAGAGCATTAGTGTGTCAACATATTCATTTGTGACAGTGCATGTTCGCCAAGAGGCACATTCATGCTCGTCATGTCCGGTTTGGTTTGGAAACACTACGATAAGATGAGTGTTTTAAATGCTTACGAATTACTAAATAATATTATGATTAGCTATATCAAAACCATAAAGTGATTTATATTTATTGATGCTTGTTTGGTAAATTAATTAATATTTAGAATTGACATATGAATTGAAACGTTAGGAAAATGGATAGTTGGAATTGATGGTAACGTGACATCTAAATTTGATAGGAAAATTTTGACATTTTATACACTTATTAACTCGACATGAAGATCTGATATTTAAATCGATATTGGATTTCATATCACGTTTAGTTAAACACTCCAATACAGATAATTATTAAATGTTATGTGATATAGTTGAATTGGTTGATTTGGATGTTAACTCATATTGTCATGGACGATATTGTTGATTTGTTGTATGCTGCTAGTTGTCATTTCTGTGTTATCACACCGATATCACCACTATTGATATGATTGATCATCTGGACGATATGGAAGATGAATATCCAATCTGATATGCGAATTTTGTTGCATGGTTGATTGGCTTTGGCAGAATTGTGATTGTGTGATTTTATCGTCGTTCGGTGATAAATTTTTAAAGAATTTAAAAACCTAAGCTTTAGAAATTTATATATTGTAGGGAATTTAATTTTGTGAATCAAATTAAATTTAGTTTCTAAAACTAACTTGAATTTCATTTATATAATTTAAATTCTAATTTTACAATAATACATATTATTCCTATAAGAGCAATAAAAGGATTTGCAAATTTTTCTATAACTTTAAAAAATAAAAATAAAATGTTATAATAAGGCTGATGTTTGGAATTCGACCATTAAATGATTTTGATACATTTGAATTGGATTATTTTGAAATTTGAGCTTTGGAAACGTTGGAATTCAAATCTTGTTAAAAGAATTTAAAATTGAAAAGCAATGGGCTAAGGGAGCCCTGCCTAAAATATTCATATTCTCGTAAAGTATTACATGAAATTTACAGCCTTGTATCAAGTATCATATGTACACTATGTAACAATTCATATCAAAAGCTTAACAACTCATAATACAACAATATCATCTCATCAGTTAATTCAGCCTATTCAATCTTTTGCAAATTCTCTTATGCATTATACTATATAAAGCATTTGCATTTTCCATTTTCAGATCAAAAATCCTTCTATTCCTTTCATTCCATATCTCGTATGCAAAAATCTTTAAAATTATCATAAGAATCCGTGTCTTCGAAGATTTCCACCTTGTTGCCTTGAATATATTAAACCATTCTATTCTCGAGTTTTTATCTGGTTTGTGGTAGTTTCCATTTGCAAGTAATCTGCACCATATTCCAAAAGTAATATTGCACTCGAAAAATAGATGAGTATTTGTTTCAGGATGCTTTTGACAGAAAATACAATCTTCATTGCTTATTAAACCAGGTCTTGTTAATTTCTGCTTGGTATTAAGAGCATTTGCCATAATTTTCCAAAGTAACAGATTTTCCTTAGCAAGTGATTTCTCCATCCAAATTCTAGTTGCCCAAAGGAAACTTTCTGGGTTTGTATTATTTAACAGAGCTTTGTATACATTTCAAATTGTATGCTTCTTTCCTTTATTAGTCCAAAGGACTTTAAGATTTGAAGATGTCAGGGGTAAAGATGATATATATTGCCATAAATTACTGACTTGTTTAGAACTACAGTAAGGTAAATCAATTGAGCCATCATTGATATAGGTTGTGACTTTAGCATTAAGAGGAATTCCAGACTGCAGTTGTAAGGGATATGGAAGAATTTCCTGAATAATCAAACCAGGCCTAGTCCAAGGAGATGACCAGAAATTCAGCTCACTGTTCTCAAGTGGATTGCATTGTATGATGGGCAGAAAAGTAGATCTTAGTTTCTGAATATTTCGCCAACTCCAGCTGATTAAGTTTGGAATACTCATAGACCAGAAATCCTTACCTTTTAATAAGTTTTTTAATATCCATTGTGTCCAGAGGTCTTGACTTCTTGATAAAATTTTGTCATAATATAATGAGATAGCTGCAATGTTCCACATTTTTATATTAGTAATTCCCAAACCACCTTTATCCTTTGGCAATTGAATCTTCTTAAATGATATTGGAATTAACTTTTTTGAAAATGGATCACAATGCCACAGAAATCTGTTCAGAGCACTATTGATCATTGATACAAGTTTACATGGAAGAATGTAATGTCTCATCCAATACTAAACCATAGCAGTAGCAATACTTTGAACAATGACTAATCTTCTTGCTTGAGTTAGCTTTGTGTTAGGCCAAATGGATAACTTTTCAGTAATTCTTTCATAAAGGGGAAAACAATCAGTCTTTGTAATTCTTGCAGTAATAAGTGGTAATCCAAGATATCTGGCATTATGTTGCATCTCACTCAGACCAGAGTGTGTAATAATCTCAGCCTTTAAACCATCACTAAGACCGGCTATTAGTATGTGTGATTTATTAAAATTTATCTTCAACCCAGAGATTGCATAGAATTTATCCAATACCTCAAATATAGTGGTAATATTTGATATAGTTGGTTTAGTAAAAATGACAAGATCATCAGCGAATAGTATATAAGTTATGAATGGTTCCTTACATTTTGGATGCAACTCAATCTTCTTAGCTTTCACTTGTTCAACTATCAAAGAATTTAGAACCTCCATTACTATAATGAATAGATAAGCAGATATTGGATCACCTTGTCGTACACCCTGAGTTCCTTTAAAAAATCCTCTAGAACATCCATTTCTTAGTATGGAGAAGTGAGTTGTAGAAATACAAGTATAAATCCATGCTAGCATTAGCTTAGGAAAATTCATCCTTGAAAGAATTGCTATTATAGAACTCCAAGTAATAGAATCAAAAGCTTTTTGAATGTCAGGTTTCAACATATATCTAGGTGATATATTACCAATACCATATCCTCTTATAAGCTCTTGAGTTATTAAAATATTATCACTGATATTTCTGTGAGGCATGAAAGCAACTTGATTGCTAGATATAATTGAAGGCAAAACATTTTGGAGTCTACTTGCTATAATCTTGGAAATGATTTTATAAAGAACATTGCACCATGAAATAGGTCTAAAATCAGTAACACTGCTTGTATATGGACATTTTGGGACAAGAGCTATATTAGTTGCATTTATACCAGTTGGTAATTTGTTATGATAGAATAAATATAGTATTGCTTTGTTGACATCATGCTTTATTATTTTCCATGTGTGCTGGTAGAAAAAAGCATTGAAACCATCATGGCCACCACTAGTATCAGATTTTAATGAGAACACTTCCCTTTTAATCTCCTTAGGTAAAACTTCTCTTATCAAATCACTTGCTTGTTTTTTTTTCAGAAAGGGTTGTTGCATTTTAAATAGAGGAGATAGATTTGGAATCAGTGGAGTTGGATTAGCATGTATAGTTGAGAAATAATCAATAAAGGCCATTGAGATGGAATCATCATTATCTTGTACTACTTTATTCATATCAGATATACTCAAAATTCTTTCTTTGCTCTGTTTAATCTTGATTGAGTTATGATAATATTTTGTATTCCTATCACCTTGTTTATCAATAATATCATGCAGTATTTCTTTTCTCATCAATGCTTCAAACTCCAATGCTTCAAGTGATTCTTTTGATAAATCTGCTTTTTGGCTAGCCAATAATGAATTCATAGTATCATTCTGTAGTTGCTGTTCAATATTAAATAATTTCTCTCTTATTCCATCAGAGATTTTTAGAACCTTCACCAAAATTTTCTTTTGCCCAAACTTTAAGCTTTTCCTTCAACCTTTGAAGCTTTGTCTTTAGAATATACAGAGGATTTCCAAAAAAATTCTCCTGCCAAACCTGCAGAACAATGCTAAGGAAATTTTTATTATTAGTCCAAGATTTATAAAATTTAAATGATGGATTCCTCCTTATTGCATTCTCTCCTCAAGTTAAAATAATAAGTGAATGATCAGATATAGAGGGATTTAAGAATTTGCAAAGAAGATTAGGCCATAAGTTTATAGAATGAATATTGTGAAATGCATGATCAAGTTTGCAGAAAGTTCTAGGACCATTTTTATTTTTATTATTCCATGTAAATACATCTCCAATAGATGAGATATGACTAAGATATGAATTAAAAAGGGCTTGCTTTAAAGGAGAGATATCTTTCAAAGAGAGAGGGTTTCCTCCTATTTTATGATCAGTGGAGTACATACAGTTAAAGTCTCCAAGAATTAGCCAAGGTAGATTTGGATGAGCATAAGAAGTGAGATTAGAGAGAAATGATAGTCTTTTATCAAGGCTATTTTGAGCATAGACAAAGGAAATCATAAATGAAGTGTTTGAGGGTAATGCTATAACATTGAAATGAATTATTTGATCATCCTCCTACAACTTTGTCACTTTGAAAACATCTGAATTCCATAAAACCAAAATTCTTTCATATGGTGCACTTTGCAAGTTGTCCTCAAATACCCAATCAGGAGCAGTATATTTACAAGCTAATCCAGCCTTAGATTTATTTAACTTTGTTTCACTGATAGCAATAAGTTGAATTTTTTGATCTTTAATTAGCTTTTTCACTTCAGATTGTTTAGATGGTAAATGCCCTCCTCTGACATTCCAATATGCTACACTACAAGGGGAAACGCATTTTCCGACGGCCAAAATCCGTCAGCGGCCGTCGGAAGCCGTCGACAGCCGTCAGAAAAAGCCGTCGGAAAAGGCTGCGTCTGGGACCAGTATTTCCGACGGCTTTCGACGGAGGCTGCCGAACACGTTTCCGGCTCTCGACAATTTCTGAAGGCTACCGACGGCTTCCGACGCCCGTCGAAACCCGTCGGTAGCCGTCGGAAATGTGTAGCTACAGGGCGCCGGAAATTGTCGGAAGCCGTCGAAAATTTTGACCTGTAGGCCGTCGGAAGCCGTCGGAAATCTGCTATTTTTTTTTATATTTGCTGCAAATAGAGCCTTCCAACCACATTTCTCTTCCAAACACTACGATATCAATGCCGCACAATGCAATAAACAATAATCCAACCAAATATCCAAACCTAGACTACAACGTATCGTCCTTAACAAGTTCATATATGTCTTCGCTTGACCATATCGTCGGTGGTTGTCTGGTTTCTACTCTATTATCTAAAAAGTTTTTCTTGTCTCCTCTGAAGGGATGATTTACATGGAGAAAATATCGATGACAGTCGAACCATGAAATTTTCTTACCATGAGGTAAAGAAAACGCTTGTGTTTCATCCATGCAATATGGACATGCTAGACGACTAGCAGTACTCCATCCCGAAAGCATTGCATAGGCAGGAAAATCACTTATAGTCCACAACAAAGAAGCAAACATATGAAATTTTTTCTTCTTGGACACATCGTATGTTTCTACTCCTTCGTTCCACGGTATTTTTAACTCCTCAATCAATGGTTGTAAATATACATCGATTCCTTGTGTCGGATCATCGGGGCCAGGAACGACAACAGTAAGAAACATATATTGCGTTTTCATGCACATCCATGGAGGTAAATTATAAGGTGTGACGATAATGGGCCATGATGAATATTTAGAACTAAATTGAGAAAAAGGAGAAAAACCGTCCGTACATAATCCTAATCTAACATTTCGACTCTCCGCTGCAAAATTTGGATACGTTTTATCGAAATGCTTCCATGCTTCTCCATCGGCCGGATGTGTCAACGTACCCTCTTACTGCGTTCTCACGCTATGCCATCTCATATTAGACGCAGTTACAGAAGATGCATATAATCTTTGAAGTCTTGGAGTTATGGGTAAGTAGTGCATACGCTTGTACGGAACTTCCTTCCCCTTCTTTTTTCTAGGTTTGTATCTCTCCTGGTTATAAATTTTACAATTTCTAAGGTTTGCATCTTCTTTCCAAAACAACATGCATCCTTTTAAACATGTATCTATTTTCTGATACGGTAAACCAAAAGCCGACATAAGTTTTTTAACTTCGTAGTGATTTTCACACATTAGATTATCGGACGGCATATGTCTTTTTGCAGCTTGGACAACAGCCGTAAACCCAGCTTCAGTGATGTTGTATTTTGACTTCATCGCAATGTATTCTGCGATTACTGAAAGCTGAGTGCCACTTTTACAACCATCCCAAATAGATTTCTTAGCTGCATCTAGTAAATCATAAAAAAAATTAGCTTCAATATTTGGTTCTTCATCATTTCCATCATCGTCGTCAACTTCAACCATAGGAAACATTGATCGTGTTGCATCTTCGACCATATTTTCTATACGGGTCGTTGAAACTATTTCGTTAACGGTACTTTCAGACTCTACAGAAGTATTTGCTACAACTTCTCCATGCCGATCCCAAACATAATATTCGGGTGCGAAACCGTGTTGGCACAAATGAACTTTCACAATATCTGGTAACAAATACTTCAAATGTCTACACCTACTACACGGACAACGAATTTATGGATCGTTTCCGTTATTACTTAAAGCGAATTCAACAAACATGTTTATACTATTATAAAAATCTTCTTTTATTAAGCCCCTCAGTCCTTTTCTTTGGTACATCCATCTCCTCCGATCAACAAAATAATCAATCATTTTTCCTATTTGACAAAATGAGAATTTCAAAATTTAATATTTATTTTGAAGAATACAAATTCGAAAAAGATTATTTTCATGGTCGTATAATATTTTGAATTTAAAGAACAACTTCACAAATTTAGAAATATTTTCAAATAGGGCACATTTTATTTTTTAACATAACGATTTAATTTTATTTTTTCATTGGTCAGGCATTCTACTTCCCATTACAAACACAGTAAGCATTTACATTTCGTATATTACTTCGTCTCAAACGATTCAACAAAATTTCGGCAGCATTTCCCTTTTGTTTCCTGCATTGTACACAAATGCGTGTACGTAGGAAACAAAAAAGAAAAGTTAGACCGAAATTTTATGAACCGTTTGAGACGAAGTAATATACAAAATGTAAATTCTTACTGTGTTCATAACTTGTCAAATACAGGGACAATTCCGACAAACATTGTACCAGATGAATATAAATGGTCTTTTTTCGAAAAAAACGACTATTTATATAACGATCATGTACAACACTCGCCAGACGGGGCCAAAAACTCTCTAAGGGACATTTGTCAGTTACATGAGCGCATTTTATGAAAAAATACAGTTTTACTCACCGTTCACATTTACAGAAATATATATTAATTTAACACATTTATTCGACGTATTACGCATCAACTTAAGGCTCATTCGAAGTATTTTTTTTGTTGCATAAATCATTACGTGCACAATATAATATTTCTACCTCATACGTTCATTTTATCTTAATTCAACTAACACAATACAATGATAGCACCGCTACACACATATACACTCAATATAAATTATACATTTTTTTTTCGCAATTTCACGATAACAGATTAAATAGGAATACCATGGAATGTTAGAAACTATTATAACACTATTGTAAACAATTGCAATCAACAATTACCCCTAATTTATCAAATTATGCAAATCTAGAATTAGGATAAAAACTGAATTTTTGGCTAAAATAAGAGATTATACCTATACTAGAAAGCCGTAGAAGTTAATTGCATAGCCGGGAAGAACTTGAAATCACGAAATTGCTGATTAGAGGGTTGGGGAAGAGAATTGGGGGAAGTAAACCTAATTTTTTCGTATGAAAATGGAGAAGAAGAAGGCTCGGCTGGAGCCAGATATTCGCGAATTTCCGAAGGCTTCCGACGGTCGCCGACGACCCGTCGGAAGCCATCGGAAATAAGCCGTCGGGAGCCGTCGCCCTGCCTTGCCGGTTTTTGAGCTTTTTCTAGTAGTGCTATATTATTGTTCAACACCATAATAGTTTAGGGGATGTGAGAAATGTTGGATGCTTCCTTGTGTGCCTAATACCACTTGACTGAGAAGAAGATTCTTTAAATGATATTGCAGACTCGTTATTATTCCTTGGTTGTATTTCATCAATTTTGTAGTTGTTCCCATTGTTAAGATCTTATGCTAATACATTGAATGAGACTTTATTTTTACCTCTTTTTCCTTTTTTATTTGAAAAAACCCGTTCCACTATATTATCTTTTGAATTACAAGGAGGTGGTAAGATCAAATGGTCAGGAGGAGTCATATTGATATATGGAGAGGTTTGTTCAGTGAGATCATCACTGCTTGTTGTTTCCTTAAGATTATCCTTATTAACATCTGAGTTATCATCCAAAATCTATGAATATACCAGTGTCTCAATTGTTTTTGAAGGATTCTTTGCAACATAATTATTATCAAACATGTTAACTCCAGCAGTACCATGGTTTTCAGTTGAACCATCATTTTTATGATTGTTACCAGATTGTGAGATAGAAGTCTCGTTTTCATTTATTAACTCATTATTATTAGCTCCTTCATCAATATCTGACAATACCAAAAAAGAATTTGAAGTTGTAATATTTTCCTTATATCCCATTCCATCCAAATTGATTCTCTCATTACTATTATCTGATATATTTTTTCCAATATATGACTCTGCTTCCTTTTGAATTTTCTGATTATGATCCAAGTTCTTCTCTCCAACATTAGATAAAAGATTATTAGATTTTATATTCCAATTATAACAATCTTTAATAATTTCTTGATCTTTATCTTTCCTTCTCCAAACTTTCATAGTCTTCATATTTAAATTTCCAGCATTGTGAATCTTCTGTATCTTTTCTTGTATATTAACCTGTTCCATGCATTCACTGTAAACAGTTACCCCATTATCACTTCCAGTTTGCATATCAGATCTCTTAAGCTTACCATTTCCTGAACAAAATTTAGTTTCATGACCAAACACTTTACATTTACAACAGATTTTTGGTTTCCAATCATATTCAACCTTTACATAAGAGCAGCTATCGCCTAAGTCATCAATTGCAATAAACTCAGGAAGCTCCTGATCTGGAGATACTTCAATCAAAGCTTTAGCATACTTGAATCTAGTCAATTTTTCCGTGCTTTCATCAAGACAAATCAATTTACCAACATGACAAGCTAACCAATTTATACCAATTAAAGTCCAAGCAATCGAAGGTATCCTATAAAAATGTACCCATACTGGAACTTTTTTAATTTGTTCTTGAACATAACCGTATAAAGGATCCCATGCAGTTATAATGAACATTCTACCTTTAATGAAAATAGGATCAGATTGCAAGATCTTCATCCTGTCCAGATCATTCGAGAAATTAAAAAAGAAATTCTCATTATCAGATTTAATATCAACTTCACCTTTCAATCTCCAAATACTTCTCAAATACTTTGATACAGTCAGATATGAAAGAGATCCGTCCAAGAAAAAACCAACTAAATGATCACTCCAGTATTTGATTCCTATTTTCATTAGAAATTTGTCTAAAAAATTGAATTAGAAATTTCTAAATTATAATCGATATATGTTTTGAATTATGGAAATTGGTTTATTTTTATGATTTGAATCTTAAAATTCAAACATTGAGGTTAAATTGATTTAAGTGATTTAAATTGATATATTAAGATTAGATTCGAATTTATATATACTGTAATGGTTTTGAAATGAGATTTGAAATGAAACTCGAGCCATAAATTATATTATTTGAGCGAAATTGATTTAAATTGAAATTGAAATTAAATGAAGTTGAATTTGAAAGGAATTAAATTGAAACACTGGAAATTCAATTCATTGTTCGAAATTTGGATCCGATCCTAATTTTTGGAAATGGAAAGAAATAATTCATCTTGGAACTATATTTCCCTTGATTTTGATTTGACTTACATGAGGTTTTTTGTGCTGACTCGAGTGTTTTGTTTTTCATTACGCTTGAGTCAGACTGAGTTTTTTTATTTATCGAAGGCGTTTATTCTAGAAGATGAAGACGAAGAATCGGTATATCATATCTTCTAGTCTTTGTTCCGCTGCACTATTTCATTCTACCAATTGAAATGTACAACGCTGATTTATATTATAAATTGAAATCTAATTTATATTTGTTAAATAGCTTCATGAACTGTTTATAGGATTATTATATTATATCGTTCCGCTGCAAGATTCTGTTATTGTTTCTTCTTTTCTTTTTATTTCGTTAAAATAAACTCATTGATAATCTGTCTTTTAAAATAGTTTGAGTTAGACGTGTGTGGTTTATTGTCGACTTGAACTGTTTAAAAGGATGTGTCATCACAATTGGTATAAGAGATGAAGGTTAAGCGAGAATCTTGACTTTGTTAGGGAAAACTCATTAGAGATTGGGCTTGTAGCACCCAAGAATGATTTGAGAGTATTAAGAGAGCATGTTTGTATTTTTAAACAATTATAATTTCATACCCGCAAATTGGAGTAAAGGAATTACTGTCAAAATTGAGCATGATAAAATCCTTAAGTATGTGATTAAAACAAATTGGATATGCTATCAATTTAGACTTATTTAAAATAATGATTTTGGTGACCATTGAATTCTAAAGAAATTTCATTCAAAAGCTGGTTAAAATGCTAATAAACTTAAGAATAAAATTGAAAATTTAACCGATGAATATTTTATAATATGACATGAGAATCTTATTAAATGTTTAATTCGATTGAGATGACAAAAAGTGAAGCATGGAAGACAGAACATAAGGCACGGAAAGAGGCGAAGATAGAACAAGAGAAACTTATTAGAGAAAGGTCAGAACCAGGACCTTGTAATAACATCGTTTGTTATAGGTATCACCAAAAGGGACATTTTGCCACTATGTGCAATAACAAGAAGGAGCGAAAGGAAAACGATGGCAAGCGTGTTCGCTCTTAGATTGTATGTTTTAAGTGTTGTAGAGAGGGTCATTTTCTAAGCCATTGTCCTAAGGCGAGGAAGAAGAAGCATGCACCCATTGTACCAGTTGACGAATCAACCATTTGCTTCCACTGCAAGCAAACTGGACATATAGACAGTAATTGTCCTGAGTGACAACGTGGAAGGCAAACCAGGATGTGCCACGCTCGAGTGGCATGCAAAACGTTTGAAAGGGAAGACGGGAGTATAGTGTACTTTTGAAACAAATGCAATAATTGGGGACATGTTGATGCGGAGTGCACCGGTCATTTTAAGGCAACATCAGGAAGGATAAATACCAAAGCATTGTTCTTGAAGGAAAGTGGAGAAGTGGAAGAAGCCATGTATGACTCATTATTTCTTAACTTCTAGCTAGTTGTCTCTAGGTCAAGGCCTTTCTTTTGGTGCAACCTTATATGTGGGATTTAGGATCCTATTGTATCCTTAGTTTTGAGTAGTTGATCCGTCATGTTAATGATATGTATAATTAAATTCTTAATGTTTTTCCATATGATAAAAGTTTTGGAATATCCAAATTAAAGAAGAAATCAGAAATAGATAAAAATTAGTACATATTGTAATCTTTCGGCAAAATGTTGGAGGCAAATCTATCTATAACAATATGTTTATGAATACTGTTTATTAATAAGAGGTCATGATAATGTTAGAGAAAAAAAATTTATTCAATAAAGGTTGTGTATTTAATATAAACAAATATATACAATTATGAAATGATTTTATATTAGAAAATAACCTATAAAAATAGTGGTTTTGACTAGGAAAAAATTGAATATGAGATTTTGAGGATTGGAATTCCGATGTTCGAAAACGTCTTCTAAGGTGTTGGAAAATAATAATAGTTGTATCTCTTAAGTTAAAGGATAATATAATTTAAACAAATTTTAAATTGTTAAGTATTTTGGTAAGTAAAATGAATAAGATTATTTTGCACTACACAAATATGAAATTTGGTTTTGAAATGTTTTGAATGAACTTTTGTTTTAAGAAATGTTTATGAATTTAGTAAATGTTTTTTATGTATTTCATTTGGAAAAGAAATTTTCATTTGTAAACTTGATAAAAATATTAAATTGAACTTATTTCTAAACACTATTGATTTCAAAAAATTTAAATTTTGAAGGACATTCGATTTGAAAGGGAAAAATTATTGTTGAGATTGTATATGGATTTGATGCTGATCCGATATACGAAAATGGATTGATTTTGAAGGCCTTTGACCCTATATAAATATTTTATTTGAAAAGTTTTCGAATTTTATATGAAAGTAGTTTGTATAAGTACGAAGTTATTTTGAAAACTATTGATTTATGAAAGGTATTAGATCTGAAAGCAATGATCTTATATATAACGGAATTTATATAAGAATGATATGATATATTAGAGACTATTGATTTTGGAAAGTACTCGATCTGGAATTAGAGTCTTACATATAATGGAATTTATATAAGTGTGACATTTGAAGTTATGATTTGGAAAGGTATTATGTATAGTATTATATATTTCAAAGTAAAGGATATAGGAAGTACCCTCTGTGATTTTCAATGATCCACTTGGTGGATTCATTCTATTGTTTGATTTCGATCGTCCAGACATAAAATCATGAGTTTCTTTGAATTCCATAGTATAATCTATGGCCTTATGATTTGATTAGCATAACGTAATTCAGGGGTCGTGATTCCTACAGTCTACTTATGATTTCGCCGAGATAGCGACGTAACCATTGTGTAGCTGCAATTCATGGTTGATGTACATGGCATAATTCATGGTGGTAGAGATTGCCCACAGTTTACTATGATTTCACTGGGATAGCGACGTAACCATAGGGTGTAACCACTAAGTAAGCTGTAATCCACATGGCCTAATTCGAGGAGCAGTGATTGCCTATAGTCTAATATGTTTTCTTTGGGATAAAGATGTAACCGTTGAGCGTAACCGCTAAGTAGACTACGATCCATTGACGATTTGATTTTGATTTGCATGGCATAATTCGCTGGGTAGAGATTACCCAAGTTACAAATGTTTCCGTTGGGATAGGGCTATAAGCATTGTGTAGTTGCGATCCATGATTGATTTTCGATTGGTACTTTGCATATCTGTTTTTAAATGTTTTCTAAGTATTTTTCCTGCGTGTTGAAACAGGTCTACTAAGTACTAGAGATTTCTAGCCTTACGTCTGATCAACGTATTGCTAGATTCTATAAGAACGAGGATAAACTTGTTGAAATATTGAGTTATCAAAAGTATTTCCAATATAAAATTATTTTGATATAAAAGTATTTTGTTATAAAAGAATTTTTAACAAAGAGCATTTTCAAACTTTTAAAAATTGAATATAAAAACCCACTTGATGATGTAATTAAAAAACCAATGGAATAAATACGTAAGTTGTATATAGACCATTCTATTTGCATTTGAAGTTTGGATTCGGATTTTAATACATGATTTTAAGGCAATTCACACCTGTCCTATTAGGATTGTTCACTTGATTCTCGACGACGAACACTGATATGGATTTTTGATACGAATCTGAAGTTCTCTATAATAGTTTATTAATATGTAAGGAGGATGGAAGTTTCTAATCAAGAAGTCAGATTAGAGTCAACACTAGGGTAGTCGAGTTACCAATACTAGTTCGGAAAATAAAATTATGTATCCGAATAAGAGATTGAAATTTTTATACATACGAATGGCATATATATGTCATGCGGATTTTAATAAAATGGTTGTATGCTATGATTGCTGGTTGTGGTTGTTTCTTGCTTATTATTGCTATGCTGTTTGGTCGCATGTGGTTTAGCATCATCCTTATGAGTTGCATTACATTTATGTATTACACATAATTTGTGACGCCCCACCTCTATACCCACGCTAGCCAAGAACATTACTGGGAATGCTGTCAACTTGCACGGAGAATAAGGCTGTTGAGGAGCGACCATCCGTGTAATTGCTTTGCGCGAGCATCGATATGTCAGATAGTATAACATGCATTTCTTTACCAAAAGGAATCCCGACATACCGACACAAACTCAAAGCTAATACACAGTGGCTATAATATCTTCGGAAACAAATATAGAAATAAACATAACATAAATCAGTCACAGACAATTCATATCACAAAGGCGGAAATAGATATGAATATATAACACATAAAAGTGTTCATCAGAGTAGTGGTCTAATAAGGTCCACAATATCACAAAAAGGAATAGATACAAGTGCTAGACAAAAGAATATGCATACATCAAGGAGTCTATCTTAAATGTATATAACAAAAACTACCAAACTAGAGTAGTTAGCCAAAAGATCAGATGATGGTCCGATAAGGAGTCAAGATGAAGCACCTGTAAAATCTCAGTCTGACCCGAGTATTATTTAAGAAGAAAATAATAAACGGATCAGTCTAGCTATAATTATCAGATAAAATGAGATATAAGAAGAGATATAACTAAAAACGTATGATAACCAAAAATGCCATACCATGACAAGTATACATAGAAAATCAACTAAATCATACAGATATCTCAAGAATCTCATAGCATCAAAAAGAATATCATATTCTTTATTTAATTCACCAAGCCACAATAAATGACATACATATCAATGCCAACTGAAAAAGGTGGTGAAACATAAATTCCAGAAATCATCAATTAGAAAGCCAGAAATCACAATAAAAGGATGGCCAATCCCATAATCTGGGCATCGACGCACCTAGAAAGACACACCCCATGCACAGTCGAACATCGATGCACCTAGAAAGATACACCCCATGCTCCGACATCGACGCACCTAGAAAGATACGCCCCATGCATAAATAAACATCGATGCACGTAGAAAGATACATCCCATGCATAAATAAACATCGATGCACCTAAAAAGATACACCCTATGTAATGTCTAACATCGATGCACCTAGGAAGATACACCCCATGCAAAGTCGAACATCGACGCACCTAGAAAGACACGCCCCATGCATAGACGAACATCGACGCACCTAGAAAGATACGCCCCATGTCCCGACTTATTGAGCCGATTGCTCCACGAAGTAAACAAACATCGATGCACCTAGAAAGGTACACCCCATGCATAAATAAACATCGACGCACCTAAAAAGGTACGACCCATGTGTAAACAAACATCGACGCACCTAGATAGGTACGACCCATGCAAGAAATGAGACGAAGCTCAATAAAATAAGGAACAGTCCTCCACATAGACAAAGAAACATCGCACATTGCTAGTCTAAATCATAAACGATCATCATCGATCATCAAGAAGTGTCAATTACAATAAGCTAGTAAATATATGAGTCTAGCATCATGTCCCATAACCACTAGCTTAACTTAAATATTTGCGAACAATTGTAGATCTCCACTAGAAAATTGTCACAAGAGATTCAATCAAACAAGTCCAAGAATTAACCAACGAAGTAAACGCAAGCGTTTCATACCACTTGTTTTACTAAGTCGTTTAATTAGATTTCTCATACGAGTGAGGTAAAGGTTTGTATATACTAATAGATAGGAAAACGGTTTTAAGAAACGAGCTTTGTAATAAAATGTTGTTGAAATCATTTGAAGTAAGAGTTTTGATATTTACTACTAGTATAGAAAACCTTTATATTTTAAAGTGACAAATCATAGAATTGATTGTAGAAACAATCAGTCATTAAAATTCACATTCGAAGACGTGAATAAAATCCAAAGAAATCGATACCGAATCCATCAAAGTGGATATATCCAAAAATTCCCAAAGAAAATGTCATCAAAGTCGATAATAAATGATAACACAAAAGGGAAATAACAAGAATTGATTAAAATTGGAAATTCAAACAAATAGACAATATAGGCAATATTGGCAAATAGGAGCAGGTCGGTCAACCGGACTCCCTGAGTTGGTTGACCGAACCAGAGGTAGGAAGTGCTCGGGTAGCAGGTCGGTCGACCGGACCCTGAGCTCGGTCTACCGGAGCCTGTAACCTGCACTTCCAAAACAGAGGCAGGAAGTGCTCGGGTAGCAGGTCGGTCGACCGGACCCTGAGTTCGGTCGGCCGAACCTGTATACTTGCACTTCCTACCCTATTTCAAAAGAGGTGCGAACTCTCTCAATTTGCAAACCGTCGAGCAACGGTACTAAGGGTTTACGCCAATCGACTACCCGACCATAGAAGCTCTTTGGTTCATCACCAAAAACATGATCAAAACATCAAAGTTATGATTTTTAAAGAATTGAACCCAAAACACCAAAAATTGGAATATTCACAAAAGCAACCCAAATCAAAATCAAATGCACATGAATAAGTGTTAGGAATTCAAGCCTAACAATTGAAGATAAATATAGGCATAGATGTGAGATAAAAATCTCACCTTTGAACCCAAACAAATGAAGAAGAAGCTTTAAAAACAAGCTAAGATCAATTCCTCTTCAATAACAACTCAAGAAGCTTCAATCTAAGCTTAAAAGAGAAACATTTCCTAAATTAGGTTTAGGAAATTTCTGAAATCAAAGAGAGAATGAGTTGGAGAAGATGAAGAGAAAGCTTACCAATGGGTTCTCTTGAGTTTGGAGCTAGAAGATGGATTTGCTAATGAAGACTAGGGCTTGGAGTTTTAATTTCCTCTTCCACTCCTCCATTATTATAAAAGCTTGAGTATTAGGAAATGAGGAATGAAGTAATGAAGAGGAGAGGGGGTTGGGACTGAGTTAGTAAGTGGCTAATGGGTTCAGCCCAAACCAAAGCCCTAAGTGAAAAAGGTCAAAATTCGACTTACTCCAAACATATCGAAGCTTATACTCAAAAAGGTTGCAAACGGCATTTTGAACTCAATGGAAGGGGTCTCGAGTCCCAATTCGACTGTTTGCAAAAAGTAGCTTTTCGGACCAATCCGACGAATGATGAAATATTTAAATAAAATATTTAAATATACAATTGATAAATAAGCGTGTTGTTACAGACTTCCTTCCTTAAAGAAATTGCGTCCTCGCAATACTTAAGAAGAAAATAAATAGTAACAACTATAAAAGCATATCAACACAAAAGAATTTTGAAATAAGAAGTTCACCATAAAGAGCACGAAAGAGTTAGCACGAACGGTATCGCTCGATGAATTCTCAAGATCTTCCAAGAGCAATCCTTGGGATTTGGGAACCATTGAAGTTTTACTAGAAGAACATCTTTATTCCGAAGGCGCTCCATCTCTGAAGCAATGATGCGAATAGAATGTTGCTCAAAAGTCAAATTTGGTGAAACTTCAATTTTCTCAATAACACCGGGATCAAGAATAAAAATCGGAAACATAAAAGCATTTCCATAGTTAAAAGACGTGGAAAACGTCAAGAATAGTAGAAAATTGAGCCGGTGCAATGGCGTAGTACAAAAATAGTACGCCCGAGAAACTAGAAACTCGAATAATTTGGAACACCAACGTAGTACAAAAACAGTACGTCCAATGAACCAAAAAGTCGGGACATCGATGTAGTTCAAAAACGGTACATCCGATGAACCGAACACCATAAAAGAACATCGGACGCAAGTCCATAAAAGAAATGAGATGAAACTCAGTAAAATGAAGTACATCAAAACGCCCGATGAACTTGGTAAAAAGATAATTTCATTTGGCCATCATCAAAGAAACAACCACTTGTTTCTTACGACAAAGTGCATAGGCAACACGATTCTCCCTTCCGAGAGTATAAAGAATATCAAGATCATAAGATATAAGAACCCAATATGGTCGATACAAATTAAGTTCCTTATGAGAAAATAAATATTACAAAGATTTATGATCGGGGTAGAGAACAAATTTCTCATCCAAAAATGATGATGCCAAATTCTAAAAGTAAAACAATAGCCGCGAGCACTAGATCATGAGTGGCATACCTAGTCTCGATCGGCTTTAATGATTTAGAATCATAAGTGATAGCACGCTCTCTTTTGCAAGAGAACGGCGTCCAAACCAATACGACTAGTATCAGTACAAATAGCAAAGTCTTGGTTCCCCTTCAGGAATCACAAGAATATGAGTATCGGAAAAGAATTCTTTCAAATAATCTTCCTTCCCGAAAATCTAAAACTTTCAAAATTACAATTAACTTATGTAATCATCTTTTTAGAAAATTTTACTTATTTAAAGTGAATTTTACTGTGTTTGATTGTCTCATCAAAGCGTTTAGGAAATTCCTATCGATAACGTTGATCAAGCGCATCAACCAAAATTCTTAAAGCACTCAACGGGCAATACAATCACAAAATCATCCTCTAGATAATAAACATGTTTCAAAAAAAACTTTTAAGAATATTCTTCGTTCGTTTTAAGAACAAAAATCCAATTTTACTTATAAATAAATCTTATGAAAAAGATTTGCAAAATTTTAAATTACTATTTTCATCCAAAATCAATATATACAAAAATGATCTCATCGAAATATTCATAGAATACTCGATTTATAAAATGGATGAAATAAGCTGGATAAACCGAATGACATAATAAGTCATTCATGAGAATCATAACGAGTGCGGAATGCGGTAAGTGGAATGCTAACTTCCGCAACCCGTAGCCAGTGAAAATCGATGGCAAGGTCGAGCTGATAAGACCTTAACACTACTCAAAAGATTGCTTAGGTGACAGTCCTAAGACAAATTCAAAATACTGGAAAGTTTAACAAATCATGTAGATAAGAGAAATAACACTTTCCTCACCATGAGGGCTTAAAGAATAAAATGATGCCATCAAGTTGGATTCAAAATCACAAAGAAAAATTAGAAATCTGCTTAACAGATTAAAAATGTCGAAGATGAATAGTCCACACGGGACAAAGGATACGGCCTCATAATAATTAAGCCAATCCTTACAAAAGTAAATTCCGAAGCCTAAGTAAAAATCAGCACGGACAGAAAAATCACATAAAATAATCTCGACATCAATAAAGACAGATTGAGTGTTGCGAATCTACCATCCGGATTCACAATCCTCAAAGAAGTCATCAAGCCCAAAAATGTTTTTAAAGAAAAAGAATCACAAGTTCTTTTGATATAAAAATAATCATATCAACAAGAACTTGAAAAGAATAATCACAAGGCAAACAAAATCAAGGATTAAATGAGAAATACCTTGACCAAAAGAAGAGTTGTTAGGGGCTTGCACAACTTTAAGTTTTTACCTCCTTCTTGCTTTGAAGTATGGGACATGCAGTTATATGGTGACCCGAATTTTTGCAATAGCGACAAAAGAGGGGTTTCGGACACTCCCTTGCATAATGGTCCGTGGAACCACAATTATAGCATTGACCATGACTAGAGGTAGGAGTCTTTGCTACCGGAATTTATTGCTTCCCTTTCTTGTTGGGAGTGGGGTCCTTGAATTTGATAGGCCTCTTCATGTTGTCGTTGAAGTTCTGTTTGGCAACCACAACTTCAACATTACTCTCTCTATCGGCCTCTTCAAGACGAAGAGCGATATCAATAAGCTGATCAAATGAAACTTCAAGTTTCAGGAGTAATGGCTTCTTAAGATTCTTATTCAAGTCATAGACAAATCTCTGATTTTTCTTCAATGGGTATTAATGTATTCAACCCCGTATTTGGAAAGAGATTCGAAAGATGCGACATAGTCTGTCACAGAAGATTCACCTTGAACAAGGTCAATAAAACGCCGAGCCAAAGTTACTTTTTCAGCCTCTGGCACAAATTTCAATTCGAATCTTTCCCGGAATTGCTCCCAAGTGAGATCCGCTTCAACGATTTCAGAAATTAAAAGCTCATACCAATCTAATGCTCTATCTTGGAGCATGCTAGAAGCCACTTGGACTCGATGTATATCAACAAGGTTCATGTGAGAAAAGATGCGATCGCATGATTTGAGCCAAGCTTGAATTTCTATAACACTCTCGGATCCCGTGAATGGCCTTCCACCCAAATCGGTGTAGTCTCTGCACAAGCGTGCAAAAACGGATCTAGGATGAGTAGGCTCTGGATTGGGACCGGCAGCTTGAGCATTCTTTACTAGATCAAGAAGCTGCTGGGCAGACATAAATACTCCATCCAGGGGAGTAGCACTAGATTGACCGGCGCTGGGACGGCCTGGTCTAACCATTTCTCTTCCTTTAGAAAGAAAGAAAGAAGAAAAAGGTTATTCACCAAATGAGTATCAAGCAATCTTGATAGATAAAACAAGGAATCATAAAGAAAATAGGATGAATCGGTACGAAGACTCGAATTAAATCCTAAAGCACGACTCCTAAGATAGACTTAGGACGATGATCCTTGTTACAATATTTCGTATTGTTTCGAAGTTTGGCTCTGATACCAAGCTGTGACGCCCCACCTCTATACCCACGCTAGCCAAGAACATTACTGGGAATGCTGTCAACTTGCACGGAGAATAAGGCTGTTGAGGAGCGACCATCCGTGTAATTGCTTTGCGCGAGCATCGATATGTCAGATAGTATAACATGCATTTCTTTATCAAGAGGAATTCCGACATACCGACACAAACTCAAAGCTACTACACAGTGGCTATAATATCTTCGGAAAAAAATATAGAAATAAACATAACATAAATCAGTCACAGACAATTCATATCACAAAGGCGGAAATAGATATGAATATATAACACATAAAAGTGTTCATCAGAGTAGTGGTCTAATAAGGTCCACAATATCACAAAAAGGAATAGATACAAGTGCTAGACAAAAGAATATGCATACATCAAGGAGTCTATCTTAAATGTATACAACAAAAACTACTAAGCTAGAGTAGTTAGCCAAAAGATCAGATGATGGTCCGATAAGGAGTCAAGAAGAAGCACCTGTAAAATCTCAGTCTGACCCGAGTATTATTTAAGAAGAAAATAATAAACGGATCAGTCTAGCTATAATTATCAGATAAAATGAGACATAAGAAGAGATATAACTAAAAACGTATGATAACCAAAAATGTCATACCATGACAAGTATGCATAGAAAATCAACTAAATCATACAGATATCTCAAGAATCTCATAGCATCAAAAAGAATATCATATTCTTTATTTAATTCACCAAGCCACAATAAATGACATACATATCAATGCCAACTGAAAAAGGTGGTGAAACATAAATTTCAGAAATCATCAATTAGAAATCCAGAAATCACAATAAAAGGATGGCCAATCCCATAAACTGGACATCGACGCGCCTAGAAAGACACGCCCCATGCACAGTCGAACATCGACGCACCTAGAAAGATATGCCCCATGCTCCGACATCAACGCACCTAGAAAGATACGCCCCATGCATAAATAAACATCGATGCACCTAGAAAGATACATCCCATGCATAAATAAACATCGATGCACCTAAAAAGATGCATCCCATGTAATGTCTAACATCGATGCACCTAGGAAGATACACCCCTTGCAAAATCGAACATCGACGCACCTAGAAAGACACGCCCCATGCATAAACGAACATCGACGCACCTAGAAAGATACGCCCCATGTCCCGACTTATTGAGCCGATTGCTCCACGAAGTAAACTAACATCGATGCACCTAGAAAGGTACACCCCATGCATAAATAAACATCGACGCACCTAAAAAGGTACGACCCATGTGTAAACAAACATCGACGCACCTAGATAGGTACGACCCATGCAAGAAATGAGACGAAGCTCAATAAAATGAGGAACAGTCCTCCACATAGACAAAGAAACATCGCACATTGCTAGTCTAAATCATAAATGATCATCATCGATCATCAAGAAGTGTCAATTACAATAAGCTAGTAAATATATGAGTTTAGCATCATGTCCCATAACCACTAGCTTAACTTAAATATTTGCGAACAAATTGTAGATCTCCACTAGAAAATTGTCACAAGAGATTCAATCGAACAAGTCCAAGAATTAACCAACGAAGTAAACGCAAGCGTTTTATACCACTTGTTTTACTAAGTCGTTTAATTAGATTTCTCATACGAGTGAGGTAAAGGTTTGTATATACTAATAGATAGGAAAACGGTTTTAAGAAACGAGCTTTGTAATAAATGTTGCTGAAATCATTTGAAGAAAGAGTTTTGATATTTACTACTAGTATAGAAAACCTTTATATTTTAAAGTGACAAATCATAGAATTGATTGTAGAAACAATCAGTCATTAAAATTCACATTCGAAGACGTGAATAAAATCCAAAGAAATCGATACCGAATCCATAAAAGTGGATATATCCAAAAATTCCCAAAGAAAATATCATCAAAGTCGATAATAAATGATAACACAAAAGGGAAACAACACGAATCGATTAAAGTTGGAAATTCAAACAAATAGACAATATAGGCAATATTGGCAAATAGGAGCAGGTCGGTCAACCGGACTCCCTGAGTCGGTTGACCGAACTAGAGGTAGGAAGTGCTCGGGTAGCAGGTCGGTCGACCGGACCCTGAGCTCGGTCGACCGGAGCCTGTAACCTGCACTTCCAAAACAGAGGCAGGAAGTGCTCGGGTAGCAGGTCGGTCGACCGGACCCTGAGTTCGGTCGGCCGAACCTGTATACTTGCACTTCCTACCCTATTTCAAAAGAGGTGCAAACTCCCTCAATTTGCAAACCGTCGAGCAACGGCACTAAGGGTTTACGCCAATCGACTACCTGGCCATAGAAGCTCTTTGGTTCATCACCAAAAACATGATCAAAACATCAAAGTTATGATTTTTAAAGAATTGAACCCAAAACACCAAAAATTGGAAATTTCACAAAAGCATTCCAAATCAAAATCAAATGCACATGAATAAGTGTTAGGAATTCAAACCTAACAATCGAAGATAAATATAGGCATAGATGTGAGATAAAAATCTCACCTTTGAACCCAAACAAATGAAGAAGAAGCTTTAAAAACAAGCTAAGATCAATTTCTCTTCAATAACAACTCAAGAAGCTTCAATCTAAGCTTAAAAGAGAAACATTTCCTAAATTAGGTTTAGGAAATTTCTGAAATCAAAGAGAGAATGAGTTGGAGAAGATGAAGATAAAGCTTACCAATGGGTTCTCTTGAGTTTGGAGCTAGAAGATGGATTTGCTAATGAAGACTAGGGCTTGGAGTTTTAATTTCCTCTTCCACTCCTCCATTATTATAAAAGCTTGAGTATTAGGAAATGAGGAATGAAGTAATGAAGAGGAGAGGGGGTTGCGACTGAGTTAGTAAGTGGCTAATGTGTTCAGCCCAAACCAAAGCCCTAAGTGAAAAAGGTCAAAATTCGACTTACTCCAACATATCGAAGCTTATACTCAAAAAGGTTGCAAACGACATTTTAAACTCAATGGAAGGGGTTTCGAGTCCCAATTCGGCTGTTTGTAAAAAGTAGCTTTTCGGACCAAAATCCGACGAATGACGAAATATTTAAATATACAATTGATAAATATGCGGGTTGTTACATAATTTTTATAAAAATTTCTAGTTGAATTTAGCTTTTACATCAATATAATTTCATGAACTACGTTGTCCTTGTAGTTGCGTCATATTACTAGGTTACATTTGGTTATTTTGTTTTACCGATACTTATGCTTATGGTTTAAATTAAGAATTTATGTTATTAGTTCTACAAAACTCATGCATGCTTTCTATATCTTTTTATAAGCAACTGATATTCAAATTAAGTTGCAATAGGTACATTTGAAGACCATTCGAACGTACATGCGTTTTAGCTCGTTTTGCTTGTTGGAATATGAGCGAACTTGCTCCTATTAATAATAGTAAGGTACATATCCCGGATTACATACCATACTTTCATGTTTTTCCTACGGGATGCCTCATTATTTAGATGAGATGTATATTTGGTATCATTATGATATATAATGTATCGTAAAATTTTTACGATCGAGCCAGACAAAGGAGACGCTGCCAAAATTTTCCGTAAATCCAGGTGTTAGATAATATTGAGAATTTAAAACTTTATAACTTATTTTACAAATAAGCTAATACAGAGTGGCATAGTAAAAGCATATTAAATGTTCTGCAAATAATATTTTAATGTTTTGAGTAAAATATATCATATGTTAAATTCTTACCTGGTTATTTTTCGAGGATGAAAAGTTTTGAGTGGGCGAGATTGTAACGACCCGTATTTTTAACTATTTTAAAATATTGAATTTAATATAATTTTGAATAAAAATGTTAAAAATAAAATTTAGTTACTTATATTCAAAAGATAAATTGAATGATATTATGTATAAATAATTAATGATAGAAATAGTAATGTTTATTTTAAATAAGAGATTGATGTATGTAAATAATAGAAGAATATGAGTTACAACATTTAATCAAAATTCTAAAATGAAGACAAATTGTAATAAAATAAAAAGGTGTAGTTTATACTAAAATTGAAATTAGTGATATTGTGTTGTAATAAATGTATTAGAGGAATCGAGATAGTAAGTGTTAAGTTAAAAGGAATGTTATTAAAAGAAGCATATGTTGTTATTTAAAAATTTATTCTAATAAGTTTATGTGATTGGAGTTTTAACGAATTCAGATTTAGTAAACTAAATGATAATTTGAGGATAAAATAAATATTAAAATTTAATTATGGGAGAATTTAATTTTGAAATGCATCTAACGAATGATAGTGAAAGAAATTTTATTTGTTGTGAAATATGTAAATTTATCGGTTTCGAGTTTTAATTCAAAAATTAGTTAATATTTTAGTAGGAAATATTATTTTATAATATATAAATATTTTTACATAGAAATGACTTAGAAAATTTTCCGATTGAAACATCAAACTTCATTTCGTCCAATTCTGATCTTTCTAGCTCCATTTATCGCGGTTTGTCGTTTAACATACGTTCTAATCGAGGTAATTGATGATGGTAATGGATTTTTGATATGATTGTTGTAACACAGATTTTATGACACCATTTAATTCGTCTCATCACGCTGATCTCCGTAGTATATTTAGTTCTGTATTTCGATGTTCGGGTCGTAACAATAAGTGGTTGAATTATAGTGCATATCTGTAACCATCAGCCCCATCATCCATTCAATAAATATCTCTGCCATCCATTTTCTTGCGCTGCCATTCTGTCTATTGATCTAGCAAACTTAGCTGGCATATTAATTCTATTGAATACTTCAGACATATATACACGTTACCCCTAAATAATAATATTTTATAAAACTAAAGTACTATTCATGCATTTTATAATAAATCCTACGTCTCTCCACTCCCCTCATTTTTCTCGCAAGCTTCAAATAAGGCCCCTCCGCCTTCTATAAAAAAAATCGAATCGCCTATCCCTCCATCCACGCAAGCCGATCACCCTCCGCCGCCAACCTCTTCTTCCTCCTCACCACTGTTAGCCACCCTCCATCCATCTTCACAGTTCGCTCAACTTCCTCATGTCCATAACGCCACTGCCCACCTACGCTACCACCATCGCCCAAATCCACCACCATTTCGCTCGAGATTGCCACGTCATCTCCCTACCTGCCTCGAGCAACCAATTGCCTCACTCTCTGCCGGTTTTCCACTCTCTGTCGTTTTCCCACTCGCCACGTTAATAGCGCACCACCTACCTCCGTACTTCCTCCGCCTGCTCACTGCATAGCCCCTTGAACCCTTGTCTGCCTCACTGCCAGATCACTAATTCTATCCACTACCTCCGCAATATAGCACCGCACAGTCTCGATTATCGCCCACCTCTCACCGTGTCCAGTCAGCTGCTCCCGAAGCTGCAAATCCGAAGTTCAGTTATTGTCCGAGTAGCAACAACATCCTTTAAAGCAAGTATATTTGTCCCTATGCATGTCCGTTATCCAAGTCTAGAGCTTTAGTGTGTCAACGTATTCATTTGTGGTAGTGTATGTTCGCCGTGAGGCATATTCATGCTCCTCGTTTCTAGTTTGGTTTGGAAAAAACTATGATAAGCTCACGAAGTACTAAATATTCTTATGATTAGCTAAATCTAAACCATGAAGTGATTTATATTTATTGATGGTTATTATCCCATTTTTGGTCAAAACTGGAATATCAGTGTTGGGTGCGTTTCCACCACGACCGAACCAAGAAGAAGCAGCCAATAAGCGTTTATAGGTCTGGGGTTTCACTCATGACTCAAGTATAAAAGTCCATTCGATATCGAAGGTTTAAAGTTTCATTTGGCAATGTGAAGCGAAGCCTCATTCGGCACTCAGAGCACACAGGTTCATCCGGCACTCCCAAATACAAGTGTTCATTCGGCATCCTCAAAATAAGGCATACAAGTGTTCATTCGGCTTCCACCGAACCATCTCATTTAAGCTCATTCGGTAAAACGAAGTAAGCACACACCTTCAACACCGAACCATTCGGTACCGGACCAAGCTCTACCGGTCCAACCTACCGCCGAACCAAGTTCTCCATCTCCATGCTACTACCGGTCCAACCTACCGCCGAACCAAGTTCACTCCCAACCTACCACCGGTCCAAACAACATACCACTCACCGTCGAACCAAGGTGTTGCCGAACCAACATTGCCAGGCCAGATTGCTTCAGCCCAGGTCCACCAGCAGCTATATACATCCAGGACCCCTACCCTCAGCCTCACTCTATAAATAGAGGAGCAGGGGTACAACAATGGCAGACAAGTTTGAGAGCTCAAGCACGGAAGGAACTTTCAAACAACTTTCATATACTTGTATACAAAGCTTTGTACTTGTAATCTGGAGAGAAAAGGAGAATAACATATAAAGTGGACGTAGGCACGTTCTGGCCGAACCACTATAATTCTGTGTGTATTTTACAGTTTAGTCCTTGCTTTTTACATATTTGCATAAATCACCCAAATCGCTAAGAATGACTTAAAATCAATGGAATCTTACGACTTTAGGGTGTTTGCCCATTTTTTGCGCAAACATTTTGGTGCTTTCACTGAGAATTGAACACAAGGACCTACCGCTTGGAAGTTGAATTTGAGAGTTTAGAGATTCAGATTGGAAGAGTCATGGCGAGACAATCAAGCAGAAGGCCAAGGCTAGAGCAGAGTCAACAGGAAGGGAGTCAAGAGGCTTCCTCAGGAGCAAACCAAGCTTCAACCTTCATCACCAGGGATGAGATGGAGGCTATGATGAGAAGACAAGAAGAGATGATCCAGAACTTGCTTCAGCAAATTGGGCAACTTGGAGCACAAAACCAAGGAGCAACTGGAGTTCAGAATGGGGCAGGACCATCTGGCGTAGCACCAGAGCTAGGGGGCACTCACGCAGAGCATGTTGATCCGACCCCGGGAAGAGAGATGGGGGCATCCGAGCCACCTGGTAGCAATAGAGGAATGAACGTTCAGCCAGGGAGGCATACACTGAAAACTCCCGCGGACTCGGGGGGCAGGTTGAAGGCAGTGAACGAGGACTACAGCTTGGAGACAATGACAGATTAGCAGAGATGGTTAGAAGAGCTATGAGAGGTGGTTTAGTAAACAGAGACTTGGAAGATGTAAACAGAAGTCCTTTTTCTTCTGCGATTAGGATGGCTAGGAACACACCAGAATTCAAGCTACCATCAGTAGAGATGTACGATGGGAGGACAGACCCTGCGGTCCATCTTACTAAGTATATGAGGCACATGGAAGTGCCGGGGGCATCACAGGAGATCATGGCCCGGTGCTTTCCACTGTATTTGACGGACATTGCAGCGTTATGGTTTAGGCAACTGGAGAGCGGCTCCATAGGAACGTAGGAAGATTTAACTAAGAGATTCATGAGGCAATTCAGGGTTCGTATTGCGAGACCCAAGAATGTGATGACTTTGGCTAACTTGAAGCAGAAAACTGGAGAGACTTTGCGGAGCTTTCTAACGCGATTTAATGCGGCGGCAGCATCAGTGGATCGACCAGATCCATCTATGGTCATGATGGCGGATGTATCTGGAATAGCTGATAGCACAGAGTTCAAGAATTCATTAACCAAGGACCCGCCTATGAATCTGGGAGAGTTCTATCATGAGGCTGAAAAGTTTCTGCGTTTGGAAGATGCTAGTGCAGAAAGAGAGGAAGAAGATGACGTTTACGCAATCAAGAGCGGAAACCCACCTGGAAAGGGTGCGGAGACTAGCAAAGGAAAGAGAAAGGCTGAGGATAATGATGACAGGTCAAAGCGGCAAAGGAGGGAGCCGCGATTCATCTCTCACACTGAGCTGAATGAGAGTCTGGAACGAATTTATCAGGATACCAAAGGGCAGGTTCCGTATCGTAGACCAATGCGAAGGGATCCAACCTCTGACGAAAGAAAATCAAATAAGTTTTGTGTATTCCATGAATTATACGGTCATAACACTAATGATTGTAGGCATTTGAAGGACGAGGTGGAAGGGCATATCAGGAACGGTATGCTCCTTCAGTATGTGAGGAGGCGAACTCCAGCAGTGGAACCAGAGCGACCACCGTCTACATCGGCTAGAGGTGACCCTGGATCGGGGCACCGTTTGATTATCCATTGATTGCTTGATTAAAATAACGATGAACAAGTTGTAAACCTCTCGCTAATACGGTTAGATCATTTACACATGTGAGCGATCGCGCGCGATCCATAGGCATGCTCTGAATGACTACCAGCCGCGTTATAGTAAGAGTTTACGCTTTGACATCTTCATTCTGCTTTTTGCTTTGATTTTGATTTGAACATTTAAATTCTTCCTGTTTGGACATTTCTGCTGTAGGGTTCATATGATTATTGCTTTAACAACTACAATTCTATGGAAAAATTTACTTGTATGCCCGTGGATCGCGAACGGTCCACGAGCACCTCTTGCATGGCAGCGAACTGCCGAAGTCTTTGATTCGGAAACTCCCCCAAACAATAACTCCGGCACTGATATTATTAAGTTCCCCCCGGGCACACTCATTCGCCTCGAACGGCACCCGACTTCGAACAGTCATAATTCGCCTCGAACGGCACCCGATCGCGAACGGTCACAATTCGCCTCGAACGGCACCCGACTTCGAACAGTTACAATTTGCCTCGAACGGCACCCGATCGCGAACGGTCACAATTCGCCTCGAACGGCACCCGACTTCGAACAGTTACAATTCGCCTCGAACGACACCCGATCGCGAACGGTCACAATTCGCCTCGAACGGCACCCGACTTCGAACAGTCACAAACTCGCCTCGAACGGCACAACTCATCTCGCCACAAATGGCTCGATCGCGAAAGGTCGCCATTTGAGGTCCACCCCCTGACCGCCAACAGTCGCACCTTACCACGAATGGCTCGATCTCGAACGATCGTCATCCGAAGCAAGGCGCTTGACCGCGAACGGTCACATTTCACCCCAAGTGGCTTGATCGCGAACGGTCGCCATTTGAGGTCCGCCCTCTGACCGGGCTCGGTCGCACTTTACCTCGAATGGCTCGATCCCGAACGGTCGTCATTTGAAGTAAAGCGCTTGACCGTGAACGGTCACATTCCATCGCAAATGACTCGATCTCGAACGATCGTCGCATGGATTTAGACGCTTGACCGCGAACGGTCGCACTTCACCTCAAATGACTCGATCGCGAACGGTCGTCATTTGAAGTTAGGCGCTTGACCATGAACGGCCGCGCTTCATCCCAAATAGCTCGATCCCGAACGGTCGTCATTTGGGGCCATATAAAATATCAAGCTCTTTACAGGTTGTCAACATGATATGAACATCCATCTCATGGCATTACAAAACACACCTTCCTACCGCAAGGCATATTTTGGGGGGAAAAGTGTTATCCCATTTTTGGTCAAAACCGGAATATCAGTGTTGGGTGCGTTTCCACCATGACCGAACCAAGAAGAAGCAGCCAACAAGCGTATATAGGTCTGGGGTTTCACTCATGACTCAAGTATAAAAGTCCATTCGGTATCGAAGGTTTAAAGTTTCATTCGGCAATGTGAAGCGAAGCCTCATTCGGCACTCAGAGCACACAGGTTCATCCGGCACTCCCAAATACAAGTGTTCATTCGGCATCCTCAGAATAAGGCATACAAGTGTTCATTCGGCTTCCACCGAACCATCTCATTTAAGCTCATTCGGTAAAACGAAGTAAGCACACACCTTCAACACCGAACCATTCGGTACCGGACCAAGCTCTACCGGTCCAACCTACCGCCGAACCAAGTTCTCCATCTCCATGCTACTACCGGTCCAACCTACCGCCGAACCAAGTTCACTCCCAACCTACCACCGGTCCAAACAACATACCACTCACCGCCGAACCAAGGTGTTGCCGAACCAATATTGCCAGGCCAGATTGCTTCAGCCCAGGTCCACCAGCAGCTATATACATCCAGGACCCCTACTTTCAGCCTCACTCTATAAATAGAGGGGCAGGGGTACAACAATGGCAGACAAGTTTGAGAGCTCAAGCACGGAAGGAACTTTCAAACAACTTTCATATACTTGTATACAAAGCTTTGTACTTGTAATCTGGAGAGAAAAAGAGAATAACATATAAAGTGGACGTAGGCACGTTCTGGCCGAACCACTATAATTATGTGTGTCTTTTACAGTTTAGGCCCTGCTTTTTACATATTTGCATAAATCACCCAAATCGCTAAGAACGACTTAAAATCAACGGAATCGTACGACTTTAGGGTGTTTGCCCATTTTTTACGCAAACAATGGTTGCTTGGTAAATTAACTAATATTTAGAATCGACAGATGAATTGAAACATTATGAATTGAATTGACAGATAAATCGAAATTGAAATTTGAATTGCTATTTAAATGCATGTTATTGATAATTAGTTAAATATTGTGATTTATCAATTGAAATTGAATTGGTTGAATTCAAATCGACTGATACTTAAAACCGACATTTAAAATTTGATTGATAAATTTGATATTAAAATTGATAGTGTAAATTAACATTTAAAATTGATTGAAATTTTACTGTTAAATGGATAGTTGGAATTGATGGCAATGTGACATTTAAATTTGATAGGAAAATTTTGACATTTTATACACTTATTAACTCGATATTAGGATTTGATATTTAAATCGATATTGGATTGCATATCACCTTTAGTTAAACACCGTGACATGAATAATTATTCACTGTCATGTGATATAGTTAAATTGGTTGATTTGGTTGTTAACTCATATTGTGATGGATGATATTATTGATTTGTTGTATGTTGCAAGTGGTTTTGTCATTTCTGTGTTATCACGCCGATATCACCACTATTGATATGATTGATCATCTGGACATCTAAATTTAATATAGAAGTTGAGTATCCTATCCGATATGCGAATTTCGATGCATAGTTGACCGACTTTGGCAGAATTATAATTTTGTGATTATATCGCCGTTCAGCGAAATTTGAGTTTATTTATTAAATTTTAAAAGAATTTAAAAATCTAAGCTTTAGAAAGTTAAATATTTTAAAGGATTTAATTTTGTGAATCAAATTAAATTTAGTTTGTCAAATTCAATTGAATTTCATTTATATAATTTAAATTCTAATGTTACAATAATACATATTTTTCCTATAAGAGAAATAAAAGGATTTGCAAATTTTCCCATAACTTTAATAAATAAAGAGGAAATATTATAAGAAGGCCGATGTTTGGAATTTGACTGTTAAATGATTTTGATACATTTGAATTGGATTGTTTTGAAATTTGGGAAACACTGGAACTCAAATCTTGTTAAAAGAATTTGTGTAAAAAAATTAATTTGAAAATTTGAAGTTATAATCAATATATGTTTTGAATTATGGAAATTGGATTATTTTTAAATTTTGAATCTTAAAATTTGAACATTAAATTTAAATTGGTTTAAGTGATTTAGACTGGTATATTGAGATTAGACTCGAATTTATATAAATTGTAATGGTTTTGAAATGAGATTTGAATTGGAACTCGAGCCACTAAATTAAATTATTTGAGTGAAATTGATTTAAACTAAAATTGAAATTGAATGAAATTGAATTTGAAAGGAATTGAATTAAAACATCGGAAATTCAATTCATTATTTGGAATTTGGATCTGAGTCCAGATTTGTTGGAAATGGAAAAAAAATAGTTCATTTGGGAACAATGTTTTTCTTGATTTTGATTTGACTTACATGAGGTTTTTAGTACTGACTTGAGTATTTTTTTTCATTACGCTCGGGTCAAACCGAGTTTTTAGTTATCAAAGACAGTTATTCTGGAGGACGAAGATGAAGATTCGTTATATCATATATACTCGTCTTTATTTCGTTGCACTATTTTGTTCTGTCTATAAAAATATATAACTTTCATGATATTATATAACTCAGATTTATGTTATAACTGAAATCTAATGTATACTTGTAAAAAGCTTCACGAACTATTTATTTGATTATTATATTTTGTTGTTCCGCTGCGAGATTCTTTTATTGTTTCTTCATTTCTTTTTATTTCTTTAAAATAAACCTATTGATAATCTATCTTTTAAACGGTTTGAGTTGGACATGTGTGATTTATTATCGACTTGAACTGTTCAAAAAGGTGGGTTGTCACAGTCTGAGGCGGCTAAAAGGGAGAACTTAAATCCTTTGGCATGTCTTCGAATGCATTTTGGCATTTGTCTATCCATTTGAAGGTAACATGCTTCTTTAAGAGGTTGAAGAAAGGGACACAATTATCAGTTGATCGACTTATAAACCTGTTCAAAGCAGCAATCTTTCCATTTATGACTCGTTAACTTCTTCCTATTAGTCGGGACCTTCATGTCTATTATGGCTTTTATCTGATCTAGGTTTATCTCCATCATTCTATTACTTACTATGAAGCTTAAAAATTTCATAGATTGTATTCCAAAGGCACATATTTGAGAGTTTAGCTTCATTTGGTACTTCCGAAGGATTTTGAATGTTTTGGATAGACTCGAAACATGACTCTCTAACCGTTTAGATTTGACCAATATGTCGTCGGCATATACCTTCATGTTTTGACCTATCTTCTTGGTATTGGTTGACTAACCTTTGATATATTGCCTCTGCATTCTTGAGATCGAAGGGCGTCAACTTGTAGCAAAACAATACCATCTTGGTGATGAAAATCGTATGCTCCCCATCAAGCTTGAACGTTGGAATTTGATTACACCTAAAATAAGCATCTATAAATGACAACAACTGATGCATATGGGTAGTATCAAATAACCGGTCGATTCTTGGCATTGGGAAACAATCCTTTGAGCAAGCTTTGTTTAAATTAGTGAAATCAATGCAAGTCCTCCACTTCCAATTGGGCTTCTTTACCAATACCAAATTAGCAATCCACTTTGATTAATACATGTTTCGGATGAAGCTGATCTTTAGTAGCCTCTCGACCTCTTGTTGTACAGCCACATATCGGTTTTTGTTCAAGGGTCTCCTCTTCTACCTTATGAGAGTAAACTTAGGATCTATATTTAAGCAATGGCGAGTGACCGAGGGGTCGATTCCCACCATATAATCATGAGACCAGGAAAGTACATCTTGATTGTGCTTGGGAAAGGAAATTAGCTCTTCTCAGACATATGGATGTGAATAATTTCCTATCTTGATTGTCTTAGACTTATCATTTTCATAGAGGCATACTTCTTTCGGAGTCTCGACTGCAGAAGCTATCTCGGTCTCTTGCCTCGGATCAAAATCAAGCTCAATTTCTTCTTCTCTAGAAATTTCCTTTATAATGTGTACAATCTTTCTCTTCCTCCCAGAAGGCGTACTACCTTGCCCTCATTCTATCTCATAAAATTTTACATGATAGCTTGATATGTAGATTAATACCCCAACCACGAGATCTTCATGCCTTAGGGAAATTCTTAAGGGTTTCCTTCGGTTTTCCATGAATTTAGAACTCATAGGATTAATTGTTTCCTTAACTTCAAGGGAAATGGGTCGGTTATCTTTGAAATCGTTCTAATAAGACGAAGTTTCCCCTTTATCAATTATGCTCAGGCATGCATAATGCAGTTATCTTGAGATCCACTGATATCCCCTCACACGCCCTTCAATCTCCTTGGTGGGTAAGTTTCAAAAGTAAACCTTAGTAGACACGTTCCCTCTGAGTAAAGACTCGGTAGATAGGGTTACATTGAAGAAGAATGTACCAGAAAGAAAGCTTCAAGAAATTGGTGACATGAGGTTCCCCCTAGAGTTGAAACTTCAATGGAAGTGGTTATAGTTGAGAAGAGCATATTAATAGAACTGGTTTCTTCCATTTGACTATGGGAATCTGATTTATAAGAATGATTCTTCTTGCAACTTCATCTTTGTAGAATGGCGCTATATGCATTCACTTGACAAGAATCACATGGAACTCTCCAAGATAAGAAAGAACTAAACTCCAAAGAAGCATTCTTGTGAGATAAGAGACTTATTCAAATATATAGACCCATACAGTATTTTTTATCTTCAAAGGGAGAAGCATATAGATATGTTTGGTTAAAGAGGCTCACATTATACGGACTTCTCCTGAAACATAGAAGAAAAGCTAGGAATTTATAAAAATGAGATATTAAACCAATTATTAAGAAACTTAGTCAATTCCCTTTTTATATTAATTTTTTAACGGCTTGAGATAGTCTTCGACATTTGTCTATCTCATGCCTATTTGTTTGATGGTAAACGCAGGAATTCTTTCCCGTCGGATCTTCTTTGGTGGACGGAGGATGCGTGTAGAAAGTAAGTGCCAAAAAGTAAAAGACACACAAGATTTATAATGGTTTAGAACCAACATTTCTACATCCACTTTGAAGATTCTACTTCAGGCTTTATTCCTCGAATTGGTGTACAAGTATACTCATGACTAAATCCGCCATTAATGATCTTGGATTGAAGCTTTCTAAAAGGGGTAAGGAATACCGAATGATTGTAGAATGTCAGACGATCTTTCTGTTAACCCATTTTCAATTGCATGTGGTCCTCTATTTATAGCAACTTTAAGGTTCTTTTATTGGTCCAGAGGCTTTCTCTTAGATTGATGACCTGGCTTGTCGTAAGCGGCTTTGATTCAAACACTTGTTGTCATCTGGTTTAGAGTACTATAACGTGGATTGCTGACGCAAAGCTTTCATATATAGCTTCTTGGATTCCTTTCGTTCATCTTGACCATTGATCTCGGTCTGGGCTATCTGAGTCGTTGATTGTTGAGACCTGTTGAGATGTCATAGCTCCCAGATGTTGCCGCTTTCGGCTGAGCTTCTTGCTTTATTTGGATAATAATCTCGGTTGTTGTTGTCGCCTTAATTCATGCTCTCGGCCTACAAGCTCTCGATGGAAACTAAGCAGTAGGTCTTTAAACTACAAGCCAAGGGACTCTCTTCTCCAACATTCATAATTTGTACCTTGTGGAAATTATGGTGTAATTCGTACCTAGTGTGTAACTATGCATTGCATACAATAAAGTTATAAAAATATAACGTAAAAATTTCTATATAAAATGTTAAAATGCCTAATTTATGGGTTGAAATGGTTGACGACGAGTTTTAGATTGAAGTTCTCTTTGTTTTAGCACATAGTCTTTATTTCAGCAGCTGCCTACTCATATCTTGATTTCCTTGATTATTTATAGGGTTGCATTCGTAGAAATTTCATATCAATGAAAGTCACCTATTTATGATCACTTTCATTCTTTTTGCCATACCTTAACCTTCTGTCCCCAATCGGTGGATGTTCTTGATAAACTTCTTCTAAGAATCTCTTTCCCAAGCCCTCAACTAAATGTTGGTTGGTCAATCCACATTACATAATTCACCTTCCTCGACCAATGCTCCCCCTCCTCCCTCTAATCCTCTCCCTCCCATCAATCCTGTTAGTGCCCATTTTTCTACGCCGCCCTTCCTTTTGGCCTTCCTGTATGTGGCGCTGCCTGCTTCGTCAGTCTGCCTTCATCTGTCCCTGCGCCCTTCGGCTTCAATCTGTCCCTGTCTCCTACTACTAGTCTGCGGTTGAAGTTTATCGAGGCTCTCCAATCAAACCCTTCTAGTGCTAAGCTCATTGCTCAAGAGATCGTTGGAGTTCATCGCTGGTTTGCTATGCAAAATCTAGAGCTTGTTCTCATCGGGCGAGTGGTTTGTGTTACCACTCGAGATAGAATATCTTCTGTAAATGGGTTTCTGATGATGATGCAGATAAATGGGAAATTTACTACCGGCTTATTAATGACGAGCTGGTTCTCCGTAATGATGGTGAATATGGTGCAAATAATTAAACGATATTGGCTGCTCTAGATTGGGATCATAATTTTTTTTCTCTCGTCGCATTCCAAGATATTGCCCTGGTATTATTAGTTGGTTCCGTAGTTGTGCCCATATTTAGATGTGATGGTCTTTCGTAGGTTCTTATGGCTGTATTTTTTGACATATCTATCTTTGTATCGATTATGCAGTCTGGTTGTTTTCTATATGCACTATAAATATGTTTATGCTGCTAATGGCCAGGCATGTTGGCAACTTTGTTTCTGTTGCTGTGTTCTGTAGCTGCTGACATGTTTTGCCTCACACTTGTATTATTCTTTTTGTTGGTGGACTGTCCACTTTAAAACTCGGGCTACCGGCCAAGCCTTGTTGGCCGCTTTATTTTATATATCTATCTACTATGACTATATGACCTTCAGGTCATATAACCTTTTAATCGAAAAAAATAACAAATATTGTCATTTTTTTAATATAAATAAGGTATACGGTAATTGTGTTATTTCTTAAGAATTTAACTTTTGGTAAGAAAGTTAATGAATATAACAAAAAGTTATTATTTTACTTAATCTAAATTTCAAGATTTATGTATTTTTATTTAGATAAATTTTTATTTATAAAAAGTTTAAATTAATATTTAATACATTTATTAGATAAATGATGTATAAACTAAATTATTTCTTTAGAAAATGATTAACATTTTAAAGTTGATAGTGCAATAAAAATACAGTTATATATTTTATGATTGTGGTGAACATTTCTAAAACTTGTGATAACCCGGATTTTTGGGCATTAGATAATTGGATAATTATCTGATTTAACTATTGAAAATACTGATTTATAGATTGAACAAATGAATTTGATAGTAAATATTTATATCTGGATAAATGTTTATTTGATAATCTCCTAATATAATTACTTAAATTTACAAATTATTCTTTTCTGAAAAAACAAATAATATTGATTGTTTATATATATAGCTATAAATAGATTTTAAACAGAATTATTATTTTCATATTGAATTTGCGTTTGTTTAAACATATATATATATATATATATATATATATATATATATATATTTGTGTTGATTTTAAATTGGATTTTTAATTGAATTTGGATTTAAATTTGAAATCTAAGAGATAATTATTTTAAAATATTTTGGCTTTAAAAATTATATGTATAAGATATTTTATTAGTATATAATTTGTTTTATAATATTTTCTTTAAAGAATCTTATTTATATAAATTAAGAAAGGTATTTATTAATTAGGAAATTTAATACAAAAGTTTTATATGAACAAATAAAAAATAATTAAAAATTGCATAATTACACATGTAAGCTAAATAAATACAATTTAACAAATGTAAGTAAAATAATGCATGCTAATGACAAATGTTAAGGAAATTAACAAGTGTCACAAATTTGTTTTTATTTTCTTTAATTTTTAATAAATCCTAATTAACTCTATATAAACTCATATCTCCTATTTTCCATTTCTTTTCCTATCTTCTCATTTCAAAAAGCAAGTAATCTCAAGCCTGTAATTAAATCTACAAACCTGAGAATTAAAGAACAAAAAATAACAGCTTATTCAACTACCTTAAATAATCTGCAGAAACATTCAACTTGTAATCAAAAGAAGATCATCTCTGTTTCAAATTAAACTTTCTCAACAACAACTAGCTTTAGAACATTAAGTATTTTCCAGTTTAAAACCAATCAAGTTTCCGATTTCAAAGTTTCCAGTTTCAAAGCATTTCAGTTTTCAAAATCTAGAGGAAATTAAAGTTTTCAAATCCCAGTTTTCAAGCTCTCTGCCTTTTAAACAGGCGAGTGAACAATTTTGACTTTTAAAAGCTTTAATCTATTTAAACCCTGATGCATGCAGTAAACTTGGGTTTGAATTGGTGATAATGATTTGCATGTTTGATTTAATGATTATATATATATGGATATGGATATCTCTGTGTGCATGTCAGTATTTACTCTGTTCTTGGATACTGGATGCAAATTAATTCAAAAAAGAAAAGAAAAATCAACTGCTCTCTCCCTGATCTGTTACAGGTCATGATGATTAAACATAAATTGTTAAAAATAACAAGATATGAAGTTTAGAAATATTTTAAATAGAAATTGTTGGCAGTTTTTTTTACTTGGAAATAAGATTTACAGTAAAAACTTATATATATCGAAATTTCGATATGATCAATTGATAAATTCAAGTTTATAATCTGAATTATCTTCTAGAATTAGGATTTTTAAGATGAAAATCATGATTTTAAATATAGTAAATTGTGAGAAATATTTGGTTGAACGGAAAATGAGTTTCGACCTTTTTCTTGTTATTGTCGAGTTTTTGGTGGTCGGGGTTTTTGTCGAAGCAAGAATGGCGATTGGAGATGTCGGCAAAAATGGCTTGAGTGATGCTGGTTCATCATGGCGATGGCGATTGGTCGAACTAGGGTTTAAGAAGGTTAGAAGTCAAGGTTGAAGTATTGGTTGCTGCTCCATCTACAGGGCACCAGAGTTCATCGGTCAAAGGGGAATAGGAACTTGGGTCATGGACGAGGCTGTAGCCGGAATGGTGGAGCTTCTGATGGCGTGGTTGTCTTGTCGAGGTGAGTTTTGGTCGGAGCTGCTGTTCCAGTTTGAACTCGAGGGCTCGAATTCGATTTCGAGCTTATCTTGGTATCTGGGTGGATGGGATCGATAGTAGAGATGATCGATGACTTGCCGGAGGTGGAATGGGTCGCCGAAGCGCCGTCGTGGGACGGTGCACGGGCATGATGTCCCTGCGTGTCAGTTTGTGTGTGAGGTAGTTTGCCTCGGGTCGAAGCTCGGGGGAAAGGATGCTGGGCTCGGGGTGGGTTTCGGGTTCGTGAGTGTTAACATATCGGTTTTAAAATTTTAAACTAAGTTTAAAAAAAAGGAAGAAGTCTCAAGGCAGTACTCGAGTGGGTATCGGGTTTGACCCGAAGCAGGAGTTTAAAACAAGTTTATAAATTTTTTAAAAGCAAAGGTTTTGAAATTTAAAAAAGAATTTGGTTTAAAACTTTCTTAAATAAATTCTCTTACATATAATAAATGTAATCCATAATGAATTGATTAGGAAGTTATATGTTTTGTTTAACTTAAATTTGTTAAGTAAATTTTAGGTTATTTTAAAACTTAATTTATAAGTATAATTAAGTGTTAATTAAAAGGATAGATGCTTTAAAATATGTGATTAGGTAATTAATTAAGGTAATGATTTATCTTAAATAAGGTTTTGATAATTAATGAAGTAATTAAAGGGTAATTAATTTATTTCATAAATTAATGATTAAGGATTGTCTAATTTGTAATTAAGAGTTATAAGTTAATTAATTAGAGATTAATTAATTTGTAATTAAGGATTGCTAATTAGATAATTGGAGATAGTTAATTAATGATTAAAGATTAATTAATTAGGTAATTAAGTTATAATTAAGCATTAATTAATTACGTAATTAGAGATTAATCGATTGGTAATTAAGGATTGATTAACTTGTAATTAAGAATTAATTAAATTATAATTAAATTTTATTAATTAATAATTAAGGATTAATAATTAAGGATTAATAATTAAAGAGTAAGGAATTAATAGCTAAGAGATAATTAATTAAGGTTAATTAATCAAGGTAATTAATTAAGGTTAATTAATCATGGTTGATTAATTAAGATAGATAATTAAGGAATGATTAATTAATTGGGTTGTAATTAATTAATGTTAAATAAGCAGGATTAAGATAATCCAAGTGAATAAAGTTGGTGATTAAATTAATTGGAGATTAATTAAATTAATTAGGTATTATATATTTAATAAATCTTGTGTATGGATGGTTGAATGATTTTGGATGATTTGGATTATTGTTGTCTCTGATGAGTGATTGAGACGTGCTGTGATATGAATGGGTTGAACTGTGATAATGTGGGTTATCTATCTAAGTTAAAATTGCTATGTGGTATGATATCATGAATATGAATTGTATTGTTTTAAAACTTAACAATTTGGATTAGAAATGACTTTGGACTCGAAGAGACCGTGGTCGGGTATCAATAATACCCGAAACCACTTCGATTAGTAAACTAAATTCTTTATAAATTGGATAGTGAAATTTTACAGGCTGGAATGGAATGAATTGAGTAACATGGACATTTAACCTGAAAACTGCTGTGTGTGATAAATGTTTGACTATAAGAACTCGTAAAGGGTACGAGTTACCTTGATGTTCACATATGTTATAGCTTGGTATTTCATATTATATGGGTTTACTCACGCTGGTTTCCAGCCTGACCCGGGTATTACTTTGATGTAATGCTCGGGTAAGCCCAAGTATTACAGATTTCTAGGTTAGGACATTCTGGAGCTCAGGGGGCGAGCTGGATGGCATAACGTATGGAGTATTCCGTTGTGTATATTATTGTTTGTATTTCTAGGACAAGTTAATTTTAACTGTCCAGTTTTGTGTAATGGCTGTAACTCTGATGTATTGAATGTAATTTAACTCTAAGTGCCGAGTTTTAATTTTTTTACTTGGAATGTGATGTAAAAATCCAAGGTGATAAGTTTTTGAACTTATAAATGGAATTGTATATTAATATGAAGTTTAAAATTTGAAATAGGCAAATTGGGTAAAGTTGACCGGATAAAATTGAAGTGAATTTAACTTAAGTAAAGTTAAATAAGTTTAGAACAAACAACCTGAATTGGAAATTTCAAGATGAAATTGAAATTTAACTTGGGAAGTTAAATGGTTGATTTAAAATGGGAAGTTATGAGTAATCTCAAAATGGGTTTGAGATCTAGAAATTGAAAATGGATGCTGTTAATTGGTGTTTAGATAAATTTGGATGTTTATTTATCCTGATATCATCCTATTGTTATTAATGATCCATGAAACTATGAATTGGATTATTTTAATTGAATTAAGAAATGGATTGAGGTAATACATATCCACTATAGAAAATTTGATTGAACTTAAATTTGAAATTATTTACATGATTTTGATTTATAAAATGAAATTGTAATTGTAGAATGGAATCACTTTAAACTTAAGAATTGAATTTGCAAACTAAAATTGTTTAAGAATCGGTTTCAAGTTTGAAGTTAAAATTGGGTAATAAATTGGATTCTGAAGATTAAGTTCTTCAACTATTATTTGAACTTTGTAATAAGTTAAGTAAAGGTAATTTAAAATGAAATTTTGAAATTTGGACTCAGAATTAAATTGTTTAGAGATTTAAGTTGTTAATTTAAAAATAAAGGTTGGGTTGATTTAAAGGATAAAACAACATTTAAAAATTTAACTCGAATTTATGAAATTCGAGTTGGTTTTAAGTTGAAATTCGAATAGAATTAGTTCAAATTGAATTTGATTTGAATTAATTGAAATTGTGATTGAAGATGGATAAGTATAAAATTCAAACGAAAATTTTGAATTAAATTAATTTGAAGTGAAATTGAAGATTGAATGAGCTTAAATTCAAATGGGAATTGATTTGAATATGGGATAGAAATTAAAGTTAATTTAAATTGAGTTGAAATTGAATCGAATTTAATAAAGGTGGGAATTCGAAATTGATTGGAAATGGAGATTGGGAATTGAACAGTTGGCTCTAAACTATTTTCAAATAAATTATTTTAATATAAGCTTTCTTAAATCTATTTTTCCAAGCTACTTACTATACAATCTTTCTTTTCAAAGCCCAAACTATCTTATACTTATTTTACAATTATTTTTGAAACTATTTAACTACTTTATAATTATTTTATAACTACTCAACTATTTTACATCTATTTTGCAAACTAATAATTATTTTTCAACTACTTATCTATTTTTAACTTTTCAAGCTATTTCTAAATATAAGCAGGTCAGAGTGCAAACGCATTGTGATGAGTTACCAATTGAGATAAGAATTAAAGTGACAATCCAAATGCAAATTGATGCAATTGAGAGTAAATAAATAAGAATCTAAGGGAATATAAATAGAAAAGAGAAATTGATTTAGCTAATAATCAATGAAGATAGATACGTAGGATGTACGTATATTATTCCATTCGCATAACGATTTGATCCAGATTCGAACACAGAATTTTGATATAGTATATCGATCCGAGTTTGGATTTTTCACTCGATTTTCGACGACGAACCTGGATATAGAATTTTGATTGGTTCTGGAAATTCTCTATCATAGTTATGACTATGCTAGGAGAATGAAGGTTTCTCATCAAGAAACCAGATCTGAGTCTGCACTAGGAAGTCAGGTGGATGATACTAGTTCGGAAGAGAAATTGTGTAATCGAGTAAGCGATCAGATTGACATTGTGTACGAATGATATGGGTACATCGTACGGGTTTGAATGAAATAGATATTGAAAATTTATGGATAAGAATTGTAAATGATTTTTGAAATGGAAAGGTATATTTTGAAAAATGAATGATGAAATAAAATGGAAATTGGATATTTCTATTATTAAAGGTTTACTTTATGAAGAAAAGTGTGGTTAATAACTTTATAAAAGAGTAATCAATTTTGAATATTTGATTTGGAATAAACAAAGTTATGTATCTTTGTTATATGTATGATGAACTCCCCTTGTTGAATCTATTGCCAGAAGAAAAGGTTTTTGAAAAGTATTTGAAGTATAAAAAGGGAATTTATACAAGTAGGAAGTGGTCCAAAAATTTTCAAGATTATATATATATATATATATATATATATATATATATATATATATATAAAGGATCTTATGAGAATGATTTTGGAAAAAGGTTTTTGGAACCTATGGATGTTGAAAAGCTTTTGATTTTTTGGGAAAAATCAATTTTGGAGATTTGGAAAGCTTAGTTTGAGAATTATCGATTTTGGAATAATCGATTTTGTGTAGAGGATATCTTATGTGATTCATACAAAGGGTATGATTTGTAAGATACTATATGTGTATAGTATAAAGTGTTTTGAGAATGACTCTGGGGGAAAAGGCACTCCCATGAAATGAACTTCTTAGGAGTGCCACGGGGTGGTACTGCCTTGACCCCTAAGGGGGGTTCTAAAGTTGATCCTGTGATGAAGTCCGGACAAACTGAAGTTCCTGCGGATTATTGGGTAGCGAAAGTCGAGGGCGCTAATGCCATAGCGGAAATCGTGTGGAGGTGAGTGTCAATGGTCTACGTTTGATTTTGTCGGGAAGGCAACGTAACATTGGTAGACTGCGATCTATGGTGCAGTGGAGAAGTTTCATTCTTTTGACAGCGAAATTCGAGGGCGTTGATGCCTACAGTTATATGGGTTTTTCCTATGATAGCAACGTAACTCCAGATGTAGTTGTGATCTATAGCGGGTTCCATGGTGTAATCGAGGGGCGCAGAGTGACTACAATTATCTATGGATTTTGCCGGGATGGCAACGTAACCATTGGGTTAATTGCGACCATGGAGGGGGTGATGATTTCCAGGGCATTCTCACCAAAGTCGTTTCCTTTATTTTCAATTTTTTTCCATATTTTCAACAAAATATTTTCCAAGTATTTTCACTGGGTGTTGAAAACGGGTTTACCAAGTACTCATAGATTTTCAGTCCTACGCCTGATCAACGTATGACCGAAATTCTGTAAGAATAAGGATGGACTTGTTGAAACATCGAGTTGTAAAAAGTATTTTATAAGACTATTTTGGCAATATTATATAGATTTTAAAAAGTTTTAAAATGTTCAAAGAGTAATTTATCTAATAATAAGTATTGAACAAATTTTGGTTTCGTTCCATTTCGAGGACGAAAAGGTTCTAAGGGGGGAGGAATGTGATAACCAGGATTTTTAGGCATCAGATAATTGGATAATTATCTGATTTAACTATTGAAAATAGTGATTTATAGATTGAATAAATGAATCTGATAATAAATATTTATATCTGGATGAATATTTATTTGATAATCTCCTAATATAATTACTTAAATTTACAAATTATTCATTTTGAAAAAAGTAATAATAATGATTGTTTATATATATATATATATATATAAATAGATTTTAAATAGAATTATTATTTTCAAATAGAATATGTGTTTTTTTAAATATATATTTGTGTTGATTTTTAATTGGATTTTTAATTGAATTTGGATTTAAATTTGAAATCCAAGAGATTATTATTTTAAAATATTTTTGGTTTAAAAATATATGTAAGATTTTTTATTAGTATATAGTTTGTTTTATAATATTTTCTTTAAAGAATCTTATTTATATAAATTAAGAAAGGTATTTATTAATTAGGATATTTAATACAAAAGTTTTATATTAACAAATAAAAAATAATTTAAAATTGCATAATTACACATGTAAGCTAAATAAGTACAATTTAACAAATGTAAGTAAAATAATACATGCTAATGACAAATGTTAAGGAAATTAACAAGTGTCACAAATTTGTTTTTATTTTCTTTAATTTTTAATAAATCCTAATTAACTTTATATAAACTCATATCTCCTCTTTTCCATTTCTTTTCCTATCTTCTCATTTCAAAAGCAAGTAAACTCAAGCCTGTAATTAAATCTACAAACCTGAGAATTAAAGAACAAAAAAAACAACTTATTCAACTACCTCAAATAATCTGCAGAAACATTCAACCTGTAATCAAAAGAAGATCATCTCTGTTTCAAATTAAACTTTCTCAACAACAACTAGCTTCAGATCATTGAGTATTTTAGAGTTTAAAACCAATCAAGCTTCAGATTTCAAAGTTTCTCGTTTCAAAGTATTTCAGTTTTCAAAATCTAGAGGCAATTAAAGTTTTCAAATCCCAGTTTTCAAGCTCTCTGTCTTTTAAACAGTTGAGTAAACAATTTTGATTTTTAAAAGCTTTAAATCTGTTTAAACCCTGATGCATGCAGTAAACTTGGGTTTGAATTGGGGATAATGATTTGCATATTTGATTTAATGACTATATGTATATATGGATATGGATATCTCTGTGTGCATGCTAGTGTTTACTTTGTTCTTGAATACTGGATGTAAATATAATTCAAAAAGAAAAAAGAAAAATCAATTGCTCTCTCCCTGATCTGTTACAGGTCATGATGATTAAACATAAATTGTTATAAATAACAAGATTTGAATTTTAAAAATATTTTAAATAGGAATTGATAACAGTTTTTTTGCTGGGAAATAAGATTTACAGTAAAAACTTATATATGTCGAAATTTTGATATGATCAATTGATAAATTTAGGATTATAATCTGAATTGTCTTCAAGAATTAGGATTTTTAAGATGAAAATCATGATTTTAAATATAGTAAATTGTGAGAAATCTTTGGTTGAACGGAAAATGGGTTTCGACCTTTTTATGGTGATCGCCGAGTTTTTGGTGGTCGGAATTTTTGTCGAAGCAAGAATGGCGGTCAGAGATGTCGGCAAAAGTGGCCGGAGTGATGTTGGTTCATCACGGCGATGGCGATTGGTCGAACTAGGGTTTAAGAAGGTTAGAAGTCGAGGTTGAAGTGTTGGTTGCTACTCCGTCTACAGGCATCGGAGTTCATCGGTCGAAGGGGAATAGGAACATGGGTCGTGGACGAGGCTGTGGTCGGAATGACGGAGCTTCTGATGGTCGGGGTTGTCTTATCGAGGCAAGTTTTGGTCGGAGCTGCTGTTCCAGTTTGAACAGGAGGGCTCGAATTCGATTTCGAGCTTAAGTTGGTATTTGGGTAGATGGGATTGATAGTAGAGATGATCGATGACTTGCCGAAGGTGGAATGGGTCGCCGGAGCACCGCCGTGGGTTGGTGCACGTGCATGATGTCCCTGCGTGTCAGTTTGTGTGTGAGGTAATTTGCCTCGGGTCGAAGCTCGGAGGAAAGGATGTTGGTCTTGGAGTGGGTTTCGGGTTCGTGAGTGTTAACATATCAGTTTTAAAATTTTAAACTAAGTTTTATTAAAAAAAGAGAAGAAGAAGAAATCTCGGGGCAGTACTCGAGTGGGTATCGGGTTTAACCCGAAGCAGGAGTTTAAAACAAGTTTTTAAAGTTTTTAAAAGCAAAGGTTTTGAAATTTAAAAAAATAATTTGGTTTAAAACTTTCTTAAATAAATTCTTTTACATATAATAAATGTTTTCCTTAATGAATTGATTAGGAAGTTATATCTTTTGTTTAACTTAAATTTGTTAAGTAAAATTTTAGGTTATTTTAAAATTTAATTTATAAATATAATTAAGTGTTAATTAAAAGGATAAATGCTTTAAAATATGTGATTAGGTAATTAATTAAGGTAATGATTTATCTTAATTAAGGTTTTGATAATTAATGGAGTAATTAAAGGTTAATTAATTAATTTAATAAATTAATGATTAAGGATTATCTAATTTATAATTAAGAGTTATAAGTTAATTAATTAGAGATTAATTAATTTGTAATTAAGGTTTGTTAATTAGATAATTGGAGATAGGTAATTAATGATTAAAGATTAATTAATTAGGTAATGAAGTTGTAATTAAGCATTAATTAATTAAGTAATTAGAGATTAATCGATTGGTAATTAAGTAACATGGACATTTAACCTGAAACCACTTCAATTAGTAAACTAAATTCTTTATAAATTGGATATGTGAAATTATACAGGCTGGAATGGAATGAATTGAGTAACATGGACATTTAACCTAAAAACTGTTGTGTGTGATAAATGTTTGGCTATAAGAACTCGTAAAGGGTACGAGTTACCCTGATGTTCACATATGTTATACCTGGTATTTCATATTATATGGTTTACCCATGCTGGTTTCCAGCCTGACCCGGATGTTACTTTGATGTAATGCTCGGGTCAGACCGAGTATTACAGATTTCCAGGTTAGGATGTTCTGGAGTTCAGAAGGCGAGCTGAATGGCAGGACGTATGGAGTATTCCGCTGTGTATATTATTATTTGTATTTCTGGGACAAGTTAATTTTAACTGTCAAGTTTTGTGTAATGGCTGTAACTATGATGTATTGAATGAAATTTAACTGATACTGTTTTCCTTTGTTGAACTGCTATTATTTGATATTATATTTTGTCGCTCCGAATGTGAGAATCTATGATTTTTTTCTGTTTCTTCTTCTACCTCTGTTCTGCTTTACCCTAACAATCTGGGATTTTCGGCGTTCGGATACTCGGCACTTCTACAATAAACGTATCAGTGCCAAATTTTCGAGGTCAAAAACTCCAGGTCGTTACAAAACTGATAGTGCAATAAAAATGTATTGATATATTTTATGCATTTAAAAGATTTGTGGAAAATACCAAAACATTCTTATAGGATAAATATTTTCATATAGCATCCACTCTCTTTGGAAACATATAAAATTAGGTATGGTAGTTCATCTAATTAAAGTGTTGTTATGTTATCCTTCTAATAGGAATGAAATAGTGAAATATAAATGTGGAACACACTACCTTCAAATTTTTTCCAAGAAAAAATAACTTTTTTTCTAATTCGAGAGTTCAAATCCCAATGATATCTATAGTTGTTAGGATGCTCGACTACTATAGAAGCATGAAACAAGGTAAAATGCTTTGCTTAGGACTAAGACTGACACTGAGAAAATTTTCTTTATTGATAATTGTGGAAAAAATATTTGGAAATAGAAAATAAAAGAATTAAGAGTAATATAAAGAAACTAGAGAAGATGTTAGAGAGAGAACAAAGAGAAGGCACATAGGAAAATTTTCAACATGATTTTATAGAAGAGGTAAGAATCCGGCATAAGGAATTCATTATGGCAATAGTTAAACCTTAGAATGTCCACTTTTTAACATAGATTCTACTAAACTATCTCCAATAAAACAAAAAAATTCTACTTGGAAAATAGAAGAAATCACGAAGCATTGTTGTGTGGTAACTCATTTTCTTATATGTAAATATTTGTTTTGATAGTTTATGAATGTAATGGATATCGTTAATAGGAAATTTATGTGTCTTTTTAATATATATATCTTTGGTTATGTGTGTTCACTAGTTTTTGTGGTAGAGAAACATACATAATCATATAAGTAACATAATCAACATCCTTATAAACATATATGAGATAGAATAGGGATAGCAATGAGGCGAGTTTATATTCTAAACCCGTGAACACATCCCTATTTTAGCCTGCCAAGACCCACCCCATTGGATCACCAGCATAGATAGACCTATTACCCGCTCTAGAGAATATCGTATCTATGACCAGGTTGGGGCATAACAAACTCGCTCCAACCTGAACTACATTCTTGGGATCTCATAATATCACTTAACTACAATAATAGTGATTCTTGCGATATTTGAACCAAAGTGTCTATCATACACATTATAATGTTTTACCAAACAAATTTTAGCATGTTGATACATTTAGATGCATTATTTCATATGATATAAAAAATCTACATCACTTTTTCAATTTTAGTCAAACACTTGATTTTTGTAATTTTCCTTATCATTGTATGCTCATTATTATTCATATTTAATATATTACTTTACTTTTATATCTATTGCACACAAAAATGTAATCATTAATTAGGGGAAAAAGAGAATATACAAAGAGCATCCGGTCTTGGGGTAGGTTGGGTCTTACCCATATTTGTATAGGTTCGGGGTTAAGGAAAAATTCCAGACTTGCATCGGGGTTATGGAGTGGATTTGGGGTAGGTTTTTATAAACATGGGGCAAGTGTGGGGCAGTAAGAACCCAACCCAACCCGCTCCGCTATAATTCCTAAGATAGAGAATATAATAAGAAGACAGTGAAAATGAAAACATGGACATAAATACCAATAAGATAGCCAACCTTCTCATAAACATACATAATATAGCCACAAAATACAACTACATATATGGTTATTATCTTGCTTATAAACAAATAAAAGATGGTCAACACAATAGGAATACATGCAAAATCATTATTTCCATCAGAAGCATACTTGATATAGCTAAAAAACATAACAAATAAATGTACTGAGTAGAATAGCCGTACATCATCATCACCAACTCCTCGATAATACTAAAATCGTATATTTAGAGTATAAGGTTTTGAATGTGCTGCTTATAGAGCTCTACATTCTGTCCATTGCCCTCTGAACTACATCCATGCTCATCAAAATAATAACGAACTCATTTATGGTATGTGCATGCTCTTTATATCTGATTGATGCGATTACTAATCAATAACTGTTTTACATTCTTGCACTAGGTAATGCAACTAAACATTATAAATTATTATTGATGGAGTTAGGGGTATGCCCTAAGGTCAATTATGTTATCTTTTACATATAATCATATTCAAAATAAAAGGTGTTTTCTTTCTGTTATGTACTATTATAAATGTTATAAATAATTAATCATTTCATTTAAGTGTATATATCAGAAAATCCATAAATGATGTGTTTATGACAGTAGTTACAAACAGTTGTAACCATGAGTGTTATATTACAACATGATAAGTATATTATTTTAAATATTCCTAGTTAAGATTATTAAGATTGGACAGTGATGCATCCATTGAAACTAAAATACTCAACGCTCTTCAAATATTAGGCAGTATATTACTCATGGCTATTTGGCGAACCAATGGTTGCGTATTGATAGTTATTAGATAAATATGGAATGACTTACTCAATAGTTTTCTGTTGGTTAATATAAATAAGGTGAAACGGAAAATATTGATGTGACTAATTTATATGGTTCGCTTGACTTGAGAATGCTACCGATCTTCGATATAAAAGTTCCGCTTTGATTATAGTCAAATCATGACACGTAAACATCGAATGACTATTAGATCGATTGTAAGAATTGGAAGTGAAACACTATTCAAAAGAGGATTCGTTTCCTCGGTTGTATGGGGTTAATATCATAGTCAACTGAAGTCAACTCAAAGTTAAAATCTCTAGCTAGAGTAGTTCTGGTAATACTAACTGTTATTTTTGAACCAAGTACTTTATGTTCGGACTGTAGAATTGAATATAGACTATATTGGAATTTTGACCAATACCAAATTTTATAAGTCCAAAGGGATATAGTTTTGACAAAGAGAATTGGTGTAAATAATACTTACTAGTGGGTAACGCTTATGGTAAGTAAAATTTGATTAACCAAAGGATGTGTAAGTGATAAATTCGGCCAAAATGTCACACTACTAGCTAAGGTAACGTGCAAACTTTAATATTTGGATTATTCAATATTGGTCAATGACTGAATTTATACCTTTGAATCACATAACTGAAACGATGGATATACTGAATAAACCACACGATTTAATTAATTTTTAATTATTTAAAATTAATTAGATTGATTAAATTTATGAAATGTTAATTGTAAAATTTTATTTAAATTACTGGATTTATTATTTAGTGAAGTGCGTATATAAAATTTATAAACGCATGTATCGATATACGATATCAGTAGCATGTTTAAATTCGATTTAAACATACCGAAATGGGATAATTAATATCTATGTAATATTAATTGTTAAAATATTCCTTATTGATTTTTTTGATTTTCATTAGTATTTAATAACATGCGTATATAAAAGTTATAAACGCACGTATCGTATACGATATCGATATGAAATTTAATTTGACTTTAAATTGTTTTAATAATAATTGAATTTTGGAAAATTTTAGACACAAACCCCAAACATGATAGCCGACCATGATATTGAGAAGCGGAGGGATCTTTGAATTTGAAATAAAAGGGCATTCTTAATTAAATGAGAGAAAAAGACCAAATTTTAATTTTGATCAAAATTCAAATTTTAATCAAACAAAATTAAATAGAAATAGGTGGTTATCTCTTGGTTGCTGTAGATCTAGAGGTTGATCTATTAGATCTAGGATTTATTCTATCATTTAAAGTGTTTTTCCTGGCTTATCCTAAGATAATTCTATACTTTTCATATATATCTTTCGCTTTTTTATATTCCTCTGATTCTATATCTCTCCCTTCTATTCATATGTGTGAATTTGGATTATGCGTAGAATGTCTCAGTTCCCACGTTTGAATTAACTGTATACACTTTACATGTTCATTTAATTGAAAACATGTGCTATGCTCTTTGTTATTTGTTTATTATGAACAATGATAGTTTTATTCATCTATGTTTTGTATGTTACTTATCTTATATGTTTAACCTAGTTCCAAACCATCTTATCATGAATTTGTATAATTCTATGTCGTCTGACTTTACCATTATTTAAATAAAATAATTTTATGGAACAATCTTGTTGACAAGTTAGTTTTCATATTATATGATTTAGATTTGAATGTTTATATATAAATTTCTATGTGAATAAAACTTTGAAATAATTTTATTAGTTAATTATAGCTAACCACATAATATGATGACATAATTGTCTTATGTTTAAACTATTCTAAAACAAATTTTGCTAATTGAAACAAAGGGAGAAACATTAATTTATTAATTTATTTCTTGTTTTACAATTGTATTCAGACAAAAACTATATTTATGTTTAAATGGAAAACATTCTAATTCACATACTATTTGGATTTTTTTTTTCTTTATTTCAAATTTCATTTTGGTGTGTATGTATGTATGTAATAATATTTATGTGTGTGCATATGCCTATTTAATTTATAGTTTCAAAAGGGGTTCTATGTAAAATACAACGGTAAACTTTTGAATTACTTTAATTAGATATTGAATTCATTGATTTGTTACAAGTAATATAAATAAAGTCTTTTACAATGTAAATCAATATATAAGATATTTATATATGTGTACATATATATATATATATATATATATATATATATATATATATGTATATTCAAATATATACACACACATTAACATAAACACACACACATATATGTAATAAAACTTTCTTGCTTTAGACAACAAAGACATATAAAGGAGAAATATGTCCGTTGCGGTGTAAATCCTAACACCTAAACGATGTTCATATTAACTATGTTCCATTCTCATATGTTGCACTTGCACATTTACAATGGGTGCATTTGATGTGCTCGTCATAATATACAAACCATTTAAAATTAAAACTAATCTAATTTCAGATAATTGTAATAAAATGAAGACTTTATTCAAAAGAAAATTTATAAAAGTTCTAAATGGATTAGATTTCTTAGGCTCATTAAAGAGGCAATAAAGGAATTTTTCCGCTATGGCCTGGCCTAGTACCAACAATGGTATCAGAGCCCAATAGCCTATGCTGTCTAAATTATTCATGTTAGGGCTAACTAATTAAGCTTGCACACTTAGTACAATGTCTAGAAAGGTAATTTCTAGGATTGGAATTAATTAATCAGGTACCATGTCCTGCCCGGTTATCGACCTAGCCTGAAAGGTGAAGTGTGCCAAAGATTCCTCCTAATAGAAAAGGTACAATTTAAATTGGGCTTGGACTAATTTTCAAAATGATTTTGAAAACTAAAGTAAAGATTTTAAATCTAAAAGTTAAATTTAAATCGAAACATGTTTATTTTTAAAGTTATAGTGTAACATAAGTTTTCAAAATGTTTTATAAGAGATAAAATTTTAAAGTGTTTGAAATTTAAAATTTACACTTTAATTTTGAAAACTCATTTATTAAGATTAATAAAATAAGTTAATTATATATATGCATGTATTATATATATTGATATATGTTACATTTGTCTTAGAATGTTTAAGATGGTATAAATATACATGTATGTATATATAAAAGGACTTTCAAAATTAATGTAATCTAATTAAAAGTATTTAATTAAATAAATTAATTCTATATATAGACTTATATATACCACAAAGAAAGAACTTAGGTTAACTCAAATCATTCCTTCCCATTGGTCACCTTCGCATCCATATCCCCGGTATAAGAAGCTACCAATATGCAATTGTTCCTTGTAAGACCAGAATAACAGCTTTAGTACATTATATTTCTTTATTTGTCAGTAGAGACCTTCCGCTCCCCCAATATACAAGGATATTGGGGTCACCTTTTCATGTTGTATAGCAGTCCCCGTTCACATCCGGTTTAAACGAAATGTTGTTATACACACACGCACACACACAGATATATATATATATATATGTATGTATGTATGTATGTATTACTATAAAGATTATAGTATATACTATAAAATTTATACTATGCATGTCCAATATAAAAGTTAGATTGGAATAATAATGTAAAATTATTATTAGAGAGTTAATTAATTAATTAAATTTAATTAATATAATGTTACATAAAATTATTATATAAGTTAATGAAATATTAATGTATATAATAATTAAACTTATACAATACGAATGTACAAACCAAAAGTGGAACATTAAAGAAACCCAAAGAGATTTAGGGAATAAATACATACGTAAATGTACGTATATCATAATTTCTAATGTGGTCGACACTTAAACCATGATGGTATTTCATAAGAAATACATTATTCCATAAGTTGGTATCACTAAATTAAATATATTGAAGATTATGAATCTTTAATATAAGTTTTATCCTCTACCATTTATATATTAAAAAATTACTAGCATACTTTCTGATTGTTGAGAAAACTCAAGCTAGAGATATTATGTGTGGTATTATTAATAAATTAATTAGACGAGGTAAGATAACTATATGTATTTGTTGAGAAAACTCAAGGTACATATACTATACTTAGTCCATAGTGAAATGGTAGGTACGAGTGAATGATTTCATTCGACTTGTCTAAAACTCAAGGTCGAAATGATACTTGGACATGGAACCATAGATTAGGAGTTGTATATGATACAGCCAATAAGGAGTTATCCATCATTTGTGGGGCTATGACTTGTTGAGAAACTCAAGGTCAGAAACCCAAAACAAACAAGTCCTGTCACCCACTAGTGAAGTCAAAAAACTTCTATAGTTCATCTTAGGGGTTGAAGATACATATTAGACTAGCGGGAGCCTTACTAAAAAAAAAAGAAATGGTAACATTTAACCTTTCTAGTATTGTAAGAACATATGCTATATAATGCTATAATAATCTACATCGGTAAATTTATGCATTTAATATAATTGATAAAAGTTTCAATTAAAATATACAAATGAACTGAGTTGGAGGTTGACAAATAGAAATATAATATATGCTTACTTTAAATACTCCTTGCATGTTAATGTTTTGTATAACTATGCAAGTACCTAATTTTATAACTACTAAATACATTCATAATTTGGTCGCTTACATGTTTATTTGCCCAAGACCGTGTAATGCTTTCTACGAATTTCAAACTCTAAAAGCAACATAGGACTATGGTTGTTTGATCCATATACTATCGCATATAAGTGTGATATGGAGAACGGACACAGTTTGTATTGTACAATACTTCGATAAAATTAGTTCATTCGAAGTAAGAAAATAAACCATACGGAGGGAACGATTATTCATTCTGATTGATTGCAATGAAGATCATATTCTGTTAAATGTAGCACTAGACCAAAACTACAAGTTAGATTTTAGATCGTTGAAATGTCATTTTGATCAGTTTATGTTAGTTGCAACATATTTTATGTGCTTAAATGTTAAGGATGATTGAGTGTGCTTTGTAAAGAATTACTTATGATATTGTAGTAAGGTTTTCTTTTGAATAGTTCGACCATTTAAAAAGGAAAATGAATGTACAAGAGTAGACTATATTTAAGATACAACTGAGATGAAAAGAGTTGAATAGTCACCTCTGCTTTATAAAAACAATATAGGAAACAAAAATTGTAATATAATAATTAATACTTGACATTGGAATAAGAAATATGAATTCTATTTTAAAATGTATTTTAATATGGAAAATTATTTTCTATGAGATTTATTTCTTTAAGTTCAAGATAATTGATAAAGGAACTCCCCACTGTAAACTAGTTATAATATATGAAATAAATATTCTACACTATGTGGATGATGGACCTACATATTCATTACGCTATTCTAGTAATGGCGGAATTAGTGGGAGCATGCCATATAGAACTTATTGAATGCATTAAGTTACGAAAATTATTTTCGTAAAATGTACAACGCATTATTTAGGAAATAATATATGTTCGATGATGACCGAAGGATAAACAATATTTTTATTTCATTGAAAGTATTATGAATATTCATTATGAAATAAAACTATAATGTGGGTTTTTTTTCATAACTAAAGTGATGCATTGGAAATATCAAAGTATCTAAATTATTTACAATTATTTTAGAATAATAAACTAAGCCTTAGTTCTGAGAAGAAATTCTTCGATCATATGATCATCGATCATATAATCATGGATCATATGACAATAATGAATTATACCATAGATAATTAAAGGAAAAGCACCCATTTAGTGGGAGCCTCAAAAGAGTTGATGAACTCTTTAGGTCGTTACATATAGATGTATGCAACCACAAGTCTGATAAAACCAAAACGATTCTACATACTTCATTATATTTACCGATGAATTATTGCAAGAATGAATATATGTATTTGGTATGTATGAGGCACGTCTATAATAAGTTTATAGAATATAAAACGGAAGTAAAATAAAATAACATGTAAAATAAATGATTTGAATTGATCCATGAGTGAGTTTATTGGAAAGAGTTCCAAACATACGTAAAATGAATTAAGATGCAGTCTTAAGAGCCACTCCTCCTTATAATACATAATGATGTGTTAATAAGAAGTAATAGAACTTTGTTGGACAAAGGACGATTAAATGATGAGTGAAGCTGAGTTAAATTATTTCTATAAGGTGTATGCTTAAGAGTAGTACAAAAGGTTAAGATTAATGTCATCTGAAGAATACTTTACGAAGTCGTACAAGATATGAGATATAAGAGACCTCATCATGTCCTAAGCTTAGGAGTTGGCGGGTTGTGTGAGTTGAAGGACTACACGTAATATTTGTACTCAAGGAATCTCGTATGGATCGCTCCATAGGTGTTTGGAGATGATAGTCATTAGATGACTAATTTATGTTATGACATAAATATTGTGAACTAATACCAGGTCAGTTTTATGTATGATAATTCATAAAATGTTTATGAGTGCCTGTTCCATTGTAATAAGAAGCAATTGTTGTTTCAAGAAAACCAACTTCATGGCAAAGGAATTTCTTTAAGAAATTATTGGTAGTTAAATGGATTTGGATATGATCAAGGGATAAAACTAATTACAAGGGATGACATAAAGTTAACCAAATATGAATAAATGCATGGCATTAGAATATCAAATGATTATTCTTTCCATTGAAGAAGAAACTACGAGTTTCTTATTAACGTTAAGAATAAATAATCGTCGGTTGTTTAGTTAAACCATTAAGAGTACTGACTCTATGATATGGTAACGCACAATTCAAAATGAACTCCAAGTACATCATCAAAATATTATTTTGATAGTTGGACCCAAAGGGATATGATCCATTGGCTGCAAATGTGTCTTTGAGAGAAAGGAAAATGCAATTAGAACATGGCAATCCATATTGATAAGAATAAAATCGTGAATTCCAATTGTTGAAATTAGCATAACAGATTCTCCATTCAATGTGCTAAAACTAATTCGAATTCTACCTACAAAATGATCGCCTTATACGACTTTGTGTTTTGGTACATATGTGTTGAAACAGAAAATTCTAAATAAAAATTTAGTATAGACAATTTGCACATAATAAACGAAGTGCCTCGAAGTTAGTGGGAGCAATATTGAATTTGTGGGTTGTTGACGCCAGAAATGAGCATCAACATCCAATAGAATCTCGTATAGATCGATGAATGAAATTAAAATATAGCAGAAAAAGTAAATGAACACATATATTTTTATAATAATTTGGCAATCTTGACCTACATCCACTTCATATTTTTATTGATCTTGCACTTGATTATGATTACAAGGATGTTTGGATCAGCTAGGATCCATTAGTACAAGAGTGAATGATAAAAATGGCAGAGCCTAGGCAGCAGAAAGAAGGATCCCCTTTATGGGAATTGGTGGTTGTATTTATAGGAGAAGACGTGCAACTATTGGGCTGAAATTTTACAAAAAGAGCTCTAGATCCATAGGGGCCCACCATAACGATCGGTGGCCCTAACTCGATATTTTGGAACGATCGGCCAATGTTTAGCCGATTGTTATTTTCGCCTCCAATTTCCATGCAATCATTTTTTGAGGGACCCACGTGCCTCTTGAACTTGTCCCTAAAATATGAAGTTAATATGAGCTGTAGATTATGAGATATGGATCAACCTTTGCTACAATTGGAATATTCACCGATCGTTATTAAGGATCGGCAAATAACGATCGGCCAACAATGATTGGCTATCTTCATGTCTCAAGTTTTTTATGTGCGGTCATTTTTATACGCTCCACTCTTCAATATACAAAGGCTCTAAAAGTTTCAAGTGAATCGGCTTTGTAGATTTTGAGATACCAATCGATCATCGTTGATTTGGACTATTTTATGGATTGTTTTAGATCGATCCATATAAACTTTTCATTTGTCAATAACTCGAGCGTACGAACTCTGATTGACTTAAAATTCAAAAGGTAGCCTCATGAGGCTTTTCTTGTCACTTCATATTGATTGAACCTTGATCGAGACCTGGTCTGAATCCGCTCAACCATCGTCCATAGTCTTGTATATCATTGATTCTCAAGGTTGGTAACCATCCTTTTTAGTCAAGGCTATAGTATCACAGCTTTGCCAAAAGGTGAGATAACATGGGTTTTGGACATGATCTAAGAACCGACACTAAAGTATCGTTCGACGGGCACCAAAATTGATCAAATATCTTGATAGCAATATCAACTAGTCTAATTTCTTTCAAAATGCAAATGTGGCGTATATCTATAAGAATGTACATTGATATTTCTAAACATAAGAAAAAATACACTACTGATTGTTAACTATGTACTTATGTTCAAATCAGCTTTTTGATGTTTTAATACTCGACGTTGGATTTGCAAATGATGTCTTTCATATTGTGTATAAATGACATTGGGAATGTCCTAGAGAGATATGCAGAAACACCTTATTAATTTTTTAATAAGGAACATGTAAGGTGGATTCCTTATGCATTAGTAGTAGGAATTATCATACATGTTATGTTGTCTATGATATCGTTATTTGTTTTTTATTTGATACATGAAGAAAATATCAAATCCAAATTAAAGTCACTAAATGGTAGTTTAGAGTGTTCTCGTATATTTATGAATACAGAACAATTGATTGTTGAAACAAAAAAACTCCTTATGAAGGAGTATTCGGACTCAAACTTCATATGTGAATCAATATAAAATTCACGTTCAAAGATTAGTTAAGAAGCTTGAAGTTGAAAATGTTCCAAATGAGAGATTGTAGTGATTCAATAAAAAATCAAGTACATCACCTTCAATAACGCTACAACAAAAGCAATGTATGTATATAATAAATGGACAAATTTATAACTAAGCTGAGGGTGGTTCCAAATGTAGAGAATCCCATAACATTGTTATTTGATAAAAATGTCATGATATATTTCATAATAGAATTTCAAGCTTACTAGAAGTTGAGGGACATACTCTAAATTATTCCATTTGATAAAGATAGTTTATCAGCATCAGAGATAGTTGATTGACATGGTAGATAATTGAAACATAATAACATACCCGTTTGCTGAGAGGTTGACCCGATTGGAGAAGTTGGAATAAGATTTCATAATTGATCTCAAGCTAGGGGCAATTTTGTAATTTGTTACATAAAACTAACTTGATAACCAATTTTGTTTAAAATAAAATGTGTTTTCTATTTGTTATGTACTTATTATAAATGCTATGAATATTTAATTAGTTAATTTAAGTGTGTGTATATATATCATAAAGTCCATAAATGATGTGTTTGTAACAGCGGTTACAATTAGTTGTAACCATGAGTAATATATCAAAATATGATATGCACATCATTTTAGATATTCCTAGTCAAGATGTATTAAGATTGGACATCGATGCATCCGTAAAGACTAGAGTACGTGACCCTCTCTAATGTTGGGCAGTGTATTACTCATGGCTATTGGGGGGCACAAAGAGGTTTCATACTGATAGTTATTATATAACCATGGAATGACCCACTCAATAATTTTCTATTTGTTGATATAACTAAGGTCAAACAGAAAATATCGACGTGGCAAAATTACATAGTTCCCTTGACTTGAGAGTACAATTGATCTTCAATGTAGAAGCTCCGCTTTGATTATAGTTAAATCATGGCAAACGACTATAGTTGGGTCGAGTGGAAGCATTCAAAGTGAAACACTATTTGAGAGAGGATTCGTCTTCTCGGTTATGAGGTAAGTATCACAGTTAACAAAAGTCAACTTAAAGTAGTTTTAGGCAAGAACATTTCAGTAAATAATAATAGTTATTATTGAATCAAGGATTTTGTGTTTGGACTGTGGAGTTGAATATGGTCGGTAATGGAATTTTAACAATTATCAAATTGCATAAGTACAAAGTGATATAGTTTTGACGAAGAGAATCGGTGAACATAATTGCCACTAATGGGAAAGCTTATAACAAGCAAAATTGGATTTCACCAATTAGTGCGTAAGCAATACATTCAGCCAAAATATCAAACCACTAGCTAAGGTTACATGTGAACGTTAATATTTGAATTGTTCAATATTAATCACCAACTGAATTTATACATTTGATTCACACAACTGAAATGACGAATATTCCAAATAAATCATACGATTCAATTTGTTTTTAATTATTGAAAATAATTAAATTAATTAATATTTATGAAATATTAGTTATAAAATTTTATTTTATTTATTGGATACCATTAATATTTAGTAAGGTGCGTGTATAAAAGTTATAAACGTGTATCGATGTACGATATCGGTTGAATGTTTAAATTTGATTTAAACAAAATAATTACCGAAATGGGATTTAAATAAATTAATATTTATGAAATATTAATTTTAAAATATTTCTTAATTAATTTGTTTAATTTCCATTAGTATTTAATAACATGCATATATAAAAGTTATAAATGCGCATATCGGTATATGATATCGATATGAAATTTAAATTGGATTTAAATAGTGTTAATACTAGTCGAATTTTGAAAATTTTTAGACCTAAAGACCACTCGTGATAGCCATCCATGATATTGAGAAGGAGAGGGATTTATGAATTCTAAATGAAAAGGCAATCTTAATTAAAGAAGAGAAAATGACCATATCTGTATTACACATTCATTTCCTCCTTTGATTAGATATTGCTCTGGCAGTTTCTTTCCTCTCCATTTAGAAACATCAAGGGTTAAATTATAATGGTGGCGAAATTTAAAAAATTCCAAAACTTAGTCAAGCAAAATTAAATAGAAATAGGTGATTATCTTTTGATTAGTGCAGATCTAGAGATTGATCTATTGGATCTAGGATTCATTCTGCCATTCAAAGTATTTCTCCTGGCTTCATCCTAAGGTAGTTCTGTATTTTGCTTATATAACTTTCAATTTTTTTTATATTCCTTTAATTCTCTATTTCTCCCTTCTGTTCATATGTGTGAATTCGGATTATGGTTTGAATATCTCAACCCCTCCATTTTGAATTAACTGCATACTATTTTCATGTTCATTTAATTGAATACCTATGCTATGCTCTCTGTTATTTGTTAGTTATGAATAATTATAATTTTATTCATCTCTAATCTATATGTTTATTTATCTTGTATCTAGACCTTCTTATCATGAATTTGTATATGCCTACATCGTCTGATTTTATTATTGTTCAAATAACTTTTTTTGGAACAATCTTATTAATAAGTCAATTTTCGTATTACAAGATTTAGATTTAAAAGTTTACATATAAATTTCTATGTAGATAAAATTTTGAAATAATTTCATTAATTAATTGTAGTTTAACATAATATGATCACTAAATTGTCTTGTGTTTAAATTATTTTAAGACAAACTTTGCTAATTAAAACAAATGGGGAAACATTAATTTAGTGATTTATTTTATGTTTTATAACTGTATCTAGACTAGTACTATATCTTTGTTTAAAACACAAACATTCTAATTCACATATAATTTTGATATAATTTTGTTTTCAATTTTTTATGTTTTTTTATGCGTGTGTAATATTTATGTGTGTGTTTATGTGTATTTAATTTAAAGTTTCAAAAGGGGTTTTATGTAAAATATAGTAGTAAACTTTTAAACTACTTTTATTAGATATTACATTTGTTGATTTATTACATGTTTTTTGAGTAAAATGTGTGATCGTCTAGAAATAGAGGAGAGGACACATGCAACTATATATATATATATATATATATATATATATATATATATATATATATATCACAATGCAAGGCGTTGCCAACATGCTTGGCAGGTAGCAAATCTAAGTACAAGTACCAAAGGAAAAAAACTCAAATACCCCTATAATGAGCTCCGGCAAGGCCACCGCCCATTACACCCCAATATCGAGCTCTGGCATGGTCACCGCCTGATATTAAAGTGTTAGAAGTACTTGAAAAACTAAAGCATATAGCAAAGCCAATGATACTGAAAGCCAGCAACATCTAATAAGGAAGTTCCATGCTACTGACTCGGAAGGAATGAGGATGTGACTAATCTTAAGTGGAAATACTAATGATCCTTAAAGGAAAACTTCGACATGAAGACTCGGTAAAACTGTAATTAGCGCCTAGCTAAAGAGTGAACCCTCTTGAAAGTAGAATGCCACAATGAAGATAAAGATGTACTGAGAAGAATCCCTTACTTCAATCAGCAATCTTACACTCAACAATCATTTGTACCTGCAAAGAGAAACTAACACCCTATCTAGCCCAGACCTGTATCTTAAAAATGACTAAGAAAATAGTTAGAATAATACACGTTTATGTATATAAATGAAATTTATATACATATATATGTATAAATGAGATAAGAGTAAATATACAAAAGTAAGGCCAATAGGACAAAATAAGGTAAAGATTAGAAAAAAGACTAAAAATAAATAAAAGAAATAATAAAGAAAAACTAATAGGATCCATAATCTAAAGAACTAAAAGATCTATAAACTAATACAAATAATGACTAATACAATAACTAAAACAAATTTAGAATTATCCTTATGGACCTTTGATTAAAAGTAAATTATGATACAGAGTGAAATAATCATTTAAGTTTGAAAAATTATTAACACTACAATTATTAATGTCAACATTATTATTATTATGTTTAAATAGATTAATATTATTACTAACCTTATTAAGATATTCTTTAAGTAGGATATTTTTAGCTAATTTATATTTGGGATTGGAGATCCAATTAAAACAAAATGAAGAAATTATAAAAATTAATTTATTAAAGCGACTATTATTATTATTAAAAATTGTCTGATTTCTTTCAAACCAAATAAACCAATAAGTTATAATGAATAAAGTGTCAAGTAAAAATCTATTATCACTTTTGAACCTAAATCTAAAAGTATTCCAATGGAATTCAAAATCAGAAATTTTAGTTATTATATTAAAATTAAAAATTTTAAAGGTATTATTTAGAATGAAATGAGTATCCATGCCATCGTAGTATACATGTTTAATATCTTTAAAATACAGATTACAAAAATAACAATTATTATGAATTTGTATATTTTTTTTCTTTTTAAAAGCTCTATAGTATTAAGTTTTCCATGCAAAATTAACCACATTTGAATTTTAGATTTAGGAGGAACATTTGTTGCAAATAAATTTAAAAGAGTTATTGGTTACACCCGAAAAGTTAATAAATCAATAAAAAGAATTAGAAGTATATTTCTTACTCTTATCCTATTCCCAACTAATATTATCATTATCATTATCAAAATTATAGCATAAAGTAAAGAAAGCCGCCTAAGGGTTGAACCTACTAAAATTCTATTAAAACTAAAATTCCAAGGAGCGTCATTTTTGAGAGAAAAAATTCTATAGTTAAAGCGTACTTAAAATTACAGATTTCATAATGCTCTCTAAATTTAATCCTTAGAGGTATAACGGAAATCCAACAGTCTTGCCAGAAAGAAGTACTATTACCAAAATGAACTGCTGCATTAGTACCTAAGTTAAAAATTTCATGACATTTTCAAATGGATTTTCAAAAATTAGATAGTTTACGAATGACTGAAGGAGTAATTTGATATAAATTGTTGCTACAATTATAGTAATATTTAGAAATGATCTCTTTCCAGGTAGCATTATCATTCATATCCTTAAACTTCCATAATTATTTACCTAGTAAGGACAAATTCATATTACGCAAATTAATGACTCCTAAACCACCATCCTTTTTAGATTTACAAACAGTTTCCCAATTTACTAAACATTTAATGCAACTATTAGAGTTTTTCCCTCTCCTTAAGAAATCCCTTCATATTTTGTCTATTTTATCAATCATCCAATCTAGAAAAAAATGCATAGACATCTAATAGATTGGGAGAGCTGATAAAATAGAATTTATTAGAACTAATCTACCCGCTCTTGAAAAAAATCTCTCATTTTAATTGGAAATCTTGTTTTTGATTTTATCTATGTTTATATACCAGTCATTATGTTTAAGTTCGTTAGGTCTAATCACAAAGCCAAGATAGTCAGAAGGAAAGTTCGTAGTTTTACAATTATGCGTATTAGCAACTAAATTTTCAACGTTTTCAAAATCATTTAAACTAAAACAGAACTCTTATCTGTGAAAGTGGATAAGTCGAATTCTTCACGCATGAAGGCCAGGGCCCCTGCTGGGCCTAATTCGATTGTGATTGCTAACACTAATGCCAGATATAAGTCAGCAAGATCTGGGCCTTCTATTACTGAATCACATGATTCGCTTATCAAAAAGAATAGATTCAACAATTCGGGTATGTTTGCTGTTAATTCAAAGGCTTCACCTAAAAGTTGGTGTGATTTGGTTAAAGAAAAGAAACAAAATGAAACCTTGCAATTCTTTGACCCAACAATTGTTAATAACAGAAAAACTGCAATAATTGGAGAGGAGGAGCTGTTAACTGCAGAGAAAATGTGGTCGAATTCTACTCCGATCTATCTGGTGGGGAAAAGACCGTATTATATGTTTTTTAAGCATATATTTAGAGAATGTGGCTCCCAAAAGGTAAATTTGAAGTTTTTGCTAGAAACAATGGTTTCTATTTAGTTCAATTTGAATTAGAAGAATATTGCAATAAAATACTAGAAGGAGGACCATGGTTGATGGATGGTAAGCTTATCATTATGAAGAAGTGGAGCACTACCATCAAATATGAGAAAGACCTTTTATTATCCATTCCTATTTGGGTCAGATTTCCCAATCTCAATTTTGCATATTAGAACCACATTTCATTGTGTAAAATCGCCAGCACTATTGGAAGACCTATTGCAATGGATGAACATACTAAAAATAGAAGCAGAATAGCCTTTGCTAGAATGCTTATTGAGGTGGATGCGTCATTTAAATTTGAAGGTGAAGTGCAAATTAAATTGCCTGGAGGGGATTTTGTCATGCAAAATGTCGAATATGAGTTTATACCTCCAGTTTGTCAGAACTGCATATGTTTTAGTCATGTGGATAGAGAGTGTCCTATATCATTTACACAACAGTGGATACCAAAATCATCTAACAATAATGAGACTAATAGTATGGGCGTTATTTCAGAGGATTACACAACTCCGCAGACTCTCTATATCAATTCAGAAGGAGTAGTGTATAACAATGCAGATGTTATTACAATTGATGAGACAAATGTTCAAGATCATACAATAATTGAGAACGATCACAGGAAACAAAAGTCAAATAATTCAAATAAGGGCATTGATATTTCTCCATCAGATATGAATTCTGTGAATGATGGGACTGTTCAGAAGTCTTTTAAGGTGCCTGCAATTGCAATTGCAGCCTCGCCATCTGCTGGTGAAAGTGTAGTATCTGTTCCACAAACCAGCAGGGCTGCTACAATTGCAAAGAGATCCTCTACTCAATTTTCTGATATGTCTCATATAGGCCCTCCTATGAGCACTATCACTCTGGACCCAAACGCAATGACGACATCGACAGAAGTCTCAGTCACTTTATTATCATCGGAGAAAAATTATAGCAGGGAGTTATTAAATCATAGTACGCCTGTTGTAAATAATTTAAATTCTCAAATTCCTAAACTAACAACTGAAGTGCCTAATTCTTTTCAGGTGCAAAAAGACATGAAAGACTCAAATGTGGATGAATCTTCTCTAGCTCAATCATGTATCGAACCCACATACCCTTCAATTAATAATCCATCCAACAATATGCCTAAAAACCTCACATCTATCAACCCTTAATTTGTAAAAGCAATTGCAGATATGAAAAGCAATAATATTCAAGAAAAGAAAAGGAGTAATATGATCCATGAAAGTGTGACTCCCACTATAAGGACTAGGAGTCAAGCTAACTCATCCAAATAATGTCTATCTTGTGTTGGAATGTGCGGGGTCTTAATAAGGCAGCGCATGTTTTGGAGGTAAAAAATATTGTGTTTTCACAAAAACCTTCTATTTTCTGCTTAGTTGAAAATAAATTGAGAAGCAATAAACTCCAGTTATATATAGAATCTTGGGGAAGCAAATGGACATGCATAAATAACATTGAGTATCACCACAAGTGCAGAATTCTTATTATGATCAACTCAGACATTTGGAGCAGTTATGTAATTTCTATGAGCAAACAACATATTACTTGTATGTTAAATAATAATGCAGGGGCCCAATGCATTGTTTCTGTCATTTATGCACTAAACCTTGAATCTGAAAGGAAAAGTTTATGGAAACAACTGGTAAAAGAGGCCAACACTTTTATTACTCCATGGTGCATCATAGGAGATTTTAACTGTGTCAGATGTTTGAAGGAGAAATTAGGTGGAAACAGTTTAACAATCAGAAACATTCAAGAGCTCAACAATTTTGTTAACTCTGCAGGGGTTAAAGAGATTAGCATTTCAGGGGTTAATTTTTCATGGAGATCAGGGCCTAACAAGAATATTGCTACAAAGATAGATAGACTTTTTTGCAATGTTGAATGGATGAACATGTTTAAAAAATCTCATGCAAAATATTTAGATCTATCAACAAGTGACCATGTACCTATTATGTTTCACTTTAATTGCATTCAAACATATGAAGGTACTAAACCATTTAAATTCATGAATCACTGGGTTATGTGTGAGGGGTACAAAGACGCAGTTGAAAAGTATTTTGTTTTCCCTGAAGGAAATCAGTTATTTAACCTTATTCATATGCAGAAAACATTAAAAAGGAAATTAAGAAGTGGTGCAGTGGTAAGAATGATTTGCAGTCACAAGTCTCAAAATGCAAGCAAGAAGTCAATATTGCTCTACAGATATTAGAATCAGATCATAACTACTCAAATGCACAAAAGTTGCATGATGCACAAGTAAGCCTGGCTAAGAGTATGGAGCTGTTAGCTATTGATAACAAACAAAAATCAAAATGTCAATGGATCAAGTGGGATGATAGTTGTTCTAAATTTTTCTATGCAAAACAAACTAACAGGAGTTTTGCTAATAGCTGCCACAATATTGTAAAAGGAAATGGAGAAGTTTTCAAATCACAAAAGGAGATAGAGGAAGAGGCTGTCAATTACTTCTCAAACATATACAATAGAGGCTACATGCTGAATCAATTTCCTAATATTATTCCAAAAAGAAAATTAAATGATTGGGGAAAAATATATCTTAATGCTGCATTTGATGAGAAAGAATTGAAAAAAGCTATTTTCAGTGTGCATAATGATACTGCTCCAGGCTATGATGGATTTAATGCCAAATTCTATAAAAGACACTGGAATGAATTAAAGGAACCTCTTTTGAAAGCTATGCAGTCTTCCTTTGGCAATGGCAGAATAGTAAGAGAAATTAATCACACCATTATCTCCTTAATCCCTAAAGTAAAAACCCCTGAATCTATTACAGATTTCAGACCCATCGCATGTTGTTCCATGCTGTACAAAATTCTATCTAAATTATTATGTGACAGAATGAAGTTTGTGCTTGGAGAATTGATTCTGATAATCAAACAGCCTACTTACCAAACAGGCAGATTAAAGATGGGATAATAATTGCACATGAACACATCAGAAATTTTAACAAGCATGGGAGTAACAAAATGTGCATAAAGGTGGACCTTAACAAGGCATATGATTCTGTAAACAGACAATTTATTCTTCACATGATGAGAAGCATGGATTTTCCAGACAAATGGGTAAAAATTATTCAAGAAATGATAAGTTCTCCTAGCTTTTCACTTTCTATTGAAGGATATCATAAGGGATACTTTAAAAGGCAACAATGGTTTAAGGCAAGGAGATCCCTTATCCCCTTATCTCTTTACTCTATGCATGGAATATTTCACTTTGTTGATGGAGGTTAAAGCTACTAAAGGTAAAGTGGAATCAGTTATCAAAAATAATTCTAACATAACTCATCTAATTTATGCTGATGATCTGTTAATATTCATCAATGCAACTACAATTGGAGCTAAAGCTGTTAAGAATTGTTTTAAGAATCTACAGAAAGTCACTGGACTGGAAATGAACAATCTCAAGACTCAAGTATTTTTCAATAAGTTCTGCAATAACAAGGATCAAATGCTTAACATTCTGGAAATTCAAGAAAGAGAATTACCAGTTAGATATCTTGGGTTACCCCTATCTGTGACATATATCAAACACTCAAATTGTAAACAACTGATTGATAAAGTGTTAAAAAATATGCAAGGTTGGGAGTGTAAATTTCTCACAGTTCCAGGAAGAATAGAATTGATTAAGGCTGTAGTATATCCTATGGTCAGTTTTTGGATGCAGTGTTTTATGCTCCCTAGTCTAACTATTCAAAAAATCAATCAACTATGCAAAAAATTCATCTGGAAGGGTAAAAAGAGCAGTGTTCCATGGGAAACAGTTACAAGTGTTAAATCTGAAGGTGGAATGGGTTTGAAAAAACTATTAGACATAAATATTACTTTCTGCATCAAAAGAATTTGGGAGACTCTCACCAATTCAACATATAGTGCTAAGTGGCTTAACAATCACTCATGCACTTGGAAAAAAAATGCTATACCATAGAAAAGATGCACAAAAACTATTTGATAGAAGAATAGTAGATGGTAAATCTACTAGCTTGTGGTTTACACCATGGATTAATGGCTCTACTTTATTGGAAAAGCTGGGGCATGAAACTTTATCATACTCAAGAGGTCACAAACAAAAGGTAGAGCAAATTATATATGGAAATTTTTGGAGGCCTAAAAATATCTATTATCTTGGCAATATAACAGAGGAAATAAAGCAAGTACCCATTCATCATGATAAAACATCAGACTATTGGTTTTGTAAAAGCAGCAAAAATGGCCTATTCACCTTTCATAATGTATGGAATGATTTTAGAATCAAGCTACAGGAAATCAATGACTACAAAATTATATGGAATAACATATCACTCCCAAAAATGAATGTATGCTTATACAGAGCCACTTTTAATTTTCTTCCTACAAAAGACAAATTACGAAGGCAAGGAGTGACTGAAGATGATGTTTGTGTCTTGTGCAAAAAAGAAGTTGAAACCTGCAATCATTTATTTTTCAAATGTTCCTTTTCTAAGCATGTGAGGTATTGGATCAGAATTATGATGGGTGATCCTATAATTCAAAGAAACACATATACTTCTCTCACAAACGCCATTGCATGCATAAGGCAGAAGTTTGCAGTCAACAATATTAAAAAGGACATCATAACAGCTGCGCTTAGCTCATCTATCTGGTTTATTTGGAAAAGCAGGAATTCTATCATTTTTAATAATGAAAAGATAGACAAAATCACGGTTTGCAATACCATCAAATCCAATGTTCGTGACCTCATCATTAACAGATCCAAGTTTTTCCGTCAGAATATGAACAATCATAAGGATATCATTGAAAGATGGGAAATTATACCTCTGAGAGTAGACAATACCTTGACCTTGAACCCTAAATTCCGAAACATAGCATCATCCTCGAGATACATGATTGATAGAGAAGAAATTGAAGCTGAGAGATCTAGATTGTCCAGATGCACTGAAAGATTTATCACTAATGTTGGAAGAGAAGAAGACTTGCCTGGAAGAGAGAATGAGCCGCCATGAATAGACAAAGTTGCTAGGTTTTCACAGTGTGTTTAGGGCATTGGTATATGTATTTTTTGGCTGTAATCAGTATATATGTTGGGTGGCCTTTGTGTAAATTGAGTTTTGTAATGTTTTTTCCTCATTATCAATAAAACGTATGATATTTTTCAAAGAAAAAAAAACAGAACTGTTATCAAAATTTCTTTTTAAACCTAATAGAAGTTCAAAAATATATAAAATAAACTTAAGAGTAATAATGTGTCCAGGTAAACGAGAAGAAAAAAGCAAGGTATCATCAGGAAATTGAAGGACAGATATACGGTTACGCGATATATCATTACCTACATTTCCCAAAGATCCATTATCAACCGCTTTTTAATTATCTTAGAGATAACATTTGCGGCTAAGTAAAACAATAGAGGCGATAAAGGATCCCTTAGTCTTAAACCTCGCTTAGAAATAATTTTATTACCTAAAATGCCAGTAACTATAATACTAGAGTTGCCGGTTCTAAGCAAATTCATGATCTAGCTAATCCATCTATGACTAAAATCTCTAGCATGAAAAGTATCTACAAGAAAATCCCGATCTACCAAATCAAAAGATTTTGCGAAGTCCAATTTTAAAATCGCATAGGTTATATTATTCTTGCAACAGTGATTAATATATACTTAAACAACAGCCACACCGTCGGTGATATTTCCTTCCTTAACGAAAGAAGATTGTTAACAGTCAATTAAATCGTTCATTCTTATACTAAGTCTATTAGCTAACAATTTTAAAAAAAATTAACGGAATAGTTAATAAAAGAAATAGGTCTAATTTTTTTTTAATTTATTAGCACCTACTTTTTCGTGCAATAAAATAACATTTGTAAAATTAAACTTCCTAGTTGCAAATTTCCATCATAGAAATCATTGAACATACTAATTAAATATAATTTTAAAACATCACAAAATGTTTTATAAAAGAAAATTGGGAACCCATCTTGGTCCCGGGGCTTTATACCCAGGCATGTCATTGATATCTTTCTAAATTTCTTCTTTAGTAAAAGGATTATCTAAATCAGAAAGATCAACATTAGAATCAGACGGATAAAGATCATTCCATCTAGCATTAGTTCTATGTTTTTTTATTACCAAAAATATCTCTATAATAGCCTGTGAAAGCCTTATTAAGGACTCTTTGGTCCACTAACTCTTCATTATCTACAATAATGGAATTAATGGTATTACTTCATTTTCTACCATTAGCCATATAGTGAAAAAAAATTGGTATTATTGTCAACTTCATTTATCCACTGGATTCAAGATCTCTGTTTCCACATAACCTCCTCTTTTTCTAAAATAAAATTAAGTTCATCTTTTAGCTTAGCTAGAACTAGTTTCTTCTACCTTGTTTAATTTAAGCATCTTAGAAAGTATATTTTCTTTTTTAATTTTTATACTACTAAAAACATTTTTATTCCCTTTTTTAAGAAAAATCCTAAGATTGCTAAGTTTAAAAACAAAAATTTTAGCAGAATATTCCTACTTCTAATATTATAATAGCTCACAGAAAACCACTTATTTTTAATTAAATTCGAAAAATTAGATTCTAATAACCACATTTTTTCAAATTTGAAAGATCTATTAATAACCCTATGATGTTCACATGTGAGAATAATAGGACAATGACCAGAATAAGTGTATGGCAAAAAAGAAACTCTACAGATAGGAAATTTATCCTCAATTTTATCACTAACGAAAAACCTATCAAGAAGAGCCATGGATGGGGTTTCCCTAGTATCACTCCAAGTAAATTCTCTATTAGAAAGAGGAATTTCAATCAAATTAGAATTGAAAATAAATCGGTCAAATTCATCCATAGTAGAGAAATCACCTTCTCGAGGTGAACGCCCTCCTATAAATGCGTAATGTTGAAATCACCCCCCTAAATCAAAGAACCCGGAGCTAAAGATCTAAAATCCAGACATTCATTCCAAAGAGAATTGATTTATTATATATAATATAAATAAAGCCTATTTAATGTAATATAAACTTTTATTTGTGTATTTCACTTATTTGATTTGACATGTTATTGAAAAGAAATGAAAATACCACTTTGATAAAATTTAATAGTCAGCTAAGGGTCTATTCCATAGTTGCACTATGTGATCAACCAAAACACCTAACCAAACTTAAGTCTAATTGTGATGATAAATTTTTGTTGGAAATTTTGACCAGTAAAAGAATTTAAATTTCTTGATAATGAGCAGAACCTGTATTTAACTTAAATGTGTCAATTTAAAAGTAATTATTCATTTGTAAATATTTTCAAAAACTTGCATCCATACCTTTGTAAGTAAATCTTGTATTTAGGAATTTTCATTTCGCATTTAGGTTTTATGGGTAGAATCCATTGAAGACCTTCACGAAACAATACTCGTCCTATTAAGGATACCTAGAGGTTTAATGGCTTGTTGCATACGCTCAATGCAATCGTGTTTCCTATTAAAACGGATTTATCTTAATTTTACTTTATTCGAGGATGAAATAAAAGATAACTGTGGGGGTATTTGATATGCATGCAAATGTGCATATTTTTACTTCCATATTTAATCGAATTTAATTAAATAAATGAGCATATAGGGTATTTTAACATGTTTAAACCAAAATTCAAATTATTTTCAAATCATCATTTATTCATCTTAGTATAGGGTCAAAATTATCATTTTTATGCATATATTAATTTTTGAAAATTTGCTTGGACATTTTCTTGTTGTGTTGAAGGAATTGAATTCAAATGGAAGAGGTTTACATGAAATTATGCATGCACAAGCGAAGAAGGCAAAATGAAGATGGAAATAAATCATTTCATGCAACATGAAGGATCCCTTCTACCCACTTATCATGATCCCTTATCAAGAGCTACAGCACATGATTAAAGATACTTGCACATTTAAATGAAGGATTATGCTCATGCTAATGATAACTTGGTGGCCACACTTCCTCAACTGCAATTTGGGTAGTCCCCAAAAATATGATTAGGGTTTCAAAACATGTATTTTGTTTCATATATTAAGCTCTTAACCACCTCTTTAGTTAGTTTAGTTTTAGGCTCAAAAATAAATATAATCTCTCGTCTTCTATTTCATGGCTACTTAGCCATTTTCTTCTTTTATGTAATTTAATTTTATGCAATATTAATTCATGCTATTTTTGTTTACATGCTCTTTTCCTTTCATGTTCGTAGTTAGTTTTAATTTATGCAAATAGATTAGCTCTCACTTTATTTTCATTTTCTCTCTTATTACTCTTGTTTTTGTTTCATGTTGAACTGTGCATATGTTGAAATGATAACAAATATGAGAAGCTAAACCCCTTCAATTTAGGGGTAATGAAGCTCTCTTAATCATGTAGATTCAACATTTTGATAACTTGTGATCTCTTTTTGTGCTTAATGACAATATTTTATGTGGTTTAATTTTGTTGTTTTAGCTTTGAATTTAGCCTATGTTGTTGACACCAAATAAGCTATGCTTAAACAAACACAAACACAAATTATCTCTTCATCTACATATGATGTTGGTAATGAAGTGGATTTTAAAATCAAAATTTCATGGTCTATATCACTAATCAATAGTAAATAGATCATGCTTAGAATAGATTTTATTTTTAAGTTCGTTGTCAATTATCATGAGAGTTAGAAAGCCGTTTAGTGGCTATGTTTATGTTTGATGGTTTATGTTGGGCTAATTAATAGCAAAAATAGGACATACGTATAATAAACATTCAACTAAATTCACGAATGACCAAAAGAGAGATCATAATTTCATATATGTTGATTTATTTGATCTTGAGAAGGACATTGCCTCTAAATTGCCTTCTACTCTCATATTTTTATCCACTTTCTTTTGTTAGTTTTCTACGTTTTTAGCCTAAAAAATTTTCAAACTCTTGGTAAATTTGATTGAATAGAAATGTTAAAATCAATGCAATTCCCTACGGGTCGACCCGTACTCGCCACGTACTAAAATTGTATGTCGTGCGCTTGCGGTTATTTGTATTTAAAATTTGATCAGCGATTTTCTAATCCGATAGGAAATTTGTGATTAAACAAGTGGTAGGCCAGTTTTATATTGGCAGGAAATCCTGGCGAGGTCCTCAGCGTTATTTTATCTAGAGATGCACTGTGACGGGTGCTACCCCAGCAGCCCAGTCATTGTATGGAATCCATTCTCAAATACGTGCCTTTACGATTTTAGTTATACACCTATTATGCTGGAATTTAATTAATGTAACAATTTCGGATATAACTAATAATATTTTTATATTATACACTATTACAATATCAAAGAATTTTATACAAAATGATTTGGTTATCATAAGGTAAAAACCCGTTCGTGCTTATGTGCGGTGTGGTCTTATGAGATACTTGTGAATTCAAAGGCTTTTTATAACTTTAAAATCCAGTTGGCGTATTTTCACACGATGGTTTTCCAGACTGACCCGGGTGTTATTTATTAATAATGCTCGGGCTAGACTAAGCATATAACATATTTAGTTTGGATGCTCTGGAGCTTCAGGAGACGAGCTGGAGCCCAGAGATGCATTCGCATATATGGTTATTTTTCCGCTACATTCATTGTTGTATTTATCGGCAATTGTGAGGAAATGTTGTTATAACTATCCGGGCTGAAATATGTTAGTATACTCTTACAGATGTCTGTATGTATATACATTACAGTTTGCTTTTGTGTAAAGATTTGCCGTATGTTATAGATTATTCGTTCCACTATGAGATTCCGTGTTGTTGGTTTTCTTTTTCTCTTCTTTCTTCTTCCTTCCTTCTTCTTTCCTTATTCTTTTCCCTAACTATCTATTTTTCTATTCAATTTAAGTGAGTCATGTGTGGTTGATTGTCCGCTTAAACTGTACGGAAAAGTGTACTGTTATGAATAATCAGTACTTAATCATTAATTCAGTTAAGGTAATTGGTACTTGATTATTTTTAAGTACGTAAATTATGATTTATTATTAATAAAAGGTTAATTATTATTTAATTTATTATTTAAGAATTAATTACTATTTAATTAAGATTAATTACATTATTTATTTAAGGAAGGGTTTAATTATTAATTAATTTTCAATCAATTAAATTCAAGTTAAGAACTAATTAAAACTTAATTATAATTCAATTATTTTAGACAATGATTTAATTCATTATTTAAGGATTAATTAATTTATTAATTAGATTAATTTTATATTTAATTATTATTTAAAAAATTAATATTATTAATTAATAATTAATTAAAGATTAATTAAGGTTTAGTTACCTATTTAAAAGATAACTATTATTTGTTATTTACTTAATGCTTAATTATTTTTCAATTTTTAATTAAAGGTTTAATTATGATTTAATAAAGAATTTAAATATTATTTAATTATTAAATAAATAAAGTTTGAAAATTTTAAACCATTTTAATTCTAAAGATTGGTTTTGTTCTAAAGTAACTTTCTTTGTAAAGAATGTTTTTAAATCCAAGGGATTTGTAAGCCAATCACCCTTAAATAGCCCCAGTTTGAATATGAAACCTAATGACATCTGTTTGGTAGAATAAATCGCAGCTCTATCATGATTTACTGAGTAGATTATGTTAACATCTATTAAGTAGAACAAATCCTTATTCTACTATTTTATTAACGTGTTCATTTATCCATATGTTGATTGATTGTTATTGGCATATTCCCTTTATATATCGAATTGTTATGTAATACTCATGTTATAACTTGGATAAGTTAAACCCAATTAAATGAACCATTATGGTCACTAAACCACCTTCTAATTTTACAGTGTCCAATATTTTATTTTATCCTTTTTGAAATGGTTTAAATTTTATTATTATTTTAAATATGATATTTAAAGGATAGTTAAGCAATAATTTTATTAAATGTTTGAAGTAAATTTAATCTTTTTAAATGATTATTTAAAATCAAGGTTTTGTTAATATGGTTTAAAAATAATTAAATGAAGAATGTCTTAAATTGTAACTTTTTTATTTAAAGGTGTTTTAAATAATTGATTTTATCAAGGGAATTTTATTGATTAAAGTTATACTAAAGGGATTTTTATTTTAAATAAAGAAGTTTTATAAATGATTTTGGAGGTTTATCAAGAATGTTATAAATGGTTTTAATTTTATAAAAGAAGTTTTCAAAAATGATTATAGGCATTTATAAAATATTTTTGTAATTAAACTTGGAGATTTCTAAAGTATTTTATAAATGAATTTGGAACTTAAGTAAAAGAGATTTCATAAATAAAAGAGATTTGTTAAAAGAATTTATGGAAGTAAATTATTAAAGAACTTGAGATGGAATTTCCTTTAACTGACCTTTTTATTTCTGGTCATATGGACATTTATTCCACATTTAACACCAAAGGAATATTGTTTGAGGCTATCTTTATCTCTAATTTAAATAACTTTTGTTTTGATCCTCTGATATGATTTGTAAATGAGAAAACTTTCACAAATGTTTTGTGAATATACTTATATCACCGAGATAAGTATATAGATGTTTTTTTATAAAAACTTTTGAAAAGTGATTTAATAAATAAAAGAACTGTTTCAAGATTTAGTGGTTGCTATGGGTAATTAAATCTCTAAATTGTTGTTGTTTGTTTATTTGATAGTTAAATAATCGATTATCAAATCTGGACCTGTTTAACTCAGGAAGTACATTGGGTATATTCGAGTTCCTCGATGAGGATCCGAATACTTATTTCATACTTCCAAAGAACCAAAATCAAGTTAGTCGAAAACTATCTCTTAATTTGGAGACACCAGTTTTTGGATTTATCTGAACAACTCCAAACTAGTAACATTTGTGATGAAGTATAATATGAAACTATACATTTCTTCCTGAGGGTGATTCCAAAATGAAAGATAGTAAAGATTTTGAATGCTTGTTCGATCCCGGAACAACTTGTATGGATGCATGCTAGCATTGCATCTATGATTGGAGGGTGGTGTTAGCCTTCCAGGATGGTATGCTGGTAGAAGAGATAAAAGCATAGCCTCAAGTCTCACAACCTAGAAGAATGGCTAAATCAAGGTATGCAACAGAGTTATGTGGTTAGCTACCATCAGGAGCTGTCATCCCATTCTAGATTTGTCCCCTTAGAGTTATTCTGCATGCAAGCATCGAGGGGTAATGTTTGCAGCCTCGGTGTCAAGGGATGAGGTAATCCGTCCTATCATGTTAAAGAGGTAGCTAGCCCTGTGTAGTAGAGAGGCAAATGCATCTATAGCCCTCAGGTACATTTTCTAAACGTGTACCATCGGAAGGTAGTCCCTTACCTAGCCATAGTTGGAATCCAAACTCCAATACATACCCTTACAGTGTTAATTGTGGGCCTATAAGCGAGAGATTACTCTTTATCGGCTATATCATGTACAGCACCCAACGGTGGTCTTTGCTCCAATCTCAACCATGACCCTGAGTTTTCTCAACAACTAGTGTGTTTGCATGTAATCTATGAACATATAAACGATCAAAATAGATGATGACTTATATTAAGGATTCATAACCTTTGATATATTTCGAGTGATATCGTTTTAAGGAATAATGTATTTCTTATGAAATAACCTTATGATTTAAGTGTCGGACACATCTGAAATCACATTATATGCACCATATGTACGTAATTATTCCAAAAAAACTAGTTGGAATTATTTCAGTTTCACTGAAAATTATTTTATACTTATAATTATATATGTTTAATTTATTTATGACAATTATAATTTAATTAACTTATTTGATATTTATATTTATCTTATTAATTAAGTCATATTACATTCATTTTAATTCTTAATTTAATTAACTCGCTTAACAAAATTTTATTTTATAATTTCTAAATTTTTACTTTATTCATCTTAAACTATTTAAAAAGAATATTATATACAACTTTTATAGTTTATATACATACCGAATAGATATATTAAATAATTAACTATTTATTTAATTAATTATTCAATTAAAAATTTAAATTAAATATTTAATAAAATTCAAAAAAGTTATTTAGTTTAATTTCTCAAAATAATTTTAAGACAGTCAAAACATTTTAATTATTAAACTATAATCTTTATAGTTTTTATTTACGTATATATATCAGCATATATACTTTAACTAATTAACATTTAATAATTTATTTAACAAATAGATCATTTATTTCATTAAATATTTTAATAAATTTTGAAATTTTTTTTAATTCACCTTTAACAATTTTAAGGTAAATACACAACTATAACCTTTATAGTTGTACATACATGTATCACTATATATATATACATATATTAATTAACTTTTAATTAAATACTTATTTAATTAATCAAATTAACTAAATATTTATGAAAATTTTGAAAAATATTAAATTAATTTCTCAACACTATATTGGAAATTTTAAATTTATTTTGAAAAATTTATGAAATTTCCATTCATATTTTAAACTTGGCATTTAAATTTAAAATATATTTTAAATTTTCAAATGTTACTTTGAAATTTAGGCAAAGGCCCAAACAACTCTAGACCTTACATCTTTTGGACTTACACAACCTGTTGTGCTAAACTAGTAGCTAAGGAGAGGAAATATTATATTTTTTCGATCCAAGCCTAGACACTACTATTCTAGATGCCCTTCAGATAGTTGTCCCAAAATGCTAGCTGATTAGACTACATAGACCATATGGTCTGATACCATTGTTGGTCAAGCCCAAGCTCCTTTGGCGTGACCCAACTAGGTACCTCATGAGCGAGTTTCACATCCAGCCTTTCGACTAGCACAACCATCACAAGACATTATTAGGAACAGGTGATAGTGGTTTTGATGACAACAACCTTTGTAACTTATTCTATTATAACTTATGTACTAACACTATTGTCTATATATATATATATGAATGTTATTATGCAGGATATATATAAGACAAATATTGATTATTGAAGACTGTACGGTATAAAGATCAAGAATGAAGAAATCAAGTTTGAAGATTCATGAGTATCAAGATTTCAAGATAAGTGTCTAGTTTTGTTAAAACTTCATAATAGCATGGAAATCTTCATTTCAAATTTCATTTGGGATGGAACCGATTTCTACCTTCTTAGCGGCTTACAAATCCATGACAAGTAGCTTACAAACCAATGACAAGTGGCTTACAAACCCACGAACATCCTTTTTGTACAAGTTCTCGAGTCCTGATGTGATGAGATATTCTATAGGAAGAAGCTTGCAAAACTACTTCAAAATGATTTTCAAAATTGCTTTTCAAAATGTTTTAGCTTTAAAAATTATCTTTTCAAATGATTTTCAAAAAGATGCTTTAGCCTTAAAATATTCTTTTTTTTTGTTTTTAAATAAACTCTTGTTTTAAACTTCGTTTGTTTTTAAAACTATCTTTGGATTTTTAACTATTCTTTATAATATATATATAGACACACACACACACACACACTTGAGATTTAAAATCAAATTTATATATACATTCTAAAATTATATTTTCCTGCTCTTCTTTATTTTAAAGTATAGGAATATTAGTTTATTTTGCTCCAGAATCATTTTATCTTGTTTTCCTTTCCATACCATTTTTACATTGTTTTTAACTAAGAGATGTCGACATCATGGGATATCCCATGTCGACATGGTGGCCGTTAAATTCAAAAGTTTTAATTTTCAAAAGAAGCGTCTTTTCGTTTAAATCTCTTCACGAATGGTTATGACCGTTATTGGTCTATAAATAGCCTTCACGAACGAATTTTTTAACTAACTATTTTCTTCACTCCTTCTTCTCCACAAATCCATATTCTAAAATTTTCATATTTTTAAGATCGTGCCAAAATTCTACCGAATTCTCAAGTGAATGAAATTAGAATCTCATTCTTGTTTGATTCTCTACCCTCTCTCAAAGATCAAAGTGCTATTCAGAGTTATAGGATCAATTTGTAATCAAAAATTATCGAGTCTCTCTAAAAGGTGTGGTTGTGCCTAGAAATCAATTGGGTGATCTTGTGTCCCGTAAATCAAGAGAGTTTGCCTCAGACTCGAAGACAGGAGGGTACCTCAAGGCCTTTGGAAATTGAGGATTGTAATCTCGACATTGGTATAATAAAATCTGTAAGAGATGTTTGCCTTGGTGCAGGACTTGATGTAGGTAACTCTGAACCAGTATAAAATCGGATGTGTTCTTCCTTTTACTGCTTTTTATTTTTTTGCATTTGTGTTTGATTCTGTGATTGTTTTATGATTAATTTTTGCATTTGTTTATATCAAAATTTTTAAATTAGTCTATATAAGTCTTAGAATCCAAATAACACTATTTACCCCCATTTAGTGTTAAATTAGCCCTAAGATCCTTAATCCGCACTCCCTTTCAATTGGTAACGAAGCATTGGTTTCCATGGTATTCATAATCTGAAACTTGAAAAGTCAAAAATGACATTTTTAGGAAATTTTGTTAATACTAGTTTGAATTTATGCATTTCATCAAAGTATCATAAGTCTGCATATAGCTTTTATGAAAAATCAAATTATATACCGAATTGGTTTGTTATGCAGGAACAGACATGTTACATGGCTTTTGAAGAATCGACAACAATGGACAAACTATGCAAATTGAGAAAGACAAATGGATACTTAATAGTGGCTGTTCAAGGAATATGACAGGAAATCTCGAGATACTCAATGAAATTATATATCAAGAAGGTAGATTGGTCAACTTTGGAGATAACTCAAAAGGATATGAGATTGGCATCGGCAATGTCGATAATCCTAAAACTCCTCTTATTTCTGATATTTTGCTAGTTAGGATTTAAAGCATAATTTGCTTAGTATAAGTCAACTATGTGAAAGGATTTAAAACTAAATTTCGAAATGATAAGTGTCACATTGAAGATAATAAGTTAAATATTATCTTTTAGGGAATTAGAAAGAAAAATATTTACATTCTTAGTATTAAAGTTTCAAATGATAACTTATGTCTTTTGGCTAATACAAGTGACCCTTGAATTTAGCATAAAAGATTTGGTCATTTAAATTTCAAACTGTTATCTAGGTTATCAAAACTTGACTTAGTTAAAGGTCTTCCCAAGTTAAACTTTAAAGTAGATAGTAAGTGTGATGCTTGCTAATTAGGAAAACTTAAGAAAAGTTCATTTAAACTAAAAGATATGATTTCTACTTCTAAACCTCTATAATTACCTCACTTAGATTTATTTGATCCATCTCAAGTTCAATCAATTAATCACAATAAATATATTTGTGTAATTGTAGATGATTATTCTAGATATACTTGGACAATTTTTCTTAAACTTAAAAGTGATACTTTTGAATTATTAAAAATTTTGCTTAAAGAATTCAAAATCAACTTTCTTTAAAAATAAAAACTATTCGTAGTGATCACGGTGGAGAATTTAAAAATGAAAATTTTGAGAATATCTATAATAAAAAAGGAATTACTCATAATTTTTCTTTTCTAAGAACTCTATAAAAAAATGGAGTGGTAGAACATAAGAATAGAATGATTCAATAGTGTGCTAGAACAATGCCTTTTGATAGTAACTTACCTAAAAACTTTTGGGCTGAAGCAGTCGCTATAGCATGTTATATATTAAATAGGATTTTAATTAGACCATTAACTAATAAAACACTATATGAATTACTTTACAATAAGAAACCCATAGCAGCTTATTATAAATTTTTTGGTAGTAAGTGTTTTATTCTTAATACAAAAGATAATTTAGATAAATTTGAACCTAAATCCGACAAAGTTATCTTCATTGGATATTCTAATAGAAGTAAAGTATTTAGGGTTTATAATTTAAGAACTAACACTATTGAAGATACAATGCATGTATCTTTTGATGAAAATTCTAAAGATACTGCACAAAACGGAAGATGAAGAAGATTTTGTAACTTTTAATAATGAACCTAATGAAACTAATTGTGAAATCATTCAACCTAGTAAAAGAATTAGGCTATTAAAAGATCATCATGTAAAAAATATGCTAGAAAATACTGAATCTATAGTTAAAACAAGAAATCAACTAAATAATATGAGTAATGTAGCTTTTATATCAACTATTGAACCTAAAAATCCAAAGGAAGCATCATCTGATGATTCATGGATTCTTGCTATGCAAGAAGAATTGAATCAGTTCACCAAAAATGATGTTTGGGAACTTGTTCATAGTCCTGAGGATAAAAGTATAATTGGAACAAAATGAGTTTATAAAAATAAAATGAATGAACTTGGTGAGGTCGTGGGAAATAAAGCTCGTTTAGTCGTGCAAGGTAATTGTCAAGAAGAAGGTGACGAAACCTTTGCACCCATAGCAAGACTAGGAGCTATCAGGATTCTACTTGCTTTCGCGAACTACAATAATTTCAAGTTATATTAAATGGATGTTAAAAGTGCTTTTCTAAATGCTTTTGTAAAAGAAGATGTTTATATTGAACAACCTCCACTTTTTAAAGATAATAAATTTCAAAATCATGTATATAAATTAAAGAAAGCTTTATATGATCTGAAACAAGCTCCTAGAGCCTGATATGAAAGATTAAGATCTTATTTACTATAATCTGGTTTTGAAATTGGTAAAATAGATACAACTCTTTTTATCAAAGGAAACAAAAATTATATTCAATTAGTACAAATATATGTAGATGATATAATATTTGGATCAACTAATAACATAATGAATAAAGAATTTTCAGATATAATGACTAAAGAATTTGAAAAGAGTCATATGGGAGAACTAAGTTTCTTCTTAGGACTTCAAATCAAACAATTAGAAGAAGGAAGTTTCATTAGTCAAGAAAAATATGCTAAGGATTTAATTAATAAATTTGGATTGACCACTTCTAGTGGGAAACCAACTCCAATGACAACTAATGTAGCTTTAAGTAAACAAGATCAATCAAAAGATGTTGATCAAATATTATATTGGGGAATGATTGGTTCGTTGCTTTATGTAATAGCAAGTGTCCTGACATCATGCATAGTGTATGTCTCAGTGCAAGATACCAATCTCAACCTAAAGAAACTCACTTAAAAGCTGTTAAAAGAATTTTAAGATATGTAAAACATACTTTAGATTATGATTTATTTTACCCTAAAAATGATGTATTTGATTTAATTTCATAGTGTGATGTTGATTACGCTGGTTGTAAATCTGACCGAAAAGTACAAGTGGAAAATTGTCACTTTCTAGGACATTCTCTGGTTTCCTGGTTTAGTATGAAGCAAAACACTGTGCCCTTGTCAACAACTAAAGTAGAATATATATATGCTGCTTTGGCCTATTCTCATGTTATATATGTGCAAAAAACTTTAAATGATTTTGGATTAACTATAACTAAATCACCAATTTGTTGTGATAGTACTAGTGCAATAAACCTATCTAAGAATCCAACTCATCATTCTAGAAAAAAACATATTGGTATTAGACATCATTTTCTTAGAGATAATATAAGTAAAGAAGTCATAACTCTTGAATATATTAATACTGAAAAACAAATTGCTGATATATTAACCAAACCATTAAACGAACAAAACTTTACTAAATTTAGAAGAGAATTAGGTATATGTTCATTAACTGAATTATAAATTATAAATAATTAAGGTATAGTTAATAATTAATATAATAAAATTTCTCAAAAATTGAACTAGGCATGTCGACATGACCCACCCCCCTATGTCAACATACAGGCCGAGATTTTCAAATTTAAATTTCCAACTAAATTAGTTATTAAGTTATATATTTATATATTTCAACTTTTACTCCTTTTCTCTGTTCTATTCTCTGCAATAAACTTCTAAAATAGTAAATTATTAGCTTTCTCTTCCAATAATGAACCTTCTTCACCCACTTCTCCTCATTCTGGTCCTTTTCAACGTTCCACACACGTACAAGTCATCAAATTACAAGAGAAAATGAAAGATTTGTTTCAAATGATGATGGAAATTCAAGTGAGTGAACTGCGAATGGCTAGAGAATGAGATAGGCAAGGCAGAATCCTTAGGAATTTACAAAACTTCCTTATGGATAACCATGCCAATCCCATTATCATCGAAGAATCATCACAAGCCATGGATTCTGAAGAAGAAGAGCCTCTAGAAGAACCACAGAGGATCAAGAAGATGAACATCCTCTTCCGAATCTGGATATTCATATGGACGAATACAGTGGCATGATTTGCGTTGGAGAGGTCCTTTTTGACGCTAATGGGAACTTGGTCGAACAACGTGGAAACTTTTGTCTCCACAATCCAAATTGTTCGGTCCATAAACCACCAATAGTTAAAGGTCCTCGTTAAGCGTTTTTTCGTTTTCTTGATTGTATATTGGTTTGTTAATTTATATATAAGTATTATCTTGATTAATGTTCTTTTAAAAACAATCTTTGGTGTATAAAATCTTGAATTCCATTTAAATTAGGATGTTATATTTCACTCATACATAGTTATTATTCCTATGTCATATGTTTGTTTATCTCATTTTCTATTAATTTCAAGGTTTATAGTTTTTTTGTTGATGACAAAGGGGGATAAGTTATATAAAATAGTAGGCTTGAAGTAAGGGGGAGTTGTTAGTGTAAGGGGGAGTTATGGTATGATCGAAGTGGTAAGTATATTTTATAAGGTTGTCATCATCAAAAAGGGTGAGATTGTTAGGAACTGGAGATAGTGGTTTTGATGACAACAACCTTTGTAACTTATTTTATTATGACTTATATACTAACACTATTGGCTAGATATATATGAATGTTATTATGCAGGATATATATAAGGCAGATACTGATTATTGAAGACTGTACAATATAAAGATCAAGAATGAAGAAATCAAGTTTGAAGACTCACGAGTATCAAGATCAAGATTTCAAGATAAGTGTCTAGTTTTGTTAAGCTTCATAATAGCAAGGAAATCTTCATTCCAAATTTCATTTGGGATGGAACCCATTTCTACCTTCTTAGTGGCTTACAAGCCCACGACTAGTAGCTTACAAACCTACGACAAGTGGCTTATAAACGCACGAACATCCTGGTTTTGTACAAGTTCTCGAGTCCTAATGTTGTGAGATATTCTATATGAAGAAGCTTGCAAAACTACTTCAAAATGGTTTTTCAAAATGATTTTCAAAACTGTTTTTCAAAATGTTTTAGCTTTAAAAATTATCTTTTCAAATGATTTTCAAAAAGTTTTTTTAGCCTTAAAATATTCTTTGTTTTTGTTTTTAAATAAACTCTGTTTAAAACTTCGTTTGTTTTTAAAACTATCTTCTTATTTTTAAATATTCTTTATAATATGTATATACTTGAGATCTAAAATAAAATTTATATATACATTCTAAAAATATATTTTTCTACTCTTCTTTATTTTAAAACATAGGAAACTTAGTTTATTTTGCTCCAGAATCATTTTATCTTGTTTTCCTTTCAATACCATTTTCAAAACAAATTTTACATTGTTTTTAACTAAGTGATGTCGACATCATGGGATAGCACATGTCGACATGGTGGCCGTTAAATTCAAAAGTTTCAATTTTCAAAAGAAGTGTCCATTCGTTTAAATCTCTTCACAAATGGTTATGAATGTTACTGTTCTATAAATAGCCTTCACAAACGAATTTTTTAACTAACTATTTTCTTCACTGCTTCTTCTCCACAAATCCATATTCTAAAATTTTCATATTTTTAAGATCGTGCCGAAATTCTATCGAATTCTCAAGTGAATCAAATTAGAATCTCGTTCTTATTTGATTCTCTACCCTCTCTCGAAGATCAAAGTGATATTCAAAGTAATAGGATCAATTTATAATCAAAATTTTATCGAATCACTCTATAAGGTGTGGTTGTGATTGGAAATCAATTGGGTGATCTTGTGTTCCATAAGTCAAGAGAGTTTGCCCCGGACTCGAAGACGGGAGGGTACCTCAATACCTTTGGAAATTGAGGATTGTAATCTCGACATTGGTATAATAAAAGTCCATACGAGGTGTTTGCCTTGGTGCAGGATTAGATGTTGGGTAACTCCAAAACGGTATAAAATTCGGTGTGTTCTTCCTTTTACTGTTTATTATTTACTTTCTGCATCTGTATTTGATTCTGTGATTAAGTTCTGCATTTGTTGATATCATAATTTTTAAATTAGTCCATATAAGTCTTATAATTCATTAAACACTATTCACCCCCTCTCTAGTGTTAAATTAGCCTTAAGATCCTTAATCCGCACTCCGTTTCAGACATGTTGGGCTTAGGGGCAATGCTTCGTCGTAGATCACAATGGAGAAACCATTATCATGCTAGTTGAAAGGATTGAACTTGGGACATTCAATGTACGAAGTGAGCATCCCAACCAACCTTGTTTTAATGTCATTGTTGGAACCCAATTTGTTTTGCAGTGGGTTAAATGTTTAAATTGCAAAATTTTCCCTATTTGGACCTCAATGGATCTACATAATCCATTAACTAGCATTATATTCAATCTATCAATTTAAAATAAAGTAATATTTTACTTTAACATGTTAACTAATTAATCTTACTAAATAATTTAATTCAATGTTTGTTTGAATATATCATTTATAAGTTCATAATATCACATGGTAATAAATGATATATAAACTTGTGTATAGCTACACACACAAATACATACATACATACATACATACATACAAGCATATATACATACATACATACATACATATATATGAGGATTTATATTATTGTATATAGATATTGATTATACATGCATTTGCATATGACAAATTCATTTGCATATTGGGAATATAAATACCTAAGTATATATATGTTTGAATATACTAAAAGATATGTCTATGATTTGTACACATACTAATAGTATCATATATATAGTTTAGAAAAATATATATATGGGTATGTATGTAATATATATATATATATATATATATATATATATATATATATATATATTTGTGTTTGTGTGTGTAAATTTTTGTAAAGTTAAGTTCTACGTAAATAATAATCCAAGAACAATTAATGAAATAAATTTCAAGTTTAAATCTTTGATTAAGGGAATATCTAATTGGTATATAAGACAAATGGAAAGTATTTCCACCTTTATCTCTTGTAAAATCCTAATCAAATTTAGATCCAAATCATATATATTAACTTGTAAATTCCATAATTATTCATATCCTAAGAAGATGATAGAATATACGATGATACACAAATTGTAACTTGCATAAAATGATCAACAAACACATATAAGAAAAAAAATGTAGATCAACATATGATCACATACATATATGTTTAATTTTTATTTTATTCATAAAACTACATACACATACATAGATATATATATACACACACATACAAATATATCTCTGTGTGTGATATAAACAAACTTCCATATAATTATAAATTAAGTATATAATTATACATATGTATGTATAATAATTGAAATAATTAACAAAATAAATTTCAAAATTATTTCTTTGAGTAAGTGGACAAAAAATATCATGATTCAAAAATAAAATTCAAGACATCAATTTTAGATTCACATCAATACACATGTTTGATTATATCCAAAATAAATGATCATTGTAAATAAATAAATAAATATGTATGTATGGATGGATGTATATAAGTATATGTATATGTATATTTGAATTATTCAATATTGCATAAAATACATTTAAAAGACATTGTTCAAAATTGCATACGATTAAAATAAATAGATCAATTTTCGTTGTTGTTTTTCTTTTTTCCTTTTAAATTTAGTTTATAAACAACACATGTAACAAATCAAACTTTGATAATATATAGTGGCAGTTTAAATATATGAAACATATATTAATTTGGGACAAGTATGAACATGTATAAGTACATAAAACAAATATAGATTTACCTTTGGTTATCCAGCCCATTGTGACACACTGATTTGTAAAATGATTTTTAGGCTCCTTAAATCACCACCTGCTCTAAGTGATTTTTGAGGATAATTTGTGCCATACATATGTCTAACCCAAAGTGTTTATTTATATGATTTCTTGGAATACTCTTGTTCGATGATATACTAAGGAAAATAGGGATACGTGAATGTGAGCAGATATAATATGGGCATATGAAGTGTAATGTGTGATTTTGTGCTCAACCTTTGCATTGTTACTAACATAATTAAGCATGTTATAGTAAATTATTTACGTATGTTTACGCTTGGCATTCGACATGTGAGCCTGAATTACGTTGTTGGCTAATGTTTATTTTATAAAATCTTACTATAAAACTATTATATGCTCGCTATGCGATTAGGTATGTTTGTATGCGCAAACTTACGGTGATCTTAAGGTAACTTAGTAGGGTCTTACATTTTTTGGATCAATGCTTAAGGTTAGAGTGTTAGTATAAGTTTATGATGTTCGGGTTATTGAAGACCCACGATTATGGGAGTCTATTGGGTGCACTATTTCGTATTTTTCAGTGGATATGGGTAGTATTATAAATGTTTTAGAAAGTATTTTTAGAATACTCTTCTACGAAAAGTGGTATTATTTAAATATACACACAAGTATTTTATAGAGTAATATAAATTTAATTGGATGTAAACTTGATTTTACCTTGTTTCATTTTGATTTGAATCATGGATGCTTAGGTTATTGGTCAGGCCAGACACTTAAGATGGTTTTTTTACTATAAAATCCTATAAGCCTAAATTTTTGTAACACTAGTTCCGAGGCTTACAGTCGAGGTTTCATATTGGTTTTCAATAGATACAGAAGGCCAAAGAAGCAAGTCTCCAACAAGAAGTGAAGGACCATTTTTTGCAGTCTTTTTTCGATGACTGACGTGGGTTTTGACATAGGATAGGGGAGATCGAGGTCACTGTGAAATTGATTTTTGTAAGCTGAATCGAAAATTTATGGGATTGGTTAAATAGACTCTTAATGGGTACGATTTCATTGTTATGGTCAAAGCATAACCAGGGAAATGTGAGCTGACCTACAAGGAGAAGAGTGTTACTGAAGAGACAAAGACAAAGTTATTTGTTTATCAACTACTTGGTGGAAAATGACTAACCTTGTTTAGGGAGAGTTGTTGGTGGAATTGGCAGATTCAAGGCAGTGTTTAAAGAATGGTTTATACTACATGAGCAAGAAAGAGTTGTTCCAGAAATTTTTGTAATTGAAACATACCAAGGGGATGATTGCTATACAATATGCAAATAATTCCGAGGATTTAGCTATTCATAGAGGAGATTTGATAACGACTAAGGAAAAGAAGTAATTGAAATTTGTTAATGGATTAATGGCACCAATATGGACTTTGATAAACATTACGAAAAGCTTGACTGATGTATCAGAAGCTTAAGAAATCATAGCACGCCGAAAGGGAAGTGAAGCGACAATTTAGAGGTGGTTAGGGCAATGTTCAAAATGTGAAGAGAGGAAAGTTTATGTTTAGAGGTTGTGGAAGATTTTTCAATGTTGGTCAGAGTGTTGTTGCTGAAATAATTGTAAAGATGTTATGAGTAGGGTGAATTGCTACGATATCGAGTAGCTAAGCCACTTTGTTAATCAGTGTGAGAAGCCGAGGGGAGTGATTGGTTATTGTAACAACCCGTACTCCAGTGGACCTAGATTTTTCACAAGCCTGAAAACCCAAGTCCATTAAAATACAGATCGTTAATTTGATATCCTACGAAATATAAAATATATCGGAGTCCTAATGGTAATAACACACAACGAAAATAAGTAAATATAACAGATCGATATAATTACTGACCAAAAATTGACGTCTCAAATGTCAAGTGCCTCGGCCAGACAATTGCTTCAAATCAATACCAGAACCTGCCTTTCAAAATCCTGTGGGATGTAACGAGCTGGAGGTCAGATAAAGTTCTAGTTAATGGTAAATTATATATCTTATACATAACACTACCTTATGTTGATTGTGCACCATTTCTTTTTGCATTAGATTTATCATTAGTCACTACGAGTACATCGCTGCATATGAACCGTTTCCATCTACCTCTCACGGATTTATATATATATATGTATGTATGTATGTATACCCCATCGTCCACTAATAGACCAAGATACTATCCCTACTAGTATCTATAACTCAGCACCTCATAAGGATCCATTGCTTCGTCGTATCATGATCATCGAATCACTCGAGGAAATCCAATAATGCTCATCGACTACTTTACTCCACTAGGCCCTGTATTCTTCGGGGATTTTCATCTTTGTTTGCTTCATGTACCATGGGTTTCTAGCCCCACACACCACCACCCTGTTCGTTATTTGAAGGAATCTCTATATGGGTTAACTAGCCTTGCCCTATCAAACAAACTAACAAATAACTATGGTAGTGCATAACCTAACTAAATCAATCCTAGTAGGTGGAAGAGATCGGTTAGGAGTAACCTCGTCCTTCCCATTGACGCAAGGGACCACTGACGAGCTCATTAAATATGCAACTCCTACCCCTTATTTTGGTACCTAAGCACGCCAGCCCTATGCGCCCTGTTGCATAAATTTGAACCCGCCCATTGTCCATTTAGATTGACTAGTGCAATCAACGAAATACCCTACTCTAAACAAATTTGAAGCAAACCACTCCATAGTGCTTATACAGTCTCGCCATCTAAAAAAGGTCCGCTCGATGCCTAAAATTATGGAGGTTATGTTCCAAGCCCTAACATAACTTGAGGGTATCCGATCATCTATATGCAAGCGTATACTCTCCGTGGGTCCTACGGCTGAATATGCTTTCGCACTGCAACCTATCCTAATGACAGTCTAGGTCATTTTCATACTCTAATTTATATATTAAATTATGACTATCCATACCCATCATAAACGCATATCCAAGGCTACTTATAACATATTTTTTACACTTATATGTTGACATTCTTTCATTCTTTCTTTTATTGCCTCTACAACTCCTATACTTGACTATAGGTCTTATTTTACTATACATTTAGCCTTTCCTTCTTTAAATTTATTTACCGCTTCGTTTTCAATTCTTTAATATCATTGCCTTTTTATTTGTTGGTTCCAACTAACATTTCTTTTCCCATTTCATTCTCTATTCTTTTTCATGCCAATTTCGCAAAGCCTCTTTATTTGGTATTCGTACTTTAATAATGACTTGATGTTTGACTTTTGCGATTTACTATATTTTAATATGTCAGAACTAAAATTCTATTCAATATATGTTAATGTAGTAAATTTTCAATTCTTATCAAAAGAAGAGATGTCTGTGCAGTATTTGTAATCATAAGTGCCTTTTTATTTTTCTTGAAATATACATTATAAAACACAGAGATTTTTCCTTTTTTGTACATCCTTTTCCTTTTATTTTCACATGTTCGTAACATATTATTCCAAACGTCACACGTTTGTTTATTTTAAACTTGATAATATGTGAAAATTTACTTGTAACAATTTGAGTTCCAATGTATTAAAATATCACAAAAACCCCAAATAATAGAATGAAGTTTATTTCAACCTAATTTATGTCCGACAAAATTAAAACAAGTTCCTAATCATTACGCATTCATTATGATTTTATTCATTTCAATTGTTCTAAAAATACCAATTAAATATAATCATTTCGTATATAAAGAATTAAATATAGTCATTACGTAATTACAGAAATAAAACTAATAATTACACGATTGTGGAATTAAAACCAATCATTACGTATTTATATAGGCAACTCTTTGATATCTTCAACTTTTCACAATTATGAATTTATTCACAACTTAAATTCAATTCGTAGGCTTATAGGAGTTGGTTTGTAATGATATAATCTAGTATCATATAAAAATATATAACATTGCCATTCATCTTTTATTAGCGCGCCCAAATCACCAGATCTAATCTAGATCTAAACCTTGTTATCCATATTCTCTACTTTGACTATTTGGATCTATAAATAACCTTTATACAAATCTATTACAATTTGGATTAGAGAAAAGAGTTTTCGATTTATTAATTAGAACCAAATCTAAAGTTTACCATTGATGTAGCAACTTGATTTGAACCTATTTCCTATCCTCTATCCACTTCTATTCTTCTCCATGTATATCCATGCAATCTAGATCAATTTCTATGTAATGTGAAATTTTTGAGGAGAAAACAAAGTGGCAAAGATTCCATGCACATTAGAAAAATAACGATTTGAAAGTGGAGCCATAGAATTTAATTTATAAAGGTTCAAATTAGCGTAATCGTCGGGTCGAACTATAAAAAATCTGGGCCATATAGCCCATTGTTACCGCTACCTATAAAAGAAGGCAGGACGACCGCCTTACCTTTATAATCGACAGCTCATGGTGACGTGGATTGGGTCGCGGTCGACCTTAATAGGCCAGAACGGTGAAAATTTGAGTGTTTCTTAATTTTGTTAATTCGTTTCCTTTATTATCTCGTTGATGTAAATCAGAATTATCTCCTACCTTGATTAATTTTCTTAACTGTTTACTTAAACAGTGTTAACTATCATTTATTTATTCCAAGTTCGTTCCTTATTTTCCTATATAATTATTTCCAACCATGCAAATTCAAATGCTGATAACTTTTTAGTTTGTACTCCAATTAGAAAAGTTTATACATGAAAATTGATCGGAAAATCGCAACGAATCTACTGATATAATTTTTGCCAAATTCCAATGTTTGCTAAAATTTCTTTTTCACAATTTATTAAACGTAAAAACGCGAGGTGTTACATTCTCCCCCCTAAAAGAATTTGGTCCTCGAAATTCCGTAAGGGTTCTATCATGTAAACCATTGCACTTCCATTCTATACTAACAACCAATTAGTGTACAACCAATTTGGCAACAATCCATGTACATGTGCAAAGTGCATCATAATACATATGATATGCATGAATAATAATTTCTAATTGGCGTCCCTATAACAACCCAAAATTTAAGACATAGTAATTAATTAACGAATTAATTAAATAACCAAATAACTTTGTGAAATTATCAAAATTGGGCCACGGGAGTTGCACCATTATGTCCGTGGTAATTTTATGGTCAATTTCCATAAATAGATTGTCAAAATCGTAGCTAAAACGAAGAAGTTACATAAGAAAGAAGAATTCAGAAAATAAGAGGAAAAAAATAATGATGATGATGATGATGATGATGATGGTGGTGATGATGATGATGATGATGATGATGATAATAAAGGGGCTAGGTCGACCCTAGGATCGACCCCCCCCCCCCAATCAGCTAGGTCGACCTAACTCAAATAAGGGTCGACACCCAGGTCGACCCACATGCATTCTTGGACGAAGTTTTGTCCAGCTGAACGAATGACGTGTTTTTCGATTTTTATTCCATCTCATGCGTCCGTGCATCCATCCGACGGTTCCCATTGAGCCTATGACGTGGTTGCACCAGATTTAATCCTCAAATCCAACGGTCTGTAATCCATAGGTGGAACTATAAATAAGGCCCTAGGCCTAGCTATTTTTCTCATTCAGATTTTCTCCATCTAGGTTCATTACCTAAGGCTGGACCCTAAAAAGGAATATTTATTTGAGGAGATCTTCTTAATTAAAATATTTTATACCCCTCAAGTGGACCCGGGGAGGCCAAGGAAAAGAGCTAAGGACCACAGGTGAGCGTTTAAGTAATTGTTTTAGATTTTTAAGTAATTTAAAATAATGGGGTTTCTAATGGTTGCTGTTTTTCTATAATTTTTGGATAACCTTTATGCAAGTTTAATTACAATTTATTTTTTAGTTAATTTTAGACTAATTTTCCTGTCTATTTTCATTTAGCTACTCTATTTTAGTTATTTTCAATTATTTACTATTAATAATATCATCCCCAATCATTTACAGTTATTTACGGTATTTACAATTATTTACTGTTATTTACGTTTTATTTACATCTATTTTACGTTGGGATTTATTCTGTAAATGTCAGTTTCTTTTTAATTCCCTTTTTACGCAAATGGAATAGATAGAAGAAAATAATTCGTTAATATGGACTAAAATATAAGAATACTAAATTTAAAGAAAATAGGATGTAAAATAAGAGGAACTGTAATAAAGTGGACTTAGATTGGAATTGACAAATTTAAGACATTTGTAAGCATATTTATAACATGTAATTATAACTAAAAAGAGAAAATAGAAGAAATATCAGAAGTGGCTTATTTCTAAACTTAGGCCTTGGGTTAAGTAATAAGAAAAGTTATAACACACAGGTCATAATTAGAGACAAAACAGAAGTGGTTTATTTTAAAGACTTACACTAAGTTAATAAGCAAATAGAGCAGAGATAATAGAAGAGGCTTATTTTAAAGACTTAGAATAAGTTAATAAGCAAATAGAGCATAATTAACAGAAGACGCTTATTTAACGACTTATACTAAGTTAATAAGCAAAGATAGAAGTAGAGCCCATAACCAATAGCATTCTCTTTCAGTCAGGAACTGATGGTCTTACAACAGATTAGGTGAGACAAGGACATGCTATGCTAACTAGGTAACTAAGACGACAATAGATAGAAGCTCAAATCAGAGGATTTGGATAAGGGGCGCAACTAAATTTTGTTTGTTAGGACCTATATCGGTAGCATTTCACTTTCAGACTAGGACTGATGGTCTCGCAACACACTTAGGTGAGGCTGGGCAGGACCTTTTCAGACTAGGACTAATTGTCTCATAACAGATCAGGTGAGGCTGGGCATGCTTATGCTATTCAGGATAGGTAAGAGGTCAAAAGAGGGAGCAACTGATATTGCGAGCCTAACAGTGGCCGATCGTGGAGCCTCAGTGCATGGAGATAAGTCACTATTGAGTTTCAAAGAGCTAAACGGGTGTCTCGCTATTGAGTTTCAAAGAGCTAAACGGGTGTCTTTTGCTATAGGACCCACAGGATGGGACTAGCTCATAGTGGCACAACAGATATAGAAGGTCGATCAAAGGGTAGAATTAGGATTTCAGTCTAATTAAAGTAGGATTAGGAATTCAACCTAATCAGAGCAGTTATCTAAGACAAGTGCAAACAATCTAATCGAACTCTCTAAGCAAAGAAAACAGTTAAACCGTATTTTATGCCAACTTTATCTTTTCCTTTATTTCCTTTTATACTAGAACTGTTGCAAAGTCTATTATCTTTACCTTGCTTAAGAATAATAGTAATTACTTTCATTCACCGGACTTTTAGTCTGACCCACTCCTCTATTTTTCCTTTTTCCTCCATAGGCCAGCATAGACAAGGGCAGTAGATTTCCAACTTACCAGAAGTGACATTCTTGGAGGTTCATATATATTCTTCTTCTTTTGTTCCAGTTATTTTAGTTTGGATATGCTGGTATAATTAAGAGGGATAGTTTTGTTTATGTACTCCAATATTGTGACTGAGATGATGTTTTTCCATAAGACATATGTACTTGGTATTTTAAGACTTATTTTGGTTATGTCTTTTTTTATGAAGTTTGATTTATAAATAAGTTATTGTTTTAAATGCTTCCATTGTTTTATTTATTTTGTCTTGTGAATCTTAGTATCGGTAAAGTTTTAGCTGTACCTACAATGCACAACATCTTATAGTGTGCCCTTTTTAGGTATACTAACGGTTGTGGGGTGTTTAATTTGGTATCGGGGCCTAAGGTTACAGAATTTCTTAAAAAAATTTAAAGAGTGAAGTATTTTTCATAAATAACTTGTTTTAAAAGTAGTTTTCAAAAAGGAAACTCTTAGAAGATGTTTTTAAATATAAAAGAGAATTTTGTAAAAATCCCCTCAAAGTCCAGTTCAATCTTCCTTCGATCTTTCGAGCCTAAATTCTCTTTTTCTTTGCATAGAATGACAGATGCCCCTAATCTTCGTGAGGGTGTCTAAATCCCAGTCTAGTTTCATAGGTACCTACAAGCTATGACTATAGAGGTGCAAGGGCAAGCGCCCAATCCAGCACTAGCAGGTGAGAATCCCATCAGCATACCTGTAGTAGCTGATTTCTCTAAGTTATGCAAGGATTTCGCCAATCAAGGGAGCCGGACATTCTCCGGTGTGGAGAATTTTATGAAGGCGAGAGCTTGATCAAGGAGTATAGAGAGGATATTTGGGCTATTGGGACTAGAGGATCAGTAGAGAGTTCAGCTTGTTTCTTGGCAGCCGAAAGGAGAGGCTTCTTATTGGTGGGAGATTGTTGAGTTAGATGGAAGAGACGTTGGATGGTTTGGATTCCGAGAGAGGTATGAGAGGAAATTTTTGTCACAAGTAGAAGAGACTATGCAGTTGGAAAGGTTATTAGCTTGAAGCAAGGAAGCCTTTCAATAAAGGAGTATGTCAACCAATTTAATGAGTTGTCGTGGTTTGGAATGGAGCTAGTGAATACGTCGCACAAGAAGACCATGAAGTTCACGAAGGGATTGAATCAGCCCCTTTTTAGGGTTGTTATTGACCCACGAACCGATGGGAGCTACCTATGGGTCTTTGGTGGAGATGGCGCTTATGTCTGATGCAGGTAAGGAAGGAGAAGTTAAGGAGATTCCTAAGTAGGAGAATTCTAAGAAGTTGTGGTGGAAGAATAAGAAGGATAAGAAAAAAGGAGGACCTCAGAAATAGATCAAGAAAAGCGAGAAATGTAATAACTATGGTTGGGTTGGTCATTACGCAAGAGACTGCAAGAAGGACAATGAAGGGAAAGTGTTATAATTGTGGGCAACCCGGTCACCATAATAGGTTTTGTCCTCAGAGGACGGGGCAGGCAGTGTAACGACCCGATTTTTCGACGCTCGAAGATCGACATCAATACGTCCACTGTATCGAATGCCGCACAATCGATAGAAGAAGAAACAGAAGCAATAACCGAATCTCACATTTCGCAGCGGAACAATATATAATAGATAAATGAATATCTTTAAAACAAAAACACTATATCAGTTTTTACATACATCACATTATTAGAGTTAAACAACACGATACAACACTGGCAGCTATTTAGCTTGCTTACATAGAGATTTGACTACCACCAACCTATACGCAGCGGACACTACATAGTATAAGTAATATGCCTCGCCATCCAGCTTGAACTCCAGATCTCCACAGCATTTCTTTTTCAACTTCGCTCCAGACTAATGATAACCTGACTCTAGGCTGCTCGTGTGGAAAATTATGGGCACCCAGAGTTTAGGAAGGGTACAATAAACTCCAGGTCAGTCATGGGACTGGTGTGAGATCTTAAAAACAGTTATTTTCACAAAGAAAGGGAAAAGAAATCCGTTATGCTTTTGGAAAATGCAACTACCATAAGGCCTCCAGCCACACACACAATGCAAACGCAGAATTGGAGGAGATTTCTCCTTATGATAGTCAAACATGCTTAATACGCAAAAGCTTTTTAATATTATCATTAGTGCATAGTGCAGAAAATATTTCGAAAGTATAATATCAATCTTAGCCAGCATACAACCATTATTGTATGCCTACTATAGCTACCATGTTCAATAGCAGGTTACCGCCACATTCCATGGCAGGTTATACAACTAAAACCGTACAGGGCGCGTATTGTTTCTTTGGATTTCCAACAAATGGTCAGGCTAAGGAACTTCCTACTGCCACATGGGTACGCCTCTGGAGGGACGTCCCGAGAACTTAACCAGCTCTCTGCCAACACAAGGCCAGGTTACCTCTGTAACTAGGTAACTACTACACGAGTATGTCATCCCCTGGTCGTTTGTGACCTTTATCGGAGGATCCTTAACCACAAAGCAACAACCACAAGGAGTAATAGAATTGCAGCAACCACATAGGTTAAATATCTGGGCTCCATACCATGATACCACCCTTTTCCAGAAGGAAATGACATACTCTAAAGGGCGTGACCCTCATAACCTTGCCGCATCTTTCCTGTTTCGACCATTTCCGGGGTGTGAGGTTCGACGAAGTCTCGTCCACAAATCTACACTTTACACAAAGCCATGCTTTGATCAACAAATGATCAGAAGAAATTCGTATGCCACACTGCCAATTTGGGAGTATATCACTAATAACCATCAACTACATAACCTTTGAGCTCATACGTCTCAGAGAAGGGTGTTAAGCTAAGAGAATGAATTCTCCGCCACCAACAGAAATGTGTTTGATAGAAATCAGCTTTATATCTCAAAGTGTAATGTCAGACACATATCCATACAAGTCCGTTCCGGGATCGAATGGAAACAAAGGCACTTCTAAAGAAGCCCTTGCAAATCTGGATATTCACTAATCACGTCCGGAATCCCCATCACAAAGGGTGATAAAATCTATATACCGGAGCTACCCGGTGTAGAGACATTCGACAGGTAATCCATTTGTTTTCGAATATATCGGTCATCAACTCCATCTTCAAATGCAATCCCATTTCGTTGTATCATTATTCGGAATGGGTTTTATGATACAAGGGCCTCTCCCGGCTAATCCGAATAATGAGTGCTTATTTTTAAAATAAGTGTTCATTCAGATTTCAAACAAACCACAACAATTTCCACGCTGATCTTCTTAAACAAAAGATCCATCACAATCACAAAGGTTCGATGTGAGTTTCGAATATCCATTTGGAATTCGACTCCCGGTCGCATCGAAATTCTAATGTCATTTAAAGGCCAAAATTGCTAGTCGATTATTTAACTATCAATCAACATTCACAACAATCACCAAGATTTAAATAATTTTCCCAATTACTATTTTCAAAATATCTTCGCAAGATATATATTTTTAGCACTTCAACCATTTGAAATCAAATTTCAAATCACTTTTCACTCGCGGAATAAGATTCCCGATATTATTTATTTCCATTAAAAGTCTGCTGAGTTCAAATACTTTAAAATCCTTTAAATCACTTATCCAAAATATATACTTGGAAACATTTAGATAAAACTATTTTAAAACATTTATTTAAATATTAGTTATGAAAATATTATATAAATGTCTCGTATAAAATTTCAAGTCCAAACTAACTTTAAAATAAAATTAGTAGATAGGGTATAACTATTTTAAATACCAATTTTCTAAAACAAATATCAATTTAATCTTTAAATAATCACTTCTATAATTAATTAAATAAACCTTTACTTTAAAGAATTTCAAAATAACTTAAGAAAATAATTTCTCCAAAATATTCTTTTTTAAAAACCATCTCTAAAACTTTTAATTTATATTCAAAAGCTATTTTGAAAACATACTCGACTTTCCAATGAAAGTACACCTTCCATTCTAAAATGGTTCATTCAAATCAATTTATAAATCTTTTTGGATTTATTTTAAATTTACGTTCCAAATCCGTAAATTCCTTTCCATACTTTTAAAAATAACCCAATGTTTATTTTTAAAACAAAATTCCCTTTCCTTTATAAATTTCCATTGTGAATTTAGATTTTCAAATATCAACCGATATATGATTTTCAAATCGATTCCCAAATATTCACTATCAACACCAAATCAATTTTCAAAATGATTTCTAAATTTTATTTCAAACACCAAATTTATTATCTTTTGAAACAAATTCCTTCTTTTAAATTTATTCAATTTTCTAAAATTAATTTACTATTTTCTACTAAATTTCAAAAATCCAATTTTATCTATTTCTCGTATCCTACGATATCAAAAATATATTTGGCTAAATTATAGCCCTCAACGATTTAAATCACAATATAATCACACACAGATTTTAAATAAATAAGCATACAACATATGAAACAAAATCAAATGTTTGAGGAATCCAGTTGGATCCCTCCAAACTGTTTCCCTGCATCCACAGACGTTAGCACAATAATTATATGCCCATTCCACTTCGAGGTGGAATATCGCGGTATATGGGATTTATATAATATCATCTGCTATTATGCGGCGCATAGGGTCTCATCCGCTATATAATGCGGGAAATCAACAACTCCAAATACATATATAATACCAATTCCACTTCAAGGTGGAATATCGCAGTATATGGGTTTAAATATAATATCACCCGCTATTATGCGGCGCATAGGGTCTATTTCAATCCAACAAATAACAACCATCATTCAAGAAACATCTAAAAATTTGAATAAACTATTTAAATTAAATCAAGTATCCAATTGAGTGAGAAGTTCTCACCTTTGCCTATGCATGCAATACATTTCCACTCCAGATTGTTTTCTTCACCGTTCTAGACCTCGGAAACAATTATATGATTTTTATTAATATTTGAATCAATCAAACAATTAAATTTTCATTTGATAAATTTAATTAACTAACAATTTAATTTTAACCAATGATTTTAAATTTTAACTAATGATTTTTTTTAAACCAATTCCTTTTAATAAATTTATTTAACTAAAAATTAAATTTAAAACTAAACTTCCTTTGATAAATTATTTTATTTTCATCTTAAAACTGCATATATAAAAAAACAATTAATGCACATTTTAAAATTCTACAATTCTTAAAAATATGTATATATCCATAATATATATATATATATATTGCTTTTTCCATTTGCTGATTTCTTTTCAAATTACTGTAACAGACAGTATTTCCTTACTGTACACATTTTATGTTTTTTTTTTGGCAAGGCCAGCCGGTTTTATAGTGGACCGTCCACTTTTTATTACAAACGTAATAAAAATTTGAAGTACAGGAGTAAGGCAGAAGTGCCTTAACTACTAAAAAAGAAAGAAGAAAATACAGCACATGAGTATGACAGCAAGTCACAGCTACTAAAGATGGCTAACAAGACTAGGTCTCCTCTGAAGAGGTAGAGCCACCAGCAACAACATCCACCTGGGAAGAAACATTACCAAATAGGCCAAAGAACAGGCGAAACAGCACAGCAAGAGACAGATCATAAATTTAAGCATCAGAAGAGTAAATAAAGGATCAATCCCAAGTAGTATCAGCTAACACGACGGAATTAACCCCAGCAAAAGAGCCGTCCATGTCAAGGACCAAGGAGTCACCAGATGGACTATAGTAAAGGCATCGAAGGTCCAATGGATTGTCAGTAACAAATCTAAAATAGGAATTATCCACCGGGTTGAAACGCATATCAGATCGGCAATCAACCCAACAACGCTCAGACTCAGCCCAAACAACATGAGGCGGAGAAAGATCCGAAACATCAAGGGCAACAGCAGAAGAACCACCAGGATCAATGGAAGGAGGCCGAACAGGAGAAAGCGGTGAACCAGGGGCAGATAAAGGATCAACAGGAGGAGGATTGACCAGAGCTTTAGGAACCCATTTCCCGAGCAGAGGCCAAGGTAGAGGGATCTTAGGAGGTAAAGGGGAAACAACAGAATGCAAACAGGAAGTATCTAAATGGCCAAAGAAGTGACAGGTGGACCAAATGTCAGGGACCCAACCGTATCGAACACGAACATCCTCCACATGGCCAACAGCTAGCTGAACAGGAATAGAGGATGGAAGAGGCTTAAAGCGAGAAATCTCAATCAGAGCTTTAGCATACACCAGCTTATCACACGCTACAGTATTAGAATCAAAACATTTTAATTTACCAACATTACACGCGATCCAATTCAACCCAAGCAGCGGTTGGAGAGCAGAAGGAATTTGATAGAAATAAACCCAAACGGGGATAGAGAGAACTTGCTCACGGGCACTAGATACCGTAGGAGGCTAGGGAGTAATAATAAATGGTTTTCCATCAAAAAAAGAAGGCTCAGCCTCAAGAACACGACTACGTTCCTCGGGGGAGGAGAACAACAAGAAGTACATGGAATCAACCAACTTAATACGAAGATTACCACGCAGCCGCCAGGCTCTATGACAAACTGTAGACGCATCATGAAGGCAATCCTTAGGGTCCAAAAAGAATCCAACCAAATATTCTGACCAAAAGTCAATACCAGCTTGCATAACATTTGGAGGAGGGATCATCACTCTATTTTCTTCAACGATATCAAAGTCAACTGGTTCATAAACACCAGCATTACGAGGAAGAGATGTAAAAAGAGAAGACCAACTTTTGGATCAAATTGGGGACGGAGCAGCAGGACGACAATCCTCAACACAATCAGTGGCCACAATGGGAGTGGCCACAAGCAGGGAACCACTAGAACTCAAAACAGTGTGATTGGGAACAAGGTTCTCAGGAGCAATCCGTCGAACAGCAGATGTGCAACGTTCATAACACAAATTATCAACAGGAGATTGATGCTTAAACTCGCAACCCATCTCGACAGAGTCACAACCATTAGCAACCGAAACGACTTGTAATACTCCACATGCAGCGCTGTCATTTTTTACACTCAAAGGCGCTGAACCAATACCACAAGTGTCACCACCAACCAAATTACACAACATTTCTGGTCGCAAGCCAGGACGAGCGAAAGGAGCTAGGTTCGACGTCTTAACGGACGGCAGGGGAGGAAAATCGTCATCAGAAAGCGAGGGTGTACACTTGGTCACTGATTGCTTGGAGATCCTACCAGATCTGGTTGATGAGGGCGTAGTGGAAGGAGCATCGGGGAGGATGTGGAGAAGAGGGGGAGGGCTATGCATAGGAAGAAGCCACGGAGAAACAAGAAGAGGCGAACGAGGTGAAAAGAAGCAACCGAGATCAGGAAAGCACGAGGAGGAGGGCTATACAGTGGAGCTCGTACGTAACCGTTGTTTTGTATTATTTGTGCACACATTTTATGTTTTACTGTGTATATCCATATATTATTAAATAAATAAAACAAGTTTGACCAATACCTTACTGCTCCTCTACCCGAACCCTAACCAAACGAGCCCTGGCCATCTCGAGCTGCTCCTCACATTTGAACGAAACCCCAAATCACTCGAACAACCCAGGCATTGGCCCTCTCCTCCATCAGCGAACTCGAGCCCAAGTCCTAGCCACTGTAGCGCGCGCCACCCATCCATCTCGCGACTCGCCGATGTCGCCATCGCCAGGTGATTCGCTCGCGTGCTCCACATCGACCCATTAATTAATGCCGCGGCGACGAGCTCGAGCCCCAGATCGAACGCGAATCAACCAGTAGGAAAAGATGCTCCTCGCGTGCGCGATATTGATTCACGATCCAACTTCCTGCCTCGCGATGTAATCGCGTAAATTTTTGAACGAAAATCCATAACGATTTCTTTTTTTATCTGAGAAGAAAGGGGGCTTCGACGATGAATTATGAATCTGGAAGGCAACCCAAATGTCGAAGCTATCAGGTTTTTTTTTCCTATTTTGAACGAAATGATTTTCGTTTGTTTCCCCTTTTTTTCTACTTCGAGGTGGAATGTCGCGGTATATGGGATTTATATAATACCATCTGCTATTATGTGGCGCATAGGGTCTCATCCGCTATATAATGCAGGAAATCAACAACTTCAAATACATATATAATACCAATTCCACTTCAAGGTGGAATATCACGGTATGTGGGTTTAAATATAATATCATCCGCTATTATGAGGTGCATAGGGTCTATTTCAATCCAACAAATAACAACCATCATTCAAGCAACATCCAAAAATTTAAATAAATATTTAAATTAAATCAAGTATCCAATTGAGTGAGAAGTTCTCACCTTCGCCTATGCATGCAATACATTTCCACTCCAGATTGTTTTCTTCATAGTTCTAGACCTTGTAAACAATTATATGATTTTTATTAATATTTGAATCAATCAAACAATTAAATTTTCATTTGATAAATTTAAATAACTAATAATTTAATTTTAACCAATGATTTTAAATTTTAACTAATGATTTTTTTAAACCAATTCCTTTTAATAAATTTATTTAACTAAAAATTAAATTTAAAACTAAACTTCCATTGATAAATTATTTTATTTTCATCTTAAAACTGCATATAAAAAAAATTCATATAGATTTTAAAATTCTACAGTTCTTAAAAATATGCATATATCCATAATATATATGTTTTTCTTTTTCCATTTGCTGATTTCTTTTCAAATTACTGTAACGGACAGTATTTCCTTACTTAAACATTTTATGTTTTACTGTGTATATCCATATATTATTAAATAAATAAAACAAGTTTGACCAATACCATACTGCGCCTCTACCCGAACCCTAACCAAACGAGCTCCGGCCATCTCGAGCTGCTCCTCCCATTTGAACGAAACCCCAAATCACTCGAACCTCCCAGGCATCAGCTCTCTCCTCCATCAGCGAACTCGAGCCCAAGTCCAAGCCACTGTAGTGCGCGCCACCCATCCATCTCGCGACTCGCCGATGTCGCCATCACCAGGCGATTCGCTCGCATGCTCCACATCGACCCATTAATTAACGCCGTGGCCACGAGCTCGAGCCCCAGATCGAACGCGAATCAACCAGCAGGAAAAGCTGCTCCTCGCGTGCGCAATATTAATTCGCGATCCAACTTCCTACCTTGCGATGTAATCGCGTAAATTTTGAACGAAAATCTATAATGATTTCTTTTTTTATCTGAGAAGAAAGGGGGCTTCGGCCATGAATTACGAATCTGGAAGGCGACCCTTAATGTCGAAGTTATCGGGTCTTTTTCTACTTCGAACGAAATGATTTTCATTTGTTTCCTTTTTTTTTCAAATACGCTCAGCCTCTTCTTTTACTTTTTTTCTTCTTTTCAAAAGAGACGCGTGTTAATCATAATTGTCAAGTGTTTGTAGATAAATGCCAGATGTTAGAAGAAAGAAAACGTGTAAGCTTTGTCTTGTAAACAATTATTATAATTTAAATTTAAATTTAAATTCAAATCGTTTCGATTTCTGTAGCTAAAAAAATTTGATCTCCAATCGAAGCAAGCCACCAGGCATTTATAATGTTAAACCCCTATTTCGAATGCAATGGAAAAGGTTTCGAGTCCAAATTCGATCGTATGGAGAAGACAGCTTTTTGAACCGGTTAAAATATCGAATTTTCGATTTAATTTTCTTTAGCGTGTTTGCTTACTGTACAATCACATGAAAACTTCGAATGCTACGGAAATTGAAATCCGATAATAATACAATATTACGGATCCAATGAAACTGGTTTCGTCGAAATCCGAGACTGTGCCTCGGAAGGCTATTTTTAAATATCGATTTTAAACGATATAAATTCAAAACCAAACAATTCACTTTCAAATTCAATTCTGTAGTTTCTATTATCTTCAGTATTATCTATATGAATTTTCTAAGCCATCAAATTATTTTTATTAAGCTCAAAAACTGAAAATTCAATATTTTATCCAACTTCAATAAATTAAATTCAATAACTAAATTGCCAAATTTATAGTTAAAATTGAAATTCAAATTTAAAAACAGCTTTCAATATTCAAAATCAATTAAATATTTTAATTTCAAATGTTAAAAATTTCCGGGTCGTCACAGGCAGCGGGTGCACCTACAGCACAGATTCAGGCTTTGGATGCAGCATCTTCCAACAGCGGACCAGATAGAGGTAGAAGAGTCACCGTAGAAGGTTTGATTTCTATTTCTAATTTTCCCATTCGGACTCTTTTCGATTCTAGAGCATCACACTCTTTCATTTCGAGTTCGTTGGTTGATTGTTTGCATTTAGATATCTCCTTAGTAATAGACACCATAGTTGTTTCACACCCTATAGGAGGATCTGCACATTTATCAATGGTTTGTAGGGGTTTAAATTTTTTTTATCCTAGGTGTAGAGTTTGATTGTTGCGCCTATGTATTGTGATTTTCGGGGCATGGGATGATTTTGGGGATGGATTGGCTATCCATATATGGAGCAATATTGGACTGCGAGAGGAGAGTCATTAGACTAGAGACATGCAGCGGTTGGACTCTCGAGGTTTCTTGCGACCCACAGGGGTCTATCATGTTGAGCGTTCTTTATTCCCTCGATTCATCATCAACAGAGTTAGATTCAGTTCCAGTCGTCCTAGATTTTCCAAACATCTTTAAGGAGATTAGGGGACTACCCCTAAGAGAGAGATCGACTTTAGTATCTATTTAAATGACATTGCTAAGCCAATGGCATTGCCCGTGAGACATATGACACCTTGGAAGAGTAAGGAGTCAAGTAAGCAGATTCATGAGCTATTGGAGAAAGGCATAACCAAAAGGAGCATATCTGAGTGGGGAGCACCAATCGTCTTCGCTACAAAGGAGGATGGTCCCCTTCGACTTTGCATAGACTATTGAGAGTTGAATAAGCTCACTAAGAAAAACCGTTGTCCACTTCTTAGGATAGATGATCTTTTCGATCAGTTGGTTGGCTCTTTAGTATTTTCTCAGCTTGATTTAGCCATTGAATTTCATCAGCATAGGGTCGTTGACAATAGCATCGATAAGACGACATTTAGGACACCTAACAGATTCATTGAGTGGTTGGTTATGCCATTTGAGCTAACTACTGCTCCAGCTTATTTTGTAGATTTGATGTGCCGCATTTTTCGAGATTTCCTAAATAAGTTTGTAGCAGTATTTGTGGACGACGTTTTAGTGTTTTCCAAGAATATGGAGGAGCATGTTGTTCATCTAGAGAAGGTTTTCGAACACTTCGTGTTCATCAGTTGAGGGAAAAGTTCTCGAAGTATCACTTTTGACAAGGGAAGGTATGTTTCTTGGGGCACATACCCTTAAAAAAGGATTTAGTTGTTGATCCCGCTAAAGTAATCGCAATGCAAGATTGGATAGCCCCCAAGAACATTACTGAAGTTAGAAGCTTCCTAGGTTTGACTGGCTATTATAGGAAGTTCATTCGAGATTTTGCCAAGATTTTAGCATAGCTTACTCGCCTCACTAAGAAGGTTGAAGCATTCGTATGAGATGTGGATTGTGAAGATTCCTTCATGATGCTAAAGAGATCCCTTACTAGTGCACCAAAGTTAGTTTTACCCGATGGAACTAAGCCTTTTACAGTATACACTAATTCATGTGGGACGGGTCTAGGAGCAGTGTTGATGCAAGAAGGGAGGGTGGTATGTTATGGGAGTAGACAGTTGAGGACGCATGAGTAGAACCACCGTACTCATGATTTGGAGGTAGCTGCTATAGTTTTTGCACTTAGGTCTTGGAGGCATTACTTGCTGGGAGAGAGGTTCGAGCTTTTCACTGACCATAAGTCATTGAAGTACATATTCTCATAAAAGGATTTGAACTTAACGCAGTAGCGATGGATGGAGTTTTTGGAATCATACGACTTTGAGATAGCTTATACCCAAGGGAAACATGGTTACAGATGCGTTGAGTAGGAAGAAAGCAACCCTTAGTCCTATGTTCGTAGAATGGAGAAGCCTAGAGTTTATTTCCACTTTTGATTTCAAGCCCTTTACGAACATTACCCCAGGATTGTTGGCAGCACTTGAGGTTAAGCCTACCCTCATAGATCAGATTGGCACGAGACAGCGAGAGGATTCAGAGTTTATGAATATTTTAGAGAGGACTGGCAGAGGAGAGGTCTCTAGACATCTCCAACGCTATTCCATAGATAGCAAAGGGTGGCTAAGGAGAGATGGAAGACTTTGTGTCCCTCACGCTAGTGATTTGTTGTGAGCAGTTCTAAAGGAAGCACACCATTCTCGAATGACTATTCATTTGGGTGGTGATAAGATGTATAGAGACATAAAGAGAATGTTTTATTGGAGTGGCATGAAAAAGGATGTGGTGAAGTTTGTAGTTAAGTGTCTTGTGTGCTAAAGAGTTCAGGCAGAGCAATAGAACCCCGGTGGATTACTTCAGCCATTGGATGTACCCGAATGGAGGTGGGATAGCGTTTCGATGGACTTCATAAATGGTTTACCCCAATCTAAGAAGGGGAATACTAGCATTTGGGTGATTGTAGATCAATTGACTAAAAGTGCCCACTTCATTCCGGTCAAGAGTAAAAGGACGACACCTTATTTGGCATTCTTATATGTTCGTAAGATAGTCCGACTTCATGTAGTTCCCTTTAGCATAGCGAGCGATAGAGACCCTATTTTTACTAGCGAGTTTTGTAGAAGCTTGCAAGAGGCTTTAGGGATGCAACTTAGATTGAGTACGACCTTTCACCCTCAAACGGATGACCAAACAGAGAGAATTAATAGAGTCCTTGAGGATTTGTTGAGGATGTGCATTCTTGATTTTGAAGGAACTTGGGAGGAGCATCTTCCTTTGGTGGAGTTCGCCTATAATAACAATTTTCAAGCCAGCATTAGGATGGTACCTTTCGAAACTGTTTATGGGAGACCTTGTAAGTCATCTTCATGTTTGGCGGAGTCTACAAAGAGATTGCTACTTGGTCCTGACATGGTTATGGAGGCTTCAAGGAAGGTTTATTTGATTAGAAGGAGGATGAAAACAGCCCAAGATAGACAGAAATCTTATGCAGACAAGCGGTGAAGGGACATTGAGTTTGAGGTAGAAGACTTAGTTTTCATTAAAGTATCCCCGCTAAGGAAGGTGGTGAGGTTTGGATCGAGTGGGAAACTAGCTCTCAAATTCGTAGGACCGTTCCCCATTGTAGAGAGAGTAGGAAAGATGGTGTATTGAGTAAAGCTATCGAAGAAGCTCGTGGGAGTACATGATGTTTTTCATGTTCGCACTTGAGAAAGTACTTACATGACTCGGCGGAGATTATGGAGCCTAGTCAGATGGATGAGGTTGAAGTGAAGAGAGAAGCATCGGTTCGTCGTATTCCTACCAAGATCATTGGACATGACATCAAGAAGCTTAGGAATAAAGAAGTCCCGTTAGTGAAGGTGCAGCGGGGAGGTGGTGTTGAAGATGCTACATGGGTAGCTGAAGAGAAGATCGTACCTCTTATCCGCATCTCTTTGATAGTAGGTTTTAGAATTTTCTATTTCCATCTTTAGTTTTGAATAGGTTCTTTTCTTTGTTATCCTTTGGGAGGGTAGAACTTAAGATTTAACCTATAGATGTTAGGATTTGATGTAAACATGTTATTAGAACATGTTATGTATGATGGATACTAGTGGTTGCAAGTGGTTGCTAATGGACGTATATAGTTAAACTAGGCACTATTAACTCTTAGGGATTGGCCTAACTAGGACACTAGGGCATATGCATATGGATGTGTGCGCATCTGCATTTTTATATTTATTTTATTTCATGGTTGCTATAAATGGATGATTATCACATGATTGTTGCATTTTGATGATGATTGTAGCACACGTATAGAACTATCAGTTATAATTAGGGAATTTGCATTCATTTGGATACATGACACAAACATGATTGCATAAAAGGAGGTCAACTGAATCAGTAGACTGCCTAATCTTTTGCATTAGCTAGGGACATTGACACTACACTAATTGCATATATATCATAAATCACATTAGAAAAACTGAAGGACAATGGATGTAATGGATGATGATTGAGTAGTTGGTTGTAGAACTTGGTTGAAAACATTTATTTCATTCTTCTATCCTTAGAGATTTCAGGGACGAAATCCCTTAAGGAGGGGAGAATGTAACAACCCAATATTTAAGCTATAGTAATTAATTAAAAAATTCATTAAATAATAAAATAACTTTATGAAATTATTAGAATTGAGCCAGGGGAGTTGCACCATTGTGTCCGTGGTAATTTTCTGGTAAAATTTCTATATATAGATTGTCAAAATCGGAGCTAAAACGAAGAAGTTACGGAAGAAATAAAAATTTAAAAATAAGAGAAAATAAATAATAGTAATAATAATAATAATAAAGGGGCTAGGTCGATCCTCCCATCAGCTAGGTCGACCTAACTCAAATGGGGGTCGACACCCAGGTCAACCCGCATGCATTATTGGACAAGGTTTCGTCCAAGTGAACGAATGACGTGTTTTTCGATTTTTACTCCATCACGTGCGTCCATGCTTCCACCCGACGGTTCCCATCGAGCCTATGACTAGATTTAATCTTCAAATTCAACGATTTGAGATCCATAAGTGATACTGTAAATAAGACTCTCGGCCTAGTTATTTTTCTCATTCAGATTTTCTCCACCTGGGTTCATTGCCCGAGGCTAGACCCTAAAAAGAATATTTTTCTGAGGAGAAGACCTTTTTAATTAAAACATTCTATACCCCTCAAGTGGATCCGGGAAGGCCAAGGAAAAGATCTAAGGACCATAGGTGAGTATTTAAGTAATTTATCAAGTAATTTAAGATAATAGGGTTTCTTAGTTGTAGTTTTTCTACAATTTTGGGATAACCTTTATGCAAGTTTAATTATAGTTTATTTTTAAGTAAATTTTAGAATTTTTTACCAGTCTATTTTCATTTAGCAAATCTATTTTAGTTATTTGCAATTATTTACTGTTAATTATATCTTCCCCAATTATTTAAAATAATTTACGGTATTTACAGTTATTTACTGTTATTTACGTTTTATTTACATCTATTCTACGGTGAGATTTATTCTGTAAATATTAATTTCTTTTTAATTCCCTTTTTACGCGAATGGAATAAATAGAGAAAATAATTCGTTAATATTGACTAATATATAAGAACACTAAATTTATAGAAAAATGGATGTAAAATAAGAAGAACAGTAATAAATGGACTTAGACTGAAATATGCAAATTTAAGACATTTGCAAGCATAGTTATAACATGTAACTATAACTAAAAAGAGAAAATAGTAGAAATAGCAGAAGTGGCTTATTTTTAAACTTAGGCCTTGGGTTAGATAAATAAACAAAGTTATAACACACAGGTTAAAATTAGAGGCAAAACAGAAGAGGCTTATTTTAAAGACTTACACTAAGTTAATAAGAAAATATAGCAGAGATAATAGAAAAGGCTTATTTTGAAGACATAGAATAAGTTAATAAGAAAATAGAGCAGAATTAACAGAAGAGGCTTATTAAAAAAGACTTATACTAAGTTAATGAACAAAGATATAAGCAGGGCCCATAATCAATAACATTCCCTCCAGTCAGGAACTGATGGTATCACAACAGATTAGGTGAGGCTAGGACACGTTTATGCTAACTAGAGTAACTAAGGGGCCAATAGATAGAAGCTCGAATTAGGGGAATTAGGCAAGGGGCGCAACTAGATTTTGTTTGTTAGGATCCGTATCGGTAGCATTCCCCTTTCAGACTAGGATTGATGGTCTCACAACACACTTAGGTGAGGCTGGGCAGGACCCTTTCAGACTATGACTAATGGTCTCACAACAGATCAAGTGAGGCTGGGCATGCTTATACTATTTAGGATAGGTAAGATTATTAAAGTAGGATTACGAATTCAGCCTAATCAGAACAGTTATTTAAGACAAGTGCAAACAATCTAGTCGAACTATCTAAGCAAAGCAATCAGTTAAACCATATTTTATTCCAGCTTTATCTTTTCCTTTATTTCCTTTTATACTAGAACTGTTGCAAAGTCTATTATCTTTACCTTGCTTAAGAGTGACAGTAATTACTTTAATTCACTAGATTTTTAGTCTGACCTACTCCTCTATTTTCCCCTTTTCCCATGGGCCAGCAGAGACAAGTGCAGTAGACTTCTAGCTTTCCAGGAGTGACATTCTTGAAGATTCTTCATGTATTCTTCTTCTTCTGTTCCAGTTTTCTTTTTATTTTAGCTTGGATGTACTGGTACTATTGAGAGGGATGGTTTTATTTATGTACTCTGATATTGTGACTGAGATGGTGTTTTTCATAAGACATACATATTTGGTATTTTGACACTTATTTTGGTTATGACTTATTTTATGAAGTTTGATTCATAAATAAGTTACTGTTTCAAATGTTTTCGTTGTTTTATTTATTTTGTCTTGTGAATCTTTATCTCTGTAAAGTTTTAGCTATACCTACAACGCACCACATCATTTTGTTTTGCCATTTTTAGGTATACTAAGGGTTATGGAGTGTTTCACTCCCTATATGAATGATTTATTTTAAATTAATTTTGAAAATATGATGCTAACATTCTAAATATACTGGCAATTCTACTTGAATACAACTTTTGGAAAAATCAGAAATGGATTTTCATTCAAATTTTTCCCCCACCTCTATAAATAGAAGCGTAGCTCAACTAATTTTTCATGCAGTCTTTACCATCCAAATTCCTAGCACACCATTGCTAAAATCCATATTTAGGAAAATTCCTATTTTGTATGCTTGGAAAGGGTCTAGATGGAAAATTCCATATTTACATCATTCTCTTATGTAACCTTTTTTTGCACTATTCCATGGGATCTACTCCTTTTCCCCAGTCCTTTTCCTACTTTCTTAAGTACGGTTTACATAAGTAACTTTTTATTTTTAAAGTTCAAAAACAGTTCTGTTTAAAACTATTTTTAAAATTTTCACATATCTATAAGGTATACATGGAAAATGCTCCATCAACAAAATAGCTTCCCTGTCGCTCACCATATCCATTTTACTGCAACCATCGCTACACTATAAAATCTACACTAACCAACTTACCGACTATTCCCTAATGCCAGCATGCCGTATTTCAAAACTGTTAAAATTCCAAATCGTCCACTTTTACAATATTTCCAAAGATATATATTTTCCTTTCAAAGTCGTATTATTCATAATGAATACTTTTCATAAAAAAAATTCATAAAAAATTTCTTTTCAAAATATATGCATGACTACATTTTATTAACAATTTTTCGCATTTCTGACATTTGGGTTTAGCCAACCCTCCATTGTCCATTACGGACTTCACTTAACTGTGCCGTAAATTTTCAAGTTCTCAAAAACTTTACTTTCATGTTAATATCAACCGACACACATGTTGAATTTTAAATTTCAGCCTTCGAGGAACAGGAACATTGACCAATGGCTTACCTCTTCGTACTCCTATCCACCGTCCATTAAAATTTCATTCTCCAAAAAAGTTTCTATTTTTTCAGAACCTACATTTTCATTTTACTTTTATTTAGTGGTTAGTTAAATAAATTTTCTTAATTTATTATTTAACTTCCAATTTCAACTATTTTCTTTTCCCACGCATTAGTTAAGTGGCTTTCTCTGAATTTTTTTTAATGTTTTCTCAAATCAATGCGGTCCACCTAGAAAACACATAAAAAAGAATAATTCCCTAAACGTACGCAGTTGATAGAAACAACTAATGCTTACAAGCCATGTAAAGAAAAACTAACATTAGAAGGAAATACAACACTACTGACTACTATTACTACAAGAACAGACATTTCTAACATACCATCCTTTTACGACAACCTTTATATCTAATCCTTCCTTTATTACTTACGATGAATAAGGTTTATTCATCTCTTCCATTCCATAACCAATTATGGAATAACTATGTCTCTTCTCACTATAGTGGATAAGAAATACAACCTATGAAATCTTCATATTAATTGGCAACCACGCTTGGGGAAATAACCTTACAATCCCTCTCTTGTTTCCCCAACTTAAGTCTATCAATATCGTCCATGTGTGTTTACCATCTCATTACCACTTGTTACTATCTTCTCTTAATCTCATTCTTTTGATAGTATTCTCAATCCTCGATATTTCCTTTACCATAAGCCTCCTACAAGCATATACAAAACATAAAGAGGTGTATTTTAATATCCTTTCTGTGGTTTACACACATATTAAAATAACATTTCTAGGCTCTTTCTAGCATCCTTGCACTCTACGGGGACTTTTTCTCACTATTCCAAATGTAGTCATTGCTATCTTTTTCATAGCCTAATTCTTTTCCTCATCTTACCAAGGCACTAATTCCAATATACTCCATATTTAAAATTATGGTTTGGTCTTTCTCATTTTATTTTTAAAATTTAAAACTTTCAAAATTATTGAAACAATCAATCCCAAACCTCTTGCCATTAAAGTGCTACTTAGAATCCTCTATTAAATTCAAAAAAATACCTCTTGTTTTAAATCTTTTCAAAACTTATAGTTTAAGATTTTTAAATTCAACTTATTCACTAAACTTAAAAGGGAATGCTGACAATTCTATGTTTAAAATCAAATCAGTGTTTTCTTCTAAAGACCTTTCTAACTCTTATTAAAAAAATCGGGATGTTTAGTTCAACCACTTATTAAGATTTTCTTTCAGAAACTTATTTATTTTCACCAAATCATTCCTTTCAAAAATAGAATTTACAACGTTTCTAAAATGTCTTTCATAATTTTTAAATTACAAAAACTATAGAGGGTAAGGACTACTATCATATTATTATTTTCCTTACATCTCCAACCTACCCAGATCCAATACTGGATGCGGTCTTTACTATCATAAAAGGAGAACTTTTAAAAGAAACTTAAATTAAATGCACATAACAATGAAAAGGTATCCTGCTTTTAATGTACTATTCCCAATATAGATTACTAGCATTGTTTTTAATATAATTTACTAACACTGCTTCTAATTACTACACTTTTTATTATACTTAATAAACCCATATTTTAATGCGTTGGAACTACTTTTCCACTAAGAGAAATCGATAATGCTATAATTCTCTATGAATCGCTCAAAAGAGGATTCGTGGTTTGTGTGAAATTACAAGGATTTTATCATTTCTTTATTGAAATAGACAATACAAAATATTGAATATCCGACATTTTGTACGTCTCTTCCTTTGCATTTGCATTCCTTTTTATTCCAAACAAAAAAACTTTATTTGTAACTTGATTGATTCATAGAGACTTATTTCGTAATCTCTTTTTATTCCAGTGAATTAAAATATGTCAAATCCTAACCTAATTACAATAGGTCAAACGTCTCTTTTATTTACACTTCCTAACTTCCTCTACTCAATTCTTCAGCCCAAGTTGTACTAATTCCAACTATTTTCTCTTAATTTACCATCCTTTTTACTTGAACTACTATAGTGCATCCACTTGCATCTTAATTTTTAAGACCTTAAGTTTTCTTTTCTATACCTTTCACCCTATTTCTATTTATATACCACACATATTGTCCATCCATAAAAATATTTAGTACCTTATAAACATTCATTACATAGAAAGATTCATGAACTTTATATTGCTCTATCACTTCTTCTCAAAAAAAAATTCTTACAAAACCTTTATGATATATATATTTTTTCAAAATCCAAAATTTATCTACTTTACCATTAAAAGACTTTTTAAAGTATACAATTTATACTTTTTCTCATTTTCCAAAAGTTTCTTATTATTGGGTTCTACTCAAAGTGGTCTTCTATCTATTCTCTCAAGAAATCATTCTTTCTAAATCCAAAAATTCAATTATTAATTAGGAGTGACCATTTCACACCTTTCTTCAGAAACTTCTCCATCTTCCACTACCTATAACATATGGGTTCTTATTTCTCCTTTATCTTGATCTAATACACATCATTAATCGGCAATCAAAACTGAGATCAATAATCATTAGGCCCTCAAGGCTCGACCAGGGAGTCAAGTACCATCCAGTTTCAGGGATATTCCATATGCAACTACTCTATAGAAGGAATTTTTAGGATTTTAGCATATACTGCATTTATATCTATAGATAAAATGAAAATACGTTCACTCTACATTTCCTAATTTTCCAAGAATTGACTAATCTATGCCCTAATACCAAATATAATAACCCGCACTCTAGTAGGACCTGTTTTTTCCAAATCCCGAAAACCCAAGTCCACTAAAATACGAATGGTTAGTTTGGTATCTTGCAAAAAGGAAAAGATATATCAGAGCCCTAATGATAATAACTCACATCGAAAATAAGTAAATATAATAGATCGATATAATTACGGACCAAGAATCAACATCTCAATTGTCAAGTCCCTCCACCAGACAACTGCTCCAAATCAATTCCAGAACCCTCCATTCAAAATCCTGTGGGTTGTAATGAGGAAGGATAGAAAAAAGTTTTGATGACTGATAAATTATACATCTTATACATAATACTAGCTTATTCCAATTGTACAACATTCCTTGTTATATTAGATTTATCATTAGTCACTATGACTCCATCGCTGCATATGAACCATTCCCATCTACCTCTCGTAGATTTATATCTATGTACATAAATATATATCCCATCGTCCACTAATGGACCTGGACACTATCTCCACTAGTATCTATCACTCAACACTGCATAAGGATCCATCACCTCGCTGCATCATGATCATCGTATCACTCGAGGAATTCTTATAGTACTCACCAACTACCTTTACTCCATTAGGTCATGTATTCATCGGGATTTTCACCTTTGTATGCTTCATGTATCGTGGAGTTCCGACCCCATGCACCTACACCCCATCCATGCTTTGAAGGAATCTCTGTATGTGTTGACTAGCTTGCCTTATTAAATAAAATAACAAACAACTGTGGCGGTGCATAACCCAATTAAATCAATCTTGGTACGCGGAAGAGATCGGAAGAGATCAGTTAGGTGTAACTCCGTCCTTCCCGTTGACCGTAAGGGACCGATAACGAGCTCGGTAAATATGCTACTCTTACCACTTATTTTGGTACCACACACTCGGCCCTGCGTGCCCTGTTGCATAAGTCCAATCCCGCCCATCGTCCATTTAGATTGCCTAGTGCAATCAGGGAAATACCCTCCTCTAAACAAATTTGAACCAGATTACTCTACAGTGCTTGTACAATCTCGCCGTCCGCAAAAGCTATGTCTAGTGCCTATAATTAGGAGGTTCTGTTCCAAGCACTAACATAACTTGAGGGTGTCCTTTCATCTATATGCAAACGTATAAGGGTCCTTTGGTTGAATATGCTTTCGCACTTAAATCTATCCTAATGACTCTCAATATCATTTTCTTTCTATAATTTGTATGTTAAATTATAACTATCCACACCCATCATAAACGGATATCCGAGGCTACTTATAACATATGTTTTATATTCAAATGTTCTCATTCTATCTTTTATTGCCTCTATAATTCCTATACTTGACTATAAGTCTTATTTTACCATGCTTTTAGCCTTTCCTTCTTCAAATTCATTTACCACTTCTTTTTCAATTATTTAATATCGTTGCTATTTATTGGTTCCAACTAACATACCTATTCCCATTTCATTCTCTATTCTTTTTCTTGATTATTTTTCCAAAGCCTCTTTCTTTGATTTCATACTTTATTTACGACTTAATATTTAACTTTTAGGATTTACTACATTTTAATACATTGGAATGAAAGTTCTATTCAATATATGTTAATGCAGTAAATTTTCATATCTTATAAAAAGATGAGATGTTTGTACGGGGTTTGTAATTACAAGGAATTGCCTTTTTATTTTCCTGAAATAGACAATGTAAAACACAGAAATTTTTCCTTGTTTTATACATCTCTTTCCTTTTATTTTCACATATGCATTCCTTGTTATTCCTAATGTCACACTTTGAACTTGATAATACGCAGAAATTTACTTATAACAATTCAAGTTCCAATGTATTATAATATCACAAAAATCCCAAATAACAAAATGAAGTTTATTTCAACTTCATATATGTTCGAAAAAATAAAAACGAATTCCTAATCATTACACATTCATTATGTTTCATTCATTTCAATTGTTGTAAAAAATACCAATTAAATCTAATAATTTCGCAATTACAGAATTAAATCTATTCATTGCGTGATTGTAGAAATAAAACTAATCATTATGCGATTGCAGAATTAAAACTAATCATTACGTATTTACATAGGCAAGTTTCATATCTTCAACTCTTCATAATTATGAATTTATTTACAACTTAAATTCAATTTGCAGGCATGTAGGAATAGGTTTGCAAAGATATAATCTAGTATCATATGAAAATATATAATTTTCGCACTCACCTTTTATTAATGCTCCCAAATCTCTAGATCTAATCCGGATCTAAACTCTATTATATGTATTTTCCACTTTTGACTCTCTATTCGGATCCACAAATAACATTCATACAGATCTATTAGAATTTGGATTATAGAAAAGAGATTTACATTTATTAATTAAAACCAGATCTAGAGTTTACCCTCGACGTAGCAGCTTGATTCGAACCTATTTCTTATCCTCTATCCTTTCCAATTCTTCTCCACGTGTATTCCTGCAATATAGATCTATTTCTATGTAATTAGAAATTTTGGAGGAGAAAAAAGTGGCAGAGTTTCTGTGCTCATTTGAAAATAATGAGTTGGAAGTGGAGCCCTAGACCTTAATTTATAGAGGTTCAAATTAGTGCTAACCGTTGGGTCGAATTATATAAAATCAGGGTCATACGGCCAATTGCTACTGCTATCTTAAAAGGAAGGCGGGTCGACCACCTTAACCTTATGGTCGATGGTCATGGTCGCCCTGAGTAGGGTCGTAGTCGACCTGGATAGGCCAGAATGGTGAAATTTTGAGCGTTTCTTAATTTTTTTGATTCGTTTTCTTTATTACCTCTCTAACGTAAATCGGAGTTATCTCCTTCCTTGATTAATTTTCTTAACTGTTAAGTAATTGTTAACTTTGACATTGTTAATTAATCATTTATTTATTCCAAATTCCTTTCATAATTGCATACATGATTATTTCCAACTATGAAAATTCAAACGCTGACAAATTTTGCATTTGAACTCTGATTAAAAAAGTTTATATATGAAAACTGATCATAAAATCATCATGAATATAATGTTATAAGTTTTATGGTTAAATTCCAACATTTACAAAAATCCATTTTCATAATTTATTATTAATTAATTATCGTAAAAACGAGGGATTTTGCTTTTGTTTTAGGTTTAATAAAAATGGATACATGGAGAAATATTATACTTAACCGATGATAGGATGAGAATGCAATTAAAGTTTTTATAGGAGAACCATATCTTGCATAGATTAATTTGGATGGTACATTTCTTATACATTGTTTATCTACCAAACTTATATTTTATAGCGGGAGGGTCACATTTTTTTATCATTATAAGTTTGGTTGACATAATGAAGCTTAAGACTTGGATGTTATGTGTATCTTTTATGTATTATTAAACTAACAGGAAGTAGTGTGACGTTGATAATGAGATGTGAGTAAGTGAAGGTGGAGTTTGGTGGGCATGGTGACCTAAGCAATCTTATAGTATTGGATTTTTATAGCTTTGGAGTTATTTTAAAGATGAATTGGCTAGAGGGGTAAGGTGTAGTAAATTAGTAAAAAGTGGTCGCCCGAGTGTGGTGTTAGTCTGTGCAAAATGAAGTTCCATGCTAAACATTTTCATGTATGCATTGGAAGTGGATAGTATGGAATTGATTTGGATTCCCGTGGTATGTGAATTTAAGTATATTTTATAGAGGGTGAATGGTTTGCCTCTAAGGAAGGATATAGGGTTCTATACTATTTTGGTGGAAGGCAGAAAGATATATATATATATATATATATATATATATATATATGAGCACCAAATAAGAAGACACCAAGGGAGATACTTGAGCTGAAGTTGGAAACATACAACCATGATCTTTATAAGATGTCCGTGATAAATTCATACTTATTTCAAAGGATAGACGACTTATTTGATCAATAATGTTAGGCAAATATATTATAAAAGTCAGATTTAGCTTCTAGTTTTCATTGACTTTGAGTAGCCGTCGAGAGCGTACCTATAACTACTTTCTTGATGCATTTATGGTTATTTTGTGTATTTAGTTATGCCGCTTTGGTTGACTGAAGTACTAGCATATTTTGAAATTTTAATGAATCGATTATTCCAAGAATATTTAGATACATTTGTGCTTGCCTTTATAAATGATATTCAACTTTACTCAAAGGACGAGCAAGGTCACAAAGTGCATTTAAGGATCGTTCTTGAGATGCTTAGTAAGCACAAGATGTGGAAAAGTTTAGTAAGTGTAACCTTTGGAGAAATGGACTTGAATATCATGGGCGCATAATATCCTATAGGCATGTTTCTATTGATCCGATGAAGATACTGATCATAATAAATAGGATGAGTCCAAAGAATATTGGGGACGTTAAATCTTTTCTTAGGTAGCCTGTTACCATAAAATATTCACTAAAGACTTCTCGATAATAACAATACCTTTGACAAAGCTAACAAGAAAGAGCATGGAGTTTATATGGTTGGAAAAATGCAAGTGTGCATTGTCGTTGTTGCAAGAAAATTTAAAAAGTGCGCCGGTTTTGTTATACCAGAGAGTGGGAATTATCTCTGGTGTATACAAGCGAGTGGTTTAAGTGTTGCTCTTCTCCAAGGAGGTTAAGTGGTCATATATAATAATCAATTATTTTGGGCACATAAATTTTGTTTGCCACATATGATTTGGAATTGGTACCGGTTGTTTATGCTTCAAAGATTTGGAGACATTACTTAATAGGTGATGAGTTCAAGTTGTATACCGGTTACAAGCCCCTAACGTATTTATTCCCACAAAAAGACTTGAATATGAGACAACAAAGATGGTTATAGTTTGTAGCTGCTTATAATTTTTAGATGGCTTATACTTTATACAAATGCAATCTGGTCGTCGATATTTTAAGCAGGAAATATGTGGGGATGGTAAACTTTATGTCGAGAGAATGGAGGTGTCTAGAATTATTATCCGCATGTAGTTTACAACCAAAGTGAGAAGCGGATTGTACGTTTTGAGATGCATGAAGTTGCGGGAAAGGCCATTCGGGCAGATTGGGTAACTAGAAGGATAATCCACATTTGGAAGCAATTAGAAGTAAATCCAAAGATGGAGAAGAGTATGGAGTGAAAATAAGATTGACACGCAAACGTGGATAAGGAAGGATGGGAAATTATGCATTTTAAATATTGAAGCACTAAAAGTATAAGTAATGTATGAGTGTTATAACTCAAAATTGACTATTCATCTAGGAGGGATGAAGATGTATAAAAACATGAGGCAAAGTTTTTAGTTGCTAAGCTAAAAGCTAATTTTGGCCCATGCATAATAAGATGTTTTAGCTACTAACACATTAAGGTTTAATAGATGGGACCTTCTGGATTGCTACAACCACTAGAGATACCAACATGGAAATGTAGACCCATTTCTACAATTTTTTGGATAGGATACCAAGATCGGACATAAGGAATAAGATTATATAGGTGATAGTGGAAAGTTTTCATAGTTTCATTTACTCTAACAATAATTCGCTCCATCTCTTCTCTAGTGACCATATCCGGTGGTTTTATATTTTTTTTACCTATATATATATATATATATATGAAATCTCTTTTCGAAATGAAATGTATGCTTGTTTGTTATAGTTTCTGTGTAACAACAAATTTGAATAAAATAGAGTTATAACACCGTCTCGTATGGGAAGTTCAGTAATATTTTTCCAGTTATTCTATTGACTTGTTATATAGAATAATTGGATGTTGTGAGCGTAGTTTACCAGCATTGAGTAAACAGTAAGTAGCAGCATGTGGTATGGGACACCTAAGATGATATTAATTCGATAACTTTTTGCAAGTAAATGTCTAGTTCATTAGAAATGTGGGGTTAGGAACTTATGATATTGCCTAGAGAAGACTCTTTTGAAGCTTGATAATCGAGAGGTCTATTCCTCTCTAAGGGCTATCATTTGGGAGATATTTTGGGGATTTATGAGTTTATTCTCTAAGGGTTTACTAGTTGAGGATTATTTCCTCTTAGGGCTAGTGGTCAAGAGTTTGTTGTACTATATTACATGGCTCTCCAAGGACTTTTGAGTCAAGGGTTATTGTTCTCACTTGGACTCATCAACTTGAGAGTAATAATACTACTCTCATTAGAACTTATCGAGTCGAGGGTATTTATTAGGATTCTATGTCATAGGATTCCCGTCACTATGTAGAGAACGTGATTAGAACATGCCAATAAAGCTAGTATCCATCCTAGTGGTCTGATCGCATGGTCGTGCCCCGGGTCCATGATGTCAATGCAATAAAAAAGACTGAGAGCTATTAGTCTTATTAGAGCCATTGCCCATACATCACTAAAGGCCAACTGTCCGTTACCAAGGGAAAGTAGAATCACGACTAATGCACAATGTATGCTTGCAACATGTTTATGACTTGCATATGGATATAGGTGTCATGAATTTGGGAGTAGATAAGGGACTATAGGAAATAAGCTATGGTCATTGGCATTTCCTGCGGCACCGTTGTAGTATGTTAGTCTCCCATATGGATGACTAAGATTGATCCATTTCTAATGAGATATTTTTTGTTATCACCTCACCGTAGATGATGATTATATAAAATTAGAGACTTATTGTATGCTCGTATGTCATGTAAGATAGCCTAACCCAAGGCCAACTGCATGCTCATCTTTCTATATGACATTAGAGACATTATGTCTATTTGTTTGTCATTCGATCCTAGAGTCTTTGGCTAAGAGATCTATTGGTGAGATATTATATGTGTGTGTGTGTGTGTGTGTGTGTATCACTTAGGGCCATTCAGTTAGGCGTACTTCCTCTCATTAGAGTTATTAGTCGAGATAGATCATTGTGTTATATCAGGAGTCAGCATGTTCAATTATTTATATATCTCTTAGGGCTATGCGGTCAAGGGTTCTCATCTCGTTTGGGTTGTTGGTGAGATATACGTCATTGACTATTGTATTTGTATAGTAGTTTAGTTGCTTAGAAGATGTTTTTCCCATTTTATTCCTGTTCCATTTGATGTAACGATTGAATATTCTTTACTAAAGTTATATGTGCATGGTTTTGTGAGAATTTGATAATTTAAGATGTTTATATGCACTTTGAGATACACTTGTTCATACCATGTCAGTTGTTATTATATATTGACATTCACATTTTGGACAAGGCCTGACCAGTTTATTATTTATATAATACTAGGGTCAGTCCGAGACATTCAAGTTCAGGGACACGGTGACTATCTTATAGTTGTTGGATATAGTTTTGGAGGCTAGTTGAATTGGCTAACATATTGGATATGTGTTAGTGTAGCCTCATGTGTGTATATACTAATGGTGAGGTATGTGGTATGTATAGTACATGTGTTGTATATTTGAAATGATAGTGGGATTTTGACTCTTTTTGTATTGGCTTATATATTTCATCTATCATATATTATTATGCTTTGATGATTTTGAGTGCTCAACTATTTTCTATATATTGTTGATTGTTCTATCTTGGAAGGGCACACGTTAATTGCTTCATGCTAATACCAAGAATGTTCAGATGAGTAGTTTAAGATTTAAATAAGTATCGGTGTTAGCCTATGGGAATATTCACATGCGACATACCAACATTGCCTTATTCTCCATACTATTAGACATTATTACTCAATGATACTCTTTTGTAGTTTGTGTATAGAGGTGGGATATTACATTATTTGAGTGGCCTTGACAATATTCTACTATAAGGACTCGATAAATAGACTAAACAACTCATACTCTATTCTTGTCTTTGAAGCTCGTCTTTAAATATTGCATCTCTAGTGATTTGTTACCACCATCATAACTTGTTCAATCCTTTGTATTCACTCCATAAGCCATGTGGTGCAACAATATTGGATATTTCTCCAATATAGCTTGTCTTAACATTAAATAATCTTTATCCTTCATCTTATAGTTGTTTGACCAGAGTTTACTTTAGTAGCATCCTTATATGGTTGGTGAAGGAACCTAGTCCATTTAACAACGGGTGAAAATTGTAGATTTAAAAAAAATCTATTTGGATCATAGTGGACCTATGAAGTCTAATAGGTTTCGCTGGACCTAATGTAGTTTCTATCAACCAATAGGAAACCCTAAGACGAGTCTTTCATAGTTCCAATACAAGTACGTAACCCCTTGGTGCCCTCAACATCCATGAGTATTACACTGCCTAACATTTGAAGAGCACTGCGCCCTCTAGCCTAAATGGGCGAATCGATATTCTTTTCTCAAAACATCTTGACCAGGAATATTTAAAACAAAATTTCATTTTATTTTCCGATTAACTGCTCACAATTACAACTATTTGCAACTACAATCGCATAACATTTTATTTAAGGATTTCTTATTATGTACTTTAAATTGATTGCCTAGTTAATTATATCATAATAAAATAAAGTGTATATATATATATATTAAAAAAACCTTACTACGAAAAAGATCAATTACGGAGTTAGCTAGATATACTTAACAAGTTACATAATTTTCTCTAGGTCATATCACTAACTATTTCATTCTCCCACTTGCATTTGGGATCAATTATGGAATTTTAATCCCATTCCTCTTATTTGTTCAAAAGTGATCGTGCTAGTCCCTAAGTGAACATGTCCACTATATTGTTTCACTATCTACTCCGTCAGCTAACATCTCTCCATTATCGATAAATTTCCTTTATTATAAGGAATTTAGGAGTATGTGTCTAGACACCCTGTGATCCCTAGTATCTTTTATGATTTGCATCACAGCATGATTTTCCAAAAATAATGTCAGAGGATTCTAAACATTTGGAATCACCCCTAGTAAAGTCATAAATTTACGCATTTAGTTGTGCTATTTTTATTATGGTGTTGTTCAAGATGATGTACTTGCCCATTGGTTAAATCAACCACCACCTTTGGTTTCAAACATTTCCAACTTAAAGCTCCTTAATAGAAGTTGTACATGAAATTAGTATTGACACACTATATGACTTATGAAATTTGAGTTCAAACACTCCTTCATAATGAGTTCTTTGCTTCCATAAACAATTCTCTATAATTTCGTAAATACTTGAGAATACTCTTAACTACAATTTAATGATAATAAATTATATTTGATATTCACTCAATATACTAATTATTTAAGAAAATTGCGATGTAGTGGAAAATATAGCATATATGATAATTCCTACTATAGATGAATAAGGAATCCATTTTACATGCTCCATTTTAAACATTTTAATATGGTATCTATGTATGTCATTTGGAATATGCCAACATCCTTAACTAGTGTTTTAGAAATAATCCAGTACCTCTTAATATCCTTTCTTACAAACAAGTACTTCCTTTACATTTTAATTGATAATCAAACTACCCGATTTATTTGTCAAATTTTTTATTCAATTCTGATGCTTGTTGAATGATACTATCATATCAGCTCTTGGACCTTATCCAACACTTACAAACTCAGCCATCGCTCGCACTGATGTCATGACCTTTTGGTTATTGTTGATGCCAAAATGGATCAACACCCAAAAAATTGTAGAAACGTTGAGATCTAGCAAAAAAATAAAAAATAAAGAGAACACCAGTATATTTTATAGTGGTTTGGAACTCTCTAGCCTATATCCACTATAATTATTGATTATTTAATTGAGAGTCACTAGTACAAGGGAGTGACAAGTTCTTATAGCCTATAACAGCCAATAGTATCTGCCTCGGTGACTGAAGAGGAGAGATAATAGATGAAGAATACAAAAGATCCAAAATTCCTTTTCCAGTAGCCATAGGGTCTGTATTAATAGGGAAATCGTCTAGTAAAACGAGGGGCCTACGAAGTAATAGGTCCAGATCTAGGGCCACGTATGTAGAAGTGTAGAACAAGGCCCAAATGCCAACAAAAACAAATCGGTGCCAAGTGGTATCACTCGGTCTATGGGAGGAAATCTCCCTAACTTCTTCCTTTTATTTTTCCATCTTTAATCCTTTACGTTTCGAGCACTTTGCCTGTGGGATCAAGTTAATTCTGATATCTCCCGATACTACTTGTTCATCTTTGTTTTCTTTGCTTTCTTCTACAAAATCCTTAGGGTATTTTTTCATTTCCTTGAGAAAAGCACTTCATGGCGGTCTCTTTCAATCTTAGCTTCATGTACAACTGCTTTAGGGGGTCCAAAATGCAATGAAAAGTAATCAGTATCAAGTGATAGGGCTCGATATTGAGTGATCCTTTTTTGCTCGAATACTATTTGAAAATTCTTGTTTGGGCTTCCCTTGCGCCTTTAAGCATGTTTTTTAATTCATGAATCATTTTGTTTTCATCTTAACTTTCAACTTCTAATAAAAATCTGCTTGGACAAATGGACAAATAGACAAATAAGTCCTCTTCATCCAGTGGTTTGGATAAGACTGGTGGCATCTCTATGTGCCTTAAAATCTCCTCAATGGCAATCTAATAATCTTGATTCCAATCATAATTCTTCTTACCCTACTCGAGGGTATCGAAGAAGGGTATGCATTTGTCCATTGCCTTTGAAATGGATCAACTCTAGGCAAAGATCAACCCATCAAGCTTTGTGGTTATTTATTCATAGTTGGAGCGGTTGCATTCCTCAAGGTGTTAATCAACTTCGGATTGGCCTCGATTCCCCTTGCATTAACAATAAATCCTAATAATTTTTCCAATGCTACCCCATGAGAATATTTTAACGGATTCATCTTCATTCCATACTTCTATAAAACTTTGAACATCTTTGAAAGGTCATCTAAATGGTTTTGTGATACTCATGACTTCACAAGCATGTTGTCCATGGATACGTCCATTGTTTGCCTGATTTGATTTTTGAACAAGAATTTACCAATCTCTGGTAAGTGATTCCAGCATTATTCAAACTGAACGACATTACTCTATAGTACTATAATCCTAAATCAGTTATAAAGCTAGTATTCTCCCAATCAAAATATGCATCGAAATTTGCTTATAACCTAAATAAGCATCCATGAACGAGAGTAACTCATGCCATGCAGTCCCATCTACCAGTTGGTTAATCCTAGGCAAAGGAAAGTCGTCCTTCGGGCATGCCTTGTTTAGATCCAAATAATTGATGCATGTCCGTCATTTCCCATTTTTTTTCTTGACCAAATGGGATTGCATACCCATGAGAGGTATAAAGCATCATGGACAAAGCTGTTCGCCATCATCTTATCCACTTCTTCCTTCAGTGCAGTGGATCGCTCCAGATCCAGACAACGCTTTTTATGTTTGACTGGTGCAAACTTTGGATCAATATTCAGTGTGTGACACGCTACTTCAAGTGATACTCCGCACGTATCTGAATGCATCCAAGAAAACACATCCAAGTTACTTAGAGGAAATTAACCAATTTATTCCTTAAATTAATGCTAACAATCCAATCTTCAGAACCCATGCAGGATCATCCATATCGATTAGAACATTCACCGTTAGCTCAGTTGGCGCTGCTCGCCATTCCCCTAACTTCTTCATGGGATCTATAGCCTTATCAAACCTGGTATGGTTCCCGAACCAGGGTTGGGGATTTAATTGTTATGCTTGCGAATAACGGACGTGGAGAGTCTTCACTATATCCTCACCTTTCTCCTGTCGCTTTGCTTCCCTCAACTCTATGACATAGTATACCCTTCCTACGCTTTGGTCTCCTCTTAATAATCCGACCGCATTCTTCATGGGGAACTTCATCATTATACAAAAAGGTGCCGGTGCTATTCTAAAATCAGCAAGGGTCGCTCGGCTCAAAAGGCGTTGTATGCCAAGTACTTATCCATAATAATAAATTTCAAAATATGGATTATCCGACGATCTCCTTCACCCAACTCCATAGGTAGATCGATCCTTTCAAATAGTTGTTTCGCTTCACCTGTAAACCCATGAATCTTGGTTTTACAAGTTGAAACTTCCTTCATATTAATTTTCATTTGATTGAATGTTCTTCTGAATAGTATGTTCATGGAACTTCCAGTATCCACCAAGACCCGATGTACTGTTGTCGATCCTACACCTGCCGTTATCACCATGGGGCCAAAAGTTAGCACTTCAATTCCAACAACATCTCTATTTTCAAACATAATATCACCCGCTATCATCCTTTACTGCTTAGTTAGAGCTTTTTCTTCCATGGAAAAGTAGTCCTCTTGCGGTACATGCTCCAGTGAGCTCACATACTGTTTAATTTCTTTTCTCCGCAAGACGAGGTCCTCCAGTTATGGTATTAGTAATCAATCTTTCATTATTTCTCCTGAACCCATCTCCACTTGGTCTAGGCTGATTCCCTTGGGTTATTGTAGTTTGACCACCTTCCTGCGGTTCTTTAACATATTGCCGGAGCTTATTCTTTCTTATCAATTCTTCAATAAGATTCTTTAAATACTAGTACTTTTCATGTTGTGTCCATGGGTTTCATGGAAATAAAAGTACTTTCCGAAGCGCCTTTCTTGCTCGGTCACCTCCCCCTTGGGAGGCTTTTTATATCGCTCTGTTACTTAAATAGCAAGGTATATGATTTTCCATGTATCATTTAAGGGCGTGTCATTTTCTGGTTCAATATTTCTAAGGCATTTCTTGTTTTTTCTATGTCTACAGCTAGGGCCTTGATTCCTTTTTTCTGGTTACCAGAATTCCCAACATTAACCGCCATATTACCGGAGCTTTCTCTAGCATGTTTAATCGCCATGTTAATATGGGTAACTTCCTTCGACTGTCCATCATTGGTCTTTCCTGCAATTAGATTTGCTTCTTCCAATCGTGGAAACCGATTAGCCCTTCGGTGGAATACTTCCTTAGTCGTTGGTTAATTCATTTTCAACCACTTGCCAAAATCCATGTCCGTATGTATCCCCCAAACCAATGCTATATATGTCGGATCCTCCTTTGGATTACTCACTTCTGTAGCAGCAACATTAAAATGGTTCAGGCACCCTTTTAAGTGACTCCTTAGGTCCTTGAGATAGACCCGAAAGGACATTGATGTGCACGTAAATGTGCATATATTTACATCCATATTTTATCTTTTTTTTATTTAAATAAATATTATATTTGGGCATTTTACATGTTTAACACCAAAATTCAATTATTTTCAAACCATCATATTTTCATCTTCATTCAGGGGCAAAATGGTCATTTTTGTGCATGTGTCAATGTAAGAATTTTAACTTGGACAATTTTTATGATTTTTATAGGATATTTTGATGCATATGGAAGAGAGATTCATGATGATATATGCATGCACAAGGAACTACAAAGGAATGAAGAGGAAATAATTCAAGTTCAAGATCATGGAGGACCCCAACTACTTACCTTGATTTTCAATTAGGAGCTAAGCACGAGCTAAAAGGTCATTAAAGCTTCATGTACATTTAAGTGGAGTATTAGTGGATGTTAATGATTACTTGGTGGCCACACTACCTCAAGGATACTTTGGGAGCTCCCTAAAAAAGTAATTAGGGTTTTATGCATGTATAAATAGCCTCTTATATACATGAAACCATATTCTACTCTTTTACATTTGTTAGGAAATTAAGACAGTAAGTTGTAAGCCTTATGTTGAATGAAATAAAAATAGCTTTGAATCTTCTTTTTCCTCTTTTCTACATGCTTTTCTTTGCTTTTATGTTAATGCTTATTTCTATACTCTCTTTCATTTAATGTTGATAGCTTTACATTTATGCAAGTAGTCTTAATTTTTATGCAAATAGTTAGTAGTTAATCTCTCTTTCTTCCTTAGCTTAGTTTTAATTTCTTTGCTTTTTAATGTTGAAACTTACATGTGTTGATTTGATAACACAAATGAGTAGCTAAACCCCTTCAATTTAGGGGGAATGAAGCTGACATTTCTTTGTTTTATGATCTCCTTTTGTTTCTATTTCATGAGATTGAATTTTGATGCAAGTTTATACAAGTGGGTTTGATAGATTATGTTGCTCTTGCAAATGAGCTATTCTTATTCAACATAAACATAATTTACATCATCATTTGTTAATCCATTTCTGATTTTGAAATGAAAGTAAAAATGAAATTTGATGATCTATATTACAAGTTACAATAGTAAATAGATCATTCTTAAAATAGCTTTTGCTTTGGCTTCATTTTCATGAGAATTAGAAGTGGTATAATTGTTGTATTATAGTTTGATGGTTTGAGTTATGTTAATTAATAACATGAACAAACCATACTTATGATAAATATCAAATTAGAGATCGTAAATTTTTTGTTTGTTGATTTAACAAAATAAGAGAGTGGATTTGCCTCTAAATTGTTTTCTAATCTCATTTTAATTCTAGTTTTAGCTTCATTTTATTTCTAGTTAACAATCTCTCCTCCATTTGGTCTAATTTGATTGAATGGATTTTTAAAATCTTAAAAATTCCCTGTGGATCGACCCGTACTCGCTACGTGCTACACTCGTACACCGTGCGCTTGTGGTAAATTTAATATGAATTTTTTTTAATATTTTCTAAACCTATAGAAAATTAGCCGATTAACGACTCTCTTGATCAAGAAACCTCGTTACTCTCTATTCTTTCAAAAAACAGAGAAGTAATTGGATGGTCGATCTCCGATATAAAGGGAATTAGTCCTGATCTTCTTCAACGTCGCATCCATTTAATCGACGATGCCAAGCCTGTTCGCGATGCGCAGCGAAGGCTTAATGCAAAAATGAAAGATGCAGTGTGTGATGAAATTCTTAAAATTCTCGATAATGGAATCATTTACCCAATCTCCGATAGTTCATGGGTTAGCACAATTCACGTTGTATCGAAAAAGTCTGGGATTACCGTTGTCGAGAACGATTCAAACGAAGTTATTCCAACTCGTATTCAAACGGGTTGGCATGTTTGCATTGGCTATCGAAAACTAAATTCCACAATGAAAATATCACTTCCCTCTTTCTTTCATCGACCAAATGTTCGAACGTTTAGTCGGCCATGAATTTTACTGCTTCCTTGATGGTTATTTCCGCTATAACTAAATTCCAATTGCTCTCGAACATCAAGAGAAAACGACTTTCACGTGTCCATTCGATACCTTTGCTTATCGACGTATGCCATTCGTACTTTGTAACGCTCCTGCTACTTCTCAACGATGCATGGTTGGCATCTTTTTGGACGTGATTGAACGCTTTCTATAAAATTTTATGGATGATTTCTCTATCTTTGGCGATTCTTTTCCCCAATGTTTATATCATCTCGAGTTGATTCTAAATCGATACAAAGAGAAACATTTGACTTTAAATTGGGAAAAATGCAACTTTATGGTCAGACAAGGCATAGTCCTTGGACATATCATCTCAAATAAAGGCATTGAGGTAGATAAAGCGAAAATCAATGTAATTGCGAATCTACCCAATCCCAAATCTGTTAAGGACATTCGATCATTTCTAAGACACGCTGGCTTTTACTGACATTTTATGAAAGACTTTAGTAAAATCGCTTGTCCTTTGACGACTCTTCTCAGAAAAGATGTTCCATTCGATTTCAACTCTGAGTGTATCTCCTCTTTTGAACATCTCAAAAACGAACTCATTTCTACTCTAATAATTTGCGCACCCAATTGGGATCTTCCTTTCGAAGTAATATGTGATACTTCGAACTTTGCAGTTGGTGTTGTCCTAGGACAACGCATCAACAAGATCCTTCATGTTATTTACTACGCGAGTATGACTTTGAACAATGCTCAACTCAACTACACAACAACCGAAAAAGAGCTTCTAGATGTCTTTCTTGCGCTCGAAAAGTTTTGACCTTACTTGATAGGTTCACACATTACTGTGTACACAGGCCACTCTGCGCTTCGATATCTCTTCCCCTAAAAGGATGCTAAATTAAGTTTGATTCATTGGATCCTTTTACTTCAAGAATTTGACCTTACAATCAAAGATAAAAAAGGATCCGATAACATCATAGCCGATCACTTGTCTCGTCCTTCGAACGTGCCATCTTCTTTGCCAATCAATGAAAACTTCCCCGATGAACAACTTTTTTCGATTTCTATCGATCCATGGTAGGCTGATATAGTGAACTACTTAGTCACTAAAGAAACTCCCTTATCTTGGTCCAAACAGGATGTTTGCGCCAAAATTGGTCACAAACCCCAAATACCGTGAAAGCACCAGTGTATGAACACAAATCAGTGATATTCAAGCACAAATATCATATCTCAGCAAATATCAAACAGCAATTCAGAAATAATGAACAGAGGCACAAGGTTTATAGTGGTTCGTCTATTTTCGACCTACGTCCACTTCAAAGTTTTATCCTTTTATTGATTATCCTTGCTGGTTACAGATGATTACAGCAGGAGTAATGAAATTTTTTGAGTACAACAGTTGTATTGAAGTGTAGAAATGAATCCGACAGAGTCTGGACGTCCAATCACCAAAGGTCCCTTTTCTGTAGGCTTCAGGGTGCTATTTACAGGCATAGGAGGCTGAGATCGCGCTCAAACTTCGGGAGAATTCTTCTGGCACGTGAGTGGGCCCACGCGATCGACCCCACCAAGTTTCGACTCGATCTGCGATCGATACGAATTGACTTCGTATCCATCAAGAATTGATCCAACCAAGATGAAACTTGGCAGGAACATTCTTTACCTTGCATGCAAGCTACTGTGAAAATTTCGTTGCATTTGGATCAATGAATCTTAAGTTATGATCGATTCGAACTTGGGTTCTCCGTTGGCTGTCGTTTTCGAATCCATCTGTTCGAATCCATCACTTTCGACTCCATCAGAAGCGCACGCGTGCAATGATGTGGCACTATCCTCTTGGATCGATTCGACTTTCACGGCATGTTGACTCCACTTGGTGTGCCGAGTTGAACGGTTCCTTCCTGGAGACGCGAACGTATCCACGCTTCATGCTTGCACGTGTCCATCACTCCTCCACGTACTCAACTGTTTGCATCGCATGTTCTCTCGTGTCAATCGCTGGGGAGTATTTCGTATAGATCTGATCGATACGAAAATATTGAATTTGATCGATACGAATGAAAGGCCAATAGATGGGTACGAAACCATACTCAATGATGGATACGAACGAAGCCTTACCTGATGGATACGAGCGAGATTTTACCTGATGGATACGAGCTTGGATAGCCTCCCATGGATACTAAAATGCCTAAGTCCATCGGCCATCGATACGAGAGTACCGATTCGAAACATATCACCTCTTCCCATCTTGATCGATGCGAAACCATCGAGTCGAGTTCATGATGATCGATGCGAACGATATCGGTTCGAAGTCCTTCACTATACTCTATCCTCGATCGATACGAACAGCATCGACTTGAAATGCCATCTACTGATCGATGCGAAAACATCGATACGAACCACCTTCCGATTGGTGCGAAGCCGATCGATACAAAATCCCAAGTACCTGATCGATACGAAATGTATCGATACGAACCATCCTTGCGTGCCGATGGATACGAACAGCATGTTCTTCCTACCTTGCATCGATCATATCTTCTTCATACGAACTCCGATTAACCTGAAATTTGAAACATAGCCTCTCCTAGTCCTTTTCATCATCTCCAACCAATCTCGTCCCGATCGGAGCTCAACCAAATTTTGACGCCATCGATTGCAGCCTTGATTACAACCGATCTCTAACCCTGATATCCATCCTTCCTTGCCAATTTGTTGATATTCCAGCTTTGACCAAAAAGTGGGATAACATTTTTCCCCCCAAAACATGCCTTGTGATAAGAAGGTGTGTTTTGAATAGTTCCGAATCCGATATCCGAAGTCCATAGCCAATTCCATGTCCATCTGAACTCGACAACCGAGTCCTAATCCATCCTTATCTGATAGCCAATAACCGAATCCAGGACCTCTCCGGGTCGATGTCCAAATCCATAACCTCTCCGGGCTCTTGCCAAGCGCAATCCACACCTGACGACAGTGGTCCAGTGTCCCTGGACGTCGAGCTAACCTCTCCGGGTTCTTGCCAAGCGCAATCCACACTCGACGACCGTGGTCCAGTGTCCCTGGACATTATACAATGCCATGGCTTAAGTCCTAAGCCGAATCCTGGTCTCTTCGGACCCTTTTCGAGCATAGTCCATACCCAACGACCTGAAACAATAACCGATAACATGGGGCCTAAGTCCTAGACGGAATCCTGGTCTCTCCGGACCCTTGTTGAGCATAGTCCATACTCAGCGACCTGAAACAATAACAATTGATAATACAGGGCCTAAGTCCTAGGCTGAATCCTGGTCTCTCCGGACCCTTGTTGAGCATAGTCCATACTCAACGACCTGAATGAGTCAATTTACCACGTTCGGGCAAAGCGACTCACCCCTTCCCAGGCATAATCCATGCCCGACGACCTTTTATCAAAAACCAGATAAAAATCCAACCAAAACCCAATCCAAAATCCAAATCAAAACTAGAAAATCAGAGATCCAAACCAGCATCCAAAACCGAAAATAATCATCCAAAGGAAAATCCAAATCAGAAAGCAAACAAAACCAGGAGTTCAATCCAAACTCCAAAACCAAACCAGAAAAAGAATCAGTGTCCAATCCAAAAGCAAAAGACAAATTTCACAAACCACAGCACCGTGGTTTATCATCATTCAAAGCATGCCTAGGGGCTATCTCCGTCCCCATACATGTGTCAATGACTTGGCCGTTTGCCAGTAGCTTGTTACTTATTTCATATTATCCTGGTCAATGGATAATCAATCGACCGTCATTCCTGGGCCCCACATCATCGCGGGGTGAGGTAGATGGTGGTTGCTCCTGTTCCACCGCTGCATTCCGAGTTCCGACATATTGTCGCAACTGTCCATTCCTTACATGCTCCTCGATTTTATCCATTAAGTGCCTAAAGCTGTTGGTATCATGTCCATCCAAATCATGGAAGAGACAGTGCCTTCTTGATGTCCTCTCCCGCTCTGATGGTTCTCTCCTAGCCGGCCTTCGGTAGGGAAGGCGATTCCAAGTATTCAGGTATACCCGCTCTAGTGTCTCGTTCAATCCTGTGTATGTAGAAAACTTTGGATCCTTCCATCACTTCCTGTTTTTTCCAGAATCATCATCCAACTTCCTTTTTCCTTTGTCTTTATCCGAACCTTTGCTGGATGGTCCTCCACCCTCAGTTGCATTCACCTCCTTCAACTTTAAATCTGCACACGCATCCTCTTGTCCGAGGAACCTCTCAGCTTCTTGAAAGAATTCCCTGAGATCCAGTGGTGGGTCTCGTATCAGAGATACCTTGAAATCCGAATCCTCCCTGACTGCTGATACTGCCGCCATTAAAACCATCGATGGATCAGGCCGATCCACCGAAGCAACCGCCGCATTGAATCGAGTTAGAAAAGCTCTAAGCGATTCATCCATCCTTTGCTTTACCGATGTCAATGTCATCACGTTCTTCGGTCTCTTGATATGAACCCGAAAATGCCCCAAGAACCTATCCACCAATTCCCCCCAAGTCCTGATAGATCCTTCTCCCAGCTGCCTAAACCACATTGCAGCTAAGTCCGTCAAGTACGAAGGGAAGCATCAGGCCATCACTTCCTCCGATGCCCCCATCACCTCCATGTGTCTGGTGTACCTCGTCAAGTGATCAGTTGGGTCCGCCTTGCCATCATATACATCCACACTAGGTAACTTAAACTTAGGTAGATTATGAGCCATCCTTATTTCCCGAGCGAACGGACTCCTGCTCACTCCTTCCAAGTCTCTATTGGTCAAGCCTCCACGCATGGTTTTCCTGATGATCTCCACTAATCCAGTATTTTCTGTCAGGGTTTGCCCCCATGCCCCCGAGGGAACTCCGGCACGTATTCTTCATGTGGATCACTAGCAGCGACGTTAACTCTAGCCTGTTGAACTCCTTCCAAAGGTCCTCCTGTGTTGGATCCTGTGGGCCTGCCCCCAAGCCCTTGTTGATTGCCTTCTGGCTCTGTATCCTGTCCTCCATTGGGTTCTACAACCCTAGCCTCTTGTCCTGCATCCACAGCCGCTGTAGTTGTTCCTAAATTCTGCATCCATGCATCTCTTATTTGCTCAAAGAAAGTCTGCATCATTTCCTATTGACTCTTCAACAACCTCTCTTGCAGTGAATTTGTTATAGCTTCCATTTCGTATCTAGTGATGTAGATGGAAGCTTGCCCTTCACCAGCTCCGGAGGATGCTTCTTGGCTTCCTCCTTATTGGCTTCTCTCGGCCCTTTGTCTTCTACTATTTTGTCTAGTCATTATTTTCAAGTCAAAACTCCTCAAACTCTTCAAATCTGAACTTCAAATCCGATGTAGCGGTTGCTTGTCATTCTCAGTGAAAGCACCAAAGTGTTTGCGCCAAAATTGGTCACAAACCCCAAATACCGTGAAAGTACTAGTGTATGAACACAAATCAGTGATATTCAAGCACAAATATCAGATCTCAGAAAATATCAAACAGCAATTCAGAAATAATGAACAGAGACACAAGGTTTAAGTGGTTCGGCTATCTCCGGCCTACGTCCACTTCAAAGTTTTATCCTTTTATTGATTATCCTTGCCGGCAACAGATGATTACAGAAGTAGTAATGAAAAATTTGAGTACAACAGTTGTATTAAAGTATAGAAATGAATCCGGCAGAGTCTGAACGTCCAAGCGCCAAAGGTCCCTTTTCTATAGGCTTCAAGGTGATATTTATAGGCGTAGGAGGCTGAGATCGCGCTCAAACTTCGGGAGACATCTTCTGGCACGTGAGTGGGCCCACGCGACCGACCCCACCAAGTTTCAACTCGATCTGTGATCGATACGAATTGACTTCGTATCCATCAAGAATTGATCCAATCGAGATGAAACTTGGCAGGAACATTCTTTACCTTGCATGCAAGCTGCTGTGAAAATTTCATTGCATTTGGATCAGTGGATCTTAAGTTATGATCGATTCGAACTTGGGTTCACCGTTGGCTGTCGTCATCGAATCCATCTGTTCGAATCCATCACTTTCGACTCCATCAGAAGGGCACGCGCGCAATGACGTGGCACTATCCTTCTGGATCGATTCGACTTTCACGGCGTGTTGACTCCACTTGGTGCGCCGAGTTGAACGCTTCCTTCCTGGAGACACGCATGTATCCACGCTTCATGCTTGCACGTGTCCATCACTCCTCCACGTACTTAGCTGTTTGCATCGCATGTTCTCTCGTATCGATCGCTGGGGAGTATTTCGTATCGATCTGATCGATACGAAAATATTGAATTTGATCGATACGAATGAAAGGCCAACAGATGGGTACGAAACCATACTCAATGATGGATACGAACAAAGCCTTACCTGATGGATACGAGCGAGATTTTACCTGATGGATACGAGCTTGGATAGCCTCCCATGGATACGAAAATGCCTAAGTCCATCTGCTATCGATACGAGAGTATCGATTCGAAACATATCACCTCTTCCCATCTTGATCGATGCGAAACCATCGAGTCGAGTTCATGCTGATCGATGCGAACGATATCGATTCGAAGTCCTTCACTATACTCTGTCCTCGATCGATACGAACAGCATCGACTTGAAATGCCATCTACTGATCGATGCGAAACCATCGATACGAACCACCTTCTGATCGGTGCGAAGCCAATCGATACGAAATCCCAAGTACCTGATCGATACGAAATGTATCGATACGAACCATCCTTGCGTGCCGATGGATACGAACAACACGTTCTTCCTACCTTGCATCCATCATATCTCCTTTATACGAACTCCGATTAACCTGAAATTTGAAATATAGCCTCTCCTAGTCCTTTTCATCATCTCCAACCAATCTCGTCCCGATCGGAGCTCAACCAAATTTTGACGCCATCGATTGCAGCCTTGATTACAACCGATCTCTAACCCTGAAATCCATCGTTCCTTGCCAATTTGTTGATATTCTAGCTTTGACCAAAAAGTGGGATAACACAGGACAAATACAAATTCATGTCCCAAGTGAAGCATTTCTATTGGGACGATCCATACTTGTTTAAATACTTCCCTGACCAAATCATCCTGCGTTGCATTTCGGATAATGAGATCAGGAATGTTCCTTCGTTTCGCTATGATCAAGCATGCGGTGGACATTTTGTTCCTCGAAAAACTGCATAAAATGTGCTTCTGTGTGGTTTCTATTGGCCTTATCTTTTCAAAGACTCTTTTGAATTTTTCAAAACATGCAATCGATGTCAAATGCTTGGACGAATTTTCCACGAGATATGATGCCTCTAAACCACATTCTTACGATCGAAATGTTTTTATGGGACCTTTTTCCAACTCTTTTGGAAACTTGTATATCCTTCTTGCTGTCGATTACGTCTGAAAATGGATCGAAGCCGTTCCTTGCAAAACCAATGAACATAGAATTATTGTGAAATTTCTCAAAGAAAATATCTTTTCAAGGTTCGGCACACCTCGCACAATAATCAATGATAACGAGACCCATTTTTGCAACCGTTCTTTTGAAACTTTAATGAAAAAATACTCGATAACCCACAAGTTATCCACTCCATATCGTCCTCAGACTTGTGGCCAAGTTGAAGTTTCAAAGCAACAAATAAAACAAATCTTGGACAAAACTGTTAACAAAAATCGAAAAGATTGGTCTAAAAAATTGACCGACGCGCTTTAGGCTACCATACTGCTTTTGAAACTAACCTTGGGATGTCCCTATTTCATTTAGTATACGATAAAACTTGCCATTTACCTGTTGAAATCGAACACAAGGGAATAAAGAACTTAAACTTTGACCTTGAAAGCTGGCGAAAATCGAAAACTACAACTCAACGAACTAGAAGAACTTAGGAACAACTCGTATGAAAATGAGAAAATTTGCAAAGAAAGAACCAAAGTTTTTCATGACAAGTCAATCCTAAGGAAAATATTTTTGCCTAACCAAAAAGTTCTTTTATATGACTCAAGACTTCATTTATTCCCTGGGAAACTTTAATCAAGATGGACTGGACCATTTGTGGTACGAACTGTTTTTCAACATGGTGTTGTAGAAATTGAAAACCTCAAGGATGGATCGATTTTCAAAGTCAATTGTCATCATTTGAAATCTTTTTTTGAATTGCCCAGTAACGAAGAGGAGGTGCTCATGATCCTTCACGAGCCAAGCTATGTCTAGTAAGAATGTTAACCCTCTTTTGTAAATATGTACATATTTTTCCTTGTTATAATCAACATTGATTGTGGGGACACAGTCTAAATTAAGTGTGGGGGAGTCTCATTTTTATTTTTATTTTTATTATTTTCATGGCATTTTTTAATTTTCATTTTCTTACTTAAAAAAATCTCAAAATTCCTAAATCTCAATAACATTTTCTTTTTAGCATTTTGATTTATTTTTGAAGAAACATTATGGGATAAGTATAAGTTTTGGTTTAAAATTGAAATTTTTGAAAATTTATTTGTTTTAACAAAAATAAAAATGAAGTTTGATTACAAATAACAATGGTTTAACTAGTATATAGGAAAATTCATATGTGTTAATTATGAAGTATGTTCTAATTGAAAATCTTGTTTAAAAAAATGGTAAGTTTAAAGTAAAGGATATAACAGTTTTATCTTCAAAGTTAAATGGTGCTAAGATGATCTTGCAAAATCACTCTTTCTAAAAAACACATTTGTATATATGTAACTATTTTCTATTAACACCTACGGTTTGTGTACACTCGTCATGCTCTGTACCTTTCTCATATAAGCCGAAAGACAGTGCATGATCGTTATATCTGGTCTCAGTTTATTTGAGTTAGGCGTATGTATATATAAATTCTTTTATTAATAATTCCCATAGTAGATAGGTGTTCACCTTAGTGTGTTCACTCATCACGCTCTGTATTCCCCTTACATAAGCCCGAAAGACAGTGCGTGGGTAATATATCTGGCCTCTGTTTACTTGAGTTAGGCATATGTAAATATCATTAATATCAATAAAATTTTCAAATAAGAGAGAGTAAGCAATTGAAATCTAAGCACCATTTTAACTTGTTTGATTTAACTTGTTATTAAGAATAAATGAAAATACCACTTTAATAAACTTCGATAATCAACTAAGGATCCATTTCATAATTACATTGTGTTATCAACCGAAACAACTAGCCAAACTATGGTCTATATGTTATGACAACTTGATTTTTATTGGAAATTTTGACAAGTAAATGACTTAAATTTTCAAGACAATGACCAAAACTTGTATTTAACTTATTTGTGTCTATTTAAAAGTAAACCTTTCATTTGTAAATATTTCCAAAAACTCGCATTCATCTCTCTGTAAATAAATATTGCATTTTGTAAATATTTTCAATTCGAATTTTGATTTGGTGGGTAGTATCCGCTCACTCATCTTACTGGGGACACCTAGAGGTTTAACGGCTTGTTGCATATAATCAATGCAATCGTGCTCCCTACGAAAACGGATTTATCTTAGTTTTTCTTTATTTGAGGACGAATAAAAAGATAAGTGTGGGGGTATTTGATGTGCATGTAAATGTGTATATATTTACATCCATATTTTATCTCTTTCTATTTAAATAAATATCATATTTGGGTATTTTAACATGTTTAAAACCAAAATTCTATTATTCTTGAACCATCATATTTTCATCTTCATTCAGAGGCAAAACAGTCATTTTTGTGCATGTGTCAATGTAAGAATTTTCACTTGGACAATTTTTATAGGATATTTTGATGCATATGGAAGAGAGATTCATGATGATATATGCATGCACAAGGAACTACAAAGGAATGAAGAGGAAACAATTCAAGTTCAAGATCATGGAGGACCACACCTACTTACCTTGATTTTCAATTAGGAGCTAAGCACATGCTAAAAGGTCATTAAAGCTTCATGTACATTTAAATGGAGGATTAATGGATGTTAACGATTACTTCGTGGCCACACTACCTCAATGGTACTTTGGAAAGCTTTCTAAAAAGGAATTAGGGTTTTATGCATGTATAAATAGCCTTCTTAAGTACATGAAACTATATTCTACTCTTTCATATTTGTTAGGAAATTAAGAAAGTAATTTGTAATCTTTATGTTGAATTAAATAAAAATGGCTTCCAAGCCTCTTTCTCCTCTCTTTTCTACATGCTTTTCTTTGCTTTTATGTTAATGCTTATTTCTATGCTCTCTTTCTTTTAATGTTCATAGCTTAGATTAACATTTATGCAAGTAGTGTAGCTTTAATTTTTATGCAAATAGTTAGTAGTTAATCTCTCTTTCTTCCTTTGCTTAGTTTTAATTTTTTTTTGCTTTTTAATGTTGAAACTTACATGTGTTGATTTGATAACACAAATGTGTAGCTAAACACCTTCAATTTAGGGATAATGAAGCTCTCAAACATTATGTAATTTCAACATTACTTTGATTTATGATCTCTTTTTGTTTATGTTTCATGAGAGTGAATTTTGATGCAAGTTTATACATGTGGGTTCAATAGCTTATGTCGCTCTGGCAAATAAGCTATTCTTACTCAACATAAACACAATTTGCATCATCATTTGCTAATCCATTTTTTATTTTGAAATGAAAGTAAAAATGAAATTTTATGATCTATATTACTAGTTACAATAATAAATAGATCATTCTTAAATAGCTTTTGCTTTGGCTTCATTTTCATGAGAATTAGTAGTGGTATAATTGTTGTATTATAGTTTGATGGTTTGAGTTATGTTAATTAATAACATAAACAAACCATACTTATGATAAATGCAATGATTATTTCACTTAATATCAAAGTTAGAGATCATAATATATTTGTTTGTTGATTTACAAAAATATGAGAGTGGATTTTTCCCTAAATTGTTTTTTAATCTTATAGTTTTAATCTCATTTTAATTATATTTTTAGCTTTTTTTGTTTCTAGTTAACAATCTCTCCTCCATTTGGTTTAATTTGATTGAATAGATTTTTAAAATCTTAAAAATTCCCTGTGGATCGATCCGTACTCGCTACGTGCAACATTCGTACACCATGCGCTTGTGGTAAATTTAATTTGAAAATTTTCGACTATTTTCTAAACTGATACAAAAATAGCCAATTAATAGACATCACATCCTTATGCCGAGCAGAATGGAGCCAGAACTGCTATAAGAATTTCCTAACCAACACGTCAAAAGTCGGCATAGTTAGTCCTTGAGACGATGGTTTTGATGACAACAACCTTAGAATAGATTATAAAATATAAATACTAATAGTATAATTTAGATATATATGTATATGTAGGATTTAACCATGCAGATACCAAGAATGAAGATTATACATTATAGAGATTCAAGATATCAAGATTGAAGACTCGTGAGTATCAAGAATATCAAGATTATCAAGAGTTCAAGATTTCAAGAATAAGTAACTTTAATTAGGAATTTTGTGAAAACTCCTAGAAAAGCACTGGCATCTTAAAATCCAATTTATTCGTGGAATGGAATCCACTTCGAGCCCGTTAAAGGGATGGAACCCTAAGTAGGATGGAACCTACGAAAAATCTAGTGGAACATTGTTTTGTATCCGCTAACTTTTATTCAAATGATTTTACAAAATTATCTTGTTTTCAAAATGATTTTAAAACCTTCCTTTTAAAAGAATCAAAAACATCTATCCTAATTTTAAATACTTTTAGCCTCAAAATAATCTTTAAATTCAAAATCAAATTATCCTTAGTTTTAAAACTATCTTTAAAAATAAAATTAGATTTAAATATAAAATTATAGTAAAATTATATATATTATTCTTTATATTTACTTATGTATTTTAACTATAGACAAGTATATTTATAAAGTTTAAAATAGTTTTAATATAGGATAGAGATTATTTTCAAAGAAAAACAAATCACCAAAATTTTCTTTGGGATGTCGACATACTCATGTTACCCATGTAGACATAGTGGCAGTTAATTTCAAAATTTTGAATTTTAAAAGAAGTGTCTATTCATCATATCTCTTCGCGAATGGACATGGCTGTTGTTCTTCTATAAATAGGGGATGTTTTCAACGAATTTTCAATCATATTTTTCTGGTTTTCACTTCTCTTCTTCTTCCACATTTCTTTGTACACATTCTTACCATTACTCTGCCGAAATCAACATTGAATCTAACTAGATCATTTCTGGTTTGATTCTCTATCACTATCTCAACAAGATCCTCAGTGCTATTCAAAGTTATAGACTTCTTTGTAATCGATTTAGTGAGAAAAGGTGTTATTGTAGCCTTGGAAATCAATCAAGTGAGAAAAGGTGTGATTGTAGCCTTGGAAATCAATTGGGTGAACTTGTTGCCCGAGAAATCAAGTATCTCTACCCAGAGGATTGTGAATCTGGAGGGTGGACCTCGTAGCCTTAAAATCGAGGGTAAGATTGTAAAGATTGCTTTTGAAAGGAAATCTGTACTTATGTGTGGGACTGGATGTAGGGTAACTCCGAACCAGTATAAAATCCGGTGTGTTCTTTCCTTTACTGCTTTTACTTAATATTTGCATCTGTGTTTGATTCTGTGATCGTATTTTTGTCTGAATATTGCATACATCTGTGTTCAAATTAACAAAAACTCAAAAAGATTTAGTAATTTCTTTAAACACTATCCCCCCTCTCTAGTGTTAATCCTAGCCTTAAGATCTGTATTTCGCATTTTTCACATTTGGTATCAGAGCAAGGTTTTCAAAGTTTCATAATTTGATTTTGGAAAAAGTTTTTTAAAAAATGGCTATGTTTGTTAATACTAGTTTAGAAATATTCAGACCATCATTGTCACTTGAGTCTGCATATAATCAATGTTCAAATTCAAGTTGTCTACCAAAATTGTTTGATGTGCAGGAAACATGCATTATGGGGATTAAGGAATCAATCATCAACGGACAAATTGTGCAGATCAAAAATAACAAATGGATACTCGATAGTGGATGCTCTAGACACATGACTGGAAACCCAGATATGCTGAATGATATAATATATAAAGACGGAGGACTGGTTAACTTTGGAGACAATTCAAAAGGATATGTTATTGGCATCGACAAAGTCGGTAACTCTGAAACTCCTATTATTACTAATGTTTTGCTAGTTTAGAATCTAAAACATAATCTGCTAAGTATAAATCAACTCTGCAATAAATGATATAAAATTAAATTTGAAAAAGATAAGTGTCACATTGAACATAACAATTCAACCACAATATCTGAGCGAATTAGGAAAAAGAATATTTATATTTTTAGTGTGAAAGTTTCAAATGATAACCTGTGTCTTTGGCAAATACAAGTGACCCTTGGATTTAGCAAAAGAGATTTGGACATTTGAATTTCAAACTCTTATCTAGACTATCAAAACATGATCTAGTAAGAGGTCTCCCTAAAATGAATTTTAAAGTAGATAGTCTATGTGATGCATGTCGATTAGGAAAACTTAGAAAAAGTTCCTTTAAATTAAAAGATATGATTTCAACCTCAAAACCTCTTGAGTTACTACACCTTGATTTATTTTGGTCCATCTCAAATTCTATCAATAAATCATAGTAAATATGTTTTTGTAATTGTAGATGATTATTCTAAATTTACATAGACAATATTTTTGAAACATAAAAGTGATACTTTTGAATGTCTTAAGAACTTTACAAAAAGGATTCAAAATCAACTTTCTTTAAAAATTATAACCATCCGTAGTGATCACGGTGGTGAATTTGAAAATGAAAAGTTTGAGGAATTCTGCAATAAAAAGGGAACAACTCATAATTTTTCATTTCTAAGAACTCCACAACAAAACGGAGTAGCGGAATATAAAAATAGGATGATTCAAGAGTGTGCGAGAACTATGCTTTCAGATAGTAAATTACCAAAGAATTTTTTGGGGAGAAGCAGTTGCTACCGCCTGTTATATTTTAAATAGAATTTTAATTACACCTTTAACTGATAAGACTTCTTATGAACTTCTTTACTCAAAGAAATCTAAAGTATCTTATTTTATAATTTTTGGAAGTAAATTTTTATTTTAAATGCTAAAGATAACTTAGATAAATTTGATCCTAAATCCGACAAAGGTATCTTTATCGGATACTCTAATAGAAGTAAAGTGTATAGAGTATTTAATTTAAGAACTAACACCATCGAAGAAACAATGCATGTTTCTTTCGATGAAAATCTCAAAAATTTTGAAGATACAAATGATGAAGAGGATTTAATCACTCAAAATCAAGAGTCAACTGAAACTAATAATGAAATTAATCATCATAATAAAAGGATTAAACTTTTAAAAGGCCATCCTATAGAAAATATACTATGAGATATGCAATCTGTTTTTAAAACTAGAAATCAACTAAGTCAAATGAGTAATGTAGCTTTTATATCAACTATTGAACCCAAAAATCCAAAAGAAGCATCAGCTGATGATTCATGGATTTTGGCTATGCAAGAAGAATTAAATCAATTTACTACAAATGATGTTTTGGAACTTGTTCCTAGACCTGAAAATAAACTATAATTGGAACTAAATGGGTTTATAAAAATAAAATGAATGAACAAGGAGAGGTAGTTAGAAATAAAGCTCAGTTAGTCGCTCAAGGTTATTGTCAAGAAGAAGGAATAGATTTTGATGAAACTTTTGCTCCCGTTGCAAGATTAGAAGCCATTAGGATTCTACTTGCTTTCGCAAATCATAATAATTTCAAATTATTTCAAATGGATGTTAAAAGTGCATTTTAAATGGATTTGTAAAAGCGGAAGTATATGTTGAACAACCACCACTTTTTGAAAATGAAAAATTACCAAATTATGTTTATGAACTTAAGAAAACTTTATATGGTCTAAAACAAGCTTCTTAGAGCGTGGTATGATAGACTAAGATCTTACTTATTACAATCAAATTTTAAAATTGGTAAAGTAGATAATACTCTTTTTATTAAAAGAAATAAAAATGATATTCAACTAGTACAAGTCTACGTAGATGATATCATTTTTGGATCAACTAATTTTGAAATGAATAAAGAATTTTCTGAAATAATGACAAAAGAGTTTGAGATGAGTCATATGGGTGAATTAAACTTCTTTTTAGGATTACAAATAAAACAATTAGATAATGGTATCTTTATTAGTCAAGACAAATATGCTAAAAACCTAATTAATAAATTTGGTTTGACTACTGCGAGTGGAAAATCCACTCCCGTGGCAACCAATGAGTACCTTAGTGAAGAAGATCTCTCGAAAGATGTAGATTGAAAATCATATAGAGGAATGACTGGATCACTACTCTATATCACTGCTAGTAGACCTGATATCATGCATAGTGCTTATCTCTGTGCAAGATATCAATCCCAACCTAAAGAGACCCACTTAAAAGCCGTAAAACGTATCATAAGATATGTTAAACACACCTTTGATTACGGCTTATTTTACCCTAAAAATGATTCTTTTGACTTAATATCTTACTGTGATGCTGATTATGCCGGTTGTAAATCAGACCGAAAAAGTACAAGTGGAACTTGTCACTTTTTGGGGCATTCTCTGATTTCCTGGTTTATTAAAAAGCAAAATACAGTTTCTTTATCAACAACTGAAGCAGAATATATTTCTGCTGCTTTGGCTTGTTCTCAAGTAATATATATGAAACAAACTTTAAAAGATTATGGTTTAAATATCTCAAAATCACCAATTTATTGTAATAATACTAGTGCGATAAATTTATCCAAAAATACTACTCAACATGCTCGAACTAAACATATTGATATAAGACATCATTTTCTTAGAGATATTATAAATAAGGAAGTAATTACTCTAGATTATTTTAATTTCGAGAATCAAATTGCTGATGTATTAACAAAACCCTTAAATGAATCTATATTTACTAAATTAAGAAGAGAATTAGGAATTTGTTCAATAACTAAAATAAAAAATATAAATAACAAAGTATAATTAAAAATTAAATCAAAATAAATCAAATAGTAAAAATTTCAAAGACCATGTCGACATATCCCCCAACCCATGTCGACATATAATGATTTTTTATTTTTGAAATTTTTCCCACCAAAATTCAAATAATTGGTTATATATTCTTCTTATTTTCGTAATTTTGATCGTTCTCTCTATTCTCTCTCTATTCCAACTTCTGAAATAAATTAAACTATGGCCTCCTCTTCCAAATCAAACAAAAATTCAACCTTTTCATTCTCTTCTCCTACTTCTGGACCGTTTCAACGAACAACGTTCGCTCGTGTAACGAAAATGGAGGATTCTCTGAAGGATGCACTTCAGTTAATGACTGAAATCCAAGTGATGCAACTTCGAATGGCAAAAGAACAAGAGAGGCAAGGCAAATTACTAGGAATTTACAAAAATTTCTGATGGACAATCATGCTAACCCGATCTTGATTGATGAAGACTCTTCAGGAGATCAAGTACAAGAGGCCAGCGAGGAAGAAGTAGAAGAAGAAGAAGAAGAAGAAGAAGAAGAAGCCCCAAGGAAGAAGTGCATGCGGAAGATGATGACAAAGTCGTTTGCGTTGGCAAAGTGTGCTTTGACAAAGATGGAAATCTTGTTGAACAATGTGGAAATTTCTGTTTCCACTATCCAAATTGTTCGGTTCATAGATCTTCCATTTTCAAAGACATTCATTAGTTTCTTTTCTCTTTTTCCTATTGTTGTATGTTCTTTCTTACGTTTCCCACGAAAATATAAATATAACTATATGATTAATAAATAAGTTGTGTTCTTATATGTGTTTTATTAAAAGTATTATTATATGGATACTTAGTTAGGATAGTTAGTATAAGTTTTAGAGATAAGTGTTGATTATTTATGATAACACTATCATTATAGTCACATATCATAGAGTATTTGATTAAGGGGAGTTACATAGCTTGGAGTTACATAGTTTGGAGTTTTATAGTTTTATGGTTTCAGGATAGTTTATGTTGATGACAAAGGGGGAGAAGTATAAATATGATAGTTAGGCATAGATTAAGGGGAGTTATTAGTTTTAAGGGGAGTTATTAGGATAGAAGTAAAATTTTATAAACAAAGGTTGTCATCATCAAAAAGGGAGAGATTGTTAGTCCTTGAGATGATGGTTTTGATGAAAACAACCTTAGAATAGATTATAAAATATAAATACTAACGGTGTTATTTAGATATATACGTATATGCAGGATTTAACCATGTAGGTACCAAGAATAAAGACTGTACAGTATAGAGATTCAAGATATCAATATTGAAGACTCATGAGAATCAAGAATATCAAGATTATCAAGAGTTCAAGATTTCAAGAATAAGTAATTTTAATTAGGAATTTTGTTAAAACTCCTAGAAAAGCATTGGCATCTTAAAAACCAATTTATTCGTGGAATGGAATCCACTTCGAGCCTATTAAAGGGATCGAACCCTAAGTAGGATGGAACCTACGAAAAATCTAGTGGAACATTGTTTTGTATCCACTAACTTTTATTCAAATGATTTTACAAAATTATCTTGTTTTCAAAATGATTTTAAAACCTTCCTTTTAAAAGAATCAAAAACATCTATTCTGATTTTAAATACTTTTAGCCTCAAAATAATCTTTAAATTCAAAATCAAATTATCCTTAGTTTTGAAACTATCTTTAAAAATAAAATTAGATTTAAATATAAAATTATAGTAAAATTTTAAATATATTATTCTCTATATTTACTTATGTATTTTAACTATAGACAAGTATATTTATAAAGTTTAAAATAGTTTTAATATAAGATACAGGTTATTTTCAAAGAAAACCGAATCATCAAAATTTCCTTTGGGATGTCGACATACTCATGTTACCCATGTCGACATAGTGGCAGTTAATTTCAAAATTTTGAATTTTAAAAGAAGTGTATATTCATCATATCTCTTCACGAATGGATATGGCTATTGCTCTTCTATAAATAGGGGCTGTTTTCAACGAATTTTCAATCATATTTTTCTGGTTTTCACTTCTCTTCTTCTTCCACATTTCTTTATACACATTCTTACCATTACTCTGCCGAAATCAACATTGAATCTAACTAGATCATTTCTGGTTTGATTCTCTATCACTATCTCAACAAGATCCTCAGTGCTATTCAGAGTTATAGACTTCTTTGTAATCAATTCAACGAGAAAAGGTGTGATTGTAGCCTTGGAAATCAATCAAGCGAGAAAAGGTGTGATTGTAGCCTTGGAAATCAATTGGGTGAACTTGTTGCCCGGGAAATCAAGTATCTCTATCCAGAGGATTGTGAATCTGGAGTGTGTACCTCATAGCCTTGAAATCGAGGGTGTAATTGTAAAGATTGCTTTTGGAAGGAAATCCGTACTTTTGTATGGAACTGGATGTAGGGTAACTCCGAACCAGTATAAAATCCGATATGTTCTTTCCTTTACTGCTTTTACTTTATATTTGCAACTGTGTTTGATTCTATGATCATATCTGTGACTGAATATTTCATACATCTGTGTTTAAATTAACAAAAACTCAAAAAGATTTAGTAATTTCTTTAAACACTATTCACCCCCCTCTAGTGTTAATCCTAGCCTTAAGATCTGTATTCCGCATTTATCATAGGTATGGATCTCGGCGTGAGCCTAGTGAACCACATCGATGTAACACCTTTCAAGAAAATAGAAAACCATCTACATCAAATAGCATTCATCACTCTGGAACCATCCATATGCCATTCATACATGAGTAAATGCCACCCAGGATCAGTAGTTCTGTTATACGATTGCATTGTCAGCATAGTAAACTTCCTGGGATACTCCTCTCTCACGATGTTTTTCGTGAATGGAGTTCTACTTGGCGTAGAACCCCAATCCTAGTTCATTCTACCTTTGCGTTCTTTAACTAATCGGCTAACCATATCTACAATATATTCTTTGCTAGCTCAGTACTTTGGAGGTCGACTATCAGGGGCTGCACCCAGAGTTTGGCTCTATAGACGATCTTGGTTTTCTCGTTGATGTCTATGTCCAGTCTTTGGGAGGACTACTCATCCAATTTTCTATTGATGTTCGGTTGGTTCTGTTGTGACCATTTGAACTCCAGCTTAATTAACTCCAACATCTAACTCATAATAATCACCATTGTGCTGCAGGTCATCCTCCGAGTCAGATAAGTCCATAGCCTCAGCTTCTCATTCCCCTTGTCCTTCAACATTCCTCTTGGTGCCGACTTGATTATGGTCGGCACTGATTGGTCTCGTTTTGGAGGGAGCATGTGGACTTCTGTTTACAATGAATTTCACCTTTGACTTAGAAACAATTTTGCCTCCGGGAACTTACTATATGTAGCCTTTAGCATGCAAACAGTTCCTCCTTTAGGCATTTACTATACACAGCCTTCGACTTTGAATGAATTTTGCCTTTGAGCTCTTAATATACATAGCCTTTGGCTTATATACAATTTTTCCTACAGGCAGTTACTATAGTATTTGCCTCCAGGCACTTTCTATATGTAGCCTTCAACAATAAACAATTTTGCCTCTAGGCACTCGTTATATGTACGTATAGACAATTTCATCTCCGAGCATTTACTATACATAGCCTTTGGATTAAAACAATTTGACCTCTGGGAACTTACTATACATAGCCTTCAGCTTACAACAATTTTTCCTTCAACTACTCGCCTTCAGAACTCAAATCCTCGATATATGATGAGGTAAATCCTAAGGTTCAAACCTTCAAATCCTCACTATACGGTGTGGTAAATCATGAGGTTCAAACCTTCAAACACTCACTATACAATGAAGTAAATCTTGAGGTTCAAATCAAATCCTCACTATACGATGAGGTAAATCCTAAGGTTTAAACCTTCAAATCCTCACTATACGATGAGGTAAGATTTTCAAAACCCCCATAACAAGGTGAGACCTTCAAATACTTATTGTACGATGAGACTAGATTTTCAAAACCCTCATAACATGTAAGATCTTCAAATCCTCACTATACCATGGGACTAGATTATCAAAACTCTCATAAAGAGGTAATATTTTCAAATCCTCATTAGACAATGAGGTTAGATATTCGAACCCTTGCTATATGATGAGGTTAAATTTTCAAATCCTTGTATGACCTTCACCAACTAATGAGATTCGGTTTCAAGATCCTAACAGACATTGATCAATTTAATAATTATGAGAACCCAATACATATTAGAGAAATGGCGAAATAGATAAGTAAAAAATATGAACTAACTTTCCTCAATCAAAATTTCACTTTGTATTCATCATACGAAGTAAAATTATGGAGGGCATGTGTTATACCATAATTCTACACATTATGAGTAACGAAAATGAGAATCCTTATCTTAAGCTAGAAAGCTCTGTTACATATAAAGTTCCTCATAAGAATTAAATCCTTTGCTAATATCCGTAGGATAACAACTTATGAACCGAAAGCGTCACGGTGAGGCTTAAATCCAGGACTATCTATGTCACTCATACCATATGCGTTGGTCACTTAGCTAACCTCAAATTGAAAGAATAGAACTCAAGGTATGCCATCAATCGAGAGACTAAAAGCATCCAAGCATGTTGTAGTTCTGAGGCCATATGCTGCCTTCAGACCATATACCGAGATCTTTATATAGTCATTACTCAAAGAGACAGCTTCCAATGGCCATAACCAAGTATACGGGCCAGTAATGCCTAACTCAACATATGAGACCAAAGTTATTTATATTCAAGGCATAAAGCACCGGATTACGAGATTGAGATCAACAGGTCAAATAGCCTAAAGGGTATACAAAGCATACCGATTACAACATCCAAAGCTATATATAGAAACGCCACATGCGCAATCTGTGTCAATCAATAATCAACAAGACGGAATCGCATGTACAAATATTAGCCTTATAAGCAGGCCAAGTCAACAATCCAAGAGAAATGCTCTACATCAATGAAAGAGCTACAACTTGCATATAAATACAAGGCACAGATCCCATAAAGAATATTAACTCTGAAAGCTAGACCACATACTATTTAGCTCATTTGTAATCATCTTAATTCTTCTATATTTAAGATTTTATAAAGAACATTAATGTCAAAGAGATCCAGTTAGACCTATATAGCTACTTACAACTTATTTGACAAAGTAACAAAGACTAAGCTATAGTGGACATAAGGATCCATTCTCGAACCACTATAAATTCTCTGTGTCGTTACTTTTGACATCTTATTTCTTTACTACTTTTGGCTCAAGCATCTCACCTTCGATTGAACTTTGCATTTACCTTACTACTTTCGAAACTTTCTCTTAGAATTCGGAGGTGTTAGTCTGTGATTAAAAATCATGCAACACTCGCTTTATTCCCGCTATAGCCTTTTGCACCTCCTCTATTATAAAACCACTAAGCACTTTAACTAAAATCCCAACGATCAGAAGTAATTCACCGTCCATCATACAGAGAGTGTTATGTACATTGGCCCTGATGGATATATTTATATCCTATTCTTGATACATCTTGGCTAGAAATATTTAAGGACAAGTATTTTTATTCGTTGAATACTCATAGTTACGAATACATTCGTAACTATAGTCGATTAGATGCTTCTCCTAAGAATTTTCTACTTGTATATATATAATGTATTTAAAGCGTTAATTATATCTCAATATGATAAAATATACTATAGAAAATAAAATTAAAAGCTTACTTTATGAAAATAGAATCAAAATCTTACTTCATTTCAAACAAGATTCGATACAAGAGATAAGTTATATAACCAATTATAAAATTGCCCCTTGCGCACACCCTTAACTCTATCATTACCAAAAGAATTTTCAAACTTGGTGTCTTGTAAGAACATCTTAATAGTATGGTTATTTTGTCCCGATTCAGGCTGATTGGATCACCAAATTACCTTTCTTCAATACACAGCACTTTTCAATGGCTCTTAGGCACAAGAATTCGGATTTTCGGTCTACCCTTTTTCATTCGACCCGATCTCTTCAATTGTGTCAGCAAAGTAGAATTTTATAAGTTTTAGACCCTTATTTATAGAATGAAGAATTTTGAAATTCCTAACTCTAAACTCTAAAGCTACAACAGAAGGAAAGCATGGACAAGAACAAAAGAAAAAGAAATTATTACTTCTGAATCAAAGACTTAAATTGGGGTATGCTATTGAATATATTGAAATCTTTTTCTATACCTGAAATACAGTAGAAGCCAATCCTTATGAACAATCAGCCCTAACCTTATCAATAAGGCAAATTTACAAGAAAATGTGTCATGAACTTTTTGACATACTTAAAAAATGAATTATTTATTTTCACTTTTGGAATAGTAAGGTTTCTAAAATTTTGACAAAATTATCATTGAAAAGAAACTTTTAACAACATTTACGAGATGTCTTAGAAAAACATACAATCAGATCAGGGTGCCAACATGCACTACGTTCTTTGGCAGTGTTCGAAGTTCCATCACTTCGGCATTGAACATCTTATATATGTGAAGACCAAGAATGATGTGCGCAGCAACCAAACCCAAACGCTTATGATTTATTACATTAGTCAACCATTACAGTAATCTTTATGTCATTAGTCTCTCCAGTGGCCACAACTTCTCATACTACTATAAGGTTGGTTAATGAGTACCCGAAAAATCTAAGATCCTTTTGTGTTCCTATCCTAAAATATTGAAATACCTGATATCCAAAAAGCGAAAGCGAATAACCGATCTTTGAAAAAAAAATTGCTACGGATATAGTGTTATCCTTATCCAAAAATATCCGTCTGATGTAAACTTGTTATTTGTTTCAAAAAGGTACGTAGTTAAAACGAGTAAATAAAAAAATCTACATAAAAAGTGTATATTTACTACAACAATCTAAGTTTTTTTAGAAAATTCATTTTACATTTAGTAAGTTAATGTAACGATCCATATTTTCAGCCATCTGTTATTAGAGTAATTAACTAATTTCAATATTGAAATATTAATTTTTATAAGTCAAATAAATAATTTTTTTTGATATTGGAGATATCTGTATATATAAATTTTGGAGAGGATACTAAATTTTAAAACGCTCATTGCTGAAAATGATAAACACATACACAGATATATATATATATATATATATATATATATATATATATTCATATGTATATATACTCCAACATTTCAAGCTTATGATCACAAAATATATATAAGTATATATATACATATATCTATGTATGTTTATATAAAATAGTGAATATGTATATGGTAAAAATATGTATATGTGAATGTATATATCTACATATATATATATATGTGTGTGTATATATATAAAAGCTTCATCATGGAAAAACATCAAATCAAGCATAAATAAATCAAATCAAGCATAAATAAATCAAATCAAGCCATAATAAATCAAATCAACCCATGAAAAGTCAAATCAAGGATAAAATCAAGCACACAAAGGTTGAAACCCTAAGAAAATAAAAATAAAATATTAAAGATTAAGCCTGTACAAATTCTCATCCACCCTACATGTATACTTCAGCCACCCTGTTGCTTGCATTAGACACTTCCATTCTCTTTTATATAGTCATGCTTGTTTTTGTATAAAAAAAAAACGAAGCTGCCATTAAAATGAATAAGGTTGAGTTATTCAAGAGCTTAGAGGCAGGAGACTAAGTTGTTGTTCATTTATTTTACAAACTGTGAGTAAAATACTATTTTTTTACTGGTTGTTATATATATATATAACTGTGGTTTTTGGATCAATCTTTGAGCTATGTTAAGTGTATATGAACCTTATATGTGTATATATGTATATATTAGCGTGTTCAACATGGACAGTCCCACCTACTCTCATAATCACTGTGCTTCTTCTTCAAAAAGGCTTCACTGTAAATGGTTTTTAGTTAAAAATTGGTTAACTTCTCACTTCGAAAATCCGTATCTCAACTTCCAACTAATTTTAAAACTTGATTCCCAAACAATATTGTTTGTTTTAAAGTATAGAACGGTTTAAAATTTATTTCATTCATTTTCATCAAGCAGAGAGAGAAAGACCTATATAACAGTAAGTGGTTCATTATAGCCGAAAATCAAATGTCATAATTTAATAAAAAGATTATATAGTTGAAATCGTTATTGAAAATAGGATTTTTAGTAGTTATTTGAGAATTTATAGTGGCATGTGGAAGGAGGAATTGGAAGATGATCAGAATTCGGCAAGACATCAAATTTAGGCAACGTAGTTGATTCCGAGGCAAGGCGTCTGGCGTGGAGGATGCTCGGTTGATGGCGCATCAAGGAAAAATGGCGTGGTGTTTTTTAGTGGCTAGTGGGGGTTAAGTGAGGTCGAAGTAGGGTTTAGGGTTCTTTTTTTTTGAGGTCTCGGTTCGTGGTTAGTGGCGAAGTGGAGAGGAAGCGAGGAAGGTGTGCACCAGGTGGAAACTGTAGAGAAGAGGATGGCGGAGCTCTAAGTGATTTTTTGGTGGTGGATGATGGCCTGAGGTGAAGTGGCGAGGGGTTTAAGTGGCAAGGACGTCGTTCCAAGTTTGGGTTGAGAGTTCGAATTTTCGAACTGAAGACTTGTTTGCGTCACTAGGTTGTTAGATGTGGTGGTCGAGAGCGACTGGTGAGGATGGTCGACAGCGAGAATAATCGACTAGAGGCAGTGTGTGCATGCACACATTCGTGCAAATCTTCGTGCACATTCTAGGCATTCAAAAAGAAAGAGAGCGGGGTGGAAGATGAAGGTATGGGCCGGGTTTGCATCCATATAGGCTGAGTGTTTTGGTTTTAAAAGTAAATTCAATTAAATTTTATATTAAATAATCCAGGAAATTATTGTCAAGGACAAAATTTCACAGCTTTTTAGCCTCAAGGACAGACCTTCAATATTTTATCCTGAAGGACAACTTTCTGTAGGTATCAGTTTTTAGTTATTGATAGTAGTTTTTAGGTATCAGTTTGTAGTTATCGGTAGCAGTTTTTAGGTATCAGTTTTTAGCTCGGTATCAGTTTTGTTGTCCTTATGAATAATTTTGAAAAATATTTGTCCTTGTGAATAAATTTTAGAAGAATGTTTGTCCTTGTAGCAAAAATATTGAGCTCGTGTCCTTGAGGCAAAAAATATAGAAATTTTTGTCCTTTAAATTAATTCCCCCTTAAATAATCTATGAATTTTAAATTCTTCTTCATTTTAAATCCAATCGATGCGTGAGTTTTTGCATCGAAATCCTATACCTAGTTTTTTCATCTGAGTTAATATTGTAAAGTTTTCTACAATATAAAATTTTAACGATTTAGACAAATTGAAGGGAATAAATAAGTAAACTTATATTTAATTAATTATAGGTTAATTAATCGATTTATTTTAATGGATTATTTGGTTTAAATCATTTACTTAATTTCTTTAATAGACCAATAATCTGGAGTAAAAATATAACTTGGCTCGGTTAATTGAAACCCATTTAGTCAGAATCGTAAATTGATTCATACTGATTATTAATCATTGATTGTGGTTAATGATTTATGCTTTGCCTTTTATTTAGATATTGATTTCAATTATCCTTTGTCCATACCATTAAGTAGCCAAATAATACTGTTGAGTTAAATTGAATTAAATGTGGTTAATTGAACATTTGTTAGTGGAAATAAATCATTGTTCCGCTAATTAGATTAATTGGACCCTGTTCAGCAGAATAAATCACTATTCTGCCATTATCAATTGGATAAGTTAAATTGAACATTTATTTAGCAAAAATAAACCCCGTTCTGCTATTACATTAGTGCGGACACTTAATTACATTCCAATTGGTCGGTATTGGATAAGTGTGGTATTAACAATTAATTGTTAATGGTGAGTTTAATTTACATATTTTACGTTATGTAAATATTGGAATTATAACTTTGATAGATTTTGAAATTAATGGTGATTTGATTAAATGCCATTAAAGTTACTAAGCTACTTTCCAAATTTGGAAATTGATTTTTGAACCAAAGTTGTTTTAAGGATGATTATTAATTATTAATGGTATTTTAAGGATAATTAATAATTATTTGATAATGATTTAAGGTCAACTATTTTATGATTCTTAAAAGTTATTCGAAAGCTTTAATCATTGTTTCAAAGTTATTGAACTATTTAAAATGTTTTAAATTATAATTTAAGGCTATTTTATGATAAATTGATTTTAAAATTATTATTATTTTAAGAGTTAATTAATATTATAATATTATTATTTCAAAAATAATTGTTAAAGTATTATTATATGATTTAAAAATATTTAAAGTTATATTTTATAATATTTAAAGGGTTACTCACTATAATTAAGTGATGTTTGTTCTAAAAGAATTGGTTTTAAGTAAAAAGGATATTTGGAAAGAAGTGGTTGATTTCCATAGCATAGTTCGAGGGGCAGAGATTGCCTACAATTTGGGATGTTTTCACCGTGATAGCAAAGTAACCATTGTACAAACTGCGATCTATGATTGATTGCATGGTGGAAATTGAAAGGCGGTGATTGCCTAAGTTAAGTTTGGTGTTTCTGGGATAGAGACGTAACTATTGAGCTACGATTCATGGTCGATACTGAAGGGTACTTTCCATATCTATTTTAATTTTTTTCCAAATATTTGAAAGGAATGAACCGTGAATAAACTTATTCCGATGAAATAAGTATATAAATGTTTTAATAAAGGAATTCATATTTTTCGAATTTAAATTAAACGAGGCTTAGTTATTTCAATGGGAAATGAAATCTTTGGTTGAATGTTTTTTATTTGATAGTTAAATATCCGACTATCAAATCTTGACCTAAATATGTAATCCTTCTTAACTTTGGTGGTATGAAAATATTCCCTGCTTAACACCGAAGGATTTAACTCTAGAAATATCTAGGAGAAATGCGAGAACTATATGGCACGGTTACCATCGGGTTGCTAAGCTATACGTATAAACTTGTGGATCTTCTAGGATAAATTATAAGGAGAGTGATTCCTGATCTTATGTATTATCTGATTATTTCCTAAAGAACCGATCTTGAGCATTCTGAAAATCGGCGAATGGTTTTTGGAGCACCCAGGAAATGGAGAGTTTACTCATAAGAGATGATTCAGAACCCATGACCTACTTCGAAACCATACATGGTTAAATGGAGGAGATGCGTTATATTTTGGGATGTTGAAATCCATATGTGGTTCTGTGACTCGTTGGATTGTGGGAATCTGTGTGAGATTCCAAGTTTTATTTAGATGTGGAATTCAAGTGTGATTACATGACCTGTTAAGGTGTGAGAGTCCGTGTGGGATTCCATAATTTATTTTGGAGACGGTGCGTGAGATGGAACGCCGGGCGTAGCCTCATCAGCGAAAATGACTAAAACCAGAGATAGGAGTATAGTCGTCTCTCTTTCTAGCAAGTCCCTATCGTTTATGTTATGCATGTTGGGAGCGATAAACACGGCCTAGGTGGCCAGTTTATGCATTTCCTATGTACCTCGGCTAGACAGGTACTGACCCTTGGAAGGATAACTTTGATCTTTGTGCAAGAGGACCGTTCTCGAAGTACCGAGGGCACCTCTGTGGAAATCCTACACAAATAGCGAACGAGCTTATCTGATTTTGATTTTATGACAAGTATCGTTGTGATGTCCTAGCACATGCATCGCAACTACTTGTTATTATTACTTTAGCGATTAGACACTATTGTAACATCAAATGATTTTCTATAAAAGAGTATTGGTTATCATAAGATAAAACCCCGTCCGCGTTTATTTGCGGTAAGGTCTTACGAGATACCTTAGTTTTGAAAGAATCAAGTTGATTGTGTTTTCTCATGCTGGTTTAACCGGACTAACCCGGACGTGGTTTTTTCTAAATGCTCGGGTCAGACAAAGCATATTTTTCAGGTTTAGATGGATTTTTGGAGCTTCAAGAGAGGAGCTGGAGGCCCAAAGTTGTATTCACGTAGAAGATTATATTTATGTTGCTTTCATTTTTGTATATGTTCAACAATTTATAAGGACAGATTGTTATAACTGTTCATGTCAAATAGGTTAGTGTATTCTGATTAATGTTTGTGTATATATAAATTACAGTTTTGTTTTTGTATAAAGATTTGTTATATAATACAGATTATTCGTTTCGCTGAGAGATTCTATGCTGTTTAGTTCTTCTGTCTTCTTTCTTATTCCTTTTCCCTAACTACCCGCCTTCCCGTTCGATTTGGGCTGGGCATGTATGGTTTATTGTCAGTTGAAATTGTACGGAAAAGTGGTCATTATAGCATGGTATCAGAGCTTAAGTCAAGCGAATACCTAGGCTTTGGTGGGGTTTACTCACTAGAGATAGGGTCAGTAGCGCCCTAGGATGAGTTTGAGAGAGAGAGAGTGTGTGTGTGTGTGTGTACGAGCGCGTATTTGTTAGTGATATAAAAAAATGTTTTGTATTTTTTTGTTTGTTCTGTTGAGTTGCTTAAGAATTCTGATTGGTGCGTTTGGCCAACGTTATCGATAGGGATTTCCTAAACACTTGAACAAGACCAATTGACACAGTATTGTCTTAAAATGGATAAATGGAATAATTTTACCTAGAAATATTTTTTATATATAAATGAAAAGTTTTCAACAGTTATTCTTGGTTGTGTTTGATTGTTAAGAGTGATAGTATTCCATTATTATCATCTAGGATTTGATCGGTCATGCTCGCCCATCTCTGAGTATTGACGTTTACCGATTGATCTATCCTAAATCTTCTCTTTTTGAAACCTGGGTTGGATGGATAGGAATTTTGGAAACATTGAAACGAATACCTAGTGAATTAAGTTTCATAATTTTAATATAAGGCATTTGTTAATAATGCTGGATTGAAATTTGATTTCTAATTATTATTTATTTAAAAGAAGTTATAAAAATAAAAATTAAATATTTTTGAAGTAAATACTTGATAAGTGATGTATATAAGGAAGCTAAAATATTCTTGCAATAAATATTTGAAAATGATTTCCATTGAATGAGGATATTTTATAAATTTGATTTTAAATAAAAGGAATTTAAGTCCCGATGATTTTGGTAAAATGGTTTTCAAGGTTCAAAAGGTTAATAATATTAGTTGAAAATATTTCTCGAGTTTCTTAATAGGGAATTGTCACCATTAGGACCTTGCTATATAACTGTTTAATAAAATAAATTTTGATTCGATTTTAATAGTATGGTTTAATATACTATGAAGTAAAAATGTTTATTATTATTTAAAATGATTATGGAGGAAGGGAATAATAATTTATTTTAGATAGCCTTGGATCCTAAAAGGTTTTGGTGTATCAATATTTGGAAATAACTAGCTTAAAATACATCTAAGTATAAATACCTTTGAAAGAAATTTTATAGGAAAATGGGTATTCATTTGGATTTAGTTTGGGAAATAAATCCCGATTTGGTAGTTACCAGTTCCTTGGTATAAATTTGGGGATACTCGGGCTAACAATATATATATATATATATATATATATATATTCTATGGATTAAATATATTCCTTGGTATAATTTTGGGGTTACTTGGGCTAACTATATATGTATATATATTCTATGGATTGAATATATAGTATCGTTTCAAAAAGTGTTTAAAATAAAATCCGGGTGTTTTAAATTCTTAAGTGAATTCAAAATAAAATTTTGAATTATGGCTTTGTATACCCTTAGAGGATGGTAGGGAATTTTACAAGTTAAGCTATGTGTTATAAAAATGCTTTCATAAATAATTTAGAGGGAATAAAATTGTACTAGGGATAACCAATTAAATAAGTGTGTGAGATGGACGTAGATCATTTCCCTTTCCCATATAGTTTTGATCTAATATTCGAGTTCAAGACATTGAGGTGTTTCACACCGTTCCAAATAAGGATCTATTACTCAATTTTTGACAGCGAGCATTTGATGAGGGTTCTTGATATGGAACCAATATTTTCTATCATAGCTACAGCTATGCAAGGAGAAAAGAGGTTCCTAATCAAGGTTCCTGATCAAGGTATGCATTAATAAATTGGGTGAACAATACTTGTTTGGAAGTGGAATCATGTATTCGAGTAATGATCGAATCAGATTTTGCATATGAATGATCTATGGACATCATGCGGGCTTATGAATAATACTGAGTGGTCTTATGCTAGAATTTCGGGGACGAAATTCTTTTAAAAGGGGAGGAATTTAACGACCCGGATTTTCAACCATCTGTTATAAGAATAATTAACTAATTTTAAATATTGAAATATTAATTTTTATAAGTCGAATAAATAAATTTTTTGATATTGGAGATATCTGATTATATAAATTTTGGAGCCATACTAAATTTTAAAACGCTAATTACTGAAAATGACACACACACACTCCACCATTTCAAACTTATGATGACAAAATATATATAAGTATATACATACATATATATATATATATATATATGTTTCTATAAAATAGTGAATATACAAATATGTATAAGGTAAAAATATGTATATGTGAATGTATATATCTATATATGTATGTGTGTGTGTACATACAAAAGCTTCATCATGGCAAAACCTCAAATCAAGCATACAATAAACCAAATCAAGCCATCATAAATCAAATCAACCCATGAAAAATCAAATTAAGGATAAAATCAAGCACACAAAGGTTGAAAGCATAAGAAAATAAAAATAAAATATGAAAGATGAAGCCTGCACAAATTCTTAGCCACCCTCTATGTATACTTCAGCCACCCTATTGCTTGCATTGGAAACTTCCATTCTCTTATATATAGCCGCGCTTGTCCTTATATAAAAAAACGAAGCTGCCATTGAAATGGATAAGGTTGAGTTATTAAAGAGCTTGGAGGAAGGAGATTAAGTTGTTGTTCATCTATTTTACAAACTTTGAGTAAAACACTATTTTTTTTTACTGGTTGTTATATTTATATACACACAACTGTGGTTTTTGAATGAATCTTTGAGCTATGTTAAGAGTATAGGAATTTGATTGTGTATATATGTATATATTAGTGTGTACAACATGGACAGTTCCACATACTCTCATAAACACCGTGCTTCTTCTTTAAAAAGGCTTCACTGTAAATGGTTTTTAGTTAAAATTGTTTAACTTCTCACTTTGAAAATCAATATCTCAGCTTCCAGCTAGTTTTAAAACTTGATTCCAAAACAAAATTGTTTGTTTTAAAGTATAGAACAGTTTGAAATTTATTTCATTCATTTTCATCAAGCAAAAAGAGAGAAAGACCCATATAACAGTAAGTGGTTCATTATAGCCAACAATCAAATATCATAATTTAATAAAAAGAATATATAGTTGCAATCGTTATTGAAAAACAGGATTTTTAGGAGGTGTTTGAGAATTTATAGTGGCATGTGGAAGGAGGAATTGGAAGATGGTCGGAATTGGGCGTGACGTCAAATTTAGGCGACGTAGATGATTTCGAGGCAAGGCATCTTGCGTGGAGGATGCTCGGTTGGTGACGTATCAAGGAAAAATGGCATGGCAATTTTTAGTTGCTCCTGGGGGTTAGACGAGGTCGAAGTAGGGTTAGGGTGTTTGATTTTGGGGTCTCGGTTCATGGTCAATGGCGAAGTGGAGAGAAAGAGTGGAAGGTGCGCACCAAGGGGAAACTGTAGAGAAGAAATGGCGGAGCTCTAGGTGATTTTTTGGTGGTGGATGATGGCCTGAGGTGAAGTGACAAGGGGTTTAAGTGGTAGGGCCATCGTTCTAGGTTTGGGTTGAGAGTTTGAATTTTCGAACTAAAGACTTGTTTGCGTTACTAGGTGGTTAGACGTGGTGCAGTGGTCGAGAGCGACTGGTGAAGATGATCGGCAGCGAGAATAGCCGATCGGAGGCAGTGTATGCGTGCATATATTCGTGCATGTCTTCGTGCACATTCCAGGCGTTCAAATGAATAAGAAAAGTAAGAGAGCTGGGTGAAAGAAGAAGGTTTGGGCCAGGTTTGCATCCTTATGGGCCAAGTGTTTTGCTTTTAAAAGTAAATTCAATTAAATTTTATATTAAATAATCTATGAATTCTAAAACACTATTTCTTCTTTATTTTAAATCCAATCGACGCGTGAGTTTTTGCATCGAAATCCTATTGCCTAGTTTTTTCATTTGAATTAATATTGTAAAGTTTTCTGCAATATAAAATTTAACGATTTAAACAAATTGAAGGGAATAAATAAGTAAATTCATGTTTAATTAATTATAGGTTAATCAATTGATTTAATTTAATAGATCATTTGGTTTAAATCATTTACTTAATTTCTTTAATTGACCAATAATCTAGAGTAAAAATATAACTTGACTCAGTTAATTGAAACTCATCCAGTCTGATTTGTTAATTGATTAATATTGATTAGTATCGTTGATTGTAGTTAATGATCTATGCTTTGGATTTTATTTTGATAATGATTTCATTAATCCTTTATCTGTGCCATTAAGTAGCCAAATAAAACCGTTGAGTTAAATTGAATTGAATATGGTTAATTGGACATTTGTTAGCGGAAATAAATCACTGTTCCTCTAATTAGATTAATTGGACCTTGTTTAGCAGAATAAATCACCATTCTGCTACTATTAATTGAATAAGTTAATTTGAACATTTATTTAGCAGAAATAAACCTCGTTCTGCAATTACATTAGTCTGTGCACTTAATTACATTCCAATTGGTTGGTATGGGATAAGTGTGGTATTAACAATTAATTGTTAATGGTGAGTTTAATTTACATATTTTACGTTATTTAAATACTGGGAATATAACTTAGATAGTTATTGGAATTAATGGTGACTTGATTAAGTACCATTGGAGTTACTAAACTTCTTTCCAAATTTGAAAATTGATTTTTGAATCAAAGTTGTTTTAAGGATGATTATTAATTATTAATGACATTCTAAGGATAATTAATAATTATTGATAATGATTTAAGGTCAACTATTTTATGATTCTTAAAAGTTATTCGAAAGCATTTAATTATTGTTTCAAAGTTATTAAACTATTTAAAATGTTTTAAATTATAATTTAATTATTAGTTAAGGATATTTTATAATAAATTGATTTTAAAGTTATTATTATTTTAAGAGTTAATTAATACATTGTTTTTTGAAATGGTACTTAGATACAATGGGTCACTGAACAACAAACCACATATCATGTGTCAATAAATGTCCGAATCACACTACGCAAGCTTCGAATTTGTGACCTCTCGCACCAAAGTCGAATCATTTAACCACTGAGACAATGGTGCTTGTCAATATTATAATATTATTATTCCAAAGAAAATTTTTAATTGTGAGAAATGCGGATTGCGGATCCTAAGGCTAGGATTAACACTAGAGGGAGGTGAATAGTGTTAATAAAGAATTACTAAATCTTTTTCGATTTATGTTAATTTAGACACCGATGTATGCAATATACAGACACAGATATGATCATAGAAACAAACACAGATGCAGAAATAAAATAAAAGCAGTAAAGGAAAGAACATACCGGGTTTTATATTGGTTCAGAGTTACCCTACATCCAGTCTCGCAACACAAGTACGGATTTCCTTTCAAAAGCAATTGTACAATTACACCCTCGGTTTCAAGGCTACGAGGCACACCCTCCAGAATTTCGATCCTCTGGGTAGAGATACTTGATTTCCTGGCCACAAGTTTACCCAATTGATTTACCAAGGCTACAATCACACCTTTTCTTTCTTGATTGATTTTCAAGGCTACAATCACACTTTTTCTTTCTTAATAGATTACAAAGAAGTCTATAACTCTGAATAGCACTGAGAATCTTGAAGAGAGAGTGATAGAGAATCAAACTAGAAGTAATCGAGTTTGATTCAATGTTGATTTCGGCAGAGTAAAGATAAGAATATGTATTAAGAAAAGTGGAAGAAGAAGAGGAGTGAAAAACCAGAAAATCTGATATAAAATTCGTTGAAACTAACCCCTATTTATAGAAGAACAACAACCATGTCCATTCGTGAAGAGTTATGGTGAATAGACACTTCTTTTGAAATTTAAATTTTGAACTCAACTGACACCATGTCGACATGGGGTGCATAGGCATGTCAACATCCCAAAGCATTTTTTGATGTTTTGTTTTTCTTTGAAAATAACCTTTATCTTATATTAAAACTAATTTAAACTTTATAAATATACTTGAATATAGTTAAAATTCATAAGTAAATATAGAGAATAATATATATAGAATTTAACTCTAATTTTATATTTTAAATCTAAGTATAAATATTTAAAAGTTAAATATATTATATTAAAAGATAGCTTAAAATCAGGAGTAATTTGACTTTGAAATTAAAGATAATTTTGAGGCTAAAATTATTTAAAATCAGGATAGAGAGTTGTGAATCTTTTAAAAGGAAAGTTTTGAAAACAATTTGAAAACAGGATATAATTTTGAAAAATCATTTTGAACAAAAAGATAGCGGATACAAAACAATGTTCCGCTAGATTTTTCGTACGTTCCATCCTACTTAGGGTTCCATCCCTTTAACAGGCTCGAAGTGGATTTCATTCCACGAATAAATTGGATTTTAAGATGCCGGTGCTTTTCTATGAGTTTAAAAAAAATTCCTAATAAAAAATACTTAACCTTGAAATCTTGAATTCTTGATAATCTTGATGTTCATGAGTCTTCTATCTTGATATCTTGAATCTCTATACTGTACAGTCTTCATTCTTAGTACCTGCATGGTAAAATCCTGCATATACATACATATATATATCTAAACTTATAATGTTAATATTTATATTTTATAATCTATTCTAAGGTTGTTGTCATCAAAACCATCATCTCACGGACTAACAAAAATATTATTACATGATTTAAAAATATTTCAAGTTATATTTTATAATATTAAAAGGGTTACTCACTATAATTAAGCGATGTTTGTTCTAAAAGAATTGGTTTTAAGTAAAAAGGGTATTTGAAAAGAAATGATTGATTTTCATAGCGTAATTCGAGAGGCGGAGATTGCCTATAGTTTAGGATGTTTTCGCTGGGATTCCGACGTAACCATTATGCAAACTGCGATCTATGATTGATTGCATGACGGAAATCGTGAGGCAGCGGTTGCCTAAGTTGAGTTTGGTTTTTCTGGGATAGAGACGTAACCGTTGAGCTACGATCCATGGTCATACCGAATGTTACTTTCTATATCTATTTTAAAAATAATTCAAATATTTGAAAGAATGAATTGTGAATATACTTATTCCGATGAAATAAGTATATGAATGTTTTAATAAAGGAACTCAAGTTTTTCAAAATTAAATTAAATGAGGCTTAGTGATTTCAGTGGCAAATGAAATCTTTGGTTGAATGTTTGTTTATTTGATAGTTAAATAACCGACTATCAAATCATAATCTAAATATGTAATCCTCCTTAATTTTAGTGGTACGGAAATATTCTCTACTTAACACCGAAGGATTTTAACTCTGGAAATATCTGGAAGAAATACGAGAATTACATGGTACGGTTACCATCGGGTTGCTATACTATACGTATAAACTTGTGGATCTTCTAGAACAAATGATAAGGAGATCCGCCCACTTAAACGATTAGGAGGTGATCCCCGATCTGATGTACTGTCTGATTATTTCCTAAAGAACCAGCCTTGAGCATTCCGATGATCGACGAATGGTTTTTGGAGCACCCAAGAAATGGAGAGTGTACTCATAAGAGATGACTCGGAACCCATGACCTACTCCGAAACCATATACGGTTAAATGGAGGAGATAAATTGTATTTTGGGATATTGAAATCCATATGTGGTTTCATGACTCGTTGGAGTGTGGGAATCGACATGAGATTCCAATATCTATTGAGATGTGGAATTCAGGTGTGATTTCGTGACCTGTTAAGGTGTGGGAGTCTATGTGGGATTCCATAATTTATTTTGGAGACGGTGCGTGAGCTGGAATGCCGAGTGTAGCCTCATCAGCGGAAATGACTAAAACCAGAGATATGATGCATAACCCAGAGGCCTAGCTAACCCATGAGGGTGTAGTCATCTCTCTTTCTAGCAAGTCCCTATCGATTATTTTATACATGCTGAGAGCGATACACTCGGCCTAGGCGGCCAGTTATGTATTTCCTATGTACCTCGGCTAAACATGTACTGACCCTCGGAAGGATAACTCTAACCCTTGTGCAGGAGGACCATTCTCGAAGTACTAAGGGCACTTTCATGGAAATCCTACACAATTAGCAAACGAGCTTATCAGATTTTGATTTTATGACTAGTATCGTTGTGATGTACACAGCACATGCATCGCAGCTACTTGTTATTATTACTCTAGCAATTAGGCACTATTATAATATCATATGATTTTCGTAAGGTAAAAACCCGTCTGTGTTTATTTGCGGTAAGGTCTTACGAGATACCTTTATTTTGAAAAGGTTATTAAACTTTAAGAATCAAGTTAATTGTATTTTCTCACGCTGGTTTAACCAGACTAACACGGACGTGGGTTTTCCTAAATACTCGGGTAGATCGAGCATATTTTCCAGGTTTAGATGGATATTTGGAGCTTCAGGAGAGGAGCTGGAGGCCCATAGTCGTATTCACGTAGATAATTATATTTTTGTTGCTTTCATTGTTGTATATTGTTCAACAATTTGTGAGGATGGATTGTTATAATTATTCGTGCTGAATAGGTTAGTGTACTCTGATTAATGTTTGTGTGTCTATATATATATATATATATATATATATATATATATATATATATATATATATATATATAATTTGTGTTCTTTAATTCTTTTTTTTTCTTTTTTTTTCTTTTCCCTAACTATCCACCTTTCCGTTCAATTGGGTCGGGCATGTGTGGTCTATTGTCGGTTTAAATTATACGGAAAAGTGGGTTATTATAGTTAATATTATTTATCCCCTGAGATTCGATATTTTCAAATAGATTTTCAAGAAAATTCATTCAACATTTGATGTTGGTCATGTTTTCTTGTATGTTTACTTTGAGTATGTCAATTATTATTCATGTCCACTTTATAAAGAATAGATTAATTTTGATTTAAATAAAAATATAAATTTTTATCACTTTATGATCTATTTCAATGATGTGTTGTTACAAGATTTCAGTCTTAACCAAAAAATGCAGTTTTAAAATTAAGAATTGTATTTTCAAATGAAAATGCAGTTTTGGAATAAATATTCTAATTTTTGATTAAAAATTGTAATTTTAAATAAATAAATTACAAATTTTAAATAAATAGTATAAATTTTCCAATATAAATACTTTCGAATATTCGGATGTGTGGAAACATCCTCATTTCCATTTCTAACAGGAATAGGCGGATGCGCGTACATATATTCATTTTCAGATATTCGCGGATAACGAATATGGATTCAGATGTGTAATTTTCCTTTCGGATAAAAATTTCCATAAAAATAAGAAGTGGATATCCTCATTTCAACTTCCAACAAGAATAGCGAATGCGTATACAAATATTCACTTTCAGATATTCGCAGATAGCGGATATGGATTCAGATCCGGAATTTTCTTTTCGAATAAAATTTTCTTTTCCCATAAAAATTTCCAACTTCTCCCATGATGCTATAATTATAACTTAGAAATTAGAAATGATTTGTTTTGATTTTGTAGATGAGTTTGGAGAATGTGTGAGGGTAAATTTTAGAATTTAAGGTTGAAGGGGGGATGACATATCACGAGTGCTCTCTAGTCCAAGCACGGTAGATATAGAAATTTATAAGGCTTCATTAAAGTCTGATAAGGTAAGTAATCATATTTATTGCAATATGAGATGTGAATTGTGATCCAACATCTCATATCATAACCAATTGGAGAGATAAATGAAGGCAAATTACTCGAATTTCGATACATTGTGTAATTTTATTATCTCTCCGCAGTATTCCACCTGATGCGGTCATTGTTAATAGGACCTCCAGATAATGCATTATATGCCATTAAATAATACAGGACATGACAAAATTGTTGGGAATGCTATTAGATGTTTATACTTATTTCTGGTATTAATTTTACATCTGCGTAAAAGTAGCCCTTTGATTATTATTTTTTTGTTTTTTTTTTTATATATCTTTAGCATACACTTTGTGCATATATACACACACACACTTTGATTTTATTTTTTTTATGCACTTTTAGGAATGCATAATTTTTCTTGCTTCTTTGTATTTTTGGAATATAAATTATGCAACTTTTGTTATATTCCTTTTAGGCTATTTGCAATTTTTGAACTTTTTTGGTATTTCAGTAAATTGCGTTGTATCAACAGTTTTTTAGCTTATGTTTTCTATACATAGAAGATGTACATTTATAGTCATATTTCGATTTACGGTTAAAACATTGCACTATTGCATGTTATTTTTTTATTATTGAAAATGCGTAAAGGTTAAACTTCCTACAAGGATGTCGGAAACTTGTTTGTTTTGTAAAAAAAATGTTGCAAAATGTCGTAATATTGCGTTATGCTCAATTTCATCTGACACCTTATTTTTATAGTTTACATATGCCTTTTTAAACAATGCATGTATTCTCCATTTTCCTTTAAATAGGCCTTGTATTTTCATTTTATATGTTTTTCATAATGCAGATAATATCTATTGTACTTCAAATTTTTTGACATAATTTTGATTATGTGAATATGTGATTTATATGCATTTCGGATTTTTAAAATTGGGAAAGAAAGAAAGAGGAACTATCATACCCTTCAAATTTACGAAGATAATGTTTGACTTTTGATATGCATATTTTGGTACATTTCGAAAGGGTACGACGAATGTGATTTCAAGAAATAAGGTAGCGTTCGCAGTCATTTTTTTCCGTTAACGTTGATGACGCGTCCGACGCATCCGACACCACAACGTTACTTTCCCTTACCACTGCCTCGTTTACCGATCGTTGGGAAGTATAACGTTGGTCAGTGTTATTATCAACCCAACCGTTTCCTTCCCTTTCCCTCCCTCTTCCCCTATAAACCAGCTTCATCCTCTTTCATCTTCTTCGCACCATTATTCTCACCTCTTCTCCTCTTTACCATTATCTTTCCTCCACTTTAAACAGTATATAATTTAGAAACAAATTTTGATAACGAAGATGTACAAGATTTGGTCATCAGAATATCTCGTAGAAGAAGGAGCCATAACACTCGAATGCACACGTCAAATTTACCGGTTTAATGTGAGTGGAAGACATATTAAATGGACATCAAAAGAACATTGCCAATAAAATTTTCAAATGAAAAGGTTTTGTTTACTCTCATTATGCGATATGCTGCAAAATTATGGTCTGATGACAACGTAAGAAATTACTATCAGAGAATGAGTTGTCAAATTCATATACAACGTTTCTACGGTAGTCTCAAATCGACAAATGAGCGAAATATTTCAAAGATTAGGTAGTACAATTTTAGTTTGTTTTCATATTGTTTTTAGATGCTGTACAATTATTTGCTATAAATATTTTCAAGCGAGATGATATTCAATTTAATACTGTTCCAAATCATATTAGAACTTCAAACCGGTACTACTCATATTTTAGAAACTATGTTTGTGCTATAGACGGTACACACATAATGCACAGTTACCTCAAGATCGAGTTATTCCATATACATGACGAAAATGTTATGTTACACAGAATATCTTAGCAGCATGCTCATTCGATTTACAATTTATTTATGTTATGGCTGGTTGGGAAGGTGTTGTACATGGTAGAATAATTGTTTATTCAATTGTAAATGATAGAAACTCTAGCTTCCCCACCCTCCATCTAGACATTATTATTTAGTTGAGTCAGGATTTCCACTTCAACCAGGTTATTTACCACCTTATCGTAATATTAGATATCATACTCCTCATTTTTGTGAAACCGCAAGTCAACCAAAATCGGTCAATGAAAATTTTAATTTTTATCATTCAAGTTTACGTATGACAATTGAGAGAACTTTTAGAATATGAAAGAAAAAGTTTGTCATTTTAAAGAATATGCCAACATACTCATTTGAAACTCAAGTAAAAGTTTTCGTATCTACAATGACAATATTAAATTTCATACGAAAATACAACAATATGATCCAAATTTTATGGATTTTGATGATGATTCCGATCTTATTCCAGAGGAATACCAGGAGGAATATTATAGTATGAGAGCTGCACCGAACAGAGCAGTTGAACCGGTGTACAACGACATACAAACCGTGAAATAATAACAACTTGAGATAACATAAAAGATGAAATTGTAGCAAGGCTCCACTGAAATATTGTATGATTTTATATGTACTTTCTATTACTGTATAATTAATTTCCATTTATTTAGCCTTTTGTACTGTTCTGATTAATTAAATGCATATTACACATCATAACAAATAATTAGCTAAGTGAACATCAATTAAATTAAAAATCACTGCTCAATACCCATTCAAATACGTCGTTTGGTGCTTCAAAAACATTCTCCGTTCACTCAAATACTCCGTTTAAATGTTCCTCTTCTTTCGTCCTAAAGGTTTGTGGTGAATTACAAATATTAAATGGTACCAATGCCGGAAATCCCTAATTAATATTTGTATTTTGAAATAACCAAAATGCACAAATAAATAAAGAATTCAATAAGAACTTTCCTATTTCTAGCCACGTACTATTAAATGAATATAATGCACATACCACGATTTTTTTCAAAAAAATCGTCGTATATCAATAAACGCCGTTGCCAATATTTGGAAGTATCATCTTTAATAGTAAAAAAATGAATGTTTACGGTACAGACTTATACAGTTGGATTGCCCAAGTTGACCAGGGTTTAACTCATTTTCAAAACCGAGCCGTGTTCACACTGACCAGTGCACTGCCTACCTCAGAGTAGCTATATATAATGCATGATACTATATCGCTTTGTATTAATCGACCTTCTTCATAGTTTTCAGTAGGAAATAAATTTCAAAAAATGGTTGAAAAGGAGAAGGTTGATTCGCTACAGATCACGGAAGACAACAGAGGTAACCTTGACGATGATGGCAGGCCGAAAAGAACTGGTAGGTGTTATTACCCTCCTTGTCCCTTTTTCTTAAATCTATTTTTGTTCTTTTCCTACGATTGAACGTTTGAAATTTGTTTAATTTTTGCATTTTATAATTCTGAGTTTTGGGAGTTCGATGCGGTAGCTCGTCTCTTAATTTCTTCTTTAATTGTGCTTTTCAAAGCTCAAACCCTAAATAGGGTTCTGTGTGAAAACATCGTTGAAGTTTAGGGGAACTGTTGCTCAACGTTGAAAATTAATCCTTTTTATTTGGTTATTTTTTACGATTATATCAATGCGTGTATGCCTGTGTGGTTGTTGATTTTGTAATTTCAGTGATTTTTGCTGGGAAAAGTTAAATTGATTGTGTGGCTGTAGATTTTGAAATATCACCGATTTTTGCTTGGAAAAGTGAGATTCATTTGTTGGAGAATACAGTCGTTAACTTTTTAGGAACATTGAAGGGGGGGGGGGGGGGTGTGCTGTCATGGCCGAATCTTTTTCCTCAAGCGAATCATAATTTTGTCAGTTGGTGGTGTTGATGATGTAGTTGAATGCAAAATGGGTAAAGGAAGAAATAAAGGGGAAAAGAATTGTGAACTTTAAAACAGTTGGAAAATGACTACTTTAACTGGTTCAGGTTCATCTTCAAATTGAGTAATTTTGCATGCAAGCAGCTCATAACTTGCAGAAATTTAGTTTTAGCATGTTTAGAAATTAAAATTGTCAAAAGTCACAAACTTAGTTTCAAAGAATCCGGTGGTTGATGATGTTCGAAACAGTCAAAGTGTTAGTTTGGGTTGTACAATGATGCCCAGCTTAGGGGAATTTTTTTTTTTTTTTTTGGGTTTATCACGGCAGTCTTTGGATAATAAAATTTCACTTGGTTACGATAGTTAAGAGTTGCTCGACTGTCGGTTCAACTAGATTCCCATCTAAAGGCCCTAATTAATAGAGGACCATTTCTCTACAGAAAGGTCTAATGTTTTAACATCAAAATTGTCATGTTTTTTGAAAACTTCCAAAATGTATATCCTTGGGTCCCATTGGTGGAGAAGGCAAGAATCATGTGCTGCCAAGCAGGCATGAGTATCATCACAAACCCAATTTTCCCAGGTTAATGGTATGTTTATTTTATTAGCATATTTGGAATTATAGTTCAGTGATGGATCCAACTTGCCAAACATCCATTTCTTTTTATAAATGTTAACTGTTAAATAATCCATATCATTGATAATACAAATGTTGTAGGCCCTTCTGTAGATGTGGCCAAGATCAATTTCTATCTACCAGACCACTCTGGTCGTTTAAGCATCCTAGTAAATAATAACATAGCACGCTATAGTTATGCTGTTTTTTATTCACAGTGAATGACATAGTTTATTCTTTAAGGTAGTAAGTTCATTTCCAAGTTATGTTAATGTATCAAGGCATAAAACTTACATCAATTTTTCATGGATTAATGGTCATTAACGCTTACCCCTTGACCTCCCAAGAGTTGTTAGTCAACATGTATGGATAGTCAATACTTAGAGCAATTTTCTCCTTACATAACATTCCAAGATTATGCAAATTCGTACTTGCATTTACATTATGTGTAGTGGCATGTTAATGATGTTACAATTTTATATATGTTCCGTGCATGATTTTATATGATTCTCAGTGTATGTTCAGAATTAGTATATTATACCTCGATTGTTTTGCCTCCTAGTAATCATAGCCACTTACAGTGGTAATGAAATGTCTTCACTGATTAAACAAATTATCGGTTCATCTTCTGTATAGTATTTATGAAGCAGAAAAATGATATGTTATATCTATCATCATTACTTCTCTATGCTGATATATTCATTAACATTTCTTGATTAATTTTATTTAATATATAGGAACGGCATGGACTGCAAGTGCACATATCATAACAGCAGTTATAGGCTCAGGAGTTCTCTCATTAGGATGGGCCATGGCACAACTTGGATGGATTGCTGGAACTTTCACTCTACTTATCTTCGCCTTTGTGACTTATTACACATCCAGTCTACTGACCGAATGTTACCGGACTGGCGATCCTGTAAATGGTAAAAGGAATTACACTTACATGGAATCGGTCAGATCTAATCTCGATGAAACTCAGTATTGGATATGTGGTCTCAATCAATATATCAATTTATTCGGAACAGCTGTTGGATATACAATCACTGCTTCTGGTAGTGTTGTGTAAGCTCACTTCCTTCTCTTTATTCAAAGAATCAAGAACTTGACTTGCTTTGAATCTGTATTACAACAAAAAATTTACACTTATGAACAATATCTGAATTGGTGTGTGCAGGGCGATAAGCAAAGCCAATTGTTATCACAAAAGGGGCCATGATGCAGACTGCATGTTTTTAGAAACCTACTACATGATCGGTTTCGGTGTCATTGAAATTATCCTTTCACAGTTGCCCAACTTTCACGAGCTATGGTGGCTTTCCATTGTTGCTTCCAGCATGTCTTTCATTTATTCCTTCATTGCCATTGGTCTCTCGATAGCAAAAATAGCTTCAGGTCCAAGAATTTTTCATATCTACTTCAACTTTTAATGAAAAGATTCTCAAATATATTTCGTTTGCTTGTATACCTGAATGCATTTGATGCTTGATAAGGATGGCAAAGAGTTTAGTTTCAGTTTAAACTTAGCCAAGTTTAAGCATATTAATAATATAGGTACTAACTTGTTTTTATGAAAACAGGAGATGTAGGGCATACTTCAATAACAGGAGTAGCAGTTGGAGTCGATGTTTCTCAAGCAGATAAAGTGTGGGGAGTGCTTCTGGCCTTAGGAAACATCGCTTTTGCCTACTCCTACTCCATGATTTTAATAGAAATTCAAGTATGACATTCAAAACTATTCTTTATATCTATCAACAATGACTACTGTTTAGTGTTGGTAAGCCCGTGCATATTGCTCATACCAAATAAACTTAAATTTCATTCTATTTATAGGACACATTAAAATCACCTCCAGCTGAAAATAAGCAAATGAAAAAAGCCACTCTTGTTGGGGTATCTACAACCACAGTGTTCTACCTAATGTGCGGTTGCCTTGGATATGCCGCCTTTGGAAACAATGCTCCGGGGAACATGCTTACTGGTTTTGGATTTTACGAGCCTTTTTGGTTGATCAATGTTGCAAATATGTGCATTTTTATCCATTTGATCGGTGCATATCAGGTGCATTCTTTGCTTCGTCAACATTTTAATTGAAATTTATCTTTACCTCATTAATCTTTATAGCAAACTCCGCTGAGCATAATCAGTGGGTCTTGCGTAGCAATTATGCAGAAATTAATCTCTAACTACTGAACCATTGCATTTCGACAGGTATATAGCCAACCTTTATACGCAGCATTCGAGAACTATCTCGCCGAGAAATACCCAGACGTAAAATTCTTCACTGATGAATACACAGTGATAGACACTAAACGCTTCAAGTTCAAATTGAATAACTTCAGATTGATATGGAGAACTGCTTTTGTGATCGTGTCCACTGTTTTAGCGATCGCCATTCCCTTCTTCAACGACGTGCTCGGATTCCTGGGAGCGGTCGGGTTTTGGCCTCTAACTGTTTATTTCCCGGTAGAAATGTACATAAAGCAAAAGAAGATCAAGAAGTTCAGTAGGCAGTGGATATTGATGGAGACGTTGAGCGTGCTTTGCTTGATAGTTTCGATCGCCGCAACGGTTGGATCGGTCGAAGGGGTGGTCGTTTCGCTTAAGAACTCTCACCCGTTCCGCAACAAAGTGTAGTTGGAGTTTGGATTTTATTTGTATGTTGGTCCCATATGTTTTGAATTTGGTGTTCAAATTGCAGATAATTAGCGTTGTCTTTTGAAAGTTTTTGTTATGGTGAATGAATGCATTAGTGGTATGTAGATGCTGATTTATGTTCAATGATTTTGATAGAATGCCTGGTTGAAATTTTTTTTTTTTCATTTGTAGAGTTAATAAAGGGGCAGTGATGGTCAGCTGCAATATCCAAGTTCGAAACGCTTGGGAGAAAATCCTAAAGTTCGTTAGAGGGGAGGGTACGTCAATATCACACGGAGAACAGTGATGACACTAGTATATCTAGAATAATAGATGGGCCATTGAATTGATTGATAATTCAAAAAAGGCAATTGAAAGAGTACGTGAAGTGAGCAATCTATCTAAATCAACAAATATCCTGTAAAGATTAAATGCAACACATGTTACAATCGCTTAGTGAGGAGGGAATGTGATTCGTGTGATATTTGAAGAAGGGAAGGCCTACTTGGATTGAAATTTGAGTTTGATGTTTATCGTTTACCATATTTATTTCAATGGGAGAGGAGGAGAGAATGAATTTTTTTAACCATTATTACAGTAGAGAGAAGAGGAAGAAAAAAGTATAGTTTTTGATGTTTAACAAAAATTGAAGAGAATTTTTTTTTTTTTTTTTTTTTTTTTTTACATATTAACCTCATTTTTCAAATAGGTCGTCCTTGACCCAAAATTTTTGTTTCTTTTATCTTTTTTCTCTCTTTAGCCTTCCTTTTTCTTTCTATTCTCCTAACATTCATAAAAATTCCCCTAGTCCAAAAAGTTCACTCTATGCTAAGGCGACCCTACAAGAAGGTTTATCCATGTGCGGAAAGAATCTTGACTCATGAATTATGTATTACCAAGCTTTCAGACAAGGTTTACTCTACTATTAATTAGGTATTATAAAAATCATCTTATCCAGGATGGTAAGGCACTGCTTATTTAGAAATTGATTGTTAGTAAAATGCTTGTCCCAAATAGTAAGATACAGCTCAACTCGAGGTTGAGTGTCCCTGAAATCCTTATCCTTCACAACAAGGGCATCTCCAGTGGTTAAATTACATACTGAATTTGCTTAAATTTTTTCTTCAATCGTTCAATTTAGAGTGAATATTCAGCTGAACGTTTAGGATCCAATTCAGAATCCTGTACTGGGCTTGGACGTGCATTTAATGGGAGCCCGAGTCCAGGCGTCCATTTTATGAGAGTCTGACATCAGGCTTCAGGCGTCCATTTAATGTGCGCCTGATGCCACACAATTGGGTGGCCACCCCAGTTTCAGGCTGAATATTCAGCCCTGAACTCATTGGAGATGCCCTAATATACAGCCCAACTAAATGTTTAGTATTTGTTTAACTAGAGATTGAGTGTATACTAAAACCCTTATCCTGGATGCTAAGGTGTAGTTGAACTAGAGATTGGACATCTGGTTTAAAAAAAATTAATCTTAGATGGCGAAATACAATTTACTTAGAGATTGAACATTGAATTAAACATCCTACAGAGTAGTTCATAAGGAATTTTGCAACATATCAGAAGTTTATACTAGAAAAGGAAATAATTGTTTCTACAAAGTTATCTACAGATATCTGCTTGATTTTTCCTTATACCAACGACACCAAAAATATAAGCGTGAGGGCTACTAGTTGAACAAGAACACCTACAGGCAAATTTTGGTTTCTTTAATTGTTGATAGGCCTCATCAGGATTGGTAAGAAGCTGTGAAGTTGAAGGCAATGGGCATTTATGTTCTTTTACTTTCGGTCGAAGAATATGTAGGTTCAAAAGAGGTAATTTGATGTTCAAAGAAGCTACACCACTTTTTATTAGACTTATAGGGCATTTGTTCTTGTCATATGTTTTACGTTTATCAATCTCATGGTCATCTTTTTCAAGATGAAGATCGGAAATCATCAATAACTACTTCTTCTTGTACCGTTCCTTCGCTGCTTTCCAACAAGCTATCTGTTACTCTGTTACTCTCTCTTCCCCAATTCCTCGAATTCTTTGGGATAAACGACTTGTTTTGAATCACGTCCATAATTAGATTGTTTTTTAGAAGGTTCACAGGTTCATATAAAAGGTTTTCCATGAGAAAAATGTGTGTCATAAGAAGCATATTTAAATATAGGAATCTCAAAAGAAAGGATGAGCCATGCATTCGATGCAGTATAATCAGATACGGTATTTTATCATGACCCAGCCTCGTTTTACTTCTGTATAATTTTTTTCATTCTCCTGTTCTTTTACCTTATTTTCAAGATCAGTCTAAGCGGCTTTATCTTTCATCATCTTGAAGTATTTATGATACCGTTTATATTTATCTTCTATAATAGTATGCATTGGGGAGGGTCAAAGGTATTGTGTCTCTTTTCTCCTTCTCATGTTTTCCAAGTTCATAAATTTCAAAAAACTTGGTTTTAGGTGACTTTTTCCACTTCAAGACTGTTTACATTTTCATGTAACAATTGCATGTCATACTCATAGCCATTTATATTTCTTAACTAGAGAATCATTATCTTTATAAATAGTATGATGTGATATTTGAGAGTTAAATTATGGGAAATCTGTTCTTTTAGGTCTTGAACTGCTTTTTCATATGCTACATTACATTGATCGACAAGATTGAAGTAACAAGAATCCTAACATAATTTATATTCTTTTTGATTACTTCTCTTCTAGAGGTCTTAGAATTGCTTGAATCACGCAGTCATAAGAATTCATTTAGTTTCGACATTGGAAGAGATGATTCACATAGTTGCTAAGGAGATTATCAACAAGGGCTGAGCATTTAGGATAATCACAACCCATGTTTTCATGCGTATATAATATTCATGCTACAATTAGAATAAAAAGAAAGTAAAGCACAATGATAAAATTCAAAAAGTTAATTACGAGAAGCATACAAAAAGGCAAGTCCAAAACTTTTTATTTATTTTTTCTAAGGTAAATGGACAACTTTTTCGTGGAAATATCAAAATAAAACCACCTTTGAATGAAGCTACTTTTATTTTATTACATTAAGCTGGAATATTACTACGCGGTTAAGTCGTAATTTAACGGACTTTGTGTACTGAGAAAGGAGTAAGGGCAAAGCTGTGTACTGAGAAAGGAGCAAGGGGAAAGCTTGTTAATGGTGCTTCCTGAATACAAAGAGGAACGTCCACAAAGTTACATTTTTTATAATCCCCTCCATGGTTAATGAAATGAATCATGTACAACTTCTTGTAATTATTTTCTACTATATATATCGTATATAATATGCTAATCTGTATCGTGATAATTTTCTCATTATTATAACTCCTTATAATTATTATAACATAACAAATCATTTAAGGATTTTCTATTTAATGTACTTAAAATTAATTATTTAATTAATTATATCATTATATAGCAAAATATATAATAGAAATAATGTATTACGAACATTATTGGTTATAGAGTTAATATATGTATCAATTGCATAATTTCTCATAAGTCATATCTCTAACTCCCTCAATTTGCTCATTCAAATCTGGATCCAATGATTTTTTTGCTCAAGTTCGTCAATAAATAGAGAACCTTTTGTTTTTGCTTCTTCCTTTGATTTTTGGGGCCAATCCGAGATCTAACTTTGGTATTTCGATATTCACTTGTAAATGGAGAGCTTTGATAGAATTAATAATAAAAAACAACTAAATGAACGTAGATCGGAGATTTTCTAAACAATTATAAAGATATTGTGCTTTTCTTATCATTTTCTCTTTAATTTCTTACTTTTCCATTTACATATAACGTTTATATCAATTTAGGGTGTTAGTCTGGAGAAAAGGCTAACGTTTTTGTGCTTTTTCTGAGAAATAATTCGGATCTAACTTATTGAAGATGAAGAAACCTTCTCTAAGGGATGCTATTGCCAAGGGGAGTCAACCGAAGCATGGGGCAGTTAGGAGGTTTCCTTAAGTTTGAATCTACCTACAACCTTTGTGACTCAGATGAGATGGATGGAATGACGACAAACATGGAAGCAAGGTTATTGGTTCGACCGGAGGAGATGTTGAACTTCGTTTTCCAATGCATGTAGAAGCGAGAAGCTAGAGCTGCTAGGAATCAAGACCAGAGGAGGTTAAAAAACTAAGATGGTGGAATAAAAGCAGAGATGCATGAGATTGAACTTGACCCCCACCTTCCATAATCGGTTGCACCGATCGATCCAAACCAGTCTGCACCGACCAATTAGGCCAACCGAGCAGAGTTGATTAAAATCCTGAGTAGGGGTGAGTGCATCAGGGAAATGGATTTGAGTCTAGGAACCAAGATTAGAATGCAAATTTACAGCCGCATGGAGAGGAACTAGAAGACCCCTGCATAAACGAGGGCACGGACAAGTCTTGGATCTAAGGCATGTTGAGGCTCAAAGATTTCAACTGAATCAAGAAGATCTTATAGCTAAAATGGTACGACGGGTGCTTCGAGGTGGAGCTCTAGGTTGAAGTTTGGAGGATGTGAATTGAAACCCCTTTCGATCAAAAATTCTATATGCTAGAAATCCACCCGATTTCAAGCTTCCTGCCTCCGAACCATATGATGGTTGAATCGATCCTATAGTTTATTTGATGAGATACATTCAATAATGGAAGTGTTGGAAGCTTCGAGGGAAGTGATGAGACATTTCTTTTCATTGTACCTAGCCGATTTGGCTGCCATATTGTTCTACCAACTCAATAATGAATCCATTAGCACATGGACAAAATTAGTTGAGAGATCTATGAGCCATTTCAGGGTTTATGTTATTCTATAAGGAATGTGATGACACTTTCAAACATGACACCGATATAGGATGAATCTTTGTAGGGATACTAAACCGAATTTAATGCAGAAGCCGATGTAGTTCAAAAACAAGATTCGTCAATAGTGTAGAATCGTTTTCACCCTAGAGAGTGTTGGAGATGCGGATTAAGGATCTTAAGGCAGAAATAACACTAGAGGGGGGTGTGAATAGTTTTTTAAAGAATATATGAACTATATGACTAAATTAAAACTTTCAACACAAATCTAAACAGAATTCTAACACAGAATGATCACAGAACATATAACAAATGCAAATAGTAAAGTAAAGCAAGTAAAAGGAAAGAACACACCGGATTTTATACTGGTTCGGAATCCTCCTACATCCAGTCCTGCACCAAGGCATTATCCTTGTACATATTTTTATAAGCCAATATCCAAATTACAACCCTCAATTTCTAAGGCCTTGAGGAACCCTCCTATCTTCGAGTCTGGGGTAAACTCCCTTGATTTACAGGACACAAAATCATCCTTATACTTCTTAATAACAATCCTTTTGAGTGGATAGACTCTATGGACTTTTTGAATACTAATTAATCCTATAACTCTGAATAGCACTTTGATCTTTAGTAGAATGATGGAGAATCAAATAGAGAGAGTATCTAAATGATTTCCTATTGAGAATTTGGCAGAATGATGGCACAATCTTGAAAATATGAAGTTTTATGGATATGGAATGGTGGAGAAGAAAGAGTGAAGAAAATAAGAAAGTAGTTATTAAAAAATTCGTTTTGGAAGCCTTTATATAGATGCTCAACAGTCATAACCATTGGCGAAAGGTTTTTGAACGAGTGGACACTTCTTTTGAAATTTGAATTTTGAATCCAACTGTCACCATGTTGACATGGGGTATCCCCATATGTCGACATCCCTCAGTTCAAAATTGTAGAGATGTTGTTTTGTAAAAGCATTTGAATTTAAAACAAGTTGAAACTTCTCTAAAGCAAAATAAAGTGTTTAAACAATATTTTGAGATAGAGAATGAATATAAAATATTATTTTATATATATATATATAATTGATATAGACTGTCAATTATATAAGTAATATTTAAAATCAGAATAAGTTTTGATGTTTTAAAAATAGAAGTTTTTAAAATCAGAATGGAGGAATATTTCAAGGCTAAAACAAAGTTTGAAAACATTTTTGAAAACATGATTTTGAAAGCTAAAATATTTTAAAAAACAGATTTAAAAACATTTCGAAAAATCTATTCAAACTAAAATTGTAAGAACCTTCCTACAGTGCTTCTCCATAGGACTCGAGAACTTGTACAAAGTAGTTTAAATGATTTTGATTTTCGTGGGTTTGTAAGCCACTTGTCGTAGGTTTGTAAGCTACTTGTCGTGGATTTGTAAGCCACTGGTTTCGATAGAAATTGGGTTCCATCCCAAAAGAAAATTGGAAGAAAGATGAGAGTGCTATTATGAAGTTTTAACAAAATACTAGACACTTATCTTGAGATCTTGAAATCTTGATTCTTTAGAGTCTTGAATCTCTAATCTTCATCTTGATGCTTAAGTCTTTATACTGATCAGTCTTCGATAATTCCTGCATATACTTCCTATATACATATATATATATATATACATACATATATATATATATATATCTATATGGAAATGTTAGTATATATTTTATAAAGTAAAGTATAATAACCATATAAGGTTGTTGTCATCAAAACATCATCAACTCAGTTCCTAACAATTTCCCCCTTTTTGATGATGACAACCTTTATTTATAAAATATTCTTACCATACCATAACTCTCCGTAACTCCCCCTTACTCGTGACTTCTTCTTAAAACTACAACTGCCCTTTATTCCATGACTCTCCTTTACACCAAGCACATATATTTTTATAACTTTCTCCCCCTTTGTCATCAACAAAAAGGAATAAAAGATTTACCTGTTCTAAAGTATATATAGAATAAAAGTGTAAAGTAAGTGATCAAGTGTGTGTGAATATATATAAGTGTAACTTGACAATCAAATCAATATCATACATAGCAAACCAATCATGTATAGTATATGAAGTTATATACAAACCAAATCCAAATCAAACTTAAGTAAACAATCCAATCAAATCTTAATCAAAACTAAATCAAATCAAATCAAACAAACAAACAAACATACATAATGATCAGACATTCCTTGGGACTTCCACCCATCCATCTTCTCCAAAGATATGATCAGTTTTGATAACATCCCAATTATCTTTGTCGAGAGTGACTGGTGGATTTGCTTCGGGTTCGTCTTTGCTAAGGCTTGAGATCATCCAACGAAGTGCTCGAAGTGTTTCTCTTGCTCTTTGATCATCTGTATTTGGCTTAATTCTAAGTGCCTTTGATTTCTAAGTATAAAATAAAGAATATTCTTGAAAGAAGTAAGAGTTTCTTCAAGATTTTCAGTTAAATTCTTAATTGTAGAAGCCATAATTTAAGAAATAAGTTGAAGTATGAAAGGAGATGAATAGAAATGGAGGTTGAGAAGTTTTTCTGGAAAAAATAGGTATTTATAGGAGTTATTGGCCGTTCAAAATGAATTGTCACTTGGTAGTTACAAGAATTTGAAGTTAGAAATTGTAACTACTTTTTGATTGTTATATGTCGACATGGGGGGATGGGGCATGTCGACATGGTCTAGACAGAATGACCAAGTTGAGTTATTTTTGATTTCTAAGTTTATTTTTGTACTCGTGGACCTATATAAACTTTAAATAAATAGCATTACTTATATTAGTTAACATTACATAATCTTAACTAAAAAAGTAGAAAATACAAAGATAGTTAAACGATAGCTAGAGAGATAATGGCTAGGATTAGTTTGATGAAGATGATGATGTAGACAAGCCAAGTTTCCTGCCTATCTTCCCAAAGAACTTGTCGATCTTGGTGGAGATTTTATCCATTTTCTTGCTAATAGATCTCTTAAGAACCTTTTGGTTTTGGGCAAGTATCTTTTGGTTCTTAAGTATGGTTTTGTTGGACGGATTGGCGGGGGTATGTGGATACTCTATACTTTCCAAAGATGTTTCTTCATCTTCCTCTTCTTCTTCAATTTCCATTCCTTCCCCTTCTTCTTCCTCTTCTTCCATCTCTTCATGTGCAAGTCTCTCTTCCTTTTCGGCAAGTGTTTCATATGGTTGAAACATGAGTGGGATTTTCATAAGAGAAATGTTCCCATGATTGAACACTTTTCTACTTACAAACTCTTCCTTTTTAACATCCACACCAAAATAATTGAAAATCCGAGTAAGGTAAATTCCATGATAAAGAGTGTTTTCTCCCATATTAAAATTTTTGGGTCTTAACTCATCCAAAATAGTTTGTGCCCAATTAATATCATATTTTCCAAAAATAGCAAAAAGAGCTTTACACACTTTTGAGGTGGGATTATTGTAGTTTCCCGACCTAGGAATAATTGTGCGTTGAATAAGAAGGTTGACAATTCTTTGTTTTGGGCGGAAAAAGCGATTCTTAAAATCCGTGTGGTCATCGCTTTCAAAAATGTGATGAAAAGTCTCTCGATCGGTTTCATTGATTTGAAATTCCGAGAGATTCATATCGGTAGATTTGCAACCCAAAATAGTACCCAAAATATCAGAATCCAAAACAATAAGTGTTCCTTTAACACTACTCCAAATTTGATCTTCATTTCCATTATAAAATCCACGATTTAGGTTTGCATAAAACATTTTGACAAGGTTTGGATAACAAACGAAATCATTTTGCTTGTTATCAATCAAGCTAAGAATGGAGTTTTCTTCAAAAAGTTGATCGATTTCATAAGAAGAAAAATCATCAAAATTGGCAAATTTTCCCGTATTGACTTTACCATAGTTTACATTGTTTATGTAAGCTTTGATAGCCTCCGGGTCATTGAAAAGATCATTTTTGATGGATTTGGGCAGCCTCATAGTTGATGGGTTACTTGAGGAAGCCATTGATGAGTGTTTAGAGGAGTAGAAGATAATGAAGAAAGTTTGAATTATGAGAATAAAGTGAAAAGAGATGATAAGAGAAGTATATTAAATAGATTCTCTAAAGTCATGTTCTCTGGTCAAGAGGTGTCTTTTCAGAATTTTGAAGTAAGTGAAAAGGTGGAGGGAAATTCAAAAATTTGAATTCAAATTTTGAAATCAAATTTCTGAGAGGCATGTCGACATGGGGTATCATGGCATGTCGACATGTGCCTGTTGAATTTGAAAAGAGATGTCTTTTTCTAAAATCTAATAAATTCCTAAAATCCTAAGAAAACTAATCTATATTCTATATCTATATTTAATTCCAGTAATAACATTAAATATAATAATATTAAAATATTTAAATATTTAAAATATTATTAAAATAATATTATTTTGAATTTAAAAATTCAAATTTCAAAGGGTGATTTTGAATTTAAGTATTCAAGGAATTGCAAACAAAATCAAAGCAAGCAAGCATCCAATAAAATTAAAATAAATGTGTACCTATTTTTAGATCCAAACTCCGATCGTCTTCTGATTCGAGAATAGCCGTGAAGCACAGACTTTTCTTCTCGTCATCACTGGATGAATCTGAATCGTCAAAAGTTGCTGCATATGCCTTCTTTCTTTTCTTTGGTTGCTCGTTGTTTGGTTGAAATGTCTGTTTGTCTGGATATGGACAATCCATCTTGTAGTGCCCAGTTTTGTTGCAGTTATAGCATCTATCACCATTATTATTGTTGTTGTAGTTTTCCGAAGTATTTCTGGAATTTCTTTGATCATTTCTTTTAAAGTTATTCATCTTTCTATACTTCAGAAATTTCCTGAAATTTCTGGTTATGAAAGCAATTTCTTCATCACTCTCTTATTCTGAATCTCCAGTTGTTGCTTTGAATGCTATCGATTTCTTTTCCGTTGCCTTAGATTCTTTTCTCCCTTGTAGTTGAACTTCATAAGACATTAGATTACCGATTCACTCTTCGATCTTCATTTAACTAACATCATTTGCCTCTTCAATAGTAAGTGTCTTTTGATCCCATTCTGGAGTGAGTGAATTGAGTATTTTTCTGACTTGATCTTCTTCTGAGAAACCCTTTCCTAAAGCAATCAATGAGTGTACAATGTCTTGAAATCGACAATACATGTCGGAAATAGACTCATTTTCATGCATTTTAAACAATTGAAACTGGTTAGTTAATATGGAAATTTTAGTTTGTTTAACTTTGCTTGTTCCTTCATGAGTTACTTGCAAAGTTTTCCAGATTTCAAATGCAGACTTACAAACAGAGACTCTATTAAACTCATTCCTATCTAGTGAACAAAATAGTATATTCATAGCCTTAGAATTGTTTTGTGCAACTGTCTTTTGCTCAGTAGTCCACTGGGAAAAATTTGTAGTTGGTTCAACATATTCAATTTGTGTCATATTCCAAGTATCTAAACTTATGGATTGTAAATAAATTCTCATCCTACATGCCCAATATGCATAATTACTGCCATTAAAAAGTGGTGGTCTGACAGTAGACTGACCCTCTACAAATGAACTAGTGTTAGTACTTGTGTTGACTGACGTAGTAGTGATAGGAGTGACATTACTAGTGTGTTGTGCCATTAAAACTTTTCAAATTTTCAGATTATGAAAACAATGAAAACCAATGCTCTGATACCAATTGTTGGGGATGCGGATTAAGGATCTTAAGGCAGAAATAACACTAGAGGGGGGTGAATAGTGTTTTAAAGAATATATGAACTATATGACTAAATTAAAACTTTCAACACAAATCTAAACAGAATTCTAACACAGAATGATCACAGAACATATAACAAATGCAAATAGTAAAGTAAAGTAAGTAAAAGGAAAGAACACACCAGATTTTATACTGGTTCGGAAACCTCCTACATCCAGTCCTGCACCAAGGCAATATCCTTGTACAGATTTTTATAAGCCAATATCCAAATTACAACCCTCAATTTCTAAGGCCTTGAGGAACCCTCCTATCTCCGAGTTTGGGGTAAACTCTCTTGATTTACGGGACACAAGACCACCCTTATACTTCTTAATAACAATCCTTTTGAGTGGATAGACTCTATGGACTTTTTGAATACAAATTAATCCTATAACTCTGAATAGCACTTTGATCTTTAGTAGAATGATGGAGAATCAAATAGAGAGAGTATCTAAATGATTTCCTATTGAGAATTTGGCAGAATGATGGCACGATCTTGAAAATATGAAGTTTTATGGATATGGAATGGTGGAGAAGAAAGAGTGAAGAAAATAAGAAAGTAGTTGTTAAAAAATTCGTTTTGGAAGCCTTTATATAGATGCTCAACAGTCATAACCATTGACGAAAGGTTTTTGAACGAATGGACACTTCTTTTGAAATTTGAATTTTGAATCCAACTGTCACCATGTCGACATGGGGTATCCCCATATGTCGACATCCCTCAGTTCAAAATTGTAGAGATGTTGTTTTGTAAAAGAATTTGAATTTAAAACAAGTTGAAACTTCTCTGAAGCAAAATAAAGTGTTTAAACAATATTTTGAGATAGAGAATGAATATAAAATATTATTTTTTAAATATATATATATATATATAATTGATATAGACCGTCAATTATATAAGTAATATTTAAAATCAGAATAAGTTTTGATGTTTTAAAAATAGAAGTTTTTAAAATCAGAATGGAGGAATATTTCAAGGCTAAAACAAAGTTTGAAAACATTTTTGAAAACATGATTTCGAAAGCTAAAACATTTTGAAAAACAGATTTAAAAACATTTCGAAAAATCTATTCAAACTGAAATTGCAAGAACCTTCCTATAGAGCTCCTCCATAGGACTCGAGAACTTGTACAAAGTAGTTTAAATGATTTTGATTTTCGTGGGTTTGTAAGCCACTTGTCGTAGGTTTGTAAGCTACTTGTCGTGGGTTTGTAAGCCACTAGTTTCGATAGAAATTGGGTTCCATCCCAAAAGAAAATTGGAAGAAAGATGAGAGTGCTATTATGAAGTTTTAACAAAATACTAGACACTTATCTTGAGATCTTGAAATCTTGATTCTCTAGAGTCTTGAATCTTGAATCTCTAATCTTCATCTTGATGCTTGGGTCTTTATACTGATCAGTCTTCGATAATTCCTGCATATACTTCCCATATACATACATACATACATACATACATATATATATATATATATGGAAATGTTAGTATATATTTTATAAAGTAAAGTATAATAACTATATAAGGTTGTTGTCATCAAAACATCATCAACTCAGTTCCTAACAGAGAGGGGGGGATAGGTGATACTAATAAAAACGAAAATAAATGCGGAAATAAAAAACACAGATAATAATGTAGTAGAGATCACACACAAATTTACCTAGATTCGGCAAAATCATGCCTACGTGCTGCTCCCAAGATTTCTACTAAAAATTAAGTAGTCAGACGCTTACACATGTAAACTTATGACATCCGCTAATGACTAATCTAACTCTATGCTCAAAACTCTGCCACAGCTCAGCCATTGAGTTGCGAATTTTCGAACTACACCACCGTAATTTGTAACCTAGTCACACGACTAGAGAGTTATACAATTTTAAAAGAAATTTACAAAATAAAATAAAAACAACTAAACAAAACCCTATATATCAATTAAGCTCAAAATAAAATAGGACCGACCCCACTTAAATTATAATACAAGAAAAATAAGGACGTCTCCATTTTCTCCTCAATTCGTTTGCTCTGGCCGATCTTTCTTCGTTCCTCTTTAAAAATTTAGGGCTTCGTTCGATTGAAGCCGCCGCTTCTAGAATTGATCGACTAAGGTGTGCTTTTGCTTCTGGTTGCTTCGTCAATTGATTTGCTTGAGTTGCTTTCTCTTGCTTCAATTGATTCAAGTTTGAATGACACGAAATTGGTATGTGATTTATGATGTAATTTACTTATTGATTTGTTTGAACTTGAATGCTTGAATGCCGACGATGACGTTAGGTTAAATAGGGATCGAAACCCTATTAATTCGTTTGTATTTTCAAGTTTGAATTTTTCGTGAATTGCACTTGTCCATACGATCTTTGCTTGAGCGTTTGTGATTATTCTGACTTGTTCATCTCATATGTATTACTCCATGAATTTGAATTTTTCTCCATTCTTTTCTCTGATTCCATTCTTTGCTGGTAATGATCGAATTTTTGACCAATTCAATGATGTTGTTCATTTGTTTTTGAAACCATTCCTTGACGTGTTTGAACTGCTACCGGTATTTACTGTAGATACGTAAACTGCTTCCCTATTATAACATTGCTTGTTGCATATCACCATTCACTGTTTGCTTGGTTCATTATGATACTGACACTTTCAACTCTTTCTTGCTACATGCTTTATTACTTCGACTGCATATATATTTCGAATATGTTTCCCTGGTTGGTAAGTTCAAAACTGCTGAATGATAAATTATCGAATTCTCGAACATTTGATCATGTTATGTATTCTAATATATTCGTGTGTGGTGCACTTGCATTCTCTGGCTATACATTCTGTGCTAGTTTTTGGTCAAGCTCCATGTCCAGTTCCAATGCATTGACTCTCTTCCGTTGATTGCTTTGCCACTATATATACATATATACATGTGTGTACAGATATGTATATATGTATGCTGGTTGATGCTCTTACTTGATGGCTTTGCATTTTGATTATGTATTCTCGGCTGCAGATGTATATACGAGCACATTTCCTGGTTTTCATGAGTGCATGTTGAAGTTGAACCAGAGCATATCTGAACTCTTGTTGTTTTGCATTTTGGACTCTGTGTTGTGAATGGATTCGAGTTAACCAGCTTTATCCTTCCTTGTGTCATTTAGAGTCTGCACTTGATTTGTCTCTGATGTTGCATTTCATTTTTGTATGATAGTTTGAAATAATTCATATCTCTTGTTCTTGTAGTCTTGGTTCTGTTTCACTTGAAGTTTTCATATCACCACTGTTGTGTCAATGCAGTCAAGTCTGCACTGTTTTAGAGAACTTGATATCTTCATGTATGTATGTGCTTGTTTGCCTCTGGTCTGTGTTTTGTGTTGCACTGCGTGGCTCCTGAGTTGCTTCGAGTCATTTCATTTATATTCTCTGTTGTCCTTTGTTTTGGCTCATATCTGCATGCTATACTGGTCTGGTTCATTGCTGGTTCACCACTTTGTCATGTTGTATGTTGTTTAAACTCTTGTTGTTTTTTGATTGCACTGACCTTGATTTTCTTCGATTTAGACTGCCCTTGTTTGCTCTAAACTTCATGTGTGCATCCATTCATACCTGCTGCTTTGTGCATGTCTTTTGTGCTTTCTGAATTGAATTTTGTTTTGTATTTTGAATTGCACTTGTGTTGAATCTAGCCTTAGCTTGGGTTTGACCTTGTGCTCACATGTCCCTGCAATTTTATCAAGCAAGTGTATATCGGTGTGCACGACCTTGTGACATATACAGTGATACACTGTGCACGTCATAAGATATTCGTGTATGATGAATTAAAAGAAAAATGATGACGAACAACCCAAATAAGTGAGACAAATAATATTTGCTAAACACACACTTTATTGAGCACTGCAAAATATTTTCTATTTCAATTTTACTTCATTAGTGTTTATTTTTTGCAGATAATTCAGATGCTGGATACAATCTGGAATAAAGTTGAAGATCAAACATACGAGTGTTGAGTGAATATGTAGTGAGGTTTAAGTTGTAAAGTGAAGATTGTTTTATAATTGAAATTGAATTGTAATTGAAAATGTATAAATGTAGTGCGAGCTCAAATTTTTATCATTTGAATTTCTAATAAAATATTTGTTTGAATATGAATTCTGAGTTATTTATTTTATTCAACAAATATTTATTTAATTATGTGAAAGTTAAAATAGTACAATAACAAATACATTTAAACGAATATATATATATGTTTATTATCATCAAACAGAAATCATAGGATATTGTATTCTACAATCTCCCTATTTTAATGATAACAAACATATATTAAGATTTTAACTCTATTAAATGTATTTGGTCTTGATGAATTCCATTAGTCCCTCTATTTGAATGCTCTCCCTATAACAAAACTCCTCCTACGCAGATGCTTGTAGTTAAAACTGAGAAATTAATTAAAAATAACCTTGAATAAAAACACTCTCGAATATTAGTTAGGATATCACTCAAAAATCAAAATCTTAACCTCTCCCTCCCTTTTATTATCATCAAAAATAATAATAGTAATTGAAATATATACGATTTTGATTAAAAATATAAAATCAAATCAAGAGAAAAATATCAATTTCAAATTTCAATTAATCAAACAAAAATCATAATATTTTATTAATTAGAAACAAACTCCACTTTAGAGAAATGGTAGGGTTATGGAAAATTTTATATAGTGACAAGAGTTGGTTATTTTCAACAAAGGAATAATTTTGTACATTTCCCCTTTTCAAGTATTATACAAAAAAATGTAAAGCACTTACTAACCATGCATAACCGTTAGGACTTTTAAATGATGTTAGCAGTTAACCCTATTTTTTTTTAAAATATGTCAAGTATTTTCTAACCATGCATAACCGTGAGGACTTTTGAATGAGATTAGAATATATTTGATATATAGCCCGTTCTTATATGCGTCCTATCCATGCATAGCCGTGAGGAATTTTAAATGAGAATGAAAGCCCATATATAGAAATTCAACTAATTCAAGCATAACTGCGAGGACTTTTAAATGAGAGTGAATACTTTAGGATATAACTATTTTACAAAAAATATTTCCTTATTTTGAAATACCAAATCCTGCACACTATATTATGATGTATGGATTGACAGAAAGGTGAAAGTGATAGAAATGATCATGGAATAAGTACTAATCTAAAAATATTATAAAATTAGTTTAATTTTCATAAATTATAAAATTATACTTCCTCTTATTATGAAATATAATTTAATCTTCAAGCACTATAATAATTTTGATAAGTTCCAAAAGATTCGATTAGTCAATGATTATCTTTTCTAGAGTAAATCTCTTACCGAAATAAACTAGAGTATTTTTTATCATGATGAAAACCTAAGTTTCAAAAGTTAGAATAACTGAAGATCAATTTTCTACAAAGGGGTTTTGTGAAAATGACTTCTAGTTGAAAATCAATGCAAATAATTAAATAATTGCAAAAATGACTTCAACATGAGACAACATCAGATACCACTTATATTTGAGATATTCATGGTGATATATAGTGGTATATAAGAAAAACGTGTACTCCTCAGCACTTGAATTGTTTTTTTTTTTAATTTTTTCAGCGCATCCATTTATATCAAGCACAAGTAAAGTAATTTATATTGAGCAAAAACACAGATTCAAAAAAATTCGTCAAAGCAGTTTTTCATGACATTCCAAAGTGGATCAATAAAAACAAAAAACAAAAAAGTGGTAGCATTATCGGTTAACTCTCCAAAACTTAAAGGATTTTACAAATCAGAGTTAAGAAGCTCAAGAGATGGCAGAAATACTTCAACAATGTCGATGAAAACATAATTAACAGTATGCAAACAAAATTGACTTAAGAGATCATACCTCACTTTCCTTCGAAGCCATGATATCTGAAATGCAATGATCTTCATCTAATCTTTATAGGCTAAGAAACATTTAAATTTTAGTCTATCAATCACCTAGAACGGCTCGAAATCTGTCTCCATCAAATTTGTTCCTTAGCCCACTTGTCTAAATTTTGGAGAAGGCAAGTGGTCAAACTAGTGATATAGAACCACTATTATTATCTATTAAAATCTTTGGTACCCAAATTTGTCTATATAACAAACCGTTAGCATTTACAATTGTACCCTTGGAAATTCAAATTTGTTTAAATTTCAAACCATTTATATTCGTACCATTTGGAATCCATATTTGTTTAATGGTTTTGTGTTTGTATATATATCAGCAATTATTCTTGCCATGTCCAATATTCCCACACTTTACGCATTTGGGTATCACACTTTTCCCATTAACAGTTACTAGTCGTTTGTTCATATTTTGACACTTTCGCAAATCCAAATCCTTTCATTTTATTCACGAAGAGTTGATTTTCTAAGAACATATTAAATGATTAATCTCTAAATTTCCAAGTGACCAACTCAAGTTTATTAACTTTAGATTTTAAAGTTTATTTTCATTTATTGGTTTCAAACAATAACTAATGGTACTATCTCTCTTTTTAAAATTATTCATTTTTAGGCCCATATTTTCATTCTTAAGCAATCTAATTTTAGTCTTAATTTCTAGCATCTCATTTTCAAAGAGTTGGAGTTTTTAAATTCAATTTTTTCAAAATCCTTGATTGTTTCATTCTCCTTTTCAAACTCGTGATTTAATCGAATAATTTCAGACTTGCCCAAAGGCACGTTTACTTTTTCAAGGGTTTTGAAATTTTCATTGACCTCATTTGTGACACCCCGCATTAAATTACAATTATATATGCAAATAATTTAATTAAGTTATATACATTTGAAATTTTAAAGCAAAGAAATGTTTGTAAATGAGATAACTAACTAATATTATTTGGAATACATATATATTTGTGTAACAAATAAATTAGATAGAGAAATTACATAACATCAATTAATAGGGAAGATTAATTGATGGTGTTTTTTTAAAAAGGAAATTAGTATTCAATTAATTAGTAGAGGTGATTAATTGACGGGAACTTACAAGAAAGGGAACATATATTGTAGCAACTAATTGATTTGATTAGAAACATATATGTTAGAAGAGAATAGAATGGAGGAAGAGTAATTTATGCAAGTAATCAATTGTTAATTAATAAACATGGAGACTTATGGTAACATATATAATTATTTGATTGTGATTCAAAACTCAATTGTAGAATATATGCATGCAATAATTATGGAAATAAAATAAATTAATATGCATATATGTGACGATTAATATGGTGTTGATTGGCATATTAATATGGTAAGAAATCACAGTGCAGACAGGGATTAATTGGATAGTAAATTAATTCTAGGTATATATGAAATCTACTAATTTGGTGATTAATAAGGGAATCTTATTTAAAAGAAACGTCACATTTAAAAATATATGTTTCCATAGATTGTGAGAGAGAAGTGAAAAGTGATTAGTGAAAAGATTGTTGGAGAATCAATTTGAAATAAAAACAAAACAGAAGAAAACATATTAATCTAATGTACATAGACTGAGTGTACGCTTTAGATTTTAGGATTTAATATCTAATGGTTAGCACTAATTTGAACCACTATAAATATAGGTGCAGAGCCTCATTTTTATTCTCGTTATTTTTCTTTTGCCTATAGAAGCTCTGCCATTTTTTCTATCTCTTATACACTTTCTTAATAATAAAATTTTAGATCTAATTCACATGAGTTTAGATCTAAATAGAAAGAGAATATAATTAATTAGGGAATTAGGAATTGGTTCAAATTAGAATGCTATGTCAAAGGTAAAACCCTAGATCTGAGTTTTATTTGCTATTTCTAATCCAAATCTCTTCCTTTTCTCTTTCAAATATTATATATCTATAAACATATCGTTTATAATTCCAAATAGGAATACAAGGGAAGTGAATATAGATGTTGGGGACATATATGAAATAAAAATAGGAAGATTGAAAAGCTAGCAATGTGAGTGGATTTAATTATATTCTTCTACGTTTATAATATATTATCGTTGAATTTCCATTAGAAACTTCATTCCAGTATTTATTTCAGTAATTAGTTATATTAATTAGTTAAGCAAACCTTGTAAATTTTATAAGAGAACTTTTAATAAGCTTGAAAAAGGTGGAAGCCTAAAAGTAAGAAATTTGCAGTTATTTACATCTAATTTAAAGTTATAATTTAGCCTAAATACTACTTTCTTTTATTCCCTTTTACACGAATAATATCGTTAGAAAGAGAATTCACGATTATGGATTAAAACAATAGACTTTATGAAATTAGATATTAAATAAGAAAATTGGAATAAAGTTATAAAATGGAAATCTGCAATAAATTACGCTAAAATGGGAATAATAATGTAATATTTTGATTTGGAAGTAAGTAATAGATTAATTGGTTGGTTTAGAAAATAGGATACATTTCTATAATTTAATATTTAAAAGGAGATGATGAACGTGACTGCGAAAATAAAAGAAAGAAAAAGAAAACTAGTGTAAAATAGAGAAACCACTGTATTTTACACTAGCCCAAAATAATAAAAGAAACACCTTGCAGATACGAATTATTGGTTATAGCCTTATTTGATATTAAAATATGGAAATGGATTTTTAGTATAGTTTTCATAACCAACCAAATAAAATAGAATTACTCCCTAAAATAGAAGAAAATAAAGTAAAGTATTAAATGAAACAATTAAATTATTAGATAAGAATTTTAAGCTGTAAACAATAATGAACCTAGATCTGCATTTACTGTAAAGACTATATGAAAAGATAATTATTATGATAAGTGAATTATATAATAAAAGAGAAATAAAAAGAATTCTATTTCATAATAAAAGAAGGCAGATTAGAACAGAAAGGAAATGCTAGAATTATGCACGGACTATAAAAGAAGAGAAAATGACAATTACAGGTAGAATTATAACATAAGTTATAATTAAGTAATAAGAACGGAAAAGCTTATTTTGATACTTTGAATAAATTAATGAGCAATAATAATGGTAGAAGCTTATTTAAATAATTTATAGTAAATAAGCGAATAAAGCAGAAATGATAAAAGAGGCTTATTTTAATGAACTTAAGATTTATATTAAGTTAAATATGCAAGATAATGAATGTGGCTCATACCAACAGCATCCCCTATTAAATAAATGGAAATCTCGCAACAGATTGATGTGAGACGAGGGCAAGAATAAGCTAATTAGGGTAAATAAGTAGCCAACATAATAAGAAAGTAACTAAACACAAATTAAATGATTAGACTTAGGGTCTAATGAAAGAATTGAGATGCGTTTCGAGCGGCCAAGGATGAAGTATCTAACGAAGCAGTTCATCATGGATTTCAGAAATGGATAAGCACATCCAACTTAGTATTTTTGAGCTTCAAGGAATTACAAGACTTCAACGGGACGTGAGGATACTCTAGGATGGCCCTTTAGGTAGTGAAAGTCCACAGGGTGGATCATGTAGTGTATATGCAAGCATGTGTGATAAAATATATGATGCAACTAAAGTAATATTAATCTAAGTAAATATAGAATAAGCACACCAGAATTTTATAATGGTTCGGACCTCCAGTGCTACGTCCAGTCCCGAAGCTCCCCTTTGGAATTCTACTATCAAAAACTATCGCTTTGCCCTGAAGGAATAGGCTTGGTTACAATAAGTTGTTCTTATCAAATGTGTGTTCTAGTATAACACGGATGTTGAATAACTAGTACAATTGCTTCCAATATATATCTAAAGAGTATGGTCTATGAAGAATCGAATATATGGAAGAGTGAATACAAGTAAATATTGTTAGAGTGCAAAGATCAAGAATCTAGTATAGAATATGGAATTAGAAAGCATAAGCAAGTAAGGTGGGTAATTAAGTGTTGTTCTCTTGATTCTTGATGCTATATATAGTTGTAGATAGGTATCTTGAGTAGTTACTGTTAGTCCCTGAGCAGATGGTTTTGATGACAATAACCTTAGAATAAGATTATAAAATATAAGTGCTAACATTATAGTTTAGATATATATGTATATGCAGGATTTAACCATGCAGGTACCAAGAATGAAAACTATACAGTATAGAGATTCAAGATATCAAGATTGAAGACTCATGAGTGTCAAATTATCAAGAGTTTAAGATTTCAAGATTATAATTTAGTTAGGAATTTTTTTAAAACTCTTAGAAAAGCACTGGCATCTTAAAATCCAATTTATTCGTGGAATGGAATCCACTTCGAGCCAGTTAAAGGGATGGAACCCTAAGTAGGATGGAACCTACGAAAAATCTAGTGGAACATTGTTTTGTATCCGCTAACCTTTTATTCAAATGTTTTTACAAAATTATATCTTGTTTTCAATTCCTTTTAAAAGAATCAAAAATATCTATCCTGGTTTTTAATACTTTTTGCCTCAAAATAATCTTTATTTTCAAAATCTAATTATCCTTAGTTTTATACTATCTTTTAATAATAATATATTTAACTTTTAATATTTATACTTAGATATAAATATAAAATTATAGTAAAATTTTGTGTATATACCAAAATATTATTCTTTATATTTACTTATGTATTTTAACTATAGTTAAGTGTATTTATAAAGTTTAAAATAGTTTTAATACAAGATAGTAGTTATTTTCAAAGAAAAGCAAATTACCAAAAATACCTTAGGCATGTCGACATCCTCAAGTACCCCATGTCGACATGGTAGCAGTTTATTTTAAAATTTTGAATTTCAAAGGAAGTGTCTATTCGTCATATCTTTTCACGAATGGACATGGTTGTTGTTCTACTATAAATAGGGGTAGCTTCGAACGAATTTTATTCATATTTTCTCTGATTTCATTCCTATTTTTCTTCCACATTTCTTTTTATATATTTTTACCATTACTCTGCCGAAATCAGCATTGAATCTAACTAGATCATCTCTGGTTTGATTCTCTATCACTATCTCAACAAGATCTCAATGTTATTCAGAGTTGTAGGCTTCTTTGTAATAAACTAAGCAGGAAAAGGTGTTATTGTAGCATGTGAAATCAACTAAGTGAGAAAAGGTATGATTGTAGCCTAGGAAATCAATTGGGGGAACTTGTTGCCCGTAAAATCATGTATCTCTACCCAGAGGATTGTGAATCTAGAGTGGTGCACCTCGTGGCCTTGAAATCGAGGGTGTAATTATACAATTGCTTTTGAAAGGAAATCCGTACTTATGTGCGGGACTGGATGTAGGGTAACTCCAAACCAGTATAAAATCCAGCGTGTTCTTTTCTTTATTGCTATTACTTTATTTCTGCATCTACGTTTGTTTCTGTGATCATATCTGTGTCTGAATATTGCATACATTTGTGTTCAAATTAACAAAAACTAAAAAAGATTTAGTAATTCCTTAAAACACTATTCACCCCCCTTCTAGTTTTAATCCTAGCCTTAAGATCCGTATTCCGCATTTTTCACTTCTGGTATCAGAGCAAGGTTTTCAAAGTTTTCATAATCTGAATTTTGAAAAAATTTAAAATGGCAATTTTTTTATAAAATTATTAACACTATTTTCATATGAATATGTCACAGAATCATCATGATATTGTTGTTTAAAACTATATTTAGTTATTTCGAAAAGTCACTTGATTCTTTAGAAAGTTATGATGTTTTGCAGGAGAATAGTTATGTCTAATGACCGTTGGTTAAAAGATACCACATAATCATTCATCGATCAAGAAGAACAAATGGGTATATAATGACAACCGACAATGAAATAGGTACCAAATCAATACAAAGCTTTTGACTCTCATCTACAGGTTGATATGATACTATACTTCTCTCCATCTACTTCGCAATCTCACCGGTTTCGTGCGAATCCGTCAAGAAATGACCAAGTTATGATCGAATGATGTTTTGATGAACAAAGAGAAAAAGAAAGCAACACTGTCAATGGTATTCTTCAAATTGCATTCAGAGATTTGAGTATTTTGTTCCCACTCCTTTCCAAGGTTGTAGTTCTAGTTCTCATGGTCATTTTGATGGATGGATCATCAAATATCGGTCAAAATTGAGTGAGATATGACAGTTTGAAGTTGGCTATCCAAAACTGAAAAACTGTGCACGGGATTTTCTACATTTCTCTTACTGTTGGCCTGTTGCACCACAATACTGTCCAAATTCATCACCAAACTATTACTGGATCGTAGCCCTTGCCTTCCTCTTCGATTTGCCACTGGTTTCATCCAATTTCGTTAAGAAATGAAGGAGATATGCCTTCTAGAAGTTTGATGGTAAATAGAAAAATGGAAGAAGAAGTAAAGGAGAAACATTTATGAAAAGTGGTGACCGTTGGGCCTATTTATAGTGGTTGAAGTGTCCGTTCATTCAAAATTCAAATTCAAAGTTTTGGCGCTAACTTGATCAATCTACTAAATCATCTGTATCTTTCTCATACGGTCTTCAAATTCAGCAAATGAACATACTACACTGATCAGAAAAACAAACCCGTCGCAATAGAATAGATATCGTCATTTAATTCTGAAAGATATAAATGTGTGGTTGACGACAATGGAAGAACAACAAAGTTAGAAAGATGGAGTGCAAAAATTGGTATGCTTTACTGTTATTTTATCTTTATTGTTGCATTTAGGAATATATATTTATGCATTTAGTTAGGTATAGAAATTTATCTCTTTTATAAGTTTTGATATTTAGGTCCATATATCGACACACCATAGTATAAATTTCAATATACCGGTCTAAATTTTTTAAAAGTTTTTCAAAATGTGTTTTCTTTCAAATAAAATCTTACTACTAATTTATTACAACTATATTAAGTAGAAAAGGATTTTTACATGCATAATGTCAAGTGTCTTTACACATGTTTTCTCATTATTATTTTATCTTAATTAAATACTATAAAAAATTGGGTAAAAAATCAATTATTTACATGTTAATATCTAGTCGTACATGTTAAAATCAGACCCAAAACTATAGATAGTTTATCTGAAATGCTGTCTTTTCTTCTAGAACGTTTCTTAAGTGCTGCAAATTTGTTTTTATAGCATCTCTGTGCTTTGAAACACTGTAGTGTTTTAGAAACTTCTCACAGCATTTGGTAAATGCTGCAGTTTCTGTTTATAATGTTTTGAATATATTTTACTGCAAAAACTTTTTACAGCATTCTGTTAATTCTATCTTTTCTATTTGAAACTTTAAACTATGTAAAAATAATATTTAAATTAAGTATTTTCTCTATTCTTTTTAGAAGTTATTTTCTAACTTATATTAGAATATTTTAAAACTAATGTTTAGATATTTTTTAGCAATTAATTTAAATTTTAAATGAAAGAGGTCTTAATATTACACATGTTATTTTATTGAATATTTCATTAGGATATTTTTAAAATTTAAAAGGTGTTTAAACATGTTTCTAAATATTTTAATCGATAATAATTTAATATATAGGTTTTCATTAGTAAGTTAACTATTTTATAAACGTGGAAGTTTGGATTCTTAAAAAAATAATTAAGTTTAAAAAAATTATTTTAAAGAAATTAAATAAGGAGGGTACTAATAAAAATCATATTTGATCATATATATAGTTTAAATCCATATTTCTTAGCAAATTTATTTTGATATTGAGTTTGATTACTACCTTTCATGAATATGTTATAGTTTTAATATCATTTATTACCTTTAAACTCTTTTCTTTACTACTCTTTCAGTCTCATTCATTAGTTTCCTTAACATAAGTCTAGTAATTGGTGTGTATTACCTTTGTTTGGTTGAAGTGATTTATAATAAATAATTTGATATATATATATACATACATACAGACACACACAGATATATATATACATATATATATATATATATATATATATATATATATATGCTTGTCAATTAGATATTACTTATCACTCATGTTTATCTTATAATCTGGATGTCTTTTACGTAGTATATATATCATCATATCATTCTACATATGATTATTATTATTTTACTTCATTATCATTTTGTTTCATATTACATGTCATTATGCATCCTATTTCATATCACATTTCATTGCATATTACATCATAAATTACAATGCGTGAAATATTATAATCATTTGCATCACAAGTTGCACTTCATTTTGCATATTATCTCATGCTACATTGCATATATCATACATTTCATACTGCATTACAAACTACATATTGCATACATGTATACATAACGAGTGTATTTTATTTAGGAGGGGTTTGTAGTATTATCTTATAGTATAGGATTATTAGTTTGGGGGAATTAATTTAAAGGACAAAAATTTCTATATATTTTGCCTCAAGGACACGACCTCAATATTTTTACCACAAGGACAAACATTCTTCTAAAAATTATTCACAAAGACTTCCAAAATTATTCATAAGGACAACAAAACTGATACCGAGCTAAAAACTGATACCTAAAAACTGCTACCGATAACTACAAACTGATACCTAAAAACCGGTATCATTAACTAAAAACTGATACCTACAGAAAGTTGTCCTTCAGGATAAAATATTGAAGGTCTGTCCTTGAGGCTAAAAAGATGTGAAATTTTGTCCTTGACAATAATTTCCTGTATTAGTTTTTGATTTGTTTGGTATGTTTTGATTGACTTGTTTGAGTTGATTGACTTGTTTGATTTGATTGATTTGTTTGACTTGTTTGACATGATTGAATTTGATGTGCGTGTTGATTGGATTGTTTGAATTATACTTATACATATTTATAATATAATTATGTTAATGTCTTTCACATTTCATTTACTATACTTTGTTCTAGTATTAGTTTGAGGGGGATATTTTTATTTTTATGGTTTTAGGATGGTTTTTGTAGATGACAAAGGGGGGAATTATAAAATAGTATAGTTAGGCATAGATTAAGGGGGAGTTATTAGTTTTAGTGGGAGTTGTTAGGATAGAAGTAATATTTTATAAACAAAGGTTGTCATCATCAAAAAGGGGGAGATTGTTAGTCCCTGAGAAGATGATTTTGAGGACAACAACCTTAGAATAAGATTATAAAATATAAATACTAACATTATAGTTTAGATATATATATGTATATGCAGGATTTAACCATGCACGTACCAAGAATGAAGACTGTACAGTACAGAGATTCAAGAAATCAAGATTGAAGACTCATGAGTATCAAGATTATCAAGATTTCAAGATTATAATTTAGTTAGGAATTTTGTTAAAACTCCTAGAAAAGCACTGGCATCTTAAAATCTAATTTATTCGTAGAATGGAATCCACTTCGAGCCTGTTAAAGGGATGGAACCCTAAGTAGGATGGAACCTATGAAAAATCTAATGGAACATTGTTTTGTATCCGCTAGCCTTTTATTCAAATGTTTTTACAAAATTATATCTTGTTTTCAAAATGATTTCAAAACCTTCCTTTTAAAAGAATCAAAAACATCTATCCTGGTTTTAAATACTTTTAGCCTCATAATAATCTTTATTTTCAAAATCAAATTATCCTTAGTTTTAAACCATCTTTTAATAATAATATATTTAAATTTTAATATTTATACTTAGATTTAAATATAAAATTATAGTAAAATTTTATATATATACCAAAATATTATTCTCTATATTTACTTATGTATTTTAACTATAGTTAAGTGTATTTATAAAGTTTAAAATAGTTTTAGTACAAGATAGAAGTTATTTTCAAAGAAAAGAAAAGTACCAAAAATACCTTAGGCATGTCGACAGTCTCAAGTACCCCATGTCGACATGGTAACAGTTTATTTCAAAATTTTGAATTTCAAAGGAAGTGTCAATTCTTCATATCCTTTCACGAATGGACATGACTGTTGTTCTACTATAAATAGGGGTAGTTTTGAACGAATTTGTATTCATATTTTCTCTGATTTCACTCCTCTTCTTCTTCCACATTTCTTTATATATATTTTTACCATTACTCTATCGAAATCAACATTGAATCTAACTAGATCATCTCTGGTTTGATTCTCTATCACTATCTCAACAAGATCTCAATGTTATTAAGAGTAATAGGTTTCTTTGTAATAAACTAATCGAGAAAATGTGTGATTGTAGCTTGTGAAATCAATCAAGTGAGAAAAGGTATGATTGTAGCCTAGGAAATCAATTGGGTGAACTTGTTGCCCATAAAATCAAGTATCTATCTCTACCCAGAGGATTGTGAATCTGGAGTGGTGTACCTCGTGGCCTTGAAATCGAGGGAATAATTGTACAATTGCTTTTGAAAGGAAATCTGTACTTGTGTGCGGGACTGGATGTAGGGTAACTCCGAACCAGTATAAAATCCAGTGTGTTCTTTCCTTTATTGCTTTTACTTTATTTCTGCATCTATGTTTGTTTCTATGATCATATCTATGTCTGAATATTGCATACATTTGTGTTCAAATTAACAAAAACTAAAAAAGATTTAGTAATTCCTTAAAACACTATTCAACCACCCCTCTAGTGTTAATCCTAGCCTTAAGATCCGTATTCCACATTTCTCACAGTTACATCCATTTATGGGTGCTCTATAGTTACTTCTATTGATGATGAAGAGTTGCGGCGAAGAGAAGCGAAGATGTCTATTCATATATGGCAGTTGAAGTTCATATCTGAAATTCAAGTTTGAATTCAGATGTCTGGTATTTGTATCATTCGTCTGATACTATATAATTTTTATACATAGTAGATTTTCAGACGTCTGAGTGCTATTACCAAACGTCTGGTTTTGCCTGTTTGTAGTTCCAAAGGACTTTTTCAAATGTCTGGCTTGTGCACCTAGACGTCTGATACTTGTGCATGTATATTTTGTGCATATTTTCTTTTGCTTCTTTGTACTTATCGAATTGTAGTCTCTTGTAGTGTCCTTTGATCCCTGTTCTTGTCTTTCAAGTGATGTTGTTATCACAAGTACATGTACATATAATTATATATGTATATATGTATATTCTATTTCCATTGTATAATTATTGTCATCGAAACCGTATATTGGATTTCCTAACAGGTAGGCCTAATGAAGCTGAACCTACGGAGGCAGGTCTTTAGGTGTTCCATCAAGAGAGTATGCCTTGACTGCATTTGCATTGTATGACTAATGAAGCAGAATTTTTTAGGCAGTCAGAAGGGCTAGGTGTTTGGAGTAGGGTATTCGTATGTCCAGTACATGCAAGTAAGTTTAAGGATAGTCGCATGCGAATATCGGCCAACATCAAGACCAAGAGCGATTTCGGGAAGACTGAAGTTAAACCAACATGCCAATGATTTCACTATCGAGACATAGGATAGGGGCACTGTCATTTGGATGTTAGATTGTTTGCAGTAGGGAATGGCGATTTAATTCTTTAGAAATCTTTCGGTTATTTGAGGGGTGGCTGCGCGGAGCCATAGCCATGATGAAAAAGAGATAGACTAATTAGAATATATTTATTGTAGGCCTATGAAGTAGTCCTTTACAAACATAGAAAATCCCTGCTGAATTCCGTACAAGGTAGACCTTGTTAGCAGGATTTAGATAGTAGACAAAACGATCATACAGTCCCCAATGTACGCATTGGTTGGTACATTGTGGATGTCCAAGCACCGGCATAAACTAGCGCGGAAGCAATTTACATTTTCATAGTAAGTAGTGGAGCATCTGCATTATAGACCTTATAAAGCAGTCCTTTACAGATGTAGCTCGGAACGCTCGCGGAGCAAGATGATGGAGCATCTATATTATAGGCCTTATGAAGTAGTCCTTTACAGATGTAGTTATGAAACGCTCTCGAAGCATGACAATGGAGCCCTTTTCGAGGAGGATACAGAAGGTACCATAGGTGATACCTAGGACCAATATAGTCATTGGGCATATAGCTACATATATGTATATATATTAGTTATTAGGTTTTAATCTACTATGGAGTAGATGGGCACGGTTCTCGAACAGATGTGAGATTACTGTAACCTAATGTACCTAATATAAGAGTAAATGGAAATAAAACAATATATGTAGAATTAAGCCTAGAAGTATATATTTTATCCATTCACCAGAACTTTAGTTCTGACCCCCTCCTCATAACATCCTACAGGTTAGGTAGATGGAAAATACTTTTCAGCTTTAAGACACTTGTTCAAAAAGTGTTATTATATTGGTGAGTATTTACTTACTATTATATTTTAGTCAATTCCGCTGTGAGATATCTAATTGAGCTCTGATATATTTGTCTTTGCCTATTTGCATGATACCGAATATCCAACTCGGGTTTCAGTGGGCCTGGGTTTTAGCATTTTTGCAAAAAATTCAGACCCACTGGAATTCGGGTTGTCACATTTGGTATCTGAGCCTAGGTTTAGAATTCCTAGGTAGATAGTGAGTGAACATGTTTTTATTTTTTAATAAAATATAAATATATTATGTACTAAAATCCAAATAGTCCCTAACCATAGATTTTAGCATATGAAAAGTTTTAAGAAGTATATTTGTGCATAGTTTGCTAGTTGGGTTTGAGATGACCCAATTATGGAGCCCTATGTTATGATTGATTTATGATATAAAAATAAGCCATGTTTTCAGGTAAATTTTATATCTATTTATTTCAGGAAGTAGGGAAGTTTCTTAGGGATAATCGGGAGAGTGTTTCTATTTCGGAAAAAATAAGAGGTTTTAGTATGAAGAAAATCCACTTTATGTCTAACCCAATAAAAATGATACTTTGAATTTAAAAAATTTTAAAATATAATTGTCGAGGAAGTAAATATTGGGCTTTTGAAAAAATAAGTGGTATGAAATAATAAATTGGTTTTTGTATGATGTAAATTTTGTTAAAAGTGAAATTCTTTTTGAAGAATTATAGAGCATGTATAGCTCGCTAGTTTCTTTGTAGGCAAATAATGATTTTAAATATAAAAACCAAGAGTGTGTTAAATATCGAAAATGTAACGACCCAGGATTTTTAGTAATTAAAATTTGAATATTTAATTAATTTTAAATATTAATAAGTGAATTTATAAGTCAAATAAATTTTTATTTGAATAATTGGATTTAATTGGATAATTAAATCAATAATTTAATATGTTAAATTATAGAAATAATTGAAAATTGGGTTAAATATGATTGAAAATGATTTGTAAAATTTTATTTTATCATATTGAAGTTAGAACGATATTTTAGAACTTTTAGAATCGAATTAAAAGTTTGTTTGTGAAAATTGAATATTTTAATATTTAAATCGACTAGTGAAAATAGTCAATTTTTGAACAGTCTCAGAATTGGACGAAACCAGTTCCATTGGATCCGTAATAGTTAGTTATTACCGGATATCAATTTTCATAGCAATTGGAGTTATCGTTTGATCGTGGCAGCTCGAAACGCATTGAATTGTTTTTAATATTAATTTGGCGAGTTAAAATAGCCATTTTTCAAAAAGTCTCAGATTTCGAGGAAACCAGTTTCATCGGATCCGTAATGTGATATTATTGCAAGGTTTCAAATTTCGTGTCAATCGGATTTATCGTTTGTCCGGTACAAATTAAAACGCCTAGAAAATCGTTTAAATCGGTTTAATTTAAATTGAACGTTTATTGCCATAACTCGCACAGATGTCCGAATTAGCTTCCGAAACCTGTTCCATTGTGTCCGGAACGTGGGGTAAACCCTACAATTGGTGGTTACGGCGCGTAAATCGGAGTTCGGAATTCCCGGATGAATAGTGTTCAACGATTTCCTATAAATAGACACCCTCCCCTTCATAAATAAAAAATAAATAAACTAAAACCTAAACCCTAGCCACCAGTCAACTATTCAATGGCCAAAATTGTCTCCCTTTCTCCTCTTAATCTCTCTCGATCCAAACACTTTTAGCCTTCGATTCCTAAATGAAACTTGTAGAGCTTCGCAAGATCTTGAAATCCATACGGTTGAGATGTTATATAGGTGAGTGAATCGATAGGAATTCGTGCTCAAAGTTGGCCGTTCACTTGCGTTTCGCACTCAAGGGGAGGTGGCCGAGCTCGTCCATGTCGCAGGCGATGGTGGAGGCGAGCACGAGCTTCGCAATGGCGGTCTGTGATCAACATCTCGTCGATCGTGGTGGCGGCGTTTGCTAACCCTAATTATATGATGATGGGTTTAGGTTGCGTAAAAAAAATACTGGGAAGAGATGGAGACGCGCGCGTGAGAAGACGGTGTGTGCGGTCTGGATGAGGGTTGCTAAGATCTACGGCCATGATCAATCTAGGTTAAATTTAAATGAAATTTGGTTGTAATTAGTTTATATAAAAATCGTGTAACTTCATATTATCATAACTTTTTCATACGAGGTCGAAAACGCGCGAAACCAGTTGCGTTGGAATCGTATGGACGAGCACTACGCGATGGAATTGGATTGGAGTCGTTTGGATTTAGTGAGAATTTTGGGTAAAATTAAACGTCCGTTTAATTTTATTCGAAATAAATCGCTAAAACGAAATTAAAATCAAGGTGAGAACTTCTCACTCAATCGAATCGGTTTCGATTTTATTTTAAATAGTTATATTTAAAATATTTGAATGCATGTTTGAATGATGATTGTTATCTATTGATTGTTAAAATAGACATTATGCGCCGTTAGTAAGCGGATGTTATTTATTAAAAACATATACCGCGAATATTTCATAAACAGTGAAATTGGTATTATATATAATAGCAATATATATATATATTGGCATATGTATATATTGGAGTTATTGATTTCCCGCATTTGTATAGCGGATGAGACCCTATTGCGCCGTCTATTAAGCGGATAATATTTTAAATCCCATATACCGCGATAATTTCGTACTGGAGCGAAATTGGTATTGTGCTAATGTTTGTGGATGCAGGAAAACTGGTTGGAGGGATCCAACTGGATTTCTCAACAGTATTTATTTGATTTCAGATATTTTGATATCTGATTGATTATCATATCGATATATGATATCGTTGTAGTCGTGATTGACTATTTTGGTGTGTAGCATCATTGAATCAAATTTTGGGATTTTAAAATAATTTTAAAGTGATTTTTGAAAGTATACGTTTATAAAATATTTTTGGAATTGATCCATTTTAAATAAATAAACGTTATAATTTTTAAAGTTACAAAAATTATGATTTTGAGAAATACGGTTAAAGATTGATTTTTGAGAAATATGGGTTAATGTTTTTATAAAATAATTAAATTGGATTTTTGAATTTATTATAAAAAGTTTAAAAATAGGATTTATAAAATTGGATTATTTTATAAATCAAGAGAATGGTGAAATTATAAAGGAGATTAAAGATGTTTTAAAATAATAGTATAAATTAATTTATATAAGAGATTTATAAATTGATATTTATAAATTAAAACATTTGAATTATAAAACGAGTTTTTATAAGTGTTTGAATGAAGTGAAAATGGATTGCATAAGTGAATGGAATTTATAAAATTATAAATGGTGAAGTTATAAATGAAATTTATAAATAGTAAGATTTATAAATTTTGTGAAGTTATTAAAGAATATATTTGGATAAATAATTGAATCTTATAAGTTATAAGATTTATAATTATGAAGTTTAAAAGAACGATTTTGTAAAATAATCGTTTTATAAGCATTTAACTTATAATGTGAACTTTTGGTTTATAATTGAGTTATAAATCGAATAGGTTAATAAAGGAGATGTATAAAAAGGAAGTTATTATAAAATAAATAGAAATGGAATTTATAAACGTTGTTTTATAAAATTCGCAAACGACTTATTTTGATAAGTAAATTGTTATAACTTATTTATGAAGTTATATTCACGTTTTAGACTGTGAATAATCCTTTGAAATAAAATGTATAGAAATGATGAAATTGATTAACGTAGTATATTCACGTTTTTGAATAGTGAATAATATGTTAAAGAAAATGTTTTGAATGTGATGTTTTAAATAGAATTAAAACAATCTAATGATGTTTTAAAATGTGTTGAGATTCGAAACCATAGATTTCAACATTTATTGTTGAAATAGACGTTTTCGAAAAATAAAAGGAAACGGTGGACTATAACACTGTTGTTATAGTAGATGATTTCCGAAAGGAAATGTTTTGTATAGTATTGGGATTTATATATCTATTTTAATTTCGAATCCCTATACTAGAGATTTTGGGTTGTCGTAACGATGTTTTACGTAACATTCGTTTTGGCCCAAATAAATATGTTTAAGAGAATGATTTCCTTAAAGAATGAAATATATACTTAATCTCGATTTAAGTATATTGAATATTTTCCAAAGGTTGAAAATAAAAGATTTGTGAATTACTTATTAAATAAGTATGGAAATGTTTTCCAATATAAAGTGAATATTTTGAGAATTTATCTTTTTGAAGATAAATTGAAAAGGAATATTGAAACCTATTGAAAATCGTATATCAGTAGATATTTTGGAATATAAATTCACTATGGAATTTATGAATAAAAAGGGAAGTTGTTTAAAGATAAATATTGATTTATTTTTGAAGTATTGAAAATAATATATCTTGTAAAGATATTTTGGAAAATAAATAATTTGAAAAATTATTTGGAAACTGGTGATGTGTGCATATCCATTGATAGTTCAATAACCGACTATCAGTATTTCCCTTTGAATGGGTAATTGATGTGATTTGTTTGAATTTGAATGCCACACTTATTTTTGAATAAGCGCTCACTATTCGGGTTAACCGGGAAAGGACCATGGGGTCGTATAACCCATTCCGAATATGTGATACGTCGTTATGAATTGCATTTGAAGACCGGATCTTTTTGAAAGCGAAAGGACAACTCGTCGATTGTCTTTGCACCGAGTAGCTACGGTATAGAGACTCCATATGTAATGGGAAGTCCGGACGTGATTAGAGATTATCCGGATTGCAAGGACTTCTTTGTAAGTGCCTTCGGTTCTGTTCGAGCCCGGAACAGACTTGTATGGATTGTATGTCTGACGTTACAAATTGAGATATAAAGCAGATTTCTTTCAAATATATTTCTGTTGGTGGAGGAGAATTTATTCTTTTAGCTTAACACCCTAGAGGTTATGTAGTTGAAGGTTATTAGCGATATATTCCCAATTTGGTAATGTGACATGATGAGTGTTGTTGTGAAATGATCATTGTGTTGATTATTTGTGATAGGATCATTTGTTTGATCGTCTATTTTGGTGATCATTTCTATGATCATCTATTGACCCAAAGCATGGCTTTTGTATAAAGTATGTTTTTATGGATGAGACTTCGTCGAGCCTCACAAACCGGTAATGGTCGAAACAGGAATTGTGCGGCATCAGGGATCGCTTCCCTAGGGTATGACCATTCCTTGTGGAAAAGGGTAGTATCATGGTATGGAGTCCAGATACTTACTCATGTTGAAACACTTATTATTATGGTGTGATGTTGGTTAGAGAGCTCTCATTTAAAGGTTCCAAAGGACTGGGGGTGGCATATCTGAGGGTTTGTAATATCCCTTGGGAAAAGGGGTTCCCGGCTTTGTTTAGCGGAGAACGGTTGGTTCTCGAGGCGTCCTTCCAGAGGCGTTTCCATGTGGCAATGGGAAGTTCCTTGGCCTGACCATTTGTTGGAAAATCCATTCTTCAAATACGAGCCTTGTACGGTTTTAGTTGTATAACCTGCTATGGAATGTGGCGGTAACCCGCTATTGAACATGGTAGCTATAGTAGGCATAGTTCGAAATGTCTATGTTGGCTAAGATTTATATCTTTATTTTCGAAATGAATTTTCCTACACTATGCACTAGTAATAATATAAAATGTTCTTTTAAATGCGTATCAAGCATCTTTGACTATAATAAGGAGAAATCTCCTCCGATTCTGCGTTTGCATTGTGTGTGTGCGCGGGAGGCCTTATGGTAGTCCCATTTTTAAAAGCATTGCGAATAGATTTTAAAAATATTCCTCTTTTTTGTTTCAAAGATAAATAAACTGTTTTGAGTTCTCACACCAGTCTTGCTTATGCTAGGTGATATGTGATGGGGGGTTCTCGCTTCGCGGTTTGGTGGCGAACGGGAGACTCTTACCCCCACACGTCCTCTTTACGGGGTTGGTTAGGCGAAGCCGTGACATTCGAAAGGGTGGCCGTAAAAGCAAGTTTGGGATATCAGTGTAAGCCACGGTGGGGATGGGATGGTTGAAAAGCCTACCGGTTGTGACCACTTCTCGTTACATTTGGTATTAGAGCTTATGGTTAAGCGACAACCATGGTTCTGTTGGGTGTTACTCATTAGAGATAGAGTCAGTAGTACTCTAGAATGAGTTTGAGTGTAATAATAGCTATGAGAGCGTATTTTTTAGTAAATATAAAATTGTTTTATATTGTGATGATTGCTTTCTTGAGTGGTATATAGATTCTGGTTAATACGAGTAATTAACGTTGTTGATAGGGATCTCTAAACACTTGTATAGAACAATTCGACACGATATTGTTTTAAAATTGGGTAAATGAAATAATTTTGCCTTGATTATATTTTATATATATAAAGGAATAATTTTTTAGAATTATTAAAGTATATAAGATGATTGTTTAGTTGTTTGAATAATCTGAATAAAAGAATAATTGTATAAGCAAATGAATTATAAGAATTGAATTATAATTAATGTGATTTACAATTGTGAAATAAACTTATATATATAAGAAGTGAAACTATATGAATATATTTATGAATATGAGTAGTAAATAAAAATGAATTTAAAGTTAAATGGAAATTTACTTTAGAATTGGAATCTGAATTGATTTATAAGTGGGAATTTAAGTTAAGTAAAAACAAGTGATGTTTGTAAAATGGAATTTAACTTAAGAGATGTTGAATGAAGTTGATATTAGTATCAAAGTAAATTAATAAAGTTAAGTGATAAATGTGAACTTAGAGTTATGTAAATGGAATTCAACTTTTGTAATTGAATTGAATTAATGGATTGAATGTTAATCAATTGAATGCAAATAAAGTTGATATGGAATAATGAATGTAAGTGTTAATTCCTTAAAATCTTATGTTATTGAAAGTTGAATAGTTGAATGAAAATCAATTTAATTAAACCAATTGATAAGCAAAGGAATTTGGTTGTAATTAATATACATTGGTTATTATATGATTGTTAGTTGATTGATTGTATATAATTCATTAAGTGTTAATGAAATTGAAAGCTAAAGTAATTGAAATTCAATTGGAAGTTAAGTGAATCTTAAATAGAATTGAATTTGATTTGGAAGTGAACCAACTTGAATATGAATTAGTGAATATAAACTAATTGAAAATGAATGTTAGTAAAAACATCCACTGTAAAAGAATCAATGTGATTAAATTGAAAACCTATTTCATTGAATATTAATGAGAATATGAATGAATATTTATTGGTTATGAATTAGTTGAATGCTAGTTGGTTGTGGTTGAATATATTGCTTTTATTGCAATTGCTATGTTGACATATATAGTTATTATGTTGCTATATGTAGTATATCGATACTATTGTCTATATACATGATTCCCATGTTGTTTGTTGAGTGTTTAGTAGGTGCGGATCGCGTTTGCTTCGCATTTGGAGCTCGCTTTCGCGCTATATTAGCCGTATATGATTGCTAATAAAATATAAGGTACATATCTCGGATTAAATATCGTACTTTTATACTTTTTTTCCCTTCAGGATGCCTCATACTTGATGAGATGTATATTTGTGATATATATACTGTCATTTTTTTTTCGGATCGAGCCGCGCAAAGGAGACTATGGCGAATTTTTTCGAAAATTTAAGGCGTTAGAAAAAAATTGAGAAAATTGGAAAGTTTTGAAAACTATAAACTTTGATTTTGGAATTAAAAGTTAAACAATAGTAGTTGTTTTTGAAAAGATAACTAAGTATGATTTGGAAACTTAGTAAAGTTATTGTAAGAAGTTTAAACTATGGATTTTGGAAAGTTGATAGATTCTGTATCTTTTCTTACTTGATAATTTCGAGGACGAAATTCTTTTAAGGGGGGAAGATTGTAACGACCCAGGATTTTTAGTAATTAAAATTTGAATATTTAATTAATTTTAAATATTAATAAGTGAATTTATAAGTCAATAAATTTTTATTTGAATAATTGGATTTAATTGGATAATTAAATCAATAATTTAATATGTTAAATTATAGAAATAATTGAAAATTGGGTTAAATATGATTGAAAATGATTTGTAAAATTTTATTTTATCATATTGAAGTTAGAACGATATTTTAGAACTTTAAGAATCGAATTAAAAGTTTGTTTGTGAAAATTGAATATTTTAATATTTAAATCGACTAGTGAAAATAGTCAATTTTTGAACAGTCTCAGAATTGGACGAAACCAGTTCCATTGGATCCGTAATAGTTAGTTATTACCGGATTTCAATTTTCGTAGCAATTGGAGTTATCGTTTGATCGTGGCAGCTCGAAACGCATTGAATTGTTTTTAATATTAATTTGGCGAGTTAAAATAGCCATTTTTCAAAAAGTCTCAGATTTCGACGAAACTAGTTTCATCGGATCCGTAATGTGATATTATTGTAAGGTATCAAATTTCGTGTCAATCGGATTTATCGTTTGTCCGGTACAAATTAAAACGCCTAGAAAATCGTTTAAATCGGTTTAATTTAAATTGAACGTTTATTGCCATAACTCGCACAGATGTCCGAATTAGCTTCCGAAACCTATTCCATTGTGTCCGGAACGCGGGGTAAACCCTAGAAACGCTGGTTACGGCGCGTAAATCGGAGTTCGGAATTCCCGGATGAATAGTGTTCAACGATTTCCTATAAATAGACACCCTCCCCTTCATAAAAAAAAAAATAAACTAAAACCTAAACCCTAGCCGCCAGTCAACTATTCAATGGCCGAAATTGTCTCCCTTTCTCCTCTTAATCTCTCTCGATCCAAACACTTTTAGCCTTCGATTCCTAAATGAAACTTGTAGAGCTTCGCAAGATCTTGAAATCCATACGGTTGAGATGTTATATAGGTGAGTGAATCGATAGGAATTCGTGCTCAAAGTTGGCCGTTCACTTACGTTTCGCACTCAAGGGGAGGTGGCCGAGCTCGTCCATGTCGCAGGCGATGGTGGAGGCGAGCACGAGCTTCGCAATGGCGGTCTGTGATCAACATCTCGTCGATCGTGGTGGCGGCGTTTGCTAACCCTAATTATATGATGATGGGTTTAGGTTGCGTAAAAAAAATACTGGGAAGATGGAGACGCGCGCGTGAGAAGATGGTGTGTGCGGTCTGGATGAGGGTTGCTAAGATCTACGGCCATGATCAATCTAGGTTAAATTTAAATGAAATTTGGTTGTAATTAGTTTATATAAAAATCGTGTAACTTCATATTATCATAACTTTTTCATACGAGGTCAAAAACATGCGAAACCAGTTGCGTTGGAATCATATGGACGAGCACTACGCGATGGAATTGGATTGGAGTCGTTTGGAGTTAGTGAGAATTTTGGGTAAAATTAAACGTCCGTTTAATTTTATTCGAAATAAATCGCTAAAACGAAATTAAAATCAAGGTGAGAACTTCTCACTCAATCGAATCGGTTTCGATTTTATTTTAAATAGTTATATTTAAAATATTTGAATGCATGTTTGAATGATGATTGTTATCTATTGATTGTTAAAATAGACATTATGCGCCGTTAGTAAGCGGATGTTATTTATTAAAAACATATACCGCGAATATTTCATAAACAGTGAAATTGGTATTATATATAATAGCAATATATATATATTGGCATATGTATATATTGGAGTTTTTGATTTCCCGCATTTGTATAGCGGATGAGACCCTATTGCGCCGTTTATTAAGCGGATAATATTTTGAATCCCATATACCGCGATAATTTCGTACTGGAGCGAAATTGGTATTGTGCTAATGTTTGTGGATGCAGGAAAACAGGTTGGAGGGATCCAACTGGATTCCTCAACAGTATTTATTTGATTTCAGATATTTTGATATTTGATTGATTATCATATCGATATATGATATCGTTGTAGTCGTGATTGACTATTTTGGTGTGTAGCATCATTGAACCAAATTTTGGGATTTTAAAATGATTTTAAAGTGATTTTTGAAAGTATACGTTTATAAAATATTTTTGGAATTGATCCATTTTAAATAAATAAACGTTATAATTTTTAAAGTTATAAAAATTATGATTTTGAGAAATACGGTTAAAGATTGATTTTTGAGAAATATGGGTTAATGTTTTTATAAAATAATTAAATTGGATTTTTGAATTTATTATAAAAAGTTTAAAAATAGGATTTATAAAATTGGATTATTTTATAAATCAAGAGAATGGTGAAATTATAAAGGAGATTAAAGATGTTTTAAAATAATAGTATAAATTGATTTATATAAGAGATTTATAAATTGATATTTATAAATTAAAACATTTGAATTATAAAACGAGTTTTTATAAGTGTTTGAATGAAGTGAAAATGGATTGCATAAGTGAATGGAATTTATAAAATTATAAATGGTGAAGTTATAAATGAAATTTATAAATAGTAAGATTTATAAATTTTGTGAAGTTATTAAAGAATATATTTGGATAAATAATTGAATCTTATAAGTTATAAGATTTATAATTATGAAGTTTAAAAGAACGATTTTGTAAAATAATCGTTTTATAAGCATTTAACTTATAATGTGAACTTTTGGTTTATAATTGAGTTATAAATCGAATAGGTTAATAAAGGAGATGTATAAAAAGGAAGTTATTATAAAATAAATAGAAATGGAATTTATAAACATTGTTTTATAAAATTCGCAAACGACTTATTTTGATAAGTAAATTGTTATAACTTATTTATGAAGTTATATTCACGTTTTAGACTGTGAATAATCCTTTGAAATAAAATGTATAGAAATGATGAAATTGATTAACGTAGTATATTCACGTTTTTGAATAGTGAATAATATGTTAAAGAAAATGTTTTGAATGTGATGTTTTAAATAGAATTAAAACAATCTAATGATGTTTTAAAATGTGTTGAGATTCGAAACCATAGATTTCAACATTTATTGTTGAAATAGACATTTTCGAAAAATAAAAGGAAACGGTGGACTATAACACTGTTGTTATAGTAGATGATTTCCGAAAGGAAATGTTTTGTATAGTATTGGGATTTATATATCTATTTTAATTTCGAATCCCTATATTAGAGATTTTGGGTTGTCGTAACGATGTTTTACGTAACATTCGTTTTGGCCCAAATAAATATGTTTAAGAGAATGATTTCCTTAAAGAATGAAATATATACTTAATCTCGATTTAAGTATATTGAATATTTTCCAAAGGTTGAAAATAAAAGATTTGTGAATTACTTATTAAATAAGTATGGAAATGTTTTTCAATATAAAGTGAATATTTTGAGAATTTATCTTTTTGAAGATAAATTGAAAAGGAATATTGAAACCTATTGAAAATCGTATATTAGTAGATATTTTGGAATATAAATTCACTAAGGAATTTATGAATAAAAAGGGAAGTTGTTTAAAGATAAATATTGATTTATTTTTGAAGTATTGAAAATAATATATCTTGTAAAGATATTTTGGAAAATAAATAATTTGGAAAATTATTTGGAAACTGGTGATGTGTGCATATCCATTGATAGTTCAATAACCGACTATCAATATTTCCCTTTGAATGGGTAATTGATGTGATTTGTTTGAATTTGAATGCCACACTTATTTTTGAATAAGCGCTCACTATTCGGGTTAACCGGGAAAGGACCATGGGGTCGTATAACCCATTCCGAATATGTGATACGTCGTTATGAATTGCATTTGTAGACCGGTGTTGAAGACCGGATCTTTTTGAAAGCGAATGGACAACTCGTCGATTGTCTTTGCACCGAGTAGCTACGGTATAGAGACTCCATATGTGATGGGAAGTCCGGACGTGATTAGAGATTATCCGGATTGCAAGGACTTCTTTGTAAGTGCCTTCGGTTCAGTTCGAGCCCGGAACAGACTTGTATGAATTGTATGTCTGACGTTACAAATTGAGATATAAAGCAGATTTCTTTCAAATATATTTCTGTTGGTGGCGGAGAATTTATTCTTTTAGCTTAACACCCTAGAGGTTATGTAGTTGAAGGTTATCAGCGATATATTCCCAATTTGGTAATGTGACATGCTGAGTGTTGCTGTGAAATGATCATTGTGTTGATTATTTGTGATAGGATCATTTGTTTGATCGTCTATTTTGGTGATCATTTCTATGATCATCTGTTGACCAAAAGCATGGCTTTTGTATAAAGTATGTTTTTGTGGATGAGACTTCGTCGAGCCTCACAAACCGGTAATGGTCTAAACAGGAATTGTGCGGCAAGGTTTTCAGGGATCGCTTCCCTAGGGTATGACCATTCCTTCTGGAAAAGGGTAGTATCATGGTATGGAGCCCAGATACTTACTCATGTTGAAACACTTAATATTATGGTGTGATATTGGTTAGAGAGCTCTCGTTTAAAGGTTCCAAAGGACCGGGGGTGGCATATCTGAGGGTTTGTAATATCCCTTGGGAAAAGGGGTTCCCGGCTTTGTTTAGCGGAGAACGGTTGGTTCTCGGGGCGTCCTTCCAAAGGCGTTTCCATGTGGCAATGGGAAGTTCCTTGGCCTGACCATTTGTTGGAAAATCCATTCTTCAAATACGAGCCTTGTACGGTTTTAGTTGTATAACCTGCTATGGAATGTGGCGGTAACCCGCTATTGAACATGGTAGCTATAGTAGGCATAGTTCGAAATGTCTATGTTGGCTAAGATTTATATCTTTATTTTCGAAATGAATTTTCCTACACTATGCACTAGTAATAATATAAAATGTTCTTTTAAATGCGTATCAAGCATCTTTGACTATCATAAGGAGAAATCTCCTCTGATTCTGTGTTTGCATTGTGTGTGTGTGCGGGAGGCCTTATGGTAGTCTCATTTTTAAAAGCATTGCGAATAGATTTTAAAAATATTCCTCTTTTTTGTTTCAAAGATAAATAAACTGTTTTGAGTTCTCACACGAGTCACATGACTGACTCGGAGTTTATTGTTTTCCTTCCTAAACTCTGGGTGCCCACCAATTTCCACACGGGCAGTCAAGAGTTAGGTTTATCAGGATATTCTGGATATTCAGGAGTTGCTGGAGGCAAGATGGATGGCATGGCGTATTATTATGAATAGTATTTCTTTTCCGCTGTTTGTTGTTGTATGATGTTGTACACTCTGATGATATGATGTAATGAAATGTGATGTAATGTAATAATTGATATAGTTCTTTGTTTAAAGATTATTCATTTATTTATTATATGTTGTTCCGCTGCGAATTGCAAGATTCTGTGGTTGTTCTGTTGTTTTCTATTCCGTTCTATTTTCTATTTTCTTTTCTCTCTATTTTCTATCTTCTTAACTCTTCCTCTACCTCTTCTCTTTTCTTAAACCATAACATTTTGGGTTTTCGGCCTTTGATTTCTCGGCAGTTGATAAAGTGAGTATCGATGTTGAATTTTCGAAAGTCGAAAATTTCCGGGGCGTTACAGAAAATGTAGGTTCCAACATTTATTGTTGTAATAAATGTTTTCAATAAAAATAAAGGAAGCATAGACTATGACACTATTGTTATAGTAGATGACTCCTAGAGTAAATGTTTTTACATGGCATACGAGATTTATTAATATTTATTTTAATTGAATCCATATATTAGTATTTTTGGGTTGTAGTAACGGTGTTTTACGCAACATCTGTTTTGACCCAAATGAGTTTTAGAGATAATTTCTTAAGTGGCTTGTATGTACACTTATTATTTAAATAAGCACATGAAAATATTTTCTAGTTATAAAGAAGTTTTAAAAATGAGTTCTTTTGAAAATAATGTACGATAAATTAAGAACTTAGTAGAAAATATCTTATGTAAGTAAAATAGGGCAAACATACCTTAATCTATTGGAATGAAATGAATAATAATATAATTTTCTATGAATCACATATAAAGATGTTTTGTGCAAGCTATAAGGAATACGTGAAAGATATATACAAGGTATGAAAAGCACCATATTTTGTATATCCTATTTCGATAAAGTATAAAATAAATTCCTAATAATTTCACATAAATATGAAATCCTCCTTTAAAAGATTCATAGAAAATTTTAGCGTTAATGGTTTCTCATAAGAGAAAGTAATTCCAATATATTAAGGTATAAAACCATTAAGTGTAGTAAGTTAGTAACTCCTTCAAGATTAAGTAATTGGAAGAGTAGGAAAGTTAAGGGATTTTCGATAAAATAAGTGTTCTTATTTACTCTAGTTTTAGTAAATTTGAAAATCTATGAAAAAAGAAGAAGGATATTTTGAAAACATGTGTGAACATTTTTTTTTAAAGTCAAGAAAATAGAAAAATATTTTAAGAACAAGCAAGACATGCTTAAAAAAAGATGGTTTGTGGAAAAGTAAATAATTTTTTGAAAAGATGAAATTTAGAAGTTTTAATTTTTGAAAAAAAATTGATAAATACCAAATCAAATCAGACTTTTAAATATAAAGTAGATTGGAATCATTTTCAAGGTGTAACGGGAACAGTATAAGATTATAGCAGTAATTATTCTTAGTAACAATAAAAGTTCCCGTAAGATGTATAGGACACTAGTGAAAACGTAGAAATGTTGCTTCATGTGTGCTGACTATAGAATAATAGTGAAATGATATTAATAAGATGATAAGACACACGTGATTGGGATAGATAGACCTTATTTGGGGAAAAATGATAGGTAAAGAGAAAATTTCCCCAAGCTTAGTTGTCTTTTTAGATAGAGACTAAATAGATTGAAACCCTTATCCATTACAGTAAATGAGACTTAGTTATTCCTTTTTGAGCATCTGCGTTACTTAGATTACTAGAGTAAGAGCTTTCTGTGTCAAAGTGGACATGGTTCTAAACCTTCTTTCCCTAGATGATAGTTGTGTTTAGTTGCCATATAAAAAAAAGAGTAAAAGAAAAATAAGAAAACTAAAAGGAAAATAATAAATTTAAAGAAAGCGACAGAAATGTCAACAGAAAAATTCAAAAAGAGATATTTTCTTATGTAAACTGTGCTTGGGAAAGTAAGTTTTTTAGAATAGTAGCCTAATGAAGGAAGATGTGCGCAAAAAAAAAATCAGAGAAATATGAATTTTTTTCGTTTTTTCATTTTCTTTATAACATAAGAAATCAAATTTGGAATATTAGAATTTTCTAAAATTTGAAAACTAATAGTTGTGTGGTATGTTTGGACATAAAAATTTGTTAAACTATACTCCTATACAGTAGGAATGCGGGAAAAATTGAATAAAAAATGCTTTGAGTTTTCAAAAGATTGCACTCATATAGAAGTTGCAAGTATATTTAGGATGTGTGCATCGTGTTTTTAAAGTAATTTCTAAAAGAAAAAGCATTCATATAGGAAGTAAAGCATAGAAATTCTTGTACATGCATATATTTTATGATGTACTGCATTTTGCACCACGCATGGATTGTTATAAAATTGGATGTACACAAAATGGATGTGATTAATACGAGAAATTATATAGGGGGGAGAATGTAACATCCTACGTTAAATTACAATTATATATGCAAATAATTTAATTAAGTTATATACATTTGAAATTTTAAAACAAAGAAATGTTTGTAAATGAGGCAACTAATTAATATTATTTGGAATACATATATATTTGTGTAACGAATAAATTAGAGAGAGAAATTATATGAAACCAATTAATAGGAAAGATTAATTGACAGTGTTTGTTTAAAAGGGAAATTAATATTAAATTAATTAGTAGAGGTGATTAATTGAGAGGAACTTACAAGAAAGAGAACATATATTGTAGCAACTAATTGATTTGATTAGAAACATATATGTTAAAAGAGAATAAAATGGAGGAAGAGTAATTTATGCAAGTAATCAATTGTCAATTAATAAACATGGAGACTTATGGTAACATATATAATTATTTGATTGTGATTCAAAACTCAATTGTAGAATATATGCATGCAATAATTATGAAAATAAAATAAATTAATATGCATATATGTGACGAATTAATATGGTGTTGATTGGCATATTAATTTGGTAAGAAATCACAGTGCGGACAGGGATTAATTGGATAGTAAATTAATTCTAGATATATATGAAATATATTAATTGGGTGATTAATAGGGGAATCTTATTTAAAAGAAACGTCATATTTAAAATATATGTTCTCATAGATTGCGAGAGAGAAGGGGAAAGTGATTAATGAAAAGATTGTTAGAAAATCAATTTGAAACAAAAACAAATGCAGAAGGAAAACATATTGTGCTAATGTCCATAGACTGAGTGTACGCTTTAAATTTTAGGGTTTTATATCTAATTGTTAGCACTGATTTGAATCACTATAAATATAGGTGCAGAGCCTCATTTTTATTCTCATTATTTATCTTTTGCCTATAGAAGCTCTGCCATTTTTCTATCTCTTCTACACTTTCTTATTAACAAAATTTTAGATCTAATTCACATGAGTTTAGATCTAAATAGAAAGAGAATAGAATTAACTAGGGAATTAGGAATTGGTTCAAATCAGAAGGCTATGTCAAAGGTAAAACCCTATATCTAAGTTTTATTTGCTATTCCTAATCCAAATCTCTTCCTTTTCTCTTTCAAATATTATAGATCTCTAAATATATCATTTGTTATTCCAAATAGGGATTATAAGGGAGGTGAATATAGATGTTAGGGATAGATCTGAAATAAAAACAGGAAGATTTGGAAAGCTGGCAGTGTGAATGGGTTTAATTATATCCTTTTACGTTTATAATATATTATCGTTGAATTTCCGTTAGAAAATTTATTCCAGTATTTATTTCGGTAATTAATTCTATTAATTAGTTATGCAAACCCTATAAATTTTATAAGAGAACTTATATTACTGCTTGACAGTTAGATAAAGGCGGAAGCCTAAAAGTAAAAAATTTGCAGTTATTTACATCTAATTTAAAATTATAATTTAGCCTAAATACTAGTATCTTTTGTTCCCTTTTTACGCGAATAATATCGTTAGAAAGAAAATTCACAATTATGAATTAAAATACTAGACTTTATGAAATTTGATGTAAAATAAGAAATTGTAATAAAGTTAGAAAAATGGAATTCTGCAATAAGTAACGCTGAAATACGAATAATAATCTAATAAACTATTTTGGATGTAAGTAATAGATTAATTGGTTGGTTTAGAAAATAGAATACATTTCTATAATTTAATATTTAAAAGGTAACGATGAACATGACTGCGAAAATAAAAGAATGAAAAAGGAAACTAGTGTAAAATAGAGAAACCACTGTATTTTATACTAGCCCAAAATAATAAAAGGAATACCTTGCAGTTACGAATTATTGGTTATAGACTTATTTGATATTAAAATATGGAAATGGATTTTTAATATAGTTTTCATAGTCAGCCAAATAAAATAGAATTACTTCATAGAATAGAAGAAAATAAAGTAAAGTATGAAATGAAATGATTAAATTATTAGACAAGAATTTTAAGTTGTAAACAATAATGAACCTAAATCTACATTTATTGTACAGGCTATATAAAAGACAATTATTGATAAGTGAATTATATAATAAAAGAGCATTAAAAAGAATTCTATATCATAATAAAAGAAGATAGATTAGAACATAAATGAAATGCTGGAATTATGTACTGTGATGTCCTGGAATTTTGGCAATACTTATTTAATAATTTCCATTTATAATTTATTTTAAAATATGTTATATTGATTTAAAAATCTAATTTAACCAAATATTATATATTCAAAACTAATAATTAATCTAATTTAACAAATGTTATCTTTTCAAAAACTCAATAATAATGATAATTTAATTTGAAATGTTTATTCTTTTCAAAGGATAATAATATATATCTAATTAATAATAATTAATCTTTTTAAGTTAATAAAAATATTCTATTTGTAATGTATAAATGTATACATTGTAAAAAGGAAATTGGTTCAATTTAAATATAAAAAAAATATTTCAAATTATAATGTATATGTTTATATATTGTGATTTGGAGTTCTGTTTTAAAACTCAAATAATTTTTGAAGTTAATATTTAAAATATTCTATTTATAATGTATAAATATATTTGTGTATATATATACTGTAAATAATAAATAATGGATTAAACTTAAATAGAAAATATGTTTTCAAATTTATAATGTACGTACGTTTATATGGTAATTTTTGATTTGATTTAATAAGAATGCTTTTCACAAGCAATTTAAAATTAATTTTTATTTATAAAACACTTAAAGAAAAAATTATTTTTGTTAAAGGAATAATAGCTTGAAAATAGTACACTATTATAAAAGTTTAAATTGTTTTCTTTTAAATTGCTTTTTGAAAACAAATTTAGTTTTTATATATAATATCAATGTTAGTTATAGAAATTTATGTTTAAACTTTTAAAATAAAATTTAAATAAATGTTACTTTCTTCCTTTTAAACTTATCTTTAGGAAAGTGAGTTTTAAATAATTATAAATTAAATCATGAAGTTATAAATACATTTCATAGTTATATATATATATATATATATATATATATATATATTAAACATGAGTGTTAAATTAATATTGTAATTAAGGTTTAAATTTAGTGGTAATAATAAGGAATTAATTTAATAATCACATTTTAAAAACGCTTGGCAACATAATAACTAAGGGAAAACACACTTGTATACAAATTAATAATGGTTTGGACATTTGTAAATACATGGATTCATTCATGTAACAAGTGGCAATCTTTGTTTTAAAAGAAGTTTTGTTTTTTTAATTAAAGTTCAAAAGAAAAGATCTGTTTGTTTTTGTTTTCTTCAGCTAAACCTTCTTTAATTTTTCTTCAACTAAAATAAAAAAGAAAAGAAACCAAATGCAAGATCATTCAAGCTGAAACCAGAAAACAAATTCAAATCTGTAACCAAAGAAAAGAAGAAAATCTGAAGCTTTACAAACTCAGATCCAAATTGCAACCTGAACACATGGTTTCAAGCTCAACTTGGAAATCTACAGCAATCAACTATTAACAAATTCAATATGAAGATTCAATCAACAGTAAAATTCAACAAGCTTTCAAAAGATGCGAGCATCATCAGATTTCAATGTTTCAACAGAAAATCAAAATGCAGTAATACAAAAGCTATTCTCTGCTTCAAAATTCCGATGAGTAAATTCCTTTTTAAAAACAGTTTTAAAACCTTTATTTGTTGTTCTGTGGAATGATTAATATAGTAAATATGATATCAATGCTTGCATGTTGGATATGATGATGAATGCAAATGTATGTATAACAGTGACAGTGGATGCCTGAAGGTATGTTGGGTTTAAACTCTGTTTGGTTCATATTTTTGTTTTTAAAAAAAATTTCCCATCTCCTAAGTTGATCACTAATTATCATTGGTCATTAAAGATAATTTGATTATAACAAGGTAATATTGTTATTAAAAATAAATATAAAAATTTAAATTGAACAAAATATTGTAAATGTTAAATTTACAGTGGAATGTTAAATTTTGAAGGAAATCAATCTTAATAATTTAGATTCCTGTTTATATGACCTGAATTGTTGTTCAAATTCATGAATTTCAAAATGAAGCTTGTAATCTTTAAGATGGTGCTTGAAGAGAAATTTGGGGTTTTATGAATTTGGGTTATTGGTCGATTTCCGTTGATTAGAGTTGAGGTGGAGGTCGAGCTTCGGCATGGAGGTGGTCATGGTGACTGGTGATGCAGGAAAAATGGTGTAGGGTTTTTATGATGGACGTGGCGATCGGGGCACGGCATAGTAGGGTTTCGGGTTTGCTTTTTTGCCTGGATCGGGATTGTGTGCAGTTCGACTTTGTTGATGTTTTTGGGCGAATCGCATGAGGGGGAAGGGATTGTGTGGATTGAGGCGCGTGCGTGAATGAAGTGGCAGGCACTCCGGTGGTGGAATTCGCCGTTGGCGGCAATCGTTTGGTTCGAATGTTTTTCTGGTTGAGTACTGTAGCATACATTTTTTCGATTCAGTGGCAAATTCGTCGATCTAGGAGAACGTGGTGGTTTTTGAGGTCAGAGGCGACTCGGGGGGTGTAGCATCAGGGTTCGCCATTGACCAAAGCCGGCGTGCACGTGCACGAGCTCTTCTGGGTGCATCTGTTTTCGTTTGGAATGAAGTTTGGCCATGGTTTTCTTTCGTTGTTTGCTCGAGAATTGTTTCGTGATGGTCCCGCGTGCAACTCGAAGTTGGAAGGTGGTTGTCGCGTGAGCTTTGGTTTTGAGTAATTTGGGTTTCCAGGATTTTGTCCCTGTTTGATTTTTAACTGCAAATTGAATTTTTCTGAAATTCAAAGCAAACTGAGTTTTTAAACAAAGTTTTTAAAATAGTTTAAATTTGATTGAAATGTTTTTAATTTAAAACTTTATGTTTTAACAAGTAAATTTAAATTTGTTTTTAAAATAGTTTTTTTTTTAAGTTAGTAGTAACCGGATTTGTACTTTATAAAATGAAGATTCAAATTTGAAAACAAATTGAATTTTTAACAAGGTGTTTAATTAGTTCATAATGAATGATTGTTTGACTTTAAAAGAATTTTAGTTTTAAGGTTTGGATTTTTAAAAATTTAAACTTTTGTTTAAAATAGTTTGTTTTCAATTTTGTTTTGTTAATGATATAATAATGTTTTCAAATAAAATTTGTATTTGAATTAATTTAAAATGTGATTAAAGTAGGGTATTTAACTTAGATAAATTTAAGGAAAAATGATAAATTAAAAGATGATGTTTTAGTGTAAACCAATTTCAAGTTTTTGAATTTAAATATTTAATTTTAAAATGATTGATAAAAGTTAATGAAAAGTATGGTTTACATTAATCAAGTTTTTGATTATAAAGGTAATTAAAGTAAATTACTTGATTAACTTAAATTGATTAATGTGAGTAATTAAATTAAGGTAAATTAGATGAGTAATTAATTAAGTGTAACTAATTACTTAATTAAAAATTAATTAATCAAGTTTAATTAATTAAGAAATAATTAGTTAATAAGTAATTAAGAAGTTAATTACTTAATGATTAAGAAGAGTTATTTAAACATAATTACTTAGTGCAGTAATTAAAGTAATTAATTACTCAATGTAATTAATTAAGTTATTATGGTTAATTTTAGTTAATTAACCAAGTTTAATTAATTAAAAAGAATTACTTAATGATGGGATTAAGTATAATTACTTAATGCAATTAAAGAGGTGTAATTACTTAGTGAAGTAATTAATGAATTATTACTAAATGTAATTAATTAAGGAAATTACTTGATGAATAGTAATTAAAGGATAATTACTTAAGGGAAGTAATTAAGGGATAATTACTCAGTGTAATTAAAGGATTGATTAATGTAATTAATCAAGGTGTTGGTTTAATTGGTAAAGTAATTAAGGAAGTTAATTACTGATTGTGATTAATCAGGTTTGATTAATAAATGTAATTGAGTTTATAATTAATTATTAAATGTAATTTTGAGAAAGATTGATTAATAAAGTAATTAGAGGGTCATTAATTTATGTAATTAATGAATAATTAATTATTTAATTTAATTTATAAATGTAATTAATTATTAAATAACTAATCAATGAAGTGAGAAAGAAGTAATAATTAATTAATGTAATTAATTAAGGATTTATGTAATTAATTATTGTTAATTAATTAATTAGAAATTAATTAAGATTAATTAATGATTAAAGATAAATTAATCTGTGTAATTAATTTAAAGGTTAATTACATAGTGTAGTTAAATAATAATTAATCTAGTTGATTGATTAAGAATATGATTAAAGGATAATTAATCTATATTTGAAGACTAATCAATGAAGAGTGATTAATTAATTAATTGTAATTAATTAATTATTGTTTAAGCAGGATTAGTTGATTAATTCTCAAGTAATTAATTTAATTTAACATGATTAAATTAATTATAAAGGAATTTATGATGCCTGTTGTGTATGATTGTTTGTGGAATATCTGGATTGGTTGATATCTATTGGATGATATGTTGTGATATTCTGTGATATGATATTTGAAATATCAATGATAAATGTGTGATATTTATCTATGAATGATGTTGTGTGAATTCAATGTTTAAATTGAATTAATTTGTTAAACTTAAATCACTTGGACATTAAGATGGCGTTTGGATTCGATGAGACCGGGATCGGGTTTCCAAATTTGGAATTCCGAAAACCACATCGATCCAAATTAAACGTTAGGTCGTGAATCTCAAGTGAAGAGTGAAGACTCGAAGTGTAAGAACTATTCGTTAGTATAACTCTAGGGGTGATTCCGAGATGAGTTTGACGGAAATAGTACTTACAGGTTCGAGATGGTGATTCAGAGGGCAAGGGCTATTGTCGTTAACTCTGAGGGTGATTCCAAAACGAGTGTAGTGAGATAGTGCCTTCGGTTTCGTTCGAACCCGGAATGAACTTGTACGGATTGAATGCTCAGAACATCGTCAGGTGGACGATGAGCATTCTAAGATAAATGTGTCCTATAAAGCTAATCGCAGCCTCACGCCTCATCAACCGGGAATGACTAAAATAGGGAAGGTGCGGCAAGGCTAAGTGGGTCATGCCTAAGTAGGACGAGATTTACCCCTGTCTAGAGGTCCCTTTTTATTTCGGCTGTGTGGGCGGTTGATCATGAAAACTGCCGGGGTGGTCTTGTTTGGGACTGTCCAGTAAGGGATGGTTCCGGTCTTGTGTTGCAGGGGAGCGGACGTACTCCTCGGTATGGTGATCTAGGCCATGTACTGTGACGGGAGGTACCCCAGTAGCCATGCCATTGTATGGAATCCAAAATCCAATAAGTGCCTATACGGTTTTGATTGTGCCCAACTATGTTGGAACGTGAGATGTAAGCATTCCAGCTATTTCTGTATTTTATTTTGAAAACCCTAGACCCTATTATAATATCACTAGATTTCCTATCAAATGTTTTGGTTAGCGTAAGGTAAAAACTTACCCATGTTTATTTGTGGGGAGTCTTACGTGATACCTTTGTTTTCAAAAGATTTTCAAAGTTAAGCAACTTTCAACCATTTACTCACACCAGACCCCTGTATGACGTTTATTTTCTGTTTTATTAAACTCTTGGGTACTCATATTATGTATGAGTAGTCAAGTGATTCAGGTTTGCTTTGACAAGTTCTGGAGGAGATATGGAGCAGGTGGCTTCAGCGTGTGTGTGTGTGTGTGTGTGTAGTGGTCCGCTGTGTTTGAGTTGTATCTGTTTCCTGTTATGTACTTGAGTTGTGATATCTAGACAGGTGTTATAACTGTCTAGTTTGTGTAGTTTGAGCTGTATAACTCTGATGTATGTGATACTATGTAATATTTTATTTGATTAATATAATTTATTCGTTCCGCTGTGAGATTCTGATGTTGTTTGGTTCTTTCTTTTCTATCTTTTCTCTTTTCTATCCCTTTCTTTCTTCTTAATGATGCGTCTTTCTATGGTATGAAAGGTGGGTCATTACATGTACGGACTATAAAAGAAGAGAAAATGATAATTACAGGTAGAATTATAACTTAGGTTATAATTAAGTAAGAAGAACGAAAAAGATTATTTTGAGACTTTGAATAAATCAATGAGCAACAATAATGGTAGAAGCTTATTTAAATAATTTATATTAAATAAGCAAATAAAGTAGGAATGATAAAAGAGGCTTATTTTAATGAACTTAAGATTTATATTAAGTTAAATAAGCAAGATAATGAATGTGGCTCATACCAACAGCATTACATGTTAAATAAATGGAAATCTCTCAATAGATAGATGTGAGACGAGGGCAAGAATAAGCTCATTGGGTCAATAAGTAGCCAACATAATAAGAAAGTAAACTAAAAACAGATTAAAGGATTAGACTTAGGTCTAACAAAAGAATTGAGATGCGTTTTGAGCAGCCCAAAGAATGATGCCTCTAGCGAAGCAGTTCATCACGGATTTCAGAAATGGAGAAGTACGTCCAACTTAGTATTTTTGGGATTCAAGAATGTACGAGACTTCAACGGGACTTGAGGATACTCTAGGATGACCCTCTAGGTAGGCCTAACGAAGATGCTTCCTCGGAGGCAAGTCTGTAGGTATTCCAACAAGAAAGTATGCCTTGAATGCATTTGCATTGTGGGCCTAATGAAGCGGACCTTTGTAGGCAGTCAGAAGGGCTAGGTGTTTGGAATAGGTTATTCATATGTTCAGTACTTGCAAGTAAGTTTAAGGATAGTCGCATGCGGATATCGGCCTTCATCAAGACCGAGAGCTATTTTGGGAAAGACTAGAGTTAAACTAACATGCCAACGATTTATTCACTATCAAGACATTGGATGGGGGGCACCGCCATTTGAATGTTAGATTGTTTGCAGTAGGGTACGACCACTTGACTCTTTAGAAGTCTTTTGGTTAGTTGAGGGTGGCTGCATGGGGCCATAGCCACAATGAAAAAGAGACAGACCAACTAAAATATCTGTATTGTAGACTTAACGAAGCAGTCCTTTATAGATATAGAAAATACCCGACTGAATTCCGTAAAGGTAGACCTTATTGGCGGGATTCAGATAGTAGACAGAATGATTACGTAGTCCTCAATGTACGCACTGGGTGGTACATTGTGGATGTCCGAGCACTGGCATGGACTAGTGCGGATGTGGTTCACGTTTTCATAGTAAGTAGTGGGGCATCTGTATTATAGGCCTTACGAAACAGTCCTTTATAGATGTAGCTACGGAACGCTCGCAGAGCAAGACGGTGAAACATCTGTATTGTAGGTCTTACGAAGCAGTCCTTTACAGATGTGGTTATGGAATGCCCTCGAAGCAAGACGATGGAGCCATTTTCGAGGAAGATACGGAAGGCACCATGGGTGGTATCTAGGACCAATATGGTCACTGAGCATATAGCTACATATATGTATATATTAGTTATTAGGTTTTAATCTACTATGGAGTAGATGGGCACGATTCTCGAACAGAGGTGGGAGTATTGTAACCTAATGCATCTAATATAAGAGTAAATGGAACGATACATAAAGAATTAAGCCTAAAAGTATATAATTTATCCATTCACCAGAACTTTAGTTCTGACCCCTCCTCATAACATCCTATAGGATAGGTAGATGACAAAGACTTTCAAGCTTTAAGACTCTTGTTTGGATTGTGTTATTATATTGGTGAATATTTACTTACCATTATATATTAGTCAATTTCGCTGTGAGATATTTAATTGAGCTCTAATATATTCGCTTTGCCTATTTGCTGGATACCAAATTTTCAACTCGGGTTTTAGCATTTTTGTGAAAAATCCAGACCCACTGGAATTCGAGTTGTTATATCATTTAATTTCTTTTCAAAAATCGCACAATTAGAACTTTCCGACCTCTAAAAACTATCCAACTCTTTTTGCAAAATATTATTTTTACAAATCAACTCAGTTTTGTTTTTCTCCTGAACTAAAATTTCCTTTTCTATCTTTTGAAAATTTTAATGAAAATAGGAAATTATTTTTCATAGTCCAAACACCTTTTGCAATCAGAATTTTTTTTAAAATATTTTTAAGCTCATTTTCAAAATCATTATTTTTTTGACGCAGTTTAGGTTGTTTTCTTTTCATCTTATTATTTTTCATCTCACGAACTTCATTATTTTCAATTAATTTTCAGCACAAGAGAACTAAATCATTGAATGAAAAAATCACTTATCTCATCGGCTATTGAATCTTTATCACTTTTGTCTTTTGGAAATTCTTCTAAGCATGTTTCTTCAACTGAGCCGATTATGGAGGATTTCTCACCATTGTTGACGTTTGCATCATATATTGCATTAAAAATATTCAGATTTCATGTGCTCTTTCACAATGAGAGATATGGTTTAAATTATGTCGACTAATATGAGAATATTGTGTATGCATAGCAAGAGCATTAATCGAAGGATTTTTCTTATCTACTATATCACACTCATTTTTAATAATATCCCAACATTTAGAATTAACAGATTTTAAATAAAATTCCTTTTTTAATTTCTAATTTAAAAAATTTATTCCATCAAAAATAGATGGAATAATATTGGACTGTCTCTCGCTAGATTTGCAACTAGGGTTAAATATCTATGCAATCAATCCTTTCTCTGATACCACTTGTAGAACCGTTTTCACCCTAAAGGGGGTGAATAGGGTGATACTAATAAGAATAAAAATAAATGCGGAAATAAAAACAATCACAGATAATAATGCAGTAGAGATCACACACAAATTTACCCAGCTTTGACAAAACTCTGCCTATGTGTTGCCCCTAAGTTTTCTACTAGAAATTAAGTTGTCAGATGCTTACACACGTAAACTTGCGACACCCGCTAATGACTAACCTAACTCTATACTCAAAACCCTATCACAACTCAGCCACTGAGTTGCAAATTCTCAAACTACACCATCATAGTTCATAACCTAGTCACACGACTAGAAATTTACACAATTTTAAGAGAAAATTACAAAATAAAATAAAAACAACTAAACAAAACCCTATATGTCAATTAATCCCAAAATAAAATAGGACCGGCCCACTTAAATTATAACACAAGAAAAACAAGGACGTCTCCCTCTTCTCTTCAATTCGTATGCTCTAGTCGATCTTTCGTCATTCCTCTTCAAAAAATTAGGGCTTCGTTCGATTGAAGCCGCCGCTTCTAGAATTGATCGATTGAGGCATGCTTTTACTTCTGGTTGCTTCGTCAATCGATTTGCTTGAGTTGCTCTCGGTAGCTTCAATTGATTCGAGTTTGAATGAATTTGGCATGTGATTTATGCTATATTTTACTTGTTGATTTGTTTGAACTCGAATGCTTGAATGTCGATGATGATGTTGCGTTAAATAGGGATCAAAACCCTATTAATTTGTTTGTATTTCAAGTTTGAATTTTTCTTGAAATGCACTTGTCCATACGATCTTTGCTTGAGTGCTTGTGATTATTCTGACATATTCAACTCATACGTATTACTCTATGAATTTGAATTTTGTCCGTTCTTTTCTCTAATTCCATTCTTTGCTAGCAATGATCGAATTTTTGACCAATTCAACGATGTTGTTCATTTGTTTTTGAAACCATTACTTGACATGTTTGGGCTGCTACTGGTATATACTACAGATAAGTAAACTAATTCCCTGTTATAACATTGCTTGTTGCATATCACCATTCACTATTTGCTTGGTTCATTATGATACTGACATTTTCAACTCTTTCCTGCTACATGCTTTGTTACTTCGACTGCACATATATTTCGAATATATTTCTCCGGTTGACAAGTTCAAAAATGCTGAATGATAAATTATCGAATTCACGAACACTTGATCATGTTATGTATTCTAATACGTTTTTGTGTGGTGCACTTGCATTCTCTAGCTATACATTATATGCTAGTTTCTGGTCAAGCTCAATGTCCAGTTCCAATGCATTGACATCTCTTCTGTTGATTGCTTTGCCACTATATATACATATATAGATGTGTATAGACATGTACATATGTATGATGGTTGATGCTCTTACTTGATGGCTTTGCATTTTGATTATGTATTCTCAGTTGCATATGTATATACGAGCACAATTCCTGGTTTGCTCGAGTGCATGTTGAAGTTGAACCTGAGCATATCTGAACTCTTGTTGTTTTGCATTTTGGACTCTACGTTGTGACTGGATTTGAGTTAACTAGCTCTATCCTTCCTTGTGTCATTTAGTGTCTGCACTTGATTTTTTATGATGTTGCATTTAATTTTCATATGATAGTTTGAAATGATTCATATCTCTTATTCGTGTAGTCTTGGTTCTGTTTCACTTGAAGTTTTCATGTCACCACTGCTGTGTCCATGCAGTCAAGTCTGCATTATTTTGGAGAACTTTATATCTTCACGTATGTATGTGCCTGTTTCCTTTGGTTTATGTTTTGTGTTGCACTGTGTGGTTCTTGAGTTACTTTGAGTTAAACTGCCAGTTTCTTCGAGTAATTTATTTTGTATTCTCGGTCCTTTGTTCTGGCTCATATCTGCATGTTGTACTGGCCTGGTTCATTGCTAGTTCACCACTTTGTAATGTTGTATGTTGAATGTTGCTTTGATTTCATATACACATTTTTGAACTCTTGTTGTTTTTTGATTGCACTGACCTTGATTTCCTTTGATTTAAATTATCCCTTGTTTTCTTCGAACTTCATGTGTACATCCATTCATACCTGCTGCTTTGTACATGTCTTTTGTACTTTCTGAACTAAATTTTGTTTTGTATTTTGAACCGCACCTCTGTTGAATCCAGCCTTAGCTTGGGTTTGACCTTGTGCTCACCTGTCCCTACAATTTTATCAAGCAAGTGTATATCGGTGTGCAGGACCTTGTGGTATGTATAGTGATACACTGTGCATGTCACAAGTTATTCGTAAATGATGATTTAAAAGAAAATCGACGAAGAACAACCCAAATAACTTAGGAAAATAATATTTACAAATTACACACTTTATTGAGCATTGCAGAATATTTCCTATTTCAATTTTACTTCTTTTGTGTTTGTTTTGCAAATAATTCAGATGTTGAATATAAACTGGAATAGAGTAGAAGATCAAATATACAAGTGTTGAGTGAATATTTAGTGAGGTTTAAATTGTAAAGTGAAAATTGATTTGTAATTGAAATTGAATTGTAATTGAAATAGGACAAATGTAGTGAGAGCTCAAATTTGTACTATTTGAATCTGTAATAAAATATTTTTTGAATAAAATATTTGTTTGAATATGAATTCTGAGTTATTTATTTTATTCAACATATATTTATTTAATTATGTGAAAAACAAAATAGTACAATAACAAATACATTTAAACGTGTGTGTGTATATATATATATGTTTATTATCATCAAACAAAAAACATAGGCTATTGTATTCTACAAATAGTTCTCATGGTGATGGTTGTAGGAGTCTCTAGTACGATTGAGTTCAAGAAGGCTTTGGAAAAGGATCCATCGGTCGATCTAGCTGATTTCTATTATCAAGTTGAAAAATACTTACGTCAAGAAGATGTGTAAGCTGAGAATGTCGAAGTTAATGCTGCAGAGGATGGAGGACCATCCAAAGTTGGAACCGAAAAGGATAATGGAAAGAGGAATGCCTATAATAGGTTTGAAGCTTCTACGCATCCAAAGAGAAAATCAAAGTTTGCTTTTTACATCGACTTAATCAAAAACTCGAAGAGGATTTATTTGGATACTAAGGGCAGATTCAATACACAAAATGGCCTTTATTCCCCATCTACAAGTTAATGAAATGAATTATATAACAAACCTTTAAAAAAATTTACACAAAGTGTTTGGTTTAAGGAAACTCACCGGGTTATATTTTATCCAGCTGCAAAACTATATCTGACGAAATTTTGTAACTTGACTATCTTTAGCTTGGAAATTTATAGGAAATCCAAAGAAACCTCCAATAAAATAATATGCCTAGTGTGTGACCAGTAGTATTCAAATGAAAATTATAAATACCAACATGATGAGTTTAGAAATTAAATTCAAATTTATAGAAAAAAATCCGATGGCGACTAGTGAATAGGGTTCAGGCGATTAGGGTTTCTTCAATTGTTGTCGCACTCATGTTGATTCACGGCTAAGCTACCGACGTCGATGTTAGATCCTCTTTTTCCCTTTAACTCTGTTTCATTCCCTCCTCATGTCTTTGCGATCTTCACTAAGGTTGCTAGGGAGGGCTCCTGCTGCTTCGGGTCTAATGCCAACGATTGTTGGGGCTTTGAATTCTCGTGGTGCTGTTGTGTTTAGAGCGTGTAACCTGGATATTTCTGGTGCTCCTCATTCGTCTTTGGGGAGGGTGTTGTGCCATTGATGAGACTTTGGCTATAGCTGAAGCCCATTCTAGCTTTGGTGCTGTTCTGTTAGTTGGCCTTACTTCAATTGAATTATCCCAGTCTACTGCCACTTTTCGTGTTGCTAAGGTAATCGCTGAACCTTCTTTTGCCCCTTCCTCAGTGAACGATGATAATATTCCATGTACTATTGGCGATGATATGCCGCCTAGGTCCATTGGTAGCTGGTCCTCTTTGTTTAAGAAATGGGATGGAAACACGGGTTCTTACATTCCTATACAATTTGCTATTGAGTTTGTGGATAAATCCGTCCTGCCTTCTAAGGAAGTTATTGATGCTGGTATCGCATTTTGGGAAGACTATTTAGTCAGTTTATTTTTGGATGAGGCTCCCCATTACTCCATTGTGAAAAATCAAGTCCTTGGCTATTGGAAACCACAAGGTTTGCTTTCCATTAGGTGTGATAATTCGATGTACTTCTTTAAATTTTCTAACCCTCGGGAAAGATCCTGTGTTCTGGAAATGGACCTATGATTATTGAAGTAAAGTTTATCATCACCTAGTGGAATCCACTAGACCTCGCTCGAGAGCAAGCTTTATCAATCTCCGTTTGGGATTATATCTTTGATATTCCCTCAGTTTTTCAATCGCTGGAGGGGATAAATTGGATTGCTAATCATATTGGCCAGCTCAATTGCTTTGACTGATCCATTGAGCATAGGCAGCTTCGCCGCCTCGCTAACGCATTGATCGAAATTGCCCCATCTAGTAAATTACCTACTCGTATTCCCGCGACCGAGGATAGGGTTACTTTCATAAATATATCATACCAGTGAGGCCGTCTATTTGCAATCATTGTTATTCTTTTGTCATATTGCTACTTCCTACCCTCTAGGTGCTACGGTGCTTGATGAGCTTCCTCCTAAGATTCCCCTACCAAAGGCTCTGTCCTGGTGTTGGTAGATCGAGACTCCTATCATCCCTCTTGTCATCCCAGTTGCCATGTCCCGCCAATCTTAACCTGCCCCTCCTTCTATCCCCCTTTGTGACCCTCCCCTGACCATACCTTTGTCTCCACCTCCCTCCAAGTCGCCCACTAACCATCTTATCCATCTAGCTTCTCCGCCACTTGGTTCCTTCTATTCTCGACCCCCACGCCAGCCAAGTCCCTTTATGTGATTCCCTTATCACCACTCTTAAGAAGAAATTCATTCATGCTATCATTTCTGATCCTTCGAGTGTGGAAGGCATTGCCCAAGAGCTGTGCGAAAAATTAGTTGAAGGTACGCAACTAATTTGGAAAAATAGGGCGGTGACTTGGTCCCACAAGGAAACTGGTTTGTGCTACCATATAAATTACAAGATATTCTCTATGTGTGTTTTTGATGATGAGAATGATGAGTGAGAACTTTACTACTGGCTAGTGGAGGACGAGCTTATACTATGCAATGGTGGTAAATTTGGAGCAAACAACGAAGGGATCCTGGCTGCACCTGATTAGGATCAGAAATTTATTTTCACGCCACACACGCCTGATTACTACCCCAAGCTCCTTGGTTGGTCCCGTCGTTGCGTTGGGGTTTAGTTGTGCTCTCTCTGGTTATTTTTACAATTCTAATATTGTTAGTGAAACTGATGTTTATTGTTGTATTTGTGCCTAGTAAATTTGTTGGACTTTTTTGATGACTTTTGCTAGCTGGCCAGGCATGTTTGAAGTCTTTATAGTTGCCGAGGCACTTTTGTCTCACACTAGCCTTCTATTGCTTTGATGGTGGTGGCCGACCTTAAAATCCATTTGGCTATCAACCAAGCCTTGTTGGCCAAATATTTATATCGATATATGTCTAGTATGACTGTACGGTCCTCGGATCGTACAACCTTTAAACTTAAAAAATACTAACATGATTAAATTGATCGAGTATTAATTTGTATTGAGATTTAGTAACTTTATTTAGTTACACAAACTAAAGGTAGAGTGATTCGATAAAATGTGGATACTAGCACCATTTCCGTGGATAAAATGTTGAAATTCTATGATCCGTCCACACATCCATGCATGGAGGCAACATGTGGTTTGATCAATACCTTTTAACAAAAAGAATCCCTTATTGTTACATGCAACCAAACTCATATATACACCACTCCACCTCCATTATTTTTTACGGTGTGAGACTATTCTTTTTTCCATTGTGCATCCACTACCCACATACAATGCGAGACACCCCAACAAATCTCTACCTTGACTTGCATCCATCCATGCATCTTCTAAAACGCCAACACGATATCTGCACCATATCAAGACTTTGTTCTCGTGCCATTCTACCAGATTCAACGTATCATGATCTAGCTCCACCTTAAGTTTGACTGCTTAAGCCTACATTGGTGTTAACCACCATGATTTACAGATCTCTTGCGCATTGTTCAATGTCCCAGGTGTTACCATCGGCTCCGATACCATGTTGAAATCCGTTTGCACATCCCTCCCTGGACAACATAGAGTTTGGTCAACACCTTTAACAAAATAAATTGTTATTATATACAACCAAACTCATATATATAACACACTACCTCCATTATTTTTCATGATGTAGGGCTATTCTTGTTTTCAATATGCGCCCATAACCCACATACAATGTGAAACACCCCAACAAATCTTCACCTTAGCTCGTATCTATCTATGTGTCTTTCAATACGCCAATACGATGCCTTCACCATATGGAGACTTTATTCCCGTGTCATTCTACCAGATCTAACTACCATAGTATAGCTCTACCTTAAGTCTGCCTACTTAAGCCTAAAACTGCTAGCCACAACGATCTACAATCTCTTGTGCATTTTCCATTGTCCCAGGCATGACCATCGGCTCTGATACCATGTTGAAGTTCGATGATCCATCTGCACATCTCTCCGTGGGGGCATCATATGGTTTGGTTAACAACTTTTAACCAAAGGAGTCTATTGCTGTTACATGCGATCAAAATCATATATATATGACTCCACCTCCACTACTTTTCACGATGTGTGACTATTTTTTTCAATGTGCGCTCATTACTCACATATGATGCAAGATACCCCAACAATCTAGCATCGCTTGAAGAGCCATAACTTGTTGAAATCTGCACACATACAAAAAATATTATAACCCTTTGTTTTCATTCCCTGGTTGGTCAATCATGATGTAACTATGTGTAAACTTACTAAGAAATCATTAGGTTGCTTCTTTTATAAATTGGCAGGAACATCACCACGGCCTTTAAGTAGGTCTTGCACAACAACAGCTAGAGCTACACATTGATTTTTCATATGTAGTTGTACCATGTTCATCCACAAAAGGAGTAGTTACTTTTCGATTATCCATTGATAAAATGTAGATGGTGGACATATAATATTAATACTAAAGGTGCAACATTCAAGCTTAAAGTAACTGTTGGTCATATAAAGTATTAATCAAGAAAATAATGATGACAAAACATGAAACAAATTACATGAAGTAATTTATTAAAGTTATCATGATATTTCATTAGGTTATTTCTCAACCAATTGAAATAGTAGGATCGTATATCTTGTGGCTTGACGATATATATAAGAGTATATAAACAATATTAAACAAATGCAAATAAGATAGAGTAAAGAGCTTGCACACTAGACTTTTTATACTGGTTTGGACCACCATCCTACGTCCAGTCCTAGAATCTCTTATTTTGTCTTTGGCTCGCTAATACTCTCGCTTAGCATAGAGGAATAAGTCTATACACTTGCTTGAGCTGCTGAAAAGGTCTTTTACACAAACTTGATAAATTACAATATTTGGCAAAAGTCATATCTTCAATACTCAAATATGCCCAATATAGTGCAATCTCCTAAAACTCACAAGAACTGATTTGTGGATGAATGTGCAGGAGTTTAGTAGGTAAGAAAATCAAATACCTGATTGTTATGAATGAATGATCGTTGATTTGAGAATACAGAATAAAATGGGGTTTTAGAAATTAGATCAGAAAATCAAAGAGAAAGTTAGGTGATTAAACTTGTTGGAATCAAAGTAATTTATAGAATTTAAGGGGTTTGATCAAATGATATGATTGCTCTCCCTTGCACAAGGTTGCATCTGAAGAGAAAGGACAAAATGCTACTGTTGGGATGAAAAAATATCCAAAATTCATCTCAAAATTTTGGATTTAATGTGTGCACCGATGCATCGGCGGACACTTTAAGTCCAAAATCTAGAAGCTTTAAAAAACTTTATATATATATATATATATATATATATATATATAAAATTATAAAAATCACTTTTACGTTATTTGAGGATATGAAATAGTGATGTGAGGTTCTTGTGAGTTTTAACAACATATATCTAAGATTGAACGACTCACTAGTACAATCTTCAAGTGCTCTTCCAATAGACGATCTGCCGAAGCTTTAGCATGATTTATTCTCTCTGTTTTAAAGCTGTAGTGGTATTTCTTCAACTGTGTAATTTAAACTCTAATATGGAGTTGTCGTAATCAAAACTGAGAATTCTAGTTCTTACACCAATGAATCAACCAAACTAAACAAAAATATATAAAATGATATCCATCTAAGAGTTAAAAAGTAAGCTTTTTGTAATAGAATAAAATATTAATTACACTAACATGTTTATAAATCCTACTAATGCATACGAATCACTTGTATTTAGATGTCCATGTGATAATGATTAAATCATTTATGTAGTTTATTTTAAAAAAGATATATACAAGTATCTATACAAATTTACACTATTGTGCATTTAAATACATAATACATATTCAATGCTAATTTAGATCATATGTGGAAAGGAAAAACAATATAAATTGGAGAATTTTTCCTGTATGTATATTTTAACCTGTCTTACTTCATTCTAAGTTATTATTGAAAATTAAAATGAAATTGAGATTCCAAATTAAGTTTGTTAATTCCAAATAATCCCAATGAAGAAATAATAATAACGACGTGCAGATAAACAACATGAGACAAAACCATTTCGTTTTATTAAGTTATTTGGAGATATATCTAAAAATCTCAATTCCCTATAACTAAGCATGATTTTATTTAGGATATTAGTATATCAAATAATCATGTAACAACCAAATTATTTCTTCTATAATCATATAAATGGATCAGAACCAATAAGGACCATTCTTATTAACTTTTGATCTAGTTCACCATGTACAGAATGATATATAAGAATATGATATAAATATAGACTAAAAAAGAACATTTGAGTAATTTACAGGTGACAATTTCACATGTAATTTTTCGCATTCCATTTTGAAAGCTCACTAAAATCGAACTTAGAATGAAAGTATATGGATAAAAAACTTAATCAACGAAATAAAAAAAATGAATTTCAGGTAAAAGATTTTCCTATTAGTAGTTTGAAGTATAAATCTTCTATGGTAGAAGATGAAAAAAAATAAAAGATGAAATATTAAGATGTTATAATTATATCAATGTACATTCAAATGAAATGCTTTTTTGTTGATGCATTACGTATGAAGGAGAATTAGGTAACAAAAGTTTCTTAGTCGGATATACGTTCACTAAGTCGGTATTTGATTTAATGAAATCTCACATAGCTACTACATGGTATCTCTCGGTCTGCATCTTCCACATTCTTTTTCTCTACGAAGGTTTTTCCTCTCCCCTATTTTTCCACCAAATCAGGTGATTGATGGATTCTTCTTATATCTCTACTACTAATAAAGAAAATTGGTAGAACTAATTTACTCGGTGTCTTTTTGAAATTCTAAAGATGTCATTGCTTTCCGTTTACATGTTTGCACTCAAAAAATATATCAACATATACGATAATACAAACAGTCCGTGCGCGAAGCATCGGACCCTTACTAGTATTAATAATCATTGTAGCACCGTTTTTGCAAATCTAAAAAACTAGAGAAAGTGATCTTTAATTTTAAAAGGAATCTCTAAAACTTGGGATATCTAAAGAAGTCAAATTACTGAAAATGAACATGATGTTCGGGACCATATTTGAGAAAAAGTTAAATTAATAACAAATTAATGAAGAATACAAAAAAATAAATAATATGATAGAAGTGAAATTATATCTGGGAATTTGATATTTTAAACCATGGTTCAAAATTCCATTTTCCATTTGCACTTCGGTCATTGAAATGTTTTAAAATTTCGGTTCCGTTTTGAAAATTCCAGAAATCCCGCTTTAATTTTGTTCTGGTAATTTTTCATAAATACGCTAATCAATTTGAAATAATAATGCTAATCAATACGCTAAACCAAATTTATACAAACTTTGCAGCCAATAATTGTAAATTATGCAGCCCTGTTTTCTCCGTTTATTGTTTCTGAGCTCTTTATTTTATAACAAGCCCATAATATTAAACCAAATTTACACAGCCATAAGTTACACCTAATTATAGTTATAATTAAAAATTTATGCAGCCCATTATTATTTCTGGCCAATAAAATATCCTATCCTTTCTCTTCCCCATTCAATTCATGCTACCTCGTTCAGCGAACTATAGATTAAAACAAAAACATGCCGAACCGAGATCCTCTTCAATGTTCAATGCCAATGAATGCTGAATTGAGATTTTCTTCAATCTTCACGCTCAATGAACGCTGAATCGAGATACCTACCTCGGGTTTCTCTTTCAAGTTGCTGCTCTGAATTTTCAGTGTAATTTCTTTTCCTTTTGCCCTAGATCCCAAAACGGGATTTTTTGCATATTCATTTCTGGTCCACCCCGAAACTGGAATGATATCACCGGGATTCCAACGTGCCGGCCGAAAGTTGGAACCTTGTTTTAGATGCTAATAAAATTCCTTCAAAGCGCTACAATTGGAAGAGGAGAAATGATAAATTAAACATTCAGTCAATTTTACAATTACTTGGGAAGACGACATCTGTCATTCGTTGAGTTGAAATCATGAATTTGCATAGAAAACCATAGATGACTGAGATTAAAAATACTGTTATGTTTTCGAGAAAAATTGTTATGCTGATGATGATATAAGTTAAATGAAATTGGATATGATTTAGATCGCCAGGTGGTTACAACGAAGCTGTAAAACAAAATGGGGGAGAAAGTGGTATGCAAAAGGCTTTCGTTTTATTAAATACATCAGATGAAACAAGAATGCAGTACTTTGAAATTATGGAAAGACTTTGCCCATGTTAGCAATGTTACTTATTTGTTTTTATATTTAACTAATAGATTAGCAAGAGGCTTAGCATAATTATAGAATTGGAGGTCTTGGGATTCGCGATCCACTCCACTATTCATTTCAAATTTGCATGGGTACTCATGCTTAATTTGATCTAGATGAGTGGTTTTACACTTCTCGTTATATATATACATATATGTACATGTATATGTATGTATGTGTGTGTATAAGTGTATAGGTTAATATAGTAAAATGATGTTTTTATATGATTTTTGAATGTTAAAACATTTTACAACTTAGATCTAACCTTAATAACACATTCAAAGCAGTTTAAAAAGGATAATTGTTGGTTTCGATTCGTTTTTGGACATTTGACTATATAGATCGTTATTTTCCTTTTTTGTAGATCTAGGGTGGTATAATTGCTTGGATATTGATTATATTTCTTTGTAACGACGTTGGATGTTTTATGTGGTTGCTTGTTGTGTTTTTGGTTTATCTAGATGTATTAAAAGAGTGGTCATCGTTGAGTAGAATCGGTGAGCAAAAACGCACAAAACATGATGTGACCAAAGCATTATGTACTTAGAGGCCTAAGAGAGCCACACCTTTGATCGCATGAAGTTTAGTTCGAAACGACGGAGTATTTGTAAAAATCAAGATTGCTCGGCGGTGGCTAGGGAGTGTGGTCAGAGGTAAATGCTACTTTGGAAATTTTGAAAAGTGATTTCGTGATGAGGCTTTAGATACTTCGGGAAAGCTAAGGGAGGACTTCGAGGTAAAGTTACGATGTGAGGTTTTTATACTTAGCCAAAATTTTCCAAGCGAAATGCTCGGCACTGTCCATTTAGTGTTGGTGATGAAAGGTCTAGTGTAGGGAGATTTTTGAAGGCTAGAGCTTTGGGGAAGGCATTTTGACTTCAGGTGGCATGAAGTGGAAGCTTTGAGATGGTGAGGCATTTACTTTAGGGCAAGCGGTATTACTTTGGAGAAACCAGAGCATGCCTATAGGTTTTGGATGGCATAAAAGCTTAGCGAAAAATGGCTAAATGTTTGGCAAAAATGGTCATGATCGGTACCGACCACTTATGGTAAGGCCTATTTGGGTGGTTTTTAGTAGGGACTGTATCGTGGTCGATTGTGCACTCATGCGATGTTTGGTTTTGATGTTATGGCCTTGGCACGAGCAGTTTCGATAGTGAAGTGATGACATGATGTTTTGACTTGGTGAATTTGGGACCCGGTGATGGAACCTCTGCGACTAGTGATCGAGATCTAAAGATGTCCAAGACTTTGACGTACCAATGAGGCGAATCGATTTGGTTGAGTACTCCAGGTGAGAAGATGTGTATAGACTTGGTAACGGTTTGAAGTGGCATGTTCGATGAGTTAAGCAATGTGGTGGGACATGGCATGTTTCGGTATCGAGTCATTTTAAGAATGGATCGTTGATAAATCTAGATGCGATATGTGTTTCATGGGCAAGTTTATGTGTGGACGCTCACATGTGTACCCTTGACCTTTGTGATGGTGTAGCCTTCCTAGGCGATGTTACATGATCGAAGTCTAAATCCAATTGTGACATGGTGTGTCGCTGACCTTGGTGATGGTTATACGAGTTATCTAATATCAGAAGGCATCTTGGCAATGATGTGATTCCTTTGTGATGGTCGGGATGCGGTGACATCTTGATGGTGATGCGAGACCATGGTGGTGGTCAGGGTGAAGTGAGGCCTTGGCGACGATCGTTATTGTGTGTATTTGTTATGGGTATATGATTGGTACATTACAAGGAATACATTGATTTCTGACGGCTCTAAGCCGTCGGAAATCTCGACGGTATAGAGAACACGGCTTTCGTATTTTTTCAACGGAAACGACGAATTTTTTCGATGGCTTCCAACTGCTGTTTCGACGACAATTTCGGTGACATTTCCAACGATCAAGATGTCCATGTGGCTTGAAAAATCACCGGAAATCAGCGATGGCTACCGTCGGGAGTCATCGCTGAGTTTTGATCAATAAGCCGTCGGAAATCGTCGGCATCTGTTGGAATCGGGTGATTTTTTTATGTTACAGCAGCCATTCGAATTCCAAACAGCACATTAATATCGATATATATCACAACACATCAAAATCAATATATATCAGATATATAAGCTAAAATCAATATCAATATCAATAACAATATAAAACCCAAACATTACCATCTCAATCTCAAACTCAAACATTACCATCAATACAAAACAAACCATCCATCATCAATCTCACACATTCGACAGTAATATGCACATCCAACATCAATGTACAACATACACAACGTCTAAAATGCCAACCAAACACATCAGCCCAACAAATCAACCTCACAAATCAACATCAAACGCCACATGTCCACAAATCAACCTCACCATCTCTCATTGTATATATACGCAAGTTTCAAAAACCAACAATGCAAAACGTACCTTATGACTCATTGTCGGCTCCAAAACCACCAGACAAAGGGAATGTTCCATGTACTCGGTCAAACACTGGTGTAATTGCTCCATTTGCTCTGCCCGAAGGTGGTCCTGCTCCTGCAGCTGCGCAATCTGCTATCGAAGCTCATTAATCTCAGCTTTGTCTTGAGCCTTTTGATAAGCCTTTTGTGAGGCCCGAGCCTATAAAACAAGTCAAAATATTTTTAAGTTATTTACGTAACTTTTATAAAAAATAAGCAATTTTTACCACTTAGTTAATTTTTATAAATTACCTCTTGATTTCCATAGCCATTGGTCCATAACGGAGTCGAAGATAGCGTCCTCCTCGTTAGGGGTCAATTGCTTCCATCCCGATTGCTCGAGCATCTGCACACATGCTTGCATAAATATTTCCTACAATGCAAAATTAAATACAATTAAAAATACATGACATTATTATAATATTTTATAACTAATTAATTAAAATGATCAATATTAATAACTAATAACTTAAAATATACTTACATGTGCGGCACATGCTTTATCATCCTTATGCCAGGTATACGTCACTGATCCCTCATCGTAAGTCTGCCTAACGACATGGGTATGTGCAAATATGTCCATATACGAGATAGAAGCCCCACGCACTCTTTCCTGCAATAATTGGTATATATTATCATCGTTCATACATATTTATACAAAAAATGTAATAATTGTTTGTAATTACAATTAATCAATTTACCAGGTCCTCGGGATGATGTAGAAATGATTTCGAGCCACCATGATGTGTGACTGGATTTCTCTTTTTGTTTGCTGAGTTCTTGTGTGACTCCGCCTGCAAATTAAAAATTAAGATTATATTTTAGGTATAAATTGTGTATTCTTTGCTGAACAAATTAAGTTGATATCTGATAGACTTACCCTGAATTCATCGCTTCTCCACCATGCGACCCATGCATCCCATACGTTGGCACCCAACCATCTTGACTTCTTTTCAGATTTTCGAATGGTAAACATTATATCTCAGTGATTCTTTACCTTAGATTTCCAATGGTGCTGACAAAGAGAAACCTCCTCTTCTTGTAGGTTACCGCCCCCTGTATGTTGAAAAAACATAAGTTATACATTAATACTTAGTCAGCAAATTGTAAAGTTATTATATATAATGGTATAAATTTACACTTACCAAGAAGTCCTGCCAGATGCTCTTCCGTACGTGCTCAAGGATCCTAATCCATTTGGGCCAGCACCAAGTCATACAACTCATGTACACCTGCTTAGAAACGCTGAGAACTATATTCGAAGGCTCAAGTTAAAAACCCTACATTAAATATGATACAGACAAAGCATGACTAATATATCATACAAAATATTTATAATGCTGAAGTAAATTTAATACTTACGATCCATCTGCCTTTGGTAGCAATCTGACCACTGTACGTGATACCTCCTGCGATGGGCCACTGCCATCACCTCAACGGTGGATGGTCCTTCTCTGAGACGAAGAGGGGGAACCAGACTGCGAAGAACTCCGATGCCTGAAGAAAGACATCTATAATACCTATCATATACATATTATTTTACTATGGCAGAACTTATCATTCAATTATGAATAAGCATATCAAGATTTAACACCAATAATCGCATATAACATACAAAAAAATGAAACATCGATACTCCCATAAATTACCTTTTTTCCACATGTATACTATTAATCAGTCCTCGTCATTTTCTGATTTAAACTCGGTCTCATACTCTATATTATTTTCCTCTATGGTCTCAAATGCTTCTACTAATATATTCGATTCATCATTTAAAGGTCCAAAATCGGTTTGATCATCTGTTACTGTAATTTAGCCATTTTCCTTGATACCCGCTTGGTATGCTTGTTCGTTTGGAATATTCTTTCCATCAAATGTAAATCTTGCATTCGTTTTAAAAAATGCTGACCATTCTGCTTTATCTTTTTTTTACAGATAGATAAGGAGCATAATAAACATGTAGAGCTTGTTTTTCTAGTATAAACGGATCGTACTTATGATAATGTGATGTATGCTTTATTTCAATAATATTATATTTTTGTTGCAAGTTGATTCCAGAGCAAAAAAACATTACTGAACCAGTTGCGTCTAAACAAATAAACTTCTTCTGTAGGTCTGGTGAAATATGTTAATTGCAAACCTGAGTTAACACGCCATAAAAATCATTTATGTGATCATTTAGATCATCACTACCTTTAACATATACGCGGGTACTGTTATTTAATTTTTCAGCCTCATATTTTTTGGTGTTGAATTTGTATCCATTGATAAAGAATATTGGGTATGTCTTGACTTTTCTTTTTGGTCCCATCGCAAGATGTTTCAATCCTTCATCGACCACTCAACTTACCTAATTATATACGTGATTCAAAAACCAAATAGCGAATTTTTCACTAATATCGTCGCTTGGATGCCGTGATTCGTAAATACTGCATGTATAGATAATATATTGCATTATAGTTAGTACACATGTTTATTATTCAAGTAAATAATTTTAGATGTGTTATTTAGTAATACCTAACAAATAGTACAACTTCTGCACGGTAAAGAAGAATATATGTGTGGGCTACATGGTAATCTCTGTCATCTAAACATACTTTCACACATTTTCCAACAGGGTGTCCTTGCTGTCAGAAAATAGATAATTTTGGTTCAGAAGAATCTTGTTCAACGCCCTCATCATTTCGCGTAGCACTTTCAAAAGATAAATTACATGGTCACTGAAATAATGAAAGAAAAGAACGAAGCTTCTTCTTTGATATATGATTTGCATATCGAACCTTTAACTCGTGCTTTTTATCTCACTTTTTTCTTTAGATGATTTAGGTACCTGTTAAGAATAATTATAACTAAATTTTAATACATGTAATTAAACTAATATTTAACATGCTTAATATTAACATCCATATTGCACAGGACCTCAAAGACGTGCTTTTAACGGAAGATGAATGGGTAAATGCTCCATTACATTAAAGAAAACCAGGAAAAAAATTTCTCCAATTTGCAGAGCAGTATAGTAATTTCTTGCTCAAGTTTACGTAGACAATCAACTTTTAACGTAGTTGAACAAAGCTCCTTATAAAACAAATTAAGTTTAGTTATAACCGTCCAAACTTTTGTAGGCAACAGTTCTTTGAAAGCGACGGGTAACAACTGTTCCACCGTTACATAACAATCATGACTTTTCATCCTACTCAGTTTACCGTTCTTCTAGTCGACACGTCTACAAAAATTAGAGGAAATCCCATAAGGAAATCTTAATTCTTCCACCCGCTTTAACAATACTTTAAGTTGGTTACTGTCTAGCTCATAGTATGCTTTGGCTTTTTTTATGCCATTTGGTTTCACATGAAGCTCAGGACGATTGTAAATTGCCTCTATATCACGTCTTGATTTCAAATCGTCCTCAGTCTTTCCTTTAACATTCAGAACTGTGTTAAACACATTATCGAACTTATTTTTCTCGTTGTGCATCACGTCGATATTATGACGAATTATGATATTTTTCAATAAGGTAACTCCTAAAATTTACTTTGTTTGCACCAATTATGAATCGTCGATTTACCTTGAATTTAAATTTGTTCGCCAGTTTCATGTATCTTTGGATAATCCTTTACAAGGTCATAAATATCTTCGCTTGACCAAATCGTTGGTGGTTGCAAGGTCTCAACTCTATTACCCGTAAAGTTTTTTAATATTTTCTAAAAGGATAGTTATGAAGAAAACACCGATGACAGTCAAACCACGAAATTTTCTTCCCGTACGGTAAAGAAAATGCTCGTGTTTCTACCATGCAATAAGGATAAGCTAAATGACCAGTCGTACTTCAACCCGAAAGAATTGCATACGTAGGAAAATCATTTGCAGTCCATAGCAGAGAAGCGAACATACAAAAATTCTTTTTTTTGAAATGTCGTATGTTTCAACTCCTTCATACCACAATGTTTTCAACTCTTTAATCAACGGTTGTAAATATACATCGATTCCATGTGTCGGATCATCAAGGCCAGGGATGACAATAGTGATAAATATATATGGAGTTTTCGTACACATCCACGGAGGTAAATTATAAGGTCTAACGATTAAAGGTCCAGATGAATATTTCGAACCAAATTAAGAGAACGGTGAAAATCCATCCGTACATAAACCAAGTCTAATATTACAGCTCACCGCTGCGAAAGCGGGGTATGTCTTATCAAAATGCTTCCATGCTTCTCCATCAGCTATATGTGTTAACGTACCTTCTTCCTGTGTTATCACACGGTGTCATCTCTTATGATGCGTAGTTACAGAAGATGAATATAACCTTTGAAGCCTAGTAGTGATGGGTAAATAATGCATACGCTTGTACATAACTTCCTTTCACTTCTTTTTTCTTGGTTTGTATCTTTTCTGATTACATATTTTACAATTCCTAAGACTAATGTCTTCTTTACAGAACAACATGCAACCATTTAAACATGTATCTATTTTTTGATATGGCAAAACAAAAGCAGACATAAGTTTTATCACTTCATAATGACTCTCGCACATTAAATTATCGGGTGGCATATGCCATTTTGTAGATTGTACTATAGTTGTAAATCCAGCTGTGAAGTTGTATTTTGATTTCATCGCAATGTATTTTGAGTTACCGATAGTTGAGTATTGCTTATACAACCATCCCAAATGGGTTTCTTAGCAGCATCCAATAAATCAAAATAAAATTTGCTCCAATACTTGATTCTTCTTCGACATTAAAATCGTTACCATCAACTTCAACAGTATGAAACATTGAACGCGCTACATCTTCAACATATCTTCTGTGAGATTCGTCGGAACAATTTAATTATCCACCTCCTCCTTCGAATGTCCGGGATTATGTGCTATAAGTTCTCCATGACGATCCCATACCAAATAATTTGGCATGAAACTATATTGACACAAATGAATTATTACCATATTCGATATCAAATGCTTCAATAATTTACACCTACTACATGGACAACGAATTTCTTCGTCGTTCCCATTATTACTTACAACGAATTCAATAAAGACATGAACACCATTATGAAAATGTTCACTTATCGAGCTTCAGATTTCTCTTCTTTGTTGGTACATTCAGCTCCGATCGATTAAATAATTAACCATTTTTTCTACTTTAAAATATAAAAACGTATTAATCATTTACGTATTGACATTTTATTTTTCAATTAAATCGTACATTTAAATTTTCACAAATATATAATATTATTCTATTTAATTTTATTTTAAAACGGTTTTACACAAATTATATGAATATAATCTTAAACTTTTGGGTTATTGTTTTACACTTTGATGGTTGGTCATCCTACTTCCCATTACAAACAAAGTAGTAATTATATTTGTAAATCATTTCATTTTAAACGATTCAACAAAATTTCGGCAGCACTTCTCCTTTGTTCCCTGTATCGTACACATATGCATGTACACAGGGAACAAAAAGAAAATGTTGTCGAAATTTTGTAAACCGTTTAAAATGAAATGATTTGCAAAATATAACTTATTTATTATGTTTTTAAATTGTCCAATACAGGGACACATCTGACAAATATTGTATCAGATGAATATAAATGTCTATTTTGTGGTAGAAACGAATATTCATCTAACGATCATATGAAATACTTGTCAGACGGAGTCAAAAACTATCTAAGGGATTTATAACAAGTAAAATGTATTATACAATAATTTATTTACATTCTAAAAAACGCATACGTTAAATCTTCATTTCGTCATCTTAAAAACCGCATACATTAAATCCCGAACATCGACTTTAGTTAATCCAAACCAGCTCTAATGCGCGTATGCACTAATTAATCAACACATATACACCAATTAACGCACATATACCCTAAGCAAATTATTTTTCTCAACATTTAAATGATGAAAAATTATAATAACAACCTAATTAGCATTCAATTGGGTATAACAAACAATCAATGGGATATTATAAACAACTATAGCAAAAAATCAACCCTACTTTACCAAATCAAAATTAAATAGGGTTGTAAATTAAACCTTCTTGAAGAGTAAGAGCTAATGGAGAGACTTGAAAGTTGAAGATGGAGATAGTCTTGGAGGCGTGAAGGATTGCTGATGGCGTGGAGGAGGCAAAGGAGGTGGTGGAGGTCAGATTTGGGAAGGAAATTTGGGTTTTAGATAATGAAGAAGAAGTGTCGGCCTGGGGCTGAAGTGTTCGTGATTTTTCGACAGCTTCCGATGGATATTTTACGATGGCTTCAGACGGCTAGTTTATTTTATTTTCAGTAATGCCACAGCGATCACTAGCGGTCGATAGCTGTCAGAAAAAAACGAAGAGCCGTTGGCGGCCATTGGAAATGGGCGTCGTAATAAATAGTGTTTATAATTGTAATGAACCATATTTTTAACTATTTTAAATTATCAAATTTAATATAATTATTGAATAAAAATGGTTGGAAATAAAAATTTATGTTTTATTTATGTAATTTATTTAATATGGACTTAAATAAAATTTTGAAATAACAAATTTCGAAGATTTAGGCAATAACAAGTATTGAAATGAATTTTATGCATTTAAATGTGTTTATAATCAATAGTTGAAACTGAATAATAAATGATGAATTACTGTAAAATGGAAGTAGTTTTTTTATTATTTAAATTCGTTTTAAAAGTTAAATTTATAAGTTAAATAACTTATATTTAAAATATGGTGATTATTTATTGGTTAATTAAAATTGTTTAAATTTAATTTTTGGAACTATCTAAATAATTGAATTATGAATTTAATATGAATAAAAATGATTTCAAAAGTTGATTTAAGTTTAATCTAAATGAGTACGAAGATTGTTAACTTTTAAAATTGAATTTAAAGCGAACAAATTGAATTTGGAAAACAGCTTATTTTAATTAACGAGTAAAAACAACCTTTTTGGAGACTATCTTGGATTTCGACGAAACCTGTTTTTTCGGATCTGTAATAGTGAATTATTATATGATATCAAGTTTCATAGCGATCGGACTTATCGTTTGGTCGTGCAAGCTTGAAATGCGTAGGATTTATTTTTCAGAAAATTAATTAAAATAATTTAATTTTAAAATGCTATCTTTTGAATATGATGGAATTGTCTCCCAATACATATTCCATTGTGTTCAGAATATGGGTATAACATATAGAACGCCAGGCGGCATGCTTCATTTGGAGTTCGGAATTTTTGCGGATGAATCGGGTCAGAAATGTATATAATAGGCCATGTTTATTTCCATTTCGTCAAATCCTAATCTAAAACCTTGGATCACTTCCTCTCATACGATTTCAATGGCTGAAAATCTCCTTTCTTTCTTCTTTGATTTCTCCTCGTCCACTCATCGAAATGAAACGACACCGAAAGAAAAAGTGTAGAGCACGACGAGCTCTACACATTAGACGATTGGATCGTGATGAAGCGTCACGAAATCGCCAGAATCGGAGTTTGAAGCTCGCGTGGTTGTGGGTTTCGTTTTGACGAAGGCAGCGGCGGAATTGACTGCGCTTGGGGCGGCGGCATGTAGGGGTGAGGCGCACGCTGTCGTGTTGTCGGATGGAGCTCGGTCATCTGGTGGCTGAGGCGTCCTGAGGGTTTTGATCGCGATTTGGGTTCGACTAGAATGCGTATACGAGAGAGAGAGAGATGAGGATTAGGGATAAGGTTATTATTTTAATTATGGTAATTAGGTTGTTAATCCTGATTTAATTATTCGAATGTTTATAAATTCATAACTTTCTCGTGCGAGGTCCGGTTCGAGCGAAACGAGTTATACTGGATTTGTATCGACGTCATCTACAACATAATATCAGAATCGAATTGATTTGAATCTATAAAAATTTCATTTTCAAATAAAGTTGAGTGTTTTAAACGCTCAAGAATTACTATATTGTTTTTGATGTTTGTTAAATTAATATCATGAAGTAATTTAATTTTATTGACTGCTGTTTGGTAATTTAGTTGACGTTTAAATTGATATATGAATTGACCGTTAGGAACTAAAATTGGCAGTTAAAGTGAAATTTGAATTAGATTTCTAGTTAAACTTCCGATTATTGATAACCGGTTAACTGTTGTGTTATATTAACTGTTTGGATGTCGATTTTGATGGATGCCTATTGGTTGATATTTTGGATGATTGGACGTTTGTTTATTTTATATAAATATATCCTATTATCACCCTATATATTATTTGACAGCATATAAACTATCATTTGAATTATTTATAATAAATTAAGAAATAGGTTGAAACGATATATACTTATGACACTTTGATTTGGATTGAAATGGTATATATCCATCCTTGAAATTAAGTTGAAATAAATGATCACTTGGCCATAGAATAGAAAGTTATATACGGACACTGGATTGGTTAAATTAAATGGTTTTAAAATTCTTGGATTTGAATTTTTTCAAATGATTTTGTTTTATAAAAATAAAATTGAATTGAAATATGGGAATTGAATTATTTTCGAACTCGAGCTTGAAATGTTGAAATTGAAATCAATTAAAAGAAATTATTTAAAGAATGAAATTTGAAATTTGAAGTTATATTTGGAATATGATTTGACTTATGGAAATTGATTTGTTTCAAATGATTTGAACTTAATTCGAACTTGGGAATTCATCTAAGTAAAGTGATTTAAATTGACATTTCAAATTTGGGCTCGGATTGAAATATTCGAAAAGGAATTACTTTGAAGATTTGAATGTACATTCAAACATCGAAGTTTAATTTGAAGTAAGTGATTTAATCGATATTCTGAAATTGAATTCGAACTTTATATAAACTGAAATTGTTTAATATTGAGAATTGAATTGAAATTTAAACTATTTGATTCAAATCAATGAAATCGAAACCGAAATTAATTCAAATTGAGATCGAATTTGGAATTAATTTGAATTGAAATTGAAATCAAAATTGAGACGATTTGAGTTAATTTAAGAATGAAGATGATTTGAATTGGAAGATTTGGTATTGAATCGGTTTGATTTAAATTTGGACTTCAATACAGATTTATTGAAAATGTGAAGAAACGGTTTTGAATTTGAAACTATTTTCACTATAAACTATTTTAAAATTCATCTTTTTAAATTCCCAAATTATTTAAATTTTCAAATCATTTAATGTATATTCTATTTTAATATCTAAACTATTTTGAACCTTTTAAACTATTTAAAATTATTCAAACTATTTCTAAAAATCCAAGTTGGTCAAAGTGGGAACAGTTTATATTTAAATCGTGGATTTAAATGCGAATTGGGTTAAAATGAAGTTATAACCTAAGTTGAAATTCGAAATGATTTTAGAAGTGAAATATAGATATTGGAGTGAAAATGATTTCCAAGTGAAATTGTTGTATTTTAAGTAAATATGATATCTTAAAGTGAAAAATATTGTGAAAGTGAATATAATATTTCGATATGAAGTATGGATCGTTTTTGAAATGTAAAAGAACCAACCGATTTGTAAAACGACATTTGGTTATTAAAGAGACCGAGGCCTCTTATTGGCATAGTTTCTCTCAATACTGGAACTACGTTAACCACTGTTTACGTGGAGGAGACTCCAGAATGAAGTCGTTGAATTTCTTGTATGTTTGTTGGATTTGAAGAAAGAGAACGATGATGGATAGATCACGGCACTTGTGTCAATTTGAAATGACTAAAATAGGATGGCTAGACCGGGTCAAGTGGGCTTGCTACCCCCAACGGACATCCCTTTTTCGAATTTCTTCTTGGACTTAGTCCATACTATTGCTTTTGATGTTGGTTTCTATTGGTGAACCTTGATTTGGAATGATCTCCCTTTGACTCGATATGGGATGGATGGATGCGGTGGGCGATCGTGGGTATGATGCATTACCATAAGTCCTTCGACCCAAACTGGTAGTATCTTACCTTGGGCATTGTCTCATGTGCCTTTTTATACTTTTACCATCATATGAGACCACTACGAGTTTGGTTTAGTGTTGTCGTATCATTGGTGCATCCCCATCCCTCGACGTTCTACTGGGGCGTTATATGCAAACTGTATGAAAAATGCTTAAAAACGCATTAAGGGGGATTAATGTAAAGCCTTAACGCTGCGTAAAATATTTATTTTACCGATTAAACATTACATATATAGCGTATTCTACAATATATAGATATTTTGACGGATCTTTAAGAGATGGAAAATCTCGTAACATCTCTTGAGTTATTGGACGCACAATATACACTGGATAAGAGATGTGAAACCCCGGCTATTACACTCCTGTTATATGTGATATTGATTTGACTCACATAAGGATATTTTAGTTTTGACTCGAGTGTTTTGTCTTTTCATTACGCTCGGGTCAGCCCTGAGTTTTCAACTTATTGAAGATCAACTATTCTGGAGGACGAAGACAAAGATTTAGTATATTATTACTTGTGTTATTTCCCTGCATCATGTTGTTATGTTGCATTATTCTATTGTTCTATTATATATATAACTCGGATTTATGTTGTAAAATTATAATCAAATGTATAGTATAAACAGCTTCATGAACTGTTTATTTGATTATTATATTTTGTCATTCCACCGAGAGACTCTGTATTTGTTTTCTTCTTTTCTTCTTTTCTTATTCCTTAATTAAGCACATTGAGTATCTATGTTTTGGATTGTTAGAGTTGGACATGTGTGGATTTTTGTCAATTTGAACCTTCCAAAATATGGGCCGTCACGGTTGGTATCAAATCTTTGGTTTAGTGATAACCTTAGCTTCATGGGATTTGACTCATTAGAGATAGGGTAGTAATACCCTAGAATTAGTTTGTTTGAGTGTGTGTGTGTGTGTATACGAGAGCGCGTACTTTTTAGTGTTATAAAATGTTTTATATTGTGTTTAATTATTTGTTGAGTGTTTGTGAATTCTGATTGGTGCGTGGGACGCCCTGTTATCGATAGAGGTTTCACACTTAAATGAGGCAAGTCGACATAATATTGTTTTAAAAATCGGGTAAATGAAATAATTTTACCTAAATTATATCATATATATAAATGATAACTTTCATAAACTTGTATGATTATCAATGAATGTTGTTTGTTAGGAGATGATAATATTTAGTTATCATCGATTATTGGTTGAATTAAACTAAAAACGAATACTTTGTTAACTTTATTTCACGAAGCATTCGATAATTAGATCGAATTGAAATCCAATTATAAAAGGAATTGTTTACAGTAATAAAGATGTAAATTAACGAAATGATTTCATAATAAGGTAATGGAATGGTATAAGTATATTTATAATATAGCTTATAAATAGAAAGAATTTAAAAGCCGAGAATTTGAGAACTTAAATCTTGGTGCTTTTGAAATTGTTTTCTAAGATTATAATATAATAATTAGTATTATTTAAAAATATTTACGAATAGAAGTGTTTCAAAAGTAATTAAAAGGAAATAAGTCTCGTACTCCCCTCTTATGTCGTTGGAAAATAATTTCGGTGGTGATGATGGCCGCATCATCGACATTCATTTTCGAGTCTCAAAGTGGGGGAGGCCACTTAGTAGCTTTGTTACGCATTGGTTCGATAAACGGATTTTTATTTAAAATTTATAAATATGATTTGATATATGTAATAGATATGAGTATACATATTATTTCAAAATGGTTTGAAATGAACCCGGTATTTGAATTCTTAAGTTCCTATTAATTAATGATTTTTATATGTTGAAATCAAGTGAATTTTTTTGAGTAGTTGAAAACTTCTAAAATGAGAAATAAGAAATTGAAGCTAAGTGTTTAAATGAAATATGAGAAGTTAAATTATAACTCTTAAATTTAAAGATAATGGAAATTTAAACTTGTGTAAATTATTTAACATTCTTGTTAACTAAAATGAATAAGATAAATTTGTATAACACTCAATTACATTCTAAAAACATATATAAAACTTACCAGAAATGTTCAAAAAGTTGAAATGATAAATATGAATTTGTAATGAAATATTATATAAATTTGAACTTACGTAATAAAAATATTTCAAATTGAAATTGTGTTCTAAGAAATGTTAAATGAATAATTTAAATAGTAAAAAAGAAAATATAATTTAGATATGAACTTAAGAGAAGATAAAAAAATAATAAATTAAATCATATCTTTGTAATTGTTTGTAAAATAAAAAAATAAATTTGCAAAGGATGTTTTAAGATTTAGTTGTAGCTTTATGAGATAATTATAATTTGAATAATATTGTGTAAAAGAAGATACATCTGTATTAAATGATTATAAACCTAAGAAATGATGAATGAAATAAGAAAGTTGAAATTTGAATTATGAAATGAAATTTTACTTACGTTAAGTTGGATGGAATGAATTGGTGAAATAAGTTAATGAAATGAATTATAAGATGAAAGTTAACTTAAAAAAAATTGAATGGAATTGATTGTGATAAATTTTTTTAATATGAACTTGAGTTATAAAATAAAATTCACTTAGGTAAAGGAAATGATACGAATTAATGAAACGAACTAATGAAGTAAATTAATGAATTAATATGAACTTAAGTTATGAAGTAATAATAAACATGAGTTGCGTTTTATAAAATATTTATAATAAACTTAAATGGTCTTGTGAAATAGTTTATAAATGACATTAGTATTAAAGAGAATATACTAAGTTGTAAGGAAATAAAATTTAACTTAAACAAGGTTAAATGAATTGATGTATAAAATGGTCCATAAATGAATTTATATGAAATATGTTAAATAAAAGTGAAATAATTGAAACTTGAACAAATTGAATGTAAATGCAATAGATGTAAATAAATTTGAAGCAAACCAATTAAATGTTAATAAAGAATGGATGTTAATAAGAATAAAGTGTATAAATTAACTATGGACATTGGATAATGTAAATTCATATCATTATGAATTAATTGGATGAATATTACTTGTTAGACAATTTATTTTATTATATGTCGTTGTTATAACTTTTTTTGGTTACATATGATTGTATGTTGTGTATTAGTGCATATGCTTATGATTTGGATTCAAATTCGCGTTATATGGTTCTATTAAACTCATACAGGTTGTTATATCTTTTATATACAACTAATATCATAAATTGAGTTGAGACAGATACATACGAAGACGGTTTGGACGTATATGCGGTATGATTTGTTTTTGCTTGCTTAGTATGAGCAAACTCACTCATAATAATAATAATAAGGTACATATCTCAGATTACATATCGTACTTTTATAATTTTTTCCAATGGGATGTTTCATCATTGAGATGAGATGTATATTTGTGTTATATATCTATGTTGTAGATTTTTACGATCGAACCGCGCGAAGGAGACGCTGCCGAAATTTTCCATAAATCCGGGTGCTAGAAAATTTTTGCGATTTTAAAATTTTATAACTTTTTTTATACATAAGTTGTAATTTCATTTAGCCGGTATCGGAATGGCGTAGTGGAAGCATGGTAAAGGTTTGGAAATATCGTTTTATGTTTATAAGTTGATCAATTTGAATAAAATGTTAAATTTCCTACTTAACTCCTTTTCGAGGAGAAAAAGTTTTGAGTGGAGGAGATTGTAACGACCCGTATTTTTAACTATTTTAAATTATCAAATTTTATAATTGTTGAATACAAATGGTTGGAAATAAAATTTTATGTTTTATTTATGTAATTTATTTAATATGGACTTGAATAAAATTTTGAAATAACAAATTTCGAAGATTTAGGAAATAACAAGTATTGAAATGAAATTTTATGTACTGAATGTGTTTATAATAAATAGTTGGAATTAAATAATAAATGTTGAATTAATGTAAAATAGAAGTAGTTGTTTTATTATTTGAACTCGTTTTAAAAGATAAATTTTATAAGTTAAATAACATATATTTAAAATATGGTGATTTATTGGATAATTATTTAAATTTAATATTGGAATTATCTAAATAATTGAATTTTGAATTTGAAATGAGTGAAAATGATTTCGAAAATTGATTTAAGTTTTTTTTAAACGAGGACGAAGATTTTTAACTTTTAAAATCGATTTTAAATAATAAAAAATTATTTTGGAAATTAGCTTATTTTAATTAACGAGTAAAAACAGCCTTTTTGGGCACTGTCTCGGATTTTGACGAAACCAGTTTCATCAGATCATAATAGTGAATTATTACATAATTTTAAGTTTTGTAGCGATTGGAGTTATCATTTGGTCGTACGAGCTTGAAACGCGCAGGATTTATTTTCAGAACTTTAATTAAAGTAATTTGATTTTAAAATGCTATCTTCTAAATATGATGGAATTGGATCCCGATACATATTCTATTGTGTTCGAAATAGAGGTATAACATATAAAACATTAGGCAGCACGCTTTGTTTAGAGTTCAGAATTTTCGTGGATGTATCGGGCTGGAAATGTATATAATAGACCACGTTTAGTTTCATTTCTTTCAACCCTAATCTAAAAACTTCAGTCGCTTCCTCTCATACGATTTCAGTGGAAGAAAATCACCTCTCTTTCTTCCTTGATTTCTCCTCATTCACTCATCCAAATCAAAATGACACCAAAAGAAAAAGTGTAGAGCACGACGAGCTTTACACGTTAGACAGTTGGATCGTGGTGAAGTGTCATGAAATAGCTAGAATCGGAGTTTGAAGCTTGCACGGTTGTGTGTTCCGTTTGTGACGACGACAGTGGAGTTGACTGCGCTTGGGACGGCGATGTGCAGGGGTGAGGCACGCGCTATCGGATAGAGCTCCGGTCATCTAGTGACCGTGGCATCTTAGGTGTTTTGATCGTGTTTGGGTTCAGCTAGATTGCGCGTACGAGAGAGAGATGAGGATTAGGGGTAAGGTTATTATTTTAATTATGGTAGTTGGGTTGTTAATTATAATTTAATTATTTGAATGTTTATAAATTCATAACTTTCTCGTGCGAGGTACGATTCGAGCGAAACGAGTTGCGTTGGATTTGTATCAACATCGTCTACGACATGGAATCAGATTCAGGTTGATTTGAATCTAAAAAAAATTTCGGTTTCAAATAAAGGTGAGTGTTTTAAACGTTTATGAATTATTAAAATATTTCTTATGTTCGTTAAATTAATATCATGAAGTAATTTAATTTTATTGACTGTTGTTTTGTAATTTAATTGACATTTAAATTGACATATGAATTGACCATCAGGAATTAAAATTGACAGTTAAAGTGAAATTTGAATTAAATTGCTAGTTAAACTCCCGATTACTAATAACCAGTTAACTGTTGTGTTATATTGACTATTTGGATGATGATTGTGATGGATGCCTATTGGTTGATATTTTGGATGATTGGATGCTTATTTATTATATATATATCATGTTATCACCCTGTATATTATTTGACAGCATATAAACTGTCATTTGAATTATTACGAACAAATTAAAAACTTGGTTGAAATGATATATACCTATGACACTTTGATTTGGACGGAAATGATATATATCCATCCTTGAAATTAAATTGAAATAAAGGATCACTTGGTCATAGGATAGAAAATTATATACGAATGCCGGATTGGTTAAATTAAATGGTTTTAAAAAACTTGGATTTGAATTTATTCAAATGATTTTGTTTTATAAAAATAAAATTGAATTGAAATATGAGAATTGAATTATTTTCGAACTTGAGCTTGAAATGTTGAAATTGATTAAAAGAAATTGTTCAAAGAATGAAATTTGAAGTTATAATTGGAATATGATTTGACTTATGGAAATTGAATTCTTTTAAAATATTTGAACTTAATTCAAATTTGGAAATTCTTCTAAGTAAAAGTGATTTAAATTGACATTTCAAATTTGGGCTCGGAATTGAGATATTAGAAATGGAATTATTTTAAAGATTTGAATCTAAATTCGAACATTGAACTTTAATTTGAAGTAAGTGATTTAAATCGATATTCTAAAATTGAACTCAAACTTTATATAAACCAAAATGGGTTTAGATTGAGAATTGAAACTTAAACTATTTGAATCGATGAAATCAAAATGAAAATTAATTCGAATTGAGATCGAAATTGAAATAAATTTGAATTGAAATTGAAATCGAAATTGAGTTGATTTGAATTAATTTAAGATCGAAGATGATTGGAATTGGGAGATTTGGAATTGAATCGGTTTGATTTAAATTTGGACCTGAATCCAGATTTACTGGAAATGGGAAAAAACAGTTTTGAATTTGAAATTATTTTCACTATAAACTATTTTCTTATAAACTATTTTAAAATTCACCTTTTTAAATTTCCAAATTATTTAAAATTTCAAATCATTTAATATATATTCTATTTTAATATCTAAGTTATTTAAAATATTTTAAACTTTTTAAACTATTTAAAATTATTTAAACTATTTCTAAAAATTCAAACTGGTCAAAGTGAGAACTAATTATATTTGAATCGTGGATTTAAATGCGAACTGGGTCAAAATGAAGTTATAATCTAAGTTGAAATTCAAAACGAGAAGTGAAATTGAGATATTGGAGTGAAAATGATTTCCAAGTGAAATTGACATATTTTAAGTAAATATGATATTTTGAAGTGAAAAAGATTTTTGAAGTGAATATGATATTTTGATATTAAGTGTGAATTATTTTCGAAATATAAAAGAACCAACCTGTATGAAAAACGACGTTTGGTTGTTAAAGAGATTGGGACCTCTTATTGGCATACTCTTTGTCAATATTGGAACCATTTTAGCAACTATGTACGTGGAGGAGACTTCATAATGAAGTGGTTGGATTTGGCATACATTTGCTGGATTTGAGGAAAGAGAATGATGATGGATAGACCCGGCACTTGTGCCAATTTGAAATGAATTAAACATGACGGCTTGACAAAGCCAAGTGGGCTAACAACCCCTAGCAGACATCTGTTCTTCGATTTTATTCTTGGACTTGGTCCATACTATTACTTTTGATGTTGGTTTCGATTGGTGCACCTTGATTTAGGATGATCTCCCTTTGACTCGATATGGGACGGATGGACGTGGTGGGCGATCGTGGCTACAATGCGTTACCATCAGCCCTATGACCCAAACTGGTAGTATCCTACCTTGGGAATTGCCTCACATGCCTTGTCATACTTTTATCCTTATACAAGATCTTCATGAGTTTGGGCTAGTGTTGTCGTATCACGGCGCATCTCTATCCCCCGACGTTCTACTAGGGCGTTATATGCAAACCGTATGACAATGCTCAAAAACACGTTAAGGAGGATTAATGTAAAGCCTTAACGCTAGGAAAAATATTTATTTTACCGATTAGACATTACATATATAACGTATTCTACTATATATAGATACTAGGATGAGGCCCGTGCTTCGCACGCGGGCAATTTGTAGAATAAATCCGTATCAGAAGTTGGAATGGTAATATTATTATTGCTATTATTCTTATTATTGATATCATTATTATTTATGTAAAAAATATTCATACACAGTATGTTCAACTGCATGTATGTTATTGAAAAGTTGTTGAACATAACAGGTGCACACTTTATATAGTAAGCTAATTTTTTGATAACGCAGGAAGTTCAAATTTGCATTTTTCAAATGTGTAATGTATAAGGAATGAACTTAAGACTATTGGGTCAAAATTAAACGAATGACGTTCTATTAATAACTGGACCTAGAGGTTTGTACATAGTAAAACATTCAATCCTGAATACTTGAACATTTTTAACATACACATGCCAAACTTAAATGAGTACATGTCACAAGTTAAACACAAAAGACCGAACTGAAATTAGTACATGTCATAAAGCTTGGTTAGTCTATGCAATGAGGATGCATGTACGACTGCAATTAAACGCAGTAGTGGTAATTGAAGTGGTTCAAACATCCTTCTTGCGACGTTTTGTCACAAGGCTTGATATTTCTTAGTTCATAGCTAGTTTGTTGCAACTTCTTTCACATACTCGTTAAAACAAAACTAAGAGTCATTATAGCGAAAATATGTACCACTATGTTGTGAAGATGAATATTGTTGGTGGAAGTTGGCAGAGAGGTTATTATAAAAATTAGTAGTAGTATGTTTACTATGAAGTTAAACAACTGTGCAAAAATCTGAGGTTAGTGGCTCTTACCTCAATGATAATTCCTCTATGTCATCTCTTTCGTCCACTTGTTATAGGTCCTCAAGTATCAAGTTCATCGTTGATTACACCCTTATTTTCATCTCAAAAAGAAATTGATTTGTGAGAGAAAAAGCTTTTAGGGTGTCTTTATAGTACAGAGGTTAACACGAAATCTTGCTTATAATTTTTTTTCCTTTGCAATCATAGTTGTAAGCAGTTTTGTAGTATCATTGGTTTTCATATCCAATTGGGTTGTACTTTGTTCAGATGAAGAAGTATCATACAACGATAAACATACAGATAAATTTCATGTTAGCAAATGTTCTATGGTATCGATCTTTTTATAATAAAAAAAGTTAATTAGTGAAAATTTTATTTGTTTGTGATATGGAAGTGGAGATTGAAAGACTGGTGGATGTATACATATGTGATTTGTGCAAGTTATTTTGTAAAACTGCTATTGAGTAACCCATTCCGCTTGAAAACTGACTGTTAGTTGATTTTCCTTTAATTAGTGGAAGCGGGTACAAATTATTGAGGTAGTGAGTTGACAACTAGTAGAAAGTGATGTATTTATCAATTTGAGTTTATTTCTCATTTTACTTCTTCGTGTAGCTAGAAAGAGTAGGCTTATATTATAAAATAGGGTATATTTTTTATGTAACAATCATTACGGTGTACATATTGGTTTCTTAATTGAGTTTAAAAAATCGTGTATATAAAGTTCAAAATTTTTGTAAAAACTGGTGGAAAAAGATTAGTGACTTGGTAATAAGTTAATCGGTGGAAAAAATATTAGTAACCTATTAATATTATAAAGTAGTGTTAAGTGATTCATTGTTGTACTCAGTGACGTTGAAGTTGTTATATTCTATCAATTTGTAGAAATTAGTACACTTATAATATCAAAGTTTGATGTAGCACATTATTTACATGGAAAACTTAGTAACAATCATAAAAATTCTTTGAAAGCTTTAAATTTTCATGATTTTGGTGTGGTCTAGGTATCCAACTACTTTAACTATGCGAACCTAAAGTTGAGATGATATACCAAACTATTTATGAAAGCTTAAGCTTGTTGATTATAATACGTAGCAAAAAAATTACAGTAATGTGATAAGAACATGAGTAGTTGCTGATATGTACTGTAGAAAATTTTCTATGTGCAAAACTGTTAAATTTGACTCATAGCTATTTCTTTTGAGCACTGAGAAACTTAGCCAGAGCGAAACATGTCGTTAGCTCCTATGCTGATATAAACTTATTGCACTATTTAGTAGACATAGGATGTTGCCACTCACCCAGAACATTTTTACTACCATAAAGTATTATACACAAAAAATACCAAATTTATATACGCAGAGGAATGTTTAAAGGAAATACACGTCTAAAGAAAATTATGAGACATTGAAGCAAATAAAAGCTTTACCTTATCATCAAATAAGCTTAAATATATTTAGTCACATAGAACAATTGCTAAAATGAATACAAAACCATTTTGATGTTAGTAGAAGCAAAATTAAATTTGAATGATTTTCAAATTTATTATGAACAACTGTTGATCCTATTATCAAAAATCAAAGAACAACACAGTGTTGATCCATGAAACAAAAATAAATACTTCTCAAGGTTACATAAAATATGTATATTTAAATTAATCTGCAGATTTGATATACTTACATAACATCCTTCTTTTAATCTTAAAGTATAAAACATAACTCATTTATTCTAGCATTTTATCATCGAGTAAGTAGGACAACCAATTGAATTCTTTCCGTCGTACAAGAAATTTAGAGAAGTTACATGAGTTTATAACATTTTAGTTTGTATAGCTGATACTTGATCGAGTAAGATCGATGAGATAGAGCTAGCTCCTCTTTTAGTTATTCCTCTTATAATCAGAAAAGTGTCCGGGTTTTTTATTTCATTGTTGTTGGGCGTGAACTTAAATACTATCTCAACGCCTATTATTTTTTGAAATATGACATTAAACTTTGGTGCTCCATTGTCCTAAGACAAAAAAATTTAGGGGAGTAGAATTTTCAAGCGTTTGTAATTTGAAGTTGCTTAAACATGATCTTATTCCAGCTCTTTTCACTTAAACATTGTTAATGTTTAAATTCATGAATTTTTCTCAGCATGGATTCTTAAATTTTGATTAGACACCATGTCTATATTGCTTCTTTTCCTTTCGTGTTTTCATTGTAAAATGTAAGGACTTGATGGTAATGTATGAACTATAAAGTACTCATCCTTATTTTACAGCAAGAAAGAATAGAGGTGGAAAATTAAATCAAGTGATAAATAAGGCCTACAAACAAATATAAAGCCTATTTGAATGTTTTTCGATTATACGTTGTTAATAGCTAAACTTACAAATATTTCCCAAACAGATCCTCGCATTTTGATTAGTACAGAAGCTATACTTTTTCCTTTTCATAACATGTTTCCACTGTAAAATATAAGGTATTGTTGTTTGCATACAGTACTGGCACTTGTTTAATAGTAAAAAAGAAAGGATTTAACAGTGTAAGTCATGTTATAAATAGTGCGTTTGAACCAATATACATCTTCCAACGTATTTAAGTTAAATACCATTAATATCTAAAATCATAAATGTTATTAAGCTTTTTACTACATTTTGATTGCTATGTGGATGTTAATAATTTGAATATTTAAAATTACTTTTATGTATGGATTCATAACAAAAACGCGTCAATAAAAGATTTAACAATAAAGGAGAAAAACTGGTAAAAATCTAACCATTTTGGAGAATGCAATCGTTTCATCGACATTCTGACCTACAACGCCTTCAGCTTCCTTATTAGAGGCCAGGATTGTTGTTGATATACACGAGTAATTTTTCCCCACATTTGGACAATAAGTTCATAGAAGTAATAGTAGAAGGCGAAAGAGTCAGTACAAATTTGTTTAAAAACTTATGGTTCAAAAACTGATAACTTAACTGTCAATCATCATGATGCTTTGTGCGAATAGAATTTATGCATTCCAAACAGACGGATCCTTTGCAAACAACACAGGATAGGTAGCTCCACGAAGATGTTGCACGTAGCCTTAAAATAGTAGCAGAATTAAAATACAAATTTTCGTAAAAGAATTTTTAAATCATACTTATTTATCAGTCTATGAAAGCAGCAAAATAATCTGAATGTTTGATGAATAGTAATATATCCGAGAAAGTCTTAAAGTTTTGAACTTCTAATCCTAAGTTCATATTATCGAACGTGAATGAACATTACCAGTTGGTAGCATATAGTCCACAGTTGTCACTGATTGATGGATAACATAAGTTCTCAAACAAAGGGTGAAAAGATTTGCATAAGGTTTAGTCATAAAAAAAGCAATGCATAGAATTTTATCATTGTATCCTGCAGTGGTAAAATTTTATCATTTTGGAAAGGTAATCAATGATAATACAATTATGCATGAAAAATATATAGATAATGACATGGTAAAGATTTAGGAAGCAGTATTCAAGGCTGGCCCAAGTGAAAAAATTCATCGGTTTTCATTCAAAAGACACGTATTCATTTACGGCAATGGAAACAAAATATGTATTGAACTATTGATGTAGAGGATTGGGTCGCCATTGTATCAATTAAAATAAGAGAAAAACCATAGATTTATCATGGAAAAATAACATAAGCAAAGTTATTTTTAAATATCTCCTTTTTCCACCGCCACTTTAGAAATGGAATGACAGGAAAAGTTATTCTGTGCAAGTCATATAACGTTCAAATGGTCATTTGTTTATGCCTCGGACATAAAAAGTTAACGAATTTGTTAATAGAAAGCTGAGAAAAATCAAAGCATCATTTGTTGCATGCATAACTAAATAAAAATGGTTAGTTAGACGTGCGTACTCAATACGTGGTATAATTCATTTTACATGTAGGTTGCAAATAAAATTGAAGGAGTGGATATTAATTAACGTTTGGTTAAAATAGCCAACCATATATTGGTTTAATAAATGTTTAAATTAGTACGTAAAAATGCTACTATGCTATTTCTATAATAACTAATGCATGAAGAATTTTATTGCACGGCAATGAGTTAACATAAACATGATTAAGAAGGAATGATACAAAATATTATATTAGGTGGTGAATATATTTGTTAATAAATAATTAACAAATAAATCAAGCAGTAGTAGATGATACTGGTAGGAGAACTGTATATCAGTATATTTGTAAACAACCAACAAATATAAAAGTATAGGATTTTTCTCTCTTAAGAACATTTCAATTTGAAATAGTAATCAAAATAAGTAGTTAGCACATGTGTGAAACATATTCAGTCCGTGGTGTAAGGCAAAAAAAAGAGAACATGGATAGTTAAAACAGTGCAATGAATAGCAAGTTTAGTTTCTATATATAAATAACTCTACAGTTAGATGATAGATGTTTAAGTAACAACTAATTCACATTTAATCAAACCACAACAAAAAAACAAATAAGTATATGTGTCAAATGTAACATAAATCAATAAGTTTGGTAAAGTCATGGGGAATAAAATTTACCATCTACCAAACAGTGTACCTAAGAGTGACAAAATGTTAAGTTAAGCAACTTGAAGGTAGTAACTCAATTATATGTGAATTAGTTTGACAAGCATTCATTTGTTTCATTTGGAACAGCAGTATCGCAAACACTTAACTGTCAATGTTGGTTGGTACTTCAGGTTTGAAATGATTTACTGAACAAACATGAAAACTGAAACAAATAGAGATTGTAAGGAAGCTTCGTTGTTTTTTACCTCAATTTGAACGGCCGACTACGGGTTGGTCAGTAGCGGTAGGCGGTTGTCGTTCTTTGGTTCATTAAATGTGAACAACAACTTACGCCTGTCAAATGGTGGTCACGACCATGGAACTGCATGGTTAATGGACATTCGATTCGATTTTGAAATTAGTGGCAGAGTAAATTTGGTCATAGAGTTATTTGTATGGTAGCATTGGCGATTTGTGCATGAATTAAATGTAGAATTTGGATTGAAATAAATTGTGTTACAAATTGAGGGTAAGGGTTAGCAGTCGTAGAAGAGGGGGTGTGTGGTAGAAGTAAAAAAAGGGTTTGTTGGATTGAAAACATGATTTAAGGGAAAAGCAACGGAGAACTGTTGGGGATAAGGGTTAGCAAAATTGGATTAAGGGCGGTGTGTGGGAGAAGCACGTTTAATACGGTTTTTGATTTGTTAAAAGGGAAATGGGAGAGGAACCTGTGTACACGTCAGCAACAGTTGCTTCATGTTTTCTATTATAAGTAATAGATTTTGAGGGATCCTTAAGCCTGTAACATCTCTTGAGTTATTACACGCACGATATACACTGGATAGGAGATGTGAAACCCCGTAAACATCTCTAACGCTATTACACTCATGTTATATGTGATATTGGTTAGACTCACATAAGGATATTTTAGTCCTGACTCGAGTGTTTTGTCTTTTTATTACGGTCGGGTCAGCTCCGAGTTTTCAGCGTATTGAAGAATAATTATTCCGGAGAATGAAGACGAAGATTTGGTATATTATTACTAGTATTTTTCTCTGCATCATATTATTCTGCGGCATTATTCTATTGACCCGTTGTATATAAAACTCTGATTTACGTTGTAAAATTATAATCAAATGTACAATATAACGGCTTCATGAACCGTTTATTTGATTATTATATTTTGTTATTCCACTGCGAGGTTCTATATTTGTTTTCTTCTTTTCTTATTTTTTTTAATTAACCCCATTGATTATCTGTGTGTTGAGATTAGTCCTACATCGGGGAATTTACAATATGAATTCTTCATAAATACTAACAGACTTTCCATCTCATTAACCAATTGGTTTTGTGATAATATAAGGTTCTCTATCATGGTATCAGAACCAAAGAACGATTTTTTCTTCAAGAATAATTTTCCGTGCCTTGTGTTGAAGATCCACCGCCTCCTCCACCGTCTGAAATTGAACCCAATTCCCCTTATTACCTCGGCTCACAAGATAGACCAGGAGACTTCATTACACCCACTCGACTCAAGGCCGATAATTATAAAGACTGGACGGTTGGTATTCAGACGGCATTAGAAGCCCGACGCAAGTTTGAATTTCTTGATGGCAGTATCCTTGCACCAGCGCCTCCCTGTACAAAGTCCGATTGGACCGCGATTAATGCTATACTTATATCTTGGATTTCAAATACTATCGACCCCGAGGTTAGGTCCTCTTTGTCGAAATTCAGGGAAGCTAAACCCTTTTGGGATCATCTCAAGCAGTGTTTTTCCCCAACAAACGGACCTAGGGTTCAACAATTACGATCTTCAATTGCGCGATGTGAGCAGACAAACACGATGCCTGTTTCGGTTTACTATAATAAATTGCATGCTTTATGGCAAGAATTGGATCACCATGAACCTTTAATCTCTTGTTCTTGTTGTTTCTCGTGCTCGGCTGGCAGATTACATGAGGAACGAAGAGCATAGGCCAAATAACATGATTTTTTGATGGTTCTTTGTTCTGAATTTTACGGTCCTTTGCGCACACATATCATCTCTCAAGATCCTCTTCCTAATCTTGATCGAGCTTATCAATTAGTGTCACAAGAAGAACGTGTTCATCAATCGAAGCAGGAAGTCGAGCAAAAGCCCTCTGAAGCAGTCGGTTTCGCTGTGCATACAAGGGATGGTCGGGGCCGAGGAACCTCTGATAGACCGACGTGTTCTCAGTGCAACAAGCAGGGCCATTAGACCTCAAGTTGCTTGATGAAATCCGTTTGCAGCCACTACAAGAAATCAGGTCATGAGGTTAGCCGGTGTTACGAGCTTCATGGATACCCCGATGGTTGGTTCAATGGCAAACGAGGCAGCTCCGCTGGGCAAGGTAGGGGGCAAGTACGCGCTAATGCGGTTGCTGGCAGTAGCTCCTCTATCACATCCAATTCGTCGACGGTGTTAGTCTTGGGTCAATTGTTCACGAATGAGCAGTGGAAAGCTATTTCGGGCGTGATTGGTAATAGTAAAATTCCCAAAAATCGATTGAATGGTAAGTTTGATGATACTTCATGGATTATCGATACCGGAGCAACCCATCATGTTATAGGGCAACGTTCATGGTTATTTGACACACAAAATCTTGAGTGTTCGGTTGGTTTGCCCAATGGTGAAAAATGATTGCTGCTGTGGTGGGATCCGTATGTGTGACGGACAAAATTACTCTCACCGAAGTACTTTATGTTCCAAACTTGAGTTGCAATTTAATTTTTGTTTCTCAACTTAATGATGATTTACGAACTATTGTCCCATTTGATTCTCATACTTGTGCTACACAGGACCAAACGAAGGAGCTGATTGGAACGGGAGTTAGGAGAGATGGATTGTACTACTTTAGCAAGCCGGAATTTGTGTCAACAGTTGAAGCAACATCAAATTTGGGGTTGTGTCATCGTCGGCTCAGGCATCCTTCCGAAAAAGTAGTTAAGTTAATTCCTCATGTCAAAAATAATAAAGATGGTTTAGATAAAGGGTGTAAAGTATGTATGCATGCTAAACATCCTAGAGACTAGTTTTCTTTAAGTGACGATAAAGCTTCTAGAATTTTTAGAAAATACATTGTGATTTGTGGGGTCCGCATCGACACGTTTCGTCATGTAGGGCCCGTTATTTTTTGATAATAGTTGATGATTTTTCGAGAGCAGTTTGGATTTATTTGTTGGTTGACAAATTAGAGGTGTTTCAAATGTTTATGTCCTTTGTTTCCATGGTTGATAGGCAATTTTCTCAGACAATTAAGGTCGTTCAAAGTGATAATGAAACTGAGTTTAATTGTTTGATTGATTATTTTAATGCAACTGGAATTTTGTTTCAAACTTCGTGTGTGGGCACTCCACAACAAAATGGAAGAGTTGAAAGGAAACATAAACATATTTTGAATGTGGGTAGGGCATTACACTTTCAAGCAAACCTGCCTATTTATTATTGGGGTGAATGTGTTCTTGCTGCTGCTCATTTAATTAATCGTACAACGTCTTCCATGTTATAAAATAAAACACCTTTTGAGATACTTTTTGGTAAGCCACCCTCTCTTGGTGCTGTTCGAACCTTTGGGTGCTTGTGCTTTGCTCATAATCAAAAGACTAAGGGAGATAAATTTGCAATTTGGAGTCGAAAGTGTATTTTTTGGGTTACCCATTCGGTAAGAAGGGGTGGAAATTATTTAATCTTGATACAAAGTAATTTTTCGTGTCTAGAGGTGTGAAATTTATAAAGGAGGTATTCCCGTTTGGGTGTTCGGAAGATGTCAATATAATATCTAGTTAGAATAATGATCATGATATTCATCAAGATTTTGCTGAAATAATTTATGAAGATGAGGATGTTGATCTTTTGATTAATGATAATGGGTCTGCGCATGGTTCTGCTTCGGATCAGTCTACTAGTCCACAGGAAATGGGTCGTGGTCTTCGGGAAAAGTTCACAAATGTTCTGTATCGAGATTTTATGACACATACGGTTTTTGCTAATGGTCCATCTTCTGATTGTCCTCCTTCCAATCACTACTTAGGTAATCCATATCATCTAGCACATTACATAAATTGTGACAATTTTTCTATGAATTATCGTTCTCCTCCTTCCAATCACTTCTCAGCTATAATTAAGGGTAAGGACGCTAAATCATTTAAAGAAGTCATGAAGTCCGATGAGTGGCGTATTTCCATGAAGGATGAGATACGGGGTCTAGAAGATAACGGCAAGGCTCAATTTGATTTTCTTCTCTCCAAGTTGGGCATTTTTGAATCTCATCCTCCAACTTGAGGGGGGTATTGAGATATATTTAGAATATATGGCTAAGATATTATGATATATTTAAAATATATGATTAAGATTTTATGATATATTTAGAATATATGATTAGATGTTATGAGTGGTATGTGATAAGGGATATATCTTTAAAAGATTTTCTGCAGTTTCCGCAATATATGATTAGATGTTATGAGTGGTATGTGATAAGGGATATATCTTCAAAAGATTTCTTGCTGTTTCCGTAATTTTAGAGTTACCATAAGATAGAGTCTTGGGTATGTATTATAAATAGGGATGCTGGTGATTAATAATAATTCAAGCTGAGTTTTACCAATTCTTCATGGTATCAGAGCGAGTTTAATAGTGTCACACGTCACTCTCAATGAATGTTCACGTGTTTGGATGATCATACCCAACACGTGCGGGGGCGTGTTGAGATTAGTCTCACATCGGGGAATTTACAATATGAATTCTCTATAAATACTAAGAGACTTTCCATCACATTAACCAATTGGTTTTGTGATAACTGGAGTTTCTCTAACACTGTGTTTTGGATTGTTTGAGTTGGACATGTGTGAATTATTGTCGATTTAAACTTTTCAAAATGTGGATCATCGCACTAGTAGTGGTATGATTGTTGCATGATTGTGACAGATGTCATGTGATGTAGGTATTCCTTTGTAGGTACACCGACGTCCATATTATTCTTAGTGTAATATACCCTTATGATCATGATAGTATACCATATATGGTGTTATATGCTAATCTTTGGATGCAATGACAAGTTAAACATGATCCTCCATGCTCAATGTCACTGTTTTACTATATGAACTTGTATATTATATTGAGATTGTTTATCGATCACATCAGACTTGTCCAACTTTAGATTATGTTTGGTTTGTATTATCTCGGATACTTTTAAATGAGTAGACAAGATAATAGGTCTGAGATTGGTGTATGGAGCTGTTCAACGACCGAGGAGAAGGTTGGCTATTATCTGTACTTATATTTTGGGGCTTAGTACTATTCCGTTGTGTAACATCAGAAGCATTATCGGTGGTTCACATTTATTTAGAGACGGTGCATTTGAGTTTATTATTTGATGTATAAACCTTGTAATCTATGTATATAGCTACGATAAGTTTATTGCGCCAACAGGGTTGACGTGGTTGGTTGATGGTCCGGACTGCGTGATCGAAGGTCACGAGTTCGAGCCCCGAAACTGACAACCCTGTAACAAGTACCCGAAGTATGTGTTTGGCAGGCACATACTTCCCTAGAGTTTACAAGCGAAGCTTGATTCTCTAGGTAATTCAAAAAGAAAAAAAGTTTATTGCACTCCGATTATGTAGTTCGTTTTACTTATTACTGTCTTGCTTGTTTTATATCTCTGATGATTATTGTATTTTATTCCTGCGTTGTAAGATACATGATAGGTTTATCTATTGAACTTTAATTGTTTTACCCTTGAAAACCGTCTTATGTCGGCTTGGTACCTCTATAGGGCACTCTACGGGTTATATTGGACATCGAAGTTGTAGACAATCTTCACAATTTTTCTCCTCCTATGCGAGAGAAACATGGAAATGGATGAAAAAAAAAAAGAAAAACCTTTTTCAATAAAGAAATTACATGCGCTCAACATGATAACCGTTGGGTAGATGGAAAACTTTAAACTCAAAAATGCATGGAGTATCCCTCGTGAAAAACGCAGTCCATAGTTACATTCTCAGTTATTTAAAGCAAACGCATCCTATCTAAAATATCTATGAAGTTCTTCCATAACGGCCTAGCACTGGATATTAAGATTCATCCAAATGCAAATGTTGCGTCACGAACAATACTGAGTCCAGACCACATTTATTCGGACATAGACATAGCGATATGACCAACCTATTTGGACATACTTCGAAGGTTTTATGGGCTATAGATGCGCTGGTGGATGGCTTAATTCATGCTTACTATTTTGGTGGTCACATCTCGGTCTGTCAATGGTACGGGCATTGGTCCGAGACCGGTCCGAACTCGTCCTATTAAGTTCGGTAACGTTCTTGCATTTTCCTATCCAAGCCCGATCCGGAACGGGTACGGTTTATCAAAACCCGACCCGGTTAGGATCCAATCCGACTATTAGCTTTCCGTCATATCGAAACAGGAGTGTATACGTTATTTATTTATCTTTTTGTTTGTTTACACGTACGTATTTTGCTTGCTTTTGTTGTTAGCTTGACTACTTCAACGTTCATTTTATATGTTAACATTTTTGTATTAAAATTTTAACAAAGTTGTAGTTTTAAAATATGCATTTGTCATAAATTTTCTGAGTTAGGTATACGGTTATTACCTAGTGGGTCTAAAAAGCCCGATATATCGGACTCGAACATTGGATTGAAATATCCAAGGGGTTCGGATCGGGGCTCGGATTTTAATTATTACCCCGACCAAACCCGGCTCATTTACAGGCCTACTCACATGCATGGTAAAGGCAATCTCACACGTTCTATCCAAGATCCTTCCTTTCATCGTACGCTGGCATATATGGTGGGCAAAAACAAGATTGTATACGTTCAACTCCTCCACGTCCCGTCAAAATATAATTTTTTGTATTCACGATGAAATCATCCTGGCTTTTAATGCATTTACGTATGCTGCCCAAAATAACCGTTACATTAGATTCAATCAAAAATGATCATTTTTTTCTATTAGTGATCTTCAAGTAGAGGGTGGAGATCGAGGCAAAGTGTGCGCGCGCGTGTATACATATATATTGAACTAAGGTGAATAGTATTAGCCAACAATCAAATATTACATTTTTACCAGTGATCAATTCACATGTTAGACAAAATTAAACTAGAATATGGCGATTTGTTCTTCATCGTTTAAAAGGCATCGTTTAACAGTCAACTGTCGGAAAAATCCTCTCACGGATACTTAGGAGTTGTAAGCAGTAAATTTTAAAAATGGAATTTTAGCCGCTGTGGAGAACCATTCATGCATGTTATTCTTGAAGATAAGAGCTTTGCTTTCACAAGTGGAAGAACAAACAACAGAATACTACTGCTTCTATTATCGACTTCTCCTAATATTCCTTGGACCAATCTTACTACTCATCTACTCTTATATCTCAAACGTACCAAATTCTCACTCTTTATGCTCTTGTATTGATCATCGCTCCTCAATGAGTGTTTATAAAGAAATCATTTAATTCTCTCTTAATATTTACACGCATTTCGGCCATCTGAACATACATATGTATACTGTAAATATTTGACCGTCAACGATAATGGCCTCAGCCCATAAATTGAACACGTTTCAGGCTTAACTAAATAATATAATGGTGGGACCTTCAAAACTAAGAGTTTTTTACTAACGGGCTAACAAGAATTTTCGGCCCGCTTTGACGTTTCTCGGCCCGTTCAACTGAAAGCTGTTATCTAAACATCTAGGCCTTCATTTCGTATTTTTTGTTTCCCCTTGTTTGAAATTGGTCGGCCCGGTCAATTTGTTACTGAAAAACCTAAACGGGTTGACATTTAACTGGGCGTAAAAACTTTTGGACCAAATGCTGAGCTGAATTGGACCAAGTCGAAGGAATTGAATATTTTGGGCCCGGAAATTCTACTTGGACCGGGGCGGGTTTTAGCAGAAACTATCCCAACCCTGGGATTATACTACCGGCGCCAATTATTTTTTGATATCCGCGTATCGCACTATCGCGTTTTAAAATTCCAGATTGATCTGACAAAACTCTTTTGGACCATACCGTAAACGGTCAGCTCAAAAAGTTTCATTCTTTAGTTTCTTCCGTGTAATTGATAAAAAAAATAAGTATGATAAACATAATGGTTATTGGTTGTAATAATATTTTTCAAAAGTATTTATTTATTAAAGTTTTATTAAGTTGAAAAGATTTTGCACTAGTCATATAAAGTTTATTTCAGCATTTAGATTTTATTTTGGGTTTATATCAATGTTACAAAAGGTTATTCTTCTCAAACTTTTGAAATTTTTAACGAAATGAGGTTAGTTAATTAAATGAATAAATTTAATTTTTTAGTTCTCAAGTAAAGCAAACTGATATTAAGCATAGAATATAATTTTAGTATGTAATTATACTTTTTAATTGCCTTGGGCTGTATAAAGAGAGGGTCGAATTTTTTTGATGAATCAAGATTAAAGCAAATTAAATTAGCTATCTAGAAAAACAAACGACCACATTGCAAAAGGTGGGTAGTTTTTCGATGATGACACACCTTCCATTTATATGGGCTTAAAAAGTGCCCTTTTATTAGTTTTAGGACGGAAGTATTTGTGTAGCCAAAAGGAAGAAGAACGACTATATCATTTATCTCGACCAATATCCCAAGGCAATTAAAGTAAGATTAAGACCAGCTGGGGAACATGAAGTCTATTGTTGAGAAGTGAGATTCTCATAATTCTCAGCCTTTTTCTACTGCAAACTTGAGGTTAAGAATATGTCTTTAAAATGTTGTAAAAATAGTTATTTTCTTAAATTGAATCCGGTCTATTAAAAATATATAAAACTTTATACATGTCAAATAGTAAATCAAAGAATTATATAGACATGAAAACCTACGAAGGATTAAGAGTTGAAGCTAAACATCAAAATGTGCAAATAACAACTGTGTGAGAATGAGAAAATGTTGTTTGATAAAAAAGATTACATCAAATATTTGTTGATTCAAAATTAATAATCGATATTTCATATTTACAATTAGAAAAATCGATTATCTAACTAAGTCTAAGCATAATGATATACAAGCCGATCCAGATAGAACCATAATTATTGGTTTTGATGATAACAACCAGATACATATTAATACTGATGACTTTCCAAGTTTATGTATGATATAGTACATAAAATACATTAATCTATCAAGATATATCGCAGGATAATCAAGTGGAGATACAATATACATATCAAGGCAAATGAATGCAAGAATTCAAGTACACTACCTAGTTGATCAAGAGGAATCGATATCAAGGATAAGAATAAAACTAGAAGAACAAAGAAGATTTAAAGGAAAGGCTATGAGAACACTCGAGACTATAAGAACAAAGATTGGAAGAAAACATGACATCAGCCTATCAGTTATAAAGTGTATCATGTCATATATTTAATCGTTAAAGATCCAATAGCAATTCTTGGAATTTTCTATTTAAAAACACTTTATTTTATTCTCTATAGTCATTTAATAAAAGCTCGGTTTGGCTTGCCTGGTTAAAAAGGTTAAAATAGTTTTCATAAAGAGAGTGTCATTTACGTTAGGATATGTCGATATATCTAATGATATATGTCGACATACTAGCCGTTGGATGCAACTTTTCAATTTAAACGAATGGACACTTCCTTTCCCCCTTTGCGAAAAGTCACTTATCTTCATTTTTTACTTAAATGGATTGGACAATAAATTTATCAAGAAATTCTCTCTCGTTTCTCTCACTTTATACATTCCCATATTTTGCAGAAAATTCCTATTTCTCACATATACTTATACTTTGTGAACCCTCTCTATTCCTTCATAGATTTGCAATCTAGTAGAAAGTCAGAGAGTCTACATAAAATTATCTATCATTTACTCCATGATCTTATCATATTTCTCAAAGAAATCAAAGATATATTGCTAATAGAAGTTTGTATGGAGTTGTATTGAAGGCTACATGAAATTTTGATCGAAAGATTCAATTCTTGTAGATATTACTCTACTATTTATTTGTAAAGGTGTATTTTGTCACCTGTAGAAAGTTGGGATTGTATACGCAGCCTTGACCATATACGGAAAATCAAGAGGTCTGTTTTTTGTCACCCATTGAAGTGCAAAAGGTTAAGTTTGTCTAGTCACCCGAGTAAAGTCAGGATAGGTGTTACTTGTCACGAGTCAAAGTCAAGTTGTAAAGGTGTACTAGCCACGCATGGAATTACAAGTTTGTTATAGTGAAAATTTTGTTTGGGGTATAGAAATGGATGTAGGAATGCGACAAGGGCATCTGATAAGGGACTGTCCAACACCGAAGAAATCAAAGGGCTCTCCAAACACATATTCGGTCAAAAAGAGGAAATGAGCCTTCACGGCTACTTGGGAAGACTTTGACACCATATCGAGTAACACTGATTCAAAGAATGAAGACAATAAGATGTTTTATATAGCTAATAATGAATAGGTATCTAACTTCAAGAAGGATAAATAGATACTAGGCAATGGATGCTAAAGATACATGATTGGGAACACAGAACTATTGTTATACATCATTTACAAGGATGGTGAAGAAGTAAACTTTGGAGATAACTCGGAAGGATATGTAATTGGTATCAGCAACGTCGTTAACTCTAAAAAACTATTTTAAATGTTTTATTAGTTAAGAATTTGAAACATACTCCTTAGTATAATTCAACTGTGTGATAAAAGATTCAGGATAAATTTTGATAAAGAAACATGTCATATCTTAGATCAAAATTCTGAAATTATTTTCAAAGGTATTAGTAAAGGAACATCTATGTATTTAGTTTGAAAATATCTAAAAATAATATTTGTCTTATGACCGAATCAAATGACTATTGGATTTGGCATAAACATCTTGGTCACTTAAATTTTAATATTTATCAAAAATTTCAAAATATTAATTAGTAAAAGTATTAACAAAGATGAATCTAAAAGTAGATAAACTTTATGATGCTTGCCAAATGGGTAAACTTCACAAGAATTCCTTCATCTTGATCTCTTTGGACTATAATGATCCGCTTCAATAGTACTTGGAAACCTAAAGCCACAATGACATCTGATTTCAGCAAGCACCATAAAGGGAGAATCATTAGGGTAAGGCTAATAAAAGAAAATAAAGTCACAGAATAATGTACATGTAGTCTACATATCTCACACACAGATGTAACAACCCTAATTTTGATTAACATTATTTAGCATATTTAATTAGATAAATTATATAAAATAATGTATGGAGACAAGAAAATTGAGATTTGATAATTATAATAGGTCGTGCCTAAATTACTAAGTTAATAAAGAGGTTATAACTTAGATAAGAAGGAGGATTTATGATAAGTGTAAAGGAATAGATTTCATTCTCAACTAAAACCCTTTCACCTTCGCTAACTCATTACCACTTCATTCATAAAAACAAAAATAGTAAACAATGTCGGCCATTGCTAGAGAATCCAAGAAGAGGTAAAGCTAGGAAATCTAAAGGAAAGCTTAGGGGAAATCAACTCTAAATACAAAATCTCAAGTTTTATTAACCAATCAAGCGAATAATGATACCCATCACATAATATGCTTGCTCATTTTCGGTTTTAATATTAATCTCGAAATTATATGATTGATGTTATTTCACATTTGAATGTTTGGATGATTATATGCTTATTGATGAATTATGAAATTTATTTATGAAATTGATTGATAAGTTCGAGTTGGAAAACCTATCATGTATCACCCAAATGACTTAAAATTTTGATATGATGTTAGGTACACTATTTCGAAGTGGGGTTTTAATTTCATAATTTTCCAATCAAGTATGAATATTTTATAGATTTCTTGAATGAAGAAATTGATTTATTTCGAGTTATAATTATTAAAAATAATTAAATAATGTTTTTGGTCCCGAAATTTTTATACGCTAAAGAATATATATAATCTGATCTTTTGGGATTTTTCCCAAGTATTTACGAATTATATTGAATTCACTGGGCTAGAAACTCCTAATAATTATATTAAAATATTAATATAAAATGATGGTTTTGCAAAATTAGTTTGCGAAAGATAAATATGTTCTATAGCAGGTTTTGGGAAAAGATTTTGACAAAGAGAATTACTATCCAATAAGAATTTTACAAATTAAAGGAGTTGGTGAAAAGATATAGCTATTTAGAGAAATAAAATAGATTTTATGTTATTTACTTGACGCCGAAGGCCATGGTGCCCAGGCCTGTCAACGGATGCTTTCGAATGCAGATAGTGCCATATCTGCATCCGCATCTGAAATTATTTTCGGATATCAAATGTCCGCATGCGCGGATACGGACGGATATCGGATAATTATCCTATCCTCTAACAGCCGGTAAATCAAGAATTACAAAAAGAAAATTTTAGTTTAACATAAATATTTTCCAATATCATTGATTGTAAAAGTGTTAAAAATTAACAAATATGAGGATAATAAATAATTTTGAGCAGTTAATAAGCATTAAATGCATATAATATAAACTATTAATGTAATAAAATAATAAATGAATATCATTTATTGCATTAAAATACACATAATTTGAACTATAGCCTTGACATAAACCGGACAGATAATTCTCAAATGTGGATGTCTTCATATCCACATCCGTTTTTTCGGATATCAGATATTTATCCGCTTTTCGGATGCGGATGCGAACGAATTTCGGATTTTTTAGGTATACATTGACAGCCCTAATGGTGCCCCCATTAGACGATGTCGACCTTTGTGAATGCATAGGATATCTCTTTCAGGTGATATGGAATGAACTCATTTGGGTTGGAGTCAACATCGACATGCATGCTAACGACATCCATGATGCTACATATATTCTCTACGCCGCATGCCTATGTGTCGCATTTCATATTAAAAAAATGGGTACGATACCGCATGATTTCTATAATGTCGCCGACTCTATAAGGAAATGATGCGACTTATTTTCATATTGGCTATAACGATGCCGCATGTTTTATACCAGTATCTTATATTATAGTGTCGCACTTAATGATGTCGACATTAATGTCTATAGCGGTAACGACACCGCATATCTTCAACAATATATTTAGAGGCAGGGACGACACACATTTCTTTAAGGCAATGATGCCGCTTATTTTATAATGGCTATAGCAACATCGCACTTTACTTTAAGCCATTGACGTCGAAAGTAATCAATGTTGCTATTCCCATATTTTTAAGCTTTAAAACTTTGTGCTATAAAAATCTATGAAAATCAACACTACGCTAGGCGACATAGATCCATATCGGCCTTACGCTTTGTTAAATCAGATTTTTTAACATAATTTTGAAATTAAAGGAGGCGATGACCCATGTTAGCAATACCTATGCCGCACTTTATCAATTCAAGTGTTTTATTGTTTTAGCTTAGCAGTTTTGAGGGGCGACAATCTCTAAGTGGTTTCAAAATTCATCAATGATATTTTATAAAAGCATATATTTTGGCATAGTGATATGGATAAAGTAAGAGACTTTATTTTTCTTGTTTTAATGTATAATTTCAAGGTAAATCAATTATAAAGATTTATATTTTCAAGGAAGTATAAATAGCGTATTTAGCCTAGAGTTTCACTAAAGATGTTATTATTCTTGTCACCTATAGATAAATTACGATATGATGGAAGGATGAATTGACTCAGAGATTAAAAAACCATTTGGGACTGGTGTAGAGTCGCACCTTATACTTCAGCTGTTGGCCCCTAACTGATATAAGTCTAAAATTTCAATGTGTAAGGCTTTGTTATGGGTAAGACTAAAAGTAGGTTTACGCATAGAAGGGAATACACAAAGATAAGGTAAGTTTTTGGTTAGCCCATAAAACCATTAGGATCGGAATGACCCTAGGAATAGTAAGTTTTGAACATATCGTCCAGTTTTCTTCTAATGGTAAGTTAGAAAATTTTGTATATCTGGTTGGCCATAGTCTGCCATATAGGTTTATAGTCACCCTAAGAAAACTATAATGTTGGGTCAAATAGTCCATTAATTTGGACAGATTGGTCACGATTTCCCATGTTGCACGTATGCATATGATTGTTTATATCGTCTAGTTTAACCATTATGGTTGTAGTGTTTGATTTATAAAAGAGATATAATTAAAGGATATTAGTGAGGGGAAAACCTATTCCGATCGACGTCGTGGTTTCACCAGATATTCGGTTACCGAGATGGTATATTATTATTCACACCAGACTTTTGTTTGACCCGAAGTTTTTGTTTTCCCCTATAACTCTTGGGTACTTAATTGGGTATTTCAAGAGTAAGGTTCATATGTTTTTTAGGTTGGAAGAATAAAGCTCCCAAAGACGTGTAGAAGGCAGATCTAGCTATGTAGGAATATATATATATATATATATATACACACACACATGTATGTATATGCATATATATTATAAGCTGTGTTGAATTTTCATTTTATTTGAATGTATGTAATGGCAGATGTTATAACTATCTTGTAATAAACTCTGATCAACCAAGGAGGCATCTTCATGTGTTGCTCTTGGAGTATTTTATAATAATTATATTTTATATGAACCCGGGCAATGTTTGGGATTTTGTATTGAATATGAAATATTATCTTTGAAATGAAATGTGAAAGTTGTTTTGAAATCATGTTTAAGAAATTTTCATATTCTTCTACTTCTGATGTTATTGATACAATTAACATTACCGCATTTTATCATTGAAAATTAATATTGTAGATGAATACAACATCAGTAGCGGTTAGTTTCGGACTTCAAAATGGGGGATGTTTACAACTTGGCATCAAAGCATAGCTTTATGTAAAATTTAAAAGATTAAAGATTTTGAAAACATAATCCAAATGAATCAGAGAATGATATTGGAGTATGGGATAACGTTATAGTAACGTACTTGTATTTTCAAGATATAAGTTTATATCTTATCGCTTTTCTTCTCATCTCTCTTAGGCTGTTCTTCTGTATCTTACTAAGGTTTGAATGTAGATTTAAGGAAAGTAAGGTATGGAGGTAGGAAATGAAAGAGTTAATCTCGATGGAGGAAGCGCCACTACTAATAGAAATGTCAAGCCCAATACAAGAAGGAATCTACATCGGCAAACAGCTGCTAATGTTGGGGCTGGAACACCAGCGGTGGGTATGAGAGCTACGTATCAGTTCTTTGTCAATATGATGCAAGCAGTAGCTATTGCTAAATTAGTTGGTGGTAATGCTGGAGGAGCAAGTCATGATGCCCCAGTTGTTAACAACTATGCTGTTTTGAGTAAAGATTATGCAAGACTTGGTAAGAAGCCATTCATTGAAACTGAGGATGTTATCGAGTGGAGAATTGGCTGCTCCATTATGAAAGGGTTTTCATTGATTTAGGTACAAATGGTGAGCAGAAGAGGAGGTTGGTATCCAAACAACCGCAAGGAGCTGCATTGTACTGGTGGAAGAGTGCAACCGTTGGAGTGCCAGAAGAGAAATTGACTTAGGCAGAGTTCAGGAGGAGGTTCGAGGAGAGGTTTGTGTTTGAAATTGCCAAGTCAACTTTGCTAAGGAAGTTTGCTGAGTTAATGCAAGGAGACATTATTGTGTTGGAGAATGCAACAAGGTTTGAGGAGATACCCAAATATGGTTATGCTATGGTTGATACAGTGATTAAGAGAAATGAAAAGTTCATCCATGGATTAAGACCAGAACTTGTTAGGGAAACCTTGCCGCATCTCAGGGATCTATGTGACGAGGTAGTAGAGATGGCATTGAGGAATGAAGAGATGCTTGATTTCTTTGATGGTAATAAAGAAATGGAGACTCAGAGAGGGTAGAATCAAAAAAGAAAATTCTTTCAGAAAAGGGAGCTCAGAAGGGTGGAGCTGCCAAGAAAGAAAAAGCAAATGTTGTGTGCTACAAATGTGACAAGAAATGGAATTTTACGAATGATTGTCATTCAGGAGATGGAAAGAAGGTTATTGGAAGGAAGAACATTGAGTGTTTTAATTTTGATCAAATTGGACATTTATAAGAATCAGTGCAAGAACCAACTAAGTCTGAGAAAGGAAAAGTATTTTCTTTGGAACCAGCTAATTTAAGACCCATAGCGGAGGAGAAAGGAAAGGTTGTGATTGGAGGTACACTTTTGATTAATGGAATACTTCTTAGAGTATTGTTTGATACCGCTGCATCACATTCTTTTATATCTCGTTATTTGGTAGATAAGCTTAATCTATAACCCTCATACCTAGTTACTTCCTTAAGGGTTGCGAATCTGATAGGAGGGTATGCAACTCTTGAGATGAGATGTGACCATTTATAATTTGAGTTATTAGGTCATATACTTACCTGCGGTTTGCATGTGTTTGATTTTGTGGGTTTTGGGATTATTCTGGGAATGGATTGGTTAAATAAGTATGATGCTAGGATATTTTGCCAGGATAGAAAAATATCACTAAGACACCCTAATAGTAATGGTCGAATTATATACTCCGTAAAGGACTCGAATTTGGATGTTTATGCTTTGTTGAGTGCAATGGGGGAGGAAGACGAGTTGAATCAATTTTTTATCATTAGAGAGCTTGTCGATGACTTTGAACCAGTGACAGGACTATCGCCAAAACAAGCTATCGAGTTTTGTATAGATCTTGTACCTAGAGCCGAGCCCGTAAGTAGATCGCCTAGTAGAATGACACCTTTCAAGATGAAGGAGTTAAAGGTGCAGCTAGTGGACTTAAAAGGGAAAAGTTTTATTCGACCAAGCAGTTCACCTTAGGGAGCGACCATTGTGTTCGTGAAGAAATCAGACGGGTCGTTAAGATTATGCATCGATTATCGTAAGTTGAATGAGAAGACATCGAAGAACAGATATTATTTGCTGAGAATCGATGATTTGTTTGATCAATTGAGTGGAGCCAAAGTATTTTCCCAGTTGAATTTGGCAACAGGGTTCCATCAACTGAGGGTAGCGGAAGATAGTATTTCGTTAACAGTGTCTAGAACAAGATATGGATCGTACAAGTGGTTCGTAATGCCATTCGGGTTAACTTGTGCGCTTGCTTTCTTCGTAGATTTGATGAACCGAATCTTCCAAGAGCATTTGAACAGATTAATGTTAATATTTATAGATGGCATTATGATATATTCTAGGAATGAGCGAGATCATCAGATATCTTAGAATAGTGCTTGAGACGTTGAGACAACATCAGTTGAAAGCGAAATTTTTGAAGTATCATTTTGGAAGAAAGAAGTGAAGTTCCTTTATCTTGTAGTCTTCGAAAAAGGGTTGTGAATGAATCCACCTAAAATAGACGCTGTTAATAATTGGAAGAGACCCGAGATTTTGACCGAGATAAAGGGTTTTTTTGGACTAGCTGGCTATTGTCGGAGATTCATCAAGGTTCTCTCATATAGCAGTACCGATGATTAAACTAACAAGGAAGGATGTGAAGTATGTTTGGACCGATAAATGTGAGGAGACATTCCAGAAGTTGAAACATTTGTTGACCAATGCGTCCATGTTAGTTGTTTCGAACGGAAATCAAGATTTAGTGGTATACACCGATGTAACATGATTAGGAGTTGTGCTAATGCAAAAGGGTAAAGTTATCGCTTATGCTTCTCGGCAGGTCAGACCGCATGAAGTTAAATATCTGACTCATGGTTTAGAGTTGGCTGCTGTACTTTTTGCTTTGAAGGTGTGAAGATATTACCTTTTGGGAGAGATATTCGAGTTGTATACGAATCACAAATCTTTAGTATACTTATTCTCTCGAAAGGAGTTAAATATGAGAGAGCAGAGGTGGTTAGAGTTTATAACCGCTTATGATTTTTTAATTAAGTATACACCAGGGAAATGAAACAAAGTAGCAGATGCACTTAGTAGAAAACATCAGAATGCAATATTGGCAATGTTAGAGGAGTGGGAAGACTTGGAAGCATTAACTATTTGTATTGTGCAGTTAAGATTGGAAGGTGGAAATGATATTGATGATTTAAAAGATTTTTATCTTGATCATAACATATGGTTAAGGAAGAAGGGATGGATATGTGTTTCAGATGTTGGTAAGCCAAGGAAAGAAGTTCTTAGGGATTATCATCGATCAAAGTTTACAATTCATCCTTGAGGGACAAAGATGTATGAGGATATGAAAAGGAGTTTCTTATGGGAAAGTATGAAAATGGATGTAGGCTTATGGGTAAAGCAATGCTTGAATTGTCAGCAAGTGAAAGCTGAGCATCAGAATCCAAGGGATTGCTTCAACCTTTGGATATACCAGCATGGAAATGGGATTCTATATCTATGGATTTCATAGACGGATTGCCAAGGTTGAATAGAGAAAATGAAAGTATTTAGGTCATAGTGGATAAATTGTCTAAGAGTGCACATTTCATTCTTGTTAAGTCGACAAGGACGACGCTTATTTTAGCTAAGTTGTTTATAAAGAATATTGTCAGACTACATGGAGTTTCTAGTTGTATAGTCAGTGACAGGGATACCATATTCACTGGTGAAATATGAAAGAGTCTATAAGAGGTTTTAAATATTAAGCTTAAGATGAGTACCGCTTACCATCCATAGACTAATGGGCAAACATAAGAAGTAAACAAAGTCCTGGAGAATTTGTTAAGAGCTTGTGTGCTAGACTTTGGAGGATCATGGAAAGACCATCTACACTTAATCGAATTTTTTTATAACAATAGTTATCATACTAGTATAAGGATGTCACCTTTTGAAGCTTTATACGGTAGACCATGCAAACCACCCGCTTGTTGGTTGAAGACCGAAGATTGATTAATTCTTGGTTCAGATTTAGTGAGAGACGCCACATAAAAGATTGAGTTGATTTGAGCTAGAATGAAGGCAGCTCAATCTAGGAAGAAGATTTATGCAGATAAGAGATAAAAGGACTTAGAATTCTCAGTTGGAGATCATGTTTTCATTAAACTATCACCAATGAAGAGTGTAGTAAGATTCGAAAAGTCAGAGAATTAGCACCTAGGTTTGTTGGACCATTTCCTATTATAGAAAGGATCCGAAAAATCGCTTACATGATAGAGTTACCGAACAATTTGAGAAGCCTATAATGTTTTCCATATTTCTCATCTTAGGAAGTCTATTCGAGATCCAGAAATCACTATCACTCCGACTGCATTGGAAGATCAAGTGGTGGAACCAGACATGACTACTACTAGATAACCAGTTTGTGTTATGGCTAAAGATGAGAAAAGGTACAACGACCCTGAATTTCCGACCCAATTTAAAATTTTAAATCCATTATTTTAATATAAAAAATTTGAAATTTATATACGATCTCAATTAACGTCCAAACTTTGTTTATAAGATGCGTCTAATTAGTTATGGATATAGAAAAAGTTTCGTCGCAAAATATTGCAGTAAATTTCGTTCGCGTTTTACTGTATATCAGTTCATTTTAAACTGCGTAAAATTTATCTTTCGAATTCAAATATTTTTACACAGTAATGTTGTAAAAAAATTATCCGATCTAGCCGTCGGAATTCGTTTCGTCAAATTCTCTCGTCGTCTGCTTCATTTAAATTGTTTTGTAAATCAAACAATTTAATCGGCGTAATTTTGAGTTTTTATAAAGCTGTCATATCGCAATTATCTGTGTACCATTGGAAGCGCCTCGTCGCGCTGATCAAAATGGTATATTTATTTGTGCGAAACGGAGTCTGACGTAATCCGATGCGTTAATTTAACTGTTTCGGACGGACGGGTTAAACCGTATTCAATCCAAACTAAAACAACTTGTACCCATTCAAAAGTTTGAAAATTTATTCAGCTGCCGTGCATTAATTGGGTAGTTGGAAGATGGGTTCAGCTTGGGAATGTGAGTGGCTTTTCGTAGCTCTAAGAGAAATTTATTGCTGAAATTTGATAAAATTAAAATAATCAAATGTATCAGTTCATTTTCAATTCACTCACTGTTCATTCACGTCTTCAGATACTACACTTCCTCCTCCTTCATCTTACTCTTCTTCTTCTTTATTCTTCTTAAACTTAAAAAAAATGAAACCAGCAATCGCACGCGCATCACCACTCTGACCTCCCTCTCCGCCTCCGACCGCCCATTTCCTTTGCCCCTCCCTTGCCACCACCTCACCACTCCACGCGCACCAAACACCCAAGCCTCGACCGAGCACCGCCTCCTATGCCCAGACCGAAGCTTCCTCTCCATCAACCCCACTTTTCCCCTCGCGCGAGCAACGACGCCAAATCACCACTCCTCAACCACTTTCCGCCACCACTTCCCGGAGCCGCCACTGTCCCCTGCCTCACCGCGCCAGTACCCACCCCCGACCTCGCGTGTGCATGCGTGTGTATGGTGTTGTGTGTGTACAAAGTGTGTGCGTGCATATGTTTTGGTGTGTGCGTGTTGTGTGTGTGGAAACAGTGCGCGTGCATGTGTTATTTGCTGAATGTAATGGAACGAAGAAAGTCTCGGTTTCGGTTTTGAATAAAAAAAACAGAGGGAGGTGTTTGGAAGTGATAAATATCACTGTAAAAGTGATGTGCAGGCTTGCACTTTGAAGTTTCGGTTCTATGTGAAAAAAAGGGAAGTTGGATGAAGTTCGTATGCATCGGCGCGGTATGCATTGGTGTAGAAGATAGTGTTCCGTACAACGGTCTTTGAGAACATTAAAAAAAATGAAATGAAGTAACAGTGTACTGTTGCTTTATGCAATAGTGGCAGTACACTGTCACTTCCAAATTGTTGCTGAAAGAATATATTCGCAGCATCTATTTTGTTACTAAAATAGTAATCGTTTTTTTCTGTTTGTTACAGCAACCGTTTGAGTTCCATTTGCTGCAGCATCAAATTTCTCAGCTTTCGTTCTTTTCTCTGTCATTGGTAAGCGTATATATATAATTTTATAAATTATATATGAACGTTCACTTAAATTAATATCGTCTCTCTTTTGTCGATAATTGCAGTGTTCCGTTTGTTCGTGTCGTACCGACTCCATTCGTGCTTCTTCGTGCTTCGCTGTTCATTCTCTAACCACGAAAGATGAATTAATTTTCATGACTTATATTCTTATACGATAATAATCCGGTTTGGTTGATAATTGATTGATTGTTTGATGTTTACATTGGACGTTAAATTGTTAATTCTTTAAAGTGATAAATAATATGCTATTGAATTTGATATAGGATAGTTAACAATATAAAATTGATATATGTGATGAATTTGATTAGCTTAAATTGTATAATATGACCCCTTTAAATGTTTAGATTGATTGACACGTAGAAATTTGGTTAATTTCACATTGAACCATTGAAATGTATGTTATTTAAATTGATGTAGTATGAAATTGAATAATAGATATCAAGTGAAGAACCGTATAAATATTAGTGCAATAATCTTTAATCTACATGAAATGATAGTGTAGATCCTAGAAATAATTATATTAATTTGCATAAACAACAAATGTAGATTAATACGATTATTTTGGGATTATTTAATACATTAGTGAATTATTTGCTATTGCTTGTTTATTTACTTTGACACCATCCCAGTTATCACACTGCAAGTTCCCTTTGCTATGCTTTGATTTTTGAATTGAAATGGAATTGAGTTGAAATGATAAATACCCAAATAAACTTTGACTTAGGATAGAGAATTAAATAAAACCCGATTGGTCAATAATTTGATTTAAAAATAAAATAAAGATTTATTTGAATGAATAATAAGGTTTGGATTGAAGTTGGAATTTGAAATTTAACGAAAGGAAATTGTGAATATCTAATAATCGAAAACAAAATATTAACATAATAGTTGATAAAAGAACGTTGTTTTAAAATTAATTATTTAATAATTAAGTTTGGAATTATTTAATAATTAAGATTGGAATTATTTAATAATTAGATTTTGGAATTACTTAATAATTAATTTGAAATTATTAATTAAGTTTTGAAATTATTTAATAATTAAATAAGAATGAATTATTTAATAATTAAATAAAATTGAATTCTTTAATAAGTAAAATTAAACTTCTTGAATAAGTGAAATTAAGTTTCTTTATTAATTGAGTGTTGAATTTGTAACCAAGTAAATAAATAAGTGAAATTGAATTTATTTAACAAGAAATAAAATGTGATTTATTGAAATTAATGAAAGACTTGTAATTTAAAGAATTCGATTTGACGAATTTAATTTAATTCAATTTGTAAGTTTTGATATAATGGATTGGAACTTAAGTAATTGATTTAATGAATTGGAAATTAAATAGAAATTGTCTTGAATGATAAATTAATTTAACGAATATTGAATGAAATCGATAAACGAGTTTAAATTGATTTGAACGTTAAATTAAATCTATTTAAATGATTACGGAATGAACTTATATACGAATTTAAATAAATATTTGAATTGTTTATATAAGATTTTTAAGTTGAATCATAGTGTTTGAAATTATGAATTTGGAAGTTATGAAACGTAAATTATGGAAATTGTTTTAGAAAGACAAATGAAATGTTGGTTTACAAATTCCAATTGAAATTGAATTGGATTTGTTTTTTTGAAATATATTAAACAACCAATCGGTGTAATAATTACGTAAGTTATTAAAGAAACCGGAATCGGTTAGGGATATACTCGCTGTCTAAACCGAAAACCACTTTAATAACTATTTGCGGAGTGTGATCCAGAATGAAGTGGTTGGAATGACATACGTGATGATTGAAGAAAGAGAACAATAATGGATAGCCTTGACACTTGTGTCAAATTGGTAATGACTAAAATAGGAGCCGTGCCGGGCCAAATGGGTTTAGCTACCTCGAGCGAACACACTTCTTCGTAAACTACTCATTACTTGTTATTGATTGGTGCGCACCCTTGAATTTGGAGTGTTGTTTCGCGGTGTTGCGATCGTTGCGGCGATGCGTTCTCACCAGTCCGGATCGAGCAAACGGTAGTTTCACTATCTTGGGTATTGCCTCATGTGCCTTGTCATACTTGTATCCTTATATACGCGACCACTACGAATTTGTTTTTTATTATACCTATGGAGTACTCCCTGATATCCCACTAGTTTACGGTGGAGTTTAAAGTGTTGTATCGTCTATTATGCTATATAAAATGTGTTAAGGGGAATAATGGTAACGCCTTAACACTACTTTGATATTTACTTTACTGTTAGATGTTATCTACTTATCGTACATTCTTACGTATAGATAGTTTAACGGATCCTGAAAGATGTTATTCCATTCATCTTTGAGTTATTGTTATTTCAATTTTGAACCATATTATCCATATAAGAATATATGTCCTGATTCGAGTGTTTGTTTGTGCTTATGCTCGGATCAGACTGAGGATTTCTGTTGCTGTGCTGCTTGGAGCTGAAGACCTGAAGACTACCATTATCTTTATCTTATCAGTATTGCTCTTTCTTATTTGGATATTATCGGACATCTATGTTGTTGTATTTCATTTACTTGAGACATTGTTGTATTTCCTTTGTAGCCTCATGAACTACTATTATGACTATGTTGTAATTCCGCTGCACTATTCTGTTATGTTATATTTTCTGTGATTCTGTGATGATTCTCATTTATATACATATACTCCATTGATGATTCGTGTTTTGTACTATTTAAGTTGACGTATGGATTATTATCAATTTAAATATACGGGTTGCTACAGTTGGTAGCAGAGCTTTGGTTCCCGAAAACCTTTGCCTGTGGAGTTTTAAAGCTCATTAGAGATAGGGTAACTAAACCCTAGAATGAGGAGAATCATTTCAGAATCCATATCCTTTGATTTCATCCCTCTTATTGAATTCATTTGATTTGAATTTCCTTAAGTTCTACAAATCTCTATCTTTGATTCTAAAATCGCTTTTGGTATTCCAGGATGAGTACCAGAAGAAATGCTAGAGGTGGGGGTAGGGGAAATGCTCCCGAACCACATGCCCTAGCTCCTGTAGTCAAGTTTTCCACTCTAAGCAAGGAATACACTCAGTGTAACAACCCTGTTTTATTACCGTCGAAATCAAAATTTAAAATAGAAAATTTTAAATTAAAATTTGAAAAAAGATATAGTGAAAATTATTTTGTAAAGTCAGTGCATACTTCAAGTGATACACGTTGCAATGTAATGCAATTGCCTTTCGCGTGTAACAAATAGATCCAACTTTATAACAATTTAAACATTCAGTGCTGTCTCATTTTATTAAAACAAGTGTGAACACAAATTGCAATTACTGTCACCAATTTATAAAGCAAATATTTAAACACTTTGCTTTTGCCTGTCTAATTCCAAAAGCAAACATAAACATTTTTGCCATCATCACGTTAGTGCAGCATGTCCTTTTCTCTCTTCTTTTGCACGTCTGCATTTAATGCATTTGTAAAAAATGATGGCCAACACACATCTTTCATTTACTTGTTCACAATATGGAAAGAAAAAAAATCTCTGCAACATTATTTTTGCTCATTTTCAGAAGCTTGATGAAAGCATTAATGGCAAATCTAGTTTTAGCTTCAGGTGGTTCCGGTTGCTAACAAATTGTGAAGCAAATTTTTGTGAGTTCGAAACTCGCATCTCTAGTTTATAATTTACTTCATCTTTGCATACAAATTTAGGCAGTATCATATTTGCCCTGACTATCTTTGTATGTACATCTTCTGTGTGCATGCGAGTTTTGTTTGGCAATTCTACATTTCCAGGTTTATTTTCTTCTTGTTTTGGAGTTTGTACTTGCGACCAAAAAAATAATTTTCTCTGAAATTTTTTATGTGAAAGCATGTTACATTTTCGTGTGTGTGCGTGAAATGTTGTTGTCCGGTTTTTCTTTGTTTTGATTTTTGCTCGTGCGTGCAAAGTTGGCTTACACAAGCATGTCCAGGTAGTTTGGTTATACTTCTTTTTCACGCAGGTATGGTTTACACAATATTCTAGTGCCTGGACTTTCTAAATATTGAGTGCGTGTCATATTGCATGCAAAGGCCAATATTTACTGCATTTTAAAAAAACGAGTTCAAGGCACGTCCTGATGTGCATGCATATTATTTGCATTTTTATTCATTGAAGTGTGTTGTGTAGTTGTAGCTTTGGAAACATGGTCAAGTTCCAGGCCTTGCATTTTTGAACTTGTGTTAGTTTTTTGGTGCCAGGTTACATTTTTTTTCCTTTCACGTATATACTTGTGTACATGAAAATAGCATTTCCAGACATTTTGAAACCCATTTGAATGCGTGCGTGTATAAGCACTAGTCTGGTCATTTTTGTGTTGCATGAAAAAAAATGATGAGTACATGTTACTTTATTTCCCATTTTAATTGATTTCATGCGGCTATACTTTTGTTTCGTGCATGCATGATTTAGTGCAAGTTGTAGCACAATGCCCAGATACGTGTGTGATGTGTGCGTGTAAACGAAGGGTCCATGCAACCCATTATTTAGTGCGCACATGTATATATAACTATGCCCAGTTACTATAATTCATGTTTTATTTACAAGAAAACTAAAGCCTATTGAGTTGCTTGCCTGTCCATTAGGGGACACGTGTTTATTGTCCTCCTCAATTGTATTTTGTCCAAAAAGTGTTGCGTTCCTTGAATTTTTTTAAAATGGCCAAACCTTTGTTTAGTTACGTGCATGCATTTCTTGTATTTTAAAACTTTATATATACGTGCATTTATTTGTTATGCCAGCTTTTACTTCTCGTGTGCATATAAATGTCACTTTTTCGTGCAATATATTTGGTGAATATAGGGGTGCAGTCCACTATTTAATTTACGTAGAACCGGTGTTACGTTTTAAAACGTATTTTGTTGCCGTTATTTTTATAACGGAATTTTAACGCCGGTATTATATTTTTGAAGCGTGTTGTTTTGACGACATTTTTGACGAATAAAAATTACTGTTATTTTTTACTTCAATAACCGTCAATTTAAAGTGAATTTTTAAGTGGTTATCCCGCAATGCTGATTTGATACCATTTTTATGATGTTTTATGAGGCGCAATTTTCTCGTCGAAATTGCTATAGTTGTTGTTGTTTTAATCACGTGTTTTAAAAATCATTTTAAAATAAAATTATTTTCAAAATTTTTACAGTTTGCGCTTTCAAAAGAATGACGAAGCAATTTAAACGCTTCAGCAAAATTAAGGACTATGGACCCTTACTTTTACTGATTCGCTTAATTTTGGACTTGTCCGTTTGAGAACGAAAATTTTATTTATATAAAATACAAAATTTAGCACTTTCAAAGAAACGATGAAGAGATTTAAAGATTTAGCAAAAGTGCGGAATATGGAACCACGCTTTTACTAATTCGGTTAATTCCGGACTCGTTAATTGAAATATTTGTTGTGGATTTGTTGTTTGATGATTTTGATGATTTGTTGGGCTTTCGAGCCACTATGACGGACCTTCGGGTCAATTACGAGTACTAGACCTTCGGATCATATGTTGGACCTTCGGGTCATTTGTTGGGGGCCAAAAAATTATGATGACAGTACATGGTAGGCTTCGGCCATATGTTGATGCACGTGCGGCGTAGCTTAGACTCGCCATATGATGGGATCGATCCACGTTTATGCTGATTTTTCTAGTTGTCTATTTTTGATTTCTAGATTTTGTGAATTGCTGTTTTGAATTCAATTTTGAATTTGAAAGTTGATTTTGATGGAGTTTAATGAGTTGAATTTTGATGGAGTTGAATGAGATTTCTTCATTTAAACTATGTTGATTATATATGTTGAATAATCTCATTCGAGATTATAACTAATTTGCTTTGATGTTGTTTACGATGCATTCACTTCTAAGATTAAATTAGACTGATCCATTTATTATTTTCTTTTAAATAATACTCGGGTCAGACCGAGTTATTTCAGGATAATCACTATCTCTGATTCAGTTGCAGCTTCAGCTTTTGGGATTTCACTTCATCTTTTATCTAGTCTTCGAGGTGTACTTTTGGTATATAGACTATCGTCTCATGTATGATGAAATCTATGTATATGTACTTTTGGTTCATGTAAACTATCGATTGTTGTAGCGTGTATTCCAGATTGATCTTCCGCTATATATATATGATATTTCTGTTCTGATGTGATTATACTTATCATTGTTGTTGTTGTTATGAGTTGTTCTGAATTTTTCATTAGCCACCGTAGTTTCGTTTTAGATTTGGATTGATTATACCTTTGGAAGTAATTTATACAACTCCTATCGATGTAATCAATACTCGTCTAAGGCATAACTTACGGATGGTCGCTTCTAACAAGCCTTATTCTTCGCAATAGCAGACGTTATTCCTTATAATAACCTTTGTTGTTGTGAGCATAGAGGTGGGGCGTCACAGCTTGGTATCAGAGCTGAAATTCAGAACAAATTATAATAAACACAGAACAGGAGCAGAATGGAACATGCGTTACAACTATTCGAAGGTTTTATTCGTGCCTTTCTAATCTATTCTTTCAACTTTAACATGTGGAGTATGTCTAGGAATAAACCTCATATTCCGTAGTATTCCATTTGTTAAATTTCTTATCAATTGTGTGCTGTTTAACTAATCCTTTTCTTCTCTTGTTCTCTCAACCTATGGCTAGAAGAGGCAGAGGGAAGCGTTCTTCTGCAGGCTCGTCTAGTGGTTCTCATGCGGACGGAGTTTATATGTCAACTGATCAGTTTATGGAGCTATTTCTGGGTACTCAGCCTTCTGTTGCTACTCCAGCAGCTCCTACTCATAAGTCTGCCTTCGTCCGCATGTGTAGTGACTATTCCTACATTGGAGGCACGCCTTTCAAGGGATCGGAAAGTGTATTGGAGGTTCAGACTTGGTTGCGCGCTTGTGAGAGCATATTTTCTCGGATGGATCTTTCCGATTATCATCGTGTTCTCGCGGCATCTAGCATGTTGCAAGAGTGTGTGCTTGATTGCTATGAGCTTTTTATTGTGGAAGTTGATGAGTCCACTCTCTCGTGGATTCATTTTAAGGAACGTTTCGAGCTTAAGTTCGTTCCTGAATCAGAAAAGGCTAATCTTGCTCGTAGTTTCCTTGAGTTGAAGCAAGAAAAGTCCTCTGTTTCTGATTATGTTGCATCTTTCGAGGCCTTGTCCAAATACGGAGTAGAGTTCATTAACACTCCGCGTAAGAAGAATCTTCGTTTTTTTGATGGTTTGAAAAATTATCTGAAGAAAGTTCTTTTGCTTCAGCTTAAGCTTCCTTTTGAGGAACTTGTTGATTCGACACTTTGCCTTGAAGCTGTTGAAAAGGAACGTGATAGTTGTGATGAGGTTTCTAAGAAACCCCAATAAGAAGAGGTTTCCATTTCATAGGCCTAGTTCTTCTTCCAACAAGGAGAAGAAGAAGCAAGCTACCTCTAGTTCTCAGCCTAGTAGTGCACCTTCTATTCAGAGGACGTGCTATAATTGTGGTTCTTTGGATCATTTTCTCCGTAGCTGTCCTAAGCCTCGCATTTGTCGCTATTGCAAGAAAGAGGGTCATTGGGTTTCTGATTGTCCTGCTGCTCCTAAGGGTTTCAAATCTGGAAAGCTTAATGTTGCTAAAGCTTCTGGTGATTCTTCTAAGCCCAAAGGTATTACTCCTTCTGTTTTGGAAGGTTTTATTTTATTTCGTGGCCGTTCTATTGGAGTTCTTTTCGATACGGGTGCATCGCATTCATTCGTGTCAAATGAGCTTGTTGATGTTATTCCTTTGGATGTTGTTACTTTTTGCGACCCTTTGAGGATTGTGAATCCTATTGGTGGATCCGCTACTCTTGGTTTGTTATGTATTGATGTTGAGATTATACTTTGTGGTTTCTCCTTCATGCGAATCTGCATGTTATGGATCATCTTGATTTTGGTTTGATTTTGGGTATGGATTGGCTCGTCCTTTATTAAGTTCAAATCCTATGTCCCGAAAGAACTTTATATCTCAAGCATCCCGATGCTATCGAGCAGTTATCTATTATATTTCGGAGCATGGATCATACTTCGCATGCTTTCATTTCTTCCTTCGAATCGGAGGGTGTCATACATAATATTCCGGTTGTTTGTGATTTTTCTGATGTTTTTGAGCCTATTTCGAGATTGCCTCCGAAGAGGGCAATTGAGTTCCGTATTGATCTTATCTCTAGTGCTCATCCTGTCAGTCGTCCTCCCATGAGGATGTCTGCTAAGGAAAATGAGGAACTCAAGCAATAATTATCTGAGTTGGAAGCCAAGCATTTTATTCGTTCTAGCTCATCTCCTTGGGACGCCGCCGTTGTCTTCGTTAAGAAGCCAGATGGTACTCTTAGGCTTTGCATTGATTATCGCAAGCTTAACAAGCTCACTATCAAAAATAGGTATCTATTACCTAGGATCGACGACATGTTCGATCACTTAAGTGGTGCTAAGCTCTTCTCCTAACTCGATCTTGCTACCGGATTTCATCAGTTACGAGTTGCGGAAGATAGCATTTCTCTTACCGTATTCGGCACTCGTTATGGTTCTTACGAATGGCTTGTTATGTCATTCGGTTTGACGAACGCTCCAGCGTATTTATTTGATCTTATGAATCGGATATTCCGGGAATATCTCGATAAGTTCATCTTGGTTTTCATTGATGATATTCTTATTTATTCCAAATCTAAAGCCGATCATATTCAACATTTGGAGATTGTTTTGAGCACTCTTCTTCAGCATCAGCTTTATGCCAAATTATCCAAGTGTCACTTCTGCGAGAATAGGGTGAAGTTTCTCGGTTATATTGTTTCTTCCGATGGTATCTCCGTCGATCCTTTCAAGATCGAATCTATTCAGAATTGAAAGAGGTCCGGGACCGTTACTGAGATCTGTAGTTTTCTTGGATTGGCGGGTTATTATCGCCGGTTTATTAAGGACTTTTCTTGTATTGCTTTACCGCTTACCACTCTTACGAGAAAAGCTATTCCTTTTATTTGGTCTGATAAGTGTGAGACTTCTTTCTTGAAGTTAAAAGATCTCCTTACTCATGCTCCTATCTTAGTGGTTCTCGAAGGGAATCATGATCTTGTTGTTTATACCGATGCCAGTGGTTATGGACTCGGTGTTGTTCTCATGCAAAAAGATAGAGTAGTTACCTATGCTTCTAGACAACTAAAGCCTAACAAGATTCGTTATGCTGCCCATGATTTGGAGTTAGCCGCTATAGTCTTTTCTCTAAAGATTTGGCGACATTATTTATTTGGAGAGCGTTTTATTCTCTTCACTGATCACAAATCTCTGAAGTATCTATTTACTCAGAAAGAACTTAATATGAGACAACAACGTTGGATCGAATTTCTTCCTTCATATGATTTCGATATTCAGTATACCCCTGGTAAGGGTAATCGAGTTGCTGATGCGCTTAGTCGCAAGCAGCAAGTTGTTGTTTACATGATGCTAGCAGAGTGGAATATTTTGGAAGCTTTATCTCATTGTGATATTAGAGACCGTCCTTCAGTTTCTGATTCTCCCGTGCTTTTATTTAGCATGGAAGCCCGTCCTAGTTTGTTGGATCGTATTGCCGATGCCCAGAAACAAGATCCAGATATCTCTTATCTTATTCAGAGTTGTAAATCGGAATCCCGAAGTGATGATCTAAAGGATTTCGATGTTGATATTCATGGTTGTATTCAGAAGAAGGGAAGGTTGGTCGTGCCTAATGTCCCTAACCTTAGAAATGACATTCTTGAGGACTGTCATCGTTCTAAGTATACTATTCATCCGGGTAGTAGTAAGATGTATGCTGATATGAAACGCTTATACTTTTGGGAAGGTATGAAGCGTGATATTGCAAATTATGTAAGTTGTTGCATGACTTATCAACTTGTTAAAGCAGAACACCAGCGTCCCAGTGGTCTTTTGCTGCCTCTTGAGATTCCATTATGGAAATGAGATCGGATTTCTATGGACTTCATTGATGGTGTACCTCGTTGGAGGTCGGGCCATACTAGTATTGGGTGATTGTTGACAGATTGACCAAATCAGCCCATTTTATTCCTATCAAGTCCAATCGGACTGCTCCTCTGTTGGCTAAGCTTTTTATTAAGGAAGTCGTTCGACTTCATGGTGTGCCTAGTTCTACTGTTAGTGATAGAGATCCACTTTTTACTAGTGGTTTCTTGCAGAGCCTTCAGAAAGCTTTGGGCACTGAGCTCAATCTCAGTACAGCTTATCATCCACAGTCTGATGGTCAGACTGAAAGGGTGAATCAAGTCTTAGAAGATCTCCTTCGAGCTTGCATTCTTGATTTTGGTGGTAGTTGGGAAGACCACCTATCTCTTGTTGAATTTTCTTATAACAACAATTTTCAATCCAGTATCGGTATGACTCCTTTCGAAGCTCTTTACGGAAGACCGTGTCGATCACCATCTTGTTGGTTGGAATCGGGGGAAAAGTTTGTTCTCGGCCCCGACTGTATTCGTGAATCTTCTGAGAAGATTGATATCATTAGACAGAGAATTAAAAAGGCTCGGAATAGGCAGAAATCTTATGCCGATCATCGTAGGAAGCCTTTGGAATTTTCTGTTGGCGATCTCGTATTCATTCATGTTTCTCCGATGACGGGTGTGGTGCGTTTTAGTAGCTTCGGGAAATTGGCTCCTCGGTATATTGGACCGTTTCCTATTACGGAACGCATTGGCCCTGTTGCTTATCGTGTATCGCTACCTATCCAGTTTTCGGGAATTCATGACATATTTCATGTATCCCAACTTCGTCGATGCCTTCGAGACTCGGATTCTATTATTGATCCTCATGTGTTACAAGACCTTGAGATCTCACCCGACTTGTCTATGGTGCAAAATCATATTCGTGTGCTAGCTTCAGAGGTTAAACGCATTCGGAATAAAGAAGTCCCGCTTGTGAAAATTCAATGGTCCACAAACCCCAAAGATTGCACTTGGGAAACCAAAGAATTCATCGAGCGTTCTTATCTCGGTTTTCTCTCCTCTTCGAGTGTAGGTGAGCATTCTTATTCATCTTTTCTATTTTAATCTTTGTTGGGATGAATGATTTGTATTATAGGCTGCTTCTAGGATGAAAATTGCGGGGATGCAATTTTAATAAGGGGGAGTTTGTAACAACCCTGTTTTATTACTGTCGAAATAAAAATTTAAAATAGAAAATTTTAAATTAAAATTTGAAAAAAAATATATAGTGCAAATTATTTTGTAAAGTCGGTGCATACTTCAAGTGGTACACGTTGAAATGTAATGCAATTGCCATTCACGTGTAACAAATAGATCCAACTTTATAATAATTTAAACATTCAGTGCTGTCTCATTTTATTAAAACAAGTGTGGACACAAATTGCAATTACTGTCACCAATTTATAAAGAAAATATTTAAACACTTTTCTTTTGCCTGTCCAATTCCAAAAGCAAATATAAACATTTTTGCCATCATCACATTAGTGCGGCATGTCCTTTTCTCTCTTCTTTTGCACGTCTGCATTTAATGCATTTGTAAAAAATGATGGCCAACACACATCTTTCATTTACTTGTTCACAATATGGAAAGAAAAGAGAATATCTGCAACATTATTTTTGCTTATTTTCATAAGCTTGATGAAAGCATTAATGGCAGGTCTAGTTTTAGCTTCAAGTGGTTCCGGTTGCTAACAAATTGTGAAGCAAATTTTTGTGAGTTCGAAACTCACATCGCTAGTTTATACTTCACTTCATCTTTGCGTACAAATTTGGGCAGTATCATATTTGCCCTGACTATCTTTGTATGTCTGTGTGCATGTGAGTTTTGTATGGCAATTCTATATTTCCAGGTTTATTTTCTTCTTGTTTTGGAGTTTGTACTTGCGAGCAAAAGTACAATTTTCTCTGAAAATTTTTATGTGAAAACACGTTACATTTTCGTGTGTGTGCGTGAAATGTTGTTGCCTAATTTTTCTTGGTTTTGATTTTTGCTCGTGCGTGCAAAGTTGGCATACACAAGCGTGTCCAGGTAGTTTGGTTGTACTTCTTTTTCACGCTGGTTTACACAATATAGTGCCTGGACTTTCTAAATATTGAGTGCATGTCATATTGCATGCAAAGGCCAATATTTACCGCATTTAAAAAAAACGAGTTCACGGCACGTCCTGACGTGCATGCATATTATTTGCATTTTTATTCATTGAAGTAAGTTGTGTAGTTGTAGCTTTGGAAACATAGTCAAGTTCCAGGCCTTGCATTTTTGAACTTGTGTTAGTTTTTGGTGCCAGGTTACATTTTTTTTTTCTTTCACGTATATACTTGTGTACATGAAAATAGCATTTCCAGACATTTTGAAACCCATTTGAATGCGTGCGTGTATAAGTACTAGTCAGACCATTTTTGTGTTGCATGAAAAAAAAATGATGAGTACATGTTACTTTATTTCCCATTTTAATTGATTTCATGCGATTATACTTTTGTTTCGTGCATGCATGATTTAGTGCAAGTTGTAGCACAATGCCCAGATACATGTGTGATGTGTGCGTGTAAATGAAGGGTCCAGGCTACCTATTATTTAGTGCGCACATGTATATATAACTATGCCCAGTTACTATAATTCATGTTTTATTTACAAGAAAACTAAAGCCTATTGAGTTGCATGCCTGTCCATTAGGGGACACGTGTTTATTGTCCTCTTCAATTGTATTTTGTCCAAAAAGTGTTGCGTTCCTTGATTTTTTTTAAAATGGCCAAACTTTGTTTAGTTATGTGCATGCATTTCTTGTATTTCAAAACTTTATATATACGTGCATTAATTTGTTATGCCAGCTTTTACTTCTTGCGTGCATATAAATGTCACTTTTTCGTGCAATATATTTGGTGAATATAGGGGTGCAGTCCACTATTTAATTTACGTTGAACAGATGTTACGTTTTAAAACGTATTTTGTTGCCGTTATTTTTATAACGGAATTTTAACGCCGGTATTACATTTTTGAAGCGTGTTGTTTTGACGACATTTTTGACGAATAAAAACTACTGTTATTTTTTACTTCAGTAACCGTCAATTTAAAGTGAATTTTTAAGTGGTTATCCCGCAATGCTGAATTGATACCCGTTTTTACGGTATTTTGGGAAGCGCAATTTCCTCATAGAAATTTCCGTAGTTGTTGCTGTTTTAATCACGTGTTTTAAAAATTGTTTTAAAATAAAATTATTTCCAAAAAATTTACAGTTTGCGCTTTCGAAAGAATGAGGAAGCGATTTAAACGCTTCAGCAAAATTGAGGACTATTAACCCTTACTTTTACCGATTCTTTAATTTCGGACTTGTCCGTTTGAGAGCGAAAATTTTATTTATATAAAATACACAATTTTGCACTTTCAAGGAAACGATGAAGAGATTTAAAGATTTAGCAAAAGTGCGGAATATGAAACCACGCTTTTACTAATTCGGTTAATTCTGGACTCGTTAATTGAAATATTTGTTGTGGATTTGTTGTTTAATGATTTGTTGGGCTTTCGAGCCACTATGATGGACCTTCGGGTTAATTACCAGTACTAGACCTTCGGGTCATTTGTTGGGCGCCAAAAAATTATGATGACAGTACTTGGTAGGCTTCGGCCATATGTTGATGCACGTGCGGCGTAGCTTAGACTCGCCATTTGATGGGATCGATCCACTTTTATGCTGATTTTTCTGGTTATCTATTTTTGATTTTTAGATTTTGTGAATTGCTGTTTTGAATTCAATTTTGAATTTGAAAATTGATTTTGATGGAGTTTAATGAGTTGAATTTTGATGGAGTTGAATGAGATTTCTTCATTTAAACCATGTTGATTATATATGTTGAATAATCTCATTCGAGATTATAATTAATTTGATCTGATGTTGTTTATGATGCATTCACTTCTCAGATTAAATTAGACTGATCCGTTTATTATTTTCTTTTAAATAATACTCGGGTCAGACCGAGTTATTTCAGGATAATCACTATCTCTGATTCAGTTGCAGCTTCAGCTTTTGGGATTTCACTCCACCTTTTGTCTAGTCTTCGAGGTGTACTTTTGGTATATTGACTATCGTCTCATGTATGATGAAATCTATGTATACGTACATTTGGTTCATGTAAACTATCGATTGTTGTAGCATGTATTCCAGACTAATCTTCAACTATATATGCCTGATATTTCTGTTCTGATGTGATTATACTTATCATTGTTGTTGTTATTATGAGTCGTTCTGAATTTTTCATTAGCCACCGTAGTTTCGTTTTAGATTTGGATTGATTATACCTTTGGGATAATTTATACAACTCCTATCGATGTAATCAATACTCGTCTAAGGCATAACTTACGGATGGTCGCTTCTAACAAGCCTTATTCTTCGCAACAGCAGACGTTATTCCTTGTAATAACCTTTGTTATTATGAGCATAGAGATGGGGCGTCACACTCAGCTTGGCGGCGTCAAATTCTCTGGTTCCGAGAGCATCATTGAAGCACAACAATGGCTGAAAAGTCTGAAAAGAATCTTCGCTGGCCTTGAGATTACTGATGCGCAGAAGCGTAAATTGGCCGCCTGGCAGCTTCAGGAAGCGGCACAGGATTGGTGGGAGTCAGTCACCTCCCGTACTGACTATCACCTAGGCTCAGTTTAGGTAGAAATCTAACTGAAATTGCATCCAAATAAATTCCTTCTATCTTGTCAAATTTTGACTCATCTTTATATCACTTGTAAATAGGGATTCCTTTACGGCTCAATGGATGCCAGCAGCCGGAAAGGCTCAACTTTATCGATCATTTATGGACCTCAAGCAGGGCAATATGACTTTCTCCGAGTATGAAAGAAAGTTTAACGAACTCCCTAAGTTCGGACCTGCTTTGATCGATACACCACTGCTTAAGAATGAGAAATTCATCCATGGAGCACGTCCAGAGTATTACGAACTCCTCACAGCTCATGTCAACGGCACTTTCACTGAGTTGATGGATTTTACTCTTAGGTATGAGGGAAAACCAAAGGGAATGACAGTCACCAAGGCTCTAGTTACTCAGCCATCCTCTAGTCAGACTGGGAAGTGGAAGCCAAATTTTGAGCAACGAAAGAAGAACTGGCAGAAGAAATCCGGGCTTGGCTATTCTCAGAAGAAGCCCATTGACATCTCCTCTATCACCTGCTTCAACTGCAATCAAAAAGGTCATTATGCTAGTAGTTACCCATCCCCAAAGGGTGCAGCTATTCCGCCACCGGCTCAGATGGCCAAGAGAGATGTATGTCACATTTGCTTACAGCCAAGACACTTTAAGAAGGACTGCACCACCCAGAAGAAGGCCACTCCATCTGGAGTTTTTGCTATTACCACACCTACCCTAGAAGTTCAGGATGACCAAGGTACATTACAGAGTACTTTTACGTTGCATACCTTACTTGTTAGAGTTCTATTTGACACTGGAGCAACACATAGTTTCATATCTATTGATTTATCTAACAAACTTGGATTGGAACATATCCTTGCATCTACCTTCTTATGTGTATTAAACCCTATTGGAGGGCCTGCTAACCTCAAAAGGGTATGCAAATATGTCACGCTTATGTATGGCATGCATCGTTTCACTTGGGATTTCTTTGTACTTGGATTCGAGGCATTCGATATCCTATTAGGTATTGATTGTCTACGAAAGTTCGAAGCTGTTATCTCGTGCAAAGCTTGAACCGTCTCTCTAATTGACGACAAGAGTATACCTTTAGTTATTAAAGGTAAATCGCCTCATGATTGTGCTGGGAGTTTTATATTCTCTCTTGACTCCATCCAAATGATCTAAGCTTTATTCCAGTTGTCCAACTCTTTTCTGATGTGTTTGGAGAAGTCAATTCTCTACCACCTCCATGGGAAATCGAATTCCGCATTGACCTTATACCTGGTGCTCGACCAATAGTTTTCCTTTCCAGGAGAATGGCTCCGAAAGAGAAGGCAGAATTGAATGCCCAGATTGAAGATTTATTTGCTAAAGGCTTGATTCGGCGAAGTTATTCAGAATGGGGTGCCACAGTTGTATTCGTCACAAAGTATGATGGTTCTCTCAGAATGTGTGTGGACTATAGAGAGCTAAATAAGCTCACACACAAGAACAGATATCCGATGCCCCGCATCAACGATCTATTCGACCAGCTCCATGGAGCTAAAGTTTTCTCTCAACTCGATCTGGCTACCGGCTTTCACCAACTCAGAATTGCTGAGGATAGTATTCCTAAAACAACATTCCACACTAAAAATGATTTCTTTGAATGGCTAGTTATGCCATTCGGTCTTACTAATGCTCCAGCTTATTTCTTCGACTTGATGAATAGAGTTTTCCGGGATGTTCTTAATAAGTTCATTCTTGTTTTCATCGATGATATTCTCGTCTTCTCTAAAGATGAGAAAGAGCATATGTCACATTTGGCTTTTGTTCTTGAAACTCTTCGTAGTCATCAGCTCAAAGCCAAGTTTTCGAAATGCCACTTTTGGAGAGATGAAGTCCGATTTCTTGGTCATATTGTCTCGGAGAATGGGATCTCGGTTGATCCAGCTAAGATCAATGTAAGTCCTGTCCTAACTTGTTATTCTATCCAACCATCTTATCTTTATCTAAATTTTGAATCCTTGAATTTGCAGGACTGGGAGACTCCTAAAACTCCTACAGATATCCGTAGTTTCTTGGGCTTGGCCGTCTATTATCACAGATTTATAGAAAACTTTGCTCGTATTGCCGCACCACTTACCGCACTGACCAGGAAGAATGTAAAATTTATTTGGAGTGAAAAGTGCGAAGCAGCTTTCAATGAGATGAAGCAAAGGTTGACATCTGCCCCAGTTCTTACAGTTATTGATGGTAGCGAACGATTGACCATCTATACTGATGCCTGCCGTGATGGATTAGGAGCAGTTTTAATGCAGAAAGGAAAGGTGATTGCCTATGCAGGTCGTCAGTTAAAGACCCATGAAGCAAATTATGAAACTCACGATTTAGAGCTTCTTGCGGTTATATTTGCTCTTAAGCTATGGAGGCACTATCTATTGGGAACCAAATTCGAATTATTCATAGACCATAAGTCATTGAGATATATTTTCTCACAAAAGGATTTGAAGCAGAGACAAGTCCGATGGCTCGAATTCTTAGCTGCATATGATCTCAATATTGACTACACTCCAGGGAAAGCAAATGCCGTAGCCGATGCTTTAAGCAGAAACCAAGCAATGGTATGTTGTAATCATGTTGAAGGAATGTTATTCCAGCTCGTCGTCTCCCCAGCTCTTATGGACCGCATAATAGCCAAACAATATGAAGACACTTTGCTCTATCGCATCAAAGAAATAGTCCTCGGTAGAGTCGGAAATGCTGACGGTAAGATGGGTGCACAAGTTGATAGTAATGGAGTCTTGAGAATTGACAATCGTATTTGTGTTCCCAATGTCGATGGTTTAAGACAGGAAGTGCTAAGAGAAAACCATCAATGTTCACTTTCATTTCATCCCGGAGTCACCAAGATGTACCAGAATATGAAGAAGTTATATTGGTGGAGTGGAATGAAGCGTGATATTTCTACCTGTGTTAGTAGATGCGCAACTTGTCAACAAATTAAGGCTGATCACCAGAAGATGGCAGGATTACTACTACCTCTAGAGATTCCAAGTTGGAAGTGGGAGCAGATTTCTATGGACTTTATTGATGTCTACCAAGGACTAGAAAGGGAACGAAAGCATTTGGGTGATTGTCGATAGACTGACGAAGTCTGTTCATTTTATTTCAGTCAAGACCACTCATATTGCTTCGAGTTTGGCCAATATATACATGAGAGAAGTTGTTAAACTTCATGGAGTACCATCCAGTATTGTATGCGATAGAGATCCTATTTTCACTAGTAAATTATGGAAAGCATTCCAGGATACTTTGGGCACCAAACTGAATTTGAGCACAGCTTATCATCCTCAGACAGATGGCCAAATTGAGAGGGTGAATCAGATTTTGGAAGACCTTCTCCGGGCTAGTATTATAGACTTTGGTGGATCTTGGGAAGATCACCTCCATTTGGTTGAATTCACTTATAATAATAGCTATCAGGTAAAAGAATCAATTTCAAATTTGAATAAGTATATTTGAATTGAAATTAATTATCTTTAATAAAACTAGGCAAGCATTGGTATGGCTCCGTTCGAAGCCATACATAGACGACCATGCAAATCGCCAGCTTGTTGGATCGAGTCGGGAGATCGATTAGTGCTTGGTCCAGAAATAATTATGGAAGCTTCCGAGAAAGTTGAAGAAATCAGGAAGAAGATTAAGACGGCACAAGACAGATAGAAGTGCTACGTTGATAGAAGGAGGAGCAATCTCGAATTCAGTGTAGGAGACGAAGTATTTCTAAAAGTGTCGCCTTTGAAGAATGTTATTCGATTTGGAAGGAAGGGGAAGCTAGCTTCTTGATTGTTGGTCCGTTTGAGATTATGGAAAGAGTTGGAACCTTGGCTTATAGAATTGCATTACCAGAAAAGTTCGCTTGTGTGCACAGTGTGTTCCACGTCTCACATCTCCGCAAAGTTGTGCGTGATCCATCTATGACCATTCTCACTGCTCAGTTGGAAGAGTTAGTTATTGAGCCTGACTTGACTGTTGAGCGGAAGCCACTTCGGTTAGTCAATCGTGAGACGAAGAAACTTAGACGGAAATCAATCAATCTCGTCATAGTCTAGTGGAGTGAAGACGAGCGTGATTGCACATGGAAAACTGAGGATAGTATTCGGGGTTCAACCCCGGATTACTAATTCCAGGTATAATTCAATTTTCTTAAAATCTACCTTGACTTTTCTACGTGTTCTTTCCTCTTCTCCCATCTCATTCCTTTTTTAGGATGAAAAGTTTTAAGTGGGGAGATTGTAACGACCCTGAATTTCGGACCCAATTTAAAATTTTAAATCCATTATTTTAATATAAAAAATTTGAAATTTATATACGATCTCAATTAACGGCCAAACTTTGTTTATAAGACGCGTCCAGTTAGTTATGGATATAGAAAAAGTTTCGTCGCAAAATATCGCAGTAAATTTCGTTCGCGTTTTACTGTATATCAGTTCATTTTAAACTACGTAAAATTTATCTTTTGAATTCAAATATTTTTACACGGTAATGTTGTAAAAAAATTATCTGATCAAGATGTCGGAATTCGTTTCGTCAAATTCTGTCGTCGCCTGCTTCATTTAAATTGTTTTGTAAATCGAAAAATTTAATCGGCGTAATTTCGAGTTTTTATAAAACTGTCATATCGCAATTATCTGTGTACCATTGGAAGATCCTCGTCGCGCTGATCAAAATGGTATATTTATTTGTGCGAATCGGAGTCTGACGTTATCCGATGTGTTGATTTAACCGTTTCGGACGGACCGTTTAAACCGTATTCATCCCAAACTAAAAAAAGTTGTGCCCATTCAAAAATTTGAAAATTTATTCAGCTGCCGTGCATTAATTGGGTAGTTGGAAGATGGGTTCAGCTTGGGAATGTGAGTGGCTTTTCGTAGTTCTAAGAGAAATTTATTGCTGAAAATTGATAAAATTAAAATAATCAAATGTATCGGTTCATTTTCAATTCACTCAATGTTCATTCATGTCTTCAGGTACTACACTTCACCCCTCTTCATCTTACTCTTCTTCTTCTTTATTCTTCTTCATACTTCTATCAAAATTAAAAATAAAAAAAAATGAAACCAGCAAACGCTCGCGCATCACCACTCTGACCTCCCTCTCCGCCTCCAACCGCCCATTTCCTTCGCCCCTCCCTTGCCGCCGCCTCACCACTCCACGCGCACCAAACACCCAAGCCTCGATCGAGCACCGCCTCCCACGCCCAGACCGAAGCTTCCCCTCCATCAGCCCCACTTTTCCTCTCGCGCGAGCAACGACGCCAAATCACCACTCCTCCGCCACTTTCCGCCACCACTTCCTGGAGCCGCCACTGTCCCCTGCCTCGTTGCGCCAGTACCCACCCCTGACCTAGCGAATGCGTGCGTATGGTGCTGCTCGTGTACAGAATGTGTGCGTGCATATGTTTTGGTGTGTGCATGTTGTGTGTGTGGAAACAGTGCGCGTGCATGTGTTATTTGCTGAATGTAATGGAACGAAGAAAGTCTCGGTTTTGGTTTTGAATAAAAAAGAAGAAGAGAGAGGTGTTTGGAAGTGATGAATATCACTGTAAAAGTGAAGTGCGGGCTTGCACTTTGATGTTTCGGTTCTGTGTAAAAATTAAAAAAGGAAAGTTGGATAAAGTTCGTATGCATCGACGCAGTATGCATTGGTGTAGAAGATAGTGTTCCGTACAACGGTCTTTGAAAAAATTTAAAAGAAAAATGAAATGAAGTAACAGTGTACTGTTGCTTTATGCAATAGTGGCAGTACACCGTCACTTCCAAATTGTTGCTGAAAGAATATATTCGCAACATCTATTTTGTTACTAAAATAGTAATCGTTTTTTTCTTTTTGTTACAGCAACCGTTTGAGTTCCATTTGCTGCAGCATCAAATTTCTCATCTTTCGTTCTTTTCTCCGTCATTGGTAAGCGTATCTATATAATTTTATAAATCATATATGAACGTTCACTTAAATTAATATCGTCTCTCTTTTGTCGATAATTGCAGTGTTCCATTTGTTCGCGTTGTATCGACTCTATCTGTGCTTCTTCGTGCTTCTCCATTCATTCTCTAACAACGAAAGGTGAATTAATTTTCACGACTTATATTCATATACGATAATAATCCGTTTGGTTGATAATTGATTGATTGTTTGATGTTTACATTGGACGTTAAATTGTTAATTGTTTAAAGTGATAAATAATATGCAATTGAATTTGATATAGGATAGTTAACAATATAAAATTGATATATGTGATGAATTTGATTAGCTTAAATTGTATAATATGACCCCTTTAAATGTTTAGATAGATTGACACATAGAAATTTGGTTAATTTCACCTTGAACCATTGAAATGTATGTTATTTAAATTGATGTAGTATGAAATTTAATAACAGATATCAAGTGAAGAACCGTATAAATATTAGTTTAATAATCTTTAATCTACATGAAATGATAGTGTAGATTCTAGAAATAATTATATTGATTTGCATAAACAACAAATGTAGATTAATACGATTATTTCGGCATTATTTAATAAACTAGTGAATTGTTTGCTATTGCTTGTTTATTTACTTTGACACCATCCCAGTTATCACACTGCAAGTTCCCTTTGCTATGCTTTGATTTTTGAATTGAAATGGAATCGGGTTGAAATGATAAATACCCAAATAAACTTTGACTTAGGATAGAGAACTGAATAAAACCCGATTGGTCAATAATTTGATTTAAAAATAAATAAAGATTTATTTGAATAAATAATAAGGTTTGGAATGAAGCTGGAATTTGAAATTTAACGAAAGGAAATTGTGAATATCTAATAATCGAAAACAAAATATTAACATAATAGTTGATAAATGAACGTTGTTTTAAAATTAATTATTTAATAATTAAGTTTGGAATTATTTAATAATTAAGATTGGGATTATTTAATAATTAGATTTTGGAATTATTTAATAATTAAATTTGAAATTATTAATTAAGTTTTGAAATTATTTAATAATTAAATAAGAATGAATTATTTAATAATTAAATAAAATTAAATTCTTTAATAAGTAAAATTGAACTTCTTAAATAAGTAAAATTAAGTTTATTTATTAATTGAGTTTTGAATTTGTAACCAAGTAAATAAGTAAGTGAAATTGAATTTGCTTAACAAGAAATAAAATGTGATTTATTAAAACTAATGAAAGACTTGTGATTTAAAGAATTCGATTTGACGAATTTAATTTAATTCAATTTGTAAGATTTGACATAATGGAGTGGAACTTAAGTAATTGATTTAGTGAATTGGAAATTAAATAGAAATTGTCTTGAATGATAAATTAATTTAACGAATATTGAATGAAATCGATAAACGAGTTTAAATTGATTTGAACGTTAAATTAAATTTATTTAAATGATTACGGAATGAACTTATATACGAATTTAAATAAATATTTGAACTGTTTAAATAAGATTTTTAAGTTGAATCATAGTGTTTGAAATTATGAATTTGGAAGTTATGAAACGTAAATTATGGAAATTGTTTTAGAAAGACAAATGAAATGTTGGTCTACAAATTCCAATTGAAATTGAATTGGATTTGTTTTTTTGAAATATATTAAACGACCACTCGGTGTAATAATTACGTAAGTTAATAAAGAAACCGGAATCGGTTAGGGACATACTCACTGTCTAAACCGAAAACCACTTTAATAACTATTCGCGGAATGTAATCTAGAATGAAGTGGTTGGAATGACGTACGTGATGATTGAAGAAAGAGAATGATAATGGATAGCCTTGACACTTGCGTCAAATTGTAAATGACTAAAACAGGAGCCGTGCCGGCCAAATGGGGTTAGCTACCTCGAGCGAACACACTTCTTCGTAAACTACTCATTACTTGTTATTGATTGGTGCGCACCCTTGAATTTGGAGTGTTGTTTCACGGTGTTGCGGTCGTTGCGGCGATGCGTTCTCACCAGTCTAGATATGGCAAATGGTACTTTCACTACGTTGGATATTGCCTCATGTGCCTTGTCATACTTGTATCCCTATATACGCAACCACTACGAATTTGTTTTTTATTATACCTATGGAGTACTCCGTGATATCCCACTAGTTTACGGTGGAGTTTACAGTGCTGTATAGTCTATAATGCTATATAAAATGTGTTAAGTGGAACAATGGTAACACCTTAACACTACTTTGATATTTACTTTACTGTTAGACATTATCTACTTATCGTACATTATTATGTATAGATAGTTTAACGGATCCTGAAAGATGTTATTCCATTCATCTTTGTGTTATAGTTATTTCAATTTTGAACCATATTATATGTATAAGAATATATGTCCTGATTCGAATGTTTGTTTGTGCTTATGCTCGGATCAGACTGAGGATTTCTGTGCTGTGCTGCTTGGAGATGAAGAACTGAAGACCACCATTATCTTTATCTTATCAGTATTGCTCTTTCCTATTTGGATATTATCGGACATCTATGTTGCTCTATTTCATTTACTTGAGACATTGTTGTATTTCCTTAGTAGCCTCATGAACTACTATTATGACTATGTTGTAGTTCCGCTGCACTATTCTGTTATGTTATATTTTCTGTAATTCTGTGATGATTCTCATTTATATACATATACTCCATTGATGATTCGTGTTTTATACTATTTAAGTTGACATATGAACCATTGTCCATTTAAATGGTCAAAATATATGGGTTGTTATAAAAAGTTAAGAACAAGACTGTCAAATTAGTAAATGTCCAGTAGAGTGATGACGAGAGAGACTGTACTTGGGAGACAGAGAGCAGGATTAGAGACACTTATCTTGATTTGGTATGATGGTATGTTTTATGCGTTTTTTATGTGGTTGTTTTTTATGTACCTTATCGTAATTTCGAGGACGAAATTCTTTAAGGAGGGGAATCTGTAATGATATACTATAGAACATGTTGTTATTCTTACCACCTTTAGATAAATTATGATAGGATGGAAGGATGAATTAACTTAGAGATTAGAAAACCATGTGGGACTGGTATAAGGTCGTGCTCTATACTTCAGCTATTCGCCCCTAGCTGGTATAAGTCTAAAATTTCAGTGCGTAGGGCTTTGTCACGGGTAAGACTAAACGAAAACACAAAGATGGGGTAGGTTTTTGGTTAGCCCGTAAAACCATTAGGTTCAGAATGACCCTATGAATAGTAAGTTTGGAGTAGACCGTCTAGTTTTCTTCTAACGGTATGTTAGAAAATTTTGTATATCTGGTTGGTTCGGGTCAGCCATATAGGTTTATAGTCATACAAAGAAAACTATAATGCTGGGACATGCAGTCTATTGATTTAGACATATTGGTCATGATTACCCATGTTGCATGCATGCATATGATTGTTTATATTGTCCAGTTTAACCATTGTGGTTGCAGGTGTTTGATTTATAAAAGATATATAGTTAGAGGATACTAGTGAGGGGTGATCTTCATATGTCGCTCTTGGAGTATTTTGTAATAATTATATATTATCTGAACCTGGGCAACAGTTGGGATTATGTAATGAATATGAAATATTATCTTTGAAATGAAACGTGAAAGTTGTTTTCTAAATTATGTTTAAGAAAATTTCATATTCTTGTTGTAACGAATTGGAATTTAATCGCTTTGATTTGTGAAAATTTAATTAATTTTAAATATTCAAATTGATGGTTTTAATAAGAAAAATACCCCTTTTTAATTTATAACCAGTAATGACGAAATTATTTTCAAGACGGGTTTACAAAAATAATTAGTTACAAAGAAATTAGAAAGTAACGATCGAATTTTTTTTTCAAAAATCCTGATATATATTTAAAAACCTTAATATATTTAAACACACACTTATAAGATTAAGATGAATTTAATTAAGTGTGTAAAGAGGTAAATATAAGTTTATTTAAGTGAAAAGAAAGCGACGTGACAATTTTCAAGTTTGAAAAAATTGAATAAAAGAAATCATAACATGTCCTTATCATCTTACATCAAGTATAAAGAGGAGGGTTTTACATGATGGATAAAGGTTACTGAGGTAACGTGTAAAAGAGAGAGGGAGGAGGTGGATGGGTGATGTGGCATTAAATTTGTGGAGGGTATGGAGCTTAAGAAGCATTTTGGTAATTTTATTATTCCATTTTATATAAAACTAATTCAAAATTTCTCTCTCCCCTTCACCATCTCATTTTCTATTTTTTAGAAGTTTTTCAACTCCTTCTTTAAGCTTTTAAAGTTTTACTGACTTCCTCTTTCTTTTCCTAAAATTTTAAAATCAAAACTTTTCTTTTCAATCCTTTTAAAAAGTTGTTTAAACCTTTATTCCTCCTTCTACACCTCTTCCTCTTTCAAAACCAAGCACACACACCTCCTTTTCAACTAAGGTTGCGCCCAAGCTACCCTTTAGCCGAGCTTAAAGGCCTTTGGCCGAGCCTACTTGGCCTTCTCTTGGCTAAAAATTAAGTCTGATTTTGAGAATGCAAGATCTAGAGTTTATTTCAAGCTTTAAAAAGATTGGGTTTGCTCTCATAATTTTGGTGAGTAAAAAAAAACATTCTCTTGTAAAAATTACATCTTTAAGTTATGTTAGCATTAATATGCGATATTGCTTGGTTATTTGTTACTTACATGCTTGTATGTGATTTTATATGTGTTTGTCTTGGAAATTGCCTTTGACTTGATAAATAAGTCTAAATGTGCAATGGATGTAATAAAGTATGGGATTTTAGGTTATTTGTGGTTATTGTTGTGTTGTATGTTCTATGGAAAAATGCATGTAAGAGTTTGCTAAGGAAAGTTAGCACCTTTGCATGGTTTGTCGATTTGGAATCCTTGTGTGTAAAACTATGGTTATTAGTTTTAAAAACCGAATCATTTTCAGGTTTCAAATTTTTTTTACATTTGAAAACTCTAACTTTATGTTTTGGAAAAGTTAATAAGCTTACTAATGTTAAGTTTTCAAAAGAGAAAGCTAATAAACATTTTCTAGTTATGGTATCCATAGCGGTAGGCGCTATGAATGCAGTTTCGCGAAAAGTCCACTTTTTACAATTTAACTTTTTATACTTAAAAAACATTTTGGAAATGTTTTATAAAACTTAATTAATAATGATTAAGAAGTTAATTAAAGATTAATTAATTAATTATTATTTATTTATTAAGTTGGGTAATTAATAATTCATTAAGTATTATACAAGGTTTATTAATTATAATTAAGTGAAGATTAATTACTAATTAATTTTCTTTAAAAGTGAGATTAATTTTAACTAATCTTTGATTAAGTAAGATTAATTTTTATTTAATTATAATTAAGTATATGATTTATTTTTATTAACTATTAATTAAGCACACAGTTAATTATTAATTAAAGTGTTTAATTATTCTAATTATAAATTAATTAAGGGTTTTAATTTATAAATATGTTATTTATTACTGGTTAATTATTTATTAATTAATAATTAAGTTAAGTTAAGACTTACTAAAGGTTTAATTATGTTTTTAAAAAGGATTAACTTGTAATTAATTATTTAAAAAGAGGTTTAAATTCTTAATTACTTTGTTTTCCAAAGATCAATTTTATTAAAGGCAACTTTCTTTTACAAAGAATATGTTTGAACATAAGGGATTCTATTGTCGATAACATTAAATAACAATACAAATGTGAATAACATATACTAAACATTGATATTTGTTTGTAGAATAAATCCCCATTCTATTATACGTTAATTAAGTAGATTATTGTATATCTCTTAGTAGAATAAATTCTCGTTCTGCTATATTAAACTTAATAGATTGTTTGGACATCTATTTAGCAGGATAAATCACCGTCCTACTACTATGTCAATTGGACATGTACCTGCCAGTTGGTTTGTATGGACATGTTATTCCCTGATTTAGCTATAAATTTTATATACATATATGTTGCTTTATGTAAATAAATGTTACGTGACTTGGTGTCAAAATTTAATTAAAGTGGTAACTTGATTCAGTACCATTGTGGTGACTAAGCCTCCTTCAAATTTGTAAAAGTTATGATTTTTAAATTGACTTTAATTCTATATTAATTCGAGGATAGGTGTTTTAAATGATTTTATATGCTATCCAATTATTTTGATAAAGGTTTTTACAAATGATATTCTGTACATAATATTTTATAAAGGATTTATTTAAAGGAAATTTACAAATGATATTTTAAGAAAAGGAAATTATAAATGAAGATTTATAAAAGAGTTCTATAAATAATTTTAGAGATTTATAGAAATTTGAAGATTTATAAAGAAGTTTTATAAATGATTTTGGATATTTATAAAAAAGTTTTATAAATGCTTTTGGATATTTATAAAAGAGTTTTATAAATGGATTTAGAATTTAAGACAAAGGAGATTTCATAGATGGAAATGATTGATAAAAAGGATTTGTTGAAGAAATTTATAAAAAGAATACGAGATTTGGATTTCCCTTAACTTACCTTCGTAATTATGGTGGTGTGGATCTTTCGTTCCATGCTTAACACGGAAGGAACAGTGTTTAGAGTTGTTTTTATCTCTAATTTAAATAAAATTTGTTCGATTCTTTTAATATGATTTTGAAATAAGAAATCTTTCACAAAAGTTTTATGAATATACTTATGTCGTTGAGAAATGTATATGAATGTTTTGATAACCGTTTTGAAAAGAGATTTAATAAATGAAGTTTTGTTTTCAGGCTAAGCGGTTGCTATGGGTAATTAAATCTCTAGATTTTTATTTGTTTGTGTATTTGATAGTTAAATAATCAACTATCAAATCTTGGCCAATTTTGACTTAGTAAGTATGATTATATATGCGAGTTCCCTAGTGAACACTCGAATACTTATTGTATACTTCTAAGAAACAAGAATGAAGCAACCTAAAATTATCGTTGTTGGTTTGGAGAGACCGGGATCAGATATATTATCTGAAAACCACTCCGAACCAACATATGCATTCGTGTGGAAGATATCTTGAAGATGATTGAAGACGATGCTCCTTGAAGAGCCTTTGGTTTCGTTCAGACCCAGAACGAACTTATATGGATGAATGTTAGCACTGGATTTTTGCTTGGAGAGCAATGTTGGCTTTCCAAGATGGATTGCTAAATGTTAAGACCGTAGCCTCTCAAACCTCACATCCCGGTAATGGTTAAAACTGGGTAGATACGACAGGGCTATGTGGTTCATACCCATTAGGTTATTATCATCCCAAGATCTAGTATCGATATCTTTATGTATGTTTCGGGTCCATTTTTGGTTGTTGAACACAGCCAAGGGGTGATCATATTCGGTACTATCCAATAAGGGGTAGGCCGGTCGTGTGTTGGCCAAGATCAAAAGGTTTTCGATCTCACTATACATTTTATCTAGAGGTGTACATATTTTCGGAAGGTAGTCCCTTACCTTGCCATTTGATGGAAATCCATTCTCCAATAAGTTCCTTAGGTTTTTGATTGTATACCTATTATTGTTGTCATGTAGACGAATCAAAGCTACTTGGTCATTAAATACTTTAAACCCTAGACATTATGAAGATATTAAAGGATTTTATATATAAATTTTTTTGGTTATCGTAAGGTAAAAATCCGTCTGTGTTTATATGCAGCGTGGTCTTACAAGATACCTTTGATTTAAAAAGATTTACAAGTTATAATAAATAAAATTTCTTGTGATTTGTGTTTCTTACGCTGGTTTTAACAGACTGACCCGGGCATGCTTTTCTTATTATGCTTGAGTCAGACCGAGCATATTTTTCGGATTAGCTTCGGATGCATTGGAGCTCAGGAGATGAGCTAAAGGCCAAGACATATCTACATATTTCTCTATGTTTCGCTACAAGGCTTTGTTGTATTTATCAGAAGTTGTAAGGATAGGTATTATAACTGTCCAAATAGATGATAGGCTAGTACTCAATGGATGTATGTATGTAAAAGTTTTCTTTTGTAAAGATCATTATTATATTACAGATTATTCCTTGCAATGTGAGATTCTGTGTCGTTTAGTTTCTTATTGTCCTCTTTTTTCTTCTTTCCCCTAACCATCTTTCTTTCCAACATTTGGTTGTTCGACACATGAATACCGTGGATGTCTTAGTGTCGACTTTTGAGGGTCGAAAAGGCGAATCGTTACATTTGGTATTAAAGCTGAAGGTTAAGCGAGAACCTTGGCTTTGGTGGAATAATATCATTAGAGATAGGGTAAGTAACACCCTAGAATGAGTTTGAGTGTATTATATAAGAACTTGTATTTGTTAGTGATATAAAAACATTTTATATTGTGTTAATTGATCTGTTAAGTGGTTTATGAATTCTGGTTGATGCGTTTGACTAATTGATGTGCACGTAAATGTGCATATTTTTACCACCATATTTAATCTATTTGAATTAAATAAATGATCATATCGGGTATTTTAACTTGTTTAAACCAAAAATTCAAATTATTCCAAATTGTCACATATTCATCTTCATATATGGGCAAAACGGTCATTTGTGTGCATACATTTCTTTGAGAAAAATTAATTGAAAATTTGTATATATTTTTGTAGGAATTTGATCTCAAATAAAAGTGGTTTCATGAAGATATGCATGCATAAAATGAATACAAAGGAATGAAGATGGAAATAATTCAAAGTGAAGAACATGGAGGACCCCACCTACCCACTACCTAATGTACAAATTAAAGGCTAATGCACATGCTAAAGGACATTTAAAGCTTCATGTACATTTAAGTGGGGGATTATTAAAGCTAATGATAACTTGGCCACCACACTTCCTCCAAGGGCATTTTGGGTACTCCCCAAAAATATGCATTAGGGTTTCTAACTTGTATAAATACCCCTTATGTTTCATGTAGCCATCTCCCTCTTAGTTAGTTAGTTTTAGTTTAGAAAATAAATCAAAGCTCTCTTTATTTCCATGGCTACTTAGCCATTTTTGTTTTATGTAATCTTTTTTATGCAACTTCAATATATGTTCTTTTTCTTTTCATGCTTATTTACTTTCATGTTGTAGTGTAGATCTCTTCTCTTTTATGCAAGTAGAATAATTTTTCCTTTCATTTTGCTCTCTTTTACCTCTTCTTTTTATTCAATGTTGTTTGCTACATTTGTTCATATGATGACAAATATGAGAGGCTAAACCCCTTCAATTTAGGGGTAATGAAGCTCTCTAATCATGTAGCTTCAACTTAATTTGATGTTTATGCTATCTTTTTGTGCTTAATGAGAATGATTGAAGTGGTTTAATGATGTTGTTTAGCTTTGCATTTGATAGTCTATGTTGTTCATAACAAATATGATATGCTTAAACTAACAAAACACAAATTGCCTCTTCATCTACATATGATTATGCCAAAGAAGTGAATGTTGAAATTGAAATTTGATAGCCTATATTTCTAAACAATAGTTAATAGGCTATGCTTAAAATAGATTTTGCTTTCAACTTTGTTGTCATATTTTATGAGATTTAAAAGTGTATTAGTAATTGTGTTATAGTTTGATGGTTTATATTGAGCTAATTAATAGCACAAATATACCATACTTATGATAAGCACATCAACTAATTCACTAATGACAACAAAAGAGAGATCATAACTTCATTTTGTTGATTTATATGATCTAGAGAGTGGATTTATTTCCTAAATTGTCACTTAACCCTCATATTTGCATTTCTTTTCTTTTTGTTAGTTAGTTCATTTTCTCATTTTCTAGCTTAAATACACTCTCGACTTTGGTATAATTTGATTGAGTAGGAAATTTAAATCAACAATTCCCTGCGGATCGACCCGTATTCGCCACGTTCTACATTCGTACACCGTGCGCTTGCGGTTATTTTAAATTGAAATTCGTTCTTCGGTTTTCTAAACCGATAGAATTTCCGTCGATGAACAAGTTTTTGGCACCGTTGCTGGGGAGTAGGGTATCACTGGTGATTGGTGATGACGAATTGCAGTGGCAACAAATATGTGCACGGTGCACTAATGCTATTGATAGGGGTTCCTAAACACTTGAACAAGATCAACCGACACAGTATTGTTTTAAAATTGGTAAATGAAATAATTTTACCTAGTAATGTATTTTAAATATACAAAAATGATTTTCAAAAATAGTATTGTATCTTTGAGGTGCTTGTTGAATAGGAAATGATAATATTCTATTTATTATCATTTAGGATTTGGTTAGTCATGCTCATCCAGTTGAGCATTGACTATGGTTGACTATTATAAGTAGCTTCCTTTTTTTAAACATGGGTTTAGTAAATAGAAAACCAAGGAAGATTGAAACGAACACCTTGTGAATTAAGTCTCAAAATTCGATTATAAGGCGTTCAATGTTAATGTTGGGCGAAGGGATTTGGTTTCATAAAATATGTTTATTAAAAATTAGAATATTTAGAAATGATTTTATATAAGAAAATGAATTTATAAAATTGGTTTATAAGATGTGTCTTTAAACAACAAGAATTTAAGCAGTAAACTTGAGGACTTAAATCCTAGTGCTTTTGAAAAATGGTTTTCTAAATTTTGAAAAGTAATAATAGTATTATTTGGAAGTATTTTTGTTAAGAAAAGGGAAAAGGTATTTTTATGTTAACTAGTTTGGGTTGTCCGAAAATAACTTGAAAAGGGAAAGAGATGTGTTTGGATGGTAAGCACTTCTCTTAAGTATTATCTCTTATATGTAAGGGAATGTACAATACTATCGGTACTACCTAGTTCCATAGTATCATTTTGTGGTTACTCGAGCTATATATATATTTATTATAAATAAAATATGCAGTATTATTTCAAAATAATTTTGAAATAAAACTCGGGTATTTGGCTCCTAATTTTTCAGGAAGTAAAGGTATCTGGATTTAAAATGGTTAATAAATGAAGTTTTAAAGTTGAATTAATTCAACAAGAAGGTTTAATAAACTTGGTTTTATTAAACGTCTTTTGGATTTTTAACACTTAGGAGGTTAAATAGTATTTAATGTTATTGGGCCGGCTAATAAACACCTTTACCTTAGAGATGTCTAAGAAAAAGTAGACTCTAGGACTGAGTTTTGGATACCAGCATCCTACCCTTCTTATCAACTTGCCAGACCAAATAGGTAAAGAGGTTGAATTGGTCGACTTACTTTTAAGACCCAAAAAAAACTATTTGGACTCATGTTTGAATAGTTAAAAGCGAATAAAATTAAAAATAAGATGTTTCGTATATATGAGGTATTATCCAAGTTAATAATTTTTATGATTTTATGAAAGATTTCATAAATACGCTGTATTATTAGAAATGTTTGAACCTAAGTTGGAATTTTTATGAAATGATTTCATAAATATTTATAGAAGGGTAAGAAGGTAAATGTGAAATAAGAACCTTTAGATGAGTATGTAGGTTGTACGTTGATTATTTCCCTTTCTCGTATTGTTCTCGATCCAAGATTCGTGTACATGACTTGAGATGTTTTACACCATTCTGGATAAGGATTTATCACTCGATTTTGACGGGAAGCACTTGATGAGGGTTCTTGATAGGGAAATAAAGTTTCTATCATAGTATTTGGCTACGTAAAGAGAATGGAGGTTTCTAGTCAAGAAGCTTGATTGGAGTCCGCACAAACGAATTGACTGAGCTATAAAGTGAAGTTAAGTATTCGAGTGGAGATCGAATCATATTTTTCATATGGATTATCTATGAGTACCATGTGGACTTATGAATAGTATTGGGTGTTCATATGGTGAAATTTTGGGAACGAAATTTTTTTAAGGGGGAAGAATGTAATGACCCAGAATTAATCGCTTTGATTTGTGAATATTTAGTTAATTTAAAATATTACCCCTTTTTAATTTATGACTAGTGATGGTGAAATTATTTTCAAGATGTGTTTAAAAAATAATTAGTTAAAAAGAAATTAGAAAATCTAACCAGAAAGTTTTTTCAAAAATCCTGATTTTTTATCATTTAAAAGTTGTTTAAAAGGTTGTAAAACTCCTTAATATTTTTAAGCACGCACTTATAAAATTTAGATGAATTTAACTAAGTGTGTAAAGGGGTAAATATTAGTTTACTTAAGTGAAAAGAAAGTGACGTGACAATTTTCAAGTTTAAAAAAATTAAATAAAAGAAATCATAACATGTCCTTATCATCTTACATCGAGTATAAAGAGGAGGGTTTTACACGATGGATAAAGGTTATTACCCTTGAGGTAACATGTAAAAGAGAGGGGGAGGTGGATGGATGATGTGGCACTGAATTTGTGGATGGTACGGAGCTTAAGGGGTATTTTGGTAATTTTATAATTCCATTTTATATAAAAATAATTCAAAATTTCTCTCTCCCCTTCACATTTTCATTTTCTATTTTTTAGAAAGTTTTTCAACTCCCTCTTTAAGCTTTTAAAGTTTTAATGGATTCCTCTTTCTTTTTCCCAAAAGTTTACAAATCAAAACTTATCTTTTTAATTGTTTTAAAAAGTTGTTAAAACCTTTCTTCCTCCTTCTACACCTCTTCCTCTTCCCAAATCAAGCACATACACCTCCTTTCCAACCTAGGATATGCCCAAACTACCCTTTAGCCGAGCCTAAAGGCATTTGGCCGATCCAACTTGGCTTTCTCTTGGCTGAAAATTGAATTTTGGTTTTGAAAATGCAAGATCTAGCACGCATTACTATCCCCATCCTGATCATATAACCTATATAAGATCGGGATTTCTTCTTAGTACTAGTAGTAAAGGGTCGAATTTTTAGCGTCCCTAGCCAACGAGACTTGGCATGAGGAAGTTCTATGACTCGATGAGTATCGCTACGCACCGTGGAAGTATACTGGATTGGTCTCCTAAAGATCGCCTAACATTGTATACGCCACCACTTCTTTGGTCATCACGGAGACTTGGTGCAAACCAATGAATCCCCCCTAAATAGACCCTTAGGTTTTCATTTAGAAAACTAGGTCGGGCCTTTTCCTTATGGAAAGAGAAGACCGATGAAACTATCGCCTCTTACCTTTGCCAAAGTTTTAAAAGTTTTGGTTTTCTTTCATAATTTTGGTGAGTAAAAACTCACATCCTCTTGTAAAAATTACATCTTTAAGTTATATTGGCATTAATATGTGATATTGCTTGGTTATTGGTTACTTACGTGCTTGTATGTGATTTTGTATGCCCTTGTGCTTGGAAATTGCCTTAGACTTGGTAAATAAGTCTAAATGTGTTATGGATGTAGTAAGGTTTAGATTTTTAGGTTATTTGTGGTTATTGTTGTGTTGTATGTTCTATAGAAATGTGTATATAATGGTTTGCTAAGGAAAGTTAGCACCTTTGTATGGTTTGGCGACTTGGAACCCTTATGTGTAAAACTATGGTTATTAGTTTTAAAAGTTGAATTATTTTCAAGTTTCAAATTTTGTTTTACTTTTAAAAACTCTTACCTTATGATTTGAAAAGTTAGTAAGCTTTTTGATGTTAAGTTTTCAAAAGAGAAAGCTATGAAACATTTTCTGGTTATGGTATTCATAGAGATAGTCGCTATGGATGATATTTTGCTAAAAGTCAACATTTTACAAGTTAAGTTTGTATACCTAAAAACACTTTGGAAGTGTTTTATAATACCTAATTAATGATGACTAAGAATTTAATTAAGGATTAACTAATTAATTATTAATTTTTTATTTATTAGTTAAATTGGGTTATTAATAATTAATTAAGTATTAAACATGGTTTATTAATTATAATTAAATGGAGATTAATTACTAATTAATTATCATTTAAAAGTGATGTTAATTATCATTTAAAGTAATAAATAAGGTTAATTAAGTATATAATTTATTTTTAATTAATTATTAATTAAGTATAGGGTTAATTATTAATTAATTATTAAGTAAGTGTTTCTAATTATAAATTAATTAGAGTTTTAATATTTATCATAGGTTAATTATTTCTTAATTAATAATTAGTTTAAGTTAATACTTAATTAAGATTTATTTTTGTTTTTAAAAGGTTTAACTTGTAATTATAAAGTGGTTTAAGTTCTTAATTACTTTGTTTTCCAAAGATCAATTTGTTAAAAGGCAACTTTCTTTTACAAAGAATAGTTTAGAACATGGGATTCTATTGTAGATACCATTAAGTAATCGTACAAATGCGAATACTAAAATTTGATATTTGTTAGCAAAATAATTCCCCGTTCTCGTATACTTTAATTAAGTAGTTTATTAGACATCTCTAGCAGAATAAATTTCCATTCTACTATATTAAATTAATAGATTGTTTGGGCATCCATTTAGCAGGATAAATCACCATCCTACTATTATGTTAATTGGACATGTATCTACCAGTTTTTGTATTGACATGTTATTCCCTGATTACATATATATTGGTTTATGTAAATAACTGTTATGTGACTTGGAGTCAAAATTTACTGAAAGTGGCAACTTGACTTGGGGTTGTTCTTATCTCCAGTTTAAAAAATATTTGTTTGATCCTTTTAATATGATTTTGAAATAAGAAATCTTTCACAAATGTTTTATGAAAATACTTATGTCAGTGAGGTAAGTATATGTATGTTTTGATAAACGTTTTGAAAATAGATTTGATAAATGAAGTTTGTTTTGAGGCTTAGTGGTTTCTGTGGGTAATTAAATCTCTATATTTTTGTTTGTTTGTGTATTTGATAGTTAAATAATCGAATATCAAATCTTGACCAGTTTTGACTTTGGAAGTATGATTGTATATGCGAGTTCCCCGATGAAGACTTGAATACTTGCCGTATACTTTCAAAATAACCGGGAATGAGTCAACTGGAAATTATCATTGTTGGTTTGGAGAGAGCGGGATTGAATATGTTATTCGAAAACCACTCTAAACCAGCATATGCGTTCGCGTGGAAGAAATCTTGGAGATGATTGAAGACGATGCTCCTTGAAGAGCCTTTGGTTTCGTTCAGACCAAGAATAAACTTGTATGGATAAATGCTAGCATTGCACTTCTGCCTGGAGGGCAGTGTTGGCTTTTCAAGAAGGATTGCTAAATGTTAAGAGCATAGACTCTCACACCTCACATCCTGGTAATGGTTAAAATAGGGTAGATGCGCATGGCTATGTGGTTCGCACCCATTAGGGCATGATCATCCCAAGATCTAGTGTTGATATCTCTATGTATGCTTCGGGGTTCATTTTTGGTTGTTTATTTTCTTTTCCTAAACACTTAGGTGCTCAAATTTGAATGGGAAGCCAAGTAGTTCTGATTCTTCCATAGGTTCACTAGAAGGAGCTTGGAGCAGGTGGTTTCATCGATAGCTAGTTATTTTTCTTTTTTCCGCTGTATTATATGTATATTATTCATCTAGGTAGAGACACGTGTTATAACTGTCATAGGATTGAATTTGTATTGGTATGACACTGATGTGTTTGAAATAATTTTGTAATATATTATGTTGATTAATATATATTGTTCCGTTGCGTTGTGAGATTCCATGTTGTTTAGTTTTTTCTCTTTTATCTTTTCTTTCTTTCAACCCTAATGATTGATTTTTGGCACTTGAATAGTCGACACGCAATACAGTTAACGTACTAGTATTGATTTTCGAGAATCGAAAATCCGGTTGTTACATTTTGGTATCAAAGCTGCGGTTTAGCAAACACCTTGGCTTTGGTAGGGTAAAAATCATTATAGATAGACTCAGCAGTACCGTAAAATGAGTTTGAGTGTATTATATATATATGATTACATATTTGTTAGCGATAATAAAATGTTTGATATTACCTTAATTCATCGGTTGAGTGGCTTAAGAACTTTGGTTGAGACGTGGGAAACCATGGTATCGATAGGGGTTTCCTAAATAATCGAACAAGGAAAACCGACATAATATTGTTTTAAAATGGAAAATGAAATAACTTTACCTAGGATTATATTTTATATATAAAGAACAGGCTTTCAAAGTTGATAGAAATTGTTGGGTGTAATGAGTGATAAGGAATGATAATATCTATCCATCCATCATCATTTGGAAATGATACCTTTCCCTATATGAACATGATTTGGAAGTGAATTTTAAAGGTGTCTTACTATACCGAGGTAGTAATAATGGGTACGCAAGGAAGGAGATGACAGTGAAAGAGATCGAAGAAGTTAACCATAAAGGATAGAAAGACTGGTAGACAAGCCGCCAAAGCAGTTGTGGTATCTAACGAAGAAGTAGTTGTAGTTCATAAGAAGTCGAAAACTTTAACAAAGAACAGCAGCATCAATAAACACAAAAGGATGATATTTCTACAGCGTTCGAAGAGGCCTTGGAAAGACAAATCAAAAGAGAGGGGTCCATAAAGGAAATTCTTCAAAAAGGCAAAGAAAATTAGTTACTACTTACGTCATAAGACATGGCATACTATAGACTATTGTATAGAAGGAAAGGAGGAACCAATGGTTCCTAAAGTTTGGGAAAAACATTACTTCTTTGGCCAACAACTTGGATGCATCCAGAAAAATTGTCCTATGATTCAAAGAGCGCTACAGGACGGAGGAATTATTAAAAAGAAACCAACCACCTCGAGAGAGATAATTATGGGGATGTGTATATGGAAAATGGAGGAGAACAGTAGATGGAGATAAGTATCTTGTGTGTGGACTCATTACTATGATGGTGTTTAGGGAAGTTATGTATAATATGTATAATTGGAGATGTTTTGAATGCTATACAATTATTGTTGTTTGCTTTTAAAATCATTCTTTAAATTTAGGAAATGTCTAGTAAGGTTTGAAATTAAATGTTTTAATATGAATCCAGATAACCAAGAATTATGAATCCTAGAGTTTTTTGAACTAAGGGGTATGTTGTTGAGGAAGGGCCACAAGGTCAAACCTCAATAGACTTTGCTTCGCTATGCCGTAATTTTGAGATTTTAAGTAAAAGGAAGTTCTTAGGTTCGGAATCGATCAAGGAAGTTAAGAATTGGCCGGGGTGGTACGATAAGATATGAAATGACATAATGAAGAGTATTCAAGGATCATTCGAGAAGATGATAAGTAATGCTCTGTGGTTTGAAGATATTGTGCCACAGCCAGCTGCCACTGCACCAACTGAAGTTAAGAAGCGCAAGTTCAAGGATAAGGTGCCTAGTTATGGTTACTTTGGATATGGAGAGAAAGATAACTTGGTTCAAAAAAGTAGTTGGGGTAAGAAAAAGAGAAAGGAGAAAGCGAAGGCTAAGAGACAAAAGCTTATGAAGCAGAATGCACCAAAAAATTGTTACTACTGCCACGAGGAGGGTCATTTCGGTAGAAATTGTCCTAAGAAGGAGGCAACCAAAACCTTTTGTTATCATCAAAGAACCATCTTCCTTAGTGGCAGCAAAGGGAAAAAGAGTGGTGGAAGGATCAGTTTAGCAATGGAAAGATAGAGACTAGTATTAAGAATAATATCCTAAGTTATGCCTTGTTAGTATCTTTTGTTGTACGTACCTTTTGAAGTTTACTTCCCATCTATGATGGAGTCACTTGGCATGCATTTAGGATTGTGTGTTATTTGAATGATATTCTATATCTATGTATCGTTTCTTCTGTTGTTCTTGATGGATATTAGTTCCTTCCATAGTTTTATCTCTTCTACCCCTGCAAATAGACTAGGACTAAAGCTAATAAGATCATGACTTTATGTTCTGTCAACTCAGTAGGTAAGGGTTAACCCATCATAAAGTATTTTGGTTAGTGGATAAACTTTGTGAAGTTAAATTTGAATTATAGAAACGAGAATATTTAAATAACTTTGTTTTATTAAACAATACTTTTTGGTTTGGATTATGACAAATTTCGGGATGAAATTCTTTTAAAGAGGGAGAGTGTAACGGCCCAGAATTTAATCGCTATTTAAATGAATATTTAATTATATTTTTAAAATAATAAATAAACGAATTTTTATCAACAAATAAACTTATTTTAAATAATAACTAATGATGATAAATCGTTTTAAAATTTTGTTTACTAATTTGTATAGTTCATAGAAAAATAGAAAATATGACTAGAACTCATTATCCGAAATTTCGATTTTTCATTGGTTAAAAGTTACCCAAAATGTTAAAACACTATTGTAAACATATATATGCATACTTCAAAATATTTTTTCATGAGATTATATACATGTGCATATATTTCCACTTAAGCATATGCATATATAAAATAAGTAAGATTTTTATATAAAAATGTGTATATTTTAACATATAAATATATTTATCTCAAAAACAAATGACAAGAGTGCATGGAATGGATAGTTTAGATGGTAAGGGTGTTACATGTGTAGGCAAAAGTATGGAGGTGATATGGATGCATGCACATGTATATATATTTAATTCAAGCACTAATATATTTTCAATTATTTTCCTAAGCCTATATATACACCTTACCTCTCATATTTCTCATTATACAACCTCTTCCTCAATTTAAAACTTCCTAAGAGCTTGAGAAAGTTTTCATGGCTTCCTACATATTTTCTATGTTATAAAAATCTCACATTTTTCACTTTAAATTCCTTCTATAACTTGTTAAAACCCTTCTTCATCCATTTCTTCACTTCATATTCAAATACAAGCACCGTCATCCACCCAACACTACATGGCCGAGCCCAAACTGGTCATGGTCGTGCCCAACAAGTCATAGGCTGAGCGCAAAGTCCACTTGGCCAAGCCATTTCAAGTGTTTGAGCAACCAAAATTTCAATTTTTGCAAAGTTTCGAAAGTATTTTCAAGTTTTGGCAAAAGTTCGCTTTGATTTAGAAAGTTTCGCTGAGTAAAACTTTTGTTTTTGGAAAAGAAATTAACATAATTTTGATGGACTATATATTGTGAAAATATGGTGGTTGTTATGTTGAATTATCATATTATGTTGGATAGCATATGATTATGTGTTTATGTTTGAGCTTGGATTTGTGATTTGGTTGATAAATAATTTGTTGGATATAATTATGAAAATGATTCACTATAAAATGATGGTAGTGTGGTTAAGAAACCATGTTTGAATTAACTTGATTATTATAAATGAATAGGTTTAATTATAAATAAATGATTATTAAGGTTTAATTAAATTGTGGTCATTAAGCACCATTTTAATTAGGTTTTAATTAATTATAAATAAATGAATGTTTATTTAATTAGGTTATAAAACCTATTGTTGTGTGATGCCTGTTAACTGGATAAGTAAAACCAAATTAAAAGCACCATTGTGGTCATTAAGCCTCCATTGATTTTGTAAGGATAAATATTTCATTTTCTTTTTGAAATGGTTTCAAAGTTATCGCATTTGGACAAGATATTTAAAGAATCATTTGACAAATGGTTTATTAAATATGTTTTTAACTAATGGGAATGGTTTTCCATGTTATAAAAAGAAGACTTTACAAAGAGTTTTATAAATGAATTAGGAAATCTATAAGGTGTTTTGGGTAAATGGATTTGAGTTTTTAAGCAAAGTAGATTTCATAAATAAAGGAGATTTATAAAAGGGTTTTCTTATTAAAGGAAGCTAATTTGATTATGCTTATTTAAACAGGAAAGGTTCATAAAAGGATTTATAAATGATTTTGAGGTATTTATAAAAGAAGTTTTATAAAATGATTTGGATATTCATAAAGGGAGTTTATAAAAAGGTTTGGATATTTATAGGAAATTAATACAAAAGGTTTGGATATTTATGGAAGCAATTTATATGAATGATTTTTAATATTTATAAAAGGATTTTTATAAATGAATTTGGGAAGCATTTTGAAATGGGTTGGGATTTTAAGTAAAAGAAATTTCATGAGTGAAATAGATTTGATTTAAAAGGATTTATCGAAAGAAGTATAAAAAGAATTTGAGATCTGGGTTTCTCTAAACCGACCTTTTAAAAATGCTGGTATGAAACATCCGTTCCACACTTAACACCAAGGGAATAGTGTTTTGGATTGTCCTTACCTCTAATTTAAACAACATTAGTTTAATCCTTTTTAACATGATTTGGAAGTAAAAAAGTTATTCGCAATAGTCTTATGAACAAACTTATATCAAAAAGATAAGTCTACGAATGTTTTAGACAAATGTATTGAAAGAGACTTATTAAATGAATTTTTTTTAGGCTTAGTGGTTGCTATGGATAAATAAATCTCAAATGGAATTGATTTTTGTTGTTTATTTGATAGTTATATAACTAACTATCAACTCTGGACTTGTTTCACTCAGGAGGCATCTCGGGCATATTCGAGTTCCCAGGTGAGGATTCGACTGTTTAGTGCATACTTCCAAAAGAACCGAAATTGAGTTAGCCAGCAATTGTCGCTTAGATTTGGATAAACCGGTTCCAAGATTTATCTGAACTACTCCAAAACCAATAACGAACGATGTTAAATCATATGAAGTATGTAGTGGAGTTATACTATTCTTCCTAAGGGTGATTCCAAAATGGAAGATAGCAATGTGGAATGTTTGTTCGATCCTAGAACAACTTGCATGGATGAACGTCGGCATTGTACCTTTTCTTGGAGAGCAATGTTAGCATTCCAGGATGGTTTGCTAAGAGGAAGAAGTGAAAGACGTGACCTCATGAGCCTCACCAACCAAGAAATGGCAGAAACAGGGTATGCAGCAGAGCTATGTGGTCAGCTACCATTAGGAGCCACCATCCAATTCTAGATTGTCCATATTCGAGTTGTGTTGCACCCAAACACCATGGTAATATAAGGTCTCGGTGTCAATAAGGGATGAGGTAATCTGGTTCGCCATGTTACAGAGGCAGTTGGCTCTATGTAGCCGAGGTACAAGAAGTTCTTGTCAAACTCTGATGCATTTTCTAGGGGTGTACCATCGAAAGGTAGTCCCTTGCCATAGTATGGAATCCATCTTCAATACACGCCTTTACAATTTTTATTTTAGAGCCTAGTATGCTGGAATTTAATATGGTAATAATTTTAGCTATTTTGATATGTATTTGAATCCTTAGACATTATTATAGTATTAATGGATTTCTCTATAGAAATATTTCGGTTATCATAAGGTAAAAACTCATCTGTGTTTACGTGCGGTATTGTCTTACGAGATACCTTTGATTTTAAAGATTTTTTAAAATGATAATTAAGTTGTTTTTAGTTTACTTACGCCAGACCCATGTCTGTCCTGGAGTTTGTTTTCTTTTCCTAAACTCTTGGGTGCTCAAATTTGAATGGGCAGCCAAGTAGTTCAGGTTCTTAGATTCACAGGGAGAAGCTTGGAGTAGGTGGCTTCATCTATAGCTAGTTATTTTTCTTGTCTCCACTTTTTATATGTATATTATTCATCTAGGTAGGGACAGGCTGTTATAACTGTCGTAGGATAGAATTTGTATTAGTGTGAATTTGATTCATTAGTTAGATAAATTATTTATTTGTTTGTTTATTTGATTTGATTTTTTATTCGATATTTGCATCTTAAATTGATTCGACAATAGTCCAGACACTAGGGCCAAATACCTACTTTTCCTTATACTATCAGAATAACCTCATGCGTTCCTGAAATCAAATACTCAAATAATTAATAAATTAAGTTGATCATAATTTATTATTTTGTCTGAAATTTGAATATAATTTATTCCTTTTTAATGTGCATTAACGTCATTAAATGTCATTTTATTGTAACATTTCAAATATAGCGATTATGCGTATTAAGTTTATATTAATTGCATATGACTGGAATTTTATATATAAAGTAACAATGAAGTGTAGCTTGTATGTAATTGATTTAAACAAATCTTAATTCCAAACGAAAACATAAAAGTGTAATAAAAATCACATAATTCGAATGAGCAAGCTAATCCATATTGATTGCAAACAACTTTTCTTTCAAACATATGTTTGTATGAGGTTATTTGAAACATTTTATAATTCAACAATGGTATATGCATGTATATGAAATTAGATTTTCAATACATTTATGCCTAAAATAAATTATTGTAAATCATATGTATTAATTGCAATACATAATTTTATATTATAATTCAAATCTATACCTATGTGTGAACGCGGTTATAAGAATGTGAATTTTAACATATATTTATGTCAAGTAAAAACAATTCATACAAACCTGATACAAATTCAATTTATCAATAATATGTTTAAACTTGCATGAATCAAATTGATATGCACATAAATTTGTTTATATCTAACTCATGCAACTTGTGTGTGTGTGTATATATATATATACAGTTCAACTAATCATATAAATTTAAACTTGATTAATACTAAATAATCCATTCTGTTCAAATTTTAGTAATATTAAATACCCAGCAATCAAAATTTTCAATATAAATATTCATGATTAAAACTCGATTCCAATACTAATTCACAATTAACCAAACCCAGAATTTCAATAAAACAATATTAATTCCAATCAAACAGATCCATAAATTCAATACGAATATGAATAAAAAATTGTAACTTCAAAGTTTTCAATGGCCCCTGGCGTAACCAAAATGATAATGGCCCCTGGCGTAACCAAAATGATAATGGCCCCTGGCGATTCATTGGCACCGACGATCCTTTCTTCGCTCCAGCCATAAACCGCGTTTCTCCCCCCTTTCTGCCGTTCCTTCCTCGGCTCCATCACGTTTCTTATGCCCGACTCTTCTCCGTCTCCTCAAGTTCCCATCCCCCAATTTTCTTCGACTCGGTCTGGCCGATTATTCAAGCCGTTTTTGCAAATGTCTGTGCGTCCCCCTGCCCTCCACTCGCCTTTCGAGTTTCCTCCTTTGCTATCTACACCAGTACGCCCCACTGTTTTGGATGAGAGTGAGTCCTTGCGTGCTGTCTCTGTTGCGTGTGCGTTGGATCTGGGTAGTCAGTTTGCGGTGAGTAGTGATGTAGTAAAGAATTCCTTGTTTGTTGAACGTGATTCTAGTATGGTAGTTGAACGTGATTCTAGTGTGGTAGTTGGAGTGTCTGACCAAGCACAGGGGTGTGTTTCAGCTTATAATACTTGTAGTGGTCTTGGCACACCATGTGCTTGTGTTTATTCCCCTGAGAATTCTGATCCTAATGTCACTGTTATTAGCTCTGATGCTACTCTTCCCTCTGCTCCTAGAGTTGTTGATAGCAGTGTTACTAATGTTACGAAGCATCCCACAAAATCGTGGACTTCTCTTTTCTCGTCCTTGCCCCGTAATGCGGGTGCCTACATCCCGATTGAATTTGAGTTGGTTGAGGAAAATGGAGTGATGATTCCTCCCCCTTGTGTTTTGCAAGCTGGTGAGGAATTTCGGTCAGACTATTTGGTTGGTTTTTTCTGGACCCACATCACCAACTTACGAATGCGGCTATGGTACTGCGCAGGGCATGGAAGATTCGTGGCAGTTTGCATGTGAAACTAATTGATACGATGTATTACCTTAAGTTTTCCTCTTTTGAGGATCGTCGGCTTGTTTTGGATGCTGAGCCTTTTATCGTTGATGGAAGGCCTTTTATTGTTACCCCCTGGTCTCCTACTGTGGCGTGTGCTCGTGAGCAAGTTTGTTCTATCCCTGTTTGGGTATATTTTTCTCAGATCCCCTCAGTTCTTCAGCCTCTTATTGGATTGAATTGGTTAGCTTGTAATGTTGGTAAGTTGAAATGTTTTGACTCTAACACGGTGGAGCGTGATAAGTTGATGTATGCGAAGGCACTTATCGAAATTTCCCCCACTAAGCCTCTCCCTACTTCTATTCCTGTTCAGCTAGCTGTCGGCCATATTGTCGAAGTCAGGGTTCGCTATGGCTGGGTTCCAGATATTTGTACCTCCTGTCACTCCTTTGGTCACCTTATTAGTGATTGCCAACATACTGTAGCATCTGCGGCTGCTCCTAAGATACCTTTGCCGCGCCACCGCCGTAGGATCTGGGTCCCCAAAGTTTCTGCCCCACCCCCTCGCCTTCTTCCTGCACCTGTGGCTGCGATGCCAGTTCTAAGTGTTCCTTCATTGCCCCTAGTTTTGCCTGTTTCACCGCCTGGTTCAGAGGATACTGGTGCTGCTCCTGTCATCCCACTTGTTGCTCCTGACCCTTCCTTGCCGCTGCCTCCTGTAGCTTGGGATGAGGCTGAAGGGTGTTGGATTGATCCCATTTCTGATATGAGGTATAACCCGGAAAATGAATCCTTCTTCCGGTTTGTTTCTGATAATCAACTGGATCTTAGATGCCTTCGTTACAAATAATCTGGTGACTCTATAGTTCTTGATATGGACGGTATGGATGCAACTTCAAATTCTGACATGCCTGCTAATCCAACCTGGGATCGATCGTTTATCTACTGTGCTGATGATGTGGTTTATGATCCTAGTCTTGCTCTCCGTTTCCGCCCTTTTGCTGGACTTTCTGGGTCTGACCCTTTGAGCTCTTCTTTGGTGACTGCCGTTGTTGGTGATTCTCCCTCCTCGGAGGAGTGCTAGTTTTTTATGTTACTTTTAGTTATCGTGACATAGCTGTCACGTACCTGTGCTGTATTTTCTATTTCTTTTTTAGTAGATAAGGTGCTTATACCTTGCTCCCGTACTTCAAATTTTTATTACTTTCATAATAAAAAGTGGACGGTCCACTATAAAACAGGCTGGCCTTGCCAAAAAAAAAATTTGTAACTTAGTCATTCAATCCCAGTATCATAACAAAAATTAAGTTTTAGGGATTTGAAGAATTAGGAGAAGAAGAATAATTATTAAATTAGAAATAATCGTAGACTCATATCAGAAATCCTTTAATTTGCTAGAAACATGTGTATAAATCAATATACATTGACAGTATAGTTTAAATGTGTCTTTAATTTGATAAAATGGTGGAAGAATGGAGAATGTGGGCGGTGAGTATTAGGGTTCCAAATTATGTGAATGGGCAAGGAGATGGGGTGCTTATATAGGCACCAGAAGCTCATATCTGGGCTTTTAGATGTCTAGGTTCAATCCTACTACGTTTTATTATAAATTCATTTAATAAATTTAGTGAATTATTTTTGAATGTTTTCAGTATTTCCTTAATAACTTTTTCATATGGACTCATTTGAGAAGAACCAAAAATGAAAATGGACCAAAACGACGAGATGGACACAATGGTTTAAGTTTCATTTTTAAATTATGATGTTTGTGAAAATTCCATTTTAGTATGTTATATGTATTTGCAATTTATTCAGAAAAATTAGATTTTTAAAATTTCAAAATTTTGGAGTTGTTACATGGACCATCTCAAATACCGTCAATTAATCATAAAAAAATATGTTTTTACAATTATATATGATTTTTCAAGATATACACGGAAATATTCTTAAAACGTATAAGTGACACATTTAAAATATTTAATACCTTTGTTAAAAATTCAAAATAAAAATTATTAAAAATTAAAATATAAGAATTAATCATGGAGGAGATTTCGAAAAAGAAAATTTTGAAATAAGAAAGGAATAACTCACAAATTTTCTTTTCCATGAACACCACAACAAATCATAGTAGAATGTAAAAGTAGACCAACTCAAGAATGTGCTAGGATAATTTAAATGATAGTAATATACATTAAAAAAAATTGGGCTGAAGCACTAGTAATAACCTATTACATTCCGAACAAAATTTTGATAAGAGGGTTAACAAAGAAAACATCATATGAGTTATTTTTCGATGAAAGGCCAAAACTATCATATTTTAAAGTTTTTGAAAGTAAATATTTTATCATCAATACAAAATGTAATTTAGATTAATTTGATGCTGAAGTAGGTAAAGGAATATTTATGGAATAGTCAAATAGAAGTAAGGCAAATAAAATTCTAATGCTAGAACTACAACAAAAAAGACCTTTTGCAGCATTTTAAAAATGCTGTTGTACTCATTAGCAGCATTTCGAAGAACGCTGATTATATCATGTTGCAATAGAGTCTGGAGATATCGGAACATTTTTAGAAATGTTGCTAAAAAAAGGGTTACTGAAGCTTTTATAAAACGCCGCTGTAAATTCTTTGTGCAGCGTTTCTAAAACGTTGCCAACTCATTTAGCAGCGTTTTATAGAATGTAGACTAACGCCAAACTTCAATAGGATCAGTCCTATAACAGTATTTTTGAAACACTATAAAAGGAATTATAGCAGCATATTAGATGATAGTTTTAATAGTTTCAGCTTTCCGTTTTGTTGCGGCTTGTTTCTCTTCAACATTTTGCAGCACTTTCATAACCCTACGTTAAATTAATGTTTTTCTTACATTTAACGACTACTGCAGCAATTTTAAAACAGTTATAATTGCCATGAAAAATGTATTAAAATTCAAAATGCTTAATTCAAAAAAAACCAATAAATATAATCTGATACTATAAGCAGTTATAAAAATTAGACATAATCAAAGGTACCTTAATTTCATACACAAAAAAAATTTAGCCATATACAATATTTCGTGAGCAATGTTTTAAGCAAAAAAGTTAGCAACATAATCTAATAATTTTTTTTTGCTAAAAGAGCAAATAAATCGTGGAAAGTCCAAGCCCGTCTTCTTCAAGAGTCCAGTATGCTTATAAGGAAAAAATGCAATTAAAAAGCGGTAGAAGAGAGAAAATATGGATTTATATAGCATCAAATATAACAAGTTCTAGTAAATTTGACATAGATGATTACAATACTATTCTATTTCATCGCATTATTTTTTGATGTTTCTTATCGAAATTTAGAAGGAACTAAAACTCTTGTTGTTAGCAGTCAAATATAGAACTGCTTATCATTTTTTGCAGGTAAATCTCATTATATGTATTTCAAATAAGCCTCGGCAGTTTATTATTTTTATCAAAATGAAATACAAGTAATGCGTTAGATTATCAAATTTAAGAAGAATAATTAAAATAGGAACTGAAAAAACAGATTTATAAGCAAGTTGAAGTCACCAGTTCAGGAGTTAGTTTCTCAACTGGTTTTGCAGCTGCAGGATGAGGAAATGTTAGGGTTCAGGCAAAGAATAGAGTGTGCCAGATTATGTTTGATAAAATTCTTACGTGACTGGAAATTCTTATTAAAATTACCGGATTCCTTAAAAAGCTGGTCAAAATGTGGCTTGCAATAGAGTACACCTTCCATCGAAGAACAATTATTTTACTAAAATAAGATGAATGTATAAAAACTTCAATTCATTTTTCTCTGATGATAAAGCATAGAAAGATGGTATGTAAATGTGTATACCTATATTGAAACATATACATGTACCATCATATAAGATAATTCCAAGTGCAAATACATTCTCTAAAATAAGTGTGAATGTACCACAAATCTTGGTAAGACGGGGAAAAATGTCTTCATATTCCTTCACTCAACGCAGTTGAAGAAGGCCACACTCAAAATATGTGGATGATGTCAATAAAGAGGCTCAAGGTTTCTTACTTAAAAATGAAACCAAGTAAATGTAATTTGAGTTTACCAAGAGGAGCATAGTGACACTGACGAATGAATAAATGCTAGTATTTTTTAAGGTCCAAGATATGTTATCTAGAAAGTAGCAGCCATAGCAACCAAACATAGGGAACAGATTCAACAATGAAGATCATTAATTATTAATTGGATAAGAAGACAATGGCCCAATGCTTGCTTAATTATGTAATGAAGATTGTCAATGATAATGGCCCAATGCTTGATAAATTGATTTTAATTAAAATCAGTTTATCAGTTTTCACCAGCACTTTACTTCTTTTTTTTAACACGGATTGAATTTAAACTATGTGTCTTCATGTTTCCAATGTGTTAGTTTGTGTGTAACACCCCAGATTTTTGATAACGTTATTTAGGAGATTTAGTTAGATAAACTAAATAAAATAATGTGTTGATTAGGAGATTGAGATTTGATTTAATTAAGGTAGTCGTGCCTTTTTAACTAATAAATTAAATGAAGGGTTTAAAAATGAATTAGAGGAGGGGTATTATAGGAAAGAGGGTATTCCTATATCATCTTCCTTAGACCATGTATTTCAAAGCACACATTCATTCTCATTCTTAAAAATTAAAAGCTTTACCAACCACCATTAACAAAGGAAGAAGAACAGGAAACAAAAGAGAAGCTTAAGGAAAGAAAATTCAAATCAAACACATTCAAATCTCAAGCTCCTTAATCATTAAAGCAAAAGATGAATAACGTTTACATCTCAAAATATTTTACGGTTTCGATTTTAAGGTTAATTCCAAATGATTTTGCAAATGTTTGCCATGTTTTTGGATGATAAAAGATTATATATTATTGATGATTTATGTATGTTCATATAGATTTTCTGACATGTTTGAAGATAAAAACCCTATTAAATGAAATCTGTCAACCTTGCGAACTTTTGTGATGATCTCAAAGTTATTTTAGAGACCGGTTTCAATTTTCAGAATTTTTGTGGAATTATTAAGAATTTTCTAAGGAAGAAAAGATCAATTTGGATTATAAAATTATTTACAGAAAAAATAATTATAGTTGGGATTCGAAAATTTTATATATTGAAGAGAACATATTATTTGATTTTTTTGGATTTTTTCCAGAATTTTTGAAGGTGTTTTAGTAGTTATATAAAATTATTTAAGGTATGAGACTTAAATGTTTTATATAATTATAAAAGAGAAAGGGATTTTTTTAAATTATTCAAATTTTCAAATAAGGAAAGTCAGCAGCATTTTGAGTATAAAATTCTGGCAACCAATCAAATTTAGACAAACAAAGCAGGTAAGGTACATAAGAACTATTTTAAAGTACAAATAAATAGTTTTTCTTCTATTTCGACCCTTTGGCAGAGCTTCCGCCTTCATTCCAGACCTTTCGACTAGGTCGAAGATTTCAAACCTTCCGGCTATGTCAAATACCAATGCATAAGGTATTAGGAAACTGGTACGTAGTGGATTGGATGGAGTCGAAAGGTTTAAGGATGAAAGGATATAGCTTTTGGAGGAGATGAAGTTTTTTTTTTGGTTTTAAAGAATAAAAATACACCTGCTAGCTTTCGAATAAGAGCTTCCGAAATAGTCAAAAAGGTTTAAAAGAAAAAGGTTTCAGTTGGTTTTCTTTCTTGTTTTAATTGAAATCTTTCAACGAAGTCGAAAGGTATAGATTTCGGCTAGGCCAAAAGCATAGTTGCCATTTCCTATTCCTTTGACACGGAAGGAGTCAAAGGTTATCTTTTGTTTTCTAAAACATACCGCCTCTCTCTATTGATTTTGGAGGGTTGGTTCCAACACTAACACTTCATTATTTTCAAAAAAATTTATAAAGGTTTCAAAGCAGTTGCTTTGGACTCCAATGTTTTCCTGATCCTTTTTCCAAATCCAAATGTTTTAGGTCGAAATCTTTTAAAGGGTTCAAAGTAGCTAACTTTGAATAGTTTTGAAAGGCTTTCCACCTGTTTTAAGTTGAACCCAATGTCTTCGAAGGTTTGATTTCGAAAGGTTTTGATTTTGAAGGTTTTATTTCGAAAGGTTTTGATTTTATGATTTCGAAAGGTTTTGATTCGAAAAGTTTTGATTTCGTGATTTTGAAAGGTTTGATTTCAAAATGTTTTGATTTAAAAAGGTTTGATTTCAAAAGGTTTTGATTTCGAAAGGTTTTAAAGGAGATACCTTCAGTGATTTTGAATGGTTTATCAAAGAGTACAAAGCGGTTACCTTCAATACCTTCGAAAGGTTTTATAGATGGTTTTGAAGGAGTTACCTTCAATGTTTTCCAAAGGCTAAGGTTTAAAGTATTTATAAGGCGAATGTCATATGTTTCAAAGCTTGTAAAAGGAAGGCTTTTAAAAGGTTAGAAATAGTTATCTTCAATGTCTTTGAAAGGTTTATTAAAGGATATGAAGGAGTTACCTTCAATACTTTCGAAGGGTTTTATGAATGATTTTGAAGGAGTTACCTTCTGTGTTTTTGAAATGTTGTTTAAGGGTTTAAACAAAGGTTTTGAATATAAGAATTAGGTAGATAGCCTAAACATTTTAAGTTATAAAGGACTTTAACTTATTTTAAAGGATAGACAATCCATATTGAACATCATCAATGTTATTTTGAGTAAAGTGTATATAACATGGCAACAAAAGCTTTGAGTAAAGCTAAAGATATATTTCCCTTGTGTGTATATATATATATATGATTTGACGAACTAAATCATTTTTAAAAGGTTTCACGTAAAATCTAAAGACCTGTTAGCTCAGATATCGTAGAGCAGTTAGCTCAGATATTTTGAAGGGTATTTAACCCAAAAGAAAATTCGGGCAGTTCATTTATTTAAATTCGGATAGTTGGTCCATTTTACGAGCAGTCAGCCCATAAGACAATTAGTCCAGAAAGAGCAGTCAACTCTGATATGAACAGATAGTTCATTTATTAGCATATCAGATCTTGCTAAATTTTTAAGGACAGTTAGTCTACCCATTTTACATGTTTTAGGCAGATAGCCATTATCTAACATAGCAGATACCACTATTTTGGTATAACTAGTTTTAGGACAGATGGTCCAGTAAAGAACAGACAGCTTATGTTATTTCCTGTTTTAGCATAATGGATATTGCTATATAATTAAAATCTGTTGATTAACCAGTTTGGTTGCAGGAAAAGATTTGCAACAAAAAATATGTTTTGGAAAGAGATATTAGTGAGAGGAAACCCGTTCCGCTAAGCAGCGTAGTCTCACTAGTTATCAGTAAACTGAGATGTAACAGATATTATTCATACTAGGCTTTAAGTCTGACTCAAAGTTTTTGTTTCCCCTTAACTTCTCGGGTGCTCAAATTTGATTTGAGTAGGCTGAGAGTTTAGGTTTTCAGGTTTCAGCAGATTTTGGTGAATAAAGCATCCGAAGACGAGCAGGTGACTGACGGATGGCTAATTTAGGAATTTTGTTTTAGAATTATTTCCACTGTGCATTAAGACAACTATATCTATATTGCTTTGATCATCCAAGGGGGCATTTTTATATGACGTGCTTAGCCTATTGTTTAAATTATATTTGATCAATGCTTGGGAATATGTTTGGGATTTTTATAACTTGGAAATGATTTGTTAAAATACAATCACTGAAACAATTGTTTTTGGAAATATATGACTTTATTCATATTGAAGTGCTTCTGATATTATGGATACCATTAACTTTGCCGTATTTCGTCACCAGAACTTAATACTGTGGATGACTTCAGCATCCATAGCGCTTAGCTTTTGGCCTCCAGATACGGGATGTTACAGCTTGGCATCAGATCATAGGTTTATTAAAATTTTAACTAAAAATTGGTTTCGTAAAAAAAAATCCACGGAAATTAGAGTAAGGTTTGGGGTTGGGTTAAAGCTAGAGTAACATACTTGTATTTGTTATATATAAGTATGCCCTTTATCTCCATTAATGTATCTTTGATTAGGTTATCTTTTTGTATATCATGAGGTTTGAATACAGATATGGATGGTAGAAGAAGCAGAGTTAACCAAGTAGAGGGAAGTACCAAAAGGAACGCGGACCTAATGTAGGGAGATGCCAAGGTCAGGCAGAGAATGTTGGTTCTGAAGTCCAGCAGGTCAGAATGGGAGCAATGTATGTTTTTTTAGGAATATGATGCAGGCTGGGGTTGCAACCGAAGTGGTAGGAGGAAATGCTGTAGGAGCGGGGATTCTAGAAGTTTTGATAATTAATCATTTCGCTAAGATGAGCGGTGATTATTTGAAGCTAGGAGGGAAGCCGTTTATGGGAACGGAGGATGCCGTTGAAGTGAAGAATTGGCTGTTGCACTACGAAAAGATTTTTACAGATTTAGGGCTCAATGATGAGCAGAAGAGGAGGTTTACATCTAGGAAGCTTCAGGGGACTGCATTGTTCTGGTGAAACAGTGTAACAGCAGCAATTGATGAGGAGACAATAACCTGGGAGGATTTAAAGAGGAGACTTCAGGAGAGGTTTATGTCAGTAATGGCATAGTCAGCTTTGATTAATCAGTTTGTTGAGCTGACACAGTGGGAGATGTTTGTTGCTGAGTATGTCAGGAAGTTCGAAGAGTTGGCCCAGTATAGGTATGCTTCGGTGGATATCGTGTTGAAACAGAATGATGAGTTTATCAGAGGATTGAAGCCAGAATTGGCTAGTGCTACTTTGTCCCATCTTAGAGATCCTTATGATATTATTATAGAGAATGCTTTGAGGCAGGAAGAATTCCTTGAGTCTCTGGAGAAGAGCAAGGCAAAAGTGGTCCAGGTTGGGTAGAGCAAGAAGAGGAAGTTCTTTCCTAAAAAGGGCGCTCAGAAGGGTGGAGCAGCCAAGAAAGGAAGTTTGAAGTTGTCAGCTATATATGCGATAAGAAAGGGCACTTTGCTAATGAGTGTCACTCAAGGAAAGCGAAGGATATGGCTAAGTGGAAGAATATTAGATGTTTTAACTGTGACTGGATAGGCCAATATAAGAACCAGTGCAAGGAGCCCATTAGAGATGGTAAGGGCAAGGTGTATGCATCGGAGCCTGTCGCTTCCAAGCCAACAACCCAGGAGAAAGGAAAGTCAGTTCTTGGAAGAACGCTTCAGATTCATGGTACGTCTGTTAGCGTTTTATTTGATACTGATGCATCGCAATCTTTTATATCTAGATGTTCGATAGATAAGCTTAACTTTGAACCTACATATTTAGTTACTTCCATATGACTTGTGAATCAAATAAGAGGGTATCCAACTCTGAGGTTGAGGTGTGACCAGTTTGAGTTTGACCTGTTAAGTCATACTTTTGAGTGCAGTTTGCGTGTGCTTGATTTTGTGGGGTTTGGGATCATCCTAGGTATGGATTGGTTAAATGAGTACAATGCTAAGATATCTTTCCAGGGTAGGAAGATAACTCTTTATCACCCGGATTGTAGCAATCCGATTGTTTTCACCGTAGGAGGTACTAACGGTGCAGTGGTCGCTTTGTTGGGTGAACCGGATTTAGGTGATGAGTTGAGTCGAATTTTCGTGGTTAAAGAATTCGTAGATGTGTCTGAGCCCACAATCGGATTGCTGCCGAAACGAGCCATTTAATTTCGGACAGATTTGGTTTGGTTCCGGGAGCAAAACTGGTGAGTAGAATGCCAAGCAGGATGACCCCTTCAGAGATGAGGGAGTTGAAGGTGCAGTTGTGGAATTTAGAGGGCAAGAATATTGTCATGCCGAGCAGTTCGTCGCAGGGTGCAGCGGCATTGTTTGCTAAGAAGCTGGATGGATTGTTGAGGCTATGTATCGATTATTGAAAGTTGAATGAGAAGACGATAAAGAATAAATATCCATTGCCCAGGATTGACGATTTGTTCGACCACCTAGGTGGAGCAAAGGTATTTTCTCATTTGGATTTGGCAACGGGTTTTTATCAGCTCAGAGTAGCAGAGGATAGTATACCTTTGACAACATTCAGGGTTAGATAAGAGTCATACGAATGGTTAGTTATGACGTTCGGACTGACAAATGCTCCAGCTTTCTTTGTGGATTTGATGAATCGGATTTTCTGAGAGCACTTGGATAGGTTCATGCTGGTTTTTATAGATGATATCTTGATTTACTAAGGATGAAGGAGAGCATGAATTTCATTTTAGAGTAATGCTTGAGACGCTGAGGCAACATCAACTGAAAGCGAAGTTTTCAAAGTGTCGCTTCTGGAAAAAGGAGGTGAAGTTTCTTGGTCATATGGTCTCAGTGGAAGGGTTGTCAGTAGATCCGACAAAGATCAAGGCAGTAAATAGTTGGAAGAGACCCGAGACAAAAACTGAGATTAAGAGTTTCCTTGGAATGGCTGGTTATTATCGGAGATTCATTAAGGATTTCTTGCAAATAGCAGCACCGATGACCAGGCTGACGAGGAAGGATGTGAAGTTTGTGCAGACCGATAAGTGTGAGGAAGCATTCTAGAGTTTGAAAAACTTATTGACCCATGTACCTGTGTTGGTTATTCCAGAGGGGAATCAGGACTTGGTAGTTTATACCGATGCATGTGGAACTGGATTAGGAGTTGTGCTGATGCAGTTAGGTAAAGTAATTGCCTATGCTTTTAGACAGCTTAGACCGCATGAGGTCCGATATCCAATGCATGATTTAGAATTAGCTGCTACGATTTTTGCTTTGAAGGTGTAGAGACATTATCTTTTGGGAGAAAGGTTTAAGCTGTTTACAGATCATAAGTCGCTGAAGTATTCGTTCTCTCAGAAGGAGCTGAATATGAGACTGTTGAGATGGTTAGAGTTCATAGCTGCTTATGATTTTAGGATTGAGTACACACCAGGAAAATGCAACCGGGTCGTGGATGCACTTAGCAGGAAGAATCAGAATGTAGTGTTGGCAATGATGGCTGAGTGGAAAGATTTAGAAGCAGTAGCGGATTGTAAAGTGCAGTGGAGATCCGAGGCAGGGTCAAGTGGTGATATAGTTGTATTGTCTTGTTTGGAAGTTCAACCAGTTTTGATCAAATGGATTACTTCTAAGCAGATGGAGGATCCAATGTTAGCTGAACGGATCAGTAAGCTAAAGGAAGGAACTAAGGGCGATGACTTAAAAGATTTCAGTCTTGACCAGAGTGGGTCGTTGAGAAAGAAAGGAAGATTATGTGTTCGAGTGTAGGAAACATAAGAAAGGAAGACTTAGATGAATGCCATTGTTCGAAGTTTACTATATATCTCAGAGGTACCAAGATATATCAGGATATGAAGAGGTGTTTCTTTTGCAAAGGAATGAAGCGGGATATTGGGTTATGTGTAAGCCAATGCTTGAATTGCCAGCAGGAAAAGGCCGAACACCAGAAACTAAGTGGTTTACTTCAGCTGTTAGACATTCCAGTATGGAAGCGGGATCCTATTTCTATGGACTTCATAGACGAGTTACCAAGGTCGAATGGAGGAAATGAAAGTATATGGGTTATAGTGGACAGATTGACCAAGAGTGCCCATTTCATGCCAGTTAAGTCAACCAGGACGGCACCTGTTTTAGAAAGAATGTGATTAGACTGCAGGGAGTTCCTGGCAGCATAGTTAGTGATAGAGATTTCTTGTTCACTAGTGAGTTTTGGAAGATTCTGTAGGAATATTTAGGAACCAAGCTTATGATGAGTACCGTTTTCCATCTGTAGACAAATGGGCAAACAGAGAAGTTAACAAGATCTTGGAAGATCTGTTGAGAGCTTATGTTCTAGACTTTGGAGGATCATGGGAGGACCATCAGCATCTAGTCGAGTTTTCTTATAACAATATTTATCAGACTAGTATTAGGATGGCACCATTTGAAGCTTTGTATGGAAGGCCATGCAAATCTCCTGTTTGTTGGTTAAAGATCGGGGATGGGTTGATTCTTGGTCCAATTTGGTCAGAGTAGATGTAGAAAAGATTGAGGTCATCGAGATAGGATGAAGGAGGCTCAGTCTAGGCATAAATGTTATACAGATAAGAGACAGAAAGATTTGGAGTTCGCTGTTAGGGACTAAGTTTTCATCAAAGTTTCACCGATGAAGGGTGTGCTTAGATTTGGGAAGTCGGGAAAGTTATCTCCTTGGTTCATAGGTCCTTTTCCTATTGTTGTGAGAATCGAGAAGTTCGCATATGGACTTGAATTATCGAGAAGTTTGGCAGGTGTCCATGATGTTTTTCATATTTCTCATCTCAAAAAGTGTGTTAGAGACCCGAGACTGCTATTGCACCGATAATGCTAGATGGTTTAGTGGTAGAACCGGACTTGACCATAGTGAGGAAGCCAGTTAGCATTGTTGCGAGAGATGAGAAGAGGTTTAGAACCAAGATGGTCAGATTAGTCAAAGTCCAGTGGAATGATGATGACAGAGACTGAGCATGGGAGGTTGAGGGCCGGATTAGAGATACTTATCCTGACTTTTTTTGATGGTATGTTTTACCTTCTCGTTTATTTTAAGACTTATTGTAATTTCAAGAATGAAATTCTTTAAGGAGGAGAGTCTATCACACCCCAAATTTTTGATAACATTATTTGTGAGATTTAGTTAGATAAACTAAATAAAATAATGTCTTGATTATGAGATCGAGATTTGATTTAATTAAGGTATCCATGTCTTTTTAACTAATAAATTAAATGAAGGGTTTAAAAATGAATTCGAAGAGGGGTGTTATGGGAAAGATGGCATTCCTATATCATCTTCCTTAGGCCGTGTACTTCAAAGCACATGTTCATTCCCATTCTCAAAAATTAAAAAGCTTGGCCGACCACAATTAACAAAGGAAGAAGAAGAGGAAACAAAAGAGAAGCTTAAGGAAAACAAATTCAAATCAAACTCACTCAAATCTCAAGCTCCTTAATAATTAAAGAAAAAGGTGAATAACGGTTACACCTCAAAATATTCTATGGTTTCGATTTTAAGGTTAAATACGAATGATTAGCAAATGTTTGTCATGTTTTTGAATGATAAAAGGTTATATATACATGTTGATGATTTATGTATGTTCATATAGATTTTATGACATGTTTGAAGATAAAAACACCATTAAATGACATTCGTTAGCTTTGCAAATTTTTGTGATGGTCTATAAAGTTATTTTAGAGATGGGTTTCGATTTTGTGAATTTTGTGAATTTTTGTGGAATTGTTTTGAATTTTCTTAGGAAGAAAAGTTAATATGGATTATAAAATTATTTACATGAAAAATAATCATAGTTGGGATTCGAAAATTTTGTATGTTGAAGAGAACATATTATTTGATTTTTTGGAATTTTTCTAGAATTTTTGAACGTGCTTTAATAGTTATATAAAATTATTTGAGGTATCGAACTTAAATGTTTTATATATTATAAAGGAGAAAGGGTTTTTTTTACAAAATTTCAAATTTCCATATATGGAAAGTCAGCAGCATTTTGAATATAAAATTCTGGCAACCAATCAAATTTAGACAAACAAGGCAGGTGAGATACAGAAGAACCGTTTTAAAGAAAAAATAAATATATTTTCTTCTATTTCAACCCTTCGGCAAAGCTTCCGCCTTCATTCTAGACCTTTAGACTAGGTCGAAAGGTTTCAAACCTTTCGGCTAGGTCAAATACCAATGCGCCGGATATCAGGCAATTGGTACATAGTTGACTGGATGGAGTCGAAAGGTTTAGAGACGAAAGGTTATAGCTTCCGGAGGAGATGAAGTTTTGTTTGGTTTTAAGAAAATAATAATAATAAATAAACTTGCTAGCTTTCGACAAAGGGCTTTCGAAATTGTCAAAAAGGTTTAAAAGAAAAAGGTTTCGGTTGGTTTGCTTTCTTTTTTTAATTGAAAACTTTCAGCAAAGTCAAAAGGTATAGCTTTCGGCCGGGCCAAAAGCATAGTTGTTGCTTCCTAACCTTTGACATAAATGGAGTCAAAGGTTATCTTTTGTTTCTAAAATATACTGTCTCTCTCCATTGATTTCAAAGGGTTGGTTCCAACACTAACACTTCATTATTTTCGAAAGATTTTATAAAGGTTTCAAAGCAGTTGCTTTTGACTCCAATGTTTTTCTGATCCTTTTGCAAAATCCAAATGTTTTAGGTCGAAATGTTTTAAAGGTTTCAAAGTAGCTAACTTTGAATAGTTTTGAAAGGTTTTCCACCTGCTTTAAGTTGAACCCAATGCCTTCGAAAGGTTTCATTTCAAAAGGTTTTGATTTCGAAAGATTTTGATTTCGAAAGGTTTTGAAGAAGACACCTTCAATGATTTCGAAAGGTTCATTAAAGGATACGAAGGGGTTACCTTCAATACTTTCGAAGGGTTACATAGATGGTTTGGAAGGAGTTACCTTCAATGTTTTCAAACGGTTAAGGCTTACAGTATTTATAAGGCGGACGTCATATGTTTTAAAGCTTGTAAAAGGAAGGCTTTTAAAAGTTTGGAAGGAGTTACCTTCAATGTCTTCGAAAGGTCTATTACAGGATATAAAGGAGTTACCTTTAATACTTTTGAAGGGTTTTATGAATGTTTCTAAAGGATTTATCTTTTATGTTTTCGAAAGGTTGTTTAAGGGTCTTAAACAAAGGTTTCGAATATAAGAATTAGATAGATAGCCTAAGTGTTTTAAGTTATTAAGGATTTTAACCTATTTTAAAGGACAGACAATCCTTATTGAACATCATCAACATTATTTTGACTAAAGTATGTATAACATGGCAACAGTAGCTTTGAGTAAAGCTAAAGATATATTTTCCTTGTGTATATATGATTTGACGGACTAAATCATTTTAAAAATGTTTCAAGGAAAATTTAAAGAGCAGTTAGCTCAGATATCGCAGAGCCGTTAGCTCGGATATTTTGAAGGGTAGTTAACCCAAAAGAAAATTTGGACAGTCGGCTCATTTAAATTCGGACAGTTAGTCCATTTTACGAGTAGTCAACCTAGAGGACAGTTAGTCCAGAAAGAGCTGTCAGCTCTGATATGAACAGATAGTTCATTTATTAGCATAACGGGTCTTGCTAAATTTTTAAGGACAGTTAGTCCACCATTTCTACCTATTTTGGACAGATAGCCCATTATCTTGCATAAAAGATACTACTATTTCGGTATAACCAGTTTTTGGATAGGTAGTCCAGTAAAGAACATATAATCTATGTTATTTCCTTTTTTTGCATAATAGATATTACTATATTATTAAAATCTGTTGACTAACCAGTTTGGTTGCAGGAAAGAATTTGCAAAATATAATATGTTTTGAAAAGAGATATTAGTGAGAGGAAACCCGTTCCGCTAAGCGACGTAGTCTCACTAGTTATCAGTAAACTGAGATGTAATAGATATGATTCATACCAGACTTTAAGTCTGACTCGAATTTTTTGTTTCCCCTTAAACTCTCGGGTGCTCAAGTTTGATTTGAATAAGCTGAGGGTTTAGGTATTTCAGCAGATTTTGGCGAATAAAGCATCCGAAGACGAGCAGGTGGCTGATGGACAGCTAATTTTGGAATTTTGTTTTAAAATTGTTTCCGCTGTGTATTAAGAAAACTATGTCTACATTCCTTTGATCATCTAAGGGGGTATCTTCATATGTCGCTCGTGGCCTATTGTTGTAAATTATATTTGATCAATGCTTGGGAATACGTTTGGGGTTTTGGTAACTTGGATATGATTTGTAGAAATATCATCGTTGAAACAATTGTATTTGGAAATCCATGATTTTGTTCATATTCAAGTGCTTCTGAAATTATGAAAACCATTAACATTGTCGTATTTCGTTAACAGAAGTTAATACTGTGGATGACTGCAGCATCCATAATACTTAGCTTTTGGCCTTCAAATACAGGATGTTACATTTTACCCGAATCTACAATGTATATGTCTTGAACTACTTTTGTTCTTTTACGCCTTCAAAGGTGCTTTATCTAAGCAAATATTAATCTCTAATCATTAAAGAATACTAACATCCTATGTACAATTGATTATTTATGGCTGCGCAATAATAATACTTAACCGCATAAACACTAAGTTATACATGTTTGTCCATAGGCAATCTATAAACACTTTAAACATAACTATCTATGAAATTGTCTGTATTGATTTATTTCTTAAAGTTATAATTGGTATTGCAAATATGTTTACAGGTTAATGAACTGCGGATGCATTAACTTACTATATGTTATCTTCTTCCCTAACATTTTAGTATGTTAATAGTATTGTGCTTATTTATTTTATGACTAATGTAGTTGGTTAGTCGCTTCAAAATTATTTGCATTTCCTATGAGTTTGGATTTACAAAGGTTGTTTTTGCACCCATTATGGTTCAACAATTATCTGCAGTTCTATTTGCAACTATGATTTCCTACATTCCATCTATGAAATTTAGCTATAAAATCAGATTTGTACTCAAACCATGTCTACATATTCATATGTATCATGTCAGCACATGTTTCGACTATATCCAACTAATGCACTACTGCTTTGTAATATTAAACTTCGGTATGTTATATGTTTTAGAAACTACTGGTACTTCTATTTTCATAATTAACCAATGAGACAATATTACAGTAAAACATAGGCAATGTATATTGTGCGCCTTATAACGATCCAACTAATTGCCTGCGCCTTATAAATCAAACATCAAAATCAATAACCGCCCATGTGGAAAGTACGGATTCCAACTTAGTTTATCATAAAATTAAGAGTAAAAAATATTATAAATTAAAATAATGAAGTGGTAAAAGTAGTAAGATAAAGATAATGTTGAATGTTCTATATTATAGTTATCTAGACCGAACAGTGACTTGAACCGTGGTCCATGTCTAAGGTTTTACATAATAATGCCATTAAAATTATACTTTTATACCTTAAGATTTTATTTCATTAATTTATTACTTTAATTATGCTTATTTATAAGATACCAGAACATGTTTAGTTTGAGGCAAGCAGAGGCCCTAGTTTTGAACTGAGGCAATTTGCTACATCTTTTGTGTTGATCCAAAACTATTCATGTAGTATATATAATGGACTAGTCTGATATTTATATAGTTATTGTGCCAGTCAAAACTCAAAGTCCGGATTTGATAAAGAATTAAGAAGCATGAAAGACGCAAGACAATAGTTTTCATCGATCGGTATTGCTTTATAATTAGTGAATTACTATCTATATCCTTGATCAAGTGAAGTGTTCATAAACATGCAGTAACAACTTAACAATTATCTAGGAGCTTGTACTGTTGATTTACGTCAAAAGATCAATGGTGCTGCATACAGCGGCAGCGGTATAGGCAGCAGAGTATTGAAATAGGAGATGAAGGTAAGCTAGTTCATACCTTTAAACTTTAATATTAGTAGATAGTAAATAGAGTGAAATAAGTGTTAATATACAATCAGCATGTTATAAAGTAGGTAGGAGAGGTAAAGAGATTGATGAGGCAAAGAAAATTAGTAGTGGAAGTTTAGATATAATATATATAGTGAAGTATAAATAGTGATAAACAGTGAATGGATAGAGACTCATACCATAGTAGGTAACATAGAAATCTCAAAACGCAAATGGATAGGAAAAAAACTATATTAAAAGTCAAATATGGGAGGAGATGCCCAAATAGTTGTAGAACCAATACATCATCAGAGTTTACAACAACAAACAGCGCAAAAGAATATAACATATACAAGTGATATAGTGCTTTTGTTTTAAAGATTATTCATTTATCTATTATATTTGTTCAGCTGCGAAATGTGAGATTATGTTGTTTTTGTTTCTTCTTCTATCTTCTTTTTGTTTAACCCTAACGGTTCGGTTTTTCGGCATTCGATTGTGCAGCATTTGATACAGTGGACGTATTGATGTTGAGTTTCGGGAGTCGAAAAATTGGGTCGTTAAATTCACAACTTCGATTTATTTCTCTTTCAAAATCGCTATTAATAACCAAATTGCTGTAGAGACCAACCGTATTTAAAAACAAAAACTGTAAATAAATTGTTGAATGTAAAAGTATACTTTAGGAACATGTGACTGAAGTAAAATAAACGAATTAGGATGACAAAATTCCTTTTGTTATACTATATAGTCGACATCTGCATCATACTCAATAGACAATATTGAATATGAATCACCATTGTTATCATCAAATAAAGTCATCAATTTACAGAAGTAACAGTCATAGTTACAGATCTGGATTATGGCAATATGTTAAAGACAAAGTTAATGAAATCAGATAGCCATGCGTGGTGGTGGGAGAAATCAACAATGTATTGCTAGCTGAAGACAGGGTGGGTGGAAGCTGCAGTAGCATGAATCAAACTCAAAATGATGAACTCTTCAACTGTTAAATATCATCTGGTCTTCAAGAACAATGTATTACAGGTAAAAATTGATATGGAGAGGTGGTAGATACTATATGATCAGAAGCATAATTGATAGAATTTCCATCAACAATGAATTCTCTGGAAAATTTGAATCAGACAAACAAAAGAAAACCTTACAAATAAAACAATGCATGGGTCAGCATGGAAAATCACTCTCGTATACTTGCAAATGGATGGAGCATATGTCATAAAGGCAATGCATTATTTACTTTTATTAAAAAACTCAAGAATGTCAAAAACAAACTCAAGGAGTGGAGCAAAGACATATAATTAGTTAAATAGAGGTGTGACAAGATCAGAGAGTATAACAATGCAATACAATAAGACTAATTTAGAACCCTAAAGATGAACAATTGCTCACATAGCACAAAAGAAGTAGAGTTAGCCTGCAACATATGCTAAGTACCCATGCATAAGAGCTTAGACAGAAACCAAAGTTTGAATGGCTATTGGATGGTGACAAATGCACAAAATTCTTTTATGTTCATATGTCCAAAAGAGGAACCAAAACAAGATCAATCAACTCATAAATGGAAGTGGGACTTTGATGAAAAGTGAATATAAGTCAGCTAAAGAGGCTATTACAATATAAGACCAACCAATGTTATTGTAAAAAAGGTATTAACACATCAAAGTGAAACAATGTTATTGCCCAGTAATTATGGAAGAAGATAAAGAAACAACCTTTAAAACCAAAGATGAAAGTAGTCTGAACCAGATGGATTTCAAGAAAAAATCTATAAATTCCATTGGGATATTATTAAGGCCGATATATACGAGGCTGTGATTAGCGTGTTCAAGAGTGATAAACTAGTGAAGGAAATTAATCACACCTTAATTACACTCATCTCAAAAGTATAATCCTAGAAATATTTTAGATTTTAGGCCTATTTTCTGTTGCAATGTCTTGCATAAAATCATAATTAATCTGCTCTCTAGTAGAATGAAGGGGTATATGGATGAACTTATGTCAGTCAATCAAGATGCATTCACCTTAGAATTGAAAAAAAAAACATACCTTAAAGATTAGACCTTTGTGTAACCGAGATGCCACAATGGATGCCTATTTGCCAAATGCAGCCGTTAGACCTTCGGGGTTCACTTATTATTATTGTTATTAATATTATACTTAGTTAATTTTTTATAAAATTTATTATTATTGTTGTTGTTGTTATACTTAGTTAATTTTTAATTTATTATTATTGCTACTGTTATTATTGTTGTTGTTATACTTCGTTAATTTTTTATAAAATTTATTATTATTAAGTTATTGTTGTTATTATTGTAATACTTAGTTAATTTTTATAAACTTATTGAATTTTTATAAAACTTAGTTAATTTTATAAACTTAGTTAATTTATTATTACTATTATTATTATTATTATAGACTCGTTTGATTATTATTATTATTATAATAAATCTTAGTTAATTTTTATAAAATTATTTATTTATTATTATACTTAGTTGATTTTTCATAAAAATAATAATTATTATTGTTGTTGTTGTTGTTAGTTAATTTTTCATAAAATTTATTATTATTATTATTATTATTTAGTTATATTTTTATAATACTTAGTTAATTTTCACAACGTTATTGAATTTTTATAAAACTAGGTTACTTTTTATAAACTTAGTTAATTTATTATTATTACTATATTATTGTTATTATAGACTCGCTTAATTGTTATTATTATTAGTATTATTATAACAGGAAATTATTGTCAAGGACAAAATTTCACAGTTTTTTAGCCCCAAGGACAGACCTTCAATATTTTATCCTTAAGGACAGACCTTCTGTAGTTATCAGTTTTTAGTTATTGATAGCAGTTTTTAGGTATCAGTTTTTAGTTATCGGTAGCAGTTTTTAGGTATCAGTTTTAGCTCGGTAGCAGTTTTGTTGTCCTTATGAATAATTTTGGAAAATGTTTGTCCTTATGAATAATTTTTAGAAGAATGTTTGTCCTTGTGGTAAAAATTTTGAGGTCGTGTCCTTGAGGCAAAAAATATGCAAATCTTTGTCCTTTAAAATAATTCCCCCTTATTATAAATCTTAATTAATTTGTTATTATTATAAATCTTAGTTAATTTTTATAAAATTATTTATTATTATTCTACTTAGTTAATTTTACATAAAATTTAATAATATTATTATTAGTTAGTTACATTTTGATAATACTTAGTTAATTTTCATAAACTTATTGAAATTTTATAAAACTTGGTTAATTTTTATAAACTTAATTAATTTATTATTATTATTATTATTATTATTACTATTATTATAGACTCGTTTAATTTTTATAAAACATAGTTAACGAGCTATTTATAAACTTGATATATGTGGATGCTCTTACAAGTGCAAATTCAAAAACTTATTAGCTTATAAAAATTGAACTTGTTATTATAAACAATTTTAAATAAATTTGTTATATTGGGGCACCCTAAATGAATAGTGACATCCAGAAAAGAACTACAAAAATTATCCTCACTTTGTTCGTGCATCTAGACAGCATCACTTGCACGCCTGTAACATATGTATGATTCACTTAGTTAAATTCAGCATAATTGAAAATTATACAACACACTTGTTTCACATACACAATAAATTAGTGCGTTAGTTCTTATTGCATTTGTGTGATATTTCTTTTACCATTCAAACAGAGCAGATCTCTGTTATTGACATGCAAGTAAATATCTAATTCTCTTTTTGTCAAGTGCTAGAAACTAGTCTATACCCAAATCAGGTGCTCTGAGAAATAATTGAAACACAAATTCAATTCTAAATATTGTTATTAGATTAAAAAGATCAAGAATCATGCGGGAAGTAGACTAATTTCTTACTCCGCTGGTTTTGCTGCTTCTGTGCTGCTACCTTCTCAACTGGTCCTTGCTCATCAAAGCAAAAAAAATCAAACAGAAACCATTAAAAACCGAATTTCAGTTACCATTTGGAATAACGTCAACCATAATCATAATATCGATAGCAATGGTATAAGCAATCAAAATAAGTATGCATTGATGACCCTTACATAATAAGGTCATTACAGGAAATTCATTTATCATAAACCCATTTAAAGAAATCAAAATCATACATGATAATACATATTAACAAAAAATTTACCCAAAAATTATAAATATTCTATTATAATCTGCTTCAAGCAAGTGTACACTCGTTCTATGTATCCCTCATGTGTGCGCACTTAAATATGTGTGTACATCATACATATACATACATATATATATATATACACACACATATATAATGAACGACCAAAAAGATATTCAATGTCTTTATTATTATGTAAATAGTAGCGCTTTGCGGAAGCTTTTATCAACAAATCTTTGTTACCCAAATCACAAAGAGATAGCTTGGATTGAAAACAAGATGGAATTGAAATCAAAACGCAATAACACAAAATATTTCACCAAACCACCCACTTTGTTGATTCACCAAAATTTTGTTTACGATTAATAGAACAAAGCTAAGTAAATAAAATACCATTAAATCAATAACCAAATTGAGAAAGACAGTAAATATCTATTTGGCTAAAATTGTTGGAAAAAAAGAACAAAGACGAAGAAGAGAAATTAGCAAATAGATTTTTCACCACACTTTTACACTCTTTTCTAGTATCTATTTATATATTCAATTATTTAATGTCAAAGTTAACATTAGATGGCAAAAAATAATATGATTGGCCAACTAAAGAGAGAAATAAACATACTCAAATATGTCTATTAATTAGGAAAAACAAAATCTTCTCTTTCTTTCTTTTGCATATTTATTTCCCTCTATTTGTGATTTTGTATCACGAAATTTAACACTCCACCTTGATTCAAAATCACATATCTCCAACATATCAAGCATGTCATATCTAGATCTATCACAAATCCTCATACCTCAACCATACTAAATTACAAACCTCAACCACTGCCTACAAGTGATGCATCTCCTACATGAGGCGCACCACACAAATCCGGTCTCAAAAATGTTTGTAATACCACAAAGATCTCCTTCTTGTTTTTGTGGATTTTGCAATTCGACGCCCGTCTATCACTCGATCTGAGCTCATTACCTGATCACTATCGATACCTCGAGCATCATCAACATGAAAACCGTTGTCTCAAATATGATCCTTATTGCTAAAATCATAAGCAGTGACCACATTAAGCTCTACACCTTACTGTGGACTAGGTCCTTAACCGTCACTCGCTTTCCATTGTCGACGACAGAGCCGACCAAGCTATAAAGGCTTCCTTCATCCAATACTCCTCTCATCCTTACACGACCACCTTTCTTCACTCTCAAAACTCCACTTGAATCTCATAAGTGCAACCACGGCGATCCGACTGACCGAGAGAAATAAGATTATGCGAACAAGTGGATACATGTCGCACTGCAGAGACTTCTCTAACCATACCATCATGCATACGAAATCGGATAGATCCAATACCAAAAATCGGTAGTTCTTCTCCATTGGCTATCCTAATAATGCCGACACTCTTATCATAAGAAGAAAAAATTTCACATCCCTAAAAATATGAAAACTGGCTCCTGAATCCATATTTCAATGCTTATTTTCCCTAAAGAGGACATCACAAGAAGCATCACTATTGGTACCTTTAGCAAAACCTACATGTGCATCACTACTAGTATCACCGTGTGTAGCCTTTTTCTGATCTCTTTTATAAGAATAACACTTGCTACGTATGTTGTCTTTCTTATTATAATAATGACAAGTGATAACACATTTACCATTAGCTTTCTTCTTCTTTCAAATTGTATCTTTCTTCGAGTCCTTTGCCACCATAGCGTCACTTTGAATTGATTTCATACCTGACCCTTTTCTTCTAAGCTCCTAATTTAAAAGACTGTTTCGAACAGTTTCAGAGAGATAGTTCCATTAGCATTGGAATTACTCAATGAAACAACCAAAGTTTTCCAACTTTCTGAATGTGAACTCATTAATAAAAGAGCATGTAACTCATCATCATAATTGACCTTCATATTTACCAATTGACTAATTATATCTTGAAATTCATTTAAATGCTCTGCAAAAGACTTCTCTTCATCTAATCTCAGTTGTACCAACTTTCAAACCAGAAAAGCCTTATTAATAGCACTCTTTGACTCATACAAAGATACCAACTTGTTCCACAAAGCCTTCGCTGATTCACAACTAACCACATGATAGAAAACTGAATCATCAAAATACTGGCGAATCAAAACAATCGCCTTCTTATCCATCTTCTTCCATTTTTCCTCATCTACATCAGAAGGCTTCTTTCCATCTCCATCAATCGGATCATGAAGATCATTGTGGTACAGAACATCCTCCATCTTAAGCTTCCAAATACCCCCATTTTTTCCATCCAAAATAGCCATCTTTGAAAACGAAATCATATCCGACATCAAAAAAATTTCAAACCAAAATTACTCTAAGCTTTGCGATGATCTATGCTCTGATCCAAACTGTTATGAAAATAGTAGCACTTTGCGGAAGCTTTTATCAACGGATCTTTGTTACCAAATCACAAAGAGATAACTTGGATTGAAAACAAGACAGAATTGAAATCAAAATGCAATAACACAAAATATTCCACCCAACCACCCACTTTATTGATTCGTCAAAATTTTGTTTACAATTATAGAAAAAAGCTAAAACAAACAAAATACCATTGAATCAATAACCAAATTGAGAAAGAGAGCAAATATCTATATGACTAAAATTGTTGGAGAAAAAGAACAAAAATGAAGAAGAGAAAATTAGCAAATAGATTTTCCACCACACTTTTACACCCTCTTCTAGTCTCTATTTATATAATCAATTACTTAATGTCCAAGTTAACATTAGATGGAAAATAATAATTTGATTAGCCAATTAAAGAGAGAAATAAACATATTCAAATATGTCTATTAATTAGGAGAAAATCTTCTCTTTCTTTCTTTCTCATATTTATTTCTCTCTATTTGTGATTTTGTATCACCAAAATTTAACATTTACTACTGTTACTCTTATTAAATTCTCCATTGTACTTAAAATCGAATACATATTTTGTTAAAAATTTACCAATTTATTGCGTAAAATATGCCATTGAATTAAGTTGCATGGATGAAAATAAAGCAAGGTTAGAGGTCTACAGATACCTCATTGGAAGATTGAATGATTGGAAAAAAATCTTAATTTTAAACAAAATTTCAAAGAAATGAAGAACGATTGGTAGAAGCTAATATAGGTGTTCAAGTTGGAATGATTGTAGAAGTTAATAGAAGTGGTCAAGTTAATTTATGCAGTTTCCATGGTGTTAGGTTCGATTTCAGGTTCTGATATAAAAAAATTGACAAATGCACCTCTTGTGCATGTGTTGTAAATAAATAAAAAAATCTTAAACATACATATATTTTAATCTAAATAAAACAAAGTCATGGCTTATTTAAATCTAGGCACCCAGTTAATACAAAATATACATACAATAAGAAATTAACAACTAAATACAACTGATTTATATGGTTTTTGATACTGTTTAAATATTTACTGCTAATTCAAATACAATTCATATTTGAAATTATAGCTTATCTAATTAACGAAGCCAGCTTTTGCAAAAAGAAGATGACTATTGGGATTTGAGTACCAAATCATATTTCTGATGTAATTACAAGAAAATCAACATGCCAATTCAGGTCCGCATTTTTTGAAAACATGCAATGCAGGCCAACTTGCACTTTGGAACCTTTTTCTAAAGTTAAAAATTGATTTGTGCATTACATAATTATGAGTGGTTGTATTTTAAGTATGTTTTTATTGAATAACATCATTTTTCATCATTAGCAAATTTTTGTAGGAGTTTAGCTTTCAAGAACAATTTTGGTTTGCGTTTTCTCTCTCAGAATTAGAGACTTAATTTACATAGTCATTTGCACGAAGAATTTTGTTGCAACCACAAATAAATTCAGATCATATATGTATAAAATTAAAGCTTTAAAATACAAATAAATGAGACATCTTAATAAAAATAAATTATAAGGAGGGAAGTGGAAATAACTCGATACAAGAAAAGATAATTCTATCATTCCAAAACAGGCGGAATTGGATCTAAACAAAATAAGAATCTTATGTGTAGCAGAAATAGTAATTAGTTATATAAGTGAAATCGATACAAAACATTTGAAATAATAGAAATAAATAAAATGTTAATAAAGCAACCATCTGAGTTCAAACAATCCAAATTTCAATAACTCGACAGTACTACTCTGCTATAGCGTGTAGACAATTAATGCAAGTTTATTCATATAAACTAATATATCTATCAGGTAGATAAGCTAAATACAATGAAATTAAACTTAGTAAGCAAACCGAAATCAAGTGGTACCAAAAATGTCAATGTGTGCTCTGTTAGCAAAACTGGACAAACTAAACACTAAAATTAAATAAGCAAACATACAAGACATTAGACAACTGCTATGCTTCTCCTAATTCTATGATGTTAACGCATTGTTTCTCCTAAGGTAATCATGTCGATATGCAGTCAATTATGTCATTGTCCATTTCAAGTTTTACAGTTACGAGCTTTATCATTCTAATGAATATTTTCAACCCTGATCTTACAGTATGTTTGTCCAATAACAAATTTTACTAATGTTCTACGATAATAGGGTTTAATTATATGTACTATTATCTCTTACGCCCTGAATTTTTTATGGTTGTGCATAATATGCTTAATTTGGATTTTGTATTACCCAGTTATATGATACTAGGTCAGTGTATTTGCTATAGATTCATGTTGTTCCAACTTTTCAAAATTAGCAGTAGTTGAGTGAGTGGTTAAATTCATCGATTTTTTTGTATTTTACCAACCACTGAACTTAGCAGTACTTGATTTTTTTTTGCATGTTCAAAAGTTGTCAGCGGTAACGTAATCCAATGCCTTTTGAAAATCTGCTAGGATAATCTTTTTTCTAACAAAAATAGGCTTTCGTTCTTAAGGAACATATTTATTTTGTGTTGTAAGTTTCAAAAAAACTTAGAATTCAATAAAAAATGCTAACAAATATAATTCAATTAATAAAACAACAACTGCAAGAAAAGACCAAAAGCAATGGTGGGGTTATGATTAAGTTTGTTGGAATCCTAGTAGGCTAAGCATTTATGTTTATTGGTACTTTTGGGTCTTTAAATAACGTATGAATTTGTTCACCATAGATGAAAAGGAGAAAAGGGAGCTTGATGCTAATGTTAAATGTTTAGCTTAATTCTAGAAACAATCTTCCAATACCTCGGCTAGAGAGTTTGCAAACTAATCCAGGTATGTTCTTCATGTGCATTTTAGACTTCACTTTGTTTTTGCTATTAGATTGCCACTAAGTAGTAACAATATATCAACTTTAATATCAAAAAAATTCATATGCAATCCTCAAATTATTCATGACTAGGTGCTTCTCACATATTGCATAATATGGTTCACATTAACATTATGTACTCCTCTAAACTTACAATAAAATTGCACTATAACTGTCTTTTGCCTATTTTATTTGTACAGGCTAGGCTGCATATCAGAGCCCATGAATGTTTCTACTAATCCATCTAAACATATAGGTTATTCTTAATTTAAAATATTCTTTTTTTGTGCGGTCTATATTCATGTATAGCAGATGGAGTAACTTTATTAGTACATATAAATAGTCTATTCATGTTCCTCATATGGAATGATACATGCAGCATAATTTCTATCATGAGTTGCTATTGATCATGTATTGTATACCATTACTATGCGCAACCTGTTTTATGTTTCATCATATTTTGATTGCATCCCAATGGCATTTAATCAAGCGCGCAACATCTTAACAAGTTAGACCTCATTTCTGACTGTTGCATTGAACACAGGCACAAAAATATATTTATGAACTGCTGATTGCGGGTGAATATAATTACATCCATAGAATGATTACAAAAGACATTTTACCTGCTTCACCTCTACTCGAATTTTCGAAGGGAATTAATCATACAAGATAATAGGCAACTACTCAAATAAGCAAGCATTAAATATGATGAGATCAAGGGCAAAGAACCTATTTTCATTGACTTTGGATACGCCAATAGGCACCACCAAACTAGCAGAACTGTAGATCGTCATCATGCATTGATCATAAGCAAAGGACCACCTGACTTGAGTAGAAACTTTGCCCTATAGCAATTACGAACGACCTAACTTCTGGCTTGCGCCGTAGTGGAGCTTTTTGGGTGAATATGGTGGTGAATTGAGGAGTTTTGGAATGAGCGAATGTTCTAGATCTTGGTGGTAGAGCAGTATTGAAAGAGGAGAACGCTGAAGCTAACTTCAAATAATTCGAGGAATTACATGAAAGGTGGGCTAATTAATTCAAGTGGTACAAATTGAAAGGAGGCCGCAATGTTCGAATGTGGAGGAAAAGAGGAGCGACATTGAAAGAAAGAAAGAAAGGATCCATATGGGTAAGAAATTAGGGAATTTTAGAGTGAAAAGAAATTGGGGGAAAAGTGGAAGTGAGAGGGAAAAGAATTTCAGGAGGCAATTTTTTTTTATGGGAGAGCGGAAGTGAGCGTAGGCGAAAAAGAAAGCGTGCAGATGATATATTTTCGGGAGAAGCAGCGTTTTAGCTTAATATGATAGGATTTGAGTTATAAGTTGAGATACACTAAACTGTATTTTGTATAAAACGCTGCAATTTAGTGCTGTTTTTTATTATAAATTCATTTAATAAATTTAATGAAATATTTTTAAATGTTTTCAGTATTTTTAATAACTTTTTCATATGGACTCAGCTGAGAAGAACCATAAATGAAAATGGACCAAAACGACGAGATGGACACAATAGTTTTAGTTTCATTTTTACATTATCATGTTTGTGAAAATTCCAATTTTAGCATGTTATATGTATTTCCAGTTTATTGAAAAAAATTCGATTTTCAAAATTTCAAAATTTTGGAGTTGTTACATGGACCATCTCAAATACCGTCAATTAATCATAAAAAATGTATATATGATTTTTCAAGATATACATGGACAATATTCCTTTAACAAAAGTTTAAAAGATTTTATTAAAAAAAAATAAGAATTGATTACAGAGGAGAATTCGAAAATGAAAATTTTATAATGAGAAAGGAATAACTCACAAATTTTCTTTTCCACGAACACCACAACAAATCATAGTAGAATGTAAAAGTAGACCAACTCAAGAATGTGCTAGGATAATTTAAATGATAGTAATCTACATTAAAAAATTTGGGCTGAAGCAGTAGTGACAACCTATTACATTTCGAACAAAATTTTGATAAGATCATTAACAAAGAAAACATCATATGAGTTATTTTTCGATTAGAAGACAAAATATCATATTTTAAAGTTTTTGGAAGTAAATATTTTATCGTCAATAAAAAAATATAATTTGGATTAATTTGATGCTAAAGCAGGTAAAGGGATATTTATTGGATAGTCAAATAGAAGTAAGGCATATAAATTTTAACGCTAGAACTGACACTATCGAAGAAACTCCATATATTCCTTTTGATGAAAATTTTAAAGAAACAAGTATAGAGAAAGATAAAGATTGAATTTCAGAACAAACCAAAAATAATGAAATTACTTATAGTGAAAATTATAACAGTAGTGATGTTAAAGAAATACGCTACCTACAGACTTGTATCTTAAAAGACCACCCAAAAGTAAATATCTTTAAGAAGCATAGAATCATTCGCAAGAACAAGAAATCAACTAAATAAAATGAGTAATATAACATTTATATCAACAAATGAACCTAAAGCATCTTTTGACGATTCATGGATTTTAGCTATGTAAGAAGAAACAAATCAATTTATAAGAAAATATGTTTGGAAACTTGTACCACGATCCAAAGATCAGCCTATTATTAGAGAAAAATGGATTTATAAGAATAGATTAAAAAAACACGAAGAGGCTGTAAGAAATAAAGCATGATCAGTAACTTAAGGATACAATCAAGAAGAAGTAATAGCTTATAATGGAACTTTTACCTCCGTAGCACATCCTAAACCATAGTATATTATTAGCTTTTGCAAATTATAAATTATTTAATTATACCAAATGGATGTTAAGAGTGCTTCCGCAAATGATATAACAAAAGAAGATGTATACGTTGAGCAACCCTATTGTTTAAGAACAATTTTTTTCCAAATAATTTATATATGTTAAAAAGAGTTTTATATGATTTAAAAGAAGCACCTCGTGCATAGTATGAAAAATTAAAATCATACAATTAGTTTTTGAAATAGGTAAAGTAAATATAACACTCTTTGTAAAAAGAATCAATAATGATATTCAATTAATACATATTTATGTATATGGTATTATTTTTGGCTCAACCAATGAACGATTCAACTTAAAATTTTCAAGAATAATGACAAAAGAATTTCAAATGAGGTATATGGGAGAATCAAACTTCTTTTTCGAACTTCAAATTTAAAGCTAAATGATGAAATATTTATGAATCGAGAAAAATATGCGAAAGAACTAGTAAAAATATTTTGAATGTCAAATACAAGTGGAGAACCAACTACAATGGCATCTTGAGTATATTAAGCAAAAAAGATAAATCTAAAGGTGTAGTACAAAAACTATATGGTGGAATGATAAGTTTTGTATATCACCGCAGATAGACCTGATATAATGCATAATGTATGTTTCTGTGCAAGAGTTCGGTCAAATCCAAAGGAAATCCACCTTAAAGTTGTTAAAAGAATCCTTGAATACGTAAATAATACTCTAGTCTACGGACTATTTTATCTTAAAGAAGATACATTTGACTTAATCTCGTATAGTGGTGCAAATTATGCTGGATGCAAATCTAATCGAAAAAGAATTCATTTTCTCCGTCTATAACAAAAGCTGAAATATCTATTGCTCTAGCATATGCACATATTATATATGCAGCAAACATTAAAAGATTTTGGTCTAAAAATTAGTTAATCACCTATATAATGTGATAATACAAGTGCACTAAATTTATCCAAAAATTCACCTAATCATGCTAGGACAAAATTCATAGACATAAGACATCATTTTCTAAGGGATAATATAATAAAGGAGATATTACTTTAGAATTTATAAATACTGAAAATCAAATAACAGATAACAAAACCTCTCATTTAACATATTTTATCAAGCAATGAGAGAACTAGTGTAACACCTTGATATTTTACGGAAACTGTAGTTAAAAATAAATTAAAAGCGCATTTGGAACAGTGGTAAAGGCGCATGTTGACTTCCTTAGTGATTAGGGATCAAGTCCCGCTGTCGCCCAAAATCTGAAGCAATGTTTTTTTAGCTGGTTCTTTCCCAGCGATTTTCCTACATATTTCAGCGTTGTTTCGGACATGTGGTGTCTTCCATTCGCTCTAGTTATGTAATAGGATGAGATGACTAAATTTCATTGGTTGAGTGATGTGTATATGCTAGAATGTATAACCATTAAGTGTATGAAATAACTAGGTTTAATCTAAAATAATCTAGTGGATTACATTCACTCAAACAATCTATAAATAAACCATCTAACCTAAACCTAATCTCTTATTCAACCGTTGCCATAATTCTACATTAAAATTAGTGTGTTATTCTTCCTCCTTCTCTCTACTAAATAAACAAATCTCTACCAAATTTAATTATCTATACATATTCAATCAATTTGTGGAATTTAGAAGAATCAAAGGGAGAAAGATTAAAACAAAGCTTTTTCAAATATATACAAGCTCAAGTGCCAGGTGGGTGGGAACTAATATGAAATAGAAAAATAAAGTAGTTCAATTTCAGTTCTTTTCTAACATGTTAATATGAATTACTTTCTGTTATTAATTGAGAATGGATGTAAATTATTGCAACTTCTTCTTCTTCTTCCACTTCTCAAATATAATTCATGTTTGGTTTAAAATATGGGACATATAAATTGTCTATTCGCATTTTATGGCATAAATAAGATTGAAATTTATGTAAATTATTGTATCTTCCTCTTTTACCACTTCTTAATTCTAATTCATGTTTGGGTTGAAATTTGGAACAAACAAATTGTTGTTCACGTTTCATGGCGTAAATAAGATTAGTTAATTAAATTGAACTAGAATTGTTATTCAATTTCTAATGAGGTTAGTTGAATAAATTCAGAATGTGTTACTTGAATAAAACTGTGGTTTCGGTTGATATAATTACATAATTTTGAATAGGTTTTGGAACAAAATTGGAAAGTCTAGTTGGCATAATTGTTTGTTTCATATGTGGCCTAAAAATGTAAAAGTGGAATTTTGTGTAATTAAATGGTTTGTGGCTATTGGATAAAAATTTTGTATAAATTAAATCTCTAAAAGGAGAACGTAAATAGGGTGGAAAAAATGTGTAAATTAAATGGACCCTAAAGCCTAGTGTAAATCTGTAACAAAATGATATAAAAATTATAGACAAACCATATGGACTGAATGGACGTGAACTTTAAACACCGTTTATATAAGAAAAGCGAAATTATGAAATAACCAAATTGGATGTAAAAATGGTTTAAAGTGGATTAATGGAAATAAATAGTATGTAAACTGTAACGGTAGAATTAATTAATCGGGAAGCGATTTGTAAGGCAGACCTTGTAAAGGTCTGGATAGATATTTAGTGTAGTTAAGACCAAAATATAGTTTTGGCTGTACGTAGTAGGAGCGAGCAAGTAGGCTCGCAAGGATGTTTGTTACCATTCATAGGTTGCTAGTGCGTAGGATAGATAGCATCCGCAATCGTAGGCTTCTTCAGGCAGATCGATGCGGACGGGACAGGACAAGAGTGCTCCGACGTAGGCTTCTTTAGGCAGATCGTTGGAGGATTTTGCGAAGCCGACCCAGCTGCTGGCGCTCTTTCGGAGTACTGACACTTTGGATAAAGGCAAGTCCATGTTGGTGGCCGAGGAGACAGGAGGATAAGAGTCCAGTTTGGCGGAGCCTGAGCGCAACTTCGGGGTCCTGCGAGGTTGTTTGAGTCGACGTCGATCAGACGTAAGAGACATTTAATCATAATGCATGGGTGGAGAGCATGACTTTCATACTGTAACAGGTGGATAGACAGTCACAGTGCATGGGTGAAAAGCATGAACACGCTGTAGCATGTGGATAGGTAAGGACAGCAAATCCGACAGGCCAATTGACATTTAGTATTACTGCACAGTTGACTTCTCTAGAGTGACCTTGGACTTTGGCTTCTTAGGAACTGTATCTAAGAAGAATCCACTGCATTATATTATTCACCATTTACGATATCCGTGGAAGACCTAGAATTAAACTGATTTATTCTTTCTGTTTCATTTTATTTCTCATTCACCGGACTTTATGTCTCACCCATTCCTATTTTTCCTATTTTCCCCAAATCACAAGAGGACGGGTTTAGGTTACAGTTCTTTGTAGCTTGGAGGGTCATTGGAGCAGTTATCATCTTCAACTTTTGTTTCTTTTGTTTCATGTACTTCGTTTCTCTTTTAGTACTAAACTCTATATATGGGGACCTATATTGTGAACTTTGTTACATTTTATGTTTTGGTAGAGACTACATGGTGCTTTTGGTTTTTGAAATAACTTTGGAATAGTGTTGTTTTTAATGAAGCTGTTTTGCTATTAATTTATAATTAATGAAAGTTTTCTTCTGCTATAATATGTTAAACAACTCAATGAGCTTGCCAGATTTGGACTAGACCTGATCAATACTCTTCAAAGGAAGGCGTTGAAGTTCACTAAGGTTTTGAGTTAGCCACTGTAGAGTTTAGAGGTGAGCCACATTCCGATGGGAGCCACTTTTTAGGGATTGGTAAAGATGGCTTTACTTGCTGATACTGAGAAGAAAGTAGATGTGGCACAGAAGAGTGATGGGAAGAAGCAGTAGAAAGGAAAGAGGAGAGGAGGAGGAGGGTCAGGTGGAAAAGGAAAGTTCTAAGGAAGGACTGGAAGTGAAATACTTGTAAAAACCAGGTCATCTTGCTAAGGATTGTAGAGGGGTAGGAGAGCGACTGAGACCGAGGTGCTATATGAAAAGGACATCGGATTAAGGACCTTAAGGCTAATTTAACACTAGAGGGGGATGAATAGTATTTAATAGATTCTAAGACTTATATGAACTAACTTAAAAAGTATGATGCAAAAAAAAATGCAAAACTTAACCACGGAACAATTACAGAATCAAACGTAGATGCAGAAAGTAATTAATAAGCAGTAAAAGGAAGAACATACTGGATTTTATACTGGTTCGAAGTTACCCTACATCCAGTCCTGTACCAAGGAAAACCACCTCCCATATATTTTTACTATACCAATTTCGAGATTACATTCCTCAATTTCTAAAGCCTTGAGGTACCCTCCTGTTTCACGAGTCCGGGGCATAACTCTCTTGATTTATGGGCCACAAGATTACCCAATTGATTTTCGGGCACAACCACACCTCATAGAGAGACTCGATAAACTTTTTATCACAAATTGATCCTGTAACTGTGAATAGCACTTTAATCTTCGAGAGAGGGCAGAGAGTCAAACAAGAATGAGATTCTAATTTGATTCACTTAAGAATTCGGTAGAGTTTCGGCACGATCTTAAAAATATGAAAATTATAGAATATGGATTTGTGGAGAAGAAGAAGCCAAGAAAATATGAAATTAGTTAGTTAGAAAATTAATTTGTAAAGGCTATTTATAAAGCACCAACGGTTATAATCATTCGTGAAGAGATTTAAACGAACAAACACTTCTTTTGAAAATTGAAACTTTTGAATTCAACGGCCACCAAGTCGACATGGGGTATCCATGATGTTGACATCCTTATGTAAAAAACAATGCAAAATTTGATTTTGAAAATGAAGTTTAAAACAAGAGTTTGTTTTAAAAAAGAAACAAATAATATTTTAAGGATAAAACTTCTTTTTGAAAAATCATTTGAAAAGATAATTTTAAGGCTAAAATATTTTGAAGAGAAATTTTGAAAATTATTTTGAAAAACCATTGTGAAGTAGTTTTGCAAGCTTCTTCCTACAGAATATCTCATCACATCAGGACTCGAGAACTTGTACAAAACTAGGATGTTTGTGGGTTTGTAAGCCACTTGTCGTAGGTTTGTAAGCTACTAAGAAGGTAGAAATGAGTTCCATCCCAAATGAAATTTGGAATGAAGATTTCCATGCTATTATGAAGTTTTAATAAAAACTAGACACATATCTTGAAATCTTGATCTTGATACTCTGGAGTTTTCAATCTTGAGTCTTGAGTCTTTATACTGATCAGTCTTCAATAATCAATACCTACATATACATATCTATGTATCCTGCATATACATATCTATCTAGACAATAGTGTTAGTATATATTTTATAATAATAAGATAAGTTAAAAAGGTTGTTGTCATCAAAGTTCCTAACAATCTCCCCCTTTTTGATGATGACAACCTGTATTTATAAAATATATTTACCATACCATAAATCCTAACTCTCCTTTACTCTAAGACTCCCCCTTCCTCCATGCCAATTACTATTTTATAACTTCTTCCCCTTTGTCATCAACAAAAACTTCTAACTAATAAATTCCCTGAACTCGATATTAGATAATCAACCATAATAAAATAGAGTAATCCATAAGTGTAATAAGTGCTAAATGTGGTAATAAGTGTAATTCAGAAGTAAAACAATCATCATTCAATCATATTTACAGTAATTATTCGATCCAATCATATATACAAATCATACCAAATAAGTTAAGTCAATCAATTTTAAAACACACCAATCAAATCAAACAAATAACATACAGAATGACTAGACATTCCTTAGTACTTGCACCCATCCATCTTCACCAAAGATAGGGTCTGCTTTGATGGCATCCCATTCTTCTTTGTTTTTTTTGAGAGTGACTGGTGGATTTTCTTCGAGATCGTCCTTGTTAAGGGCTGAGATCATCCAACGAAGAGTATTGAAATGTCTCTCTTGCTCCTTGATCATCTGTATTTGACTCAATTCTAAGTGACACTGATTACGAAGTATGAATGTAAGAATATCTTGAAGGAAGTGAGAGTTTCTTCAAGATTATCACTTAGATTCTTAATCGGAGAAGCCATAATTCAAGAAATAGGAAGAACTATGAAAGAGAGTGATTAGAGATGAAGTTTGACCATTTATTCTGGAAGAAACAGATATAAATAGGGGTAGAAAGTTGTTTGAAATGAATAAACATAAGTTAGTTACATGAAAATAAAATTTGAAAGTGTAACTATTTTCTGCCCATTGGATGTCGGCATGGGAGGATGGGGTATGTCGACATGCCTCTGCTTAAAATGACATTTTGCTTTGTTTTGAATATTATGAAAAAATCTATTAAACTAAAATTTGTATAATATAAAAACAAGCAATTACAGAGACAAGTGAAGTTGGATAACAGGAAATGAAAGATTTCATTAATAATTCTAGTCAACATTACATAGGATAATATAATATTAACTAAAATAAAGAAAATACAAAGATAGAACTTAAGATAACATGAACTAAAACCAGTTAGATGAAGACAAAGAAGATGATAGTCCAAGCTTTCTGCTAATTTTCCCGAAGATCTTGTCGATTTTAGTGGAAATCTTATCCATTTTCTTAATCATTGATCTTTTAAGTATCTTTTGATTTTCCACTACAATTCTTTGATTAATGAGAATGGTTTTGTTGAATGGATTAGCGAGATTAGTAGGATATTCAATACTCTATAAGGAAGTTTCTTGATCTTCTTCTTCCTCCTCTTCAATTTCCATCCCTTCTTCTTCCTCCTCCTCTTCTTCTTCTTCCGTTTCTTCCATTTCTTCATGAGCAAGTCTCTCTTCCTTTTCCGTAAGCGTTTCATATGGTTGAAAAACTAATGAAATTTGCATAAGGGAAATGTCTTCCTCTTCTTCTTCTTCTTCCATTTCTTCCACCTCTTCATGAGCAAGTCTCTCTTCCTTTTCCATAAGCGTTTCATATGGTTGAAACAATAATGGAATTTACATAAGGAAAATGTTTCCATGACTGAATGCTTTTCTAATTATATATTCTTTCCTTTTGAAATCAACTCCAAAGTAATTAAAAATCCGAGTGGGATAAATTCCATGATATAACGTGTTTTCACCCATAGTGAAAATCTTGGGCCTTAGCTCATCCAAAATAACCCGAGCCCAATTAGTATCATAATTTCCAAAAATTTCAAAAAGAGCTTTGCAAACTTTTAAAGTCATGTTGTTGTAGTTTCCCGATCTTGGTATAAGAGTGTGTTGGATAGGAAGATTAACAATTTTTGCTTTTGGGTGAAAATAACGATTTTTGAATTCAAAATTGTCATCCCCTTCAAAGATGTGATGAAATGTCTCTCGATCATGGAATTCCGAGAGATTCATTCCGGTATACTTACATCCCAAAATATTTCTCAAAATTTCACAATCCAAATTAATTTGTGTTCGTTTAACACTACTTCAAATTTATCCTTCTTCCCCATCATAAAAACCACGATGTAAATTCGCGTAAAACATCTTAACAAGATTTGAATAACATACAAAATCATTTTGTTTGTTATCAACTAAACTAAGTATAGAACATTGTTGAAAAATATTTTCAGTTTCATAAGAATGAAAATCTTCAAAAATAGCAAATTTTTCCGTATGAATTTTACCAAAGTTTACATAGTTGATGTAAGCTTTGATAGCTTCCGGGTCATTAAAAAAAAAGATTTTTATAGATTTTGAAAGCCTAATGGTGTTAGGAGTGCTTAAAGAGGCCATTAAAGAAGTTTGAGAGGAGTTGAAGATAATGAAGATAAGTTTGAAATTTGAAATAAAAGTGAAAAGCGTTGATAAAGAGAGTGAGATAAATAGAGATTCTATAGACACGTTCTCTGGTCAAGAGACATCTTTCCAGAACATTGAAGTTGGTGAAAAAGTAGAGGGAAATTCAAAAGTTTGAATTCAAATTTTGAAATCAAATTCTGAGGGGCATGTCGACAAGAGGTATCCTTGTATGTCGGCATGTGCCTATTGAATCAAGGACAAGTTTCTATTCCTAATTACTAATATATATATATATATATATATATATATATTATCCCATATTCTAATTATATAATTCCTATGATAACAATAAATATAATAATACTTAAATATTAGTAATTTGATATTTAAAATATTATTAGAATAATATTAATTTTGAATTTAAAATTCAAATTTCAAGGGATAAATTTGAATTTAAAAATTCAAGGAATTTAAAATAATCAAGCAAACAAACAAGCATCCATTCAAACAAGAAAAATAAAAAATAATATAAATGGAATACTAAGTAGAAATAAACAAAAATTTCGGGAAAAACTTGCCATGGCGTCTTCTCATGATCTTCGTTCTCAAATCTCATCGTCATCTGGATATTCTTTAATCCAAAATCACTATAACATGTCTGATCGTTCCTCTCTTCCCTTCTCATATGCTCAAGCCATTAAGAATTTCTTCCCTTCTCAACCTCAAGAGCAGATTATTCGTAAATCTAAAGATAAGTGGATCGAGTCTAGGAAGGGAAGGAAATTTTGTTTTAGATGTGGGGATCTAAATCATATCGCAAAACAATGCCGAGACCCAATCAAATGTTTCGATTGCGGTATTTTTGGGCATAAAAGAAAAGAATGTACTATGTTGTCAGTCTCCTCTGTCACTTCTTCTTCGTCGATTAATCATGGGTCCCTGTTTGTATTGAAATTCTTAAGACCGAAGAGTTTATTGCTTGAATATCAATCGCATATTGAGACGTTGGAATCAAATATCTTGAGGAATTACTGTATCATTTTGATATTATTAACGAGCCAAATATAGGCAAAGGATATGAAGAGAGATTTGGTAACCCAAACGATTATTTTGGCAAGTCAGATGCGGATGTTGTTAAAGGGCAAATTTCTACCCTAAGTCTGGTTAATCATGGATTCCAATTCACTTTGAAATTCTTGATACTTAGGGGAATTCTGATCGATCATCTCCGGTTTAGAAAGATACAGGAATCAATCTTCCTGACGATCTATTTTATCATTTTGACATAATTAATGCGCCTAATACTGGTAAAGATTTCTTCGAAAAATCTGGTAATATTATAGAGACAGTTGGCTTCCCCGTTGATTCGATAAATTTTGATGTCATAGAGGATATAACAGTTTCAAACACCTCTATGATATTTGCTGATAGAGAAGACAATTTGGGTTTCAATTCCATGCCTTTAGATCCAGTTTTTTCTTCATACTCCGATGTGTCTTTTGTATCATCAGAAATCTTGTTTTTGTTGAAGAACGGTTAGAAGATGTTGAACAGAGAGAGGACTTCACTTATATTCGTAGTAAATGTCGTAAAGCTAAAGTTTGTGATCATGATAGTTTCGAGATTACTATATCCAACAAATTCGATTGTCTTTCTTCGAGTGTAGATTCTGATAGTACAGATGTTGATGGAGGATTGGTGGTTAACTTTGAACACCTTGTTAATGAATTTATGATTATTTCGAAAGTTTCCAAGGTGCTAGGAAAAAATATTATTGGTAACCCAATGGTATATGATATTAAGAGTTTATATGATTCAAAGTATGTTGCGAGCTTTTGTTTTGATAAAGTGTTGGAATCTACAAGTTTGTATATGATTCAATCATCTTCCTAGGTAATCGAATCAGAGACAACTCATGTAGATATATCCTTTGTTAACTTCTCAGATTTGGACATGGATAGTTGTAACTATTTCTTGAGTGAATCAAATATTTGTTTAGCAAATATTCTGGATTGGAATAATGATTCTGTAGCAGTGGATGATGTAATAGAAGAAGAGTCTTTTGCTTATCTTGACAATATTTTCTGGCACAGTGCGGATCTAGAATCAATTGGTTCAGATGATGTTTTTCATTCAGGCGTTGTTAATTTGTTTGAGCTGGATATCTATCACGACTGGATACTGTTCTATGATCAGAAATGGGTTGATGACATAGTCGTTGAACTTGAATATCGAATTGATGGAGTGTTTTCATATTCATCCTTTTTTCTTTAGCTGAAATGCACGTTGTTGTTGTTGTGCATGGTGCACAGTCTTCACATATAGATAAGGAAGTGTGTAGCGAACAGGCATTTGTTCATATGGGTGATGGTTCTTATATAACAGATGAAAAAGAATTGAATTTAGTTTTGATTGCTCTGAAAATGAAGTTGAAATTGATGTGTGGTCACTGGTAGAGATAGGCAATTTTGAAGATGAGGATTTTATAAAAGAGGACAACAAGTTGTCTTTTCATATCTCAAATGTAGGTGTTGATGTCTCTGTTGCTTCTGAACTATTCATTGATAGAATCTGTGATGATGGAGAGAATTTTGTTCTATTGGCCATTGGTGATGAGAATATAGTAGTAAATTCCTTAGAATCTGATAGGATCAAGTGCGGTAGCAGCCATGTTTTTTCATCATCGAAGAGAGGGAAGTGCAAGAAATCAGTAGTATCTAGTGGATTGGTTCGGCATAGTGCTAGAATTCGCTCCTGTCAGACTTCATCTATAGGTGAGTTTCCTGGATCGAGTAACACAAGTGGTGCAACGTATCTAGGCTCGGGTATGAGCTCTACTTTGGGTAGCATGTACTCTTCATATGCATTAGGCAGTTTATCATCCGCTGAGTTTAGTCGGATAGCTAATGATGCCTCTTTTATCTTTTCTGATATTGAGACTGATAGAAAGTATATTAGGCGTAAGGAATTAGATAGGGCTAGTACAGTTAGTTTATGAGGATCATTAGTTGGAACATTAGAGGTTTGAATGATTTGAATAAGTGTGATAAGGTTAGAGCGTTCTTTAAAGATCATTCTATTAACATTGCTTTACTTCAGGAGACTAAGATTAATTGTCCAAAATTCGTTTTTTAGAAGATTAGGCGGCTATCACTATAGAAAATTGGTTTTCCTACCTTCTGTGGGCTCTTCAGGGGGTTTAACTATAGGGTGGCGAGATAATTATTTTAAATTGCTTCAATATATTACTAAACAGCATTTACTTCATATTATTTTTAAATATTTCTAATGTATATGGGCCTAGCTCAAAAATTAATTGGAGAACTTTATGGAATGAATGCCTAGAATTTAGATCCCTTGCTCCTGGTTCTTAGATTTTGGGTGGCGATTTTAATGCTATGCGTTTCATAGGTGAGCGATATCCTAGGGAAGGGGATTACTCTGCTATGGAGGAATTCGATCAATTTATTAATAACTCTAATTTGATTGAAATTCCTCTTTCTAATAGAGAATTTATTGAAGTAACGCTAGAGAGTCTCCATCCACGGCTCTTCTCGATAGATTTTTTGTTAGTGATGAGATTGAAGACAAATTCCCTATATGTAGAGTCTCTGGTTTACCTTATACCTACTCTGACCATTGTCCACTTATACTTACCTGTGAGTATCATAGAGTTATAATAAACAATTTTAAATTTGAAAAGATGTGGCTTTTGGAATCTAACTTCGTGAACCTAGTTAAAGGTAAATGGGATTCTTTGAGTTTCCATAATATCAGAAATGAGGATAATTCTGCAAAAGCTTTTGTCTCTAAACTTAGGGGTCTTAGGATTTTTCTTAAAAATTGAAACAAAAATGTTTGGCAATTTAAAAATCAAAAAAGATAATATTCTTAATGAAATGCTTAAAATAAATAAGTTATAAGAATCTAGATCTCTAAATCTAGGTGAACGTAATGTTCTTGATAATTTAAAAGATGAATTAAATTATATTCTAGAAAAGGTGGAGGTTATGTGGAAACAGCGATCCATAATTCAATGGATTAACGAAGGTGATAATAATACTAAATTTTTCATAATATAGCTAATGGTAGAAAATGTAGTAATACAATTAACTCTATATTTGTTAATAATATACAGTTAGTTGATCGAAGAGATCTTAACAAGGCTTTTACAGACTATTATAAGGATATTTTTGGTTCTAAAACCATACATAGAATCAATGTTATATGGATAGATCTATATCCATTTGATTCTATTGTTGATTTATCAGAGTTAGATAATCCTTTTACTAAAGAGGAAATTAGAAAAGCAATTAATGACATGCCAGGTGATAAATCTCCAAGACCTGATGGGTTTCCTATTTTATTTTATAATACTTTTTGGAACATTTTAAAATTTGACTTAGTTAATATGTTTAATGATTTTAATAATGGTAATTTGCAATTAGGGAGATTTAATTTTGCAAATGTTATTTTGTTACACAAAAAAGTAGGAGCTAAAAACTTAAAAGATTTTAGACCAATTTCCTTGATTAATTGTTCAGTTAAAATCATTTCTAAAGTTCTAGCTAATAGACTTAGTAAAAGAATGAACGAATTAATTGATTGTTCACAATCGACTTTTATTAAAGGGAGAAATATCACTGATGGAGTGGCAGCTATCCAAGAATATATTAATTACTGTTGTAAGAATAACATAACCTGTGCGATATTAAAATTTGATGTTGCTAAAGCTTTTGATTCGATGGATTGGGATTTTCTTGTAGATATTTTTCATACTAGTGATTTTGGTCATAGATGGATCTTGGATTTTGACTTTGCTTAAAACTGGAAACTCTAGCATTACGGTTAACGATATCTTAGGTAATAGAATTCAATCTAAGAGAGGTTTAAGGCAAGGGGATCCCTTATCGCCTTTATTATTTAACTTAGCTGCTGATATTTTTGCTAAAATTATTAAAAGAATAGTGGATAATGGGTCTCTTGGACGTGTAGGCAATGACAGATCGCGTAATGCTTTATCGGTTCATCAATTTGCTGATGATACCTTACTTTTTTCATCACATCTTCCTAGACACATTATTACCATTAAGTTTATTCTTTACAATTTTGAACTTTTATCCGGCTTAAAAATAAATTTTGACAAAAGTTACGTGTTAGTTTTAAATGATTTTGAAAAAGTTGAAAACTTAGTTGCTAATATTCTTAATTGCAAAACTATGAACTTTCCTTTCGACTACCTTGGTTTTGTGATCAGACCCACCAAACTCAAACGTGACGATTGGATTATTATCATTGATAAAGTTAAAAATAAGATTTCTAACTAGAATGGGAGATTTTTATCTAGAGAAGGTAGACTTGTTTTAATAAATTCAGTTTTATCAGCTTTTACGATTTATTGGATGTCCATGCATCTGTTCCCGGATTAGGTTATTGATAAAATTGATAAAATTAAAAGAGATTTCTTATGGAGTGGGGAAAATTCTAATAATAATATTAAATGTTTAGTAAACTGGGAAACCGTCTGTATGGCCAAAAAGGAAGGTGGATTAGGTGTTACTAATTTGCGTAGTATGAATTTGTCTCTATTAAGTAAATGGCTTTGGAAGTTTAAAGATATAAATGATAACGCAATTTGGAAAGAGATCATTTCTAAATATTACTATAATGGAAACAGCAATTTATATCAAATTGCTTCTCCAGCCACTCAAAATATATCTAATTTTTGGAAAAACAATTTAAAATGTAATGAGATATTTAATTTAGGAATTAATACAATTGTTCATTTTGGTAATCGCACTTCTTTTTGGCATGAACATTGGATTTCGATCTTGCCTCTTAAGATAGAATTTAAGGAGCTGTATGAAATTTGTAAATTTAAGTATGCTTTAATCAATGAAGTTTTCCTGAAAATGGTCCTCCTTGGAATTTCAGTTTTAACAGAATTTTAGTTGATTCAACCCTTAGACAACTTTCTTTGCTTTACGTCAGATTAAATCTTTGTAATATTGATAATGATAATGATTTTATTAGTTGGGAATGAGATAACAGTAAGAAATATACTTCTAATTCTTTCTATAGATTTATTATTTTTTCGGGTACAATAAACAACTAATTTAAATATATGTGGAAATCTAATGTTCCTCCCAAATCCAAAATTCATATGTGGTTAATACTTCATGGAAAACTTAATACAATAGAATTTTTAAAGAGAAAGAATATTCAAAATGATAATAAATGTTGTTTTTGTAATCTATATCTTGAGGACATTAATCATATATACTATGATTGTTTGGATTCTAATTACATTCTAATTACAACTCTTAAAATTTCTAACTTTAATGTAATAACTAGAATTTTGGATTGTGAATTCTACTGGAATAATTATAGATTCAAGTTCAAAAAGAATATTAGATTTTTGCTAGACACTTTATTCATTATCATTAGTTGGTTTATTTGGTTTGAAAGAAATCAAAGAATTTTCAATAATAATAATAATAATCATTTTAACAAATTGATTTTTACAATTTCTTCATTTTGTTTTAATTGGATCTCTAACTCCAAATATAAATTAGCTAAAAATATCCTTTTCAAACGGTATCTTAACCATAATCATAATAGTAACTTGTTTAAACACAACAATAATTTTTTTAACATTAATAATAGTATTATTAATATTTTCTCAAATTTAGATGATGATTCCACTTTTAATCATAACTTACTTATAATTAAAGGTACATAAGATAGATCCGTCTCAATTTTTTTACTAGTCTCGGATTGGTATTGGTTTTCAGGTAATTCATTTCTTCTGTTATTGTTTAGTTAGTCTTATTTAGGTTTTTATTTACTTCCTTATAAATACATAAATATGTATATTTATTATATAAATATACATTTATATGTATTATTCTAATTTTCTTCCTTAGTCATTTTTCAGATACAGGTATGGGCGAAAGGATATCATGTTCATTTTGTAGGTACTCATGACTTCAGATTGCTGGACATCATATTATAGAGAGGTCACCAGAGCAGAGTTTCTTCATCCAGGACTAATAGTAGTTTCTCCTCAGATATAGGTTCCTGCTATCTTCATTATGGAGTACTTTTTTAGGAGGATCTATTCTTCAGTTTGGCACTCCTTCCTCTTGTTCAGAGCCTTTAGAGCAGTTTCTCTATTCAGCACATCCACTTCAAAGCAGATGCTTATTTACCCCTCCCGATTCAGATGTTTAGAGCTTCCTTATTAGTTTTTGATGTCATCTAGTAGTATAGTTTTTCTTTAGTCTTTTAGGTATTTTTAACACCTTAATGTCGGGCGGTGGCTATGCCGGAGCTCGATATCGGGGTGTGACGGGTGGTGGCCTTGCCAGAACTCATCTTAGGAGTATCTGAGTTTTGATATATGTATTTAGTTTTTATTACCTGCCAGGCATGTTAGCAGCAACTTATGTCTGTGACATATATATTCACATGTGTGCTCTCCTCTATTCGAAGAGGATCACACATTTTTCTAAAAAAATAATAATGTAAATGCATAGCTATTTTTAGATCCATACTCCTAGCGTCATCTAATTCATAAATAGCAGTGAAACAAAGATTTGAATTATCCACCTTCCTTTCATCGTCACTGGATGATGAGTTTGAGTCATCAAGATTTGTCGTGTATGCTTTCTTTCTTTTCCTTGATGAATCATTGTTTGGTGGGAATAACTGTTCATCTGGATACAGACAATCTTTCCTATGATGCCCGACTTTATTGCAATTGTAGCATCTATCATTGTTGACATTCTCCGTATCATTTCTGGAATTTCTTTCACCATTTCTTTTGTAATTATTCGTTTTTCTATATTTTTGGAATTTTAGAAAGTTTCTTATCACGAAGGAAATCTCCTCATCACTGTCTGGTTTCGAATCTTCAGTTGTTGCATTGAATGCTAATGACTTCTTTTCTGTAGCCTTGTTTTCTCTTCTTCCTTGTAGTTGAACTTCATAAGACATCAGATTCCCAATCAATTCTTCTATTTTCATGAGATTGATATCATTTGTTTCTTCGATTGCAAGTGTCTTTTGATCCCATTCTAGAGTAAGTGAATTTAGAATTTTTCTGACTTGGTCTTCCTCCGAAAACTTCTTCCCAGTGCAATTAGCGAATGAATAATATCTTGAAATCGACAATACATGTCGGAAATTTACTCATTTGCATGCATTTTAAACAATTGAAACAGATTAGTTAATATGGAAATTTTAGTCTGTTTAAATTTGCTTGTTCCTTATACACAGTTTGTGTGATATTCCAAGTGTCTAATCCTATAGATTGTAAATAAATTTTCATTCTACAAGCCCAATATGCATAATTACCACCATTGAAACAATTTTCAAGTTTCAGATTATGAAAACTATGAAAACCAATTCTCCAATACCAATTGAAAGGGACAGGGGATTAAAGATCTTAAGGCTAATTTAACACTAGAGGGGGGTGAATAGTGTTTAATGGATTCTAAGACTTATATGAACTAGCTTAAAATTATGACACAAACAAATGCAAAACTTAATCACAAAACAAATACAGAATCAAACATAGATGCAGAAAGTAAATAAAAAGCAGTAAAGGGAAGAACATATCAGATTTTATACTGGTTCAGATTTATCCTACATCCAGTCCTGTACAAAGGCAAACCACCTTATACTATTTTATATACCAAAGTCGAGATTACATTCCTTAAATTCTAAAGGCCATGAGGTACCCTCCTGTCTCACGAGTCCGAGGCAAACTCTTTTGATTTACGGATCACAAGATTAGCCAATTGATTTTCAGGCACAACCAAACCTAATAGAGAGACTCGATAAACTTTTGATTAGAAATTGATCATATAACTCTGAATAGCACTTTGATCTTCGAGAGAGGGCAGAGAATCAAACAATAATGAGGTTCTAATTTGATTCACTTAAGAATTCGGTAGAATTTCAACACGATCTTAAAAATATGAAAATGATAGAATATGGATTTGTGGAGAAGAAGTGAAGAAAATATGAAATTAGTTAGTCAAAAAATTCGTTTATGAAGGCTATTTATAAAGCACCAACGGCCATAACCATTCATGAAGAGATTTAAACGAATATACACTACTTTTAAAAATTGAAACTTTTGAATTCAACGGCCATCATGTCGACATGGGGTATCCCATGATGTTGACATCCCTATGTAAAAAACAATGTAAAATTTGATTTTGAAAATGAAGTTTAAAACAAGAGTTTATTTTAAAACAAAAATAAATAATATTTTAAGGCTAAAACTTCTTTTTGAAAAATCATTTGAAAAGATAATATTAAGGCTAAAATATTTTGAAAAGAAGTTTTGAAAATCATTTTGAAAAACCATTTAGAAGTAGTTTTGCAGCTTATTCTTGCAGAATATCTCATCACATTAGGACTCGAGAACTTGTACAAAACTAGGATGTTCGTGGGTTTGTAAGCCACTTGTCGTAGGTTCGTAAGCTACAAGAAGGTAGTAATGGGTTCCATTCCAAATGAAATTCGAAATGAAGATTTCCACGCTATTATGAAGTTTTAACAAAAATTAGACACATATCTTGAAATCTTGATCTTGATACTCTAGAGTCTTCAATCTTGAGTCTTGAGTTTTTATACTGATTAGTCTTCAGTAATGAATACCTGCATATACATATCTATATATATTGCATATACATATCTATCTAGACAATAGTGTTAGTATATATTTTATAATAATATAAGTTAAAAAGGTTGTTTTTATCAAAACCAACATCTCAGTTCCTAACATTATATTTGCGATCAAGTAGGGCATATGAAGAAGGACTATCCATTGAAGCCCAAGGACTATTCACGGACACCTTCACAGCCTGCTCAGGCTTATGCTTTAGAGGCAGCTCCTTCCTCTAGTACTCGTCCAGTCGTGGACAAGGGAAAGAAGATGACCATCGAAGGTGTGTTATCTATCTTTGATTTTCCTGTTCATACCCTATTTGATTCTGGAGCTTCATACTCTTTTATATCTTGTACTCTTGTAGAGAGTCTTGGTCTTGATGCTTGCTTAGTGACCAACCCAGTAGTAGTATCAAATCCCATAGGAGGATCGGCCTATTTATCCTTGTTATGTCGGGATTTGAAATTGTTTATTTTAGGTGTTGAGTTTGACTACGGTGCCTTTGTATTGAGCTTTTTCGGGTTCGGGTTGATTCTTGGTATGGATTGTATATCCATGTATGGTGCTGTTCTCGATTGCGATAAGAGGGTATTGAGGTTTGGAACTTGTAGTAGACATACCTTGGAGGTATCTTGTGATCCTAGAGGATCAGTCATGTGAAACTACCTTTATTCTCTTGGCTTACCGCCCGATAGTTTGAGTTTGGTACACGTTATTAGAGACTTTCCAGATGTTTTCGAGGAGGTTGATAGCCTTCCACCTCAAAGAGAGATTACTTCAAGATTTATCTTGTCAATATTGCTAAATCGATTACTCTACTGGTAAGTCATATGGCTCCTAAGGAACGTCGTGAGTTAAGCAAGTAGATTGGAGAGCTTTTGGAGAAGGGCTTCATTCGTAGGAGCATTTATGAGTGGGGCGCAACCATCATCTTTGCCACTAAGGCGGATGGCTCTCTCAGACTTTGCATGGATTATAGAGAGCTTAATAAGTTGATGAAGAAGAATTGTTGTCCTTTTCCACGTATAGACGATCTCTTTGACTAGCTAGTAGGAGTCAAGGTACTTTCGCAGCTCGATTTGGCTATGGGATTTCATCAGTTGTGTGTGGTGGAGGATAACATCGAGAAGACTGCGTTTAGTACTCCGGATGGATTGTTTGAGTGGTTAGTCATGCCATTTGAGCTAACCAATGCACCGGTATATTTTGTGGACCTGATGAGTCGAGTATTTCGCGAATCGTTTAACAAGTATGTGGTGGTGTTCGTCGACGACATTTTGGTTTATTTGCTAAGCAAGGAGTAGCATACTGTTCACTTGGAAGAAGTGCTTAGGACCCTATGAGCATATATAAGTTGAAGGCGAAGTTCTCCAAGTGACACTTTTGGAGGGATGAGGTTCGCTTTTTGGGACACATCGTTTCGGAGGATGGACTTGTAGTAGTCCGACGAAAGTGGCAGCAATACAGAATTGGCAGACCCCTAAGAATGCCATGTATATAAGGAGTTTCCTTGGTCTAGTGGGATACTATAGGAAGTTCATTAAGGACTTTTCTAGGATATCAGCTCCACTTACCTGCCTACCAAGAAGAACTCGGCTTTTGTTTGGGATGCCAAGTATGAGGATGTCTTAGCTCTATCAAAGGAAGCTTTGACTACTACGCCCGTATTGGTATTACCAAATCGAACCAAGCCTTTCTTAGTTTATACGAATGCTTATGGTATGGGGCTAGGGGCGATACTGATGCAAGAGGGTAGGGTAGTGTGCTATGCGAGTAGACAGTTGAAAATGCATGAGAAGAACTACCCGATGCATGATCTTGAGTTGGCAGCTATAGTTTTTTCTCTCAAGTCTAGGAGGCATTATCTCTTAGGAGAATGATTTGATCTTTTCACGGATCATAAGTCTTTGAAGTATCTATTCTCTCAGAAAGACTTAAATTTGAGATGACAAAGATAGATGGAGTTTTTAGCCTCTTATGACTTTGAGATTTCCTATACCCCTGGCAAGGATAATGTAGTGGCAGACACGTTGAGTGGACGCAAAGTGGTTTTAAGTCCTCTATTTTTGGAATGGTAGAATTTGGAGTACATTGCTACCTTTGATTCTAGACCTCCATCGGATTTAGCTCTGGGATTGTTAGCAACCCTTGACGTTCAGCCTACTTTTATGAAGTAGATTGGAGCAAGGCAAGGTGAAGACGAAGAGTTAAAGGACATTTTAGATAAGCTTAGTAGAGGAGAATCATCACCACATCTTAGGCGCTATACCATGGACACTAGGGGATGGTTTAGAAGGGATGATAAACTTTGTGTTCTCCATAGTGAGGATTTAGTAGATGCCGTGTTGGTCGAGTCACATCATTCTAGGATGACAGTGCACCCCAGTGGTGATAATATGTAGCGGGATATAAAGTGGGTATTCTATTGGACCTGAATGAAGAAGAGGGTGGCGGAGTATATATCGAAGTGCATCACTTGCCAAAGGGTAAAGCCGGAACGGAAGAAGCCCGGAGGACTGTTGCAGCCATTGGATATTCCATTATGGAAATGGGAGAATGTCTCTATGGACTTCGTGGATGGATTACCAAGGCACGGGGAGAGGACACGAGCATTTGGGTCATTGTGGATAGATTGACAAAGAACACTCACTTTATACCCATTAAGAGTAATAGGATGGCAGCTTCTTTGGCGACTCTTTATGTAAGGGAGATAGTTAGGCTTCATGGAGTTTCCACCCGCATTGTGAGCGACAGAGATCCATTATTCACCGGCTAGTTTTGGAGGAGTCTTTAGCAAGCCTTGGGAACATAATTGAATTTGAGCATGGTATATCACCCTTAGACAGATGGACAGACTGAGAGGGTAAATAGGGTTTTGAAAGATTTGCTCAACTTGTGCATCATTGACTTCGGAGGCTCTTGGGAAGACCACCTACCTTTTGTGGAGTTCGCATATAATAATAGTTATCAAGCAAGCATTGAGATGGCACCGTTAGAGGCCCTCTACATATAGATCATTAACCTGTTGGTGGGACCACCTATAGGATCTTGCTTGGACCAGACTTGGAGTTTAAGGTTGGAGATATGGTTTTTGTCAATGTTTCTCCTCCTGGAAATGTTATGAGATTTGGCTCAGTGGGAAAGTTAGCACCGAAATTTGTAGGACCATTCCCTATTACCGCACGGGTTGGAAAAGTGGCATACAAAATTGGTCTTCTAGATAAGTTGGCAGGAGTTCACGATGTTTTTTATCTTTTTCATCTGAGGAAGTGCCAACATGATTCCGCAGTAGTAGTAGAACCCGATTAGTTAAGGGAAGTGGAGGTAGAGTGCAAACCACTTGTGCGTTGTACATCCACCCATATATTAAAACACGGCTTCAAGAGATTACACAACAAGGAAGTTCGTCTAGTGAATGTTAAGCGGGGAGATGACCCCAAGGAGTACACATGGGAATCCAAGGAGAGAATTCGAACTTCTTACCCTTTTCTATTTGAAGGTACACTTCAAATATCCTATCTTTGATCTTTGATCTTTCCTTAGTTAAGTGTCTTTTTGATAATCTTTAGGTGAAACCTATGGATGGTAGCTTGGTTGTAAATATGTCATTAGGACTACTATGTTTGATGGAAGAAAATTATTGCAAGTGGTTGCCAATGTTTACAAATGGATGCATTGCATGAATTAGATAGATATTTATTACGATAATCGGCCAACTAGGTACATACACCTGCATATGCGTGCCTGTTATCTATTGCATTTGCATATGGTTATGTGTGTGTGTGTGTGTCTATATATATAAATGGATGTTGAATTTGAATGGTGCATTTGGGTGAATGATTGAAACATACATATAGAATTATCAATTATACTAGGGTAATTGCATACATTTGGTTGCATGGAATAAGCATACTTGCATTACAGGAGGTCAACTGAATCAGTAGACCGACTCCCTTTTCGCATTAGATAAGTTCATATGCATTTCACTTTGCATAAATCATAAATTGCATTAGTTAAAAATAAGGACAATGGTAGAAATGAATGACGGTTGAGTAGATGAATGTAGTTCTTGGATGCTAGTTGTTAATTACGTTCTTCCGCCTTTGGAGATTTCGAGGACGAAATCCTTTAAAGGGGGAGAACTAGTGTAACACCCCGATATTTTACGGGAAATATAGTTAAAAATGAATTAAAGGCGCATATGGTATTGTGGTAAAGGCGCATGTTGACTTTCTTGGTGATCAAGGATCAAGTCCCATTGTCGCCCAAAATTTGGAATGATTTTTTTAGCCGGTTCGTTTCCAACAATTTTCCTACGTATTTTAGCGTTGTTTCTGACATGTGGCGGCTTCCCATTTGCTCCAATGATGTAATAGGATGAGATGGCTAAATTTTATTGGTTGAGTGATGTGTATGAGTTAATATGGATAACCATTAATTGTATGAAAGAACCAGATTCAATCTAAACTAATCTAATGGACTATATTCACTCAAACAATCTATAAATAAACCATCTAACCTAAACTTAATCTCTTATTCAACCATCGTCATAATTCTACAGTAAAATTAGTGTGTATTATTCTTCTTTCTTTTCTCTATTAAATAAACAAATCTCTACCAAATTTAATTATCTATATATATTCAAGCAATTTTTGGAATTTAGAACAATCAAAGGGAGAAAGAGTAAAGCAAACTTTTTTCAAATTTATACAAGCTCAAGTGCCAGGTGAGTAGGAATTAATATGAAATAGAAAAATAAAGCAGTTCAATTTCAGTTCTTTTCTAGCACGTTAATATGAATTACTTTCTATTATTAATTGAGAATAGATGTAAATTACTGTAACTTCTTCTTCTTCTTCCACTTCTCAAATCTATTTCATGTTTGGTTTAAATTATAGGACATATAAATTGTCTATTCACATTTTATGGCATAAATAAGATTGAAATTTATGTAAATCATTGTATCTTCTCCTTCTACCACTTCTCAATTCTAATTCATGTTTGGGTTGAAATTTGAAACAAACAAATTGTTATTCACGTTTCATGGCGTAAATAAGATTGGTTTAATTAAATTGAATTAGAATTGTTATTCAGTTTCTAATGGTAGAACAGATTAGTTGAAAAATTCAGAATATGTTGCTTGAATAAAATTGTGGTTTTGATTGATATAATTACATAATTTTGAATATGGTTTTGGAACAAAATTGGAAAGTCTAATTGGCATAATTGTTTGTTTCATATGTGGCCTAAAAATGTAAAAAAGGAATTTCATGTAATTAAATGGTTTGTGGTCGTTGGATAAAAATATTGTACAGATTAAATCTCTAAAATGAGAACGTAAATTAGGGTGGAAAAAAATGTGTAAATTAAATGGACCTTAAAGCCTAGCATAAATATGTAACAAAATGGTATAAAAATTACAAACAAACCATACGAACTGAATGGAAGTGAAACTGAAACCATTTATGTAGGAAAAGGAAATTATGAAATAACCAAATCGGATGTAAAAATGGCCTAAAGTAGATTAATGGAAATAAACAGTATGTAAACGGTAACAGTAAAATTAATTAAGCTGGAAGCGATTTGATAGGCAGACCTTGTAAAGGTCTGGACAGATGTTTCATGCAGTTAAGACCAAAACATAGTTTTTGATGTATGTACGAGGAGCGGACAAGTAGGTTCGCAAGGATGTTTGTTACCTTTCATAAGTTACTAGTACTTAGGATAGATAGCATCTGCAATCATGGGCTTCTTAGGCAGATTGACGCGGACAGAATATGACAAGTGTGCTCCGACGTAGGCTTCTTTAGGTAGATCGTTGGAGGATTTTGCGCAACTGACCCAGCCGCGAGTGCCTTTTTAGAGGACCAACACTTTGGATAGGGGCAAGTCCACGATGGTGACCGTGGAAACAAGAGAATCGGAGTCAGTTTGACGGAGCCTGAGCGCAACTTTAGGTCCTGCAAGGTTGTTTGAGTCGACGCCGGTTAGACATAAGAGGCATTTAATCATAGTGCACGGTTTAGAGCATGACTTTCACGTTGTAGCACTTGGATAGAAAGTGGCAGTGCACAGGTGAAGAGCATGACTTTCATGCTGTAGCACGTGGATATGTAAGGAGAGCAGGTCCGACAGGCCAATTGACGTTTAATATTACTGTATGATTGACTTCCCAAGAGTGAACTTGGACTTGGCTTCTTAGGAACTGTATCTAAGATGGATTCACTGCATTATATTATTCACCCTCTGCGATATCCGGGAAAGACCTGGAATTAAACTGTTTTATTCTTTTTGCTTCATTTTATTTCTCATTCACCAGACTTTGTGTCTGACCCATTCCTATTTTTCCTATTTTCCCCAAATCACATGAGGGCGGGTCTAGGTTGCAGTTCTTTACAGCTTGGAGGGTCATTTGAGCAATTGTTATCTTCAGCTTTGTTTCTTTTGTTTCATGTACTTTGTTTCTCTTTTTAGTACTTTACTCTATATATAGGGACCTATATTATGAACTTTGTTACGTTTTATGTTTTGGTGGAGACTACTTGGTACTTTTGTTTTCAGAAATAAATTTGGGATAATGTCGTTTTTAATAAAGCTGTTTTGGTATTAATTTATAATTAGTGAAAGTTTTCTTCCGCTAAAATATTTTAATCATTTTATGTTGTTGCCTTAGTCTCTTTGCTATGTTATGGATTTTTATTTCACCCGATCACCCGTGCTTCTAGTCATGTCTGATTTTTGAGGTGCCTGGAGGTGCACGGTGTCACAACTAGGTATATATTCATTCTTAGAAATTTGAAAGAAAAACGCTGAAATACACACACACACGTATATATAAAGATATTATAAATTATATCGAAAAACAAAATTACAAGACATATGTCGGCAACATACATGCATATGTCGGCATACATGCCGTTTCAACCACAACCAACTTTTCTTCAAAAGTTCCAAATTTAAAACTAATGAAGTGTCTCGCATTGGATATGGTTAATGGACGCATATTGGAAATAATAGTCTTATATTGTGAATAAAAAATAAAGGTGGAGTGATATATATGAGTTTGGTCGCAAGTAACAATAAGGGATTCCTTTTGTTAAAAGATTTTAACCAAACTCTATGTTATCCTCATGAAGGGATGTGCGGATGGATCTCCAAAAATTCAACATGGTATTAAAGCCGATGATTACGCCTAAAACAATGGGTAATGCACGAGAGATCTGTAAATTGTGGTGGGATAGCAGTATAAACTTAAGTATTCAAACTTAAGGTGGAGCTCAATCATGGTCTGGTAGAATGACACATGTACAAAGTCTCGACAATATACGGGGTACACGACTGGATGTAGGATTGAGAATCTAAAAATTCTAAGTGTCTTCTCTTTACTTTTATTGCATTTTACTTTTATTTTACTACATGTCTGGCATTGAATCTGATTCAGTTTTGATGTGTTTGATAACCATAGCATGATTTGGTAATAATTCTAAAAACTCTATTCATCCATACTTTAGTGTTATATTAGCCTCAAGATCATTCCATGCAGTATTAGGGTAGCGCAATCATATCCCCACAGATCCATCATAACTGGATTTGCTTGAATCTAGAACCGACCCAATCCTATCTTTTAATAGGATCAATTTCGATCCAGTATTTTTTGAATTAAATTGGACTAGACCGTATGAATAATCACCCCATATGCACTCTACACATGTCCAACTCGTTAATAGCATAACCATGTCCCAAGGCAAATACAAAAATCATGATAAATTAGTAAGTTATCAAAAAGCAATAGACGTCGTGTTTAATTAAAACGAGAAAAGTATTATTTAATTTCATTAACCTTCAATGTACGTGGTACAACAACTTATGAAAAACACATAACAGTGACAAGTGATATAACATTTAAAAGCTATTGGACAAAAAATTATTGGGAAGTAGAACTAGATCATAACCGAAACAAAATTGAAATGTATATCTTAATACAATAATTAAAAGTGATGCAAAATGCACCTCAATGAACATTTTTTCATTCTACGTTAAAATAAAGCCATACACAACAAAACTTCTTTCGTAATCAACAACATATAACATAAAACCGATAGCTAAAATATTGTCAACTGAAAAATAAAAATAAATTAAAATATAGCTTCAAAAGGAATATATTTCGGTGACAAAAAAATTTTGACTAAAAATAATTGATTCATTTAGACATGTTTAATTATGTTTTACCAGTATAAATGCACACACCTGCGTACATTCAATAATTAAGATATTTATTTTTATTTAAGAAATATTAATGCACGAAAATAATTCTATAACAATAATGCTACTTTTACTATGTGTATATTATAAGTTAAAACTATCGGTCATCATAGATGCCTTTGTTTTAAGCAATCGTGTTGGTGTTAGTGGTTGCAAATCGATGGGGCAATTTCTTTAATGGGTGGTCACGAAGGGGATGATGGTGCATGCTCCAAATTGATAGTAATATTTCTTGACAAGTGATCAAAAAGTGGATGATATCTAGCGTAATATCAAATTTTCAAAAAGAACGGTGGAATCAATTGCTTGAACTTTCATTATTAAAAATAGAGATGGCATAAAATAAATTGTATAATTTATACCAGATTTTTGCTTCAAGAAAGATCAAGGGAAAAACTACTAGAGACTACTTTAAAGAATTATATGTAGATAATAGGCATTGATCTTGAAGTTCAGTTCAAGTCTGTGCAGATAAAGTGCTTAGCGGTTGTGTATCGGTGGAGGTGCAAAAGCTTATAGCGGGAATAAAGCGGAATATGTCGGAATATTACGGAGGTGCAAAACATTTCATTGGACATAAAACCAAATACTTAAAGAAAATTTATTCTCCTTCTTACATCACTTGTGTAGGATTTTTTTCAATTTTATATATCAAAACCAAAGAATATCATAACGTATGCAGACTATATTTAGTGATTACAATAGATTTCTAACTAAGATTGACCAGTTATGCCTTAAAATTTGGTCATTAACTTTGTTGATTTGTTTAAAAGAAAACCAGTCTAATCAATCTTTTATATAAATGTTGCTAAAACAGGTGCTAAAAAGCCTTGATTTAGAGGGTGTAGCAAAAAATAGCAGGGCTTAAAGCAGACTTGCTATTTAATAGCGCTAAATTGAAATAGCATGGCAGCCGGAGAGCGCTATGTGCTATAGAAGGAATTTTGCGAGGCTTTAGCAGGGCTTTAACGGCATAGGTTCAAGTCGACACTCAGAAACACTATAAAAACAACGCCTAGATCAATTGAAGTATATAATGTTCCATTTGGGTGCTGACCCGGAGTAGATTCCAGGTCATAAAATATTAGGTCCGAGTCGAAGGATTTGTCGGGCCATACTGTAAACGAGCAGCTCAAAAAGTTTCTTTCATTGGTTTTTTCTCCGCATAATCTGTCATATATTTAGTAAAGTTGAATCCTGACATAACATTTATCTTTTCCCATAACCTTTTAGGATTTTTTTCACTTTTTCTCCTATTTTCTAGCTATTTTTGTTGCTTCTTATAGCTTCCTTTATTTCTACCACCTCAAAGTAACACTCTTTTCCTTCTTATTATGTTTCAACAATTAAAACCCTAGCCCGGTGCATTTAAATAAAAAAAATCCATTATTGCAACCATGGGTCTTCTACTTCTCAATTATCTATCGTCTTATGCTCGAATTAATGTTAAAATTGATGTTATTAACCTTATGTTGGATTTTCATTCAGTTTTGTTTCTCAATATTTGATTTTGATTAGGGTTTAGTTAAATTTTTATTGTTTGCTTTATTATGTATCAACTTAATGAGTTATTTTGTAATTTTAGCTTATTAAGTGTATTTTTTCCATTATTTTCATGGTGGTTGATCAACTTATATAACATTACAAGAAAATAGCCATATGATAGCAACATGGGACATCGTTGGAGTGCATCAAGCTATCTCTGACTACCTGTAACGACTTGTAAATTAGTCACTTTATATTCGAATATTTAAAATCATTTTTAAATATTTAAATAATAGATTTTAATAGCCTAATATATATCTTTTAAATATTAAATAATGATGCTAAAATCGTTTTCAAATTTTGCTTACAAACATATTTAGTTCAAATAAAAACATAAAATGTGACCGAAAATCGTTTTTCGAATTTATGACTTTTCGGCAACGAAGAGTTGTTGGGAAATGTTGTGCGCACTAGTGTACACATGCACATACATATACATGTCATATGATAAGTTAATTAATGTGTTAATGGTAATAAATCATGGTTAGTTTAAAATAAAACATGATTTGACCTTAATGTATTAAAATATGCTATAAAAGTACACATAAGTACCCTAAAGTGCACCTACACCTTACCACCATGCCTTATCATGTTCATGAAGAGGAAAAGGGGGAGAGGGGTACAATTCAAGAGTAAACTGATGGGGGAGGAGGATTTTAGGGAGACATGTGGCACATTTTGAGTGGAGGGTATGTACTCTAGGTTGTTTTGGTAATTTGCCACTTCTTATGCCTATATACACCCTCATATTCTCATGTAAATCACTTTCTTCATTTCATTTTCCATTTTCCTAAAACTATCTTTATTCTCTTCTTCATAAATACATACATTCATTAATGGCCTCAAAATTCATTTCCTAAGTCGAAACTAGTTTTGATATTCCAAAGACCAAGTTAAAACTACTAAACATCACCATATGTCCAAAACAAGACCCATACCCCTCATTTTGAACCATGGTCAAGCCCATAACAGCCCGTGGACGAATCCAAAAAGCCCATAAAAGGGCCCAAAATTCCCAGTTCAAGTGAAGAGAGGTGTCGTTGAAGTTAGTGCAAGATGTTGTAGTGATTCGTCGTAATTCGGTAAAGACAGTAAGCGCTCAAGTGAGTAAAACTTCACCCTCAAAACCAAAGTCTTTAAACTATTTTAGTGCCAATACTTGACTTATGAATGCTTTGTTGTATGTTTTTGGTGATGCATTGGTTGTTGGTTTGGTTCATGTTGCTAACAGTTGCCGTTTTAGAAAGTTAGTAAACAAGTAGTAAGCTATATGAAAACGTGGAAGTTAAATTTAACTATATTATTATCAAATGCTCTCTACATGTTGTATCATGGTTAATTATCATGTCTATATGCTCATACCTTTGCTTCATAATGTTTGATTGTAATGATAATGCCATATACTTGTTTGCCGAACTGCGCGTATATCTATAGTCGCTATATCGGCACTTTCCGAAAACCACTTTTTTATCAAAACCATTTAGTTTCATCTTCATGCTTGGAATTTTTTTACAAGTTAGACAAGATTTTGATTAACGATGTTTTCAAAGTAATTAACCATTTTAATAATGATTATTTAATTTAATTAATTATTTAATTGATAAGGATTAAGGTTAACTTATTATTTAGTTAATGATGTGTTTTGAATTCAACAATTACTTGGTTAATGAAGGTTTAATTTAATTAATAATTTTATTTAATGATGTTTAAGGATAATTAACCATTCATTAATAATGAATTAAAGTTAATTAATCAATTTGCTAATGATGTTTTTAAATTGATAAATCTTTTTTTAAAATGTTTTATTTAAAGATAATCAACTTGTTTTAACTTTAATTAATATTTCCTTTAATGATGTATATAATTAATAAATCATTTTTAAAATATGAAATTAGTTATTTATTAATTAATTTAATTAATTATATTTGACTTTATTAATTAATTGAATTAACGGTGTTTTAAAGGTATCTTCCCTTTTTAATTGAAGGCATTTGAAGTTAATTTACCAACTTAATTAATGAAGTTTCAAAGTGAATTTACCAAAGTAACAAGGATGTTTGACTTTGTGGTTCATTTTAAATAATAATAATAATTTATTTATCTATAATTAATTTCATTAATTAATTAAATTAATGATGTTTAAAGATGATTAACTTCTTTTGAATTAAAGGCTATTGAAGTCAATCAATCAAATAAATTACTGAAGTTTTAAAGTTAATTAATGAATGTAATATTAATGTTTTAAGTTATTAAATCCTTTTTATAATGATGTCTAAAGTTAGAAAACTCTTTTAACAAAGTGTTTAAAGCTAATACTTGTATTGTAAAGCCAAGCATAAATTCGGTTTTTAAAAGAAAAGGTTTGATTCATTTATGGAAATGAATTAATTTCTTTAAAGCGATATCACTTATATGGAAAATATTTATTTGTATTCTTAACACTAAACATCGAAGACGTAGACTTATCACTATTCCGAAAGTTAAGAAGGGTCATAAGACATGACTTTGTGGTAACACTACCTTGATATGTTGGTATTATTGTTAACCGAGGAATAGTACAAATTTGAATTCAATGAGTGGTAATGGGTATACAAGACTTAATTTCCATATACGATCATTTTATATCCTCGATAATTGGTTATCTGGCTATCAATTACTTCAGCTTCTTTATTTTTTGTCACTCTAAGACGATGTGTTGCTCTTGTGAGCTTTGTTATCCATTGTCGGAAATGACCAAATCCAAAGAGCTAATGGGTATCCAACTATGTGGGGTTACGCTCATTAAAAGGGTATTTCACATCTCATTTAGGATGGATTCGGTTGCCCATTTAGATTTGAAATATTCGAATTCTCGGGAAGGTTTGGCAGAATTCGGTTGGTACTTTTCCCAAGGTGGTCACCGAGTATATGACCTTCTCAAATATATATTGCTAGAGGTATACTTCAAGGGGGGTTGCACCCTCCTAGTCATTGTTGGAAATTTTATTTTCCTTATCTGATTCGAACTTTCAAATTGTTTTTCTGTAATTGCAACGAAAAGAGTCACCCACTCTTCATGATGTTTATGTTTTGTCCATTCTATCAAGTTTGGACTATTATCTTGTCTTATCCTGTCCAGTTTGGGTTTTGCTCAGACCATTTCCATTCTTTCAAGTCTGGATATTTATACTATTTTTGCCCATCATCTATGTTTGGATTTGTTTGCTATTGTTCTTCTTAATTCTTGTGTTTGGTTGTTGTTATGCGGAAAAAACTCGTTCTACGTTAGCGACGTCGTCCCATATATTATTTATAAATGCATTCCCTTGTGTTCTAGAATTTTAGTCATACCAGACATACTATCTGACCCAGATTGTTTATTTTTCCTAAACACTTGGTACTCAATTATAATTGAGTAGTTCGAGAATAGCAGGTTTCTCTTTGGGGCTCTTTAAGTTGGTGGCCGAGCAGGCGACTCCTAAGTTATCTAGTTATTATTTTCTGGTGTATGATTATGTATGTGTGTTTGTATCTAAAAAATGAATAGTCAGCATGTATAGCTGTAAATCTGTTAGATGTAGTATTTTTATTTAACTCTGATAGCTCCTTGTAAGGAGTAACCTTTTGTACTATATCATTTTGTATTATACGTAACCGTTCCGTTGTGAGTTTTTTCTATTTTGTCTTGTTCTGTTCTTTATTTTACCCCTTGACAATTTGCCTTCCGAACGCTTGGGCAATGACACATGAATACCATGGATGTATTAAGCATCGTTCCTCAGGGTCAGAAAGATAGGTCGTCACACTACCAGGTTTGAAAAAATAGTGTTTACATGCTGGACTCTCCCCACATCTATTTTGACGCATCGCTTAAGAAACCTTAACCACCTCCATTCTTCCCCAATCGCTCAGAAAACCCTAACATCTTCTTTTTCCAATTAAATGAAACCCTAGATAAACTATTTTCCCTTTCTCATTTTTCCTAATTCAATGTGTTCAATTTGTTGGTTTTGCAATATGTTATCGTTTTGATTTACAGATTTAACCCACCCGATTTTATTAGTTCGATTAATGATTTTATTAGTATGATTTTGCACAGTTTTTTCAATTAAATTATTGAATAAATGTTGGCACAGAAATTTCATAATTTAGCACATATCTATAGCGTTTTTCATTTGTAGCATGATAACACTGCATGATTGGGGTTAGAAGTTTTACTCTCATCCGAGCATCTAAAAATTTTACTGTAAAGTGGTAGGATTTCCTAATGCACTCAATATAGCTTATGGGATAACTTTTAGATCAAGTTCCTCAGTTTGCGATGCTATCAAAAGAGGTATTTAAGAAATGGTCACAGCCAATCGTCAAGTGATCTTTTAATGAAGTTGTAAAAATTGAAAATTTTAGACAACACTCTTTTAATCAAAAATATAAATAATTGTTTATTAGGACCTTTAGTTTGTCACTTAACATTGAGGAATCTTTAGATTCGGTTAATTTCCAATTTTCTAATTCATAATTGTAGTGATCAGGTTTATGGGAGCATATGGAGAAATTGTGCAATGTAATAGTAGCAATACCATTGATATAAATTAGTATAATTTCCATTAAAAAAATTATTTTGATAGGCTAAGTAATGTAGAATAAGTAATGCATATAAATTGTTACTTTTTCTTGTTATTGTTCAATACTAACATGTGGGAGAAAGCTAAGTAATATTTCAAACATAATAATTTGTATCCATAGCCATATGCTCTTAAGAGAAGGCAAAGACAAAACCACTAATTGAAGAAGTGACATATTCAAAGTGACAAATTTGAACTGGATTTCACTATTTTCTTACGGCAAGAAGTAACAAGTTCAATACTAACATGGATGTCACCATTTGCTTATTGAATTCATTATGCTTATTACTATTTGATGTGGGAACTGGGCCAGACTGCAGCGGAAGTTACGGGTGAATTAAAAAAAAACCTATCGGATCTTTATTGGACCTATGAAGTCTAATTCATTTATAACATTTCTAAATTTTATTAAATAAAATCTCTTATTGTATTAATATTTATGAATTACATAGAATTTTATTTGATTTGTATTTTATATATATATATAAATGTATACATATGTATCATACACACACACATGTCTGTCCAACTTGAGCATATCGAATTGTGAAACTGTTACGTTAATTTCAATAATTGAAATTCACTGTATTATTCTTATCAATGTGACTCACTATATTCCAAATGCATTTTTTTCTATTAAAGACATATTTGGGGTGAGTGGCTCATATTCCTTTGAGTACAATAGTCAAAATTATATTTTGATAATGTACTTGGAATCTATTTCATATTTGTGCATCGTACCATGTCATAGAGTCAATACTCTTAATGGTATAATTAAACAACTGATGATTATTTATTCTGGACACTGATAAGAAACTCACAGTTTCTCTTTGATATACAAGAATACTCAATAGACATTCTAATGTATTTGTGTTCATTTAGGTTTGTTAAATTTCATTTCATCCCTTATAATCTGTTTTATCATTGGATCGCATCCAAAACATTTTATACCAATAATTTTTTAAAGAAATTCCTTCGCTACGAAGTTGGTGTTTCTTGAAACAATAATTGTTTCTCAGTGCAATGAAATAGGTATTTATAAATATTTTATGAATTCCTTATATATATAAAATAGATTTGGATAGTCTTTCCCAAAATTCCTTTAGAGAGATTCATACAAGATCCCCCACAAACAATTATTACGTGCAGACTTTCGATTCCCACAACCTTCCAACTTCTTGGCCTAGGAGATATTGGATTTTCTTATAAAACTTAACTTGTATGATTTTATAAACTATTATTTAAATGAAATTAATTTTAACCTTGTGTACTACCCTTGAGTACACAATCTTATTGAAAGATGTTAACTCAACATCACTCACAATTAATCATGCTTTCTCCAATAAAGTTTGACTACTCCTTATCGATAAATCATTATGTATCATAAGGAGGAGTGTCTTTTGAGGCCGAATCTTTATTTATTTTTAGGTACGTATGGAACTCTTTCAAATATACTTGCACATTCGATCAAATCAAATCATTTCTATCGCATGTTAATCTATTTACTTTCATTTTGTATTCTATGAGCTTATCTTAAATACGCATGTCCATGTCTGTGATGACTCATCAGTGAATATGACAAAGACGCATAACCAGTTTGTGATACACAGACACACACATATTAATTTATAAAATAATTCTTATTATAAATAGAATTATTCAACTACGCATATCTGACCTATACATGAAAATACTTGTTTTTTATATTAAATGAATGCATACATATAACCAATCTAGTATGTGATAACATCAATACATATAAGAATCATCACCTAACTAACAATATAATAATAATATATACGAATAATAAAATAATATCCATAAATTATAAACTATATAATAAAGTAAAAACATACCTAAAACCAAAGCATTGAATTACCTTATAATGATAAACTCTCTTTCCACTGAAAGCTTTTCCATTCGCCAGGCAGCAAATCCATGAACTATAGACCTTTCACTAACAAATAGCAATTTCCTTTTGAATTAGTTTGATTTGGATTTGCTTGAGCTTCTAGGGGATGAAATAAACCAACAATATATGGGAATAGGGGCTATCAAAACAATACATTTTTAATTAGGGTTTGAGGTGTTTAACTAGTGGATGGGGGAGAAAAAATAATAGATCATATCTCATATAATTCTCACTAAATCTAAGTCATCCAATTCTAATAACCCTAATCTATTTTAGCCGCCACCTATATCCCTCATTATAACAAAAATTATCAACCTATCATCATGGGATAATATCGCATTTAAGCCCAAAGAAATATTATAAATTGAATCTAATTTAATTGTTTATCGATATGACATATTGATCAATATATTTATGACCACTATAAATATATTCAATAATAATTATTCTTCAAATCATATTCAAAATTTTATAATTAATATTTCATAGATATTAATTAATTCGTAACAATTATAAACTAATTAAATCGTTCGGTCTAAAGAGAATTCATCATTTCGGTTATGCGACTCGTCGAGTGCAAATTTGGTCAGCGATTAACTTTGAACTGTTCATATATTACACGTCACTTAGCAGGTTGTGCGACATTTTAGCCAAATTAATGGCTTTTTTTGATAAAATTCAATTTCACCTTGTTAAGCATTACCCGGTTGTGATTTACATCGGTTTTCTTCATCAAAACTATATCATTTTGAACTTATGGAATTTGTTAATGGTCAAAATTCTAATATCGTCCATATTCAACTCTATAGTACAAACACAAAGTTCTTTATTCAATAATAATAATAATAATTAACTAAAATGCTCTGGCCAGAGACTTTGACTTTGAGTTGACTTGGGTTGACCATCCGAGGAGACAAATCCTCTCTTGAACAGTGCTTCACTCTGATACTTCCACTCGACCAAGTCATCCAACTATAGTCACTCGATGGATGCCATGCCATGATTTGACTATAATCAAAGTAGAGCTTTTATATTGAAAATCCACAGTATTCTTAAGTTGAGAAAACTTTATAAATCAGTCATATCGATCTTTTCTATTTGACCTTAGTTATATTAACCAACATAAAACTATCGAGTGGGTCATTTCATAGTTATCCAATAACTATTAATACGTAACCCAAGATGCCCACAACATTCATGAGTTGTAGATTGTCTAAAATTTGAAGAGCTTTACATACTCTAGTCTCAACGGATACATTGATATCCGGCCTCGATGCATCTTGACTTGGAACATTTTAAATGGTACATTTGTTTTCACTGTGATAAATTACTCACGGTTACAGCACTTTGTAACACTATCATAAAACATACCATTTATGCATTTTCTAATCAATATCTTTTAATTAAATTAATTACTATGTCATATGATATTAAGTATATAACAGAAATAAAACACCTTTTATTTCGAACAAGATTGGTTATCGAGTTAGATATATGTAACAAATTACATAATTACCCCTAGGGCATACCCTTAAATCTATCATTTGGAAGTTAAAAGAAATCATTTTTGGATAATAGTTTTGCAAAGTTATAATTTTACAATGTTCATTTAAATAGATATATAATTTTTTGTAAGTTTTACAAAATTACATTAGTTTTACAAAGTTGCAAAGTTATATTATTGTTACAAGGTTATACTAATTTTATAGAGTTATACAAGATTTATAAAATCACAGAGTTACAAAATTACATTTATTTTTCATTTAGTAGATACTAATTTTTATGATGCTATATAATTTTACAATGTTCTTTCGAATATGTGCATAAATTTTCCAAAATATTCATACGTAATGGATAATGATGAGATTTTATTAGCAAAGGGAGCATCTAGATTGAGTTGAAAAGTGAAAAACCCTTGTAGTGGCATATTTTAATCAATGCATATTTTTATTATACGTGTTATAGTGAAGTATTTTTTGTAACACGATAAATCAGTAGCGACATTATCATATTGGTGAATTCGATACTTTTGCCATAATTATTGTAGCTGTATTAAGGATAGTGCTAATGTGTCACTCCACAATAAGGTTTTTTTGCGGTGAGTGGAATCAGGTGGAGCATTTGAGTGGAGTTGGGAAACTAGGAAAGTTACGCGAACGTAGCCAACATGAGTGGAAAAAGGTGTTTTCTTCAAAATTAAGTGGAATGTAATATCGATGTTAGTGTAAGTTGAAGCTTTAATAAAATATTTAGCTGATTGAGCTATTGATGTTTGTTGACGCTAAAGATGGCACCAACACCCAAATATCAGATGAAAGCACTAAAACTTAGAGATTCAAATCAAGCAAGCAAAAACAGTAGGAAAGTAAACAGAGACACAAGAATTTTTATAGTGGTTCGGCCTAATCTCCATTCTACGTCTACTTTAATCTTTGTTATTAGTTGTTTTTTCTTTGGATTACAACTACTTTTATCAGATCTGGCCACTATCTAGTGAACCTCAGATTTACAATAGAGTTTCTAGAGTATTTGAGGGAGAAGATAGTACTGAAGAAGAAGCAGAGTCCAATCAATCCCACTTTAGTTGCAGTAAGGCTGGTGTTTATAGTGAAACAAATGCTAAGGGTCATAAATCCACTTAAGTCGAAGCCTAAGATAGAGCCCATAGATGTACACGCGAGCATATGGGCCCACGTGCAAAAAAAAATACTCAGTACCGATTGAAGTTTTCCCTAAGTGGAAACTTGTTATTTCCACTTGCACCACTCTTCTATCCCTAGATTGATGTGCTCCAAGTACTTTCCCATAGATTCTGCGTCGATTCTGATGATTCTTCTACTAGCACTTGAAATACCATATTTTCTTTGATTTCTTCTCATCCATCCGAGGATGGGTCGTCTAAACTCTAAGGAAACCACTTAACCACGAGAGGCTAGAGTAGAAAATAGGGTGTATGGAATTCTTGATGCCAAAGAAGGAGGAAAAATTACTTGGTATCAAGAGGAAACCCTCAATACCGGGTGCTTTCCTTAGCTCCTGAAGTGCTGATTTTTCTTGAGCTTGCTTTTCTACTTCTACTAAGTGCTTTTCCAAGTTTGTGAATTGTATTGTCTTCGTTTTCGCCTTCTAATTCTTGTTGGAATCTTCTTTGGTCAAAAAGTGGGTAAACACTTACCCTCAAAGTATGCCTTTCGAATATAAGGTGTGCTTTGCTCAAGAACAAGTTCCAGCAGCAGTCATTCTTTGGTAGTTGAGCTCTCCGGCCTTGCATCGATCCCAATCTCAGTAAATCAACCAACTCCTTTGGATTCTCTCGTAGATCCAAGGTCATTCCAAATTTGTTATAGCTAAGGACTCTAGCCCTTGCTTTAAGTGTTATTCATACATCATAGTCGGTCCGACTTCATTTGGAGTTATTACATCGCATATCAAAATCATCCCATGTTCATTCGAGATTTATCTATTTTATTCTAATTACAAGGCGTTCAAATCCTTTTATCAAATGTTCATCCGTTCTAAGGTTCGATCTCCTTGGATATTTTATCTTCCAATCTAGAGTTCGATCTCTCCGAGTCGTTAATCATTCAGTCTTGGATTCGATCTCTCTGGACCGCTTATTACCCAATCTAGGATTTGATCTCTCCGGACTCTTGCTGGCCCCAATTTTCTAGCTCTCCGATGAAGGGACTCAACGACCAAGCAAGCCCATCTGCTCACTCTCCGATGAGGGGGCTTACTTTTCGTACAAATCCATCCTTCTGCCCTCTAGCAAGGGAACTTGGACCTTGCGGTCACTGCCCCATCTCTCAGGACGGGACTACTGCGATCAGTATCAATCATCTCGTTCAAGTGGATCTTTTAGAAAATCAAATATTCAAATCAAAGTAGACAGGCAAACAAAATCTTAATTATCCATCTCAGACATCCAACTCAAAGCGTCTCTAAAGATCAATCGAGATCAAGTAACGTGTAAGCAGTCTAAGGTTATTATTGTCTTAACTATTCATCTTGAACATCCAACTCAAAGCGTGCCTAGAGACCAATCGAGATCCCATGCATGAGTAAGTAGTCCGAGATTATTACTATTTTAAAATGGAAAGCAAAGTGTCAGAAATGAACCTGACTCATGTTCATCCTGATCAATGGATTACCATCCTCGATCCAGATCCCTTTTCCTTCCTTGATGCATTCGCTTCATATGGTGGCTGCTCCGGCTGTACCATCGCAGTTTGTTTCCTTATGTATTATCGCAGCTAGTTGCTTTGAACCAGTTCTTCTATTAGATAATGAAGGTGTCGACACCCGTTCATATTATATTTGTCCAACTCGTGGAAGATGCTAAACTTTTCAGACATTTTTTCCCGATCAGTGGGTTCTCTCTTAGCTGGCTTTCAGTAGGGGATCTACCCTCTAGTATCTAAGTATATCCTATTCGGGATCTCAATAAGATCAATGTAGGAAGAGAATTTAAATCCTTCCTTTGCAGTTTCGGTTCATCAAAGTCATTATCAGCTTTTCGTTTCCCTTTGTCTTTTCCATATCCATCTTTGGGCAGTCCTCCGCCATCCACAGCATTATTGTTAGTATAATCAACCTCAGCATCCTCTTGTCATGGATACCTTTTAGCTTCATGGTAAATTCTACGAGATCTATTGATGGATCTCTTTCCAATGAAATTTTGAAGTCGGTCTTGCTTGCGACTCTAGACACTGCTGCCATTAAGATTATCGATGGATCTAGCTTGTCGAATGCGGCGACTACCGCATTAAACCTAGTCAAATAGCAACTCATGGTCTAGTCAAATTGTGACTCATGGTTTACTCGAGCCTTTGCTTTATGTTTAAGAGTGTCAACATGTTCTTTGGTTGAGAGATGTGAACTCTGAACTACCTCGAGAATCTATTCACCAAGTTAGTCCACGTGCTTATGAACCCATTCTCCAGCTATTTGAACCACATCGCTGCTAAATCAGTCAGATATAATGGGAAGCACCTGCTCATCACCTCCTCAAAAGCATCCAACACCATCATATGCTGGATGTATCTCATTAGATGAACTGTTCGATTCGTTTTCTCATCGTACATTTCCAACATCGAAAGCTTGAAATTCGAAGGATTCCTTGCATTCCAAATGTTAGCGGTAAATGGATTCTTACTTATGTCCTCCAAACTCTATTCAAGAGGTCCAACTCTAACTAACTTTCTGATCATCTCAGCCATCTGGCTATTATCGTCTAACGAAAGTCTTTGACCACTAGCTGTGTTCTACCCTCTGCTCTTATGGAGGAACTCTGGCACATATTCTATAACGTACTCCTCTGGTTGAACGTTTGTGTTTTGATCTGCACCTCTGGCACATATTCCTCTGTTTGTTGTGCACTTATGTTCTTTCTTGCATTTCTAGCTCCAACATCGTCCATTCTCGGATCCTAGCTTGCCCTAAGTCCAATCCAACCATGCCCCCAGTAAAATACTCTCGGTACAAAGAGAACTTTGGTCAAAACCAAATGGTCTTGGCCGTGAGGACACAGTTCCAGTTTGCTCTGCTCCAACTCCAGATATTCGTACATTAGTCCCTGGTCCTTGGTTTTGAATTCCAATTGCTCTAGCTATTCCTTTTATCCCATTTTTTGGAAAAATCCCTCCAACATTCATGTTGTTGAGTCACTAGTCCATCTTACATCTCCTTCATCATCTTTTCATCTGCTCTCTGGTCATGTAGATGGAATGATTGGAATTTAAGAAAACCTTTTGGCTGCCTCCATGCTTTGGTTGACTTCCTCCATTCTTAGATGTAATATTAGATCCAAGCTTTAGGTTGTGAAATCTATATCTTTCTTAGTGAAAGCACCAAAATGGTGATCCCAAAAATGGCACCAACATCCAAAAATCATATGAAAGCACCAAAATGTAGATATCCAAATCAAACAAGCAAAAATAGCAGGATAGTAGACAGAGATACAAAAAAATTTATAGTGGTTCGGCATAATCTTCGGCCTACGTCCACTTAATCTTTGTTGTTAGCTTTTTCTCTCCGGATTACAACTAATTTTATCAGACCTGACCACAATCTAGTGGATCCCAGATTTACAATGTATTTTTTAGAGTATTTTAGGGAGAAGATAGGAGTGAAGAAGAAACAAAGTCCAGTCGATCCCTCTTTAATTGCAGTAAGGCTGGTATTTATTAAAAAAACAGATGCTCAGGGTCATAAATCCACTTGAGTCGAAGCCCAGAAGAGAGCCCATAGATGTACACGTGAGCAGGGATGGATGTATGCACAACATTACCTCGGCTACAGCCCGGGTGCTATTTTCTTAAAAAAAATACTATGTATTATTCAGCCTAATATAATTAGAACCCAGTGCCCACTTACCACTGGTCCACTACCCATGCATTCATTCAATTGATATCAAACTCCTACTCGGCAGTCAATTAATTACACACGTTACTTTTTACTTTTCTTCTCAGCACAGCTGCACAGGCAAGAGAAAATTTCATTCAGTTGTTCAAGCTGTTGTCTTTGATCCGTTCAAGGCTTCAAGCTACTGTCTTTCTGGTAAATTTATCATTTTTTGTGTGTTCTAATTCCCTTTTGTTCATCAATGTCTCATCTTATGTTCATAAAATTGTTGCAAACTTCAAATTATTTGTCATATTGTAATCAACTTTTATCCTAGTTTGCTCATTCTTTTTATTCCATTCAATTAAAACAATTTGTTGAATGTATTACCTCTCTTTTGATGTAGTCAAAATTACTATTAGAGAACTAAAATATAAAACCCTAATTTTTTATTAGCATAATTGTTACTGTGTGTGATTTAATTTTATGTTCATGTCAATTTTTAGAAACCAAAAATTAATGCGTTTCATTTATTCTTGATTTTGTTTTAAAAAAAAAACTTATGTAACTTAGGTATTTTTTTAAGGTAATGTTAAACTCAAAGTCTAGCAAAACTTTGTTGTCGTTTTACAAGTTAAAAGGAGATAACACTTTGGATCCAAAAAATGAAACTTCTACAAGCTCTACCGAACAACATCCATGCAAAATGCAAAGAATCATAGTAGATAATGGTGGAGGCCATTTTACAAGAGATCCGGAGAGGCGTCAACAAATATGGAAAGAACGTGTAAATGATAGAGATGAAATTCGGAGAAAATATCTTAGATTGGGACCATTTCAACCACTTCTTGACATTTATCCACCAGCAAAAGATGGAAAACAACTCCGCCGGTTCCAAAGTAGTTGGTTTAAAAAATATCCATGGATTGAATATTCGATTGAATGCAATATGGTCTTTTGTTTATATTGTTTCTTATTTGAAAGTAATCCGCCAACACGTGCATCATTTACAGTTGAGGGGTTTCAAAGTTGGAAAAGAGTGGGAGGAGTTAATTGTGCATTTTTGCAACATGTAGGAGGGTTGGGTTCATCCCATTTGTGTGCCGTTAAGGCCGCAGATGATTTAATGAATCCTGCTTTGCATATCAAAAGAGTATTTGATGCATAATCAAAAGAAATGGTTGAGAGAAATCAACTACGCCTTAAAACATCTATTGAATGCGCTCGATGGCTTGCTTTGCAATCATGCTCTTTTAGAGGTAATGATGAATCTCTTGAATCTAAAAATCGTGGAAACTTTATTGAGTTGATAAAGCACTCGGCAAAATGTGGTGAAGATATATCTAAAGTGGTTTTGGAAAATGCTCCGGGAAATGCAAAGTATACTTCGCCTACTATTCAAAAGGAAACTTTAACTATTTTAGGCGATAAAATAAGAAATAAAATTCGAGAAGAAGTTGGAGATGGAAATTTTTGTATTTTGGTTGATGAAGCACAAGACATTTCTACCAAAGAGCAAATTACTATTGTCTTAAGATTTGTTAATAATGGTGGTTTAGTTCAAGAACATTTCTTTAGGATTGTTAGTGTTGAAGATACCACATCATTGACTTTGAAGAATGAAATATCAAAAGTTCTTTCTCTTTATAACCTTGGAATTAATAAAATAAGAGGGCAAGGATATGATGGTGCAAGCAACATGAGAGGATCATGGAACGGTTTGCAAGCATTATTCCTAAAAGAATGCCCATATGCATATTATGTACATTGTTTTGCCCATCAACTACAACTTGCATTGGTTTCTGCTTCAAAAGATGTTCAAGATATTTGGTTATTCTTTTCAAAATTGAGTATTATTGTTAACCTTGTTGATGCTTCTCCTAAGTATCATAGCGAATTACAATCAAGTCAAGAAGCAGAGATTGCCAATAAAGTAGCACTTGGTGAAATTGAAATAGGCCGTGGAGCTAACCAACTTAAGACATTACAACGAGCTGGAGCTACCCGTTGGAGCTCTCATTTAAGTTCCGTAAGTAGTTTAATTGATCTCTTTTCTCCTTCCTGTGATATAATTAAGAACATATGGGAAAGTCGAGACATGAAACCAAATAAACGTGCTGAAGCAAAAGGTGCCTACCTCGCTATGACTTCATTTGAGTTTGTTTTCATTCTTCATTTGTTGAATGAGATATTAAGTATCACAGATGTGCTTTGTAAATCTCTTCAACTAAAAGCACAAGATATTGTAAATGCTATGAATCTTGTCACCACTACAAAAACACTCCTTCAAAAGCTAAGAGACAAAGGTTGGCTTGCTTTCTTGAAGAAAGTGGAAGAATTTTGTAAGAAATGTTTCATTGACATACCCGATATGAATATGTCTTACAAAATTGGCACATCTCGCTCTTGTCAACAACATGATGATATTAATATTCTCCATCGTTATCATATTGACATCTTTAATGCTGATATTGATTTTCAAATAGTTGAGTTGAACACTAGATTCTCTGAAGGAGCAATGGAGCTATTAATCCTTAGCACTGCTTTGGATCCAAGAGATGCTTATAGATCGTTAAAAATTGATGACATTTGCATTCTAGCGGAGAAGTATTACCCGCAAGATTTCACATTCCAAGAGATACATATATTAAAGTGTCAACTACAACATTATGAGCTTGATATTCCATCTCATCCAAGTTTTCAAAATCTATCAACTGTCTCTGAGTTGTGCAAACAATTATTTGAGACAAGAAAGAAAGACATTTATTATTTGGTTGATCGATTGATTCGTCTTATTTTAACTCTTCCAGTTTCCACGGCAACGACGGAGCGAGCTTTTTCAGCTATGAAAAATGTTAAAAGTATTCTACGTAACAAAATGGGTGATGATTTTCTTGAGGATTGTATGATTATCAATATAGAAAGGGAACTTGCTGAATATATTGATTTGGATTCGGTAGTTTGTGACTTCAACTCACATAAAGAGCGTAGAGTACAACTTGTCTAAATTAGCGTGTCTACCTTTTGTATTTATCTAAGTCACGCATGAAATATACATGAATGTCTCATGTTTTTGTAAGCTTTCACTAGACATGATTAAAAATTAGTTGTTTCAATTTTTATATTATTTAGCTTTATTTTTCATTTCTTTCATATCTTTTTATTAGCCCAGGTCATAATAAAATCCTGGCTCCGTTTCTGCACGTGAGCATGTGAACCTACGTGCAAAAAAACCACTTGGCACCGAGAGGTTCCTCTTAGTACTGAGTGCTTTCCTTAAGTGGAAACTTGTTGTTTCTACTTGCACCGCTCTTTTATCTCCGGATTGATTTGTTACAAGTTCTTTTCCATAGATTATGAGTTGATTCTAATGATTTTTCTGATAGCACTTGAACTGTCACATTTTCTTCGTCTTGTTCTCACCCATCGGAGGATTGCTCGTCCAAACTCTGAGAAAACACTTAACCATGAGAGGTTGGAGTGGATAATGAGGTGTATGGAATTCACAATACCAAAGCAGAAGGAAAAACCACTTGGTACCGAGAGGAAACCATTCGATACCGAGTGCTTTGCTTAGCTTCTTGAGTGAGGATTTTTCTGGAGCTTAATTTTGTACTTCTGCTAAGTGCTTTTCCAAAGTTCGTGAATTGTCCCTTCTTTGTTTTGGCCTTCTAATTCTTGTTGGAATTTGCTTTGGTCAAAAAGTGGGTTAACAATGTTTCTCAAACAAACTATATATTTTTTCTCACTAATTAATGCTAAAGAGTTACTGAATTTTATTCCTCTTGGAAATTTCATTGTTTTGATTTTTAATTTTTCCTAAATGAGATATGATAACTTTTGTCCTATTGGACTAAACATCAATATTTTGTGTTATGTGAACTAGCATTTATGTTTCTAGCTTTATCGAATTCTAGGCACCCACGTTTTGCATTTTGTGTGGTCATGACTACACGTGTCCCGATTCAAATATTTTTATTGCATATAGATTTTACTTTCTAGTAATCTTTAAAAGCTTTGGAATATTCTCTTAACCTTACTAGTTAATAATTGTTCTAGTATTTTGAATTGTTAGTCCTATGGATTTCCTACCTATAATAAGAAAGTAGGATAGATGGGGTGTTTGATATATTTCCTAATATGGATCTCCTAGTTTTCTTATTTTTTATTGTACAATGTCATGATCTATATCAAGATATCAATATTTTAAGGCATGTTATGCAATGCAAGAATCATTCCTATATTGCACTAGTGAGAGTTTCTCCTAATGCATTAGTCAATCTGCACTCATATCTTTAAAATATATATTAACACACACACACACACAGATATATATATATATATATATATATATATATATATATCCACTCATTTTATTATTCAGGGTTCAGGATCATGGTGGTGAACCAATTATACTTTTAGCTACATTTTGGAAAAAAAACACTTTATGATATGCTAGTGATGAGGCTGGTAATTATAGCAAGCAAAAAAATATGCAAAGTCAAGTTTGAAATTAATTCCTTACGCCTTTATTGCAAGAAAATAAATGTGTATTATGCAAAATTATTATATTTATTTCATAATTCTAAGAAATATAATTCATTTTTGTAGTTACGTTCTTCACGAACAATTATTTTACAGTTCATTTTGCCTACGTGAGCATTTTGAGCAAAACAAAATTGTAGTGTCATGCATAATAAGGTTGTCTATGCTTGTTATACCATCACTCTTAATATCTTACTCATAGCTTTGTTATTACATATATGTATGTATATAGTAATTCTATTTACTTTGTGTCATCAATGTATGTGGTTACATGGTGGGGTAAAATTATGCCAAGGTTTGAATTTTCAATTTTGGTTTCGTTCCGTTCATATGAAATCATTCAGATTTTCATTCCGTTTTGGAAATTTCGAAAATTCTGTTAAAATTCCAGTTCCGGATTTAATATTTTGTTTAGCACCTTTTCATTTTAACTTTCATGCTTGTCAGTCCTCATTTCTAATTTCATGTTTGTTATGTTCTGTATATTAAAATTTTATATTCAAAACCCTATTGTATTCAATATTGCTAATTTTCTCATTAGTACAACAAATTTTGGAAGCCCTTTGTAGTAGTCCAGTACCACATTTTGTCCAATATACCAACTATAAGTCCTAAATTACCTTTAATCGTAATAACTGCCGCCTCCATAGAAAACAAACCTAAAATCCATTTTAAATTTTCTGAAAAAATTAAAATTTCAAACCTAAGAAGAAAAGAAAATCGCTCGCCTATCAAATTAAAACCCCTAAATACAGTAGTCGCCTCCGTGCTCAATCTAAGTTATTCTTGGTAGGTATTTTTTTCTTCTGCTTTTCCGTGGTTTAACGCTTTGAATCATGTTCTTTGCACTTATTTGATTGTTTTGAAGTATAATTTTTCTTATTTAAATCATTTTTCTCTTTTTTAGTCTAGATCCGAAATAGGGATACTAATCATATTTCTTTTCAGTCACCATCGGAACCAAGACGAAACGTCTAAAATTCCGACATGCCGAACGGAATGTTGAACCATGAGTTATACAACCATTCTATATTATTTTCACAAGTTTGTAGAAATAATGAACATGCACATGTATACACACACATATGTGTACATATATGTATACACAGACACGCACACAAATATACATAATTCTTCATGTTCTACATAATTATGAATAAGTTAATTGCAATACAAATACTTTACTCTTTGCATAATAACATCACTGTAGAAGTGGATAATGTGGGACATCACTTCTTAAATCTTGAATTTACTTTAAAACAATAATTTTTCAATCCTTGGCTTGGAAAATTAACTAGTAAACAAAGGATTTTCTTAAGTACGGCGCTATCCCAAAAGTTATAAAGATTAGGTTTCCTACTATTAACCTCATACATTCTTCGCCAGAGGACTGGATGAGGTACATAGATTTCTATCTTCATATGCTTTGTTCTTTTGCACTTAAGTCTGGTTCAAACGGTACTATAGCTTTCTGTAGACATTAGCTCATTTTTCTTTTATCTCTTTGAGCTGTCACCTAGACGATATTCAAATCACTAGACGAAAATCCATGTTTGATTGCAAAGTTGAACAATGTCGTATATCGTCATGCTATCTTAAATTAATCTAGCGCTAAGAAAATGATTGCACATGCTATCGTATGTCATTGATAAAATACTGTAAGACCATTACCAACAATTCGATCTATTCACTTCACTTTCTCTCTCTTCAGCTTTTCAACTGTACGAACGATCTGCGTAGCCAGGTAACTGCGAAACTATCCATAGACCAGTGAAGTTAAATAATTGGTAAGATTTATGACGGCGAAGCTTTCACCATTATATATTTAAAATGGCGAAGTCTTCACCATTGTTGTTATAAAGTTACTCCCTAAACCCTCCCAGCCACCCCAAAAAATCATTTGTCTCGCCTCCTTCAGCATTCTAACCCAAAGCTTAAACCTCCACTCCTCCTTTTTCACCAATTTACACTTTCGAACATCCAAATCTATATGTCTATACACAAATTAAAGCCTGTTTTTAGGATTTACACCTGTAGAAATGTGTAGATTACTAAAAAAATTCGTGAAAAAGTTCATGCATGGAGAAAGCAGCAGTACCGACGGTGGAAATGAAGGCCGTAAAGGCGAAGGTCATATTATTGTGTGGTATGGTCATGAGCATGGAATAGAAGATCTACTAGGGGCCATCAAAAATCTCGAGAATCGGGGCGAAGTCAAAGAAAAAGGCGGTCTCCGTAGTCGTGGAGGCCATAGGGGTGGTTGAGCGGGCAGGACGCGTAGGCGAGTGGGACAGACTTCTGTTAGAGTTACCAAGCTGAATGATTTTCAGGATCTGAATCTTAGCACGTCGAAGTTGCCTATGCTTACTAACTTTCGGGTGCTTCTAGAAAGGGAAGTGCATGTCAGCACATAGATGAGCTTGGTTGTAAGAATTTTTTTTAATTTAAAATAGTTAAAGTAAATTATCACTTTAAATTTATAATTACGAATTCTCTTAACTTAAACAGTCGTGGAATATCCGCTCGCGAGGTTCTTTAGCGAACACCCTAAGATATTTTCATAAGAATTTGGCAAGCATTTATAGCGTCAAAGCACTTCTACATGAGCTTGGATTCCATCATTTCTTAGGTAATCTAATGAACCGTATACGTTAAAAAACCCATTAATTTATTACATCTTACTTTGACTTTTTATGTAATTTACAATTCTAGGTATCAATAACATTATTAAAGGTGATGTGAATTGTGCTCTGCTATTGCTTTACGATGGCATAAAACCAATCATACATTTCATTTTACTTGTGGTGAGCTAGGAATTAAACATTTGACTTTTCTATGCTTATTGGCATTAGCATAGGGGTGGTCACTTTTCCATTGATCCCGTATGATGTTCGATGGCGTGATCGTACACTTGTTTAGGATCTTCTGCCACATTTTGACACTTCTCCTGCATCTTATCGGACCACCGGCGCTATTCGAGCCAGCGCGATTACCACTGCCATGGACATCATGCTGAGTGAGTATTCTCCAGAGTACGATTTGGTGCTTGCTAGATTATTTGTTTTATAACTCATGAGGAATTTGTATTTCAGCACCACTAGCAGTAGTTTAGCAGTCGAGTTAATTGAGGTTGTATATCTTTTGGATTTCGATAGTGTAGTTATGATTGGGATACACCTATTCTTGCGTACCTTTATGATGTCTAGATGCATGCACCATTTTAGAGTCATAGATTTCCTTGTATGGTTTTTGGGAGTTATTATAGTACTGGTACTTTGAGTACTCTAGGAACTTTCATTTCGCCACATTGACTGCGAACGTATCTACTTTCTTCCCACGTTTGTCATTTTGGTGCATGAACAATAGAGGGTCTAGGGATAATGAATACCACCATGTATATTCGGTTGCCCACAACCATTTGAGAATGTACACAATGTAGATTATGTGGCATCCATTTCATGCTATTATATCAATCAATCTTGTTTTATACAGATTGCTAGGATGCTTAGCGGGCGGAGATTTCTATTATTATCGTATCTCTCGGTGTTTGGTGCATATTAGTATCTTGGCGAAATGTATTGGAGATAGTTTCATGACTACGATGCCGTTTTCGATGATCCATACCCTCATACCTATCGATGTACAATTTATCCTATAGATCGGTTAGACCTGGCGAAAGCAGTAGATTGGTGGCCGGCAAAGAGCTTTGTTATTACCGGTCCATCATATGCTGACTTTTGGTGTAGATTTACACTACATCTGATGATATCATTACCCATGCAGCGGCGATAGATTTGGTGGGTCCATCTGCTAAACGTCACGATATAGTACCTCCAGTCATTGAGGATCTTACCCAGCCTAGTCATGGGTACCGTGCACCGGATCACGTGTCAACTACTTCTTATTTTGGTTGAACCATGGTAGTGCCTACTACTACTGGAGCAGATCGGTGTGTTGACATATTTCATCCTCTCACACACAATCAGTATCCAAATCCCACCCAGATATAATTTGGCCTCTGCCAATGTGCACAGTAGCCATTATCGCCTTGTCCAATCCTAGCTATATGGAGTAAACTGTAACCATTCAATGTTGTGTCACATCCCACATTGTAGACATGTTGTGAATCTGTAGCCAATCAATGGCCTTTGCAAACGTACATTGTGGCCTTTATTGCCTTGTCCTATCCCAGATTGTAGCTACGTTGTGCATTCATAAACTAATAAATGGCCTCTATAAATGTACATTGTAGTCATAATGCCTTGTCCTATCCTAGACAGGAGGAGCAAACCATAACCATGCAATGTTGTGTCATATCCTACACTGTAGCGATACGTATACCGTAACCATTTATTGTCTTGTCTATTCTGTATCCGTTTAGCTCCCACACATATATATACTCGCATTCTGAGCCACTCCAACACACAACTGTAGAAAACTAAAGCATACCAAGATATCAAATTACTTACTCCTCTCAACAACAATGAATCCTTACCTTTAAAACTAGTACAACCAAGACATGAACCAAAGCTAAGACGATGAACAAGAAGCATATGATGAAACCATAGAGTTTTAAATGCAACAGGTGCAGCAGAATATTCTTACTTTTTTGGTGAAGGATCTAAGAGCAACCGCTGTGGTAGTATGCCTGGATAGATTGATCTTCGATATAAGAGGGACTATAAGGATGGACATGAAAGGCTAATAAGGACTACTTCATTGACAATCCAATCTACGATATAAGTTTGTTCCATTGTCGATTTAGCATGGACCCAAATGTTTTCTCCAAAATTTATCTCAAACTTCATGAAAACAACCCATATTTCACTTGCATGTTAAATGGAGCACTAGAACCTCGGATTTCACCCCACATCAAAATCTCGGTTGCTTTATGTAGGTTAAGCTAAGGAACATTTGGTGATCAATTTGACGAATATATCAGAATTGCATCATCAACAACAATAGAGTTCTTGAAGGAATTCTGCAAGACGGTGATAAAACAGTTCGATAAGGAATACTTCTGAACGCCGGGACCAAATGATGTAGCCAAAATACTATCCAGAGGAGAACCTAAAGGTTTTCCAGGTATGCTTAGAAGTTTGGACTACATGCATTGGGCATGGAAAAAATGTATGACTGGTTGGAAAGGAATGTTCACCAGACACAAAAAGGTGCCAACATTGATCCTAAAAGCAGTAGCTTCTGATGATTTATGGATTTGGTATGCTTTTTTTGGAGTGCCAGGTTCGTTAAATGACATAAATGTTTTAAAACAATCATACTTGTTCTCCAAACAGTCTAATGGACTATCAACGACGTTACATACAAAGTTGGTAATGTCGTGCATCAAACTGGATATTACCTAGTGGATGACATTTATCCAAAGTGAAGAACTTTAATGCACGGTTATAGGTCCCAACAGATGATAAAGAGACTATTTTACTGAAAAAGTGGCAAGCTACAGAAAGGACATCGAGTGTACATTTGGTGTCTTATAAGCAAGGTTCAAATTTTACGAAACCCTGCCCAATTCCACGACGCAAGAGTTTTATCTAAAATTATGTATGCTTGTATAATAATTCATAACATGGTTATGGAGTCCGAAAGAGGTAGGTATAAAAATCAAAAAACTAATTACCAATACATGTTTAAGGGTTCTAACTAAAGACCTGAGAGAAACATTAATTCGATGGAGAAATATGTTTCCATGGGGCAGCATATTGAAGATCAAGCAGCACACTTTCAACTGAGTGACCAATCGGTGGAGCATTTGTGGGCACATGAAGGAAGGAACAGTAGGAATTCTGAGTCATGCATATGACGGTTGTTTATAGAATTGCTGATGAAGTTGTATGATTACTAGTGTGTTTACTGTATTATGTTTTATAGTTTGTATGTTGAGCATTTCGTAATATTAATATGGAACTTGTTTGCTAAAATATTGTATGAACTTAGTTCGGAATGCAAAATGATACGATAATATTATAACACATACAGCAAACACTAAATACACACCTAATACAAAAGACACAAAGCAACACTAAACAAGTACAATACAAATACAAATATAAAACCCATCCCCAAACGTGCCACTTCCACTTTCACATCCACCGTCTTTCACTTTCTTAAAGCTTCCAACTGCTCGGTTACAAGTTCTTTCTTCAAAGGAGAAATCTTTTGAAATCACGGATCATCGGTCTGGTATAGTTCTTCTCTCGCACCAAAGCTTCCTCCCACTCTTAGGCTTGTCTCTTGAACTCTCGATCTTCAATAATAGCCTTCTGAAACTCCATTTCGCTGCGACTTCTTTATGCTGAAAAGTTGTCGCTATGCTCTCTTGTTTCTCTAGCAAACGTTTCTAAAGTTCCTACGCATCTTGAAATTCTGCACTCCACTGCTCCAACTGAATTGAGTTGTTTCTACCAAGAAGACGTCCAACAACATTTCCAAATAGTGGTGATCTTTCTTGAGAATTTGGATCAATCTCTGGACTTGAATCCAAACAGTTCATTGTTCTGGCCTTATTTCGCTGCTCGAACATAAAGTTGTTAGGGTTCTTTCAATTTGGTAGAGTGGATAGAAGCTCAAAGCACTCTTAAAACTTGAATGGGTGGTCGTATTGCAGTTGATAAGCCTTATGCGCTTCTTCTATCTGTAGAATAAAGCCAAAAGTGTATGAATATACAAAAAAGTTCAAAAACTATACCATTAAAAAAAATGCAATAAAACAATATTTAACTTATAACATCATAAGAAGCGGCATCGCTTTGCTTCTATTCTCCAACCTGGTAAGTATTGCCAAATAGTTTTGGCATGCCGAGTTCATAACTCGATATCCTCCTATAAGCAAACCCTGGGTTCTCGTCAATGGCTCCAAGGTATTATAAAGATCTGCAAATTTTTCCCAAAAAATTTCACCTTTCATATTATTGCCGGTGATACTTTCTTGTGAAATTTGTATCCATGATTTAACCGGTGAAACATATTATTTAGAAGTAAACTTAATTTCTTTTTTCTGTCATCATTTGCTACAACTTCCTCTTCATTATTTGCCACGTCAATGTCTTCTATGCCAACATCCAATTCAGCTGCAATTGAATCCCTACGCGGTTGCTAAATAAGCTGCTTAAGGATTTCCACCTTTTCTTCTTGTTATATTCCGGGCTTTGAGGCGCAGACATCTCTTCAACGGCTTCGTCATTGGCGTCTTTCGTATTTTCTGCATCGCCTTCTTGATCTTCGTCTTCTTCCTCCTTCTCCTCCTCCGAAATGCTAATGATTTCTTCATTAGCAAGACCCTTGCATGCGTATGAATATTGACTTGAGAGATTCTGCATTGCTTGACGATCACAAGTCTCTACTATTTCGCACTAAGATGATGGTGTTATAGTTGGTCATTTTGCATCATCAAAGACATATACGAAGAATGGTCTTCGCATGTGCCAAAAGGAGTACGTTGTTGGTAATACGGTTATGGAGTAGCAGAATGAAAATAAGGTGGTTGTTCCAAAGGAAAGTTAGGATGAGCGTGCGGTTGGTAAGGTTGGCTATAGGGAACGTTTGAATACGATGTATAGCCATATTCGTTCGATGAACAAAGCGTTTGTTATTGGTTTGATGGACATTGGTTGGAAAAGCCAGTGGAAGGGTATTTGGACATGGGTATGGGTTTTTTGCCCACGACTTTTTTACGAGACGTTTGGATGAGGAAGGCATTTGCAAAATTAGCGTGATTAAAAGAGAAAGAAGTGATGAAGAGGCGGTGTTGAAGGAGGAGGAGGGGAGGAGTTTATAGGGGGAATAGAAGTAGCCGTTAAGACTAGCTGTTGTCTTAAAGGCTACAACTTATAACGGTGAAGATTTCGCACTATAAACTTATAACGGAGAAAGCTTCGCCAATATAAATTAGTCACTGTTCAGTGAACTGGCCACGAAATTGGTTTGAACCAGTCATATGAAAATAAACAAGCCACAATTTGTTGCTCCGTGGCTAGTTTTTTAACCGAATAAGTTGGTTGTGCCCCTAGTAAAAAAAGAATCCTGAAAGTAAATTTTCAATGTCATACTTATGAATGAATGCATATGCAGGAAAAGCATAAAATGAAAGTAAAGTAGAGCATAAAAATATACTAGGTATGACTTATGTTTATGAAAAATATACCAGAAATACTAGTTAGCTGCATGATGGAATGCTTAGAAGCATAAATAAAAACGTTCTATTGTCACTTCTTTTCAGATTAAGTTTGTCTCATATACTAAGGATAGCCTATTTTTATTTTCTTATTAGCTTAGGAGCACCAAATTTTATTTGTGATTTAAATCCATTATCCGTTCTTGAGAGCTCTGGGTCTAGTGTTTGATCAGGCTTCGGCTAATCCACCCCAACCCGACCCATACTATTGAATTCTCATGAAATAGGTGTATTACTATAATGATGATTTGTTAATCTTTTTAAATATATGTGATTATGACATACATATACAATTTTCCATTCAATAAGCTATAAAAAAATTATAATATTAAGTTGCGTAGGTGATGCTTATACGTAATATTTCCAATTTTTTTGAACTGTTACTGTGCACTTCATTTTTGTTACCTTCTCTTATCATTGTAAATACATTATTATTGTAATTAATATATCATTTAGTGAAAATACCTCTTACAAATAAAAATAATTAAATACATGTACATTAGTGTTAGTCCTTGAGATGATGGTTTTGATGACAACAACCTTAGGACTTGTTATAAAATATAAATACTAACATTATAGTTTAGATATAATGTATATGCAGGATACAACCATGTAGGTACCAAGAATGAAGACTATACAGTATACAGATTCTAGACTGTTGATATCAAGATTGAAGACTCAATATCAAGATATCAAGATTTCAAGAATACAAGATAAGTATTGAGTCTAAAATTATGTTAAAACTTCTGGAAAGCACTTAATCTTTACTCGAAATTTATTCATGGAGTGGAATCCACTTTGAGCATGTTAAAGGGATGGAACCGTAGTGGGATGAAACCCATGACGATATCTAGTGGAATATATAGTGGTTCTATTTTAATATCCACTAATTTTATGAAAATGCCCTTCAAAAATATATCTCTTATTTTAAATGTTTATCAAAACCTTCTTTTCAAAAAGAGATCTCTCTTGTTCGAAATATTTTAGCCTAAAAATTATCTTTATCATGTTTAATATTTTGATTTCAAAATTGTCCTTGATTTTAAACTATCTCTTGTTTTAAATATTTAGCTTTTAAATATTTATATACTCAGTTTTTAAATCATTTATAGATCAAGATTATATATATATATATATATATATATTAAAAATTACTTTTATATGTTTAAACTATGTTCAAATATATTTACAATGTTTAGAAATTGTTTAAATAAATATAGAAACCAATTTTAATAAGAAAATCAAAATTACCAATTTTGCCTAGAGCATGTCGAACCCTCAATGTCAACATGGTGCCCGTTAAAATCGAAATTCAAATTTTCAAAGAAAAGTCTATTTGCTGTATCCTTTCACGAATAGATATGGCTATCGATCTTCTATACATACCAATAGTTCTAAACGAATTTTTTAATCAGATTTCTCTTGTTTTCATTCCTCTTCGTCTTCTATATTTATTCTAAAGAATCCTAAACTATACTCTACCGAAATACCAAGTGAATCAAACTTGATTATCTCTTGTTTGATTCTCTACCACTCTCTCCATAAAATCTCAGTGCTATTTAAAGTTGTAGGATTTTTTGTAAATCAAACTGTTAAGTAAAAGGTGCAGTTGAACCTTGAAACCAATTGGGTATGATTGTAGCCCTGGAAATTAATTAGGTGATCTTGTAGCCTAGTTAAATCAAGAGATTTGCCCTGAACTCGAATACAGGAGGGTGTACCTCGTATCCTTGAAACTGAGGGTGTAATTTAGGAGATTATTTTGAAAAGAAATTCATATGCTTGTATGGGACTGGATGTAGGGTAGCTCCAAACAAGTATAAAATCCTGGTGTGTTCTTTCCTTTACTGATTTTATTTAGTATTTGCATCTGTGTCTGATTCTATGATTATATATGTGTCTGTGAATTGCATTTGTTGGTGATTAAATTACACAAGTTTCAAAAAGATTTAGAAAATCCACAAAACACAATTCACCCCCTCTCTAGTGTTATTCCAGCCTTAAGATCCGTAATCCGTATTTCTAACATTTGATATCAGAGCAAGTTTTTCAAAGTTTTCATAATCTGAATTTTGAAAAAGTTTTTAAAAATGGCTACCAATACTGGTTCTGTTAACACTATCACTAGTTCATTTACAGAGGGTCGGTCTACTACTAGACCACCACTTTTTAATGGCAGTAACTATGCATATTCGGCATGTAGAATGAAAATATATTTACAGTCAATAGGATTAGACACTTGGAATATCCCACAAACTGAATATTCTGAACCCACGACTAATTTTTCACAGTGGACTGCTGAGCAAAAGACCATTGCACAAAATAATTCCAAAGTCATGAATATTTTATTTTGTTCACTTGATAGGAATAAATTCAATAGAGTATCTGTTTGTAAGTCTACATATGATATCTGGAAAACTTTGCAAGTCACTCATGAAGGAACAAGCAAAGTCAAACAGACCAAAATATCCATACTCACAAATCAGTTTCAATTATTTAAAATGAATTATAATGAGTCCATTTCTGATATGTATAGTAGATTTCAGGATATTGTGCGTTCTCTAATACCATTGGAAAAAAGTTTTTCCGAAGAAGATCAAGTCAGAAAAAGTCTAAATTCTCTTACTCTGGAACGGGATCAAAAAACTCTTGCCATTGAAGAAGCAAATAATATCAATACTTTAAAGATTGAAGAATTGATTGGAAATATAATGTCGTTCAAAGTACAAATGCAAGAGAGAAGAGACAGCAAGGCATTCAGAAATAAGTCAATTGCATTCAATGCATTAACAGATGGATTAGACTCGGAAAGTGATGATGATGAAGAAATAGCTTTCATGACAAAGAACTTTCAGAAGTTTCTGAAATACAAAAAGATGAAAAACTTCAAAAAGAATAATCACAATAATTCTGGAAATCATAATGAAGTAACAAACCACATAAAATGTTTAAACTGTGACGAACTAGGCCATCTCAAAAGTGACCGCCCGCATCCTGATAAGCAAAAGTTTCCTACAAGTAACGATTATACAAAGAAAAGGAAAAGAGCGTATACCGCAACACTAGATGACTCAGACTCAGACTCATCCTCAAGTGATGATGATTAGAAGATGCAAAATTCAAATATGTGCTTTACGGCTATTCGTGTATCCGATGATCTCGGAGATATGAATCTAGAAAAAGGTACACATTTACAATATATTGGTTGAAATTGTTCTGCTTAAAACTGTTTGATTGTTTGATTTTTTTTGAAATTATGTGTTGTTTGAATTTTAAATTTTTTTATTTTTATTTTTATTTTCTAATATTATAATATTTTTTATTAAAAGAGTGTTATATATTTAATAATTACTCCAGAAAATATATAGACATTAAAAATAATATGTGTATATATATGTTTTAAAGTATATAAGAAAAGATAAGTCACATGAATTCTCTGACCCATGTCGACAAGATCCTACCCATGATGTCGACATCCCTGTCAGAAATTTGAAATTCAAATTTGAATTCAAATCTTTGAACTTCCCTCCACCTTTTCACTAAATCCAATGTTCTGGAAAGATACTTCTTGACCAGAGAACATGACTATTGGATATCTATTTATTTCCATTATCGTATCATAACTTTTCACTTCATTTTAAAATTCAAACTCTCTTTCACTCTTTCAAACCTTCTACTCTCTTCAAAAATGGCTTCTTCATGCACTCCATCCATAATGAGACTGTCTAAACCCATTAAAGAGTATCGCTATAATGATCCGAAAGCAATCAAGGCTTATATAAGCTATGCTAATTGCGGAGAAGTTCATACGGGAAAGTTTGCTATCTTAAGCGATTTCTCTACATATGAAATCAATACTCTTATTAAAGTGAACCATATTCTTAGTCTTTTTGACAATTCTGAAAATGATTTTGTTTGTTTCCCAAATCTTGTTAAAATGTTTTATGTGAATTTGAATCACGGTTTTTATGAAGGAAATGAAAATGAAATTTAGAGTAATGTTAGAGGCACTAAAATTGTTTTAAATTGTGAAATTTTGGGCAACATTCTTAATTGCAAGAATTCGTAAACAGGTCTTTCTACTTGTAATATTGATAAACATGATCGTGAGACATTTCATCACATTTTTGAAGGAGATGACAACTTTGAATTTAAAAATCGTAACTTTCGTCCGAAAGCACGTATTGCCAATCTTCTTTTGCAACATACTATTACTCCTAGATCGGGAAATTTCAATAGCCCGATTTTAAAAGTTTGTAAAGCTCTTTTTGCTATTTTTGGTTATTATGACATTAATTGGGCGCAAGTGATTATGGATGAATTTCATCCCAAGAATTTGAAAATGGATGAGAATACTTTGTATCATGGAATCTATCTAACTCGGATTTTTAATTATTTTGGTGTTGATTACAAAAGGGAAGAATTTGTTTCAAAAAAAGTGTTTAATCATGCCAACATTTCTCTCATGAAAATTCCTTTCATATTTCAACAATATGAATCTCTTTCCGAAAAGGGATGAAAGATTGGCACATGTAGATATGGAGAAAGAAAATGAGGAAGAAGAAGAAGGGGAGGAAATGGAAATTGAAGAAGAAATTGAAGATACCTCCTTGGAAAGTATTGAATATCATACCAATATTAACAATCTTTGCAACAAAACACTCCTCAAAAATCAAAAGATCATAGTGGAAAATCAACAGATTCTCAAAAGATCCGCTAGTAAGAAATTGGATAAAATGTCCACTAATATGAACAAATTCTTTGCTAAAGTTGGTCAGAAACTCTGCTTATCATCATCCTCTAGCACATTCTAAGAACTAGGTTGTAATGTATTAGTTTGTTTTATGTGAGTTGTATTGTTTTTTTATCATATTATGTAATATCTTATGTATCATCTCATCTATTTATAAAAATCAACTATCTTATGTTTTTCTACCTTACCGTATCTCTGGAATAAATCTTAGTATAGTATATTAGTTTATATATATACATACTTATTCACAAAACAAATAAGACACATAGATTAACATACCCATGTCGACATACCCCAACCCCCTATGCCGACATATAACTGTCTGATTTGGGTTTTTTAATTTTAAAATTAAAATAACTAACTTGTGTCTATTCATTTTAAATGAATTTCTACCTATTTAAACACCTGTTTCTTCCAGAAATTTGTAGTCTCTTCATTTCTACTTATCTCTATTTGCATCTCTTATCTACTTATCAAATATGGCTTCCTCTTCTCGAACTCTAAGTGCTTGAAGAAACTCTCAATTCATTCAAGAATATACTTACTTTTATTCTCCGCAATCAAAGGCACTTAGAACTAAGTCAAATGCAAATGATAAAAGCATAAGAGAAGCATTTCGATGCCCTCCGTTGGATGATTTCTGCCCTAAACAAAGATGATCTCGATACAAATCCTATAGGAACTTTGATTCAAGATAATGAAGATTGGGAAGATATTAAAAACGATCCTATCTTTGGAGAAGAAGGATGGGTTGAAGTTCATAGAAATATTTGATCTCTTTATGATTTGAATTGCTTGTTTTTGAATTGTTTGATGTGATTTGATTTGCTTTGATTAAAATTGATTTGGTTTGAATGATTTGTATAACATTACATGAAACATAGTATATTGGGTTTAAACTTTCATATTTATCATGCCTTTATTATTAAATCATATTATTTTATATATACTCTATCATAATTTGTCACAGGTGCTCCAGTATAAAACTAAGGAGGAGTTATATCAATTTAGGATTAGTTTTCATTGATGACAAATGGGGAGAAATATAAAATAGAGTAGTTAGAGTAGTCAGACTTAGATTAAGGGGGAGTTATTATTTGTAGGGGGAGTTATTAGTTTTAGGGGGAGTTATAGTGAAAGTGCAGTATATTTATAAACATAGATTATCATTATCAAAAGGGAGGAGATTGTTAGTCCTTGAGACGATGATTTTGATGACAACAACCATATGACTTGTTATAAAATATAAATACTAACATTATAGTTTAGATATATATGTATATGTAGGATATAACCATGCAGGTACCAAGAATGAAGACTATACAATATAGAGATTCAACAATGAAGATATCAAGATTGAAGGCTCGGTATCAAGATATCAAGAATTCAAAATTTCAAGAACACAAGATAAATATTGAGTCTAGAATTATGTTAAAACTTCTTGAAAGCACTTATATCTTTAATAGAAATTTATTCGTGGTATGGAATCCACTTCGAGCCTGTTAAAGGGATGGAACTGTAGAGGGATGGAACCCACGACAATATCTAGTGGAACATATAGTGGCCCTATTTTGATATCCACTAAATTTATGAAAATGCTTTTCAAAAATATATCTCTTATTTTAAATGTTTACAAAACATTCTTTTCAAAAATACATCCCTCTTGTTTGAAATATTTTAACCTCAAAATTATCTTTATCATTCTTAATATATTGATTTTAAAATTGTCCTTGATTTTATACTATCTCTTGTTTTAAATATTTAGCTTTTATATATTTATATACTCAGTTTTTAAATCACTTTATAGATTAAGATTATATATATTAAAAATTACTTTTATATGTTTAAACTAAATTCAAATATATATACAATGTTTAGAAATTTTTTTAACAAATTATAAAAACCAATTTTGATAAGAAAATCAAAATTACCAATTTTGCCTAGAGCATGTCGACATCCTTCATCCCCCATGTCGACATGGTTCCCGTTAAATTCAAAATTGAAATTTTCAAAAGAAGTTTCTATTCGTGGTATCCTTTCATGAATAGATATGGTTGTTGTTCTTCTACAAATACCGGTAGTTCTAAATGAATTTTTTATCGGATTTCACTTGTTTTCTTTCCTATTCGTCTTACACATTTATTCTAAAGTATCCTAAACTATACACTGTCGAAATACCTAGTGAATCAAACTTGATTATCTCTTGTTTGATTTTCTTCCACTCTCTCCATAAGATCTCAGTGCTATTCAAAGTTATAGAATCTTTTGTAAACCAAACTGTTGACTAAAAGGCGCGGTTGAGCCTTTAAATCAATTGGTGTGATTGTAGCCTCCGAAATCAATTATGTGATCTTTTAGCCTAATTAAATCAAAAGAGTTTCCCTGAACTCGAATCCAGGAGGATGTACCTCGTAGCCTTGAAACCGAGGGTGTAATTTGGGAGATTATTTTAAAAAGAAATCCGTACACTTGTACGGGACTGGATGTAGAGTAACTCCGAACCAGTATAAAATCCCGATGTGTTCTTTCTTTGCTGCTTTATTTAGTATTTGCATCTGTGTCTGATTCTATGATTATATCTGTATCTGTGAACTGCGTTTGTTGGTGATTAAATTACACAAGTTTCAAAAAGATTTAGAAAATCCACAAAACACTATTCACCCTCCTCTAGTGTTATTCCAACCTTAAGACCCGTAATCCGCATTTCGAACAATTAGTACATAATTTTAAATCAATACATAGAGTCTCATTGGGTCTTGGGGTAGAAAGGGTCTACCCTGACATGATAGGGTTTCGGTTTTGGGGAAAAAATTATAGCCGTACCTAGTCTACGGGACGGATCTGAGGTGGGATTTAAAATCCTCAGGACGGGTTGGAAGCATGAAAAAACCCATCTCAAACTGTCCATTGTCATTTTTATTTCCCATCATGGCCAGGTGGTTTATGAATATGGATGTGACTACAAACTACAGCTACTGTCTTCCATTAAGGATAAACTCTGAAAGATAGTTAGGAGTAGTGAAGTAACTTTCACGTCCTTTTAATAGTAATGAATCCATGAATGTAACTTTTGAACGTTTCTCAAGTTAAAATTTGGTATAAGAGTGGAAATGCAAAAAAGAGAATTTTTATTAATCTCAGACTGATCATAATACATGAGATATATAGTGTATTTATATGTGCAATGTATAAAGAGAATTTGTAAGATGATAAATGGGCATCGGTCCATTATGATGGATCTAATGCAGTTCTATATTCTCTGTACCCGCTTTTCTTACCGTAATATATAATTCCATATTGCCTTGTTTCGTATCATTTCACTTGTTACTCCCCTTCAATGTTGGCTAGGGTTTCCTTTCTCCCTGTTTTTTTGGCCGAGAATTCTCTGATTTTTCTTCTTCTTGTAAAATCCAAAAAATGAGATCTCTAGTCTAGTTAAGATATTCTTAGCTGGATTGAGAGATAAAGCAACTACTTCTTATATAAAAGATTGTGTCAAGCTCAGGTGAAATTGCTTGATGAACTTGAGCAAAGGTTTGCTGTATTTTGCCTTGCCGCTTTCGATTTAGTTTCAGATCTTGAGGTGTAGCTGCTTGCAGTGCCTTATAGCTTCTCAGAGACGTGGTTAATGTCTTCGACTTTCAGATTCTCTCTGAATCTTTTAAAAATTTTGGCAGATAGAGGTTTGGTTAAAACATCTGCCCTTTGGTAAGCAGCAGGTAAATGATTAACATTGAGTTTTCCATTTATTACTTGTTCACGCATGAAGTATAAGTCTAGTTCCATGTGTTTGGCCCTTGAGTGTAAGATTGGATTCACTGTTAGTGAGACTGTACTCAGATTATCGCACTATATAATTTATTTTCTTGTGGTTTTAACCTTTAGCTCACTTAACAGTGACTCGATCCACATAGTTTCTGCAGTTGTACTTGCTAACTTCTGAATTTCGCTTCTGTACTAGATCTTGAAATGGTTGACTGCTTTTTAGAACACCATGATACTGGATTTTCTCCAAGATATATGCAGTAGCCAGTAGTAGACTTTTTATCATCTGAATCTATTGTCCAATTTGCACCTGCAAAGCCCGTTATATTGATGTTAGCACTTGATTTGAGAATTAGACCATGATTAATAGTTCCTCTGAGATATCTTAAGATCCTTTTTACTGCTCTTCAATGTACATCTAGTGGACTTTGCATAAACTAACACACCTTATTTACACTGAATGATATTTCCAGCCTTGTTATTGTAGCATACTGTAGAGCTCCCACTATGCTTCTGTATTGCTTTACATTTGTAATTGGTTCACCATGATGCTTTGACAAGTTGCAGTTGCTATTCATAGGAGTAGGTAGTGGATTAGCCATGTCCGTTTTTGCTTTGGATATAATTTCTGCAATGTATTTTCTTTGGCATAAATGAAGCTCTGTATTGTTGATTCTTTTGACATCTATTCCTAGGAAATAGTTGAGATCTCCCAGATCTTTAATTGAAAAATGATTGTCAAGATGTTGAATCGGTTTGTTGATTTCTTCTTCATTGCTTCCTGTAACAATGAAATCATCAACATAAATTAGTACATATGTTACATTATCATTACTGTAATTAGTAAATAAAGATGTGTCAGATTTAGTTTGATTATAATTTAGTTTGGTTAGAGTTGACTTGAGTTTGTCAAACCAAACTCTTGGAGCCTGCTTTAATCCATATATGGCCTTCTTTATCTTCCACACCATTGGCATGTTGCTTGTCTGTTTGAAACCACAAGCCTGTTCCATGTAACCTTCTTCCTGAAGTTCTCTATTTAAAAAAACATTATTTACATCTAGTTGCCTGATCTTCCAATTGTTGTATAGTGCAGTAGTCAGGACAACTCATATTGTTGTTGGCTTGACAACTGGTGAGAAGGTTTCTGTGAAGTAAAACCCTTGATGTTGAGTATATCCTTTTGCCACTAGTCTTGCCTTATGTTTTTGAACTGTGCCATCAAGATTATTTTTAAGTCTAAAGGTCCATCTGCATCCCATTTTATTTTTGTGTTCAGGCATAGGAACAAGTTCCCATGTTTCATTTCTTATCAGTGCATTGTACTCCTCTTGTATGGCTGCTTTCCACTTTTCATTCCATATAGCTTGATCATAAGATTCTGGTTCTTCTATCTCTACGTCTGCTGCATATATTTTTGGTTTGAATATCACACTTTTGTCTCTAGTGATCATGTGATGTTGAGTTTTTGCAGGAGCAGTACTTTGTGTGGGGATAGATTGAGTTGTAACTTGTTGAGGTCTTGATGAGCTTGGTTCTTACAGATCTTAATGCGTTTCATGAGAGTCGCTATTATTACTATTATCATTCCCTGTGCATTCAGGTTGACTTGATGGTTCATGACTTGGTCTAGAATCAGACATAGTGCATTGTGGACTAGAGCTATTCATAGCATCTCCTGTACTTCTATCAGTAAGTTGACCTTGGCAAATAGGTATTGATGGTATAGATACTTTTGGGTTATAAACCTTGTTGGATGTTTTTACTTCTATACTTGAAAAGGGAAACTGATGCCCATTGAAAATAACATGTCTTGATACTTAACTTTGCCATTGCTGCTTAAACACTTATATCCTTTTTGATTCTCAGCATTACCAATGAATGTGCAGGGAGATGATCTGAAGCTCAACTTTGTGGGTTATATGGTCTAAGCTACGGAAAGCGTAAATAACCAAAGGCCTTTAGCTTGAGATAATCTAGCTTTGTATTGAATAATATTTCAATTGGGCTCTTGCTCTTTAGTGTTCTGGTTGGCAATCCATTGATCAAATATACAGCAGTACTGAAGGCATCTGACCTAACTTTAAAGGTAGAGATGACTGTGCTAAAAGAGTGAGGCCTATCTCTACTACGTGCCGATGTTTTCTCTCTGCAAACCCATTCTGCTTTGAGGTATGTGGACATGTTATTATGTGCACTATTCCTCTTTTCTTAAAGTATTCACTTAATGGTTTGTATTCAGACCCTCCATCTGATTGGAGAACTTTGACTTGATGATTCGTCTGTTTTCAATTTGAGTTATGAAATGTACCACAACTTTTGCAGTCTTTGACTTTATTTTGAGAAAGTATATCCATGTGTACCTAGAATAAACATCAAAAAAAGATACATAATAATTGAAGCCATAGTCTGAGCTAAAAGGAGCAGGACCCCATAGTTCAGTGGCTATCAGTTCTAAGGGTTTATTGCAAACAGATTTTGAATTAGTGAAAGGCAATTTATGACTTTTACCCATTCGACAACATGTGCATATATAAGACAAAGGTATATTTTTGCGAGAAATTTTATTATCACGTAGAATTTTCTTTACAATACTGGCACTTGGGTGCCCTAGTTTGTGATGCCAAACATCAAAATCAATACTACACATTCTATTTCGATCGATCTCTGGATAGAAACAATTATAACCGTTGGTTGCAGAAACTTTTCAATCAAAAGCATTGAACTTATAGAGTCCTATTGAACTTATAGAGTCCCATTGAACTTATAGAAACATTCTATGCCATGAGTAAATCTATCTTTAACAAGACAATATCTAGGATGAAATTCAAAATAAACATTATTATTATTGGCAAATTGAGATACGCTCGTCATAGTTTTCTTGATTTTTGGTACTCTCAATAGATTGTTAGGATATAATTTCCTGTTTCCTCTTATGCGTCCAAAACATGTATGAGTGATCTTAATTGATTCACCATTGCCCATATGTGTGGATTTGTTACCTCTATATTCCTTATTTCCAAGATTTAAGTTTTCTAGATTATCTGTAACATGATTTGTTGCTCCTGAGTCTGGATACCATGACTCATCGTGTATGTCCTTTGGTTTAGCAATATCAGTTTGATAACTTCTGTTGTTGTCTGCCTTTCCTTTTGCTTTAGACTGCATATTTTCCATATTTGCACTTTGATTGATGTTTCTTTGAGAACTCGATTGCTGGTTGGGTACATATGATGCGTCAAACCAAAAATAACATTTATTTGCTGCATGACCATATTTTTTCATAGATTTGACATCTTAATTTGTTGTTATTATTCCATATTCCCCTCTATTTCTTCCTCTTGAATTAGGTCCACCCCTTTGATAATTTTGATTGTTGTTTCTCCCATAGTTGTTGTTTCTTGAAGCAAGATTTACTGTTAGATCTGCATTAACTAATTTCTTTTGATCTATCCTTTCTTCATGTGCAAGAAGAGTTGCCTTCACATATTGCATGTCAGGTATTGTTTCTCTTGATGATATTATTGCAACCATTGACTCATAATTCTCATCTAAGCCATTAAGAATAGTGAGTATTTGCTCTGTGTCTGAGACTTTATGTCCTGCTGCATCAAGAAGATCGCATAGAGTCTTGATCTTGGTCAGATATTCATTCATGCCCATGTTGTCTTTCTTTAAATTTTGCAACTGTCTTTTGTAAAACATAATTTTTGCTGCTGACGGTGAACTGAAAATTTGCTCCACTGTTATCCATATGTCATCATCTGTTTTGCAACCAATAAGTTGTGGTAGGAGATTAGAACTGATTGATGATAGCAACCAAGATGATAATAGGCTGTCTTGTCTTTGATGATTTGTGTAATCTTTATTACTAATTAGTTTGCCATCATTGCTCTCTATCATTTTTGCTGGAACAATAATTGTTCCCTTAATGTAAGCATCAAGACCATACCCTCTTATGGCTGTTTTAATTTGAAATTTACGTAAGAGATAGTTATTTTTATCAAGCTGGGTTGTTATAATCTGACTTTGGAGATTGATAATAACTATTGCATTGTTTACATTTGATAGATTTGAGATAGGATTGGGGCATTTCTCTAAGCAGGTGGTGATGCTGAAGATTGATCTTCGTTTCCCTCCGCCATTGAGGTAGAATTCTGATAATTTTCTTTCTTGAAGATGCAAATTGGGGCAATGCAACCAGATCTAAAGTGATGACACTAATCTGACTAGTTCTTGGCGAGGCACTTGACTCCTTATAGGTAAATAATGGATTTCTTGGTGAACTGTGGGTTTTCTTGATTAAAAAACCGGTCTCTCAAGTGATGATTTCTTAATCTAATGATAACTAGGGGTGCAGCCTAAACCCCAAGTGACGAAACTCTCTCTAATGGAGTCTCAGGCGAGACACTTTGCCGTTAGGCGATCAATGCTCTTATACCAGGTTAAAATTTGGTATAAGAATTGGAATGCAAAAAAGAGAATTTTTATTAATCTCAGACTGGTCATAATACATGAGATAAGTGTATTTCTATGTGCACTTATATTCTCTGTACCTCTTTGCTTACTGTAATATATAATTCCATATTGCCTTGTTTCGTACCATTTCACTTGTTAACTCAAATAGTACATAACTTTATAATTTCTTGTTTTACAAGGATGTTTCCTATTTTCTTCTGTGACACTTCACTTTTTTAGCATCGAAAAGCATTAAATTCCACTTATTCGGTTTTCTAAGTTCATTATGAGATGGTGGCGCATATATAGTTGAATATATTAACAATTGGTCCATAACCACATTTGGCAGGCTTAGCATTGATAAGAGCTGGAAGGCAAGAAACTTTTATTTTATTTAACATGCAAGCTCATAAAAATGTGGTATCCATCAAAGTTTTTCATTTGTAGTCCACAAAACAAAAAACTGTTTTCTTCTAGACTTAGCACAAAAAAAATGAAAACTTGACTACAAGCATGATTGATTGAAGATGGACAACAAACATTCTATAAACACACGTATTATGTGACTTTATGTAACAGCCCAATTTTTCGACGCTCGAAAAACGACATCAATACGTCCACTGTATCAAATGTCGAACAATCGAATGCTGGAAAACCGAACCGTAAGGGTTAAAGAAGAAGGAGGTAGAAGAAGAAATAGAACAACATTAGAATCTCACAATCGCAGCGGAACAATATATAATAGATAAATGATTGTTCTTTAAACAAAAAGAACCATATCTGTTTATACATTACATCATTGGAGTTCAACAAAATTCATAGTACACAATTGGATAGCTATCATAACCTGTCCTCACAAAACTGACTATGCAGTTAATCATACACAGTGGAATATACATCAATTATGTGTGATACGTCTCGCCATCCAGCTCGTCTACCGAGGTCCACGGCATCCTTTCCTGTATCTGTAATACTAGGTCTGACCCGAGCATTATAGCGAAATAACACCCGAGTCATTCTAGAAAAGCAGAGTGATAAAATCACATTCGGTTGGATTATTAAAGTTTCCAAAATCCTTTTGAAATCAAAAGTATCTCGTAAGACCACGCCACAAATAAAAATGCCAGGTTTTTACCTTACGATAACCAAAACATTTTTATCAAATTCATTTGATATTATAATAGTATCTATAGAAAGAAAAATAAAATCTAGCTGAAATGCTTGCATCTTACGTTTCAGCACAGTTGGGCACGATCAAAACTGTACAGGCGCTTATTGGAGATTGGATTCCATACAATGGCAGAGCTACTGGGGTACCGTCCGTCACAATACGTGGTCTAGATCACCGTACGGAGGATCCACCCTGATCCCCTGCTACACAAGACTGAAACTACCTCTTACTGGATAGTCCGAATAAGATCACCCCGCGGTTGGGATCAGCAACCGCCCACACAGCCGAATAAAAGGGACATCTAGACAGGGATGACCTTACCCTAATTGGTTGCTAGCCATTTAGCCTTGTGTGCACCTCCCCTATTTTAGCCATTCCCGGTTGATGAGGCTCGAGGCTACGTGTTACCTTTTTAGCACATATTCACTTAGAATGCTTGCCGTCCTCCTGACAATGGTCTGATAGCATTCATCCCTACAAGTCCATTCCGGGTCCAAACAGAACCGAAGGCACTATTCCTACTACATCCATTTTGGAATCACCCTCAGGATTAGTAGCGATTATCCCTTGCACTTCACTGCTCCATCTTTGACTCCAAGCTCTTGCCTTCCTCACGTAAACGTTCAAATCGGATCAAAGTGGTTTTCGAAAAATTAATCTCGATCTCGGTCTCTTCGAAACGATCAGCGCATTAGCCAATAATGATGGTCGGTTATATAACTATCAATTAACATCCACAAACAACCACTAGGCTTTATAAATTTTCAAATTATTTATTTCAAAATATCTTCGTAAGATATTTTCTATACTTCAATCCTTGAAAATAGTTTTCAAATCACTTTTCTCACACAGAATAAATCCGACCCAATTGTTTTATTTTCACTGAAAATCACCAAGTCTTAAATACTTTAGATTTTTAAATAATTTGAATCACTTTATCTAAGAATATATACTTTAAAACATTTAAAATAAAACTACTTAAAACACTTTATTTAAAATGCTAGTTATGAAATTTTATAATAGCTTCTCATCAAACACTTAAGCCAAAACTAAATTTAAAATAAAAGTCGTTCTATAAGGTATAAATATTAAATAATTATCTTTTAAATCATAATAATAATTAAACCTTTAAAATAACTTACTTATATACTTAACTTAATAAATATTTACCCTTTTTAAAAAATTTCAAAACTACTAAATAATAATTTCTTCCTAAACATTCTTTTAAAACCGCTTTAAAACCTCTAACTTTTACTTGGAAATCTTTCTTGAAAATATACTTGGCCTTCAAGGAAATACACTTTCCTTTCCACACCTTTAAAAATAAATCACTTTTTATTTTTCACAAATCATCATTTCCTTATAAATTCCCATCCTGAATTTATACTTCAAAATTATCCTCTAATAAATATTTCACTTTATCTATAAACCCTATTTATAAATTTCAGAATCTCATTCTCCTTTATTCACAGTTGCAACACTTAGTCGGTTTTCAAATCAATTTCCAAAACCAACTCCATTTTAAAATAAATTCCTTTTCTTATCCAAATTTATTTCAAAACTCATTTATCCATATTCACACCTTTATTTATGATTTAAATTCTTATTTAAATCGAAAATACCAATTTCATACTTTATTTCAATTCTCCTTTTATTTTCCCAACTCATTTCAAATTTTATTTTTTTTTAAATATATTTATTAACAATATTGTTTAAGTCCTTATTATAAATAGAATCCTTTTTCCCATTTATTCAAAATTCCCATTTTTCCCATCCTTGAATTTATTATATAGGATTTAAAATCAAACTTTTTTCCCTTTCCCAAATTCATTTCTTTAATTTATTTGAATTTACTATAATTATTTTACTTAAAAATTTCCCTTTTTATTCCCTTTAAAAATCCCAACTTTATATATATTTTATTTTTCTCAAATGCCAATATATATATATATTCAACCAAGCCATAGCATTTAATAATTTTAATTCCAAATAAAATCAATATAATCCATCACAGATTATCACATACATCACATTAATGAATATAAAATAAATTCAACATTTGAGGAATCCAATTGGATCCCTCCAACCTGTTTCCCTGCATCCACAGATGTTAGCACAACAATCTAAAATACTAATCCCGTTTTAAGGTAGATATCGTGGTATAAAGAGTCATCCGCTATTATGTGGGGCGCATATGGTCTCATTCGCTATATAATGCGAAAAATCAATCACTCCAATATATATATATATATACTACTATATATAATATCACATCCAGTAAATCCAATCATTCACCCAATAATTTAAATTTAACTATTTAATTTAAATGGTAATCCAAATGAGTGAGATTAACTCGCCTTTTTGTTTTGTGCAATCTGATCCAAATCAACTTGTTTTCTTCACGATTTCAAATCTTGTATAAATATTATACAGTTTATTAATATTTGAATTAATCGAACAGTCAATTGCCCTTTAATAATTTAACCAACCAAAAGTTTAATTTAAACAAAATTTCTTTTAATAAATTATTCTTAGTAACTAAAAAAATTAGATTTAATTAAACAAATAAATCTTCACCATTTCGGAATTAAACCCGTAAATGAATATGTATATTTACTTTTCCTTTGAATCTTCATATATTAGAAATCTATATTTATTTTAAAAATCTACCTTTTTATAAATCCTACAATCGTCTTAAAAGTCCTATATTCATTTAATTCTAAGGAAAATAAAATTTCTTTCTGTAAATACCAAAATGGTAATTTCCTCTTTGCAACTACATATGCTTAAAAATTCAATTTATATAGATTCAAAATCTGATTTTATATAAATTCAGCAACATTTAAAATTCCCATATATTTTTCCCAAAATTTTAGGTATGTGTATACATATATTTATTCCACTATTTCCCTTACTGTATGTATATGCAAACGTACATATACATCCTCAAATTTAAAAATAATTCATTGTAAATTTTTATACATATGCATTTATAAATATTAGTAAAACTGCTACTGTATATAGAATAAAAAAACAACAGCCTTACCTTACTGTTAAACCAGGACCACCAACGAACAACCCTCTTTCAAGCGAGCACGACAATTAATCGCACCTCGACGCTCGTCGCACTGCTCGAGTCCATTGCAACCTTCACCATCACTCTCGTCGCCATCTCCCCTTTGATGTCAACATGCTCGAGTTCGAGCCGAGCCTCGTGGTGACGTCGCGATTCCCCTCGTGTACGCGCGCCATGATCGGAATTCGCAACTTCGCCTCCCAGTTGGTCAATGCCCCTTCCAAAATCGGGCGCGCCTCGAGGATGCCAAATCATCGTGGCTTCACCGCGAGCCGATGTGACCACCCTTGCGATAGATACGATCGAAATTCATCTCAGAGAGGGAAAAACTGGGAGGTGGGATGATTTGAGGAAGAGAAGGAAATGTTCGGCCGTTAATTTCATTGTTTCTCTGGTTTGAATTGAAAACAAGCAAGGGAAAAGGTAGAAGCAACGATTTGTTCTAGTCAAATTTGAAGATGTGCTTCGACCCTCTATTCTTTTAACTTTTCTTTCTTCCACACGTGATTAATACAGAAAAGGGGAAACACGTGTTCCCAAGGTGGACAAGTGGCTAGGGTAAAAAAATTCTGATGTTTAAATAAATTGACTAGTCAAATTATTTAAATTTTAAATTTAAATCGTCTCGATTTCCGCAAATCACAATCTCGATCTTCAATTGAGGCGTGCCGCTAGACGTTTATAATGTTAAATCCTTATTCCGAACGCAATGAAAAAGGTTTCAAGTCCTAACTCAATCGTATGGAGAAGATAGCTTTTTGGACCAGTTATTGTATTGAATTTTCGTTAAAAATTTCAGTGCGGTTATCTACCGTACGATCACATGACAACTCCAAACATTACGAAATTTTAAATTCGATAATAAAATACCATTACGGATCCACTGGCACTAGTTTCGTCGAAATCCGAGACTGTGCCTCAGAAGGCTAGTTTTAAATATCGATTTAAACGATATATTTTTAAAACTTAACAAAACACTTCCAAATTAAATTTTAACACTCTATTATCTTTGGTATTATTAATATAGATTTTCCAAGCCTTTGAAATATCTTTAATCAGCTTAAAAATTAAGATTCGCTATTTGAACCAATTTTCAATTATTAAATTCAATAATTTAATTGCTAAATAAACAGTGATATTTGAAATTCAAGTTAAACTAACTTTTAAATATTTAAAATCAATTAAATATTTCAATTTCAAATATCTAAAAATTCCGGATCGTCACACTTTATCTATCTTACTATCGTTTTATCACTTTATTTTACTGTATGAATATGACAAAAGTGGGTAATATGATATTACCTCTAGTAACATATGCAACTTGTAATTGTGATTCAAGAGGGAGTATGAAATACCTTGAATATAATGCAAGAGGAAGCATTTATGTTGTCCATTATCAAGATGGAGTATTTCAGTCAGTTAGCAGGTATGTGATTAGTCAAAAAAGTTAACACGAACGACTGCATGTGGTTTACTTTGCTGTCATTCTAAAGCTTATCTTTTTTAGTTCAAGGCACATATTCGATAGATTTGACCAAAGATTTGTAATGAAATTTAAATTTATTTGTCATTAGTAAACTTACCAGGAACCTTACCTACATAATCAATGTTTTTCTTTATTTGCATGTGGTTTGCTTTTCTGTCATCGTACTCCTTTGTTACTCTTTTATTTGTTTGTTGTCTCTCCAAGTTATGCTTCAACATGTGAGTAAAAAGTTGTTGGGTTACGATATGATCTATGTTTATATACTTATTCCCCCTATAATGCATAAATGATGTATGCTTTATTTGTCAACTCGATATACAATAGAACGATTTAATTATCAAACTAGCGCCATCAAGCCATTTAGAAGTAGTAATGTCTTCTTTTTGTTTCTTCTCACTAGGGGTTTGGTTCCAGTGCCAGGATCAAAAAATGATTCATACGACCAATATGGATTAGTCTCAAGAACGGCTTAAATATCACAAGTGAGGAGGACATTTTGCAAAGTGACTAGTGTTATGTGTCTTTTTTTGCATAAAACAAAGACGACGTTTATTTTTCAGTTTATCATACAGAAACTCATATGGACGTATATACGATTGCTCCTATATAATAAACATTGGAATGTAAATCCGATTTCCAACTATTCAATATTTGTACTAAGACCAGGGACGTAACTAGCCTATGGATCAGGTGGGCAACGGCCCATCCAAGAAAAAGAAAATTTAAAAGAATAAACAAATTTCTATATTTCATCCTAAACCCCTACCACATGCACATTAAAACTAGATTGATGCTGCAGTGTTGCTTCTTCTATGTTTTGAAGTGAATGCACTTTAAAACTAGACAAGATTATACTAATTTTTCTCTACTATAAATCTGACATAACTGCATAATTAAAAGTTAGTGTTAATTTATTTTCACTATTCTATGATGAAACCATCTTTATAATGAGAACAAACATCATCCCTCAATACGATGCATCATAGTTTGTTTGGAAAAAAATCACAAGATTATATATAGAATGAAAAATTGCTTAAAAAAAATTAAGCACGAAGCTATGCATTGATTTCCAAGAATTTCACTAAGCGCAATTTGAATGGAGTACTTACCATTTAGTCATCAATGTTTACTCATATGGAAGTTTGTCAAAATTATTCACATTGATGCAATTTATATAGACTCTGTATTATCATTCTTGGTAATTATTATGTGTAAACGTGTCAAATCCTAAAGCAAATTAGTTAAATCATTTTTTTTTCATGAAATGTTTTTGACATCTACGTAGTTATGCCCACCGCAAAGCAAAATTCTGGTTACGTCACTGACTAGGACCATGCATACCATGCATATAACACAAGCAAGTATACAATACTTTTGCTAACTGTAACTTCAAAATAATATAGGTATCAAAATGGGATGAGCAATCATTAAAAAGAGGGTATCCTGACGTGAGCATTAGATGATAGGTGGGTCAATGCACTTTACTCAACTCCTTTAAACTTACACAGATGCAAGACACGCTACCATTACCAATGAGTCTTGACTTCTCAACGCAGACGGCTTCTTCCCGTGAATTTTATATTTGAACAGGTTGCATGGTTCTTCAAAAAATCCATTCAATGATGTTACACCCTTAGTATTTATTCACTCTATTAGATCTGAATTCGTTTCCATTTTGACTGTTACTTTGCTAACACAAAATGCTTTGCAACAAATGACCAACTATATCATTTTACCTTTTATATCGTGTTTGACTCTGTCCATGGCATCATAAGAAAAAGGCATCCACCTTTCTATGGAGCTCTTTTGCTTCTTGAGCTTGACTGGTTTGATTATTCCAAAACTAGTTTTAATCAATTTAGTTGCCATATCATACCCAACAGTTGTTATTGTTTCTTAGCCGCTGAAGACGCTACTTGCAAGTAAACAACACCTTCATTGTCAATGTGATATGTTTTTTTTATGGGAATAGACTTAGCAGCGTCGCAATATGACTTAGAACACAGTCACTTCAGAATCCGTAAATCCAAAATAAAGTTGTAAAAAAATTTAAATCTTACCGTTCCGAAGTGTGGACATTTTTAGACGGAAGCATTAATACCAATTTTCAATGGTTTTCATCAGATCTGATGATGAAGACACTTTTGCATTTTCTTTTTCTTCTTTCCTTTTGTAAACTTATTGCACTTAATAAAACGTTTCAAAAATGATATTTTGAATACAATGGACAAAAGAACGTTGAGAAAGGTCTTTGTATATTCTGAAACAACTTTTAGTACGAGTATAATTATTAATAGCAATATAAATTTTTCCATCAAAAATTCAGATGTCTTTCATTAATTATTTAAATGAAATTTGTGCACAATTATAACACAAACCACATATAATAAATAAGACTAGCATTCTCCCACTTGATCGTAATGTTATAACATATATAATAAAGCACACATTCAAAATTGATCAATATAGTTTTCATTAATACATAACATGTTCAGCTAGAAATACCAAACCAAACCAATATAATCAGAATAACAAATGTTGTTATTTGATCCCATTAATTATTACATTGGTACTCTTTCCAACAACGGTTAATGATCTTCAGTCGGTCCTCACAAGTAACATGCTTAGATTAAATAAAATTATGCGCACCATGTTAAACAAATTTATAAATTCAAAGTCAATATATAATTAAAAACTCAGTACATAGCATTATATATATGTGTGTGTGTATATATATATATATATATGTATGTATGTATATATATGTATGTGTATATATATATGTATATATATATATATATATGTATATATATATATATATATGTATATATAGTTTACAACACCAAAATTATAATACATTAAATAAACTAATGCCAAGAACATGCTCTATGTAAAAAGTGGGTGGAAGCACTTTTATAAGAGAATCGGCTAACATAGCTCTTGTATTTATATGTTTTATCATAATAGTACCATCTTTGACTATGTCTCTAACAACAAGATAATTGATGTCAATCCACTTAAATGTACCACTTAATTTGTTAAAACGGAAGATTCGTTATCACAAAATAAGGTAAGTGGTCTCGCAATACTGTCAATTACCTGAAGTCCTAGTATAAAATTCTTTAATCGAACTGCTTGACCAGTAGCATGATAACACGCCACAAATTCGGTTTGCATAGTGGAAGATGCCTTTATAGATTGCTTAGCACTCTTTCATAAAATAGATCCCCTTACAAGCATAAATATGTAACCTGATGTGAATTTCTGACCGTCGACACATCCAAAAAATTAAATCGGAATAACCAATAACTTCAAGATAATTTGACCTCTTGTATGTAAACATATAATTTTTATCCCTTGCACATAGCGTAAATTCTTGGCAGCTTTCCAATGTTCTATTCCCAGAATAATTGGATATTGGCCAAGCATACCAACAACAAATGCAATATCAGAACGTGTACAAACTTGAGCATACATGAGACTTCCTACCACCGAAGCGTGGTCATTTGAGGACGTTCTATTTCATTTTTAGGACATCGAAATTTGCTGAATTTGTCACCCTTAACAATAGAATCAATACAAGGAGAAGCATGTTTTATCATTTAAGCACTTTCTTTTTGAGATAAGCCTAAGACCCACGAGAATGATCTTGGTAAATTTCAATTCTTATAACATAAGAGGCTTCATCGAGATTTTTCATTTCAAACTAGGCCTATCGATGAATACCCGAAACATCCAAAATTCGTCAACATCCATATATGAAAACATGAAAAATATCCAATATCCGAAAAGCGGATGTGGATATCTGATATCCGAAACATATTTCGGATACAGATACGGATGTGGCTGTATCCGTATCCGATAAATATTCATCCGTTTGAAATTAAATATATATAAATATATTAATATGTTATTTTATATACACTTCATTTTACAAAAAATACAACCCAATATTACTTGGCTAGGCCGAAATTCCCAAAATACAACTCATAATTCCATTCCAATTTCCACACAGCGCATCAAACCCTAGATCTAGATGTACGTTAAAAAAAGAAAAAGAAAAGGCCGACTGTTCGTTCAAGGCTTCAAACTCTAAATCCCATTATTCCTTTCCAATTTCATTCGACCGCAGCTGCCATTTGTCAACCCTAGTTCTATAATTCAAACCCACAGCAGTTGCATATGCCGCCACACTCAGATCGACCGTCGCCGCACTCCGTAAGCTTTTAGTCTTTTTTTATTATACTTTTCGTAGTGGTGCATAATACATTAAGGTGATGTTAATATTACAGTGTTATGAATCTGGTTAGCTATACATTATTAGTTGGTTATCTGAATAAATCTAATTTATGATACTAGAAGCATGAGATATATAACTTGTGTGTTTCAACTGAAACCCTTTTGCTTGTCTCTAACTTGCTGAACTGGAAGTTTTTGTTTTTATATTTTATCTTCATAAATCTCCAAGCTTGATTAAATACAAGTATCATTAGTTAGCTGTTTGTTCCTCTTCTGTGTCCATATTTATTAGCTATTTGATTTTCCCTCTTTTGATTTCGTAATTTTTCTTTTTGTGAAAATTATATTATTAACAGCATTCGATATATTATGAAGTGGGGGTGGTTATGAAATAGAAGGAAAAACAATGTTTGATTGCACTTCAGTTGGTATTGGGTAGGTTTAGATTGTTGAGTTATTGCTGCTAAAGTGAAAACTGCAATGTTTTTTATTTTACTGCAATGTTTGATCAATGATATTCTTTCAAATTTCATGTCATTCTTCATATGTAAACTTTATTTCTTTTATATGTAAGCACTGCAACTCTTAATATTTTAGTTAAAGATGTTTGTACTATGCGGTATACAAACATTAATCTTGATTTTGGTTTTGGATTACTGTTACCCGACTTTTTTTTTTGTAAATGGGCTTGTTATGGCCTCAGCACATAGACATTGGGTTTTGTACTTATGCAGGCGTTAATTGGAAAAGGAAGGGGAAAAATAAAAAGCAAGAAATTAGAAGATTTAGCTTGATAATTATTTGTGTTACTTGTAAGTTTCTTAACATTTTGATTATGATATTTTGATGTTACGCCTTTGTGACCACGTTAATAATATATATTATAACATAAAGAAGGTTTGCTTTCCATTTCTAAGTTGTATGTTGTCACTGTTATAAACATTATCAAAAGCAACCAATTAGAAGGATTATTGAGTTTTACAAATTAAATGAAGATAGAATTTTATAAATTAAAATAAAATTTTGGTACTGAAACATAGTAATGAAATTTATTTATTTTGATATTCTAGAGTTTTAAAAATGACGAACACCTCATCAAGTTGTAGTAACAAGGATGTTTGTTGTGCCAATGACACTGTAGTTATGGAAGAACTATGAAACACGGACTCTACTTAGCCGAACATACAAATATCCGAAAATCTTTCTACCGACAAATCCGCACCTTCAAATACAAGAATTTTGAAATCCGATGTATGGAAAGATTTTAATAGAGAAGTAGTAAAAGAAGTTATTAAAGCCACTTGTAAACATTGTTCTAGATTATTTAATGAAGCGACTTCAATGGGAACAACTCACTTGAAAAATCATCTAAAATCATGTCCAAAAAATCCCGATCCTGTAAAAATATCTGAATAAAAACTATTGACAACCAAAAGTTCTCCCAACAACCAATTAAATTATCGAGTTGGAAGTTTGACCAACATAGAAGCCGAATGTGTTTTAGACGTATGGTTGCTAAACATGATTATCCATTTAACATGACCGAACATGTGTATTTTCAAGAATTTGATAAGAGAATTAATCCAACAGTTAAATTCTTTTTTAGAAATATAGGTCGATGTGCTATTTTAAAACTTTATAAATGAGAGGCAAAATACAAAAGATTTTTGATCGTTTGTCAGCCGTGTTAGCCTCACTGCAGATTTTTGGACATCTGAACATCAAAACATAGGGTATTGTTGCATAACTTGTCATTTTATCGATGATGATTGGAAACTACAAAAAAATTCATTGCTTATTATGATTTTCCCCCTCCACACATTGGATCTGCACTTAATGCTTCTATAAAATCAAAAGTATTGCATTGGGTTATCGATAAGAAGTTATTTGCACTTATGGTTGATAATGTTTCAAATAATGATGTCATGATAAGAGATTTAAAAGAATGGTTAGTTGGTAAAAATACGCTACCTCTTAGTGGTGAATTATTTCATATGTATTGTTGCATGCACATACTAAATTTGATTTTTCAAGATGGATTAAAAGCGGTACAAGGCCTTATTGGAAAACAAGAGAAAGCGTCAATTATACAAAATCATCACAAATGAGAAAACAAAATTGGAAAAATGCATTGGCTCAAACTTGATTAGTTGGGAAAGGAGTGTCTTATGATGTTCCAACGTGTTGGAATTCAATATATCTAATGCTTGAAAGTGCTCTTGAATTACGTTTGGCATTTGAGCGATTGGTTGATTTAACCAACGATTACGAATGGTTGCCATCGAATGAAGAATGAGAAATAGGAAAGAAATATGTGAATGTTTGAAAATATTTTACGAAGTTACACTTAAATTTTCGAGTCTTAAATATCCTATGACTAATTTATATTTTAAAAGCATGTGCGATGTCTATAAAAGTATTTTAACTTGGGAGCTAAATGAACATGAGTATATTCAACGTATGGCCCAAAAGATGAGGATTAAGTTTGATAAGTATTGGAACACTTGCAATCTAATTATGAGTATCGGTATAGTTTTAGAACCCCGTTATAAAATGACTTATATTGAATTTTTCTTTAACATAGTACACGGTGATCATTCACAAGTTCATGTTGCAAAAATTCATGAATCTTTGAAATCTCTATTTCTTTATATGAAATGGAATTCTCTTCTTCTAAGGGGCAATCTACCAATTCTTCATGTGATACTTTTGATTCTGCTAATGTTGGTTCTAAAAAGAGAACAAAAATGGATACAAAGTGGAGAAACTATGTTGAGCAAAAAGTAGGTAGCTCACACGCTTTGAAAACGGAACTTGATAAGTATTTAGAAGATGAATTGTTACCCATGGGTGAGGATGAGAATAATTTTGATATTTTGACGTGGTGGAAAACCATTGTCCAATTTTTTCAATTCTTGCAAGGTTGACCTGTAATATTTTAGTCATTCCAGTGTCAACCGTAGCATCCGAATCATCATTTAGTAGTGGAGGTCGAATGATTTTCGGGAGTACATCTTCATTATCTTCGGATATTGTAGAAGCTTTGAGTTGTATAAAGGATTTTTTGTCATCCGATATTAGTAAAACTATTATATTTTTCTATATGTTTTCAACACAACGATTATCCCATATATACTATAATGTCCATAAACATGCATTGTTCATGTTTAGTTGAAGTTTTTCTTACTTGCCATGTTCATGCTTTTTAGGTAATATTTAGTTATTGGAGTTTTTCTTGCTCAGAAGGTTTCACATCATCTTTCTAAGTAAGATTTGCCATGATGAATTAAATAACAGTTTGAAACAGCAAGCTCAGTCAAGAAACAGCAAGCCTAGAGCTTGGTGTTTCAAGCAGCAAGCTCATGCAATGTGGTTGTTTTACTCTTTTAGCTTTCTATTTCCATAACTATATATTAAATTCAAAATCTCAATAACAAAAGGAGGCCTTTGTGTTACTGTTTCATGCAGTGCGTTCACCTTTTTGTTATTGTTTCATGTAAATGTATACCTCATAGAAGTTTGTGTTGTCTAAACCTAGTGCATGGTTTTAAACAAACGTTTCAAAAAACTATTTTAATTTTCTAAATTTTTATGGTTTGATAAGCTGTGACGTCTTCGTTGATAAATTAAATGCGTATTATCATTAAATTATAGTGAGCTTTTCTGTAAGGTTAAGGTACTACATTGGTTTTGTTATCATATGAATTGAACTTATATTAGTTTCTTAATGCTATAATGTACTCTTGCTTTGATATGGTCAGGATTCATTTTTCTATTATATATTTTCTAATATATGTATTAATGATATGGTTAAACTCATTTTGGAGCTTGCATAGGGAATTTTTTATTTATTAATACACAACTTTGTATTTTGCAGGGTAATCTTTTAGTTTTGGAGCATTAACCACTTCATGGAAAAAGAATGAAATATTTTAGGCTATATATATATATATATATATGTTATGTAGATGATTTTTATTTTTTAGTATTTGTTACAATTAAGAAGATGTGTGATGCATTTTGCTTTTATGATTTGCTATGATTGAATTAGCCTATGGTTTTTCATATGGATTACATTTATATATGCAATATTCGTATGGATTTTGTGTGATTGAATTAGCTATTGTTAATTTGATGTAATTTATGTATTACAAGGTTTTTCCATCTTTTTTCTGTCAAAAAAATAAAATATGCATTATATTGATTAATTTTCTGATATATTTTGCGGTTCGGATACGGATATTTTCGAAAAAAATCCGTATTCGCTAAGCCGGATATGGATATTTTCGAATATCCAAAAATATTCGCGGATACGGATACAGATAATATTCAACATGTATTTGCGGGTATTGGATATGGATTCCGATGTGGATTTTTATTTTCGGATGCGGATACAGATACAACACTATCCGTATCCAATTGCATCCGTTTACAGGCCTATTTCAAATTAGCTGATAGAAAATGTTTTGCTCATATAACATCTATAAATCACTACTTGCTAATAAAATATCTACATATAAAATTTTGAAAGATAAATTTACTATAACTAATCTTAAGGTATATGCATTGATTTATTGTATTTTCTTTAAATCAAACTCAGCTATAACCTCATCAAACTTGAGATACCACTCTTGTAAAGCTTGTTTTAACCCATATATTGAAGGATTTAACCTACATGCCATATGCTCCTTGCCTTTTATAACAAACCCTTCATTTGTTTCATAAAAACTTCTTCATACAAGTTACCATTCAGAAATACAGTTTTCATATCCATTTGATGTAGTTATAAATCATAATGAGCTACGAGGGCTAAAACGATTCTTAATGATTTTTTTTTAAAACGGAAGAAAATGTATTATCAAAAGGTACACCTTCTTGTTGTGTAAACCCTTTAGCGACTAGTCTGGCCTTAAATCTTTAATGTTATCTTTGGAGTCGGTTTTAGTTTTAAAGACTCATTTACAACCTTTAAGTTTAAACCAGACAAGTAACTCAACAAGATCCCAAACTTCATTAATTTCCGTAGATTTCTTCTCGTCATTCATGGCTTCTAACCATTTAGATGATTTATCACTCATAATAGCTTGCTTGAATAATATAGGATCATCTCCATTACCTATATCACCTCCTTCCTCGGTAAGGTATACGATATAATCATCAGGTATAACAGATCTTCTCTCTCTTTGTGATCTTCATAAAGGTCCTTGTAGCAACATTGGAGCTTCATCGCCATTAGGAACATCATGAACATGAATTTCTTCATTAGCCTCTTGAACAAGAGGTATAGAATTTGTAACTTCTCGAATTATTGTAATTGGAACGTAAGTACAATTTTTTTTCAAGGTTTACTATTCTATTTACATTACTTCTACTTACATTGCCATTTTCAAAAAATACACCATGTATAGTCTCTACTATTCTAGTGGTATGTGATGGACAATAAAATTTAAAACCTTTAGATTTCTTTGGATGACCAATAAAATAACAACTAATGGTTTTGGTATCAAGTTTTTAATTGTAGATTATAGACTTTTGCTTTAGCAAGACATCCCTACACATGCAGGTACCCTAATTGCGATTTTTTGCAAGTCCATGGTTCATAAGTTGTTTTTGGAACCGATTTACTAGGAACATGATTTGGAATATGTGTGGTTGTTTTTAAAGCTTTTATCCATAAAAAATCTAGCAATGTGGTATTGCATATCGTACTTCATACCATATTCGTTAGTTTATATGTCTTTCAACAACTCCATTCTATCAAGGATCTCCCGGCATGGAGTACTGATGAGCAATGCCCTTTTCTTGAAGAAATAAAGCAAATGGGACTGGACTTTGACCAAGATCGGTGTGTCTACCATAATATTCATGGTCTCTATGTGCTCGCACTATTTTAATTTTAAGGTTATGTTGATTCTCAACTTCAGCTTTAAAAGTTTGAATTTATCTAGTGCTTTAGATTTTTTTTGTTAATCAAATATGTGTAACCATAACGAGAATAATCATCAATGAAAGTAATAAACGATTTATGCCTATTAATATTCGGAGTAAGAAAAGGACAACATATATCGGTATGAATAATTTCTAATGGCCCTCATTTTGTGTGGCTCCTTTCTTATTTCTCTTGACAAATTTTCCTTTAACAAATTCTACACAAATGTCGAAATCAAAAAAATCTAATGCTGAAAGAATTTCATTTCTAATGAGATGCTTCATTTTATCTCTTGAAATATATCCCAACTTGCGATGCCATAATTTGGAAGAATAACCATTGAATTGAAGATTTGGAACAATGAATCTAATCATCATTTATGCATTGCAAAGAACATCATTCAAAAGTACCTTTATCGTTGGTTCATCACTATCTCCATGAATATCATCCTCAAGAGCAAATTCATAGTTAAGTGGTTCATTGTTGACTTGCATGTTATTTTTTCAGGTCCTATTATTCTCTGGCCTAGTAACAACATCCATGATATCAAGAGGAGAATCATAATGTACATCCATGGCAACATCTACCCACTATCATATCGGTAGTTAGTTGAACGTTGGACTATATTGTGATATCATGCGCAAGGGTACTGCATTTTTATGAGAGGCATTATTTTAATATAATGAGAAAATAGAACTTAATCATTTAACATTATAAAACAATGCATAACTTTGGCTTATATGGTATAACTCAGAGGCTGTGATATACATGGGACAAAAACATACGACTATTCATTGGTCCAATATTACTTTGCGGTGTAGGTTGATGAGGAATATAATTACAAATGATAATACATATTTTTCAACAATTACGTTATATCTAAAATAATAAAAGAACATTATGAAATATGCATTACCTTTGAATCATACATGCAAAGCTATCATGGGTGGGATATTGATAGTTATACTGCACAACTGTTGATAATTCATGAAATGAGGAAATCTTAAAAACATTTGTTGTTGACTTTAGTTTATTACATTCACGAGCAAATTCCTATAATGAGGAGAAACAATTCCTTAAGCAGTTTTCATGAACTGCACCTTCTAGAATACTTTTCAAGACCAATTAAACATTAGTGGATGTACAGGTTGTTCTACTTTCCAATAAACAACTTTAACGATATGTCATAGCCAAAAGCATTGAATCAACATCGTCATTGTCAGCTATTTTATTGCTTTTGACTCAGGATCGACAAGTAAATTGCAAACTAAATCAATTTCAAACTCGTTAGGCTTCGTAATTGAAAACTGATCCCTCAATAGTTCTAAGTTGCAACATTTGCAAACTTTTGTCGGTTATAAGAACCACCAACATATTTTTCACATATTTGTTCACCATTCGCTAACTAACTAACAGATAGAAAATACTTGAAATGAAATTATGATTCATTCTATGATAACAATAAGTACAACATTACATAATTTTCATATCTAATTACTAAAGTAAAATTTAAGTAAAAAAGTTTAGGCTTTACACTATCATATCTTGATTGGGCCAAAGCAAAGAGAAGTTGTTATCCTTCAACAAGATCTAAAGACACACAAGTCTATTTGATTTAGATGAAAAAGAGGTTTTAGATCTTTTTGTTGAACGTTAAGTAATCTAAGAACGAGAAGAGAAAAAAAAGAGTGCCGATGTGTCCTATATTTGTAATTACTTTTCAAACTTGACTAAAATTATTGTAAGTTTTAAAAAGTGGACCAAATTAAAATTTCCATAGATAAAGTAATGTCAACTAAAACAAATAAAACAGTTAAAACATACTTCAATGGAATATATATCGATGATAGAAAAAATGTGGAATAGCTAAACATCATTGATTCATCCAAATATGTTTAGTTGTGTATTACGGTACACAATGAATAATATAATTTTACACTCGATTTTTGCACCAAAAAAGACAAAAAACGGAATACTACAAAAGAGTAGTTTAAAGAATCATAGGGAGATATGAGATGTTGCTCCTGAATTTAAGTTCAAGACACTCAAAAACACTGGAAAAAAACCCAAATCAAGCGTAGTGTGTGTGTGTGTGTGTGTGTGTGTTTATATATGTGTGTGTGTGTGTGTGTGTGCGTGTTCGATCTGAGTGCTGACCCAAAGTACACCCCAGACACAAAATGCATGACTCGTAATCCTCTCTGAAGCATGACCTAAAGCTTTACCTTATCTCGACCCAGAGTAAGGCAATATGTGCAACTTTAAAGCGATATTAAAATGGTGAAGTCATGGTGCAAGAAAATTGCACGGAAAATGAATAGGAAGAGAGGAATAGGCAACTGAAAGGAAAACAAAGGCATGTCAAAGACATAGAAATACATGTATAGGAAAGGCGTGTGCATCGTGTATGAAAACTTTACGTTCTTCTTAAAACTGTACAGATTTTGTTCAAAATGCATGATAGTGACAAATACATGCTCATCGATTGTTTCAATCGGAATTTTTTTGATTAGTTATTGAAATCCTATCTAATATTTAATTTGTTAGATTTCGGTGATACAGTATTTCCATATTAGGAAGATTTGGAAGATATTGTTGATTTTGGTGATGTGATATTTTCAAGTAAAGAAGATTCAAAAGGCATTTGAGATAATGACTCAAATTTATTACCGCTTTTATTGCATTAGAGAGGACAATGAATTATCTTCATGAGAAGGAGAATGGTTTGAAAGATTGAAGTGATTGAACAATTCCCTAGTCAGTTGATTAAAGAAGAAATCTTATCAGACGCGTGCATATTGGAGGAAACTGGAAAGTTAAAAAATAAAATTTTCCCATATTAATAAGAAAATTGATGAGGCGTTGATATAAAACCATAAATCAATTACTTTAAACTTAGTAATAATCTCCATAACGATCACAGATGCGACTAAGCTGCTGAAATAAGTTTCACTCCTGTATCTTCCAAAAGAGAAAAAGATTTCTGAAAGTTGTTTCATGGATCCGCAAGAGAGTACTTGGTTACCACCCCCTGATCACTTATAGTACCCCAAACATCTGACTGAATTTTCCAACTAAAATGGAAAATGACTACTGAAACTGCATAGAAAAAAATCCATTTTGCATCATATCTAACGGATTCCTTGGTTCGGACCGAAGAAGTAATGTCACTCAATTATTATCAAACTGACTGCAATCCTTTTCTGTCCGTGAGGATCCCGCTGGGGAACTCGAAATGGTCCAAGTGGGCTGGACGAACGAAGAAGAAAGAGACGAAGGGATTTCGAGAACTTATGAGTTTATGCATACAGAATCTAGTCTACTTTCTTAAACTACCAGAGGTGATGAAATCGCGAATATGCTTTGGGACAAGGCCCCGGTTTTCCAGGGTTTGGGTGATATCGATTGCGGTAATGGAGGCGGTCTTCGTGATCCTATTTGCTCTTGCAAGTGCTGCATCCGAACCGAATGGGAATTCATTCTCGACTTTCGACTTCCAAACGTGGGAAATGAAGCCATGAATGCACTCGTAGGGCAAAGGAAGTCTTGCGATCATACTCGGGAGTGGCTTTGACCTTATGGCTTTGGCCTGATAGGAAGAATCGAGTTGCGCTGCTTGATGCTCCGATCGAAAACAAATTAGTGGGGCTATGCCGGTACGACAGAATATGCGTAAGAAAGGTAAATCCTCCATTTATACTGGCGCCTTTCTTTAGTAAAAAAACAAAAAACCAGGACGAACTTCTAAAAGCTGCAAGATAGTCATTTTATAGAGATTAGAATCGTCCTTTCAAATTGTATTTCTTATTCTTCTTCTTAGCCTTCGTTATCAATCTCGTAAATTCTCTTTTCTTATAACATAATAAAATCTCCTCTCATTAAAGTGGATGTACACGCTCTCTTGATAGTGGAATTATTATAAATCCATGTTTGAGCTCTTTATTTGCTTTCTTATATGATTTAGTATTTTAATTCTCCTATTATTGTTTATTTTATCACATTATGACACGATCTTATTACTTCCACGTTTATTTGGATTGATTTACAATCATTTGTGTAAAATTACCCCAATTGTATGATATCGGAGCTTTGAAGGTTATTGTTGAAGCTCGGAGCTAGAAGGTGATAGATAAGATGGCAGGTTCTGAAGATGGAAGTGAAGTTAGACCTACCTAGAAGTATGCACCCTACATTAGGGGTTCATACAAAGCATCTATTATGCAGTTGGCCATACAGAAGTGGAACATAGATAATGATTTTGAGAAGTGACTGTGGAATATGAAGGTGGTGTTGAGAAGAAATCATGTTCATTAGGATCTCTTTGACGCAAAATCATTGCCAACAGATATCTCAAAATTGTAAAGGAAGGGGATGGAAGAATGCACCTTTACTACCGTCCAATTAGTCATGGATGAGAACGTCGTCTCAGAGACTGGTGGTCAAACTACCGCTAGAGGATTGTGGAAGAAATTAAAGGATCTCTACATAAAGAAGTCGCTTACGAATTTACTAATTTTGTTGAAGACTTTCTTTACTTATAAGATGCGGGAAGATGCGTCGTTGAAAGCATATGTTAACTTCTTCTATGACTCGATGATGAAGATAAAAGCTGCTGATTTGAATGTCGATGAAGATCAAAAAGCTACGGTGGTATTGTGCTCTCTTCTAGAGCGATACACGATATTCATTAACAACTTGATCTATGGCAGAAGCACGTTGAGATCAGAAGATGTGAAGATGAGACACATGAATGAAGAAATGAAAGACCAAATGAAGCTTATGAGTGAAAGTATGGAAGCTAGTAGGAGTCAAGGGCTATTCATAGAGAGAATAAGAAAGGAGAAGAAGGAAAATAATTTCAGAGGATGTTCCAAGTAGAGTAAGTCTAGAAGTGGTTGGAGAGGCAAGTCCAAAGACAACGTATGTCATCATTGTAAGAAGCATGGTCGCTAGAAGAAAGATTGTCCCGGTTTGAGGAAGAAAAATGAAGCAGATGGTTCTTCATTTATTATAGTGGAGAAGGTTGTTTCTGATGATGTGTTGACGGCATCTGTTTCGATGTTTCAGATCGTTAGGTGCTGGATTCAGGGATGTCTTTCCACATGACATCTAGGAAGGAGTATTTCTGCTCTTATGAAGGTAAGATGGAAATTACCATATTGATGGGGAAGAATGCTACTTGCAAGTCATTGGGAGAAGGATTAGTGCGTATTCGCAGGCAAGATGATGTGGTGCGCACTATCACTGGAGTCTGCTATGTTTCGGGTTTAAGGAAATCTCTTTTGTCTTCGGGTCAGCTAGCATACTTAGGTTTCTGGATTACGATAGAGTTGGATAGCTTAATGGTGACACGTGGTGCTCTTGTATTGATGTAAGGAGTAATGGTCTAGAATCTTTACCGGTTGAAAGAATCTATAGTTCTTGGGGAGGTGTGTATGGGAGTTGATAGTTCACGAGCTTTGGATGCCACCAGAATTTGACATCTCAAATTGGGTCATGTTTCCAAGTAGAGTTTGGAGCTGCTTTATAGAAGGAAGAAGAAAAATGATGAAAGCTTCAACCATTTAGAATTTTGCCCGGTTCGTGTATCGAGGAAGCGGAATACGGGTTTTTTTTGTGTGGTAGACATAAGCCCAAAGGATTACTAAAGTATGTCCGTACGAATGTTTAGGAAACGATAGCTACAACTTCTATTGGAGGAGCTAAGTATTTTATCTCCTTTATCGATGACTACTCTCAGAAGGTTTGGGTGCTCGTAATGAAAGCTGAGTCAGGGTCGTTTGAGAAATTCAAAACTTGGAAGGCACCGGTAGAGAATGAAGTCGAACGGAAGTTGAAAGTGCTGAGGTCCGACAATGGCGGTGAGTTTGTTTTTCTAAGGAGTTCATAGATTACTGTAAGTAGCATGGAATTCGAGGACACTTCACTACATCTAGAGATCCGCAGTCAAACGGAGTCATTGAAAAAATGAATAGGACCCCACTGGAGAAAGCTCATTGGTTGAGATTGATGTCGGGTTTGTCTAGAGACTTTTTATTAAAGTTTTATCGACTATAGCATATACTATCAATCGAATTTCATGCTCAGCCTTTGATGGGAAGATTCCAAAGGAAAGGTGTAAAGGTACATCTATACATATTAGTTATTTTTGTATATTTGGTAGTCCTATGTATATTCACCATACATTAAATAATAAGTTGGAGGCTAGAACCTATTAAGGCATATTTTTAGGTTATACAAAAGGTGTCAAAGTTAACACATTTGGAACCCTGTTGATAGGAAGGTAGTGTACTTTAGACATGTTGCATGTGATGAGTCCACTGTGTTCAAGCCGAAGGAGAATCCACCTAGTTCTGTAGATTCAGAAGTTGAAAGGCCTAAGGAGATGGAAACTGTTCTCACATATTATCTTAGTAGTAGAGTCAGAGCTGCTGAAGAAGATAAAGTAATTGCAGTTGTTGACATCTCACATGAAAATCCACAAAATTACTCTAGCAATGATGGTGATAGTCGTGAAGCTAGAGATGATTCAGCTCAAGGTGGAGTTGACAGAAGCTTAGGCGAAGTTACATCTATCCGGGCTAGCTCTAGAGTTAGAATGCCACTAAATAGGTAAGGAGGTTGGAACTATGCAAATCTTAGCCTTAATGATCGGTTTGACTATGCATTGTATATAGTGTAAGATGAGCCTTTTGACCTTGAAGAAACTCGAGTTCGAGTACCAACTCAAAATGGATGCATGCTATGGAGGAGGAGATGGATTTGTTGAAGAAGAATCAGACTAGGAAGTTGGTATCACCCCTCAAGAAAACCGAGTCATAGGATGCAAGTGGGTATATAAGGTGAAGGATGATGGGAAATACAAGGCTGGACTCGTTGCAAAGTTCAAGCATGCTCGAACTTGATTCTCTTCCTGAATCGCTAGAAGGCACTTGGTGGTATATAAGGAGGGCGAGTTGGTAGATGGAGACGTTTGTAGAGATTGATAGGTCCTACATGGAGCGGGTACGTTGAACGCTTTACTGGTGGACGGTGGCCTTGTCGGTGTTCGTTGACAAGGTGCAATTGGTGATGTCCATGCCTAAGCTTATTAGGGAAGTATCCATGGTATCTTGTCCGAGAGTTGCTTAGAATAAAAGGATGTAGGTGGAGTTGGTAGACTTAGATGAAAATATTGTATCAAGGTGGAGATTATTAGATTTTGGCGATACAATATTCCCATTAGAGAAGATTTGAAAGACATGGTTGATTTTGGTGATATGATATTTCCAATCAAAGAAGATTTGGAAGGTATTTGAGATAATGACTCAAATATGTTGCCTCTTCTATTGAATTAAAGAAGGCAATGAATTAACTTCATGAGAAAGAGAAATTTAACGACCCGCTATTTTCAACCATTCGCATCCGCACACGTCGGACTTGAATTGCTCAAAATACCGAATTGTAAAATAAATTTGAAAAAACAAAACATAAATAGTAAATAAATAAATCACAGATCACAGACACGGAGTAATAAATGCAGCGGAAGCAAAAAGATAGTAGTTCATGAAGCTACTATATAAATACATCAGAGTTATACAAGATACACCAGAAGTTTAATATGATAAAGAAGCACAAGCTGAATGCATCAACAGAATCAACTGAATAACTGGAATTAACAGAATACTAAAATTGAAATAGGTGGCTGGATCTTCAAGTAAGGCTCCAGCTCCAAAGGTGAGTCTCTAATGTTGTATGACTCAGTCTGACCAGAGTGTAAAGCAAAACACAAAACACTCGAGTCAGGACGTACATACTTATACAATGTAAACCAACTCAAGTGAACTATAATATAAGGTACAAGTAACTTAAAGGATGCTTGAGACCGTCCATCCTCTAAGGATCCGTTAAACTATTTATTATGTAGTAATATTTCGCTATTATAATAATGTCTATAGTAAAATAAACTTACTTTTTAATAGCGTTAAGGGGTTACCCATACAGCCCTTAACACGTAATAGTCTCAGTAGTCCATCCAGTATCAGCGCATCTCCAGATCGGGAGACTACCCTAAATACTCCATGGGCTATGGGAGAAATCCAAACTGGTACAAGGCGCTCTATGATAGGTGACATGACACAACTCGGCAATGTCAGGGTAGATATACCAATTACGCACACGGGCTGATGGTAACGCGTAGCAGCTACTACCGCCCACCTCGAGCCACACCCCAAAATCAAAAAAATAAAAAGTGGCCACCGAATCAATCCAAAAGTCAGAGTATAATATCGAAGGGATGTGTCCGATTAGATGAATGACCTCATTGGCCCGAGATCGCTCCTTTTTTAGCCACCTTATGCCAACTCACAGGAGTTGGGTCCACTTATATACCTCAAAGGAACGTCGCCACCATCCTACTTCATTCTGGAATCTCCACCGCGTAAACGGTTGTTAAAGTGGTTTTCAGAGTTGGCAGAGAGTATGACAACTTCCGATCCCGGTCTCTTTAACAACCAAACGTTATTATAACCCATAGATATTTATTTCAAAATCATTTATACTTTCAAAACCAAACTAGCATATCCATTTCAAAATCATATCATTTCTTTCAAACTAGTATATGCTTTCTAAACCATATCACAATAGTATCATTTCCATTTCAAAACTAATTCAATAATATATCATTTAAATAAAACCCAAATTTCTAAATCATTGAATATTTCCATCAATTTATTAAACTTGAAATACTCCTTTAAATTATCATAGCACTATGGAAATGTTACCTTAAGGAATTATAGCATTTTCGGAATGTAATACTTTTCACTTTAACATTTTATATAATCAAGATATTTATATGCTTACAAATTTAACATGGTCATTTTATCATAACCTTATAGTTAAATAAATTTGTTACTGTGATATCCAATTTAAATCTGAAATTCTTATGTTAACTTGAAAGTACCTTATTAACTTATATTATTATTACAGTAAAGAAACTTTATTATTTTAATCATTTAAAATATGTCATTGACATAAATTAAAACTTGCATATCCAATGTACATTATCAACTTACATTTTATTATTTCAGTAAGTAACATTTATCATTTTAATCAATTTAAAATACACCATTACATTGATTAAAACTTACATGTCAAATGTACGTTTTAACTTACATTTATTACAATAAAGAGCATTTATCATTTTAATCAATATTTCACTAATTAAAACTTACATTATACATTTCTATTGTAGTAAAGAGCATTTATTAATTTCATCAATACCACACTAATTAAAACTTTACATGTTTCTTTCATTAATTAGGACTTTACACGTTTCTTTCGTTAATTAAAACTTTACATGTTTCTTGCATTAATTAAAAACTTTACACGTTTCTTCCATTAATTAAAACTTTACATGTTTCTTGGATTAATTAAAAACTTTACATGTTCTCTCATTAATTAGGACATTACACGTTTCTTTCATAAATTAAAACTTTACATGTTTCTTGCATTAATTAAAAACTTTACATGTTCTTTCATTAATTAGGACTTTAAACGTTTCTTTCATAAATTAAAATTTTACATGTTTCTTGCATTAATTAAAAACTTTACACGTTTCTTTCATTAATTAAAAATTTACATGTTTCTTGCATTAATTAAAAATACATGTTCTCTCATTAATTAGGACATTACACGTTTCTTTCATAAATTAGAACTTTACATGTTTCTTACATTAATTAAAAACTTTACATGTCCTTTCATTAATTAGGATTTTACACGTTTCTTTCATAAATTAAAAATTTCTTATTCTTCTCAAGTTGTATTTCTTATTCTTCTTCTTAGTCTCCAATATCAATCTTGTAAAATTTTCTTTTCTTAGAAAGTAATAAATCTTCTCACTCCTAAGTGGATGTACACTATCTCACGATAGTGGAACCGCTCTAAATCCATGCGTGAACTCTCTACTTGCTTTCGTATGTGATTTGTTGTTTTGTATTCTTCCGTTGTTGTTTGTTTTATCGTACTACGTCACGATCTTATTTGCTTCCACGTTTATTTGGGTTGATCACAGTCATTTGTGTAAAATTATTCCAACACAATTAGTGCGGTTGATAGTTAATATAATATATTGGAACAAGATTGTTTGTTTTCTCTTTAATTCTTTAAATTGGAGGTTAAATTGAGATTGATGATTTTAAAATTGAACGGACTCATTTGAAATAAATATCATTGGAAACACAAGTAAAATCAAATGCTGGAATAAAATTTGAAGATTGATTTAAAACAGATCATTTATCTCATATTCTCTGAATTGTTTAAGAGAAAACAGAGATTAAATATTTGGCAAAAACCAAGTTTGAATGTCTGGTTCCAAATGATTTTTTAAAAAGGCTAAATTTCGATTTATTTTTATATATTTATGGTGATAAAAATGAAATCGAATGCAGCTTAAAAAAATTTAGTGATTGGCTGGATACCTACTTTCAATCTCATACTTTTTGTTGGTGTGTTAGATGTGTAAGCGAAAAGTGCGTCCGAACATGCTATTATAAATATGGACAAACATATAAAGTTAACATAAGAAAAACGTGGTGTTTTATTGCGAATCAACGAAAGAATGTTCGTTTTAACAAATTTGTATATTTATTGTTATAAATTATTTTAATAACTTTTGAATAGATATTAATAATTGATATTAACTTATCGAGTACCGGTTAAATGAAAAATATTACCGAATTGTCAACAATTTGGATTTAAAATAAAATTCAAAAGTAAAGTATGTTGTCTAGAAATGTGAAATAAACACGACCGTAAAAAAAATACCTTGATTTGAGCTTGAAAGAGATGTAAGTGGTGAGAGAAGTTTGGATTGGTGGTGTATGGTTTGGCCCAGAATGAAGAATGAGGTTGGGATCCGTAGTTCAAAAAATTGTCCTTTTGGAATTGAACTATTGGATGTTTCAGTATTTCAATTCCAACCAATTGTCCAGTGCAAACGAACAGATTGGTTAGTTTATGCTTTCGACACGTTGGAAGTTCAAACCGATCAAATGCTTTGTTTGGGTTCTGTAGGGTCTAGGGTTCATTTGCAGTCTCACGTCCCTAAATTTTAGTCCGAACGCGTCCGACGGGCAAAATGGCCCATTGCGAGAACGCATAAAAATGATGCATTTGAGGTCTGTTTATCATTTAAATTAGATTTTTTACAAATTTCTGAAATTAACAACTTGTGCAAATTAGATCCGTTTAAGACGCGGTATTTTACGTTGCGATCATATCAAGGTGCTCTGCATTATGAAGTTGGTTTGAACTAAATCTGAACGATTTAAAATTTTAAAATTTAATCAATTAATTAATTTTTGTAAATTATTGATACATATTATTCAACAATAAACAGATAATTAATTAAATATAAACTAGTTTTATTTTAAACATATATGTTTCAAAAACTCCGCTTAGATTCAAAACCTCCAACACACAAATGCATTTTTTTTCCACCAACGTTCTCCGCTTAGACACTCCACTCAAATTCTGTGTTCAAATATCTGGTTTAAATTCCACGTTCAGTCTCTGGACATCAAATCAGATCAAATACTGGAAAGAAAAAAAAATTGATAATTGGTTGGTGTTTAATGTTTAGTCGTTGCTTTTAATACTTTAAGACGATTTCTTTGATTGTTAATTTCTTTCACGTCGACCACAGGCACTTTGCTTACAAAATGTCGGTTTGAAAATATTCTATAGCGGGGTATAATTAATATGAAAGAACTATGGACCAGTGCTTCTTTGCATCTATTTTATTTTCTTTGTAAATATGTCCAATTTTTGACGTTAAAGCAAGGGGGAAACCGCCAAAACAGCTGGCAGGCTAGTCAGTGAACAAATAATTTAACAAGAAACGTTGCGTTGATTGGGAAAGTTACCCAAATACTTATTAAGTAGTCATATCAAGTTGAAATGGGCGTGCAAAATGACCAAACTAAACAATGCACAAACAACTCATCAAAACTACGTATTATACGAGAAATATAAATAACTTCTTCTTAAGTTGCAATGTATGGGAGCATGTTTATGGTTCACCGTAATTAACATCCCTAATGCCATTATTCATCCAATTATACATACACACAGATAATCTACGTATTAAGTAGGAACGGAAGCATCCTTATTTAACGTCACCGTTGATCTTTTGATATCAACCACATGTTTTGTATTTAAATAATTCGTCTTTCTTTGTCAAATAGATCAATTATTTAAATATAAATATATAGTTGATATCGGAAGTTATATGATGCTGTTAAATAGAGTGTACCCTTTACTCATATATATATAATTTAGTTATTATCTATTATTTTTAGCCTATTATTTCTAGACTGGACTAGAACTCTTCAAACTAAGTTAAATATTTAAAAAAAAAAAAAATTAAAATTCAAACTATCCATTTACGCTTAAGAACAGCATCTAACAAATAAACTTCATTTACAAATTCATTGTTTATTAATTAATAACACAAATAAAATTCAAAACTAACAAAAAATTAAATATTGCGACTTAAAAATAAAAATTCAAATTAAGTACACATGATTTAACGTAAAAACATGGTTAAATATTTATGCAAATCATTTTTTTTTGAATGTGTTAATCATATATAAATCGTAGAAGAACAGTTCCCACGCAAAACACATAACATTTCGTGCGTGTTTTAATCCTCGTGTCTGTGTATATGTATGAAAAATTATGACGGATGTCGTCCCTGTCAATATTAAGTTATAAACATGCGGTAGTTATAGAAATACATAGAATACAAATAATGAAGAGATGGTGTCATTGGCGTGCATCGGTTCAAATAATTAGTGAAGTCCACGCAAAGACTTGGGAAGATTCGGAAATGTCAAAATTGGCGGGCTTGACCGCAATTAAATGCGAATAAAACAAAGTGTATGGGTCCACCATCACTATGTATATTGCTGCAAACGCACGCGTGTGACCTTTCCGTTGAGTCGTATTTTGTTGGAATACACTCCATAGTGGAAACGTAGGTAAACGAAAGGGAAGGCAAAAATTGGAATGAGAGGTTTCGTGGAAATATGGAATTCACGAAAAAAGTTGCAAATGTTAGAGGTACTTAAAAAATAAATTTAACGTTGTAGGTGTTGGATAATTAAAAAAAAAAAAATCAAAATTTTTCATTAGTTGACCTCTTATATTATTTTTTATTGACAAGAAAACTTTTTATTTATGAGACAGTTATTTATTGTGATTAGTAGGTCGAAGAGAAAGGATGATTTTACCTTTATTTAGTTATCTCATTTCTCTTTTTAAGAGGAATACAAAAAATTTACAGAAAATAAAATTTATCGTCCTCATCTTCTTCCGCTATAATTTCCTCTATACTTAAAACTGCTAGACAATGACTTTTACAAATATTCAAATCCTTCAACTTCTGCTACACAAGTTTGAATGATCGTTGTGTTAACTTTGGAGAGCGGACGACAATTACCGATTGCATCAAAGTCGTGCCGAATTTCGCTTTCAAGGCAGGGGCCTCATCCACAACATGGCTTACATCACTTTCTCCTTATTGTTCATGCCATTATTTTTTGAACATTTTGAAAAAGAAATTAAATCCATCTTTCATGAGCATTGCAATATTTGAGTTCTGCAGCAAAGATTAGAATGTTATGATGATTATTGAATGATAAAAATTTGAGAATTTTGTGCAAATTTGAATTGAATACAAGGTATACAAATCACCGAAATGGCAGGAGGTATATTAAATTAATACCAAGGTATGTTCCACTTTTACCTTCTGCCTTTTGTTTGATTTCATTTTTTTTGTTTTTGTTTTGATAATAACTTCATATCATTGATATTGTTGAAAACGTATCTTATTTTAAAAAATTATTTTGGTTAATGATATATGCTAAGCATAGTAGCAAAAAATTTGATATGCTACGATGACAAAATATATTTATTAACATATATATGTTTATGATTGAAAAATTATTATGATTGTGGTGAAGTTTTCTAATAGATGTGTGAGAATAAAGTATATATACTTAAATATGTTTTATATGCAAATTTGGGCACTATAATTATGTATCTTTGTTTAAATTACTGCATTGTATGAAATGTGGTAATGAATTATATATGATGTAGAATAAAATTCAAATTAGTATCTTTTATTATTAAGTGTGACACAGATTATAGTTAATGGCCACAGGTCCAAATTGGTACGAATTTATCATATTATCTGACTATAAAAAAAAATGGAAAATTACACGTTTTGTGGATTCAAATTTATTTAAATCGAAGTTTTTTTTATTTAAAAAAGCGTTCTAACGTGGACTATTAATTTGAAATGTAAGCATTTAACGAAAAATTAATAGTACAAAACCTTTATAATTATGAGCTAATGAGATTCTGATAGAAGATGTAAATTTTGTCCTTCCAATTCTAGAAGGAACTAAAATGACATTTACATACATAAAAGCTAATGTGATGAAAAAAAATCTATCGAGGAAATATGTATTTGGTTTACTGATACAATGATTATAAATATGGTAAAATTACTTATTTCAAATGTATGTATGAGACTGAAGTTTTAATTATAAGTGGTGGAAATATATGTGTAAACACGATGATTTATGTGTTTTTCCTTTTTTATGAACCCTATTACGAGACCCAATATTGGACATGTCACATCGAATAAGTGCATACTTTAATGGATTTTGCATGAAAACAGAAGAATGTCATGAGTTGGATCGAGTATTGTATTACTTCATAATTGGTTTTATTTGTACGTGTATTGTGTTGACTTATGTTTGCATGAAAATAATATTGAATGTAACTGAATATAAAAAATTGAATATACTAGCTCTTTGCTAGGTAGATTGTATGTGGAAAAACTAATTTGTTAGGTTATTTCATACTAACATAGTTCACCATGAGAAACTAGAAAGAGTTATTCTTGGATTATGAAAACGTGCTCAAACTAGAGTGTCAGAAGTGTAAGGATATCTAGCTAAAGTGGGTCTACCACATTTTAGAAAAATCAATGATGGAAATTATGTATTTGATTTTGAGTTCTCTCATGTCCTTCTATTATGAGACAACGAACTTGCAAAAGGCTAATGTGAGGAAAATTAATTTTTTTTAAAGTTGTTTTCACAATGTTGAGAAAAACATGGAAAGATTTGAATGTTTTTATGTGGCACATATGCTATCCCTTCATGGTTCTTGTATAAATAAGAATAAATAACACATTTAGCTAAAAGATGAATGTGGTAAAATTGAAGAAAGCTTCATGTTTCTCATAAATTATTAAAGGTTCTATTACTTAAGATATAAGGAGATACATTTATTCCCCTATTAATGAACATTGGAATTTCTACAAGAGTGTGTAGGGGGAAGAGAGACATATATTTTGGATCTAAAGTAATCGAGAAACTGATGAAAGAAGTGATCTCATAAAATTAATAAGTTCAAATAGAACTTCATGGATATGCTTTCTAAATTATCTTCAAAGGAAATTAGTCCTTAAATATTCAAGACGTATGGGCCACGCGCCTAGATATATTAAATGTGACGAATACCCATTAGTGATCAATCAACGTAGCATGATTACTCATTCCCTTCCTATTTTTTTATTTATGAGTTTGATTGCTCCTGCATAATCCATAACCAGTTTTTTGTGGTGCTTTTTAAATGCACTTGATGGATTTTACTATTTGATATGGTTTTATGCTACTTTGCTTTTATATAATCCAGAACAAATTTTAATTGGTGATGTTTTTGAGGTGTACTTGGTGGATTTTTCTATTTGATATGATTTAAGCTTTTTTGCTTTTATATAATCCATAATCAATTATTGGTGGTGCTTTAGAGATGCACTTGATGGATTTTGTTATTTGATATGGTTTTTAATTTCTTTGCTTTTGTTAATTGGGTGTTCAACCCATCAGAACTCAAGAAAGTCAGAACATCTACTTCGAGTCCGAACAACCTAAGAATCAACCAAGAAGAGTTAAGAAGAAGAAAGCAAAAAATCACGCAAAATCACACATCAAGGAAATGGATCGCTAGCGATTCATCTCCTACGGATCGCTAGCGATGCATCATTTTCTCCCGTAGATTGCTTGTCGAGGCAACAAAGGCCATTCAGAAGACAAAGCCAAGAAAATGACTAAGTGTATGGATCGCTTGCGATCCATCCATTTTCACCACGTCACTGCAACTCTTATGGAACGAGGCAAGGAAAAGTACGAAGGCATCGGATCGCCTTTGATACTGAACTATGGATCGCTAGCGATCCATCACTTTAGCTCGGACCGCAGAGATGTTTCCAGAGAGCCTTCCTATGACTATCTGCAAGTAGCTGGGCGAACAGGCTTGGCCCAATAGCTCTCTGATCTCTATAAAAAACCACCATATCTACAACAAAAAGGGGATCTTCTCCGGAATGGTTGCTGAAGCGCCGCTGGAAACTTTATTCACTCTCTATCTTCCTCACAACAAACTCCAAAAGGATTCACTGTGATTCTCCAGTGGGTTCTAACTTTGGAGTCTCAATCTAGCTAGGGGCAATCAAGAGCTTTGTAATTAAACACTTCTTCTAACAGCAATCAGTCTATAATAAAACTATAAAGTGGACGTAGGCTTTGTTAGTCCCTAAGGAGATGGTTTTGATGACAACAACCTTAGAATAAGATTATAAAATATGAATACTAACATTATAGTTTAGATATATATATATATATATATATATATATATATATATATATATATATATATATATATGTATATGTAGGATTAACCATGCAGGTATCAAAGAATGAAGACTGTACAGTATAAAGATTCAAGATATCAAGATTGAAGACTCATGAGTATCAAGATTATCAAGAGTTCAAGATTTCAAGATTGTAATTTAATTAGGAATTTTGTTAAAACTCCTAGAAAATCACTGACATCATAAAATCCAATTTATTCGTGGAATAGAATCCACTTCGAGCCTGTTAAAGGGATGAAACCATAAGTAGGATGGAACCTACGAAAAATCTAGTGGAATATTGTTTTGTATCTGCTAACTTTTATTCAAATGTTTTTACAAAATTATATCTTGTTTTCAAAATGATTTAAAAACCTTCATTTTAAAAGAATCAAAAACACCTATTCTGGTTTTAAAATTCTTTTAGCCTCAAAATAATCTTTGTTTTCAAAATCAAATTATCCTTGGTTTTAAACTATCTTTTAATAATAATATATTTAACTTTTAATATTTATACGTAGATTTAAATATAAAATTATAGTAAATTTATATATATATATATATATCAAAATATTATTCTCTATATTAATTTATGTATTTTAACTATAGTTAAGTATATTTATAAAGTTTAAAAACAGTTTTAATACAAGATAGAGGTTATTTTCAAAGAAAAACAAATTACCAAAAATATCATAGGCGTGTTGACAACCCCTAGGTACCCATGTCGACAAGGTGACAGTTGATTTCAAAATTTTAAATTTCAAAAGAAGTGTCTATTCGTCATATCCTTTCACGAATGGACATGACTGTTGTTCTACCATAAATAAGGGCAGTTTTAAACGAATTTATATACAATTTTTCTCCGATTTCACTCCTCTTCTTCTTCTTCCACATTTCTTTACATATATTTTTATCATTACTCCGCCGAAATCATCATTGAATCTAACTAGATCATCTCTGGTTTGATTCTCTATCATTATCTCAATAAGATCTCGGTGCTATTTAGAGTTATAGGCTTCTTTGTAATAAATATAGTGATAAAAGGTGTGATTGTAGCATGTGAAATCAATCAAGCAAGAAAATGTGTGATTGTAGCCTGTGAAATCAACTGGGTGAACTTGTTGCCCGTAAAATCAAATATCTCTACCCAGAGGATTGTGAATCTGGAGTGGTGTACCTCGTGGCCTTGAAATCGAGGGTTGTAATTGTAACAACTGCTTTTGAAAGTAAATCCATACTTGTGTGCGGGACTGGACGTAGGGTAACTCCGAACCAGTATAAAATCCGGTATGCTCTTTCTTTTATTGCTTTTACTTTATTTCTGCATCTGTGTTTGATTCTGTAATCATATCTATGTCTGAATATTGCATACATTTGTGTTTAAATTAACATAAACTCAAAGAATTTAATAATTCCTTAAATCCCCCCCCCCCTCTAGTGTTAATTCTAACCTTAAGATCCGTAATCCGCATTTCTCACATTTGGTATCAGAGCAAGGTTTTCAAACTTTCATAATATGATTTTTGAAAAAGTTTTTAAAATGGCTATGTTTAAAAAACTTGTTAATACTAGTTTAGAAATATTCAGATCATCATTGTCTCTTGAGTCTGCATATAATCAATATTCAAATTCAAGTTGTCTACCAAAATTGTATGATGTGCAGGAAACATGCTTTATGGGTGTTGAGGAATCAATCCACAATGGACAAATTGTGTAGATCAAAAAGAATAAATGGATACTCGATAGTGGATGCTCTAGACACATGACTGGTAATCCGAAGATGCTGAATGATATAATATACAAAGACGGAGGACTGGTTAACTTTGGAGACAAATCAAAAGGATTTGTGATTGGCATTGGCAAAGTTGGTAACTTTGAAACTCCTGTTATTACTAATATTTTGCTAGTTAAGAATCTAAAACATAATTTGCTAAGTATTAGTCAACTTTGCGATAAAGGATATAAAATTAAATTTGAAAAAGATAAGTGTCACGTTGAAGATAATAACTCAACCATAATATTTAAGGGAATTAGGAAAAAGAATATTTATATTCTTAGTATGAAAATTTCAAATGATAACCCATGTCTTTTGGCAAATACAAGTGACCCTTGGATTTGGCATAAGAAATTTTGGCATTTGAATTTCAAACTCTTATCTAGACTGTCAAAACATGATCTAGTAAGAGGTCTCCCTAAAATGAATTTTAAAGTAGATATTTTATGTGATGCATGTCAATTAGGAAATCTTAGAAAAAGTTCCTTTAAATTAAAAGATATGATTTCAACCTCAAATCCTCTTGAATTACTTCATCTAGATTTATTTGGTCCATCTCAAATTCTGTTAATAAATCATAGTAAATATGTATTTGTAATTGTAGATGATTATTCTAGATTTAAATGGACAATATTTTTAAAACATAAAAGTGATACTTTTGAATGTTTTAAGAACTTTACAAAAAGGATTCAAAATCAACTTTCTCTAAAAATTATAACCATCCGTAGTGATCACGGTGGTGAATTTGAAAATAAAAAGTTTGAGGAATTCTGCAATAAAAAGGGAATAACTCATAATTTTTCATTTCCAAGAACTCTACAACAAAACGGAGTAGTAGAACGTAAAAATAGGACGATTCAAGAGTGTGCGAGAACTATGCTTTCAGACAGTAAATTACTAAAGTATTTTTGGGCAGAAACAGTTGTTACCGCCTGTTATATTTTAAATAGAATTTTAACTAGACCTTTAACTGATAAGACATCTTATGAACTTCTTCACTCAAAGAAACCTAAGGTATATTATTTTAGAATTTTTGGAAGTAAATGTTTTATTTTAAATACAAAAGATAACTTAGATAAATTTGATCCTAAATCCGACAAAGGTATCTTTATCGGATATTCTAACAAAAGTAAAGTGTACAGAGTGTTTAATTTAAGAACTAACAGCATCGAAGAAACAATGCATATTTCATTTGGTGAAAATCTCAAAAAATTTGAAGATACAAATGATGAAGAGGATTTAATCACTCAAAATCAAGAGTCGATTGAAACTAATAATGAAATTAATCATCCTAATAAAAACATTAAACTTTTAAAAGATCATCCTATAGAAAATATACCAGGAGATATGCAATCTGTTGTTACAACTAGAAATCAACTAAGTAAAATGAGCAATGTAGCCTTTATATCAACTATTGAACCCAAAAATCCAAAAGAAGCATCAAATGATGATTCATGGATTTTGGCTATGCAAGAAGAACTAAATCAATTCACTAGAAATGATGTTTGAGAACTTGTTCCTAGACCTGAAAATAAAACTATAATTGGAACTAAATGGGTTTATAAAAATAAAATGAATGAACAAGGAGAGGTTGTTAGAAATAAAGCCCGGTTAGTCACTCAAGGTTATTGTCAAGAAGAAGGAATAGATTTTGATGAAACCTTTACTCCGACAGCAAGATTAGAAGCCATTAGGATTCTACTTGCTTTCGCAAATCATAATAATTTCAAATTATATCAAATGGATGTTAAAAGTGTCTTTTTAAATGGTTTTGTAAAAGAGAAAGTACATGTTGAACAACCACCACTTTTTGAAAATGAAAAATTACCGAATCATATTTACAAACTTAAGAAATCTCTATATGGTCTAAAACAAGCTCCTAGAGTCTGGAACGATAGACTAAGATCTTACTTATTACAATCAAACTTTGAAATTGGCAAAGTAAGTAATACTCTTTTTATTAAAAGAAATAAAAATGATATTCAACTAGTACAAGTTTACGTAGATGATATCATTTTCGGATCAACTAATTTTGAAATGAATAAAGAATTTTCTAAAATAACGGCAAAAGAGTTTGAGATGAGTCATATGGGTGAATTAAACTTCTTTCTAGGATTACAAATAAAACAATTAGATAATGGAATCTTTATTAGTCAAGAAAAATATGCTAAAGACCTACTTAGTAAATTTGGTTTGACTACTGCAAGAGGAAAACCCACTCCCATGGCAACCAATGAGTACCTAAGTAAGAAGATCTCTCGAAAGATGTAGATCAAAAATTATATAGAGGAACGATTGGATTACTACTCTATATCACTGCTAGTAGACCTGATATCATGCATAGTGTTTGTCTCTATGCAAGATATCAATCCCAACCTAAAGAGACCCACTTAAAAGCTGTAAAACGTATCATACACCTTTGATTATGGCTTATTTTATCCTAAAAATGATTCTTTTGAATTGATATCTTACTATGATGCTGATTATGCTGGTTGTAAATCAGACCGAAAAAGTACAAGTGGAACTTGTCACTTTTTGGGCCATTATGTGATTTTCTGGTTTAGTAAAAAGCAAAACACTGTTTTTTTTATCAACAACCGAAGCAGAGTATATTTCTGCTACTTTGGCTTGTTCTCAAGTAACATATATATGCAACAAACTTTAAAAGATTTTGGTTTACATATCTCAAAATCACCAATTTATTATGATAGTACTAGTGCAATAAATTTATCCAAAAATACTACTCATCATGCTCGAACTAAACATATTGATATCAGACACCATTTTCTTAGAGATAATATAAGTAAGAAAGTAAATACTCTCGATTATATCAATTTCGAGAACCAAATTGCTGATATCTTAACAAAACCCTTAAATGAATCTATATTTACTAAATTAAGAAGAGAATTAGGTATTTGTTCAATAACTGAAATATAGAATATAAATAACAAAGTACAATTAAAAAATTAAATTAAAAATCAAATAACAAAAATATCAAGTACCATGTCGACAACCACCTCCTACCCCTGTCAACATATAACGATTTTTTTATTTTTGAAATTTTTCCACCAAAATTCAAATAAGTGGTTATATATTCTTCTTACTTCGAAATTTTCATCATTCTTTCTGTTCTCTCTCTGTTCTAACTTCTGAAAACAATTAAACAATGGCCTTCTCTTTCAAATCAAACAAAAATTCAATATTTTTGTTCCCTTCTCCTTCTACTGGACCATTTCAACGAACTACGCTCACACGAGTAATCAAAATAGAGGATTCTTTGAAGGATGCACTGCAGCTAATGACTGAAATTCAAGTAGTGCAACTTAGAATGGCCAAAGAACAAGAACGGAAGGCAAAATCCTTAGAAATTTGCAAAAGTTTCTAATGGACAATCACGCTAATCCGATCTTGATTGATGAAGAATCTTCAGGAGATCAAGTGCAAGAGGACAGTGAGGAAGAAGAAGAAGCTTTATGGAAGAAGAGCGCGCTGAAGATGACGACAAAGTCGTTTGCGTTGGCGAAGTGTGCTTTGACAAGGATGGAAATCTAGTCGAACAACGTGGAAATTTCTGTTTCCACTACCTAAATAGTTCAGTTCATAGATCTCCCATTTTCAAGGACATACATTAGTCTCTTTTCCCTTTTTTTTTTCTTATTGTTATATGTTCTTTCCTTAGTCTTCTACGTAAATGTAAATATAACAATAAATGATTAATAAATGATTTGTGTTCTTCTATTTGAATTATCATTATTATAAGTATTACCATATATGGATTCTTAGTTAGGATAGTTAGTTATTAAGGACTAAGTTTTAGTTTTAGAATTAAGTGATGATTATTTATGATAACACTATCATTATAATCACATGTCATATAGTATTAGTTTTAGGGGGAGTTATGTAGTTTGGAGTTAGTTTTTATTGCTGACAAAGGGGGAGAAGTATAAAATAGGATAGTTGGGCATAGATTAAGAGGGGTTATTAGGATAGAAGTAATATTTTATAAACAAAGGTTGTCACCATCAAAAAGGGAGAGATTGTTAGTCCCTGAGGAGACGGTTTTGATGACAATAACCTTAGAATAAGATTATAAAATATAAATACTAACATTATAGTTTAGATATATATGTATATGCAGGATTAACCATGCAGGTATCAAAGAATTAAGACTGTACAGTATAGAGATTCAAGATATCAAGATTGAAGACTCATGAGTATTAAGATTATCAAGAGTTCAAGATTTCAAGATTGTAATTAATTAGGAATTTTGTTAAAACTCCTAGAAAAGCAATGGCATCTTAAAATCCAATTTATTCATGGAATGAAATCCACTTCGAGCTTGTTAAAGGGATGGAACCCTAAGTAGGATGGAACCTATGAAAAATCTAGTGGAACATTGTTTTTTATTTGCTAACTTTTATTCAAATGTTTTTACAAAATTATATCTTATTTTCAAAATGATTTCAAAACCTTCCTTTTAAAAGAATCAAAAACATCTATCCTGATTTTAAAATACTTTTAGCCTCAAAATAATCTTTGTTTTAAAAATCAAACTATCCTTGGTTTTAAACTATCTTTTTATAATAATATATTTAACTTTTAATATTTATACTTAGATTTAAATATAAAATTATAGTAAAATTATATATATATATATATATCAAAATATTATTCTCTATATTTATTTATGTATTTTAACTATAGTTAAGTATATATATAAAGTTTAAAAATAGTTTTAATACAAGATAGAAGTTTTTTTCAAAGAAAAACAAATTACCAAAAATATTATAGGCTTGTCGACAACTCCTAGGTCCCCATGTCGACAGGGTGGCAGTTGATTTCAAAATTTTGAATTTCAAAAGAAGCGTCTATTCGTCATATCCTTTCACGAATGGACATGGCTGTTGTTCTACTATAAATAGGGGCAGTTTTAAAGGAATCTATATACAATTTTTCTCTGATTTCACTCCTTCTTCCATATTTCTTTACATATATTTTTACCATTACTCTGCCGAAATCATCATTGAATCTAAATTGATCGTCTCTGGTTTGATTCTCTATCGTTATCTCAACAAGAACTCAGTGCTATTCAGAGTTATAGGCTTCTTTGTGATAAATTGAGTGAGAAAAGGTGTGATTGTAGCATGTGAAATCAATCAAGCGATAAAAGGCATGATTGTAGTCTGTGAAATCAATTGGGTGAACTTGTTTCCCGTAAAATCAAGTATCTCTACCCAAAGGATTGTGAATCTGGAGTGGTGTACCTCGTGGCCTTGAAATCGAGGGTTGTAATTGTAACAATTGCTTTTGAAAGGAAATCCGTACTTGTGTGTGGGATTGGATGTAGGGTTACTCCAAACCAGTATGAAATCCGGTGTGTTCTTTCCTTTGTTGCTTTTACTTTATTTCTGCATCTGTGTTTGATTCTATCATCATATCTGTATCTGAATATTGCATACAATTGTGGTCAAATTAACATAAACTCAAAAAGATTTAATAATTCCTCAAAACACTATTCACCTCCCCTCTAGTGTTAATTCTAGCTTTAAGATCCATAATCCGCATTTCTCACAGGCTTCATTAACAGTCGAACCACTATAAAAATTCCTTGTCTTCCTTCCTGTAATGACCCACCTTTTTGGACGGTTTCAGTCGATGTTAAACCACATACGTCAGGCTCAAACCATTCTAAAGGGAAGATTGTTATGGGTAAATAAGTAAAAGCAGAGAAAGAAAGAAAAACAAACATAGAATCTCAAAGCGGAATGACAAAATATAATAATCAAATAAACAGTTCATGAAGCTGTTTTACAAATAACATTTGATTACACTTTACAGTACATAATCAGAGTACATACAACAGTAATAAATAAATAATGCAGCGGGACAACATGATGCAATGGAAAATTAAAACAAATAATATTGTATACATATCTCCATCTCCGTCCTCCAAAAAGAAGCCTTTGATACACTGAAAAGCTCAGACTAACCCGAGCGAATTGAAAAGACAAAAACTCTAGTCAGAACTAAAATATCTTATGTAAGTTAAATCAGCGGTAAATAAATACGAGTGTGGCGGCGTCGGAGATGTTTACGGGGTTTGACATCTCCTATCTACTGCCTAACGTGCATGCAATAAATTAAGAGATGTTTAGGATTTCCATCTCCTAAGGATCCGTAAAACTATCTACATACATAGTACAATACACTATTATAATATGTCTATAGTAAGTAAAGTATTAAAAAAGCGTTAAGGCATTACCCATATCCCCTTTGACACATTATAATAATGTCATAGTCTATACAATACTTTAAACTCCATCATAAACTGGTGGACTAGCATGGAGCACTCTATAGGTACGACACAAACCAAACTCGTGAAGGTGAAATAAGGCATGTGACATGGCACGCGAGGCAATGCCATGGTAGGATTCTACAGTTTTGCGGATCCGGACTGGTGGTAACGCATAGCAGCTACTACCGCCTACATTGGAACACACTCCCATAATCAAAATCGAGGGGCGACCACCAAATCAATCACAAAGATATAATATGTTATTCAAGAAGCATGTCCGATCGGAGGTACGACCAAACTTGGCCCAGCGTGGCACCTGTTTTAGTCACATCAAGCTGACTTGCGGGAGTCGGGGCTACGTAAATACCTCATACAGAATCGTTCACCTAACCATCCTACTTCATTCTGGAATCTCCACCATGCACACAGTTGTTAAAGTGGTTTTCGGTATTGGCGGAGAGTATAACAATATCCGATCCCGATCTCTTTAGCAACCAAACACATATTTCGCACCGAATGAATTTCCAAAACCGTTCCATGATTGATATCAAAATATCATATTCAATTCAAACCATATCACTTTCGAAATTATATACTTTTGAAATCATATCACCCTTTGAAATCATATTCACAAACAGGTTAAGTTCTTTTTTCAAAGTCAAAATATCATTTCAAGTTCCAAACTAAGTTATAACATTCACTTAACCATTTCACTTTCAAATCAAAGAATAAACACAAACATTTCCACTTTACATAGTCTAAAATTTATAAAATAATTTAAATAGTATAAATTGTTTAATTAGTTTAGCACAGTTTAAAATAATTTTTTAAATAGTTAAAATACTCTAAAATAGTTTAAAGATAGATTCAATGGATTTAAGATAGATTAAATAGATTTAAAATAGACTAAATTAATTTAAATAGATTAGAATAGTTTAAATTGATTAAAGATAGTTTAAAGTAGTTGAAAATAGATTTAAATTAGTTTAATAAGTTGAAAATTTTAAAATCGGGATTTTAAGTTAATAATATTTTTTCGAGCGGCCTATATTAAAATAATTAAGTTTGAATTTAACATTTCTATTCAGCAAATCTGGACCATATCTAGATTTCAACAAAACTAAATTTCTTTCAATTCAAATTCCTATAAAAATCATTTCGATTTATATCTATTTCAAACTCATGTTTGAACTAAAAATTTTAAAGCACTTTAATTTCATAGATTTCAAATTTTAATTATTCAAACATTTCAGTAACTCAATTTCGATAAATTTGATTATATTTCAAATTTCAACTTTGAAATTTCCATTTTATTCTTTAAACAATCCATTAAACCAACTCCAATTTCAACATTTAAAACTTGGATTTTCGAAATAATTCAGTTTATATAAATCAAATATTATTTCAAATTATCATTTAACTGAATACAAATTTAAGGATTGAAAGTCATTTAATTTAACCATTTCGGTGTTTATATATAATTTTCTACCCTATGGTCATGTGATACGCATATTTATCGTTTCAATCCGCAAATATTTTTTAAAATTACGAGTATATATCATTTCAACCCGCAATCCCAAATTAACAATCAAAATCCATAAAAACGCTCAGGTTTATCATTTCAACCCATAAAGATTTTTCCTAATCCATAAATCGTTCGGGTATGTATCATTTCAACTCATAGTGATTTTCTAGCAATAACTAAGGGAACTTGCAGTGTTATAACAATATAAATATAACATCCGGTCATCCAATATCAACAACCAAACACCCACCATAATCACAATTCAAATCAACAAATAAATAACAATAATTGATTGATTATCAATAACAGGTATTAACAAGCAATTTAAAATTCAATATTTAATTAAATGGAGATTCCATTCATTAAAAGTCAAATTTAACTGGAGTGACAATTTAAATACACCAAACATCAACCAATCAATTTCTAATCACATCATAAATTCAATTTAACTAACATAAGATAATTTAGCAGTTATGAGTGGGTCAAAATACCCGCCTTTGATTTCAAATCGATTTGAAATCCAAATGAAGGTCCAATTTGAACGGTTTCAGAATTCATCCAAACCTGTTTCATAATGTCCGTAATTTTGATACGATCCCAATAGAACAAACTGCGCGTGAATCTGACATCGTATGTACAAGTTATGATCGTTAGAAGTAATACGGTTTAAAACTAAAATAAATAAAATAAAAACAGAGAAAAAAAAGACATGTCATTTACCTTCGTTCTGCTCCTTAGCCATGCCCAAATTTACATGCACGAATCCTAATTGCAGTCGCCACCCAAAACTTGACCAACGCCACCACTACGTCGAACTACGACCTGATCCACACTCGTCGCCGCCTAAGCTCCTCCAGCCGCACCCACGACCACAACGGCGACCCCTCCAGTGGCCTCTGGCCATCACGTCGCCGTTAGCATTTACATGGAAAGTTTGGAAATTTCACGGACTATCTCGACAAATGAACCACGGATCCCTGACCTGCTCGACACCACCTTCCCAAGGCCACCACCCGATTGTCGATTGGGTGAAGAGCCACTATTGGATCGTAAAAACCTAATTTCGACGGTCGAGGTTCAACCTCGATTTCTGGTAAAACGGTTTATCCAATTAAAAATCCAATCACTGCATCGGATTGCGCTAGTCGAGTGCTTTCTAACGATATATAATTCGATATAGTTTGAGGAGTTTTAATTTTTCGATTTGATTTTGGAATTGAATTAGGGTTTGTAATTTGAATTTTGTTTCTGCCATTGGAAGAAAGGAATAGGCAGATAAAATTGTATGTACATAATAACTGAGGGCTACTAGGGTTTGAGAAACTAAATCTATTTATATAAACATGGTCCAATAAGAAAGAATGAACATATCGAATCGGTCCAAAATGATAATAACGGCCCGAAAATCCCGTTTCGCTTCCGAAATGAAAGTAGGTCGTCTCATATATCAAAATAGATGTTTTCGATATTTTTTAACTCAATGGAACAGGTTTCAAGTTCTAATTCCATTGTATGAAGAAGTTAGCTTTTAAAATTGGCTTATTTTAGTTGAATTCAAATAAATTGATCTTTACACATTTCAAGTCCGTACGATCAAACGACAAGTCGATCGCCACGAAATATGAAATCTTATAATAATTCACTTTTACGGATCTGATGAAACTGGTTTTGCCAAAATTCGAGACAATGGCCAAAATGGCTATTTCACAATAAATAAATTACTATTAAATTGATTAAATCACTTTTTAATTTCAAATTTAATAACTAACAATTTTTATCATTTTTGATTACTTAGACATTTATAATAAATTAAAACAAATTTATATATCAATTTAGTGTTACATATTACACTAATTTCAGTGTTCCATTTCAACTGTAAATAAATTCCAATTAATTATAATTTAATTCAAATAAATTGATTTGATTTGATTTCAATCTTTTTATTCAATCAATCATTACTCTATGGACATAGTTAATATTGGTTTATATCTTATTACACTAATGTTCTACAATTGTCATCTTAATTTACATTAACGTAATATTTTAATTACATTTAATTGCAATTGATTTCCTACTTAATTCAATAGATTAAATAAAAAGGTAACATATAACAGTTGTCACCTTTAGTTAATTTAATCACATTTATTAGTTTATTATTTACAAACAAATGTTATAAATACTTACACAGCACTGATTTCATCCAATTGCAATTAATTACATATTATTTCACAAATTAGTAAAACATTTTATCCGTTTCCTTGTTTGCAATTTGTAACCAATTATAACCTTTCAGTCATGTCCATAAATATGGATTATAATAAAATAGTTATCAACTGGCTTAAATTAACATTACATTCTAGTTATTTCTCATTATTACATCTTAAAATTTTAATTTTTCTCACATTAATAAATCATAAAAAAATTCTCGCAATTGGACCGTGTGCCGACCCCCCGGTGACCTTAACCCTCCCCCACCTCCCTCGGTCCGTGTTCTACCTCAACCTAACGATCCAACCACCCCTGCAATTGTCCCGGTCACTTCACCAGTTTATCCGGAGTTTAGCCAAAGATCTCCCCTGGTCCAACAGGAGACTGACCAGATCCAGCAAAGTTCTCCCCAGTTCACTCCAGCACGAGTTCGTCGGAGCTTCAGAATTAGCAGAGCAGCATCTCTACCCGGTAGTTTTTATAAAACTGTTGTTTTTTCCTCAGCGAATACGAGTCTTAATAATAAAAAAATGGCTCGTTGCATGGGTGCGAGTTTGAGTGACGATCACTACATGGCCATGCAAGCACTAGAATCGGAGAGATCGACCCTTTCCCAATGAAATTAATTTCGTGGAACATAAGGGGACTGGGGGACCCGACTAAAAGGAAAGCAGTTGGTCTTGCTGTATCCCCACATAAAGCAGACATTCTCTTCCTACAGGAATCCAAACTGTCTGATCCACCCCAATCTTTCATTACTCACATGGGTGGGCCCACTCTAACGGGTTGGGCCCATACAAACGCCGTTGGGTCCAAGGGTGGTATCATTACTGCTTGGAATGAAGCAGTATGGTCCCACTGCCATACCTCAGCCTATACATCCGCACTTCACGTAACACTCCATCACATCCAAACCAACACTATCTATTTCTTCACCAATATTTATGGCCCCCAAAACATTCAAGAGCGAAATGAACTCTGGGCTGAATGTTTTTCTTTTGCCTCTTACCTCAATGGCCCCTGGATTGTTGGAGGAGACTTTAATACCACCAGATCACCCGTCGAGCGAAATTCTGGCAGCAATTCGCTGGACTCAGACTCTTTTAATTTCTTCATTAATGCTTGTTCCCTCATCGACCCACCCATTAGCAATCGTCTATTCACCTGGTCTAACCGTAGAGCTGAACCCGCCTTAGCAAAACTAGACAGATTCCTTTTCAATTCTGCCTGGGATGACCTTCACCCCCTTTCCTCGGTCACTGGCCTCGCCTCAACCATTTCCGATCATTGCCCCCTCATTCTGGACACCGAATCTCTGCCTTCTAGTAGACGCCCCTTCAGATTTGAACGTCTTTGGCTTCTTGAACCTTCCTTTGACAATTTCATCAAACAAATTTGGTCTCAGCCGCTGCAAATCCAATCTGCCTCCGCCAGAATAGTGTTCAAACTTCGCTGCCTTAGGAAGATCATCAGACCGTGGGCCAAATCCATTTGGGGTTCTCTTCGTTCGCGTATCTCATCTACCCAAGACAAAATCTTAGATCTCAACATCACTGAAGAATCTCGTCCTCTTTCAGACTCAGAACTGTCTCGTCTACAAACTCTCGAATCGGATCTGGATAGACTGGTAAAGCAAGAAGAAATTGGTTGGAAACAGAGATCCAAAGCTAAATGGTTAGAGGAGGGGGACAGAAACACCTCCTATTTCCATCGCCTAGCTAGTGGCCGGCGTAGATCGTTGCTAATTTCGGAATTATACCATAACAACACTTCCTATACTGACCCTGTCGATCATCTATGCCTGTTCACCGACTACTTCAGAAAGATCTTGGGCAAGCGGTCCTCCGCTCTCCCTGACATCAACTGGCCCCTCCTTTACCCATCCCCTACCCACATACCCATTGATCATCCATTCTCTGAAGAGGAGACCTGGGCTGCCTTGAATGACATGGCTGATGACAAAGCACCCGGTCCAGATGGTTTTGGTCCTCTCTTCTTCAAGCATTTCTGGAATACAGTTAAACATGATACATTAGATCTGTGCAGAGAATTCCAAGCTGACCCCTCAGTTATCTCGAGATTGAACTGTGCAAGCATCATCCTCATTCCTAAAACCCCAGGTGCAAACTCCCTTCCCTCTTTCCGTCCCATTAGTCTTCTCAATACAACCTTCAAAATCATTACCAAAGTCCTCGCCAACCGCCTTCAACAAGTTATCGCCCCCCTGGTCGGAGTTGAGCAGTCTGCCTTCATACTTGGGAGGAACATCATGGACTGCATTGCTACGACTCAAGAAATCATTTCCTACTGTCATCACACTTCGACCCCAGGTGTCTTATTAAAACTTGATTTCTCTAAAGCATTCGACTCCGTAAACTGGGATTTCATTCTCGAGCTTATGAATCATAGAGGTTTTCCTCCAAGATGGTGCAATTGAATCAGTCACATCCTTAACTCAAACATCTCTTCAGCATCGATTAATGGAGTATCAAGGAGCCTTATCAAATCAGCTCGGGGTTTGAGACAAGGGGAGCCTCTTTCACCTCTTATCTTTGTCCTTGTTGCTGATGTCTTTAACAGAATGATCAATCTGGTCACTTCCAACAGTCTCTTCTCTGGCATTTCACACCCAAGCTCGTCAACTTCTGTTTCCAACTTGTAATTCGCAGATGACACAATTCTTTTCGTCTCTCCCCAAGAGGAATATATCCACTGCCTGAAGGTGGCCCTTTACACCTTTGAGCGCGTATCTGGTCTTTCCATTAACTTCAACAAAAGTTCAATCATCATGTTGGGTAACTCGAATCACCTAGGCCCATCTATATCATCCATGCTTAACTGCAACCTTTCAGATTTCCCGCTTTCCTATCTTGGCATCACCCTTCGACCCTCAAAGCTACTTAGATCAGACTGGTCCCCACTTATTTCTAAGATTGACTCTAGACTTATGGGGTGGAAGGCCCACTCCCTTTCCTCCGTTGGCCGCCTTGTCCTCGTCTAATCGGTCCTATCAGCCATTCCATTCTACTGGATGTCCTTCCACAAACTTCCCTCCTGGGTCATCAACCATTTGGATCGAGTCAGAAGGTCCTTCCTATAGAACGGTGAAGGTGCTAAAAGGCTGGTCAATTGGGATACAGTCTGCTTACACCAGAATCAGGGAGGCCTTGGTATCACCAATCTCAGAGCCTTCAACACCGCACTCTTATCAAAATGGCTTTGGAGAACCCTCTTCCCTGACAATTTCCTCTGGAAAGACTGGATCCTCTCACTGCATTATCAGTCAAAAAGCCACCTAGTCCTCCATTGCCCGTCGCGCAAAAGGCCCTCTCCATTCTGGAAGGGTGTGCTACAAACCATTCCCCGAGTAAAATCTCTATTTCATGTGGCCATTGGTAATGGCAATAACTGTGTTTTTTGGCTTGACACTTGGCATAATCAACTTCCTCTTGCCAAAACACTACACAACCTTTTCCTCCACTCAGATACCCTGTTGATTACGGTTAGCGACTGTGCCAGTCTTGGCCCGGACTCTCTCTGCCCTTCATCTCTTTTCAGCCCAGAAACCTTCGCCGACCTAATCTCCACAGCAAACCTATTTCATTCTCTTCAACTTTCCACCTTGCCAGACCGCATTGTTTGGGCGCATGCGTCTATGAAAGGTTTCACGGTTGCCTCCTGTTACTCCCTACTGAACAATCCATGCCGCTTCTTCTCCTTCCCCAGACTCTGAAAATGCCCCATTCCACCTCGCATTGCATTCTTTCAGTGGTGCCTGGTGCACAATCGAATCAATACTAAAGAACGTCTTAGCCGTCTTCTTATCCCAGTTGATCCGGCTTGTGTCTTCTGTTCCAATCAGATTGAAAATATTCCACACCTGTTTTGAGATTGCTACTTTTCAAACTCGATTTGGGCAGCTTCGAGTGCCCATATCCTTGGATTTGTCCCTGAACCGCCTGTCGCTTTTGACCATTGGCAGTACAATTCCAGTAATCTCTTACTGGATGTCTTTATTGCTATTTTCTGTTGGTGTTTATGGAAGGAACGAAATGCTCACGTGTTTGGTAAACCTAAGTCTCACTTTGAAGGTATTTGCAGACGTATCTCTCACCTATTCACCACTCTTACAGGTTGTAGCTTGTCGGCCCCCTTTAGACTCCGCATTCCACAACGCAGTTCATCCCCAGAAGAATCTCAGGGCAGCTGCTCAGCGTTCCCTCCTGACTGTAGTTAAGTGCTAGCGGTTTCTTGCTTCCTTCAGTTCACTACCATTACTTTTAACGTTTTGTTTTGTAGATGTTGTTTACTCCTTCATCAGTTTGTTCTATGACAACAGTGTTGTAGCCAATACTTTCTTTTTTTGCGCTAGCGATCAAGCGTGTCGATCGACATATTTACTATTATATATATACATATATATATATGTTATTAACCGGCTGTGTAGTCTCACGTTACACACCCGTCTTGCTCAACAAAAAAATTCTCGCAATATTAAATTACAAAATCTTATTAAATTCAATATTTTTTAGTTATCGAAAATTACGGGTTATTACACTTCCTTTACTGTCTTTTTCTATATCTATTATCTATGTTATTGCTCTGTGAGGACAGGGCTGGTGCTTTCATACTCAAACTAGTGTGTTGATCCATTGTGTTGATCCATTTTTTGGATTAACAGCTTTTATAAAATCCATAACCAATTTTTGGTGATGCTTTTGAGATACACTTGATGGATTCTACTGTTTTATGTGAGTTTGAGCTTCTTTACATTTATATAATCCATAACCAGTTTTGGTGGTGCTTTTAAGATGCACTTGACGGATTCGACTATTTATTATGAGTTTGAGCTTCTTCGTTTTTATATAATTCATAACCAATTTTTGGTGGTGCTTCCGAGACACACTTGATGGATTCTACTATTTATTATGAGTTTTTGCTTCATTTTGTTTATATAATCCATAACCAGTTTTTCAGATGCACTTGATGGATTCTACTATTTGTTATGAGTTTGGGATGCTTTGCTTTGTACATCACATACCTAGTTTTTAGTGATGCCTTTAAGAGGCACTTGATATATATATATATATATATATATATATATATATATATTGATTTATCTTAGTTTGAGTTTATTTTCTCTTTTCATATCCATAACAACATTGGCGGTGCTTCTGTGACACACTTGATGGATTTTATTAATTAATTTGAGGCAATGCCTTATTGCTCATACATAATTCATAGCCAATATTAGGGTGTTTTTGAGATCCACTTGATGAATTATGTTTATTTATTTTGTAAGGTTGAGCCTTTTTCCCTTAATGAGCCCATAGCCAAAAGTGGTGGTGCTATAGTGGAACACTTGATGGACTTAACTACTTGGGTGTGAAGGTGGGTCGCCTTCTATGAGAGACTTGAGCTCTCAAAAGCATTCATGAGTTCCCTGGATAGGCACATGGCCATTAAAAGTGCATATTTATCGTGTAGTTTGTAGAAATTGAAAGCGTAGTACCTATTGTGAGATCTCAACCTAAACCTTTGCAGTTCAAGAAGAAAATACGCTACTTAGATTAAGTTTTCAATTCACTTCTTTAGGTATCAATTCAATCAAATGACATTGGTACTTACGTATGAAACTTTCTTCTTGACCAGGTTATTTTCAGTCATCTTCTTTGATTTTTGTTTTAATTAGTGGGGGGAGGTTGTTGGATAATTACAAAAAAACCAAAGTCTTTTTAATGCTTGACCTCTTGCATTCTTTATTAATGAGAAAATATTTTATTCATGGGCTGCTTATTTATTGTGACTGATAGACTTAAGATTTTACGTTTATTTGATTCTCTCTCATTTCTCTCTTCTTGAAAAAGAAATACAAAAAAATTTACTGAAAATAAAGTTTATTGTATTCATCTCCTTTCTCTACAATTTCCTATGAAATTAAATCTACCTCTCAAATATACTTAAAACTCTTTGGTAATGAATTCTACAAATGACCAAATCCTTCAACTTGAGTGCATAAGTTTGAAGCATCGTTATGTTAACCTTGGGGAGCGGATGACCATTACCGATTGCACCATAGTCGTGTTGAATTTCATTTTCAAGGCAGTGACTTCATCTACGACACAACTCCCATCACTTTCTCTTTATTATTCATACCCATTATTTTTCCAATAGTAAAAATATTTTATAGTTATGAGAAGCATGATAATATTTATCTCTAAACTCCGCCTCTGGAAAGAAATGTAGATTTTTTTCCGCAAGTTGTTGATATAACAATAATAAATGATGTACAAATTTGAGTAATAGATTCATACGGGTCCCTATTAACTTAAATTCTTCAAAGACGTGTGTATGTGTTTCTACTTTTATATAGAGGTCTCTATTAACCCAATTTGTGTATGACATTTGAAAATTTTTCTACTTGAGAATTATATATCTTTCCAATTATACTAGAGCATCACCATCAAGTATCAACTCAAATTATACCACAAGGTATATATTGGGGTTTATCCCGAAAGCGACTACTAGGTGACGAGTATTAGTTAGCAACCTAGTATCAAAAACATTTCCAAACGTTTGAAATTGTGAGTACTTGACCGAACTTCAAAAACTCAGGTAAGTACTTATGGAGCTTGTAAAACTCAAATAATTCTATCTTGGTAAAATACAAAGATTATACACACACCCGCATTATAAATATATATGTATATATTTGTATGCATCTTATAAATTTTTTTATATTATACATAAATTAGGTTATGCATTTATGAATATAATAGTCCCAATTCAAGAAATATATAAATAAGTTCCTACATAAATACTTAAACATTATTGTTCACATTGATTAATTAGTTTTGGGAATGACTAAGTAATTGGCTCAAATTCGCCATATGTGAAGGGGGCGTGATGAAAATAATAGTCCAACATCAGAAAATTTATAAATAAGTGTTCGAACTAGACCAGAACTAGATCAACACGCAACAAGGTAAATGGGTAAATTTCAAAAAAAATAATTCCATTTTCGATCTTATTGAGCCTATGCATCTAAATTTTAAATAAAATCAATTTATTATTTAAATTATAAATATAGATATATTTATATTATATTTGTACCGTATAATATAACATGAGTATCATATACAAATGTGTGTACACATGTACGTGTAACATAAACTGTGTACATGGTTTAACATACCCACATATAAGTGCTGAGATTTGCACTGCAATGCACACGTTAACCCATATATACATCTGTGTATGTATGGAGGGGCTAATATATATATATATATATATGTGTGTGTGTGTGTGTGTGTGTGTGTGTGTAGTTATATATATAATATAAATTATTGTTTGTAAAATATAAATGCTTACATATGTATGTGTATGTGCGTGCGTGTGTAACAGAAATTATAAAATAAAGAAATTTTCAAATGTTGCTATAAATAACTTTGAATATAAGAAAATTATAAATTCAAATTTTAGATTTAAATCTGTGTAATAAATATTTGGATATTTCAAATTCAAATCAATATATGAAGTCATATATGTACATATACTTACATATGTATGTATATGTATATGTATATGTATATATGTGTGTATACATATATAGCATTTCAATATTGAAAAATCCAGTTTTTAATTTGTATACATATTTTATACATACATACATGTATATATGTATTAAATTAGTATTTCGAAAATACATATATAATATATATATATATATATATATCTGTGTGTGTGTATAAGTTTTAATAATAGTAAATGATTAAATTATATATAAATATTAACATATAGACAACCTTAAAAATATTAATAAAAAATAATTTTTTTAATTACAAAAGGCTTTTGCATTAAAAATTGGATTTTTTTAATAAAGATCTCTGCATATATAATTTTTTAAAATGCTTATTTGTATATTGTCAACTCTAAAACAACAAGCAAAACTCAAAATTCAAAACAAGAAAGTTGTTTCAGTAACTATATATATAACTACAAAACAAGTCTTCTGATCGACTAACAGAATCCGGTTCAGGCTGAACTAGTTGACAGAATCAAATAGACTTTACATATTAAAACAGAACTTTTAAGACTAAACGTTGGTAGGATATTTTACATGATGAAAATCTGTCTAATAATGAACTTTGCGAGAACACATCAATATGCATAAAGAAGCCCTAAACATCATTACATAAATGGGCATTAAACACGACCGTTCTTTCAAAACCAATTATCGCCATATAGTCTTCACAACCTTAGTCTCATAAAATGGATACATCATTGGCCAAATTTACATAAGAAGATATATAATTTGAACTTTCTAAAAATCTTTGTAATTGATTTTTTTCTATAACATGACCTAAAAATCTGATATTTTTCTGAAATAAAGACATTTTTGATTTAGATACTACAAAACCATTTTGGATAACAATTTTCCTGAAAACGTCTAAATGTTTGAAGTGAGTTTCAATATCTTTTTAGAAAACTAGAATATCATCAATATAGACTATGATAAATTCTTTGTAAGGAATAAAAATATCATTCATAATTATTAGGGATTCCGAGCATTTTTCAGACCAAATTGTATAACTCTCCATTCATATGTCCTATAGGAACATTAAAACTAGTTTGTACTGATCATATTCAGAGATTTGAATCTGCCAATATCCTAATTTCAAATCGAATTATAAAATATAATAGCTTCAAATAATCTATCCAACCAATCTTTTTATTAGGGATTGGATGCCTAATCTATTTTAGGACTTTATTAAGAGGTTTGTAGTTTAGTACTAATCTCGAAACACCTTTTTCTTTTCACTACTTTTATTAACATAAAATGCAGTGCATGACCATGGTGATTGTGAAGCTTTTATTAATCCCTTTTGTATTGTAAAAATGATTCAGTCTCCTTTTTACATAATTCTAGGTATTTAGAATTCATTTTGCAAGGTCTGGCCTTAGATGAAATTTTCTTTTCATCAAAGTCGTCTTCATAAGGAAGAATAATACTATGTTTTTTCCTATTCCGAAAAGCATTTGGTTGGCCGTTGCAGATTTCTGTGTAAAACATATTAAAAATCATTTTGATTTTTTCCTCTAAATTTAGGTTCTTTAATTTTTCTTCTAAAGCTAATGTATGAACTTCTTGTTTTAAATAACTTAGTGTTAGGGTGTCTTGCATTGTGTGCATATAATATGCGCAATAGTCCCACATCGTGAAAAATAATAGATGAGGAGCGGTGTATATATGATTTTGGTCGCATAGCAACCAAGTATTCCTTTTGTTAAAAGGTGTTGGCCAAACTCATATGTTGCCCCCACGTAGGGATGTGTAGACTTAACTTCAACATGGTATCAGAGCCGATGGTAATGCTTAGGATAATGGTTAATGCGCAAGAGATATGTAAATGGTGGTTAGCAACATAGGCTTAAGTAACCAGACTTAAGGTGGAGCTTAACCATGGTACGTTGGATTTGGTAGAATTACACAGGAACGAAGTCTCGATATGATGCAGGCATCGTGCGGGTGTATTGGAAGACGAATATATGGATGCGAGCCAAGGTGGAGATCTGTTGGGGTGTCTCACATTGTGTGTGGATAATGGGTGCATATTGAAAAGAAGAATAGTCCCACATCATGAAAAATAATAGATGTGGAGTGGTGTATATATGAGTTTGGTCGCATGTAACAATAAAGGATTCCTTTTGTTAAAAGTTGTTGACCAAACTCATATGTTGCCCCACGTAGGGATGTGCGAACTCGATTTGAACATAGTATCAGAGCCAACGATAATGCCTGGAACAATGGATAATGCGCAAGAGATAAGTAAATCATGGTGGTTAGCAGTGTAGGGCTTAAGTAGTTAGACTTAAGGTGTGACCATGCTACATTGGATCTGGTAGAATGACATAGAAACAAAGTCCGAATATGGTGCAGGCATCGTGTTGGCATATTGGAAGATGCATATATGGATGCGAGCTAAGGTGGAGATCTGTTGGGGTGTCTTGCATTGTGTGTGCGTAATGGGTGCATATTGAAAAGAAGAATAGTACTACATTGTGAAAAATAATAGATGTGGAGTGATGTATATATTAGTTTGGTCATAGGTAACAATAAGGGATTCCTGTGGTTAAAGGTGTTGACCAAACTCATATGTTGCCCCTACGTAGGGATGTGGAGACTTGATTTCAACAGTTAGACGAAGCGTCTTTTGTATTAAAAGGTCTTTCATTTCATTCAAAGCCTTCGAAAATGGTTTTGTTATAAATTGAAAAATAATAGGTTTATTTTTGTAAGTTCCTGTAATCAATTTTTATCAACATGGGTAATAGGATATATCTCATCTATAAAATAGGTTCCAAGTATTATTTGATTTGTAATATTTTTAACAAAAGCTTTTAGAAATATAGTTTTTAATTTTACAAATATAAGCTTTTGGGATTTTAAAACTTATTTTAAGTTCTTTTCCACCAGCATGACTTGGTGGATTAGTAATTTTATGAAAATGTCTTTTAGGTATTAATCCTTCTTGTATTACATTCATATATGCACTACTATAAACACGTGCAACTAATTCCTTTTGATAATAATCATCTATTAAAAGTGTTATTTTATTAAACCATTTTTTGAAATAACGTATCTTGCGTAGAAAAAAAGTCCTCTTGATTTGGAAGATTGATTTGTGAATAATCTACTTGATTATTATCAAAAGTAGCAATCTGTTTTGATGATTCTAATAAAGAAAATCTTTCATCTAAATTTTTATTCCTATTTTTAATTGTTTGAATTTCCTTTTTAAGGTTTTGAATTTCTTTATTAAGGTTTTATTTAGTAGTAGGATATTCTACCTTTTGTCTTTCTTTTAAGAGTTTGTAAATTTCATTTATAGAATATGGATTTTAAGATATACCTATATTAGTGTTTTGAAAAGTAGTATTATTTCAGCTTGTTTCTTGAGTATCTTCAATTTGATCTATCAGTTTTGATCTTAATTCTAGGTTTTTAACCCTTTCAAGAAATTCTAGGATATTATCAATAGTTAAAAAATTAATATCTAAAATTTGAAATTGTGAAAGAATTTCATAAAATTCTTCACCTTCACTTTCATTTTTGGTTGGATTTAAACAAGGTTATCCTTTCATACACGATTCACAACCTTCATCCGGTAAAGATTCGTTGTCTAATACATTAAGCTTTTAAGAATCATATGAACTGGCTTCAGATTCTCCTTCTTCTGAACTAATTTCAGAATTAGAGTTTAATAATAGTTTGGATAATGTATCTTTTAATTCATTATCATCTTGTAAATTGTTAATTTTCTTCTTTAATTTACATCTATTGGCATAATGTCCAACTTTTCCACATTTGTAATAATGACTAATTTTATTTTTCTTTTTATTTAATCTTTCTTCTTTTCTTTGGGCTTTTTGCTCCAATGTTTTCTTAGAATAATGTTTCTTCTTACTTTTATAAAAGGATTGAAGAACTTTGCCATTTTTTGTTTCCCTATGAGAGGTTTTAGAAGTTGGAAAATCCATTCCAAATTGACTAAAAATCTGTCCTAATTTATTTCTCTCTTTCAAATTCAAATGTAAAATTTTTTAATTTAATTTTATATCATTGCATATTGATAACCCTTCTTCGATAAATGTTCCAATAAGCTTGCCACATGTACAATTTTCATATGGAATATTTATTTTATCTTTTCGTAAGGATTTTCTTACTCTTTCTACAAATAAATAGGGAAGGCCATCTATAAATTTTGATTCCCAATGAGAATTATTATTTTTGGTAGTTCCATTAGTCTATTTAGAAAAGTAACTTTATACCATCTAAAATCTGTTAATGTTTTACATCTTAAATTCTGTAAAAGGGTACGAGTATTTTCACTGTTATCGGATATTTTGCCGGTAAAATGTTCTAAAATGGCAACTGTTAAATTATACAGCATTTTGGAACATTTCTATTTCCTCTTGTTTTACCGTGTTATGTTTTATTTGTTAGAGAAAGATAATTATCCCATCAACCTTTAAGTTGGCTAGTAAAACTAGCAACTATCATTTTTGCAATAGTAATGTTAGATTACCATTGCTTTTACAAATAGTACTATACGTGAGCATAAGGTGAGCAAGATTATACATTTGTTTTTCAGAATAACCATCTATATTCCATACATAAATTTATTTACCACTATAGCTATTAGTAACAATATAATATTGTTCTTCATGTAAAGTATCCATAAGAGAAGGTCTTCCGTAATATAATAATTTCTAGCTTGGCTTACCATGTTTGCCAAGTTTATTAATTTCATCTTGAATTAGTTTTTTGTAATTATTCGTATTTTCTAAATTTGAAGAAAATTCTTCTTCAAGAGTATATGTTTTCATATCTTTAAAGTTTTCTTTTAAAAAAAATTCAAAATAATTTGTTGATTTTAATTTGAAAACTTTAATTTCAGGAGGAGGCCGAAGGCTTGATGATGTAACAATTTTAGTTAAATCTATTAAATCTCTATTTTCCAATGGAACATTATATTTACCCTAACTAATTGCAAAAAATATCGTTTCTACTCTATTATGTAGAGAACAAATTTGTTCTTCCAACATATTTAAACATAAGTTTGTATAATTTATTTTCCATTATATGGTTTATGTGTTGATAATGACTTGTAAAGCAACATTTACAAATAATTTGAAAAAGCATTAAAATTTAAAGTTTTCCCCTTTTTAATTTGAAAAGATGTCTTGGATGGGTAAATACCCTTTTAAGTACTTCCATGTGAAAGCTTATAATCCCTTTCTATTATATATATATATATATATATATATATATATATATATATATATTTGAAATAATACTTAGATACAACATGTCATTGGGACAACAGAATACAAACCATATGTCAATATATGTTCGAATCACGCTACGCAAGTTTCAAACTCGTGACCTCTCACACCAAAGCCGAATCACTTAACCACTGAGACAATGGTGCTTGTCTTATAAAAATATATTGTTTTATATAGTTCAATACAAACCAAGGAATAAAAAGAAATAATATATTTTTCTTAGATGCGAATTCATAAAATTCATTTTGAAAATTGTTTTTTTCTTCTTTTGAAATTAAAAAAAGTTTTCTAAATGATTCCCATTTTGGTAGATTAAATTCGATTTTAAACTTTTGCCTCGCTTGAGAGCTGGAGCTAAAATCTATTTTAGGCATATAATTCATTAAATAGAAAATTTTATTTCAGATTCAGTTATATCTGCTTCCGGGGCATTGTAAATACCCTTTATCATATTATTTTTATTTACATATAGCTTTTCAACAAGAGTATTATTTTTAAAAGATACTTCATTAGAATTTTTCTTTTTACAGGTTGAACTTCTAGGGGTTTCAAAAAAATAATGTAATGATGAGATATGAGAAATCTAAAGTGGATCGAAAAGGATTATTATCCATTTGTATTTGGACTGAACCTTCAGGGGATTGTATTAACTAGTGATATTATTATTTATTATAGAATATGGAGGCACAACGTTTTCAGTTTGCCAATTATCTGGCAAAAGAATTTCTTCCCACTTAATTGTTCTTCTTGTAGTAATATATGATTTACTAAAATTTGTTTTTTTATTATAATTGTTTCATTTAAAGGTTTATCAATCATTTTACACTGCGGATTTAGTGTGTGAAATGGTTTGTAATAAATTCGACTACAGATGCAAATTACTTCTGATCCCGGTGCATAGTTATAACCATTTTTTTCACATTCAGTGTAAGTGCGTCTAGTATATTTGCATTAGTTAAGGACAACTGCAAAATTGTTAAACACCAAAATAGACTAGACCATGGGCCAGACTGGACTGTATTAATCCCACTAATGATTTTTTCCAACATAAATTTCTACCATCTCTTAAAGACATTATAAAACTTTCAGGTAACCCTTCCAAGGTAAGGGTTTTAAGGTAATTTGCACTAAACCTATATGAATGAATTTGTGTATCTGTCCATAAGGATTTATGTCCTTATTACTTAACAACTTAATAATCATTTCACCATTATCTAAGCATAAAGATTCCTCTACAGTTTTAACTATTTGTTTCAATATAAGTTTCTCAAAAGTACGTAACTGGCCTATGATCTTACGTTCAATTTTAGGAATTGTCCAATTATTAAGTAAGTCCAAATTTTCAAGGATATTATATTCTTGTTTAATACTGTTTTTTACAGTATCCTATCTTTTAAGTATATTCATCTTTGTATAATTATCTGTCGAATTATACCAATCATATTTAATATTATTTAAATTCAGCTTTTTCTGTAGCCATGAGTTATATGTTATTATATACGTATTTTTTTAAATACACACACATATTTTATCTTATTATGTAGACGGCAAAGACATATGTGGATTCATGATAATTCATATACTATCTAAACATATAATGGCATATGATTAATTATATATATATAGATAAATATAAATGTAAAGTAAAGATTTACCTTGCCTAAAGACTAGATGAAACATATTTAAATGCTGAATCGAAGAACTCCTAGAATCAGTGTCCATAATCCAACATGAGCTACCAATTTGAATGCACTAGCCACCAATCTTATGTTTATATTTAAATTTTTTTCAATAGCTTGAGACCTTAGAGGAGGATTTCAAGAGATGGCCAACCAGATGCGGGGAGGAAGTGCAATGGCCCGCCTTTTCGATCCTCAAATATCAACACTAATACATTCACGGTATACGCATGCCGAAGATCCAAGTGCCAAAAAGACATATTTTTAAGGTAAATTAAAAAAAATAAAGCAATAAAGAAGGAACACAATATCAGAATCTCACAGTGAAACAATAACATATAATATCAGAAGAGAATACACACAACCACTCTAAGATACACAGCATTTCAGAGTTACAATTCTGAATGCTATCATCAGCCTGCATAGTTATAACAAACTGTCCTTATACATGCTGATATATACAATATAGTAATGCAACGAAAATAAGAATACTACGGTAGGTGAAACATGTAGCTCGTCGCCTCGGTCTCCAATGAACATCAATGAAAACTCGCCTTTCTTAAACAACTCGAAGGGTGTAAGAGGACTTTAATAAAAACAAAAACCACGCATCAAACATAAGTTTGATATGAAAAACTCAAGAAATATGTAGCTAGCATATAACAGTACTTTTAAGACCGTTCGAAAACGGTTATCTCCTCAAAAAACCACCATCTAATAAGCACATAAGGTGATATAATAGATAATGTCTAGGGCGAAGAATATAAATATATAACATAGCTAGAATGGTTACATTGATTACATTCAATGGCATATTAAAGGGTACAATCAAACTGGTAAGGTACATTTGCATAATGAATTTTCCATGAAGATCTCCCTAGTGAAATGGGATCCGACCTCCATGCACAAGGATCAGAAGTTACCTTCCGAGCATCGTATATCTCTAGATAAAACATACCATAAGAAAAACACAACTGGCCCACGCCCTAACACATAGAACCAAGTACTATCAACTCCCATGTGCAACATCGATAAGCATACTTTAGATATGGAGTTGATATACCCTTTCTTGGGTTAGCTAAACCCCAAATTGTGCATCCTACTCTATTTTTAGCCATTTCCAAAGTCAAGGTTATGTTCGGTATCTCCCATACAAGTCTTCATCACTCAAACAGAATATGAATCCCAAAATGGATTTCCACATCTCAAAAAGATCTCGAAACTACACATGGATTCCAGCATCTCAAATAGATCCATTTCTAAGAGATAGAACATGTATCTTAGCCTTGAAGTTGTTTTTAATAAGTAAAACATTTACTGATCCTGGTCTCATTAAGACTGAATCGACGAATTTGGTCATATCTAACAATAATGAGAATAATCGCCTATGGAAATTAAGTCTGTATACTTATCACGTTTCTGACCTTTTCATCTCACACTATCCTTCAGTCAAGAGTGAAGCCGATAGGTTAGAACACAATTGCTTTTATCCCAACTCAAAAATTAGTCTTAACCCTCACAGATAGACAAGTCTACTTCATCAGGTTTTAGTACTAAGTATATGACTAATTACTTTCCATAAACGAATAAATATACAAAGCACGATGAAGTCACATAAAACACGATTAAGTCACATAAGCGACTTATAATCTTTTTATTACTTAATTGATACGTTTATTGATTAAAACCTCTTTTATTAGTAAAACTTCTTTTATCTAATAAGAACTTTATTTATGAATTTCTACTATTCATTTGCACTCTTTCAATACTTCAAAAAGTATTCATATACTTATCCCAAATGGTATAAGTATATTCACAAATCATAAAAAAGATTTCTTACTTTTAAACCTTTACTTTTTCTATCTTTTTCCAAAAGATTCGATACTTATAATTTCCTTTAAAATATCCATTTTAAAGATCTAAGTGCTTTCACAAATCCATTCAAAAATGTTTAAAACTAATGTTATTTAAACATTGCCACTACTAACCCAAACCCATTTTACATATGCTTATCTTAAAAACATCTTCAAAGATCTATTTACATTCATAAGTATAATAAAAAAGGGTTGAAGATGAATGTTATTAACACATTGTCACAACAAACTCAAAACCATTCCATACTTATATTGTATTTAAAAACATTCTTTTAAAGGTCTAAGTTAATATTTGGTTATAAATGGTATTTGACTAGTCAACTACCCAGTTAAAACCGATCACTTATAGAGATTAAGATTCGTAAACATAACTTATTTTCGATGTTCCAACTTATACATTCCCTCGTTCAAGAGTGAAGCCAGGTAAGTTGGAGCACCAGTTGCATATCAAAGCCTTGCTTAGACACTTCATTCTTGAATCTCATAGATATATAAGTTTACCTCGTTAGCTTTTACTGTTATGTATAGTATTAATGACTTTCATAAACGATAAGAAATCAACACGATTAACACGTTTTTTCCATTTTCGACTTAAACATTCCTCGGTCAAGAGGAAAGCCAGTAGTTTAGAGCACTATTGCTTCCATCCATACTCAAACATCAATCTTAACTCTCATAAATAGATAAGCCTACTTTGTTGGCTTTTGGTGTTAAACATAATTAATTTTCTTTTCAAACAAGCATGTAAACAACAAGATTAACACGTTCTGATATTCCAACTTAACTATTCCTTTATTAAGAGGGAAGTTGGTAGGTTAGAGCACTATTGCTTCCATCCCTACTCGAACATTAACCTTAACTCTCACAAATAGAGAAGTATACCTCGTTGGCATTTAGTGTTAAGCATAGTAGTTACCATTTTCAAAAACTTATATATATATATATGCATACATATATATATATATACGTACTTTAAAAATACTTATAAATAGGTTTTAAATATTTATGTAAAATATTACTTGAAAATAACTAATTTATAATTTGATGAAAACATGTTTTATAATTTAAAACCCCTTTAGTATCAAAACTTCATAAAGAAATATTACAAACATATTTAAACTTCAAACCAACTTTAAAATACTGAAAATATGTTAGAAAACATCCCTAGAAAGAATAGGGGGAAATACCAAATTTAAATATCATTTTTAAACACTTAGAATCATAAGCAACTTACCACAACATTTATAAATGCTGTTAAAAGTCCTTGTTGTAGATCAACTTTGAAAAGCACAATATTTGTGACCGATTTTCACTACTTTAACAAGTGATCTAAGACTTGAAATCTTTACAGTAAGTACTACCCTTGGGGTACGTAAAAACCATGGAAAGAAAATACTAGGAATAGTTTCCAATTTATTTACAAAAATTCCCAAAAATAGGATATTTCAAAGTGCTCAGATAGCGACCTTCTTCTCGCTGTAACTTTTTGCAACTTTATTTCACAAGTTAATGGATGATTTAAACTTCCATATTTTTCTAGTAATAAGTACAATTATAGTACTTACTAAAAAATTCAAAGAAGCCTCTAGGATATCTCTCAAAGTTAATTTTGAAAATCGCCGAACATAAGACATTTTCAAAGTGCATCCACAACGACCTTTTCGCTTCCAACACAAATTTGGTTCGCAATTTCTATAAATTTCCAAACCATTTCTTTACTGAAACATACAAAAAAATATGTGTAGATAATAACCAAATCAATTTATACCATGTTAAGATCATAAACCTTCCATTTACATAAGTTAGAGTAAAGGGAGTAACAGTTTCCATATGTTTGTCGAATGTGTGGATAAGGAACGAACACCGATTTATCATATTGAGAGGGAAGAGTTGATCTATCAACTATTGGAGAAGATGATGAGCATATTAAGATTATTTTAGAGGATGACACTTGAGACAAGATTTATCTTTAATATTGTGATTCAGTGAACTTTGTGCCAAACCTGACATTGTTATTTTTCTGGATATATGCATGTTATATGCATGTTTTTGGAGAAGATGATCTTGTCAACTATTGACATCGTCATTTGTCAATAGTAATGATGACGAGGATTGATATCCCTTGTACGTTAGTAGTTTAGGTGATTCTGTATAACTCATGTTTTTTCATTCTTTAGCTATTCCGGGGCCTCTGCCGAACGCCTATTATAATTGTTTCATCCATAAAAGTGGACGGGCCACTCAAAAGCTGGCTAGCCTTGCTAAAAAAAGTTAAGGGATATCGAAGCGCACTTAAAGCGACTATTCTCGCTTTAAACACTTACAAACATACTTTAATTCAATACACAAGCCAAACAACCATTTAAAAATCAAGTCAAGGCCACACCACATGTTTAAGATGGTAATAGAAGTGATGTTATACGATATAAAGTTTCATTTTCTTTCAAAAGCAAGAGAGGTCCAAATTTTATAACTTTAATTAGTAAATGCCACTTCAACTTTATATTTCAAAATCACAACATATACATACAAGGTAGCGAGGTAAGTCACTTAAGTCCAAGCCAAACACATGCTCAAACACTCACAAAGAAAAGAACACTTCTTATCATCACCGAATACATAAAGATCTAACCTTTAGCACTTACAAAACCAAGGCAACACTCCCTCTCCCATTGCTCACAGCCTCATCATGCTCCCTTCATTACATCGACCTTTTCACAACTTGATATTCATGCTTTCCATGATGTTTAAGGCCTATAGCCAAAATTTGGTGAAGTTAGGACTTGATTTGAAAAAGATTAGTGAAAATCAAAGTGGATTAGTTCTAATCCACTTCTATCATTTTCTTAATTTATGCAAAATGATTAGCCTAAACTATAAGGGTGAATTTATAGGTTTAAACAAGAGGTCATTACCACCTTCTACTTCCATGAAAGGTAACAATGGAGCCTCCCCGTCACAAGCCACCTTTACACCTCATTTTCTTTACTTAACACTTAAATATTTCCTTAAAAGCTCATTTTTAAAATATCTTCTATGACATCACTCATGACATCATCAAAAACTTTATCTTTCATAAATGGAAAAATATTTTTATTTTATTTTAATGTCCTATTAAGAAAATAAGCATATGCAAAATAATCCGAACAACTTCTGACGAGTAAAATATGTTTATCGATAAAACGATTTTCAATCACATCATCGATATTTCTTCAAAGTAGCTATTTTTTGTAAACATTTTTTCAAAACAAGTTTACCATCATTACTTATGATTTAAAAGGTGCTAACAAGGTTACTAAATCACTTTAATAACATTTAATCCAAGATTCAAATATTTAAATAATTCAGATATTTAAATACGATCTGTCCGAAATTCCGGCTCAGTATAGGAAGGAAGCAAGGACTAAGAGATTGGGTTTAAGGTGTTAAAATAGTAAAGATCCAAAGGAGAAAAAAATGGATCCATAGCCACATTCTCCTATTACTATTTCTCATCTTTTGAGTCATTATTTAACCCCAATAACCCTCTTTACGGTCCTCATAGATGCCTACATCTGGGCCTCCTAACTAATTCAAGCCCGATTAAATAAATATGCAATTAAATTCAATTCAAAAGCACATCGATATCGTATATTGGTACGTGTGTATATAACTTATTTATACAAACTATTTAATACATTGATCAACATAAATTAAATTAAATTCTACAATTAATATTTCATAAATATTAATTAATTTAATTAATCTATAACGATTATAATTGATTAAATTAGTTGGTGGTAGGAGTAATCAACATTTCGGTTATACGACTTTTAGGCGTAAATTTGATCAACGACTAATCTTGAACAATTCAAATATTAACGTTTACATGTCACCTCAGTAAGCGGCGTGACATTATGGCTAAGTTTATTACATACATAATTTCGGTAAAATCCAGTAATAATTTAAGGCTAAAGTGACAATTATTTATACCAATTCCTTCATCAAAAATATCTCACGTTTGGACTTATATAATTTAGTAATGATGAAAATTCCAGTATCCTCCATGTTCAACTTTATAGTCCAAATAAAAGTCCTTGGTTCAATAATAATAGTTATGATTAACCGAACCGCTCTAGCCAAAGCCTTTATCTTCGAGTTGACTTCAGTTAACAATGACACTGTCATATAACCGAGAAGACGAATTCTCTAATGAATAGTGTCTTGCTTCCAATGCTTCCACTCGATGCAACTATATTCGTTCGATGCATATCGTACCACGATTTTACTATAATCAAAGTGGTGTTTCTATATTGAAGCTCGATAGTATTCTCAAGTCGAGAGAATTGTGTAATATTGTCACATCGATAATTTCCATTTGACCTTAATTATACTAACCAACGAAAAACTATCGAGTGAGTCATTATATAGTTATCCAAAAACTATTAGTACGTAATGTCTTGGTGGCTCTACCAGCCATGAGTAATACACTATCAAATATTTGAAGAGCGTTTCATACTCTAAACTCAATAGATGTATCGATATCCAATCTCGACATATCTTAACTAGAAATATTTAAAACAATATATTTATTTTATTGTGATAAATCACTCATGATTACAACATACTATAACCACAATCTAAAACATACCATTTATGAATTTTCTATTAAATGTAATTTTAATTAAATTAATTGACTAATATAACACATCATATCAAGTATATAATGGAAAGAAAACACCTTTTAATTCGAACAAAATTGATTTTCGAGTTAGGTATATGTAACAATTACATAGTTGCATCTAGGGCATAGCCTTAACTCTATCAATAAGATCCTATGTAAATACTAAGATACTGCTATTCACATTGTCCAATTGGTTTTGTAAACAATTAAATAGTTTTTGAAACTAAAAATTTCTAACATGCATGAATTATGCTATACATATTAAAAAATATAATATATATAGGATTCATTTTAAAAATTAAAAAAATCACATTAATAACATATACTATAAATAGCACCTGAACCATACTGGAATATTAACTCTGGGGACATCCAATACATCTACTCAGGTGCTAGTCCCGACGTTGGTTTCAGCCCCTCCAGTATTGGCTATGTTGGTCTTTGTTTCAATTTTAACTGAATTACTCATTTTTAGCTATTGTAAAAATAGGATTCGTTAGCAACTCCCCGATAAATAATAAACAAAACTGGAATAGTAAATAGAGTGTATATATGTACATGACTCCTACATAACATATTTATATACATATATGATAGAAAATACGAATATGCGCACTCAATACATTCCTAATCCTTAATCTAAAGGTATGTTTTGCTTGGATAGAACAATGTAACAACCTGCATTTTTCGACCTTCGAGTTAAATGTTCGAACCGTATTAACATCTCGAAAGCTGGAAAAGACAAGTCGTTGATAATGTTAAACAAACATAGTTCTAACTAAAAACTTTCAAAATCTCAGAACGAAAAGAAGCAAAATATAATATATCAATAACCATTACCATTTTACAACACCATAATATATCACAACGTCACATACATATCTCTTTACAATACCAATCAATCCAAATCGACACACAAATCACAGTGAAGTCCAACACATATTTTCAATATGTACATAAGAGTCCACGCCTACTATTCCATCATGCCTTTAAGCTCCATCAAACTAGTAATATAAGTAAAAAGGAAAATAGGAGTAGGTCATCCACAAGCCTAGGTGAGAAAATCATATCTACTCCATGTACACTACCAAGATAACATCTAATGTTAAAAGAGTCTAACACATCCTGAAACCACCCTACACATTATAAAGATATCATACTCAAATAACCGTACACATCTAGTCCTGCTATCTATGGTAATGGATCGCATCGTCAAACAATCACATACTAGACTCACGTCTTGGACCGTCAGATACTCTTCAGGAACGCTTAACACGCTTGCCTTACAACAAATGGACCCACAATCTGGATCCATCTCCATGCGTTATAGGATCGCTTACCGTTCACCTCCTCTTTGGGCCCACCTCGTGTGCTACAAGAGGGCTAATTTCCTAGACCTACCTATTGCATTACAGGGTCACTTCTGGATCATCTACCTACACCACATAGTTATGTACACGTTTCAATCAACATCAAACTAATTCTATCACTGAAAAAACGTATAATGCAACTCCATACAATATTTAACATCTACATAATTCTTTTATGATCCATAGCATCGATAAACGTCTTCAAAAATAACTCAAAACGTCACTTGAAATAAGAGAAACGAAGCTCAGATCGATAAAATATGACCCAGTTTGGATCCAGGTTCTTGGACCAAAACAGCGCCCACCGATCGATCACCCTAGCTGTGACCAGTTGATATTCAACCCATAGGTCAATAGATCATGATGCGGGGGTCGCCTATGGTTGGCTTGGGTTGGTTTTTGCATCGTTTCGGGTCGTTTTTTCTTCATTCTTCCACTTGTTTCATTCCAACCCATCTCCAATTTGTTTTATATTCAATATACTTTAATTATACTAGGATTCTACATAGATTTAGTTTAGTTAATCATAAAATTTAGGTTGCATATTTTTGTCAGAGTTATTAAACAACGTTTATTTCATTTTGGCTACAAATTCGTTCCGAAAATCAACATAAGTTATTATTAATCATATTTTAGCGCATAGTCAGACCCAACCACTATTATAACATCAAACTGGGTATTATAACAAAGAATGGAGAAGAATCACTCATTGAATTACCTTCCAACCTTTATTCTTCCATTTTCCAATCAAATGCATCTCCAATCCTTTGAATGCCACATGCAAAGTCATATGCACTCGTAAAATTCTCCGCTCTCTTTAGTTTTCTGCTAGTTTCGTGCAAATCAGTCGATAAACCGGCAAGATATTGGCGTTTGAAATTTGGTGAAGGTTAAAATGGTTTAAAAGAAAGAACATACTGCCTGGCCTGGTATTTATAGGTAGTGGGAAAGAGGTAATGATCAAATTTTCAAATCCAAAATTTAAACAGTGGGCACCTAATCAACTACTCAAATTCATCCATATCTTCTTTATATGACCTCCAAATCCAACAAGTGAATATACCGTGCAAATCTGAAAAACAAGTTGATCGCAATTACACATGTTTCATTTTTTAATTACAAAGTTGAAAAATGTATTATTTTGCCCCTTTTTAGTTTAAATAAAATTATTTACCAATTTAACTTGAATATTTACCACTGTTATACTAATTATATTTAATTGTAATATATCTCAAACTTTCGGTTTATTACAAAGGGAGTACCACTAAGATTAATGGTTTGGATTGACTTATAATAATGCCTTGGGTTGTTGCTACATGTCCCGAAGTAATGTATTTAGAAGCACAAGTGCATGAGCTCAGCTTTGAAAAGGGTTTCTAAATTGCATGGGGTAGACTGATCATGGGATGCTCATTTAATAGGGAGGGACCCTATAAAGTTGTAAAGTTTTAATTACCTTCATTAGGTTGTATGTTTTGGTAGAAGAAGAAGAAGAAAAGAAATGCCAAAGAGAGTATCCCTCGATACTTGGAAAGCAAATATATATATATATATATATATATATATATATATCTGTGTGTGTGTGTGTGTGTGTGTATGTATTTGTGTATATATATCTGTGTGTATGTGTGTTTCCTAGCAAGTGAAAGTTGAAGATGAAAGGTACGGACATTCGGAATAAATAGAACATCATATGTGAAAGTATGGACTTCCAGCAATTATAAACCTAAACCTTTTTCGATAAACTTTTTATATGTGTTGGTAGGGAGCGAGAACGCATTTTATGTATATAAAGGTAGAATATAAATAGGGTAGATAATGACATATACTATATATATACACATAAATTTCCATATCGAAATCTTAGATTATAAAGTAGAAACATGTATAAATTTAAGTATACTAATGAGGGGAAAACCCATTCTGGCGTATTCTCACTATGTATCGTCTATATTATGGACTGTTAAGGCTAAATCACTCATATTTACCAAATATATGTCTGCCTCGAATTTTATGTTTTCCACTTAAATTTTGGGATACTCATCTAAGTAGGCCGGGGGTCGAAGGATTGGTTGTTTTTGCTGAATAGTCCAGAAGAAGACTGCATATGGCAAATTTATTATGATATTCATTTTGTTATGTAAAATTAGTATAACAACTCAAAGCATGCATGATGGTATCGTCGTATACCGATCATGAAATATTTATGTTGTATATTATAGCTTTTCTCTACGATGGAAGCCATGGATAATCAATTTTGTTAAAATAATGAAGTTAATCGGTTTAAGAAATGTGTTGTAAGCATGAGAAAATATCTATTATTGTCGCTTGAAAATAATATTAGAGCGATTGCTACAGTTTATTGGTCATTTTAAAGTCTGAAAAACTAGGGACGTTACGAGCAAACTCAAAAAATGAAGTGAATTCGAGAGATTAACTTTAATAATTAAGGTTGCATGGTGATAAGAAAGTTAAAATGGATTAAGGATTTAATCGAGATGAAACTGACATGCTATGAATTAGGTCTATGACGTTTACTTTCGTTATTGAAAATGTTGTTGGATATTTGTGGACTCTTGGTGAAGTGGCACAACAGTGAAAAAACCAAATCTCTACAGATCGCTCCAAGGCACGTCGATGACGCTTTTCTTAAGATGTTACCTACGAAGGCATCGCACAATTTGAGAGAGTTTCCTTCTAATTTCACAAAATTGGAAAGGTTCGATAGTGTTGATTTCATGCATTGGCAGAAGAAGATGCATTTTCTATTGGTCGGACCAAATGTAGTTTTAGCTCTTACGACGCCAAAGCTGGAGGAAATAGAAAATAAGACTATGATGCAAGCACGATTAAGACTAAAAAAGGAACAAAATGATTACATATGCAAGGGGCTCATATGCAATGCAACTACGGATACTCTGTTCGATATGTATCACAGCAAATCAACTGCCAAAGAAGTTTGGGATGCACTTGAGGCTAAGTATCTAATCGAGGATGCAAAAAGTAAGAAACTTTTGGCTACTAAATTTTTTTAATTATAAAATGACTGATGCTAGGCTAGTAGTAGAGCAATTCAATGATATTATGCATATCCTAAACCAATTCACCCAGCATAATATGAATATGGATGAAGAGATAAAAGTCTCATCCATAATAGACAAAATTCTCCCTTCTTTGAAAGATCAAAGAAAAATCCTTCAACATAAGAAGGAGGATATAAGTCTGGATATTCTTGCAAAGTATTTGCAAGTGGAAAAACAACTTAGATAGAAAGAAATCACTGAACCAACAGTGTTTCCATCTAAGGTCCACGTGGTAGAGGAAAAAGTGGAAAATAAAACCTTTGGGAACTCTTTTAATCAAAAGAGGAAATTTCAGAATATGAAAAACTTCGGTAGCATGAAGGCCAAGAAAGTGAATGGTGCTACAATTGTGGAAAACTTGATCACTTTAAAACATATTTTCATTTGTGTAAAAAGAAATCTCAATCGACAAAAAAAACCTGGCATCCATAATCTCTAAAATCAACATGATTAAAAGAGAGGATTCTTGATGGATCGACTCTGGTGCTACTAAGCATATATGTAATTAATCGTTTGAGGATGAAAATTATTTATATATGGGAAACTCAATGAAGGTAACGGTCAAGGGGAAGGGGACATTAGACTTGGAGTTCAAATCCGGGAAGATTCTGACATTGAATGATGTATATTATGCATCCAATTTTAGAAAGAACCTTGTCTCTGATAGTCTATTAAATTATTTTGGCTTCAACCAAGTGTTTGAGTTAGAAAAATATGTATTGACCAAAGGCGAAATGTTTGTTGGAAAAGGATACATGTGTGATGGGTTGTTCAAATTGAATATTAATAAAATGGTTGCTTCTACTTATACTATTGATTCTTTTTCTTTATGGCATAGTAGATTAGGACATGTTAATATTAGAAGTATGGACAATATGATTTCACTAAATATGATAATAAATTTGATGATAAGTGTAGGATATGCTCATTAACCAAAGTAACAAGAAAGATGTTTCAATCGTAATATGTTAGTACCATTAATCTGTTACAATTATTTATAGTGATGTTTGTGATATGCATAGTACTTCTACTAGGGAAGGAAAAAAATATTTTGTCACATTTATAGACGACTATTCAAAATACTATTTTGTTTATTTAATGCATATCAAGGATGAAGTATTAAAATCATTTATGACCTATAAGACTGAAGTAGAAAACAAATATGATGTTAAAATTAAGACCCTTAGATCTGATAGGGGAGGTGAATATCATTTCCCTGCATTTTACGAATCTGTAGGAATATACATGAGACATATGTAGCTTATACTCCACAACAAAATGGAGTAGTAGAACATAAAAATAAGACCCTTACAGAAATGGTTAATGCATATAATTCTAGTCTTAATATTTGTTTCTAGGTTGATACATTACTTACCGTCTGTTACATCTCAAATAGAATACCTCATAAGAAAATCAAAGTCGCACCTTAAGAACTATGAAAGAAACACAAACCAAATCCTGATTATTATCGAGTTTGGGTCTGAAGAGCTATTGTTCGATTACCTGAACCAAAAAATCAGAAAATTAGGACAAAATGGCATTGAGTGTGTTTTATTAAGATACGTGTAACATACCAAGGGTTATAGGTTTCTAGTAATAGAAACTAATAATTAAATTGAGGTAAACACAATATTAGAATCAAGAGATGCGGTGTTCTATGAAAATAGTTTTATGTCTATTACATCCAATCCATCTATTGATGAAATGGTGAAGGTTAATACACCTATACGTGAAATGATGGAGGTTACTGAACCTATTCGTGAATTTGAGAACACTCGAGAAAATAGTGATCAAACTAGTGAAACTCTTAGGAGAAGTAGAAGAATGAGGACTGAAAGTCATTCTGACCAGATTTTATCACTTATTTGATTGAAGAATTAAGAAATCGCATTAGACATCAAGTCATGATTTCTACAACTATCTATTCTGATCCTTTAACATATATGAGGCTGTAAAGTCTTAGAATTAAGCATTTTGATAAGAAGCCATAAACGATGAAATGGATTCTATTATAGGAAATCAAACATTGAAATTAGTATATTTACCTCATGGTTCTAAAGCAATAGAAGGTAAGTGGATATTTAAAAAGAAAACAGGAGTAGATGGTACGATAGAAAAATTTAAGGCTAGATTAGTTGCTAAGGGATATACCCAAAAAGAAGAGAAATTTTATTAAATTTGATGGACGATTGTTAGTGAATTTGTGACGACCTGGGCTTCTGACCCCAGAAATCCGTTTCATCATGAAGAAAGAAAGGGGTGAGAAAATAGAAAAGATAGAGAAGAAAGAAGAAACAACATCAGAATCTCAACAGCGGAACGAATAAATTATGTTAATCACATAAATATTACATAATATACAATATCCCAGAGTTATACAAATAATACATCACATACTAGACAGTTATAAACACTTGTCTAGTTAATACAACACGATACAACTCAAACAAATAACTCAGAGATACCAACACAGCGGAACTAAATATATCTACAACGCAGAAGCCTCCTGCTCCATTGCTCCTCCAGAATTCGTCAAAGCTAACCTGAATCCCTTGGCTACTCGTAAAAAATTTGAGTAGGTATGAGTAACAGGTTAAAGTCGCTTAATTTTGAAAACATTTGGAAACAAAAGGTATCACGTAAGACTTCCCACAAATAAACATGGTAAGTTTTTACCTTGCGCTAACCAAATCATTTAATAGGAAATTCTGTGATATTATAATAGTGTCTAGGGTTTTCAAGTAAAATACAGAAATAGCTGAAATGCTTACATCTCACATTCCAACATAGTTTGGTACAATCAAAACGTACGGCGTGTAACGACCCAGAATTTTTAGAATTTAAAATATGAATATTTAATTAATTTTAAATATTTAAAAGTGAATTTATAAGTCATATAAATTTTTATTTGAATTATTGGATTTAATTGAATAATTAAATCGATAATTTAATACGTTAAATTATGAAAATAATTGAAAATTGAGTTAAATATGATTGAAAATGATTTGTAAAATTTTATTTTATCATATGGAAGTTAGAACGATATTTTAGAACTTTTAAAATCGAATTAAAAGTTAATTTGTGAAAATTGAATATTTTAATATTTAAATCGACTAGTAAAAATAGTCAATTTTTGAACAGTCTCAGAATTGAACGAAACCAGTTCCATTGGATCCGTAATAGTTAGTTGTTACCGGATTTCAATTTTCGTGTCAATCGGAGCTATCGTTTGATCGTGGCAGCTCGAAACGCATCGATTTATTTTTAATTTAAATTTGGCGAGTCAAAATAGCCATTTTTCAAAAAGTCTCGGATTTCGACGAATCCAGTTTCATCGGATCCGTAATGTGATATTATTGTATGGTTTCAAATTTCGTGTCAATTGGATTTACCGTTTGTCCGGTACAAATTAAAACGCCTAGAAATCGAGTTAAATCGGTTTAATTCAAATTGAGCGTTTATAGCCATAACTCGCACATACTTCCGAATTAGCTTCCGAAACCTGTTCCATTGTGTCCGGAACGCGGGATAAACCCTAGGTACGTCAGTTTCGGCGCCTAAATCGGAGTTCGGAATTTCCGGGATGAATAGTGTCGCTCGTTCTCCTATAAATATGCACCCTACCCTTCATAATAAAAATAAAAATAAAACCTAATATACTAAACCCTAGCCGCCATCTCTTAATTCGATGGTCAGAAATGAACGAAGTTCTTCCACTAATTTTTCAAAATCCGTCAACAATTATCGAAATCATCCAACTACAAACTTCTAGATCTAGGAGAGAGCTTCGTATCTATGTGGATATGATCATGAATGGAGGCTCGAGGGGGGCGATACAGGCCCGCGTCCATCTGCAGTTCACATACGTGCGCGAGCATCAGGGAGTGGCCAAGCTCCTCCCTATTGTGGCCGAAGGTGGGTGATGGAAGGGGCTACGATATGGAGCTCCTGGATCGTGTCGAAGTTGAGTGTGGAGAGTCGCAAATTAAACCCCAGTTTCTATATTAGGTTCGATTTATGCGTGAGGGCCTGTAGATGAAAACGTGGAGAGGGAAGATGAAGGGTGCGGTCCAGATGAGTGCATTTGTTGATCCAGTGGCTAGGAATAGAGTAGGTTATAAATTAGTTAGTTTTGTTGAAATTTTAGTTATTAAAATCGTATAAACTTTGTAATGCAATATCTTTTTCATACGAGGTCGAAAAAATGCAAACTCAGTTGCGTTGGAATCGTATGGACGAGCACTACGCGATGGAGATGGTTTGGAGTCGTTTGGAGTTAGTGAGAATTTTGGGTAAAATTAAACGTCCGTTTAATTTTATTCGAAATAAATCGCTAAAACGGAATTTAAAATCAAGGTGAGAACTTCTCACTCAATCGAATCAGTTTCGATTTTATTTTAAATAGTTAGATTTAAAATATTTGAATGCATGTTTGAATGTTGATTAATATCTATTGATTGTTAAAATAGACATTATACGCCGTTAGTAAGCGGATGTTATTTATTAAAAACATATACCGCGAATATTTCATAAACAGTGAAATTGGTATTATATATAATATCAATATATATATATATATATTGGCATATGTATATATTGCAGTTGTTGATTTCCCGCATTTATTTGTTTAGCGGATGAGACCCTATTACGCCGTTATTAAGCGGATAATATTTAATAAGAACATATACCGCGATAATTTCGTACTGGAGCGAAATTGGTATTGTGCTAATGTTTTTGGATGCAGGAAAACAGGTTGGAGGGATCCAACTGGATTCCTCAACAGTATTTATTTGATTTTCAGATATTTTGATATTTGATTGATTATCATATCGATATATGATATCGTTGTTGTCGTGATTGACTATTTGGTGTGTAGCATCATTGGACCAAATTTTGGGATTTTAAAATGATTTTTAAAGTGATTTTTGAGAATATAAATTAATTTTGGAATTGATCCATTTTAAATAAATAAACGTTATAATTTTTAAAGTTATAAAAATTATGATTTTTGAGAAATATAGTAAAAACTGATTTTTGAGAATATGATGCTAATGATTTTATAAAATAGTTAAATCGGAATTTTTGAATTTATTATGAAAAGTTGAAATATAGGATTTATAAAATTTAATTATTTTATGAATCAAAAGGATGAAGTTTTTAAAGGAGATTAAAGACGTTTTAAAGAATAATATAAATTGATTTATATTAAGAGACTTATAAATGGATATTTATAAATTGAAATGTTGACATTATAAAACGATTTTTTATAAGTGTTTGAATGAAGTGGAAATAAATTTTGTAAATGAATGGAATTCATAAAATTATAAATGGTGAAGTTATAAATGAAATTTATAAATAGTAAGATTTATAAATTTTGTGAAATTATTAAAGAATATATTTAGATGAATAATTGAATCTTATAAGTTATAAGATTTATAACTATGAAGTTTAAAAAGAACGATTTTGTAAAATAATCATTTTATAAGTATTTGACTTATAATATGAACTTTTAGTTTATAATTGAGTTATAAACTGGAATATGTTAATAAAAGAATTTATAAAAAGGAAGTTTTTATAAATAAATAGAAATGGAATTTATAAACGTTGTTTTATAAATTCGCAAACAACTTATTTTGATAAGTTAATTGTTGAAACCTATAAATGGAGTTATATTCACATCTTTGAATAGTGAATAAATCCTTTAAATAAAATGAATAAAAGGATGAAATTTGTTAACATAGTATATTCACGTTTTTGAATAGTGAATAATCTGTTAAAGAAATTGTTTTGAATGTGATATTTGAAATAGAATTAAAACGATCGAACGAAGTTTTAATTGTGTTGAGATTCGAAACCATAGATTTCAACATTCATTGTTGAAATAGACGTTTTCGAGAAATAGAAGGAGATGATGGACTATAACACTGTTGTTATAGTAAATGATTTCCGAAAGGAAATGTTTTGTATAGTATTGGGATTTATATATCTATTTTAATTTCGAATCCCTATACTAGTGATTTTGGGTTGTCATAACGATGTTTTACGCAACATTCGTTTTGGCCCAAATAAATATGTTTAAGAGAATGATTTCCTTAAAGAATGAAATATATACTTAATCTCGATTTAAGTATATTGAATATTTTCTAAGTGTTGAAAATAAATAAAATTTGTGAATTACTTATGAATAAATAAGTATGGAAATGTTTTTCCAATGTGAAATGAAACGTTTAGAGAATTTATCCTTTTGAAGATAAATTGAAATGAATAATTGAAATCGAATATTCATTGATATTTTGGAATAATAAATTCACTAAGGAATTTATAAAGGAAAGGGGAATTTGTTTAAAAGTAAATATTGATTTATTTTTGAAGAATTGAAATTATATATCTAGTGAAGATATTTTGGAAAATAAATAATTTGGAAAATTATTTGGAAACTGGTGATGTGTGCATATCCAGTGATAGTTCAATAACCGACTATCAATATTTCCCTTTGAATGGGTAATGGATGTGATTTGTTTGAATGTGAATGCTACACTTATTTTTGAATAAGCGCTCACTATTCGGGTTAACCGGGAAAGGACCATGGGGTCGTATAACCCATTCCGAATATGTGATACGTCGTTGTGAATTGCATTGAAGATCGGTGTTGAAGACCCGGTATTTGCGAGAGCGATAGGATGACCTGTCGATTTACTCTGCACCGAGTTGCTCCGGTATAGAGTTCTCCATATGTGATGGTGAATCCGATCAGGATTGTGAATATCCGGATTGCAAGGACTTCTTTGTAAGTGCCTTCGGTTTTGTTCAATCCCGGAACAAACTTGTATGGATTGTGTGTCTGACATTACAAGTTGAGATATAAAGCCGATTTCTTTCAAATATATTTCTGTTGGTGGCGAAGAATTTATTCTTTTAGCTTAACACCCTTCTCTGAGACGTACGAGCTCAGAGGTTATATAGTTGAAGTTATCAGCGATATATTCCCAATTTGGTAATGTGACATGCTGAGTGTTGCTGAAATGATCATTGTGTTGATTATTGCGATAGGATCGTTTATTTGATCGTCTATCTTAGTGATCATTGTGTTGATCATTTGTTGACCCAAAGCATGGCTTTGTATAAAGTATGTTTTTGTGGACGTGACTTCGTCGAGCCTCACACCCCGGAAATGGTCAAAACAGGAAAGATGCGGCAAGGTTATGAGGGGTAGCACCCTTTAGGGTATGTACATTTCCTTCTGGATAGAGGTGGTATCATGGTATGGAGCCCAGATATTTAACCTATGTGGTTACTACGAATTTATTACTTTGTGGTTGTTGGTTTTCGGGATCCCGTGAGAAAGGTCGTTTACGATCGGGGAATGGCGTGCTCGTGTCAGTAGTTACCCAGTTAGGGGTAACCCGGCCTTGTGTTGGCAGAGTTCCGGTTTGGTTCTCGGGGATGTCTTTCCAGAGGCATTCTCATGTGGCAATGGGAAGTTCCTTGGCCTGACCATTTGTTGGAAATCCAATTCCCAATACGAAACTTGTACGGTATTAGTTGTAGAACCTGCCATTCACTTATGGTGGTCACAACTGTTTGGATGGTAGCTATAGTAGGCATACGATAATGGTCGTATGTTGGCTAAGATTTATATTCTACTTTCAAAAATGAATTTTTCCCCTACACTATGCACTAGTAATAATATGAAATGTTCTTTTAAATGCGTATCAAGCATCTTTGACTATCATAAGGAGAAATCTCCTCCGATTCTGCGTTTGCATGTGTGTGTGTGCGGGAGGCCTTATGGTAGTCTCATTTTTAAAAGCATTGCGAATTGATTAAAAATATTCCTCTATTTTTGATTTCAAAGATAAATAAACTGTTTTGAGTTTCACACCAGTCACATGACTGACTTGGAGTTTATTGTTTTCCTTCCTAAACTCTGGGTGCCCACCAATTTTCACACGGGCAGTCAAGAGTTAGATTTATCAGGATATTCTGGATATTCAGGAGTTGCTGGAGGCAAGCTGGATGGCATGGCATATTACTAGTATATAGTATTTCTTTTTCCGCTGCACTGTTGTAGTTGTTGTTGTACACTCTGATGATATGATGTAATGTAATGTATAAAATGTAATAACTGATAGTTCTTTATTTAAAGATTATTCAATTATTATTATATGTTGTTCCGCTGCGAATTGTGAGATTCTGATGTAGATTCTGTTGTTTTCTGTCTCGTCCTATTTTCTTCTGTTTTTCTATCTCTTCTCTATTCTCTTTTTCTTCTATTTTAAAATTCTGTTCTATGTTCTCTATTTTCTTTTTTCTTCTATTTTAAAATTTTCTATCTCCTTTTCCCTATCTAAATTTTCTATCTTATGTTTTCTCTTCCCTCTATTATCTATTTTCTTCTTCTTTCTTCTTTTTCTCTCTTCTTCTTTTCCTAAATTCTTTTTCTTAAACCCCTAAGGGTTCGTATTTTCGTTCATCTTGAATTAAACAAAGGAGATTAGTGTCTATTCAAGGAGTACGGACTTACGGGTCTTTACACGGCGCTTATTGGAGATTGGATTCCATACAATGGCAGGGCTACTGGGGTACCGTCCGTCACAGTACGTGGCCTAGATCACTGTACCGAGGAGCCACCCTAACTCCCCTGCAACACTAGGCCGGAACCATTCCTTACTGAATAGTCCCGAACAAGATAACTCCGCGGTTGTAGCTAGCAACCGCCCACACAGCCGAAATAAAAAGGGACATCTAGACATGGTTATATCTCGTCCTGCTTGGGCATGACCCACCTAACCTTGCCGCATCTCCCCTGTTTTAGCCATTCCTGGTTGATGAGGCTTGAGGCTACGATTACCTTTAGAGAACACATCTCTTAGAATGCTCATCGTCCACCTGATGATGTGCTGAAAGCATTCAATCCATACAAGTTCATTCCAGGTTCGAACGAAACCGAAGGCATTATCTCGTTACACTCATTTTAGAATCACCCTCAGAGGCAACGACAATAACCGTTGCACTCTGAATCTTCATCTTCACTTGAGATTCATGACCTATCGTTAATTTGGATCGATGCGGTTTTCGGATATCCAAATATGAAAACCCGATCCCGGTCTCATCGAAATCCAAATCGCCATCTTTTAGGTCCAAGTTGTTTTAAAGTTTAAAAAAATTCAGTTCAATTATCCATATACACACAGATAGATGATTCACAATATCATAATAGATAGTCAACGTCATCATAAATAGATAATCCATATTATCATCACAACTGATAATCCATATTATCATCCCAACAAATAATCCATATTATCATCCAATAGATAATCAATATTATCACATACTTAAATCAAAGCATATATTTCACATGGCATTCGTTAATCTCATATTGAGATTTCCAACCATACAAGGTAAACAATAACATCAATCCATATATAAGCAATCACATCAGCTATAATTAATTTAAAATGAATTAAATTCATTATTGCATCTCTAATTAATTTAAAGTAAATTAAATTAATTAGTTCACCAATATAAATTTTGCTTATATAACTATCAGTCAATTTCCAATCAATTAATTCCTCATCATCCAATTATTCGATTTAATTAATCATCCGTGATTAGTTAACTTTTGATTACATTTAAGTAATTATCCTTTAATTATTTCTCTAATTAGTTATCCTTAACCAAACACAGTAATTAACTTTAATTACTTATTAAATTGATTAACTATAATTAATTTCTTAAATCTTTAATTACACCAATTAATTTCTCTTTAATTACTTACTATTGGTTAATTGATCAACCCTTGATTACATTATTTACTAATGATTTCTAATTACATTTATTTAATTATCCAATTTTAGATTAATTACCTTATGTAATTAATCTTCAATTAAACACATTTATTAATCACCCCTGATTAATACAATTCAGTAATTAACTACACTTAATTACTCCATCAAATAAATTAATTACTCCTTAATAAATTTTCTTTAAATCAATCCCTTGATTAATTATACAAATTAATTACACTCCAATTACTTTCATCATTAAATCATCTTCAATTAATTACATCCAGTAATTACTATGAATTACTTCCCTGAGTTAATCATACTCCATTCATCTCATTAAGAAATTACTTATCAAATCGTTCGATGATTCTCTTAAATTAATTAAACTAAATTAATTAACTTAAATTAATCACATTAACTCAATTGATTAAAATAGAATAATTAATTCCCTAATTACTTCTATTAAGTAATCACCCTTAAATAATTTAAAAATGATTACCTCAAATTAATTAATCTAATTGATTATTAAGATGAATCACATTAGTTAATCATTAATTAATTCTTAGATAATGACTTTCATTAACACTTCTTTAATTACTTCTCTAAAGTAATTAACTTATATTAATCATTATAAATTACAAATTAATTTATCTTTGATGACCCTTTTATTAACCTTTAATTATTTAGTTAATTAAGTGCTTAATTGTAATTTAATTAATCCTTAATTACTTCATTAATTAAATTAATCACAACTTAATTGCTAAATCAATAAATCTTTAATCATTAATTTATAATCTTTAATTATCTAATTTGATTAACCCTTAATCATCCCTTTTAATCCTTAATTATAAATTAATTAAATTAACTAATCATTTCTAAATTACCTTATTAATTAAATTAATTTTAAATCATTAATTCTTACTTTAACTTTAAGACAAAATATTTATTAATTATGACTAAATTGTCATTAGCAAAACATTGGAAAACCATTTACTTTAAAATATATTTCAAAATATAAGATTTAAAAAAAATGAATACAAATTTAAATTTAACAAAGTTGAAAATAATTTTAAAAACCCTTTCTAAATTCCATGTTAGAGAAATACTCGTTTATAAAAGAAATTTTGAAAGAATTCAAACCAAATCCATTTTTAAATTCATACCTTTTAAATTTTACTTTAAACACTTTAAAGTTGTTAAAACATTTTGAATTTTCCTTAAACCTTAAATCAGAAGAAAAAATCAGTATACAAATTTTGGTTTGAAACCATATTTAAATCTGAATTTCAAATCTTGTTTAAATCTGGCCTTAGAATTCCACATTTCATTTTAAAACATAAAACAATGACAGGCTTTTAAAAACCTGGCAACATACCCAAAAGACCCGAGCTCACCCTAATGCCTCGAGTCAAAACCCAGAAAGCTTCGAGCTAAGCCCGAAGTAACTCGAGTACCAAACCTCCCCTCAACCCAAAAATCGCCAGAACCGTCTCAATGCACCGTGCATGTGCACGGTGACTTTGATCGCCTCCGACCAACTCCACCGACCTTCCCACATCGGCCAATAACTCCTCCCCCTACCCCGATGATCAGATCGTCTCCCAAAGCTCGAAATCAAATTCAAGACTTCAAACCAGAACCTGGAACACACAATAAGAACATCACCTCAAAACCCTGGAAATGACTCGCACTCGAAGCTCCGACCATCGGAGTGCCACCACCTTTGGCCATAGCTTCGACTACCACCCTTCTAGCCACCTCCAAAACCCCATGACACTCGATGCTCCAGAGTAGTTTCGCTGATCCAAAACTCCAAAGCACCCAAAACTAGGGTTAAAAACAGAAAACACCCACCATCATCACCACAGTGATCATCCACCTCTTCTACCATTTTTCCTAGATACTTTGTTCACTACTCCATCTTCCAACAGAGCCCCGACCCTTCCAGTCTCATAGATCATCAGGGATACCCAAATTTCCCTTCTCTGATGAACCTAGAACTGTACTCTAACCCCTTCACTAAAAATCTTGATTTTAGTTTCAAAATTCAAATTTTTGTATGGTGTTTCAAATCCTAACTCCGGAATAATAAATTAGGATATTTAAATTTCCTCTTGTTTTAGACTTGATCAGTCAAATTTTGATTCCAGAGTCTTATTAATATTATTTTGACTTGAATAAAATTCCAAACTAAATTTTGTAGTTAAACAAACCATTTTCATTTAAATCTTGAGTTTAAACAGAGATTAAATATAAAGATTTTGAATTTTTTTAACAAAACAAGGCCTAGAAGCTAAATACAGAGAGTACTCTGATAATACACATGCATCACATATAATACAATCATATGCACTCAACAGAATTGAATTTATATATACACATTACATACTTATTCAAAGATGAATATGCAACAGATATATATATACTTAACCGTTTAAAAGTGAGGTTACTCACAGTTTTGAGAAGACAGAACAGAGCACACTTGTTTGAACAGCTTTGAACTTAAAAATTTAGAATGATTTGCTTTGATCCTAATCTTCTTGCCTTGTTTAGATACTAAGTCCTAGCAGTCATTGGATCAAGCAGAAATGATTTTGAATTAAATTTGAGTTTGAATTTTTAATACATAGATGTTTTACAGGGTTCCAATGTGCTGATATTCCACTTCACAATCACACAGAGAAATGAACTTATAAATATTCACACAAATATATTTAAGCATTCAAATATTAACATGCAACAAGTTTAAAAACTTAGGTTAAAAGTGTTACTCACCATTGCTTTTGAAAATGGACAGAGCATTCTTGTTTTGAAACAGCTAGAACTTTAAAACTGAGAAATTGTTTGCTTTGATTTCCTTAATCTTCTTGTTTGTTGATGTATAAAGCTTTGGTTTATAACAATTGAAATGCTACTTGTATATTCAGGTTTGCTATGCTATCTTGAACGAATGAAAATAAGGATAGATATAGAGGAGTTTGTACAGGGGGTGTCCGTGGGTTTGAATACAGGTACAATTTTTTTATTTTTTTTATTTTACTGATCAGAGATTGTTTTCATTTGGGGGTTGAGTTGATTTTTAAAACAAATTTGAATTGACCAAAAGTTGTTTGCATTAAATGTTTGAGTACTTTGTCCTACTTGCCTTATTTTCATGTGTACACATTTTACTTTACTTTGCATTTTTTTTTCTTGCCTGAATCTTTCTTTACAAGCTACCTGCATTTTTGTTTTCACTTTACTTTGTTTTATACTTACCTTTGCATTTCAAAACTTTACAGGCAACAAATTTTCATTTCACTTGCCTCTGTACGTTTTATACCCTATTTTATTTTTTTATGTTCATAGATTTTTCTCCTTTTGATTATAACCTACACTATCAAATACTACATTTATTTACTTATTATTTATTTCTATACTTATGCTTATATTTATAAGGTTTATTTTAAATTAAAACATTTTGAAAGCCCTTTCTTTATTTATTTTTAATTTTTGAAAAACTTTATTTTAAATTTCCAAATCATAACTTTCATTCAAACACACATATATAAATAAAGTTGAAATAACAATTTCTATTTAAAATCTATTTGTAAAGATTTACATTATTAATAAAACTCATTATTAAATTAAAATGATTTATAAAAGAAATTATCTCTTTATTTCTTATTTTTATCAAGCTATACTTAAAAAGAACAAACAAACCTTTGTTAAATTTAAATTTAAGCTAAAATCATTTAAACCAATTTTAGCTTTATCTTGAGTATATTTTAAAGCCACTTGGGTATTTATTTAATATTAATATTAAATCGAATCAAATTGTAATTACCAAAAATATTAAAATAAGAAAATATAACTTTATTTATTAAATTTTTAAAACAAATCTTGCCTATTTAGAATATATACAATCTATATATCATTAATAGAAATCCATTTATTAGCTTTTAAAAGAAAAATATTTATTTAAAAGAAACTTATTAAATCAATTCAAATCTTATTAACAATTATTATCAAATCAATTTAATTTTGACATAGATTGTTAAATTGTTATTGCCAAAATTTCCGGGATATCACATTCCTCCCCCCTTAAAAGAATTTCGTCCCCGAAATTTAAAACAATGGTAATTTAATAATCTAATTAAAGACTTAATTATAAAACACAAGCATATATCAATCATATGCTAACAACCATAGCAACCAATTCGTCCAATCAAACAAATCTAACTATCCAGATAAAATTCTGGATAAAATTTCTCGAGTTTTTCCCAAGTATAAATAACGGTATACTCGCTCTACAGAATTCAAACGACCAATACTACTACTATACTACAGAGTTCCCACTCATCTAGATCTACAAAACAAGGCAAGATATCAGACTACAGACACGTCTGACTCAACAATCAAAACTCCCTGAACTGCTGGCTCTACAACCAGAGATAGATCTTACACGTACTCCCTCAGAGATACGCGAAGCACACTGAATTCCAGTTATCCAAACTGGCAATTCAATCCCGAAGACCAAACACTTATCCAAAATCAAATCTCCGACTTTGAAATCCAAATTCCTTCCTTTCTTATTCACAAATCTCTTCGGACGATCCTGTGCTGCCTACATCTTTCCTGATCAGCTCAACCCTTGCTGATGCTCTTAGAAATAAACTGAACCAAAAATAATCTAACAAAATGATCTTTCCAAGATCAACCAAAACTCAGAACACAAACTCTATTCCAAATCAGAAAAATGATCTCACTTCTCTCATCCGGAAGAGATAAAACAGATGTACTTCCAACTGCTTCCACTGCACAACTCCGATCTGGGGTAGATGAAAATGCTGAAGTCGAACACGGACTGGACAACACATTCCAACATTAGGGTTCCACGGATCCAAAAAGAAAACTCATAAGTTCCTCCAAAACCTGAGCTACTTCACCAAACTCTCTCATCCAAAAGCCATCCTACTACTAAGCTGAACCATCGGTACCACTTCTAAAATCTAGTCGATACCAAACTCAATCTTCAGATGTTAGAAAAACTCTGACTTCTTGAAGACATCCAGAAAAATTCTAAAACACAAGAGAACACTCAAACTATCGCAAGTCACTTTTGCGATCAATCCAGCCTAATTCCAAAGATATTGCTCTCTCTTTACAAATCAAAATAGCTTACACTTATGTAGCCAATCCATCGAAGAATGGATCTACTCTGCTGCTTCTGAAGTTACCCCAAGAAAAACTGCTAAGCCAGAAGACGTCCTATTCCAAAACTCTTCGAGAAACTCGGACCTCAACCAAATAGAAACACCCAGCTGAACACAGCCACAACCGAAGCAGACACACTTGTTAAACTTGTTCCAAAGAAACATCTTCGGAGACATGCATAGTCACTGTGTCTCATCACACAGTTGCTACACCTTGATGTATCAAGATATCATGCCTGGCTTATGCCCAATCGACCAATCTATATTCTAGCTCATCCAAACTTACACTTCAAAAATGAACTCCGAACCTTAACAGATTTCCTTCAGAGATTAATGAAATCCTTACACCACCCAAAGCTCACTCGAGACAGTATACACTTCCAACCTCAATTATTCAAACTCCAACCATCGGTAGTCCTGTTACACACACCACTACCCTATCTACCTTTATAGCTCATTGGAAAATCGAAACTGGTAATCCAACAAATAGGTAGAAATATATATATATATATATATATATATATATATATATATATATCAAAATCACATATACGCTCTCTCAGGAAAGAAATCACTCAAGAGCCTAGGTATTCACTCAACCTAGCGCTCTGATACCAACTTTGACGACCCGGGCTTCTGACCCCAGAAATCCGTTTCATCATGAAGAAAGAAAGGGGTGAGAAAATAGAAAAGATAGAGAAGAAAGAAGAAACAACATCAGAATCTCAACAGCGGAACGAATAAATTATGTTAATCACATAAATATTACATAATATACAATTTCCCAGAGTTATACAAATAATACATCACATACTAGACAGTTATAAACACTTGTCTAGTTAATACAACACGATACAACTCAAACAAATAACTCAGAGATACCAACACAGCGGAACTAAATATATCTACAACGCAGAAGCCTCCTGCTCCATTGCTCCTCCAGAATTCGTCAAAGCTAACCTGAATCCCTTGGCTACTCGTAAAAAATTTGAGTAGGTATGAGTAACAGGTTAAAGTTGCTTAATTTTGAAAACATTTAGAAACAAAAGGTATCACGTAAGACTTCCCACAAATAAACATGGTAAGTTTTTACCTTACGCTAACCAAATCATTTAATAGGAAATTCTGTGATATTATAATAGTGTCTAGGGTTTTCAAGTAAAATACAGAAATAGCTGAAATGCTTGCATCTCACATTCCAACATAGTTGGGTACAATCAAAACGTACGGCGCTTATTGGAGATTGGATTCCATACAATGGCAGGGCTACTGGGGTACCGACCGTCACAGTACGTGGCCTAGATCACTATACCGAGGAGCCACCCTAACTCCCCTACAACATAAGGCCGGAACCATTCCTTACTGAACAGTCCCGAACAAGATAACCCCGCGGTTGTAGCTAGCAACCGCCCACACAGCCGAAATAAAAAGGGACATCTAGACAGGGGTATATCTCGTCCTGCTTGGGCATGACCACCTAACCTTGCCGCATCTCCCATGTTTTAGCCATTCCTGGTTGATGAGGCTTGAGGCTACAATTACCTTTACAGAACACATCTCTTAGAATGCTGATCGTCCACCTGACGATGTGCCGAAAGCATTCAATCCATACAAGTTCGTTCCGGGTTCGAACGAAACCGAAGGCATTATCTCGTTACACTCATTTGGGAATCACCCTCAGAGTTAACGACAATAATCCTTGCACTCTGAATCTTCATCTTCACTTGAGATTCACCACCTATCGTTAATTTGGATCGATGTGGTTTTCAGATATCCAAATATGAAAACCCGATCCCGGTCTCATTGAAATCCAAATCGCCATCTTTTAGGTCCAAGTTGTTTTAAATTTTAAAACAATTCAGTTCAATTATCCATATATACATAGATAGATGATTCACAATATCATAATAGATAGTCAACATCATCATAAACAGATAATCCATATTATCATCACAACCGATAATCTATATTATCATCCCAACAGATAATCCATATTATCATCCAATAGATAATCAATATTATCACATACTTAAATCAAAGCATACATTTCATATAGCATTCGTTAATCTCATATTGAGATTTCCAACCATACAAGGTAAACAATAACATCAATCCATATATAAGCAATCACATCAGCTATAATTAATTTCAAATGAATTAAATTAATTATTGCATCTCTAATTAATTTAAGGTAAATTAAATTATTAGTTCACCAATATAAATTTTGCTTATATAACTATTAGTCAATTTCCAATCAATTAATTCCTCATCATCCAATTATTCGATTTAATTAATCTTCCTTGATTAGTTAACTTTTGGTTACATTTAAGTAATTATCCTTTAATTATTTCTCTAATTAGTTATCTTTAACCAAACAAAGTAATTAACCTTTAATTACTTATTAAATGATTAACTATAATTAATTACTTAATGAAAATGTATAACAATGCTAGTTAATACTTAGGATCGGCTAATATGGAAATAACTAAAATTAAAGGTGAAAATAGATGATAGTAGCAAAGTAAATAAAAATAAAACAAGCACACCAGGAATTTTTATACCGGTTCGAACTTCCCGTTCTACGTCCAGTCCCAGATTCCTTCTGGAATTTCACTAACAACAATCCTCACTTAACCCGGAGGAACAGGTTTACAACAACCCTTGAACAACCGAATAAGGGACCTGAACAGCAGAACAGGATTTTGCCTCAACAGCAGAAGAGGACTTCAATTCAAAAGTATGTTTGACACAGTGTGTTCTTAATAACAAGAATTTTTCTATTATTAGTACAAACTTCCTATAATCTTTCTCCTTTATGATATATGTATGAATGAGTGAAGATTAAGAAAGTAGAAATTGAATTTGGATGATATTGAAAGCACAAGTGAATTAAAATCAAAGATTTCAAGAGTAGAATAATAATCAAAATGGATTAGGTGATCTTAAAACTTGATTCTAATGTGTTTATATAGGTAGTAAGTGGTTGCAACTCTTCATGAAGAATTATCATTAATAGCTATTGAAATAAAGGTTGCAACTCTTCATGAATGGAAATGCCTTTTCAAAAAAATAGCCGTTGTAAATATTCAGACGTCTGAAATTTAAATTTCAGACTTCTGAATTAAACGATATTTGAAACAGAAAGGAAATAGGCAATATTTGGTTATTTTCAGACGTCTGAATATCTTATTTCAGACGTCTGAATATTGTAATATACAATATTCTATATTACAGATTCAGACGTCTGAAATGAGTTATTCAGACGTCTGTATGTAACATGAAAATTGAATTTCTTATTTTTTGAAAAGATGATCATGCAATATATCATATAGGAGAGATTTTAACATACTATTATTACTAGACACAGACTCAATACATACTTTAAGTGTTGGAGCTCTTTTGAATCTATGCTTTGATTGATTCCTGCAATAAATATGTTAGTATACACAGTAACTTATATAGTTGTCATAGTCAAAATATCGTAATTACGAAGTATTGTAAATACGAAGTTCCAACAATCTCCCCCTTTTTGACGATGGCATATATGAGTAAATGATCATATATATAAATGAAGTTAAAGGATTATATTAACTCCCTCTGCAATTCTCCCCCTTACTATAAGCTCCCCCTTACTATAATTCTCCCCCTTTGACATCAACAAAAAATAGAAAACCAAACCAGAGAATCAACATAGTCATTACTTGATACAAAACAATAGGAGCAAATGTTTGAAGGATACATACCAGAATAAGGAAATCAAGTTGCAAATGGTCTAAAAAGTTACACATAATGATAGAAACAAACAACTAGTTAAAAAAAAGTTAGAATATGATAAGATGCAACAGAAATATTTATGTAATCAGAAGGAAGAACTGGGCTGATCTGTGCCTTCTTCATCATCATCGTCATCATCGTCATCATTGCCATTGCCCGAGCTAGAAGACCATTGAAATGGTGCGGGATTAAACATCTCGGTAGATGTGGAAGAAGAGCAACCAATACGTTCCCAAATTTTATTTAGGAAGCCTCGAATAGAATTAAATTTCTTATTTGTTTGCTTTTCCAATCTTTCAATCTTGGCATTGAGTTTAGATTGATTCCGAGAGAGTGTAACTAAGGCATGTTTCGGTGTTGACTCAAGAGAAACCACTTCGATATCATCATCATCATGCTCGGTAGCTTGTTGAGCCATTTGTTGTTGAGGTTGATGAGGTTGGTGAGGTTGATGAGGTTGGGGTATATTCTGATCCCTATTTGAGATCCATTCTTGGAAAGAAATAAAATTAAGATTCTGAGGACGTTTGGGCAAATTCATCAACCCTAATGTTTTGGAGCCAAGTTCTTTTATGGATGAAAATTCGGATTTGGGAAAAGTTATCCCATAGTTTCTAAGAATTTTCATAATATATGCTCCATAATGAAACGTTTTATATCGGCGACGGCGATTAACATCCATAAGTTCTTCAAGAATAATTTGCCCCCAATTAATAGGTTGTTGGGAATAAATGGCATATAAAGCTTGGAATTTCCGTTTGTTTATGACTTCATAACTTCCAGTTCTTGGTAAAACGGAACGAATTAAAGCACGATGAAGAATACGGGCTTGAGGCCTTAGGTTGACAGAAGTTAACCTAGTGATATCATCAGATAGAAATCTATGAGAGACTTCATCTCTATTTTCCAGGGAGAGTGAAGCATCAATGTCATCTAAATCAGTCCCGGATGAAGGGCATTGCAAGATATCTCCAAGACGATCTAATGGGAGATATATTTTTACTCCATATACCCAAGACCAAATACAATTTTCTCGATTATGTGGATGATGATGATCTAAATTCATATTTGCATAGAATAACTTAACTAGGAGATGATTTATTTTGACATTATTCGCAGAGTATGACAATAAAGATTCTAACCCGCTTGAATTGGCAATTTGTTGAATCCTATAGGGTTGGAATTCATCATACATCACAAAAGCTCCTGGAAAGAAGCCAGATCTGTCCATCTGAGCAAACCTTTTCTTGGCTTCATCATTCCACAACCATTGGTCTATATTGGGTGTAGAAGATGAAGTTGAAGCTCTTGGTCGCTTTGCTTTTGGAGCCATTGGAGTTTTTTGGTGAAAAATTTGAAGATAGGAGATGAAAAAATGGAGTTTTGAAGGGAGATAATGGTGCCGGTTCGGGTATTTGGGGGAAATGAAGAAGTGGATGGAAGTAATAAAGGTGGTTGGTAGTTGGAAAATTTGTAAAAAGCCCTTGAATTCTGAACCACTATTTGAATTCAGACGTCTGGAATTATAATTTCAGACGTCTGAAATTAAAAAATTTCAAACAAAAGAGAATTAGTTCATTTTTGCCTTATTTCAGACATCTGAATGGACAGTTTCAGACGTCTGAAACTGTAGAAAAAATTTATTTTTGTACAATATTCAGACGTCTGAAACAACAGTTTCAGACGTCTGAAACTTAAAGGTTCAGACTTTTGCATGAGAAATCAAAAATAAATGATAGAACTATTATATTAATATTGAACAGAATGACAAGATTGTTAAATATTTTAAAAAATAAATGATAAACAACAAATAGTATTTGAACAAAATTACAAAAAAAATAGAATTAGAAGTTAATTTTCCGAAGCATTTGGAGATTTGCATTCTTCTGGTTCGATTTTTGTAATTTCTGTGAATGGTCGTAAAGGAGACCAGTATGACGTACGTTCCCACGAGTTTGGAGAAACTGGAGGACGTTGTGGACTTGGTTCCAATGGATTCCATCCTGATGTAGTTATTTGATGAGAAGATGACGGTTTGACTACATCTTTTTCTGGAGATGTACCACAAAAGTTAAATGCCACTTTTTCAATGAAGCTAAGTCGTTTAGCATTTATTTTTTGTTCATAATGCATCTCACGTTGCAAATCCAATTGCTCTTTTTGATAATGATGAATCTCGGATATTTTTTCTTTGGTTGATAGAGAACCAAACAAAAGAAATCGTCGAGATTTCTTCTTATCTGGCGTAAAACCAGAGTGTTCACGTGCAGGGCGAGCTTGTTCACGTGGAGTTGGAGATGCTAAAATCTCGAAAGAAGACGTAGAATAATCTGATGGAGAATTGTCAGAATTAGAAGCCATAGAGAGAAGTAAAATAACTAGGTTAAATTCCATTGAAGGAGAATTTTATTTTGGTGTTTTAAAATGAGATGAAAGAAATAATTAGTTTGAACATATATAAAACAAAAAGGAAAAACTATTTAAAGAAATTAGTTTTATATTAATGGTTAAATATAGTTAGTTTTGTTTAGTTACTAACTAATGGATAAAAATTTTAAAAAAAATGGAAAGTTAGAAATATACATAACAAATGGAAGGTTAGAAATATTTGTTACTAATTTGTTAGTTATGAGATTTTAGAGAATAAACACATATGTTGGGAGCAAATATAGACAGAAGATGTATAACTAGATTGGAAAAATTTGTTACAGAATTATAAATTTTTAACAGAAACAATACCAAGTTCTCGTCTTAGCTTAATAAAAATGTTTTCTAAAAGAGGTTTTGTAAAAATATCAGCTAACTGATTTTCAGAAGATACAAAATCTAACTTTATTGTTCCTTTTTCAACATTGTCACGAAGAAAGTGATGACGTATGTCAATATGTTTTGTTCGTGAATGATTGATAGGATTTTTAGACAAGTTAATAGCACTCGAGTTGTCACAGTATATTGTAGAGTTTGATAAATTAATATTGAAATCTTTGAGTGTTTGTTGCATATAAATTACTTGAGTACATGCTAGAGCAGCAGAAATGTATTCTGCTTCGCATGTAGAGAGAGAAACACAATTTTGTTTCTTATTAAACCAGGATACGAGAGATTTTCCAATGAAATGGCACGTACCACTCGTACTTTTTCGATCTGTTCGAGAACCACCAAAGTCAGCATCACTATATGAGACTAATTCGAATGGACATCCTTTTGGATAAAACAGACCAAAATCCTTTGTGTTTGTAAGATAACGTAATATCCGTTTTACTGCTTTCAAATGTGATTCTTTTGGATTAGCTTGAAATCTAGCACACAAACAAACACTCATCATTATATCAGGACGACTTGCAGTTAAATATAGTAATGATCCAATCATACTTCGATATAGTTTCTGGTCAACACTTTTACCATTGTCATCTTTTTCAAGATGTGTAGTTGTACTCATTGGAGTTGGTTTGGCAGAAGTATTTTCCATTCTGAAACGTTTGATTAGATTAATACAATATTTTTCTTGATTAATAAAAATGCCATTTTAAAGTTGTTTTATTTGTAATCCAAGAAAATATGTTAATTCACCCATATGAGACATTTCAAATTCTTTGGTCATTATTTCTGAAAATTCCTGGCATAATTTGTCATTCGCAGAACCAAAAATGATATCATCAACATAATTTTGAACTATTAAAATATCCCTTTTAGAATGTTTTATAAAAAGTGTTTGATCAACCTTCCCAATTAGAAAACCTGAAGAAATTAGATAAGTCTTTAGACGGTCGTACCAAGCACGTGGTGCTTGTTTCAAACCGTAAAGTGCTTTTTTAAGTTTATAGACGTGATCAGGGAACTTTTCGTGAATAAATAGAGGAGGTTGTTCAACATATACTTTTTCTTTTATGTAACCATTTAAAAAGGCACTTTTAACATCCATTTGATAAAGTTTGAAATTATGAAAGCATGCATAGGCCATTAATATTCGAATTGCTTCTAGTCTTGCAACCGGAGCAAACGTTTCTTCATAGTCAATTCCTTCTTCTTGATTATAACCTTGTGCAACTAATCTTGCTTTATTTCTAGTGATATTTCCTTGTTCATCTGCTTTATTTTTGTAAACCCATTTTGTTCCAATAACAGCCTGATCACTTGGTCTAGGAACTAATTCCCAAACTTCATTGTGTTCAAACTGGTTTAGCTCTTCTTGCATTGCTATTATCCAGTAGTCATCTGTGGAAGCTTCTTTGGGATTCTTTGGCTCGATATTGGAAAGGAATGCTACGTGGCCCATTTGATTTAGTTGACTTCTAGTCCGAATATTTGAATTAATTTCTCCAATAATATTTTGTATAGGATGATCCCGTAATATTTTTGGTGAATTCCTTAATTCAATATTATTGTCAACAATGTTTTCATTATTTTCAAAATTTATAGTATCTGTATTTGTAATGTTATCTGGAAAATCATCATCATTTTGAATACTTGGTTTTTGTAGAAAATTTTCATCGAAAGAAACATTTAATGTTTCTTCAACAATATTTGATTTTTTATTAAATACACGATAAGCTTTGCTGCGATCTGAATATCCCAGAAAGATTCCTTCGTCAGATTTTGCATCGAATTTTCCAAGCTGATCTTTTGTATTTAATATAAAACATTTTGAACCAAATACTTTAAAATAAGAAATCTTTGGTTTTCTTCCAGTAAAAAGTTCATAAGAAGTATTTTTTGTTAGAGGTCGAATAGAAACACGATTCAAAACATAACATGCAGTTGCAACAGCTTCTGCCCAGAAATATTTTGGAAGAGTGCTTCCATTTAACAAAGTTCGTGCACATTCTTGTAAAGTTCTATTTTTACGTTCTACAACTCCGTTTTGTTGTGGTGTTCTAGGAAACGAAAAATTATGAAAAATTCCTTTCTTTTTACAAAAATGATCAAAAGCTTCGTTTTCAAATTCTCCTCCATGATCACTTCTTATATTTTTTATTTTTAGACCTTTTAAATTCTGAATACGTTTGACAAAAATTTTAAATTGCTCAAACGTATCATTTTTGTTTTTCATAAAAATAGTCCAAGTATATCTAGAGAAACCATCTACTATTACAAACACATATCTATTATGGTTAATGGATTGAACTTGGGTTGGTCCAAATAGATCCATATGTAGTAGTTCAAGTGGTTGTAAAGTACAGATAACCTTTTTAGATTTAAAGGATGATTTTGTTAATTTTCCTAATTGACATGCATCACAAATATGATTAATTTTGAAGTTCATTTTCGGTAATCCTCTGACTAAATTATTTTTGGAAAGTTTATTTATAGTTTTGAAGTTTACATGACAGAGTCTTTTGTGCCATAGCCAAGGATCATTTTCATTAGCTATTAAACACATATCTGAATTATGATTGATTTTCATATTCAAAACATATATATTTTTATCTCTATTTCCTTCAAAAATAAGATTTTGATTTTTATCACGAATGCTACACTTATCTTCAGAAAAAGAGATTTTGAAACCTTTGTCACATAATTGGCTGATACTTAAAAGATTGTGTTTCAAATTTTTCACTAATAAAACATTTGAAATAAGAGGTAAATCAGATGTACCGACATTGCTGACGTCGCCTTTTCCAATGATATATCCTTTAGAATTGTCTCCAAAAGTGACAGAGCCTCCATTTGAGTAAGTGATGTTTGATAACATATTTTTGTCTCCAGTCATATGTTTTGAGCAACCGCTGTCGAGTATCCATTTTCCTCTCTTTAAAAGTGGGTCCTGCAAATAATAATAATAACATTGGTACCCACCTTTTATAGGGTCCTAAGAGTTAGGTCTTAGGAAACCAAACCCAAGTAGGTTCAGTATTCCCCTTAAATATATAATTCTGATTTTTATGAACAGTTTCAAAAAAGAGATTTATATATTTATTTCTAATTAGATTATTGTTTGTTTTGGGAACCCATATTTTTATGGTATTGGAATTTTTAGAGGTAATATGAGAATTATTTCTCCTAATTTTCTTTTTAGATAGAGTTTTCTTAAAATATCCTACTCCATTTTTATTTGAAGTGGACTGAGAATTTTCAATAATACTAGATAGATTTTCTCTACCTTTATTAAAGTTGGAAATATTTTTAGAAATATTTTCTAATTTGGTTTTGAGACAAGTATTTTCTAATTCTATCATTTTAATCTTAGTTTTTAGCTCATGATTTTCAAAGACAAGAGAATCATTCTTTTCTTTTTGAGTTTCAATTTCTTGACTCAATAAAGTAAATTGAGAATTATCATTAGAAACTTTATCTTGAAGTTTTCCAATTTCTTCTTCTAATATCTTCTTTTCATCGTTAAGCATATCTCTTTCGAATTCTGCTTTTCTCTGATTTTCAAGAGCTTCTTTATATTTTCTTTTGATGCTTTTTAGATTATCAAGAAGTTCTGAATTTATTTCAATCATATCATCAAAAGTAAGATCACTTACCTCATTTTCTGAAGCCATAAAACAAACATTTGCCTGTTCTTTCTCACTATCACTGCTGCTTTCTGAAGAAGATGAGGAATCTGAATCATCCCATGTTACTGAAAATGCTTTTCTTTTTGATTTGTCCTTTCGATTCTTATTGTGATTTGTTTTCTTCTGTTCTGGACAGCCCTTTTGCATATGTCCTTTCTTGTGACAGTTAAAGCATTCTAATATTGATGAAGATGGCTTATTTGGATTGCTGTTGTAGTTCCTTTTGCCATTGTTTCGATTTCCTTTTCTGAATTTTAAAAACTTTTTAAAGTTTTTAGCAATGAATGCTAAGTCTTCTTCATCAGAATCTGATTCTTCTTTTTCAGCATGGAATGCTATATTCTTTTTGTCTTGTGCTTGTACTCTTTTAGCCTGCAAATTTACTTCATATGACATTAGATTTCCTATCAACTCTTATGGTTTCATAGTAGAAAGGTCATTAGCTTCTTCAATAGCTAAAACTTTTCTTTCCCATTCATCCGTTAAAGAGTTAAGGATTTTTGAAACAATATCAAAATCTGAATACTTTTCTCCAAGATCTAGTAAAGAGTGGTATATATCTTGGAATCTAGAATACATATCATTTATAGTTTCATCTTGCTTCATTTTAAAATTTTGAAATTGATTTTTGAGCATGGAAATTTTGCTTTGTTTAACTTTGTTAGTTCCTTCGTGAGTAATCTTAAGTGTTCTCCATATTTCATAAGCAGTTGTACACATACTAACACGGTTAAACTCATTTCTATCTAAAGCACAAAATAGCATATTCATAGCTTTGGCATTAGCGGTAGCATCTAGTCTTTGTGTGTTTGACCATGTAGAATATTCTGTTGTAGGAATATTATATTCGGTTTGAGTAATATTCCATGAGTCAAAACCATTAGCTTGCATATAAATAAGCATTCGAGTTGCCCAATAATTGTAATTCATACCATTGAATAGTGGAGGTCGTGCAGTGGATTGTCCTTCAATGAAACTAGTGTTAACAGTGCTGGTGTTGTTTTCCATTTTAGCAGAATATCAAATAACTTTGTAACGGTTATTAGAAACAAGGCTCTGATACCAAATGAAAATGTATAACAATGCTAGTTATTACTTAGGATCGGCTAATATGGAAATAACTAAAATTAAAGGTGAAAATAGATGATAGTAGCAAAGTAAATAAAAATAAAACAAGCACACCAGGAATTTTTATACTGGTTCGAACTTCCCGTTCTACGTCCAGTCCCAGACTCCTTCTGGAATTTCACTAACAACAATCCTCACTTAACCCGGAGGAACAGGTTTACAACAACCCTTGAACAGCCGAACAAGGGACCTGAACAGCAGAACAGGATTTTGCCTCAACAGCAGAAGAGGACTTCAATTCAAAAGTATGTTTGACACAGTGTGTTCTTAATAACACAAATTTGTCTATTATTAGTACAAACTTCCTATAATCTTTCTCCTTTATGATATATGTATGAATGAGTGAAGATTAAGAAAGTAGAAATTGAATTTGGATGATATTGAAAGCACAAGTGAATTAAAATCAAAGATTTCAAGAGTAGTATAATAATCAAAATGAATTAGGTGATCTTAAAACTTGATTCTAATGTGTTTATATAGGTAGTAAGTGGTTGCAACTCCTCATGAAGAATTATCATTAAGAGCTATTGAAGTAAAGGTTTCAACTCTTCATGAATGGAAATGCCTTTTTAAAAAAATAGCCGTTGTAAATATTCAGACGTCTGAAATTTAAATTTCAGACTTCTGAATTAAACGATAATTGAAACAGAAAGGAAATAGGCAATATTTGGTTATTTTCAGACGTCTGAATATCTTATTTCATACGTCTGAATATTGTAATATACAATATTCTATATTACAGATTCAGACGGCTGAAATGAGTTATTCAGAAGTCTGTATGTAACATGAAAATTGAATTTCTTATTTTTTGAAAAGATGATCATGCAATATATCATATAGGAGAGATTTTAACATACTATTATTACTAGACACAGACTCAATACATACTTTAAGTGTTGGAGCTCTTTTGAATCTGTGCTTTGATTGATTCCTGCAATAAATATGTTAGTATACACAGTAACTTATATAGTTGTCATGGTCAAAATATCGTAATTACGAAGTATTGTAAATACGAAGTTCCAACACTTAAATCTTTAATGACACCAATTAATTTCTCTTTAATTACTTATTATTGGTAAATTGATCTTAATTGATCAACCCTTGATTACATTATTTATTAATGATTTCTAATTACATTTATTTAATTATCCAATTTTAGATTAATCACCTTATGTAATTAATCTTCAATTAAACACATTTATTAATCACCCCTGATTAATACCATTCAGTAATTAACTACACTTAATTACTCCATCAAATAAATTAATTACTCAATAAATTTTCTTTAAATCAATCCCTTGATTAATTATACAAAGTAATTACACTCCAATTACTTTCATCATTTAATCATCTTCAATTAATTACATCCAGTAATTACTATGAATTACTTCCCTGAGTAACCATACTCCATTCATCTCATTAAGAAATTACTTATCAAATCGTTCGAAAATTCTCTTAAATTAATTAAACTAAATTAGTTAACTTAAATTAATCACATTAACTCAATTGATTACAATAGAATAATTAATTCCCTAATTACTTCTATTAAGTAATCACCCTTAAATAATTTTAAAAATGATTACCTTAAATTAATTAATCTAATTGATTATTAAGATGAATCACATCAGTTAATCATTAATTAATTCTTAGATAATGACTTTCATTAACACTTCTTGAATTACTTCTCTAAAGTAATTAACTTATATTAATCATTATAAATTACAATTTAATTTATCTTTGATATCCCTTTTGTTAACCTTTAATCATTTAGTTAATTAAGTGCTTAATTGTAATTTAATTAATCCTTAATTACTTCACTAATTAAATTAATCACAACTTAATTGCTAAATCAATAAATCTTTAATCATTAATTTATAATCTTTAATTATCTAATTTGATTAACCCTTAATCATCCCTTTTAATCCTTAATCATAAATTAATTAAATTAACTAATCATTTCTAAATTACCTTATTAATTAAATTAATTTTAAATAATTAATTCTTACTTTAACTTTAAGACAAAACATTTATTAATTATGACTAAATTGTCATTAGCAAAACATTGGAAAACCATTTACTTTAAAATATATTTCAAAATATAAGATTTAAAAAAAATGAATACAAATTTAAATTTAACAAAGTTGAAAATAATTTTAAAAACCCTTTCTAAATTCCATGTTAGAGAAATACTCGTTTATAAAAGAAATTTTGAAAGAATTTAAACCAAATCCATTTTTAAATTCATACCTTTTAAATTTTACTTTAAACACTTTAAAGTTGTTAAAACATTTTGAATTTTCCTTAAACCTTAAATCATAAAAAAAATCAGTATACAAATGTTAGTTTGAAACCATATTTAAATCTGAATTTCAAATCTTGTTTAAATCTGGTCTTAGAATTCCACATTTCATTTTAAAACACAAAACAATGACAGGCTTTTAAAAACCTGGCAACATACCCAAAAGACCCGAGCTCACCCTAATGCCTCGATTCAAAACCCAGAAAGCTTCGAGCTAAGCCCGAAGTAACTCGAGTACCGAACCTCCCCTCAACCCAAAAATCGCCAGAATCGAATCAGTGCACCGTTCATGTGCACGGTGACTTTGATCGCCTCCGACCAACTCCACCGACCTTCCACATCGGCCAACAACTCCTCCCCCTACCCGATGATCAGATCGTCTCCCAAAGCTCGAAATCAAATTCGAGACTTCAAACCAGAACCTGGAACACACAACAAGAACATCACCTCAAAAAACCTGGAAATGACTCGCACTCGAAGCTCCGACCATCGGAGTGCCACCACCTTCGGCCATAGCTTCGACTACCACCCTTCTAGCCACCTTCAAAACCCCATGACACTCGATGCTCCTGAGTAGTTGCACTGATCCAAAACTCCAAAGCACCCAAAACTAGGGTTAAAAATAGAAAACACCCACCATCATCACTACGGTGATCATCTACCTCTTCTACCATTTTTCCCAGATACTTCGTTCACTACTCCATCTTCCAGCAGAGCCCCGACCCTTCCAGTCTCATAGATCATCAGGGATACCCAAATTTCCCTTCTCTGATGAATCTAGAACTATACTCTAACCCCTTCACTAAAAATCTTAATTTTAGTTTCAAAATTCAAATTTTTGCATGGTGTTTCAAATCCTATCTCCGGAATAATAAATTAGGATATTTAAATTTCCTCTTGTTTTAGACTTGATCAGTTAAATTTTGATTCTAGAGTCTTATTAATATTATTTTGACTTGAATAAAATTCCAAACTAAATTTTGTAGTTAAACAAACCATTTTCATTTAAATCTTGAGTTTAAACAGAGATTAAATATAAAGATTTTGAATTTTTTTTAACAAAACAAAGCCTGGAAGCTAAATACAGAGAGTACTCTGATAATACACATGCATCACATATCATACAATCATATGCACTCAACAGAATTGAATTTATATATACACATTACATACTTATTCAAAGATGAATATGCAACAGATATATATACTTATCCGTTTAAAAGTGAGGTTACTCACAGTTTTGAGAAGACAGAACAGAGCACACTTGTTTGAACAGCTTTGAACTTAAAAATTTAGAATGATTTGCTTTGATCCTAATCTTCTTGCCTTGTTTAGATACTAAGTCCTAGTAGTCATTGGATCAAGCAGAAATGATTTTGAATTAAATCTGAGTTTGAATTTTAATACATAGATGTTTTACAGGGTTCCAATGTGCTGATATTCCACTTCACAATCACACAGAGAAATGAACTTATAAATATTCACACAAATATATTTAAGCATTCAAATATTAACATGCAACAAGTTTAAAAACTTAGGTTAAAAGTGTTACTCACCATTGCTTTTGAAAATGGACAGAGCATTCTTGTTTTGAAACAGCTAGAACTTTAAAACTGAGAAATTGTTTGCTTTGATTTCCTTAATCTTCTTGTTTGTTGATGTATAAAGCTTCGGTTTATAACAATTGAAATGCTACTTGTATATTCAGGTTTGCTATGCTATCTTGAACGAATGAAAATAAGGATAGATATAGAGGAGTTTGTATAGGGGGTGTTCGTGGGTTGAATACAGGTACAATTTTTTTATGTTTTTATTTTACTGGTCAGAGATTGTTTTCATTTGGGGGCTGAGTTGATTTTTAAAACAAATTTGAATTGACCAAAAGTTGCTTGCATTAAATGTTTGAATACTTTGTCCTACTTGCCTTATTTTCATGTGCAGATATTTTACTTTGCTTTGCATTTTTTTTCTTGCCTGAATCTTTCTTTACAAGCTACCTGCATTTTTGTTTTTACTTTACTTTGTTTTATACTTACCTTTGCATTTCAAAACTTTACAGGCAACAAATTTTCATTTCACTTGCCTGGGTACGTTTTATACCCTATTTTATTTTTTTATGTTCATAGATTTTTCTCCTTTTAATTATAACCTACACTATCAAATACTACATTTATTTACTTATTACTTATTTCTATACTTATGCTTATATTTATAAGGTTTATTTTAAATTAAACCATTTTGAAAGCCCTTTATTTATTTATTTTTAATTGTTGAAAAACTTTATTTTAAATTTTCAAATCATACTTTCATTCAAACACACATATATAAATAAAGTTGAAATAACAATTTCTATTTAAAATCCATTTGTAAAGATTTACATTATTAATAAAACTCATTATTGAATTAAAATGATTTATAAAAGAAATTATCTCTTTATTTCTTATTTTTATCAAGCTATACTTAAAAAGAACAAACAAACCTTTGTTAAATTTAAATTTAAGCTAAAATCATTTAAACCAATTTTAACTTTATCTTGAGTATATTTTAAAGCCACATGGGTATTTATTTAATATTAATATTAAATCGAATCAAATTGTAATTACCAAAAATATTAAAATAAGAAAATATAACTTTATTTATTAAATTTTTAAAACAAATCTTGCCTATTTAGAATATATACAATCTGTATATCATTAATAGAAATCCATTTATTAGCTTTTAAAAGAAAAATTATCAGTTAAATATTTATTTAAAAAAATTTATTAAATCAATTCAAATCTTATTAACAATTATTATCAAATCAATTTAATTTTGACATAGATTATTAAATTGTTATTGCCAAAATTTCCGGGATATCACAGAATTTTTTTATAAAGTATGTTATGTGAGTTATTTTGTTTTTAAAATAAGAAGAAGAGAAAGAGAAGAGGAAGAGTGATTGTGGATAGTCCCACATCATATAATTATATGAACTATATTTGTTTAAATATAGGTTTCTCAAGTAAAGGTTGGGTCTTTTGGGCACCCAATGCTTGTTCTTTTGTGAGGAGAGAGGTCATGCATCACAACCGCACACGCACGTGCCGCTGTCGTCTGACCGTCCGACCGGACCGGGTTGGGTTTGAGTCCAAACTATAATTCTAGACGGAGTTATTCTAGTTAAAACGAAGCAGATCTTTACCTGTTAACAAACCCAGAATTTAAATTAAAAGGCGGGAAATGCGACTGTAAATTGCAACATCTCTCTTCACAACTGTAAATAGCAACATCCGAAAACTGTTTCAGCTCGTGTTTTCTCCCTGAAATTTGCGACGTCTGAAAAGCGTTTCAAACACTTTCTTCTTCCAGAAATCAGAAACGCCTAAAAAGCGTTGCAAATTCAAGTTCCTCATTTTTCTTTCTCTTTTGTTTCTTTCAAAAACTATTTTTGGTTTGTGATACAGCGAATCACAAACTCGGTACTCTTGTTATTGCAGTCAATTCAGAAGATAATTTGAATTGAGTTCGACAGTGCTATCGCAATTGATTAAAAGAATAATCATTTCGGCTCCATTGTATCTTGAAAAACGATTTTCCTAAGCTCACAGCACCCCATTTGTTTGTTCAAATGAGTGGTGAAGGCAAATAACTTTTTTTTAAAAAATTTATCGACCTGCCTTGAAGCTATCTCTACAGATTGGTTTAATCACTGCTGTGTCAGTTCATCGGAATCCACAAATATCCAACAAATGTTTGTAGTGATTGGCTCAACGAATTGAGTCTTTATATAATGCTATAATGTATAGATTTTACAAATGAATAAAATATGACATACTAAAGAAGTCAGGTTGGTCTTATATGGAAAGAAAACCAACACGGAGCCCAAAAAAAAATAAAAAAATCTGAAAAGTAAATTTGCTGATTACTGTAAAAGCTTTAATGTTTCAAATATAATCGGTTTTATAAATGCTCTATATCTTTATTTTGTTTATTATATGTTCTAGCAAATATGCACTTGCAAAACTAATTTTTTATTATTATCGATTTTTTTAATATAAATCATATAAATTTTATGGTTTTGCTGTTTTGATGGTTGGGTTTGCCTGGGCAAAGGAAGAGGATTTGGGTGTGAATCCTAGGCTATGTTAGCCAAAATGAAAATGACACTAGACAAACATTTCCGGGTGGATAAACAGTAGGTGCACTGGACCTCATTCACTTATTAGTTACCACTTTGTCTCCAAGTCAAGATCAGTCAGCATTAGTTTTACCAATCACCAAAGACTATAAACAACTCTCCTTCCACACATGATCATCATCATCCTCCTCCACGAGCTTGATCCTACCCATCTTAGAAACCCATGGCTAAAGCCATTCCTCCACTCATCTTCACACTCATCACCTCCTTCTTCCTCTCAATTCATTCTCAATCCGAGCAACAAATCCTCCTCCAAATAAAACAAGACTTTGGAAATCCACACTCACTTCAATCATGGAACACTTCAACCCATCACTGCAGCTGGACTGGTGTCTCATGCTCCTCGAACCATGTAACCAGCATCACCTTATTCAACTCCAGCCTTCAAGAACCAATTCCTGATTCAATCTGTAAGCTCACAAATCTCTCATATCTCGATCTTTCTTATAACAACATTATTGGTTCATTCCCTACAAATCTCTACAAATGTACAAACTTGGAGTATCTTGATATATCTCAAAATCGCTTTGTGGGCACCGTTCCGGTTTCAGTTAATCGATTATCAAAGAAACTTACGTATCTGAGCCTTTCTGCTAACAATTTTACGGGTAATATACCAGCTTCCATTTCTGATATTACTTCACTGCAGTTCCTTCTTCTTGATAGCAATCTTTTCAATGGCACTTTTCCTGCTGAGTTTGGAAATTTGATCAACTTGAAACAACTTTGGTTGTCTTATAATCCGTTCAAGCCATCGAAAATACCAGAAGAGTTCGGTAACATGTTAAGTTTGACTTATTTATGGATGTCTTACACGAATATTTATGGTGAAATACCTGATTCTTTTTCGAAGTTGTCCAATCTTGTTCATTTGGATTTGACTTCAAACTCTTTGTATGGTGAAATCCCTGCTGGGATTTGGATGTTACCGAATCTCGAGCTTCTTTATTTGTACCATAATCAATTGTCCGGAGAGATTAACAAGAGTATAGGAGCGAAAAATTTGATCGAAATCGATGTTTCTATGAATAAAATAACTGGTTCTATTCCAGTAGGCTTCGGACATCTCAAGAATTTAACTGTTCTTTTCTTGTACATGAATCAACTTACTGGAGAAGTACCTGATGAAATCGGGCTTCTTCCTTTCCTCGTTGATCTACGAATTTTTAACAACAATTTGGTAGGAAAATTACCTCCTGAATTAGGAAAACATTCGAAACTTGGAAATCTTGAAGTAAGTTTCAACTCACTTTCAGGTGAAATACCAGAGTTTCTTTGTGCGCAGGGTAATTTTTCATCATTAGTTCTTTCCAACAATGAATTTACAGGCAGTTTGCCTTCGTTTATTGGTAACTGTCCTACTCTTAACAACATCATGGTCGAAAACAACAAATTTTCTGGTGAAATTCCAGTAACTTTATGGTCTACTGCACTGAATTTAACCACTGTATACATGCATCACAATTCATTCACAGGAGTATTACCTGCAAGTTTGCCATGGAATCTTACCAGACTCGAGGTTCAGTTTAATAGATTTTCTGGTTCGATTCCTTCATCAGCACAAAATTTGAATGTGTTTAAAGCTAGCAACAACTTGTTTTCAGGATATATCCCAGAAAATCTTGCAAAACTTTCTAGTTTGCAGGTTCTTGATATAAGTAGTAATGATATCTCTGGTGAAATTTCAAACTCTATATCCTCATTAAAGTATCTGACTGAGTTCAATGCAAGTATGAATCGATTATCAGGTGAAGTTCCTGAAACAATTGGTTCGTTACCAGTGCTTACTATCCTTGATTTATCGAAAAACCAGTTGCATGGCTCAATTCCAAATTCGATGAGTAACTTAAAGCTCAATGTCTTAAACTTATCCTTCAATGATCTTACTGGTGAAATTCCAATATCTTTACAAAATCAAGTGTACGACGAGAGCTTTCTATCTAATCCAAAGCTTTGTGCCTCAAGTCCATTTTTCAAACTTCGTAGTTGCAATAGTAAAGCTTTAAGTTCACACAATCTCTCTACTGGATTGCTCGTCGCTTTCATAATACTTGGTGTGTTCTTCTTCATTTGTACAAGTATATTAGGACTATTCATGTTGAAAGAGTATAGAAAAAGGAAAAACGACCTTAATACATGGAAAACAACTTCTTTCCATATAGGCGAGTTCAATGAGACAAACATTGTGAAGCAACTTAGTAATGAAAACTTAATCGGCAGCGGAGGTTCAGGGTTGATATACAAGGTATCTCTTCGAAATAGGACTGAAGATACATTAGCCGTGAAAAAGATATGGAATAGTAGAAAGCTAGACTCTAACTTAGAAAAAGAGTTCGAGGCAGAAGTTCAAATTCTAGGCTCGATTCGTCATGCAAATATAGTGAAGCTATATTGTTGCATATCGAGTTCGACCTCTAAGTTGCTTGTATATGAATATATGGAGAACAAGAGCCTTGATAGGTGGCTTCATTCGAGGAATTCAACGAGAAGTGCATTGGATTGGCAAACGAGGCTGTCTATTGCCATTGGTGCGGCAAAGGGCCTGTGTTACATGCATCATGATTGTAGTCCACCTATCGTGCATAGAGACGTGAAGTCTAGTAATATTTTGTTAGATTCGGAGTTTAATGCAAAAATTGCCGATTTTGGTCTGGCTCGGATGTTGGTCAATGCTGGTGATCCTCAGTCTGTTTCTGCTGTTGCCGGTTCTTTTGGTTACATGGCTCCTGGTGTGTTTTCTTTCTTTTTTTGTTTTTCTTTTCCATTTTTTTAAAACAACAGAATAGGAAAATCATTAACCAATTATATACTGCTTTTAACAAGTAGAAAGAAAGCTTAGGGATATACTGCTTTTATCAACTGTTCTTTTGGTTACATGACCACTATAGATCAAAATCTAAAAGCTTTTAACCAATTATATACTGCTTGTTATAAAATCATTAGCTCTTTTTTTTTGTTCTAATGGCAGTTATTTCCCTACTATTTCCAAAACCAAAGTAGCCGATCCTATCGGTCTAGGCACTCTGTAATGGCTTAAACCACCATATTTTTTTTTTGAATGTATCAGAACAGTTGATTCAAATCTCTATGAGTGTTTGTAGCCGTCTAACAACTAATAGTATGAATTGCAGAATGTGGATTGCTGAGGAAAGTGAACGAGAAAGTGGATGTTTATAGCTTTGGGGTAGTTCTTCTAGAGCTAACGACTGGTCGAGAAGCCAACTACGGGGATGAGAACAGTTGCCTTTCAGACTGGGCATGGCGGAAGATTCTAGAACATGCCAGTATCGAGGAAGTAGTAGATGTAGAAATTAGGGATCCGTTATGGGTTGAAGATATTGAGGTTGTGTTCAGATTAGGAGTTATATGCACTAACGCATCACCGACTAGTCGTCCTACTATGAAGGAAGTATGCCAAGTGCTACAAAGATGCGATAGGAGTAAGGAGAATGGAGTTAAAGGGAAAGAAAGAGTTAGAGAGCGAGATGGGGCTCCTTTGATCGGAGATAAATGGGGTAGTGGTAGGAGTGATGATGATTGTTATGCATAAGTTCTGAGCCAGGCTTCATATCATTGAGTTCGGAATTAATCGTAATATCTGAATGTGGAAAAGAAAATGAATAAAATTTATGTTTCTTCATTTCTGATTATAATCGTGGTGGGAGAAAAATCTCTATATTAAAACAGGAATATAACCCGGGTAATGATAATCTGTTGGAAGGTATGATTTTGATATCAATTACTGTGCCTTTGCAGCAATATGTATTGCGTAGGAAAATTGCTAAGGACGATAACAAGTAGAAAGAAAGCTTAGGGAGTCGGAAAAAAACATGCAGCAGTGTTTGGTTTAACCTTTTGTTTTTTGTTTTTCAGTTGATCCTTTCTTTTAAGAGGAGGAAAAAAAATCATAAACATCATGCAAAACCCAGCTCCAGAAAACGTGCACCGCTCGGTTCGGTTCTAGGGTCCAGGTTCAGCCTAACCCCAAAAGCAACCGATCAACCTTTAAAATCATAACCAATCGATTGGCTGCCTATGATCGGTCAATCGGTTATGGTTACGAGTCGATCAGTCGTGTTGTGTTTATTTCCATTTTCTATTTCGTTCGTGTGTGGTTCCATACACATTCTATTCCCTTCCAGTTCTATTTCATTTTGTTATAACTTGGTTTAACTTTGATCTAATTTCATTTTAAATCCCCAGCTACGATACACTACAGCAAAATAACCTTTTTACATCGGACAAAACCCACCGTAATAGGTGTTTTATAATTGACCAGCGTCCGTCTTATTATGCGGTGTTGTAATAGATTTAGAAAATTTTACAACGGTCATAAACCGTTGTTTCGAACCGTTGTAAATATGTTTCAATTTCTTTGAAAAACATGATATTGCAACCTGCACAGACTGTTGTAGTAGAGCTTAATACAACGACCCAGTCCATTGTAATAGGTCTCAACTACAACATCTACTGTCCGTTGTAATAGGTTTTAGCTACAACGTCCACTGCCGGTTGTAATTAGTCTCAGTTACCACATCCATAGCCCGTTGTTTGCAACCATTTTGGCCCTTTGTAAAATAAATGCAAAATATATAAAGAAATTAGCTACACCTATAGCAGTATTTAATAATTAATAAATATTATCATAAAACAATCAAAATCACACATATCATAAAGCTACATTCATAAAGTTCCAACACATTCCAAAAAGAGTAGGTAAGTTTTTACGTTCGAAAAGGTCTAACATATAACAACTAGTTACAAAATACATAATAACTAGTTACAAAATACATATCAAATTCCAAAACTAACACATAACCCATAAAGTAAAAATGCACTTACATACTAGGCCAATGAGATGAAATCTTTGAACCACACGACAGGTGATCCAACAGTCTCTTTAATAGTGGACATCTTTGAATTTGATCTATATAAAAATGCTTCTGGTTCCACCGCTACATTCACTCATACCTTCCACGCGTCAGGTCCAAGCTTTATGACATGTACCGTGGGATCGGTGCTTGCTATGGTTCCTTCTGCAACTACGTTCTTCTGTCAATTCCATAACTTGCACTTTTCCTTTGATCAAATTTCCGAAAGTATCCTGATTATGCCGATCATTATGCAAATTGTTGCTATCGCGGTGTGACCGCAAGCAAACAAAAAACAATTAACAGTTGTGATATAGGAATTAGGAGTGTACTTAATCCTCAGTTAATTTTAAATTAACAAACTGATCTAAATTAGGAGTCACTATCTCATGCAGCCTAACCCACCTATTCCTTCAATCCTAATATCTACTGTATATTTGACCGAATATTTGACCGAATGCATTTAACTTGTGATATAAATAGCACTGTTGTACAACGATAGATAATGCTGCATACATCTTTCTTATATTTAATCACATGAATCACAACTGACTATACAGAGTTATGGTAAATATGAGAAGTGAAACGAAAGTCAAACAATATCAAACTGCGAGTTAGAAAAAAAAGGCAAAATTCATGCCAGGTCAAAATGTTGTGTAGATATGAAACGACACATCAAGAATGCATCTTCCTGAGAGCAACTACTATGACACATGCCTTGAATAAGACAAATATATAATGCATCATATTTCGCTTAGATTTTGAATATTCAATACATGTAGAGGTAAGCATTTTATATTCATGCCGTACCCAGCAATTCATTAAGCTATATATTCTGGCCATTTGTGATTAACTGTGCCATATATATATATATATATATATATATATATATATATATATATATATATAAATTAGGCTGAAGGAAAAACCTGAGAACACTTTTAGTCTGAAGGACAGAAGTTTTAAAATTTAGTCTGAAGGACAAAAAATGATATATTCATATAGCATTGCACATCCATAATGCTATATTCATATAGCATTACACAGCTGTTTGTTTGTGTATGCAGAAACTTATAAAATTGTGTTGTATATAGCATTATAGATGTGTAATGCTATATGAATATATCATTTTTTGTCCTTCGGGCTAAATTTTAAAACTTCTGTCCTTCAGACTAAAAGTGTTCTCAGGTTTTTCCTTCAGCCTAATTCCCTCTATATATATATATATATATATATATATATATATATATATATATATATAGAGAGAGAGAGAGAGAAATTTATGTCTATGGACTAAAGAAATATGGTCTACAATCTGAAGTTGGCATATGAAATTAGAATTATTGAATGATAATTGCCTAAATTACAAAAAAAATTACTGAAACCATTTTTTCTTTAAAGTTCCAACTTCTTTCCTAAATGAAAATAAACTATTTTGTTCTCATTCCACACCAATTTGTTATAATTTTTGGACCAAACAAAAATCTGTAACATTTCAACTTGCTTATGTGACACATTAATATGTTTATGTCGATATAAACCATGTATATGTGCACATAAATACGATGGTTTGTTTTTCAAAATTTTCATGTTTTAAGAACTTTTCACTGTTTAACCATGACTATTCATGATTTCAAAAAAGTTTATTTAACATATAAGGTGATTTCCAAAGGCTTTAAACAATCATTTTGCACTTGACTATATACGGTGCAGGACCAGACTATAAACATATATAAAAGAAATTGTATACATTTTAAGTCTTCCATGCGAATATAATGTAAACTACAAATATTTTAAATAATTAGTATATTGTGCTCAACCCTACATGGCTGCATCCTTACTTTCTTATGGAAATAATAATATAGTAATGAAACCTAAACCACAATCATATTGGTAAAAAGTATTGCATTGTTTTCTTTTCAAACTTTGAAGGTGAATATCTAAGTAAATGCCTGAAAACAAATTCATTTATTTCAAATACTGGCAAACGTAAATTTTTGACCGACAACATTATTCCAATTAAGATCTATTTGCATCTAGCAGAATTAAGCACTTGAGAATCAACAGTTTAAGGTTATATAAATGAATGTTAAGTTTACGGCCAGTTAAACAAAATTATTACCTAGAGCTTCATCGACTTGCTTCTGCACAGAGATACTCTCATCTAGCTCTTAGAGATGGATATAAACTTCATCCACACTAATTCTATTCTCCTTGATTGCTTGAGCACCGATTTGGATGGCTTCAATAACCTGATTCAGTGAAGAGTAAATCATGATACAAAAATAAAAATAAAAGGCCACATGGCATTTTATTAACTTGAGAACATTCACCTTTTTAGTGGATTCAGCATTGGCAATAACTCGAACGACTTCTTCTACCCACTCCAAAAGTGATGCACATTTAGCCCTATATTCCGAAAACAATTTTGAATGCTTAATATGTCTACGTGCACTTGTTTGTTCCCAGACTTAAAAGAGGCCAAAGCTACTTTTCTTGAACTGTCAATGAGACAATACGCATTTATGTCAATAAAATATTTAAGAAACAAGACATTGCCATATAAAAATATTACATCACAAACCACGTGTAAATAATACAAGAACTTCTTATGCTGTCCCTAGGATGATAAATTTGCGTGATATATCAAAAACTGATCAAATCTCTATAAAACAGTACCACATTTTCTTATAGGCTCATGCCAAAAATATTAATCAAATGTCCAATAATAACTAATCTAAGATTTTCCTAAACTGGAATGAATTGTATAAACAATATTATTATTTTTATTTGTTGGCATAAAATCTGAACCATTATAAATCCTGTTAAGTGACTGAATGCTAATCTAAACTATGTAATAGGAAAAGAAGTGCAATTCCAATACAGGCTTCATCATATTTATATTAGCTAACACCAGTTCTTTTAGCTACTGAAATATGGCATATACTGTAAAATTTAGGTGATTCAAGTATTTCTCAAAAAAAAAAATAGTTAACTGATCTTATCAATCAGTTAGGTTATATGTGAAAAGAAAAGGAGGAAAATTATGTATGATTGCTTTTGAAGAAAGAAAAATAATTATTTAGCTAATCAATTAGTTAGTCAAAAGATTTGTTATATGGAGAGGGAAAATTTCATATATGGAGATTCAATCAATTGAGCCAAATTATGGAAGTCAAGATCATCATTATCCATATGCATAGAAATCAAATTATGGGTATTTGAAAAGGTTCCAAGACAATTGAGCAATTAATTTTCTTAATCCCAAGTAATCCTTCTTTCTCAAGCCTATTTAAATGAAGGAAGTTCATCTTCATATCAGTATGTGATATAGCATCCACCATTATCCTCTTCTTCAGTAAACCCTAATTGCTGTAGTCAATTCAAATTAGGCTTTTGAGTGCAAACAAGTCTTTGGAGAAATTGATTATTCAATTTGTAATTATAGGTCTCTTCACTTTACTATCTATAATTTTGTAATTCCGCTCTCTCTCTCTCTTGTACTCTTTTTTTTAGTAAAATAAAGAATAGTTGTTAGGTCCGTGGACGTAAGCAATCTATCCAAATCAAGTTAAATCTTTGTGTTCTCTACTCTTTGTTTCTTCTTTGTTTGATGATTATTTTTAATTGAATTAGTGGTTGATAATTAATCTACAAGCTAGATCATTTTTTTAGTTGCTTCTGCACTTTAGTATTCCGCTGCAGTTTTGGAGTTATTGCAAAGTAATTAAAATTTTGCACAATAGATTGGTATCGGAGCTAGTTGTCTTATTCTAGTTTATTTATCAATGTCAAATTCTTTTAGTAGTGCTATGAAAAATTATGACGTCACCAAATTTGTTAAAAAAATGAGTTTTTAAGACATGGAAGGTGAAGACTAATGACGGTGTTCTACAACAACTACTTCGTTTATTTAGAGGAAGAGATAAAAGCCAGAAGAACCTAGGAGGTAGAAGGGATATGCGTAGGTCCCACTTCGAGGGTCCAAGAAAGAGTGTTTGCTATTATTGTACGAAAAATGACCATTTCAGACTGGATTGTCCAGTTCTTTGAAAGAAGAGAGAGAAGAAGGAGAAAACTTCAGTTTTGACTATAGTTAGATCGGATGTAAATAGAAGCAATAGTAATACATCATTATTTCAGCCAGTATATCGTCTTTAGATAGTACAAGTTGAGTGATTGATTCTGCAGCATCTTGTCATATGACGCCAGATAGAAACTGTTTTGTCAGTTACAAGAAGATTGATGGCGGAGCGGTTCATATGGGAAATGACACATCTTGTCATGTTGTGGACGTTGAAAGTGTGAGGTTTAAGATGCATGATGATGTTATTAGAACTATCACGGATGTTAGACATATTTTAATGTTGCGTAGAAGTATGTTATCAGTTGTAGTTTTAAGTAGACTTGGTATAAGGATAATAATAGATGAAGAGAATTGAGAGTGGCAAAGGGTTCCTTTGTAATGATGAAAGGGGTGCGAGTTGATGATTAATATGTGCTTCATGGAGAGACAGTCATAAAAGAGTCAATAGTTTCTACCGATTCTAGTGCTCCAGGTTCTACTCAGTTATGACATCTTCGTTTAGGTCATGTTGATGAGGAGAGTCTTGAAGTATTAAAGAAGTGGAAGTCGGTTGATGGTGTTTGTCAGTCGAAGCCTAGCTCTTGTGGAGATCGTTTTTTTGGAAAGAAAAAGGATGTCACATTTGATGTTGGAAGACCTAGAGCAACAGAGTTTCTAGAGTATGTTTATTCTTATGTGCGGACACCCACCCCAGTTGCATCTTTTGGTGGAGCCAGCCATTTCGTCTTATTTATGGATGATTTTTCATGTAAGGTCTGGGTCTATTTCTTAAAGGCCAAAGACGAAGTATTTGCCGGGTTTTGTAAGTGGAAGACCTTGGTAGAGAAGCAGTTAAGGAAGCGTTTGAAGGTTCTCAAAGTTGGAAATAGTAGTGAATTTATGTCATAAGAATTTACTAACTATTATGCGTCCGAGCACGTAGACAGAGATTTTTGTATTTCTGTTGAGTCACATTATTATGGAGTGGCGGAAAGCAAGTGCCGGATATTACGGGAGAGAACAATGACCTTGAGAGCAACTGCTGGTCTAGAAGAGGAATTTTGGGCAGAAACAATATCTATGTCAGTATTTCATCAACCATACACCTTCTATTGCCCTAGATATGAAGATCTCAGAAGAGATATGGAAAAGAGAGCTTATTGATTACTCATTCCTTAAAGTGTTTGGTTCATCTTATTTAGAAGATAAGAGTTTACATACCAAAGCCCTAAATTAGGGTTAACAAGATGGGACACTCAATCTAGAGATTGCTGACTGAATGCCAAGATTGGTTTGTAATAAGGTCTGCCCTTAATATATAGCCAGTGCAAATCTATGAAAGCCCTCGATTAAATTACCAAGATATGGTAAGAAGAAAATGAAGGCAATTTACAATGGTAACAAATAGTGCAAACATAGTAAGTAATTCACTCATTTCTTTAATTACCAAAGATAGAAATAAATAATTCCAAAGCAATACGTTTACTGAGAAATAATATGCATATCCTTTTGCATATATTTTATTCCATAACCTGTGCATGTATTTATTTCCTTGTCATCTCATGCAAATGCAATCCAATAATTTATCCATTTTCATATTAAAAAATAATGAACAAACGTGATTACTTTCCATGTTACCATAACTTCCTTCTCGATGCTCCGAACGAGCTTCCGTCTCTTTCATAGTGAAGAGCACATAATCATCTTCAAAATGACATGTAATTTGAATCGTAGAATCTCAACACTCCACCTCGATTCAAATTCTCTTTTCAATATAAAACTCATAAAACGAACTCCACCTTCAACCGAAATCTTTTATCCTAATGAAGCTTCGATGTGTCTGCGTCCCGATTGAACATCCCTCCATCGCCTCACGAAACGGGCATATATGTGATCTTGGCAACACTAGCTTGTATCTAAAGGAATTTCTAATGTTATGTGCCACAAATTCCGTATATATATCACGTTATGCGTCATATTTCTTGCGACGTGGGACTTAACGTTCAACTCACACACTCTCAAATGCGAGCTACACCTAACAATTATCCACATTGACGAGCATTTCCTCTAACCTTCGTTCTGAGCATCAGTTCTCAATGCAGGAGAGCAGGCCGCGTATCTAGCGGTGGGGTCAAGTTGCTTACATATCTCCAAGCCTCAAGGAGTCCTTGCTTCGGTCACTCTCGCATCGTATAATGGTCCTTCGAACCATCGACTCTGATACCATGTTGTGTTTCGGCACTCCAACGCGTCCCATGAACGTGCGCTTCACTGATCCGTAATAGCGTCATCTTAATGAAGCTTTCGATGTGCCAGCATCCCAATTGAGCATCTCTTCATCACCTCCCAGAACGTGCACATACATGGATCTTGGCAACACTTGCTTGTTACAAAAAGAACTTCCAATGTTACGTACCATCTATCATATATATATACCACGTTATGCATCATATTTCTTGCAATGTGAGACATAATGATCAACCCACGCACTCTCAAATGCGAGCCACACCTAATATATATCATTTAGTATGAGATATTATCAAAAGCATAGTAACTTTCTACCACAAGAAAATATGTTCACATGGAGGCAAACTGTATTGCCAATAAAATATTTAAGAAACATGACAGAAACCAAAGCAAACTTGTTAGCAACCAAATTGGTCACTAACACCCAAGAATAGACTTGATAGTGAAATAAATAAAGAAATTAAATGGAAAATAAGGAGTAACACTATATACTGCAAGCAAAAACAGCAAAAAGCAAATGCAACTGGATTTATAGTGGTGCGGCGTTGATTGCCTACATCCACTCTGAATGCTTTCTTTATTGCTTTATCAATCACTCGATTACAGTTACAATTCACGAGGAATAACTTGAAAAACAGTTAGAACAAAGAAAAATTGAGTACAAAAAATGACAGAGTATTCCTTTAGTTGCCAAAAAGATCCCCCAAAAGTGACCCCTGCCCCTATATTTATAGATGGAGGCAGCCTTCATCCTGGTCACTCGAGCTCACAACAAGAAAGGCTTGGCCCAATATACAGTGCCCATCATGCCGAACCGGGAATGTTGACCCGAAGTGGTTCGCATGCTGACTCCAAGCAAGTGGAATGTCGATCCGAAGTAGATTGTAGCTAACCCGAAGTAACACGTATGCCGACCCGATGGCCTTTTGCCCTTTATGCCGACCCGATGACTTTCACACCATATGCCGACCCGGGCCCCACTATATACTTCATGCCGAACCTAGCTCTTCTATACGTCCCATGTCGACCCGATGGAATCACATACACTATACCGACCAGATCACGATCATATACAATGCCGACCTGAGCTCCATCATATGCAATGCCGATACGAGCTCCATCATATGCAATGCCGATCCGAGCTCCATCATATGCAACGCCGACCCAATCGCTGCTATGTGTTGTGCCGACCTGATCACATCCCACTTGCTATGTCGATCCCATGAATGCCACAAATTTTCCAACCTTAGCAATCATGAATACTGACTCCCACTAATCATCATAATCTTGACATCTTGTTTCATCCATTCGTCGACTTTATCAACCCAAGGTTAGACATAGGTGCTTGGATACCACACTCTGGAGATGTAGATGTCGTCTCGTGGCTATTCTTCCATCAATAGCCAATCCTGATCTTTGTAATTACCTTTGTGTGGCCGAACCAAGGTATCGGGTAACATTTGGTCCCCTAAAGTGCGTCTTGTGAATAACACAATCCACTTTGAATCAGAGAACAATCCAGGTTCCCAGAGGCAAGCTTGTTCAAGTCATTGATCGATCATTGTTCCTTATCAATTTTCGATGAAGTTGTGTCTCATTCGAATGTACAATCTTAGTTATTGGAAGCCTTCAGCTCTTTCCCGGCTTAGCCTCTCAGAAGGTCAAGTTCACAAATTCTCCTCTTTTTCATAAGCATCCACTGTTCTAGCGTATTTTATCTTTTCTTTCTCTTTCTTTCTCCTTTCTATATTATTATTATTATTATATATATATATATATATATATATTATGATTAAGAGTGGTCGGCATTTGGTATGTCGATCCCTCGATGAATCCCTTAAATGTTGGGGTCGGCGTACGCAATGGCTGACCCCTTCAAGCGTGATGACCAGGTCTCTTGGAAGAGACCGGTTCATATTCTCCCCTTCCATATAAAGACCCGAGTTCACACTTCTCACCTTTTTCACTTTCACTTCTCTAAGCTTGCATTTTCTCCAAGTTCCCTTAAGCTGAACTCCTCAACATCACACAAACCCTTCTCCCTTCAAATCTAAGTCCTTCAACTTTCAACCTTAAATTAAACACAAACTCGAGCAATCCCCATAGTCGCTCATCGCCACCTTTCAATCCGAGAATCCTAACAATAACCGTAATCTGAATGCACATAGATAACATATCGCCCCTTAATTTATGTTGTTGGATTGCAACCCTTGAGGATTTGTATGTCCTTTTGGTGCATAGGTAGATGAGTTTCTATGAGGGGTAGATGTAGGCGGAGAGGAAGAAGGATTAGGAGAATAAGAAGGGAGTTGAAGGAGAAGAGGATGGGTTCGGTGATGATGAAGTAGAAGACCGGTTTGGCAGAATTAGGGGTCGGCATAGGTCAGGATGAAAGAGAGGGATAAGTGCATGTTGGGATGTTGGGAGGGCTCGGCGTAGCCGTTCCAAACATGGGGTCAGTACTTTATTTTTAGGCATAGGGATTAGAAGAAAAGAGGCGGGCATTCTATTTTGGGTATAGGGCTCGGTATAGTGTATGGAGAAAAAGTGATCGGTATAGAAGTTAGAGGAAGGATCGCTATTGTGCTTAGAACGTAGGGATCAGCTATGAGATAAGATGTAGGGGTCTACATAGGTTGCTGGGATCGGTGTTGACAAACTAACTACTTTAATTCGAGTTATCCAAGCACATACATGAATACTTTACTGCTACAGTATAATGTGACTAAAAATAACATGAGTAGCATACACGAACTGATGGACTCAAACTTAAACGAACAAATCCAGTTCCACCTAACACGAGATAAGTATAAAGCTAGCCCAACATATTCGAACAACAGAACTTCATAATTCTGAATATCAACATCCGATCTTAAAGCTTTTTTTGCGGATCACCTTTCATGTTGCCTGAGACTATCAGCGATGATGGTCTCCTTAGACGAAACCTCATAACTTTGACATCTTAATTTCGCTTTTCCAATGTTAAACTGTTCGCATTTATTCCAAGTCTATTGCACTAGTTCACACACAGCACGAGGGGATGGATTATTATTATTTCTAATATTGATTGTCTATTGAGTATAGCTAACAAAAATATTGAGTCATACAAAGCGCTCTACCGCAATGTCTTCTAGATCAAATAGGAAATCGAGCTCTGCTACTTTGTTCGACAAGCCCGAACCGAGCCAGCAAAGAGATGTTGTGGAGACATCAAATCCGTAGAAAGACCTTTTTTCCGATGTCCTAACTCTTCCTACAGATGTTATAGATCCAGCTCCCAATGTTGTGGATGATGCCATCGTTTCGAATAATCCAGCTGATTCACATGCTTCAAAAATCGGCGAAGCCGCCCTTCGTCGATTGTGCTTCATCCATGGATTCCTTTTGGAAGATGTCCTGGTTCCGTCAAGACAAGACGGACCTTTTTTGCCCCTAGCTAGGTACACCGCATGTAATTAGTTCATGTGCTGGGCCAGTTTTGTATCACCTTTCAACCTCTTTATTTGCGAAGTGCTGAATTATATGGGAATAGCTCCCACTCAATTGCACCTCAACAGCTACGCCTTTATCCACGACACTTTCCTGCTTTTCGTGAGTGTTCTATTCCGTATGACTACTCTCGAGGACACCTGGTATATTTATAACTTCAAAAGACGAGCCGACAGTCCTTCGTACGTCTTTCTTAAGTCACTGCCCAAATGTCAAGTCCTAATGGACGCATGGATTAAGCTCTCCTTGTTTAAGCAAGAATGATTCTAGTGCGATGTCCTCCCGACTTCACGAGAAGGTTGTTGGAAAGTGTAAGTGCTATCCCCGTCTCTACCCTTATATCAATAACTCAAATCGCTTCTTTTTTCTTAATCGCATGAATTCTTTCAACCTTTTAGTTGCTTGCTCCCGGCCTTAAGGCGTTAGATATTCCGAGGCAGTTGCGGCTATCCGTGCGACTTCAGTGGAGGATAGAGAGATCAAACTTCTCATCACTGACGAACTGCTTTTACTATTCGAGCTATTAGAAGACGGCCGCAGAATCGGTCTCCCAGGGAGGAGCGATCCCGAAGGTTATTGCCAAGAGAAGTAGAGAATGAGGCAACCCCGTGGTGCCTCCTGCTGAGGGAATCCAAGAAGGCATCGAAGAAGGGGAGATAAAGGAGACTGAAGACGCAGGACTGAAAAATAAAGATGCAAGCCTTGGATACGTGTCGGCAGCTGATGCGCCACATACAAGCCAATCGTAGCATTCCCCAAAAAAAAAGAGAAAACGTTGGCGTATAGAATCCAGAAAAAGGAGACCAAGGAGACCCAAAAATTCGTCACAACTCCAATCAAAAAGGTTTCATCTTCTCATCAAATGGAGAGCTCATTGAAGGGACTTTCTGACGTCTCTATTCCGGGCCATTTGTTGAATAATGACTTCACTACCCTCGACATCGAAAGGCTTAACTCTCTCGCAAGAAGCGGCGAAGACAAGCAGCTTCCCAATCAAGGAGAAATAACTCATATGAGTAAAGCAAACATCACTGGTCCGTTTGGGGGGATGCACTAGGACACACAAACACTTACACCCTACCATTCACTTGTACTTTACTTTTGACATAGTAACTAATAATATGTTCTCATTTGATTCTTTTACATGTGTAATGTCTTACTCACACGGTTTCGTTCACCTTCACCGTGCTTCTATCTTCCATCGTTCAAGTCGGGATTCCGAGTCTGGAAGATGCCGAGAGAGATATTATCATTCTCGAGAATCATCCTCATCCTCCAAAAGAAAATCTCAAGGACACAATTCGCGTCAAAGCGATCCCACTAATCCTCCTGCGCGTGGTGGAGATAAGCCCATACATAAGGCTCTCAGCCTGATGCTCTCCGCGATTAGCATTCCAGCTCCTCAAGCACTAGGCAGTCCTGTGAGCACCATAAACAAACGCTGATTTCATCAAAACAAATCCCCCCAGTTCCTGCTCACGATTCGACTACGGCGGAGAAACTAGCGAGCTTAAAGCTACCTTTCCAAAGATTTTCTTCGATGGGCTAAAATTCCTCCCAGTCATACACCCTATCCCTGGAACAGCAAAAGAGAATCATTGGCTTGTGTGAACGACGTATATATACAACATAAAACATTGATTCATTTAGTCAAAAAAGCCTCCGAGGTTTCTATCGAATGCCAACACGAGATTGATCATCTCAAACTAGAGGCCATCCATGACAAATACATTATTAAGTTCTAGGATACCGAGCAGTTTGGATTTAAAGCCCAACTCGATGAGGCGAAGAAGAACGCGAAGGAGACGGCTGAGGCAGTCAGCCGCTTGGAGGCTTTGCATAAAAAGGAACTAGACGGTGCACTCCAGCGTAGCGGCACTTTGGCTTTGAAAAAAAAAATCCTTACAAAAGGAGAAAGATGTTTTAGCGTGCCGCATGGAGGAGTTGGAAAAACTGCTATCTCAGGAGAGGGAGGAGAAAGTCAAGGCGCAAGAGGAGTCACGGAAACATTGTGAGGAGATCATCGAAACGAAAAACTTGAAAGTGAAGCTCGACGAGCAACTCTCCTAGATTGAAGCATTGAAAGAAGCCGCTCACGAAGAATGCAAGAAAGCAGTGCTCGCGGAAGCCGACTCTCGAATTGAGGCTACGTCTGAGTCCGGTAGGGAGGAAATCAAGTGCTTATTTAATCCACTCATTGCTGAATATAATTCAAGGGTTCTCCTCCACCGCGACTTAACTTTCTTGGACGAAGGCCATCTTTAGTCGCTTGCTGAAGCTTGGGATACTCTCATCAAAATCAAGAAAGTGGAGCCGGGGTGGCAGAGCTTGACAAAGGGGCACTCACGCAACAGGTGCTCTGAGGAAATGAGCCATCCGACTTGGCTGCCGCAAAGCCTCAATTTGGCAGAGTTCCACACCGCCTAAGGAAAAAGAAGATACCGTTGGGTCATCCGGCACTGAAGCCCAGGTTCCTTCTCTCGTTCAACCGACTGGGATTTTGTCTTCTCAACCTCTCGAGCAACATGTCAGTTATAACCCGGACAAGCCTAGACTCGACATACACACGCTATCTGTAATCATTGAAGGGGGTACTCTTATGACCATCGAAAGCCAACTGGATGATGGTATTACCTTGAGCCATTTCTAATCTAAAAAGTTGTTCTCGGCGACCAACGGCTATAATCTAACATTTGCTTTTCACGAAACCTTGTAGGTCATCCTGGTCCTGAGTCAACTCCAAGGAGCGACGTCGCCACGGAGCAAGGGGAAAGATGCTGAGGCTCCAGCTGTCGAATATATTCCTAAGTCCGATGCTCAAGTGATTGGGGCGCTAGATGAGGATAAACCTGAACACCCATCACTTATAGAGAAGCACGATGATGTTATAGCTATGGGCGCTTTTGAGCACTCGTTAAATTCAGCCTGAAGGAGCGGATTTAAAATTATGAGAAGTCAAAGCTTGAAGTTAAGGGTGAGCCCGATGCGGTGAAGGTTGATGATCCCCTTAATAGGCCTTTACAATTCATCCCTCCTGGCTGGTCTATTCCCATCGCGGTTCCTTCTCCTTCCTCAATACCTCCTTCCAAGGCAGCAAGGGGTCTCGAAAGAGACGTTTGATCGAAACGACCCCCAAAAAGCTGAAGATGGAGAAGAAGACGAAGAAATAGTTGGGGTCTAGTAATATTTTGCTTAGTCCAAATAAGTTAGACTTGTGTATTCATTTTTTCCTCTTTCTTTTTCTTTTTAGTAGCATATGTACGGACGTGAGCCCTGAACCTTTGGATAGGTTGTACGAAATTTTTACAACTGTAAATAAAGTTTTGGGTCCGTAGCCGATCATCGAATAAATTACAATTCCAATAGTAGAGTAACTTTTTCAGCTTCAAGTGTTTGCGATGATTCTTCCAGGTTTTGTGGATAATTTATTTCTTAATCTTAGAGCTCCTCTACAGATTTCATCGGAAGTTGCCATCGACTCCAGGCCGGAATCGTAACCAACGGTCGTATTCCATCGCCAATATTTGAGAGTCTTCCGTCGATCTTAGATCGGAGTCTGTGAGATAGCGGACGATTGAAAGTTCTCTTGTCTATCAACCGGTTTGGACATTTGGCATATTTTAGTCCGCCACATGGACTTAGAAACTTTTCTCACATCATTTATAATTTAGTCCACAATCGGGGACTTAGATATATTTTTCAAATCGTTTTTACTCTAGCCCACACTCCAAGGACTCGGTATACTCTAATTCGCACTCCGAGGATTAAGTCGTTTATACTGTAGTACGCGCTCCGAGGACCAAAGTACTCTAATTTGCGCTTCGAGTATTTAGAGATTTTTTTCAAGTCGTTTATACTCTAGTCCACGCTTCGGGGACTCAGGGTACTCTAATCCGCACTCTGAGGACATAAAGATTTTTCAAGTCGTTTATACTCTAGTCTGCGCTCCGGGGACTCAGAGTACTCTAATTCGCACCCCGAGGACTTAGAGATTTTTTTTCAAGTCGTTTATACTCTAGTCCACGCTTCGAGGACTCAGAGTACTCTAATCTGCACTCTGTGAACTAAGAGATTTTTTTTTTCATTCCAAAAATTGCTTTTTAGATTCACTCATTGGGATCGCCAGCCAACCAACTTCACCAAGAAACACCTTCTGTTCATTTTTGTCGGAGGTCGGTATAACTAGTCGATTTTTAGTTCTATGTTTGTGCTCATACACCACAGATGTTAGTATTAATTAATTCCATCACATAATCATCATAATATGAAATAATAGTGGTTTCATAGAAAAGTAGCTTCAAGCCTTTATTTATCAAAAAATATAGAGGCAGAATAATTTATCTTATTACATATCAAAAGCAAAATCAACTCAAAGCAAATACTGATAACAACTATTATTGGAATGAAAAAGAAACAATCTAGGAATAGCGACGCAAATGCTCGTTATTCCATGCTCTGGGAAGTGTTACGCCGTCAACGATCACTAGCTTGAAAGTTCCTTCTCAAAGCTTCCGTTCATGACGTACGGTCGTTCCTGCGTAGGGTTCATGTGCGATGGGACCGGAAAGAGTCGCTTCAGAACAAGAACGCCAACATCAAAGGTTCTCGTTCGGACTTTCATATTATAACACCGGGCGACCCGGTGTCGGTGTGCGGCCGCTCTTAAATCCACATCCTCACGCTTCTCGTCAATATAGTCCAACAACTCTAATAAGAGACCTTGATTTGTTCTGGGATCGTAGCAAGTCACCTGATGGGAAGGGACTTCGAGTCTACGGGAATGACTACTTCTGCCCCGTAAGTCAGGGCGAATGGAGTGCGGCCAGTCGCAGACTTATGAGTGGTCCTATAAGCCCGGAGTATCGTAGGAAGTTCGTCCACCCATTTGCCTTTAGCTTTTCTAAACGTTTTTTCAAGATCAATTTTATAATCTTGTTTACAGCTTCAACCTGACCATTCGCCTGAGGGTGAGCAAATGTTGCGAATCTTTTCTCAATACGATACCTCCGTCAAAACTCTTTGAACTCAACACTATCAAATTGAGTTCCATTATCAATTACAATAGTTTATGGGAGAACAAAACGGCATATAATGTTTTGTATGACAAAATGACTTTTTGTTGTGATCGTAGCTAATGGCTCTGCTTCGTCCCATGTGAGCAGTCAACCGCAACAATTGCAGTTCTCGCGCCACCTTTGGAAATTGGCAATTAACCGACAAAATCAATTCCTCATATCGCAAACGCCAAGGACTAACCATTTGCGCTATTTTTGTCGGCGGTGCTCTTGGGACTTTCACATATATCTAACATTTGTCACATCGTCTCACATAATCTGCAGTGTCCCGATTCACGGTTGGCCAGTAGTACCCATAACGGAGTATCTTTTTAGCTAGCATCTGCGCCCGGTGTAGTCGCCACATTCTCCTTCATGAACTTCTTTCAAGACCCGCTTTATTTCGTTATGGACGATGCACCTAAGTAAAGGGATAAAGAATCCATTTCGACACATAATCTCATGTCGCATAATATATTGTTGAACCTTGCTAAGGACCTGCCGCTTTTCACTCCTTTTCTCAAGCAAGGTTCCACGCAACAAATATTCTTTAAATGGGGACATCCATGATTCCCTTTCTGTTTCCGTTTTTGGTACATGATCAACTTCCATCGCATTTATACTAAAGTTATGTAGGGTCTCGACCAGAGCCAAGCCCATCGGTTGTGCATTGCCAGTGTTTGCAAACTTTTCCAATGAATCGGTTTCCTCGTTATGCTCGCGTGGGATATGTGAAATGTCATAGTATTCGAGGTCTACCAACAACTCCCGAACTCGGGTAAGGTATGGGGCAAGCCATTGTCCCTTCACCTGGTAGTCCTCTCTAACTTGGTACACCACCAGCTGCGAGTCATAAAAGATTTCGATCGATTTCACCCCGAGCTCTTTAGCAAGCTTCAGTCCAGTAATCAGCGCCTCATATTCGGCTTCATTGTTCGTAGCGGAGAAATCAAGCTTTAAAGCATAGCAGATCGACCGGTTCTAGGGGGTTACAAGAACAATGTCAGCTCAGAACAATGATCATTAGATGCTTCATCTGTATATAGTTTCCATCATATAGTAGGAATCACATCGTTTCCACTTGGCTCATCCTGCACGGTGAATTTTGCTATAAAATCCGCTAATGCTTGTCCCTGTATAGCTCTTCGAAGCAGGTAGGTGATGTCGAACTGGCTGAGCTTGATGTTCCATTTAAGTAACCTTCCAGACGTCTCGAGCCGCTGCAGGACCTGTCGCAAAGGTTGGTCAGTGTAGATGTTGATTGGATGTGCCTGGAAGTACGGGCGAAGCTTGCGCGACGCGATCACCAAGTAGTATGACAACTTTTCTATCTTTGGGTAATTTCTTTCCGCAATTTCTTTCCGCGCCATTTACCGACGTAATACATCGGTCTCTTGATCTGGTCCTCTTCATAAATCAAAGTAGCACTTATGGCATATGGCGATACAGCTAGGTAAATATACAGCTCCTCATGGTCTACGGGCGTCGACAAAACAGAGGGTCTCTCTAGATGATTCACCAAAGCTCGGAACGTGCCTTCGCAGTCTTGCATCCATTTGAAATTCCTCTTCCCTTCCCTTATCAAATCGAAGAAAGGAATGCACTTACCGGTTGTCCTGGATATAATCCACTCAAAGCAGCGACCTTCCCGTTCAGGCTTTGTACTTAATAGTTCCGGGTGCTTGTATATCCCAAATGGCATGAATCTTTTCTAGATTCACTTCGATTCCTCGTGCATTGACAATGAGGAAACTTCTCCGATGCAACACCAAATGAGCATTTCAACGGGTTGAGTTTCATGCTATAAAATCGAAGGATATCGAACATCTCCGCTAAGTCTCGAATGTGGTCATTTGATTGACGTGACTTCACGAGCATATCGTTCACATAGACTTCCATCATCCTGCCGATCTGATCTTTGAACATTTGGTTAACCAAACGTTGATAGGTTGCTCCCGCATTCTTTAATCCAAACGGCATCACTACATAACGGTATAATCCAACATCTGTGACAAACCTGGTGTGCTTCTAATCCGAGATGTGCATTGTGATTTGATTGTACCCCGAGTATGCATTCATAAACGACAACAATTCATGTCCCGCGGTTGAGTCAACCAGTTGATTGATTCTAGGCAAGGGAAAACTATCCTTGGGGCATGCCTTGTTCAGGTTCGAATAGTCAACCCATGTTCTCCACTTTCCATTTGCTTTCTTTACCAATTCAGGGTTAGATATCCATTCGGGGTAGAGGGCGTCGCGAATAAACCCGTTGGCTTTAAGTTTATCCACCTCCTCCTTAAAAGCGGCAGACCTCTCCTGGTCCATGCTTCGTCTTTTTTGTTTTAAGGGACATACTGCGGATCGATATTCAGCATGTGACCCGCGATGGCAGGTGAGGTCTCATACATGTCAGAATGAGTCAAAGCGAATACATCAAGATTTGCTCAAAGAAAATCAGGAAGTTCCACCATTATAGAAGGGCTGAGTTGTCATCTGATTTTCAACACTCGTAACGGATCATCGTGGCTGACTATGATATCGATCGTAAGTTCAGTCGGCGCTGCCTTGGCCTCCTTGGGTTCCTCTTCATCGTCTCTCAAATCTATATCTCTATAGAACCAACTGTGGTGCCCAAGGCTTTGGGGTTATTTGTCAATCTTCGGTAACTTGGAAGCGGACAAATTTGTCCACACCCTTTCCCTTTTCACTCTGCTGGGCTTCTCTTAACTCAGCTACATAACAGGCACAGTCAGTTGCCTGATCGCCATGCACAACGCTGACTCCATTATATGTAGAAAATTTCAAAGTCAAGCACCATTGGGCAAGAGCTGCCTTAAACTCAGCCAGGGCCACATGACCTAAAAACACATTATATGATGAATCAACATTCAAGACAATGAACGGTAGGATCCGCTACCTCCTACGTTCACATTCACCCATTTCAACCAAGACCTACAGTAGCCCCACCGTTAAAGCCGTGTATATGAGCTTTTGATAGTTTTAAATCCTTAGCCTCCATTCTCATTTGATCATAAGTTTTCTTAAAGATGATGTTCGTGGAACTTTCATAATCAATCGATATCCTTCTCACCGGCACAGGTCCGATCATGGCAGAGATAACCATCAGATCAATAGTAAGGGGCCTCCACTCTATCGTCATCGTACACTGCTGCTTTGCCGGAGTTCCATCCTGTGTTCGACAACATTTAAAGTCCACACGTCTCATCGAACTAGCACAACGCTCCATTTCCTGCCAACTTCTGTCTGCGGGATGCGGTCCACCATCTATTGTGTTTATTACGAACCCTCCGCCGGCCTGAGCGGACTTCTTGGCCTGGCGCGGAGCTTGTCCTCGATTGGAATCAGACGTTCCTTGTCTGCCATCCTACGAATCCTTGACAAACTACTGCAACTTTTTTTAATGAATTAATTTCTCAATGGCGTCATGAAGGTGTCTACACTCATCAGTGTTGTATCTGTAGGACTCGTGAAACCGACAATACTTTCTGGTTTTCTTCTGTTCTTCGATCGATTCCTTCGGACGCGGCTTCCTATATACTGGAAAATTTTACAGGTGGACAGGTAGATATTCTGTAAAGAGGCATTCAAGGGCGTATAGTTGTTATAAGTAGGGATTCGCGGCTTCCACTTTCCGAACTCCCTATTCCGATCAGAATTTCCTTTTCCAACCCATTTCTACTGACCCGGCTTGTTTTGGACGTTGACCTAAACCTTTCCAGAGCTCTCACCAGATTGCTTTACTGCAATGTTGTTTTGTACTGCTTCTCCGTTTGGTCCTGTAGCAGTGATCCTTTTGGACAATTTGGCCTTCTCCTTTCTCATGAACTGGTGTGCCTTTGCATAGAAACACTCCAGCATGGACAGCGGATTTCCAGCTAGCTAATCACCAAATTCGGATTTGAGGTCAACCCCCATTGTCACAACCAAAAGTATAGCATGGTCATTTGGATTACTAACCTCAGTAGCAGCAACCTGAAACCTCTGTAAATAATCTTTCAGTGATTCACCCAGAGCATGGATTACGTTGGATAGCGACATCACGTCTTTGGGGCGAGTAGCGTGAATCTGGAACTACTCCACGAATCTTGTAGCCAGCTCATCAAATCTAGAGATTGACCGCGAGGCTAACCTTGTAAACCACATTATGGAAATCCTAGACAGAGTTATAGGGAAGCATTTTCATTTGGTTGCGTCATTCTAGCCGAGTCCATCAACCATTCATACCTCATAACGTGTCGTCGGGGGTCAATCATACCTTCGTAAGCGGGCAAAGTAGGCATGCTAAACCTCCGGGGGTATTCAGCCTATAAAATGTTATCGGTAAATGGAGTATGACTCCTAGAGACTCCCTAATCATCGTTAGTCAAGCTCTGGTTTTCCCTTATCAACTACATGACCATTGCAGATAAGTCCGGAGTCTAGACTGAGGGTGCCAGGTCGGGTTCCGTTCTGCGTGATTGTTCTGGCCGGCGTCCCATGGGCATCTCACGCCTTCTCGGCCTGTTGTCCTCTAGATGTGTATCTTGAGGATCCACCTCATTATCATCCTGGTGAGGTAATTGGTCGGCATCCAAGCGTGTCCCAGTGCCCAAGTTCCCTGTTCCGAGTCGAGCACGACTTCCCAGGTGTAGCTGAGGAGCCATCCTCCCGGTTAAGGGATCAGTTCCAACTCCGATTGACTGCTCGTGGTGGTCTACCGCAAGTTGCTCCATGGCTCAGGTTTGTGTCGTTTCAATTCTTCGACGCCTATGCCTGAGGTGCTTGTCAGATGAAGCTGAGCTGTCAGACACCAAGTATGAAGCGGGACTTCCTCCGACATTTTGACGCTGCTATTGAGCAATCTGGTTCATCAGATTGGCATTTGCCTGAATTTGCTCGTTTAGCTGTCTCTGGTTTTCCATTAGCTCCCTCATCATGTTATTGAATTCGGCCTTGGTAACAAAATCAGTAGGATTCTGGGCTGCAACGGGTTCCACATTCGCATTAGCTGGTTGGTTGCTTGGCCCTCCTTGTTGGACACTGGCAGTTTTGTTGGCATCAACGTTGTGGGAGATAGATCTGGTGCGCCTTATTATCTTAGAGTCTTTTGCTTAGATCTCAAAAAATCAAAATAGTAACTGCAAACTTTTGAGAACCAACCCGATCTCCTTTAGGGAATTTCTTCAATCCAGTAGCAACAAAGGTCATCCTAATAGCCTGAGAATCGAGTCTCTCAATCAAAGTACTAAAATATTGGCAACCAAATTGGTCACTAATACCCGAGAATAGACTTGAGTAGTGAAATAAATGAAGAAATTAAATGGAAAATGAGGAGTAACACTATATACTACAAGCAAAAACAACAAAAAGTAAATGCAACGGGATTTATAATGGTGCGGTGTTGATTGCCTACGTCCACTTTGAATGTTTTCTTTATTGCTTTATCAATCACTCGATTACAATTATAATTTACAAGGAATAACTTGAAAAACAGTTAGAACAAAGAAACATTGAGTACAAAAAATGGCAAAGTATTCCTTTAGTTGCCAAAAAAATCCCCCAAAAGTGACCCCCGCCCCTATATTTATAGATGAAGGCAGCCTTCAGCCTGGCCACTCGAGCTCACAACAAGAAAGGCTCGGCCCAACATACAGTGCCCATCATGCCGAACCGGGAATGCGGACCCGAATCGGTTCGCATGCGGACTCGAAGCAAGTGGAACATCAACCCAAAGTAGACTGTAGCTAACCCGAAGTAACACATATGCCGCTCTGATGGCCTTTGCTCTTTATGCCGACCTGATGGCTTTCACATCTTATGCCGACCCGGGCGCTACTATATACTTCATGTCGAACCTAGCTCTTCTATACGTCCCATGTCAACCCGATGGAATCACATACATTATACCGACCAGATCATGGTCATATACAATGCCGACCCGAGCTCCATCATATGCAATGCCGACCCGATCGCTGCTATGTGTTGTGCCGACCCGATCACAACCCACTTGCTATGCCGACCCCATGAATGCCACAAATTTTCCAACCTTATCAATCGTGAATGTCGACTCCTACTAATCATCATAATCTTGACATCCTGTTTCATCCATTCATCGACTTTATCAACCCAGGGCTAGACATAGCTGCTTGGAAACCACACTCTCGTGATGTAGATGTCGTCTCATGGCCATTCTTCCATTAATAGTCAATCCTGATCTCTGTAATTACATTTGTATAGCCGGGTCAACGTACCGGGTGACAAAACTAATCAAAGCAAAATACAGAAACAAAATGATCGCAAAACTGTGGAAAAAAAAAACATATTTTACAAACAACATAAAACAAAAAGCCATACCAGAATTTACCAAAACAAATAAAAATCCTAAAGAAGGTAGAAGAAAAGGGACTAACCAGAGTTCAAAGGAATGTAATAAACATCACCGAGTAGTTGCCTGCACAAGACCTGATGCTATATTGGTACTTCCTAAAGCAATTACAATAATTTTTCATTATTGTACCAAATAATCGAATATCGGGTACATCAAAAACTCGAGTAATAAATTTAACGGCATTTCCTGCATATGTAAGTGAAAATATAAACGAACGGACTAAATTAAAATTTTCAAAGGCAAGCATCAGAGACTTAAACACGGAAACTCATGAGCAGCATATGTACATCATATTTTTGCAGTTCATTTATCATCAGGTTGATGCCACATGGTATAAATGTTTTATGTAACCAAAAATAAAATTGAAAAGTAACAAAAAAACATAAAAATCTAAACAGCCTATGCAAGTAAACTGGAAACATGATGGGAAGAAATGAATCAAAGTATTCTTATAAAAAGGGAAAAACATGTACAAGTAACCAAATAAGCTGCTCAGAAAAAATGAATATCTTCTCATTGGCACATGTTTGAATCCGTATCTTTGAAGCCTGACATGCATTTGCAAACTTCTTCATCATCATCACAACAATCTTTCATACATTAATCAAAATTAATAGTTTAAAAGTGAGATTCCTACTTTTTAATATCAAAACAGAAGTAAAACGAAATATTAGGATCAGAGATTGGTTAAGTAAAACGAAATATTAGGATCAGAGATTGGTTAAATGAAACCGTCAGTGCAAATCGAAAACACAGACCAATTACTTCATCATCATTTCCTTCACATTTAACTCAAAATAGAAGAAAAGGAAAGTAGAGAAATTTATCGGAGACTTAAATGTAAAGAAGTAAGTTTATGTTGCAAAATTTATGACGTATGGAGTGTGCAGAAGTAAGTTATGTGCGTGTATTATGTTATTTAATAACCAATTAGTTAGAACGTCGCCTAGTGCTGCATACTTTAGGATCTAATGAGAACATAATGCTTTCCTTTGTCTGTGCAACACACTATAGATTGAAATTATACTTAGTCATGTAGGCATACAGATACATAGAGCAGTTGTTAAAACATTTGAATTATAACAACAATTCACTATGTGCTTCAGAAATATTACATATAAAATAAAAGGTTACTTGAGATTTGATATCGCCGCTTTGGTTTTCCTTTGTTTCTTTTTACAATTTTCCTTGCTGTCAAGTAGATGTCTATGTTATTCATCTCCTAGTTGGTTGGTTTGAATTAGAACAATACGTCCACCCCAAGCAGATGACTAGCTCCAGGAGTCGTTGTCCTCAGCTTCATGATTGTAGCAGTTTTAACATACTTCTTACCCTACAGATAAAGGAAATAATGTATGATAAAATCATTGATTAAAAAGTGTATTTTAATGTAAAGAGACATGATTTTGCATATATGATAATGTGTCATAAAGAATATATTTGATGCTGAATTACTCGATTGTTTACTGTGTTTAGTTGACTCGTCAAGTGTGCAATGGTTGACTAAACTGTTTCAGCCATTTCAGTTGTACTTCCTGATAAGCTATTCTTTATTAATACAATGTTTGATGTACTACCTCCTTTTGATATGTTATTGTCAAGTAAAGAAGATGGTTAAATATTGTAATCCAATTCTTATCAGTATTGAAAAAGAAGTTATTATTACCTTTGCATAAGGTCTTCAATCTCCGAAATCTTAATGTTGACATACACCTTAGTCACAAAAGAAGAGTTAAAAGTGAATGAACCTATAAGGTAGTAGATTAATTTGGTAAAAAAATTAGATAGTAAATAGGCACATGCATATGTTCGGTACTGTGAAAAAGCAGTTGTTGGGACTTCTTGTGCAATTATTGACTTTTCATGTGTATCGTGTACGTCTATGACCACAAGTGTACATGCATGTGATGACACATATTCAGGTATAAATATTGTTATGTGAAAGCATGAGTGATCTTGCTAAACTATAGTATTTGAATTCCTTAACCCCCAAAGTTGGACATGGTAGTTGAAGTGACAACAATTGGTAGTGGGTGGACACATGTGTTCAATGCAGAGTCATCCAATAGGTCCTTTTGTCCGACCAAGCGGATATTGTGTAAGTTTTCCCAGTGCGAAAAATAGTGGCTTGTAGGAAAATATGTTTAGTCTTTGTTTAAAAAAAAATACATATAATATACATTTACCTAATGAATTCAATATGAATCTATGTTTAATTGTTTGGTTACCATCTCATTAGCGATAGGAATTATGTTTGAAATTCCTCGGTGTAGACCACCTACATCTGGGTGATTATAGTCGTCGGTGTTTCACAACTCACTAAATACAGAAAATGTTCAGACTATCTTCTATAGTTAAGAAAACATACCTGTAAGCTTTTCCTTCTTGTACAGTTGGGATAGCAATAGTTTATCATAGACAAAGGCAATTTTGTAACAGGGAATATCATTTATGTCTTCAGTCATCTTCATCACTGTACTGTCCGATCAAATCACTACCAACTAATCTTCGTCTATTACTCTGTAGAACATATCAAAATCTTGAACATTGAACCTATTGATTTGATTGCAAAGTTAAAAATAAAAAGAAAGAGCAAGTTTATAAAGTTAGACACAAGAGGTTTTACAAAGATAAAACCCAAAAATAAGGGTATGGACGTAATTTCCACGATATTTAAATAACCCCGCACCCTCTCCATACTCAGAATCATTTACTACAGTGTCTTATATAACATCCTTTCAAGCATTACTCAGATGATATGTCATCAAAAAACTGGAGAAAAAATAAGGTATGCTATGAATTCATTTCCATCGTAATATTAGACATTACTTACTTAAACATGATTCCAAAGAAAATTCAATATTTTTCTTAGTTCTTTCAATGCCATAACTTCTATGATTACAACAGGTAAAAGTTGGTTTTCTAAATATTTACTATAATTGCCAATCTTAATATGAATCCATTTGATAGAAGAAAGGTTTGTTCTTTATGCATTACCCCTAAAATTTCCATTAAATTATATCTGATTTGAATATTTTGAAGTATTACAAGCAATAAACTCTAGTGCAGAACACGATAATATTCTTTTATAATTCGTTTAGATTTCCAATACTATATTGACTACTCCTCAGTTACTACCCAAAAAAAGACCAAGGTAACCGCAAATCAAGAAGTCAAATTCTTACCATTATGTACTCTACAATCCTGTCCAAGAAGTGCATTGAAGAAAGAAAAAGAATCATTGAAAAATTGCATGCCAAGCACCTTGAGAGATGTAAAACTATCAATGGATTTCCAAATGAAAGAAGTTCCGGTAAGTATCAAATCTCATGATTCGACTCACCTTGCATCAATCAAGGAACATAAATCGGAAAAACTGCTTGACCTGGAAACAACTTCAAAACCCAAAGGCAAAACTGCTCGAAAATTGCACAATAACGAGCAAAACGGCAATGAGAATAAATCACTGATATGATCCTATGTATCAAAGAGCCTAAAAAATCACTAATTTTATATGTAGGGTGCTCCTCACATCTACACGCAACCAATAGAAATGAGCTTGTTTTCTTTGGTTAGTAATTTAGTGATGGTGCCTAGAGGCAAGGCAAGCAAACAGAAGAGAAAATCAACTAATTCTTTGCCTAGGTGCACTGCAAGCAAACAAAATATGAAACCGACTACGTCTTTTCTTGCTTCAGCAAACAATACCCTTATCGTTTTTCTATTTATCACAAGTTTCATGCACACTGTTTTACTACTCATTTGGCGATGATGATGGGTTCTTCAGTAATTTGTAGTTTACATATGTGGCTATATATAAGCCGAACTTGGTCGCTGATACATCTTCATTGGGACCATCCATAGAATTTTAAACAATCAATTTCTATTTTATCTTAATAAAATTTTATTTCTAACATATGAAAAGCAATTACTAAAAAATTTCGTTCACCGTCTAGTCTATCAATCTATATATGAGTGAGACACTTGATCCCATATTACTTTGCATCTCCAGCCACTATTACTAAAAGTTAACGGAACAAAAATTGGGGTCTACAGTCGATTGGTAGTACGTTAGATTGAACTTCTAATACATCAAATTACAGTTAGAACCAATGACAGCTCATTTGAATTGGTTTTAATGGCCGTCGACAGTGGGGTTTCTGTGTAACTAAAATTTGATCAATGTCCAAAGTACAAAATGCTAGTAGATTATTGCCATCCTAACTCACATTGTTCATGTTCACATGGTATTTAGAAAAAGCTAGTAGATTTTCCAAATGATAGCGAAGCTAAATTATACCATAAAATATATAGTATAAATATGGGCATTGTTATATTATAGTAGTTTTGTTATTTTTAAATATAGTAGTTCTGTTATTGTAAGAGTAGTTGTGGATATAGCTTAGAATGGATTAGGGAAAGGAGAAGTCATGAACATATAGTAATTAGTGCATGTTTAATATGGGATTGTTTACTAAAATCATATCTTCCATACTCATCAAAAATTCATATTTGGAACTAAAACAGATGATGTGTCCTATTAGTGCAAATGTTAAGTTAACAGATATAACCGTTTGATTCCAAATGAGAGAATTCACATATACCTTTTGATATATATAAACATGCATGTCCATTAGTTTTATTTGGCACATGTTTTGCTAAATTCAAATGATTATGATCTCATTTTTACCAGTTATATACCATTGCAGATGGGCTTCTATGGTTTCTTCTTCAACCTCAAACTATTTCCAATTGATCGTTATATGAATCTAAACTTTCATATTTGAACCCAAGGGCACTCAAGATGAAAAAATAGAACTTCATATTTTTCAAGTTACAGCTGAAGACCATGATAGAACTTAGAAATTTTTTTATTTAACAAAATAATAAACTATCTAATTATACAATTACTTACCAATACTGTTAAATTGCTACCACAATTTAAATGCACCAGCATTTTCTCTCAAGTGATAAATTAAACCATATTCTTTTTGTTTTTATATTTTTTTTCCCAATCAACAGGATAAAATTGTTAGAGCAATTAATATGGGATACATGAACAACATATAAAGGGAAAGTACCATTTTTTTATTTTACTGAAGGACTTATGATATTTAGCAAGATACTAACAAAATTGAGTAAGATGATATGGATTACCATTGATTCACCACCCTAACTTTATACTAACTGATATTTCGAAGGTCAATTTCAGAGAAGATAAATTCAGGAAAGATGATAGAAATAATCGTATCTTCAACCAATTGAGAACCAATTTCAACGAAATAAGTTTTGAAACTTGCTGGGCCATAACTAATGTCCCAACAATGGTAGATTGGAATGTCTTATTGTTCAACAAAACTATTGCGGCGCAGATAACATCACAACCATAATGCAGCAATCGGTAATGATTGAATAAAGTGAAAATATGGACAAAGCTCAAAAATAGTGAACCACAGTAAAATTGCAGAAAAATATAAGTAAAAGAAGGTTGAAAGAAATAAATTACCACAAATCGATAACATTTCTTCTGAATTTGGGTTCTACGGCATTATGTTGTAGATTTGGTTCCAAATTGACGATGGATACTTGATTTTCAGGATGACGGTGGTATCGGTTTGTAGTCGATGATCGAAAGGCAAGAGAGAACGATTTTATCTGATATCATATTTTGTTTAGGGTTTGCAATGTGGAGATGATCAAAAATAATTTGGTTTAGGGTTACTGTACGAAATTTGGGAAAGTAGATGTTCAGTTATTTTTCAAAAAATTTGGAAATTATGTGAAAAAAACGGGACGAGAGAATTTTGAAAAGGCATAACTTCATTTTTCCATTGAGAATTGTGCTTTTAAGTTTGAAGTAACGGAAGTAATAGAATATGAAACTGGTTTGAACGTAATTTTAATTTAGGGGGAATTATTTTAAAGGACAAAAATTTGTATATTTTTTGCTTCAAGGACACGACCTCAATATTTTTACCACAAGGACAAACATTCTTCTAAAAATTATTCATAAGGACAAACATTTTTCAAAATTATTCATAAGGACAACAAAACTGCTACCAAGCTAAAACTGATACCTAAAAACTGCTACCGATAACTATAAACTGATACCTAAAAACTACTATCAATAACTAAAAACTGATACCTACAGAAAGTTGTCCTTCAGGATAAAATATTGAAGGTCTGTCCTTGAGGATAAAAGACTGTGAAATTTTGTCCTTGACAATAATTTCCTGTTTTAATTTATTTATTTATGTTTTATTTTAAAATACTATAAAGTACCACTTATCAGTTAAATGCTTATTGTTAATGCAATAAATAACAATATTTCTTATAATGTTTACTACTATTAATTTCCAACAAAATGTGAACTTCTAAGTTTCCACTAACTAATGTATTATAATTAAATAATAAATATTAAACATTAAATATTAAAAATTAAACTTTAAACGTTAATTATTTGATATTAATTAAATTTATTGGTTATTAAATGTAAATAATAGGTATTAAGGATAATTTACTAATTATTAATAACTAATTATAATATATTATTAAACATAAAAAATAAATATCAATTATAGATAATAATTAGTAATCATAAATTATTCATTAATAATTATCAATAATAATAAGTTAGAAATAATTACTTATATAAGTTGTTAACGTAAAGGCATGGTAAACATATTTGTTATTAATTATAAATTACTAATTAATAATTATTATAATATTTTTAGCAACATTTTATGAAATTTTTAAAATTTATTATAGAAATTTTCCAATTTTCTTGGAATATTACTTCTTATTATTAATTATTTAACAGTAATTTTTAATTATTAATTAGTACTTCTTATTTATTAGTTATTAGTTATTACTTCTTAATTATAATCGAATATTAGTTATTAATTATCTCATATTTATTATTTAATAGTAGTTATTTAATATTAATTATTGATTGTATTGGTTAAAAATTAAATGTAATTAATAAATATTAACTACTAATTATTAACAATTGATTATACTAAATTATTAAATATAAAAAATAATTAATGATTATAGATAATAATTACTAATTATTAATTATTAATTAGTTATCATTTGTCATAAACTATAAATGGTTATCTATCTAAGTTTTCATTTATAAATAATTATCTATCTAAGTTTTCATTTGAAAATTGGCATTTATTACAATCGGTAAATTAAAAAAGTTGGAATACGTATCTATTACAACTAGCAAAAAAGAGTTATGAACATTGACATCTATTACAACGGACGAAAGAAAATGATTGTAATTGACATCTATTACAACGGACAAACAGGGAAGAATTGGTATATATTACAACAGAACATAATAGTCGTAATAGGCATCTATTAGGATGCTAAGATGCATTTTCTAACTAATTTAATAAAATACTCAAAAATTTAATAAAATATTTTTGTCAAAACTTTAGTAAATATATTATCCCATTAAATAAAACTATTGTAAGTTCTATCTAACAACACTTCTAAAATTATTACGTAAATACAATGTTTAACAAAACACAAGTTTCTCAATTTTGTATTTTATTTTGAAAAACTTTGTATATACTTATGTACTAATAACTAGAAAGTAACATTAAGTCTATTGGAATACTGAAATCCTACTACGACGTCTAAAATAATCGAACGTAACAATGATTGTAGGTAAGAGTTGTTGAAAATTGACATCTATTACAACGGACAGAAGAAAAATAGTTGTAATGTGCATCTATTACAACGCGCAAATAGAGATGAAAACTGATATCTAGTACAACGGGTCAAAAACCATTGTAATAGGACTATATTACAACGGTTCAAAAACCGTTGTAATAGACCTAGATTACAACGAGCCAAAAGCGTTATGGTAGAGCTGAAAACCAGCATCTATTACAACGAGCCGAAAACCGTTGTAATAGAACCATATTACAATGGGCAAGCTAATAACGTTGTAATATGTGTACTGGATGATGAAAAGTTGCACCTATTACAATGGGCTTAAGAAAACCGCTGTAGAAGGTTTCTATTACAACAGTTATTTATGATCCGTTGTAAAAAAGGCGTTGTAAAAGGATAATTTTGTTGTAGTGTTGTATTATGAATTGACAAACTGTGTACAAAAGAATAAAATTGAATTATAATAGATTGTCCCAATTACCATTACTGTTTATTTCAACCATTGTTTACAACTGTTGGGCACAAAAGAACACTTCAAATCAATTGAAATGAATTAAACAAATGAAGAATGAAAGAAATCAATGCACGGTCCTTTTATATTGGTTCGGCAAAATCTCCAGCCTACGTCTACTTAGTTGTTTTTATTAATGAATTCCCTCTAGAGTACACAATTTACAATCGATTCTGACAGTAGTTTAGGTCTCGATTTTGCTCAAAGTCTCCTGAGATAAAAGAGGAAGAGCTCAATCCCCTTTTTAATTGATGGAGGCTTGCTATTTATAGATGAAATTCAGCACAAAAATTGTCATATCAAGTTTGAACGAGCAAATATCTTCAGATCCAAAATCTGACATGAAGAACGAGCCAAAATGGCTCAATTCCGAAGAAGCCAAATCGGTAGGTACCGACCCATATCGGTTGGTATCGACCGATTTTATTGACCAAAAACTGTCTTTTTAGCTCAGTTTAGATATCCAAGATCTTTGCATGCAAATCGAGCCAGCAGGACTGATTAGTACCAATCGATTTGAGTTAGCCAAAGCTCTACCATAATTTTTTAGTTCCTTCATGTTATCATTCTCGATAATTTCCAAGCTGCATGATAACTTCATCATTTTGCAGCATAGTTTATTTGTTTTGAGTCAATTCCAAGACTGTGGTAGATTTGCAGGAAACACTTGCCCCTCTCCCCTCAAAGCATGTTTTGACCAAGAACTCGTAGTGATGCTAGCAAATTGTCCGTTGAGCCCTCTGGTTATCTACTGGGCCAATCATGGTGAATTGTCCAGTTTTCTCGGATTCACCTGCAAATCAAAGGTCACTCCGGGCCAATCAAGGTCAAGGACTTAAATCCTTGCCTATTTATCAACCATAAATCATAATCATCCAATGCTCTATTGGGATTTAACATATTATAAATGTACATCATCCCGCGTTCTCTCGGGACTAAATTATCATAAGATAAATCATATATCATGCATTATAAATCACAGTGGACTATTACCACCGATTGGAGCATTATATAAATTGTCTAACATCTCCTAGCATTCCATTATAAGCAAGTCCAACGGGATCAAGGCAACAATATTCATCAATCATTCAATAATCATTATCAAGTCCTTTTTAATCAAAATGTGTATAGACGTTGAAGTAAAAAATTTAATCTGCTATGGATTTGGAAATGGTAAATCTGTATTGGACCTTTCCATACACTCTTCGGCGGAAAGGCTTCGAGTTCAAAGCGAGTTCATCCACTCAATCTTCGACGACAGGACTTGCTATGTTATACAAGCCCATCCACTTACTCCCCGAGAAGGGACTTGCATTTCATGGTTCATCGCCCCGTCTCTATGGTCGGCGGAACCATGTTCTATCAGTTTATATATAGGATTTAAGGGATAATCAAGTTCCGTTGGCGTCCCATAACAATGTCAATATCAAATACCATGTTCAAATGATATTATAGATAAATGTCAGTCAATCGATCATTTGTAGAGTTCAAATCAATATGCATTAAGCAAATAGTCCAATCAAGGATTACTTTTGGGTCTTAACTTAGAGCTTGCCAATGGGACCGATCGAAGTCGTGTATAGATATAAGTAGCCCGCCAGCAATCCTTTATAGTTTGTTCATAGCAAAAACAAAATGCAGGAAATAAACCTAATCCTATCCATCATGATCATTTGATAACCATTCGTAATCCAGATCCTCAACTGCGATCGGGTATATCTGCCATAGTTGGTGGTCACTCCTGCTGCACCACTACGATTTGTGCCGCTGTAATCGATTGCTCATGTATATTTGAAATTGGTTAATCTGAACATGTTCTTCTATCAAATCTCTCGCCTATCTACATTCGTTCATCTTATGTCCATCCAGCTCATGGAATAGAAAGAATTTTCCAAAATTTCTCTTCTAATATGTGGGCACTCTCTTAGTGGATTTCCTATAAGGAACCTTCGCCTTAGTATAAAGATTGATCCTCTTTGGGTCTCAATCATGACAGTGTAAGAGAAGAACTTCGGTTCCCCCTTTGGTTGCTTCCATCCTCCAAAGCCATCATCGGTCTTCCTTTTTCCTTTATCCTTTTCGATTCCTGTCTTGGATGGTCCTTCATCCCCAATATAATTCATTTCACCGTTCTCAGCTGCATCTTCTTGACGCAAGTACCTCCAAACCCGATAATAGAAATACATGAGATCCATTGGCGGATCCCTTTCCAACGCCTTCTTAAAATTAGCTTTATTTGCAAGTTTGGCAGCCATCGCCATAAGAACGATTGATGGGTTTAGCTTATGAACTATATCAGGTGCTATGCTAAATCTAGTCAAGTAACTCCATGAAGTCTCATTCTCCATCAACTTCACCTTAGAAAGCATGATTACATTCCTTAGTCATATTATATGAACTCTAAATTGGTTCATAAATCTCTTCACTAACTCGGTCCAAGTGCGGATGGATCCATTATCAAGTTGAGAAACCACATGGCAGCCAAATCAGTCAAGAACAATGGGAATCCCATTACCTCCTTCAAAGCTCCCATGTGTTGGATGTATCGCAATGTATTGGATGAATCTCATCAAATGGACTGTAGGGTCCATTCTTCCATCTTACGGTGCTATGGTTAGTAACTTGAATCAGGTGGATTCCTAGAGTGTTAGATATTTAGGGTAAAGGGATTATGCTTCACATCCATTGAATTTTAATCTGGAGCTCCACAGCCTGAAACCACCGGCCTTATCATCTTAGCTATCCGATTATCTTAATTAAGTTGAAATCTCTAAGGCTCCACATGCCTTTGATCCAAAGCTTCGTCATGCCCCCCGTTCCTGTAGCAACCTTCCGGTTCTCTTCCATGCTATCGCAAGTTTGGATTTTAATCTTGGTTCTCAGGCTCGAAATCATCCCTTGAGAGCACTTTATCATGCTCAAGATCCATAACAACCCTGCCCTCTGTCCAGTTAGTACCGACCGGTATGGATTGGTCGATACCGACTGGTTTGGGTTCTGGGTATGGTTCTAGCTTGTACTGTTCCATTTCCTTATGCATCTGCTCTGTTTTCTAGCCTCCCTTGGCTTTGGTATCTAGCAACTCTAACCACTCTTTGTTGTTCTATCCTTTGAAATAATCCATTCAATATATCCTTTTATCGGTCCAACAATCTTGGTTGAATCTCCATCATCTTCCTCTCTGTCTTCTCTCTAGTCACGTAGATCGAAGGTGGATTTGAACTAAAGGACACCTCCTGGCTGCTCCCATGCCCTGATTGACTTCCTCTAGGAATGGCTTTCCTTGTAGGGCTCTTCGTCTTCAATAAATCAAATTTGAATTCTCCCTCAATGAAAGCACCAAAAATGTTGGGCACAAAAGTGGCACGACATCCCAAACTAATTGAAATGAATTAAACAAATGATAAATGAAAATAGTCGAAGAAAGAAAGAGCGAAAACATAATCATTTTATAGTGGTTCAGTAAAATATTCAACCTATGACCACTTAGTTGTTTTTATCGATGAATTCTCTCTAAAATACACAATTTACAATCAACTTCGGGTTACAAAAGTTTAGATTTCAGTTTTTCTCGGAATCTCTTATGGTAGAAGAAGAAGAATTCAATCCCTTTTTCAGTTAATGGAGGTTTTCTATTTACAAAGGAATCAAGCATGAAAAATAGCGCTATTAAGTTAAGTGAGCAATTATCTTCAAATCCAAAACTCTAGCACGAAGAACGAGTCAAGATAGTAAGATTCCCAAGAAACATGATCAATCGATACATCCCACATCGGTCGATACGAACCAATTTTGTTGATCGAAAACCGTCTCCTTTTTGCATAGTGGGATCCTAAGCTCCTTTCCATGCAAATCAAGGTAGAAAGACTGATCGGTATCGCCCCGTATCGGTCTATATCGATCTATTTAAGTTAGCTAAAGCTTAGCCAAAATTGCCAAGTTCGGTCATTTTGTTGCTCTTAATGATTTCAAAGCTCCATGACTCATTACTTCATCATTTTGTAGTCTAGTTTATCTGATTTAAGATAATTCCAAGACTATGTAAGTTTATAGGATGGATCGTGTAATGTATATGCAAGTATATGCTACTAACTATATGATGTAACTAACATAAAGTTAATCTAGTAAAATATAGGCTAAGCACACCAGGATTTTATACTAGTTCAGACCTCCCGTCCTACGTCCAGTCTCGAAGCTCCTATCAAACACCCTCACTTCGTCCGAAGGAATAGGCTTGGTTACAATAGCTTGTTCTCGTCAAGTATGTGTTCTATAACACGGATATTGACTATTAAGTACAAATGCTTCCAATATATATATCTAGAGAATATTGATTGAGGAGTTCTAAATATATGGAAGAGTGAAATACAAGTATATGATTGCTAGAGGTCAAGAATATATCAGAGTATAAAAGTAAAGAGCACAAGTAAGTAAGGTGAGATCTTCTCTTTGATTCTTGATGTTATTTATAGTGGTAGAGAGATTTCTTGAGTAGTTGCATCCATTAACAAGTGTTCTATGGTAGCTTCTGATGGTGATGAAGAGTTGCAGCGAAGAGAAGCGAAGATGTCTTTTCAAGTGTGGCAGTTGTTATTTAAATTTCAAAATTCGAGTTCAGTTCCAGACGTCTTGTATGCGTTTCAGACGTCTGGCTCTATATATTTTTTGTATACAGTATGAGTACAGTAACCGGAAGTCTGATCCTGTCTGTTTTGAATTCCAGAGGATTTCTTCATACGTCTGGCTAGTGTCTTCAGATGTCTGAAACTTGTGCATGTTGCTTATGTGCACCTGTGTCATTGCTCCATTGATCCTACCGACTTGTCGTCTCTTGTAATGTTCTTTGAGCCTTGTTCTTGTCTCTTTAGTGATTTTACTATAGCAATTACCTGTGAATAGAGATACATATGCACATTCGATTTCCATTGTGTAGTTGTTGTCATCGAAATCGTAGATTTGATTTTCTAACAGACTATGGTAAATTTACTGGAAACAATAGTGCTTTAGTCACATTGTATAACCTTAATTTCTACAAAACTATCACCATATTTGTATTCTAGAATCATTTATGTCTAAATCTTCCTTTGTGAACTTGTGTGAACACAATTTTAATAATATAATCATTTAAATTATATTATACTGCAAATAAAGTACCATTCTCGTATAACTATTTCAATTCTGTTAAAATTCCTACTTAGTTTTGATATTAGCCCTTAGGAAATTTGTAGTTACTTCCTAACATAGATTTAAAATGAGGATATAACATTACAGGAGAGTTATATGTTGAAGAAACAAGCTCACTCACATCAGATTCGTAGAATCAACTAAAAATAAAGCAAACTATCCAAAAAGCACAATAAAAAATGTTAGTAATTCATCATGCTTCTTACACTAGATCATAGCCTTCATCTCCATGATCGTTCTAATATGTAATTCATGGAACTCCAATAAGAATTGAGAAAGTCATGTCTATATCAAATTTGACAGTGAAAGAGGGAAATTGTATACGAGGAAGAAGAAGAAAATATTTGAATGAAATGTAAAGTTCTAAGTGGGCCTTCATATAGAAGGATGGAAGAGCCAAATTCAGAACAAATTTAAATTTAAAACGTTAGGCCATGTCCACATAGATCAATACAAACCCAAGCTCATATCTCCTTCATATGGCTTCGATTTAGACATTTGCTAGTTGAAATAAATCAAAAAAAGTGCTTTATGCAATGACGCAACTCTCGTCGTTAGATCCTATTTTTGCAAAATGACCATTTTGCTCTTATTATTTTAAATTGATCAAAATACCCTTTTTAATAATTAAGATACCAATGTATTACAAAATAGTATTGTTGTTTGGTGTAATATACCATGTCGTGCACAAAATTCTTCAAAACAGAATTTTATTCACCTCCTATATCACTTCTTAAGGCTTTTATTTTCTTGTTAGTTTGTTTTCAACATTTTTCCTATACAGTTTAAACATTTCGAATGCCTCGTCTTCTCTTTTTGACAACTACAAATAATAGTAGCCGCTGCAAAAATCAATAAAGGTTAAAAAAACCTCTCTTTCCTCCTCTGACTGACATATTTTTAAATGTTATGCATCTGTTTGTACCAAATCCTGAGGCTCTATGTTCTTTTCAACATGATGAAATAATATTCATGTCATTTTTTCTTAAGTGAAAACATTAAAATTTTAATTTCTGTTTATTTTTGTTGGATCTAGGCCAGCATGAAGCGGGGTAAATTGATAAAATTCTAAAATATTTATAACATTTGGATCTTATGGGGCATATAAAGTCTAAATTTAACTATATTTTATCTAAATTTGTTTTATATAAAATCGACATTTGATTTTATTTATGAATAAAGTTTTAATTATTTTAAGTTTATATTAAACAATATAATATGTGTGTCATTTATACATAAGTGTGCATATGCACGTGCAACATAAATGATGTACATGTTTTAACATGGCCGCATATAATGCTAAGACTATGCCACATTGGACATATTAGCTCATTTGTATACATGTGTGCTGTCAATATATATGTACATATAAATGATATAAGTATACATATGTATAGTTTTGTGTATTATAAAACACCACTTATAAATGAAAATTTTATAGAAAATACTTATATATATATAATTGCATTGCAAACTAATTCTGAATTTTAATATAATAATTTGGGCCTTCTAAGTCCAATTTAAAATTCAAATTTAACGTTTTAGATCTAGATCTATACAATTTCAAATTTAACTTAACAAATTAATTTTTAATAAATATACAGATGTATTGTTTAATTCAAAACCTAAATGGAAAGAATTCTTTTATAACATATGCGAATATAATGTTTTTGTGTGTTCATATATATATTAGAATAATGTTTGAAATTGTAACGACCTGATATTTTCAACCATTCGCTTCCAAACATACCGGAACTGGATTACTCAAAATACCGATTGTAAGTTTATATTTGGCAAAACTCAGCATATACAGTATAAAAATAATCACAGAATCACAGACACAGAGTAATATAACAATATGCAGCGGAAACAAATGAATAGTAGTTCATGAAGCTACTATATATATATAACAGAGTTAAATAAGTTACAACAGAAGTCTCGAATAGAATAGTCAAATGCAAGAATAAGAATACATCACTAGAATCAACAAAATATCTGAAAGCTGGATAGATAGCTGGATCTTCAAGCGAAGCTCCAACTCCAAAGGTGAGTCTCGAATACTGGTACACTCGGTCTAACCCGAGCGTAAAGCAAAACTCAAAACACTCGATCAGGATTAACATTTTATATCAGTAAATCCAACTCAAGTGAAATAACAACTGAAATACAAGTAACTCAAAAGATGTTTGGGATAACCATCCTCTAAGGATCTGTTAAACTATCTACTATGTAGTAATATACGCTATTATAATAATGTCTAAAGTAAAGTAAACTATTAAAATAGCGTTAAGGCGTTACCATTATCCCCCTTAACACATTTATATAAGCGTCATAGTCTATACAGCACCGTAAACTCCACCGTAAACTAGTGTGCTATCAAGGAGTACTCCATAGGTATAACACAAAACAAATCGTAGTGGTCGTGCATAGGGATACGAGTATGACAAGGCACATGAGGCAATACCCAAGATAGTGAAACTACCGTTTGCCTGATCCGGACTGGTGAGAACGCATCGCCGCAACGATCGCAACACCGCGAAACAACACTCCCAATTCAAGGGTGCGCACCAATCAAAAATAAATAATGAGTAGTTTACGAAGAAGTGTGTCCACTAGAGGCAGCTAACCTCATTGGCCCGACGCGGCTCCTGTTTTAGTCATTTCAAATTTGACACAAGTGTCAAGGCTATCCATTATCGTTCTCTTTCTTTAAATCCAGCAACGTTATCATTCCAACCACTTCATTCTAGATCACACTCTGCTTATAATAGTTAAAGTGGTATTCGGTTTAGATAGAGAGTACGTCCATAACCGATCACAGACTCTTAAATAACTGCGTAATTATTACACCGATTGGTCATTTAATAAACTGTCAAAATAGTTTATATTTCAAAACCAAAACATCATTTCCATTTCAAAACCATATCAATACGATATCACTTCCATTCCAAAACCAAATACGATATCATTTCCATTATAAATATATCCATCTTAAATATATCCAGTTACAAAAATCTTAGTACTTCAAAGTTATAACATTTTCTAAACCAAACATTTTGAAACTCATAATACTTTGGAAATCAAAATTTAGAAATCATAATGCTTTAGAATCATAACACTTCCCGCTTAACTGTTTAAATATAAATAATAGTACATATAATAAAATAGTTTATATAAAAATAGTTATAATTTAAAATAGTTTATATTAAAAATAGTTTATATCAAAATAGTTTATATGAAATAAATTTATAAAGTAATATATATAAATAGTTTTAAATATAATTTAAAAATATTTTATATAATAAAATAGCTTCCTCAAATTTCACAAATCGATTCAAATCAACTCAAATTCCAAAATTTAAATCTAATCAAATCTTAAATCATCAATTTTAATTTATTTCAGTTCTCAATAAACCATTATATCGATTTCAAATACAGATTTTTTAACCACAAATAAACCATTTAAATTTCGACGTATTCCAAAGCTTTAAATATTTCACAATCTCAAAACTAAATTTGATAATTTCATATATATCTTAATTTAACTTTATTGTTATTTAGTTTTGAAATATTCCCTTAATAAATCCGATATTAGTTAAATAAAACCCCAAATTTCAAATAACTAAATATTTCCTTCAACTTATTTAAACTTGAAATATTCATTTAAATTGCCTTAATCAAAGTCAAGTTATAAAATTGTGTCCCTTAAAAATCTCAAATTCAATAAGTTCCAAATCGATTTCTAATTAATATATTTCTTAATTAAATACAATTTCAAATCAATTTCAAATCTATCTTCTCAACCTTAATTTATTAAATCATTATAAACTCTATATTAAAATATAATTTCAATAAATACTTAACCATTTTATATTTTAATAAAATCAAACTTTATTTTTAAGCTTATTTTATATAAAACAAATTTAGGCATAGTTTATAATCAAGAATTTTAACTATATATAAAATAACATTTATATAATATATAAAATCAATATTTATATAAAATAATATATTTCCTTCCAAAACCATAGTAATCATTTCAAATTATTTATATATAGACCAACGGTGTTTGTATATAATTTTCTATCCTATGGTCAAGTGATACAGATATTTATTCATTTCAATCCGCAATTTAAATATATGCGGGTATATATATATCATTTCAACCCGTAATTCCAAATTCAATTCAATGGAAATCGCTTGGGTTTATCATTTCAACCCATAACGATTTTCTCTTATTCTAAAGTCCGTTCGGGTACGTATCATTTCAACCCATAGTGAATTCTATGCTAATAAAAAACTTGCATAGTAATAACAGATATGATAATAATATACAGGCATATATCATCAATATAAATTACAGATAATGGTGTCAGATGTCACAGGTAAACTGATACAGGTAATAGCATATATATAACAGTGTAAATAACTAACAGCAACATATTTCAATTGTCGTTTCAATTGAAATCAAATTTAATAAATAAAAGAACATTAATCGTGAGTGGTTGCTCACCTTTCGAGGCTAGAGATGGACGAGAGTGAGATGAGTTACGAATCCAAGCACAAATTCAAAGCAAAGCACAATGGAAACAATTTTGACGGACAAAGCTGATAAATGGAAACAATGGGAACAATCAAAATCAGTCTGATATAATAGTGTGTGTATATATATTATTATAAAATCAACATTTAATTTTAAAACACTATCGATAAAATGAACATATATATAACTTACAAAAATATATACTCAAAACATACACACACACACACACTATACTACATACTTGATATATATTAACAAACAACTTATATTATATTTTAAACAAATAACTTTTATAACTATATAAACTTATAACTGTACCATAACTTAGTTACTTCAAACTATTTGAAAAGAAAGCCATATAGACATAACATTCATATAATACAATATTGTTATAACATCATACTAATATATAGTACTTTATATACGTACAAGCAAATAAATAAAAACACATATAATTTCTCTTGTACAACTAATATATATCACAATGGATCTGTATATATTATTAATATTTGTTAATTAAATATCAAATTGAAACCCATATTTCTATTCAAAATCACATTTCAAACAACAATTTAGAAGTTCAGATTTAAAAAAATCATCAAAATACAAGTAAGTTTATATATATAAGTTGTGCATGTGCATTTCATCATATAGGTAACTTCCTTATAGTATAGTATCTAACGTATATTAATATAATGTAAATTTATATTACTGTAACATGTCTCCAAATTTTTATTACTAATATATACTGAAAAATCTTGGAGAACAGCTAATATATACCTTATATAACTTACTATACAATAGTATGCACTTCATATAATATACTTCAATAATATAAACGACTCTGCACCTATGCATACATTCATATATCCAATCAAAACCTATAACATTCCTCTAAATCAATATAGATAATATATAGTATAATAGGATCTTTTGCATACTAACTGTACACATATTCATAAACAACATATATATTCGTTATAAAATCTAATGTGTATAACTGTTATACATACTAACCTATTACCCATAAAATATATAACTTATGTACTTGTACCATTTTAAAAATCAATATTATATACATATAAAACTGCAAATATCATACACTATAAGCATATTAACACTGCAAATATTATATACATATTGTAGACTCAAATATACACATACAATACATATTATTATAGTAAAGCAGGCATATGTTCAAAATCAAGTACATACATGTATATATTATATTAATTAATACCCAAAAAAATCATATATATACTTACCAGTCTTATATAAACAAAAGCACGGAAATGGCCGAAGCTCGGAGAAGCTAAAAGGTAGCGGCGGAGAAAAAAGATTGATGAAGGTGGCTACCACTTGTTTGCATCGGTGCTGCGAAGTGGAGAAGAGAGGGTGGTGGCGTTCAAGGCGGAACGCGGAAGATGCTTGGTCGGAGGCTTCGAACGGAAGTTGGGTGATGGGCTAATCTGGTCTCGGCCAGATCTGATAAGGGAAAGGTGGGTTGGCTTCAAGGCGGAAGAAGGACGGTCGGGTGGAAGCTTGCGTGCGCGTGGATGAGAAGCGAAGAGGGGATGCGACGTGGATGATGGGCGGAGCAAGGTGGTAGGTGCGGAGAGTGGTAGCAGGTCGGAGCGGAGCACGTGGGAGCACGGCTACTGTGCGTTGCTTAACCGGGCTCTTTGTTGGCGGAAGTGATGTGGCGTGCAATACAAGAGAGGAGCTCGGCAGTAGAAATGGTAGGGAAGAAGTTGATGGCTCGGTTGCAGGGGAGAGGAGATGAAAAGAAGAGGCTGATGAAGAAAGAATTGAAAAGGCAGAAAAGAGATGTAACCTTTGTAAATATATAAATTTCTCAATGGACAGACAAAACAATTTGATTATCAACGATGAGCTGGCAAGAAGATGAAGCAGAACGAACGACAATTAACTTGAACATTGGAAATGGATAGTCAAAAGGCTGAATTCAGTGAATAAAATTAATAACCTGACCATTGAAATTATACGGTGAATTTTAATGGTCACCAAAACCCCAAAAGATAAAAATTGAGTACCGATACGATAATTAGTTATGCAGATTCACCGCGTACCGGACTTTGAATTACAGAAATGAATACATTGAGGAGATTAGCGCGACGAGACTGTCAAAACGGTATACAAATATCGGTGGTATGATTGAATTATAAAAATTCGAATTTTCTACTAGTGGAAAATGCAGCAAAAACGCAGAAAAATAAGATCGACGGAGCTAAAGAAGCCCAAATTTGGAAAAACGAAAAATGACGTCTCAGTCAGAAGATGATTTAGAATTTTTCTACGTAAAAATATTCAGGTTTAGAAAATATTTTATTATCAACAATTATTAACTGATATAAATTGAAATAGAATTACACAATAAAATAAACTTTCGTATTTTCAGATGAAAATTTACAGTTTGCTATGTTCAATTAGACGTATTCCAAATATTATTTTTTTTTTATTTTTTTTTAAAATTTCACGAAAATTCATTTAATCACATTATTAAAACAGTTAAAATTTACGGGTTGTTATAGAAATATTATCATATAAATAAAATATACGTTTATATATATAAATATGTTATAAAGTAATATAATAATTATACGCACACATGCAACATACTCTCAGTTTTAAAAATACATTTTTTTTAATTTTGATTTAATTTTTTTTTATTTCCCTATGGAAATAATTAATTGTGTGCTTTTACATTAAATATTTTATACAAAATTTTTATGTTATTTATATACATACATACATATATGAATATACATATATATATATATAATATTTGCATTAATCAATTTTAATGTAAATAATAAATACATACACATATATATTATATATATAAATTTAATACATACGCACACACTCTTTTATTTAAATTTCCAAAAGGTTTTAATAAATAAAAGGTAATTCATGCTTTATGTAATATTGTTTGTATTGAAATTAATTTTGAATTTTAAAATAATTTATATTATTTTATATCTAAAGAATAATATTTTATATTGCTAGCCATGAGCCTATAAGTTTATATATACACACACACGTAATTTTTTACCTAATATATACAAATATATAATCCATCCAATAAAGACAACACCAACATATATAGATTCGTGATAATTAATACTATCTAAAAACATATATGATATGATGAACGTTATATATATTCATATATAATTTGTAAATAGAGAATTTTACCTATGCCTGCTGCCCAGATAATATACCTTGAAACGAAGAAACGAACTTTCTTGAAACAATTTCAAAAATCATAAAGGACAACCATCTGAATTCAACTACCACAGATCCTTGATTTATATTTAATTTAGTGTTTATAGATTTCGAAAACTTAGCGGAGAGGAGGAGATATAGTTAGCCTTGCTAGTCTAGAGGGGAACAAAAGAGTGAAAAAAATATGAAGGTTGGAGGTGATTAAATAAGATAGATTTTAAGGAGAAAAATGAGGATCAGATTCACCATTCTCTCTTACCATTTCACCTCTTTTGAATTCAAAATTCCACCCCTTACATGCCACCATATGGTCAACCTCCCTAGCCCTCCTATAACTACTTATAGGCCTCAAAATCACTTCAAGCCCGATCAAAAAATTACATTTGAATCTAACTTAAATGCACATTAATATTGTATACTGATAAGTGTGTTTATAACTATTATACACACACTATTTAATATTGATCAACACAAATTAAATAAAATTTTATAATTAATATTTCACAAAAATAATTAATTAAATTAATTTACAAGAATTATGATTAATTAAATCAGGTCGTAGCATAAGTATATAACATTTTGGTTGTGTGACACTTAGCTGTAAATTTGGTCAGTGATTTATATCAAACAATTCGAATATTAACGTTCACACATCAGTTAGCAGGTGGTGTCACATTATGGACAAATTTATTGCTTACATAGTTTCGGTAAAATCCAATTTTGTTTATTGAAGAGTTACCCTTCAGTGACAATTATTACACCAATTCTCTTCGTCAAGACTATATCATATTAGGAGTTATGGAGTTTCATAATGATTAAAATTCCAATATCACCCATATTCAAGTTTATAGCCCAAACACAAAATCCTCAATTCAATAATAATAATGATTACTAACCAAATTACTCTAATCAGTATTTGACACTACAAGAAAATATGTTATTAATAACGCCATTTAATAATGCATTATTCTAAAGCGTTATTGTTTACCTTTAATTATTTGTCCCTTTGTCTGTACGGTACATGTGTAATGTTTTGGCCCCAAAATTTGCGTCTCCCTCCAGAAACATTTAACCGGTTTGGCCTCCCTCCCAAATAAAACTTAATAATTTTCATCTCCCTCCCAAAACAAAATAACCCTAATTGACGTTCTCATCCATCTCCATCTCTAGTTACTGAACTTTGGCTATTCTACTCCATCTCGATCTTCAACAATTGTGAAGTCGACGTCGTCTCGAATCCTAATCTCCAATCTTTGATTCCGCTCTTTATTAGGGATGGAGGGAAGTTATAGCTAGTGAGGTCATGTGACCTCACCAGAATTGCAATTCACATAAAAAAATTAGAAGCCGTCAAAACAGAATGCATTTTCATAAAAAACAAAAAACAAATGTCGATTGTTGGTTTCTTCTCCAGTCGTTGAACAAAAGTCGATCCAAACCAGGCGCTTCAAATCAGCATTCCGTGCCTCTCTGGCATCATCTTCCTCTGTTCATCTCATCCCATCAACAGTAATGGTAATCTGCTAACCATAGTTTTAATTCCCATTGATTTGAATCTAATTATTTAGGATTTTACTTGAATTAGTTATTAAATTGAATGGAGCTAATTATTTGAACATAGCTAGTGATTTTGGGTTGATTTGAATAAATTTAATTTGTTAAATTATGACTAAAATGATTTTTTTATGAAATGATACTCCTTGTAGAGATAGATTTGCTGAAATGGTAATCAATTTACTGAAATGTTAATGAATTTGCTAAATTTGTCATGAATTTGGTAGCGAATTTGATAAAATAATAATGAATATGATACAGTTATAATGAGTTTGGCAAAGAAGTAATATATTTTGCTGAAATTATAATGAAGTATTTTGTTTATTTCAGATTAGCAATAATCATTGATGAGTTTCAAAATATAAGAACTTGACATGAACAACGTTAGATATTTTTAGTATTTATGTTATGGTTGTTTAGTTTGAAAAGATCAAAATAATCGACCGTATTTGTAATCAAATATTATTTTATCACATATTATCTACGGTTATTCAATTGTTTATAATGAAATTTTCTTTAATTTCGTCGAATACTTGCTAAAATATTTTTTCTTGGAGGCCACCACTCCTGAACCCCCACATTTTTATGACCTCACCAAACTTAAACCCTAGGTACGCCACTGCTCTTCATCAATATCTACTAGATTCGATGTTCATTTAATTACATGTTTGCGATGCTCCTAGCAACGGTTCAGTTTATAGAAGATACTTACATGAACATAAACGAATTCAAGCCTTTTGTTACTGATTTTGATTTGGCGGACGATTTGATGGCCTATTTTGATGCAATAAAACAAGATTTTGATCCTTTAAGCGCAGATCAGTCAGACATTAACAATCATATAGTCAAGTCGGAGCTAATTTCAAACTATTGATTGCTTAAAAAATACACGATGGTAACACTTATTTCGTGAATGTCAATTAAATTGCAGGTTGAGGGAAGCAACCATGCTACAAACAAGGAGGACTACATAGGGACTCCTGGAACAACTATAAGGATGGGTGCTCCATCTACAGAATTCATAGATGCGACCAATCAATTGGAAAAGTCTAGTAAGAATGACATACTTGCAATGGGTTTTATTTTTGGTTGTTAGCAAACCAGTGGTTTTCTTGCTAGGACTAGTCTTGTTCTATTCAAATTTGCCTTATTCAAGTTTTTAACTTAGTAGAAGTAGATTTGATGTTACTAAATTTTGTTAGTGTTGATAGAAAAACTAGCGGTTGGCATCATAAACTGAATTAATGATATGCTCTATTTGCTCACATAACTAAAATGAAAATATATTGTTTGTTAAATGTGCAAGTAAATAAAGGTTGGAATAAGTCATTTAGAAAGCATGTTGTGGGCATGTTGGGATCGATTTCTACACCACCTGCAATGGCTGCTGCCGATTCGTGTAAAGGCAAAGGTATCCAGATATCGAGTAGTAGCAGCAGCTTATATACTCGTGTTTCTACGGGTATGATCATGTATCCTAAGCTCTGATTCGCATTTAATTGCATGTCTTACGATGCGCCCAACAACAATTTTTTTTAATATTAGATATATTACAATCATTATCAACCATGTTTAACTTCAATTTATAAGTTAAGCTATAAAGAATATATTAAAAGTGTTCAAATTTTACTAAAAGTATGATTCAAAATAGAAAACTATGAAAATTGAAAATTCAGGTGGTTCATCCGATCATTTTTGGAAAAAAGCATAAACCATAAATATGGATTTAATGAGCGAGTAGGAAGTTTGGCTATTAATTTCTCTTCTTAGTTGGGTGCAAAATGTTAAGGGTCAATTTTTTCGCATATGAAACCATGTTTTATGTTCTAATTATATAATTATCTATGTGCAGAAACAAAAAGCAAAGAAAATAGACCTAATAAGGGTTATATATATACTAGTAATAACTTAAGCATTTTTAAAATAGTAAAAAAATGATAGTAGTGTTGGTTAGGCATTTGGACTTGCTCTGTAACTTGGCAGATCCAACATTGTTTCCTTTACATTCCACTTCCAACAGGCCACAATCTAAAAAATGAACCCCAAACCCATGCATCATTCTAAAAAAGTCCAGCTACGTGGACATCGTTCACAAACTACACATATGCCCCAGCACATAAGTACTTGCCACTTATTTTGATTCTTGGATACATGATATTTATTATTTATGAAAATAACTAGACGAGCAAGACAGATTTTTTTTCTTTTTTCAATTATTATGGATACAAGTAAATAATGTTAGACTAAAATATGGTCATTGCCATTGAGTATTTTAGATAGTGATATTCTACTACTATGATGGTAAGCATTAATGTAAAGATACATCACAATTGTTTAAATGATTTTTATTTTGGATGTCTTTTTCCTAAATTTCCATGAATAATGAGCATGCTTAAGATATATAAGTTTAAATTAGTAGAATTGTGCATGTATATAGTTTGAAGAGGTTTGCAACAACCATTAATCCATTACAAAACCTTCATAATATATATATATATATATATATATATATATATAATGAGGAAAACATATACAAACTAAGGCTAATTTTATATCTTATACACTCTTAAATTTTGTTGGATGTCCTTCCATGTTGTACGTGATTAATATATAGCACCTACTAGTGATTAATATAGGCAAAACATTTCTCATTTGCAATGAAATAACTTCACTGCCTTCTCATTATAGATATCTTTTCTACAGTTGAGATTATTAGGCATTGGCTAATTTTATGATGTCCTCCCTTTTCATTTCATTTTGTACTGCTCTGGTGCACTATTTATTTTATGTACTGTTATAATTTTTACTGCTCTTTGGCTGGCAAGGTTAGTAATAGAATTAACTATATAGTGCTATAAAACCAGAAAGATTTTCCACGATCATTTTTCTCTTTACAGATCGGATCCAATGTTTTTCCATGATCATTTTTCTTATCTTTATAACTTATTGCTATAGTTAATAAATATAGTTATGCTCATGGGATATCCACAATTAAGCATATATATACTACCAATTATTTTTTTATAGCAGCTGTGCAAAACTAAATGGTTCATCGTTTCTTTTTTAGGCCGAAAAACTACATTTTAAAGATAGAGATAATTGCTGTATTTGTTATTAATTATCGCTAAAATTTAATACTACTTACTGCTAATTCTTTTGTATAATAATTCTATAAGTTTATTAATACCATTATTATTGATATGGAGTATAAAAATATAAGCTATTTTACTCTGAACTTTTGTCCAACCATGGACTATTTATACCTTTGTTGTGATTAATAATTGATATCTTAAATTGATACCACCGTAACCCCATCTTTGGTCACATCTTTGTTAGACGACTACACCAGTGCCCAATTCCAGCACCACTCCCAATGATTGTTTGTTTATTTATTTGTTATTCCATTTCTTACTTCAACTATGTTCTGTCATTCTAACACTTGAATACTTGCATACTTGAACACGCTAACAGTTTGCATTACCAGACTTACAAAATGACATGTTTTTTTATTTCGACAGAAGTGGGACAGAAGTAGACACAGTGGGACAGAAGTGTAGGTTGATATTTTGTGGAGCGTTAAAGAAGTATAGGTTCTTTGCGATTGAGATGTTTGTATGAATGTGCGATGTTGGCTGCTAGGTGATAGGAGATGCAGCGAGTAGTATGGTGACTGGGTGTATTGGTCTTCGTTTTCTATGATAGCAGTAAGAAGTTGCTGAGAGAAGGCGATGTGGTTGTTGAATGGATTAACAGGCAGTCTCGGCAATTTGTTGCAGTTTTCCCTCTCTTTTTTCTGGGTTTGACATGGTGGTTTTAGAGGAAATGAGGTGGGTGGTCAGTGAGTTGACGTTGTTTGTAGACAGAGGCTTGAAATAAGGAGCTGCAGTGAGGATCCTGTTTTTGGCAGAAGGGGTAGATAGATGAAGGAAGGAAGTTGACAGAATTGTTCAACAGGGTATGGAAGTGGATGGTTGTTGTTGTAGGATGTGAAGATGGGTTGCAGGAGTACGGTTGTGCAAGTATGCAGTATCAGTGTGCACGTATGATTTGTTTTGTGTAGGAGGTGGTGATGGTGATGTGTAGGATGGGTACTTCTGACTTGTTCCCTGGTTTTGGAAGGCAGGAGGCTGTGCACAGTTATGTGGTCAGTGAAAGCAATGCAACAGTGTATTTGATGTTTGGTGGTCTTGTTTTGATGGTTGGAATAGAAGATTGACGCGAACTATTGATGGTGGAGGGTGTTGACAGTTTGTTCTGTGAAAGGTAAAAGTGGTAGGAAAGTTATGGTGGATGAGAAGTGTGGTATGCTCTGTAGTGGATGGGTTGTGGGTGCACCAGATTGGTAATGACTGTATTGCTGATGAGGCAGGGAGGCTGTCACGCAGTTTTGTATGAATTGAGGTGATTGAGTGATGTTTGTGGAAGAATGTCGGTAAGGCAGTAAGGTGAAGACAGTTATATAAGCTAGTTGAATTTGTCTTGGTTGAAGCAGAAAGTGATGAAGTGCTAGATGGTGAAGTGGTGAGTTGTATTGGAGGGTTGGGGATTGGGATTGTTGATGTGGTGATCAGGGTGGTGTGCAGGTGAGAAGGCTGTGCAGTAGCAGTAACAGAGAGAAGGGGGGGGGGTTGAAGGAAATGCACAGACAGTTTTTTTTTTCAATCAAGTTTGTAAAAGAAATTGAGTTGTAAATTGGATTGTAAATTGAAATGTAAATTGAAAAAATGCAATGCAATTTTTTTCTTTTCAAATGAAATTGTGTATATTTTTTTTTAAATTAGAAATGCAAACGCAACTAGTAAACGACCACACTATAACATGTTGATTTAATAGCGCAAAATGACCGCTATTGAATAAATATTTTATAGCGGCAAAATGGTGTTATAAAGATTTCCAGTTCCATTGAGATTTAGCTGTATTATAGCGGCTATAATGAGCTATTGAATTAACGTACCATAGCGCGAATTTGCGTTATAAAACTAAGCTCAACCATAGCGGCATATTTTGTGTTATAAATATTCAACAGTTTTTTATAACATGTCGATATACAGCGCTTATCAAACCGCTATGGTTGTGATTAATAGCGGCTATATGCCGCTATAAAAGACACTTTATGTTGTAGTGTGATTTTGAGTTGACTTCAATTGACTGTGATACTAACCTCATATGACTGAAGAAACGAATCCTTTCTTAAATAATGTGTCACTTAAAATGCTTCCACTCCCTAATTATAGTCATTTGATAGGTAAAGTGCCATGATTTAACGATAATCAAAGTGGAGATTTCATATTGAAGATCAATAACATTCTCAAGTCAAGAGAACTATGTAATATTATCGCATCAATATTTTCTGTTTGACCTTAGTCATATTAACTAACGAAAAACTATAAAGTGAGTCATTCCATAGTTATAAAATAATTACATATTAACCAACAATGCCTCTAACGACCATGCGTAACACAGTGCCTAACATTCAGAACATTTAGAGAGCATTACACACTCTAGCCTTAATGGATGCATCAGTATTCAATCTCGATACATCTTGACTAGAAATATTTAAAATGACGCGTTTATTGTATTGTGATAAAATACTCGTAACTACAACTATTTGTAATTACTATCACAAACAAACCATTTATGGATTTTCTGTTAAATCATAAACTAAATAATTAATAATTATAGCATATTATAACAAGCATATATTAGAAAGAAAACACCATTTATTACGAGCGAGATCTGATTATAAAGTTAATAATTTATAATGAATTACAAAATTGTACAAGTGCATACCTCTAACTCTACACTTAGGGCTAATTGTGGAATCTTAATCCCATTCCTTAGACCAGCTTCTTGAGAACTGAATGAGCTAGACCCTTAGTGAATGGATCTGCAATGTTGACTTTGGTATCTACCCTTTGTATGATGACTTCTTTCTTCTTACCGAATTCTTTGATGAGGTGAAAGTTTCAAAGAATATGTCTTAACTTCTTATGTGCTCTGGGTTCTTTTGCGATCTGTATCACCGCATAGAATAATGCCATTGGATTCTTTGTATTGGAAATCACTTTTGGCTTACTTAAAAACTTGCGCATCCATACCGATTCTTTAGTTGCTTTGGTGAGGGCAATGTACTCGGCCTCCGTCTTGGAATTAATTACTATTTCTTGTTTGGAACTTTTCCAACCGACAGCCCCATTGCTAGGCGTAAAAATATAACCCGACACTTAATTACTATCATTGACATCTTCTTGAAAGCTAGAGTCGGTATACTCCTTCATAAGGAGATCTCTGTTCCCGTATATTAAAAATAAGTTTCGGTTATTTCTTAACAACATAAGTATACATTTTTCAGCCGTCCAATGCTTTTCTCCAGCATTAGATTGGTATCGATTTACACATATGTATATGCCATACTCGGTCTAATACATAGCATGACATGCATTATGGAACCGATTGCCGAAGAATTCGGTGTCATCTTCGTACGCCCTTTCTCGTCAGCAGTTCGAGGAGCATCCTTTTTCGAAAGGACGATTCTGGATTGTGTTGGAACATTCCCATGCTTGAAATTCTCCATATTGAACCTTTTAAGTATCTATGTACAGGGATTGAGAAAATCCGAACAACTTTTTTGATCTATCTCTTAGATCTTTATACCCAATATATAGGTTGCTTTTATAAATTTCTTTATGGAGAAATTATTTGAAAGCCAAGATTTCATTAATTACAATAATGAATCGTCATTGCCAATCAACAACTCATCATCGACATATAAAACTAAGAACATGATAACGCTTCCTTGTTTCTCAATATACGCTTGCTTCCTCTATGTTCTGATAAAACCAAACTATTTGGTTACTTTATCATAGCACTCATTCCAGCTCCTTGAAGCTTGTTTAAGTCCATAAATGGACTTTAAAAACCTGCAAGCCTTGCCTTCACTCCCATTGATGTTGAAACCCTCGGGCTATGGCATATAGATGGTCTCTTCTAAGTGGCCATTTAGAAGTACCATCTTTACATCTATTTGTCAAATTTTGTAGTCATAGAATGCAACAACAGCTAGCATAATCTGAACGAAATTGCATGACTACGAGCAAAAGGGTTTCATTATAATCAACACATTGAATTTGACGAATTTTTTTGCAATGAGCCTAGCTTTATAAGTCTCCACTTGTCCATCTCCATTTAGCTTTTTCTCTAAAATCCATTTGCAGCCGATGGCTTTTATCCCTTCGGGTATGTCAGACGAAGTCCACTTTGGTATCATATATGGAATCCATTTCAAATTTCATTGCTCTAAGTAAGAGTGCATAGTCTATACTTTGCAATGCTTATTGGAATGATAAAGAAGTGTCCTCATCTAAGACACAGCCTCCTTGTAACACCCCATAAACTTTAAATAAATAAATTGAAATATCAATAAGGGCAAAAATGTAATTTTACATTAAAGGGTAAAACCATATATTTTCACAAACAGTAGAATTAGGTCATGGTACCTATTTCACTGCATTTGGAATGTTGTTTATAATTAATAAATATATATATGACTTGTTAAAATTTATAAAATGAGTCTAAAATAGCGGAAAATATGACCGGTGACATTTTCGTAAATATTAATTTCGGGCTCAACTTAGCAAACCTAGATTTCAAGTATAAATTAGCACCTAATCCTCATTTCTACTCACTCAAACCCTAGCCACCACTCTATACGCATGTATCTTCTTTCTCTTTCTAAGATACTTCTTTAAAATAAAACAACGCTTCTTTTCTCTTCAAAGATACCCAAACAAAAACAAAACAAGCAGAGAAATCAAATTATAGGAAAACAAGGAGAAAGCTACGAGTCAATAACTAAGAAGAGAAGTAGATTAAAGGTGAAAGTTGCTACAAACAAGGAGTGGATTTATCCATGGAATGCATATGACGCAGATAAGTAATTGATTTTTGTAACAACCCACATCTCTTGATATGCTAAAAGCACACATCAAAAGACACGCACCGTCAGTTTAAGGTAAAAAGAAGTATCACAGAGACTAAGATATCAATAAAGAAATAATCTACCTAATTCAAACGCCATCGGAAACATAATATCAGATATAATGATAATCTCAGAAATAACAGTAATTAAAATCTCAGAAGTATCAAATATATCCAATCTCAAAATATTATGGTATCGTATTCTCAGAAAATCATCAGTATATCAAATATCAGAGTATCATAAAAATAATCCCTCATAAGCAAAGTACTGAAAAAGAAAATGCACTAATAGGAAATACATAATAAAAGATAAATAGCGCTAGACTCTAGGCACGATTATCCAATGGCAACAGTGGACCTGTCAACGGCTACTCTGTCCACCTGTGGTGGAGGGAAAAATGAAATAGGTCAGACATAAAATCTAGTGAATGATGACAAGACTAATAAGGAAATTAAATACAACTGACTCCAAGTCTACTCTAAGTGATATAAAATGTATACAGTGTCTATGCACCTAAGGTCACATGCTTAAGGTCATAGGTCAACAGTCTAACAACATGGGGAATAACAATAGATCGCAAACGATCGCCTAATAATTGGGGACCAACCTGCTGTCCCACTTTAACTCATACTAGGACTAGAAAGGAAGAACACACAAGTAAACTTGCATAGTGACTCATCAAATGCATCCATGTCCAACCTCTTGATCATAGTAGCAAAATACCTCTTATGCACCCCCGGGAGTTATTATGCCCAACGACTGCTGGTACTAGATATAACCAAGCTTTAAGCGTCATAAGACCATACGAGCACAACAAACAATAGATCGAAAATCCAATCATAACAAATAAGAGACAGAAAATCCCAGTCCTAGCACATAAGTGCACCTTTAGCTGTCTAAACGACACACCATACCCAACTTCACGATACGAAAAAAGCGAACTACATTTGCATCTCAAAATAAAAGACATAAATGTCTACCAGTCAAATAGTCTAAAGGACACAAGGTCCATAAATCTAATACTCAAGGTTAAACAGTCTAATAAGTCCAAAAGTGGCATACAATAGTCGACTTATGTCAATCTTAAGTCGATTACCTACAAGCTAATAACACGTGGCTCTACACTATTTACTTAGTCCAAAACGACATACGACAGTTGACCTATGTCAATCTAAGGTCGACTACCCACAAGATAACATCTTCATTTTACTTATTTTATAATTTAGATTTCATTTAATTACTTTTAGTCGTCAAAAGATATTACGGCTGATCATTACGCAAGTAATCATTCGCTTCAACAAAAATGAAATTTAATCATTACGCAGACTAATCATTGCGTTTCTACAATATTAAATTTAATCATTATGCGGACTAATCATTACATTTCTATAATATTAGATCTAATCATTACGCTGTCTAATCATTACGCAACTTTCACGTTATTTAAATCCTCAATTTAACAGTATAAAACCATGTTTTAACATTGGATTTGGGATTCTACAACTTGCATATGTCAATTGCAATTAGAGAAAAAGATTCATTGTTTCAGATTCTGAATTTACAATTTTAATAGATTAAATTTAGAATTTACAGTCTAATTGGAATAGGGTAGAAATTAGAATCAATTAATTTAGTAATCTTGTTAAAATCTATGCCCACTTACCTCCGTCCTAAGCTCTAGGTTTTCCCCAAATGCTGCAGGCCTTTTTCTCCAATCTCCGTTTAGATCCCTTCTCTAGTTGTAAGATCTCTCTTATTTTTATTTTTTACTTGAGATTTGAATGAGAATTGGAGTTTAGAAATTGATTTAGAATTTTATTTTGATAGAGCTTCTCTAGGAAGATGAAGATTAGGTTTATGCTAACTGCTGGCTATGAATTTTATAGAGCAACGCCCTCAGCCAACACCATTAGATCAGAAACCTGACTAATCTATACTGCTCTCTAAGGCCTTGCCACGCACGAAAGACTCTGGGATGAACGAACAACGCAATTAAAAAATCGCGACCCTCAGTTTCACCCAAGGTCGGGTTGACTGCCCATGGTCGACCTGGCCCATGTCAGATCGACCGCCTCATGGTCAATTATTAATTATTATTATATATTTTTATTTCTTTTTCTATTTAACTTTCATATTTATTCAAACCTTAATAACTTTTTCATTTTAGCTCGGATTTCAACAAGTTACATTGAAAGTTATGCAAAAATTACTAGGGACGCAATGATGCATGTCCCAAAGTCAAATTTGGACATTTGTGAAATTCTCCTTTTAGATTAATTCTTAACTTTTAATTGTATTTTATTATTTATTTCTGGAAAATTCCGGGGTATTATAATTTTCAATTATATACCTTCTTAGTGATACAAATATAATTTCCATTCTTGAACCTATTAGTTATTCTAAACTTATGGATTGAAAAGAATTTTAAAACTCTAGAAAATGATAGATCTAATTATTGAACAGATAAATGAAAGTAAAACTATCTCTAATCTTATATATAAACTGTAAATATGTTTGCATGGATAAATAAAGAATATTATCTTTTAGATCTGATTTATATGATTAATTCGAAATGATTTTTGAACAGAAGGAAATGAATAAAAATATCCATTGAAATTTATTTCGATCTGATTTAATTTAAAGAAATATAGGTGATAATTTATTTATGTGTACGTATATAATTCATTGAAATGTATATACAATTAATTGAAATACTATGGATAAATTTTGGAATAAATCACTTGAAGTCGGACATAAACTGGTAGCAATAGAACTAAAAAGATTTATTACACTAAACCCTAAATCATACTTGAATCCGCAAAGAAGAATAATAAAATAAACAAAATAAACAATTTAAAAAATATGGAAAAACCTAGATCAGACGTCTGAAAACCCAACCAGAGGTCTGAATTAGAGATCGAACATCTAAATTTTTGGAAATTCCAACCAGAGAGTTTTTAGTTCAAATTTGGTCTAATTCAGAAGTCTGAATCCTTTTTCATACATATAAAAATTAAGACGAGAAGTCTAAAAATGGTAGCCAGACATTCAAATACCTAAGAAATAATTTTATTAGAATATCAAGCAACCAGACATCCGAATACCTAGGAAATAATTTTATTAGAATTTCAGGCAACCAGACTGCTGAATTTGATTTTCAGACGTCTGAATTAGGCCAACAATCCAAAGTTGAATTTGGACCTAAAGAAATCCAAGTAGGAAGGACTGGGGAAACTTGTTCCCATTTCTATGTTTCTCGGGAGTGCGCATAACTGAATGGAGTTGGGCAACAAGCTCGAAATTTAACCCCTTTGGTGAAGTCCTGGGCTCTCGCTTCATGAAGTTTGAACATAACACTCAGTGTGGCATGCGATTATATTGCAATTAGAAGTTCTTATCATCTATAGCCAGTCCTACTCAGCAATGGGTGAAAGACAGAAAGAGTAGGTGAAGATGTTGGTCGAAAAAGGATCATTGAATCCTAGATAAGGGGCGGACCAACCCTTGATTCCAATTTATGTAACGATATAGAACTTAGGAAGCGATACAGTGAAAGAGTCTACCAATGCATAGATAGCAAGGATCATCGAATAATGATTCATTGAATGGGTTGAGCATTAGATGTATGTTTGATTAGGAACACTAATGCATAGATGGCAAGGATTGTCAAATAGTAATTTGATGAATGGGTCCGACATTGGATGTATGTTTGATTAGGAGCACTAGTGCATAGATGGCAAGCATCATCAAACAATGATTTGATAAATGGATCGAGCATTGGATGTACATTTAGAAAGGTGTAACACAAGCGACTATTACCAAGCTTGTTAATTTGATGTGTAGTTAGGTGGTCTTCCCTTGGGGTCAACACACTAGAAATGCTTTTAGGAATTATTTAGTTTCAGTATGTTCCACATGTGAGTGGAACTTCCATAAATCGTGATTGGACACTTAGGATGGTCGACGTTTAATATGGAACAATGATCTCCTTATATATGCAACACACCAAGGAACATCTATAAGTGTAGGATATAACTGAGCATTAATCACTTATCAACACCATACCACTAGATATAATTCACTTACCCGACTTTGTTTGGCCCCCCTCATTTTCTTCCTCTTTTATACCCATCATAGGAGGACATAATAGCAAGCGACTTGGTTTGGGAAGCTATGTGGAGATGGTGACATAATGCCTAGAGGATTAGCTATTTATAGCCATTCCCTTATGTATCACATTATATACATTATTTTATTATGGATTTGGAGGTTTTCAGACTCCTTGTATTCGTCAATTTGAAACATTGTTGTATGGGCTGCTATCTGATTTAGACTACTTCAATACTTATATTTTCTTTTTCTTCCACCGTGAGATCTAAAAGTATAAAATATTCTAAATTTATATTTGTCTCTATATAACGTGTAAATTTTTAACCTAATGATTTATACTTTTTGGCACCATGTGAGTTCAAACACTGCTTTGGGCCTTGAATCAATGTGTCCAGAGGTGCGAGTTGTTACATTTGATATCAGAGCTTAGGTTCATGATCCTTTAGGGATTAGTGCGTACTGAGATGGCATATTGCCTATTTTCAAAATTATAATGATATATAAATAAGTATCATGTGAACACACTGTTATAATTCCAGTAATGCTTAACAATATCAGAGGGAAGTTGCTAATAATTCTTATTTATAGATAGCTGAAAATGAGCAATCAAACTGAAAATAGTGTTGGTGAGGCAGCTAAGGTCTCGAACGTGAACATTCCCGTATGATTCTATCAGTATATGGAATAAAGAAACCAGACTGAACTAAACCCTAATGGATGACCCATAGCAACATCACATGAGGTAGCCCCAGCTCCTTCGCTCGCTTTGGATTTTCCCAAGTTGTGTCGGGATTTCTAGAGTCTAGGTGGAAAGAATTACCACAGGAATGAATCATTTGTTGATATGCAGGCTTGGCTGAGGAATTGCGATAGGATTTTTGCTATGATGAGTGGAGGATACAGTACAGAGATAGTTAGCTTCATGGCACTTGCAAGGAGAGGCCTTAAACTAGTGGGATATTGTTATTACTGAGACAGATAAGATTGGTATTGTTTGGACTGATTTCAAGAGGCACTTTGAGAATTAGTTCTTTTCTAAGGCAAAATGGGGTATAAAGCTAGAGAAGTATATCGATAGAGTTAGGGGTTTGCCCTACGCGCAATTATGTAATTTTTTACATATATCTAACTCGATAACTAATTTTGTTCGAAATAAAAGGTGTTTTCCTTCTATTGTATACTTGATATAGCGTGTTATTTTAATTAATTAATATAATTAAAAGTATTGATATGTTTTATGATAGTAGTTACAAAGTGTTGTAACTAATAATTTATCACAATGAAATTGAACATAATGCTCTAAATATTCCTAGTAAAGATGTATCGAGACTGGATATCAACACATCTTTTGAGACCAAGCACATAATGCTCTCCAAATGTTGGGCAGGGTATTACTCGTGGATGCTGGAGGCACCAAGGGTGTTACGTACTGATAGTTATTAGAAAACTATGGAATAACTCACTTAATAATTTTCCGTTGGTTAACATAACTAAGGTCAAACAGAGAATATCAATATGACAATATTACATAATTCTTCAACTTAGGAACACCATCGAGCTTCAATGTGGAAACTCCACTTTGATTGTAGTCGAATCTTGGTACATGTGTCCATCGAACGACCATAGTTATGTCAAGTGGAAGCATTGAAAGTGAAACACTATTCAAGAGAGAATTCGTCTTCTCGGTTATATAAGATTAGTATTATGGTCAACTGAAGTCAAGTCAAAGTTAAAGCCTTTGGTCAAAGCAGCTTAGTTAATAATAACTTTTACTATTAAACGAAGGACATTGTGTTTGGACAATAAAGTTAAATATGGACGATAGTTGAAGTTTGACCATTATCAAATTCCATAAGTCTTAATGTTATGCAGTTTTGATGAAGATAATTAGTGTAAATAATTATCACTAACGGGTACCCCTTAAAATTGTAAAATTGGATTTTACCACGAAAATGTATAAGCTATAAATTTGGCCAATTTGTCACACCACTAGCTAAGGTAACGTGTGAATGTTTTTATTTGAATTGTTTGAGATTAATCATTAATTGACTTTACACCTGCGAGTTGCACAACCACGTTGGTAGAATTTTGATATACCACATGATTTAATTGATTTATCATTTTTATAAATTAATTAATATTTATGAAATATTAATTCTTTGTTTATTTAAAGCATTAAGCGCCATCAGTATTTTATGGGCGCTAATAATAATTAATTAGGTGCGTATATAAAAGATATATATGTATGAATCAATATTCGATATTGACATGCATTTTAATTGAATTTAAGTGTGATTAATTGTTATTGTGTTTGGAATGATTTAAGGCCCATATATCCTTATCTAGCAGCTATAGTGAAGTACGAGAGGGGCTAAGGATTCAAAAAAGTTGGATCTAGATTTGGTAATATAGAAGAGATAAATCAAGGAAAGAATATCTCCTTTACTCTCTCTTTATAAAAGGCCACACCATCTCTTGTTGTTGAGATTACTTTTTGCTCTCCTCTCCTCTATGATAGTCACCATTTCCAGCCCTTTAGGCTAAAAATATTGGATCCAAACATTAAATATAAAAAATCAAAAGTGGTTCTTCAAGTAATTGTAAAGCTAGGAGCTCGAATCAAGATCGATTCTAGAAAGTGGAAATTAGCCACAAGTGCCTCTTTAGCAAGTGCAATTAGTTTCTATGACACACAATTGAAATAATTACTTTTAAGGATAAAATGCAAAATAATTAGTTTCTAAGGCCTAAAAACCTATGGAATTATATCCTTGAAAGTAGTTGGACTTCTGACTTTGTCCTTAAAAGTAATTGTTTTGCTGACTTTGGCTTTGAAATTAATTCTGTTGATGTGTGTCCTAGAAACTAATTGGACTTCAAAATTTGTCCTTTTAGTGAAATGCCCCTTCTAGAAAAGTATTCCATTCAAGGTGCAAATATAAGACAACATTTTTTGAGGTAACATCCTATAATATATATATATGATTAATATGTCATTATTTTAATATAGTTAATTAATATATGTTTGAACAAATTTATATGCAAAATCGTTATCCTGTTTAATTGTATTGTCATACATACATGTAAATATTAATCTCCAAATTTCATTATCTAGCAATTCTATTTTTTTGAACTAATATATATATATATATATATATATATATATCATAGTAATGAATTTTTAAATATAATTTTTAATAAATTTAAAACAATATAAACTATTTTAAATTGATTTAGCATTGTCTTGATAACAAATATAAATAAGCAAATAAATATATGTAATCATTTGTCCAATGTTATAATATATGTAAATATATAAGTGAATATGCTTTTGTGTTTTTCTATTTAGTCCCACATCATGGGATATGTTCCATCTCATGCTCCAATGTCTATATATAAAGGAGCTTATGTAATGTAATTGTATTACTAATCTCTGAATGAATAAAATTATTCTCTCTCTAATGGCCTCCACTTTCTTCATTTCATAACACGCTATCAGCACGATCTTTTTCTCCAATGTATTGGATATTCTAATCCAGAAGATTAGATCCATTTTTTTTCTCATGTAGGTACATCTCTATCTCTTATTCAGTTACTGAAATCAGATCTATCTCATCCTCTTATTCAATCATTGAAATCAGGTTTGAAATTTCTAGATCTGCTTTTCTAGATTTATTTTGCGATTAATTTAGATCTAGATTTAAATATTCTTGTTTCACAATTCTATATCTATTTCCTAATTTTTCAGATTTGGATTTAAGTTTTAATAGATCTTATCTTTTCAAGATCTTATTTTGTTGTAGATCTAAATTTATAGATCTTATTCCACTGTACATGTATTTTTGTCATTATATTTCAGATCTTATCCTACAATAGATCCGATTTTTTCGTTTTTATTTTTCTGATCTCATTATATCGTAGATCTTAAAATCACACTCAAATAATATATCATTGAGATCCGTACATTGTTTAAAAATAAAATGTTGTGATTTTTTTTGAATTTGGATTTGAATTGATTTCAAACTTGCTTATTATTGCATGTTTTTTTTGAGTTCATTATTTTGGAAAGCAGGTTTTGAATTTGACAATTTATGTTGTTGATTCAAATAAATTTATTGATCTTGATTACGTTTTGGTTTGTGATATAGATCTAAGTAATATAGACATGTTTGATAAATGAAGTTTTCATTTTGAAAACTCTTTGATTTGGATTTGGATTTGGATTTTCGAAATTATTTTGATATATATTGTTTATATTTCCAAAAGAAATATTTTATTATTTCTTAGAGAAACATATACAAGAATAATGCATATTTAGAAGATCATATTAGTTTAGATCCAATATTAATATTGATTTAGTACACCTGAAGTGAATGGAAACGTTAATGAAAACATACACGGTAAACTTAATTTCTAGCGTTTGAAATAAAAGTTGAGAACATGCAGTTCCTATAATGCTAAAAGCTTGAGTTTCCATAAATTATTAAATTTCAAGTTTTCTTATAATAAAGAACCAGAAGTTTTAATAAAAGAGCAGAAACTTGAATTATATAAAAAAAGGAGGGATATATATATATGTATATACATATATATATAAGAGTTATTTTAGAAATTTTGACTATTAAGAAATAAAGTTTCCCTTATGGTATTCATTTATGTATATACATATATATAAGAGTTATTTTAGAAATTTTGACTATTAAGAAATAAAGTTTCTCTTATGGTATTCATTTAATTTTATTATTGAGTATATTAAACTTAGCTTTGAGATTAAATTTTGCTAACTAAAGTTAGTTAGATTGATTTATTTGTTTGTAAAGAAATCAATTCGTTGTGATAATATTTTATATTTTATGACACAATAATGGTTAATTGCATTCATTTTTTTAATCATAAATGCATAAAATGTTGTCGTCATGGTAATAAATTAAATTACCATATCATCATAAATGCACTGGCTACAGTAAATTAAATGATGTTGTATTTCTATGTTTGGAATAAGAATAGACATATGGTTTATTATATGGTGTATTCATTTTGGTAAACAATGCCCGATAATGAAAGAAATAAGTTTGAACAACAACCTGAAGTTGTGCAAAGAATTTTTTTTCCAACCATAAGTTTTATAACTCAAAGTCCAAGACCTGAAGTCTTGAATTATGAAAAGATTTTCTGATAAACTTTACAAGCTCGAATTCTTGTCAGTATTTTTTTTTGTCAAAATGTACAATTCTTGAAATAAGAATAGACTTTTATTTTGTAACAATATGGTACAAAAAAAGGGGGAGAAGTTTACACAAAATTTAAGAACCTGAAGTTCATAACAAATTAATGAACTTGAAGTTCATGAATTAAAAGCTCGAAGCTCTATTGAAATTATGTAAAATGATAAGGTTGTACTTCCTGAAGAAGTTAAAGAAAATTAATAAATAATCATATGACAAAATGATGCTGCATTCAAGAGAATACAAAAATCTCCAAATGAGTTATACCTTATATCTTAACATTTACACTATATTAACCAAATATCCTGAAGATATTATGTTATATGATATTTCAAACATATTGGATGTGTGTGTATATTAATCTCTTCAAAAGATGTTTTAGAGATTTATTTATATTTACATTGCAAAATCTAACATCCCAGAAGAGATGTTATAGGAATTTTATTTTTGTTACATTGCAATTCCTTAAAAGGAAATACTATATTCCCCGAAGGAATAATGGTATAATTTTTTTTAAGTAATAACAATAATTTGTCCAAAAAAATGATATTGTATACCAATGTTACACTCCAGAAGTAGTGGTTTTATCTCTTGCATCTTACTTTCAGTTGGTGAATCTAATTTTGTCACTGTATTTAAAGTTTGATACGCCATTTTAAAGCAATTACAACAAAAATCTCAGCATGGATATTTTATGCTACTGTAAAAGTAGTAATTATGTAATTTATATAAAATAAATATTGTATATTGATATTGGCATTCAAATAGTGCATATATATTATATATATATAGAAGAGAAAGTTCACTCCAGAAGTGGTGATACTAATATATCTCTAGAAGAAATTTATAAATTTGAAAATGATAACATATATCTAGAAGAGATTTATTTATATATTTGGTAATTTTATTAAACCAAATAAGTGTACATAAATATGATTATGAAGGATCCTAATTTAGTTTAGATTAGATCCAAAAGGTTTAAGATTATCTCTAGAATTTATTGTTCTATGTACATATGTCTAATTATATCATAAAGGCCATGTTCCTAGTTATTATTTCGTAAGAAATATTGCACATATAATCCATTCTTGAAGATATATTTTTAAATATTCTCCTGAAGAGATGGTCTATATTTCATATCATAATTTTCATGCAAACTATACAGAGATCTGTATCTGTAATATTCCAAGTATCCAGAAGATACTCTTATTATTATTTTTGTTGTATTTTTTTTTCAAACTCTCAAAAGAGATGTGTAGAAATGTTTATATGCAATTATAAATTATTCTTTAATAAGTAATATAATTATTGTTCAAAACTTATACTTGAGATATAATTGAGAAACAAAACTTAACAACTTGAAGTTGTTCGAACCAGAAGTTCGATATGGTTCCAAACCAAATGTCTTGGATCCTTGTAATAGTTTGTTCTAAAATATAAAAAAAATCACTAATTCAAATGAGAAAAAATATATGAGAATTTATAATATATATGTAATATGTGGACGCACGTATACATCCATATATGTAAATATTCAGCTAACAATCTGAAGTTTGTTATGAGCTCATTTTATAGATCATGTATATATATTATTTAGTGATTTAAAATTCAATCAACATAAATGTTGAATGACCTGAAGTTATGTATGTGGGCAAATGATCTATAAAATAAGTAAATTCCTCCTATTGACTAGATCAATGAATGAGAACAAACTCTACTAAGCAATGTCAATTGAATGCATCTTGCCAACTAATAAAATGATTATCCTCCTATAACTGATATGCACATAATGTATTTGCTAGCAACAATGTGATAGTGGATTAAGATGAGAATCCAAAGAGGATTATTATTTAATGTGACAATTGTCATCATTAAGGGGGAGGATAAAGGGATACAAGTTCATTTTGATCATCAATGTTAAATACTTTATACAACGATGCAAAATATTATCAATATTATCCCTAGTAGACTTTCTACAATATAGATTTGAATCCCTGAAGGATCAAAATTTATAAACCACTTCTGAAATATGGTTCAAAAGTCAGTTCAAAATATTTTTGGAGTAAATAATAAAGATGCCAAATGAAGGAGGTGAGTGTTCTTGAAGAAACACTTAAGGATGCTATGAAAGATATCCATGACATGATTACCAAATAACCCTAGAAATGGGTTAGGTGCCTAAAACATGATAAATAAAGAGATCTCAATAAATCATATCTAGAACCGACAAGAAATAATCATCGATGATAAATTTATAAATAATAAAGCGCTTATGTTTATAAATGGATTAAAGATCCAAGATTAGAGAAAAACATGAATGGCCATCATGAAATTCTCCTTAATAAGAAATGTGAACTTGTAGTCTGCAAAGTACCGAAAGTACTTGAAATGCTTAATATACCCCGAAGGTATAAATATGGTTTAAATCATATTAAATAATGAAAGTATACAAATTCCTGGAGAATATAAATAATTTTCATTGTTATAAAGAATGAAAAGAACAAGGAGAGTAGATTTCAACATACTTTTAAGTATTGTTGTAATGAAAATCTTGATATAATTCATGATGAGTAGATTACTTCCTATTTTTAAGTATCGTTGTAATGAAACTCTTAATATTCATTGAAGTGATAGTTGCGATAAGTAAATACTTATTAAAGTATACAAATTTCTGAAGAATATATATAACTTTTGTAGTTATAAAGAATGCAAAAGACATGAAGTGTAGATTACAAATTTCTTCTAAGTATTGTTGTAATGAAAATTTTGATATACTTCAAAAGTAGATTACTTCCTGCTTTCTAATAATGTTGTAATGAAAATTTTAATATTCATGAAAGATGTATAATTGCAATGCGCAAAACTAATTTGAAGCACAAAAATGAAAGCACATGAAGTGTTTTTCATAAAAGTAGCATACAAAATGCATAAAATGCAAACCATATTTGTAAGAAACAATCTTAGAAAATTTGATTGCATCGAAGGAAATATTAATAAATTGTATTATTAATGAGATACATATTTATGGATTCAGAAGTATCTATAACCAATTTGAGTTATCGAAAGACGAATATGAATTCAGAGGAAAATTTAAAATCAGGGGGAGCATTCATAAGTATTTTATAATGCATTCTTTTTCCTTAACTAAGATTTTTCACACTGGGTTTCTATTAGTAAGGTTTTAATAAGGCATTACCTTGATCCAGAAGTATCAAATCCCTAGTAACATTTGAAATAAGTTGTAATGTACTCTTTTTCCTTATTTAAGATTTTTTCCACTGGGTTTTTCTTACTAAGGTTTTAACGAGGCATTATCTTGATCTAGAAGAATCAAACGTCTTTTCAAGAAATAATATCTCAAATATGTTATTTAAGTTAAATTGTATTTTTATCCTTGACTAAGGCTTTTTTCATTGGGTTTTTCTTTGTAAGGTTTTTAATGAAGTATTATATTGATCCAGAAGTATCAAACTCTATTTATTTTGTAAATTATTGAAATATCTCATACTATGTTATGCTCTTTTTCCTTCACTAAGATTTTTCTCATAGGGTTTTTCTTAGTAAGGTTTTAACGAGGCATTAGTTTGATCCAGAAGTATCAAACTTCATTTGAAGAAATAAGAAACTAAAATATGTCATTGCACTCTTTTTCCTTTACTAAGATTTTTCCCATTGGGTTTTTCTCAGTAAGGTTTTGATGAGGCATTGTTTTGATCCCAAAGTATCAAACCCTTTAGAAGGAATATCATTTTTAATATGATTTTACAAGTTGCACTTTTTTCCTCGTTCAAGGTTCTTTCCCATTGGGTTTTCCCAACAGAGGTTTTTAATGAGGCAACAGACAATATTTATAACGTCTGAATGAATGTATGAAAGCAAAGATAATAATGAGGGGGAGCAATTGTCATGGACGTTTTAAAAGAAACAATTTCTAGCAACCATATGAGCATCCAAGATTTCGAAGACGCATATTCAAGGGGGAGTGTTATAATATACGTAAATATATAAGTGAATATGCTTTGTGTTTTTCTATTTAGTCCCACATCATGGGATATATTCCATCTCATGCTCCAAGGTCTATATATAAAGGAGCCTATGTAATGTAATTGTATTACTAATCTCTAAATGAATAAAATTGTTCTCTCTCTAATGGCCTCCACTTTCTGCATTTCATAACATCCAAAATTATTTTACTAAGTATCTTATATTAATGTTACATCAAAATAATTGAAATGTATTTTTATTTTATTTAAAATATAAAGTAAATATATACATATATATTAATATGTACTAAAGATTAATATTGCCTTAATTCCCAAGTCCAAAGATGTTAAGACAATCTCTAACTGCGTGTTGCAATGTCATATACAAATGCGTTTCTAGAGTCATTGCTTCAGGACTAAAAACCGTCCTCCCTACCTTGAACTCCCCCAATCAAGACGCTTTCGTACTCGGTAGGAGAATTCTTGACAACGTTCTTCTTGCTCATGAGCTATTGAATGGCTATAATAGAACCAATATTTCTCCTCATGCCATGCTCAAGCATGACATAAAAAAGGCTTTAACTCTCTTCAATGGAATTCTATTGTGGCTGTTATGGCCGAGATTCCCTTATCACTTTGTTAGCTGGATGCCCACATGCATCTTAACTGCCTCGTACTCCCTGGGGATTAATAGTAAAAATGTGGGTTTTTTCTCTGGTACTTAGGGGATTAGACAAGAAGATATTCTCTCCTCATACATTTTCATAATTATCATGGAGCTTCTTATGGAACTAATAAATAAGTCTACCGATGCCAAAGTCTTCTCTTTGCACCCTAAATGCAATGAACCTCGAATCATCATGCTCATGTTCGTTGACGACTTTGTCATCTTCACCAAGCCAACCGTTGTCTCCCTGCACGGTATTAACACAACTTTGCAAGTCTTATATAATATTGTTGTCCTGCAAATCAATTTGAATAAGTCTAGTGTGTGTGTGTATGTATGTATGTATGTATATATGTATATATATATATATGTATATATGTATATAATAGGAGTTCCTGAAGACAGTCGAGAAGCTCTTCGTGCCATTTTTACGTTGCCTCCAATGAATCACTCTATGAACTACCTTGGATTGCCTCTGTGTACAAGGAAGGTAGGCTATTCTGATTGCCTTCCTTTATTTGAAATGATTGCTTCCTCCCTGAATAGCTAGATGAATATAATTTAACTAGGCCGGAAGAATGACTATATTCAATTCTATAATCCACTCTATGACTGTCTATTGGAGCAGGGCCTTCATTCTTTATCTTTGGCTCTTGAATTAGGTCAGAAATGCCACGAATCTTTTCCTTTGGACTGGCAATATGTACTCTAGAAAACTTGTTCCTCTGGCTTTCAATAAAGTTGAAAGGTCCCGTAATTTGGTGGCCTTGGAGTCAAAAACACTAGAGTTTGAAATAAAGTTGCCTACTTGAAAAACTTTGACAACCTGATTAACAATAAGTGTTACTTATGGGATCGTGGGATAGAAATATCACATAGGGAATAAGAACTTTTGGGTGATGTAGCCTTCACCATTCTGTGGCTGGGTTTGGAGGAGTGGGTTAAAGCTCAAAAGTGATTTGTTGCCTTTCTTATAGCTAAGGTTTCTCACGGTGATAAAATTAAGTTTTGGTACGTGCCATAGGCAATGCAAGGGCTACTTTGTAATTCTCTCTCTCATGAAGACAAACAACAAACTGGTATCCCCTTTGAAGCCTATGCTAATAACTATGTCCAAAATGGTGTTATTTCTCTTCCAACTTCTAGCAATATGATACCAATGCCCTCTGGAGCAGACTTAATGGCATTTACTTATAGCCTGGTAGTGATGAGTATGTTTGGAATAACTGTAACAAGGGTCGTAGTATATCCTTGAGATATGAAACTTTGATTACTCATGCTGGTAACAAAATCTTTTGTTGGAGTGCTAGGGTGTGGAATAATTTTAGTCCCCAAAAAACACAACTTTCACCTATGGAAAGTAAGGAGGAATAGCTTGCATGCATTTTCTAACTTGCAGAGACGTGGCATTCAAGTTGTTAACTATTGTGTTTTCTGCTGCAATAACGAAGAAGACACACTGCTCTTATTCTTCCACTGTCCTTTTATTTTTTATTTGCAGAAAATTATTGTCAAGGACAAAATTTCACAGCTTTTTAGCCTCAAGGACTGACCTTCAATATTTTATCCTAAATGACAACTTTCTGTAGGTATCATTTTTTAGTTATTGATAGCAGTTTTTAGGTATCAATTTATAGTTATCGGTAGCAGTTTTTAGGTATCAGTTTTAGCTCGGTAGCAGTTTTGTTGTCCTTATGAATAATTTTGGAAAATGTTTGTCCTTATGAATAATTTTTAGAAAATGTTTATCCTTATGGTAAAAATATTGAGATCGTGTCCTTGAGGCAAAAAATATACAAATCTTTGTCATTTAAATTAGTTCCCCTTTTATTTATGGCATCTAGTTTTGCAAAGAGAGATAGACACAAATCAAATGAAAACAGTAGAACTATAAGGAATTTCCTATTTAGGGATACTAGGAGCAGAAGCAAAGAGTCTTTTATCATGTTGATTATTTCAAAGTCTTTCGCATATGAAGTTAGGGGAGAAAGGGACATGCAGTTTTTTGATAAAATTATGAAATCTCAGACAGTTTTGTTCCAGAGGATATCGTATAATATCAAGTTCTGCTTAGACAACTCTAACCTAGGTCTTCAAGGGGAGGACTTAAATGTGTGGTCTTGAATGCTTATGTATCTTGTGTCTGTCCCCATGTTACTTTTGTTTACTTTCGGGTAACCTCGGGTATCAGCATATTAATACCCAATCCTCTTCTTATTCTGTTTTATTTTATAAAATTATACTTTATTGTTTACGGAATTAAAAAAACAATTATATATATTTTTTATTCTGGCTACAAGGCATTTTATTTAAATATATAGATTTCAATTATCTTATTAATTAATTTAATGTATTATTATATATATATATTATTTTTTGAAATTAAATGATAACAATTATATTTGTAATATTTTTATAATATATATATATATAATTATATCCATAGATTTTTTTTAAACTATTTTACTATTTAAAAAAATTAGAAATTTTGAAAAGGGGATTTTCACTTCAAGGGCTTATTTGTGCAGGGTAATAAGTTTTAAGGACACTACTTCTGAAAAATTAGTTTTAAGGACATTTTACAGGAAAAAGATAAAAGAATTTATCATTTTCAGTTATATAGAAATAATGATAAAGAGATTTATCATTTTTCTGTATAACTTAAAAAGATAAATGAATTTATCATTATGCTGTAAATTGTCCTTAAAACTAATTATTCAAAAGTGCTGTCCTTAAAACTTATTACCTGCAAGTAGAAGCCCTTTAACCTAATTTCCACTTTTGAAAATGAATTTTGGATTTTGAAATTATTAACTTATTCATAATAATTTTTTTTATACTATGATATTTTTATTTAAATTTTGTAATATATATATATATATATATATATATTATATAGTATATATAATTTAAATATATAGATTTAGATCTGTTTTTAAACTACTTTACTAATTAAACAAACTAGATATTTAAAATGAATTTTGAATTTCAAAATTATTGACCTATTCAAAATAACTTATTTTACTACAAAATAGATATTATGAATTTTAAATATTATACATATATGTACGCATGTATGTATATAAATTTATAATTTAAATTTATTTTGGATTGCAATGTACATACATAAAGAGCCAATCTGTCCGTTGCGATGTAAATCTCAACATTTATATACGGGCACGTTATACTATGTACAGGTTCGTATGTTGCACACATACTTTAACGACCTGTAAATTTTTAATAACATTTAATAATATTTATTTGTTTTATTTATATATTTAATTGAAAATTTATGAAATTTTAAACAATAAAATTTTGAAATAAAAATTTAATATTTGAAATGCGTCTATTTCAACATAACAACCTGTAAATTTTCATTAGATAATTTTGAAGTTAATTTTATTGTGTAATTCTATTTCAATTTCGATCGGTTAAAAATTTTGATGGTGATAAAATATTTTCCAGACCTGAATATTTTTATATAGAAATTTGTAAACAATCTTCTGAGTGTGACGTCATCTTTCGTTTCGTCAAATTTGGACTATTATGGTTCCGTAGTTCTTATTTTTCGGCGAATATAGCAGTATTTTAATACCGATATTGACTTTTGATCGGATGATCCTATCACTGATATCCATATATCGTTTCTATCATCTCGTCGAGCTGTTCTTCATGATATATTTATAGGTTGCTTCGAAGTCCAGTACACGACGAAACCTGTACAACGGTTAACCGTATAATACCTATTTTGAAGCTTTTATATTCGGTGGCCTTCAATTGTCACGCCACTGAAACTAACAGTCAGTACTTTTAAAATTCTCATAATTTAATAATTCGACTGTTGACTATTCGATTATTGATATTTTATTTGGTACCCTTTTCATATGTATTCTGTCTTTTCCAAGGATGTATACGTTTATTTTATTGCCTTCTTTTTGTTTGAAAACTGTTCATTTTTTTTGTGAACAGCTTCTCCTTTTTCAATTCCATTGTAGCTCATTTTTCTTCATCCCCTTCAATTCTTTTTCCATCATCATCCACCCATGCGTGAGCATATTCCTCCCCACGCAACCCAGGCTTTTTCCCGCTGCCACTTGAACTACCCTTCCTCCTCCTCTCTCTTTTCCACCACGTATACACAGCACATGGCCTCCATCACCAAAACCGCAGCCGACAAACCTTCCCTTCATTGCCGTGACACATCATTCCCTAACCGAGCATCCGCCCTTGCTTCTAGCCGAGGCTCCACCGTTCATATCCTCTCTCTCCGCCTGCCTCGTCACAGCCACAAGATCATGCGCAACCGAGCACTTCACTTAGAGGCAGCCACTTCTTTTGTTAGCAGCCACTCGCTATATATAAATAGTTAATTTATTTGTATATATATTGTTTTGTTTTGTCTGCATAATGTGTGTGTGTGTATATATGTATATACATACACACACACACATACACACACTACACACACGCTTATTTACATGATGATTTCATATATGTTAGTATATGTATACACTGAGGCTACTTAGTATATTTGGAGCTGTTTGATTTTCTTTAAATTTATATTACTTACAGTTATGTATAAGATATGGTTTTAACATTATAGTATAAAGGGTATATATTTTTGTTCGTCTCCATATAACGTATAAGTATAACGTATAAGTATATATTTATAAGTATAATATGTTTCAAGTTTGCAGATGTTAGTTGTAAATGCCTATACAAGTTATATAGTCTGTTGAGTTTTGTGTTTAAATTTATAACAGTTTATTTTATATAAGTGCTATTATATATAACCTATAGTCTACCATGTGTTTATTCTTTTATATACAAAGTTTATATATATATTATATGTATTAGTTATATATGTCGGTTTCATTTACATTTGGTCTTCATAGTATTAATATATATAAGAGTTTCATTATATTTTGTATATTATATATATGTATATTGTAACAACCCTGCATTTTTGTGTTTATTTTAATTGTATATTTTAATTATTTAAATTGAATTTCTGATTTAAAAACTCTATTTATTTATCAAAATTAATAATTATGTTATTTTAAATATAAATTTTGATTTTGATGTAAATTAGAATTCCAAATATGAATAAATGGAATATTTTCCAAAAATGTGACTTTTGGTCAATATGGTCAAACTTTGACTTTTAAATTTAAATATTTGAAATTTTGAATTTTATTATGAAAATAAATTAAATTTCAAGAATCCAGCTTTCGTTTCGTTGAAATCTGATTTATATTGTGAAAGTTATGCTTTTTAAAATATTGTGTGTAAATTGTTTTATTTAACAAAATTGTTTATTTTAATTTATATAAATAATATTTTTGTTTGTTCTATTGTGTATATATGTGTAATATGACATGTTAGGTATATATTTTTATTTTTAAAACATTTATTTTAGTACAGTTATAATTTTCAAATGTTGATTGTATTTTGTTTTCAACACTACACCAAAACAGGCAAATTCTAACATTTATAAGTGTTACAAATAATTTCAGTAACACTTTTTAAGTGTTACTAATGGACTGTGAGGAATGGAGCGGCCAAATTTGTAACATTTATAAGTGTTACAAACATACGTATTACTAACACTTATAAGTGTTGGTACCTAAATATACGGTAACGCTTATAAGTGTTGGTAACGAAATATATGGTAACACTTATAAGTGTTGGTACAGAAATATTAGGTAACGCTTATAAGTGTTGGTAACGAAATATACGGTAGCACTTATAATTGTTGGTACCGATAACGCTTATAAGTGGTGGAAAATGATTATTTAGTAACACACACATATATACATATACCAAAACTTAAACGCAAAGTTTAAATATAAACACTCTACAAAGAATGGTTTCCATATCACAAATAATTCACCATACATATTCGATGCAAAGTTTAAACTCTCTGCAAATGTAGTATAATATATCATAAACAATTATTTACATATTTCAAATACCACAATGTCATATATTCAGATATTACTACAACATAAGCTTCAAAAAATAATAATCAAAATACACCTAAAGTTTAACTTACGGTTAACCTAACCATTCCTGATCATCCACTCCAAACTCTAATAGTTTTGAATATTCTTCAATGTCCAATACAACAATCCAAAGCGTCCTTCTTCAAGTTCCTGCATTTAATATAAACACTCGATAAAAACTTATACTTTCAAAATCAAAAGGTTAAAGTCTGAGTTACAACTCAGGTTCTAATTTTTTTTTGTATTTATGAATTCGCAAACTTAGTATGCAAAATACATGTTAATCAAACTCAATTAGCATTTGCGAATTGAGTTTGCAAACCCAATTTGCATTGATTTTGTTACATGCTCAGTTTGTGTGTTCATTTTGCAAGCTCGGTTTGTGTGCTCGGTTTTGCAAACTAAGTTTGCATGCTTAGATTTGTATTTTAAGCAATTTAAGCTTCACTAAGTACATGCTCTTTGTTCTTTCTTATGTATTATTCACTATTAATTTACTGTCTCTCTAATTCTAAATCTAATAATTAATGTTTAGTTTTCCTTTACAATACTTTTCTAGGAATAACACAGGTTGGTTTATGGTACAACCGCAATTTGTTATTCTCAAATTATATAACCTGCTGCTTATCAAAAAGCATGGTTATTAGTGGGGGACTTCAATATTGTTCTAAATCCTAAGGACAAGAAAGGTGGACTCCCAGTCCCTTTTCATCATCTCAGTGGTTTTACAAATTCCTACTTTCAAGTTGCCTTTCATAGGTAAATATTCAAGATTTTCACTTTACCTGGAGAAGAAGGGGGATTGCAACTCATATCAATAAAGTTGTCATTACCATACTTCGCTATAACACTTCCCTACTTTTATAACTACTGCCTCTACATCACCATTAAGTGACCATAACTCAATCTTCATTAAACTATACACACCAATACAGACTTAAAAGGGTACACCTTTCAGATACAATAACAATTGGCATTTAGCAGATGGCTATGAAGACCAAGTAGTATCAATCTTATCAGAATTTACTTGGGGTATACCAATCCAAAAATTTCTGATAATACTAAGGATGATCAAACAAAACCTAACGAATTAGAATAAAACAAGACCTAAAGCTTATGCACACCTTAACAATTTGGAACAACTTATATTCAGAAAATGCAAGAAGAAAATAATGATCCAAAAAATATTTGGCTTTATGATGATATGATATCTACATGAGGTAATTTAAGGAAAAGAATGCATGAACAATGCATAGAGAAAAGCAAAAACCCACGATAACATGGCTGTATGGGGGAGACTACAATACAAAAAATTTCTACTAAAAGATGAGTGTGAGAAAGTATAGAAATAACATTAAGGCTATGTGCAATAACTAGGGAGAATTATTATACGAACTTGAGTATATAAAGGAATAAGTCATTCAATACTACACTCAATAATTTACTGCAAGTCAAGACCCTCATCCAAGCTATGATCTTGTTCAATGTAGGAAAAGGGTCAATGAAAAAGGACACCAATATCTTCTACAACAACCAACTGAAAGAGAAGTACATGATGTTATGTTTTTAATAAAAGATGATAAATCCTCTAGGCGAGAAGGGTTACCATCTAATTTCTACAAATTACACTGGCATTTATTGAAAGATGAGTTACTTAACACTGTAATACATATTTATGAAACCGTTGATATTCCAATAGGCTTAGATCACACTTTTATAACGCTTATACCAATAAACAACAAGCCTACTGAAATCTCACATTATAGGCTCATAGCCTGTTGTAATGTGTTATACAAAATTATCACAAAATATTCTACAACATGCTTAAGGGCTTTTTACCTTTCTTGATTTCCGAAGCTCAAAGTGCTTTGTTACCTAAGAGAACATAGCTGAAAATATTCTCCTAGCACATGAGAACATCAGAAATTTAGAGAATGATTTTTCCAAATCAGATAATCAATCTCATTCATGCTTGTACTACAACACTTACTTTCTTTATCTTAATTAATGGTGTGCTATAAGGTTACATCCAATCTGAAAGGGGTATTAGGCAAGGGATGCCGTTGTGTTGCAATGTAATATACGTCATTGCAACTAGATGTTGCCATCAGGAAAAATTACCCTTGTTAATAATTCCGAAGCTATTGTATCTCACTTACTCTATGCAGATGATGTAACGTTTTTTGAAACTGCAAATACAAATGTGCTTTTTGTAAATAATATTACTAACAATCTAAGTAGAGTTGCAGGTTTAACACTTAACAAAATGAAAACAAAAATATATTTCAGTTCAAGTTATCAAAACAAAAGAGAAGTCCTTGAAATACTTCAACCGTAGGAGGCTTCTCTACCAATATTTGGGGGTTCCAATTTCCACTTACTACTTACATTATGCAGAATTTACTACACTATTCCAAAGGATCGTGAGAAAATTTGAAAGCTAGGACATTATATTACTCTTAATGGTAGGCAGGCTGAACTAATACGCACGGTCATTACACTTACGATGCTATATTAGCTCTTAATCTATCATTTTCCTACTGTTACTCTCATCAAGGTAGACAATATACGTGTAGAATTTTCTGGGTAGGGAAAAGACATAGAATTAGTTGAGCCAAACTATGTAGGCCTAAATCTAAAGGAGAGATAGAGTCCAAAAATTTCCAAGAGCTCAGGACTACTGGATGCTTAAAGTTAGTATGGTGGTTAATTTTTAAAAATAATATGTAGTCTCAATGGATGCATAATAGATACTGCTCTACCACTAACTTTTAGCAACTACTGTGGGATAATAATATGTCATCAACAATGAAGAATATGATTAGACATAGAGAGGAAAGTCCAAAATTTCCAAAATGCTCATGGCACACGCTCCTATACCTTCCATTACCAAATGCCTACACTATACACACAGTACAATACTTACATTAAAAAGAATAAGTAAGTGATGTCTTGCATTTGCAAAATAAATACCTGTAACTGGTCTCCTTTATTGATAAGCAGTAGGAAGAGGGTTGACTGAGAACCATCGCCCCTGCTGAAGTATTTGTAATCCAGACACGGTCTAGTCCTGAAGAACGATGGTGAATGCGTTCGGGTCTGAATGAGCTTGCAACCGTTATGTCAGTTTGGGTTCCAGGCTTTTCAGGTTGTACTTTATCGCCATGTGCTGCTCTTGCTCTCCTAGGACTCTTCCCATGTGCTTCTCTTCTAGTCCTAAGCTTTGGGACATCAGTCCCAGTAAGCGAAAGCCGAGTAGCCATGGTTCGCTGCAGTATTTGCTTGCCACTTCCCTTCATCCATGCAATTTCAAATGTAGTATATGCATTTAGTTCTTTTATATTTTATCATGTATGATATGATATGATAATAGAAGTGAACAACCAAATGATGTGCATGTGTATCACATTGACACAATTAAGATAAGTCAAGTGAGGAATTTGATAATCAATATTTGGTTTCAGCCATATGTATAACCATACATGCAACAGTACACAAATTTATAGCCAAATAGATCGAAAATTACGGGTTTCTTAATTCACATATGCGAGAATAAGAAAATATGGTAAGCAATTTTTTATGCGAAATCTAAACTAAACAAAAGTTAATAAATAGCAACTAGTGATTTTAATACTGAATCGAGCAGTAAATAAGAACAATTAACCATCCAAGTGCAAACAAATATTGGAGTCTATTGCCTTCCAAACCAAGGAAATAAGAGCATACCACAAGTAGAAGTCCCACCATTACGGCATTACCAATGTTCAATTTCTAATTTATGGCAAGGCTATGTACAAAATTATATAAGTAAAAATAAATCATGCTAAATTAGATCTATACAATCAACCAAACTAGATCCATACAAAAAAAGCTTATAGAATATACGCTCGTATTAGATGAAAAACTATACATTCGTGAAAGGAAGATCCAATTTTTTTCTAGCGAAAGACAAGAGGTTGATATTTGTTAACTTAAAACAAAATTAACGATGTCATTTGTTTAGCATCGGATATCTTGGATTTTTTTATAATTTTAATATTTATTATGTTATTGTTTATTACACAAACAAATTTTAATTTATGTTAATAGCACCTTTCTTCATTATTACGATTTTTTTTTAATTTCACAAAAAATCAATTCATTTTTAGAACTTGTATAAAAAGTAAAATATTTAATAATAAACTTCAAAAGTTTATGAAAAACCAATTCTTCTTTAAATGTTCAAAGCTTACACTAAAGTACATTGGATATTATGAACCAATTTAGATATCAAATTGTCATAATGCATTCCTAATAAGATAATATCAAAGTCGTTGCAATTTGACTAAATCCTAAACCAAATTATCAAAACTAGCTATTATTTCCAGAAAAGGACTACTGACTGTGTGACTGACATCCACATGTAGTACCATGAATGGATGAAGGTAGCAGAGAAAATGGCGAAAATATCTTTTGAGCGTGCGGTGGAAATTGATAAGTTAAAACGCCAGGACGCTCAAGGTAAAAGAATTATCGATACCTTAATAAACGAGTTAGAGGCTTCTAGGACTTCCCTATTAGAGGCCGAGGGCAAAGCTAATACTGCTGTGAAATCCATGGAAAAGATGAAATCTGACCATCTTGATATGGTTCAAGTGTTGCATCATCGAAATCAATAGATAGTGCTTGAGCGTGATACAGCTCGGAATAATGAATCCACAGCCTTGAAAGAAATAGCGGACCTCAAGGCCAAGCTTGAGTATGCAAATATAGGAAAAGATGATGCTTAGAGGATCGATCAAGATGCTTGCGATGAGCTGGTAAACATCAGAATTGAGAGAGACACGGCTGTTGAAAGGGCCAAAAATGTCAATGTACTTATTCAGCATGAAGTAGAACTACCAAGGATAAAGTTAGGGAGAAGATAATGAATGAGCTTGACCCACTTCTCCTTCTTTACAATGCTAACGCTCTCAAGCATAGAAATTTGACATGGCTCAACGATGATTATCCCTATTAGCTCTGGCGTGCGTGAGAATTTCTCGTTGCAAAATAGAAGAAACTTCTTAATTCAGAGGATATGGACTCGTCTAGTTTTGAAAATGAAATACTATTGGGTGACGAACCCAAAACATTGCATGATATTCATCTTTCACTCTAGAAAGGGTCTGTTGTTGATTCTTCAAATAAAGTGGGTGAAGGATCTGGGTCGGTGTAACCTGATATTACAACCGAATTTCCCCCGATACCCCAGGTCATCCCTAGCTCCACAGCAGGCTCTTCAACCACTACTGGGTATGGCCCAGACAAGCCACAACTTTCTTCAATTCCCGAGCACATTTGTGAGGATGTTTCAGCTTAACTTCGAGGCCATACTGAGGAGGGTATTCCGTCGACATTTCTCATCTTTCATAAAGTTAGGGTGTTATCAGTTGGTATTTCTAATATTTTCGTCTATTTTTTCTCATATTTGAATCTATCATGTGTCGCTCCTCTCCCCTCACAAGTGCCTCAATTTAGAGTCACAAGCGGTTGCGATAGAATCCATTAAAGTTACAACTTCGGCTGCTGCTCAAGGTGCTCAAGAAGAAGCCTTTGTTATTGATAATCAATTCATGGAGGCATTATTCAAGGGAGCGACCCACACTATGAAATTCCATTTGATGAAGATGTTGCAATCACAGGTTCTTTCGTCCCCACTGGAAAGCTCAGCACGAAAAAGCATATTGAGTGGGAAGAATTGCCGATAAAGGAGGTAAAAGGTAACCTGTTGATTCGGGCTTCAGTGAATCGATTCCTGTCCCGCTCCAGATGATCCCTTATGGAGGGACAATTCCCTAAGATGATATCCCCCTCCACACTTCTGGTGCTGAGAGTGCCTCCATCCCTTCTGCTTTCAAAGATGATACCCCCTCGATTCATAATCCTGAAGATACTCCTTCAAAGAAAAGCCGAGGTGGAAAGAGTCAAAGAGGGGATCTAGTGGCAGTCCGGAAGGAACCACTCCAAGGAAGTAAAGTAAAGATAGAAAGTCCAAGAAATAATCTTCAGATTGAGTGATATGTAAGTAGCTTGGATGATTACTTTTCTTTTTTTTTGATTAGGTTTGTTTAGGTACGACCCCTACTTTTATTTCTTATTTTGGGTAAATTTGTGTTGTGTACAAAAAGTTTAAGTGTGAATAAGAATTTTGTTATTTTTTTTGTATGATTGCTATATACACTTGTTTAAATGTTTGAGCTATCATGTTTTCATTTTATGTATTTGTGATTCGTTGCTCATCGGATTGGATGTCGATCCGATCTATCCATTCCAAGGCCTCCCTAAGGTCGTGTCCTCGAGTCATATCAAGCACGAGGCATGAGCCTTAATGTTACACTTACCGAACTCAACAGCTTAGGTAACTGTACTCTTGCCCCCAATCTCTGGTTAGCCGAGTTAGGTGGTGAAAGGCCAAATTCCATTCTCGGCGTGTTTACAATCCTGTTGTCATTTTCAGTCCAAAGTTTATGAAATAATGAGCGGGCAAACTCCACTCATCGATTTGTTTATACTCACAACCGCACTCCTAGGATAAGGATAAGTCAATGGGTAGTCGAACCGCACCCAATTTATGTTTAGAGTTCAGTCCACATTCCGGAGACTTAAATTTATTTTGCAGGTGGACGATTCACACCCGATTTACGTTTATACTCCAATCCGCACTCTAGGGACTTAGAGTTATTTGATGGGTGGTCGATTCACACCCGATTTGTGTTCATACTCCAATCTGCACTCTGCGAGTTAGAGTTATTTCGAAGAGCAGTCAGATCGGATTCTCTGTAATTGATTGATTTCCCTCCAGAAGTTAGGGGTTTAATTTAGTGAGCGATTCATTATGTCACAACCGCTCTTATTTTATTTCAGTATCGTCATATAACTGATACATAATGCTATAAAAAACATAAATACAAATGAGTCTGAGGCTTTAATTGCTATGTGGAAAAGAATGACATAATCTATCTTATTACATATTTGGAAAATCAAATGCTAAAGCAAATTCTGAAAGCAAATACAATTAAAATGAAGAAGAAATAAACTAAGTGGAATAGTGTCGTAAATGCTCGCTATTCCACGCCTTTGGAAGTGTAATGCCATCGATAGTCGCTAGCTTGAAAGTTTCCTCTCCAAGTCTCTGTTCAATTACATATGGTCCTTCCCAGATCGGATTCATGTGTGATGGGTTAGGAAAACTCGTTTCAATACAAGATCGCCGATTTCAAAGGTTTTAGGTTGGACTTTGATGTTGTAACACCAGGCGATTCAGTGTCGATGTGCAGCTGCCCTTAGATTGGCTTCCTCACGCTTCTCATCTATAAAGTCAAGAGATTCCAAAATGTGATCTTTATTTGTTTTGGGATCGTAGTAAGTCACTCAGTGAGATGGAACCTCGAGCTCAATAGGAATGACAACTTCAGAACTGTAAGCAAGGGCAAATGGAGTATGGCCAGTCGCGAACTTACGGGTTATTCTATAATCCCACAGTGCTGTAGGGAGTTCGTCCACCCACCTGCCTCTGGCCTTTTCTAATCGCTTCTTCAGAATGGATTTTATGATTCTATTTATAGCTTCAACCTGTCCATTTCCCTGAGGGTGAGCGACTGCTGCAAATCTCTTTTCAATATGATACCTCCGATAGAAGTCTTTGAATTCAACATTATCGAATTAAGTCCCATTATCTGTTACAATAGTTCATGGTAAACCGAATCGACATATGATGTTTCGGACAACAAAATTGATCACTTTCATGGTTGTGATCATGGCTAAAGGTTCTGCTTCGGCCTATTTGGTGAAGCAATCAACTACAACAATATCGTACTTTGCGCAACCATTAGAGATCGGTAAGGAGCCGATGATGTCTATACCCCACATGGAAAACGGCCATGGGCTGACCATTTGCATGACTTCCGTTGGCAGAGATCTTAGGACTTTTGCATATATCTGGCAATTTTCACATCGTCTTACATATTCAGCGGCGTCTCGATTTATGGTTGGCTAGTAATACCCCTAACGGAGTATTTTTACTAGAGTTTGCCCTATGGTGTAATCGTCTCATTCCCCTTCATGAAATCCTCTGAGAATACGTTTTACCTCCTCATGAGCGATACACCGGAGTAGTGGGACCGAGAAACCTTTCATGTACATAATTCCTTCTTGCATAATGTACCATGAAGCTTTGCGAAGGACTTTTCGCTTTTCATATCTTTTATCTGGCAAGACTCCATATAGAAAATAGTTTTGATTGGAGTCATCCACGGTTCCCTTTCAGGCTTTGCTTCCGGTGTCTATTCGATTTCTATCATATTTATACTTAAGGCATTTAATACTTCGACCGGAACCAAACCCATCTGCTGTGCATCACCAGTACCAGCCAACTTTGCCAATGAATCAGCCTATTTGTTTCAGTCTCGTGGAATATGTAAAATGTCATTGTACACAAATTCTGTCAACAACTCTTGGACTTGGGTAAGATATAGGGCAAACCATTGTCCCTTAGCCTGATAATCCCCCATAACTTGATACACTACTAACCGCGAATCGCAAAAGATTTCGAGAGATTTTACTCTAATTCTCTAGTGAGTTCAAGTTCAGCAATCAAAGCTTTATACTAAGCTTCACTGTTTGTCGCTAGGCAATCAAGCTTTAATGCATAACAGATTGAACGATTCTCAGTGTTGGATCATAGGTTTTGATTGCTGACAATACACAACAGTTCACGAATCTACGACCACGATAACATCCAGACTCATCGGCTCAATATATGGTTTGTATAGTTATATATTTTAACAAGAGTCATCAAATATGTATATAGAGTCTAGTTTAGTGCTTTATTAAAATCTTTCCTCGAGAATCATCATTCACATTCAAATAAACTTGTTTGCATATTTTAATAAAAATCAAGTTTTCAAAAAATGCATAGAGGTGGGCTCGAACCCGGGTCACTAGTTTGGAAGGCATGTACTCTAACCAAATGAGCTACTTCTATTTTTGTTTAACAACAGAATTCAGTCGACTGAATAACCTGAGTCAGTCGACTGAATCTGTGCAGTTTAACATATTTGTGCACAGTTTCAGTCGACTGAATTTCCTGCATAGTCGACTGAATTTGGTCCCGAAAATTTTACTTCATATTTTCAGTGGCCTGAATTCTCTGCTCAGTCGACTGAATTTGAACCTGCGAATTTTCTCTGAAAAGACACCTTCTTCCTCCCAAGAGTTGCAACCATTCATCAATGGAAATGGATGCATCTCTTGTTTGCAACCTTTGACAACATATGCATCTCTTCTACAAGTATATATACATGATTCTAACATCATTTATTTAACCGAATTCTCTTGCTTTAATCTTACTATTCTCTTGTTCATATTTTCTAGATATTCTCAAAGCAATCACTAATCTATTGCTTGAATCATTGTTTTTGTTTATAACATTCTTTTGATTCATAGCAATTAACATTCCTAAATCTTCACAAACACATTGCATACTCTCGAGGATAAGATTATAGGAATATTGTACTACATTAGACTCATTAGTGTTGACAAGAACACAACAAGTCGAATATTGTATTTTAGTAATTGAGTTGAAGTCCTCTTCGGTAGTTGAGGCAAGAAATCCCATTCGGTTGTTCGGGTAAGTTGTAAACCTATTCCTCCGGGTGAAGTGGGGGTGTTAGTTAGTGAAATTCCTAAGTGAAGCTTAGGGACTGGACGTAGGACGAGAGGTCCGAACCAGTATAAAATCCTGGTGTATCCTTGCATTTACCTACTTTATCTACTTAGACTATTCCGTCATTCCATATTACAAGATCCTAGACTATTCCGTCATCTCCCTCACTGAATATATTCTTGTAATTGTGCTTTAGATTTCTCCCCCTGAATCTATGTTATATATTCCTGTAAATAATTAATCTTTTCTCCCCCTTAATTTGTGCTTGCTTCTCCCCCTGAATCTATGCTATATATTCCTGTAAATAATTAATCTTTTCTCCCCCTTAATCTGTGCTTGCATGGTTTATTCCTGCAAATAGTGTTAGGGCAATATCTTTCTCCCCCTTTGTCATTGATAAAAAGGAGAGTTTATACGATGATATAAAACATAAGTGTTAACATAGAGCAATATAAAACAAAATGACCACTACTTATAATGTGAGGTATCAAAAAAAATATTAACATTTAAAGCATGCGATACCCAAGGTTTTTATAATTTCCTAATTTTTAGGAAACCATACCCATTTGGGTATGGTTGAACCTTTATAAATATAATTTTCATTATTAACTACCATATAAAAATAATCATCAATGTATTTTTCTCTATTTTTACAATTAATAGGAACCCAAATACTTGGATAATTTTTATTCATGTTTCCTGTTAATGATTTTGTACTTCTAGAGAAATTATCAACATTATAGATCAAAGTAGTATTTTAATTTCTATAAAAATTAGATTTAGGCTTTACTCGAAATTTAATACTAGTACTATCATTTTTACTATACATGAAAGCATATCTAGTATTATTTCTACGATCAGTTTTATTATATCCTAAACCACTTTTATCATTATGAGCTTTTGAATTCTTAACATAACCTAATCCCTTTTTATTTGAAGCAGGTTGAGAATTTTCAATAATCCTGGATAAATTTTCTCTCCCTTTATTAAAATTGGAAATATTTTTAGTAATGTTATCAAGCTTAGTTTTGAGACTAGTGTTATCTAACTCAACAATTTTAATTTTTGTTTTTAACATATGATTTTCAGAAGCTAGAGCATTATTCTTTTCTTTTTGAGCTTCTATTTCTTGACTTAATAGAGCGAGTTGAGAATCGTCGAAGAGTGAATCTTGAATTTTCTCAAGTTCTTCTTCTAATATTTTCTTCTCGTCTTTAAGCATATCTCTTTCGAATTCTGCTTTCTTTTGATTTTCCAGAGCCTTCTTATATTTTCTTTTGAGACTTTTTAAAGTGTCTAGAAGTTCTGAATTTATTTCTATCATATCATCAAAAGTTAGATCACTAACCTCATTATCTTTTGCCATGAAGCATTTGTTTGTTTGCTCCTTTGATTTTTCTTTATTGCTTTTCCTCTTCTTATTGCCTTGACTAGATCTCTTTATAGCCATTTATTCTAGGATGTTGTTATGATCTCTAGAATACCAGGCTCTGATACCAATTGAAAGAGGCTATATGGTAGGATCGTGTAATATGGAATGACGGAATAGTCTAAGTAGATAAAGTAGGTAAATGCAAGGAGACACCAGGATTTTATACTGGTTCGGACCTCTCGTCCTACGTCCAGTCCCTAAGCTTCACTTAGGAATTTCACTAACTAACACCCTCACTTCACCCGGAGGAATAGGTTTACAACTTACCCGAACAACCGAACGGGATTTCTTGCCTCAACTACCGAAGAGGACTTCAACTCAATTACTAAAATACAATATTCGACTTGTTGTGTTCTTGTCAACACTAATGAGTCTAATGTAGTACAATATTCCTATAATCTTATCCTCGAGAGTATGCAATGTGTTTGTGAAGATTTAGGAATGTTAATTGCTATGAATCAAAAGAATGTTATAAACAAAAATAATGTTTCAAGCAATAGATTAGTGATTGCTTTGAGAATATCTAGAAAATATGAACAAGAGAATAGTAAGATTAAAGCAAGAGAATTTGGTTAAATAAATGATGTTTGAATCATGTATATATACTTGTAGAAGTGATGCATATATTGTCAAAGGTTGCAAACAAGAGATGCATCCATTTCCATTGATGAATGGTTGCAACTCTTGGGAGGAAGAAGGTGTCTTTTCAGAGAAAATTCGCAGGTTCAAATTCAGTCGACTGAGCAGAGAATTCAGTCAACTGAAAATATGAAGTAAAATTTTCGGGACCAAATTCAGTCGACTGTGCAGGAAATTCAGTCGACTGAAACTGTGCACAAATATGTTAAACTGCACAGATTCAGTCGACTGACTCAGGTTATTCAGTCGACTGAATTCTATTGTTAAACAAAAACAGAAGTAGCTCATTTGGTTAGAGTACATGCCTTCCAAACAAGTGACTCGGGTTCGAGCCTCGCTCTATGCATTTTTTGAAAACTTGATTTTTATTAAAATATGCAAACAAGTTTATTTGAATGTGAATGATGATTCTCGAGGAAAGATTTTAACAAAGCACTAAACTAGACTCTATATACATATTTGATGACTCTTGTTAAAATATATAACTATACAAACCATATATTGAGCCGATGAGTTTGGATGTTATCGTGGTCGTAGATTCGTGAACAATACCCCCGAATCAAAGTGGCGCCACCGAATCGAATCACAAAAGTAATAGAATAGTTTCCGATGGAGCATGCTCGATGAAAGGGTGCGACCCTTTGTGTAGCCCGGTATAGCTCCTGTTTTAGTCATATATGCCAACTCACGGGAGTTGGGTCCACGTAATATACCTCGAGAACGTCGCCACCATCCTACTTCATTCTGGAATCTCCACCGCGTACACAGTTGTTAAAGTGGTTTTCGGTATTGCCCGGCTATAAGACAATATCCGATCCCGGTCTCTTTAACAACTAATCGTTATTATAACCCATGGATATTTATTTCAAATAATTTATACTTTCAAGACCAAAATATCATACTCATTTCAAAACAATATCACAATTGTATCATTTCCATTTCAAAAATAATTCAATATTATATCATTCAAATAAAACCCAAATTTTCAAATCATTGAATATTTCTTTAAATTTATTAAACTTGAAATATTCCTTTAAATTATCATAGCATTTTGGAAATGTTACCTTAAGGAATCATAGCATTTTTGGAATGTACTACTTTCCACTTTACATTGTATATAATTCAAAGTATTGATAAGCTTAAAATTTTAACATGTCAATTTATCATAGCCTTATAGTTAAATAAACTTTCTTACTGTAATATACAATTTAAACCGAAATTCTTATGTTAAGTTAAAAGCACCTTATTAACTTACATTATTATTACAATAAAGAAACTTTATTATTTTAATCATTTAAAGTATGCCATTCACATAAATTAAAACTTGCTTATCAAATGTACGTTATCAACTTACATTTTATTATTACAGTAAGTAACATTTATCATTTTAATCAATTTAAAATACACCATTACATTGATTAAAATCTACGTGTCAAATGTACGTTTTAAATTTTATATTCCTATTACAATAATGAACATTTATTAATTAAATCAATACCACACTAAATAAAACTTTACATGTTTCTTTCTTAATTAAAACTTTACATGTTCTTGCATTAATTAAAACTTTCATGTTCTCTCATTAATTAGGACTTTACATGTTTCTTTCATTAATTAAAAACTTATACGTTTCTTTTATTAATTAAAACTTATACCTTTCTTTCATTAATTAGGAATTTACATGTTCCTATCATTAATTAGAACACCATACGTTCTTTCATTAATTAAAACCTATACGTTTCTTTCATAAATTAAAACCTATACATTTCTTTCATAAATTAAAACCTATACGTTTCTTTCATTAATTAAAACCTATACGTTTCTTTCATTAATTAAAACCTATACGTTTCTTTCATTAATTAAAACCTATACGTTTCTTTCATAAATTAAAACCTATACGTTTCTTTCATAAATTAAAACCTATACGTTTCTTTCATTAATTAAAACCTATACGTTTCTTTCATAAATTAAAACCTATACGTTTCTTTCATAAATTAAAACCTATACGTTTCTTTCATAAATTAAAACCTATACGTTTCTTTCATAAATTAAAACCTATACGTTTCTTTCATTAATTAAAACCTATACGTTTCTTTCATAAATTAAAACCTATACGTTTCTTTCATAAATTAAAACCTATATATTTCTTTCATTAATTAAAACCTATACGTTTCTTCATTAATTAAAACCTATACGTTTCTTTCATAAATTAAAACCTATACGTTTCAGATTTATATTACCATTTCACAAATTTAACTAAACTTCCAGTTTATTTAATTAATTTTAACATCTTTAGTTAAAACTCAAATTTCACATTTTCAAGTCAAGTTATATTTTAAAATTTCATTTTCAACAGTCATTTATTCAACCACTTAAATTTATAGAAAATCAATAATTCTTTAATAAATCACTTAAATTCAAATATAAATCAATTTATCATATTTACCATTTTCCAAATAAAATTAAAGTCCATTTTATTCATGTAACTTAAATATCATTTTTAGTCAAAATTCCAAATTTCAAACATAAGTTATATTTCAAAATCCAGTTAATCCATTCATATAAAATCCATAGAAACTTGATCCCATTTCCACAATGGAATCTCAAGAGGTTGAAGAAGTCCAGAAGGACGCTGATGTTCGGCCTTCGCACGTTGACATGTCATGCAGTTGCTCACATAACTCGCCACATCGCGCTTCATGCCTTCCCAATAATAAAGACGACGCATATCAGCATACATCTTACTACTACCGGGATGAATGGTATAATTAGAACGATGGAAATCATCAAGAATGTCATGCCTAAGTGCAAAATCAGAAGGCACAAAAAGACGGTTCTTCTTACGAAGACACCCATGAGAATCAATGCTAAAATCTTGCAACGCCTCATCACAAGATTCAGACTCACAAAGCTGAATAAAATGCAACAAATCAGGATCACGCCGCTGAGCATCAGCAATACGATCCAATAAAATAGGTCGAGCTCCCAAACTAAATAATAGAATAGGAGAACCAGAATATGAACCTTGATCACGAATTTCACAAAAAGATAGAGTCTCAAGAATATTCCATTCGGCTAGCATCATAGAAATAACAGCCGAATGTTTACGACTAAGCGCATCTGCAACACGATTACCCTTACCAGGGGTAAACTGGATATCAAAGTCATAGGAAGCAAGAAACTCGAGCCAACGCTGTTGTCTCATATTGAGTTCCTTCTGAGTAAACAAATACTTCAAAGATTTATGATCGGTATAGAGAATGAAGCGCTCGCCCAATAAATAATGTCGCCAAATCTTCAAGGCAAAGACAATGGCGGCTAACTCAAGATCATGAGTGGCATAGCGAACTTCATTCGGACGCAGTTGCCTAGAAGCATAAGCAACTACCCGATCTCTCTGCATAAGCACAGCACCGATACCACTACCACACGCATCGGTGTAGACAACAAGATCATGATTCCCTTCGGGAACCACAAGAATAGGAGCATTAGTGAGAAGTTCTTTCAATGTCTGAAAGGAAGCTTCACACTTGTCAGACCAAATAAAACGAATGCCTTTCCGAGTAAGGCAAGTGAGAGGAAGCACAACACGGGAAAAGTTCTTAATGAACCGCCGGTAATAACCCGCCAATCCAAGAAAACTACGAATCTCATGCACATTCTCAGGCCTCTTCCAATTCTGGATGGCTTCGATCTTTGAGGGATCGACAGAAATGCCATCGGAAGATACAACATGGCCTAAGAACTTAACCTTATTCTCCCAAAAGCAGCACTTGGAGAATTTGGCTTTAAGCAGATGACAACGAAGAGTACTCAAGACAATTCTCAAGTGATTAGCATGCTCAGCTTCAGACTTAGAATAAATAAGGATATCATCAATGAAGACGAGAACAAACTTATCGAGATATTCCCGGAATACCCGATTCATGAGGTCAACAAAGAAAGCAGGAGCGTTCGTCAAACCGAACGGCATAACGAGCCACTCAAAGGAACCATAACGAGTGCGGAAAGCGTAAGAGGTATGCTATCCTCCGCGACTCGTAACTGATGAAAACCTGTGGCAAGGTCAAGCTGAGAAAAGACCTTGGCACCACTCAATAGATCGAACATATCATCGATCCTAGGCAATGGATACCTATTTCTAATGGTCAACTCGTTAAGCTTGCGATAGTCAATGCAAAGCCTAAGAGTTCCATCAGACTTCTTCACAAAAACGACCGCGGATCCCCACGGAGAAAAACTAGACTGAATCAACTGCTTGGACTCGAGCTCTAAAAGTTGCTTCTTGAGTTCCTCATTTTCCTTTGTAGACATCCTCGTGGGAGGACGACTAACTGGCTGCGCGCCTGAAATGAGATCAATGCGGAACTCAATTGCCCGTTTGGGTGGCAAACCCGAAACAGGTTCGAAAACATCAGAAAAGTCACAAGCAATAGGAATATGAGATACATCATCACCATCTCGCGAATCAAGAGAATACAAAGCCATCTCGGAATTATCCACATCCCGAAGAACAAGAGATAACTGAGAAGGTGAATCAGGATGACAAAGATATAAAATTCTCTCGGAACAAATAATCCTGGCATCGTACCTCACTAGCCAGTCCATACCAAAAATCATATCAAAACCCAAATGAGAAACAACGTGCAGATTCGCACGGAAAGAAAAGCCACATAAAACAATCTCAATATCATCACAAAGCAAACTAAGGGTCGCGGATCCCCCAATAGGATTCGCAATCCTTAAAGAAGTAACCATACAAGAAACATCCAAAGATAAATCATCCACAAGCTTCTTCGATACGAAAGAATGTGAAGCACCCGTATCGAAAAGAACTCGTATACTATGATCATGAAATAGAATTGAACCCTCCAAAATAGATGGAGTCATACCTTTGGATTGAGAAGGACCTCCAGAAGCATTAGCCACATTGAGCTTGCCAGATTTTGCATTAGCAGGAGCAGTAGGACAAGCAGAAACATAATGACCTTCCTTCTTGCAATTACGGCAGAAGAGAGGTTTTGGACAAGCTCGAATAATATGATCCGGAGAACCACAATTAAAACACTTTCGAACGAAAGGTGTTCCGGAAGATTGAGGCTGAGAGCTAGGACCACCGGTCTTCTTCTTCTTATAAGGAAAAGGCTTCTTCTGAATTGGAAACTGCTTCTTGTTGGGGTTTCTGGAAACCTCAACATCAACATCACTATCACACTCCTTCTCGATGGTCTCGAGATGAAGCGCCGAATCAACCAATTCCTCAAAAGAAAGTTTAAGCTGGAGCAACAAGGACTTCTTAAGATATTTCTTAAGGCCAGAAACAAACTTCAAATTCTTCTTTTAAGAAGTGCTGATGAATTCAAGACCATACTGAGATAAAGCCTCGAACGATGCGACATACTCAGAAACAGAAGATTTCCCTTGCTTCAACTCAAGGAAGCGACGGGTCAATAAAACTTTTTCAGATTCAGGAACGAACTTGAGTTCAAATCGTCCCCGAAACTGAGTCCAAGAAAGAGTAGACTCATCAATTTCAGCTACAAGAAGCTCATACCAGTCAAGAGCACGCTCTTGTAATAAGCTAGAAGTTACAAGAACCCTATCATGGTCAGAAAGATCCATGCGAGAGAAAATACGCTCGCACGTGCGAAGCCAAGCTTGGACTTCAAGAACAGACTCGGAGCCCTTAAACGGCTTTCCTCCAAGATGAGCAAAATCACTGCACTGACGTGCAAAAGCAGACTTGCGAGGTGGAGACACTCGAGGAGGAACGGGACGCTGAGTGCTCCTAAACAATTCCAAAAATTGATCGGCAGACATATATACGCCATCCGGATGCGAGCCACTAGATTGCCCAGCATCCGAACGTCGACCCCTGCCTCTACCAGACATAAGCTGAAAGTAAGATAAGAACAAGATTATTCACAAGGTAGATATTACAATATGGGATACTACGGAATAAATGCATTCCTAGACGTATTTCCAATATCTATCTAACCTTGATGGAATAAAGAGACACGATGATTCAAGGATCTGTATCACTTGTACACTTTGATGTACCATAATATGTGCATCTATTCTGTGTTTATCACATTTTGTTCTGAACTCAGCTCTGATACCATGCTGTGACGCCCCACTCCGAGAGCCTCGTTAACAAAGAGTATTACATAGATAATACTGTCGGCTAACGCGGACAATAGAGTATAATGGAAGCGACCATGTGCAATCTTACCTTAACTATTCACTAAATATGTCGAAAAGTAGAAACACATTAAAATTCGACCTATTCAATAAATATTTAAAGCAAAACTACAATGGCTATAGGATCTATCAGAAGAAAATATAACAACTCAAATGTAATATACATCACAGAACAGTCAATCATAATATACACATACACCGATACACAACAGAGTATACAAAATAATACATGTCAGGTGGTACAGGAGACCACAATATACAGACGAGACGAAAGAGTATAAATCAAAGTTACAACAGATAAGGACTACAAAAGACGCTATAACAAAATGAAGCTAGCGAATAGTCCATGCGGAAGCAAAATAGGCTAAGTCCCCAAAAGAACCTAACCTGAAACATCTCGGTCTGACCCGAGTATAAAATACCCGGATCAGTCTAGATAACAAATCAGTTAGATTAACTGAACAATAATAAACCTGCAAGGTCATACAGTATAACAAATATCTCTAGAGGAGATAACACAATCATCAACAAGAAATGAATCATATAGAGCAAGCCTCATATCATCGGCAACATATAGAAACAAAGGATACAAATATCCCAAAACAAGCCAAAAGGCAAATAACAAATACCCATAAGGTATACAAGTTCCACAAGGTAATCGCTATACTTCATGCGGCTCACAAAGACCAACACCGAAGGGCGATATCAAGGGAATATACATATCAATGAAACATCATAAAATTTTGCTCGAGCTCAGTACTGTACAAACAAGGATCCATGAGCCCGAAGACTCCAAACCCAAGTATCACCCATGCGGCACATAAGGCCAACATCAGAGCGAAACTATATAGGGCAACAAACCCGAAGGCACACACCCGAAGGCAACATACCCGAAGGCAACAAACCTAGGGAGACAGTCCGAAGACACTATCCCAGAGGCAGCAAACCGTAGTGGTGAAGGTCGAAGACCCAGTACTGGACACCACTAACTGGCGGAATGTGTCACAACTCTCGAAAAGGAATCCGAAAAGTGTTAACGTATGTCCCATAACCACTCGTTCACACTAAACGGTTTACTATCCGTCAGTCCCTTTCACACTCAAAACAGTACAAAGTTTACCTCATATCATCGATAAACCAAACCCGAAGGTCAAAACAATCAATCGAATAGGTCAAGGATTAATCGGAAGGATAAATGCACAGATTCATGGTCAATGTTTTGCCCAACCATTTAATCACCCTCCCACTTCGTTCGAAGTACGAAAGTGTGTGTGTTTTAAATAGAATTTATAAATTAGAGAAACGAACTTTTAAATGCGATTCGAGAGATTATTTCATAAAAACCCGTGAATTAAAATTAAAAGGAACCATCAAAGTCAAATCAATTGATAATCATACATAGGATCATCATGAATCAATTCAAATTGAAAATTCAATCCCAAAAGGCAAAGTGGGCTGAAACAGCAGGTTCAGTCGACTGAACAGAGTTTTTCAGTCGACTGACCCTGTACATGGAAATTTTCTAGGTTCAGGAAACTTTCTGTTTCTAGGTTCAGTCGACTGTGCAGAGTTTTTCAGTCGACTGAATCATGCCTGGAAACTCTCGGGTTTCAGGTTCAGTCGACTGTGCAGAGTTTTCAGTCGACTGAATCTTGCCTGGGCTGTTTTCCAGCCTTATTTAAATGAAGAGCAAACTCTCCCAAAATGCAATCGGACGAACATTGGCTCTAAGGGCTTATGCCAATCGACAACCCGGCCCTATATGTTCCTCGATGCATCGCCAAAACATGATTAAAACATCAAAGTTAGGATTTCAAAGATTTTAACCCAAAACACTAAAAATTGGATTATTCCTCAATTCAACCCAAACCAAATGCAAGTGCATATGAACAAGGTGTTAGGAATTCATACCTAACATCAATGAAATCAAGAGAAGTAGATGTGAGTTCAAAACTCACCTTTTTACACAAAACAAGAAGATGAAGAAGCACAATTGCAAGGAATCAACCAACTACACTCCACTTCAACACTACAAGCTTCAATCTAGAATCAAAGAAAGTATTTCCTAAGTTAGGGTTAGGAAAATTACAGAAATTGAAGAGGAGAAGAGATGGAGAAGATGGAGATGAACTTACCGATGGATTCTCTTTGATTTTTGGAGCAAGAATCAAGCTACAAAGGAGAAACTAGGGCTTGCTAATTTCTATTTCTCTTTCCTTTCCCCCATTTCAGTTCTTAGTTTGAAAAATAAAATGAAATGAAGATGAAATGAAGAGAAGGGTTGAGCTAGGGGGTTAAGTGGGCTAGTGGGCTGAACCCAATCCCAAACCCAATAGGAAAAGTAGCCAAAATTTCACAAACTCCAAACATATCAAAGATTATGCTCAAAAAGATCGCAAACGCCATTTTGGAACCAATGGAGGTGGTTTCGAGTTCCAATTCGGCCATTTGCAGAAAGTAACATTTCGGACCCCAAAATCCGAATAACGATGCTATATTTAAATCAACCATTTAAATATAAAATCGTTAAATATGCGGGTTGTTACAATATGATTTTGTATCAACAACCCAAAACAAAACAAACAAGACAATATATAAACATTCAACATAAAATAACATTGAAACAATTTTGAAATACAAAGCAAAATGAACAAGATAGATTGGACCATGCTTCAACCACTTCAATGCTTGGCCTAAGCGACACTTATGCTTGGCTATGATGATGCTTTGGCTCAGGTATGACATCATATAGGTCAGGTTTAACATCATATAGGCAAGGCAACAAGTGGAGATGAAGGGAATGAGGCAACAATTGTCAAAAACATTGTTTTTAGGCATGTAGGTTGCAATTTGAAGGGTTTGGCCACCATAGATGGCTCGGCCATGGTCATGGTTGGTGGAGTAGATGGTGTTGGAGGCATGAAAGAGATGTAGGAGTTTGTGGCTGCGGCTATGGAGAAGAGGCCGATCCAAACTTAGAAGAGAAACAAGGCAAAATTTCATAGAAAAGTAAGAAAAGTAGAAAGAAGAGAGGGATTTACCTAATTTTTTTTTCTTCAAGGTGGAGGCCATGATTTTTAGGGTTTTAGGGCTTCAAAAATTCGTGAATGACAAGAGGAAGTCGGCTGCAAAGGATGGGGAAAGGAATGGCTAAGATGAATTGATGTATTAATGACAGAAGAAACTGCAAAAGAAACGGATAAAACGTTTTTCCGTTTCTTAGCTCTTAACCCTTTCAAATTTCTCATATATATTTATATACATCCAAATAAATGAAAATAATTAAAATCTCAGTTAAAATTCGAAAATATAACAGATAAACAAAATATTAAAAATTAAATATTAATTAGATATGATTAAATAAGAAAAATAGCACATAAAAATGAAAACTAGACTTAAGAATTAGAAATAACTTCAATACACTTTGGAAAAATTTACTTAAATTTAAATACATGCAAAATAAATAAAATAAAGTAAAACACAGCAAATAAAAGTGAGTGCATAAAATAAATAAATAAATTTTAATTATATATAATTAAAACAAGAAAATGGCTTAAAATTGTAGACTGGGCTTTAAAATTAGAAATAAATCCAAATGAACTTTAGAAAATCTTCATGGACTCGTAAAATATTTATAACAAATAAAATATAAATAAAATAAAAGTGCATTCACAAATTTTTTTTTTTAAATATAATTTATATGAAGAAAATGGTAGAAAATTAGAAAACAGCCTTTAAAAATAGGAAATAAATACAGTAAATTTTGGAAAAATTCTATTATCATTTAAAAATATTTAAAAGTCAAAATATACATAATAAAAGATATTATCACATATTAAAATAAAATATAACCAAGAAAAAGTAATTTATACAATTTAAAATAGTCATTGTTAAATAACCCTATATACGCACAATATTGTAAAGGGTATAACTTTCACAATTTACATCCAATTTCAACGAAACGAAAAGTCTTAGAATTTTATGTACTTTCGTAATAAAAGAAAAAAAATTAAATTTTTAAACTTTTAAAATTTTAAGTTAAAAGTCACAGTTTGACTATTTTGACCAAAATCAGCATTTCAGGCAAATATTCAACTTCCACAAGTTTGGAATTATAACTCATATAAAATCAAGATTTATATTTAAATGATAAATTTTAATCATTCCAAATAAGTAAAATAAGTTTTTAAATCAAAATTTTACATTAAAAATAATTAGAATATACAATAAAGTAACTACAAAATACAGGGTTGTTACACTCTCCCCCACTCAAAACTTTTCGTCCCCGAAAAGGAATGAGGTATATAAGGGCACAGAAAAGATAGAGTGAAATAGGATTAAGAAAAGATGGCAAGGAGATTGAAATTATACCTGATAACTGTTGTTATAGGTAAGTTTCGCGAGGTACAGATTATCAAAGATTATAGAAAGATTTCTAAACAGAAAGATCATAGAAAGATGCATATACCAGTCTATAACAAGATAAGGATGACAAGAACAACCAAAAGATAGTTTGAAAAACAAAATAAGGAAATGAATTTGAAAGCATGGAGATTTCAGCTTAAATAGAAAATAAACTTTTACACAAGTTACATAAATCTTAACTATCTCAAATTTCATTATCTTATTATCCAATCATCTTAAATTAATAATTTTTTTTAAACCATGGGTTAGAAAAATAATTATTTTATTACACTCACAATGTATTTAATAAATTTTATTCTTCTTTATTCCTAATAAAATTAAATTTATTCCTCTCAATATATTTATCACTCATGTTCAATATACTTACACTTATTATAACTGCTTTCTTTTATTCTTAGTTCTTTTAACATCATTTTATTGTAAGTTATTCAATTACCCTTTATTATATTTACCTCTGTTAATCATTTTACAATTAAAATTTAAGTGTATAACATTTATTATAACCACTCAAATTTTATTTATACATCTTTTTTATATTGTATATTATCCAATTACATTTTTAACTTCTGAAATTTTGGTAAATTATATTTGAATGCAATTGTATTGTACAAATAAACCTTCCAATTAAATCATTTCATGCTTGATATTCATCCAAAATTTTGATAGATTGATTTTTTTTTGGAATTATTCTTTAAAATAAAATTTAAGAATTAAATTTCCGATTTCTTCAAACCCTTTAGAGATAAGTAATAATATATATACATATATAATATGTCAAATCAAATTTCAATCATATACATATATATATATATATTATAAATCAAGTCATATTTTAGAAATTCAAATCAATTTAATTTCCCAAAACAAAGCTGTAGCAAGACTACAGAACAGTCTCCTAACTTCGAAACTCGAAAATGAACGTCGATGATGTCGCGATCATCACCGAAGTTATTTTCCAGCGACAAAGAGAAAAGCACTAATTTTAAACCTTTAAAAATTCTTTGAAAACAAATTCTATTCAAAATACTTTTAAATAATATAACCTTTTAAAACTTTAAACCAAAGTTCGAAATAATCGGGATTTAAATCCTCAAATTCTTGTTTTAAATTCATTTCATTAAGTTCCATAAATTTACTTATATATCAAAATTTATTTCATTAACCAATTTTTTTTTAAAAATATATTGTGTCCGTTTGTTCTGTCAAAGTGTTTTAGAAATCCTATCGATAACGTTGATCAGACGAATCGATCAGAAACCCAAATCAACATCAACAACTCAAACAACACAATATATAAAACAAAACATAGATATACAAGTACAATTCAAAATGTTTAGAAGAATAAATTGGAAACAAAAGACAATATGATTAAATAACAGAGTAGGGCGGTGGATAAGCTTAAATAAATCACGGGCAACCTTAACCGGGTCAACCGTGACTTAAAGAATAAGATCAATGTGGATTTTTCTGTGGAAAATCTACATTCGATCTCAAGAGTTAGAGTTTGAAATAACAAAAGATATTAGCATCTAAACCAAGGATAGATAAGAATCTCTGGTGAATCGATGCTAACTGCAAAGGAGTTTTCCCCCTTTTTCAATTAAATTTGAAATTGGCGTGACCGCCAACTCACTAGAAAGATCATTCGAAGCGGAGTTATGGGTTACTCCAGTCAAAAGAAGATGAATAGTGAGGGATACGAATGGATTTTGGAACTGTAGGGAACGTTCCAAAATTCAAAGGAATCGAGTCAAAAGAAAAAGATTCAACTCGAATGAAAGTGATTCTGTAATTACATCTACTCATATGCTGAGTTTTGCCTAGAGCTACCAAAGCTCTGATACCAACTGTAACAACCAAATATTTTCAACCATTCGCATCCATTATAAGTGTATGGGTAGACACTCATGCCGAAATTGAATTGCTCAAAATACCGCGTTGTAAATAAAAATTTGGCAAATCTCAGAATATACAGTAAATAAAAATCACAAACACAGAGTATATAAAAATGCAGCGGAAGAAAAAGAGATAGTAGTTCATGAAGCTACTATATAAATATGAGATACATTAGAGTTAAATAAGATACAACATAAGAGTAACAGGATACATCAGGTACAAATCAGATACATCACTGAACCACTGGATACTGAAACAAAGTAGATGGCTGGATCTTCAAGGAAAGCTCCAACGCCGAAGGTGAATCTGGAATGCTAACTCACTCAATCTGACCCGAGCGTAAAGCAAAACACAAAACCCTCGAGTCAGGACATAAATACTTATAAACTGTAAATCAACTCAAGTGAACAGTAACAAAATGCATCAGTAACTTAAAGGATGCTTGGGACCGCCCATCCTCTAAGGATCCGTTAAACTATTTACTATGTAGTAATATACGCTATATACGGTAGTGTCTAATCAGTAAAGTATAATCATATAGAAAATAGCGTTAAGGGGATGGTGAACCTTAACGCGGTCGGATCTTTAAAACCAAAATCGTAGTGGGCTCGATATAAGGATATGACACGGCACGCGAGGAAATGCCAGGGTGGATACACCGTTTGTACTCCCGGACCCGTGGTGACGGCAAGTCAGCAGCTTCCGCCCACCTCGAACAATACCCCCGAATCAAAGTGGCGCCACCGAATCGAATCACAAAAGTAATAGAATAGTTTCCGATGGAGCATGCTCGATGAAAGGGTGCGACCCTTTGTGTAGCCCGGTATAGCTCCTGTTTTAGTCATATATGTCAACTCACGGGAGTTGGGTCCACGTAACATACCTCGAGAACGTCGCCACCATCCTACTTCATTCTGGAATCTCCACCGCGTACACATTTGTTAAAGTGGTTTTCGGTATTGTCCGGCTATAAGACAATATCCGATCCCGGTCTCTTTAACAACCAATCATTATTATAACCCATGGATATTTATTTCAAATAATTTATACTTTCAAGACCAAAATATCATACTCATTTCAAAACAATATCACAATTGTATCATTTCCATTTCAAAAATAATTCAATATTATATCATTCAAATAAAACCCAAATTTTCAAATCATTGAATATTTCTTTAAATTTATTAAACTTAAAATATTCTTTTAAATTATCACAGCATTTTGGAAATGTTACCTTAAGGAATCATAGCATTTTTGGAATGTACTACTTTCCACTTTACATTGTATATAATTCAAAGTATTGATAAGCTTAAAATTTTAACATGTCAATTTATCATAGCCTTATAGTTAAATAAACTTTCTTACTGTAATATACAATTTAACCGAAATTCTTATGTTAAGTTAAAAGCACCTTATTAACTTACATTATTATTACAATAAAGAAACTTTATTATTTTAGTCATTTAAAGTATGCCATTCACATAAATTAAAACTTGCTTATCAAATGTACGTTATCAACTTACATTTTATTATTACAGTAAGTAACATTTATCATTTTAATCAATTTAAAATACACCATTACATTGATTAAAATCTACGTGTCAAATGTACGTTTTAAATTTTATATTCCTATTACAATAATGAACATTTATTAATTAAATCAATACCACACTACTTAAAACTTTACATGTTTCTTTCTTAATTAAAACTTTACATGTTCTTGCATTAATTAAAACTTTCATGTTCTCTCATTAATTCGGACTTTACACGTTTCTTTCATTAATTAAAAACTTATACGTTTCTTTTATTAATTAAAACTTATACCTTTCTTTCATTAATTAGGAATTCACATGTTCCTATCATTAATTATAACACCATACGTTCTTTCATTAATTAAAACCTATACGTTTCTTTCATAAATTAAAACCTATACGTTTCTTTCATAAATTAAAACCTATACGTTTCTTTCATAAATTAAAACCTATACGTTTCTTTCATTAATTAAAACCTATACGTTTCTTTCATAAATTAAAACCTATACGTTTCTTTCATTAATTAAAACCTATACGTTTCTTTCATTAATTAAAACCTATACGTTTCTTTCATAAATTAAAACCTATACGTTTCTTTCATAAATTAAAACCTATACGTTTCAGATTTATATTACCATTTCACAAATTTAACTAAACTTCCAGTTTATTTAATTAATTTTAACATCTTTAGTTAAAAATCAAATTTCACATTTTCAAGTCAAGTTATATTTTAAAATTTCATTTTCAACAGTCATTTATTCAACCACTTAAATTTATAGAAAATCAATAATTCTTTAATAAATCACTTAAATTCAAATATAAATCAATTTATCATATTTACCATTTTCCAAGTACAATTAAAGTCCATTTTATTCATGTAACTTAAATATCATTTTTAGTCAAAATTCCAAATTTCAAACATAAGTTATATTTCAAAATCCAGTTAATCCATTCATAAATTACATTTTAACACATAGAAAAATCATAATTTATTTATTTTAAAACCTTTCAAAATCTATTTAAATCAAATTTCATAATTTTATATTTTTAAAATACTTAAAATATTCAAAGCACTTTATAGAATAACCACGGGTCTGTATATAGTTTTCTAACCTAGGTCAAGTGATACAGATATGTATCATTTCAATCCGCAGTTTAAAAGGTAAAAATCCGTGTTCTATCATTTCAAATCCGCAATCCCAAGTTTAAATAAATAAATAAAATAACTCAGGCCTATCATTTCAGCCCATAATGATTTTTATCCTAACAGGGAACTTGCAGTGTGATCATATACAGAAATAATATAAACAAGGTCAATATCACAATATACAGTCATATATCAGATGTCAGGTGAAAATTAACAGTTTAAACATGGTAATAACATGGCATAGAATATCATATGATCATCATAAATTTGCATAAACATTTTATATTACTAAACACTTGTCATCAATTCACTTTTCATAAGTATAAATGTCAGAGTGAGAAAGACTCACATTTTTCAAAGCTAGAGACCAAAACAACATACAAGCACGACTCCAAAGGCACGGCAAGCACAATTGCACGACTTTTGATTTGAGTTGAAAGATAGCCAAGATATGATTTTGTATCAACAACCCAAAACAAAACAAACAAGACAATATATAAACATTCAACATAAAATAACATTGAAACAATTTTGAAATACAAAGCAAAATGAACAAGATAGATTGGACCTTGCTTCAACCACTACAATGCTTGGCCTAAGGGACACTTATGCTTGGCTATGATGATGCTTTGGCTCAGGTATGACATCATATAGGTCAGGTTTAACATCATATAGGCAGGGCAACAAGTGGAGATGAAGGGAATGAGGCAACAATGGTCAAAAACATTGTTTTTAGGCATGTAGGTTGCAATTTGAAGGGTTTGGCCACCATAGATGGCTCGGCCATGGTCATGATTGGTGGAGTAGATGGTGTTGGAGGCATGGAAGAGATGTAGGAGTTTGTGGCTGCGGCTATGGAGAAGAGGCCGATCCAAACTTAGAAGAGAAACAAGGCAAAATTTCATAGAAAAGTAAGAAAAGTAGAAAGAAGAGAGGGATTTACCTAATTTTTTTTTCTTCAAGGTGGAGGCCATGATTTTTAGGGTTTTGGGGCTTCAAAAATTCGTGAATGACAAGAGGAAGTCGGCTGCAAAGGATGGGGAAAGGAATGGCTAAGATGAATTGATGTATTAATGACAGAAGAAACTGCAAAAGAAACGGATAAAACGTTTTTCCGTTTCTTAGCTCTTAACCCTTTCAAATTTCTCATATATATTTATATACATCCAAATAACTGAAAATAATTAAAATCTCAGTTAAAATTCGAAAATATAACAGATAAACAAAATATTAAAAATTAAATATTAATTAGATATGATTAAATAAGAAAAATAGCACAGAAAAATGAAAACTAGACTTAAGAATTAGAAATAACTTCAATACACTTTGGAAAAATTTACTTAAATTTAAATACATACAAAATGAATAAAATAAATTAAAACACAGCAAATAAAAGTGAGTGCATAAAATAAATAAATAAATTTTAATTATATATAATTAAAACAAGAAAATGGCTTAAAATTGTAGACTGGGCTTTAAAATTAGAAATAAATCCAAATGAACTTTAGAAAATCTTCATGGACTTGTAAAATATTTATAACAAATAAAAAAAAAAAAAAGTGCATTCACAAATTTTTTTTATTAAATATAATTTATATGAAGAAAATGGTAGAAAATTAGAAAACAACCTTTAAAAATAGGAAATAAATACAGTAAATTTTGGAAAAATTCTATTATCATTTAAAAATATTTAAAAGTCAAAATATACATAATAAAACATATTATCACATATTAAAATAAAATATAACCAAGAAAAAGTAATTTATACAATTTAAAATAGTCATTGTTAAATAACCCTATATACGCACAATATTGTAAAGGGTATAACTTTCACAATTTACATCCAATTTCAACGAAACGAAAAGTGGTGTTTTTAGAATTTTATGTACTTTCATAATAAAAGAAAAAAAATTAAAATTTTAAAGTTTTAAAACTTTAAGTTAAAAGTTACAGTTTGACTATTTTGACCAAAAATAGCATTTCAGGCAAATATTCAACTTACACAAGTTTGGAATTATAACTCATATAAAATCAAGATTTATATTTAAATGATAAAATTTAATCATTCCAAATAAGTAAAATAAGTTTTTAAATCAAAATTTTACATTAAAAATAATTAAAATATACAATAAAGTAATTACAAAATACAGGGTTGTTACATTTTATTATAAAATCTGCCAAAGCCTGACCCTGGATAGCCCTCCGAGGGAGATAAGTAATATCAAATTGACTTAGCTCTATATTCCACTTGAGTAACCTTTCAGACATCTTAGGTCATTGTAGGACCTATTATAACAGCTAATTAGTGTAAACATTAAACGAATGTGCCTGGAAGTATGGACGAAGCTTTCTTGATGTAATTAGTAAGTAGTATGCTAGTTTCTCTGCTTTTGGATAGTTACTTTAAGCTCTTGTTAGTCATTTGCTGACATAATACACCGGCCTCTGGATCCAATCCTCACGAAGCAATGGGATACTTATAGCGTGTGCCGATACGGTCAAATAAATATACAATTCCTTATGATCCACCGGCTTTGACAAGATGGAGGGTCCCTCCAAATGATTTACCAAAGCTTGAAACGCGTCTTTACAATCCCACATCCATTCGAAGTTTCCTCCATTTCCTAATCAAATCTAAGAAAGGAATGCATTTATCGGTAGCTCTAGAGATGAATCAGCTTAAGGCAGTATCTTTTCCATTCAAACTCTGCACTTGTTTAATAGTACTTGGTGCTTGGATATCAAATAGCCCGAATCTTCTCGGGATTAGAATCTATTCCATGAGCATTGACAATAAAGCCCAAGAATTTTCCCTAATGCAACACTAAAAGAACACTCCAAAGGATTAATTTTCATCTTGTAATATCAAAGGATTCAAACATTTCCGCTAAGTCTCTCATGTGGTTGCTTGATCATCGTCACTTCATGAGCATATCATCCACAGAAACTTCCATTGCTATTCCAATCTAATATTTAAACATCCTGTTAACTAAGCGCTGATAAGTTGCTCCTGCATTCTTTAATCCAAACGGCATTGCTACATAGTAGTACAATCCAACATCGGTAATGAAGCTGGTGTGCTCTTGATCTGGAATGTGCATCGAAATTTTGTTATATCTTGAGTACACATCCATGAAAACTGTCTCTTAGACACGCCTTGTTCAAATCTGAATAATCAACACATGTTATCCACTTCCCATTCGCTTTCTTCGTCAGCATGGGATTAGATACCCATTGAGGGTAGAGGGCATCGCAGTTAAACCCATTATCTTTTAGTCTATCCACCTCCTTTTTGAGAGCGACAGATATCTCCGGATCTATGCCGTGCCTTTTTACCTTTGCCGGGACATACCTTGGGTTGATATTCAATGCATGGCTTGTAATACAGGCGAGATTTCATACACGTCAGAGTGAGTTCGAGCGAATACGTCTAGATTCACTCGGAGAAAACCAGCAAGTTCCTTCATCATCCAGTGTCTGGGCTGTGATCCAATCTTTAGAACTCGTGATAGGTCGTCGTGGCTGATTGTAATATCAATTGTCAGCTCAGTAGGCGCAGCCTTGCTATGATGACCCGCAAATCCGTACCCCTAGAGTCGACACTATTCTCCCTCAATCAACTAAAGATGTACGGAAATATGAACCATTTGAGTTAAAGAAGAAGAGGTAGAAGAAGAAAATAGAAAACAACATCAGAATCTAACCATCGCAGCGGAATAAAATATAATAGATAATAAATGATCTTTACAAAAAACAAATACATTTGTTTATGTATTACATCATCAGAGTATACATAACACACAACTGGACAGTAATCATAACCCGTCCTCACAATCTGAATACACAACGGAATATTTAACACAAATACGAAAGTATGTATCACCATCCAGCTCGTCTCCTGAGCTCCACAGCATCCTTTCCTGTATCTTATAATACTTGGTCTGACCCAAGAATTATAGTTAAATAACACCCGAGTCAGTCTAGAATACCAGCGTGAGAAAACCACACTCAAATTGATTATATCATGCTGTAATATAGCAAACCCGATCCTGGTCTCTTCGAAACGATCAGCGCATTGGCCAATATTGATAGTCTATTATTTAACTATCAAATAACATTCATAAACAACCATAAACGATAAATAATTTCTACATAATTATTTATTAACCTCAAAATATCTTTGCAAGATATATTTCCATTTTCAACCCTTTTGAAAAGAGTTTTCAAACCACACTTTTTCTTGGAATAAATTCCCAAATATTCATTTCCACTGAAACACCAAGCACAAAAATTTAGATTTTTAAAATAATTTAAAACACTTTATTATAAAATATCCTTTAAAACATTTAAATTAAAAATTACTTTGACACTTATTCAAAATATGTATACTTTAAGAATATTTAAAATAAAACTACTTGTACAATATAAAACTAAATTTCTATTTTCAAAACATAATACCAAGCCACCTTTAAATAATTACCGCTATTAGAAAAATATACTTACTTTAAAATTTTGAACATTTAAAAATAATAAATTTTCTAAAACATACCTTTAAATCAACTTTAAAACTTTTACTTAAAATTTTGCTTTGAAAACGTACTTGACTATCCAGGGAAATACGCTTCTCTTTCACATCTTTTAAAAATAAATCACCATTAATTTTCAAACAATTTACCCATTCCTTTAATAAATTCCCACGTGAATTTATTCTTTCAAATATCCACTGATATATTACTTCACTTTTATAAACCCAGTTAATAAATTCCAAAGTCTCACTTCTCTTTTAAAAATCTCGATTTTACACACATAAATCAATCCCCAAATTGATTTCCAATTCACTTCACCTTTAAATAAATTTCCTTACTTACTTCATTTATTTCAAAATCTATTAACTTCAGATTTTTATTCCTTAATTATGATATAAAATCTTTAACTGAAAACACCAATTTCAGATTTCCCCAAATTCCTTCTTTATCCCTTTAAACAAATTTAAACCTCGAATTTTAAAATAAATTCTTTATTTCTTCAAATAATATCACTTGAGTTTAAAAATAAAATCAGTTATTCCCATTCAAAATCTCATTTCCCACACTTGGAATTTTATTTATCAGGATTCAAAAATCACTTTTTATTCTTTTCCAATTCATTTTTAATTTATTCAAATTTCTATGATTATTTTACTCAAAATTCCCTCCTTAGTTTCTTTTCAGAAATTCCATTTCTATAGATTTTGATAACTCAGTTCACCGAAATATTTTAAATCAACCATAGTATCCAATATTTCCAATTATCAATATAATTCATCTCAGGATATCTAATAATCAAAACAGAGAATATTAAATAATCTAAATGTTGAGGAATTCATTTGGATCCCTCCAACCTGTTTCCCTGCATCCACAGATGTTAGCACAATATAAAATACCAATTCCACTTCAAGGTGGAGTATCGCGGTATATGGGATTTATATAATATCATCCGCTATTATGCGGCGCATAGAGTCTCATCCGCTATATAATGCGGGAAAATCAATCACTTCAATATATACTATATATAATATAGCACATCAAATAAATTCAATCATTCAACCAATTGTTTAAATTTAACCATTTAAATTTAAATAGCAATTCAGAAGAGTGAGATTAACTCACCTTTGCTTTTAAATTTGCAATCCACTACAAACCAGCTTGTTTCCATCAGGATTCAGACCTTGTATAAATATTTAACACTTGAATTTTAAATCAAACAATTTATTATCATTCACTTATTTAATTTAACTTATAATTTTACTTAAATTCTTAAACTAAAAATTTCCCTAAACCAATTATTTTTAGTCCAAAAATTAAATAAGTTAATTGAAACAGATTAACGGCCACATCCATTATTTTTTTCATTTAAATCCTTATATTTTCAAAATCTATAGTAACTTCTATTACTTAAATATGTATATACATTATATAAATTCATATAAACTCTATAGAATTTAAAATCCTATGTTTTTCTTTCTTATTCATATCTATATTTCTGTTTAAACCTTATAAAAACAAAACTGTTTTGAAATCACAAATTTAAACCCACTGTTTTCAAAATCTACCTTACTGTCAACATTTCTTTTTCTATTAACTTATAAAATTTAAATAGAAGTGTAAATCTTTAAATTGAAAAACAATAGGCATAAATACCTTACTGCCTAGGCCCTCACGACTTCCAATAACCCTAGCTCGATAACCTACATCCTCACCATCACCCGCGTCGCTCCTCCAATCTTTCATGCCATGAAAAACCCTGTCTCCCACATGTTCATGCAACCGCTAAAATCGACCAACTGTCGAAGGACTTGAGAGCGACCAACCCCCGCTCGTGCGCGCCCACGTATGCGTGAGATTTCCGACCCTGGCCACATCGAACTTGCCGCAGTCACTCACTTCGATCTCATACGCTCGATTAGGTCGACGAAGACATGCCCCTAAATTACCGAACGAAGGAGGGTTTCGACTTCGGCCATGAATTTATTTCCTTCGTTTTTTTGAACTGGAAGAGGAAGTGTGGACATAAGAATTTTATTTCATTCTTATCTGATTTGGGTTTCAATTTTTTTTTGAGAAGATCGATTTCGTTTTCGAATTCAAGGAGATAAGGAAAGGATATGCAGTTATAAACTGGGATGGAATGGCGTGTTACATAAGGTAGGGATTTGACTTTGAAATTACAAAATATTATTTATTTCCCAAAATATCTTGTTTTAGCAACTTAAAATTTTGATCTCCCATCAAGGCGTGCCGCCAGGCGTTTATAATGTTATGCCCCTATTTCGAACACAATGTAAAAGGTTTCGAGTCCTAACTCGATCGTGTGAAGAAGATAGCTTTTTGGACTCAGTTATTAAATTGAATTTTCGATATAAATTTCAGCGCGTTTATATGTCGTACGCTCACACAACAACTCCAAACACTACGAAAATTGAAACCCGATAATAATACAATATTACGGATCCAACGGAACCAGTTTTGTTGAATTTAGAGACTGTGCCTCGGAAGGCTATTTTTAAATATCGATTTAAAAGATATATTATTAAAATTGAACAAATCACCTTTAAATTAAATTTTAATCATTCTATTATCTTCAGTATAATCAATATAAATTTTATAAGCCTTTAAATTATTTTTAACAGGTTTAAAACTGAAAATTCAATATTTACCCAAATTCAAATCATTAAATTAAATCGCCAAATTCAAATTGATATTTGAAATCCAAGCTAAACTATCTTGCAAATATTTAAAATTAATTAAATATTCCAATTTCAAATGCCTAAAAATTCCGGATCGTCACATTCCTCCCCCTTAATAGAATTTCGTCCCCGAAATTACTAGTTAGGAAGAATGGTCCAATACCCGTTTACTATTTTCCCAAAACCAAACAGTTTTTAACAACAACCAAACTATCTTTATTAAAGAAATACTATGCATCTTACTAACTTTCCATAATTCCCAAACAACTATACTTATTCATCCATTTAAATTATAATTCAAAACCAAGTTTTAAATTTTCAAAATTTCTCAAAAATTTTCTAACTCCCTAATTTTTGAAAAATTTCGCCGTCGTCTCCTTTGCGCGTCTAGCTCGGTACAACTATAAAATGCCTCTACGGGCCCCCAAATTCCAAAAGAAAATAAAAAGCCAAGTGGCTAGACCAGAAAATCATCAAATTTCATACAGAAATTAAACTACATACCTTTTTAGTCAGACAATTCAAATTATCTCTGAAATCAAAAATCCCAAATTCACTTTCCTAATTCTTTAGTTCCAACTAAATAATTAGTTTCAATTTCCATTTCAAAATCCCTTATTTCAATTCCAATTTGAAATCGTTTTATTGCTAATGAACATTTTTCCAAAAAAATTCAAACTTCCAAAATTTTCGGAAAATTTTGGTAGAGTCTCTTTCGTACGGAGGAGCTTTTGCAATTTGACAAGAGATATAAATATATATACATCGACCCACACGGTCGGAAAAACAAAAATAGTTTATATTTTCTATTTTTATTGCGTAGGTGTACCGTTATTTAGCCTTTTCAAGCGGCTTATTATTTTAGCAATAAGCGCAACCAAATCCAGCCAAACGGCTTCCCGGTACCTGTACTTACTCAATTCAAACATGTAAGTACTAAATATATGAAATTTATTAACATTTCACTTACTTTCAATAGCTAAACACATGCATTTCATAAGCAACATGCACCAAACATTTTCCATGAGCAATTTACATGATTTCAAAACTAATTCAATTGCTTTCAACCAATTCATGTGCCAATCCATTCAATTTTAATGGTTTACACTTCAATTTCTTACATTCAATTTATTTCTAATCCAAACAACTCACATTTATTTCAACTGATTCCAAAAAAAATCAATTTTATTTACCTCCACCAATTCATAGAATTTTTATTTACTTCCGTTTAAGTCAAACGACTAATTTATTCTATGCAATTTGACGATATTCACTAATAGAATATCCATTTTGGTTTTTAGCCACCTCCAATTGATTCCAACCCATTTTATATTCAATTCCATCCCATTTCTAGTTTATTCACCAACCATACATTTTTAAAATCATTTCATTGAGCTTGACAAATTTTCAATTCTTATATTAGTAACCACTTTCCAAATTAATTTAACCCAAACTTTTATTTAATGAATTTTCATTCTTACTCGAAGTTGAGCTTCTAATTATTTTTAACTTATGTTAATTTACTTAAATTTATTCCAACCTCAAATCTTAAGTTCACTTCTATTTGATTCTCATTAAATCAAATTCCATTTAATTCAGTTAGCCCATCCATTTTAATTTAAATTTTAATTTAAATTTTAATTCACATTCTCAATTTATCAAAATAATATCCAAGCAAATATTCAACTTATTTATACTCGAATTGGATTTTATTTGTAACTCAAATCATTTCTATTATAATCCAATTCCATTTTATTTTTACAACATCTCCACTTATTTTAATTCATTATCAATCCAAGTCGAATTCTATTTATAATTCGAGTTTATTTCCAAACTTCATTATTAACTTACAATCCATTTTATTTAACCGAGTTAAATTTTATTAACATACTCTATTAAATAATTTATTTAGCTAATTAGTTTACTTCCAACTCAGTTTCATTTGATTTAAGTTAATTTCAATTCAATTTTACTTAACTTAACTTCAGTTAAATCTAGTACCATACCATTCTCTTTAATCCACTCAATCCACTTGAATTTATATTAAATAAGAATTTACTTTCACTTAATATCATCTACATCTCAATTTATTTCATTTCAATTCAATTTCAACTTAATTCAAATCCAATTCGTTATTGTTAACTTTGTTAAGCTAATTAAATTCAATCAATTTTATTTCTCAATCTAATTTTAATTTTTATTTTCCCATTCCAATCACATTCAAGATTTACTAATTATTTCTTCCAATCATCCATTAAATTTTCCACAATTTAATTTCTCCAAATTAAATAAATTTAACATTTTCACTTTAAATTTAATTCCAACATTCAAAGTTCATATTTTCCTCCCTTATTTAAAAATCATCTCAACTTTACAAGTTTATGACTTACCTCATCAGGATTTTCAATTCAAATAAGGATTCAGGACTTCAAACACCTGGCTTTTGGATCAAATCATTTTAAAACCACCATTATCCCAAAATCACGTTCCTCAAAATTTTAAACCAATCCTGGTTTTTATTCCCAAAAAATTTCCTTTGAAATTTCAAAATAAAAACTAGTTCTTCTGAACAAATCAATTTGGCAGCAATCCGTCACTTAGAAAATCGAAAATGAATACTGATGATGCTATGCATTCATCACCATGATTATTTTCTAGCGACTGAAGTGAGCTCAATGCTATATCCCTTTCCAAAATTTATTTGAAACAATTTCCTTTCAGAAATACGTCCAAAATAATAATGCTATTATTTATCTTCAAAACACTTCGAAAAAAAAACACTTACAAAATCTTTGGGGTTTTAAATTTTCAGATTTTGACTTAAATAAAAATTCATTTGTATAATTTATGCTCATACAGTTTCCCATTTGATTATACAAGTCAAACCAAATTTTTTTATAATCTTATTTGTTTAAGAAATTATCATCCAAACATCCAAGTTATATAACAATTTAAGAAAATATTTCCTTTATATCAAAATATAATTTCGGTAAAATTATTTCATCCACCCACCTTGAAAACAATAACGTGTCAATTTATCGTGTCAGGTATTTATAAACTCTTCTCGAATAGCGGCTTACTCTTTTATTTTAAAATTTTAGAATTACTTTTAAATTCACATAATACTATTAAAATAGCTTTTTATAAAAATACTTCTTATAACTCGATGTCTCAACCAGTTCATCCTTGTTCTCACAGAAATTCGGTCATACGTTGATCAAGTATAGGACTGAAAATCTATAAGTACTTAGCGGACCCATTTTCAACATCCAGTGAAAATACTTGGAAAATAATTTTATTGAAAATATCGAAAACAATTTTTTTTGAAAACAGAGGAAATATCTTTGGTGAGAATGCTATGGAAATCATCACCCCCATTCATGGTCGCAGTTATATCCTGGGTTACGTTGCCATCGCAACAGAAGTCCATGTAACTGTAGACACTCCGCGCCCCTCGATTACGCAATGGAACCCACAACAGATCGCAGTTACATTCCAGGGTTACGTTGCCATCACAACAAAAGTCCATGTAACTGTAGGCATCAACACTCTTGATTTTCGCTGTTAAAAATGAAACTTCTCCACTCCCACATAGGTCGCAGTCTACCGATGTAAAATCAAATGTAGACCATTGGCTCTCAATGGCACACACGACTTTCGCTATGTTACCACAGGTCGCAGTCTATCATATAAAATCAAACACAGACTGTTGGCTCTCAACAGCACACACGACTTTCGCTATGGTCTGCAGTAGATCGCAGTGACATCGAGTTACACTGTCGTCACAGCATAACCCAAATGCCTCTGTAGGCATCAGCACCCTCGACTTCCGCTAGACACTACACATAATCCTTAGGAACTAGTTTTGTCCGGACTCCTCACATGATCAACTTTAGAACCCCCCTTAGGGTTCAAGGCAGTACTACCCTATGGCACTCCAGAGAAGTTCATTTCAAGGGAGCGCCTTTTTCCCCAGAGCCATTATCAAAACACTTTATACTATACACGTATATTATCTTCCAAATCATACACATAGTATGATTCTCATATAAATCTCCTTTTCTCTAAATCGATTATCCCAAAATCGATAATTCTCAAACTAGGCTTTCTAAATTCCAATATTGATTTTACCCAAAAATCAAAAGCCTTTCCAAATCCAAGGTTCCCAAAACCTTTTTCCAAAATCCTCATAAGATCCTTTATATATAAATAGATATATATAATTTTTTAAAAACTTTGGATCATTTCAAACTTGTATAAAACTCCTTTTATACTTCAAACACTTTCATAATCCTTACCTTCCGGCAATAGATTCAACAAGGGGAGATTTATCTTATATAACAAAGATATATAACTTTCTTTATTCAAAATCAAATATTCAAATTTGATTACTCTACAAAGTCACTTACATTTTACTTACTTTCATAAAGTAAATTTTTACCATAGAAATATGCAATTTCCACTTTACTTCATCATATGTTTCACAAAATATACCTTTCATTTCAAAAACCTTTTCACATTTATTATCCACAAATTTCCAATATCAATTTCAATTAAAGCCGTACGATGTACACCTATCATCCGTACGCTATACCAATCTGATCGCTCACTCGATCACACAATTTCACTTCCGAACTAGTATCGTCCACCCGGCTTCCTAGTGCGGACACAGATCTGGTTTCTTGATCAGAAACCGTCATTCTCCTTGCATAGCCTAACTATGATAGGGAATATCTAGAATCAATCAACAATCCATATGCAGGTTCGCCGTCGAAAATCAAGTGAAAAATCCCAACTCGGATTGATAAACTATCTCGAAATTCTGTGCTCGAATCCGGATCAAACCACTATGCGAATAGAATAATATATGTACATCACGTATCAATCCTCATTGATTTATTAGCCAAAACAATTCCCTTTCTATTCGCATTCACTTTAATTTTCATTCACTTACTTACAATTGCTTCAATCCCATTTGGATTATCACTTTGATACTTATCTCAATTGGGTAATTTAATCATAAACAGTTTGCACTCTGACCGGCTTCAATTTAGAAAATAGCTTGAATTTTTTTTAAAATAGATAAGTAGTTGAAGAATAATTATTAGTTTGTAAAATAGCTGTAAAATAGTTAAATAACGATAAAATGGTTGGAAAATAGTCAAATAGTTATAAAATAGTTAGATAATTACAAAATAGTTTTAAAATAGTAATTAGTTATAAAACAGTAATTAGTTTATAAAACAGCGACAAAATAGTTAAATAATTCCAAAAGTAGTTATAAAATAAGTATAAGATAGTTTTAGGTTTAATAAGAAAGGTTGTATATATAATAAATAACTTGGAAAAATAGATTTGTGCTAAAACAATTTATTTTAAAAATAGTCTAGAGTCAAACTGTTCAATTCCCAACCTCCATATCCAATCAACTCAATTTAAATTTTCACTTCCATTTAAATTGACTCAATTCCAATTAATTCAAATCAAATCCAATTTGAACTAATTCAATTCAAATTTCAAATTTAAACCATCCCGAATTATATAAATTCTAGTTAAATTTTAAATGTTGATTTAATCCTTTAAATCTAATCAACATATATCTTTAAACCATTTAATTTTGAATCCAAATTCCGTTTTTAACCTATTTCAAGGTTCAAATAATAATTCAAATCAACACAATATTAAAACGATTTATATTCACTAACAAATACGCGCTCATGTCTATTAATGCGCTCAAACTCATTCTAGAGTACTACGGACTCTATTTAATGAGTAATCCCCACCAGAGCCAAGGTTCTCGTTTAACCCTTCCGCTCCGATACCAAATGTGATGACCTAGGCTTCTCAACCATCGACAGCAACCACAACTGGTAGGCTTTGCAACCATCCCAGCCCCACCGTGGCTTACATTGGTATCTCGGGTTTGCTTTTCGGCCAGACTCTCGACTCGCAACCAACCCCAAAAGGCCTTATACTACCCCCGGGGATATGTAGGGGTAAGAGACTCCCGTTCGCCACCTAACGCAAACCGGGAACCCCTATCATGCTGTAATATAGCAAACGTGATCCCAGTCTCTTCGAAATGATCAGCGCGTTAGCCAATATTGATAGTCGGTTTTTTAACTATCAAATAACATTCACAAACAACCATCAACCATAAATAATTTCTACTGAATTATTTATTAACCTCAAAATATCTTTGTAAGATATATTTACATTTTCAACCCTTTTGAAAACAGTTTTCAAACCATATTTTTTCATGGAATAAATTTCCAAATATTTATTTCCACTGAAACACCAAGCACAAACTTTAGATTTTTAAAATAATTTAAAACACTTTATTATAAAATATCCTTTAAAGCATTTAAATTAAAAATTACTTTAACACTTATTCAAAATATATATACTTTAAGAATATTTAAAATAAAACTATTTGTACAATATAAAACTAAATTTCTAACTTTAAAACATAATACCAAGCCACCTTTAAATAAGTACTACTATTAGAAAAATATACTTACTTTAAAATTTTGAACATTTAAAAATAATAAATTTTCTAAAACATACCTTTAAATCAACTTTAAAACTTTTACTTATACTTAAAAGTTTGCTTTGAAAACGTACTTGGCTATCCAGGGAAATACGCTACTCTTTCACATCTTTTAAAAATAAATCACCATTTATTTTTAAACAAATTTACCTATTACTTTAATAAATTCCCACCGCGAATTTATTCTTTCAAATATCCACTGATATATTACTTCACTTTTATAAACCCAGTTTATAAATTCCAAAGTCTCACTTCTCTTTCAAAAATCACGGCTTTACACACTTAAATCAACCCCCTAATTGATTTCCAATTTACTTCACCTTTAAATAAATTTCCTTACTTACTTCATTTATTTCAAAATCTATTAACTTCAGATTTTTATTCTTTAATTATGATTTAAAATCTTTAACTGAAAACACCAACTTCAGATTTCCCTAAATTCCTTCTTTATCCCTTTACATAAATTAAACCTTGAATTTCAAAATCAATTCTTTATTTTTTGAAATAATATCACTTGAGTTTAAAAATAAAATCACTTATTCCCATTCAAAATCTCATTTTCCGCGCTTGGAATTTTATTTATCAGGATTCAAAAATCACTTTTTATTCTTTTCCAATTCATTTTTAATTTATTCAAATTTCTATGATTATTTTACTCAAAATTCACTCCTTTATTTTCTTTTCAGAAACCCCATTTCTATTGATTTTGATAACTTAGTTCACCGAAATATTTTAAATCAACCATAGTATCCAACATTTCCAATTATCAATATAATTCATCCCAGGATATCAAATAATCATAACAGAGAATATTAAATAATCTAAATAAATGTTGAGGAATCCAGTTGGATCCCTCCAACCCATTTCTCAGCATCCATAGATGTTAGCACAATATAAAATACCAATTCCACTTCAAGGTGGAATATCACGGTATATGGGATTTATATAATATCGTGCGCTATTATGCGGCGCATAGGGTCTCATCCGCTATATAATGCGGGAAAATCAATCACTCCAATATATACTATATATACTATATATAATATAGCATATCAAATCAATTCAATCATTCAACCAATTGTTTAAATTTAACCATTTAAATTTAAATAGCAATTCAGAAGAGTGCGATCAACTCACCTTTGCTTTTAAATTTGCAATCCACTACAAACCAGCTTGTTTCCATCAGGATTCAGACCTTGTATAAATATTACATAAATTTATTAACACTTGAATTTTAAATGAAATAATTTATCATCATTCACTCATTTAATTTAACTTATAATTTGACTTAAATTCTTAAAATAAAAAATTCCTTAAACCAATTATTTTTAGTCCAAAAATTAAATAAGTTAATTGAAACAGTTTAACCGCCACATCCATTATTTTTTCATTAAATCCTTATATTTTCAAAATCTATAGTAACTTCTGTTACTTAAATATGTATATACATTATATAAACCCATACAAACTCTATAGCATTTAAAATCCTATGTTTTTCTTTCTCATCCACATCCATATTTCTGTTTAAACCTTACAAAAATAAAAATATTTTGAAATCACAAATTTAAACCCACTGTTTTCAAAATCTACCTTATTGTCAACATTCTTTTTGTTCTGTTAACTTGTAAAATTTTAATATAAGTGTAAATCTTTAAACTGAAAATCAATAGGCATAAATACCTTACTGCCTAGGCCCTCATGACTACCAATAACCCTAGATCGACAACCTCCATCCTCGGCATCACTCGCGTTTCTCCTCCAACCTGCTATGCCACGCAAAAACCCTGTCTCCCACATGTTCATGCAACCCCTAAAATCGACCACCTGTCGAAGGACTTTAGAGCGAGCAACCCTCGCTCGTGCGCGCCCACGTACGCGTGAGATTTCATACCCTGGCAGCATCGAACTTGCTGCAGTCACTCACTTCGATCTCATACGCTCGATTAGGTCAATGAAGATGTGCCCCTAAATTAACGAATGAAGGTTTCGACTTCAGCCACGAATTTATTTCCTTTGTTTAGATTTTGAACTAGAAGAGGAAGTGTGGCCATAAGAATTTTATTTCGTTCTTATTTGATTTGGGTTTCAATTTCTTTTTTTTGAGAAGATCGATTTCATTTTCGAATTCAAGGAGATAAGGAAAGGATATGCGGTTATAAACAGGGATGGAATGGCGTGTTACATAAGGTAGGGCTTTGAGTTTGAAATTACAAAATATTATTTATTTCCCAAAATATTTTGTTTTAGCAACTTAAAATTTTGATCTCCTATCGAGGCATGCCGCCAGGCGTTTATAATGTTATACCCATATTTCAAGCACAATGGAAAAGGTTTCGAGTCCTAACTCGATCGTATGGAGAAGATAGCTTTTTGGACTCAGTTATTAAATTGAATTTTCGATATAAATTTCAGCACGTTTATATGTCATACGCTCACACAACAACTCCAAACACTACGAAAATTGAAACCCGATAATAATACAATATTACGGATCTAATGGAACTAGTTTTGTCGAATTCCGAGACTGTGCCTCGGAAGGCTATTTTTAAATATCGATTTAAACGATATATTATTAAAACCGAACAAATCACCTTTAAATTAAATTTTAACCATTCTATTATCTTCAGTATCATCATTATAGATTTTATAAGCCTGCAAATTATTTTTAACAGGTTTAAAACTGAAAATTCAATAATTTACCCAAATTCAAATTATTAAATTCAATCTCCAAATTCAAATTGATATTTGGAATCCGAGTTAAACTATCTTGAAAATATTTAAAATTAATTAAATATTCCAATTTCAAATGCCTAAAAATTTTGGATCATCACATTCCTCCCCCCTTAAAGGAATTTTGTCCCCGAAATTACTAGTTAAGAAGAATGGTCCAATACCCGTTTACTATTTTCTTAAAACCAAACAGTTTTTAACAACAACCAAACAATCTTTATTAAAGACACACTATCCATCTTACTAACTTTCCATAGTTTCCAAACAACTTTACTTATTCATCCATTTAAATTATAATTCAAAACCAAGTTTTAAATTTTAAAATTTCTCAAAAATTTTCTAACTCCCTAAATTTTTGAAAAATTTCGCTAGCATCTCCTTTGCGCGGCTAACTCGGCACAACTACAAAATGCCTCTACGGGCCTCCAAATTCCAAAAGAAAACAAAACGCCAAGTGGCTAGAGCAGAAAATCATCAAATTTCATACAACTAAACAATTAGTTTCAATTTCCATTTCCAAAATCCCTTATTTCAGTTCCAATTTGAAATCGTTTTGTTGCTAATGAAAATTTTTCCAAAAATTTTCTAACTCCCAAAATTTTCAAATTTTTTTGACAGAGCTCCCTTGTACGGAGGAGCTTTTGCAATTTGACAAGAGATATAAATATATATACATCGACCCACACGGTCGGAAAAACAAAAACAGTTCATATTTCCTATTTTTATTGCGTAGGCGTACCTTTATTTAGCATATTTTTAAGCAAGCGGCTTATTATTTTAGCAATTAGCGCTACCAAATCCAGCCAAACGGCTTCCCAGTACCTGTACTTACTCAATTCAAACATGTAATACTGAAAATATGAAATTTATTAACATTTCACTTACTTTCAATAGCTAAACACATGCATTTCATAAGCAATATGCACCAAACATTTTCCATGAGCAATTTACATGATTTCAAAACTAATTCAATTGCTTTCAACCAATTCATGTGCCAATCCATTCAATTTTAATGGTTTACACTTCAATTTCTTACATTAAATTTATTTTGAATCCAAACAACTCAAATTTATTTCAATTGATTCCAAAAAAATCAATTTTATTTACCTCTACCAATTCATAGAATTTTTATTTACTTCTGTTTAAGTTGAACAACTAGTTTATTCTGTGCAGTTTGACGATATTCACTTAATAGAATATCCATTTTGGTCTTTAGCCACATCAAATTGATTCAAACTCATTTTATATTTAATTCCATCCCATTTCTAGTGTATTCACCAACCATACATTTTTAATGTAACGACCCGAAATTTTCGAACCCAAAATTCCAGATAGTTATGAAAAGAAGAAAGAGATAGAAGAAGAAGAAGAACAGAAACATCAACAACTCACATTCGCAGCGGATAAAATACAATAAATAATACAGTTTACAAAGAATTCTATATCTGTCGATTACATTTAATATATATCAGTGTTTACATATATACAGTTACTGAATATATACAATTATCATATCTCAGATTAACAATAATATAAATACAACGGAAATACTCTATACGATATTGCCATCCAGCTCGCCTCCTGAGCTCCAGAACGTCCTAACCTAGAAATCTGTAATACTCGGTCTGACCTGAGCATTACACCAAAGTAACACCCGGGTCGGGCTGGAAACCAGCGTGAGTAAACTCATTCAACATGGAATACAAGCATACAACTTAAATAAACCCGGGGTAACTCCAATCAATTCACAAGTTCACAATATATTATAGACTTCGCTTATTTCACACATCAGAGTCTAATTACCGAATTCAAATTTATAGCCTAATTCACTTAAATCATTTCATTCCGGCCATTAGATTTTACATGTCAATCTATAAAAATTCGAAGTGGTTTCGGGTATTTCCTAATACCCGAACCCGGTCGCTTCGAGTCTCAAGTCATCCAAACCCAAGTTATCCAAATGGAATACACACATTTCATATCAAATATATCAACTTATTCAAGCATCTAAGACCATTCAATCATCCATAAGCAAATTTGAACACTTCCAAATTAATTCAATTGATTCTAACCGAATTTCAAACCTCAATCACTTAGCTTTCTTTACTTGTCAATTAATTAATTTCAAATCAAGTAATTCAATCATCCCTTCATTATTCATCTTAATTTATCTACTTGGATTAATTATTCTTTAATTGCATTCAAGAGATTATCATTAATTAACTTCACAATATTGATTATTCTTAACCAAAATCATTAAGTAATCTTAATTACTTCATCAATTAATTAACTATATTAATTACATTAATTCTTAAATTACTTATATTAATTAATTTCTCATAAGTCATTATTTATTGAATTTATTTAATTTTGACTATCAAACTCTATTTACATCATTAATGATTATATAAATTAATGATTCTCATATACATTTCAGTTTACTCCAATCTAATTCAATTACTCATTTTATAATAGAAGCTTAAAGGAACTTTAAACCAAACATACTTTTAAATCCAATTCGGTTTTCAATTGCACTTTGACACTCAAGTTGTTAAAACACTTAATTTCTTTCAAAATCCAATTTTATATATTTCGATAACTCAGGGTATCGAAATATCCAAGCAAACCACATCATTCAATCTTCCAGTTACCAATAATATCCATCACATAATATCAGTCACTCTAATATATATTATGTGCTGTCATATATATAATATAGCTCATCAAAACAAACCAATCATCCAACCAATTATTTAAATTTATCCATTTAAATTTAAATAGAAATCAAGAAACGTGAGGTTTACTCACCTTCGGTTTTTATTAGCAATCCATTTCCATCACGTCTTGCTTCTTCACAAATTTTAGACCATGAACAACATTGTATGATTCATTAATACTTGAATTAACTTAATAATCAATTTCCAATGATAATTTACTTGGCAAATGATTTAATCTGAACTAATGATAAAAAAATTTGAAAAATTAAATCTCAAACTAATTTTCTTTATAAAATCTCCCAGTGTCCCAAAATAAATTTCAAACCAATATATTACCTTAGAATTAAACTAGTAAATAAAATATGTATGTGTAAATATATTTCTCATATTTCCAAAATAAATTATATAGGTTTAAAAATTCATTTTTTTCCCTGTAAATATCAACTCTGTGTTATATATATAATTCACTGCAGTAAAAAAAAAATGTCTTCTTTGTATAAACTTACATATATATTATTAAATTTAAATTTAAATTTAAATCCTATACCTCCAAGTTCTCGACTTCCCCAGGCGATAGCAGCTCACCAGCCTCATGCCGCGCACAACCCACGGCGACTCGAACCCACCTTGAGTTGCTGTAATATCCCGGAAATTTGGACAATTTAAATTTAATAATCTGAGTTTAAATTTAAATTGAATTGATAATTTTTGTTAATAAATTTGATTTGATTTAATAATCTTCTTTATTTAAATATTTAATTTGTGAAATTATTTTTAATGAGTTAATAATCTGTTTTCTATTTAATAATGTATATGTATTTGTATATAAATAGACAAGTTATTTTTATTTAAATTAGTATAGCATGTTTTAATGTTTTAAAAATAGGAATTGTGATTTATTTTTAATATTAAGCTTTTCAAAAATGTTTAATAAAATACTATATGATTTTAAACATGTAAGATAAATGTTTTAATTTGGTTTAAAAATTCATTTTGACTTAAGTTTGAATTTTAAAATAAGGTTACAAAATGTTTGTGTTATTCTTTTTAAAATATTGTTTTATAAAATTTGATTTGTTAATTTAATTTGTAATTTAAAATACAATTTAAAATATGAACATGCATTCATTAAGTCTAATTTATCTTTAGCATTTAATCTAAATTACTAATTAACTAAGTTTAAATACTCATTAATTTTAATTTAAATAACAAAACCATTCAAAAGACATGTGTATGTAATTTAGGAGATAAGTTAAATATGTGTTATGTATTTAAGATAGGTAGTTAACATGTGTCCATTTCTCTTACATGTGTCATTTGTTTAATTTTGTTTTCTTTAATTTTAATTAAATCGTAAAATTTAGATTAAAGCATTGCATTTACTCATTTCTTCCCTTTCTCATTTTCATTTCTTAACTAAAGAAAATATTTACTTCAAAACAATCTTCATCATTTCATAATACAAATGTTCATTTCTTCAAAAAAAAAAAAACAGAAATCATTCCTCATACAAACTGAAACCCTCTTCATCATAATGCAAACAATTACATTTTTCAATGAAGCAATCATGCAAATATTCAAACCTGCAAGCATGCATTCCTTTTCAAACACCTGCATTTACAAATTTCAAACCTATAACTCCTCAAACCCAAATTACAAACTGCATGCATTAAACTTCAACTCTGGAACAAGAAGCTAGAAGCTTTGCATGTTCTTGCATATGAAATCAAAGAAGCTCTGTTCAATTCTCTTCAAGTAGAGCCTGCATTTCAATTTTTAGCATAAAGCTCTGCATTACAATCTGGATTCCTTTGCATCTACAACCTGTATTAGAATCTGGAAGCAAGTTGTGCCTGCATGCATCATTTAAGCAAGAAAAGGGGGTCTGCATTTCTCTGCAAATTGATGTGCTCTGCATTCATGAATCTGTGCTTCTGCATGTTAAATCTGGGTTTTTCTCTGCACAATTTCAGGTGAGTAACACCTAATTTAAATAAGTTTAGTAGGATTTCATTGCTTGTTTATCTGATGGATTGAATTGTGTATATGTTTTAAAAATTGCAAATAGATTCATATGAGATTTCTTTGAATATCTGCCTGTGTTCAAATTGATGGCTGTGCATGTGGGTTTCTGCAACTTTCAAACTCATATTGATCCCTGAGTTTTCTGTAGCTTGTTGCTACTATGATTTAAAACAATTGGACATAGCTTGTTCATGTTAGAATAGGATAAGCTTTAAAAATATCATATAAACTAAACAAATTTGTCTGTAACCTGGGGAATCAGGTTACACAGAGCAATAATTAATATAGAGAAAAATTCAGATGTTGTAATTTATTGTTCATGTTTACTAATTAAAACAATATGTGAATTCAAGAATTTTAACTCAAAAATTACAAATTTTAATGCTTTGTACAAAATGCAGTTTTGAAACTCCTGTATTTTTCATTTTTGTTAAGTACTGATGATGCATGCTATTAAATTGATTGAATTTGGTTATGGAGATAGTATAGCTATCATAGGTTATGGGGAAATTATGGGATCAAGTTGAAAATGAGTTTTGATGTTGTAATTTGAGTTTCCAGGTTTAGAACCCTAGTTTATTTGGGTCACTAAGATTGTTCGACTGTGGTTCCCTCAGTGATTCGAGTTCAATACTTTTTTGGGTATAGATAGATTATGTGTTGATGTTGTTGCTGCCGGAGTTTGGTGGGTATTAGTGGCCGGAGTTGGATGAATCCGCCGTTGACAGGTTGGTCACTGAAAGGGGGAGATGTTTTCCAGTTTGGTTTATAAACTTGAATTCAAATTCAAGTTGGATTTTGGGGATTTGAAGGTTGAATGTTGGTATAGGGATTTTGGGTCGATGGAGGATGGCCTGAGTTGATCGTCAGTGATGCCGGAGTAGGGGAGTGGATGCACAGAGGTGATGTGCATGTTTGTGATGAAGGGGTGTGTTATTTGTTGCAGGGTTATGGAAGCTCGTGACTGTCTCGGGGAATTTGAGAAGAAACTCGGAGTAGGGATGGAGTTGACTCGAAGTAGATTAGGTGGTAGCTCGGGTTGTAATGTTTCAGGGTTAAACAGAACCTTTTTTCCAGTTTTAAAAATTTTAAAAAGTATGTTTTTTAAAAATGTAGTTTAAAACATGAACTAAGTATAAGTGTAAACTGAATTTGAATAGAAATTTAATTAGTTTAAATTTAGGTTTGAAATAATTTAAATTTTGAAAAGAAATTATTTGGTCTTAAGCAAAAGTAGTAACCTGTTTCCAGGTTTTATAAAGTTGAAGAAAAAAAGTAAATGGCAAGACAAAAATCTGAAAATAAGACCTGAACTTGAAATTGAATTTGAAAATTCAATTAAGTTTTAAATTTTAAATCTTTGAACTAAATTTGAAATGCTTTTAAATCCAAGTTGGGTTTTTAACTAAAACAAATACTGTTTTCTGTTTTTATTTAAATTTAAAAGTAAAGTTTTAAATTGGTAAGATTTAGTTCAAAACTGAAATGTTTAAACCTGAAAGTTGAATTTGAAGTAAATGGTATAATTCTTGAATTTGAAATATTTTTGAATTCTAGAATATAATATATATGTTTTAAACCAAACAGAAACTGTTTTCTGTTTAAAATTTAAAAGTAAGTTTATAATGGAAATGAAATTTAAAATAAAGTTTTAAATTTTAAGTTTGAATCTTGGGTGAAATTTGTATTTGAAACAAAGTATTTAAAATACTTGTAGAAAGGAGAATGTTCTTAATTTTGAACTTAAGGAAATTGGTTTCATTTAAATTATTTAGTTAATTTAAATGGAATATTAATTATTTAATTAATTAATAATGTGGATGATTAATTAAGTAATTAATAATTTTTAAGTTAATTAATTAAGATTTGAGATTAATTAATTAAGGTTAATTAATCTATAATTTAGAATGGTTAATTAAGTTTTAATTAATGATTAAGATTTATTTAATCAAGTGATTAAAGATAATTAAGACTTTAATTAATACTTAATTAATTTATAATTAGAGATTAATTAAATTGTAATTAAAGATTTATTAATTGATAATTAATAATGATTAATTGAAGTTAATTCTTAATTATGTAATTAAGAAATGTTAATGAAGGTCATTAACTTAAAATTAATTAACAATTAATTAATGTGATTAATTCTTGATAATTAATTAGATTAATTAATTTAATAATAATCAATTGTTTATGTTTTAATTACTTAATGAAAGTAATTAATGAATTAATTACTTGGTGTAATTAATTTAATTAAATGTGATTAGTTTAGATTAATTAAGTTTAATTAATTTAAACATTTGTGGATTGTTGATAATTACTTTATGGATTTATAATTACTTAAGGAAGTAATAAATTAATAATTACAGAATGTAATTAAGGATATAGAAGTAATTTTGAATTTAAATTACTTTGAACATTAATCAAGTGATTAATTGAGATAATTAATTAAGAGTAATTAATTATGGAAAGAGTAATTACTGTAGTTAATTATTGAATGGTTATTAATCATGGGTGATTAATATATATATGTTGTTTAAATTGAAGATTAATTACTTATGTAATTAATTTATATAGTGATTGATTAGATGCAGTTAGAAATCATTAATTAATTCATGATGTAATTTGGAATTGATTAATTAAGGTATAATTAATATTAAATGCTAATTACTTATTGTAATTAGAGATGGTTAATCAGTAATGGTTAAGTGAATATGAATATTTAGATGGTGATTTATAAATTGATTTGTAATTAATCGATGGTTAAGTTAAGCAGAATTTTAATGTTGAAGTAATTAATTTAATTTATTTTAAATTAATTAGAGATTAAGTAATTAATTTAATTCATTTTAAATTAATTATGGAATGGAATGATCATTAGATAGTTGCTTATATTTGATGATTGGTATTGATTGCCATGTATGGTTTGTAATCTCAGTTATGAGATTAGTAGTGTATGTGATATGGATGCATTGGTTGCTTTTGGATGATAGTATGGATATCTGATTATGATATGAATTATCTGTTGATAATGATAATGTTGGTTATCTGTTGTATTGTGAATTATCTATCTGTGTATATTTAGATAATGAATTGAATTGTTTTAAACTTAAAACAACTTGGACCTTAAAAGACACGCTTTGGATTTCGATGAGACCGGGATCGGGTTTCCATATTTGGGATCCGAAAACCACATCGATTCCAAATAACGTTAGGTCGTGAATCCAAATGGTGCGAGTGAAGACTCGAGGTGTAAGGGCTATACGTCAGTATAACTCTGTGGGTGATTCCGTAATGAGTTTGACGGAATAGCACTTATAGATTCGAGATGAAGATTTAAAGTGCAAGGGTTATTGTCGTTAACTCTGAGGGTGATTCCAATACGAGTGTAACGAGATAATGCCTTCGGTTTCGTTCGAACCCGGAACGAACTTGTATGGATTGAATGCTTTCAGAACATCGTCAGGTGGACGATGAGCATTCTAAGTGATATGTCCTATAAAGGTAATTGTAGCCTCAAGCCTCATCAACCGGGAATGGCTAAAACAGGGGAGGTGCAGCAAAGCTTCGTGGGTAGCCCCCACTTGAGAGCAAGATTTATCCCTGTCTAGAGGTCCCTTTTATATTTTCGGCTTAGTGGTGCGGTTGCTGATCACAACTGCGGGGTAGTCTTGTTTGGAACTGTTCAGTAAGGAACGGGTCCGGCTTTGTGTTGCAGGGGATGAAGGGAGTAATCCTCGGTACGGTGATCTAGGCCACGTACTGTGACGGGCGGTACCCCAGTAGCCCTGCCATTGATGGAATCCAAAATCCAATAAGTGCCAACGGTTTTGATTGTATTACCCACTTTTGTGGCTAGTAGCTGGAATTTAATGAATGTAACAATTTCGGCTATTTCTTATTTATTTGAAAACCCTAGACACTATTATAATATCATCGGATTTCCTATCAAATGTTTTGGTTAGCGTAAGGTAAAAACTTTTCCATGTTTATGTGTGGGAAGTCTTACGTGATACCTTTTCTTTTCAAAGATTTTTCAAAGTTAAGCAACTTTAACCTGTTACTCACACCAGACCCATGTCTGACCCGGAGTTATTTCTGTTTTTCCATAACTCTTGGGTACTCAAATTTTTATGAGTAGCCAAGGGAATTCAGGTTAGGATTCAGGATTGCTTTGACGAATTGTGAAGGAGCATAATGGAGCAGGAGGCTTCTGCGTATAGTTATAAATTCCGCTGTGTTGGTATCTCTGAGTGTTTGTGTTTGTGATTGAGATGTAATAACTAGACAGGTGTTTATAACTGTCTAGTATGTGTTGTATATGTCTGTGTAACTCTGATATTTAATGTATACTATGTAATACTTTGGTTATTAATATAATTTATTCGTTCCGCTGTTGAGATTCTTGTGTTGTTTCTTCTTTCTCTTCTTTCTTTTCTTCTTCTATCCCTTTCTTTCTTAATTCACGGTGCGGCTTCCTGGTATTTGGAAGCCGGGTCGTGACATTGTGGTATCAGAGCTGTAGGTTGAGTGAATACCTAGGCTCTGAAGTGTGTCTTTCTTTAGGGAGCGTTAGGTTGAGTGAATACCTAGGCTCTGAAGTGTGTCTTTCTTTAGGGAGCGTTAGGTTGAGTGAATACCTAGGCTCTGTAATGGTGTCTATCTTGAGAGAGCGTACTTGTATTTTTATTATATATATATATATATATTTATGGTTCTACCTATTTGATGGATAAGGTTGGAAGTGTATTTGTCGAGACTGTAGACCTAATACCGTCTCGAGTGAGTTCTGTAGTGGTGAAGTACTTCATCGATCTCTGAAGGAAACCTGTAAAGGTTCGGAGTCATCTTTGAAGTGCTGAGTTGAGTTTGGATCTGTCGTTTAGGCAGAAGCAAGTGAGTGAAGATATCTTGATATCTCAGGAAGTTGTAGCTGCGTGATGAGATGCAGTGACTATGGATATTTCCGAAGATGTTTCTTTGGAACAAGAGTAAGAGGTGAGTCTGCTCGGTGATGTGGCTGAGTTTAGCAGAGTATTCTGAGCTGGTAGGGAGTCCTCTGGCTGAGTAGTTTTTCTGAAGTGGAGTTCAGAAGCAGCAGAGTGGATCTTTTCTCTGGTGAGTTGGCTAAGCCAGCATAAGCTGTTCTATTTGATTGAGAGAGAGCAGTTTCTTTGGATTTAGGCTGAGTTGATCGCAAAAGTGACTTGCGATAGCATGTTCTTTTGGATTGTTGGAGATTGTCTGGATTTCTTCCAGGAAGTCAGAGTTTGTCTGCATTTGAAGATCGGGTTTTCTTTCTAGGATTGGAACAGGTGGTTCAGTTAGTAGATGGATGGTTCCTTGAGATAGAAGTTGGTGAAGCAACTCAGGTTTGGGAGGAACATCTGAGTTTATTTATGGATATGTGGAACCATATTTCTGTGCTGGGTTGTTTTAGTCTGTGCTTGTGCTCTTTGTCAGCATTTTCTTCTGTTTCGGATCAGAGTTGTGCAGCGGAAGCAGTTTGGGCATTTCTGTTTTCTTTTCTGGATAAGGAGAAGTTTGTTCTGTCTTCTGTTGATGAGAAGCAGAGTGTGTGTTCTTGGTTTTTGAGTGATCTTGAGGAGATCATTGGATTGTTTTTGATTCAGTCTGTTTCTAGTGGAATCAGCAAGAGTTAAGCTGATCAGGATGGATGTTGGTAGTCCAGGATCGTCCGAAAAGTTTTTATGGATAAGAGGCAGAGAATTTGGATTCTGGAATTGGAGATTTGATTTGGGATAAGTTTTTCTCTGATCCAGGAAGCTATAAGTTTGAGAAGCTAGCTCCGTAGTGTTTTGGTTTCTTCTATGTTTTGGTTAGATCAGTGTTTGGATTTCTAGAGTTGGATTGCCAGTTAGGATAACTGGGATTCAGTATGTTTCACGTATCTCTGAGGGAGTACGTGTTTGATATTTCTGGTTGTAGAACCACTAGTTTAGGATGGTTTGTTTGTTGAGTCAGACTCGTTTGTAGTCTGATATTCTGTATAGAATTGTTGTTAGAAGCTCTATAGCTTAATAGTATTGATTGATTGGATTCTATAGAGCGAGTATCCCGATATATATATACCGGGGAAACTCGTGAAAGTTTTATCCAAAATTCTTTTGGATAACTAGATTTGTTTTGATTGTGTGAATTGGTTGCTTTGGTTGTTGGCATATGATTAACATATGCTGTGTTTTAAAATTAAATCTGTAAATAGATTATTAAATTGCCTTTGTTTTAAATTTCGGGGACGAAATTCTTTTAAGGGGGAAGGATTGTAATATCCCGGAAATTTGGACAATTTAAATTTAATAATCTGAGTTTAAATTTAAATTGAATTGATAATTTTTGTTAATAAATTTGATTTGATTTAATAATCTTCTTTATTTAAATATTTAATTTGTGAAATTATTTTTAATGAGTTAATAATCTGTTTTCTATTTAATAATGTATATGTATTTGTATATAAATAGACAAGTTATTTTTATTTAAATTAGTATAGCATGTTTTAATGTTTTAAAAATAGGAATTGTGATTTATTTTTAATATTAAGCTTTTCAAAAATGTTTAATAAAATACTATATGATTTTAAACATGTAAGATAAATGTTTTAATTTGGTTTAAAAATTCATTTTGACTTAAGTTTGAATTTTAAAATAAGGTTACAAAATGTTTGTGTTATTCTTTTTAAAATATTGTTTTATAAAATTTGATTTGTTAATTTAATTTGTAATTTAAAATACAATTTAAAATATGAACATGCATTCATTAAGTCTAATTTATCTTTAGCATTTAATCTAAATTACTAATTAACTAAGTTTAAATACTCATTAATTTTAATTTAAATAACAAAACCATTCAAAAGACATGTGTATGTAATTTAGGAGATAAGTTAAATATGTGTTATGTATTTAAGATAGGTAGTTAACATGTGTCCATTTCTCTTACATGTGTCATTTGTTTAATTTTGTTTTCTTTAATTTTAATTAAATCGTAAAATTTAGATTAAAGCATTGCATTTACTCATTTCTTCCCTTTCTCATTTTCATTTCTTAACTAAAGAAAATATTTACTTCAAAACAATCTTCATCATTTCATAATACAAATGTTCATTTCTTCAAAAAAAAAAAAAACAGAAATCATTCCTCATACAAACTGAAACCCTCTTCATCATAATGCAAACAATTACATTTTTCAATGAAGCAATCATGCAAATATTCAAACCTGCAAGCATGCATTCCTTTTCAAACACCTGCATTTACAAATTTCAAACCTATAACTCCTCAAACCCAAATTACAAACTGCATGCATTAAACTTCAACTCTGGAACAAGAAGCTAGAAGCTTTGCATGTTCTTGCATATGAAATCAAAGAAGCTCTGTTCAATTCTCTTCAAGTAGAGCCTGCATTTCAATTTTTAGCATAAAGCTCTGCATTACAATCTGGATTCCTTTGCATCTACAACCTGTATTAGAATCTGGAAGCAAGTTGTGCCTGCATGCATCATTTAAGCAAGAAAAGGGGGTCTGCATTTCTCTGCAAATTGATGTGCTCTGCATTCATGAATCTGTGCTTCTGCATGTTAAATCTGGGTTTTTCTCTGCACAATTTCAGGTGAGTAACACCTAATTTAAATAAGTTTAGTAGGATTTCATTGCTTGTTTATCTGATGGATTGAATTGTGTATATGTTTTAAAAATTGCAAATAGATTCATATGAGATTTCTTTGAATATCTGCCTGTGTTCAAATTGATGGCTGTGCATGTGGGTTTCTGCAACTTTCAAACTCATATTGATCCCTGAGTTTTCTGTAGCTTGTTGCTACTATGATTTAAAACAATTGGACATAGCTTGTTCATGTTAGAATAGGATAAGCTTTAAAAATATCATATAAACTAAACAAATTTGTCTGTAACCTGGGGAATCAGGTTACACAGAGCAATAATTAATATAGAGAAAAATTCAGATGTTGTAATTTATTGTTCATGTTTACTAATTAAAACAATATGTGAATTCAAGAATTTTAACTCAAAAATTACAAATTTTAATGCTTTGTACAAAATGCAGTTTTGAAACTCCTGTATTTTTCATTTTTGTTAAGTACTGATGATGCATGCTATTAAATTGATTGAATTTGGTTATGGAGATAGTATAGCTATCATAGGTTATGGGGAAATTATGGGATCAAGTTGAAAATGAGTTTTGATGTTGTAATTTGAGTTTCCAGGTTTAGAACCCTAGTTTATTTGGGTCACTAAGATTGTTCGACTGTGGTTCCCTCAGTGATTCGAGTTCAATACTTTTTTGGGTATAGATAGATTATGTGTTGATGTTGTTGCTGCCGGAGTTTGGTGGGTATTAGTGGCCGGAGTTGGATGAATCCGCCGTTGACAGGTTGGTCACTGAAAGGGGGAGATGTTTTCCAGTTTGGTTTATAAACTTGAATTCAAATTCAAGTTGGATTTTGGGGATTTGAAGGTTGAATGTTGGTATAGGGATTTTGGGTCGATGGAGGATGGCCTGAGTTGATCGTCAGTGATGCCGGAGTAGGGGAGTGGATGCACAGAGGTGATGTGCATGTTTGTGATGAAGGGGTGTGTTATTTGTTGCAGGGTTATGGAAGCTCGTGACTGTCTCGGGGAATTTGAGAAGAAACTCGGAGTAGGGATGGAGTTGACTCGAAGTAGATTAGGTGGTAGCTCGGGTTGTAATGTTTCAGGGTTAAACAGAACCTTTTTTCCAGTTTTAAAAATTTTAAAAAGTATGTTTTTTAAAAATGTAGTTTAAAACATGAACTAAGTATAAGTGTAAACTGAATTTGAATAGAAATTTAATTAGTTTAAATTTAGGTTTGAAATAATTTAAATTTTGAAAAGAAATTATTTGGTCTTAAGCAAAAGTAGTAACCTGTTTCCAGGTTTTATAAAGTTGAAGAAAAAAAGTAAATGGCAAGACAAAAATCTGAAAATAAGACCTGAACTTGAAATTGAATTTGAAAATTCAATTAAGTTTTAAATTTTAAATCTTTGAACTAAATTTGAAATGCTTTTAAATCCAAGTTGGGTTTTTAACTAAAACAAATACTGTTTTCTGTTTTTATTTAAATTTAAAAGTAAAGTTTTAAATTGGTAAGATTTAGTTCAAAACTGAAATGTTTAAACCTGAAAGTTGAATTTGAAGTAAATGGTATAATTCTTGAATTTGAAATATTTTTGAATTCTAGAATATAATATATATGTTTTAAACCAAACAGAAACTGTTTTCTGTTTAAAATTTAAAAGTAAGTTTATAATGGAAATGAAATTTAAAATAAAGTTTTAAATTTTAAGTTTGAATCTTGGGTGAAATTTGTATTTGAAACAAAGTATTTAAAATACTTGTAGAAAGGAGAATGTTCTTAATTTTGAACTTAAGGAAATTGGTTTCATTTAAATTATTTAGTTAATTTAAATGGAATATTAATTATTTAATTAATTAATAATGTGGATGATTAATTAAGTAATTAATAATTTTTAAGTTAATTAATTAAGATTTGAGATTAATTAATTAAGGTTAATTAATCTATAATTTAGAATGGTTAATTAAGTTTTAATTAATGATTAAGATTTATTTAATCAAGTGATTAAAGATAATTAAGACTTTAATTAATACTTAATTAATTTATAATTAGAGATTAATTAAATTGTAATTAAAGATTTATTAATTGATAATTAATAATGATTAATTGAAGTTAATTCTTAATTATGTAATTAAGAAATGTTAATGAAGGTCATTAACTTAAAATTAATTAACAATTAATTAATGTGATTAATTCTTGATAATTAATTAGATTAATTAATTTAATAATAATCAATTGTTTATGTTTTAATTACTTAATGAAAGTAATTAATGAATTAATTACTTGGTGTAATTAATTTAATTAAATGTGATTAGTTTAGATTAATTAAGTTTAATTAATTTAAACATTTGTGGATTGTTGATAATTACTTTATGGATTTATAATTACTTAAGGAAGTAATAAATTAATAATTACAGAATGTAATTAAGGATATAGAAGTAATTTTGAATTTAAATTACTTTGAACATTAATCAAGTGATTAATTGAGATAATTAATTAAGAGTAATTAATTATGGAAAGAGTAATTACTGTAGTTAATTATTGAATGGTTATTAATCATGGGTGATTAATATATATATGTTGTTTAAATTGAAGATTAATTACTTATGTAATTAATTTATATAGTGATTGATTAGATGCAGTTAGAAATCATTAATTAATTCATGATGTAATTTGGAATTGATTAATTAAGGTATAATTAATATTAAATGCTAATTACTTATTGTAATTAGAGATGGTTAATCAGTAATGGTTAAGTGAATATGAATATTTAGATGGTGATTTATAAATTGATTTGTAATTAATCGATGGTTAAGTTAAGCAGAATTTTAATGTTGAAGTAATTAATTTAATTTATTTTAAATTAATTAGAGATTAAGTAATTAATTTAATTCATTTTAAATTAATTATGGAATGGAATGATCATTAGATAGTTGCTTATATTTGATGATTGGTATTGATTGCCATGTATGGTTTGTAATCTCAGTTATGAGATTAGTAGTGTATGTGATATGGATGCATTGGTTGCTTTTGGATGATAGTATGGATATCTGATTATGATATGAATTATCTGTTGATAATGATAATGTTGGTTATCTGTTGTATTGTGAATTATCTATCTGTGTATATTTAGATAATGAATTGAATTGTTTTAAACTTAAAACAACTTGGACCTTAAAAGACACGCTTTGGATTTCGATGAGACCGGGATCGGGTTTCCATATTTGGGATCCGAAAACCACATCGATTCCAAATAACGTTAGGTCGTGAATCCAAATGGTGCGAGTGAAGACTCGAGGTGTAAGGGCTATACGTCAGTATAACTCTGTGGGTGATTCCGTAATGAGTTTGACGGAATAGCACTTATAGATTCGAGATGAAGATTTAAAGTGCAAGGGTTATTGTCGTTAACTCTGAGGGTGATTCCAATACGAGTGTAACGAGATAATGCCTTCGGTTTCGTTCGAACCCGGAACGAACTTGTATGGATTGAATGCTTTCAGAACATCGTCAGGTGGACGATGAGCATTCTAAGTGATATGTCCTATAAAGGTAATCGTAGCCTCAAGCCTCATCAACCGGGAATGGCTAAAACAGGGGAGGTGCAGCAAAGCTTCGTGGGTAGCCCCCACTTGAGAGCAAGATTTATCCCTGTCTAGAGGTCCCTTTTATATTTTCGGCTTAGTGGTGCGGTTGCTGATCACAACTGCGGGGTAGTCTTGTTTGGAACTGTTCAGTAAGGAACGGGTCCGGCTTTGTGTTGCAGGGGATGAAGGGAGTAATCCTCGGTACGGTGATCTAGGCCACGTACTGTGACGGGCGGTACCCCAGTAGCCCTGCCATTGATGGAATCCAAAATCCAATAAGTGCCAACGGTTTTGATTGTATTACCCACTTTTGTGGCTAGTAGCTGGAATTTAATGAATGTAACAATTTCGGCTATTTCTTATTTATTTGAAAACCCTAGACACTATTATAATATCATCGGATTTCCTATCAAATGTTTTGGTTAGCGTAAGGTAAAAACTTTTCCATGTTTATGTGTGGGAAGTCTTACGTGATACCTTTTCTTTTCAAAGATTTTTCAAAGTTAAGCAACTTTAACCTGTTACTCACACCAGACCCATGTCTGACCCGGAGTTATTTCTGTTTTTCCATAACTCTTGGGTACTCAAATTTTTATGAGTAGCCAAGGGAATTCAGGTTAGGATTCAGGATTGCTTTGACGAATTGTGAAGGAGCATAATGGAGCAGGAGGCTTCTGCGTATAGTTATAAATTCCGCTGTGTTGGTATCTCTGAGTGTTTGTGTTTGTGATTGAGATGTAATAACTAGACAGGTGTTTATAACTGTCTAGTATGTGTTGTATATGTCTGTGTAACTCTGATATTTAATGTATACTATGTAATACTTTGGTTATTAATATAATTTATTCGTTCCGCAGTTGAGATTCTTGTGTTGTTTCTTCTTTCTCTTCTTTCTTTTCTTCTTCTATCCCTTTCTTTCTTAATTCACGGTGCGGCTTCCTGGTATTTGGAAGCCGGGTCGTGACAGTTGCCGCGCATCCAATCGAACGAGCACTACCCCAAATCGAAGAAGAAACCTCCAGAGTCGCGAGCCCTCCTTTGCTTGCGTCGTCGACCGAAAATTTGTCGCGACTGTCCCTCGCGCACGAGCGCAAGCGCCTGCACCCCTCTCGCAGCCGCCGCAGTCCCAAATCCCATCGATTTAGTCAAGCAGCGACCTTGTCTCGAACCCTAACAACGCACGCGCGACTCTCCCCCCTTCGGCCATTGATTATTTTTCTCTCTCTCGAACGAAAGCCGTTCGCCCCTTATTTTTTTTAAAGACGAACTGATTGGGTTGGCCATGGTACGAACTGAAGAGAGGGGAAAGAAATTTCAATTTTTGAAGAAGATAGGGAAGCCATAATAATTTTTTTCTTCTCCGAGATTGCTTCAAATGATTTGAACGAAGGCTCGGCTGAATTTTTTTTATAAGAGTTGGATTTCGATTTTTGAAGATTAGAGAGGAAGACGTAAATAAATATTGGTTTGGGAAATAGCTTCTCGAGTACGCTTGTTGATTATTATAATTAAATATAGTAAATATCTCGAGTTGCATAATGCAAAATCCCGAATCCCAAATCAGACATGCCGACAGACGTTTATAAGGTTTTACCCGCGTTCCGAACCCAATGGAATGTGTTTCGGAGGCTAATTCGATCGTATGCATGAGTTACGGAAATAAACGATCCATTTAAATTAAATTGATTAAAATAGTTCTGAGCGTTTTGAGTTTCCAGGGTCAAACAGCAACTCCGATTGCTACGATAATTGAAATCCGATAATAACTAACTATTACGGATCTAATGGGACTGGTTTCGTCGAATTCCGAGACTGTGCCTCGGAAGGCTATTTTTAAATTCAATTTAAACGATATATTATTAAAACTGAACAAATTACCTTTTAAATTAAATTTTAATCATTCTATTTTCTTCAGTATCATTATTATAAATTTTATAAGCCTTCAAATTATTTTTAACAGGCTTAAAACTCCAGATTCAACATTTTACCCAATTCTCAATTATTAAATTCAATATTTAAACTATATAATTCAATAATTTAATTACCAAGTAAACATTGATATCTGGGATTCAAGTTAAAATTAACTTTTAAATATTTTAAAATCAATTAACTATTCCAATTTAAACTGTTAGAATTTCCAGGTCGTCAAATTCCTCCCCCTTAAAAGAATTTCGTCCCCGAAATTACTAGTTAGGAAGAATGGACCAATACCCGTTTACCTTTTCTCCAAAACTCACAATTCAACACCCTACCAACTATCCTTTATTAATGACTCACTATCACCTTAACTAACCTCCCAAAATCTTTTATAGTTTCAAATACTACCCTTTTGTTCATACATTTGAATTTAAATTTAACCAACTTTTGAATTATCAAAATTTTCTTAAAATTTTTCTAACTCTCTAAATTTCCGAAATTTTTTGCCAGCGTCTCCTTTGCGCGGCTAGCTCGGTAAACTACAAAAGGCCTCTACGGGCTCCCAAATTTCCAAAAGAAAACAAAAGCCAAGTGGCTAGATCAAAAACCCAATCCAATTTTATACAGAAATTAAATACATACCTTTTTGTCGGGCAATTCACATTTATCTTTTGGAATCAAATCCAATTTTCTTTTCCCTTTAATACCTGCATATCTTACCAAGTAATAATATCCAATCATAGCCCTTTTTTTAAAAATTATTGTACACATTTTCTTACGAAAATTTACATATCTATCTCTTAAATTCATTTTTCCCATTTTCATACGAATTCAATTTATTTTCACTTCTGAGTATTAAATTTTATCTTTCATTTATAACTGATTCATATTAGTTTTACCTACTAATTTACTTTAATTTCCAATTTGAAATCATTTTGTCGTTAACAAAATTCTTCCCAAAAAATTTCATAAATTTTCTAACTCCCAAAATTTTCGAATTTTTTTGGCAGAGTCTCCTTTGTACGGAGGAGCTTTTGCAATTTGACAAGAGATATAAATATATATACATCGACCCACACGGTCGGAAAAAGCAAAAACAGTTCATATTTCCTATTTTTATTGCGTAGGCGTACCTTATTTAGCATTTTAAGCAAGCAACTTATTTATTTTAACAATTAGTGCATCCAAATCCAGCCAAATGGCCTTCAGGTACCTGTACTTACTCAATTTACACATATAAGTACTATATATATGAAGTTTATAACATTTCTCTTACTTAAACAACTATAACACTTCAATTCTAAAAGAAATGCATTCAAAATAACTTCCACAAGCAATTTATATGTTTTCAAACCTAATTCAATTGCTTTCAACCAATTTATAAACCATTTCATTCAATTTCAATGGTATGGAACTCAATTTCTTACATTCCATTGATTTTTAATCCAAACAAGCTCATATTCACTTCAAATGATTCAGAATCAATTTTATTTAATCTCTATTAACTCATAGCATATTAATTACTTTTATTTACGCCGAACGACAACCATTTTTATGAAATTTCGACGATATTCGTTTAATAGAGTATCTATTTCAGTTTATAACTACTTTAAATTAATTTCAACTCATTCTGTATTTAATTCCATTTTATTTTTAATTTATTCACCCACCATTTATTTAACTCGACACATTCCATTCTTGTATATTTCTAGCCATTCCCAAATTAATTCAATCCAAGCTTTTATTTAATGGGCTTTCGCTCTTATTCGAAGCCAAGCTTCCATAAATTTTAAACTTAAGTAAACTCACTTTAGTTTATTCCAACATCAAACTTAAGTTTGCTTCTATTTGATTCTCATTTAATCAAATTCCACTAAATTCAGTTAGCCCATCCATTTTTAAAATTTAATTTTTAATTCACCTTCTCCATTTATCAAAATAATATCCAAGCACATACTTAACTCATTTATACTTCAAATTAATATGCCGCCGAACTTAAGTTCAGTCTGATAATCCAATTCCAATCACAACTTTGATTTAGTTTTTATTCAATCAGACTTCATCCATTTATTATTTAACTCAATTAACTCGTTTTAAAATTTTAATCTACTTACTTAATTCGTTACCGAATTTATTTTGTTAATACAAGGCCATTATCAATTTATTTCTATTTACTTGGGTTTTATTTTCAACCCTAACCATTTCCATTATAATTCACTTTCATTACATTTGACAACACTTCCATTATATCTAATTTACTTGCAATTTACATTTAATATTATTTATAACACACTTGAATTTTATTTTTAATTCAAACCATCACTATTTCGATCAAACTCTATTTATTTTTACAACATCTCCACTTATTTATTTCATTATCAAATCCAAGTCGAATCCTATTTACAATTCAAATTCATTTCCAAACTCCATTATTAACTTACAACCCATTTTATTTAACCAAGTTAAATTTTATCAACATACTCTATCGAATAATTATTTAGCCAATTAGCTTACTTCCAATTTGTAAATCAATGTTCGATTTTATTACAAAAACCATTTCATTAAATTTTTCTGAGTTCAAAATTTTCCATAATTCCAGTTTGAATCTTCTTTCATTTTCCAAAATTCCATCACTTTTAGTATAAAAGTTTAGAAATGCTTTTAAATTCACATCATATGGTTAAAATTGCCTTTATAAAAATACTTCTTATAACTCGATGTCTCAACCAGTTCATCCTTGTTCTCACAGAAATTCAGTCATACGTTGATCAGGCGTCACTACAAGAAAGTATGCTATTAATAGCACCAATCGATAACACATTAGTCTAATGCGTTATTGTTTACCCTCCACCATTTACTTTTTACTTTAGTTGTTCTCTTTCCTACACATGTAGCACGTAACGTTTGGCCCCAGATCAAAAATAACCCTCCCAAAATTTTCATCTCCCTCTCAAAACACTTATTCAGTTCGTCTTCCTCCCAAAACCAAAATAACTACGCCTCCCTCCTAATCGTTGATCGCTTGGCATCTCTGATCTTCAATCCAACTCGCCATCTCCTTCATCACTCTCAGCAGTTCCGAAGCCAACGCGTCATCTAAAACCCTAAATCATCTGCTTGGATTTCTCATCTAGAACCCTAAAACATCCGCTCCAATTTCTTGGTTAGAAATTTACAGGTTATGTTTATCAACTATTTTATTTTGATTTATTGTTTGGTTATTATTTTAGAAATTTTTTTATTGTTGGGTTATGATTTTATGGTTTGGTTATGTTTCTATGTCATTGTCTCATTTTTTTTGTTCATACTCTTCCTTGATCATTCTCACGCCAATCGAGAAACAGCAGAATGATTGTATCTTGCCATGTACTTCTAATTTTATTGTAAGAAACTAAAATATGATAGATAAAAACATTGGTTTAATTCAAGCACAATTTTACAAGTAACACCCTTTTGATCTCTTTTTATTTCAGCGATTTTGTCCTGCTGCAGCTGCAGCTGATGGTGCTATCTATGCTGTTGGTGGATATGACGGAAATGAGCACTTGAGGTTAGCCCCATTTTCGTATTTGCTATCGTTTTCTATTGCAAAGTCATTATATTTGAACTCTACCTGTACTGGACGTGTGTGTGTGTGTGTGTGTAATCGATTTCATTAATCCACTAATTTAAGTTAAAATTCCACTTTATCTTTTGCTAATTTCTTATTAATCAGAAAACATGATTCACAAATTCTTAAGGCTGACAAATATTACCAAGACTATCGAAACCACTATGAATATATATGTATAACACTGGATACCACGAAAGGTCCAATTCTATTTGAAAGATCTAATAAAAAGCATAAATATGCCAATGCTAGTGAGAGCATATCCAAGAGCAAGGTTGATAAGCTATATTTTTTGATCTTCTTTTTTAGAAAAAAAACCGTTGGGAGATTGATTTAAAGGGATGATTCTCAAATGTGGAATAGCCTCACATTGCCAAAAGTCTTGTTCATCCCAGCGTATGTATATGGTCTATTACTTGATATACTATGTAGAAGAACAAATATATATTGGATTGAATGGTTGTCGTTGTTAATACCCGATAGTTTCATCTTTGGAAAAAAGATTGTTGCATCTGGATAGTTATAACAAACAATCCGAACTTTTAAATTCGAATTTCCCCCCTTGCTCCCCCCTTCCCTCCCTCTACGCAGAACAATATTTTTAGATGCTCTTACCTAATGACATATTTACTATTGCTGGTCACTGAGTATTGATTTAACCAAACACTAATTGACAGTTTTCTGATAATATTTATAGCCATAATAGTTACATTTTAGACTTATCAAAAAATCATCATGGTGACCGTATACCATAGCCATACTAACCCTATAATAAAGTATAACTGTTGAGTATCATCATCTCATAACTAAAAAAATGAAACTAAATAACTGTAAATGAATATAGAAATAAATCAGTTTTATGATTTTATTAATTTATGAAACATGTAGTAGTTTACATGAAATGTTATATTAAGTTTAATCCATTGAATGAAAAATATACAACAATGTAACCACACATAACCATTGAGTATAGTTTTATCCCTGAAAAAGAGGAAATAAAATTTCAGAAAATGTAGAACCTCTATTGAACGTGTTTATGATCATGTCTCATTGGTTTGTTCTGCATCCTGATCTAGTCCGTATTGAACCTTGGTTGTTGGAATACTTTTAGTGTTGTTATCTGATCTAAATTGAACCTTGTACTTGGCTTGGTCCAGATTTGAAAGGTATATAGTTGGACCAGATAAAATCAACCATAGACACCTGAACATCTATCTAGAGCCAAGGTCGTTCACTCCTGATGGGATCTTATTGTCACTTCACCATCCTTGTTTATTATAGGGATGATATATTGGTAGAAATGCTGCTATTAAATTAACTTTTACGTGATATGTACAGAATCATTCCTCGTGAAGGATTTTGGTGTGCAAGTTTATTAGAAAATGCTCATTTCTTTTCAGATCGGTCGAGCGACTTGATCCCTGTGAAGGATTTTGGGCTGAAGTTCCTAGCATGAATGTTAAGAGGGAGTGTCACTCAGTTGTAAATTTTAATGAAAAATTGTAAGCTCTCGTTTATCTGTATTTAACCTATACTGATTTATACTCGCTCTCAAATTAAGACATCATATGTGAAATTGGATTAGCATTTACATACCCGAAAATATAATTTAAACTATATATTAGAAATCAAAATGTGGCATGGGAGGATATGATGGTGAAAACATGGTTTCCAGCCTAGAAATATTTGACCCACGATTAAATCCTTGGATAATGGGTGAGCCATTAAATACCGAAAGAGGATTTGCTGCTGCTACAGTTGTTGGACATTCCATTATTGCATTGGGTGGTGTCATAGATGACAATGTAATTGTGAATACGGTATGATTTTATATATGCCTTTGTGTAAATAGGATATTTAGCTAGTTTTTATTTCATTTTTTTGCATGTATGTGCATTTATATATAGGTTGAATGTTATAGAGAGGGATCTGGGTGGATTGATACTCAATGTGAAGCTGTCGGAGGGAGGTGCTTTTGTTCGGCCGCTATGATATGAGCATGTGCGTAAGAATTTATCTTGTTTTGGAGGTATTTATGTGCATGAAAAATACCTTTTACTACGTATAGTGTAGGCATTGCATAAAAAAAATCAACTAATTACTTTTGGTAATTAGCTTTTAATTACCTAATTTCTAGTTTTTATGAAATTGATTGATTGGATTTCAATCCAATAACATAAAATATATCGGAAATCTTATAAAAATCCTAGCTCTTATATTCTAGAATTGAATGCAAAAACGTAAAGGATGAAAAACTTGAGATGTATCTTTTTGTGCATTGCTGTTTTGGGAGGGGAAAAGGCAGAAATTAATGATGTTGTTTTGATGACTGCCCAAAATCTTTACTAGCTTTAGCGTTTGAAAGATATAAAATCCCGGAAAATTTAAAATCTTGTTTTGGTTTCATTGTTGCATTTGTAATCGTTGATACATTTGTTATGCAAGGAAGTATGCTCAACCTAAATGAACATTAATAAAAATCAGCATCATATCTTATAGTGTAATGTTGTGATCAAAATGATTCGTTTTTCAAATACATATATAATGCGAGTGACAGAAAATGTGGGGTTTTACTATTATCTGAAGCAGCGGCAGCGTGCAGATTCTCTGAAATTTGTATTTGAAAACGCTGGACAAATGTTTGCAAACCGGTTCAGTTTGCTTTTTGGATGGGCTGGGCTTTCAATACAAATAAGTTAAACATGCATACGGTCTGATAAAATGGCAGTTTTATCCAAAATAAATTTCCAACAGCTGAATTACAATCTGTAATGTTATCCTACGGCCGAATGACTACAAATTTGTAGCCGTGATTAAATGTCACTTAAACACGCATTTACATGTCTGTTTAATACTTGTCAGATCAACGATTCCTCTTTTAACAAATACCTTAGTGGTCATAATTTTTTACCTTTTCCCCTTGTTTCTTTATACCATTGTATCAATCATTTCAGATCTTGTGAGGCTGCGACGATTCGCAAATTACCCCGCCGAACTGAATGGTACTGAACTTTTATACATGATTGTAATTAGCTTTCCAGCCTTACTTCACTCGTTTTATATCAGACTAAGGCTGAAGTTCATCTGCAATTGATTTTAACAGTGGTCCTAACTGTTTGTGCTTGGAATACTACATGTAGGTTCAAGAGTGGTTGAGGTTTGTGTTATATTTGTTTATGAAGATGCTCTTGTGTTATATTATTTACCTATACCACAAAACATGAACATACATATTATTATTTTTTTCCATCTAATGAATATTAGATTCCTGAATATGTGTACCATGACACGCAACTCTTATATATTCATTTATATACCAATCATATGCATATAAGGATATAAGTTCGATGTCTGCTTATTCTTTAAACCAAGTTAAAAACTAAATCTTAATCAATTATTCTTCATATATTATATTTGATCCTATAAAATCCGTGCTTATTTCTTTGAACAAAATTTACAAAAGTTTATCATCTAGTTTTATATTAACAGTTGGATGAAAAATCCAGGAACATAAAAATGTACAAAATGAAGGCTGCATATAGTTTCATAAAAATTTCCAACTATAGGGAACGCGTGAAAGCAAGGTAACAAAACATGGAGACAGCAAGTAATATATATAGAAATGAAACAAATTATTTAATCGTACTGGTTTGAAAACGATCAAGGTAGTTAAATATACAATTCAAAATTTATTGTATCCTTGACACATAGAAATGAAACAAATTAGAAACTTAAGTTTTAGATTTAGATGTAGAAGCTCAATCATCAAAATCAATTTCAAATTTATTAATTTGTACTATGGAAATAAGAATCGATACTTTTATATAGTTAAATGTCATTTAGTAATATACATATTGCAAAATTTCTAGCATTCAAGTACGTAAAATATGAGTTCTTTACATATATAATTCATGATTTAAATTCACTTACAATTTAAAGCTTGAACTTCAAGATCAACGATATGAATTTGAAAACGTTGTTTCGAACTCTAGATATGAGAGGTGTCACATTTTTATCTACAATGGTCAATAATTGCAACAAGAAAATAAGTGATATGCCAACTTCACCCTATATAACTTTGATCTCTCTAGAATGAAATCGGTCCTGGTCAGTAATATGTATGTTATAGGCTGAAGATCTCACCTGAGAACAAGTGAAGACAATAGTAGTTGCGTTCTTTCAATATAAATTATATTTAGACCATGATGGACTACTATACCAATTTTATATGTACTCCAATTTCTTGTTATTATAGAAAAAGAATTACTACGTATTATTAATGTTGGCTTTGCCAAAACAGTATTATAAACTTGACCGATAAACATGCACATTCTACAAGCTTATATTATATAAGTTTATAATAAGAAATAAGAATTGAGAGGCTGTAGCAAGGTCCATGCCTAAAAGCAGGCTTTATTATGCAAGATGCTTCTATGATATTTAATTAGGATTCCATCGAAAAGTTCGTTCAAGAAAAAAAAAAGAGTTACATATTTACCTCGGTGTCATGCAAACCCAAAAGGGAACCCAGGAAGAATGACTTTAGTTTTGAGACAAGGAAAATCTTATATGCACAAACTGAGATTTCTATTTTTGAAACTGCATTGCATTATGATATTGGCTAGTTTGTTTAAGGTGAAAATGTACATGCGATTGTGCAGGACAGGGTGAAAATGTACATGCAATTTGGAAACCTGAGAAAAAGATGACAGTCAATGAATGAAGCATGCTAATGACAAGTAGCAAAGCAAGGTATGCCATAATTATGAACATATTGTTCACAATAAAACATTCAAGTTTATTAATAGTAGTATAAAACATTCACTTATGAACATCACTATAATCTTAATGGTACTTGATCTGCATTCAACGCGGTGCTTGATTTGCATTCACGGTGGTACTTGATTTGCTTTGTACAATAAAACATTCAAGGTGGCACTTGGTCTGTTGACTTCCAGATTGTATGATATAATTTGGAAGAGAATAATAAAAGGTTTAAGAGATCAAAGAGGAGAAAGAATTTTTTAGAGAAATATTCGGTTACAGCATGCATAAACATATACTGATCTACATACATGTTTGACTAGGCTTACATGATAAAAATTTACCAGGCTTGCATGTTTTGTTGCCATGAGAAAATTATGTTGAGCCTTTCACATGTTATCAAGGTGTACTAGATTGTAGACTGGTAGCATTTCCTGTTTAATTGCATAGCGCTTAAATTGGTTTAGTATTTTAAACCACAAAACTAACTTGATTTTGCATCAATCTACATCACACACCATCGCGCACCACCTTTATTCATTTTTGAAACATAATTTTAGTGCAGTTTTTCTTTTAGTTTTGTGCAAGTATGATTTGGTTTACATTATGTATGGTTTACATTATGTACACAGAGCTGGCGTGTTGAACTTAGCGATTCTTATGAGTCTGTACCAATGATCATATATTTTCTCTTTTATGACTTTACATATATTATCATGATTATTTTTTGATTTTTTGATGATATTTTTTTTCCATATGTACACCTCTATGGTTGCAAAAGTAAAAGTGTTTTCAAGAAGAATTGGAATATTTTTTTCCATTCGTACTCCTCTAATGTCATCAGTAGTTTAAATGGTCAGTTGTGATATACATACAATACTGCAACCAAAACAACCTGATTTCAGAGGAAGGATTTATCCTCTTGAAGTGGACTCATCCAACAATCAAGATTTTTGTTCTAATGAACTGAGTATGACGGTGATTGAAACCAATATAATTAGTTAATGAGTTTATATATAATCTTCACCCTCAGGTGTTGGTGTACATGGTTGTGGCTTATATTTTTCTGACAAGTTTAGGTAAATACAGTAAATAGTCTCATAGTGAGGAAAATTGTGTATTGGTAGTTTATACATGGGAGAAATTTTGATAACGTACCATGCACCACTTGATGCCTGCAACAACATTATAATGAGTTTGTTTGTTTGTGTGTCACTGTATCGGATCCTGAAATTTAGTCTATAAACAATATTGAAACCTAGAATGGTTGTCTATTGTTATTATTCTTTAGATTTTCTGAAATATTGATTATTAATTATATTGACGATTAACATATGCAGCTTTTTTTCAAATAGATTGTTTACGGTATTAGCATTTCATGTATTCGACTTAAGAACAATAAAATAATAAAAATAACAATTACAACGCTGATATATACATTAGAAATTTCCTTTTGCCTTAGATATTCTCTTGCTTTATCTTTTCCCAGCAAATCAATTTGTTTTCTTGTTATGTTGAAGTTGTCTACTTGTATGTCCATTCCCAGCCTATTAATCTGTATTAAGAAGTAATTTCATCCTTTATTACACATGAATTTTTTATATATCTTTCAACTAAAAATTGTATTGATAAAAAGAAAAAGAAAAAACTAAGAAAAAGAAAACAACCTACAAAGATTATGCCAGTGTCAGTTAAAATTCCACCACCTCCAGAGGCATAATTCGCGCCTTGTAATATAACCGAGCCTGTTGTGTTTGGAGCTAGAAATGGGGGTGCATATCCTTTTAGTGCTAGTTTCTCAGCTACCTATATATATCAAACAAGTAAATTTCAGAAGTATTAATAACTAATTTATGATCATATTAAAATCAACTATATACAGCCATTTATTGCATACATTGCCTTCAAAAATAAAACGTTAAAAAAAAGTACATACCAACCATGTCAGCAATAGTTCAGCCATTGGTGAAGCGCCCAGCCGGCTGGCCACTAGAAGGTCTAAAATCAATACCATTTGGTGGTGAATCTTCCTTCAAAAGAGTCAATAAATAGTTGTTATTTCCAGCATCAGCTAGTGAGTCTCCAAACACAAATGATGCATGCATTTCACTATCATCTTCATTTTCTATGGCTTTAAACATAAACAAATAGCATGTAAGTAGTAATAGCATGTAATGCAACATGCAACAAGACATTATCTTCATCCATTTAAGAAAAATTTGATGTCTAAAAAAGTTATGTAAATCGTTATCCATCTAATAATAGAAGGTACTACCAATAACCTATAATTTTCATCATAGTTTTATATAATTAGTTTCAAATTGTTTTGAATTTTCAGGAAGTACTACCAATGACCGAAGACATGCATGAAGAAAGGCTTTGAGCAGTTCAAGTTTGAGATTGGATTTCGGTCTGCGATGGGTTGTTTGATTGTGGTTGCTATGCTATGCTAGGCTAGTAGAGATGGCCGTGACTGTTGCGGCTAACAGAAGCACAAAGGCAAATGTTTTTTTTGATGATTGTCGATTTAAGGTAGGGTTTTTTTTCTTTCTTTTTTTTGGTTCGTGGTTTGGTGAGTTCTGGTCAGCAGTGTAGGCAGTTGGAATTGTGTAGTTTTGAAGTAGTATGGTTTGTAGTTTTGAAGAAGTACGTTTTGATGTGTAAATATTTGGTATGTTTAAAGTAATGTGTTACATCTCTATATTTATTATCTTTTATGATTATTATTGTGTTTTTTGATATTGGTATTTAATACTGCAGTTTATTAGTAGGATGTAGAAAATTTTTGAATTGTGAAATTAAATTATAGCACTTCAAAACCGCTATACTATTTAATATTGCCTAATGGCCGCTATCAAATCTGTTAGTATTAAAGATGCAGACCATAAAAAGCGCTATGGTATTACAAAAAGCGCTATAAATAATGATGAATGATAGGTCAGATAAGCGCTATAAAATAAGATATTATAGCAGAGTACAAGCGCTATTGTAGCTGACTTTTTATAGCGGCATATTGGAGTTGTGACAAGTCACCGTCTACAATAACCTGTTCAAATACAGCGCTAATAATTCGCTATCACCACTTTCTATAGCGCAATAATAATGCTATCTTAGAAAAAACAAAAAGTATTTTGTGGCTAATAACGAATTTCATAGCGGGCTAACAGCGCTGTGATATTAATCAATAACGCCTATTTTGCCGCTATAAAAATAAATAACATAGAGCAATATTTGCGCTATGAAATTAACAATTTTTATAGCGCTTTTTTTGCGCTATCTAATGTTGGTTGTTTTTAATCACATGTCGTTATACAGTGCTTATCGAACCGCTATAATATCCTTTAATAGCGTTTTTCGGGCGCTATCGTAGGGTCTTTTTGTTGTAGTGCGTAGAATTGAAAATCTATAACTACTTAGCAGATCCATTTTCAACATCCAGTGAAAATACTTTTGAAAATAATTTTATTGAAAATATAGAAAACTTTTTTTGAAAATAGAGGAAATATCTTGGGTGAGAATGCTCTGGAAATCATCACCCCCATCCATGGTCACAGTTACATTCCAGGGTTACGTTGCCATCGCAGCAAAAGCCCATGTAACTGAAGGCTCTCCGCGGCCTCTCGATTACGCCATGGAACCCAAAACAGATCACAGTTACATCCAGGGTTATGTTGCCGTCACAGCAAAAGTCCATGTAACTGCAGGCTCACAGCGGCCTCTGATTTTCGTTGTCTAAATGAAACATCTCCACTCCTACATAGGTCGCAGTCTGCCGATATAAAATCGAACGCAGACTGTTGGCTCTCAGCAGCACACACGACTTTCGCTATGTTATATCATAGGTCGCAGTCTACCGATATAAAACCAAATGTAGACTATTGGCTCTCAGCGGCACACACGACTTCCGCTATGGTATACACTACTCATAATCCCCAGGAACTAGTTTTGTACGGACTCCTCACAGGATCAACTTTAGAGCCCCCTTGGGGCTCAAGGCAGCACCACCCGGTGGCACTCCTGAGAAGTTCATTTCAAGGGAGCGCCTTTTTTCCCAGAGCCATCATCAAAACACTTTATACTATACATATATAGCATCGTTCAAATCATACACCTAGTATGATATCATACAAAGCTCCTTTATACAAAATCGATTATCCTAAAATCGACAATCCCCAAACTAGGCTTTCAAAATTCAATATTGATTTTACCCAAAAATCAAAAGCCTTTCCAAATCCAAAGGTTCCCAAAACCTTTTTCAAAATTCCTCATAGATCCTTTATATATATATATTCAAATATATATAATTATTTTTTTCAAACTTTGGATCATCCAAACTTATATAAAATTCCTTTATACTTCAAAAACCTTCAAAAATCATTTTCTTCCGGCAATAGATTTAACAAGGAGGTTTCATCTCACATATAACAAAGATATATAACTTTGTTTATTAAAAATCTAACATTCAAATTTGATTACTCCTTCTAATGTCAATTCATTCAAATGCATACGATGCACACTTATCATCCGTATGCTATACCAATCTGATCGCTCACTCGATCACACAATTCACTTCTGAACTAGCATCGTCCACCCGACTTCCTAGTGCGGACACAGATCTGGTTTCTTGATTAGAAACCGTCATTCTCCTTGCATAGCCATAACTATGATAGAGAATATCTAGAACCAATCAACAATCCATATCCAGGTTCGCCGTCGAAAATCGAGTGAAAAATCCCAACTCGGATCGATAAACTATCTCGAAATTCTGTGTTCGAATCTGGACCAAATCACTATGCGAATAGAATAATATACGTATATCCTACGTATTTAACTACATTGATTATTAGCCAAATCAATTTCCTTTCTATTCACATTTCCATTAATTCCCTTTCACTTATTTACAATTGCCTTAAATTCTCATTGAATTATCACTTCAATTCTTATCTCAGTTGGGTATTTAAATCAATAACAATTTGAACTCCGACCAGTTTATATTTAGAAAATAGCTTGAAAATTTTAAAAATAGATAAGTAGTTGAAAAATAATTATTAGTTTGCAAAATAGCTGTAAAATAAGTAACTAATTATAAAATAGTTGAAAAATAGCTAAATAGTTTCAGAAATTTTAGATAATCGCAAAATAGTTGTAAAATAGTAATTAATTTGTGAAATAGTTGAAAAATAGTAATTAGTTTAGAAAACAGTTGATAAATGGTTAAATAGCTCCAAAAATAATTGTAAACAAGTATAAACTAATTTAGCTTTAAGAAAGAAAGGTTGTATATATTTAATAGCTTAGAAAATTAAGTTTATATCAAAACAATTTATATTGAAAATAGTCAAGAGTCAACCGTTCACTTCCCCAACAATTCAACTTAAATTTCCACTTCCATTTTAAATTGACCCAATTCCAATTTAAATAACTCCAAGTTCCATTGGGCTTGATTTATTCCCAATTCAAGTTAAATAAATCCTGATTTCTTTCCCAATTTAAATCAAATTCCATTTGATTTTAATCCCGTTTACTTTAATTATAATTTCAAATTATCCCAATCAATTTGAATTATTATCAATTGAACCCATTTCAAATTCAAATCATTTCAATTTAATCCAATTCAATTTCCCATTTAAATTTTAAACTTATACATCTTCAATTACCAATTCAATTAATTCAAACCAAATTAAACTTTGAACTAATTCAATTTCAACCTTGAATTTAAACTGTCTCGAATTATATAAATTCGAGTTAAATTCTCAAAGGTTGGTTTAACTCTTTAAACCAAATTAACTTTTATTTAAAGTTTTTAATCTATTTAATTCCTGAGTCCAATTCTCAAAATTCCATTTTAAATTATCTTAACTTATGTATTTCAAGGTTCAAATAAGAGTTCAATACTATTTTATTTTAAAATTAAAGTTAGATTTCGCTTTTTTTCTCAATAATGGATATATTACCATACTTCATTTCTCATTCATTTAAACAAATCCAATTTATTTTAAAACGTCCATCCATTTTCAATTTTTAAATCTCAAACCCATTTTGAGATCACACAAATTCCCAATTCAAATCAACCATTTAACTTTCCAAGTTAAATTCCAATTTACTTAATCCAATCAACCTTACTCAATTTGAATTCCCGCTTCAAACTTCAAAATTCTTTCTCTCTTATAAGTTCAAAACTTATATCACTTTGGGTTTTTACATCACACTTCAGGAAAAAAAAATCAAAACTCAACCTCCTAGAGTTTATTTCAAATTATCTTTGATATCATGTATATCCATACATATATACATATTTATTTCTTGGCCCTCCCGGCCATGTTTTAAAATTTTAAACCACCCTTTGTTTTAAATCCAAATCAAATTTCAAACAACCCATTGTTTTCAACCAGTCCCAGTTATCCAAATATACTTATTTATTATTTTTTCATTCCTTTGAAATAAAATTTCCGAATTCTGGGACCAAATTTAGAATTTCATTTTCAGTCAATTAAATTTTAATTTGGCTGTATTTCTATTTCTACTTAATTTAATTCCAATTCAAGACTTCAGTTTGGTTGTATTATATTACTTCTTAATTTTAATTTCAATTATTCAACAACCAATCACCTTAATGTTTATTAAAAATATTTATTAGAAGGAAATATTTCTTTATACATCAAAATATATTTTTATATAAAATCATTTAAAACCCTTATATAAGAAATAACAAGTGCGCTCTCATATATATATATACACACACACACACACACAACTTATTCTAGAGTACTACCGACTCTATTAAATGAGTAACTCCCACCAGAGCCAAGGTTCTCGCTTAACCTTTCAGCTCTGATACCAAATGTAACGACCCGAAATTTTCGAACCTGAAAATTCCAGATAGTTATGAAAAGAAGAAAGAGATAGAAGAAGAAGAAGAACAGAAACATCAACAACTCACATTCGCAGCGGATAAAATATAATAAATAATACAGTTTAAAAAGAATACTATATCTGTCGATTACATTTAATATATATCAGAGTTTACATATATACAGTCACTGAATATATACAATTATCATATCTCAGATTAACAATAATATAAATACAGCGGAAATACTTTATACAATATTGCCATCCAGCTCGCCTCCTGAGCTCCAGAACGTCCTAACCTGGAAATATGTAATACTCGGTCTGACCCGAGCATTACACCAAACACCTGGGTCAGGCTGGAAACCAGCGTGAGTAAACCCATTCAACATGGAATACAAGCATACAACTTAAATAAACCCGGGGTAACTCGAATCAATTCACAAGTTCACAATATATTATAGACTTCACTTATTTCACACATCAGTTTCTAATTACCGAATTCAAATTTATAGCCCAATTCACTTAAATCATTTCATTCCGGCCATTAGATTTTACATGTCAATCTATAAAAATTCGAAGTGGTTTCGGGTATTTCATAATACTCGAACCCGGTCTCTTCGAGTCTCAAGTCATCCAAACCCAAGTTATCCAAATGGAATACACACATTTCATATCAAATATATCAACTCATCCAAGAATCCAAGACCATTCAATCATCCATAAGCAAATTTGAACACTTCCAAATTAATTCAATTGATTCTAACCGAATTTCTAACCTCAATCACTTAGCTTTCTTTACTTGTCAATTAGTTAAATTCAAATCAAATAATTCAATCATCCCTTCATTATTCATCTTAATTTATCTACTTGGATTAATTATTCTTTAATTGCATTCAAGAGATTATCATTAATTAACTTCACAATATTAATTATTCTTAACCAAAATCATTAAGTAATCTTAATTACTTCATCAATTAATAACTATATTAATTACATTAATTCTTAAATTACTTATATTAATTAATTTCTCATAAGTCATTATTTATTGAATTTATTTAATTTTGACTATCAAACTCTATTACATCATTAATGATTATATAAATTAATGATTTCTCATATACATTTCAGTTTATTCCAATCTAATTCAATTACTCATTTTATAATAGAAGCTTAAAGGAACTTTAAACCAAATTTACTTTTAAATCCAATTCGGTTTTCAATTGCACTTTGACACTCAAGTTGTTAAAACACTTAATTTCTTTCAAAATCCAATTTTATATATTTCGATAACTTAGGGTATCGAAATATCCAAGCAAACCACAACATTCAATCTTCCAATTACCAATAATATCCATCATATAATATCAGTCACTCTAATATATATTATATACTGCCATATATATAATATAGCTCATCAAAACAAACCAATCATCCAACCAATTATTTAAATTTATCCATTTAAATTTAAATAGAAATCCAGAAACGTGAGGTTTACTCACCTTCGGTTTTTATTAGCAATCCATTTCCATCACGTCTTGCTTCTTCACAATTTTTAAACCTTGAACAACATTGTATGGTTCATTAATATTTGAATTAACTTAATAATCAATTTCCATATGATAATTTACTTGGCAAATGGTTTAATCTGAACTAATGATAAAAAATTTATGAAAAATTAAATCTCAAACTAATTTTCTTTAAAAAATCTCCCAGTGTCCCAAAATAAATTTCAAACAAAATATATTACCTTCAAATTAAACTAGTAAATAAAATATGTATGTGTAAATATATTTCTCTTATTTCCAAAATAAATCATATAGGTTTAAAAATTCATTTTTTTTCCTGTAAATATCAACTCTGTGTTTGTAACGCCCCACTCCGAGACCCACTCTAGTAAAGAGTATTACGGAGTAATACCGTCTACTAGAACGGAGAATAGAGTATAATGGAAGCGACCATGTGTAATCAAGCTATAACTAACTACTGAATACGTCAAATAGGTGGTTATCTTTTCTCAAGTGGTTCGACATATCCAATAGATATTTATAATGAAACTACAATGGCTAAGGAAAATAGGTTCAGAATAAACATAATACTAAATGATAACATCATCATCACAGAACAGTCACATAACAGTCACAGAACATAGGTACAATATATCGTCAATACAGATCCAAGTATCAAAAGGTGGGTACAAAGCCACCACTCACACATGCGAGTCAAAAATAAGTACATAAGAGTCCGAAATAACAAAGTAGCTGAATAGTGGACAAATAAAAGAGCTATCTATCAGCATAGCAGATAATGTCCAAGCGGAAGCACAGAAAGCTAAGTCCAGAGACCTAACCTGAAACAACTCGGTCTGACCCAAGCGAAAACACTCGGGTCAGGCTAGCTAAACAATCAGTAATAACTGAGATATATATAATAATGCAGTACATAAATAAAACAGTACTTCTCCAAAGAGAAGAGTAATATGGACTACATGAATATAATGACGATCCCTAATCATCAATAAACAGTAAAAATCTCCAAAGAGAATACAAACACCAAAGTGTTAAATAAATAAAATAGCCTCATATCATCGGCGTAGCCAAAGCTATATAAAGTTGCCCATAGGCAATAATCCCAAGAGTGACCAGAGTCAGTAATCAATGCCCAAGCAAAGATCGATGCTCCAAAGAGCAATAGGGATATACTGAAAAGTCAATGAAATCAAACACTGAAAAGCAGTGTCCAGAGACACTGTGAATCCACAAGGTAATCGCACTTACATCGTATGGTTCCATAGAACCAACACCGAATGGCGATACTCGAATGGATATAAAATCATCAGATAATACAAATATTGCACGTGCACCGACCAGAGTCGTTGTTGCCAAGTACTGTAGAGTTATGATCGATCACTCGCACAGATGCGGAACGCGTGAGACGGCGAGATCCTTCCCAGAAGGATAAAGGCCCAGAGGCGCACGCCGAAAAATAAACTGCTCCATAGAGCAGGTGTCCAGAGACGGTTGCCCAGAGGCGTGGTGACCCAGAGGTCCAGTACTGGCCGCCCAGAGGCTAATGTGTCACTAACTTCTTGGAGAGGAACCCGTAGAGTGTTAACAATGAGTCCCATACCCCCACGTTCGCACTAAACGGTTTACTAACCAATAACAAGCTCACACTCCAAACAATAAAAAGTCCACCTCGTATCATCGGTAAACTAGACCCAAAGGTCAAAACGATCAACTGAATAGATCGGGGATTCACCGGAAAGAAAATACACATGGTTCCATAGGCCGGAGATATCCTAATCGTTTAAGCACATTTCCACTTCGCTTGACGTGCTAAAAAGCGAGTGTGATATTTTTATTATAGAAAATAATGGTGCGAAACAAATTTTAATTGATTTTGAAATCACTTTAAAACGGCTTTTGAAAACTCTCCTATTATGGAGTAATTAATTTAATAATTAAAATAATATTATATAACAATTTCGAAAGCCATTTTGGAGTGAAAAATCCTTTTAAAATAGTTCATAAAAACCCGTGTACGAAATCCAGAGACAAATCTCGAAGAACTCGATAAAACCAGAAAATCACTGAAAATGTTCAAGTGTTGGAAAATAGTCTAAAACTGACGCGAACCCAAGTTCGGAAAATTATTCGGACCAAAAAAATGAATCCGAATGGCATGAAAATTGGTAGGAATGTAGTCTGACATTCCTACTTCAAAACACAAAAATAATTACTCGATTCCGACTTGAAACGAAGTTGCAGCGAAGCTTCAAAGTCGGACCCGGAAACAGTGAATACACTGTTTCAGGCTGAGATCCGGGTCCCTCTTCGACAGCAATTTCGAAGGGTCAAATGAACTTAGATACTGATCAAACTTTCTAGAGATGGAGTTCGAAACTCCATCTTTCCAACGAGTCCAAAAACGTGGGATTTCGACCACGGATGTGACCGTGGCGATGTCACAAAGTTCAGTCCCAAAACTGCCACCAGAAAAAGAAAAAAATGCTTTCATCATTTTTTTTCCTTCTTGGGCCCCCAACCCGCGCGGGTTGGGGGGCTTGGGGCCACCCACAGACCGCGCGGGCTGGGGGAACATCGGCCCGCCCCAGCCCGTTGCGGGCTGGGGGGATGTAGGCCGCCCCAGCCCACGCGGGCTGGGGTCTTGGGCCCCGCCCCAGCCCACGCGGGCTGGGATCTGGAGACCCGCCCCAGCCCACACGGGCTGGGGTCTTGGGCCCCGCCCCAGCCCACGCGGGCTGGGGTCTGGAGACCCGCCCCAGCCCCTTGCGGGCTGGGGGATGTGGGCCAACCCAGCCCGCTGTGGGCTGGGGACTTAGGCCCGCCCCAGCCCCTTGCGGGCTGGGGAATGTGGGCCGCCCCAGCCCCAAGCGGGCTGGGGGGAAAAGGGGCCGCCCCAGCCCCTTACGGGCTGGGGTCTGTGGCCCGCCCCCAGCCCGGGCGGGCTGGGGGCCTGTGCACGTCCGGGCTGCGCCCGGGCTGGGGCCTGGGTGCAATCCAGGCCTGTCCTGGTGCACCCAGAGCCCTTTTTTGGTCTGTTTTGGCCTGTTTTCAGCCTGCACATTTTCAGCCAACTGATTTTGCAGTTTTTGATGGTTTTGGAGTGTTTTTTTCCAGTTTTTGGCATCAAATTTTCACCAACATTACAACTAGCAATAATCACTAATCAATAGTAATTACCTTAATGAAGCAAAGGATCAAACACTTAGAGTGCAACAATCAAAGCAAGCCAACTCCTCACCCCAATCAAAGATCAAGAGACTTCAAGGACCCAAAATCACAAAAACAAAACAATGATTACAACCAAATGGGAGAGATTAAGTAAGGATTAAATAGGATTAGGGATTAAGAGAGATTGCATTACCTTCCTTTTTTTTTCAAGGATTTAAACTAATTATGAAGAGAAGATGGAGCTTCTAAAGGGAGGCCATTAATTTTGTTTAGATCTTGGTTTTAGGAATTTATGAAGAGGAGGAGGGTTAGGGTTATGAGTTTAAGATATTATATAGGAGGGGGTTAGGCTAATGGGTTATGGTAAGGGGGTTTTAAAACCTATTAGGACTTAGTTTATATTCTAAGTTATCATGTGAACCAAAATCCTAAGAGGCATCCTAATATTAATTAAAACCATATAATTATCTCATTTGGCCCATTAACCCATAATATTTTAATTTGCAAACCAATTGAAAAAAATTTAATTCCCAAAAATTTGTTTAGCCCCCTTTTTAACTTAAAATCATAATTTTTAACTTATCATTCGGTAATTGCAATCTCAGAGTTGTTACAGTGTTATATATATAATTCACTGCAGTAAAAAAAAATTCTTCTTTGTATAAACTTACATATATATTATTAAATTAAAATTAAAATTAAAATCCTATACCTCCAAGTTCTCGACTTCCCCAGGCGAGGGCACCTCACCAGCCTCATGCCGCGCACAACCCACGGCGACTCGAACCCACCTTGAGTTGCCGCGCATCCAATCGAATGAGCACTACCCCAAATCGAAGACGAAACCTCCAGAGTCGTGAGCCCTCCTTTTCTTGCGTCGTCGACCGGAAATTTGTCGCGACCATCCCTCGCGCACGAGCGCGAGCGCCTACACCCCTCTCGCAGCCGCCGCAGTCCCAAATCCCATCGATTTAGTCGAGCAGCGACCTTGTCTCGAACCCTAACAACGCACGCGCGACTCTCCCCCCCTTTGGCCATTGATTTGTTTTTTCTCTCTCGAATGAAAGTTGTTCACCCCTTATTTTTTTAAAGACGAACTGATTGGTTGGCCATGGTACGAACTGAAGAGAGGGGAAAGAAATTTCAATTTTTGAAGAAGATAGGGAAGCCATAATATTTTTTCTTCTCCGAGATTGCTTCAAATGATTTGAACGAAGGCTCGGCTGAATTTTTTTTTTATAAGAGTTGGATTTCGATTTCTGAAGATTAGAGAGGAAGACGTAAATAAATATTGGTTTGGGAAATAGCATCTCGAGTACGCTTGTTGATTATTATAATTAAATATAGCAAATATCTCAAGTTTCATAACGCAAAATCCCGAATCCCAAATCAAACATGCCGACGGACGTTTATAAGGTTTTACCCGCGTTCCGAACCCAATAGAACGTGTTTCTGAGGCTAATTCGATCGTATGCACGAGTTACAGAAATAAACGATCCATTTAAATTAAATTGATTAAAATAGTTCTAAGCGTTTTGAGTTGCCAGGGTCAAACAACAACTCCGATTGCTACGAAAATTGAAATCCGATAATAACTAACTATTACGGATCCAATGGAACTGATTTCGTCGAATTCCAAGACTGTGCCTTGGAAGGCTATTTTTAAACTAAATTTAAACGATATATTATTAAAACTGAACAAATTACCTTTTAAATTAAATTTTAATCATTCTATTTTCTTCAGTATCATTATTATAAATTCTATAAGCCTTCAAATTATTTTTAACAGGCTTAAAACTCCAGATTCAACATTTCACCCAATTCTCAATTATTAAATTCAATATTTAAACTATATAATTCAGTAATTTAAGTACCAAGTAAATATTGATATCTGGGATTCAAGTTAAAATTAACTTTTAAATATTTTAAAATCAATTAACTATTCCAATTTATACTGTTAGAATTTCCGGGTCGTCACATTTAAAATCATTTCATTGAGCTTGACAACATTCGATTCTTATATTAATAACCACTTTCCAAATTAATTTAACCCAAACTTTTATTTAATGAATTTTCATTCTTACTCGAAGTTGAGCTTCTAATTATTTTTAACTTAAGTTAATTTACTTCAATTTTTCCAACCTCAAAACTTAAGTTCACTTCTATTTGATTCTCATCAAATCAAATTCCATTTCAATCTCCTTTTTCCCTAGAGCCTTTGTCAAAACACTTTATACTATACACATACAGTATCTTCCAAATCATACACCTAGTACGAATCTCATATAAATCTCCTTTTCTCAAAATCGATTATCCCAAAACCGATAATTCTCAAACTAGGCTCTCCAAATTCCAATATTGATTTTACCCAAAAATCAAAAGCCTTTTCAAATCCAAAGGTTCCCAAAACCTTTTTCCAAAATCCTCATAAGATCCTTTAAATATATATAGATATATATAATTTTTTAAAAACTTTGGATCATTTCAAACTTGTATAAAACTCCGTTTATACTTCAAACACTTTCAAAATCCTTTCCTTCCGGCAATAGATTCAAGAAGGGAAGATTTATCTTATATAACAAAGATATATAACTTTGTTTATTCAAAATCAAATATTCAAATTTGATTACTCTATAAAGTTACTTACCATTTTACTTACTTTCATAAAGTAAATTTTTACCATAGATATATCCAATTTCCACTTTACTTCACCATATGTTTCACAAAATATACCTTTCATTTCAAAAACCATTTCGCATTTCTTATCCACAAATTTCCAATATCAATTTCATTCAAAGCCGTATGATGTACACCTATCATTCGTATGCTATACCAATCTGATCGCTCACTCGATCACACAATTTCACTTTCGAACTAGTATCGTCCACCCGGCTTCCTAGTGCGGACACAAATCTGGTTTCTTGATCAGAAACCGTCATTCTCCTTGCATAGCCTAGCTATGATAGAGAATATCTAGAATCAATAAACAATCCATATCCAGGTTCACCGTCGAAAACCGAGTGAAAAATCCCAACTCGGATCGATAAACTATCTCGAAATTCTGTGCTCGAATCCGGATCAAACCACTATGCGAATAGAATAATATACATCCACGTATCTATCCTCATTGATTTATTAGCCAAAACAATTCCCTTTCTATTCACATTCACTTTAATTTTCATTCACTTATTTACAATTGCTTCAATCCCATTTGGATTATCACTTTAATCCTTATCTCAATTGGGTAATTTAATCGTAAACAGTTTGCACTTTGACCGGCTTCAATTTAGAAAATAGCTTGAATTTTTTTTAAAATAGATAAGTAGTTGAAAAATAATTATTAGTTTGTAAAATAGCTGTAAAATAGTTATATAACGATAAAATTGGTTGGAAAATAGTCAAATAGTTAGATAATTACAAAATAGTTTTAAAATAGTAATTAGTTATAAAACGATGAAAAACAATAATTAGTTTATAAAACAGTTACAAAATAGTTAAATAATTCCAAAAGTAGTTATAAAATAAGTATAAGATAGTTTTGGGTTTAATAAGAAAGGTTGTATATATAATAAATAACTTGGAAAAATAGATTTATCCTAAAACAATTTATTTTAAAAATAGTTTAGAGTCAAACTATTCAATTCCCAACCTCCATATCCAATCAACTCAATTTAAATTTTCATTTCCATTTAAATTGACTCAATTCCAATTAATTCAAATCAAATCCAATTTGAACTAATCCAATTCAAATTTCAAATTTAAACCATCCCGAATTATATAAATTCGGGTTAAATTTTAAATTTTGATTTAATCCTTTAAATCAAATCAACTTATATCTTTAAACCATTTAACTTTGAATCCAAATTCTATTTTTAACCTATATCAAGGTTCAAATAATAATTTAAATCAACACAATATTAAAACAATTTATATTCACTAACCAATATGCGCTCATATCTATTAATACGCTCAAACTCATTCTAGAGTACTACAGACTCTATTTAATGAGTAATCCCCACCAGAGCCAAGGTTCTCGCTTAACCCTTCTGCTCTGATACCAAATGTGATGACCTAGGCTTTTCAACCATCGACAGCGGCCACAACTGGTAGGCTTTTCAACCATCCCAGCCCCACCGTGGCTTACATTGGTATCTCGGGTTTGCTTTTACGGCCAGCCTCTCGACTCGCAACCAACGCCAAAAGGCCTTATACTACCCCCGGGGACATATAGGGGTAAGAGTCTCCCGTTCGCCACCTAACGCAAAGCGAGAACCCCTTATCATGCTGTAATATAGCAAACCCGATCCCGATTTCTTCGAAACAATCAGCACGTTGGCCAATGTTGATAGTCGTTTATTTAACTGTCAAATAACATTCACAATCAAGCATCAACCATAAATAATTTCTACTGAATTATTTATTAACCTCAAAATATCTTTGCAAGATATATTTTCATTTTCAACCCTTTTGAAAAACAGTTTTCAAACCACAATTTTTCATGGAATAAATTCCCAAATATTTATTTCCACTGAAACACCAAGCACAAAACTTTAGATTTTTAAAATAATTTAAAACACTTTATTATAAAATATCCTTTAAAATATTTAAATTGAAAATTACTTTAACACTTATTCAAAATATATATACTTTAAGAATATTTAAAATAAAACTACTTGTACAATATAGAACTAAATTTCTAACTTTAAAACATAATAGCAAGCTACCTTTAAATAATTACTGCTATTAGAAAAATACACTTACTTTAAAATTTTGAACATTTAAAAATAATAAATTTTCTAAAACATACTTTTGAATCAACTTTAAAACGTTTACTTATACTTAAAATTTTGCTTTGAAAACGTACTTGGCTATCCAGGGAAATACGCTTCTCTTTCACATCTTTTAAAAATAAATCACCATTTATTTTTAAACAAATTTACCCATTCCTTTAATAAATTCCCACCGTGAATTTATTCTTTCAAATATCCGCTGATATATTACTTCACTTTTATAAACCCAGTTTATAAATTCCAAAGTCACAATTCTCTTTTAAAAATTCCTGTTTTACATACTTGAATCAATCCCCAAATTGATTTCCAATTTACTTTACTTCCTTCATTTATTTCAAAATCTATTAACTTCAGATTTTTATTCCTTAATTATGATTTAAAATCTTCAACTTAAAACACCAATTTTAGATTTCTCTAAATTCCTTCTTTATTCCTTTAAATTATTAAACCTTGAATTTCAAAATAAATTCTTTATTTCTTGAAATAATATCACTTGAGTTTAAAAATAAAATCACTCATTCCCATTCAAAATCTCATTTCCCGCATTTGGAATTTCATTTATCAGGATTCAAAAATCACTTTTTATTCTTTTCCAATTCATTTTTAATTTATTCAAATTTCTATGATTATTTTACTCAAAATTCACACCTTTAATTTCTTTTCAGAAATCCCATTTCTATAGATTTTGATAACTCAGTTCACCGAAATATTTTAAATCAACCATAGTATCCAACATTTTCAATTATCAATATAATTCATCCCAGGATATCTAATAATCATAACAGAGAATATTAAATAATCTAAATAAATGTTGAGGAATCCAGTTGGATCCCTCCAACCTGTTTCCCTGCATCCACAGATGTTAGCACAATATAAAATACCAATTCGACTTCGAGGTGGAATATCGCGGTATATGAGATTTATATAATATCATCCGCTATTATGCGGCGCATCGGGTCTCATCCTCTATATAATACGGGAAAATCAATCACTCCAATATATACTTCTCTTTTAAAAATCCCGATTTTACACACTTAAATCAATCCCCAAATTGATTTCCAATTTACTTCGCCTTTAAATAAATTTCCTTACTTACTTCATTTATTTCAAAATCTATTAACTTCAGATTTTTATTCCTTAATTATGATATAAAATCTTTAACTGAAAACACCAATTTCAGATTTCCCCAAATTCTTTCTTTATCCCTTTAAATAAATTTAAACCTTGAGTTTCAAAATGAATTCTTTATTTGTTCAAATAATATCACTTGAGTTTAAAAATGAAATCACTTATTCCCATTTAAAATCTCATTTCCCACACTTGGAATTTTATTTATCAGGATTCAAAAATCACTTTCTATTCTTTTCCAATTCATTTTTAATTTATTCAAATTTCTATGATTATTTTACTCAAAATTCATTCCTTTAGTTTCTTTTCAGAAATCCCATTTCTATAGATTTTGATAACTCAGTTCACCGAAATATTTTAAATCAACCATAGTATCCAATATTTCCAATTATCAATATAATTCATCCCAGGATATCTAATAATCATAACAGAGAATATTAAATAATCTAAATAAATGTTAAGGAATCCAGTTGGATCCCTCCAACCTGTTTCCCTGCATCCACAGATGTTAGCACAATATAAAATACCAATTCCACTTCAAGGTGGAGTATCGCGGTATATGGGATTTATATAATATCATCCGCTATTATGCGGCGCATAGGGTCTCATCCGCTATATAATGCAGGAAAATCAATCACTTCAATATATACAATATATACCATATATAATATAGCACATCAAATCAATTCAATCATTCAACCAATTGTTTAAATTTAACCATTTAAATTTAAATAGCAATTCAGAAGAGTGAGATTAACTCACCTTTGCTTTTAAATTTGCAATCCGCTACAAACTAGCTTGTTTCCATCAGGATTCGAACCTTGTATAAATATTACAGAAATTTATTAGCACTTAAATTTTAAATCAAACAATTTATTATCATTCACTTATTTAATTTAACTTATAATTTGACTTAAATTCTTAAACCAAAAATTTCCTTAAACCAATTATTTTTAGTCCAAAAATTAAATAAGTTAATTGAAACAGTTTAACCGCCAATCCATTTTTTTTTCATTTAAATCCTTATATTTTCAATATCTATAGTAATTTCTGTTACTTAAATATGTATATACATTATATAAATTCATATAAACCCTATAGCATTTAAAATCCTATGTTTTTCTTTCTTATTCACATCTATACTTCAGTTTAAACCTTATAAAAACAAAACTGTTTTGAAATCATAAATTTAAACCCACTGTTTTCAAAATCTACCGTACTGTAATTTTTGTTCTATTAACTTATAAAATTTAAATAGAAGTATAAATCTTTAAACTGAAAAACAATAGGCATAAATACCTTACTGCCTAGGCCCTCACGACTTCCAATAACCCTAGCTCGACAACCTCCATCCTCACCATCACCTGCATTGCTCCTCCAACCTGCCATGCCACGCGAAAACCCTGTCTCCCATATGTTCACGCACCCCCTAAAATCGACCAACTATTGAAGGACTTGAGAGCGAGCAACCCCAGCTCGTGCGTGCCCACGTTCGCGTGAGATTTCCGACCCTTGCCGCATCGAACTTGCGGCATTCACTCACTTCGATCTCATACGCTCGATTAGGACGACGAAGATATGCCCTAAATTAGCGAACGAAGGAGGGTTTCGACTTCAACCATGAATTTGCAATCCACTATATAATGCGGGAAAATCAATCACTCCAATATATACTATATATAATATAGCACATCAAATCATTTCAATCAATCAACCAATTGTTTAAATTTAACCATTTAAAAATAAATAGCAATTCAGAAGAGTGAGATTAACTCACCTTTGCTTTTAAATTTGCAATCCACTACAAACCAGCTTGTTTCCATCAGGATTCGGACCTTGTATAAATATTATATATATTTATTAACACTTGAATTTTAAATCAAACAATTTATTATCATTCACTTATTTAATTTAACTTATAATTTGACTTAAATTCTTAAACTAAAAAATTCCTCAAACCAATTATTTTTAGTCCAAAAATTAAATAAGTTAATTGAAACAGTTTAACTGCCTTATCCATTATTTTTTTTTCATTTAAATCCTTGTATTTTCAAAATCTATAGTAACTTCTGTTACTTAAATATGTATATACATTATATAAATTCATATAAACCCTATAGCATTTAAAATCCTATGTTTTTCTTTCTTATTCACATCTATATTTTTGTTTAAACCTTATAAAAAAAAACTGTTTTGAAATCATAAATTTAAACCCACTGTTTTTAAAATCTACCGTAATGTAAACATTTTTTTTGTTCTATTAACTTATAAAATTTAAATAGAAGTGTAAATCTTTAAACTGAAAAACAATAGGCATAAATACCCTACTTCCTAGGCCCTTATGACTTCCAATAACCCTAGCTCGACAACCTCCATCCTCACCATCACCCGCGTTGTTCCTCCAACCTGCCATGCCATGTGAAAACCCTATCTCCCACATGTTCACACAACCCCTAAAATCGACCAACTGTTGAAGGACTAGAGAGCGAGCAACCCCCGCCCGTGCGCGCCCACATTCGCTTGAGATTTCCGACCCTTGCCGCATCGAACTTGCGGCAGTCACTCACTTCGATCTCATACGCTCGATTAGGACGACGAAGATATGCCCTAAATTACCGAACGAAGGAGGGTTTCAACTTCAACCATGAATTTATTTCCTTTGTTTAGATTTTGAACTGAAGAGGAAGTGTGGCCATAAGAATTTTATCTCGTTCTTATCTGATTTGGGTTTCTATTTTTTTTGAGAAGATCGATTTCGTTCTCGAATTCAAGGAGATAAGGAAAGGATATGCGGTTATAAACTGGGATGGAATGGCGTGTTACATAAGGTAGGGCTTTGACTTTGAAATTACAAAATATTATTTATTTCCCAAAATATCTTGTTTTAGCAACTTAAAATTTTGATCTCCTATCGATGCATGCCGCCAGGCGTTTATAAAGTTATGCCCCTATTTCGAAAACAATTGAAAAAGTTTCGAGTCCTAACTCGATCATATGGAGAAGATAGCTTTTTGGACTCAGTTATCAAATTGAATTTTCGACACAAATTTCAGCGCGTTTATATGTCATACGCTTACACAACAACTCCAAACACTACGAAAATTGAAACCCGATAATAATACAATATTACGGATCCAATGGAACCGGTTTTGTCGAATTCCAAGAACGTGCCTCAAAAGGCTATTTTTAAATATCGATTCAAACGATATATTATTAAAACTGAACAAATCATCTTTAAATTAAATTTTAACCATTCTATTATCTTTAGTATCATCATTATAAATTTTATAAGCCTTCAAATTATTTTTAACAGGTTTAAAACTAAAAATTCAATATTTACCCAAATTCAAATTATTAAATTCAATCGCCAAATTCAAACTGATATTTACACTATTATCAGTCGAAAAATTTAAAGTCAAACACCATAGGGAAAGAGCTACCTAGAATTCAGCTAGGGCCAGTTGACCAAGAAAAATATTGTATGGAGAGTCAACATCCAGAACAATAAACACCAATATCTGCACTCTTCTTCATTCACCTTCTCCCCACTCTACAGGTAACTCTACATAACCAACTGCTTAAGTTACAATGCAGTTAAAACCATGAATACAAAACTTAGACGATTTTAAGTCTTTGACTTCCATCCTCATCTGATCATAAGCCGTTTTGAAGATTATATTTATCCGAACTTCCACAATCAATCGATATCCTTCTTACAAAGCGAATCCAATCATAGACAAAATGACCGTTGGGTCAATTGTCGGAGCCTCTACCGTATCTACATCTCTGTTCTTAAACACAATATCATCCGCCATCATAAGTTGTTGTTTTTCTGGAGCTCCATCTTCCGTATTCGAACAGCATTCAAAATCCACATGCCTAATCGCGCCAGCATAACACTCCATCTCTTGCCAAATCTTATCTATCGAGTGCGGTCCCCCGATTATCGTGTTTATCACCAGTCTTCCACCAATCTGCACAGGCTCCTTAATCCTACACGACGCTTGTCCTCGGTTGGGGTCAGAAGTCCCCTGCCTTCCATCCTATGAGGTTTTCACAAACTATTGTAACTTCTTTTCTCGAATCAGTTTTTCTATAGCATCCTGGAGATGTATGAATTCATTTGTATTGTGCCCATAACACTAGTAAAACCGATAATATTCCCTATCTGCTTCTGCTTCTCGATTGATTCTTTCGGAGGTGGCTTCCTATACTACATGGTATTGTAGGTACATAGATAGATATTCTCGAGGGACATATTCAACGGCATATAATTATCATACATTGGAATCCTAGACTTCAACCTTCCATAATCCCTCTTCTGTCTTGGTTACTATCTCTGCCTTTCTTTACTAATTGGGTTTATCCTGGACGTTCACTTGGACTTTCCCATAATTGTCATCAGACTATTTGATTGTAATGTTACTCTATACACCTTCTCCACTCGGTCCCACAACATTCTGTTTTTGGAGGACCTGGCTTCTTCCTTCCTCAAATATTGTGCCACCTTTGCATAAAAGTACTCCAACATTGCAGGCGGCTTATCAGCTAACCAATCGCCAAATTCGAATTCTGGGTCAATTCCTCTCATCAAGGCCATGAGTATCGCATGATCATTCAGATTACTGACCTCCATAATAGCTGTAGGAAATCTCTCCAAAAATACTTTCAACGACTCTACCAGAGCCTGTAACACACTGGAAAGGGACATCACGTCTTTAGGACGAGTCACATGCACCCGAAATTGATGACAAACTTGGTTGTCAAGTCTTCAAATCTAGAAATTGATCGCGGGGGTTGTCTCGTGAACCACATCGTCTTTATTCCAAAGAGAGTTATGGAAAAGCATTTACACTTGGTCGCATCATCAGCTCGCGCAGAATACATCAATCATTCATATCTCATAATATGCTGCCTGGGGTTGGTTTTCCCTCGTAGGCAAGCATCAATGGCATGTTGAATCTCCTTTGGTATTCTACGTGTAGAACATAATGGGGTACGGCTTCTCGAGATTCTCCAGTCATTATTAGTCAAGCCTTGGTTCTCCCTCACCAACTGTACGACCATTGCTGATAAGTCCGAAGTTTGGGTGGCTGATGTGATGCGGTGGTCGTGTTCCACCTCACATGAATGGTCTGGTCGATGTCTACGTCCCGTTTCACGTCTTCTCGGTTCACCTTCTCCCAATGCGCGTCTTGTACATTCATTTCATCATCATTCTAGGGAAGTACCCGGTCAACATTCAATCGAACTCCATCATCCAAACTAACCGTAGTAACTCTGGTTTAAGTCCCAATGTGCATAGGTAAGATTCCTTCCCTAGCGGAGGGATCAACGCTGATTATTCCTAGCAGACCATGATTGCCTTCCTGTTGACGCCCTGAAGTTTCTTCGCGATATCCGTCAGTTCTGCGGCGCCTATGTCTATGATATCCATTCGATGAACTAGATCTCTCTGATGCCGAGTAAGGGGTGGGATCACTCCTGGCTTTTCCCCACTGCTACGATTGATTTGCTTTATCGAGTTGATATTGGTCTAAATTTGTTGATTTAGCTGTCGCTGGGTCTCCATTAGCACTCTCATTAAATTATGAAATTCGACTCTTATAAAGCATCAGTGGGATTTTGAACTTCCATCGGATTGGCATTCACATTTGTTGGTTGATTGCTTGGATCTTCTCACTGAATGTTGGCGTTCTCGTTTCTTCCACGTTCTAAGAAGTAGATCTAGTTCATCAATTTTCTAGCTTAGATTTCTGCAAACCTGAGTAGTATGAACAACTGCTTGAAGATAACACAGATCTCCTTTGGGGGATTTATTCAATCCAATAGCAACAAATGGGATCCTAGCAAGTTGTGGAAGAACCAAAATGTTTGCGTCAAATTTGGTCACAAAAACCTAATAATAGATTTATGTTGAGAAGTAAGCGAAGAAAGTAAAATTAAAACTAAAGAATAGATTAAGCTAACAACAATCAAAAAGCAATAATCAGAAACATAGAGATTTATAGTTGTTCTGCGTTATATGCCTACGTCCACTTTGAACATTAACTTCATTGATCACTTATGAATCTAATTACAACAGTTGATAATAGGGAACAATTGATTACAATAAAGTCTAAAGTAATCACCAACGTAAAGATCCCAAAAATGAACCATAAGGCATGTATTTATAGGAAGAGATGATGAGATATTTCGCTAAGACTTCTTAGAGGGCTCTCTATATCCATAGGGGCTCACCATAACAATTGGTGGACTTAACTCGACAAACAATAACGATCGGCTAAACTTTCATTGATCCATATCTTGCATCCAATTCGAGTGCGATCATTTTTGGAGGGCCCACATGCCTTTAGACATTGCTCCTAAAATATGGAATCATTCTGACTTGTAACTTAGAAGATATGGATCGATATTTGTTGTACTTAGATTATGCACCGAAATATCCCGATCATTTTTACTGCTTGGAAAAAACGATTGACCAACCTCTAATTTCAACGTTATGACTTGCGATCGTTTTGGTAGGCTTCAATCTTTATTTTGTCGATGCTTTGAACTTTCAAATGAATTGGCCTTGTGGCTCTTGAGATGTTGATCGTTCTTCGATGATTTGAGCTCTTTTATGGATCGTTCTCAATCAATCCATGCAATACTTTGCTTCGTCCATAACTTAAGCATACGAACTCCGATCAACTCCAAATTTGAAATATAACTTCATAGGGCTATGCCAGTCACTTCATCTATAACACCTCGATTGGGACTCGGTCCGAATTTTCCCGACCATTGTCTATAGTGTTATACGTAATCGATTCTTAAGGCTGGTGACCATCCATTCCTAGCTAAGTTAATGACATCACGGCCTAGCCAAAAGGAAGGATAACAATATCCAACATCAAATGAAAGTGAATCTATTCTAATACCAAAGTAGTCGGTCAACTAATTCAGTCGACCTTCTATTAAGAAAATGCTCATGCCATGCATCCAAATGTATGCAATATTCTAAATGATATACTTGTAATTCTATATGTATGCACAGCCATTCGAACATATGGAACATACATATGCATAATTTCCACTAGCACAACAATAGTAAGGGAATAACATGCAACAAGATGTAAGTGTGCGTGTATACCTAGTGGATGTCCTAATGTGTAAAAGATTACCATATGAACAATACATCCATGTACATCCATTAGTGTCCATCATTCATAACATGTCCTATCGACATATATACAACCATACCTACCATCCAATGGCCTCAAGAGTACATCACCTAAGTCCTACACAAGAAATTTACACTTATGAGAATTCCAAACTAGAAACATACCAGAAAAGAGTTATGGGTGGATAGTGCAGATTTTCTCCTCGGGCTTCCATGTACTCCCCACCGAGTCATCTCCCTATTGGACTTTAAATAGTCTGATCTCTTTATTACAGAGTTCTTTATACCATACTCTATAATACAAGTGGTGCACAACAAACAAGTGACTTGCTATATCCCAATCTCCTCCTACTGCGGCTCGATTATGGCAGTTGTATCATGCTAGCACTTCCGCAAGTGCGACACATGGGAAACATCATATATCCTAACTTCTCTAGAAGCTCTACTCCATATGCTAACTTCCCTACTCTAACACCATCGAGAAGGGCCCTACAAATCTCGGTGTTAGCTTCCCCGAACTACCAAATCTCATCACATTCCTAAGGGTGATACCTTCACGAATACAATGTCTCCCACTGCGAACTGTAGTTTCGTATGTCTCCTATCATCATAAGATTTCTGCTTATCCTAAGCAGTCTTTATTCTCTCATTCCCTTTCATGAAATCCTCTGAGAATACGTTTTACCTCCTCATGAGAGATACACCGGAGTAGTGGGACCGAGAAACCTTTCATGTACATAATTCCTTCTTGCATAATGTACCATGAAGCTTTGCGAAGGACTTTTCGCTTTTCATATCTTTTATCTAGTAAGACTCCATATAGAAAATAGTCTTTGATTGGAGTCATCCACGGTTCCCTTTCAGGATTTTCTTCCAGTGTCTATTCGATTTCTATCATATTTATACTTAAGGCATTTAATACTTCGACCGGAACCAAACCCATATGCTGTGCATTGCCGGTACTAGCAAACTTTGCCAATGAATCAGCCTATTTGTTTCAGTCTCGTGGAATATGCGAAATGTCATTGTACACAAATTCTGTCAACAACTCTTGGACTTAGGTAAGATATGGGGCAAACCATTGTCCCTTAGCCTGATAATCCCCCATAACTTGATACACTACTAACTGCGAATCGCAAAAGATTTCGAGAGATTTTACTCTAATTCTCTAGTGAGTTCAACTTCAGCAATCAGAGCTTTATACTCAGCTTCACTGTTTGTCGCTAGGCAATCAAGCTTTAATGCATAACAGATTGACCGATTCTCAGGAGTTACGAGCACTATTCCAACTCCAGAATAATGATCGTTGGATGCTCCATTAGTGTACAATTTCCACCGTATTGTGGGGATTTCGCTACCTTCTGAAGGATCATCCTGCATAGTAAATTTTATTATAAAATCTGCCAAAGCCTGACCCTGGATAGCCCTCCGAGGGAGATAAGTAATATCAAATTGACTGAGCTCTATATTCCACTTGAGTAACCTTTCAGACATCTCAGGTCATTGTAGGACCTATTATAACAACTAGTTAGTGTAAACATTAAACGAATGTGCCTGGAAGTATGGACGAAGCTTTCTTGATGTAATTAGTAAGTAGTATGCTAGTTTCTCTGCTTTTGGATAGTTACTTTAAGCTCTTGTTAGTCATTTGCTGACGTAATACACCGTCCTCTGGATCCGATCCTCACGAAGCAATGGGATACTTATAGCATGTGCCGATACGGTCAAATAAATATACAATTCCTTATGATCCACCGGCTTTGACAAGATGGAGGGTCCCTCCAAATGATTCACCAAAGCTTGAAACGCGTCTTTACAATCCCATGTCCATTCGAAGTTTCTCCGTTTCCTAATCAAATCTAAGAAAGGAATGTATTTATCGGTAGCTCTAGAGATGAATCAGCTTAAGGTAGTAATTTTTCATTCAAACTCTGCACTTGTTTAATAGTACTTGGTGCTTGGATATAAAATATCCCGAATCTTCTCGGGATTAGAATCTATTCCACGAGCATTGACAATAAAGCCCAAGAATTTTCCCTAATGCAACACCAAAAGAACACTCCAAAGGATTAATTTTCATCTTGTAATATCGAAGGATTCAAACATTTCCGCTAAGTCTCTTATGTGGTTTCTTAATCATCGTCACTTCACGAGCATATCATCCACAGAAACTTCCATTGTTATTCCAATCTAATATTTAAACATCCTGTTAACTAAGCGCTGATAAGTCGCTCCTGCATTCTTTAATCCAAACGGCATTGCTACATAGTAGTACAATCCAACATCGGTAATGAAGCTGGTGTGCTCTTGATCTGGAATGTGCATCGAAATTTTGTTATATCTCGAGTACACATCCATGAAAACTGTCTCTTAGAAACGCCTTGTTCAAATCTGAATAATCAACACATGTTATCCACTTCCCATTCGCTTTCTTCATCAGCATGGGATTAGATACCCATTGAGGGTAGAGGGCATCGCAGTTAAACCCATTGTCTTTTAGTCTATCCACCTCCTCTTTGAGAGCGACAGATATCTCCGGATCTATGCCATGCCTTTTTACCTTTGCCGGGACATACCTTGGGTTGATATTCAATGCATGGCTTGTAATACAGGCGAGATTTCATACATGTCAGAGTGAGTTCGAGCGAATACATCTATTCACTCGGAGAAAACCAGCAAGTTCCTTCATCATCCAATGTCTGCACTGTGATCCAATCTTTAGAACTCGTGATGGGTCGTCGTGGCTGACCGTAATATCAATTGTCAGCTCAGCCGGCGCAGCCTTGCTGTGACGACCCGCAAATCCGTACCTCTAGAGTCGACACTATTCTCGCTCAATCAACTAAAGATGTATGGAAATACGAACCATTTGAGTTAAAGAAGAAGAGGTAGAAGAAGAAAATAGAAAACAACATCAGAATCTAACCACCGCAGCGGAATAAAATATAATAGATAATAAATGATCTTTACAAAAAAACAAATACATTTGTTTATACATTACATAATCAAAGTATGCATAACACACAATTGGACAATAATCATAACCCATCCTCACAATCTGAATACACAACGGAATATTTAACACAAATACGGAAGTACGTATCACCATCCAGCTCGTCTCCTGAGCTCCACGGCATTCTTTCCTGTATCTTATAATACTCGTCTGACCCAAGCATTATAGTTAAATAACACCCGAGTCAGTCTGGAATGCCAGCGTGGGAAAACCAAAAATAATTTCTACTGAATTATTTATTAATCTCAAAATATCTTTGCAAGATATATTTCCATTTTCAACCCTTTTGAAAACTGTTTTCAAACCACACTTTTTCATGGAATAAATTCCCAAATATTTATTTCCACTAAAACACCAAGCACAAAACTTTAGATTTTTAAAATAATTTAAAACACTTTATTATAAAATATCCTTTAAAACATTTAAATTAAAAATTACTTTAACACTTATTCAAAATATATATACTTTAAGAATATTTAAAATAAAACTACTTGTACAATATAAAACTAAATTTCTAATTTTAAAACATAATACCAAGCCACCATTAAATAATTACTGCTATTAGGAAAATATACTTACTTTAAAATTTTGAACATTTAAAAATAATAAATTTTCTAAAACATACCTTTAAATCAACTTTAAAACTTTTACTTATACTTAAAATTTTGCTTTGAAAACGTACTTGGCTATCCAGGGAAATACGCTTCTCTTTCACATCTTTTAAAAATAAATCACCATTAATTTTTAAACAAATTTACCCATTCCTTTAATAAATTCCCACCGTGAATTTATTCTTTCAAATATCCACTGATTTATTACTTCACTTTTATAAACCCAGTTTATAAATTCCAAAGTCTCACTTCTCTTTTAAAAATCCCGATTTTACACACTTAAATCAATCCCCAAATTGATTTCCAATTTACTTCACCTTTAAATAAATTTCCTTACTTACTTCATTTATTTCAAAATCTATTAACTTCAGATTTTTATTCCTTAATTATGATATAAAATCTTTAACTGAAAACACCAATTTCAGATTTCCCCAAATTCTTTCTTTATCCCTTTAAATAAATTTAAACCTTGAATTTCAAAATAAATTCCTTATTTGTTCAAATAATATCACTTGAGTTTAAAAATAAAATCACTTATTCCCATTTAAAATCTCATTTCCCACACTTGGAATTTTATTTATCAGGATTCAAAAATCACTTTCTATTCTTTTCCAATTCATTTTTAATTTATTCAAATTTCTATGATTATTTTACTCAAAATTCATTCCTTTATTTTCTTTTCAGAAATCCCATTTCTATAGATTTTGATAACTCAGTTCACCAAAATATTTTAAATCAACCATAGTATCCAATATTTCCAATTAATGTTGAGGAATCCAGTTGGATCCCTCCAACCTGTTTCTCTACATCCACAGATGTTAGCACAATATAAAATACCAATTCCACTTCAAGGTGGAATATCGCGGTATATCGGATTTATATAATATCATTCGCTATTATGCGGTGCATAGGGTCTCATCCGCTATATAATGCGGGAAAATCAATCACTCCAATATATACTATATATACCATATATAATATAGCATATCAAATCAATTCAATCATTCAACCAATTGTTTAAATTTAACCATTTAAATTTAAATAGCAATTCAGAAGAGTGAGATTAACTCACCTTTGCTTTTAAATTTGCAATCCACTACAAACCAGCTTGTTTCCATCAGGATTCAGACCGTGTATAAATATTACATAAATTTATTAACACTTGATTTTAAATCAAACAATTTATTATCATTCACTTATTTAATTTAACTTATAATTTGACTTAAACTCTTATACTAAAAATTTCCTTAAACCAATAGGCATAAATACCTTACTTCCTAGGCCCTCACGACTTCCAATAACCCTAGCTCGACAACCTCCATCCTCACCATCACCCGTGTTGCTCCTCCAACCTGCCATGCCATGCAAAAACCCTGTCTTCCACATGTTCACGCAAACCCTAAAATCGACCAACTGTCGAAGGACTTGAGAGCGAGCAACCCCCGCTCGTGCGTGCCCACGTATGCGTGAGATTTCTGACCCTGGCCTCGTCGAACTTGCCGCAGTCACTCACTTCGATCTCATACGCTCGATTAGGTCGACGAAGATATGCCCCTAAATTACCGAACGAAGAAGGGTTTCGACTTCGGCCTTGAATTTATTTCCTTCGTTTAGATTTTGAACTGGAAGAGGAAGTGTGGCCATAAGAATTTTATTTCGTTCTTATCTGATTTGGGTTTCAATTTTTTTTTTGAGAAGATCGATTTTGTTTTCGATTTCAAGGAGATAAGGAAAGGATATGCCATTATAAACTGGGATGGAATGGCGTGTTACATAAGGTAGGGCTTTGACTTTGAAATTACAAAATATTATTTATTTCTCAAAATATCTTGTTTTAGCAACTTAAAATTTTGATCTCCTATCGAGGCGTGCCACCAGGTGTTTATAATGTTATGCCCCTATTTCGAACACGATGGAAATGGTTTCGAGTGCTAACTCGATCGTATGAAGAAGATAGCTTTTTGGACTCAGTTATTAAATTGAATTTTCGATATAAATTTCAGCGCGTTTATATGTTGTACGCTCACACAACAGCTCCAAACACTACGAAAATTGAAATCCGATAATAATACAATATTACGGCTCCAATGGAACCGGTTTTGTTGAATTTAGAGACTGTGCCTCGGAAGGCTATTTTTAAATATCGATTTAAACGATATATTATTAAAATTGAACAAATCACCTTTAAATTAAATTTTAACCATTCTATTATTTTCAGTATCATCATTATAAATTTTATAAGCCTTCAAATTATTTTTAACAGGTTTAAAACTGAAAATTCAATGTTTACCCAAATTCAAATTATTAAATTCAATCGCCAAATTCAAACTGATATTTGAAATCCAAGTTAAACTATCTTGCAAATATTTAAAATTAATTAAATATTCCAATTTCAAACGCCTAAAAATTCTGGGTCGTCACATTCCTCCCCCTTGATAGAATTTCGTCCCCGAAATTACTTGTTAGGAAGAATGGTCCAATACCCGTTTACCATTTTCTCAAAACCAAACAGTTTTAACAACAACCAAACTATCTTTATTAAAGACACACTATGCATCTTACTAACTTTCCAAATTTTCCATAGTTCCCAAACAACTATACTTATTCATCCATTTAAATTATAATTCAAAACCAAGTTTAAAATTTTCGAAATTTCTCAAAAATTTTCTAATTCCCTAATTTGTGAAAAATTTCGCCGTTGTCTCCTTTGCACGGCCAGCTCGGTACAACTACAAAATGCGTCTACGGGCCCTCAAATTCTAAAAGAAAATAAAAAGCCAAGTGGCTAGACCAGAAAATCATCAAATTTCATACTGAAATTTAACTACATACCTTTTAGTCGGACAATTCAAATTATCTCTGAAATCAAAAATCCCAAATTCACTTTCCTAATCCTTTAGTTCCAACTAAATAATTAGTTTCAATTTCCATTTCAAAATCCCTTATTTCAATTCCAATTTGAAATCGTTTTGTTGCTAATGAAATTTTTTCCAAAAATTTTCGAACTCCCAAAATTTTCGGAAAATTTTGGCAGAGTCTCCTTTGTACGGAGGAGCTTTTGCAATTTGACAAGAGATATAAATATATATACATCGAGCCACACGGTCGGAAAAACAAAGACAGTTCATATTTCCTATTTTTATTGCGTAGGCGTACCTTTATTTAGCATTTTTTAAGCAATCGGCTTATCATTTTAGCAATTACGCAACCAAATCCAGCCAAACGGCTTCCCGGTACATGTACTTGCTCAATTCAAACATGTAAGTACTAAATATATGAAATTTATTAACATTTTACTTACTTTCAATAGCTAAACACATGCATTTCATATGCAACATGCACCAAACATTTTCCATGAGCAATTTACATGATTTCAAAACTAATTCAATTGCTTTCAACCAATTCATGTGCCAATCCATTCAATTTTAATGGTTTACACTTCATTTTCTTACATTCAATTTATTTTTAATCCAAACAACTCACATTTATTTCAATTGATTCCAAAAAAATCAATTTTATCTACCTCTACCAATTCATAGAATTTTTATTTACATCCGTTTAAGTCAAACGACTAATTTATTCTATGCAATTTGACGATATTCACTTAATAGAATATCCATTTTGGTTTTTAGCCACCTCCAATTGATTCCAACCCATTTTATATTTAATTCCTTCCCATTTCTAGTTTATTCACCAACCATACATTTTTAAAATCGTTTCATTGAGCTTGACAACTTTCAATTCTTATATTAATAACCACTTTCCAAATTAATTTAACCCAAACTTTTATTTAATGAATTTTCATTCTTACTCGAAGTTGAGCTTCTAATTATTTTTAAATTATGTTAATTTACTTCAATTTATTCCAACCTCAAAACTTAAGTTCACTTCTATTTGATTTTCATTAAATCAAATTCCATTTAATTCAGTTATCCCATCCATTTTAATTTAAATTTTAATTCACATTCTCAATTTATCAAAATAATATCCAAGCAAATATTCAACTTATTTATACTCGAATTGGATTTTATTTGTAACTTAAATCATTTCTATTATAATCCAATTCCATTTTATTTTTACAACATCTCCATTTATTTTAATTCATTATCAATCCAAGTCGAATTTATTTATAATTCGAGTTTATTTTCAAACTTCATTATTGACTTACAATCCATTTTATTTAACCGAGTTAAATTTTGTTAACATACTCTATTAAATAATTTATTTAGCTAATTAGTTTACTTCCAACTCAATTTCATTTGATTTAAGTTAATTTCAATTCAATTTTACTTAACTTAACTTCAATTAAATCTAGCATCATACCATTCTCTTTAATCCACTCAATCCACTTGAATTTATATTAAATAAGAATTTACTTTCACTTAATATCATCTACATCTCAATTTATTTCATTTCAATTCAATTTCAACTTAATTCAATTCCAATTCGTTATTATCAACTTTGTTAAGTTAATTTAATTCAATCAATTTTATTTCTCAATCCAAGTTTAATTTTTATTTTCCCATTCCAATCAACATTCAAGATTTACTAATTATTTCTTCCAATCATCCATTAAATTTTCCACAATTTAATTTCTCTAAATTAAATAAATTTAACGTTTTCACTTTAAATTTAATTCCAACATTCAAAGTTCATATTTTCCTCCCTTATTTAAAATCATCTCAACTTTACAAGTTTATAACTTACCTCATCAGGATTTTCAATTCAAATAAGAATTCAGGATTTCAAACACCTGGCTTTTGGTTCAAATCATTTTAAAACCACCAATATCCCAAAATCACATTCCTCAAAATTTTAAACCAATCCTGGTTTTTATTCCCAACAAATTCCCTTTGAAATTTCAAAATCAAAACTAGTTGTTCTGAAAAAATCAATTTGGCAGCAATCTGTCACTTAGAAACTCGAAAATGAATACTGATGATGCTGTGCAGCCATCACCATGATTATTTTCCAGCGACTGAAGTGAGCTCAATGTTATATCCCTTTCCAAAATTTATTTGAAACAATTTCCTTTCAGAAATACCTCCAAAATAATAATGCTATTATTTATCTTCAAAACACTTCGGAAAAAAAACACTTACAAAATCTCCGGGGTTTTAAATTTTTAGATTTTGACTTAAACAAAAATTCATTTGTATAATTTATGCTCATACAATTTCCCATTTGATTATACAAGTCATACCAATTTTTTTATAATCTTATTTGTTTAAGATATTATCATCCAAACATCCAAGTTATATAGCAATTTAAGAAAATATTTCCTTTATATCAAAATATATTTTGGGTAAAATTATTTCATTCACCCACCTTGAAAACAATACTGTGTCAATTTATCGTGTCAGGTGTTTATAAACTCTTCTCGAATAACGGCTTACTCTTTTATTTTAAAATTTTAGAATTACTTTTAAATTCACATAATACTATTAAAATAGCTTTTTATAAAAATACTTCTTATAACTCGATGTCTCAACCAGTCCATTCTTGTTCTCACAGAAATTCGGTCATACGTTGGTCAAGCGTAGGACTGAAAATCTATAAGTACTTAGCGGACCCATTTTCAACATCCAGTGAAAATACTTGGAAAATAATTTTAGTGAAAATATCGATAACATTTTTTTTTGAAAATAGAGGAAATATCTTTGGTGAGAATGCTCTGGAAATCATCACCCCCATCCATGGTCGCAGTTATATCCTGGGTTACGTTGCCATCACAGCAAAAATCCATGTAACTCTAGACACTCCGCGCCCCTCAATTACGCCATGGAACCCACAACAGATCGTAGTTACATTCTAGGATTACGTTGCCATCACAATGAAAGTCCATGTAACTGTAGGCATCAGCGCCCTTGATTTTCGCTGTCAAAAATGAAACTTCTCCACTCCCACATAGGTCGCAGTCTACCGATGTAAAATCAAACGTAGACCGTTGGCTCTCAACGGCACACACGAGTTTCTCTATGTTACCACAGGTCGCCGTCTACCATATAAAATCAAACGCAGACTGTTGGCTCTCAACAACACACACGACTTTCGCTATGGTCTGCAGTAAATCGCAGTGACATCGAGTTACACTGTCGTCACAGCATAACCCAAATGCCTCTGTAGGCATTAGCACCCTCGACTTCCGCTAGACACTACACATAATCCTTAGGAACTAGTTTTGTCTGGACTCCTCACAGGATCAACTTTAGAACCCCCCCTTAGGGTTCAAGGTAGTACCACCCTATGGCACTCCAGAGAAGTTCATTTCTAGGGAGCGCCTTTTTCCCCAGAGCCATTATCAAAACACTTTATACTATACACATATATTATCTTCCAAATCATAAACCTAGTATGAATCTCATATAAATCTCCTTTTCTCAAAATCGATTATCCCAAAATCGATAATTTTAAAACTAGGCTTTCCAAATTCCAATATTGATTTTACATAAAAATCAAAAGCCTTTCCAAATCCAAATGTTCCCAAAACCTTTTTCCAAAATACTCATAAGATCCTTTACATATATATAGATATATATAATTTTTTAAAAACTTTGGATCATTTCAAACTTGTATAAAACTCCTTTTATACTTCAAACACTTTCAAAATCCTTACCTTCTGGCAATAGATTCAACAAGGGGAGATTTATCTTATATAACAAAGTTTATAACTTTGTTTATTCAAAATCAAATATTCAAATTTGATTACTCTATAAATTCACTTACATTTTACTTACTTTCATAAAGTAATTTTTTACCATAGAAATATCCAATTTCCACTTTACTTCATCATATGTTTCACAAAATATACTTTTCATTTCAAAAACCTTTTCACATTTCTTATCCACAAATTTCCAATATCAATTTCATTTAAAGTCGTACGATGTACACCTATCATCCGTACGCTATACCAATCTGATCGCTCACTCGATCACACAATTTCACTTCCGAACTAGTATCGTCCACCCGGCTTCCTAGTGCGGACAAAGATCTGGTTTCTTGATCAGAAACCGTCATTCTCCTTGCATAGCCTAGCTGTGATAGGGAATATCTAGAATCAATCAACAATCCATATCCAGGTTCGCCGTCGAAAATCGAGTGAAAAATCCCAACTCGGATCGATAAACTATCTCGAAATTCTATGCTCGAATCCGGATCAAACCACTATGCGAATAGAATAATATACGTACATCCACGTATCAATCCTCATTGATTTATTAGCCAAAACAATTCCCTTTCTATTCGCATTCACTTTAATTTTCATTCACTTATTTACAATTGCTTCAATCCCATTTGGATTATCACTTTGATCCTTATCTCAATTGGGTAATTTAATCATAAACAGTTTGCACTCTGACCGGTTTTAATTTAGAAAATAGCTTGAATTTTTTTTAAAATAGATAAGTAGTTGAAGAATAATTATTAATTTATAAAATAGCTGTAAAATAGTTAAATAACGATAAATGGTTGGAAAATAGTCAAATAGTTATAAAATAGTTAAATAATTACAAAATAGATTTAAAATAGTAATTAAATATAAAACAGTAATGAGTTTATAAAACAGTTACAAAATAGTTAAATAATTCCAAAAGTAGTTATAAAATAAGTATAAGATAGTTTTGGGTTTATAAAGAAAGGTTGTATATATAATAAATAACTTGGAAAAATAGATTTGTACTAAAACAATTTATTTTAAAAATAGTTTAGAGTCAAACTGTTCAATTCCCAACCTCCATATCCAATCAACTCAATTTAAATTTTCACTTCCATTTAAATTGACTCAATTCCTATTAATTCAAATCAAATCCAATTTGAACTAATTCAATTCAAATTTCAAATTCAAACCATCCCGAATTATATAAATTCGAGTTAAATTTTAAATATTGATTTAATCCTTTAAATCTAATCAATTTATATCTTTAAACCATTTAATTTTGAATCCAAATTCCGTTTTTAACCTATTTTAAGGTTCAAATAACAATTCAAATCAACACAATATTAAAACAATTTATATTCACTAACAAATACGCGCTCATATCTATTAATGCGCTCAAACTCATTCTAGTGTACTACGGACTCTATTTAATGAGTAATCCCCACCAGAGCCAAGGTTCTCGCTTAACCCTTCCGCGCTGATACCAAATGTGATGACCTAGGCTTTTCAACCATCGACAGCAGCCACGACTGGAAGGCTTTGCAACCATCCCTGCCCCACCGTGGCTTACATTGGTATCTCGGGTTTGCTTTTACGGCCAGACTCTCGACTCACAACCAACCCCAAAAGGCCTTATACTGCCCCCGGGGATATGTAGGGGTAAGAGTCTCCCGTTCGCCACCTAACGTAAAGCGGGAACCCCCTATCATGCTGTAATATAGCAAACGCGATCTCGGTCTCTACGAAACGATCAACGCATTGGCCAATATTGATAGTCGGTTATTTAACTATCAAATAACATTCACAAACAACCATCAACCATAAATAATTTCTACTGAATTATTTATTAACCTCAAAATATCTTTGTAAGATATATTTCCATTTTCAACCCTTTTGAAAACAGTTTTCAAACCACATTTTTTCATGGAATAAATTTCCATATATGTATTTCCACTGAAACATCAAGCACAAGCTTTAGATTTTTAAAATAATTTAAAACACTTTATTATAAAATATCCTCTAAAACATTTAAATTAAAAATTACTTTAACACTTATTCAAAATATATATACTTTAAGAATATTTAAAATAAAAATACTTGTACAATATAAAACTAAATTTCTAACTTTAAAACATAATACCAAGCCACCTTTAAATAAGTACTGCTATTAGAAAAATATACTTACTTTAAAATTTTGAACATTTAAAAATAATAATTTTTCTAAAACGTACCTTTAAATCAACTTTAAAACTTTTACTTATACTTAAAAGTTTGCTTTGAAAACGTACTTGGCTATCCAGGGAAACACGCTTCTCTTTGACATCTTTTAAAAATAAATCACCATTTATTTTAAACAAATTTATCTATTCCTTTAATAAATTCCCATCGTGAATTTATTCTTTCAAATATCCACTGATATATTACTTCACTTTTATAAACCCAGTTTATAAATTCCAAAGTCTCACTTCTCTTTTAAAAATCATGGTTTTACACACTTAAATCAATCCCCAAATTGATTTCCAATTTACTTCACCTTTAAATAAATTTCCTTACTTACTTCATTTATTTCAAAATCTATTAACTTCAGATTTTTATTCCTTAATTATGATTTAAAATCTTTAACTGAAAACACCAACTTTAGATTTTCCTAAATTCCTTCTTTATCCCTTTAAATAAATTTAAACCTTGAATTTCAAAATAAATTCTTTATTTCTTGAAATAATATCACTTGAGTTTAAAAATAAAATCACTTATTCCCGTTCAAAATCTCATTTCCCGCACTTGGAATTTTATTTATCAGGATTCAAAAATCACTTTTTATTCTTTTCCAATTCATTTTTAATTTATTCAAATTTCTATGATTATTTTACTCAAAATTCACACCTTTATTTTCTTTTTAGAAATCCCACTTCTATTGATTTTGATACTCAGTTCATCGAAATATTTTAAATCAACCATAGTATCCAACATTTCCAATTATCAATATAATTCATCCCCGGATATCTAATAATCACAATAGAGAATATTAAATAATCCAAATAAATGTTGAGGAATCCAGTTGGATCCCTCCAACCTGTTTCTCTACATCTACAGATGTTGGCAAAATATAAAATACCAATTCCACTTCAAGGTGGAATATCGCGGTATATCGGATTTATATAATATCATTCGCTATTATGCGGTGCATAGGGTCTCATCCGCTATATAATGCGGGAAAATCAATCACTCCAATATATACTATATATACTTTATATAATATAGCACATGAAATCAATTCAATCATTCAACCAATTGTTTAAATTTAACCATTTAAATTTAAATAGCAATTCAGAAGAGTGCGATCATGCAAGGACCCAGAATTTTTATTAATTAAAATTTGAATATTTAATTAATTTTAAATATTAATAAGTGAAATTTATAAGTCGAATAAATTTATTTCGAATAATTGGATTTAATTGGATAATTAAATCGATAATTTAATAATTGAAATTACAGAAATAATTGAAAATAGGGTTTAATATGATTGAAAATGGTTTGTAAAATTTTATTTCATCATATTGAAGTTATAGTAATGTTATAGAACTTATAAAATCGAATTAAAACTTAATTTGTGAAAATTGAATATTTTAATATTTAATTATCGACTGTAAAATAGCCAATTTTCAAACAGTCTCAGAATTGGATGAAACCAGTTTCATTGGATCCGTAATAATTAGTTATTATCGGATTTCAATTTTCGTAGCAATCGGAGTTGTCGTTTGACCGTGGCAGCTCGAAACGCATCGAAATTGTTTTTAATATTAATTTGGGGAGTTAAAATAGCCATTTTCAAAAAGTCTCGGATTTCGACGAAACTAGTTTCATCGGATCCGTAATGTGATATTATTGTAAGGTTTCAAATTTCGTATCAATTGGATTTACCGTTTGTCCGGTGCAAGCTAAAACGCTTAGAAAATCGTTTAATCGGTTTAATTTTAAATTGAACGTTTATTGCCATAACTCGCACAGATGACCGAATTAGCTTCCGAAACCTGTTCCATTGTGTCCGGAACGTGGGGTAAACCCTAGAAATGCCGGTCACCGCGCGTAAATCGGAGTTTGGAAATTCCGGAATGAATAGTGTTCGTTTGTTTTCTATAAATAGACAAGTTTTATCAAAAAAAATAATAAAAAAATATAGCCTAGGGTTTAATGGCCGGCCGCCACCCTATTTTCGAACGGCCAGAAACGTTCAATTTTCTCCCTCAATTATCATCAAATCCGTTCATCGATTCAACAAACCTTCAACATGGAAAATGTAGAGCATCACGAGACGAAGGTAATCAACGGCTGTGATCGGAAAACTCGCGGTGGATCGACCAGAAATTGCTCGAGATGGCCGGCCGTTCTTCACGTTTTTCGAGAGCTACGGGAGCACCGGGTCTGACCGATCTTGGGGCGGAGGTGCCTCCAGGAAAGGGCTACGAGGTGGCATCTCCTGATCGAGTTGCAATTGAACGTGGAGGGACGGCGACGAACCCTAGTCGCGTGTTGATGGGTTCGAATGGAACCTGGTAATGTCGCGTGCGTTCGAATTCGAGGGGGAAGGTGTTTGCGTTCGGCGGTTGGATTTGCAGAAAGGAAATTGAACGGTCATGATGAGGCTAGGTTATAAAATAAAATGTAAATTGAATTTTATTAATCGTGTAAACTTTAAAAAGCTATATCTCTTTCATACGAGGTCCGTTTTGGACGAAACCGTTGCGTTGGAACCGTATTGACGAATGCTAAGCTATGGAGCTGGATTGGAGTCGTTTGGAGCTAGTGAAAATTTCGGGTAAAATTAAACGCGCGTTTAATTTTATTCGAAATAAAAGCTGAAACGGAAATAAAATCAATGTGAGAACTTCTCACTCAATCGAATCGGTTTCGATTTTTATTTTAAATAGTTATATTTAAAATTATTGAATGCATGTTTGAATGGTGATTGTTATCTATTGATTGTTAAAATAGACATTATGCGCCGTTAGTAAGCGGAATTATTTATTAAAAACATATACCGCGAATATTTCATAAATAGTGAAATTGGTATTATATATAATAGCAATATATATATATATATATATATATATATATATATATATATATATATATTGGCATATGTATATATTGCAGTTGTTGATTTCCCGCATTATATAGCGGATGAGACCCTATTGCGCCGTCTATTAAGCGGATAATATTTATAAATCCCATATACCGCGATAATTCCGTACTGGAGCGGAATTGGTATTGTGCTAATGTTTTTGGATGCAGGGAAGCAGGTTGGAGGGATCCAACTGGATTCCTCAACTGTATTGATTTATTTACAGATATTTTGATATTTGTTGATTATCATATCGATATATGATATTTGGATGTCGTGATTGACTATTTGGTGCCGTTGCATCATCGGATCCATTTTTGAAGTTTTAAAATAATGATTTTTGGTTTTTAAAGGAATTTTTAAAGTGATTTTTTTGAAAGTATACGTTTTATTAAAATTTTGAATTGATTTATTTTAAATAAATTAACGTTATAAGTTTAATGTTATAAAAGTTATAATTTTTGTACAATATAACCAAATTAAGATTTTTTTTAAATAAATAGTGATTAATTTTTAAAATGGTTTAATTGGGAATTTTGAATTATTATAAACGGTTTATATAAAAGATTTATAAAATTGATATTTATAAATTAAAAATACTGGAATTATAAAACGAGTTTTTATAAGTAATAAAGTGAAATAAAAATGGATTTCATAAGTAAATTGAGACTTATAAATTTATGAAATATGAATATATAAAATGGATAGATTTTGTAAAATATAAGATTTATGAGTAATCAACTTATAAATCGGATTTTGGCATTTAAAATGAGATATAAAAAGAATTTTTATAAATAGAAGTTTATAAAAATATAAATGGAGTTTATAAACGTGGTTTATAAATCCGAAATAAATTGAATTTGATAAGTTGGATATAGGAATATATGAAAGGAATTATATTCACGATTTTGAACAGTGAATATATTATCAAATGAAATGGATATGTTTTTGGGGAAGGAGCATTATGAAATGAAGTTAATGATTTTAAAGACGTTTTAAAATGCATTAAGTATCGAATACATAGATTTTAACATTCGTTGTTGAAATAGACGTTTTCGAGAAAGAAGGAAATGGTGGACTATAACACTGTTGTTATAGTAAATGGTTTCCGAAAGGAAATGTTTTGTATAGTATTGGGATTTATATATCTATCTAAATTTCGAATCCCAATACTAGTGATTTTGGGTCGTAGTAACGATGTTTTACGCAACATTCGTTTTAGCCCAAATAAATGTGTTAAGTGAATAATTTCCTTAAGGAATGAAACATATACTAAATTTTGATTTAAGTATATCGAATATTTTCAAATGTTGAAAATAAATAGATTTGTGATGTACTTATTACTAAATAAGTATGGAAATGTTTTCCAATATGAAGTGAATGTTTTGGGATTTTATCTTTTAAAGATAAATTGAAAATGAATATTAGAGGTCGATTAGAAAATCGTATATTCATAAATATTTTGGAATGTAAATTCACTATGGAATTTATAAATAAAAATGGGAATTAGTTTATGGATTTAGAACATAAATATAAAGTAAATCGTTAAGGATTTATTTAATTGGTTTAAATGAACCATGTTGAAATGAAAGTATTTCGCGTAAGGAAAATGTTTGAAATTTGTTTTCAAAAGTGGTAAAAGTGAAAAGTGATTTGAAAATTAGTTTTCAAATGTTGAAGTGTGGAAAATATATATCTAGTAAAGATATTTTGGAAAGTAAATAATTTGGGAAATTATTTGGATTTGGTGATGTTGAACACGCCTATTGATCGTTAAATATCCGACTATCAATATTTACCTTTAAATAGGTATTTGTTGTGATTTGCTTGAATTTGAATGCCACACTTATTTTTGAATAAGCGCTCACTATTCGGGTTATCCGGGAAAGGACCTTGGAGTCGTATAACCCATTCTGAATATGTGATACGTCGTAATGGATTGCATTTGATGACAGGTGTTGAAGACCGGATATTTGTGAAAACGGAAGGATTACCGTCGAGTTACTCTACATCGGCTGATCTCCGATATAGAGGTTTTATCACCCTTAGTGACGGGAAGTCTGGTCGTGATTAGTGAATATCCGGATTGCAAGGACTTCTTTGTAAGTGCCTTCGGTTCTGTTCGATCCCGGAACAGACTTGTATGGACTGTATGTCTGACATTACAAATTGAGATTTAAAGCTGATTTCTTTCAAATATGTTTCTGTTGGTGGCGGAGAATTTATTCTCCTAGCTTAACACCCTTCTCTGAGACGTACGAGCTTAGAGGTTATATAGTTGAAGGTTATTAGTGATATACTCCCAATTTGGTAGTGTGGCATGCTGAGTGTTGCTGTGAAATAATCATTGTTTGATCATTTGTGATAGGATCATTTATTTGATCATTTATCTTGGTGATCAATTCTATGATCATTTGTTGACCCAAAGCACGGCTTTTGTATAAAGTGTGGCTTTGTGGACGAGACTTCGTCGGACCTCACACCCCGGAAATGGTCAAAGCAGGAAGGATGCAGCAAGGTTATTAGGGGGTAGCGCCCCTTTAGTGTATGTCATTCCTTCTGGATAGAGGTGGTATCATGGTATGGAGCCCAGATATTTAACCTATGTTGTTGTTGCATATTTTGTGGTTGTTGGAAATCGAGGATCCTCGAATAGATCGGTTACGATCGGGGGATGACATATTCGTGTCAGTAGTTACCCAGTTAGGGGTAACCCGGCCTTGTGTTGGCAGAGATCCAGTTTGGTTCTCGGGGACGTCCTTCCAGAGGCGTTCTCATGTGGCAATGGAAAGTTCCTTGGCCTGACCATTTGTTGGAAATCCAATTCCCAATATGAAACCCTGTACGGTTTTAGTTGTAGAACCTGCCATTTACTTATGGTGGTCACCACTATTTAGATGGTAGCTATAGTAGGCATAGTTCGAAATGTCTATGCTGGCTAGGATTAATATTCTACTTTCGAAATGTTTTCCTACACTATGCACTAGTAATAGTATCAAATGTTTCTTTTTAATGCGTATCAAGCATCTTTGACTATCATAAGGAGAAATCTCCTCCGATTCTGCGTTTGCATTGTGTGTGTGTGCGGGAGGCCTTATGGTAGTCTCATTTTTAAAAGCATTGCGAATTGACTTTAAAAATATTCCTCTATTTTGATTTTAAAGATAAATAAACTGTTTTGAGTTCCTACACCAGTCACATGACTGACTCGGGGTTTATTGTTTTCCTTCCTAAACTTTGGGTGCCCACCAATTTCCACACGGGCAGTCAAGAGTTAAGGTTTATCATGATATTCAGGAGTTGCTGGAGGCAAGCTAGATGGCATGGCGTATTACTAGTATATAGTATTTCTTTTTCGCTGTTTGTTGTTGTTGTTGTTGCTGTTGTACACTCTGATGATGAAATGTAATGTAATAAGATGTAATGTAATAACTGATATAGTTCTTTGTTTAAAGATTATTCATTTATCTATTATATGTTGTTCCACTGCGAATTGTGAGATTCTGATGTTGTTTTGTTATTTCTTTCTGTTCTGTTCTCTCTTTTTCTATCTTCTTCTACTTTTTCTTTTTCTAAAACCATAACGGTGCGGTTTTTCGGCTTTCGATTGCTCGGCAGTTGATACAGTGGACGTATTGATATCGGTTTTCGTCAACGAAAAAATCTCGATCGTTACATTTGGTATCAGAGCTTATGGTTAAGCGACAACCATGGCTCTGTTGGGTATTACTCATTAGAGATAGAGTCAGTAGTACTCTAGAATTAGTTTGAGTGTAATAATAGATACGAGAGCATATTTGTTAGTAAATATAAATTGTTTTATATTGTGATGATTGGTTTGTTGAGTGGTATATGGATTTTAGTCAACACGAGTAATTAACGTTGTTGATAGGGATCTCTAAACACTTGAATAGAACAATTCGACACGATATTGTTTTAAATTGGGTAAATGAAATAATTTTACGTTGATTATATTTTGTATATAAAGGAATAATTTTTCAGAATTATTAAAGTGTATATGAATTGATTGTTGGTTGTTGAATAAGTTAAATAAAAACAACAATTGTAAAAGAAAATTTGTATAAGCAAATGAATTATAAGTATGGAACTATGATTAAAATAATTTACACTTGTGAAATAACCTTATATATAAGAAGTGAAATTATATAAGTAAAAGGTTTGTAAATGTGATTTATAATCTGAAATGAAATTCCAAAGAAGTATTTTGAAATGACTTGGTATTTTGAAAAAAAAAATTTGTTTTGAAGAGATGAAAGCTCTAAACTCTTTTCGGTCGCTGGAAAATAATTCCGATGATGATTGCAACATCATCGGTGTTCATTTTCGGGTTTCCAAAAGAGGGATTACTGCCAAATTGTTTACAAGAAGGTTATTTGGAAAATTTGGGTTTGGTTTTGGAAATTCAAAAGAAATTGAATTGATTTCAAAAATGGTTTTGAAGGATTGAAAGGACTCCGGAATCTTATTTAAAATATTATGAGAATAATAAATGAGTTGATAGCTTATACAGATTGAATTTAGATAGAATAAATTTAACTTAAAGGATGAAGTTAAATTAAAGGAAGTATAAGTAAATCAATAAAATCCAAGTAGTAACTGTTGAATATAAGTTGTACAACTTATAAGATGATGAATATAAATGAAATAAGTTTTGAACTTATGATAAGAGTTAATAAATTTAGCTTTGGTAAAAAGTTAAATAGGATTGGAATTTGAATTGGATTTATAAGTGAAAACTTAAGTTAAATTAAACAAAAGGTGTTTGGAATGAAATATAACTTAAGTGATGTTGAATGAAGTTGAATTTTGGTGTCAAAGTAAATTAATAAGTGAATTAATGAAGTGAAGTCATTAAGAATTTGAACTTGAGTTATATAAATGAAATTCAACATTATATTGTTAAAGGAATTAGCAATTGAATTGATAAATGGATTGAATGTTAATCAATCGAATATAAAAGAATTGATATGGGATAATGAATATAAGTGTTAATTCATTAAAAGCTAGTTGAATAAATTGAATGAAAGTCAATTTAATATGATCCAATTGGAATTAAAAGTGATGGACCAAATTGAATGTAAAATTAATAATTTGGTTGTATTGAATAAACATTGGTTATTTGATTGTTGATTGATGTATATAAATTCATTAAGTGTTAATGAAATTGAATTAGCAAAATTAGAAGCTAAAGTAATTGAATTCAAATTGGAAGTAAATGAATTTGAATAGAATTGAACGTGAATTGGATTTAAATTAGTGAATGCAAACTAATTAAAATTGGATATGAATGAATGTTGATAAAATCCAATGTAAATGAATCAAATGTGATTTAAATTGAAAACCAATTCATGGAATATTAATGAGAATATGAATGAATATTTAGTTGGTTGATGTTTGCATTTGTTGTTTTGTTGCATTTGCTATGTTGGCACATGTAGTTATTATGTTGCTATATGATGTATATTGAGATTATTTTCATATATGCATGTTCTCATGTTGTTTGTTGAGTGTATAGTAGGTGCGGATTGCGCATTGCTTCGCATTTGGAGCTCGCTTTCGCGCTATATTAGCGTATATGCTCGCTAATAATATATAAGGTACATATCTCGGATTAAATATCGTACTTTTACATTTTTTTCCCTGCGGGATGCCTCATCACTTGATGAGATGTATATTTGTGATATATATACTGTCATTTTTTTTCCGGATCGAGCCGCGCAAAGGAGACTATGGCGAATTTTTTCGAAAATTTAAGGCGTTAGAATATTTTTGGAAATTTTGGGAAAATTTGTGAAAACTATAACTTTGATTTGGGAATTGGAAGTTAAAGGATGTAATTGGTTTTGAAAAGGATAACTAAGTATGATTAGAAAACTTAGTAAAGTATGGTAAGAAGTTTAAATTTGTTTTGGAAAATTAATGAATTCTGTAACTTTTTCTTACTTGGTAATTTCGAGGACGAAATTCTTTTAAGGGGGAAAGTCTGTAACGACCCAGAATTTTTATTAATTAAAATTTGAATATTTAATTAATTTTAAATATTAATAAGTGAAATTTATAAGTCGAATAAATTTATTTCGAATAATTGGATAATTAAATCGATAATTTAATAATTGAAATTACAGAAATAATTGAAAATAGGGTTTAATATGATTGAAAATGGTTTGTAAAATTTTATTTCATCATATTGAAGTTATAGTAATGTTATAGAACTTTTAAAATCGAATTAAAACTTAATTTGTGAAAATTGAATATTTTAATATTTAATTATCGACTGTAAAATAGCCAATTTTCGAATAGTCTCAGAATTGGATGAAACCAGTTTCATTGGATCCGTAATAATTAGTTATTATCGGATTTTAATTTTCGTAGCAATAGGAGTTGTCGTTTGACCGTGGCAGCTCGAAACGCATCGAAATTGTTTTTAATATTAATTTGGGGAGTTAAAATAGCCATTTTTCAAAAATCTCGGATTTCGACGAAACTAGTTTCATCGGATCCGTAATGTGATATTATTGTAAGGTTTCAAATTTCGTATCAATTGGATTTACCGTTTGTCCGGTGCAAGCTAAAACGCTTAGAAAATCGTTTAATCGGTTTAATTTTAAATTGAACGTTTATTGCCATAACTCGCACAGATGACCGAATTAGCTTCTGAAACCTGTTCCATTGTGTCCGGAATGCGGGGTAAACCCTAGAAACGCCGGTCACCGCGCGTAAATTGGAGTTTGGAAATTCCGGAATGAATAGTGTTCGTTTGTTTTCTATAAATAGACAAGTTTTATCAAAAAAAATAATAAAAAAATATAGCCTAGGGTTTAATGGCCGGCCGCCACCCTATTTTCGAACGGCCAGAAACGTTCAATTTTCTCCCTCAATTATCTTCAAATCCGTTCATCGATTCAACAAACCTTCAACATGGAAAATGTAGAGCATCACGAGACGAAGGTAATCAACGGTTGTGATCGGAAAACTCGCGGTGGATCGACCAGAAATTGCTCGAGATGGCCGGCCGTTCTTCACGTTTTTCGAGAGCTACAGGGGCACCGGGTCTGACCGGTCTTGGGGTGGAGGTGGCTCGAGGAAAGGGCTACGAGGTGGCATCTCCTGATCAAGTTGCAAGTGAACGTGGAGGGGACGGCGACGAACCCTAGTCGCGTGTTGATGGGTTCGAATGGAACCTGGTAATGTCGCGTGCGTTCGAATTCGAGGAGGAAGGTGTTTGCGTTCGGCGGTTGGATTTGCAGAAAGGAAATTGAACGGTCATGATGAGGCTAGTTTATAAAATAAAATGTAAATTGAATTTTATTAATCGTGTAAACTTTAAAAAGCTATATCTCTTTCATGCGAGGTCCGTTTTGGACGAAACCAGTTGCGTTGGAACCGTATTGACGAATGCTAAGCTATGGAGCTAGATTGGAGTCGTTTGGAGCTAGTGAAAATTTCGGGTAAAATTAAACGCGCGTTTAATTTTATTCGAAATAAAAGCTGAAACGGAAATAAAATCAATGTGAGAACTTCTCACTCAATCGAATCGGTTTCGATTTTTATTTTAAATAGTTATATTTAAAATTATTGAATGCATGTTTGAATGGTGATTGTTATCTATTGATTGTTAAAATAGACATTATGTGCCGTTAGTAAGCGGATATTATTTATTAAAAACATATACCGGGAATATTTCATAAAAAGTGAAATTGGTATTATATATAATAGCAATATATATATATATATATATATATATATATATATTGGCATATGTATATATTGCAGTTGTTGATTTCCCGCATTATATAGCGGATGAGACCCTATTGCGCCGTCTATTAAGCGGGTAATATTTATACATCCCATATACCGCGATAATTCCGTACTGGAGCGGAATTGGTATTGTGCTAATGTTTTTGGATGCAGGGAAGCAGGTTGGAGGGATCCAACTGGATTCCTCAACTGTATTGATTTATTTACAGATATTTTGATATTTGTTGATTATCATATCGATATATGATATTTGGATGTCGTGATTGACTATTTGGTGCCGTTGCATCATCGGATCCATTTTTGAAGTTTTAAAATAATGATTTTTGGTTTTTAAAGGAATTTTTAAAGTGATTTTTTTGAAAGTATACGTTTTATTAAAATTTTGAATTGATTTATTTTAAATAAATTAACGTTATAAGTTTAATGTTATAAAAGTTATAATTTTTGTACAATATAACCAAATTAAGATTTTTTTTAAATAAATAGTGATTAATTTTTAAAATGGTTTAATTGGGAATTTTGAATTATTATAAACGGTTTATATAAAAGATTTATAAAATTGATATTTATAAATTAAAAATACTGGAATTATAAAACGAGTTTTTATAAGTAATAAAGTGAAATAAAAATGGATTTCATAAGTAAATTGAGATTTATAAATTTATGAAATATGAATATATAAAATGGATAGATTTTGTAAAATATAAGATTTATGAGTAATCAACTTATAAATCGGATTTTGGCATTTAAAATGAGATATAAAAAGAATTTTTATAAATAGAAGTTTATAAAAATATAAATGGAGTTTATAAACATGGTTTATAAATCCGAAATAAATTGAATTTGATAAGTTGGATATAGGAATATATGAAAGGAATTATATTCACGATTTTGGACAGTGAATATATTATTAAACGAAATGGATATGTTTTTGGGGAAGGAACATTATGAAATGAAGTTAATGATTTTAAAGACGTTTTAAAATGCATTAAGTATCGAACACATAGATTTTAACATTCATTGTTGAAATAGACGTTTTCGAGAAAGAAGGAAATGGTGGACTATAACACTGTTGTTATAGTAAATGGTTTCCGAAAGGAAATGTTTTGTATAGTATTGGGATTTATATATCTATCTAAATTTCCAATCTCTATACTAGTGATTTTGGGTCGTAGTAACGATGTTTTACGCAACATTCGTTTTTGTAACGTACGCGGATTTTTCGTTGCCGAAAAACCGAATAGTTATGGGTTTAAGAAAAAGAAGAGAAGAAAAGAGAAGGAAAGAAGGAAGATTAGAAAATAGAGAGGATGGAAAATAGAACATAAAGAAAATAGGGAGAAGAGAGGATAGAGGAAAAAAAAAACAGAAGAAAATAGAACGGAACAGAAAACAAGAGAACAACAACAGAATCTCACAATTCGCAGCGGAACAACATATAATAATAAATGAATAATCTTTAAACAAAGAACTATATCAGTTATTACATTTTATACATTTCATTTCATCATATCATCAGAGTGTACAACAACAACAAACAGTGCAGCGGAAAAAGAAATACTATATAACTAGTAATACGTCATGCCATCCATCTTGCCTCCAGCAACTCCAGAATATCCAGAATATCCTGATAAACCTTAACTCTTGACTGCCCGTGTGGAAATTGGTGGGCACCCAGAGTTTAGGAAGGAAAACAATAAACTCCAAGTCAGTCATGTGACTGGTGTGAGAACTCAAAACAGTTTATCTATCTTTAAAATCAAAATAGAGGAATATTTTTAAATTCAATTCGCAATGCTTTTAAAAATGAGACTACCATAAGGCCTCCCGCACACACACACACAATGCAAACGCAGAATCGGAGGAGATTTCTCCTTATGATAGTCAAAGATGCTTGATACGCATTTAAAAATAACATTTGATATTATTACTAGTGCATAGTGTAGGGGAAAAATTCATTTTGAAAGTAGAATATAAATCTTAGCCAACATACGACCATTATCGTATGCCTACTATAGCTACCATCCAAACAGTGTTGCGACACCATAAGTGAATGATAGGTTCTACAACTAATACCGTACAAGTTTCGTATTGTTTCTTTGGATTTCCAACAAATGGTCAGGCCAAGGAACTTCCCATTGCCACATGAGAATGCCTCTGGAAAGACATCCCCGAGAACCAAACCGGAACTCTGCCAACACAAGGCCGGGTTACCCCTAATTGGGTAACTACTGACACGAGCACGCCATTCCCCGATCGTAAACGACCTTTCTCACGGGATCCCGAAAACCAACAACCACAAAGTAATAAATTCGTAGTAACCACATAGGTTAAATATCTGGGCTCCATACCATGATATCACCTCTATCCAGAAGGAAATGTACATACCCTAAAGGGTGCTACCCCTCATAACCTTGCCGCATCTTTCCTGTTTTGACCATTTCCGGGGTGTGAGGTTCGACGAAGTCACGTCCACAAAAACATACTTTATACAAAAGTCATGCTTTGGGTCAACAAATGATCAACACAATGATCACCAAGATAGACGATCAAATAAACGATCCTATCACAATAATCAACACAATGATCATTTACAGCAACACTCAGCATGTCACATTACCAAATTGGGAATATATCGCTGATAACTTCAACTATATAACCTCTGAGCTCGTACGTCTCAGAGAAGGGTGTTAAGCTAAAAGAATAAATTCTCCGCCACCAACAGAAATATATTTGAATGAAATCGGCTTTATATCTCAACTTGTAATGTCAGACACACAATCCATACAAGTCTGTTCCGGGATCGAACAAAACCGAAGGCACTTACAAAGAAGTCCTTGCAATCCGGATATTCACAATCCTGATCGGATTCACCATCACATATGGAGAACTCTATACCGGAGCAACTCGGTGCAGAGTAAATCGACAGGTCATCCTATCGCTCTCGCAAATACCGGGTCTTCAACACCGATCTTCAATGCAATTCACAACGACGTATCACATATTCGGAATGGGTTATACGACCCCATGGTCCTTTCCCGGTTAACCCGAATAGTGAGCGCTTATTTAAAAATAAGTGTGGCATTCATATTCAAACAAATTACATCAATTACCCATTCAAAGGGAAATATTGATAGTCGGCTATTGAACTATCAATGGATATGCACACATCACTAGATTCCAAATAATTTTCCAAATTATTTATTTTCCAAAATATCTTCACTAGATATATAATTTCAATACTTCAAAAAAATAAATCAATATTTATTTTTAAACAAATTCCACTTCCTTTATAAATTCCTTAGTGAATTTATAATTCCAAAATATCAATGAATATTCGATTTCAATTATTCATTTCAATATTCCTTTTCAATTTATTTTCAAAAAGATAAATTCTAAATATCACTTCATATTGGAAAACAATTCCATACTTATTTAATAAGTAATTCACAAATTTTATTTATTTTCAACACTTGGAAAATAATCAATATACTTCAATCGAGATTAAGTATATATTTCATTCTTTAAGAAAATCATTCTCTTAAACATATTTATTTGGGCCAAAACGAATGTTACGTAAAACATCGTTACGACGTCCCAAAATCACTAGTATAGGGATTCGAAATTAAAATAGATATATAAATCCCAATACTATACAAAACATTTCCTTTCGGAAATCATTTACTATAACAACAGTGTTATAGTCTACTATTTCCTTTTATTTCTCGAAAAACGTCTATTTCAACAATAAATGTTGAAATCTATGGTTTCGAATCTCAACACAATTAAAACTTCGTTAGATCGTTTTAATTCTATTTAAAATATCACATTCTAAACATTTTCTTTAACATATTATTCACCATTCAAAAACGTGAATAAACTTCGTTAACAATTTCATCACTTCTATTCAATTTATTTTAAAGGATTATTCACTATTCAAAAATGTGAATATAACTCCTTTAATAGGTTTCAAAAATTTTCTTATTAAAATAAGTCATTTGCGAATTTATAAAACAACGTTTATAAATTCCATTTCTATTTATTTATAAAAACTTCCTTTTTATAAATCTCTTTATTAACTTATTCGATTTCTAATTTTAATTATAAACCAAAAGTCCAAATTATAAGTCAAACACTTATAATTTATTTATTTGCAAAAATCGTTCCTTTGAACTTTACAAATTTTATAAACCTACTGTTTATAAAATTTCCATTTATAACCTCACCGTTATATAATTCTATAAATTTCATTCATTAATGAATTTCATTTTCACTTCACTCAAACACTTATAAAAACTCGTTTTATAATGTCCATATTTCAATTTATAAATATCCATTTATAAATCTCTTAATAAAATTCAATTTATATTATTCTTTTAAAACGTCTTTAATCTCCTTTATTATTTCATCATTTTGATTTATAAAATAATCAAATTTTTATAAATCCTATATTTAAACTTTTCACAATAATTCTAAAATGTCTCGATTAAACTATTTTATAAAATCATTAGCATCATATTCTCAAAAATCAGTTTTTTTAACTATATTTCTCAAAAATCATAATTTTTATAACTTTAAAAATTATAACGTTTATTTATTTAAAATGGATCAAATTCCAAACATATAGTATATTTTCAAAAATCACTTTATAAATCATTTTAAAATCCCAAAATCTGGGTCCAATGATGTTACACACCAAATAGTCAATCACGACAACAACAACATCATATATCGATATGATAATCAATCAAATATCAAAATATCTGAAATTAAATAAAAACTGTTGAGGAATCCAGTTGGATCCCTCCAACCTGTTTTCCTGCATCCACAAACATTAGCACAATACCAATTTCGCTCCAGTACGAAATTATCGCGGTATATGTTTTTAATAAATAACATCCGCTTACTAACGGCGCAATAGGGTCTCATCCGCTAAACAAAAAAATGCGGGAAATCAACAACTGCAATATATACATATGCCAATATATATATATTGATATTATATATAATACCAATTTCACTGTTTATGAAATATTCGCGGTATATGTTTTTAATAAATAACATCCGCTTACTAACGGCGTATAATGTCTATTTTAACAATCAATAGATATCAATCAACATTCAAACATGCATTCAAATATTTTAAATCTAACTATTTAAAATAAAATCGAAACTGATTCGATTGAGTGAGAAATTCTCACCTTGATTTCAATTTCGTTTTTAGCGATTTATTTCGAATAAAATTAAACGGACGTTTAATTTTACCCAAAATTCTCACTAACTCCAAACGACTCCAAACCAACTCCATCGCGTAGTGCTCGTCCATACGATTCCAACGCAACTGATTTCGTGCGTTTTCGACCTCGTATGAAAAAGTTATGAATTATTGAAGTTTGTACACGATTTATATACACAAATTTATAACTAACTTTATAAAATTTTATACCCTAGCAAATCTGGGCCATGTGATTCAATCCCATAGCATCAGGCCCGTACCCCCCTTCCATCTCCCTCACGTTCAAATCTTCGGCCGAACCCAACTCAACACTAAACCCTAATTCACACGAGCCACCCCGCTACCCTCTAGTACGATCAAGCTACACCATATGAAGCGCCTCCCCCCATGCTACCTTCGGCCTAAACATCGTGAAGCTCGGCTGCACAAGTAACGAGAAAAACGCGATGAAACGCGCGCCCTTCCCTGGTCGATTACGACGAATCCGAGCCACTTCAACGCAAATCCACCGTTGGATGTGAAGTACGTGGCATGCTCTACGTTTTGTTAGTTGGAAGTTTTTGGTAAATGTTGATGGATGAGGAGATAAACGAGGGGGAAGAGTGGAGCATTTCGGCCATTCATGGCATATGGGGCGGCGGCTGACGAAAATAGGGTTTAGTTTTATTTTTTCTAATTTTTTTGTGAGAATTTTGGTCTATTTATAAAGAAAAATCGAACACTATTCATCCGGAAATTCCGAACTCCGATTTACGCGCCGTAACCAGCGTTTCTAGGGTTTACCCCGCGTTCCGGACACAATGGAACAGGTTTCGAAAGCTAATTCGGAAGTATGTGCGAGTTATGGCTGTAAACGCTCAATTTGAATTAAACCGATTTAAGTCGATTTCTAGGCGTTTTAATTTGTACAGGACAAACGGTAAATCCAATTGACTTGAAATTTGAAACCTTACAATAATATCACATTACGGATCCGATGAAACTGGTTTCGTCGAAATCCGAGACTTTTTGAAAAATGGTTATTTTAGCTCGCCAAATTTAAATTAAAAATAAATCGATGCGTTTTGAGCTGCCACGATCAAACGGTAACTCCGATTGACACGAAATTTGAAATCCGGTAATAACTAACTATTACGGATCCAATGAAACTGGTTTCGTTCAATTCTGAGACTGTTCAAAAATTGGCTATTTTCACTAGTCGATTTAAATATTAAAATATTCAATTTTCACAAATTAACTTTAAATTCGATTTTAAAAGTTCTAAAATATCGTTCTAACTCCCATATGATAAAATAAAATTTTACAAATCATTTTCAATCATATTTAACTCAATTTTCAAATATATTCCATAATTTTAACGTATTAAATTATCGATTTAATTATCCAATTAAATTCAAAAATTCAAATAAAAATTTATTTGACTTATAAATTCACTTATTATTATTTAAAATAAATTAAATATTCATATTTTATTTTCTAAAAATTCTGGGTCGTTACAATCTTCCCCACTTAAAAGAATTTCGTCCTCGAAATTATTAAGTAAGAAAAGTTATATAATTTATTAATTTTCCATAATTCATAGTTAAATTCCTTATAATACTTTACTAAGTTTTCAAATCATACTTAGTTATCTTTTCAAAAACAACTACTATAGTTTAACTTTCAATTCCAAATCAAAGTTAAAGTTTTCAAAAAATTTCAATTTTTCTTAAAATTTTTCTAACGCCTTAAATTTTCGGAAAAATTCGCCATAGTCTCCTTTGCGCGGCTCGATCCGAAAAAAAAATGACAGTATATATATCACAAATATACATCTCATCAAGTAATGAGGCATCCCGCAGGGAAAAAAGTGTAAAAGTACGGTATTTAATCCGAGATATGTACCTTATATTTTATTAGCGAGCATATACGGCTAATATAGCGCGAAAGCGAGCTCCAAATGCGAAGCAAACGCGATCCGCACCTACTAAACTCTCAACAAACAACATGAGAACATGTATGTAGACAATAGTATCAATATACAACATATAGCAACTGAAACAAAAGCAACAAATGCAAACATCAACCAACTATCATCCAACTAATATCCATAACCAAATCAATATTCATTCATATTCTTATTAATATTCAATGAATTGGGTTTTCAATTTAACCACATTTGATTCATATACAGTGGATGTTCTTATTAACATTCATTTTCAATTAGTTTATATTCACTAATTCATATTCAAGTTGGTTCACTTCCAAATCAAATTCAATTCTATTCAAATTTATCTACTTCTAATTTGAATTCAATTACATAACTTTAAATTTCATTAACACTTAATGAATTATATACAATCAACTAACAATCATATAACAACCAATGTATATTAATTACAACCAAACTTCTTTGCTTTCAATTGGTTTAATTAATTGATTTTCATTCAACTATTCAACTTCCAATAACACTACATTTTAATGAATTAACACTTATATTCATTATTTCATATCAACTTTATTCAATATCACTTAAGTTATATTTCATTTACAAACATCACTTGTTTTCACATAACTTAAATTCATTTTTATATTTACAACTCATATTCATAAATATATTCATATGGTTTCACTTCTTATATATAAGTTTATTTCATAATTGTAAATCACTTTAATTATAATTTAACTCTTATAATTCTTTTTGCTTATACAATTCCTTTATTTAGATTATTCAAACATCTAAACAATCAACTTATATACACTTTAATAATTCTGAAAAATTATTTCTTTATATATAAAAATATAATCAAGGTAAAATTATTTCATTTACCCAATTTAAAAACAATACTGTGTCGAATTGTTCTATTCAAGTGTTTAGAAACCCCTTCGGCATAGTTGTACATACCCTGCTGACGAAGGTTCATATGCCACTCAATAAACCAATCATCACAATATAAAACAATTTTATATTCACTAACAAATACGCTCTTATAGTTATTATTACTCTCAAACTCACTCTAGAGTACAACTGACTCTATCTCTAATGAATAATACCCAACAGAACCATGGTTGTCGCTTAACCATAAGCTCTGATACCAAATGTAACGTACGTGGATTTTTCGTTGCCGAAAAACCGAATAGTTATGGGTTTAAGAAAAAGAAGAGAAGAAAAGAGAAGGAAAGAAGGAAGATTAGAAAATAGAGAGGATGGAAAATAGAACATAAAGAAAATAGGGAGAAGAGAGGATAGAGGAAAAAAAAAACAGAAGAAAATAGAACGGAACAGAAAACAAGAGAACAACAACAGAATCTCACAATTCGCAGCGGAACAACATATAATAATAAATGAATAATCTTTAAACAAAGAACTATATCAGTTATTACATTTTATACATTTCATTTCATCATATCATCAGAGTGTACAACAACAACAACAAACAGTGCAGCGGAAAAAGAAATACTATATAACTAGTAATACGTCATGCCATCCATCTTGCCTCCAGCAACTCCAGAATATCCAGAATATCCTGATAAACCTTAACTCTTGACTGCCCGTGTGGAAATTGGTGGGCACCCAGAGTTTAGGAAGGAAAACAATAAACTCCAAGTCAGTCATGTGACTGGTGTGAGAACTCAAAACAGTTTATCTATCTTTAAAATCAAAATAGAGGAATATTTTTAAATTCAATTCGCAATGCTTTTAAAAATGAGACTACCATAAGGCCTCCCGCACACACACACACAATGCAAACGCAGAATCGGAGGAGATTTCTCCTTATGATAGTCAAAGATGCTTGATACGCATTTAAAAATAACATTTGATATTATTACTAGTGCATAGTGTAGGGGAAAAATTCATTTTGAAAGTAGAATATAAATCTTAGCCAACATACGACCATTATCGTATGCCTACTATAGCTACCATCCAAACAGTGTTGCGACACCATAAGTGAATGATAGGTTCTACAACTAATACCGTACAAGTTTCGTATTGTTTCTTTGGATTTCCAACAAATGGTCAGGCCAAGGAACTTCCCATTGCCACATGAGAATGCCTCTGGAAAGACATCCCCGAGAACCAAACCGGAACTCTGCCAACACAAGGCCGGGTTACCCCTAATTGGGTAACTACTGACACGAGCACGCCATTCCCCGATCGTAAACGACCTTTCTCACGGGATCCCGAAAACCAACAACCACAAAGTAATAAATTCGTAGTAACCACATAGGTTAAATATCTGGGCTCCATACCATGATATCACCTCTATCCAGAAGGAAATGTACATACCCTAAAGGGTGCTACCCCTCATAACCTTGCCGCATCTTTCCTGTTTTGACCATTTCCGGGGTGTGAGGTTCGACGAAGTCACGTCCACAAAAACATACTTTATACAAAAGTCATGCTTTGGGTCAACAAATGATCAACACAATGATCACCAAGATAGACGATCAAATAAACGATCCTATCACAATAATCAACACAATGATCATTTACAGCAACACTCAGCATGTCACATTACCAAATTGGGAATATATCGCTGATAACTTCAACTATATAACCTCTGAGCTCGTACGTCTCAGAGAAGGGTGTTAAGCTAAAAGAATAAATTCTCCGCCACCAACAGAAATATATTTGAATGAAATCGGCTTTATATCTCAACTTGTAATGTCAGACACACAATCCATACAAGTCTGTTCCGGGATCGAACAAAACCGAAGGCACTTACAAAGAAGTCCTTGCAATCCGGATATTCACAATCCTGATCGGATTCACCATCACATATGGAGAACTCTATACCGGAGCAACTCGGTGCAGAGTAAATCGACAGGTCATCCTATCGCTCTCGCAAATACCGGGTCTTCAACACCGATCTTCAATGCAATTCACAACGACGTATCACATATTCGGAATGGGTTATACGACCCCATGGTCCTTTCCCGGTTAACCCGAATAGTGAGCGCTTATTTAAAAATAAGTGTGGCATTCACATTCAAACAAATTACATCAATTACCCATTCAAAGGGAAATATTGATAGTCGGCTATTGAACTATCAATGGATATGCACACATCACTAGATTCCAAATAATTTTCCAAATTATTTATTTTCCAAAATATCTTCACTAGATATATAATTTCAATACTTCAAAAAAATAAATCAATATTTATTTTTAAACAAATTCCACTTCCTTTATAAATTCCTTAGTGAATTTATAATTCCAAAATATCAATGAATATTCGATTTCAATTATTCATTTCAATATTCCTTTTCAATTTATTTTCAAAAAGATAAATTCTAAATATCACTTCATATTGGAAAACAATTCCATACTTATTTAATAAGTAATTCACAAATTTTATTTATTTTCAACACTTGGAAAATAATCAATATACTTCAATCGAGATTAAGTATATATTTCATTCTTTAAGAAAATCATTCTCTTAAACATATTTATTTGGGCCAAAACGAATGTTACGTAAAACATCGTTACGACGTCCCAAAATCACTAGTATAGGGATTCGAAATTAAAATAGATATATAAATCCCAATACTATACAAAACATTTCCTTTCGGAAATCATTTACTATAACAACAGTGTTATAGTCTACTATTTCCTTTTATTTCTCGAAAAACGTCTATTTCAACAATAAATGTTGAAATCTATGGTTTCGAATCTCAACACAATTAAAACTTCGTTAGATCGTTTTAATTCTATTTAAAATATCACATTCTAAACATTTTCTTTAACATATTATTCACCATTCAAAAACGTGAATAAACTTCGTTAACAATTTCATCACTTCTATTCAATTTATTTTAAAGGATTATTCACTATTCAAAAATGTGAATATAACTCCTTTAATAGGTTTCAAAAATTTTCTTATTAAAATAAGTCATTTGCGAATTTATAAAACAACGTTTATAAATTCCATTTCTATTTATTTATAAAAACTTCCTTTTTATAAATCTCTTTATTAACTTATTCGATTTCTAATTTTAATTATAAACCAAAAGTCCAAATTATAAGTCAAACACTTATAATTTATTTATTTGCAAAAATCGTTCCTTTGAACTTTACAAATTTTATAAACCTACTGTTTATAAAATTTCCATTTATAACCTCACCGTTATATAATTCTACAAATTTCATTCATTAATGAATTTCATTTTCACTTCACTCAAACACTTATAAAAACTCGTTTTATAATGTCCATATTTCAATTTATAAATATCCATTTATAAATCTCTTAATAAAATTCAATTTATATTATTCTTTTAAAACGTCTTTAATCTCCTTTATTATTTCATCATTTTGATTTATAAAATAATCAAATTTTTATAAATCCTATATTTAAACTTTTCACAATAATTCTAAAATGTCTCGATTAAACTATTTTATAAAATCATTAGCATCATATTCTCAAAAATCAGTTTTTTTAACTATATTTCTCAAAAATCATAATTTTTATAACTTTAAAAATTATAACGTTTATTTATTTAAAATGGATCAAATTCCAAACATATAGTATATTTTCAAAAATCACTTTATAAATCATTTTAAAATCCCAAAATCTGGGTCCAATGATGTTACACACCAAATAGTCAATCACGACAACAACAACATCATATATCGATATGATAATCAATCAAATATCAAAATATCTGAAATTAAATAAAAACTGTTGAGGAATCCAGTTGGATCCCTCCAACCTGTTTTCCTGCATCCACAAACATTAGCACAATACCAATTTCGCTCCAGTACGAAATTATCGCGGTATATGTTTTTAATAAATAACATCCGCTTACTAACGGCGCAATAGGGTCTCATCCGCTAAACAAAAAAATGCGGGAAATCAACAACTGCAATATATACATATGCCAATATATATATATTGATATTATATATAATACCAATTTCACTGTTTATGAAATATTCGCGGTATATGTTTTTAATAAATAACATCCGCTTACTAACGGCGTATAATGTCTATTTTAACAATCAATAGATATCAATCAACATTCAAACATGCATTCAAATATTTTAAATCTAACTATTTAAAATAAAATCGAAACTGATTCGATTGAGTGAGAAATTCTCACCTTGATTTCAATTTCGTTTTTAGCGATTTATTTCGAATAAAATTAAACGGACGTTTAATTTTACCCAAAATTCTCACTAACTCCAAACGACTCCAAACCAACTCCATCGCGTAGTGCTCGTCCATACGATTCCAACGCAACTGATTTCGAGCGTTTTCGACCTCGTATGAAAAAGTTATGAATTATTGAAGTTTGTACACGATTTATATACACAAATTTATAACTAACTTTATAAAATTTTATACCCTAGCAAATCTGGGCCATGTGATTCAATCCCATAGCATCAGGCCCGTACCCCCCTTCCATCTCCCTCACGTTCAAATCTTCGGCCGAACCCAACTCAACACTAAACCCTAATTCACACGAGCCACCCCGCTACCCTCTAGTACGATCAAGCTACACCATATGAAGCGCCTCCCCCCATGCTACCTTCGGCCTAAACATCGTGAAGCTCGGCTGCACAAGTAACGAGAAAAACGCGATGAAACGCGCGCCCTTCCCTGGTCGATTACGACGAATCCGAGCCACTTCAACGCAAATCCACCGTTGGATGTGAAGTACGTGGCATGCTCTACGTTTTGTTAGTTGGAAGTTTTTGGTAAATGTTGATGGATGAGGAGATAAACGAGGGGGAAGAGTGGAGCATTTCGGCCATTCATGGCATATGGGGCGGCGGCTGACGAAAATAGGGTTTAGTTTTATTTTTTCTAATTTTTTTGTGAGAATTTTGGTCTATTTATAAAGAAAAATCGAACACTATTCATCCGGAAATTCCGAACTCCGATTTACGCGCCGTAACCAGCGTTTCTAGGGTTTACCCCGCGTTCCGGACACAATGGAACAGGTTTCGAAAGCTAATTCGGAAGTATGTGCGAGTTATGGCTGTAAACGCTCAATTTGAATTAAACCGATTTAAGTCGATTTCTAGGCGTTTTAATTCGTACAGGACAAACGGTAAATCCAATTGACTTGAAATTTGAAACCTTACAATAATATCACATTACGGATCCGATGAAACTGGTTTCGTCGAAATCCGAGACTTTTTGAAAAATGGCTTTTAGCTCGCCAAATTTAAATTAAAAATAAATCGATGCGTTTTGAGCTGCCACGATCAAACGGTAACTCCGATTGACACGAAATTTGAAATCCGGTAATAACTAACTATTACGGATCCAATGAAACTGGTTTCGTTCAATTCTGAGACTGTTCAAAAATTGGCTATTTTCACTAGTCGATTTAAATATTAAAATATTCAATTTTCACAAATTAACTTTAAATTCGATTTTAAAAGTTCTAAAATATCGTTCTAACTCCCATATGATAAAATAAAATTTTACAAATCATTTTCAATCATATTTAACTCAATTTTCAAATATATTCCATAATTTTAACGTATTAAATTATCGATTTAATTATCCAATTAAATTCAAAAATTCAAATAAAAATTTATTTGACTTATAAATTCACTTATTATTATTTAAAATAATTAAATATTCATATTTTATTTTCTAAAAATTCTGGGTCGTTACAGTTTTAGCCCAACTAATGTGTTAAGTGAATGATTTCCTTAAGGAATGAAACATATACTAAATTTTGATTTAAGTATATCGAATATTTTCAAATGTTGAAAATAAATAGATTTGTGATGTACTTATTATTAAATAAGTATGGAAATGTTTTCCAAAATGAAGTGAATGTTTTGGGATTTTATCTTTTAAAGATAAATTGAAAATGAATATTAGAAGTCGATTAGAAAATCGTATATTCATAAATATTTTGGAATGTAAATTCACTATGGAATTTATAAATAAAAAGGGGAATTAATTTACGGATTTGGAACGTAAATATAAAGTAAATCGTTAAGGATTTATTTAATTGGTTTAAATGAACCATGTTGAAATGAAAGTATTTCGCGTAAGGAAAATGTTTGAAATTTGTTTTCAAAAGTGGTAAAAGTGAAAAGTGATTTGAAAATTAGTTTTCAAATGTTGAAGTGTGGAAAATATATATCTAGTAAAGATATTTTGGAAAGTAAATAATTTGAGAAATTATTTGGATTTGGTGATGTTGAACACGCCTATTGATAGTTAAATATCCGACTATCAATATTTACCTTTAAATAGGTATTTGATGTGATTTGCTTGAATTTGAATGCCACACTTATTTTTGAATAAGCGCTCACTATTCGGGTTATCCGGGAAAGGACCTTGGGGTCGTATAACCCATTCTGAATATGTGATACGTCGTAATGGATTGCATTTGATGACCGGTGTTGAAGACCGGATATTTGTGAAAACGGAAGGATTACCGTCGAGTTACTCTACATCGGCTGATCTCCGATATAGAGGTTTTATCACCTTTAGTGACGGGAAGTCCGGTCGTGATTAGTGAATATCCGGATTGCAAGGACTTCTTTGTAAGTGCCTTCGGTTCTGTTCGATCCCGGAACAGACTTGTATGGACTGTATGTCTGACATTACAAATTGAGATTTAAAGCTGATTTCTTTCAAATATATTTCTGTTGGTGGCGGAGAATTTATTCTCTTAGCTTAACACCCTTCTCTGAGACGTACGATCTTAGAGGTTATATAGTTGAAGGTTATTAGTGATATACTCCCAATTTGGTAGTGTGGCATGCTGAGTGTTGCTGCGAAATGATCATTGTTTGATCATTTGTGATAGGACCATTTATTTGATCATTTATCTTGGTGATCATTTCTATGATCATTTGTTGACCCAAAGCACGGCTTTTGTATAAAGTGTGGCTTTGTGGACGAGACTTCGTCGGACCTCACACCCCGGAAATGGTCAAAACAGGAAGGATGCAGCAAGGTTATTAGGGGGTAGCGCCCTTTTAGTGTATGTCATTCCTTCTGGATAGAGGTGGTACCATGGTATGGAGCCCAGATATTTAACCTATGTTGTTGCTGCATATTTTGTGGTTGTTGGAAATCGAGGATCCTCGGATAGATCGGTTACGATCGGGGGATGACATATTCGTGTCAGTAGTTACCCAGTTAGGGGTAACCCGGCCTTGTGTTGGCAGAGATCCGGTTTGGTTCTCGGGGACGTCCTTCCAGAGGCGTTCTTATGTGGCAATGGGAAGTTCCTTGGCCTGACCATTTGTTGGAAATCCAATTCCCAATACGAAACCCTGTACGGTTTTAGTTGTAGAACCTGCCATTTACTTATGGTGGTCACCACTGTTTAGATGGTAGCTATAGTGGGCAAAGTTCGAAATGTTTATGCTGGCTAAGATTAATATTCTACTTTCGAAATGTTTTCCTACACTATGCACTAGTAATAGTATCAAATGTTTCTTTTTAATGCGTATCAAGCATCTTTGACTATCATAAGGAGAAATCTCCTCCGATTCTGCGTTTGCATTGTGTGTGTGTGCGGGAGGCCTTATGGTAGTCTCATTTTTAAAAGCATTGCGAATTGACTTTAAAAATATTCCTCTATTTTGATTTTAAAGATAAATAAACTGTTTTGAGTTCCCACACCAGTCACATGACTGACTCGGGGTTTATTGTTTTCCTTCCTAAACTCTGGGTGCCCACCAATTTCCACACGGGCAGTCAAGAGTTAAGCTTTATCAGGATATTCCGGAGTTGCTGGAGGCAAGCTGGATGGCATGGCGTATTACTAGTATATAGTATTTCTTTTCCGCTGTTTGTTGTTGTTGTTGTTGTACACTCTGATGATGAAATGTAATGTTATAAGATGTAATGTAATAACTGATATAGTTCTTTGTTTAAAGATGATTCATTTATCTATTATATGTTGTTCCGCTGCGAATTGTGAGATTCTGATGTTGTTCTGTTATTTCTTTCTGTTCTGTTCTCTCTTTTTCTATCTTCTTCTACGTTTTCTTTTTTTAAAACCCTAACGGTACGGTTTTTCGGCTTTCGATTGCTCGGCAGTTAATACAGTGGACTTATTGATGTCGGTTTTCGTCAACGAAAAATCTCGATCGTTACAGATCAACTCACCTTTGCTTTTAAATTTGCAATCCACTACAAACCAGCTTGTTTCCATCAGGATTCGGACCTTGTATAAATATTATATAAATTTATTAACACTTGAATTTAAAATCAAACAATATATTATTCACTTATTTAATTTAACTTATAATTTTACTTAAATTCTTAAACTAAAAATTTCCTTAAACCAATTATTTTTAGTCCAAAAATTAAATAAGTTAATTGAAACAGTTTAACCGCCACATCCATTATTATTTTTTCATTTAAATCCTTATATTTTCAAAATCTATAGTAACTTCTGTTACTTAAATATGTATATACATTATATAAATTCATACAAACTCTATAGCATTTAAAATCCTATGTTTTTCTTTCTTATTCACATCTATATTTCTGTTTAACCTTACAAAAACAAAGTTGTTTTGAAATCAAAAGTTTAAACCCACTGTTTTCAAAATCTACCTTACTGTCAACATTTTTTTTGTTCTGTTAACTTATAAAATTTAAGTATAATTGTAAATCTTTAAATTGAAAAACAACAGGCATAAATACCTTACTTCCTAGGCCCTTATGACTTTCAATAACCCTAGCTCGACAACCTCCATCCTCAGCATCACCCGCGTTGCTCCTCCAACCTGCCATGCCACGCGAAAATCCTGTCTCCCACATGTTTACGCAACCCCTAAAGTCGACCAACTGTCGAAGGACTTGAGAGCGAGCAACCTCCGCTCGTGCGCGCCCGCGTACGCGTGAGATTTCATACCCTGGCCGCATCGAACTTGCCGCAGTCACTCACTTCGATCTCATACGCTCGATTAGGTCAATGAAGATATGCCCCTAAATTACCGAACGAAGGAGGGTTTCGACTTCGGCCATGAATTTATTTTCTTCGTTTAGATTTTGAACTGGAAGAGGAAGTGTGGCCATAAGAATTTTATTTCGTTCTTATCTGATTTGGTTTTCAATTTCTTTTTTTTGAGAAATCGATTTCGTTTTCGAATTCAAGGAGATAAGGAAAGGATATGCAGCTATAAACTGGGATGGAATGGCGTGCTACATAAGGTAGGGCTTTGAGTTTGAAATTACAAAATATTATTTATTTCCCAAAATATCTTGTTTTAGCAACTTAAAATTTTGATCTCCTATCGAGGCGTGTCGCCAGGCATTTATAATGTTATGCCCATATTTCAAACACAATGGAAAAGGTTTCGAGTTCTAACTCGATCGTATGGAGAAGATAGCATTTTGGACTCAGTTATTAAATTGAATTTTCGATATAAATTTCAGCGCGTTTATATGTCGTACGCTCACACAATAACTCCAAACACTACGAAAATTGAAACCCGATAATAATACAATATTACGGATCCAATGGAACGTGTTTTGTCGAATTCCGAGACTGTGCCTCGGAAGGCTATTTTTAAATATCGATTTAAAGGATATATTATTAAAACTGAACAAATCACCTTTAAATTAAATTTTAACCATTCTATTATCTTCAGTATCATCATTATAAATTTTATAAGCCTTCAAATTATTTTTAACAGGTTTAAAACTGAAAATTCAATAATTTACCCAAATTCAAATTATTAAATTCAATCGCCAAATTCAAACTGATATTTGAAATCCAAGTTAACTATCTTGCAAATATAAACAATCCCTTATTCCTCTACAAAATGCCTCTACGGGCCTCCAAATTCCAAAAGAAAACAAAATGCCAAGTGGCTAGACCAGAAAATCATCAAATTTCATACAACTAAACAATTAGTTTCAATTTCCATTTCCAAAATCCCTTATTTCAATTCTAATTTGAAATCGTTTTGTTGGTAATGAAAATTTTTCCAAAAATTTTCTAACTCCCAAAATTTTCGGAAAATTTTGGCAAAGTCTCCTTTGTGCGAAGGAGCTTTTGCAATTTGACAAGAGATATAAATATATATACATCGACCTACACGGTCGGAAAAACAAAAACAGTTCATATTTTCTATTTTTATTGCGTAGGCGTACCTTTATTTAGCATATTTTTAAGCAACCGGCTTATTATTTTAGCAATTAGCGCTACCAAATCCAGCCAAATGGCTTCCCGGTACCTGTACTTACTCAATTCAAACATTTAAGTACTGAATATATGAAATTTATTAACATTTCACTTACTTTCAATAGCTAAACACATGCATTTCATAAGCAATATGCACCAAACATTTTCCATGAGCAATTTACATGATTTCAAAACTAATTCAATTGCTTTCAACCAATTCATGTGCCAATCCATTCAATTGTAATGGTTTACAGTTCAATTTCTTACATTAAATTTATTTTGAATCCAAACAACTCAAATTTATTTCAACTGATTCCAAAAAAAATCAATTTTATTTACCTCTACTAATTCATAGAATTTTTATTTACTTCTGTTTAAGTTGAACGACTAATTTATTCTATGCAGTTTGACGATATTCACTTAATAGAATATCCAGTTTGGTCTTTAGCCACATCCAGTTGATTCCAACTCATTTTATATTTAATTCCATCTCATTTCTAGTGTATTCACCAACCATACATTTTTAAAATCATTTCATTGAGCTTGACAACATTCGATTCTTATATTAATAACCAATTTCCAAATTAATTTAACCCAAACTTTTATTTAATGAATTTTCATTCTTACTCTAAGTTGAGCTTCTAATTATTTTTAACTTAAGTTAATTACTTCAATTTATTCCAACCTCAAAACTTAAGTTCACTTTTATTTGATTCTCATCAAATCAAATTCCATTTCAATATCCTTTTTCCCCAGAGCCTTTATCAAAAGACTTTATACTATACACATATAGTATCTTCCAAATCATACACCTAGTATGAATCTCATATAAATCTCCTTTTCTCAAAATCGATTATCCCAAAATCGATAATTCTCAAACTATGCTTTCCAAATTCCAATATTGATTTTACCCAAAAGTCAAAAACCTTTTCAAATCCAAAGGTTCCCAAAACCTTTTTCCAAAATCCTCACAAGATCCTTTACATATATATAGATATATATAATTTTTTGAAAACTTTGGATCATTTCAAACTTGTATAAAACTCCTTTTATACTTCAAACACTTTCAAAATCCTTTCCTTTCGACAATAGATTCAACAAGGGAAGATTTATCTTATATAACAAAGATATATAACTTTGTTTATTAAAAATCAAATATTCAAATTTGATTACTCTATAAAGTCACTTACCATTTTACTTACTTTCATAAAGTAGATTTTTATCATAGATATATCCAGTTTCCACTTTACTTCACCATATGTTTCACAAAATATACCTTTCATTTCAAAAACCATTTCACATTTCTTATCGACAAATTTCCAATATCAATTTCATTCAAATCTGTATGATGTACACCTATTATTCGTACGCTATACCAATCTGATCGCTCACTCGATCACACATTTTCACTTCCGAACTAGTATCGTCCACCCGACTTCCTAGTACGGACACAGATCTGGTTTCTTGATCAGAAACCGTCATTATCCTTGCATAGCCTAGCTATGATAGAGAATATCTAGAATCAATCAACAATCCATATCCAGGTTCGCCGTCGAAAATCGAGTGAAAAATCCCAACTCGGATCGATAAACTATCTCGAAATTCTACGCTCGAATCCGGATCAAACCACTATGCGAATAGAATAATATACGTTCATACACGTATCAATCCTCATTGATTTATTAGCCAAAACAATTCCCTTTCTATTCACATTCACTTTAATTTTCATTCACTTATTTACAATTGCTTCAATCCCATTTGGATTATCACTTTAATCCTTATCTCAATTGGGTAATTTAATCGTAAACAGTTTGCACTTTGACCGGCTTCAATTTAGAAAATAGCTTGAAATTTTTTTAAAATAGATAAGTAGTTGAAAAATAATTATTAGTTTGTAAAATAGCTGTAAAATAGTTATATAACGATAAAATTGGTTGGAAAATAGTCAAATAGTTAGATAATTACAAAATAGTTTTAAAACAGTAATTAGTTATAAAATGATGAAAAACAATAATTAGTTTATAAAACAGTTACAAAATAGTTAAATAATTCCAAAAGTAGTTATAAAATAAGTATAAGATAGTTTTGGGTTTAATAAGAAAGGTTGTATATATAATAAATAACTTGGAAAAATAGATTTATCCTAAAACAATTTATTTTAAAAATAGTGTAGAGTCAAACTATTCAATTCCCAACCTCCATATCCAATCAACTCAATTTAAATTTTCACTTCCATTTAAATTGACTCAATTCCAATTAATTCAAATCAAATCCAATTTGAACTAATCCAATTCAAATTTCAAATTTAAACCATCCCGAATTATATAAATTCGGGTTAAATTTTAAATGTTGATTTAATCCTTTAAATCAAATCAACTTATATCTTTAAACCACTTAATTTTGAATCTAAATTCCGTTTTTAACCTATTTCAAGGTTCAAATAATAATTTAAATCAACACAATATTAAAACAATTTATATTCACTATCCAATATGCGCTCATATCTATTAATTCGCTCAAACTCATTCTAGAGTACTACAGACTCTATTCAATGAGTAATCCCCACCAGAGCCAAGGTTCTCGCTTAACCCTTCTGCTCTGATACCAAATGTGATGACCTAGGCTTTTCAACTATCGACAACGGCCACAACTGGTAGGCTTTTCAACCATCCCAGCCCCACCGTGGCTTACATTGGTATCTCGGGTTTGCTTTTACGGCCAGCCTCTCGACTCGCAACCAACCCCAAAAGGCCTTATACTACCCCCGAGGACATATAGGGGTAAGAGTCTCCCGTTCGCCACCTAACGCAAAGCGAGAACCCCCTATCATGCTGTAATACAGCTAACCCGATCCTGATCTCTTCGAAACGATCAGCGCATTGGCCAATATTGATAGTCCTTTATTTAACTGTCAAATAACATTCACAATCAACCATCAACCATAAGTAATTTCTACTGAATTATTTAACCTCAAAATATCTTTGCAAGATATATTTTCATTTTCAACCCTTTTGAAAACAGTTTTCAAACCATAATTTTTCATGGAATAAATTCCCAAATATTTATTTCCACTGAAAACACCAAGCACAAAACTTTAGATTTTTGAAATAATTTAAAATACTTTATTGTAAAATATCATTTAAAACATTTAAATTAAAAATTACTTTACCACTTATTCAAAATATATATACTTTAAGAATATTTAAAATAAAACTACTTGTACAATATAGAACTAAATTTCTAACTTTAAAACATAATACCGAGCTACCTTTAAATAATTACCACTGTTAGAAAAATACACTTACTTTAAAATTTTGAACATTGATAAATAATAAATTTCTAAAACATACTTTTAAATCAACTTTAAAACGTTTACTTATACTTAAAATTTTGCTTTGAAAACGTACTTGGCTATCCAGGGAAATACGCTTCTCTTTCACATCTTTTAAAAATAAATCACCATTTATTTTTAAACAAATTTACCCATTCCTTTAATAAATTCCCACCGTGAATTTATTCTTTCAAGTATCCACTGATATATTACTTCACTTTTATAAACCCTGTTTATAAATTCCAAAGTCTCACTTCTCTTTTAAAAATTCCGGTTTTACATACTTGAATCAATCCCCAAATTGATTTCCAATTTACTTTACTTCCTTCATTTATTTCAAAATCTATTAACTTCAGATTTTTATTCCTTAATTATGACTTAAAATCTTCAATTGAAAACACCAATTTCAGATTTATCTAAATTCCTTCTTTATCCTTTTAAATAAAATTAAACCTTGAATTTCAAAATAAATTCTTTATTTTTTGAAATAATATCACTTGAGTTTAAAAATTAAATCACTTATTCTCATTCAAAATCACATTTTCGCACTTGGAATTTTATTTATCAGGATTCAAAAATCACTCTTTATTCTTTTCCAATTCATTTTTAATTTATTCAAATTTCTATGATTATTTTACTCAAAATTCACACCTTTAGTTCCTTTTCAGAAATCCCATTTCTATAGATTTTGATAACTCAGTTCACCGAAATATTTTAAATCAACCACAGTATCCAACATTTTCGATTATCAATATAATTCATCCTAGGATATCTAATAATCATAACAGAGAATATTAAATAATCTAAATAAATGTTGAGGAATCCAGTTGGATCCCACCAACCTGTTTCCCTGCATCCACAGATGTTAGCACAATATAAAATACCAATTCCACTTCAAGGTGGAATATCGCGGTATATGGGATTTATATAATATCATCCGCTATTAGGCGGCGCATAGGGTCTCATCCTCTATATAATGTGGGAAAATCAATCACTCCAATATATACTATATATAATATAGCACATCAAATCAATTCAATCATTCAACCAATTGTTTAAATTTAACCATTTAAATTTAAATAGCAATTCAGAAGAGTGAGATTAACTCACCTTTGCTTTTAAATTTGCAATCCACTACAAACCAGCTTGTTTCCATCAGGATTCGGACCTTGTATAAATATTATATAAATTTATTAACACTTGAATTTTAAATCAAACAATTTATTATCATTCACTTATTTAATTTAACTTATAATTTGACTTAAATTCTTAAACTGAAAAATTCCTCAAACCATTTATTTTTAGTCCAAATATTAAATAAGCTAATTGAAACAGTTTAACCGCCATATCCATTATTTTTTTTCATTTAAATCCTTGTATTTTCAAAATCTATAGTAACTTCTGTTACTTAAATATGTATATACATTATATAAATTCATATAAACCCTATAGCATTTAAAATCTTATGTTTTTCTTTCTTATTCACATCTATATTTCTGTTTAAACCTTATAAAAACAAAACTGTTTTAAAATCATAAATTTAAACCCACTGTTTTCAAAATCTACCGTACTGTAAAAAAAATTTTTTGTTCTATTAACTTATAAAATTTAAATAGAAGTGTAAATCTTTAAACTGAAAAACAATAGGCATAAATACCTTACTGCCTAGGCCCTCACGACTTCCAATAACCCTAGCTCGACAACCTCCATCCTCAACATCACCCGCGTTGCTCCTCCAACTTGCCATGCCACGCGAAAACCCTATCTCCCACATGTTCACGCAACCCCTAAAATGGACCAACTGTTGAAGGACTTGAGAGCGAGCAACCCCCGCTCGTGCGCGCCCACGTTCGCGTGAGATTTTCGACCCTTGCCGCATCGAACTTGCGGCAGTCACTCACTTCGATCTCATACGCTCGATTAGGACGACAAAGATATGCCTAAATTACCGAACGAAGGAGGGTTTCGACTTCAACCATGAATTTATTTCCTTTGTTTAGATTTTGAACTGGAAGAGGAAGTATGGCCATAAGAATTTTATCTCGTTCTTATCTGATTCGGGTTTCTATTTCTTTTTTTTTTAAGAAGATCGATTTCGTTTTCGAATTCAAGGAGATAAGGAAAGGATATGCGGTTATAAACTGGGATGGAATGGCGTGTTACATAAGGTAGGGCTTTGACTTTGAAATTACAAAATATTATTTATTTCCCAAAATATCTTGTTTTAGCAACTTAAAATTTTGATCTCCTATCGATGCATGCCGCCAGGTGTTTATAATGTTATGCCCCTATTTCGAACACAATGGAAAAGGTTTCGAGTCCTAACTCGATCGTATGGAGAAGATAGCTTTTTAGACTCAGTTATTAAATTGAATTTTCGATACAAATTTCAGCGCGTTTATATGTCGTACGCTCACACAACAACTCCAAACACTACAAAAATTGAAACCCGATAATAATACAATATTACGGATCCAATGGAACCGGTTTTGTCGAATTCCAAGACCGTGCCTCGGAAGGCTATTTTTAAATATCGATTTAAACGATATATAATTAAAACTGAACAAATCATCTTTAAATTAAATTTTAACCATTCTATTATCTTCAGTATCATCATTATAAATTTTATAAGCTTTCAAATTATTTTTAACAGGTTTAAAACTGAAAATTCAATAATTTACCCAAACTCAAATTATTAAATTCAATCGCCAAATTCAAACTGATATTTGAAATCCAAGTTAAACTATCTTGCAAATATTTAAAATTAATTAAATATTCTAATTTCAAATGCCTAAAAATTCCGAGTCGTCACACTTGGTCTCTTTGGGCTCCTCTTTATCATCTCTCGGGTCTATGTCTCTGTAGAACTGACTATGGCGCCCAAGCCAAGGATCAGGCGTTATTTGTCAATCTTTGGCAGCTTCGATGTAGATGGTCTTGTCCACCCATTATCTTTTTCTTTGCGTTAAGCTTCCCTCAACTCAGCTACATAACAGGCACATCCATTTGCCTGATCGCTATGAACAAGTCCTACACTATTATCAGTCGAAAAATTTAAAGTCAAACACCATAGGGAAAGAGCTACCCAGAATTCAGCTAGGGCCAGTTAACCAAGAAAAATATTGTATGGAGAGTCAACATCCAGAACAACAAACAACAATATCCGCACTCTTCTTCGTTCACCTTCTCCCCACTCTACAGGTAACTCTACATAACTAACTGCTTAAGTTACAATGCAGTTAAAACCATGAATACAAAACTTAGATGATTTTAAGTCTTTGACTTCCATCCTCATCTAATCATAAGCCATTTTGAAGATTATATTTATCCGAACTTCCACAATCAATCGATATCCTTCTTACAAAGCGAATCCAATCACAGACAAAATGACCGTTGGGTCAATTGTCGGAGCCTCTACCGTATCTACATTTCTGTTCTTAAACACAATTTCATCCGCAATCGTAGGTTATTGTTTTGCTGGAGCTCCATCTTCCGTATTCGAACAGCATTCAAAATCCACATGCCTAATCGCACTAGCATAACACTCCATCTCTTGCCAACTCTTATCTACCGAGTGCGGTCCCTCGACTATCGTGTTTATCACTAGCCTTCCACCAATCTGCACAAGCTCCTTAATCCTACACGACGCTTGTCCTCGGTTGGGGTTAGAAGTCCCCTGCCTGCCATCCTACGAGGTTTTCACAAACTATTGTAACTTCTTTTCTCGAATCATTTTTTCTATAGCATCCTGGAGATGTCTGAATTCATTTGTATTGTCCCCATAACACTAGTAAAACCGATAATATTTCCCGATCTGCTTTTGCTTCTCGATTGATTCTTTCGGAGGTGGCTTCCTATACTACATGGTATTGCAGGTAGATAGATAGATATTCTCCAGGGGCATATTCAACGGCATGTAATTATCATACATCGGAATCCTAGGCTTCAACCTTCCAAAATCCCTCTTCTGTTCTTGGTTACTGTCTCTGCCTTTCTTTGCTAATTGGGTTTATCCTGGACATTCACTTGGACTTTCCCATAACTATCATCAGACTATTTGATTGTAATGTTACTCTATACACCTTCTCCACTCGGTCCCATAACATTCTGTTTTTGGAGGACCTGGCTTCTTCCTTCCTCAAATATTGTGCCACCTTTGCATAAAAGTACTCCAACATTGCAGGCGGCTTATCAGCTAACCAATCGCCAAATTTGAATTCTTGGTCAATTCCTCTCATCAAGGCCATGAGTATCACATGATCATTCAGATTACTGACCTCCATAATAGTTGTAGGACATCTCTCCAAAAATTCTTTCAACGACTCTACTGGAGCCTGTAACACACTGGAAAGGGACGTCACGTCTTTAGGATGAGTCACATGCACCCGAAATTGATCCACAAACTTGGTTGTCAAATCTTCAAATCTAGAAATTGATCGCGGGGGTAGTCTCGTGAACCACATCGTCTTTATTCCAAAGAGAGTTATGGAAAGGCATCTACACTTGGTCGCATCATCAGCTCGTGCAGAATACATCAATCATTCATATCTCATAATATGCTGCCTGGGGTTGGTTTTCCCTCATAGGCAAGCATCAATCGCATGTTGAATCTCCTTTGGTATTCTACGTGTAGAACATAATGGGTACGACTTCTCGAGATTCTCCAGTAATTATTAGTCAAGCCTTGGTTCTCCCTCACCAACTTTATGGCCATTTCTGATAAGTCCGAAGTTTGGATGGCTGATGTGATGCGGTGGTCGTGTTCCATCTCACATGAATGGTCTGGTCGATGTCTACGTCCCGTTTCACGTCTTCTCGGTTCACCTTCTCCCAATGCGTGTCTTGTACATTCATTTCATCATCATTCTAGGGAAGTACCCGGTCAACTTCAATCGAACTCCATCATCCAAACTAACCGTAGTAACTCTGGTTTAAAGTCCCAATGTGCATAGTAAGATTCCTTCCCTAGCGGAGGGATCAACGTTGATTATTCCTGGCAGACCATGATTGCCTACCTATTGACGCCCTAAAGTTTCTTCGCGATATCCGTCAGTTCTGCGGCGCCTATATCTGTGATATCCATTCGATGAACTAAATCTCTCCGATGCCGAGTAAGGGTTGGGACCACTCCTGGCTTTTCCCCACTGCTACGATTGATTTGCTTCATCGAGTTGATATTGGTCTAGATTTGTTGATTTAGCTGTCGCTGGGTCTCCATTAGCACTCTCATGAAATTATGAAATTCGGCTCTTGTAAAGCATCAGTGGGATTTTGAACTTCCATCGGATTAGCATTCACATTTGTTGGTTGATTGCTTGGATCTTCTTGCTGAATGTTGGCGTTCTCGTTTCTTCCACGTTCTAAGAAGTAGATCTAGTTCATCAATTGTCTAGCTTAGATTTCTGCAAATCTGAATGGTATGAACAACTGCTTGAAGATAACCACAGACCTCCTTTGGGGGATTTATCCAATCCAATAGCAACAAATGGGATCCTAACAAGTTGTGGAAGAACCAAAATGTTTGCGTCAAATTTGGTCATAAAAACTAATAATAGATTTATGTAGAGAAGAAGTAAGCGAAGAAAGTAAAATTAAAACTAAAGAATAGATTAAGCTAACAATAAATAAAAAGCAATAATCAGAAACACAGAGATTTATAGTTGTTCAGCGTTATATGCCTACGTCCACTTTGAACATTAACTTCATTGATCACTTATGAATCTAATTACAATAATTGATAACAGAGAACAGTTGATTACAATGAAGTCTAAAGTAATCAGCAACGTAAAGATCCCGAAAATGAACCATAAGGCATGTATTTAAAGGAAGAGATGACGAGATATTTCGCTAAGACTTCTTAGAGGGCTCTCTAGATCCATAGGGGCTCACCATAACAATTGGTGGACTTAACTCGACAAACAATAACGATCGGCTAAACTTTCATTGATCCATATCTTGCATCCAATTCGAGTGCGATCGTTTTTGGAGGGCCCACATGCCTTTATACATTGCTCCTAAAATATGGAATCATTCTGACTTATGACTTAAGAGATATGGATCGATATTTGTTGTACTTAGATCATACACCGAAATATCCCGATCGTTTTTACTGCTTGGAAAAAAAGGTTGACCAACCTCTAATTTCAACCTTATGACTTGCGATCGTTTTGGTAGGCTTCAACCTTCATTGTGTTCATACTTTGGAACTTTCAAATGAATTGGCCTTGTGGATCTTGAGATGTTGATCGTTCTTCGATGATTTGAGCTATTTTATGGATCGTTCTCAATCAATCCATGCAATACTTTGCTTCCTCCATAACTTAAGCATACAAACTCTGATCAACTCCAATATTTTGAAATATAACTTCATAGGGCTATGTCAGTCACTTCATCTATAACACCTAGATTGGGACTCGGTCTGAATTTGCCCGACCATTGTCTATAGTGTTATACGTAATCGATTTTTAAGGCTGATGACCATCCATTCCTAGCTAAGTTAATGATATTACAGCCTAGCCAAAAGGAAGGATAACAATATCCAACATGAAATGAAAGTGAATCTATTCTAATACCAAAGTAGTCGGTCAACTGATTCAGTCGACCTTCTATTAAAAAAATGCTCATGCTATGCATCCAAATGTATGCAATATTCTAAATGATATACTTGTAATTCTATATGTATACACAACCATTCGAACATATGGAACATATATATGCATAATTGCCACTAGCACAACAATTGTCAGGGAATAACATGCAACAAGATGTAAGTGTGCGTGTATACCTAGTGGATGTCCTACTGTGTAAAAGATTACCATGCGAACAATACATCCATGTACATCCATTAGCGTCCATCATTCATAACAGTCCTATTGACATATCTACAACCATACCTACCATCCAATAGCCTCAAGAGTACACCACCTAAGTCCTACACAAGAAATTTACACTTATGAGAATTCTAAACTAGAAACATACCAGAAAAGAGTTATGGGTGGATAGTGCAGACTTTCTCCTCGGGCTTCCATTTACTCTCCACCGAGTCGTCTCCCTATTGGACTTTAAATAGTCTGGTCTCTTTATTACAAAGTCGCTTTATACCATACTCTAGAATACAAGTGGTGCACAGCGAACAAGTGACTTACTATATCCCAATCTCCTCCTACCGCGGCTCGATTACGGTAGTTGTATCATGCAAGCACTTCCGCAAGTGCGACACATGGGAAACATAATATATCCTAACTTCTCTAGAAGCTCTACTCCATATGCTAACTTCCCTACTCTAACCACCATCGAGAAGGGCCCTACAAATCTCGGCGTTATCTTCCCCGAACTACCAAATCTCATCACATGCCTAAGGGTGAAACCTTCACGAATACAATGTCTCCCACTGTGAACTCTAGTTCTGTATGTCTCCTATCAGCATAAGATTTCTGCTTATCCTAAGCAGTTGTTATTCTCTTATGGGTCAAATCCACCTTCTTCAATGTCTCGCTCACCATATCGGGCCCAAGAATAATCATATCCATCGAACAACACGATGGTGATCCGAGGGTCAACCGTACAATGCTCCAAAAGGTGCCATCCCAATGCTAGTCTAATAAGTGTTGTTGTAGGTAAACTCTACCGACATTACGTGATCCTCCCTAGAACCTCCAAAGTCCAAAATGCACATCCATAGCAAGTCCTTAAAAACCCGATTCACTTTCTCCATATGTCTGTCCATTTGCTGATGATATGCGGTACTCAAGCTCAACTTAGTTTCTAAAGCCTCTTATAGACTCCTCCAAAACTCACTAGTGAAAAACATATCTCGGTCGCTAACTACGCTAATAGGAACACCATGTATCCTAATGACCTCTCTCACGTATAGAGCCGCCAACAACGTTGCCGTCCTAGTACTTCTCACTGGTATGAAATGAGCGCACTTGGTCAACCGATCAAAAATGACCCAAATCCTCTTGTTCCCTCTCTTACACTTAGGTAGACCATCTACAAAATCTATGGAAATACTCTCACACTTCCATTGAGGAACATCCGATGGCCGCAACAATCATCTCGACTTCTTCTGCTTTGCCTTTACCCTCTGGCAAGTCGAACATCTATCTACATATTTTACCACTTACTTCTTCATACCAAGCCAATAGAAGACTCGCTTCATGTCACGATGCATCTTGTCTCCACCAGGATAAATAGTCATCCTAGAATGGTGATATTTTGCTATTACAGCATTTATCAAATCCATACTGCAAGGAACACAAAGCCTACCATCCCTCTGTAACCAACCTCTCGAATCAATGGCATAATGCCTCAAATGACTCAATGATTCTCCTATACCAATCCTCTCAATAGTATCTACTAGCGTGTTAACCACCTTCAATCTAGACCCAATACGCTTCATCGATGTAGGATAAACATCTAAAGCTGCTAGTAGTCATGGGGTAATATCCGACGATCATCGAAAATCAAAGGAAAAAATATACTACAAACATCTCCACTGCGAGAACAAGGGATTCAATACTGCACGTTGTCGATTCAAAGCATCTGCCACTACAACACCCTTGCCTGGAGTATAAGAGATATCAAAGTCACACGATGCCAAAAAACCCATCCATCTTTGCTGCCTCAGATTCAAGACCATTTGGGAGAAAAAGTGCTTTAAGGATGTGATCCATAAATAGCTTAAACTGCTTTCCTAAAAGATAATGCCTCCATGATTTAAGTGCAAAGACAATGGCTGCCAAATCAAGATCATGTGTAGGATAGTTCTTCTCATGGGTCTTCAGGTGCCTGCTCGCATAACTCACCACCCTTCCTTCTTGCACTAATATCGTGCCTAACCTCATACCACAAGAATTCGTATAAACTATAAATGGCTTAGTCCCATCCGGTAACACGAAAACCGGTGCACTGGTGAATGCCTCCTTCAACTTGATCTTCATACTTTGCATCCCATGAGAAATCTAGATTCTTCTTAGTAAGATGGGTCATGAGGTTGAGGTCTTTACGAAGTCCTTAATGAACTTCTAATAGTAGCCCACCAGACCAACGAAACTTCTCACCTCCATGGAATTCTATGGAACATGCCAATCTTGAACTACTACCACTTTACTAGGGTCAACTACTAAGCCACTTCCTAAGACAATATGTCCCAAAAAGCATACCTCCTCTCTCCAAAAGTGGCACTTCGAAAACTTTGCCTTCAGCTTATGCGCACGAAGTGTGCTGAGCACTTCTCCTAAATGCAACACATGCTCCTCCTCACTCCTTAATTAAACAAGGATATTGTCCACAACTACCATGATGAATTTGTTTAGCAACCCCTAAATACTCAGCTCGTCAAATCAATAAAGTAGGTAGGTGCATTGGTCAGTCCGAAGGGCAAAACTAACCACTTATATAATCCCTCGTGTGTACAAAACGTCATCTTATGGATACTGTCCTTGGCTACATTCAACTGATAGAATCTAGTTGCCAAGTCAGGCTATGAGAATACCCTACCTCCAACCAATTGATCAAAGAGATCATCTATACGGGGCAATGGATAATGATTCTTCTTTTCCAGAGCTCCCTATAATCGACGTAGAGTCTCAGAGAACCATCCGCCATGGCGGCAAAGAAACTGGTGTTCCCCACTCAGAAATGCTTCTTCTAATAAAAACTTCTCCAATAACTCATTAACATGCTTGTCCAACTCATGTTTTTCCTTTGGAGACATATGCCTTAGAGGTAAGGCAACATGTTGGCATTCTCAACAAGATAGATCCTAAACTCGATCTCTCTTTAGGGAAGGAGACTAGTAATCTAAGTAAAGACATCAGGGAAATCTCTAACTACAGGTACTGCACTAAGCTCGTCGTGTGATAAGTCCAATTATAACAACCCTATTTTCGAAGCTATAGTATTATACAAATTAATTAAAATAAAATGTTTATATTCGATTTTTTTAACTATTATTGAAATAACTTTTTATGTGACTGAAATCTATTTAATAATAGATTTTGTTTTAACAGGTTGAATTAATTAATAAATTCTTTTCATAAAATATATTAAATAAGATAAAGTGTTAATGTTAAATATAAAAATATTTTAAATTGAAAATGGCTTAATATAATTGAAATAGAAGAAAAAAAGTTTTATTCGATATTTAATAAAATCAGTAAGTTGAAGAAGATGAATAAATTTGTCTTATATTAATATGGTGATTAATTAAATGGGGATAAAAAAATTGATTAAATAATTGAGCATCTGTCGAAGTATATAATTCGCGGGATAGAAGTGTAACTCAATATTAATTTAATTGGAATATAATTTATACAACAAAGTGTAAATATATTCTAATCAGACCAAAATTTATTTACAAATAAAAAATTAGGCTAAAATAAAACAAAATTTATCAATTTAAAACAAGGCTAAAAAATAAACCAAGTCCACCTATAAACTTACTCTTTTTTCTTTTCCAAAATCAAAGACCCAAACCCGGTCCCTTATTCTTTAACCCGTATACCCATTCTATGGTATTTTCCTAAAATCTAAACTAAAAATCACAAAAATGATAGCAGCGACGAATCACATCGTGGTGGGAACCAAGGTGAGCTAGGGGGAGACGTGCATGTGCTTTCGGTCCCGTAGCTAGGGAAAGGAATGAGAGTGTTAAGGCATAAACGGAAGCATATCGATGACTTGGAGCTTGGGGTGATTGCATTTATGGAGGCGATGAATCTAGTTGTAGGCGCTGTTTAGGCAGGTCAAAGCAATGACTGGTGGTGATGGTTGGGAGAACGTGTGTGAGTTTTAGGTTGGAGGAAATAGTGTAGGGCTTCAGTTTGGGTGCTATGAGGTGCAAGCAACGACAGAAAATTGGAGGTCATTGGAGTGTGAGTAATCGAGGCTAAGGCTGAGATTGGTGCCGTGCTAGCTTTGGATCATGGTGAGTTATTTATTTAACTCACCCACCTTTATCAATTAGTTATAACCCTTTTTATGTCTTTCTTAAATTATGAATTGCATAAATTTTGGTAGTGATTGAATGATAGAATTAAAATAAAATTTAATGATGTAGTTTCAATTATATGATGCTTGAATTGGTTGAATAGAATGTTTGAAGTATTGGATTTGAATCAATAGTTAAAAAATGAATTAAATGGTTGAAATAAGATTACATGTAAAAAATTATATTGTTCAATGTAAGTTGGGTTGATGGTTGAAAATACATACATTGTTGTATAATCGGAGTTTGCCGGAAAGCAACTCGAATTGATAAACAGTTTCGTATTACAGAATTATATTTTATAAAGTGATGTTGGCTCTAGATGTTGAATTTTCATTGGATTTATTGTTCAAATTATTTACATGTTTTTAATGAATTTCAAAAATGAGATTTTATCCATTGTGACCCTTATTGGAAATTAGTTTATAAAATATATAGTTAAATTATATTATCTTCTTAACTTATTGCTTATCACAAAATTTCCAATTAAAACTTTTAAAGATAAGTAATATTTATTTAAAATACTTTTAAAATTATTGTTTGTAAGTATATAATTTTGGAAATTCTTTAAAGGAAAAAGATAATACATAGAAAAGTGGTTATGAAAGGAATGAATTCAATTTCAAATAATTTTAGCTATAAAAGTTGTTTAAATGATTTTAGAAAGAGTTTGAAAACCTTTGGAAAATTATATATTTATTTGTATGTATATATATTTGAATAGATTATCAAAATAAAGTAAGGTGTCAATTATGAAAATTAAAGCTTGTTTACAATAAATTTAACTAAGATTTTCAAGTTTACAAATAGTTTATGGTTTTAAAGTATTTATGAAGTAACTATATATATATATATATTAGAAATAAATTGAATTATCAATTATTAAAATATTGGTTTGGTTTCAAAGACCTAATAAAGGAATTTTATTTTAAGACTTAAAAATTTGTAACTATTTTCTTTATACACACACACATACATACACACACACACGTGTGTGTGTGTATATATGAGTTATTGGATTTTAAAAGTGATAAATGAGAACGTAAACTATAGATAAAGCAATTTAGAAATCATTTCTATTTGATAAAATTATATTACTTACTTTCAAACTGTAACCTATTATTATTAACTTTTATTGTTTGGCCTTTGGCTATATGTATATACCATATTAATAATTCTTTCGTGACTTCAAAACCATTACTTTCGAGCAATTAATGCTTTCATTTATATTCTATTTAATTTCATGCTTTTCTAAACAAGGAATTTTAATAAACAATTGAATTGTTGGATTGATATGGGACTTTTCATTCAATCCTTTCATTTATTATTATAATTTGTTAAATAGAGTTTTAGAGGAATTCACTAGCTTTTAGTAAATCTTGAATTTACTTTCTGGTATGGGATAGTTAGTTAAATTCCTGTGATTACTGAAGTGACAGTAATTAACACTTAGAGTTGTATTATCTTATGGTGTTCGGATTTCAGACTGATAGATCCCCAAGTGAAGATAACTCATTTTTCACTGATACGAGAATCGATACATTTTTAGATTTTGGTAGGAAGATCTCTTTTGGAAGATCTGTTATGGTGTAAATACGGGTGTCTCTTTCGGAAGGCAGATTTTTACAAGCATCGTAGTCTATAGATACTACAACCTATTAATTTATTTTGTTTTATACAGTTGGACTATGTTTACCTCTTTCGGTAGGTAAATATGCATAGGACAGATACGGTACACGGTTGCTCTTTTCTTTAAATAGTGTTCCTAATCTGCAGTCTCTTTCGGTAGGCTTCCTTTCTACGTAGCGGGTCTCTTTCGGTCAATTGGTGTCACCGTATTAAACTGATAGTGACTACCATTATTATTTTATTATTGATTATTAATTCTCCAGAGATTTTTAGTATGGTTATTTGTATCCTTTATGGCTTCGAGGAATTTCAATTAGTTATCACTATATTTTGAAACGATAGTATATTGGGATTTGATATGTATTTATGAAATGGTGATTTTGTTCACATGCCTTTTTCTGATGATTATTTTTACGACAATTTTATACGACGACTTATCTTATTGCTGTTAGTCATATACTTATATCATCAGTATCTCATCCTTTTATTTAAATGTAGTCTGACCCATTTATTATTTTAATACTCCGGTCAAGCCGAGACTTTACAGGTTCAAGGACTCATTGACTCTTGGATTTTGGGTTAGCTTTGGAATAGAATATTTTGATAGTTTTAGATTACTTCATCATTTTATACATCGACATTTAGTAGTTATATCATGTATATTATTCGTTAGTCATTTTGTACCTGATACAGTGTATGAGGTATGATGTATATTAGAGTGAGTCTAGTATTTGACACTTTGTAGACTCACATCTTATTATGAAAAATGTTGTATATTGGTCTGCTAAAATATGTGATTCTGATTTTGATTTATCTACATTATATACTCTTCTGAATATTTTTAATCAGTGTGTCTACTACTTTGTATTAATACCTCACATGTCAAATTTTCAATTCAGATCATCACAAAGGTAAGTAAGAGGTGTCAGTGTTAGTATAAAGATATATTCACATTCGATCGCCTTCAACTAGTCGTATTCTTCGGATTAGCAGACAACATTACTTGTAATGTCTTTGCTAAACTGTGTATAGCGGTGGGATCGTCACACCAATGCATATAAGTAGCTTGACAAAAAAGAACCTTAGGAATTATAATAAACCTCCAAACTACGTTCACTACGCGTACTCCATCTAACGACCTTCCTATCACAGTCTAGAATAGCCCCATACATAGTCATCCAATCCATACCTATTATCAACACAAGCCCAAAAAATCGCAATACAAAGGCATCACAATCAAACTCAACCCTTAAGATTAGCAACTTCAAACCCCTACATAACATAGACAAATAGGCCAGTCCACCTACGGGGTTTGACACAACTATAGGGTCTGTGACTATACTAGTGTGTAGGTGTAAGTCATCAACAAGACTGGTAGAAACGAAAGAATTTAAAGCCCCAGTATCAGATAAAGTGCGAATAGATAAACCGAAAAGAGTCAACACACCTATGACCACCACTTTCTTATCCTTGTCTGCCACTGCCTGTGTACTCGAGCTAGGGACTGCCTCTAGTGCAAAAGCCAGAACAACCTGGGTAGAAATCCGAGTAGATGCTTTCGGTGAAATGTGGAAACTTGTTTCAAAAATCCAAAATGATCCTAGTTATAACACTTAAACTTTGAAAGATCTGCCCTGCACTCCTTTATAAAATGTCCCATCCTGCTACACTTCCTTTGGTGCATATCCTTCTTTTGTATCTTTCCCTTGGGTCCACCGCCACCTTTTTGTTGGTTCTGCTGTGTTTTCCCTCCAACATTCTTGATTTCCTCACCCTTGGCTTCACCCTTGAAGAAGGTGTTTAGCAAATCCATCTCCATTAGACCCTGATACGTAGCACCAATAGAAATATGACTCAGAGCTAAGTCCTGAAGAGGTTGGCTCAGTCCTTTAGCAAATTTGATAGCCCTTTTGCGCGGTGTGATAATCAGTCCCATACCAAATCTAGCTATCGCATTGAGTTGGTTGACATACTTCTTAACAAATAGATTTCCTTACTTCAACTGAATGAATTTCACTAACTGCACATTTTCCTTTGCCCTAGAAAGAAATTTGACCTCAAATCGCCTATGGAGCTCATCCCAAGTGATCTCCTCTCCGTCAGTCTCAGCCTTGACTATCTCCCACCAGCTCAAATCCTCACCCTGTAACTTCCAAGCAGCTAACTACATCCTCTCTTCGTCGGTGAAACCCATCAAACCATAGATCCTCTCACAAGTGCGGATCCATAACGTCGAATCCACATAAGACTTTGTCCCCGCGTAAGACTTTCCTCTAAGATTTGAGAAATCTTTGCATACCTTAGCAAAGTTTATCACGGTAAGTGTGTGGGCAGGAGCCGCACCTATTGTTCCCTCTACAAGACTAGTGGGATTAACCTTAACCTGTTTCCTCGCTTGGAGATATCAACAAAACCAAATCAGAATGTTCACGTCTAGAATCTCAGCTGCGTTGCCTGAGCCTGAACTTGCAGGATCACTCATTTTCTACCTGTGAATTTTAAAAAATTCTATTAGCAACTTTTCACAGTATTATAGGCATGAATAAGAGAGATTATGGTTTGTATAAATTCTTTTGGAAATTCTCTTTGAAGTATCTTTACTTTTATCCATATATACTTTAAAAGTCTATTTTCAAAAACTTTGGAAAACATTTTTAGAAAACCTTTTGAAAATCCATTTTTTTCAAAAAGTTTTCAAATAGGTCTCTCAATATGGTCCCCATTCTTGAGGAACTTTGAGCCTATAATCCAATACCAATCGTAAAAAACCGCACGTCCCAACACACCGATCCAAAGCCTAGTATGACTTTCGAACTTGCGCCACGCCATTAAATGCGGATCATCGGGTTTTATAACATTCCACAACACAAAGACTAATAAAAGTAGATATAATATAAGATATACTACACTTTCAAAACTCACAGCGGAAGGAATAAAACATGTAACACAAAAATATACATCTCAAAAATATCCAAAACATAATCTCAAAAAACCAACACATATCCAATATAGAGTGCATAGAAAATATCACTCCAAGTCTGACAAAAGAGATAAATTATACCGATAAAATGGATAAATACATATAGAGAAAATATGGTAAGAAGAAGTCTCCAAAGATAAGCTTGACTCCCTAAGTACCAAGAATAGGCCGATCACCTGCTACAGTGTCCACCTATGATGGGGAAAAAGAAGGAAAGAGAATGGGTCAGACATAAAGTCTGGTGAATGAGCACAAGTTTAATATGACGATCATATGCAGTTACTTATTATTACTCTAAGAGGTATAGGGTGTGATACAAGTGTCTGTGAACTCCTAAGGTGTATTACTAAAGGGTCCTTGTCTAAACCATTCATGCGCTATAGTTTGTGTAGGCTAATACAATGGATCAAATCTCATGACTAACGATCGACCACTACTCCTAGAGCTACTCAATATGTAAGACACTGCCTGCTAGGCTACCATGGAAAAAATTTCCACTACTATCACTGCCATTAGGCTACTAGGAATGATCCCCCTTCACTACGCCTAGAGAGGAAGAACCTAAAATGTTGACGCATCGGAATGCCTCATCGTCTACATTTGCTTCGACCTCTTGATCATAGCATTGGCCTCTTATTGAATGCTCCAGGTCCTCCTTTTTAATTGTAACACGTGTGTTAGGAATCATGCATATTAGGACCTCCCATTATGCTAGACCCACTCCATCAAGCATCCGCGCCGTCTGCACTCCCATCATTGGAACCGTTTACAAGTGCCATTTGTGAAAATAAATCGCCTTGAATTGATTACTAGATCATAAATTAGGTAAACAATATTTACCAACACCGTCATGACCTAGCTCCGCTCCTAGGGAATTAACTTCCCTACAAGTCCTAGCATACATCCAATTGCCTTTAAATAGGCTTACGATAATTCATATTATATACACACATACATATTTGTCTAAAAATTTGGGCCTTAGGCCGAGGTTCAATTTGCCACTTTAAAATATGATCAGTCAACCCTTTATACCAACGGTCAAACGTTAGGGTTTCCAAGTCTACCGGTCGCGAGTAAAAATTTGAGTTTGTTCCAGTTTCAATTGTCGATTGTTTATCCTCTTAATTTAGGATGTTAATAATATCTGGTTAGCCCTAATTATAGTCTAAAAATCAATTCGCAATTAAGTTTAGGGTTTGTTGATTTAGGGTTTCCAATTTCAAAAGAAAGGGGTATATACATCAATCTCCAATTAACTATTTACTGACAATTTAAATCTGGGGTTTTAGATTCAAATCTAGGGTTTTAGCTTATTCAATTTAAATTTCATATATTTAGTTTAGGGTTCTCTAACATCCTCATAGACTAAAATAATTTAAACTAACTACAATAATCAACTTATAAAATTGTGTGCCTACTCACCCTAAGCCCAAGCACTTCCTATTACTTGTGCTTAAGAATCTTCCCCCAAAATCGAGAGCTCCACCTTGAGCCGCCTTGATTTTGTCTCTTATATTCCTCTATTTAGGTTTATTTGATTTTTGAGAATTTTGGAGTTTAGGGTTGAGAGAAAATTTTGGCAGAGTTTACTAAGAATAAGTTTTCAATTGAGAATTAGGTTTCATTAGCTCAGTATTTAGTAGTAGGTTTTTATTGGGCCATTAGATTAGTTTAGGGGATATTTTTAAAGAATATGGTTCACTCATCAAAGTCTTCGTCCTAATAAAGTAATTCATCTCATTCATTCGATGCGTCTTCAGAAAATCAATAACGCACGATTTTATTCGCTTTTGGGTCGACTGCCCCCTATCATGGTCGATCGGTACCGGTCGACCTTGAATTCCTCAAGTCAATTGGTATCCTTCTAGATTTTAAATTTTAAGTTTTTTCAATTTTTTATATCAATCAAATGCCCATGCCTTCTCCATACTAACTCGAATTACGAAGTGTTATACATGAAATCATTTGGAAAATCGCTACGAATTCAATGGCATAAATTTCACAGCCAAATTCGACCGTTAGCAAAAATCTCCTTTTAAGTCCTTGTTTTATTTTAGTTTAATTTTCTTATTAAATTTTCATCTATATTTCTGCTAAATTTCTTAGGTGTCGCATAATGTGTTAAAGTGTATACATGCAAGAGGCAAATGACCTCCCATACCTCTTCTATTTATAGTCGAAAGAAGCCCCCATCTCCCTTGCATTCTTTCCACTTTGTCCCATTACTTCACCATCACTTGTCCTTAGTAATTTCCTAAACTACCCACTTTATAAAATATCTACCAAATTCATTATGTATGACGTCATCCATAATTAATTAGACATAAATGGAAAAATATTTTTAGTTGCTAATTACATTTACACATAGGTTTGAAAAACCTTTACCTAGTAAAAAGTTGTTTATCGATAGACTGATTTTTTGTCATAATATTGATATTTCTTCAAACCATTTATTTTTGTATTTTTTTTTTAAAAAAGTTTTCAATATTAGTTATTAACAAAAAGTGGGTTAACAAGGTTATAAAATCAATTTAATTACATTAAATCCAAGATTCCCAAATACGAAGTGTAAGAAATTCTGGATCGTCGCATATTTAATAATTAAAACTTATATAATATAAGTGTATAAATTAAAGGTGAAATGATTAGAAACTCAACTTAGCGTTAAGGAATAAATACATAAGTAAAAGTACTTATACCATGATTTTTAATGCGTTCGACACTTGAATAATGAGAGTATTTCATAGGAAACGCATTATTCCATAAGTCAGTATCAGTTAATTAAATGTTTTGAAGATTATATACTATAAGTGTTGTCCTCTACCATTTATATATTAATAATTACTTGCATATTCTCTATTTTTAGAGCAAGCTCAAGCTAGAGAAGTTACTTGTAGTATTATTAATACATTTCCATAACGAGATAAGATAATTATACGTATTTGTTGCAAAAACTCAAGGTATGCATACTATACGTAGGCGATAACAAAATGGTAGGTTCAAGTGGACAATTTCTTTTGATTTTTGATCAAACTCAAGTCAAAATGATATTAGGATAAGGAATCATAGGTTTAGATTTGTATATGATACAACCGCTAAGGTGTTATCCATCTTTCTTAGGGCTATGACTCGTTGAGAAAACTCAAGTTCAGAATCCTAAGATAGATGAGTCCTTACATCTTCAAGTCAAGTCGAAAGACTTCTATTTTTCATCTTAGGATTTGGAGAAACATAAAATACTGGTGGAAGCTTTACTAGATAAATAAAATATTTATCAATTAAAATATACAAATGAACTGAATTAATATTGAGAAACTGAAATATAAGATATACATACCAATAAATTTTTGCATGTTAACCCATGCAAGCACCAAATTATACAACCACTAAATACATTTGTAACCTGGTCACTTGCGGGTTTACTTGCCCAAAACTATGTATCATCTTCAATGAGTTTTAAACTCTAAAAGCAATACAAGAATATTGATATTTGATATGTATACAATAACGTATAAATTTTATATAGTGAAATATCATAATTCATAATGTATGAACCCTCAATGAAAATAGTTCATTGAAATAAGCAAGCGAACTTTAGTGTAAGATCATGTATTCAACATGATTGCTTACAATAACGATCGTTTTGTGTTAAATGTAATAATAGACCAAAGGATACAAGATAGATCTAAAAATTCGATCATTGAAATGTCTGTTTGATCGGCTTACGTTAAGTGTAATTTATTGATATCTTTAAAAGTTAAAAACGACCAAATGCACTTTTGTAAAGAGTTCGTTATGATATTGTAGTAAGGATTTCCATTGAATGGTTTGACCATTAAAAAAGGAAATTGAATGTAGAAGAGTGGATGTAACATAAGGCATGTTTTGAATGAAGAGAATGAAGGGTCACTTTTGCTTCATAAAAAAAATTCAAAAGCAAGAACTGTAAAATAACAATAGGTACTTAACATTGGGATAAGAAATATGGTCTCTATTCTGAAAAGTATTTTCACATAGAAAATCATTTTCTATGATATTTATTTCTTCAAACTTAAGATACTTGATCTCAAAATTGTCGACTATAAACAAGTTGTAGTAAATGAAATAATATCCTATATTAAGTAGTTGAATGGAGCTTCTATTTCATATGCTATTAAATTAGTGGCGGAAATAGTGGGAGCATACCATATAACACTTTTTGGTTGCATCAAGAGACAAAAATTATTTTCGTAAATTGTACCAAACATTATTTATGAAATAATAATAGTTTTCAGTATTGATTTAAAAATAAACATAGTTTTATTTCAATGTGAATATTGTGAATATTCGTTATAAAATTTAACTATAGTACTAGTATTTGTGATTCGCCGAAAAATACAGAAGTGTCTAAATTTATTTACAATTATGTTAGAATTATGGACTACGCCACCATTTTGAGAAATAATTTTTGATTGTATGATAATGAATTATATGGTACTAGTAAATTATATCTCAAACAATTAAGGGCAAAACATCCATTCAGTGGGAGCGTCATAAGAGTTAATGAACTCCATGAATTGTTACATATAGATGTATGCGATCGAAAGTCTATCAATTCCAAAACAGTTCAACGTATTTTGTTGTATTTACCGATGAATTATCACAAACATAAACATGTGTATATGGTACACATATGGTATGAGTTCATAGAATATTAAATAGAAGTAAAATAACATGCGATAGAAAATAAAATGATTCGATTTGATCGAGTCGGTGATTATATACTGGAAAGAGTTCCGAACATACCCAAAACAAATAAAGATTCAATCTCAAAAGTCATCCCTCCTCACATACATAATGATATATCGATAAGGAGTAATCTAACTTTGTTAGACTAAGTACGATTAACTATTAGTGAATTTAAGTTAACTTCTTTCTATAAAGTTGAGTAATTAAGAGTAGTGCACAAGGTTAAAATTAGTTTCATCCAAATAATGGTCTACAAAATCATACAATATAAGGATTTATAAGAAACCATAACGTATTCTAGGTCAAGGAGTTGATAGGTAGTGCGAGTCGAAAAACTACACGTGATAGTTATTCGTGAGGGGTCTTATAAGAATCACCCCTAAAGGAGGTTAGGAACAATGGTCATTACATGACCAATTTATTTGTTGAATATAAGTATTGTAAACGAAACCCAAATTAATTTTATATATAAAATAATTCATGAAGATTTTATGAATATCTATTCCGTTGCATTGAGAAACAACTATTATTTCAAGAAATATCAACTTCATATAATAGTAATTTCTTTAATAAATTATTATAGTAAAATGGATTTGGATATGAGCCAAAGGTGAAACTTATTACGTAGGATGAAATGAAATTAACCAAACCTAAATGAACACAACATATTAGAATGCTAATGAACATTTTGCACATTAAAGAGAAATTATAAGTTTCTTATCAATACCGAGAATAGATAATCCTCAATTGTCAGTTAAACCATCAAGAGTATTGACTCTGCCATATAGTATGATGCATAAATCCAAAAGATTTCCAAGTACATTATCAAAATATGATTTTGTTATTTGTACGCGAAAGGATATGTTCCATTAAACGCAGATTTGTCTTTAAGAGCAAGACTAATGCAGTTGGAATATAATAAGCAACGTTTATAAGAATAACATCGTAAATTTCAATTGTTAAATTAGTATGATAGATTCTTCATTCAAATTTCTCAAATTAATTCGAATTTACTCATAAAATTATAGCTTTGTATGACTTTGTGCTTTAGGACATATGCGTTGAAATAGAAAATTCTAAATAATGATCTAGAATAGACTATTTGCGCATAACTACTTAATTATCTCGAAGTTAGTGGGAGCGATATTAATTTTGTTAGTTTTCGAACATGATCTAAGAAATGATACAAAAAACCATTCTATAAGCATTAGAATTGAGTAAGTATTTTGATAGAAATATAAAATAGTTTAATTTCTAGTCAAAATGCAGAGGAAGCATGTGTAAGAAACAACCATTAAAAAGTACATAGATATTTCTAAATTATAAGTGAACATTACACTGGTGATCGTCAACGATGTACTTATGCTAAAATCAATACAGTTTGCTTGTTTAATACTTGATTTTGAATTTGTCAATTATATATTTTATAGCAAGTGTAAAGGATGTTGGGAATGTTCCAAATGATATGCAAAGGCATCTTATTAAAATGTTTAATATGGAACACGAAGATGGATTCCTTATGTATTGACGATATGAATTATCATACAGGTTGTATTTTCAACAATATCATATTTTGCTTACGTATTTGGTGCATGAAGCAAATTCCGAATCCAAACTAAGGTCACCGAAAAGTAGTTTATAGTGTTATCGAGTATTTTTGAAATACTAGAGAATTATTTAAAGAAATAATGAACTCTTTATGAAGGAGTGTTCGAACTCAAACTTCATAACTGTTATCGAGTATAATATGTCAATACTAAATTAATGTTCAAACCTTATATAAGAAGCTATAATTTGGAAATGCTCTAAAAGAAAGGTTATGGTTGATTCAGTGAAAGGCTAAGTACATCGCCTTGAATAGCACCGCAAATGAAAGCAGTGTTAAAATATACATGCACTAATTTATAACTAAGCTAAGAGTGATTCCAAGTACCGAGAATACTAAATCATTGTTATATGATAATAATGTGATAATATAGGCCTACTAGAAGTCAAGAAACATACTCTGTATAGTTCCACATGATAAAGTTAGCTTATCAACATCGGAGAGAGTTAAATGACATAGTAGATGATAAAAACAACATAGCAGATTCATTCACAAGGAATCTAACTCGATCAGTTCTCATCAAATTGATTGAAGGGATGGGACATAGATTCCATAATTGTCACCAAGTGCAAGCGGGAGATTGATAGAGTTAAGGGTATGTCCTAGGGGGCAATTATGTAATTTGTTACATATATCTAACTTGATAAACCAATCTTGTTGGTGTTTTCTTTCTATGATATACTTGATATAATGTGTTATGTTAATTAATTAAACTAATTATAAGTATTTTTGATAGAAATACCATAAATGGTATGTTTTGTGATAGTAGTTACAAAGTGTTGTAACCATAAGTAATTTATCACAATGGAATTAAACATACCATTTGAATATTCCTAGTTAAGATTATTGAGCCGGTATATCGATATATCCTTTAAGACTAGAGTACGTAACACTCTCCAAATGTTGGGCAGTATATTATTCATGACTGCTAGGGGTACGAAGGGTTACATACCGATGGTTATTGGATAATTATGGATTGAATCACTGGATATTTTTATGTCGATTGATATAGCTAAGGTGAAACAGAAAATATCGATGTGACAATATTACACAATTCCTTCGACTTAAGAATACTATCAAGCTTCACTGTGGAAACTCTACTTTGATTAAAGTCAAATCATGACACAGTGTCCATCGAATGATTATGCTGGGTTGAGTGGAAGCATTAGAAGTGAAACACTATTCAAGAGAGAATTCATCTCTGAATTATTGAGATTAGTATCAAGTCAACTGAAGTCAACTCAAAGTCAAAGTCTTTGGCCAGAGCAGTTCAGTTAATAATAATTGTTATTATTAAACCAAGAAATTTGCGTTTGGACGATAATATTGAATATGGATGATATTGGAATTTTGACCATTATCAAATTCCATAAGTCGTAATGCGATATAGTTTTGTAGAAGAGAATTGGTGTATATAATTGGCACTAGTGGGTACCATTAAATTAGTTAAATTGGATTTTACCAAAAAACGTATAAGCAATAAATTCAGCCAAACTATTATGCCACTAGCTAAAATGACGTGTAAACAGTAATATTCGAATTGTTAAATATTAATCGCTGACTGAGTTTGCACCTGTGAGTTGCACAGCCGCATTAGTAGATTATTTGATATACCACATGATTAAATTAATTTAAAGTTATTACAAATTAATTAATATTTATGAAATATTAATTATTTGTTTATTTAATGTCTAAGGTGCCAGCCAATAGTAATTAATTACGTGCATATATAAAATTTACATATGTACGGATCAATATTCGTTATCGACATGCATTTAAATTGGATTTAAATATGATTAACCGCTAATGGGTTTGGAATGATTTAAGGCCCATATAGCCTTATCTAGTAGCCATAGAAGAACATGAGATGGGCTAAAGATTCAAAAAAGCCGGATCTAGATTCGGTAATAGAGAAGGAGTAAATAAAAGGGAGTATCTCCTTTACTCTCTCTATAAAGGCTATACAATCCTCCATTATTGAGGTTACCTTTTCCTCTCCTTCTCCTCGATAATAGTCGCCATTTCCAGCCCCATTAGGCCAAAGGTATCATATCCAAACATAAAAAAAAAAAAATCAAAATTGGTTCTCCAAGCGGCTGCATAGCTAGGAGCTCGAATCAGGATTGATCTAGAAATGTCAACCAATTAAGGTGCAAATCTAAGGCAACATTTTTTATGGTAACATTGTGACGACCCAGAATTTTCGAACATTTGAAATGGGAATATTTAATTAATTTTAAATATTCGAAAGTTAATTATTAACTTTAATTTCAAATATCAATGTTTATTGAATAATTAATTATTAAATTTAATTATCGGGATTGGGTAAAATGTTGAATCTAGAGTTTTAAGCCTGTTAAAAATAATTTGAAGGCTCGTAAAATTTATATTGATAATACTGAAGATAATAGAGGATTTAAAATTGAATTTAATGGTGATTCGTTTAGCCTTTAAAATTTTATCGTTTAAAATTGAATTTAAAAATAGCCTTCTGAGGCACCGTCTCGGAATTTGACGAAACTGGTTCCATTGGATCCATAACATTGTATCGTTATCAGATTTCAATTTTTGTGGCATTTGGAGTTGTTGAGGGAGCGTGCGATAGTGAAACGCACTAAAATCCGTATCGAAATCTAAATATAATATCTTATATAATATAATAATAAAAGTCAAACCGTATGCATGAAGCCTCTTTACCAATTCATATCAGGTTCGTTTTCCTCTTTTCCCATTCTCAAAATCAAATACTCAGAAGAAAAAAAGAGAGAGAGGAAAGTCTCTGATTTCAAACAAAAATTCGCGAATCAAGTCGTGGCCTCCTCTATGACGAAATCAAGTCGTTTTAATTTCGATTCGTTGCTCATTCCCAAATCCCCTTCTTCCCTTCAGTTCACTCCCTCACGAACTCGTTCAAATCATAAGTGGGAGTAGTCGCGAGTTCGATGGAAGGTGGGACGTTGCCGTGGAGGGGGAATCTCGATTTTGTAGGTGGGAAACGAACTAGTGTCAGGACACGATTTTTCGTTGCCGAAAAACCGAACACTGAGGGGGTTTTTAAGAAAGAAGAGAAAGAGGTAGAAGAAGAAAGAAAGAAAAACAGAACACAAAGAAAACAATAGAACACATCAGAATCTCACAATTCGCAGCGGAACATATAATAGATAATAAATGAATAATCTTTAAACAAAGAACTATATCAGTTATTACATTACATCACATTACATAACATCATATCATCAGAGTGTACAACAACATACATCAAAAAAAACAGTGCAGCGGAAAAAGAAATACTATATAAGTAATATGCCATGCCATCCAGCTTGCCTCCAGCAACTCCAGAATATCCAGAATATCCTGATAAACCTAACTCTTGACTGCCCGTGTGAAAAATTGGTGGGCACCCAGAGTTTAGGAAGGAAAACAATAAACTCCGAGTCAGTCATGTGACTGGTGCGAGAACTTAAAACAGTTTATTTAACTTTAAAATCAAAAATAGAGGAATATTTTTAAATTCAATTCGCAATGCTTTTGAAAATGTAACTACCATAAGACCTCCCACCACACACACAATGCAAACGCAGACTTGGAGGAGATTTCTTCTTATGTTAGTCAAAGATGCTTCTATGCAAAAATCAAATCAATTTTGATATTATTATTAGTGCATAGTGTAGAAAATTTATTTCGAAAATAAAGATATAAATCTTAGCCAGCATAGGTACCATTATATTATGCCTACTAATAGCTACCATATTAGATGGCAGGTTCTACAACTAAAACCGTACAAGATCGTATTGTTTCTTTGGATTTCCAACGAATGGTCAGGCCAAGGAACTTCCCATTGCCACATGAGAATGCCTCTGGATGGACATCCCCGAGAACCAAACCGGATCTCTACCAACACAAGGCCGGGTTACTCCTAACTGAGTAACAACTGACCGAATATGCCATCCCCCGGTCCTTTGGGACCTTTTCACCGAGCGCTCGTAATCAATTCACACAATCATAAAGTGTTTTCAACATGAGTAAGTATCTGGGCTCCATACCATGATACCACCCTTTTCCAGAAGGAAATGGACACATCCTAAAGGGTGCTACCCCTCATAACCTTGCTGCTTCTTTCCTGTTTTGACCATTCACGGGGTGTGAGGCTCGACGAAGTCACGTCCACAAAAACATACTCTATACAAAAGCCATCATCATTCTCTTACTTCATTCCAGCAAACGTCGCCAATTCAACCACTACATTCTGGATATCATCCACCGCGTACACAGTTTTCAAAGTGATTCCAATATTGGCAGAGAGTGATGCAGCGGAAATAATAAGATGACGACGAAATGAAAATTTGTCAAACTAATCGAAGAACGATTAGATGAATCAATATAAATCGATGGATTGAAAGATACCGAATGCCCAAATTCGTTGATCTCCAAAAGATACCGAATTTTAGCTATCTTCGACACGTGATCGCGCACGATACCGTGAAAGAAGATCTACAATTCTTCGAACGTTGATCAAGCGCACTTGATACCGTGAATTGGCTTCAACAATCGTTGGTTCGAGCGCACTCGAATTACCGAAAGTGGAGATAGGAGATCACACTCAACTACCAATTTTAAAGAGGCACAAAGTACTCAAACAAAGTTTCATTCAAAAATCAACCCCCCGTGTTACAAATGATCCAACATGCCTATTTATAGGCTTACAACTCAACACGACACTAAGTCGGTCACGACCTAACAACACGCGGCCTAGCAGTGGCGACTTAACAGACTCAACATAACAACACAGTCTACCGACCTAACATAAATTGTTACGCGACCTACGACCTAACCAAGGTCGTTAACGACCTACCAAAGACAACACAACTCAAACATCACGAGGTACAACACACGACCTATCAACATGTACAACATCCATGCGACTTACGAGTTATCACAAACACATGCGATATATACATATTTACAGCACACGAGCTTCATACACGCGACTTTAAAACAAACGACCTACGACCTAACGCTTCAGCGGAACAAGATATAACACCTCTTCAAGGACTTGAGCGACCTACCCTTCAGCGACTTAGTAAGGTCGTTCGCGTCCTAACGACTTAAGGTGGCTCGCGACCTAAGGTAATGCGGCATGTGTGAATGCGGCCTAGCTCGCTTAGGTCGTGACTCGGCACAGTTAGCTCGTCTTCATCACTAGGTCGTTCCATTTGATTCTCTAGGTCGTTGCGCGACCTAAAATGCTGCGACTTAATGAAAAACGCACTAAGTATCTGTTGCACTCCATCATCCTTCTCGTTAGGTTGCTCGCGACCTAAGACTTCATCATGTTGGCCTGCATCATCCTCCCCTGGTTGGGAAAAATTCGTCCTCAAATTTAAAAGTTCTTCTCCTTTGGATTGTTCATCCCCATAATAAGGTATAAGGTGTTTAACATTTAACACGTCAGAAGTGTACACATTTTCCGGCAGCTTCAACCTATAAGCTTTTTCATTGATCCATTTCACAATCTTGACAGGACCAATCTTTCGAGCTTTAAGTTTATTATATGCTCCCACTGGAAAACGATCCTTTGTTAGTACAGCATATACTAAATCTCCTTCATTAAATTCAGCACTTCTTCGCTTCAGATCTGCAGATCGTCGCCAAGTGGCTAGAGAAGAAAGTCATCAAATCTCATACTAAAATTGAAATACGTACCTTTTTGTCGAGCAATTCAATTTTATCTTTGAAATCAAAATTTCCATTCCTTTATACACCTGTATAACCTGCTAGTAGTAGCATCCAAATCCAATCATTCAAACCAATTTGCCAATTCTATTGCAAAATTTCCAATATATGCTTCTTATACGTTTTTACTTCATTGTTGAAGTTATATATTCATTCTCATTCAATTTCACGTTTCAATTCAATTCACAATTTCAATTCTATTTGAATTCAATTCACAATTTAAATTATTGAATTCTAACGATTAACTTCCATTTAGTAATTCATATTACTACTTTCAAATAGTTTCATCCACTAATTCATTTCAATATTCAATTCATCACGAATTTACTTAATTATCAACAAAGAGAATTTCAAGTTATTTCTTTCACTTACTTGAATTTGTATACAATTCAAATTTATTTTCAAATTTAGCTCACGACTAAACTTTAATTTAACCAATTCAAATTCCCATTCATTAGTCCATGAATCAAGTTAGTTTACTTGAATTCAATCCATTTTATTTTTATTCCCATATACTAATGATAATAATTCAATATTATCACTTCCTAACAATCATGCAACCATGTACTATAATAATTCATAGAAAATCATTTCTTTTATTTATACAAAATAGTCTTGGGCAAAATTTATCTTATTTACCCGATTCAAAATCAATTTTATATTCACTAAAAATACGCGCTCATATCTATTATTACAGTCAGACTCATTCTAGAGTACTGCTGACTCTATCTCTAACGAGTAATACCCTACAGAACCATGGTTTTCGCTTAACCAACAGCTCTGATACCACATTGTCAGGACACGATTTTTCGTTGCCGAAAAACCGAACACTGAGGGGGTTTTTAAGAAAGAAGAGAAAGAGGTAGAAGAAGAAAGAAAGAAAAACAGAACAGAAAGAAAACAATAGAACACATCAGAATCTCACAATTCGCAGCGGAACATATAATAGATAATAAATGAATAATCTTTAAACAAAGAACTATATCAGTTATTACATTACATCACATTACATCACATCATATCATCAGAGTGTACAACAACATACATCAAAAAAAACAGTGCAGCGGAAAAAGAAATACTATATAAGTAATATGCCATGCCATCCAGCTTGCCTCCAGCAACTCCAGAATATCCAGAATATCCTGATAAACCTAACTCTTGACTGCCCGTGTGAAAAATTGGTGGGCACCCAGAGTTTAGGAAGGAAAACAATAAACTCCGAGTCAGTCATGTGACTGGTGCGAGAACTTAAAACAGTTTATTTAACTTTAAAATCAAAAATAGAGGAATATTTTTAAATTCAATTCGCAATGCTTTTGAAAATGTAACTACCATAAGACCTCCCACCACACACACAATGCAAACGCAGACTTGGAGGAGATTTCTTCTTATGTTAGTCAAAGATGCTTCTACGCAAAAATCAAATCAATTTTGATATTATTATTAGTGCATAGTGTAGAAAATTTATTTCGAAAATAAAGATATAAATCTTAGCCAGCATAGGTACCATTATATTATGCCTACTAATAGCTACCATATTAGATGGCAGGTTCTACAACTAAAACCGTACAAGATCGTATTGTTTCTTTGGATTTCCAACGAATGGTCAGGCCAAGGAACTTCCCATTGCCACATGAGAATGCCTCTGGATGGACATCCCCGAGAACCAAACCGGATCTCTACCAACACAAGGCCGGGTTACTCCTAACTGAGTAACAACTGACCGAATATGCCATCCCCCGGTCCTTTGGGACCTTTTCACCGAGCGCTCGTAATCAATTCACACAATCATAAAGTGTTTTCAACATGAGTAAGTATCTGGGCTCCATACCATGATACCACCCTTTTCCAGAAGGAAATGGACACATCCTAAAGGGTGCTACCCCTCATAACCTTGCTGCTTCTTTCCTGTTTTGACCATTCACGGGGTGTGAGGCTCGACGAAGTCACGTCCACAAAAACATACTCTATACAAAAGCCATGCTTTGGGTCAACAAATGATCAACACAATGATCACTAAGATAGACGATCAAATAAATGATCCTATCACAATAATCAATACAATGATCATTTCAGCATCACTCAGCATGTCACATTACCAAACTGGGAATATATCGCTGATAACTTCAACTATATAACCTCTGAGCTCGTACGTCTCAGAGAAGGGTGTTAAGCTAAAAGAATAAATTCTCCGCCACCACAGAAATATATTTGAAAGAAATCGGCTTTATATCTCAACCTGTAATGTCAGACACACAATCCATACAAGTCTGTTCCGGGCTCGAACAGAACCGAAGGCACTTACAAAGAAGTCCTTGCAATCCGGATATTCACTAATCACGTTCGGACTTCCCATCACATATGGAGTCTCTATACCGGGGACCAGTCGATGCAAAGACATTCGACAAGAAACCCTCTCGTTTTCGAAAATATCCGGTCTTCAACACCGTCTTCGAATGCAATTCATACGACGTATCACATATTCGGAATGGGTTATACGACCCCATGGTCCTTTCCCGGTTAACCCGAATAGTGAGCGCTTATTTTTAAAAAATAAGTGTGGCATTCAATTTCAAACAAACTCACAACAAATACCATTCAAAGGTAAATATTGATAGTCGGTTATTGAACTATCAATAGATATGCCAACATCACCAGAATCCAAATAATTTTCCAAATTATTTATTTTCCAAAAATATCTTTAGGGAATATAAACTTAATTTCCATTCTTTTAAAAATAAATCAATATTTATTCTTAAACCCAATTTCCCAATTCCATTTATAAATTCTATATTGAATTTACAATCCAAAATATTTATGGATATATGATTTCCATTCAATTTCTAATATTCATTTTCAATTTATCTTCAAAAAGATAAATTCCAAATATTCACTTAATATTGGAAAAGCATTTCTATACTTATTAAAAATAAGTAATTCACAGATCTTTTTATTTTCTATACTTAGAAAATATTTAATATACCCTAATCGAAATTAAGTATATACTTCATCCTTTAAGGAAATCATTCACTTAACCATATTTATTTGGGCCAAAACGAATGTTGCGTAAAACATCGTTACGACAACCCAAAATCACTAGTATAGGGATTCGAAATTAAAATAGATATATAAATCCCAATACTATACAAAACATTTCCTTTCGGAAATCATCTATTATAACAACAGTGTTATAATCTACCATTTCCTTTTATTTCTCGAAAACATCTATTTCAACAATAAATGTTGAAATCTATGATTTTAAATCTCAACATATTTTAAAACATCATTAGATCGTTTTAATTTTATTTAAAACATCACACTCTAAATAATTTCTTTAGCATATTATTCACTATTCAAAACGTGAATATATTGTTAACCAATTTCATTACTTCTATTCATTTTAGTTTAAGGAATTATTCACTGTCTAAAACATGAATATAACTTCATAAATAAATTGCAACAATTTACTTATCAAAATAAGTAGTTTGCGAATTTATAAAACAATGTTTATAAATTCTATTTCTATTTCTTTTATAACAACTTCCTTTTATAAATTTCCTTTATTAACTTATCTCAATTCATATCACAATGATATATTAAAAATTTCATATTATAAGTTAAATACTTATAATTTATTTGTTTATAAAATCATTCCTTTAAACTTCACAAATTTTATAAATCTTATAACTTATAAGATTCATCTATTTATCCAAAATCTTATTCTTTTAAATAACTTCACAAATTTTATAAACCTACTGTTTATAAAATTCCAATTATAACTTTACCGTTCATAATTCTATAAATTCATTCATTTGTGAAATTCATTCACAATTCATCCTAACTCTTATAAAAACTTCGTTTTATAATTCCAATATTTTAATTTACAAATATCCGTTTGTAAATCTTTTAGATAAATCAATTTATACTGTTTATAAAATTCTATTGATAACTTCATCGTTATAATTCTATAATTCCATTTCTATTTATGAAATTCATTTACAATTTATTCTAACACTTATAAAAGCTTGTTTTATAATTCTTATATTTTTAATTTATAAATATCAATTTATAAATCTTTTTAATATAAAACAATTTATATTATTCTTTTGAAACATCTTCACAGTTCTTTATAATTTCATCACTTTTATTCATTTTATAATAGATTCAAAAATCCCAGTTTAAATTATTTTGTCAAATCATTAATCCCATATTCTCAAAAATCAACTTTTAACTACATTTCTCAAAAATCATAATTTTTATAACATAAAAATTATAACGTTTATTTATTTATAATAAATCAATTCCAAAAAAATATTATATAAACGTATATTTTCAAAATCACTTTAGAAATTAAAATCGTTGTTTTAAATTTCAAAAATTGGATCCGATGATGCAACACATCAATTAGTCAATCACGACTTTTCCAATATCATATATCGATATGATAAACAATCAAACATCACAATATTTAAAATCAATAAATATTTGTGAGGAATCCAGTTGGATCCCTCCAACCTGTTTCCCTGCATCCACAGACATTAGCACAATACCATTCCGTTTCAAGACGGAATATCGCGGTATATGGGATTTTATAAAAATATATCCGCTTACTAACGGCGTATAGGGTCTCATCCGCTAAAAGAAAATGCGGGAAATCAATCAACTGCAATATATACATATGCCAATATATATATATTGCTATATATAATATAATACCAATTCCACTTCGAGGTGGAATATCGCGGTATATGTGTGTAATAAATAACCTCCGCTTACTAACGGCGTATAGGGTCTATTCACATCCAATATATATATAACAATCATCATTCAAACATTCAATCAACATAGTCAATCAATTTTAAATCTAACTATTTAAAATTTAAATAAACAACAGAAATTCCTTTTGAGTGAGAAGTTCTCACCTTTATTCCCGTTTGCCATCCACTTCCAATTCAACTTGTTTTCTTCATTTATACCTTGTATAAATATTTACACAATTCAATTAATATTCGAAATAAATCGAATAACGAATTTTCATTTGATAATTTTGATTCATCGGTGATTTTCTTTTTAATAGCTAAATTAACGGATAGTTTTATTTAAACCAATTTCTCGTTTAATAAATTTATTTAAACTAATTTTGTCCCTTTAAAATAATTTTAACTAGAGATTTCCAATTGAACTAAATTTCTTTTAATAAATTTATTTATTCAATAAATCAAATTCCTAACAAATCTGTCTAGTTCAATTTAAACTTCAACTAAATTTACTTTAAACAAATTAACTACAATTTAATTTTTCCTTTAAATAAATTATTTTTAACCACTTGACTTAAATTTAAACAAATTTTCTTTATTAATCAAAAGGATTGACTAAGTTAATCGAACATCTTAATAATTTATTCTTAACCCATTTTTCCAAAAATAAATAATATTTCCCTTTGATAATTAAATTTACAAAAGTTCAATTAAAACTAAATTTCTTTTTACATACAAAAATAATTAAGTAAATCTTCTTTTACAAAATATTTATCCATTTATAATTTTTCCTGTTTTGAACTACACTGTATATACATATAAACTGTTTATAAAATCAAATATTAACTTTCAAAACTTTTCTGTTTCATATATCTTTCTACCGAAAAATATTTTTTCTGTTTAAATTTCCATTAATTTCCACCAATTCATAAATGTTATAAATTAATAAATGGTAAACAAAATTACCTTACTGTAAAAACTAACTAAATTAAATACAAACAAAAATGGAATTTTTTACCTAACTGCAGATCCAAAACCTAGCTACACGCGGCCCCACGACTTCGTCGCCCAACCCCAAACCAATCGCGAGCCTCACCGAGCATCGCCCCAACGTCGACGCCGCCTCCATCGATGCTCATCATCGCCTCGCCCAAAAATCATCACCGCGTACGCGACTTCCCTCCAACCTCATCGCGATTGCCGTGCCACCAAAACCCTCGACGAACCACTACCTCATCTTCACGCGACATCGTCGCCACTTGCGCCGCCGTTGCCGCCTTGCCTCGAATTGCGACAGCCATCTCTCCACGCGCGAGCACGCCTTCCCCCTATCGCGCGCGTCGCGATAGCTTAATTGAAGTCGCCGCCGTCGCCATCACAACTATCGCGCAACCCCCACGTGAGCACCACCTCGCCTAGCCTCGTGTCGCTGCCGCGCGTACGCGCGCCACCATCATCGTGCGCCGCCCCCAAAAATTGAGTCGCGAATCCCCATAATCGAATGCGAAGTTGATTTGGGCTTCGGCCATTTACTCTTCTTTTTTTTTTTTTTTTTATTTCTACTGAGGAACGAAACAGAAGGGGGGAAGAGGGCTCGTGTTTTAAAGAGAAGGAGAACGTGAATTTGCAGAATTGAAGGCGTGTTTGTAGCTGAAAGGAGTAAGGCCATGTATACTTCTTTTTATATTCTTTTCATTTATTATTATTATTATTTTTTTATGTTATATTATTATACATATATTTCTTATTTTATTTAAGTTAAAGAATGTTATTTAAACTAACCTCAAATTTATAAATTTACATAAATAATAATTCTCAAATCAAAATTATTATTCCTAGTCATTTGTTCAAATTTTAAATACGAATTCAATATTCAAATTCAACTCCAAAGTCAAATTCAAATTTTTATTCAACTTTAAACAGATTAAATTCTAATATTTAATCGCCAATTTATTCTGATAATAAGAAATTCAATTCAAACCAATATTCAAATATTTAAAATTAATTAAATATTTCAATTTAAATTATTCAAAATTCAGGGTCGTTACAATCTTTCCCCCTTAAAAGAATTTCGTCCCGAAATTACAAGTTAAGAAGAATGCCCTTATCCCGTCTATTATTTTTCATAATTCAAATAATTTTATCAACTTACTAACCTAAATCTTTTTACTAGAGTTTCATTATCATTTCAACTAGCTTTCCAACTTCAATTATAAGTTTCAAACAACATTGTTTACTTCCAATTCAAATTTAAATTTAAATTCAAATTTCAAACTTTCAAAATTTTCTCAAAAATTTTCTAACACCCTAAATTTTCGAAAAATTTCGCCAGCGTTTCCTTTGCGCGGCTAGCTCGGTACGACTACAAAATGGCACCACGGCCCCTCAGAATCAAAAAGAAAAGAGAAAAGCCAAGTGGCTAGAGAAGAAAGTCATCAAATCTCATACTGAAATTGAAATACGTACCTTTTTGTCGAGCAATTCAATTTTATCTTTGAAATCAAAATTTCCATTCCTTTATACACCTGTATAACCTGCTAGTAGTAGCATCCAAATCCAATCATTCAAACCAATTTGCCAATTCTATTGCAAAATTTCCAATATATGCTTCTTATACGTTTTTACTTCATTGTTGAAGTTATATATTCATTCTCATTCAATTTCACGTTTCAATTCAATTCACAATTTCAATTCTATTTGAATTCAATTCACAATTTAAATTATTGAATTCTAACGATTAACTTCCATTTAGTAATTCATATTACTACTTTCAATTAGTTTCATCCACTAATTCATTTCAATATTCAATTCATCACGAATTTACTTAATTATCAACAAAGAGAATTTCAAGTTATTTCTTTCACTTACTTGAATTTGTATACAATTCAAATTTATTTTCAAATTTAGCTCACGACTAAACTTTAATTTAACCAATTCAAATTCCCATTCATTAGTCCATGAATCAAGTTAGTTTACTTGAATTCAATCCATTTTATTTTTATTCCCATATACTAATGATAATAATTCAATATTATCACTTCCTAACAATCATGCAACCATATACTATAATAATTCATAGAAAATCATTTCTTTTATTTATACAAAATAGTCTTGGGCAAAATTTATCTTATTTACCCGATTCAAAATCAATTTTATATTCACTAAAAATACGCGCTCATATCTATTATTACAGTCAGACTCATTCTAGAGTACTGCTGACTCTATCTCTAACGAGTAATACCCTACAGAACCATGGTTTTCGCTTAACCAACAGCTCTGATACCACATTGTCAGGACACGATTTTTCGTTGCCGAAAAACCGAACACTGAGGGGGTTTTTAAGAAAGAAGAGAAAGAGGTAGAAGAAGAAAGAAAGAAAAAAAGAACAGAAAGAAAACAATAGAACACATCAGAATCTCACAATTCGCAGCGGAACATATAATAGATAATAAATGAATAATCTTTAAACAAAGAACTATATCAGTTATTACATTACATCACATTACATCACATCATATCATCAGAGTGTACAACAACATACATCAAAAAAAACAGTGCAGCGGAAAAAGAAATACTATATAAGTAATATGCCATGCCATCCAGCTTGCCTCCAGCAACTCCAGAATATCCAGAATATCCTGATAAACCTAACTCTTGACTGCCCGTGTGAAAAATTGGTGGGCACCCAGAGTTTAGGAAGGAAAACAATAAACTCCGAGTCAGTCATGTGACTGGTGCGAGAACTTAAAACAGTTTATTTAACTTTAAAATCAAAAATAGAGGAATATTTTTAAATTCAATTCGCAATGCTTTTGAAAATGTAACTACCATAAGACCTCCCACCACACACACAATGCAAACGCAGACTTGGAGGAGATTTCTTCTTATGTTAGTCAAAGATGCTTCTACGCAAAAATCAAATCAATTTTGATATTATTATTAGTGCATAGTGTAGAAAATTTATTTCGAAAATAAAGATATAAATCTTAGCCAGCATAGGTACCATTATATTATGCCTACTAATAGCTACCATATTAGATGGCAGGTTCTACAACTAAAACCGTACAAGATCGTATTGTTTCTTTGGATTTCCAACGAATGGTCAGGCCAAGGAACTTCCCATTGCCACATGAGAATGCCTCTGGATGGACATCCCCGAGAACCAAACCGGATCTCTACCAACACAAGGCCGGGTTACTCCTAACTGAGTAACAACTGACCGAATATGCCATCCCCCGGTCCTTTGGGACCTTTTCACCGAGCGCTCGTAATCAATTCACACAATCATAAAGTGTTTTCAACATGAGTAAGTATCTGGGCTCCATACCATGATACCACCCTTTTCCAGAAGGAAATGGACACATCCTAAAGGGTGCTACCCCTCATAACCTTGCTGCTTCTTTCCTGTTTTGACCATTCACGGGGTGTGAGGCTCGACGAAGTCACGTCCACAAAAACATACTTTATACAAAAGCCATGCTTTGGGTCAACAAATGATCAACACAATGATCACTAAGATAGACGATCAAATAAATGATCCTATCACAATAATCAACACAATGATCATTTCAGCATCACTCAGCATGTCACATTACCAAACTGGGAATATATCGCTGATAACTTCAACTATATAACCTCTGAGCTCGTACGTCTCAGAGAAGGGTGTTAAGCTAAAAGAATAAATTCTCCGCCACCACAGAAATATATTTGAAAGAAATCGGCTTTATATCTCAACCTGTAATGTCAGACACACAATCCATACAAGTCTGTTCCGGGCTCGAACAGAACCGAAGGCACTTACAAAGAAGTCCTTGCAATCCGGATATTCACTAATCACGTTCGGACTTCCCATCACATATGGAGTCTCTATACCGGGGACCAGTCGATGCAAAGACATTCGACAAGAAACCCTCTCGTTTTCGAAAATATCCGGTCTTCAACACCGTCTTCGAATGCAATTCATACGACGTATCACATATTCGGAATGGGTTATACGACCCCATGGTCCTTTCCCGGTTAACCCGAATAGTGAGCGCTTATTTTAAAAAAATAAGTGTGGCATTCAATTTCAAACAAACTCACAACAAATACCATTCAAAGGTAAATATTGATAGTCGGTTATTGAACTATCAATAGATATGCCAACATCACCAGAATCCAAATAATTTTCCAAATTATTTATTTTCCAAAAATATCTTTAGGGAATATAAACTTAATTTCCATTCTTTTAAAAATAAATCAATATTTATTCTTAAACCCAATTTCCCAATTCCATTTATAAATTCTATATTGAATTTACAATCCAAAATATTTATGGATATATGATTTCCATTCAATTTCTAATATTCATTTTCAATTTATCTTCAAAAAGATAAATTCCAAATATTCACTTAATATTGGAAAAGCATTTCTATACTTATTAAAAATAAGTAATTCACAGATCTTTTTATTTTCTATACTTAGAAAATATTTAATATACCCTAATCGAAATTAAGTATATACTTCATCCTTTAAGGAAATCATTCACTTAACCATATTTATTTGGGCCAAAACGAATGTTGCGTAAAACATCGTTACGACAACCCAAAATCACTAGTATAGGGATTCGAAATTAAAATAGATATATAAATCCCAATACTATACAAAACATTTCCTTTCGGAAATCATCTATTATAACAACAGTGTTATAATCTACCATTTCCTTTTATTTCTCGAAAACATCTATTTCAACAATAAATGTTGAAATCTATGATTTTAAATCTCAACATATTTTAAAACATCATTAGATCGTTTTAATTTTATTTAAAACATCACACTCTAAATAATTTCTTTAGCATATTATTCACTATTCAAAACGTGAATATATTGTTAACCAATTTCATTACTTCTATTCATTTTAGTTTAAGGAATTATTCACTGTCTAAAACATGAATATAACTTCATAAATAAATTGCAACAATTTACTTATCAAAATAAGTAGTTTGCGAATTTATAAAACAATGTTTATAAATTCTATTTCTATTTCTTTTATAACAACTTCCTTTTATAAATTTCCTTTATTAACTTATCTCAATTCATATCACAATGATATATTAAAAATTTCATATTATAAGTTAAATACTTATAATTTATTTGTTTATAAAATCATTCCTTTAAACTTCACAAATTTTATAAATCTTATAACTTATAAGATTCATCTATTTATCCAAAATCTTATTCTTTTAAATAACTTCACAAATTTTATAAACCTACTGTTTATAAAATTCCAATTATAACTTTACCGTTCATAATTCTATAAATTCATTCATTTGTGAAATTCATTCACAATTCATCCTAACTCTTATAAAAACTTCGTTTTATAATTCCAATATTTTAATTTACAAATATCCGTTTGTAAATCTTTTAGATAAATCAATTTATACTGTTTATAAAATTCTATTGATAACTTCATCGTTATAATTCTATAATTCCATTTCTATTTATGAAATTCATTTACAATTTATTCTAACACTTATAAAAGCTTGTTTTATAATTCTTATATTTTTAATTTATAAATATCAATTTATAAATCTTTTTAATATAAAACAATTTATATTATTCTTTTGAAACATCTTCACAGTTCTTTATAATTTCATCACTTTTATTCATTTTATAATAGATTCAAAAATCCCAGTTTAAATTATTTTGTCAAATCATTAATCCCATATTCTCAAAAATCAACTTTTAACTACATTTCTCAAAAATCATAATTTTTATAACATAAAAATTATAACGTTTATTTATTTATAATAAATCAATTCCAAAAAAATATTATATAAACGTATATTTTCAAAATCACTTTAGAAATTAAAATCGTTGTTTTTAAATTTCAAAAATTGGATCCGATGATGCAACACATCAATTAGTCAATCACGACTTTTCCAATATCATATATCGATATGATAAACAATCAAACATCACAATATTTAAAATCAATAAATATTTGTGAGGAATCCAGTTGGATCCCTCCAACCTGTTTCCCTGCATCCACAGACATTAGCACAATACCATTCCGTTTCAAGACGGAATATCACGGTATATGGGATTTTATAAAAATATATCCGCTTACTAACGGCGTATAGGGTCTCATCCGCTAAAAGAAAATGCGGGAAATCAATCAACTGCAATATATACATATGCCAATATATATATATTGCTATATATAATATAATACCAATTCCACTTCGAGGTGGAATATCGCGGTATATGTGTGTAATAAATAACCTCCGCTTACTAACGGCGTATAGGGTCTATTCACATCCAATATATATATAACAATCATCATTCAAACATTCAATCAACATAGTCAATCAATTTTAAATCTAACTATTTAAAATTTAAATAAACAACAGAAATTCCTTTTGAGTGAGAAGTTCTCACCTTTATTCCCGTTTGTCATCCACTTCCAATTCAACTTGTTTTCTTCATTTATACCTTGTATAAATATTTACACAATTCAATTAATATTCGAAATAAATCGAATAACGAATTTTCATTTGATAATTTTGATTCATCGGTGATTTTCTTTTTAATAGCTAAATTAACGGATAGTTTTATTTAAACCAATTTCTCGTTTAATAAATTTATTTAAACTAATTTTGTCCCTTTAAAATAATTTTAACTAGAGATTTCCAATTGAACTAAATTTCTTTTAATAAATTTATTTATTCAATAAATCAAATTCCTAACAAATCTGTCTAGTTCAATTTAAACTTCAACTAAATTTACTTTAAACAAATTAACTACAATTTAATTTTTCCTTTAAATAAATTATTTTTAACCACTTGACTTAAATTTAAACAAATTTTCTTTATTAATCAAAAGGATTGACTAAGTTAATCGAACATCTTAATAATTTATTCTTAACCCATTTTTCCAAAAATAAATAATATTTCCCTTTGATAATTAAATTTACAAAAGTTCAATTAAAACTAAATTTCTTTTTACATACAAAAATAATTAAGTAAATCTTCTTTTACAAAATATTTATCCATTTATAATTTTTCCTGTTTTGAACTACACTGTATATACATATAAACTGTTTATAAAATCAAATATTAACTTTCAAAACTTTTCTGTTTCATATATCTTTCTACTGAAAAATATTTTTCTGTTTAAATTTCCATTAATTTCCACCAATTCATAAATGTTATAAATTAATAAATGGTAAACAAAATTACCTTACTGTAAAAACTAACTAAATTAAATACAAACAAAAATGGAATTTTTTACCTAACTGCAGATCCAAAACCTAGCTACACGCGGCCCCACGACTTCGTCGCCCAACCCCAAACCAATCGCGAGCCTCACCGAGCATCGCCCCAACGTCGACGCCGCCTCCATCGATGCTCATCATCGCCTCACCCAAAAATCATCACCGCGTACGCGACTTCCCTCCAACCTCATCGCGATTGCCGTGCCACCAAAACCCTCGACGAACCACTACCTCATCTTCACGCGACATCGTCGCCACTTGCGCCGCCGTTGCCGCCTTGCCTCGAATTGCGACAGCCATCTCTCCACGCGCGAGCACGCCTTCCCCCTATCGCGCGCGTCGCGATAGCTTAATTGAAGTCGCCGCCGTCGCCATCACAACTATCGTGCAACCCCCACGTGAGCACCACCTCGCCTAGCCTCGTGTCGCTGCCGCGCGTACGCGCGCCACCATCATCGTGCGCCGCCCCCAAAAATTGAGTCGCGAATCCCCATAATCGAATGCGAAGTTGATTTGGGCTTCGGCCATTTACTCTTTTTTTTTTTTTTTTTTTTATTTCTACTGAGGAACGAAACAGAAGGGGGGAAGAGGGCTCGTGTTTTAAAGAGAAGGAGAACGTGAATTTGCAGAATTGAAGGCGTGTTTGTAGCTGAAAGGAGTAAGGCCATGTATACTTCTTTTTATATTCTTTTCATTTATTATTATTATTATTTTTTTATGTTATATTATTATACATATATTTCTTATTTTATTTAAGTTAAAGAATGTTATTTAAACTAACCTCAAATTTATAAATTTACATAAATAATAATTCTCAAATCAAAATTATTATTCCTAGTCATTTGTTCAAATTTTAAATACGAATTCAATATTCAAATTCAACTCCAAAGTCAAATTCAAATTTTTATTCAACTTTAAACAGATTAAATTCTAATATTTAATCGCCAATTTATTATGATAATAAGAAATTCAATTCAAACCAATATTCAAATATTTAAAATTAATTAAATATTTCAATTTAAATTATTCAAAATTCAGGGTCGTTACAACTAGGGTTCGTGACTTTGTTAGGCTGAAGCGTTGGTGCGCGTGCGATTTTGGGTAAGGCGAGGGGCGTGTGATGATGTCGTGCGGCCTGAAGCAGTGACCTAGGGTTTAGGAGTATTGCGAACTCACGCGCATGGAGGCTAGAGGTGGGATTGGTTTCGAGTCGCGAAGGCAACCGTGGGGTCTGGGTTCTCCTTAGGCGGTGAGGTATACGATTCACTATTTTTTTTCCATATTTAATTTAACAACTCATGTGTATGAATACCTACAGTAAGTAGAAAATTTTATATAGGTGAGATTTGGAAAAAGTATGAGACTTTAAAATGTTTAAAGTTAGATCTGTAAGACCTACATATTATTTTTTTTATTTGCAGTTCGAAAATGATGAAAAATAAAATATAATTTACTAGAATATGTTAAAAATAATTTATTTAGGTGATTAATTTATTTAGTAAACCGACTTAACTATTTTATTTACTAAAGAAAAAAAAATTGTATTAAGGGAAAATTAGTTTAAGATTAAATAGAATTAAATCAGTAGTTTAAGATAAATTTTATTACCTGAGATGAAAATCTATAATAATTTAATTCAACAAAATGTTTAAAGGAAAAGAGAATGTAAACTAGGGTAGTAAAACCATCATTTAAAATTCGTAATTAAATCTGTTATGTGGTAATTTATTTTATTTTCAACTAATTCAAATATTAATAAAGCCGTATAAATGTTATACAAGGTTTAAAACTATGAAGAAACAAGTCGAGATTTGGATGGATTGCAAATTGAGAAAAAAAAGCAAAGGTGAGTTAATCTCACTCAGTTATATTTAAATTTAAATGATTAAATTTAAATAATTGTTTGAATGGCTGAATTGGTTGATGTGATATAGTATGATATTTTGGAGTTGGCATATTATATTGTGTTAACATTTGTGGATGCAGGGAAAACAGGTTGGAGGGATCCAACTGGACCCCTCACATTTATTTAAATTATTCAATATTCTCTGTTGTGATTATTTGATATCCTATGATGAGTTATATTGGAATATTGAATGTTAAGGTTTGATTGGATATTCGGGTATAATGAATTACCAAACATATGAATTGGATTGTTGAAAGGAAATTAAAAGGAAGTAAATTTGTAAGCGAAATAATTATAGAAAGTTTGAATAAATTAAGAATGAATTGAAAAGAAATAGAAGTAATATGAAAATAATAATAAACAACTTCGAGTGTAAAGAGAAATGGAATTTTGAATAAAATGAAATTGATGAATTGTAAACTTAAATTATATCAATTAAAGAAATAAAGAATTATTTTAAAATTCAAAGTTTAAAATTTATTTAAAGAATAAAGAAGTAAATGAGAATTCTAAAAATTGGAATTTTTTTAGTTAAAGTATTTTTAAATCATAAATCAAGAAATGAAATCTAAAATAAATAGATTCTGAATTAAAGGGAAATAAATTGGAGATCAATTTGGGAAATTGATTTAAGTGATTGAAGTTGGAATTCTCCCTGGATAACCAAGTACGTTTTCAAAGTAAATTTTTAAATATACGACAAAGGATTTAAAGTTGTTTTAAAAAGCAAGTTTTTGAAAAATTTCTTATTTCTAATATTTAAATTCTAAAGTAAGTATTTTCTCTTAATCTATTATAGTAGTAATTATTTAAAGAATGACTTAATACTATGTTTTTAAAAGTATAAATCTAGTTTTATATTTATTAAGTAACTTTATTTTCAAATATTCATATAGTATGTATTTTTTTTAAAAAAATTTATTAAAGTAGTTTTAATTTAAAATGTTTTAAAAGTATATATTTGAAAATAAAGTATTTTTAAATTATTTTTAAAATCTAGCTTTGTGCTTGGTGATTTCAGAGGAGATATAAAATATTTGGGAAAGTTTATTCTGAAAAGAAAGATGGTTTTGAAAACTGTTTTCAAAGGGTTGAAAATAGAAAATATATCTTGTGAAGATATTTTGAGGATAATAAATAATTTGGATATTATTTATTGTTGGATGGTTGTTTGTGAATGTTAATTGATAGTTAAATAACCGACTATCAATATTGGCTAATTGCGTTGATCGTTTCGAAGAGACCGGGATCGAGATTTATTTCTCGAAAACCACTTCGATCCGGTTTGTACGTTTCGTGCGAAAAACGTGTTCGGAGTCGAAGATAGAGCATTGAAGTGCAAGGGCTAGTCGCTACTAATCCTGAGGGTATTTCCAAAATGGATGTAGTAGGAATAGTGCCTTCGGTTCCGTTCGAACCCGGAACGGACTTGTATGGACGAATGCTTGCGAAACATCGTCAGGTGGGCGATGGGCATTCTAAGTGAAACGTTCTAAAAGGTAACGCTTAGCCTCAAGCCTCATCAAATGGGAATGACTGAAAATCAGGGGATATGCAGCAAGGTTAGGTGGGTAGCACCCAAGCAGGGTGAGGTCATTCCAGTCTAGATGTCCCTTTTTATTTTTCGGCTTAGTGGTGCGGTTGCTGATCCCAACCGCGGGGTGATCTCACTCGGGACTGTCCAGTAAGTGATGGTTCCGGCCTTGTGTTGCAGGGGATGAAGGGAGTAATCCTCGGTACGGTGATCTAGGCCCCGTACTGTGACAGGTGGTACCTCAGTGCCTAGTCATTAGTTGGAAATCCATTCTCCCTACGAGCCTTGTACGAGTTTTGTTTGTATTACCCACTCTTGTGGCTAGTAGCTGGAATTTAATAATGTAACAATTTCGGCTATTTTATAAGTACTTGTATATAGACCCTATTATAATATCAGAGGATTTCTATAAAATTGTTTTAGCTATCGTAAGGTAAAAACCCGACATGTTTATTTGTGGCTTGGTCTTACGAGATGCTTTTGTTTTCAAAGGATTTTTGAAACTTTAATAATCAATTGGGTGTGATTTTCTCACGCTGGTAATCCAGACTGACTCGGGTGTTATTTAGCTGTAATGCTCGGGTCAGACCGAGTATTATAGGATACAGGATATGATGCTGTGGAGCTCAGGAGACCAGCTGGATGACGAAACGTACTCTCGTACCTGTATATTTATATACGTATTCCGCTGTGTTGAGTTGTTGTGTACCCATTGTATGATATTGATGTTGAGTTGTGACTGATGTATTCTGATGATGTAATGTATGTAAACAGATATATTTGATTTTGAGTAAAGATTATTTACTATCTATTATATTTTATTCCGCTACGATGGTTAGATTCTGATGTTGATTTCGTTTTTTCTTCTTCTACCTCTTCTTCTTAAACCCAAATGGTTCGTATTTCTATGCAACTTGAGTTAATTGTTGTAGAATAGTGTTAACTCAAGGGGTACGGATTTGCGGGTCATTACAAACATCCTATAATCCATGATTAATATGTGATTATGTTAATATAGATAATTAATATATATTTATATGATTTACATACACAATCATTTGCATGTTTAATTGAATTGTCATACATATGTATATGTAAATATGAATCTACAAATTTTTCTATCTATCAATCTATTTGTTTAAACTAATAAAATAATATTTTACAAATATCACAATAAAAAAAATTAAATATAATTTTTAAATCATTGATTTAACATTGTGTTAATTATAAATATAAATAAACAAATAAATATATGTAATCGTATATCCAAAATTATTTTATATCCAGTGTTATAACAAAAAATCAAAATTTGTTTTTGTTTTATTTTAAATATAAAATATATATGTGTGTGTGTATTAATGTTAATGTAACATGTGTTTACTAACATTATATATACATATATGTTAATATTTTTATTATATATTAATATTTTTATTTTATAAAATCATATTTTATTGTTTACAAAATTAAAAACAATTATTTATATTTATTTTTAATTTTTTCCATAAGCATTTTATTTAAATACATAGATTTTAGTTATCTTATTAATTATTTTAACGTATTATTATTAAATATATATATATATATATAAATCATTTTCAAAAATTATACGATACAAACAAATTTATGATTTTTTATTTAATTTTATATAATATATATACATAATTTAAATCCATAGTTCTAGATCTATTATTTAACTATTTTACTAATTAAACAAATTAGATATTTTGAAAATTGAATGTTGAATTTAAAAACTATTAACCTATTCGAAATAAATTATTTTATTTATATTTATGATATTTTTATTTAAATTTATAATACATACATACGCATACATACATACATACATGCATGCATGCATTCATATATATATATATACACACACACACTTTAAATCTATAGACCTTGTTATGTTTTTAAACTATTTAACTAATTAAACAGATTAGGCATTTGAAATGAATTTTGAATTTCAAACTTATCAACTTATTCAAAATAACTTATTTTATTATAAAATAAATATTCAAAATTTTAAATATAATATGTATGTATTTATAATTTAAATTTCTTTTGGACAGTAGTGTGTATGTAAAGGTCAGATTTATCCGTTGCGGTGTAAATCCTAACATTTTTATATGGGCTCGTTATATAATATACACATTTATATGTTGCATGCACACCTACATGTATGTGTGTATTTGATACCCGTACACACTTTATATATTACATATTTATCTAATATCAAAATCTTTATATAAACTAATTAAATAAAATAAGGATTTTATATAAAGTTATTTAGATTGGATTTGAATTAATTCAGACTTCATAATCCCAATAAGACCTAAAATGGTTTTTTTATAAATTCACTCATTTAATCCATTACATGCTGGCCCAGTTCTAATATGACGTAGTAAAGAGACAGTTAGCTCTGTAGCACTTACTTGGAGGGCCTTGAACTGGTAGGAGATTGTTATTGTTGAGAAATGAGATCGATATTGCTTGGACTGATTTAAAGTGGCGCTTTGAGAATAAGTTCATTTCTAAGGTAGAATGAGGTATAGAGCTAGAGAGTTCATATATTTGAAGCAAGGTGACCGCATTTTTAAGGAGTACAGAAACGAGTTCAATAAGCTAGCAAAGTATGGTTTGGACCTTATCAATCCACTAGTGAAAAAGGTGATGAAGTTTGCTAATGGAATAAATCCATCTTTAAGAGACATTGCTTTGATCCACATACCCACTGGAGTGACTTTTGAGAGCTTGGTTGAGATGAGGTTGCTAAATTCAATTGCTAAGGATAAGCCGAAAAAGGTAGAAGGGAAGCCAGCTCAGCAGAATCAATAGAAGGATGGAATAATAGCTGCGACGACCCACATTTCGGAAGGTTTAAATCAACAATAATCCATATATGTACGACTTAAAAAATCCGAAACGTAGATAATCAATGAGATTAAATAAGAAAAATAAGAAGAGAAGAAGAAAGAAAAATACAGAATCTCACAGCGGAAACGATAAAATATAATAATCAAATAAACAATTCATGAAACTATTTACTATACATTTGATTATAATCTATACACATTTATCAGAGTTATATATACCAGTTTATCCTTTCTGGCTAGTTATAAGCCATCCGTTGCCGACCGCGACAATGAATCCAACCGAAAAAAATGCACCCATCAAATACAAAATCATAATAGTAATACGATGGATCAACGTCACTAGAGGTAGTAACCTCAATGGCCAGACATAGGCTCATGTTTTAGTTATTTTAACTATGAAACGAATGTCAAGGCTATCCATCATCATTCTCTTACTTCATTCCAGCAAACGTCGCCAATTCAACCACTACATTCTGGATATCATCCACCGCGTACACAGTTTTCAAAGTGATTCCAATATTGGCAGAGAGTGATGCAGCGGAAATAATAAGATGACGACGAAATGAAAATTTGTCAAACTAATCGAAGAACGATTAGATGAATCAATATAAATCGATGGATTGAAAGATACCGAATGCCCAAATTCGTTGATCTCCAAAAGATACCGAATTTTAGCTATCTTCGACACGTGATCGCGCACGATACCGTGAAAGAAGATCTACAATTCTTCGAACGTTGATCAAGCGCACTTGATACCGTGAATTGGCTTCAACAATCGTTGGTTCGAGCGCACTCGAATTACCGAAAGTGGAGATAGGAGATCACACTCAACTACCAATTTTAAAGAGGCACAAAGTACTCAAACAAAGTTTCATTCAAAAATCAACCCCCCGTGTTACAAATGATCCAACATGCCTATTTATAGGCTTACAACTCAACACGACACTAAGTCGGTCACGACCTAACAACACGCGGCCTAGCAGTGGCGACTTAACAGACTCAACATAACAACACAGTCTACCGACCTAACATAAATTGTTACGCGACCTACGACCTAACCAAGGTCGTTAACGACCTACCAAAGACAACACAACTCAAACATCACGAGGTACAACACACGACCTATCAACATGTACAACATCCATGCGACTTACGAGTTATCACAAACACATGCGATATATACATATTTACAGCACACGAGCTTCATACACGCGACTTTAAAACAAACGACCTACGACCTAACGCTTCAGCGGAACAAGATATAACACCTCTTCAAGGACTTGAGCGACCTACCCTTCAGCGACTTAGTAAGGTCGTTCGCGTCCTAACGACTTAAGGTGGCTCGCGACCTAAGGTAATGCGGCATGTGTGAATGCGGCCTAGCTCGCTTAGGTCGTGACTCGGCACAGTTAGCTCGTCTTCATCACTAGGTCGTTCCATTTGATTCTCTAGGTCGTTGCGCGACCTAAAATGCTGCGACTTAATGAAAAACGCACTAAGTATCTGTTGCACTCCATCATCCTTCTCGTTAGGTTGCTCGCGACCTAAGACTTCATCATGTTGGCCTGCATCATCCTCCCCTGGTTGGGAAAAATTCGTCCTCAAATTTAAAAGTTCTTCTCCTTTGGATTGTTCATCCCCATAATAAGGTATAAGGTGTTTAACATTTAACACGTCAGAAGTGTACACATTTTCCGGCAGCTTCAACCTATAAGCTTTTTCATTGATCCATTTCACAATCTTGACAGGACCAATCTTTCGAGCTTTAAGTTTATTATATGCTCCCACTGGAAAACGATCCTTTGTTAGTACAGCATATACTAAATCTCCTTCATTAAATTCAGCACTTCTTCGCTTCAGATCTGCAGATCGTTTATACTTCTCATTCATCTTCTCCAATTGTTCTCGAACGATTCTATGGCATTCTGTCAACCCATCAACGAAATCAGCAGCCCGTTTAACTATCCCCTTCGGTTGCGGCACTATCGTTAAATCCAATGGCCCCTTTGGCAAGCTTGAACATGCAATCTGAAATGGACTGAAACCTGTACTACGATTCACTGCATGAATATGAGCAAATTCTGCTTGACATAACTTCACATCCCAGCTCTTCAGATTGTCCTTCACAAGACACCGTAATAAATTTCCCAACGATCTGTTCACAACCTCCGTCTGTCCATCTGTCTGCGGATGATAAGCGCTACTAAATTTCAACTTTGTTCCCACCATCTTCCACAAACTTAGCCAAAAATGACTCAGAAATCTGGTATCCCTGTCGGAAACTATAGATTCTGGTAAACCATGCAAACGATAGATCTCTCTAAAAAACAACTATGCCACATGGACTGCGTCTGCCGTCTTCTTACAAGCAATAAAATGTACCATCTTCGAGAAACGGTCCACTACAACATATATAGAGTCATTTCCCCTTTGAGTTCTAGGCAAACCCAAAACAAAATCCATGCTCACATCAACCCACGGTCTAGTAGGTACAGGTAACGGCATATATAACCCTGCATTTGTAGCTGTCCCTTTCGAAACTTGACAAGCATGACAACTACGCACAAACTTTTCAACTTCCCGCCTCATCGATGGCCAATAGTACGACTGAGAAATCAACTGTAATGTACGATCCCGTCCAACATGTCCTTCTTCATGCAACTCTTTTACAATTTTCATTCTCAAGCTGCAATCTGGTACACATAATCGATTCCCCTTGAAAAGAAAACCTTTTATCAACACAAACTCATCAGTATTTCCATCCTTGACTTTCTCAACAATCTTCGCAAAGTAAGGATCTCCTTTAAACAATTCTGGTAATAGTTCAAATCCTGTCACTTCAACCTTCATCTTTGTCAATAAATGATTCCTCCTGCTCAAAGCATCAGCTACACGATTCGTCACCCCTAATTTGTGCTTTACAACAAAAGTAAACTGCTGTAGATACGCGACCCATGAAGCGTGCCTAGTTGAAATTTTGTCCTGCCCTTGCAAATGCTTCAAAGCTTCATGATCCGTATAGAGAACAAACTCCTTCTGAAACAGATAATGTCTCCAGTGCTTCACAGCTTGAACAATCGCGTAAAACTCCACGTCATAAGTGTTATACTTTAACTTGGCTCCAGACAACTTCTCACTGAAATAAGCAACTGGTCTTCCACTCTGACTCAATACTCCACCAATCCCAACCTTCGAAGCATCAATATGTAACTCAAACAACAACTGAAAATCTGGCAATACTAGAATTGGCGCTGTCGTCAATAGTTTCTTGATCTTCTCAAACGCAACCCCTGCTTCCTCTGACCATGCAAACTTCTTTCCTTTCATGCAACCGGTTACAGGTGCCATCACACTGCTAAAATGTGGAATGAATCTTCAATAAAAAGATACCAACCCATGAAAGCTCCTCACTTCAGTAATTGTCTTTGGTTGTGGCCAACTCCTGACAGATTCTACTTTGCTCTCATCTACTTGAATACCCTCCTTTGACAAAACATATCCTAGAAACAAAACACTTTGCGTCATGAACACACACTTCTTCATTGCAGCACAGAATTTCTCTTGTCGTAGAATCAACAGTATTTCTCGCAAATGCTGGACATGCTCTTCCATACTCCCACTATAGATCAAAATATCGTCAAAGTAAATTACTACAAACTTCCCAATAAATGGTCTGAAAATCTGGTTCATCACTCTCATAAAAGTACTAGGAGCATTTGACAAGCCAAACGACATAACCGACCATTCGTATAGACCCTCCCTTGTTTTAAAAGCAGTCTTCCACTCATCACCATGTCTAATTCGAATTTGATGATAATCGCTCTTCAGATCAATCTTAGAAAATATAGTAGCTCCATTCAACTGGTCAATGAAATCATCGAACCTCGGCATAGGAAACCTATATCTCACAGTAATCTTGTTTAGAGCCCGAGTGTCCGTACACATCCGCCAAGTCCCATCCTTCTTCGGTACCAATAAGGCTGGCATTGCACAAGGACTCAAGCTCTCCTGAACACGCCCCTGTTCTAACAACTCTTCCACTTGTCTTCTCAACTCCTCGTGTTCTTTCGGACTCATACGATAATGTGGCCTATGCGATAAAACAACACCTGACACTAGATCAATTTGATGTTGTATGTCTCTCAACGGTGGCAATTCTTTTGGCAGCTCTTCAGGGAATACATCTTCAAATTCTTCCAGCACTGGCTTTACTTCTTTAGGAACTTCCACCACTTCACTACTCTCACGTCCAATCAACAAAAACACTTCAGGTTCCTCCTCCACTTCTTTAACAAACTCCTTCAAAGTCAACAGAGTCTTTAATTCTTCAATCTCTTCTGATTTGCTCTCTCCTTGCTGTCTCTTCTTCGAAACTAAAATGATCTTAACACCTTCAAACATAAAGCTGTAGCTATTGGTTCGACCATCATGCTGCACTGCTCGATCATACTGCCAAGGTCTTCCCAAAAGCAAGTGACAAACATCCATCTCCACCACGTCACACCAGATCTCATCTTTATACTTCTTCCCAATAGAAAATGGAACACGAACTCGCCTATCCACCTTCACCTCTCCTCCTTTTCTCAACCACTCTAACTTATAAGGATTTGGATGCTTCTCCATCTTCAACTTCAACTTTCTCACAGCTTCGGTAGAAATAATATTGTCACAACTTCCCGCGTCAATCACAAATTTATAAACCTTCCCCAGTATAGTGCATGTAGACTGAAAGATGTTACTTCTCAACCAACTAGTCTCATCCTCTTTCTTCTGTGTTAAACAAGACCTCCTCATCATTAGATTACATCCTTCATCTCCTGATGCGATATCCTGTTCATCCTCCTCAACTGGACTAGAATAACCTTCACCAACATCCTTACCTTCCACTTCAGCAATCATTGTTCGCTTCTTAGGCTTTGGACATTCGTTACACTTGTGACCCACTTCCTGGCAATTATAACATTTGAAACTGTTGTTGACCTTCGCCTTCGCAACCTCATTCACAACTGGTTTACTGACAGCTTTAGAAACATTTGAACTTCCACTATCACCCTTGCTCTGAGTATTGAAACTTGGAAACACACCACCTCCTCGTGTTCCCTGCTTCTCCCAAGCCAACGCTTTCTGGTGCGCTTCAGCCACAGATCTAGGATCAAACATATTCACCATATCTTGAATCTGCATTCTCAACCCTCCAACAAACCTAGCAGTTAATTGTTCCTCCGTCTCCATAATGTCATTTCGAGCAATCAGTTGATAAAATTCATCAGCATAATCATTAACAGTCTTCGTTCCTTACCTCAGATTCTGCAACCTCTGATACATGAGTGATTGATAATTATATGGCAAGAACGTAGCTTTCATTAACTTCTTTATCTTCTCCCATAACTCAATCTTTGACTTCTCCATTCTCTCCCGTGTGAGTTTAGTTTGCTGCCACCATGCCATAGCTCTTCCTCTCAATCTTGTAGCAACTAACTTTATTCTTCTATGCTCAGGAACTTCTTAAAGTCAAAAATTTCTTCAACATTAGACAACCAATCCAGAAATTCTTCTGCTACCATCCCACCTTTGAATTCTGGAATTTCTGTCTTCATCCCCGACTCCCAACGTCGATCATCTTCTACATCCCGGTATGAATTTCGAACTTGGCCTCGATCTCGATAATGAATGCTAGCTCTATCACCATCTTCATCAAAATCAAATGTATGTCTGAATCGATCTCGACCATCAACATCCCTTCGATCACGCATGTCTCTTCTACTATGTCTCTCTTCATCTCGATATGGCTCATCTTCAAACTCACGTGGAGTTCTTCTCTCTTCATGTCTATATTCATGGTGATATCTTGTCGATGAAATTGATGTTTCTCTTCTTTCTCTAAAAAATTGTGGCGACATCCTCCTCGCTTCCGTAACCGATGGCGAAACTCTGTTTCCTCCATGGTTCGAGATTGGCGACCTTCTCCTTTGATTCATATCAATAATCAATTTCTCCAATCTACCAATGCCTTCATCCAACTTCTCATTGAATTTATTGCTAATGCGTTGTTCCATCTGTTCAGCATCTTCTCGTTTATACAAATCTTCAATATTTTGATGACGATTAGCTCTTCTCGGCGGCATTATCAAATCTTCACAAATTCAAACACTTTACTCTCAGTCTTGAACTTCAAATTGAACTTCACCATGCACGGTTACTTCACTAAGCTACGATCGGCTTGAGCACGACCTAACTCTAGCTCGTTCTTAGCTCGATTCAACACTTCAAGCTCGGCTCTACACTTCAAAATGAAGTTATACACAACTTCGACTAGTTCGCCTCAACTCTCAAATAAGTGATGCACGGCTTCAATACTCCAACTTGAAACTCCTTGGCTCTAAGACTCCGCTTAGCTATGATTGGCTAAGTCTAGCTCTGATACCAAAACTGATGCAGCGAAAATAATATGATGATGACGAAATGAAAATTTCGTGTCAAACTAATTGAAGAACGATTAGATGAATCAATATAAATCGATGGATTGAAAGATACCGAATGCCCAAATTCATTGATCTCCAAAAGATACTGAATTCTAGCTATCTTCGACACGTTGATCACGCACAATACCGTGAAAGAAGATCTACAATTCTTCGAACGTTGATCAAGCGCACTTGATACCGTGAATTGGTTTCAACAATCGTTGATTTGAGTGCACTCGAATTACCGAAAGTGCAGATAGGAGATCACACTCAACTACCAATTTCAAAGAGGCACAAAGCACTCAAATAAAGTTTCATTCAAAAATCAACCCCCCGTGTTACAAATGACCCAACATGCCTATTTATAGGCTTACAACTCAACACAACACTAAGTCGGTCACGACCTAACAACACGCGGCCTAGTAGTGGCGACTTAACAGACTCAACATAACAACACAGTCTACCGACCTAACATAAATCGTTACGCGACCAACGACCTAACCAAGGTCGTTAACGACCCACCAAAGACAACACAACTCAAACATCACGAGGTACAACACACGACCTATCAACATGTACAACACCATGCGACTTACGAATTATTACAAACACATGCGATACATACATATTTACAACACAACAGAATACAACACATGAGCTTCATACACGCGACTTTAAAACAAACAACCTACGACCTAACGCTTCAGCGACACAAGATATAACACCTCTTCAAGGACTTGAGCGACCTACCCTTCAGCGACTTAGTAAGGTCGTTCGCGTCCTAACGACTTAAGGTGGCTCGCGACCTAAGGTAATGTGGAATGTGTGAATGCGGCCTAACTCGCTTAGGTCGTGACTTGGCACAGTTAGCTCGTCTTCATCACTAGGTCGTTCCATTGGATTCTCTAGGTCGTTGCGCGACCTAAAATGCTGCGACTTAATGAAAAACACACTAAGTATCTGTTGCACTCCATCATCCTTCTCGTTAGGTTGCTCGCGACCTAAGACTTCATCAGGTTGGCCTACATCAGAGAGTATGCCAATAAGAGGCCTCGGTCTATTTAACAACCAAATGTCGTTTTACACACCGGTTGATTCTTTTATATTTCGAAAACAGTTCATACTTGATATCAAAATATAATATTCGCTTCAAAATCAAATCCATTTCAAAATTTACCGTATTCACTTCAAGAATAATATTTTACTTTAAGATGTCAATTTAGTTCGACGTATCGATTTCGCTTTGAAATTTTGTTTTGAATCACAATTTAGGTTATACTACACTTTAAACCAATTCGTATTTAAATCCAAGATTTAAATATAATTATTTCCTTCACTTTAGCCAGATTGAATTTTAGAAAATAGTTTAAATAGTTTAAAATAGTTTAATAGAAAATAGTTTGAGTCATAAAAATGGTTTATATAGTAAACTAGTTTGGGAAAATCAAAATAACTTGAACATTTAAAGAATATAGATTTTTAAACTGTTTATACTAAAGTAATCATTTAAAATAGTTTCAAAGCCAAACCGGTTCACTTTCCAAATTTTTCCATTCAAATCAGTTCCAATTTTCATTTCGATATAATCGATTCGATTTCGATTTCAAGTCGAACTCATTTTTCGACTCCAACTTAATTTAAATTTCAGATCCAAATTGATTTCACTTTCCAATTCCAAATTAATTTAAATTTCAATTTTAAATTAATTTCAAATTCGTTTCCAAATTAATTTAAATTCCAATTTCAATTAAATTTCAACTCCTATTCCAAATTTTAAACCCTTTCGATATATATCAATTCTGAGTCGATTACTAAAATATCGATTCAAAACACTTAAATCAAATTTATCTTCAATATCCAATTAAAAATTCAAATCTTTAAATATAATCAAATTCCAAGCTCAATTTTCAAATATCGTTTTATATCACTTTTACATAGCAATATTTAAGGTTCAAATAAAAAATCCAATCTTTAAAACAAATCGATTTCTGAAATTCAAATCATATTTTGATTATAGCTTCAAAATCTCAAATTCGATTCTGTAAACCATTTCGTTTATCAAATTTAAATTTCAATATTTCAAGTTCCAATTCAAAAATAATTCGATTTCCATAATTTTGATTTTTTTTCTTAAAACCCAATCATATAAATAATTTCAAACAAATTTTAAAATCATTTAATTTAACCAATCCAGTATCCGTGTATAATTCTCTATCTTATGACCAAGTGAATCAGTTATTTAAATTTAATTTCAGGGATAGATATATATCATTTCAATCCAAATTAAATGTCATAGGCATATATCATTCAATCTATTTCTTAATTTATTCGAAATAATTTAATTCAAAGTATTATACACTGTAAATAATATACAGGATGATAACATGATATATAAATAAACAACCATACATCCAATATATCAATCAATAGCATCTATCTCGATGAATCATCCAAACAGTCAATATTCACAACAGTCAACCAATTTTCGATAAATAAGGGATTTTACTAGCAATTTAAAATCCTAATTAAATTTTAACTGCCAAATCTAAATTCCGTCAGTTTATTTAGATGTTAATTAAATGTCAAATTAAATTTACCCAACAACCATCAGTAAATTCAAATTACCTCACGATATAAAATTTTCTAACATAAAATATAATAGTCAAACATGAGTGTTAAACATACTCACCTTCCATTTGAAACTGAAAATAATTTCGGCTTTTAAATAAATTCCAGCTCGATCCCATATCGTAGGCAACACGGATACGAAATCTCGGCAACTTATTTCACGCGAAATGAACCTCTTGCGAGAGAGTTACGATTTTATCAGTATGACGATAATTTTAAATTTTAAATTAACAAATATAAAATAAAATAAAACAGCTACCTACATCTCCTCGTTCGCTCACTCGAGAATCACCAGGCCGTCGCACCGACGCAACACCTCTCACGTACGCCACCACGACAACCCAACCACCTTCTGATGTTCACCGTCGCTAGCGTCTCCACCTCCTCTACTGCCAACCGCCGCTTTCAAATTGCGATGTCCCCACAACATGCGTGCAATTCAACGTAAAACATCATTAGCTTATGAACAGGTATCGCTTGGCCGATCGATGCCCTAGCCTTTGTAGGTGTGCTCGCGAGTCTATGCTACAAAACCCCAAATTGCTGTTGCACCTCCCCACCCTGACATTACCCAAGTTGCCAAGCTCGAACGTGATTTTTTTTCCTCTTGTTCGATCCGTGATTCGATTCGAATAATAAGGAGAAAGGGAAGAAAGGAATACAGGCTGAAAATTAGGAATTAGATTGAGTAGTGAGATTTTTTTTATGTCATCGATTTTTGATCGGCTTCATTTTTTCTTCAAGCGGTTGAGATTCAAAATAAAAGGGATGATAGATGTGAGGGGAAAAAGAAACATGGGTTTGTTACCAATTAAAAGGAGAAAGAAAATAGTATATATATAATATTAGAAAATATCTAATCAACTCGCTCATCAAAATTTCTGAACTCCAAATGGCGTGCGTCGCCTGGCGTTTATAATGTTTTACCCCTATTCCAAACACAATAGAACTAGTCCTGATACCTAATTTGATCGCATGTAGAAGATAGCTTTTTGAATCAAATTATTTTATTTAAATTTTGAATTTAAATTTTACATTTTTCAAGCTCGAACGACCAAACGACAAGTCTGATCGGTACGAAACTTGAAATCCTACAATAATTCATTATCACGGATCCGATGAAACTAGTTTCTTCGAAATTCGAGATAGTGGCCGAATGACTGTTTTTACTCGTCAATTAATATATAAAATTTCCAATTTCTACTTATTCACTTTTAATCAAATTTTTAAATGCTAACAATCTTCATTTACGTTTAAATAAAATTAAATCAACTTTCGAAATCATTTCCAATCATATTAAATCCAAAATTGAATTATTCAAATAAATTTCAATATTAAATTTAAGCAATTTAATTATCCAATAACTTACATTAATAATAGTTAAATATTTATTTCTAACCATTTATCCAATAATCATCTTAAGTTCAAAAATTTAAACTAGTTAAAAATACGAATTGTTACATACTCCTCCGCTTAAAACTTTTCGTCCTCGAAAAGGGGTTAAGTTTCAGAATTTAATACTTGATATGTTTTCTCGAAATAATTATCTTATAAAACATAACATCTTATTCGCAAAACTATTACTGCGCTTCCACTATGCCATTCCGATATCGATTTTATGGAAAACATAATTTATATAGAAAAACAAGTTATAAATTTTTTAAAACTTCCCAAATATTTCTAACTTCTGGATTTACCTAAAATTTCGACAGAATTTCCTTTGCGCGGCTCAGTCAATTTTTTTTTTACAATTCACTATATAACACAAATATAATCAATATATAACAAATATACATCTCATCTCAATGATGAGGCATCCCGAAGGGCAAAAATATAAAATCACGGTATGTAATCCGAGATACGTACCTTATTATTAATAATACGAGCGAGTTCGCTCGTATTAAGCAAGCAAAGCATATAAATCCCCGTATACGCACAAAAGATCTTTGTATGTACCAATCTCAACTCAACTTGGAATGTTGTTCACCTATAATAGGATGTAGAACATGTATAAGTTCCAATAAGTATAAAACATGCATTTTGAATCCAAATCTCAAGCACGAGCACAAATATGCAACCATACAACCATCATATGTACCCAAAACAATTAAACAAGGATTTACAACAAAACAAATCATCCTGCAAATCAATATTCATTCAATTCAATTCATAACTATCAAAGTTTACATTTCAATGTCAATATTTAAATTAATACATTCTCATTATTATTAACATTAAATTTTTATTAACATTTTATTTGCGCATTTTCCATTTATTCATAACATTGAATCGACTTATATTCAATCTCATTTGTTTCCAAATTCTTTTTCATTCATTTAAATGTTATTAAGCTTACATCCACTTATTTAATTTCAATCATTCATATATAATTACATATAAGTAATTTAATTCCATACCATATTCCATATATTTAAAATTTGATTCACATTCACTTAATTATTCATTTTGTTAATCATATAGTGGATTTATAATCAATTCATTCGCTTTTAATTGATTTAAATTCAGCTAATTTGGTTTCGCTTATTTACATTCATTTTATCCACATTTAATTGGTTTACATTCGATTGATTTCTTTCAGTTTATTAATATTCGTTACGAATTCATTATATTCAATTTTTTTAATTCAATATATGAAATTCTGATTTGTTTCACTTTTGCTTAACCTATTTCATATAATTCATTAGTGAATCATTTATAAAATTATTCCACTTAATATATCCTCCCTTTTATTATACTAACATCATTTACAAATTTATCTAAGTTTATTATTAATATTTTATACAACACAATCGCATTTATTATTATAACTTCATATCTTAAGTTGTTATTATTAATTCATCGATTCACTTCATTTATTCAAATTCATATTATTAATTTACTAAAGTAAATAATTTATTTATTTATTTCATAACTCAATTGATATAAATAAATATATAATTTCTTCTACAATCAAATCATTTAACCTCTTTTAAGTTAAATTCAATTTATAATTTATTCCAATGACTTATTCCATATTATATTAGTTAACATTCACTTTTTTTTTATTTAAACTACTCCACTGGGAATTTAAATTTCCCTTTATCCCATTTCAAAACAAATCCAATTACTCATATATTTTTTTTTACTTATATTCATTTATTTTTATTCGATTTCTCACATTCTTAAATTACATTTCATTTTAAAAAAAAAAACCATACTCATTTGATTGATTCATTTCATAGTTGAGTGGATTTAATTCACTTTAATGATTTCTCAAGTTTTATCTAATATTGATTTCAATTTATTTAATATTGAATAAGCTTTATTTCATTTTAATCCATTACTCATTCGTTTAATTTTATTCAAGTTAAATTTCTTATCATTCCCATTTTACAAATTTTAAAATTTGGTTTTAGGTTAGAATTCTCAAATATATAAATTATACAATTTATTCATTTAGAATTCTGTTTTATTAATTTATCAACTTCATTTCAAATGCAATTTAATTTTTTTATTTAAGCTTTCACAAGGTAAACTATATTTTATTTATTTCATTTCACTGTCCCAATCAACCTAATATTTCTTAAGTCAATTATTTTGTTTAACCAAAATTTTTAACCATTTTAAATTTGGTTTTTATTTTCCTACTCAAATTTATAAGTTATAACTTATTTTTATATACTATTTTCAATTATGAGTTTATACAATTTTCATATATTTATTAAATCATGCTTAGAATATTTATACAATCAAAATTAGTTTTAATCGAAAGTAAATTTCTTTTGATAGAAATTCTCACTCACAAACTCGAAAATGAATACTGGTGATACTGTAGTCATCTGCAGAATTATTTTCCCGCAATTAAGCGAGTTTATTGTTTTATTTTTTCTAAAATATTTTCATAATATTTTTCTAGTCAAAACTCTTTCATATAATATTAATTTTATAGTCTTTAAAAAAAAGTTGAAGACAAAAGGGTTTTAATTCTAAAATTCTCAATTTTAAAAATCACTTCTATTTATATGTTGTATTTAAATATACTCATACAAATTCATTACTTCATTATGAAAATATTTCGTTAATTTACAAATTTATATTTCCAAACAATTTTTACTTTAATCTGATTTCAATCCAATTTAATTAACAAATGATTCATAAATCAAATCATCAAGTATTCGTTTTATTTTTTAATTCAACCAATAATCATTAATAACAACTATCATTCATTAAAAATTTATCATTTTGCATATATAATATAGTATAGGAATTTCATTTACCCGATTTTAAAACAATATTATGTCCACTTGCCTTGTCTAAGTGTTTAAAAACCCCTATCGATAACACGACGTCCCGCACATCGACTAGAATTCATAAACAACTCAACGGATAAGTAAACACAATATAAAACACTTTATAACACTAATAAGTACACTCTCTCATATATATACACTCAAATAGACTCATTTTGGGATATTACTACCCTATCTTTAATGAGTCAAACCCCACAAAGCCAAAGTCATCGTTAAACCTTCACTCTGATACCAACTATGACGACCCACATTTCGAAAGGTTTAAATCGACAATAATCCACACATGTCCGACTTAAACAATCCGAAAGGTTGATAATCATTGGGGTTAAATAAGAAAAATAAGAAGAGAAGAAGAAAGAAAACACAAAATCCACAGCGGAAATGATAAAATATAACAATCAAATAAAAAATTCATGAAACTGTTTACAATACATTTGATTATAATCTATACACATTTATCAGAGTTATATATATACATCAGGATTAGATAATCAATACAGCAGAATATCATGATATAGGGGATAAGGGGATAATGATGATAGTAATATACCAAAACTCCGTCTTCGTCCTCCAGAGAATAGTCTTTAATACGCTGAAAAACTCAGGACTGACCCGAGCGTAATGAAAAAACAAAACACTTGAGTCAGGACTAAAATTCTCTTTCGTAAGTCAAATTATATCACAAATATGAGTGCAATAACTTAAGAGATGTTACGAGATTTTCTATCACCTAAAGATCCATTTATTATTTATATATAATAGTATATGATATAATAGATAATGTCTATCAGTAAAATAAATATCAAAATAGTGTTAAGGCTTTATATTAATCCACCTTAACACATTTTTATAGGTTCAAAACCAAATTCGTAATGGGTTCATATAAGGATACATATGACAAGGCATGTAAGGCAATGCCCAAGGTGGGATTCTAACAGTTCACCCTTTCTGACGGGTCATAATCCATCCGTGGTCGACCGCGACAATCAATACAACCGACAAAAAGGTGCACCCATCGAATACTAAATCACAATAGTAATACGAGGGATCAACGTCATTAGAGGTAGCTAACATCAATGGCCAGACATAGGCTTCTGTTTTAGTCATTTTTGTGAGAAATGCGGATTACAGATCTTAAGGCTAGGATAAACACTACAGGGGGGTGAATAGTGTTCTAAGGGATTATTAAATCTTTTTTAGTTTTTGTTAATTTGAACACAAATGTATGCAATATTCAGACAAAGATATGATCACAGAATGAAATACAGATGCGATAATAAAGTAAAAGCAGTAAAGGAAAGAACACACCGGATTTTATACTGGTTCGGAGTTACCCTACGTCCAGTCCTGCACACAAGTACAGATTTCCTTTCAAAAGCAATTGTACAATTACACCCTCGATTTCAAGGCTACAAGGTACACCCTCCAGATTCACAATCCTCTGGGTAGAGATACTTGATTTCCCGGGCAACACGTTCACCCAATTGATTTCCAAAGCTACAAATCACACCTTTTCTCGCTTGATTGATTTCCAGGAACACAATCACACATTTTCTCTTTAATTGATTATAAAGAAGCCTATAAATCTGAATAGCACTGAGGATCTTGTTGATATAGTGATAGAGAATCAAACCAGAGATAATCTAGTTAGATTCAATGTCGATTTCGGCAGAGTAAAGGTAGGAATATGTATAAAGAAATGTGGAAGAAGAGGAGAAATGAAAACCAGAAAATATATATCTAAATTCATTGAAAACAACCCCTACTTATAGTAGAACAACAGCCATGTCCATTCGTGAAGAGATATGACGAATAGACACTTCTTTTGAAATTTAAATTTTGAAATTAACTGATACTATGTCGACATGGGTATATTGAGTATGTCGACATCCCAAAGGAAATTTTGGTGGTTTGTTTTTCTTTGAAAATAAGTTTTATCTTATATTAAAACTATTTTAAACTTTTATAAATATACTTAATTATAGTTAAAATACATAAATAAATATAGAGAATAATATATATATAATTTTACTATAATTTTATATTTTAATCTAAGTATAAATATTAAAAGTTAAATATATTATTATTAAAGATAGTTTTAAAACTAAGGATAATTTGATTTTGAAAATGAAGATTATTTTGAGGCTAAAAGTATTTAAAATTAGGATAGATGTTTTTGATTCTTTTAAAAGGAAGGTTTTGAAATCATTTTGAAAATAAGATAATTTTGTAAAATCATTTGAATAAAAAGTTAGCGGATACAAAACAATATTTCACTAGATTCTTCGTAGGTTCCATCCTACTTAGGGTTCCATCCCTTTAACGGGCTCAAAGTGGATTCCATTCCATGAATAAATTGAATTTTAAGATGCCAGTGCTTTTCTAGGAGTTTTAACAAAATTCCTAACTAAAATTACTTATTCTTGAAATATTGAACTCTTGATAATCTTGATACTCATCGGTCTTCAATCTTGATATCATGAATCTCTATACTGTACAGTCTTCATTCTTGGTATATGCATGGTTAAATCCTACATATATACATATATATATATCTAAACTATACTGTTAGTATTTATATTTTATAATCTATTCTAAGGTTGTTGTCATCAAAACCATCATCTCAAGGACTAACAATCTCCCCCTTTTTGATGACGATAACCTTTATTTATAAAATATCACTTCTATTCTAATAACTCCCCCTTAATCTATGCCTAACTATCCTATTTTATACTTCTCCCCCTTTGTCATCAACAAAAACTAACTCCAAACTATATAACTCCAAACTATGTAACTCCAAACTATATAACTCCCCCTTATTCTTGGACTAAAGTACCTGCATTAGTAAACTCTACAATGGAGTATATAATAGATAGATTAAGAGATAATTATACTGATAGACATGATAATTAACTAAAGTTCATATAAATATCAATGCATATTTATACATGTTTTTCACACCAAATAACAATCCAAATCAATTCAAATCAAATCAATTCAAATCAAACAATTCAAATCAAATCAAATCAAATCAAACAATTCAAATCAAATCAAACATTACAAGGAACTTCCACCCATCCTTCTTCTCCAAATATAGGGTCTGCTTTAATGGCATCCTAATTTTCATTATCGTTAGTGAGAGAGATTGGAGGATGTGCTTCGTTATCATCCTTGTGCAGGGAGGAAATCATCCATCGTATTGCAACGAAATGCCTTTCTTGCTCTTTAGTCATCTGCATTTGACTCAACTCTAAGTGTCGCTAGTTTCGAAAATGAACGAAAGAATATTCTTGAAAGAATTAAGAGTCGCTTCAAGATTCTCGGATAAATTATGAATTGGATTGGCCATATTTTAGTTTGTGAGAAGAATGAGAGACAAAGTAGATAAGAAATAATATCGAGTGATGAATTCTGGAAGAAACAAGTATTTATAGGTGTAGAAATTCATTTGAAATGAATAGACATAAGGTAGTTGTTCAAATTTCAAATTCAAAATGAAATGTCATTTCTGACCAGTACATGTCGACATGGTCATAGGGGGATGTCAACATGGTCCAATGAATTTTGATGACTTATTTTGATTTTGTGAATAATTATGTATATATATATATTTATATAATATACTAACATTTATTCTTGAGATAAGATAAGCTAGATAACAGAAAAGGAATTCAATTTCATTTCATTATAACACGATACAACGATTAAACACAAAGAACTACACGAACATTCAAATCAAAATAAACTAAAACAAATTCAGTGAGATGCGAAAAGGTAGAACTAGTTAGAGGATGATGACGATGAAGATAATCCAAGCTTCTTGCTGACTTTGGAAATAAACTTGTTCATCTCGGATGAAATTTTGTCCAACTTCTTACTAACAGATCGCTTAAGAATCCGTTGATTCTCAACAATGGTCTTTTGGTTTTTCAGAAGGGTTTTGTTGGATGGATTAGGAGGATAGTCGGTGCTTTCCAAAGAAGTTTCACCTTCTTGTTCTTCTTCAATTTCCATTTCATCCCCTTCTTCTTCTTCTTCCTCTTCTTCTTCTTCCATCTCCTCATGAGTCAAATGCTCTTCCTTTTCGGCAAGAGTCTCATAAGGTTGAAAAACAAATGGAATTTTCATAAGCGAAATGTTGGAATGATTGAAAACTTTTCTAGAAACAATTTCTTCTCCTTTGTAATCCACTCCAAAATAGTTAAAAATCCAAGTGAGATAAATTCCATGATACAAAGTATTCTCACCTATTTTAAGATTTTTGGGACGAAGTTCATCCAAAATAACATGCGCCCAATTAATATCATAATTTTCAAAAATAGCAAAAAGTGTTTGCAAACTTTTGAGGTAGGATTATTAAAATTTCTCGATCTTGGGGTCAAAGTATGTTGTAAAATAAGATTGACAATTCTAGCTTTTGGTTTAAAGTTTCGATTTTTGAATTCAAAATTATCATTTCCTTTGAAAATGTGATGAAATGTCTCATGATCATTTTCATCGATTTTAAAACTAGAAAGATCCATTCCCATACTCTTGCAATTGAGAATGGTACCCAAAAGATCACAATTCAAAACAATTCTAGTGCCTTTGACACTACTTCAAATTTCATCATCATTTCCAATATAAAATCCACGGTTTACATTTTCATAGAAAATTTTAACAAACAAAATCATTTTGAGAGCATCGACAAGACTAAGAATTTGATTGTTTGCAAAAAGAGAATCAATTTCATAAGAGAGAAATCTTGAAATATAGCAAACTTTCCGGGATTGACTTTTGCAAAGTTAGCATAATTGATGTATGCTTTTATTGCCTTCGGATCATTAAAGAGTTTCTCTTTTACCTTTCTGGAAATTCTCATGGTAGAGGGGTTGCTTGAAGAAGCCATTAGAGTATAGAGTAGAGAGCATGAAGTTTTGAAGAGAGAGTTTGAATTTGAAAATGAGAGTGAAAAGATGTGATAAAATATAGTGAATAAATAGATTCTTAAAGGACATGTTCTCTGGTCAAAAGATGCCGTTTTAGAGAATGGAATGAAGTAAAAAGGTGGAGAGAAATTCAACCATTTGAATTCAAATTTTGAATTTCAAATTCTGTACCCATGTCGACATCATGATAGGGACCATGTCGACATGTGTCTTTGAATTTCTATGATTTGTTTTTCCTAAGTATTCCAATATATATATACTTATTATTTTTAATATATATATATATATGGAATAATTCTAAAATTATAGTATATCCTATAAAATATTATAATACTATTAAAATAATAATAAAAATAATAGTAAAAAATTAAAATTCAAATAAGACACCAATTCAAAATCAATCAATCAAGCAATCAAGCATCCAATTCTAAGCATGCAATTTCAACCAATTGTACTGTAAATGTGTACTTCCGTTGAAACACTTCCGTTTCAGTCCATTTCTAAGCATGCAATTCTAAGCATCCAATTCTAAGCATGCAATTTCAACCAATATACGAGTCTGAGTCATCTAGAGTAGCAGTAAATGTACACTTCCGTTTCTTTATCGTATCAGTGTTTATAGGAGGGTTTTCCCTATGTGGATATGGACAGTCTCTTTTGATATGGCCTGGTTCATCACAGTTGAAACATTTGACATTGCTTGGCACTTCATTCTGATTTCCAGAGTTCTTATAGTTGTTTCTCTTAAGATTATTCATCTTTCTGCATTTCAGAAATTTTCGAAAATTCCTGGTCATAAAGGCTTTATCTTCATCATTATTGCTGTTTGAGTCTGATCCATCGGTCAATGCATTGAATGCCATTGATTTCTTTTCAGATGCTTTGCTTTCTCTTCTCCCAATCATTTGGATTCAAACGACATTAGATTTCCAATTAATTCTTCTATCTTTAAGGTACTGATGTCATTTGCGTCTTCGATCACAAGTGTCTTTTGATCTCATTCTGGAGTAAGAGAATTTAATTTTTTTTCTGACTTGATCTTCTTTCGAAAATTCCTTTCCCAAGGATATTAGATAATGCAAAATATCTTGAAATCTACTATACATATCTGAAATAGACTCATTAGAATTCATTTTAAATAATTGAAACTGATTTGTGAGCATGGAAATTTTGGTCTGTTTAACTTTGCTTGTTCCTTCGTGAGTAACCTGCAAAGTTTTCCAGATTTCATATGTAGACTTACAAACTGACACTCTATTATATTCATTCCTATCAAGTGAAAAAAGCAAAATATTCATTGCTTTAGAATTATTTTATGCAACAGTCTTTTGCTCAATGGTCCACTGTGCAAAATCAGTTGTGGGTTCAGAATATTCAATTTGAGTGATATTCCAAGTGTCTAATCCTACAGATTGTAAATATATTTCAGCCTACATGCCCAATATGCATAGTTACCGCCATTAAAAAATGGTGGTCTGACAGTAGACTGACCTTCTACAAATGAACTAGCGACAGGGACACTAGTGTTAGTAACAGTACCAGTGTTGGTAGCCATATTGAAAAAAATTTCAAAATTCAGATTATGAAACTTTGAAAATCTTGCTCTGAGAAATGTGAGAAATGCGGATTACGGATCTTAAGGCTAGGATAAACACTAGAGGGGGGTGAATAGTGTTTTAAGGGATTATTAAATCTTTTTTGAGTTTTTGTTAATTTGAACATAAATGTATACAATATTCAGACACAGATATGATCACAAAATCAAACACAGATGCATAAATAATGTAGAAGCAGTAAAGAAAAGAACACACCGGATTTTATACTGGTTCGAATTTCCCTACATCTAGTCCCGCACACAAGTACGGATTTCCTTTCAAAAGAAATTGTACAATTACACCCTCGATTTCAAAGCTACGAGGTACACCCTCCAAATTCACAATCCTCTGGGTAGAGATACTTGATTTCTCGAGCAACAAGTTCACCCAATTGATTTCCAAGGCTACAATCACACCTTTTCTTGCTTGATTGATTTCCAAGGCCACAATCATACATTTTTTCATTTAATTGATTACAACGAAGCCTATAACTCTGAATAGCACTAAGGATCTTGTTGAGATAGCAGTAGAGAATCAAACCAAAGATAATCTAGTTAGATTCAATGTTGATTTCGGTAGAGCATTGGTAGGAATATGTATAAAGAAATGTGGAAGAATAAAAGAAATGAAAACCAGAAAATATATACTTTGAAAACAACTCTTATTTACAGAAGAACAACAGCCATGTCTATTCGTGAAGAGATATGACGAATAGACACTTCTTTTGAAATTTAAATTTTGAAATTAACTGACACTATGTCGACATGGATATATTGAGTATGTCGACATCCCAAAGGAAATTTTGGTGGTTTGTTTTTCTTTGAAAATAACTTTTATCTTATATTAAAACTATTTTAAACTTTTATAAATATACTTAATTACATTAGAATACATACATACATATAGAGAATAATATATATATAATTTTACTATAATTTGTATTTAAATCTAAGTATAAATATTAAAATTTAAATATATTATTATTAAAGATAGTTTTAAAACTAAGGATAATTTGATTTTGAAAATGAAGATTATTTTGAGGCTAAAAGTATTTAAAATAAGGATAGATTTTTTTGATTCTTTTAATAGGAAGGTTTTGAAATCATTTTGAGAACAAGATAATTTTGTAAAATCATTTGAATAAAAAATTAGCAGATACAAAATAATGTTCCACTAGATTTTTCGTAGGTTCCATCCTACTTAGGGTTCCATCCCTTTAACGGGTTCTAAGTGGATTCCATTCCACGAATAAATTAGATTTTAAGATGCCAGTGCTTTTCTAGGAGTTTTAACAAAATTTCTGATTAAAATTACTTATTCTTGAAATCTCGATAACCTTGATATTCTTAATACTCATGAGTCTTCAATCTTGATATCTTGAATCTCTATACTGTACAGTCTTCATACTTGATACCTGCATAGTTAAATCCTGCATATACATATATATATATCTAAACTATACTGTTAGTATTTATATTTTATAATCTATTCTAAGGTTGTTGTCATCAAAACCATCATTTTAAGGACTAACAATTTTAATTATGACAACAATGTCAAGGCTATCCATCATCGTTCTCTTACTTCATTCCAGTAAACGTCACCAATTGAACCACTACATTCTGGATATCATCCACGCGTACACAGTTGTCAAAGTGGTTCCAATATTGGCAGAGAGTATGCCAATAAGAGGCCCCGGTCTCTTTAATATGCAGACATCGTTTTACACACCGATTGGTTCTTTTATATTTCGAAAATAGTTCATACTTGATACCAAAATATCATATTCGCTTCAAAATCAAATCCATTTCGAAATTGACCATATTTGCTTCAAAAATCATATTTTACTTTAAAACATCAATTCAGTTCGATATATCGATTTTGCTTTGAAATTTTGTTTTGAATCACAATTAGGTTATACTACACTTTAGCCCAATTCGTATTTAAATCCAAGATTTAAATATAAACATTTCCGCCTCTTTAACCAGATTGAATTTTAGAAAATAGTTTAAAATAGTTAAATAGTTAAAATAGTTTAATAGAAAATAGTTTGAGTCAAAAAATGGTTTATATAGTAAACTAGTTTGAGAAAATCAAAATAATTTGAACATTTAAAGAATATAATTTTTTAAATATTTATACTGAAATAATCATTTAAAATAGTTTTAAAGTCAAACCGATTCACTTTCCATAATTTTCCATTCAAATTAGTTCCAATTTCCATTTCGATTTAATCGATTCGATTTCGATTTCAAGTCGAACTCATTTTTCGACTCCAACTTAATTTAAATTCCAAATCTAAATTAATTTCACTTTCCAATTCCAAATTAATTTAAATTTAAATTTCGATTCTAATTTCAAATTAATTTCAACTCCATTTCCAAATTAATTCAAATTCCAATTTCAAATAAATTTCAGCTCCTATTCCAAATTTTAAACCCTTTCAATTTATATCAATTCCGAGTCCATTACCAAAATATCGATTCAAAACACTTAAATCAAATTTATCTTCAATATCCAATTAAAAATCCAAATCTTTAAATATATTTAAATTTCAAGCTCAAGTTCGAAATATCATTTGTATCACTTTTATTTAGCAATTTTAAGGTTCAAATAAAAAAATCCAATCTTTAAAACAAATTAATTTCTAAAATTCAAATCATATTTTGGTTATAACTTCAAAATCTCAAATTCGATTATTTAAACCATCTCATTGATCAAATTTAAATTTCAACATTTCAAACTAATTCATAAATGATTCGATTTCCATAATTTCAATTTTTTCTTAAAACCCAATCATATAAATAATTTAAAACAAATTTTAAAATCATTTAATTTAACCAATCCAGTGTCCATATATAATTCTCTATCTTATGGCCAAGTGAATCAGTTATTCAAATTTAATTTCAGGGATGGATATATATCATTTCAATCCAAAATAAATATCATAGGTATATATCATTCAACCTATTTCTTAATTTATTCGAAATAATTCAATTTACAGTTTATACACTGTAAATAATATAAAGGATGAAACATGATATATAAATAAACATCCAAATATCCAAAATATCAATAAATAACATCCATCTCAATCAATCATCCAAATAGTCAATATTCACAACAGTCAACCAATTTTCGATAAATTGGGGATTTTACTAGCAGTTTAAAATCCTAATTCAATTTTAACCGCCAAATCTAAATTCTATCAATTTATTCAGACGTCCATTAAATGTCGAATTAAATTTATCCAACAACCATCAATAAATTCAAATTACTTCAAAATATAAACTTTTCTAACATAAAATATAATAGTCAAACATGAGTGTTAAAAACACTCACCTTCCATTTGAAATTGAATATAATTTCAGCTTTTAAAAAATCTAGCTCGATCCCAAATCATAGGCGACACCGATACGAAATCTCGGCAACTCATTTCACGCTAAATGAACCTCGTACGAGAGAGTTACGATTTATCAATATAACGATAATTTTAAAATTTAAATTAACAAATATAAAATAAAATAAAACAAACCAGCTATCTACATCTCCTCGTTCACTCACTTGAGAATCACTAGGCCATCCCACGGACGCAACCCCTCTCACGTACGCCACCACGACAACCCAACCACCTTCTTACGTCGCCGTCATTAGCGTCTCTGCCTCCTCTACTGCCAACCACCGGTTTCAGATCTCGATGTCCCCATAACACACGTGCAATTCAACCTAAAACATCATTAGCTCGTGAACAGGCATCGCTAGGTCGATCGATGCCCTAGCCTTTGTCGGCGTGCTCTCGAGTCTACACTACAAAACCCCAAATTGCTGTTGCACCTCCCCACCCTGACATTGTCCAAGTTGCCAAGCTCAAACACGATTATTTTTCCTCTTGTTCGATCCGTGATTCGACTCAAATAATAAGGAGAAGGGGAAGAAAGGAATACGGGTTGAAAAGTAGGAATTAGGATGAGTAGTGAGATTTATTTTTATGTCATTGATTTTTGATAGGCTTATTTTTTTCGTTTGTTTTCGTTTTTTCTTCAAGCGGTTGAGATTCAAAATAAAAGGGATGATAGGTGCATGGAGAAAAAGGAAACGTGGGTTTGTTTACCAATTAAAAGGAGAAAGAAAGTTATATATATATATATGTAATATTAGAAAATATCTAATCAACTTGCGCACGAAATTTTTCGAACTCCAAATGACGCGTGTCGCCTGGAATTTTTAATGTTTTATCCCTATTTCGAACACAATGGAGCTAGTCATGAGGTCTAATTTGATCGCATGTAGAAGATAGCTTTTTGAATTAAATTATTTTATTTAAATTTTGAATTTAAATTCTACGTGTTTCAAGCTCGAACGGTCAAACGACAAGTCCGATCGCTACGAAACTTGAAATCCAACAATAATTCGCTATCACAGATCCGAGGAAACTGGTTTTGTCGAAATCCGAGACAGTGGCCAAAATGATTATTTTTTACTTGTCAATTAATATATAAAATTTCCAATTTCCAATTATTCACTTTTAATCAATTTTTTAAATGCTAACAATCTTCATTCACGTTTAAATAAAATTTAAATCAACTTTCGGAATCGTTTCCAATCATATTAAATCCAGAATTGAATTATTCAAATACTTTCCAATATTAAATTTAAATAGTTTAATTATCTAATAACTTACATTAATAATCATTAAATATTTATTTCTAACCATTTTATCCAATAATCATCTTAAATTAAAAAACTTAAAATATTTAAAAATACGGATCTTTACAAGAGCTCAAGGCAAAATAGAGAAGCAAGAGCTCAGGTGTAGGAATTACGGTTTCAGAGGGTATTTGGCTAGGAACCGCAAGACAAATCTAGCCAAGGTCAAATGCTATAACTACAACCAGCTTGGTCACTTGAAGAGGCAGTGTCCGACCTTGTCTAAGACCTCTACCCAGGTGGTTCAAGCATATATGCATTGGATGCTATTCCTAGCTTGAGCCTAGCTCCAACTATGAAGAAGGGGAAGAATGTTATCGATGAAGGTGTGTTATCTCTTTTTGATTTATCTATTCATGTTTTATTTGACACCGAAGTATTGCATTCATTTATTTTGAGTGAACAAGAAGATGAATTGCACTTAGAGACAAGTATAGTTGCATACCTTATAGTAACATCAAACCCTTTTAAGGGATCAATTCATTTTTCTATGTTGTGTAAGGGTTTGAAGCTGTATATTCTGGGTGTTGAATTTGATTGTATTGCTTTTATATTGGGCTTTTTTCGGTTTGATTTAATTATGGGGATGGATTAGATGGCTATGTATGTACTGGATTTTGATAGGAAGGTAGTTCATTTGAGTACTTGTATAGGACACAGCCTAGAGGCTTACTGTGATCCCAAGAGTTCGGTTATATTGAGTTACCTATACTCACCTGATCATTATATGATAAGTTAGTTTCTATGCCTATAGTTTGAGATTACCTAGATATGTTTTTCAAAATTTTTGGTTTTCCTCCTTATAGGGAGATCGAATTTCAAATTTATCTTGAGAAAAATGCCAAACGTATTGCCTTATCCCTTAGGAACATGCTCCTACCGAAATGCACGATCTAAACAAGTAGGTGAATGAATTGCTGGAGAAGGGCTTTATTCGAAGAAGTATTTAAAAATGGGAGCACCGGCAATCTTTGTTACTAAAGTAGATAGCTCCTTAAGGCTTTGCAGAAGTATACTATGAGCTTGACTTAGCTACCGGGTTCCATTAGTTGCACGTAGTTGCAGATAATATTTAGAAAACAACTTTTCATACACTTGACGGACTTTATCAGTAGTTACTCATGCCATTTGAATTGATTAATGCCTCAGCGTATATTGTCGACCTCATCAGTAAGGTCTTTAGAGAGGTTCTAAATAATTTCATGGTAGTATTCATTGGTGACATACTTGTCTATTCGAAAAGCGTGGAAGTGCTCAATACACTCCGTAAGAAAAATCTAGAGGCGAAATTCTCCAATTGTCACCTTAGCATAAAGAGGTTTATTATCTTGGACATGTCATCACCGAAAATGGACTAGCGGTCGATTCCAGTGAAATTTCACTAGTATATGATTGACACATACCAAAAAATGCTATGGAAGTGAGAATTTTTTTTGGTTTATCGGGTTACTATAGAAAGTTCATTAAGGACTTCGCTAAGATTTCCTCACCATTGACACGCCTTACCAAGAAGAATTCAATTTTCTTATGGGACGTAGAATACAAGGACGCTTTCATTAAGATGAAAGAGTTATCGACTAGTGCACCTATTTTGGTACTCCCTGATGGTTTGAAAGCGTTCACAGTATATACTGATGCTTGTGGAAGAGGATAGGACGCTATGATGATGTAGATGGGTAGTGTTGTATGTTATGCTAGTCGACAATTAAAAGTTCATGAGAGAAACTATCCAACCCATATTTTTGAGTTGGCAACTGTTGTCTTTCCTTTCAAATCATGGAGGCGTTATCTTTTACGAGAGTGGTTTGAGCTATTTAGAACCATAAGTCTCTGAAGTATGTAATCCTATAAAAAGATTTAAATATGAAGCAGCAGAAGTGGGTGGAGTTTTTGGCGTTGTATGATTTCCATATCTCATATACTTCGGGAAAGGGAAATGTTGTAGCCGATGCCTTGAGTTGAAAGCATGCGAAGTTGAGTCATATGTTCTTGGAATGGAAGCACTTAAATTTCATTTCTACATTTGATTTTCGACCTTCATTAGACAGTACACTAGGTTTGTTGGTAGCCTTAGATGTCCAGCCTTCGCTTATGGACCGTATTGGTTCGAGTCAGAAGCAAGACAAGAAGTTAATGGATATTTTTGACAAGCTAAATTAGGGATGGCATTCAGGTCATTTGAATAGCTATACATTGATTCAAAATGATGGTTTTGGAGAAATGGTAGGCAGTGCGTTCCTCTTGTTATGGATTTGATCAATATGGTACTAGAAGAGTCCCATCATTTTAGTTTGACTATTCATCCCAGCAGTGATAAAATGTATGGTGATATGAAGAGATTCTTATACTGGCTTAGTATGAAGAGGCATGCAACAAAGTATGTTTCCAATTGTGTGATTTGAGAGAGGGTAAAGGAGGAGTAGAAGAATCCTGGGGGATTATTGCAGCTTCTGGATATTCCATAGCAGAAGTGGGAAAGTATCTTAATGGACTTTATTGATGGGATACCTAGGAGTATAATGGGAAATGAGAGTATTTGGGTCATTGTCGATCGACTGACCAAATGCGCTCATTTTATTCCGGTAGAGAGTTCGAGGACAACTGCATCTTTGGTGACTTTATATGTGAGAGAGATAGTTTGGTTGCACGCAGTTCCTTCTAGCATTGTCAATGACTGAGGTCCACTTTTCATTAGTGAGTTTTGGAGGTGTCTTCAAGGGTCCTTAGGATCTGAATTGAATTTGAGTACTACTTATTATCCATAGACAGATGGCTAGACTAAGAGGATGAATCAAATATTTCAAGACTTGTTGCAAATGTGTATTTTGGACATTGGATGTTCTTAGGAGGACCACTTGCCTTTGGTAGAGTTTTATTGTAATAATAGCTATCAAAGAAGGTAGACATGATCCGTAGGAGGATGAAGACTACCCACGATAGGCAGAAATCTTATGATGATAGGAGATGCATGAAATTGGATTTCGTAGTGGGCGACATGATATTTGTGAAGGTCTCGCCACTTAAGCATGTTATGAGGTTTGGTAGTTTAGGAAAGTTAGCATCAAGTTTTGTAGGGACTTTTCCGATCATAGAAAGAGTAGGGAAGTTAGCTTATAGAGTGGAGCTTTATGGAAAGTTGGCAAAGGTTCACAGTGTCTTCCATGTGTCACACATGCATGGGTATCTACATGACTCAGCTACTATGGTGGAGCTGAGTTAGTTGGAAAAAGTTGAAGTAGAGGGAGAGTCCCTTGTTTTCCATGTACCTACTTGTATTATTAAGCATGTGACAAAGCGACTCCATTGCAAAGTGACTAAACTGGTTAGAGTGCAGTGGGAAGACAACCCATGTGAGAGTACTTGGGAGCCTGAGGAGAAGATCCGAGCTACCCATTCAGAGCTCTTTTTTGGTACGTTTCCATTTTAGTTAGTACAATTATTTGCATACTTAGTATTTAGCTTAGAATATCCTGTAGGTAGGAATGCTTGGATGTTTGGCATGGTTGTGAACATGTCGCTAGGACATGTTTTGAATAATGGTTGCTAAATGGACGAATTTTATTAGTTAGAATTGCATGTATGGACTGATATTCAGGTTAGCTTAAAACACACACCCCATTTTACTCATTTTATTTTATTAATTATATGCATATGGTTGTCGCATTTTGCATATGTATTTAATGGTTACTCATCCACACAGAATTTCAAGTACGTAGGACGTTGCATGCATTTTGAATACATGGCATAAGTACATGCATTTTAGGAGATCGAGTAGTTTTGGAGACCGCCTAATCCTGCATTACATATATACTCATATACATTCCATACTTATATGTATATGATGCACTAAACATTAAAACTAAGGACAATGGTTGCAAATGGTTGATAATCGAGTAGATGGTCGAAGATATTGGTTTCCTTATAAGCAAGCTGCACTTTTCCATCCTCAGTGATTTTGGGGACAAAATTCTTTTAGGAGAGAGGGAAGAATGAAACACCCTACAAACTTTTAATAACTGAATTAAAATATTAATAAGGGCAAAAGGTTAATTTCACATTAAAAGGTAAAAATATAAATTTTCTCAAACGTTGGAATTAGGCCACATGACCTTTGCGCTTGAAACATCATTTACAGTTAAGAAACATATATAACTTATTAAATTTTATAAAACGGGTCGAAAAAAGGGAAAAAATATAATCGGTGGCATTTTTGTAAATCTATAAATTAACACATAACCCTCATTTATGCTCGCTCTAAATCTTAGCCGCTACTCTGTACATACATATCTTCTTTCTCTCTCTCCCCAATACTTCTTAAAAATAAAATAACACTTCTTATCTCTTCAAAAATTCTGAAACACAAATTAAACATGAGGAGAAATCAAATTTGAGCAAAAGAAGAAGAAAGTTATGAGTCAACGGCTAGGAAGAGTGGTAGATTCAAGGCAAAAGAAAGGTATCTATGAATAACGTGAGTGAATTTGTCCATAAAATGTGTATTGTGGAGATAAATAATTGATTTTCAATTATATACCTTCTTAGTAAAACAATTATGATTTCTATTTTTGAATCTATTGGTTATTCTGAACTTATGAATCGAAATGAACTGTAAAACCATAGGAAATGATAGATCAAATTATTGAACTGATAAATGAAAGTAAAGCTATCTCTGATCTTATAAAATTAAATTGTAAACATGTGTGGATTGGAAAATAAAGAATATTTTTATTGAGATCGCCCTTAATCTCTTAGATCTGATTTATATGATTTACATGATTAATTTGAAATTATTTTTGAATCGAAAGAAATGAACAAACTTATCCATTGAAATTTATTTGGATATGATTCAACTTACATTGAAATATAAGTAATAATTGTTTTAAGTTTACATATAAAATTCCTTGAAATCTATATACCATTGATTGAAAAACTATGGGTAAATTTTGGATTAAATTACTTGAAGTCGGACATAAACAGGTAGGAATAGTATCAAAAACAAAGGCACATGTTTTTTTTGAGTAGAAGGATATGCAACATGAAGCTACATAGCTGTACATTGCATAAAATAAAAATTAATACCCTACTAACGGAACTAGTTGATAGCCTAAAAGGTCCGAGTTAAATTTAGACAACACCAGTACACCATGACACAAAGCCATCATCCGAAGTTTAGATATAATTACGACAATATAACTAAACACCAAAGAACATAAACAAAGACACAACACTATGAACTGAATGCGCACACAATAACGTCCCCAACATTGTTACTTCCAACTGATTCTTGAGGATCTTCGTTATAAAGAACTGCAATAGCCCAGTCAGGTTCATGACCATTCAAAGTATAAATATAGAATTTTGTTTGCCACTAACAAATAAGAGCGGGGTTTATCATTAAAGCATCAATCATTTCATTCCATCCATATTGCCCAGCCATATGCTAGGGCCAACAAAGTCATTATAGAGTCCATGGGGCTTGTCGTCCAGACCTGAAACAAATTAGCCTCCAAGAAGGTCTTATGCACATTCAGGTTTGAAGCACATAGTGCCCGAACTAGAAAAGCAGAATTGGATTCGTAGAATATATGTGTGCAAGTGTATGTGCCGTTATCACAGAGGAAGCACCTCGGAGCGCTGCCCCAAGTGCTTTGAATCTAGATATTCGGTTGTATTTAGTTTGTTGACCATGATTAACTACATATGTACTTTAAATTTCAAAGGTGGCTTGGTTAGCCAAAGATGGCTAAAGTTAATATACGTACCCGAGAAGTTATTGAAATTATAAGGAGATTTCACCATGAAGAGGCCACTGTGATGAGTGCCACGGGAGAAGCAATCATCTTCCTCTCTAAGCCAGACGAAGGCTGTCATCTACAGTAGATGCAAAGGGCCTTAATGTTGGTGCCAGTGATAATGTTGCTAAAGACAATATTGTAGCTCTCCCAGCAAAATCCTGATGCAATGTATTGAGTTTATTCATCATTCGGATATACAGGTCTAGGATGGTGGAGCAGAGAGTAACCCCGTTATGCCAAGGGTCTATGCAAAATGCAATCCTTCTTTCATTGCCAACTTTAATCAAAGTGTTGATGTGTAGTTTTATGCAGCAGGTGGGATATCCCTTCAATACCTAGACACTATAATATGAGGACCAAATCTCAGGTCTGAGAGGGAGAAACTTCCATGGTAACAACGTTGGTTAATCTAATGCACCCATGGTTTGGAGCAACCGGCCACTATTGCCCAACCCCACTTACTAAGAAGAGCCTTGTTGAACTAAAATAGGTTGATGACTCCCATGTCACCATCATACTCGGGGTTACAGCCTCTATGCCATGCTACTAAACAGTTTGCAGGAGAAACTGTGGTTGATCCCTTCCAAAGGAAAGCTCTTTACATGGAATCAATCTTCTTAATAACCCAAGACGGTGCTCTGTAAAATGACAACCAAAAAGTTGGAAGGGATGAAAGAATGGAGTTAACAAGAGTTAACCACCAACCCGAGATAAGGATGATCCTTCCAACTCAGCCAGCTTTCTATGAATTTTATCAACAATCAGTGACCATTCCTCTCGCTTAAGCTTACAAGGTCGATGGGTGAGGCCAAGATGGAGATAGGAAAACTCTGAATGGAGTAGCTCAAGTAGTTGGCAACATTAGATCCGATAGGATGATTTGGCTATGTCATAACTCGTTTAGGGTAAAATTAATTGCGGTCGTGAAGCAAGTGCAAAGTAGTAATGAAGAAACTTTAGAGAGGGAGTTGAAGACGAATAGGGAAGGGACACAAGGATGTTATCATCCACATATTGGAAGGAGTTTATTCTAAGATGCACAATATAATTCTCTGGACAAGATAACCGTCTTGAATCACGTGTGGTCAATCATGCAGGCAAACATGTCTACTGCCTGATTGAAAAGGAGGGGGAGATTGGATCTCCCAGATGGAGGCCTTTGGAAGGCGCAAATTGCCCTTTCTGCCATTTATGCATACGGAGGAGGTAGAAGTCGAGAGGATGAATCTAATCCAAGTGATGAACCTATCAGGGTCCCCTTGAGTTTTAGAACTTCCAAGATGAATGGCTAGTTAATTGTATCAAAATCCCTTGAGAAATCAAGTTTGATAATGGCGTAAATAATGGATATGATGGCAATAATTGATCGCTTCTTTGACTGGCATAGCATTGTCTAGCAGAGATCAACCAACTTTGAAAGTAGACTGCTTAAGACTGGTAAAGGCATCCATGAAAGGCCTTAGTTGGTTGGGCAAAACCTTAGTGATAAGTTTAAAAATCATATTTTTCAGGCTTATAGGCTGGAAGTCCTTAGTGGAAGAGGAGTCCTTGCACTTAGGAATGAGGATAATGTTGGCATAGTTTAATCTGGATACAAGGACTGGTTCAGATTTTAACTCTTCGAAGACTTTGAGGACACATAATTTAAGGAATCTCCAATATCATTTGAAGAAAGAAGACGAAAAACCAGCTGGCCCAGGCACTTTATCGTTGACCATATCAGAAAGCGTAGTCTAGATCTTATCAATCTCAAAGTCGTTGTTAATAGATGCATGAACATTCGAGGCCTCCGAAAAGATTGTGTCCTAATTCATGATGTTAAGACTAGGGGTTGATTGCTGGAGAATAGACTCGAAGTGATTGGTAAATACCTCAAGAATCTTAGGCTCGCCCACAAATCTCTACAGTAGTAAGTGATGTTGGTGATAGTATTGGATATGCTCCTACCATTAGTAAGCCTATGGAAGTGGGCGGTATTCAAATCGCCCTCCTTCGGCCACCGATCTTTGGATCTTTGCTTCCATGCCAGCTCTTCTTATCTCATAATCTGCTCCATCTCAGCTTCTCACTCCAGGATGAGAGATATATCAGTGAGAGAGACGGGAGTGACTTCCTTCTTAATGTTTAACTTCAAGATCTAGTTCTATAACTGTTCTTTCCTATTTTTAAGGACCCGTAGAGCATTACGTAGAAACCAAAGCTTAATGATGAGGATCTTGGTTGATGATCCAAAAACCCAAAAAAACGGCCCAAAGCCTCTCACCATATCATCAAAGATGGGCTCAAGGGTCCAGAAATTTTTGAATTTGAACCAAGGGTGGTGAAGGCTACTATCTCCAGTGTCAAAAAGGACAAGGAAGTAATCATAAATAATGGAAGGGAGACCATGCTGAAAGGAGAAATGATGCATGTCCTCCTGGAGAATATTGAAGAAAAATCTATCAAGTTTGGTAAGAGAAGGGGAAGAACACTGCTAGACCAGGTGAAAGCACAATTATTAATAGGCATCCATATGCAGGGTACCCTGTTACTGTTTCGCTCGGACTAAAATATAGTTATATTAAAGTCAACCCCTAATACCCAAGGGCTACTAATGTGTATTGCGAAGTCAGTACACTCTTTGCAGAGAGGTAATCTTTTTAAAGAGGAATGCACATCATAAATATTAGGACAAAAGTAAAGGATGCCCGAGGAAATAATTTTTTAAATCAAATGAAGCATGTTTGAAACCTTGTGGACTTGCACAAAAGTCCACTTCGATTCGTCCTAAAACATAATAATGCCTCCTTTGAACCCACTGAGTCCAGGAACGCCAACTGGTTGGGAAACAACTACCAATACTTCTCCGCTTAGATGGGTAGGGACATAGCTTAGATTCTTGGATAAACAGGACATTAAGCTTCAATGGATGAATATTCTTTTATTAACACACACTTGTATGAACACCTTAAACCTATAATATTCCACATATTTTCATAGAGAAACAAAAGCTCTCTCACATTCTAAATTCTTGATGATAGAAACTATTTTAGGGGACAAGCTAACTCCAAAATTATTAGCAGCAGAAATAATTGACGAAGGATTAATGGTACATATAATACTAGGAAAGAAACACCGCCTTCAAGTGGATGGCTACTACAATGAGACAGCAAATGCCTGCTTCTTGTGAAAATAAAAAATGCATTGGTAGAAGAAGGGTAAAATACGTGAGCTAGAGGATTAGTAGGTCGGGGGTGGGGGGGAAGAGGGCTGAATAATTGCAGGTTGGTCTCTTTGTCAATCATTTGAGCATTATCATGTTGTGATCCAAGATCAAGATTCATCTGGTAGTCGAGTCCATGCCTTGTTCTAGATAGAAACTTCTCTTCGCATAGTTACCTAAGGTGCCACGACAGGAAGAGGAGGTCACCAGGTTGAGGGACCAAGGAGGCTAGCATTGATTTGGAGCTTGTCGTTGCTTGTAGACGTTGTGTCACCACCTTCTTGCTAACTACAGTCTCTTCCTTCCTTGTCTATATCATAGCTTCTTTGGACATCACATCATCGGCAAAACTAAGAGGAGAAGAGGGCATACCTGACCAGGATTGCAGCCCTTCATCCTTGAAGATGCACGCTCGCTTTTGTGCCTTGAATTTGAGCATGTTTGCCTCCCTTAGAATGATGTCTACTGGCCCGATAAGAGGATGGTGATGTATCCAGTGCTCTTAACTATTCCTAAACTCATGGACGAAAGGCCAAATGATGAGAGAACCCGGTAAGGACATAGCCTTGCTATGCTTAATCTTGACGAAAGTGAACCTATGGTTCACAAAGGCCCAGGAGAATGGTCAGTAGTCATAAAATTCCTATATGGAAGAGAATTTGTCTAAGCTACATATGTCTCCTAAGAAAAGGTGACAACCCAGATATGCAAATCCACGAGCCTTAAAAAACTTGCACTTTAAACACCCCCTCTTGAGCGACCATTGCCTGGTGAAAACTATTTCATTGTCTTTATGGAAAAACCTTTTCCATGATAGCGACCCCTAACAGCTGGCGATTTGGAAATCGAACCAGAAAGGAGTGGTTGCTATGAATACTAATTCACTAGATACTATGCCTGAATGATACTCGAGGCATTTAAGGAGATCAATCAAAGACCGAAGGCCGTTGACAATAGAAAAAATGGCAGGCAAATGCAAATCGAGTAGTTTAACCGTGTTTGCATGCATGAGTTCATAAGTGGAATCCAATTGGAATGCGAGTTGGAAAGTTGCCTCTAGACATTCTTTGAGCTGCTATATAATTAGAAAGTGGTTGTAGGTAGGCACCGAGGAGTATTAGGACCAGACCAATCAGATTATTTTTTGCAGATCCATAGAGACATCGCACATGGCTCTGAACAGAGTTTTCCTATTTGTCCTATAGAATTTAATGCACCGGGAAGAGTAATGAGCAAATTTTATGGAATGAAAGCATAATACGGTATTCCTGCAAGATCGAGCCATATATTCACCAAACCTACATCTGAAGAACCTCTTTTCAGCCCTCATTTTAGCCACGTAATTAAACACATGTCTCTCGAGCAGTTAACTATTGGAGGGAAATTTAAATTTGAAATCAAAATATGGTCTCAAATGGGTAGAATAGAGGTACCCACCACCGTTGATGACGTGATAAGTAAGGATTTGATGACAACAGCCTAAGAGTGCTACCCTAAAGCAGCAGGAACATAACGTTTTTGGATGAAACCCACCTCAATGCTCATATGATCTATGTTGCTTACCTTATCGTCTAAGGGCTCGCCAAGAAGATCGTGCCAGAAACCGAAAGGATTGCGAGGGGAGAATTGCACGATAGGATAAGAGAGAGGTGGTGTAGATGAGCAGAGAGAGGAGGTAGGTGGGTTGGGGCAGATAGTTGGATGAAGAGAAGCCTTTTTTCGAGTGTAATTTGCTTTCTAGTATATACTTGTTGAAAACACTTGTTAAAATAAACCATATATCATACACGAATCTGTAAAGAAGAAGAATAAAGTAAACAAAATAAACAATTTATAAAATCTGGAAAAACCCAGATTAAACATTTAAAAACTCAACTGACATCTGAATTGAGGGGTTAGACGTCTGGATTTCAAGAAATTCCACCTCGGGAATTTTTAATTTAAGTTTAATCTAATTTAGACGTATGAATCCTTTTTTATACATCTGAAAATTAAGGTCAAACATCTAAAAATGGTGGCCAGACACCAGAATACATGGGAAATAATTTTTTTATAATATAAAGCAACTAGATGTCTAAAGTGGATTTTTTGATGTCTAAATTATCCCAGCAAGCTCAGTTTAAGCTGGACTTGGAGCAGACCAAGTAGGTAGGATCAGGAAACTTGTTCCCAATTCTTTATTTCTTAGGATTGTGCTCTGCTACATGGAGTCGGACAGTAAGCCAAAGACGTACAGCCTTTGGTGAATTCCTAAGCTCTTGCTTCATGAAGTTGGAACGTGACACACAACATGGCATGCAGTTATATCGCAAATAGTTCTTATCATTCATAGCTAGTCTTAGACGCCAATGGGTGAAAGCTGGAAAGAGTGGGAAAAGACATTCGTTGGAAGGATCAATGAATCCCACATGAGGGACAGATCAACTCTTGATTGCTACCCATGTAATGATATAAAACTTAGGAAGTGGAACAAGGAAAGAGTGCACCAAAGGATAGATGGAAAGGATCTTCAAACAGCGATTCGTTAAATGGACGAGACATTGGACGTACGTTCGATTAGGAACTCCAATGCATAGATAGAAAGGATCATCGGACAGTGATTCGATGAATAGGCTAGGCATTAGATGTATGTTGATTAGGAGCTCTAGAGTATAGATGGCAAGCATCATCGAATGGTGATTTGACGAATGGGCCGGGCACTGGATGTATATCCAGAATGGTGCAACCCTAGCGACTACTACCAAGTTTGTTAATTTGATTTGTAGTTAGGTAGTCTTCCACTGAGACCATACACTAGAAATGCTTTTAGGAATTATTCAGTTTCATTATGGTCCATCTATGAGTGCAATTTTCATTAATCATAATTGGACAATTAGGATAATTAACCTATACCGTGGAATAGTTTTTTCCTTATATATGTAACACACTAAGGAACACTCCTATGTGTATGACATCACTGAACTTTAATCTCTTGTCAACATCTTACCACTAGTGATATAATTCACTCACCAGACTTTTTATGGTTGCCCTCCTTTTCTTCCCCTTTTATATCCATTAAAGGAGGATAGAGCACCAAATGAGTTAGTCTGGGAAGGTAGACGGCAACATGACTCTTGACGACTTAGCTATTTATAGCCATTCTCGTATATCTCACATTATACATTATACAGTCTTTTATTATGAAATTATTTGGAGGTCTTATCGCGTTAGACTACATGTATTGGTCATTTTGAGACATTGTTGCATGGAATACATTTTATTGGGACTATTATCTTATTTGGACTATTTCATTACTTATAATTTATCTCACTTCCGTTGTGTTATCTGAAAGTACAGAATGTTTTAAATTTATATTTATCTATTTATCATGCAACTTCTTAACCCAATAATTCATACTTCTTGGCATGAAGCGAGTTTAAATAGCACTATGAGCCTTGATTCGGCCTATCCGTAGGTGCAGGTTATTACACTCCTTCTCGCCATCCATGAGAAAACCATAGTATCTCCATGGTGCACGAGATTCGCAACTAGTCCTACTAATTGGTTATGTGTTTTCATGCACAGGTGAACATGGTTCCCCCACTGGTTCAGTCTCCATGCTAGTTCCCCTGTTTTTCTCCTGAAATACCCTTGTAATTCAAGTGTCGGAGACATCAAAAGACATGGTATACGTATCGTACGCGTTTATTTATCCTTAAGGTTATTTATGGTTTCTTATTGTTCCACCTTTAATTTACACATTCACATAATATAAATTTTATCATATAACTTTTATAATCTTATTTTTCTAGTATAATAGTCTTATGTATAATATTAAATAAATTAAATATTATTTAATTAATATAATTAATTAACATTTTAATTAATTTTTATTATTCAACTATAACATTTTATATTGAAATATATACTATAACACTTAGAGTTATACACATACTTTTATATAGATGTATTTTATTATTAGTTAACTATTAATTAATTAATTTAATTAAATAATTTTAATTATACGTTATTTTTAGTGACATTTTTCGTCTTGCAACACTCCAACTGAAGAGGAAGTGATTATCATACTAATTACCTAAATGATTTTGAAATTAGCAATGTTAAGCAGTATTAAATTTGCCATTAAGTAGTAATCATGCCGTTGGATGCTTACGAAATTAGGTAATTGCACTTTAAATGTTTGTTAAAATGTCAAATCCTACTAGTATTTAATTCTAGTGCATAAAAGGTAAGATTCGGTACCGAAAACTAGGTATGCAAATAATAAAATGCAGAAACAGTAAATGACACAAGGTATTACATCGTTTGGATGTTAAGGAATCCTATGTCCATGGAGGAAATTATTCTTCCTTTATATTCATGGTAGAGAATACAATAAAACCTTAAAATTATTGAAAAGTGGAAAAGGTAAAAGTCCTTTTCTTGCTGCAGTGCCATTTCTATTTATTGTATAATGGCATACGCGGATCACCAAATCTATCTCTTGCCGTTGTGTTTCAGTCCTTGAATTCTGCCAGGTGCCATCTATATGCATTGTCTGTTTGATATACCTGGATTGCTGACGTGTTTTTGGAGGGAAGATTGAGGTGAAAGCGGAAACTCCTGAATACATGGCGAGAATATTTGAAATCATAGCGAGATACCTCAATTTGAATTAGCCTTGCATACATGTCCTTTGGAGGATAATAAGAGTTATTCTTTGGTTTTGGATGTACTGCTGGCACATTTAGAGTGAGGCTGTGCTGAATGGTGTGTGATATTTGTATGGCAATGCGGTGTTTGTCTGATACCTAGGTGCAATTGTACTGAGCTACTTTACGCTTCAGTGTGCATGATTCGCCAAACTTGGGAGTTGGTCGGTTTAAGTATGAACATGATATATGATTTAAGCCGACTGTGATTTGGTTTCCCATGTTGCATGGGTTATTGATTAGGGTGATCTCATATCTTTGCTATTTTCCTGTGGATGTAGATATGTGGTGGAGCGTTGCTTGAGTGCCCTTGTGTGCAATCCACTGGGATGCTTCTAACCTCGTGCAGTTTCGCTTAGGTAGCCCTCAATATGCACGGTGTAGCCATCTGTAGGGTGTTAACAAAGTATGAGTTTTGGGAATGTTGGTAGCGAAGTTCAATCATTCATTTATTATGGCTTGTAGGTGTAGTACTTCATTATTTGTTTCTAGTGACTATATCGGATCTTTGTTTTAGTAACTTAATGTAATATTGAAACCAAGAGATTGGTGCAGACCAGGCATCTCTGTAGCTCGTATAATGGGCACAACATTTTGTTCATTTGCGGCTTCGTGCCTTTCGGCTGTAGTTATTTTTATCAGATCGAGTATAGTGACCGTAGACTGGCTTTTTGAGCAGTACCAGTTGGATCACTTCAATCTCTTCTCTTTTTCGTCCTAACATTTATTTTGAAGGCAATTCTTTCGGCTCTGTGCATAATTTAATTCCCCTTTAATTAGCTTGAGAAATACGGGTTTAACTTCTTGCCCCTAAATCTATAGCGATCACGTGTCGATGTGGACTTGTCTCTACTCATTTTTGGTCTTCGTATCTTATGAGCTGCTTTCTAGATATTGCCTTTCATGTAAACTTTTCCATGCATTTGGCACAGTATGCCCTATTGTTTGGGGATAGGCCATTTATTATTCATATGATGTGTGGTTAGTACGACTATCAAATGATAGTGGTGATCTGTAATAAATTGTTTTTTTAGTTTAGCGTTATTGTTCTCATTTCTGAGATTGCCATTGTTGTTCAAATGATGTGTTATCAATACAACTATTGAACGGTGGCGGTAAGCTATGAAATGTCGTTCGCTTTTAGTTTAGCGTCACCTTTGTAACTTCTGAGATTTCTATTGTCATTTGTATGCTGCGTTGTCGAACGATGACGGTAAGCTATGAAAAGTTATTTTTTTCGTGCGCTTGACACGGTCTTCCACGTGACTTGGGGAGGACTGAATTTTGACTGTGAAGTCAGGTCACATGTTTGTAGCCTTTTAAATCATGTGCATGGTTTTTTGTACTGGATTCGACAGTATAATATCCATACATTCATTGTGCTATGTTAACAGCATCAACATAGAGAGATTTTTATATTGGTTCAGACCGTCTAATATCCTTATATCTAGTAAGTCGGTTGAAGAAGCCAAGCTGCGTTGTTAGCGGCTCTATTTTGATAACTGATTCAGATAGTCTAATATCCATATGTCCAGAATAATATTTAGCTATGTCAAAGAATATTAAGACGGAGATTTTTATACTGGTTCGGGCCATCTAATATCCCTATATCCATTTTATTGTATTATAACTTTTCTATAATGATTACAACGTACATTACATAAGTAATTTAGATATAAAAAGTAAGCTACGAAATGTTATGAATTCCAAGTCCTCGAAACTAGATTGTCATAAGGTCTTGATAGTCGATATGCCCCATTTGCTAAGACTTCTGTTATGACTAACGGAGCTTCCCAATTCAGACCCAACTCTCCATCTACTGGATCCCTTGTGTTAGCCATTACTATTCACAGTACCGGGTCCCATTTGTAGAAGTTTCTTTCTTTGAGCCTGACACTATAGCTTCTTACCACCTTTGTCTATATGTGGTCGATGCTACTGCTGCCTCATCCCTTCTTTCTTGAACGGGATCTAAGGCAGTTTCCATCAATTTTTTATTCTTTTATGCTATATACGATATTCTTCAATAGGATGGGACCTCTCCTTCGACGGGAAGCATGGCCTCATTGTTAGTCCTTGAAAAGGATGGTTTTGATGAAAACAACCTTAGGACTTATTATAAAATATAAATACTAACATTATAGTTTAGATATATATATATATATATATATATATGCAGGATATAAACATGCAAGTACCAATAATGAAGACTGTACAGTATAGAGATACAAGACTGTGAATTAAAGATCGAAGATATCAAGATTGAAGACTCGTGAGTATCAAGATATCAAGAGTTCAATATTTCAAAGTACAAGATAAGTACTGAGTCTGGAATTATGTTAAAACTTCTTGAAAGCACTTACATCTTTATTCGAAATTTATTCGTGGAATGGAATCTGAAAGTCACTATGCTTTCTGAATCAGTGACCCGGGTTGAGTCCCGCTCCATGCAATTTTTGAAAACTTGATTTTTCATTTAGAATATGAGTGTATATGTGTGTATGCCAATTTGAGAAGATTTTAACATTTGCAAACTCTAGAAACGACACTCTGTGGCTAATAATACTTTGTTTGTCACCTTCTTCTTGTCTCTATCGTATATATCTCTTTTTTATCTCTATATACATTCTTTCATCCTTTTGTACTGTGTATCTTCATTTAGAACGTATTTGATTATCTTTTTTGATGCTCATGTACTTGCAAATTAGCTTAGAGATTCTTTGACATAATTGTATAGTTGTTGCCATTAAAATCCAACAATTGAGGTTCTAACATTCTCCCCCCTTTTGATGATGACAACTATACAATTTAAAAAAATTTCATTCTATATAAAAAATAATATTAATATGTTTAAAGCTCCCTCTAAGTATAACATCTCCCCCAAAGTATAATATCTCCCTCTATTAATATTCATATGAGTTTCACCCCCTTTGTCATTATTAAAAAGAATGAGGGAATTTTATTATATAAAATATCTTGTAAATAACGAGATAAACTCATCATTAATTATGAAGAGGAAAAAAATAGATTTTACCATATTTGCTGAAGTCCATATTTCATTGTAAGCACGCAATTCTATTAAACGTATGGTACCTTCTTTTAAATTTCAAAATCTATCCTTTTGTTTCTTCGAGTACTTGCAATAAATACTAATCATTTTCGGTACCCACTTGCTATGTTATGGTCCGAGGGGTTAGGCCTTTGGAAACCATACCCATTTGTTGTGGTTGAACCTATATAAATATAATTTTCATTATTAACTACCATAGCAAAATAATCATTAATGTATTTTCTCTATTTTTCCAATTAACAGGAACCCAAATACATAGATAATTTTTGTTCATATTTCCAATCGATGATTTTTTACTTCTAGAGAAATTATAAACATTATTGGTCATAGCAGTATTTGAATTTCTACAAAAATTGGATTTGGACTTTACTCAAAATTTAGTACTAGCGCTATCATTTTTACTATACATGAAATCATATCTAACGTTATTTCTACGATCAGTTTTATTATATCCTTAACCACTTTTATCATGCAAAAGGTCTAAAACTAGATAAAATCATGTTTAAATCGTTTTGACCTTTATTAAATATGGTGACTTCAATGTTAAGTTTATCAAATTTAGCTTTAAAGTCACAATTATTATTTTCAAAAGAAATGTTACTATTATTTAAAATATCAATTTTCTCATTTAATTCAAAATTTTCGTTTTTTAACGTAAGGTTCTCATTTTTGAGAAGGAAATTTTGAGATTCTGAATTATCTAAAGAGGATTGTAATAAATCATTTTGTCATTTCAAATCAAAAATTTCTTTTGAAATTTTTTCTCTCTCTTTTTCAAATATGGTGTTTCGTTCATCTAGAAAATCTTTAACACTTATAAATTATTCTTTAAAACACCAATTTGATTTTCCAAATTTAACTTCTCATTTTTCAATTTTTCATTTCCAAGTTCAACAGATTTCATCTTTTCTAAAATAATAAAATTAAGATTTGAAATCTTATTTCTTACTAACTAATTCATTATTATCTTTTACTGAAATTTGTAAATCAAAAAGTACCTTTTTGTAGTCCTTACTGGTGGCTTCGATAAGGATTTTGCCTGTTGTATTTCGACTGAATCGTTTTCTAGTCATTATTCTATGATGTTGTGATGATCGATAGAATTCCAGGCTTTGATACCAATTGAAAGTCACTATGCTTTCTGAACTGGTGACCTGGGTTTGAATCCCGCTCCATGCAATTTTTAAAAACTTGATTTTTCGTTTAAAATATGAATGTATATGTGTTTGTATCATTTTGAGAAGATTTTAACATTTGTAACTCTAGATACGACACTCTATGGCTAATAATACTTTGTTTGTCACCTTCGTCTTGTCTCTATCATACATATCTCTTCTTGTATCTTCATATACATTCTTTCATCCTTTTATACTGTGTATCTTCATTTTGAACGTATTTGATTATCTCTTTTTAATGCTTATGTACTGCAAATTAGCTTAGAGATTCTTCGACATAATTGTATAGTTGTTGTCATTAAAATCCAACAATTGAGGTTCTAACAAAATCCACTTCGAGCCTGTTAAGGGATGGAACCCTAGTGGGATGGAACCCATGACAATATCCAGTGGAACATATAGTGGTCCTATTTTGATATCCACTAATTTTATAAAATTGCTTTTCAAAAATATATATATCTTATTTTAAAATGTTTTCAAAACCTTCTTTTCAAAAAGAAATATCTATCCTATTTGAAATACTTTAGCCTGAAAATTATCTTTATCATTTTTAATATTTTGATTTCAAAATTGACCTTGATTTTAAACTATCTCTTGTTTTAATATTTAGCTCTTAAATATTTATATACTCAAATTTTAAATCACTTATAGATTAAGATTATATATTAAAAATTACTTTCTAAACTCCTTGATATGTTTAAACTATATTCAAGTATGTTTATAAAAGTTTAGAAATTTTTTTGAAAAATTAAGAAACCAATTTTAATAAGAAAATCAAAATCACCATTTTTACCTAGAGCATGTCGACATACTCCTACCCCCCTCCCACGTCGACATGGTGGCCGTTAACATTCAAATTTATATTTTAAAAAGAAGTGTCTATTCGTCGTATCCTTTCATGAATAGATATGGCTGTTGATCTTCTATAAATAACAGTAGTTCTAAATGAATTTTTAATCAGATTTCACTAATCTTCTCTCCTCTTCATCTTCCACATTTATTCTAAAGAATCCTAAAACTATACTCTTCTGAAATACCAAGTGAATCAAACTTGAATATATCTTGTTTGATTTTCTACCACTCTCTCCATAAGATCTCAGTGCTAGTCAAAGTTATAGGATTATTTATAAATCAAACTATTGAGTAAAAGGTGCGGTTGAGCCTGGAAATCAGTTGGGTGTGATTGTTGCCTCGGAAATCGATTAGGTGATCTTGTGGCTTGGTAAATCAAGAGAATTTGCCTCGGACTCGAATACAGGAGGGTGTACCTCGTGTCCTTGATATCGAGGGTGTAATCCGGGAGATTATTTTGAAAAGAAATCCGTAAAATTATGCAGGACTGGATGTAGGATAACTCTGAACTAGTATAAAATCCTTGTGTGTTCTTTCCTTTACTTCTTTTACTTATTATTTGCATTTGTGTCTGATTCTGTGATTATATCTGTGTCTGTGTATTGCATTTGTTGGTGATTAAATTGCATAGGTTTGAAAAAGATTTATTAAATCCACAAAACACTATTCACCCCCTTCTAGTGTAATTCTAGCCTTAAGATCCGTAATCCGCATTTCTAACATTTGGTATCAGAGCAAGGTTTTCAAAATTTTCATAATCTGATTTTTGAAAAATTTTGAATGGAATTTTTTTTTGATAAAATTATTAACACTATTTTTGTATGAATATGTCATAGAACCATCATGATATTATTGTTTAAAACTATACTTAGTTATTTTGAAAAGTCACTTGATTCTTTGAAAAGTTATGTTGTTTTTCAGAAGAAGAGTTCTGTCTAATGACCGTTGGTTAAAAGATACCAGATAATCATTCATCGATCAAGAATAACAAATGGATATATAATAGCAATCGACAATGTAATGGGTACTAGATCAATATAAAACTTTTGATTCTCATCTATAACTTGATTTGATACTGTACTTCTCTCCATCTGCTTTGCAATGCCACTGGTTTCGTATGAATCTGTTAAGAAATGACCAAGTTATGGTCAAGTGAATTTTTGGTGAATAAAGAGGAAAATGAAAGCAAAACCATCAATGGTATTCTTCAACTTGCATCCAGTGATTTGATTATTTTGTCCCAAATTCTTCTCCAGACTATAGTTCTTGTTCTCACGGCGTTTTGATGGGTGTATCATCAAATTCCGATCAAAATTGAGTGAGATATGACAGTTTGAAGTTGGCTATCCAAAACTGAAAACTGTATACGGGATTTCCTGCATTTCTCCTACTATTCGGCCTGTTGCACCACGATACTATCCAAATTAGTCACAAATCCATTATTAGATCGTAGTCCTTGCCTTCCTCTTCGAATTTCCTACTGGTTTCATCCAATTTCGTTATGAAACGAAGGAGATATGCCTTCTAGAAGTTTGATAGTAAGTAGAAAAACGGGAAGAAGAAGAAGATAAACTTTTATGAAAAGTTATGACTGTTGGGCCTATTTATAGTGGCTGAAGTGTCCATTCATTCAAAATTCAAATTCAAAATTTTGGCGCTAAGTTAGTCGATCTACCAAATCATCTGTATCTTTCTTGTACGGTCTTCAAATTCAACAAATGAATATACTACGATGATCAAAAAAACGAGCCCGTCGCAATAAAGCAAATCTCGTCATCAAATTTTGAAAGATATAAATGTGTGGTTCACGACAATGGAAGAATAAGAAAGGTATAAAGATGGAGGAGTACAAAAAGTGGCACACTTTACTAGTATTTCATCTTTATTGTTGCATTTAGTTAGGTATAGAAATTTATCTCTTTTATAAGTTTTGATATTTTAGTCCATATATCGGCACACCATAGTATACATATCGATATACCAGTCTAATTTTTTTTAAAGTCTTTTAAAATGTGTTTTCTTTTAAATAAAATCTTAGGACTAATTAATTACAACTATACTAAGTAGAAAAGCATACCATCATTCGTGATTTCAACTTTTCTAATGTTGTTTTTACTTCTCGTACTCTATTTCTTTTAAGATACTAATTTTACATTTTTAAGAAATTAATCGAAGGAATTTAGAATGTTAGAATAAGGTTCTTTTTATAGATTTGTTCAATTAATAAGATTGTGCCACATCACATGACACTTGTCATATAAATAGATAGAGAGATACATGCAATATGACATATGTCATTACACTTTTTCTTTAATAAAAGTATTTTTACACGTATAATGCCAAGTGTCTTTACACATGTTTACTCATTATTTTTTTATGTTTTTTAAGTACTTTAATTATATTAAATACTATAAAAAAATTGGGTAAAAAGTCAATTATTTACATGTCAATATCTAATAGTAAATTAAAGCAAAATCATGTTAAAATCAGGACCAGAACAATAGATAGTATATCTGAAATGCTGCCTTTTCTTCTGGAATGTTTCTTAAGAGCTGCAAATTCGTTTTTACAGCATCTCTGTGCTATGAAATACTGTAGTGTTTTAGAAACTTTTCACAGCATTTGGTAAATGCTGCAGTTTCTGTTTATAATGTTTTGAATATATTTTAGTGCAAAAACTTTTTACAGTATTTGAAACTTTAAACTATACAAAAATAATATTTAAATTAAGTATTTTTCTCTATTCTTTTTAGAAATTATTTTCTAACTTATATTAGAATATTTTAAAATTAATGTTTAGGTATTTTTTAGTAATTGATTAAAATTTTAAAATGAAAGAGGCCTTAATATAACACATATTTATTTTAGTTTTCAATCTTTGTTATTTTATTGAATATTCCACTATGATATTTTTTTTAAAAGGTGTTCATGTTTCTAAATATTTTAATCAATAATAATTTAATATATAAGTTTTAACTAGTAAGTAAAGTGTTTTATAAACATTGAAGTTTGGATTCTTAAAAAAAAAAAATTTAAAACAAGGAGGGTATTAAAATTATTAAATACATATTTCATAGCAATTTGATTTTGATATTGAGTTTGATTACTACCTTTCATGAATATGTTATAGTTTTAATATCATTAATTACCTTTAAACTCTTGTCTTTACTACTCTTTTAGTCTCATTCATTAGTTTCCTTAACCTAAGTTTAGTAATTGGTGTGTGTTACCTTTGTTTGGTTGAAGTGAGTTATAATAAACTGTTTGATATATGTATACATACATACATATACATATAGACACACACACACACATGCTTGTCAATTAGATATTACTTACCACTAATGTTTATCTTATAATCTGGATATCTCTTACCGTAGTGTATATATCATCGTATCATTCTGCATATTATTATTATTTTTACTTCATTATCATTATGTTTCATATTACGTATCATTATGCATCCTATTTCATATCACATTTCATTGCATATTACATCATAAATTACAATGCATGAAATATCATAATCATTCGCATCACAAGTTGCACTTCATTTTGCATATCATCTGACGCTACATTGCGTATGTCATACATTTCATACTGCATTACAAACTACATATTGCATACATGTACACATAAAAGGTGTATTTTATTTAGGGGGGTTTGTATTATTGTCTTAAACTATATGATTGTTAGTTTTTGATTTGTTTGGTATGTTTTGATTGAATTTTGATTGGATTGACTCGTTTCACTTGGTTGACTTGTTTGATTTGATTAGATTGATTTGTTTGACTTGTTTGACATGATTGGATTTGATGAGTGTGTTGTTGGATTGTCTGAAATATACTTATACATATTTATGTGTTGAATAATTATAATATAATTATGTTAGTGTATTTCACATTTCATTTACTATACCTTGTTCTAGTATTAGTTTAAGACGAAGTTTTTATAGTTTTATGGTTTTAGGATGGTTTTTTTTGTTGATGACAAAGCGGGAGAATTATAAAATAGAGTAGTTTAAGTAGTTAGGCTTAGATTTTGGAGGAGCTATTAGTTTAGGGGGAGTTATTAGTTTTAAGGGGAGTTATAGTAAAGGTGAAGTATATTTTATAAACATAGGTTGTCATCATCAAAAAGGGGGAGATTATTAGTCATTGAGAAGGATGGTTTTGATGACAACAACCTTAGGACTTACTATAAGATATAAATACTAACATTATAGTTTAGGTATATATGTATATGCAGGATATAAACATGCATGTACCAAGAATGAAAACTATACAGTATAGAGATACAAGACCGATGAATTTAAAAATCGAAGATATCAAGATTGAAGACTCATGAGTATCAAGATATCAAGAGTTCAAGATTTCAAAGTACAAGAAAAGTATTGAGTCTAGAATTATGTTAAAACTTCTTGAAAGAACTTACATCTTTATTCGAAATTTATTCGACTTCGAGCCTGTTAAAGGGATGGAACCCTAGTGGGATGGAACCCACAACAAAATCTAATGGAACATATAGTGGTCCTATTTTGATATCCATTAATTTTATGGAAATGCTTTTCAAAAATATATCTCTTATTTTAAAATGTTTTCAAAACCTTCTTTTCAAAAAGAATATCTATCCTGTTTGAAATACTTTAGCCTCAAAATTATCTTTATCATTTTTAATATTTTGATTTCAAAATTGTCCTTGATTTTAAACTATACCTTGTTTTAATATTTAGCTTTAAAATATTTATATACTCATATTTTAAATCACTTTATAGATTAAGATTATATATTAAAAATTACTTTCTAAACTCTTTTATATGTTTAAACTATATTCAAGTATATTTACAAAAGTTTAGAAATTGTTTCGAAAAAATTATAGAAACCAATTTTAGTAAAAAATTAAAATCACCATTTTTGCCTAGAGCATGTCGACATACTCCTAGCCCCCATGTCGACATGGTGGCCATTAATATTCAAATTCAAATTTTCAAAAGAAGTATCTATTCGTCGTATCCTTTCACGAATAGATATGGCTGTTGATCATCTATAAATACCAGTAGTTCTACACAAATTTTTAATCATATTTCACTTATTTTCTATCCTTTTCATCTTCCACATTTATTCTAAAGAATCCCAAAACTATACTCTTTTGAAATACCAAGTGAATCAAACTTGAATATCTCTTGTTTGATTTTATGCCACTCTCTCCATAAGATCTCAGTTCTATTCAAAGTTATAGGATTATTTATAAATCAAACTGTTGAGTAAAATATGCGGTTGAGCCTTGAAATCAATTTAGTGTGATTTTGCCTCGGAAATCAATTGGGTGTGATTGTTGCCTCGGAAATCAATTAGGTGATCTTGTGGCCTCGTAAATCAAGAGAGTTTGCTCCGACTCGAATACAGGAGGATGTACCTTGTGGCCTTGAAATCGAGGGTGTAATCTGGGAGATTATTTTGAAAAGAAATTCGTACAATTGTGCGGGACTGGATGTAGGGTAACTTCGAACCAGTATAAAATCCTGGTGTGTTCTTTCCTTTACTGTTTTACTTATTATTTGCATCGGTGTCTGATTCTGTGATTATATCTGTGTCTGTGTATTGCATTTGTTGATGATTAAATTACATAAGTTTGAAAAAGATTTATTAAATCCACAAAACACTATTCACTTCCCCTTTAGTGTTATTCTAGCCTTAAGATCCGTAATTCGCATTTCTAACACTCATATCCGCAGATTAGCAAAAAAAAGGGGATGGCCAGTGGGAGATCCGGTCGAAGTTCAGTAGGCCCATAATACTAAAGATAGCTCTTCTGCCCACTTTCCTTTAGCTTTCTCTTAAGTAGCAACTTGATGGTTTTGTTTGTGGCTTCTACCCGCCCATTTTCTTATAGCAAGCGATGATGCAAAATTCTTTATTATGATGCTCTTCTCACGAAGCTTACTAAACTATTTACTTTCAAACTGGGACCATTGTAAGAAATGATCTTATGGAGAAAGCCGTATCTAGTGATTATGTTCCTCAACACAAAAGTGGCTATCTTCGTCGCAGTGATCGTGGCCATAGGTTCTGCCTTTACTCACTTAGTAAAGTAGTTTATTACCACTATGGCATATTTAGCTCTTTCCTTTGACATTGAAAGTGGTCGTATCATATCTATGCTCCATATATCGAACAACCATTGATTTGCAGATGGGATGAGCTCATGGGATGGTTATCTAGGGATACTTGCAAATCGTTGACATCGTTCATACCTCCTTACAAACTCTTTTGCGTCTTGTAGCATCGTAGTCCAATAGTAACTGTGCTTAGTACTTTCTTTGCTAATTTGTTTCCCTTGAGTGATCTCCGCATTGGCCCCATGTACTTCTCTCATGACCCATGCCCTCTCTTCTTTGGAAATGCACCTAAGATAAGGGGTTGAATACCCTCTCTTGTATAATGTGCCATCAAAGAAGGAGTAGTACAGAGCCTCCTAGTATCTTATTTTTCAGGCTTTATTCCGATTCAGGAGTAAGATTCCATTTATCAAAAATTGCTTGATGAGAGTCATCTAGTTATTCTTCTCGGTTTGCTGAGGCAAGGGTTCGACTAAGGGTTGCTTTTGATTCTTCGTTGCCTCCTGATCCCGCGTCCCTTAAATGGAGGCAGCTGAGCTCGAGTCAGGCCAATATTTGATTTGATTTCATTACACTTAACTCTACTTGATGTTCAATTAGTACGACCTTCATTTCATTATCTATTTACGTACTAGCAAGTTTTGGTAAGGAGTCGGCGGATGGGTTATTTTCATGTGAAATTTGTCCCATCTCAGATTGTTTAAACTGCTCTAGCAACAATTTAGATAGTTTAAAGGTTGATTTCTCCTCTTGGTAATTGCCCTACACTTGGTTCACAACTAGTTGGGAATCAGTATGAATTTAATGTGGCTTACCTTTAGTACCTGGGCTATTCTTAAGCCTGCGAGGAGAGCCTCATATTCTACCACATTGTTGGTTACTTTAGAATCGAGCAACACTACTCCATACAGCTTTTGTCCATTTGGAGTGATAGTATGTACTCAATTCCCACCGCTGTTCATTTAATGCTGCATCTATGAACAATTGCCAGAACTACGGGGTGTTTGCTTCTTCTTCTAATTAGGTTTTAGCTGGTAAGGTGCACACTACGATGAAATCTGCAAGCGTCTGGCCTTTGATCGCATTCTTGGGACAATAAGTGATTTCATACTAATTAAGATCCATTTCCTATTTCAATACGCAGTCCGAGGTCTCTGGCTTCCACAGTATCTGCTAGAGCGGTTTGTCTGTGAGAACCTTGATGAGATGCGCTTGGAAATAAGGCTACAGCTTCCTTGCTGTAAAGAGTATGTTGTAGGCTAGTTTTTTAATGACTAAGTAATTTAGCGCTCTACCCCTAATAGCCACTTGCTTGTGAAGTACATGGGTCTTTGGGTCCCTTCGTCTTCTCGTATCACTACAGCACTAACAGCTTTATCAGTTACAGCTAAATAAACCCATAAGTCCTCATTTTTCCCCGTTTTTGATGGTATAGGAGCATTGACCAAATGATCTTTTAGGTTTTGACATGCAACTTTGCATTACTTTATCCATTCAAAATTTTGCCCTTTCTTCACTTGGTCAAGGAACGGGATGCATATGTCTGTTGCATTGGATATAAATCTGCTTAGTGCTGCTACCCTGCCATTTGGACTCGATAGATACTTTGGCTTCTTTGGAATTCTCGTCCCTCTTATTACCTCAATCTTCTCAAGATTTGCTTCAATGTCATGTGCGCTTACTACGTATCCTAGAAACCTGCCTGACCGGATGGCGAACGTGCACTTCAAGAGGTTTAGCTTCATATTGTATTATCTTAGAAGTTCAAATGTTTTCTCTAATTCTCGGACATGGCTTGATGCGACCTTGGACTTGACCAGCATGTCTTCTGCATATACCTCGACAGTTTTTCCAATTTTTTCTACAAACGTCATACTAACTAACCTTTTATAGGTTACCCTTGTGTACTTGAGTTCGTATGGAATGAATTTATAGCAGTATAACCCTTCATCTATTATATAACTAGGATACTCCTGATCTAGCTTAAACATGGCTATCCGATTATACCCTGATTATGCATCCATTAATGAGAGCAGTTTATGCCTATATGTCGCATCTACTAACTGATCGATTCTGGGTAGGGGAAACTGTCCTTCAGGAAAGCGTTGTTTAGGTTGGTGGAGTCTATGAAAGTTCTCCATTTCCCGTTAGGCTTCTTTGCAAGTACTGGGTTGGCAATGCATTTCAGGTAGTATACTTCCCTAATGAATCCATTCTCCTTTAACTTCTTTACTTCCTCATGCAGAACATTGTACCTTTCCTGCTTTACAGTTTTGTGCTTTTGTTTAACTGGATGGGTATCGGGGTCAATGTTAAGTGCATGACAAATTATGGTTGGATCTATTCCTACAACGTCTGAGTGTGACCAAGTGAATACTTATGTTGATTTTTTCAGAAAGTCTATCAGTTTAGTACAAGCCTATGCACTGAGGTTCTTTCTGATTTTGAGAATCTTCGCGGGCTCGTCTTGATCTATTTGTACATCTTCAAGATCATCTACTGACTCTAGATCTTTCTTTGATGCCCCTAATCTCGGGTCAATTTCACTTTCTATTTCCTCCTCCAGTAGTCAATTTACCGAGGATGCATGTTTTGGCTTCTTCGGAGAAGTATTGTGCATAAACTGAATTATGATCATCGGTGCTGATCATGTGCATATATGTTCTCTTTTCCTTTTTCAATAATTTTGGTGGCGCATGGTTACTCATTTCTACGCTATTGGTTCGCCTTCTTAGCTATTATTTCCATTATAAATATTAGAAGAGGCGCCAGAATAATTTCGAATAATTTTATTGCCTAAAGTAAGGTTTACATTGTATAACTCTCTAGCTAAAACTTGTTCACCTCTTATTGACCCTATTCATGCATGAGTGTTGAACTTCATAAGTAGATCTTTCTGGGACACGGTAGTTCCCATGTCCATCAAAGCAAGTCTTCCCAGCAAGGCATTTTATGGTGTGGGTTGGTCAATGACTAAGAAGCTGGCATAGAATGACATGTGCGGTGGGGCAGTTCCAACGGTAACGAGCAAGTGTGTAGATCCCACTGGGACAATGGTAATTTTACTGAAGCCAAAAATTGGTTCAAGACTTAGTTTTAGGATTTCTAGGAAGTCTCATCTAATTATATGCAGATTTGAAGATGACATTGACTGAGCTCCCAGAGTCAATGAAAACTTTCTTCATAGTGCAGTATGATATGTTTACTGTAATGACGAGCAGGTCCTGGTGAGGGAAGACAATTCTCACCGCGTCAGCTGTTGTGAATTTATCTTTGAAATAAGCTTTTATTTGATATGGAAGATTGACCTTTACCAGAACCTCTCCTTCTGTGCATACCTTTCTTATGCCTTCTTGCTCATACCTACGGGGTGTGGCCCACCATGGATTGATGCAGTCAGGTTAGAGGGGTTCCGAACTTGATTCTTGTTTGGATCAGGAGTCAGATCTCCTATTCCACCTTCATTATTATTCTTCGAAAAGTTGCCTAGGTATCATTTTTCGATAATAATTTATATTTCGTTCTCCAAATGTCGACAATTGTCGGTATGATGGCCATTAACTCGATGGAAGTGGCAGTACGCCTTACCTAATTTCTGCTCTGGTTTCTTCTTTTTGTTAGGTAAGTTATAAGCAAGTTCTTCCTTAGTCATCTCATATATCTAACTAGGAGTGTGGTTTCTTCAACAAAGTTAACTTCCTTATATCTCCTTGTCGGTAGGTGATATCCTTCTACCCCCTTTTCTTATATAGCTAGAGGCAGAAGACTTCTGAATCTGTGCAGTGGAACCAGCTTCTTCCATCCTAATGTAGCCACTGGATCTTTCATAGAAAGCCTTCATATTATGGCATAACTTTTGGCCATTCTTCTTCCATACTGAGGGACCCCTTTTGATCCCGACATAGGCCGCCATCAGTAATGCTACTTTTTCATTTACTCCAATCCTAAGAGCCTTGGACTTGAAATGCTTCATAAAGTTGCGCAGACTTTCATTCTCGCCTTGCTTAAAGCGGGACATCATGTTTACATCAGGTGATGTTTCTCTTCCTGAATTGAACTATCTTAGGAAATCCATGGATAGCTGTCGCGAGGAACATACCTCCCAAATCCAAATCTCCTAAACCACTAGCTGAAGCTCCAGCTAAGTAGGCTAGGAAAAGTTTCCAGCTAGCCATCCTTTCCACTTTCAGAACGTCCATGTGATATTTAAATGTACCGAAGTGATTGTCAGGATTTGTCGCCCCGTCAAAATTTTCAATTACCAGGGCCTTGAAGTTGTTAAGGAAATCTCATTGATGATGGTCTCATTGAATGGAGAAGATCCTTCCTCCCTCATCCTCTCCCCGGTTCCCTGTTGGCAGAGTTTACCAACTGCCCTACAGAGACTTTTAACTGACAAATTTCATCTTCCCTAGGCTCTGACTATGACGATTCTTCCTTAAATAGTGAAGTGATCTCATCCTCTTCCAAGGTAGATCTAGTTTGTTTCTTAAGTAGTAGAGGGTTAATATTCGCTGGTTTTCTCTTAATTTGTGGATTTGCATAGATCTTACCTTTCAGCTTGATATCGATTCTTAAGATAGCGTTACCATTACCACCATTGGGAGTGTCTTATCGTTCTGCCACTGAATGACCAACATAGTAGGTGATGAGCTATAGAACGAGGTGGAGAGGATGGTCTTTGGGCAGTATATTGGGCCATAATTTTCTCTAGCCTTTCCATCCGTCGATTAATTTGGTTTGTGAAGGATTAAAATGCGTTTAGGAGAGGATCTACAGGGGCTTCAGTCGAAGCTCCTGCATCATTTTGAGCTTTTGAAGTTATGAACGATTTATTAGTAGTCTTGGAAGCTAAGTTCAAGTGTTCTTGAATAGGTGGGATGGGAAAATCGGTGGGATTCATATTGCATGGAACAAATGTATGTAAAGTTTTACTGGATGTAGGAAACAAACGAAAGTTCAGACCCGTGACGCCCCACCTCTATACCCACGCTAGCCAAGGACACTACAAGGTAATGCTGTCAACTAACACGGAGAATAAGGCTGGTTGGGAGCGACCATCTATAGCTTTGCTCTAACTATCTATTGAATACATCGACAATAAACATACCAAGCAGGTCGACATACCCAATGAATACTTAAAACAAAACCATAGGTGGTTGAAGGATCTATCAGAACAGAATATAACAACTCAAATGTAATATACATCACAGAACAGTAGATCATCATATACACATATATTGATACATAACAAAGCATACAAACTAATACATGTCAAGTGGTATAGCAAACCACAATATACAGACGAGTCAAAAGAATACATATATCAGAGTTACAAATAAAGGACTACACAAAAAGCTATGACAAAAAGAAACTAGCGAAGTAGTCCATGCAGAAGCAAAAGAGGCTAAGTCCAAAAGTACCTAACCTGAAACATCTCGGTCTGACCCGAGTATAAAATACACGGTCAGTCTAGCTAAACAAATTAGTTAGATAAACTGAACGATAATAAACATGCAAGGTTACAAAGTATAACAAATATCTCTAAAAGAGATAATACAATCATCTAACAAAAGATGAATCATATGATAAAAAGCCTCATATCATCGGCAACATATAGAAACAAGGGATACGAACATCCCAAAGCAAGCCAAAAAAGTAAATAACAAATACCAATGAAGGTAACACAAGTTCCTCAAGGTAATCGCTACATATCGTGCGGTTCAAAAAGACCTACACCGAGGGGCGATACATAGGGAATATACATATGAATGAAACATCAGAAAATTGCTCGAGCTCAGTACTATATAAACAAGGATCCATGAGCCCAAAGACTCCAAACCCAATATCACTCGAGCGGTGACTAATGACCAACTCCAAAAGCGATACAATAGGGTGACAAACCCGAAGACACAATCCCAATATCACCCATGCGGCTCATAAAGACCAACATCGGAAGCAATACTATAGGGCGACAAGCCGTAGTGGTGAAGGTCGAAGACCCAGTACTGGACACCATTAACTGGCCGAATGTGTCACAACTCTCGAAAAGGAATCCGAAAAGTGTTAACGTGCGTCCCATAACCACTCGTTCGCACTAAACGGTTTACTATCCGTCAGTCACTTTCACACTCAAAGCAGTACAAAATTTACCTCATATCATCGATAAACCAAACCCGAAGGTCAAAACGATCAATTGAATAGGTCGGGGATTAATCGGAAAGAGAAACGCATAGATTCATGATCCGTGTTTTACCTAACCATTTAATCTTCCTTCCACTTCGCTCGAAGTGCGAAATTGTGTGTGTGCATCATAAATAGAATTTATAATTTGGAGAAGGGAGCTTTTAATACGATTTAGAGAGATTATTTATAAAAACCGTGAATGAAGTCAAGAATAAGTTATCAAAGTCAAAGATGCAATAAAAACTACTAAAAAGCAACTTGAATCGATAAAATTTGGAAAACCAATCAAAATATGCAAAAATAGGCAAAACAGGAAAAACATGAGCAGGTCGGTCGACCGCTACAGGGCTCGGTCGGACGAACCTGATGATTTGCAATTCCTGCCCTTTTTCAATGAAATGCAAGTTCTTCCAAAACGCGACCGTTCGAGCAATGGAGTTAAGGAGCCTTAGCCAATAGATACCCCAGCTCCATTAGCTCTTCGATTCGCCATTAAAAACATGTTCAAATATCAAAGTTAGGATCTTTAATGAATTGAACCCAAACACTAAAAATTTGGATATTCACCAATTCAATTCAAACCAAAAACAAGTGCATATGAACAAGGTGTTAGGAATTCATACCCAACATCAATGAAATCAAGAGAAGTAGATGTGAGTTCAAAACTCACCTTTAACCCAAAACAAAGAAGAAGGAGCTCAATAACAAGGAGAAGACCAACCAAACTCTACTTCAACTCAACAAGCTTCAATCTAAGAGTAAAACACATATTTCCCAATTTTAGGTTTAGGAAATTTCTGAGATTGAAGAGAGAAGGAGATAGAGAAGATGAAGAGGAGCTTACCTATGTCTTCCCTTTGATATTGGAGCAAGAATCAAGTTTGCAAAGAAGAAACTAGGGCTTGCAATTTCTATTTCCCTTTCCCTTCCACCATTTTCAGTTTTTCTTAAGTTAAAGAAATGAAATGAGGGTGAATGGATGAAGAGTTAATGAGCTAGGGGGTTAAGTGGAGATTGGGGCTGAACCCAAACTCAAGCCCAAGTAGAAAAAGAGTCAAAACTCAACTTACTCCAAACATATCAAAGCTTATACTCAAAAAGATCGCAAACGGCGTTTTGAACTCAATGGAAGTGGTCTTGAGACCCAATTCGACCGTTTGCAGAAAGTAACTTTTCGGACCATAATCCGACAACGACGTTATATTTAAATAAAATATTTAAATATACGACCGATAATATGCGGGTTGTTACAGGACCCTTCTTCTAGCACTAAAAATGTTAGCAAGATTTTTCCTATTACAACACTCCAACTGAAGAGGAAGTAATTATCGTACTATTTGCCTCAATGATTTTGAATTAGCAAAGTTAATTAGTATTAAACGTGCCATTAAGTAGTAATTATGTTGCTAGATGCTTACACAATTAGGTAGCAGCACTTTAGTTGTTTGTTAAAATGTCAAATCCAACTAATATTTAATTATAGTACAGAAAATGTAAGATCTAGTACTGAGAAATAGGTATGCAAATAATAAAATGCAGAAATAGTAAAGGACACAAGGAATTTACAAGGTTTAGATGTTGAGGAATCCTACGTCCATAGGGGAAATCTTTCTTTCTTTATATTTTTCGATACAGGTTTTTATGGCAGAGAAACAATAAAACCTTGAAAGTATCGAAAAGCGAAAAGGGTAAAAGTCTCTTTCTTTCACAGTGCTTTTTCTATTTATAGTATGATGGCACACGCGGATTACCACAATGTGTCTCTTGTTGTTATGTTTCAGTCCTTAGATTCTGCTAAGTGTTGTTTATCCGCGTTGTCTGTTTGATATACCTGGATTGCTGACGTGTTTTAGGTGGGAAGTTTAAGGAAAAAGCGGGAACTTATGAAACCTTGGTAGGAATACTTGAAATCATGGCGGAGGATCTCAAATTTGAATTGGTCTTTCATATGAGTCCTTGGGAGGATAATTAGAGTTAGTCGTTGGTTTTGGGGTGCTGCTGGCACATTTAGATTGAGGATTTGCTGATTGGTGTGTAATATTTGTATGATGATGTAGTGTTTGTCTAGTACTTGGATGTGATCGTTCTGACATTTTTTGGGCTTCAGGGTGCACGATATGCCTAACATGGGAGTTGGTCGATTTATGTATGAATGTGATCTGTGATTTGAGCTGACTGTGATTTGGGTTTCCCTTGTTGCATGGGTTATTGATAAGGGCGACCTCATATCCTCACTATTTTCCTGTAAGTCTTAATCTACGGTGGAGCATTGCCTGTATGCCCCTGTGTGCAGCCATTTTGGATGCTTCTGACCCCGTGCGGTTCTGCTTAAGTAGCCCTCAGCATGTGCAGTGTAGATTCGTCTTGAGGGAATTAATGAAGTATGAGTTCCGGGAATGTTGATAATGCAGTTCAATCATTCATTTATTATGGCTTACAGGTGCAGTACTTCATCATATGTTTCTAGCGAATATAACAGATCTTGGTTTTGGTATCTTAATGTAATATTAAAACCAGGAGATGCATGCAGATTTAGTATCTATGTGGCTCATATGATGAGCGTAGTATTTTTTTCTGTTGCGACTTCCTGCCTATTGGTTGTAGTTCTTTTTGCGGATCGAGTATAGTGACCGTAGGCCGGCTTTTTGTGAAGTACCGGTTTGATGACTTCAATCTCCTTTCTTTTTTGTCTTAACTTTTATTGTAATGGCAGCTCTTTCGGCTCTATGCCTCATTTAATTTGCTTTTAATTTAGCTTAAGAAATATGAGTATATTATATATATTATACATGTATATGTATATATATATATTTTAATTAATTAATCTTTTAATTAATTTATTCATTTTATTAATCTTACTAATAATTATAATTTTCAAAATTTTATTATATTTTCAAAACACCGTTTGAAAATTATATTATAACACTTATAATATATTTTTTATTTTAAATTTAACTTTTAAATTTAAAATTTTAAAAAATTGAAAAATTAGTCCATGGCCCAATTCAATTGGGCCTTTTCTACTAGAGACAACCTTTGGGTTCACTTCACATTTTATGCCAAGCCGATAACTTGATATGGCAGAGTACTTGATTATCCAAACCTTATCCTTTGATGCTACCTTTCAAGATACCTTACTAAATGAGAAAAACTTAATCGTTAGCCCTAACATAACTAATTTAGATCACTTAGGCTATTGAGATCTGATACCATTGTTGGATCTAGGCCAGCGTGCAGTGGAGCAAGTGGATAAATTTAAAAAAATATTATTCCATATGGATCTTATTGGACCTATGAAGTCTAAATATATTCAGATCTTATCTAAATTTATTTAAATAAAATCGGTATTTTATTTAATTTATAAATAAAGTTTTATTAATTTTAAGTTTATATGATATAATATAATATGTGTCATATAAATATAAGTGTGTACGTGCATGTGTAAAGTAAATGGTGTACATGGTTTAACATGCTCGTGTATAAGTGCTAGGATTTACACAGCAATGGACATATTAGCAGCACTGTATACATATGTGCTGTCAACATATGTGTACTTATAAATGATATATATATAGTTTTGTATATTATAAAACACTACTTACGAATGAAACTTTAATAGTAAATACTTATATATATATAATTACATTGCAAAATAATTCTAAATTTTAATGCAATAATTTGTAATTTCAAATTCAATTTTATGTTTTAGACCTAGATCTATACGATTTCATTTTTAACTTAACAAATTAAGTTTCAATAAATATACAAGTGTGCTATATAATTCAAAATATAAAAGGAAGGATTTTTTTTCATAACATATTTGAATCTAATGTATGTATGTATATTAGAATAATGTTTAAGATATTATTGTACATGTGAAATATATGTTTTCACATGTATATATGTTATAATGTAAAATAATGAATACACAAACACACACACACTCTAATATACTCTCAACCATAAAAAACATTTTTCTGCTTTCAGTTTAAAAATTTATTTAACTTTTTTATTTTCGTATGAAAATAAATTTATATATATATATACATATTACTTTTTAATTTCTGAAAAACATTTTTAGTTGTGTGCTTTTGCATTAAATATTTTATACTAAAATTTTATAATATTTATATACCTATATATATTATTTTTGTTAATCAATTTTAAATCAATAACAAATACATATATATTATGTATACGAATTATATATATATATATATATATATATATATAATTTCCAATTTTCAAAAATATTAAATCCTTAAATAAATATTAACAAAATATAAGTCATGATTTATGTGACATTGTTTGCAATGAAATTTATTTTTAATCTAAAAGCATAAAAACAATTTTATTTTATTTTATGTCAAAAAAATAATTTTTTAGTTACAGACCATGAGCATATGTACGTAAATATATGTAATTTTTATTATCTAACATGTACATATACATATACACACACACGCATACATATATATTCCTGATAATTAACCGTTATCTAAACAGATATATGATATGATGAACGATATATATATATATATATATATATATATATATATATATAATTTCTAAATAGAGAATGTTACCTTTGCCCATTGTCTGGATAATACATCATGAAACGAAGAATCAAAATCCTTGAAACTATTTTAGAATTTATAAAGTGCTACCGATCTAAATGCAGCAACTACTGATCCATGATTTATATTTAATATATGTTTTTAGAGCTTGAAAACTTAGAGGAGATGGGGAGTATACGGGCGGCCATGTTGGTCTGCAGGAAAACAAAAGAGAGATTAAAAAGTATGAGGGTTAGAGGTGATTATATAAGAAGAGTCTAAGGAGAATAATGAGGATCTGGATTCACCATTTCCTCTCGCCATTTCATCTCTTTTGAATCAAAATTCCATCCCATTCATGGCATCATATGGCTAACCTCCATTGTGCTCCTATAGCTACTTACAATACGCCCCCTTGTGGGCCTCAAAATCACTTCAAGCCCGATCAATAAAAATTGCATTTGAGTCTAATTCAAATGCAAATTGATATATCCTATATTGATATGTGTGTTTGTAACTATTATATACACACTATTTAATATTGGTCAAGACAAATTAAATAAAATTTAATAATTAATATTTTACAAATATTAGCCAATTTATTATTTTCTAGCAATTATAATTAATTAAATTAGGTGGTAACATGAGTATTCAACGTTTCTATTGTGTGACTCTTAGGTGTAAATTTGATTAGCGATTTATATCGAACAATTCGAATATTAACAATAAAACTTCACTTAGCAGGTTGTACGATATTATGGCCAAATTTATCGCTTATATAGCTTCGGCAAAATCCAATTTTACTTATTTAAGCATTACTAGGTAATAACAATTGTTTATACCAATTCTCTTCGTCATAACTATATCACATTTGGATTTATGAAATTTGGTAATGGTCAAAATTTTAGTATCGTCCATATTTAACTTTATAATCCAAACACAAAGTCCTTGGTTCAATACTAATAATTATTATTAACCAGACTACTCTAGCTAGAAATTTTGACTTTGAGTTGACTTTAATTGACCATAACATAAACCTCAAATGACTGAGAAGACGAATCTTCTCTAGAATAGCGTTTCACTTCCAATACTTCTTCTTGACCCAACAGTAGTTGTTTGGTGGATACTATGCCACGATTTAATTATAATCAAAGCGAAGCTTTCATGTTAAAGACCAACAGTGTTCTCAAATCAAGAGAACTCCATAATATTGTCACATTGATATTTTTTTGTTTGACCTTTGTCAAATTAACCAGCAGAAAACTATTGAGTGACTCATTTCACAGTTATCCAATAACCACCAATACGTAACTCTTGGGCCCCCAACGACCATGAGTAATACACTTTCTAGCATTTGGAAAGCGTTACATACTCTAGTCTCAACGAATGCATTGACATACAGTCTCGATACATCTTGACTAGGAATATTTAAAATGATGTATTATTACGTTATTATAAAATACTCATGATTACAACTATATATAACTACTATCACAAACACACAATTTATGGATTTTCTATTAAATATACTTAAATTAAATAATTAGTTATAACATATAATAAAAAGCATATAACAAAATGGAAACACAATTTCTTACAAAGGAGATTCGATTACATAATTCATAATTTACAATAAATTACACAATTTTCCTAGGGCATACCCCTAACTCTATCAGTTTTATGCTTAGGTAGTAAGTCTAAGTTTATTTTTTACACAATCATCAAAATTAACATGTCCTAATCTACCATGCCAATTATTAGAAGATTCAACAGTTTAAATAGAAGATTCAATTTTATTACTAGCATTTTTAGGTACAAAGTCATTGCATTCATTTTAAATGGACCATTGCTCACATAACATTTTCTAACAACCACTCCTTTACTTAAGAATACCAAAATATTTGACATAAAGACTAGTTTGAAACCATTGTTGATCAACAGGATTGTAAAACTAAATTATTTTGAATATTTGGGACATGTTAAACATCGTTAATTAAAAGTATTTTCTAGTGGTCATTTTTAGAATGATTTTGTATTTTCCTTGAACCTTTGATGTTGAGGAGTTTCTTATGAACAAATGTTCTTCCTGAATGACATATTTGTAAATGGAAAAATCCATCTATTGTAAATTTGAGTTATGTGGCACTTGTATCCACAAACCATTCCTTAGTATTGCTAATTAGGTTGCGTTTAAAAACTATGGAAGAAAAATCATTTTTGGAACTTCATTTGAAAATTGTCAAATTCGCTAAGCCTTCTGTTTGTTGAAGTTATTTGGTGCTTGACACTTGCTTTGTTTATGTCCTTTATCGATGTAGTCTTGGTATTCTTCCATGACTTTCTTTGGCTTCTTGTTATGTAGGATATACTCATGCTTTCGCTTATTCTTCTTTTATGCTTTAACTACATTAGCTTTTTCAGTCAAATGATGAGATTTCATTTTCTTAAATTTTCTATTGTCTTCCTCAATTATTAAGCGAACCAATATTCCATTGTCATCTCATTGCATTTTTGCTTCAAGTAATTTTTGAAATCCTTCCAAGGCAGAGAGAACTTCTTAATTACCGTAGCCACATGGACTAATTCGCCGATAAATATTCCTTCATCCTTTATTTCATGGATGATAAATTGTAATTCTAGAAATGATTGATCACCTTCCTAGTAGCAATAATTTTGAAATCAAGGCATTTCCCGACAATGAAATCATCACACCATCGTCCTTAGTTTTGTATTTCCTTTTTGAGGCAACTAAAGTTTTTTAGAAGTCTTCTTTGTTTTCAAGCATTGTAGGCTTTTCAATTCCATTAAGTATATAGTTTATGGATATGAAATACATATATTTTTCCAAGCATTGTAGGCTTTTCTATTGTTCCTGTCAATCTCTACTTCCTCCATGGTGGGAGCATCTTTTGTAAGCAACTTTGTTAAGCCTTTTTTTTAATTAGAACATCAGAAGATGTTATTCTTAAAGTTCATTCCATTGAATTCTTCAAACTTTTCTCCATGCGATAACACTACACTAGTAAGAAAATTTGGTTTATTTTAACTATTGATTACAATTGGGGTTTGTGTCTAGTGATTGCTTTTATTATACATCATCAATAAAATTAAACTTATATCAGTAAACTACTATTCAACCCAAATGAAAATTACATGTTTTCAAAATCTTGTTTCAAGATCATTGTCATAATTACTAAGTATGTATGTTCTAATGTTAGTGTGAAATATAATAAAAAGAAACTAGAATAAAATGTAACCAATAGTTTGTGGTCGTGCTTTTAGCCAATGATGATCACAAGAATGTCTGAATCTACTTTATAATCTTTCCTTGAAACAAAATTACTACCACAATGGCGGTGAATGATGAATAAGCAATTCATTCACATAATAAAATGGACCACTCTGCAAAGTAATGCTTATAATTATAGAGTTTGACAAACTCAAGAATCGGTAAATGCATAATATAGAAGAAGGAGATTAGGTTTTATTTGTGAGTTTGTTTCCCAATCAATCTCTATCCCTATATAGAGAAACGAAGAAGCATCATTTGGTTAAAAATCGATTGGAAAGGTTACGACCCATCAACTGAAAGAAATGACAGTTTTCAAAAAAATAAAATTCATAAAATGACAGTTGAAAGGGACCAAATACACTCCAAACCATCATTGGCTAATGTATATTGATAAGTGCAAAGTGCGCTGAAAAAGCGCCTCAAACACTCATGTTTCCATGTAGTGTGCGTACGCGTGTACGGGCCTTTCGGGACCTTTGATTATCATGTTTCCATTTGGCTATCAATTTAGTACAAGAAACACAAGTTGGTATGTAAGCACATTTTTGTTTTGGTTTCTCCTAATTTTAGGCCATTCTGAAGTCGTTGTAATGGTGATATCTCATTCATATACCACTAGACTTGATTGAACGAATATACCTTTAATGAGGGATAAAGGATGGTTAGTTAATTTGAAGTAATTTTAGCATGGGTCCTATTCAAAAGTGGCCTTTAAAATTTATTTTCTCCAACAATCCTCACATGAATAGATGTTAGCTTTGTATAAAACGTTTCCTTCAACTTACTATATTATTGTACTATGATTAGAGAACTTACTATGTTGTTTGAAGTAGTATGATGATCATGCACTTTCTAAGTGATTGTCCATTGGGCTTATTAGAAAAGTAGTTGACTACTTGTTTTTAAACTGTAAACTATTTGTGTAAGTCAAGATAATAAACATCATTTCTATTTTGGTTCACCATTTGTGTTCCCTTTTCCCATGAACATCTGCTTGGTTTACTGAGTGGTTATGAGAATTCAACCTTACAATTATTAATGAATCAGCATGTAACACCCCATATTTTAGGGAGTTCACAATATGGTAAATTTAATTAAATCAATATTAAGCAGATATTACTAAGAAGATGAATAACATAATTTTAGTTGCTGAGACGACCCGACTTTCCACTCCCGGAAAATCGCATCATCTTTAAGAAAGAAAGGGATAGAAAAGAGAATAGAAAGAAGAGAAGAAAGAAACAACATCAGAATCTTACACAGCGGAACAAATAAATTATATTAATAACATAAATATTACATAGTTTACAACAATATCAGAGAATACACAGACATACAACACATACTAGACAGTTATAAACACCTGTCTAGTTATACAACTCGATACAACAACTCAGAGAATACACAGCGGAATACTAGATATATCTACACGCAGAAGCCTCCTGCTCCATTGCTCCTCCATAATTCGTCAAAGCTAACCTGAATCCTAACCTGAATCCCCTTGACTACTCATAAAAATTTGAGTACCCAAGAGTTTATGAAAAACAAAAATAAACTCCAGGTCAGACATGGGTCTGGTGTGAGTAACAGGTTAAAGTTGCTTAACTTTTAAAAACCTTTTGAAAATAAAGGTATCACGTAAGACTTCCCACACATAAACATGGAAAAGTTTTTACCTTACGCTAACCAAAACATTTGATAGGAAATCCGGTGATATTATAATAGTGTCTAGGGTTTTCAAGTAAATATGAAATAGCCGAAATTGTTACATTTATTAAATTCCAGCTACATAAGTATACAATCAAAACCGTTGGCACTTATTGGATTTTGGATTCCATACAATGGCAGGGCTACTGGGGTACCGCCCGTCACAGTACGTGGCCTAGATCAACGTACCGAGGATCACTCCCGACCCCCTGCAACACAAAGCCGGACTTACTGAATAGTTCCGAACAAGACAACCCCGTGGTTGTAGCTAGCAACCACCCACACAGCCGAATATAAAGGGACTTCTAGACAGGGATCAATCTTGCTCTCCAATGGGCGCGACCCACGAAGCTTTGCTGCACCTCTCCTGTTTTAGCCATTCCCGATTGATGAGGCTTGAGGCTACGATTACTTTTATAGGACATATTACTTAGAATGCTCATCGTCCACCTGACGATGTTCTGAAAGCATTCAATCCATACAAGTTCGTTCCGGGTTCGAACGAAACCGAAGGCATTATCTCGCTACACTCGTATTGGAATCACCCTCAGAGTTAACGGCAATAAACCTTGCACTCTAAACCACCATCTCGAATCTATAAGAACTAATTCCGTCAACTCATTACGGAATCACCCACAGAGTTATACTGACTCATAGTCCTTACACCTCGAGTCTTCACAAAGCTCCACTTTGATACACGACCTAACGTTATTTGGAATCGATGTGGTTTTCGGATATCCAAATATGGAAACCCGATCCCGGTCTCATCGAAAACCAAAGCGTGTCTTTTAAGGTCCAAGTTGTTTTAAAGGTTTTAAAACAATTCAATATAGTATCTATATACACACAGATAGATAATTCATAAATCATAACTGATAATCAACATTATCACATAATAGGTAATTCACATTATCAATATCAAATAGATATACCATATACCACAATCACAATAGATAATCTAAGTTATCATCACAATACAATCAAACATCCATACCACACAATATTATTTATCTCATTACTGAGATTTCAAAACATCCAAGTCAATCAATGACATCCATTCATTCATAAGCAAAGATTTACTCATCATCATATAATTAATTTAAAATGAATTAAATTAATTATCTCTATCTCTAATTAATTTAAAATGAATTAAATTAATTACCCCATCTTCAATTAATTTAAAATAAATTAAATTAATTACTTCACCATTATATATCTTGCTTACTCAAACATTTAATTGATTACAATCAATTAATCATTTATTATTAATTACCTAAATTAATCACCCTTGACTAATTACCCTTAATTACATTCATGTAATTATCCTTAATTAATTTCACAAAATTAATTATCCACAACCAAACAGTAATTAACCTTTAATTACTTCAATTAATTAATTAATCATAATTAATTAACTTAATCCTTAATTAATTACATTAAGTAATTACCTTTAATTACTTATTATTGATTAATTAATCATAATTAATCAACTTCAATTACATCATTAATTAAAATAATTAATGATCTTTAATTATTTCTTAAATTAATTACTCAAAGTAATTAACTAACTTAATTACTATATTAAACCAAATTAATTATCCTTAAATTAATTTCTCAATTAATTATTTGATTAATTACCAAATAATTAATCCAAATTATCTCATACTTAAATATCTCCACTTGATTACAATCATGTAATTATTAAACAATTACTTAACTAAGTAATTTTCCAAATCATTAATTGCATAAAGTAATTATTTATAAAACCCAAGTGTTTAAATTTAATTAAACTTAATTAATTAAATTAAACAATCTTATTAAATTAAATTAATTACATTAAGTAATTAATTTCTTAATTACTTTATCCAGTAATTACACTCAAACCATATACAATTGATTATTATTAAATTAATTAATCTAATTATTTGTAAAAATTAACTACATTAATTAATTGTTAAATAATCATGATTAATGACCTTCATTAACCATCCTCAAATTATTTTATAATGTAATTAACTTAAATTAATTACCATCTAAATTATCTTTAATCATTCATTAATTTAAAGTTAATTATTAAATTAATTAACCTTAATTAAAAACTTAATTTTTTTTTTGAAAAAGGATCAAACACTTTATTGATAATGACAAAACATTACAAAGCATAGTATATACATAATGAACAGATGGTAAATTTAAGCGACCCATATAATATTCATTCATCATTAATTAATAATTTAATTAATGATCTTAATTATAGATTGATTAATCATTAATCAATCATTAATTCCAAATTCAATTAATTAATTAATTAATCTTAATTACCTTGTTAATTAAATTCTAAAACATAAATCTTAATCAAATTTTCAAAATAAAAACATAACTTAATTATGTTTAAAACAATTTGATTCAAACAAAATACTTATGAAATCCTTTTAAATTTCATTTAAAGTAATTTAAACTTATCAAAGTTTGAAAATTTTAAAACTTATTTAAATTTCAAAATAAACAAAGTTTGTCTTAAAAAAATAAAATCATAAAAATTTGAAGTTTAATTCATTTCAAAATTTTGGAAATTTCAACTCATTCTTAGTTTAACTTCAATTTAAATTTTCTTTTTAAATTTAAACTAAAGTTCATTTTAAAAGCTTAAATTTCCAAATTTAAAATCAATTCTTAAATCTTAATCACATTTTAAAAACTTCATTATTAAAAATTTCAACTATTTTACCCAAAATAAAATAGTTAATTAAGTTAAATTTTTGAAACTTTAATTTTAATTTAAAAACTGGGATTTAAATTCAAATTGGAAATTCAAATTGAATTAAATTTAAACCTAAACCTTGCTTAAAACCTAAAGCTACAGATTTTAAAATTTGAAAACCCAGATTTTTAAAAACAGGTTCCAAAACATGGATATCACAGTCAATCCGAGAAACCCTATCTTTACTTCGAGTCTACTGCCTCTTCACTTCGAGTCCAACATGCTACTGCTTCGGGCAACTTCAAATATCTCCCCTGAGACATCCCCACCAAAATACAGTCCACCTGAAAACTCATCGCCGTGCATATACACGACGACCACCACCCCTTGTCACCATCACAAATGATCCACCACCTCCAGAAAACCCACGAATGCCCAAACTTCATCTCCAGATCGAGCAAAATCATAGCATTCAAAAATTTATCTCTAAAACCCCCAAATTCCAAAACCTGGAATTTTATTACAGGTTCCAACTCGAAACCTGTCAACATCCAATCCAAATTGCTCCGACCACCAGAGATTCACCCATTCCAACCTCGAACTCCTTCAAACACCTACTTCACATTCCCCAAGTACCAGAACACTCGAACCATCCTACACTTCTCCCTGACCAAATGCACAAACCCACATAAAAACTAGGGTTCATACTGAAAAATCAAAACTGTATCTTCCCTAAACAATAAAATCCCTATCTCTGATTTTTCTAAGGTTCTATAATCCTTACCCTATAACTCAGAAAGAAATTTTGAGTTTTCTTAAACTACAGTTTGCAAGAATTTTGACAAATTCATATTTTGTTTCCAGACCAAACTGTAATTGAAACATTCACCTAAAAATACTAATACTTGTTTTAAAAATTCAAGTTTTTGTCAATGTATTAAGTTTATGAATCTGGATTTAAATATTAATGTGTTTGATTTGAATCAATATTAACATGTAATGGCATTGTCTATGTTTACAGAGATACACCCTGATTTAAACTCACCTAAAATTTAAACCTGAACTTAAGAAATTTAAACAACCATACTTTATAAATTTGCATTCTAATCTATGGTAAGCAAACTTCTTTTGATTATTCTAGAACCCAGTTACTAACTTAATCAGATCAACAGAAGCAATTCTTTTAAATAAGATGATGATCTGGATATTCTCTGCAGAACATAATCAAACATGCATGCACAATCACAATCAAACACACAAACATAATTTAACTCAAGCAACCTCATTACAGTTTAAAAATTTAAATGTTACTCACCATTTCAATGCAGACCACTGTTGTTTATTTTAAATTTGCAGAAAACAAACATGTGCAGGCTTGACCCTCTGTTGAAATCTGAATTTGAATTTGATGAAATGCTCATGCTCCCTCCCTAGTCACTTGCATGTAGATGTAGATGTAGATGATGCAGTTGCTAGATCCTTACATGCATGCAGATGCACTTTCAACCCAGGTTTAAACAGAGTGCAGGAAGTAAAAAAACAATGTGTAGGCTTCCTTTGCTTTTGCAGACTTCATTTGAGATTTGCAGATGAAGGATTTTGAGAATGCAGATTTGATCTTTGAGTAACATGCAGATTATTGGTGAATAGATGCAGATTTGCATTGGACTTTTATATGCATTTGTGAATGCAGATTTGGATTTGAATATGCAGATTTATGATTGATTTATTTTGATGAAGAAGGTATTTGATTTTGAAGAGGTGGAGTATGCAGATGTTTGAATCATGGTTTAGATTATGCAAATTGATTTTTAATATGAAGATGGATCTGATTTTAGAAGTTTTGAAGATTTCTTTTGATTAAGGAAAAAAAAATGAACATGCAATATGAAATGAAGATGTACACTTAACTAATGTATTTCAGATTTACTAAAACAAAATTAAAACAAAATTCTAACACTTGTCAAAAGTTAGACACTTATTAAATTTGTGTAAATTTTTGAACTCGTGTCTCCTTAAAATAATTAGTATTTAAATTTACAAATTAGTGTGTGTTAGCTTAAATTAAATTTGTTAGTTTATATTTAACATGTGTATAAATTTATAAATGAAATAAGAACAAATCATGTTTATAAACTTATACAAATAAAAATTAAAACAATGAAGATTTTATAGTTTGAATTTAAATTCAAACTAAATTCAAATTCAATTATTTTTCAAATCAAGTTATAAATAATAATTCAATTTGAAATAAAAATTACAAATTCTATTCAAAATTATTTATAAAGACAATACAATATTAATATTGCTTTTATAAATCTCTTTTTATTAAATTAAAATCATTTTTCAAGAAATTATATTTTTATTAAATAAACAATCCATTTTATTAAGTCATAAAATCATTTGTTGAATATATTCTAAATTTAAAACTAAATCCAATTTAATTTAAACATTTTAATATTTATTAAAGAAGATTATTAAATTTATCTGAATAATTATCAACAGATTATCAATATCAATTTAATTTTTACCACAGATTATTAAATTGATATTGTTAAAAATTCCGCGACGTTACAGTTGCAAAAATTTCCTAAGGAAGATTTGGTTAATTAATTATAAGACACTTTCAAAATTAATTGAATGGACCAATGGTAATTAGGGCAATGAAAGTTGGCCCTGTTAATTAAGAAAAATAAATTAAGTGTTAATACCATATGTATTGATTTTGATGAACAACCATATAAATATTATTGCTAACATTTCTTCAAGTTGTGCAATACATTCGAATATATTATGGAGACATTTTATAGAGATAAAAAAGAACTCGGTGGAAGCAAATGAATTATATATGTGAAGGTTACTTAGAGCAAATGAAAAAATAGAGCTAATTAAAGAATAATGTTGTAGCGACAGAGGCATTTAAAGTGATGAATCTTAGAATTTTTGTTAAAGACCCGATGAAATTTTGCTTGAAAATTAACAACCATTAACCTCAACCGCATCATAAAATCCCATAAATATGAGGTACTTTGAAATCTGAAAATCCATAACCCTTTATTGGAGTTTCGATTTTTTTTGAAACACACATATGTCGACATATGAAAATATGTATGTTGACATACTAGACGTTTTTCAGTTTTTTAATATTCAGAAGAAGGTATTTTCCTGCCATCTCTTCACCAATGGATATGTCTCTTAAACCATTATTTAAAGGGATCTAGAAAATGAAATTTCACAACAACTTTTTCTTCTTTCTTACACTCTTTCATATCTAAATATTTATGTGAAAGATCTATCACATATTCTTCCACTTTCTTTGCAAATCCATACACTTTCACCCAATTGTTCAAAGATGTACAAACCACACAATATCAGAGAATTTGTACTTGAATTCATATCATTTTCTCTTTGATTTCTATATTGAAGATACAACTACTCTCCGTACTCTACTTTTGACTTTAAAGAGAAGAAAGTGTTCTTATAGCCTTTGAAATCAAGAGGATGATCTGTAGCCCGATAAATCAAAAGGGTGCATCTTGTAGCCCGTGAAATCAAGATTGTAAAAGTGTTCTTGCCACCCAAGGAAAGCAAGTGTAATAGTCAAATTCTGTATGGTCTAGTATTGGACTAGATGTAGGATTGACCAATCCGAATCAATATAAAAATCCCTGATGTTATTCACTTCATTACATTTTACCTTATTACTTATTCTACGATTATTTGTTTCTTTTTGCAATTTGAGTAGATATATTTTAAATTCACAAGTAGGTTTTAAATAGTTGAAATACACTCTTCACCGCCTCCAATGTATAAATAGCCTTAAGACATTCTGCATCGTGTTATAGATAATCCATTTTTCCATATTAAGTTTTCAAGTGAGAAAGAATTGTGTTAGGGAGATGCATTGGTAAGACTAGGCTAGAAGGGATATTAGCTCAAGCCAAAATCACCAACCTATTTCCCATAGCCAAAAAATTCCATTCAACTACAATTTCATTTTACATAAAAAATCCCTAAAAGCAAACAAGGTCGGCAACCATATTCGAGCTAGAAAAAGAGAAAATCAAAGCTAGAAGAATTCAAGCTTTCAACTTTAAGAAAAAAGAGAATTAAGGCAAAATTTTAATCGAGGTTTTCTAAATTAGGGTTAGTAAATTTTCCCCAAAATCCTTTGTAACCAATTTGGGTTTAGATTGGATTGTGAATAGATGTTTTTGATGATATAAAATATGTTTGGATGGTCAAACATGGATTTGACTTTGAAATTTTAAATGAAAGGAATTTATGATGCCCTAGCTCCAGTGATCGAAATATCAGAAGAAGTGTATAAAAGTGTGCTAAGGATCGATGATGGCCAAGTACAAATGTAACTTTAAAGTGCAGTAATCACACAATCAATTTTATACTGGTTCAGATCTCCAATCCTACATCTAGTACCGAAAACCCATTCTGATTTTTCAGTATCAATCCTCACTTTATCCGAAGGAACAGGTTTACAACAACTGCCCGAAGACATAGAAACACGACTTTTGCCAGAGCTGCAGAACTAGACTTCGACACTTTTCCTAAGTAGCAGAAAAGGGCTTCACTAAACAATGTAACAAAAAGTACTTCTTGACACGATGTATCTTTAATATACTGAATGTCTGTTTTTAGTACAAAGACTCCTATAACAATACCAAACGATATTGAGTGGAGGTATAGAGGCTAAGAGCTTATTGACTGGAATATAAGATTGGAAATAAAGCATGCTAGGTTAAAATATCTAAATTAAATGAATCTTTTGAAGAACATGGCAAATGCTTTAGGGTTTGATAGTTTAGGCATGTATTTCGTAGCGTTGAGTTGTATGTTGATTTAGGGATTATTTGGAGTATTTATAGGTGTTGTGACGATGCTAAATTAAGGGTGTGCAATCTTTTAGATTCGCCATTGATAAAGATAAGCAACTTTTGGAGCGAAATGATGTAAGCAAAAGCTTTCAGAATATGGCCACTATTCGTAGGAAACATGATGATCGATCGATCGGTCCTCTACAACTAGTCGACCGATCGCTATATTGTTAGCACAATAAATGTGCTAGAAAACTCCAGTTTCGATGGTTGTATATAGCTTCGAAAAATCCCAAAATATTTTGCAATGTATGTGATGGGGTATAAGGGATTGTGGTAGAGTTTGGAGTGATATGAAGTTGTTTTTTTATTTTAACCGTATTCTACTAACATGACTCGATAAGACATAAAATCTCTATTTGAGCTCTTTGTGTTAGGGATGCGGATTAAGGATCTTAAGACAGAAATAACACTAGATGGGGAGTGAATAGTGTTTTAAAGAATATATGAACTATATGACTAAATTAAAACTTTCAACACAAATCTAAACAGAATTCTAACATAGAATGATCACAGAACATATAACAAATGCAAATAGTAAAGTAAAGCAAGTAAAAGGAAAGAACACACCGGATTTTATACTGGTTCGGAATCCTCCTACATCCAGTCCTACACCAAGGCTATATCCTTGTACAGATTTTTATAAGCCAATATCCAAATTACAACACTCAATTTCTAAGGCCATGAGGAACCCTCCTATCTCCGAATCTGGGGTAAACTCTCTTGATTTACGGGACACAAGATCACCCTAATACTTCTTAATAACAATCCTTTTGAATGGATAGACTCTATGGACTTTTTGAATACAAATTAATCCTATAACTCTGAATAGCACTTTGATCTTTAGTAGAATGATGGAGAATCAAATAGAGAGAGTATCTAAATGATTTCCTATTGAGAATTTGGCAGAATGATGGCACGATCTTGAAAATATGAAGTTTTATGGATATGGAATGGTGGAGAAGAAAGAGTGAAGAAAATAAGAAAGTAGTTGTTAAAAAAATTCGTTTTGGAGGCCTTTATATAGATGCACAACAGTCATAACCATTGGCGAAAGGTTTTCGAACGAATGGACACTTCTTTTGAAAATTGAATTTTGAATCCAACTGTCACCATGTCGACATGGGGTATCCCCATATGTCGACATCCCTCAGTTTAAAATTGTAGAAATGTTGTTTTGTAAAGGCAATTGAATTTAAAACAAGTTGAAACTTCTCTGAAGCAAAGTAAAGTGTTTAAACAATATTTTGAGATAGAGAATGAATATAAAACATTATTATATATACATATATAATTGATATAGACCGTCAATTATATAAGTAATATTTAAAATCAGAATAAGTTTTGATGTTTAAAAATAGAAGTTTTTAAAATCAGAATAGAGGAATATTTCAAGGCTAAAACAAAGTTTGAAAATATTTTTTGAAAACATGATTTTGAAAGCTAAAACATTTTGAAAACAGATTTAAAAACATTTTGAAAAATCTATTCAAACTGAAATTGCAAGAACCTTCCTACAAAGCTCCTCCATAGGACTCGAGAACTTGTACAAAGTAGTTTAAATGATTTTGATTTTCGTGGGTTTGTAAGCCACTTGTCGTAGGTTTGTAAGCTACTTGTCGTGGGTTTGTAAGCCACTGGTTTTGATAAAAATTGGGTTCCATCCCAAAAAAAAATTGGAAGAAAGATGAGAGTGCTATTATGAAGTTTTAACAAAATACTAGACACTTATCTTGAGATCTTGAAATCTTGATTCTCTAGAGTCTTGAATCTTGAATCTTTAATCTTCATCTTGATGCTTGAGTCTTTATACTGATCAGTCTTCGATGATACCTGCATATACTTCCTACATACATATATATATATATGGAAATGTTAGTATATATTTTATAAAGTAAAGTATAATAACTATATAAGGTTGTCGTCATCAAAACAACATCAACTCAGTTCCTAACACTTTGATCTTTCATCGAGTGTATCTTTAATTTTAATATATTTGGGCAGATTTGCTAACGCCATTGTAAGTTTTTAAAGCTTATGCACTACTGTAATATAACTCTGAAGTAAAGTATTCTCTAAAACATGCTTTAATTAAAGTCTCTTCCAGAGATTATGTCCTTGATGCTTACTAATCCTATAAAGTAGTCGATAAAACAATTATTAGCATTGTCGTATGGTTGTTATCATCAAAATATCATAAACATGGTTATAGTATTCTCTCACTTTTTGATGATGGCAACCCACAGCATATAACATAAAATAATAGCTCTTCCTAAATATATGCTATATATAAGTGCTAAATTTATTTCTTCTTAACTTAATAGTTTATATAATGCCAATATAAAAATATTTGAAGTATAGGTTTTTCTCCCCCTTTGGCATCTACAATAAGAAAAAAAATTATATGCATATTATATGTTAAAAACTAAATATAATATTTCTCTAAAAAATAAATCTATGTATTTCTCTTATATGCGTGTACAATATTTCTCTCCGTTTGTAAATGAGATAGGAAGTATGATAGGTAAGTCAATTAAAATAATTTTACTTTAATGCGTGTTATTAATTTTAATAAAGTAATGGGATCTAATAAATAGACCAAGAGTTTAACGTGACAACACTCATTTTTCTAACCTATAGGGTTCATGACATAGGAACTCATATCCAGTTGGATGTGGTTGATCCCTTGAAAAAATAGTTTTCATTATCAATAACCCTGACATAATAATTGCTAATGTATAATTGTTTGTCATGATTAGTCGGATTAGCAGGACCCATATTTTGAAATTGCATGTCATTAAATTTGTCCATGTTTTTTATGAAAAAATAATTTTTAAATTTTTTGATGAAAGTCAATGAATTTGTACTTAAAGAATATTTTTTATTTCTAAGCAGAGTGCTGCCATGATAAAGTAGTTTTAGAATTATTTTTACTTTTAGTACTAGCATTAAAATGTGTATACATGAATGCAAATCTAGTACTATTTTTACATTTATCTTGCTTATTGCCTATACCGCTTTTATGTGAGCTTTGGTATTCATGACAATGGAAGTTGAATCACCTTTACTTTTAAAGTTTATGACGTTATTTTTTAATTTATCAAAATCTGTCTTAGAATCGCAAATTTCCTGTTGCAAAATAATACAATTATCTTTTAAAAGCTCACATGCGTAAAATAAATCTAAATTTATAGAAATTAAAGTGATATTCTTTTTTTCAAGAGATAAAAGATTAGAACTAGAATCATTTAAAGAATTTTCTAACAAAATATTTTTGTTCTACAAAATTTCAATTTTCCTTTAAAAGATCGGTATCTTTATTATTTACGTGCTCATTTTCTTTTAGTGTGAAATCTTTTTATTAAACTACTTCTCTCAAAGTTTCTTCAATATTTACTTTGTTTTACTGGAAAATCATTTTCTTCCTTTAAAATACCATTTTTATGCTCACTTTCTTCTGATTTTTCTAAAGTAAAAAAATTAACCTTTTGCGGCACCATAAAGTATTTCAGTGACTTATCTTGTGCTGCTAAAACATCATTATATAAAGAATCAACGCTTACCTTTTTGATCTGAGAAGTACCATGCCACATATGTACCGAGATTTCGGTAAATGTACTTTTCTTTCTATAGACTACTTTTCCTCAACTGGTTTTGAGCTTTGTTTGGATTTTCTTCCTCTTGCCATTTTTCTAAGATGATGTGACGATCTCTAGAATTCCCAAACTCTGCAACCAAAGTGTGCTAAGGATCAATGATGGCCAAATATAAATATAACTTTGAAGTGTAGTAATCACAGCAGCAATAATATAAATATAATAGCAGTGAAAATAAATTCATATAGTTGATTTTATATCGATTCGAATCTCTAATCCTACATCCAGCTCTAGAAACCCTTTATGATTTTTCACTATCAACCCTTACTTTACTTGGTGGAACATGTTTACGGTAATTTCCTGAAGCCATAGAAACATGACTTTTCCAGAGGAGCAGAATTGGACTACAACACTTTGCCCGAACAGCAGAATGAGACTTCAATGAACAATGTAACAAAAAGTTACTTCTTGACATGATGTATCTTTAATATACATATTTTCTCTTTTTAGTACAAAGACTCCTATAACAAAGCCAAACAATACTGAGTGGAGGTATATAGGCTAAGCTGTTTATTTGACTAGAATGCAGGATGTGAAAATGAAGCACGCTAGTTGAAAATATTTGAATCAGATGAATCTATTGAGGAACAGGGTAAACGCTTTAGGGTTTGAGAGTTTAGGCATAGGTTTCATAGCATCGAATTGTATGTTGATTCAAGGATGATTAGGGATATTTATAGGTGTGGTGGGAATGCTAAAATAATGGTGTACCTAACAGATTACTCATTGATAAAGAGAAGTAACATCTGGAGCAAAAGGACACGAGCAAAACCTTTAAGAACATGGCCCCTATTTCTAGAAAACACGATGATCGTCGACCAGTCCTCTTCAACCAGTCGACCAGTAGTTGTGTTTTTAGCACATTAAATTTGCTAGAAAACCCCAGTTGCGACGGTTGTGTATAGCTTCAGAAAATCCCAAAATATTTTCAAAGTATGTGATGAGGTCTAAGGGATTGTGGTAGAGTATGAAGTAACTTGATGTTCATTTGTTTGATTTTAACAGTATCCTACTAACATGACTCGATAAGACATAAAATCTTCGTTTGCGCTCTTCGATCCTTCATCGAGTGTATCTTTAGGTAGTATGTTCCAATATATTTGTTAACACCATTGTAAGTCCTCTAAACGTTATATACTCCTATATATCACTCTGAAGCAAAGTATTCTCTAAAACATGCTTTGATTAAAGTCTCTTCTAAAGATTTTGTCCTTGATGCTTACTAATCCTATAAAGTACTTGATAAAATCATTAGTGACATTGTCATATGGTTATTATCATCAAAATATCATAAACATTGTTATAACATTCTCTCCATTTTTGATGATGACAACCACACAACTTATAACATAAAATAATAGCTTCCCCTAATTATATACTATATATAAGTTCAATAATTAATCACATCATATAAAACTTCATCACATCATGTACAAATGCATCAAAACTTGGTAATAAAAACACAACAAGTTAAATAATTAATAATATTACATTTCATTTAATAGGATAAATTTCAATTACAACTAAACTATGGATATATAAATCATCAATTTGTACTCGTATTAAAATAAACAGGTATTTAAAATTATTCATATAAATTCAAATTAATTATGCAATTCTATTCAAGTATATTTCATTCGATTACATATTCAAAACATGCCACATATCCATCTTGCATTTCTATTCATAGCTCGATTTTTTATCAATAAATAAATACACATATTTAGCAATGAATTGACCATATCAAAGATTTGATATTTATATAAATCATTTCAAATCGTTCACAATCAATGGATTGCAAATAATCAATCAATAAATATATTTATAGTATTTATCACATGGGATGTGAATTCAACTTCAATTTTAATCTCTTTAGTTTCAATTAAAAGTAGTAATAATTCAAATTTAACTTAACTTCCATATTTTTTTATTTAAAGGTAATTCAAATAAAATTTATTTGGTACAATAACTATTTATTTCAAATTTATAACCAAAGAAAATCCTTTCAAATAATACGAGCACTTCTATTTTCTTTTGAGATTGACACACACACATATTGTTTTTCTATATTAAAAAATTAAAATTCCTTTACAATTCAAGATAAATTCATAAATTATTATTAGTATTTGAAATAATCCCCAAAATAATATATCAATTTCTTTTTATTTATTGTTTCTTCCATGAAATTTTGAATTTAGAATACACTTTTAACACTCCAACTTCTTTTAAAACATGGCTATAATTTCATTTATCAAAATCTTTATCACAAGGCCTTCAAGATTTAATTCAAATCAAACTTAATTCATGTTCCAATTTCATCCCAATTATAATTCAAATATTTTCAAAATAAACCAATCTCTTTCCTAATTATTACTTCAAACACTGAAACATAAATCCTTTTTAAATCAAAATTTAAACGTTGATTTGATATTTCAAAATTCCATAAAATGGCATTCAAATTCATCCCATGATTCAAAATTACCATCATTTCAATTTCCATCAAAATCAAGTAAATATTTCACTTTGCGATTCTTTATCAACATTTGCAAAACATTTTGAATGGTTTCAAAATAATGTTTAAAATAAACTTTGATATTCCTTAACCTCCAAAGCGCATTCAAACTGATTCATTCGTTTTCTGCATCCAAAATACATACAAAGGATCAATACACATAATTCATTATCAGTCACCAATCGAACAATCAACTACTTAAAAAATTTGTGACAATAATTCAATCACGATAGGATACCAAGCCATTATCAATCAATATAATTATATTACTTTCATGCCAAAATCATCTATTTAAATCAAATTGTTACTGTCTTGAATCAAAATTAACGTTTGTAGGGATATAAATTATCATATCAATAAATAAAAATATGAAACATCATAAATAAAATCGCAGCATCATGTTATACTCATCGTAAATCCATGATAACCCTTCCTACAAGCAATCATTTTCCTACTCAGTCATCACTGCCTGCCATAACCTAGCTCTAACCAAAGTCGAACACCTCACATCGTGAATATTACCTTAACCATTAGCGCATGCACAAGAATCTCATCGATTTCAACATACATCGCGCTACATCAATTTCACCTCGTCGTTGTTGCCACATACGCAAGTTCAAATGCTCGCGGGCAAGTTCTACCATCAGCCTCTAGGTTATCGCCACGGTCATGGTCACCTCCACCTACTGAACAACCAACAGGGACCTAGTTCGCATCGTCAAGTCCTGACATCGCACACACGACCACTGCTCACCTCCTTCCCGTCTTGATTTCGTTCACATGATTTTGTTTTTGTGATTTCCTTTAATGAATTAAGGCATGAGGAAGGTAGAGGTCGGATATTGATAAGGAAATAGGCGGTATGTTTTACTTGAGGCAAAGGTGTAGAGGGGATAAGAACAAGGAAAGGGGTTCAACGAAACAAATGTGAATTTTTTATTTTTTAAAATAAAATCATACCCATAACCACCTTTAAATCAAGCCGCTTTTAAATCATTTTTCATCCATTTAAAAAATCACCCAAGATGTTTTGTCAAAATTTATTTCATTCTTATAACGATTTTTTAGTATTGAAATATCACTTTCCAATTAAAAATTTTAATTTTTTTATTTACCTAAACAATCTTAAATTTTTACGAATATTATTTAGTTTTCTATAATAAATTTCAAACAATATTTGAATTTTTAAAACATAATTCAAACTCCAAAATTGTATTTTAAATCAATATTCTTCGAAAATCCAATTAATTGAATTTAATTCAATAAAATATTCAATTAAATTCCTAAATTCATTTTAGTATATTTTATTTTAACTTCAGAAGGGATGTTACAAACTCGCCTCCTTAAAAAAATTGCGTCTTCGCAACTTTACTGTAATCAATGTGACCAATAACATTAACTACAGAATATAACATACATATCATTTGTCAGTGCATTTTCGTTACACCACTCTAATAAAATATCATATAATATATTGTATTTGTTTGAATTTATTCCATCAAAACAACCATGCACAATAAAAATAAACATTTCATTTCATTTAAATGAATTACACAGTATTACAAACATATGGAGAGACCTTCGAATAATTACAATATAATAAAATAATATACATCGACCAAAACATGGTTTGAAACAGTTTATTTATCAAAATTTGCCACATGAATATAATTCACAACATATACATCTCTTTAAATAAAGGTGAGTATGCACCACCATTAAATCCAAATGCCTTCGTGCACCTATTCTTAACTCAAATCAAAAACGTAGTCTCATATACAATGGTTTATTTAGCATTACATACGAGTAACGTAAGAGCAATATAGCATTTTTGTTTGGGCTGCTTACCGACAAAGTTTTGAATGTCAAAAACACTAAATTATTCAATGATTTCAAAGGTATAGTTATAAATATATAAACTTTCTAAAATAATTTTGTATCATGAAAATACATAGTTTATCAGTAGCTATGGGTGATTTTCATAACCTCACAAATTCTGAAATCAATTATGGTGTGCAGACACTCCTCTTAAAAACTCTTTTTCACTTAGAAAACGGTAAAAAAATCCTTATCTTCCAATACATAAGTTGTTACTTATTGTCTTAGCTTTTCGAAAAGTATAAGATTGTCAAAAACAGATGAGACCTTTGAAAGTTATGGTCAAATGAACACAATGTTGGAACTCTGAAAATATATGCATATGCCAGAATTTTTGAATCTCCTTCACGCATGTTTTATTGCGAATAATATTCAAAATTTTGGACAACATTTAACATGAAAGTTGATCCATTTTAAAATATCTTTCAAATGAAAGAAGGCTCGTCAAAATCGGACTATAGGATCAAAAGTTATGTCTGTAATATTAAAGCACATCAAATTGGATATTTGAAAATTTAATTGTGTTTTGAAAATAGGTCCTAAATTTGAATTCAAATCTTTCCCAACTCTTCTTAAATAATTCTTTTATATTTTAATTTGGATTTTAAATTATTTTCTCAACACAAACTTTTATAAACCGCTTAAATTTCAATTATAATTTTGCCATACTCTCAATTTTAATATTGGGTGTCCAAATTTTAATTTTGAGGCGACATAATATCGTTGAATAGCTTCAAAACAGATATATGTATCTTTTCTTTCTATAATAGCTTCAAAACAAGTATATCTTGAAATGATTGGAGCAAGCCACTTTAATTCTATGTGTGCCAAAAAGTAGAACTGGAGAATGAGACTCAAGTAACTCTTAAGACTTCATCATTTCTAACTCAACATGTTAAGGTGACTTTTATGTTTTCTCGCATACTATAAATTGATGTTTCAGGATATACGTACATGAGTAGAGTTTTGTAGAGATGAGTTTTGTTCATATAACTTCTGTATTCAGCTAGAACCAAATTGCTCTATCTTATTCTCTTTTGCATTAATTCACTTTCCTTTACACTTTGTCATACTTGTAATTTATTATAAGTTAGCGATTTTAATAATAGTTAGAAGGTTACAAATACATTTACGTTCGCATATGTAGTCAGTCAGGCATATAGTTTCTAGTGGATTTGGCCAATGGGCTAATCCCATATAGTTCGTAGCTGGAGACTAATGATTTCAGGTGTAAAAATAAAGTTTGGTCACAAATGAAAATTTGTAACCATAAACACGTTAATATTTTGCAAATCAAGTCCAGGTATAGTTAAATATGGGTCAATACAAAGTTTTCAAGTCTAGATGGGCAACATTACAAGATAAATGCATTTAATATTATTTTCAAAATAAATTTATTTTAAAATTCTACTCAAATCTTGAAATATTAATCCCCTAAAGCTCATTAACATCACATAATTATATAAGTATATAAAACATCATAAGTGACTTAATAACCCAGCCAACAATCGACAAACCTCAATACATATACAAAATACTAATATATATATATATATATATATATATATATATATATATATATAACAACACTGCTTTGCCGCGGCAATGGTTAACGATTTCGTCGATTCATTATAGTGTTGACTACACAGAAAATATATCCACACCGTCTCACCATCGATCTCATCTCTTTGTAACACTCGATGGCTGCAAATGTCATATAAATCATATAAACATTGTATATAAAAATGTTTAACTCGTATATTTTTTAAATAAGAAACTAATCATTTAATACTCACTCAAAATTCCATATATATTAAATCCTTTTAACTTTTCAATCAATATAGATACCGTCATCATAAAATCACTTCATAGAACAAGGAAGCACTTCCTAATATAAATTCTTCTCTTAAAATGATACTCTTATTTATTTGTTTGTTTGTTTATTATCATTTGTGTGATTTTCAAATATTTTTATGTCAAATTATCTTTTAAGTATTTAGGATTGTAACGATCCCGATTTTTAAGTTAAATTTAAATTGATAGTTAACTTAATTTTTTGAATTAATTTGGGAATTAATTGGTGAATAATATAAAATTTTGAATTTAATTGAGAATTAAATTGGGAATAAAATATATAAATATGATTTTTAAATAAAATTAGATTGTAAATAAAGAAATTGAATTGGAAATTCAATAAAGTGTGTTTGTGTGTGTGTAGATTATAGAAAGGATTTTAGTTTGAAATTCTTTAATAAATATATTGAAAATAAATTGGATTTATATTTTGGCATTAGTATAGAAATTAAGTTTTTAAAACATTTTCTCTAAAAAGGTTATATAATATTAAATAATAGAAAATGTATAAATATAAAACTTCATTCATTTAAAAAGAATAATAACTTGAATTTAAAATTTTAAAACAAGAATAAATGCCAAGCTTTAATTTATACATATCTTTGAAATTAATAAGATAAACATTTTTAAATAAGTTGGATTCAAATACTCTACATTTTTAAATTTAAAAAAATGTGTTTTCTAATTTTAATATGTATATCTTTTGAAAAAAATGATTTGTATGATTTAAATAAAATTTAACAAAAGAAGGTTTAATGTACATTTTATTTTAAAAAAATATATTTGTAAATATATATAAAAGTATAAATAAGAAAACATAAACATGATTTATAAATAAGAATAAAGTAGGGGTTAAAAATATAAAATGTGAATTAATTTAAAATAAGGTCTTAAACATAAATATGATATTTTTTACAAGTGTAACATTTTTAAAACATGAATAAACAAGTGTAATCTATTTTGAACACATTTAAACATTTGTAATCAAATTAGCATAAAAAGAGACAAGTGTTAAGTTTTTTTCCATTTTCTTTTCAATTTTGATAAAAAGATAAAATCAAGGCAAAACATATTTATCCTCTGTCTCAATTCTTTTATGTACATTATCAAACCTGAGAATAAAATTCAAAATTGAATATCAAATCAAAACATAGATCTGATCATCTTAGATCAAATAATCAAGCAAGAAGAACAAAAGCCTGAGAAAAAAATTAAATTATTAAAACCAGAGAGAATGGAAACCTGGAAACAACAAGATCAAAACAAAGCTTTCAACCTCAAATCAAAACCTGGTAGCAATTCAAAGTTTTGATCAACTCAAGTGAAAAGAAAAGATCATCTCAAAATCGAAAGCATGTAGACATCAGGGAACTATCAAGATCAAAATTAAGATCAATTCGAGATTTTATAAAACCTGTTCTCTGCTCTGTCAAATTTTAGGTGAGAAAACTCTTTAAACTATATATATGATTTAGTTTCATGTGATTAAGATTGAGTATGAATATGTATGTATATGCACGTATATGTGACTGTGTGCATACAGGTTCAGGTCTCTGTTATATATTAATAGTATTTGAAAACCTGTTCAAAAAGAAGAAAATCAATCAAACCATCCTATATAAATGACTTCATGTTTCGTTTTCTAAATGAAAAGAGATTATAACCATGTAAAGACAATTTTAAAAATAGTTTCGAAAATTTATATTGAGTAACTAATTCGAAAATAGGAAAATCAGTAGAAAAATCAAATATAAGTAAAAATTGATGATCGCAATTTCGAGTTTGGATTTCACCATCAGATTAGTTGTGGAAAATTATGAATTTTATAGCAAATTCTAGATTTTTAAGATTGTAATAGGAGAGGAATTTCGAGATGATCTGAATCGGGTTTTTTTTACCAATTCCCGATAATCGGCGGCGAAATAATCATCAGGGTTGATGCTGGAGATGTTCGGAGGGCTTGTGGTCATAGGAAAAAATGCTAACTGAATTTATTATTGATAGGGACTGCTCGGCGACGATGAACTAGGGTTTTTGGCCCAATTTTGTTCAGTGTGGAAGATGCGACGGTTTCATCGTCGACGTCGCATCTGGATGCATCGCACCAGAAGGTAAGGTTTGGGGGTGAGTGACGGAGTTTTGGTCGGGATGGCGTGGATGATGGTGGCTGAGATCGTCGGGAAGAGGGATATTTTCGACAGTGATGAGTTCCAGTTTTTGATCGTGTTACTCGAATTCGAACTGCGGCGAATTGATGGTACCTGAGGGGTTATGTGGGTCGACATGGTCATTCGTGGTGTGTCAAAGATTACGATGGTGGTCGGAGGTCGATCGCCTGGCTATGCACGCGCACCGTGTATCTGTGATGCGTGGATAGTTGTGGATTGGGGAAGAAGATGAAGTACTCGAGTTTAACTCGAGGAATTCGCGAAAAATACTCGAAGCAAGTGAAGTCGTGGGATTACCCACGGTGAGGCTCGGGAAAATTTAGTATTTGGCTCGAGTATTTTGCCATAAGCTCGAAATTGTTTAAATTTGATTCCAGATTTTCAGATTTGAAAAGAAAACATTTTTCAGGTTTTTGAAAATAAATCTTGTTTAGGTTTAAAATTTTAAAAGTAAACTTTGGTACGGATTTTTAAAAAAAATAAAGAAAATCAAATTTTTAAAGGCAAAAAGAAATTTTTTAATAAGTTTTCAATATAAAATATTCAAATAAGTTTCCATAAAATTGATTTTTAAGTTAAAAATATGTTTAAAATTGTTTTTTTGGGTTTGAATAATTTTATTGGAATGATTATTTAAAATATTCTTAAATATTTCAAATAGAATTTAATGATGTGATTAAAATAAGTGATCGAGATAAATGGTTTATCTTAAGTTAATTAAGGCTTTGAGTAATTAAAGGATCGTTTATTAATGTAATTAACTTAAAGGTTAATTACTTTAATATAACTAATAGTTGATTAATTAATTTGTTATTAAAAGTTAATTAATGATAAGTAAATTAAGGGTAATTAATTACTTAAGATGGTTTCTTAACTAAAAGTAATTATTAATGATTAAAGTTGATTAATCAAATGATTAGTTAAAGGATAATTAATTAATATGGTTAATTAATTTAAGTAATTAATTTGAAAATAATTAATTAATTAAAGGTTAATTAATTAATATAAGTGATTAGGGATAATCACTTGTAATTTTATTAATTAAATGGTAATTAATAAGGGTTAATTAATTATGTAATTAACTTAAGGTTAATTAATAAATAAAACTAATTAAGGATAGTTAATTAAAGTATTAATTAATTAAAGGTTAATTATTTAATGATTAAAGGTTGATTAATTTATTAATTTAAGTTGATTAATTAATTTATTAAAGGTTGATTAATAAATGATTAAAAGTTAATTAATGATTAAGGTTTGTAATTAATCAATATTAATTAACCAGGATTAGTAGTTTATTCATAGATAATTTATCTAATTTAAATTAATCAGATAATTAATTAATTGTGGATTTTGAATTATATTGAATTGTTGATATCCATGGTGTGTACTGCTTTGTGATATGAATTATTTTGATTCAAGTCGTGATGAATGTAATTTATTTATCAGTGATAAATGTAAATTATTTATCTATGAATCTGTGAATGGAAGATCAGCGTTATAGGATTATACCGCTTATCGATATCGTTGTGCTTGAATCTGCGATGATTGATAATGTTGCACTATTGTGTAAAACCCCTGGACTACACCTTACACACACATATATGGATTGCACGAGAAAAATGGTTAAGTCACATATATTTGAATTTAATAAAATGGTTTTAAAGTTGAACTTTGAATCCAAAAGGTTTTGGAAAAGTAATTGAATTGAATATGGAAAGCTTTTGGAAAGGGAAATTTAAAATTGAATTTAGATTGAATAGAATATATCTTGTTTAAGATTTGAAAATTATTTTAGATAATATGGTTTGGAAAGTGGTGATGCAAGTTATATAATATGGATTTTAAACCATTTGTGAAGTGTTTTAAAAGTATTATTTTGGGAATTTAAAAATTAACCCAAGATTATACTTCAAAGGCTATAAATTGTGCATATTTGATCGGATTTGTCCGAAATGAAAAGTATTTGTTTTTCAAATGATAATGGCTTCCATATAACGAAAGAACTTCCATTGTATCTGGGCGTTGGATCTCTTTGAAGCCTTTGTTGTGGGTGCAATCTTTCCGTTGTTGTATTCTGCTATGATATTTATGGATCCAATGTATCTTATTGTATCAGATATTGTATTCATTGTTGTATCAATGATATATCCATTGTTTTCCTCCGCTGTGTTGCTATATTTAATGTGTTATAAGCTCCGGCACGAATCGGATTTCAATGGTTGAATCTGCGACATTCGAGTACAAGTAAAGTACGGGTGTCGATTTTCGAGCGTTGAAATTCGGGTCATGACATTTTGGTATCAGAGATGAAGGTTGAACTTTAGCCCAGGAGTATAACAAAATAGGTAACTCATTAGAGATAGGGTGAAGTATACCCTAGAATGAGTATATCCCTAAGATATCCGTCTGAATGCCTCGGTAAATTCTCTTACTATCCACTGATAGTGAGTATGAGTGCAAAAAGAGGACGACGTAGGGGACAGGGAAATACCACTATGGTCAATACCCTGCAATAGCGGAAACAATCTTTTCTCATCAATCTCCTTTGATCCAATTTCAATTTCTTGGACAGCTTCGTGGCAGTTCTGGCAAGAAGCTTTGGTGTGAAGGTGGCCCTGTGAATTGTGTAGATAAGTTTCTATTTCGTATTCTCTTCATCGATTCCCTATCAGCTTTTCGTTTAACTTTAATGAATCTAAAATTCTATTTAAAATAAATTGATGAATAAAATATGAAGATTTGTATCGATAAAATGATTTCGATTAAAACCAAATTTGAGAAATTTTGTTGTGATTTCTTGTGAGAATCAAAGTCTGAAGAGGGACAAGCTGGTGTAAAATTTGGGGTATTCCGACCTAAGTTTGGAATTCATACCTAGTGTTTGAGAATTGTGGAAGATTGAATCCATTTATCTATTCCTTGGGGTCCAGATATATTCTACGAACGGTTAGTTATCCTTTCGAACTAACCAATGCCCTTGTATATTTTGTACAACTAGTGACCCGAGTATCTTGTGAAGTGTTGAATGAGTTTGCTCTCGTATCTATTGGTGATATCATGATCTGGTGAACCATTTCTTTGTATGTTCATCTAACTTTGTTGTCTCCCTGTCTAGCAAATTTAGGGGATGAAATTTTCTTAAAGGGGAGAATCTATAACGATCCCGATTTTTGAGTTAAATTTAAATTGATAATTAACTTACTTTTTTGAATTAATATGGGAATTAATTGGTGATTAATATAAATTTTTGAATTTAATTGAGAATTAATTTGGGAATAAAAATATATAAATATGATTTTTAAATAAAATTAGATTGTACATAAAGAAAATTGATTTGGAAATTCAATAAAGTGTGTTTGTGTATATATATATATTATAGAAAGGATTTTGGTTTGAAATTATTTAATAAATATATTGAAAACAAATTGGATTTATATTTTGGAATTAATATAGAAATTAAGTTTTTAAAACATTTTCTCTAAAAAAGTTATATAAGATTAAATAATAGAAAATGTATAAATATAAAACTTCATTCGTTTAAAAAGAATAATAACTTGAATTTAAAAATTTAAAACAAGAATAAATACAAAGCTTTAATTTATACATATCTTTGAAATTAATAAGATAATTTTTTTAAATAAGTTGGATTCAAATACTCTACATTTTTAAATTTAATAAAAATGTGTTTTCTAATTTTAACATGTATGTATATCTTTTGATAAAAACTGGTTTGTATGATTTAAATAAATTTGATAAAAGATGGTTTAATGTACATTTTCTTTTAAAAAAATATAGTTTGTGGATATACATAAAAGTATAAATAAGAAAATATAAAACATGATTTATAAATAAGAATAAAGTAGGGGTTAAAAATATAAATTGTGAATTAATTTAAAATATGGTCATAAACATAAATTTGATATTTTTTACAAGTGTAACATTTTTAAGACATGAATAAACAAGTGTAATCTATTTTGAACACATTTAAACATTTGTAATCAAATTAGCGTAAAAAGAGACAAGTTCAAGTTTTTTTTCATTTTCTTTTCAATTTTGATAAAAAGATAAAATCAAGGCAAAATATATTTCTCCTCTCTCTCAATTCTTTTATCTACATTATCAAACTTGAGAATAAAATTCAAAACTGGAAATCAAATCAAAACATAGATCCGATCATCTCAGATCAAATAATCAAGCAAGAAGAACAAAAGCCTGAGAGAAAAAAATTAAATTATTAAAACCAGAGAGAATGGAAACCTGGAAACAATAAGATCAAGACAAAGCTTTCAACCTCAAATCAAAACCTGGTAGAAATTCAAAGTTTTGATCAACTCAAGTGAAAAGAAAAGATCATCTCAAAACCAAAAGCCTGTAAACATCAAGCAACTATCAAGATCAAAATTAAGATAAATTCCAGATTTTATAAAACTGTTCTCTGCTCTGTCATATTTCAGGTGAGCAAACTCCTTAAACTATATATATATATATACATATGATTTAGTTGCATGTGATTAAGATTGAGTATGAATATGTATGTATATGCGTGTATATGTAACTGTGTGCATACAGGTAGGGGTCTCTGTTATATGTTAACAGTATTTGAAAACCTATTCAAAAAGAAGAAAATCAATCAGACCATCTATCTAAATGACTTCAGGTTTCTTTTCTAAATGAAAAGCGATTATAACCATGTAAAGACAATTTTAAAAATAGTTTCGAAAATGTATATTGAGTAACTAATTCGAAGATAGGAAAATCAGTAGAAAAATCAAATATAAGTAAAAATTTGATGGTCGCAATTTCGAGTTTGGATTTCACCATCAGATTAGTTGTGGAAAATTATGAATTTTAATAGCAAATTCTAGATTTTTAAGATTGTAATAAGAGAGGAATTTCGAGATGATCTGAATCGGGTTTTTACCAATTCCCGATGATCTGCAGCGAAATAATCATCGGGGTTGATGCTGGAGATTGTTGGAGGGCTTGTGGTCATAGGGAAAATGCTAATTGAATTTATTATTGATCGGGGCTGCTCGGCGATGATGAACTAGGGTTTTTGACCAGTTTTGTTCAGTGTGCAAGATGCGACGATTTCATCGTCGACATCGCGTCAGGATGCATCGTACCGGGGGGTAAAGGTTTTGGGGGTGAGTGACGGAGTTTTGGTCGGGATGGCATGGATGATAGTGGGTGTGATCATCGGGAAGAAGGAGATTTGTCGACGGTGATGAGTTCCAGTTTTTGATCGAATTACTCGAATTCGAACTGCAGCGAATTGATGGTATCTATGGGGTTGTGTGGGTCGGCAAGGTCATTCGTGGTGTGTAGAAGGTTACGATGGTGGTCGTAGGTCGATCGCCTGGCTGTGCAGGGGCACCGTGTATCTCTGATGCTTGGATAGTTGTGGATTGGGGAAGAAGATGAAGTACTCGGGTTCAACTCGAGGAATTCGCGAAAAATAGTCGGAGCAAGTGAAGTCGTGGGATTACCTAAGGTCAGGCTCGGGAAAATTTAGTATTTGGCTCGGGTATTATGCCATGAGCTCGGATTTTTTAAACTTGATTCCAGATTTTTAAATTTGAAAATAAAATGGTTTTCAGATTTTTGAAAATAAATCTTGTTCAGGTTTAAAAATTTAAAAGTAAACTTTGGTACAGATTTTTTTAAAAAATTAAAGAAAATCAAAGTTTTATAGGCAAAAGGAATTTTTTTAATAAATTTCAATATAAAATATTCAAACAAGTTTCTAAAAATTTGATTTTTAAGTTAAAAATATGTTTAAAATTGTTTTTTTGGGTTTGAATAATTTTATTGGAATGATTATTTAAAATATTCTAAAATATTTCAAATAGAATTTGATGATGTAATTAAAATAAGTGATCGAGATAAACAGTTTATCTTAAGTTAATTAAGGCTTTGAGTAATTAAAGGATCATTTATTAATGTAATTAACTTAAAGGTTAATTACTTTAATATAGTTAAAAGTTGATTAATTAATTTGTTATTAAAAGTTAATTAATGATAAGTAAATTAAGGGTAATTAATTACTTAAGTAATTAATTAATGATTAAAGTTGATTAATCAAATGATTAATTAAAGGATAATTAACTAATATGGTCAATTAATTTAAGTAATTAATTTGAAAATAAATATTAATTAAAGGTTAATTAATTAATATAAGTGATTAATGATGATCACTCATTGTAATTTTATTAATTAAATGTTAATTAACTAAGGGTTAATTAATTATGTAATTAACTTAAGGTTAATTAATTAATGAAACTAATTAAGGATAATTAATTAAAGATAACTAATTAATTAAAGGTTAATTATTTAATGATTAAAGGTTGATTAATTTATTAATTTAAGTTGATTAATTAATTTATTAAAGGTTAATTAATAAATGATTAAAAGTTAATTAATGATTAAGGTTTGTAATTAGTCAATATTAATTAACCAGGATTAGTAATTTATTCATAGGTAATTTATCTGATTTAAATTAATTGGATAATTCATTAATTATAGATTTTGAATTATATTGAATTGTTGATATCCCTGGTGTGTACTGCTTTGTGATATGAATTATTTTGATTCAAGTTGTGATGAATGTAATTTATTTATCTATGATAAATGTAAATTATTCATCTGTGAATCTGTGAATGGAAGATAAGCGTTATGGGATTATACCGCTTATCGCTATTGCTCTGCTTGAATCTGTGATGATTGATAATGTTGCACTATTGTGTAAAACTCTTGGACTACACCTTACACATACATATTTATTATACCTGATGACCGACTGTTTTGACTATTCACAACTCGCACTTCACAAGCGAGAGTTGTATAAAAATAGGTAAAACAAGCTGCCTCGCTCCTCCAGGGCATAAATATATCTCTATCTCTGTATTATTTTAACTGCAGCTCTGATACCATTATGTGATGCCTTGGCTCCAGTGATTGAAATATCAAAGAGAATTTACTGTCTGATAGCTTAGATCAATGGGCGTAGAAGGTCAATCTCTTGTATACACTACTTTGGATCAACAATGATACATTTCAATACTTGAATACAATTGAAATAATATGTAACTCATCTCGATGTAAGAAAATGTACATGAGTTCTAGAATCGAATAATACTGTATTGGAGAGATGAAAAAATTTCTAACTAACAATCAGAATGAATATAAATAATAAATAATAAATTTTATATCACATCTAGAAATTTGATACATTATCTCATCATATATACAACTCCTAACAAAATTACATCACATCATCAAATACAATGAAATTTCAATATAAGTATATGCAAGGTAAATACTAGTCATCCGCTTAAACTCCATATCATACCCCACAAAGCATATATGGTCATAATATTGACCTGTAGAATAACTTCAGTTTAATCTAAGGTTGTTAAGTACATAAAAAATCCCCTTGTTGTGAGTATAACAAAATTATAAACAAGAAATGTGTGGTGTCAAGTTTAAAGGTAACAATTTCAAGCACATAGATGTCATTTACAATCCACCCCCATCTGGTTTTCACAAATAGTGATAACATATGTGTCACGACTCTATTCATCATAATTCACAGCTGCAACTTTAGTCAACTAAGATGTTATAATATATCTGTATTATATGAATTACTTTTTTGTTGTATAAATTCAAAACATCATTTCAAAAGAATTATTTTACACAGTCGATAATTCTAATTATATTTAGGAGAAGGCTAAATCACCTTCTCAAGAGATGGCTAATTCTACTTCTCGTGTTCAAATCCCAATAGGATATCATGTTGATAATCCTCCTCAAAGGATTTACCCTTCACATAGACTATCTGCCCCCGACAAGTCATTACGACCATTTTCACCTGCATACTTTCAAACAATTGTGGTTATCCCTATATGATCCCTTTGTTGACGTACCCTTCAGGTATCTAGAGACGTGATAAATCTTACTCATTATATAGTCCACTTCATTATCATATCTTTATCAAGAGGTGCTACTTCTCTTCATTTGCACCATGACTCCTACAACTCCTCAGTAACATCATATGTCATGACAGCGGATCCTTTAGTGAATTTGGTCATGCAAAAGATAGAGGGGTCGGGTTTTAATAGGGATAGAGCTGTTGTGTTTTACGTAAGGCCAAAGTGTTTAGTGGATAAGAAAAAGGAAATGGGTCCAATAAAACAAAAATGAATTTTTATTATTACTTTTTAAAATAAAATAGTACCCCAAATCGCCCTTAAATCAGTTTTGCATCCGTTAAAAAATTCTCCAGAAGCTATTTATTAAAATTTTATTTCTTTCTTACAACGAATTTTCTTTTATTAAAATATCACTTTTCGACTACAAATATTTAAAATAATTGTTTTATTTCCTAATTTTTTTCAAAATTTCATATATTATTTATTTTGTCAAATTAAATTTTCAAACAACTTTTGAATTTTTAAAACACAATTCAAATTCCAAATTTTAATTTATAATCAATATTCTCCGAAAATTCAACTTGTTAAATTAAATTTTACAAAAAATTTGATTAAATTCCTAAAACCATTTTAATACATTTATTTTATTTTAACTTCGAAATGGGATGTTGCAGAATTAGTTTAGGTTTTCGGGTAAAACATGATCTAATCACATTTAAATGGTACAAGAATTTAATACGAGGGTTATAATAATAAAACCATGATTGTTTTTAAATTTCACAATTTACAAAGTTAACTTGAGTATTTTTATGAATTTTCTAAGTTGAAAAAATGGTTAATTTCAAGAAAATTAATTATTGGTAATAATAAAAATAATTATATTGATTTAAATTTTTATATAAGGTAAAACATGAATAATTAGCTTTTTGGTGATTTTTTGGAATTTATTTTCATTAATTTCCAATTTTGTTTGAATTATTTAGCTAAGGAGAGAAATAATTAATTAATGATAACTAATTAATAAATAAAGGATGTAATTAGCCAATTCTGAAAAGAGAACTGTAAAAGAATAGGTTAACTAATGGGAATTCGACACCAAATGAGATTTGGTGTAAAGTAACTACTTAAGGAGGTAACAAATCAGTTTTCAAGTTAATTACGAATATGCCATTTCAACTTTAAATAGCCTATAAATTGTCGACCTACAATAGCTACTTAAGTTATCAATCCATGATAGCACTAAAGTTATCAAACTATGATGGCTTTGAGAAACAAGATGCAATAGATCTTGAGAGCTCGACCTGTGATAGCTATCTAGTAGCGATGGCTAAATGTACTTCAACTTAAAAAGGCTCGAAAGCTAGTGAACTTGCAAAGGCTAGATGGAGGTCAACATGCAAAGGCTACTTAGGGCACAACATGTGATAGTTTAGGAAGATGTCAACGTGCCATAGCATTTGAGGCTTAACACGCGATAACTTGGGTATTATCAGCTTGCGATAGCTCATAAAAGCATAACTCATTATAGTTAATGAACTATCAACGTGCCATGACTAGTTCAGGGTCTACTAGTGATGGCCTAAGAGAATCAACATGCAAAGGCTATGGGACAGCTAGTATGTGATAGCTAGGCTCAACTTGCGATGGCTATGAGATAGCCAATGTGTGATTGCTACGTTCAAATTGCAATCGCTTGAGAAGCTAAATTTTTCTAAATAAGAAATACTCTGTGCACTTTGGAAGAGGGTTTCCAAGTGTTAATGACTATTTAATATGGATGAAATAAAGAATGAACTTTATAAGTTGAAATTTTGCTAACTTATTTTCAAAATAGAAGGAAGGTTATAGAAGCTAATAAATGATAGGGTGTCATTTAGTTGAAGATAAAGATGTTTATCTAAAGGAAGTGTAGGTTAAACTATAAATGAATGAAAGAAAGGGTTTGAACCATGATCGTAAAGATTTATTAGTTCATGGCATTATTGGATGGCAGAGTGCCTTGACTATTATTCTAAAGTCCAATGGTATATTATAGGGTGCCACGATAGGGTTCAATCCTAAAATATTTATAAACTCAAAAGTGGAGTAGTGGTTGGGTACCAAAACATAAGAGTAGTGTTATAAATAAAATAAATAAGTCGGCAACGTGAACGATATCGGTTCAAGGACTAAGAGGAGCTATTGATGCTTAGTAAGAATGCTTACTAGAATTTATTTAGGGTGCTTACATTCAACATCTTAGGAGAGTCAAGGAGGCTCTAGTCAGGGTGGCCTCCATTGATGGAATGAGTGGCCATTTCATCAGGTGACATTCTTCTAGAAAAGATAAATTAGGGATTGACAGACCTAGAGTGGTAATCAATAAAATAAGTTAATGATAACTTAAAGGTGAACACCTAAAACAAGGGATTAGGTGATGTTTGAATGGATGATTGAATGACTTAGTTCATGAACTTAAGTTAAGTATAAGGTATACTTAATTTAAATTAAGAATGTAAATGTGACATCGTTCGTAATTGGATAAAAAGTGTAGGGTACACTTATGGATTAAATGAAAAACACATGGTTGATGTGCTGTTTGTTTACATGTTATGTTGTAATTGTTTTGATGAGAGTGAGGTGAAATCCCATTCCATGCTACAACGAGTGGTCGCACTATGATTGCTTTGGGCAATATTTTACTCGTACTTGACTTATCTGAATTGTATTTTTAGTATTTCTTATAACATCCCTAACTTTTATTGCACATTATATGAATATTTAATTATGGGATAATTAAATGGGAAGTTGAAAATGTGGGATTTGCTAAATTAATTAAACGTGAGTTGGCTTTAGGAAATGTAATCAAGAGAATGGTTAAAAGTAACTAAAATATAAATATAAATATAAGTGTAAAAGGGCAAAAAGGAAGAGAAGATATGCCACCGTCTCCCCTTTCCCTTATTCATTTTCATCCTCATTAACTAATTAAACCTAACCATAGAAGGCTGGCCACCATTTCCAACTAAGGAAAAGAGGAAAACTAAAGAAGTAAAGAACCTAAGGCAAATTCCAACATTTCATTAAATCAAGGTGAATAATATGTATCTTTCTCTATTTTCAATATATGTAATTTAGATTTGACGTAGATCCAAATTTTTGATTGATAAATATCATGCATATGGATTGAATGACCATGTATATGGATTTATGGATACTACTTGGGAATTCAAGAAATTTCTCTGAAGGGTTTTGATTTGAAAAACAAAGTTATTGATCTCAAAATGTTCTAAAATTTTGTTATGGTTTTTGAAATAATATTTTGAAGATGTGTTTTTAATTTCAAAATTTTTGGGATTATTCTGAATTTTCCAAGTGAGAAAATAGACGATTTCGGTATTTGATTATTTAAAATATGAAAATTAACTATTTTACTTTGAAATTTTAAGATGTTATTAAGAAAACATATAATGATTTTTAGGGACATTTCCTAAGCGGTTGCAATTTAATATAATTGTTTTGTATAAAAAGGGCTCATTTGCAAAATATAAAAAATGATATAATTTAAGGAAAAATTATATTTGGAAAATAAGAGTTATCCGTTTAGAAGTTCTACAAGTATTCTGAAAGGTTTATGTTGGCCAATGAGTTTTTGACAAATAATATTAGTTTGGTAAAAGTTCGTGCTTTTTAAGGCAAAGAAACCATTTTGTTAAGAATTACAGAAATGCCATTTTAACCCGCGATAGCTATTTATTTCAACCCATGATAGATATGGTTTTATCAACCTATGAAACCCTTGTTTGATCATCATACCATAGCTTTGTTTCTCACGCGAAGTTAATATTTTTATCAACCCACGATGGCTATTTATTTCATCACGCGATAACCTTATTTTATCAACATGCGATGGCCGCATTTTATTAACTCATGACAACAACATTTATAAAGACAGTTTTAATAAGCATGGCTGCTTCTTATTGATAGGGGATAGCCTATATTTTTAACATATGAAAGAATGCAATCTATCAAGGCACACTAGTATATCTTTTTAACATTTGATAGCATGAAATTTATCAAGGTGCGATGGTATAAGATTTTGGAAGGAAAGATGGTTGTTTTATAATACTTGGAAGACTTTCAACTTTATGCTGGGCTAAGTTTTATTTAATAAAAAAGGGAATTTTGTTAAGTATTTTTATTTGGTTTTCAAAGAAAAGAAAAGGTACTTCGGCTCATTTCAAAGGAGTTATTAATGAAGGAAATTATTGCTTCATATAAGTAAGTAGGTGCATAAATTGGCTATCGCATTGAACATATATTTGGATGAATGCTAATGTGCTATATGCACATCTTTGCACTTTGATCGGTTACAATTGCATATGAGAAAATTGTTAACATACTAGTTTATTTGTTAAATGCTGTCACCCAACATTTTGACCTTAAAGATTTGGGAATCAGTGACCAGTTAGGGTTATTCTAATAGTTAGTATGGTCAGACATAACTCCTGAGTGAGAAAAATTGCATCTAGGTGATCGAGAAGATTAAACTGTGTCAGCATGCCCTGGACTGATCAAAAGACATGACTCAAAGGATATTTTAAAACTAGATATTAGGTAGAGACTAGGGTGGGGTCACGCCCTATCCTCCAACTGTTAAGTCATTGGTTGGTTAGGTCCGCGATTCCAGTGCATAAGGCTTTGCTGATAAGGCCAATTTATGGAGTTACGCATCTGAAGGGACTCATAGTAGTTCGCTCACATATACTTTTTCCTATCATTTTTAAGAGACCATTTATATTTTTCTCCTGCGATTTTTAGGAGACCATTATTGGTTTCTTCTATCATTCTTAGGAGACCACTCAAAATTTTCTCCTATCGATCTTAGCGGACCTTATTATTTTCTTTTAAATGGACTAAAAAATGTTGGATCATCTGATATGTCTTGACATGAGTAAACCTAATAGGTTTTTAGTTGGTCTAAGAAAACTAATATTGGTTCATAGTGACCTTGAAAAAACTTTGTCATTGAATGTACCATTTTATGAGATTGGGTAATTATGGCAATGTGTAACCCTTTGACCTTTGTCGATGACGCACTATTCATTTAACCTATATATGCATGATATGTTACTGATGTTATTGTTATTTTCTAATCATTTTTGGACGGAGGATAAGTTATGGATGACATAGTGAATTAGTGAGGGGACACTTGTTTCGCTCGAGGGCATGGTCTCACTAAGTAACTATATTTTTGTTTGAGATGGACTAATATTATTCACGCCAAACTTTTTGTCTAACCCATAGTTTTTTATTTCCCTCTTATTTCTCGGGTACTCAATTTAATATTCGGTTGGTTGAGAGTAGGTTATTTTAGGTTTTTGACAAATAAGCTTCCAGAGGCGTGCACAAGGCAAGCTACTATTTAAAGTTTATTTCCATTGTGGTGTCATTTAACTTCTTCTTCTTGTTATTCGATGTATGTAATGATGGTATTATAACCATATAAGTAATTAAGTCTCTAATAATCCAAGAGTGCATCTTCATATGTCGCTCTTAGGATTATAGCTGTAATTATTATATTTTATTTAAACGATGTAATCGTGGGGTTATTAGATAAAATTTGAATGAATTTAAAAATCTTTGAATCAAATTATTTTGTGAAAATTTGTAAAAAAATTCTCACTTAATGTTCATGATATAATAACTGATCTCATTTTTTCATTAGGAAATAATGCTAAGGATGACTACGACATCATGTATCAATTTTCAGGCCTCAAAATGGGAGATGTTATAGCTTGGTATCATAGTACAAGGTTACATAAAACTTAATAAGATTTTGAAAAACATAACCCAAGTGAAATAAGAAAGAATAATTGGGGTATGGGATAGCGATATAATAACGTACTTGTTATTTGCTATATATAGTATGCATATCTATACTCTCCCCTCTGTCATAGACTATTCTTATGGGCCTTATGAAGACTCGTATGGAGATTACGAGAAATGGATACGAGAAGTAGAAGACTAAACTTGGGTGGCTAGAGCATCACAACTAATGGAAATGTTTAGGCTTATGCTAGGAATGCTAACCGAATCATCAATGAAAATGCGAACGCTAATGCTAATGTGGGCGCTGGAGCCGCACCAATAGATATGAGGATATTATATTGGTTCTTTGTTAATATGATGCAAGCTGGAGCAGCGGTTGGACTAACTAGAGGTAATGCTAGTAATGCGAAAGCTACTATACCAGAAGTGGCCGTTCATAACAACTATGTCTTGTTGAGTCGAGATTATACTAGCTTGGAAGGAAAACTATTCTTGGCAATTAAAAATGCCAATTGTAGTGGAGGATTGGCTTCCTTAGCGTGAGAGAACTTTTGCTGATATAGGGTTGAATAATTATCATAAAAGAAGAGTGGCATCGAGGTAGATGCAAGGAGCTACTCACTGTAGGTGGAACAGTGTTACCATGTAAGCTCTAGAGGACGAGCTTACTTGAGCTGACTTTGGAGAGAGGTTTGAAGAGAAGTTTCTACCTGAAGCAGCTAAGTCGACTCTATTTAGAAATTTCTTGGAATTGGTATAGGGTGAGATTATCGTGTTGGAGCATGTTCTGAATTTTTATGAGTTGTTGAGGCTTGGGCAGTCCATCGTTAACGCTCTACTTAAGAAGAATGACAAGTTCATTAGAGGGTTGAAGCTGAAGATTACTAAGGCAATGATGTCATGCCTTAGAGATCCATTTGATGTCGTAGTGGACAAGGCTCTGAGGAACGAAGATTTACTTGCATCTTTAGAGAAAATTAAGTCTATTGGTTTTCAAGGCAAGAAAAAAAAGTTCTTTGGCAAGAAGGGAGCTTAGAAGAGTGGGGTTTCGACAAAGGGAAAAGTAGAAGCAACTTGCAACAAATGTGATAAGAAGGAACACTTTATTAATGAATGTCATTCTAACGAAGTTAAGAAAGCTGTCGATAATCTATGTGTAAGATGTTATAACCACAACAAGATGGAGCATTTCAAGAATGAATGTCCTGAACCGGTCAAATGTTGGAAGGGAAATTTTTTACTTTGGAACATATAGCCTCTGGGACTATAAAGGAGAGGGGAAAGGTTATATTAGAAGTTACATTTCTTATTCGTAGTATTCCTATTAATGCATTGTTCGATACTGGAGCATCGCATTCTTTTATATCTAAAGGTAGATAAGTTAAACCTTGAACCGACATACTTTATTATTTCTCCGAGGGTTGCGAATCTAGTAGGAGGCTATGCAACTCTTAGAAAGAGATGTGATCTGTAGACTTTGATTTATTAGGTTATTTGTTTGCCTGTGATTTTTATGTGTTTGATTTTGTGGGTTTTGGGATAATTTTGGGTATGGATCAGTTAGGAGGATGTGAAGCTAGGATATTTTTCCGAGATAGGGTAATATCCTTGAAAAACCCTAACTACCATGATCGAATTATATACTCATTCGAAGAATCGAGTTTCGACGTCTGTGCAAGTTGGGAACCATATAAGGCATGGAGGATGAACTCAATTGGGTTTTCATAGCAAGGGAGTATGCTGGTATTTTTGAGCCTATTACGGCACTACCATCAAAATGTGCTATAGAGTTTCAAATAGAACTCATGCCTGGAGCTGAATCTTTAAGTAGACCACCTAACAGAATGACACCTACTGAAATAAGAAGTTAAAGGTGCAGCCAGTGGATCTAGAAGGTAAGAATTTTATCAAACCAAATAGTTTGCCTTGGAAGCGCCAACAGTGTTTGTAAAGGAATAAGATGGTTCATTGATAATGTATATTAGCTATAGAAAGCCGATGAGAAGATGATAAAAATCGGTATCCTTTTCTTAGAATAGATTATTTGTTCAATCAACTAAGTGGAGCGAAGGTGTTCTCATAGCTAGATTTAGCAATGGGTTTCCACCGATTGAGAGTGGTGGATGAAAGTATACCGTTGATGAAATTTCTAAAGTGTATGGTTCGTACAAGTGGTTAGTCATGCCCTTTAGACTGACCAACATGCCTGATTTCTTTATAGACACGATGAACCGATTCTTCTGATGATATTTTGATATAATCTAAGAATGAACAAGAGCATGAAGTTCATCCAAAAGTAATGCAAGACCCGTTGAGGAAGCTTAGCTAAAGGTGAAGTCTTCAAAATGCGATTTCTGGAAAAGAGAAGAAAAGTTTGCACTACAAAGAAAATGCATTATTAAAAGCAATAGAACTTAGTGTTCATACACGAAATGTTGTTTTAGTTTTGATAAAAATAAGAAATTAAACAAACTTTGAGAAAATGTTATGATATCTAAGCGGGAATAGAAAATGAGCGCTATTCTGAAATTTCGTCTTCTATGCCTTAAATTATTTCGTTTCATTCCATTCCCTCTTATAACCACAGCAGGTCCCCATTTCTCATCATTTTCACCAAAAATTACTCCCTCCAATACGTCCACTCTCATCTTCACCTAGACGTAGTTCACCAAAGGTCTACAAACCACACTCTACTTACCCTTCCTCTGCCTACACGCTGCCCAACTCTACTATGATAAATAACTCACCACCCAACTGGAATAATTCCTTCTCTAACTCTGACTAGCTTGCTATCTCAAGCAAGAATTCTCCAAATTTTATTGATTCTTATTTAGTGTTTGGTAACTTTTTTATTGCTATCTCATGCAAGGATTCTTGCTTTCAAATTAGTAGCATGAAATAAATTTGTTTCATAGATCCCGAGTTGAAGTTGATAAAAAGAATCAACAAAAACTTGATTTTTATCTCACTTTACCATGAATCAGTTTGACCATGATTTGAAAGTATTTGATGTTTGGGAGTCTATTCTTCATTATCTTTCATCTTTTTTGGATATTAGCATTCATTTTATCATTTTCTCTTGTATTTGATGCTTATCGTTGGTATGATTAGAAACTAATCGAAATTCCATTACTTTTTCGGCTGAACCACTTTATGCTTTGAACCATGCTTTAGTCTATGTGTTTATTATCTTGTGATTGATATAGGCACATTTTTTGTGGAAAGCCTTGTTTTTATGACACAAACCTTTGGATGAGGATTAAAAGAGTTACCTGCTGAAGCACTTATATATTTTTAAGTAGTATGTACACATTAATCTCTTTTTTTATAGGTATCAAATTTGGCTTGTAGATATAATAATAAATATTCAAGAAATTCTACTATAATATATTTTTTCTAAATTAAAGTTAAATATGCCAAAGTTGAATTAAAAATAATTAAACAACATGGTATAAATTTCAAACAACCAATTGTAAACAATAAAATGTAATTTTGCAGGCACTAATGGCTTCATTCAAACAATGAAAAATAGAGTAATTAATGAATATTTTTTATCACTTAGCATGTATGTCATTATGTTTCTTGCGCTGGGTGAGGTTTTTGTAATATTTTGTATATTTTTTGGATTCCATCTTACAAATTCAGATTCAAACAAGAGGGTGCTGAGGGCGACTTTGTAAAATGCATGGGGGAGTTGATATTTCTATGATGCATCTCATCACCGAATATCGTAGCATAGAATCCATAATTAACATCTTTAATTTCAACCTCTAATGTTCTGTCCCTTAATATTAGGTCAATCTTCAAATAGTAGATTATCTACACTATAATATTGTAATTGAGACTTTCTGCCTAGACTTTTCTTGATTCACTCCTCTCATTACATGTATAGTTTTCTTTTTCTTTTTAATGAAAAACTTATCATTAGAAAAATACCAATCACCATTTTTCATTTGGAATAAATTATAGTTTCCATCCTTTATTTGTTTTGCTTGCATTTATGGATAATTTGTGAACTCTTTTATTTGTCTATTGACTTTTCTAAGTTCTAATATCTTTTGAATTCTTAACCTCATATTTAGTTTCATTAGTGTCACTTTTGATTTCCTTCTCAGTCATAATCTCAGCTTTCACTTACTTTGAACTTCTTAGCAACTCTTTCCTTATTCAATAAGTCTTCTGCTTTATAATAATTACTATTATAACTGGCACCAACCCTTTTCTCCTCATCATTGTCTACTACCTTCTCCTTGGAATCTACTGACATCAAGGAACTCAAAATCATGTCAAAACTTGAACCTGATGAAACTGGAGTTGATGAAGGCCAAATTGGTTGATTCATAGAAGGTCCAGTAATATTATTTGGTATACTCGTACATATTTGAACTCTAGGTCTTATACGTGCTGCATTTTTGGATTGTGCAACCTTTAGGAGTGAGGTAGTGGTAAAAGGATTTGCAATGCGGTTGGCGGCCTCCAACAGCAAAGGTTGCAGCTTGTACTAGAGGGTTGGGTTCTATTGTATGTTTCATTGTAGTAAATGGTGCTTTTCTAATAAGCAGGTGAGGTTTTGTGAAAATATTAGGTGTTGTTTTGTCTTATGATTGATTTAACAATTGAGTTGCACAAGCTCGTGATTCTTGTGAAGTCACAGTTGTTGACGTAGAAGATATGCCTAAAGTGCCATCCTCGAAGGCACTGATATTCTTACAGTCATAGGCATGTCAAATAGATATATTGCTTGCTTTTCACATTGCCAACCTCACCTCATTTGTAGCCAAGCTGCTACATTTAGCTCCTTTGCCATTGTTTGTATTGCACTTTTTTTCCGTAGAAGATTCCATCTCTAATGTAGCTGAGATGGAGTTCTGTTGTGCTTTAAATCACCTTTAAAGTATTTATCTAATTTCCTTTGTCATATTTCTTCACATCACTACGACAAAACTTACTTTTGATGGCAATGATTCTCAGCGTTTTAACAACTAATGCGGTATAAGTTATTTTGGACGAAAAAAGAAATCATGTACAAACGCTGTTTATGTTCTACAAGTATTGTTATCCCACCTTTTGGTCAAGGACGGGATATAAAAAAATTGGCTGGAAATGATGGATATCAAGATTGGAGATCAATTGGAAACAAGGTTATGATCGATGTCATCAAAATTTGGCCGAGCTCCAATCAATACGGGATCCATTGGAAATGATGAACGAGGCTAGGAGAGGCTACATTTCAAATTTCAGGTCAATCGGAGTTCGTATGCTCAAGATATGGATGGATGAAGATTCATGGAGATTGGTTCGTATCGATACTGTTTGTATCGATCACGTGGCAGTATGGATAACACTCATGGATTTGGACTGATAAAAGTTCGTATCGATCGGATGGAAATGGCAGCATACTTTGAATCGATGATTTCGTATCGATGCAACACACATCGATTGAATGATTACGGCAAGGCATACTTTGTATCGATCAAAGCTTGGATTGATACGAATAGACATAACTTTGGATGGGTACGAACAAATTAGGAGCCATTCTCATATCAATTGAGTTCGTATCGATCGATGTGAAGGAAATGTTCAAGAAAACATGGCCATAGAGTGATGGGTAAGAAGGGTGGGATCGATACGAATAGAGGTGTTAAAGGATCGATAAGAAGGCAATGGACTTGGATCGATGGATGCGAACAAAGGCACAGTTGATGGATACGAATAAGCCGACAAGCGCTGGTGGATGGATATGAAGCATGGAGGCGAAAGGCTATAGTCCGATGGATACGAACAGGATTGAGACGAAGCGATCGATGCGAACTAGGATCGATGCGAACGATTCAGCTTTCATATAAACAACACTTGCATCGATCGTAACTCAACATCTATAGGTCCAAACATGATGGAATTTTGAGAGAAGCTTCCTGATGCACTCAAGAACCTCCATGATCGATCTCGAGTCGATTCGAACACTTTTGGATCGAATATGAATTGAGCATGCATCGATCCAAAATCGCTCTGGATCGATCTGGTGGGCTAACTTGCGCAAGAGAAGAGGTATTCTTGGTTTTGAGGCGGATATTTTCGAATCTACACCTATAAATAGGAGTCATATGGAAACTACAAAGGGGGTTATCTCCTTCAGGAACTGGAAACTCTGTCATTTCTGTTATTGATTTTCAAATGCTTGTAATTGTAACTACAGTACAAAAGGAATAAAAAGGATTGATTCAAAGTGGAAGTAGGTCGGATTGTCAAACCACTGTAAATCTTGTGTTCTATCTTGCTTTCTTCCATTTTAATTTTACTGTTTCTTCACTTTTACTCTCTACATTATCTACATCTGAGTGTAAATATTGTGGATCTATGTGTAAACACTGGTGCTTTCACGGATTTTGGGGTTTACGACCAATTTTGGCTCAAACACTTTGGATCTTTCACTGAGAGGGATTAGCACCCGATATACCGGACTTGGAGTTCAGATTTGGAAAGCCAAAGGGTCAGATCTAAGGGACCATGACAAAGCAATCGACAAGAAGACAAAGAACGGAAAGGAGTCAGCATGAAGGGAGTCTGAAGGCTTCCTCAGGAGCAGATTAGACCTCAACTTTCATCACCAGATATGAAATGGAGATGATGATGGGAGCTATGCATGAAGAATTGTTGAAAAGGCAGAAAGAAATGATGCAGAATATTCTCACACAGTTTGGACAGGCAGGAACAGCTGGAGCTTCTGGAGTTCAGATCCATGGAGCTGGAACGGAAGGACTCAACAGGCAATCAGATGGAGGAGCTCAACAGGAAGCAGCCCCTAATCAGCACACCACTGTTAATCTGGATAGATCCAGGCTCGGGGGCACACCGCCTGACAACGATGGACCGATTAATGGCGGAATTCTAGGTGACACTACACAGCAGAATGCTGATAGGAGCACAAGAGTGTATGATGAAGAGTATGTACTAGAGTTCCCTCAGGGACTCAAGGGGAAACCTTGGTGGACAAATGCTGGATTAGCTGAGATTATCAGACGAAATGCGTGGAGGTTTAGAATACAAAGATCTGGAAGGAGTAAACATGAGTCCGTTTACCCGTGACATCAGGATGGCTTGGAATCCACCAAAATTCATGCTACCTATTCTGGAGATATAAAACGACAAGGCTGATCCTACCGATACTTGATGAGATACACAAGACATATGGAAGTGTTGGGGGCATCGGAGGAAGTTATGGCCCAGTATTTCCCTTTGTACTTGACGAATATAGCTACTATGTGGTTCAGACAGTTGGAGGATGAATCTATCAAGACATGGACGAAACTGGTGGACAAGTTTATAAAGCAGTTTTAGGTTCATATCAAAAGGACAAAAAATGTGATGACGCTAACATCGGTGAATAAAAGGACATTAGAATTGCTTAGGACTTTCTTAACTTGGTTTAATGCAGCGGTTGCTTCGGTGGATTGGTCGGATCCATCAATGGTTTTAATGGTGGCAGTGTCAGTGTTTGCACAAAAAATGGACAAACACCTCAAAGTCGTATGATTTAGTTGATTTTACGTTGTTCTTAGCGTTTTGGATGATTTATGCAAATATATAAAGAACAGGGGCTAAACTAAAAAAAATACATGCAGATTTATAGTGGTTCGGCCAGAACGTGCCTACGTCCACTTTATATGTTATTCTCTCTTTTCTTTTTGATTACAAGTACAACGCTTTGTATACAAGTATATGAAAGTTGTTTGAAAGTTCCTTCCGTGCTTGAGCTCTCAAACTTGTCTGTCATTGTTGTACCCCTGCCCCTCTATTTATAGAATGAGGCTGGGGGTAGGGGTCCTGGATGTGTATAGCTGTTGGTGGACCCGGACTGGAGCAATCTGGCCTGGTAGCGTTGGTTCGGCAGTGCCTCGATGGAGAGTTGATTCGGTCCGGTGATACGTTGGTCCGGCGTCATGTTGGTCCGATGGTAGCCCCCTTGCTCTTGGTTCGGTGGTACTGGCAGTGAGGCTGTTCGGTGATAGGAGTGTGGATGTGGGTTCTGGTCCGGCTATGCAGGGCGTGGTGTTGGATCGGTGGAGTTTGGACCGGCGATGGATGGTTCGATAGTGATAGGGAGGAGATGGTTCGGTAGTCACCTGGTTCGGTGGTAGGTCTGGTCCGGTAGGTGTAGGAAGGAGTTGGTTCGGCAGGGAGGTTGGTTCGGCGGAGGCTTGAAGATGTGCTGGTTCGGTGTTGGGAAGGAGAAGTGTTGGTTTGGCAGATGAGGGATGGGGTTTGGTCTGGCTAGGCATAGGTACCGAATGGGCATGGGTACCGTATGTAAATGGTGACTCTGGACGACATTGATGCTCCTTGGTCTCGCGATTCCATGGGTGAGAATTCGCCCAACATTTGCCCCCCAAAGTGGGGCACATGCTTGCATGTGTCGCACTTTGATCTAAGTTGGATAACTGGTATAGCTTTATTCGGTTTGGGTGCCGAAAAGGATGGTCCGGTGTGCCGAACCGGTTGGTCCGGTGCTTCTGCGCTTGTCTATATATAGGGGCTACACCCCTTCGTTATTCCTTACCGAATCAGAGAGAGCCGAATCAGTCCGAGTGCCGAATCAACCTTGCACTGAATCAAATAAGTACCGAATATACACGTGCCGAATCAAGCAAGTGCCGAATCAAACTAGTACCGAACCAGGTATGTTTTCTTTCGCCGAATGAACACGAACGAGACCGGTGTGTTGAGTGCCGAATGTGATATGCCGAATGAGATATGTGATGTACTACCGAATGGATCTTTAAACCTTTAATACTGGATGGATTTTATGCCGAATGGGTCATGCCGAATGGGCCATGCCGAATGAGATTTCATATTTGAATCTTGAGTGGAACACTAACCCTATATTCACCTGCTTGCTTACATTTCCATACTTCTTGTTCTAATACCATGTTTTTCTTGTGCCGCAGATAAATGTCTCGCAAAGCGGAAACTCGATCGGATAGAAAGAAGTCCAAGGATAGAGAAAAGTCTTCTTCCGTGCCCCTAGCCCAAGCAGGACCGGTGCAACATGGACCTGCCCCGAGGTCGTTAATGGATGGGTACGGTCCCCAGGAACTTCTGGTCTCCCCTCCCGATTGCTTTCCTAGCTCCCTGAAGGAGGAGCAACTTGATGTTATATCTCGTTCCTTCGAATAGATAGAGCGCGCATGCTATTGCCGGGGAAAGGAGTGATGCCGTATGACCCCCCCGAAGGCTACTTTGCTTACAGCAGATATCATTGCATGTGTGGTGCTATCCCGCCTCTCAACGCCTGGATAGTTAGCTTTATCACATATCTGAAGGTGGCTCCATTCCAGCTTCAGCCTAACTCCTACGCCATTCTGGTGAGTCTTTTCGTCATCTTTCAGAGGAAATATGGGCGTCCCCCTTCCAACCGGGAGATCCGATATCTGTACAACTTGAGAGGCGACAAGAAGGGGTCTCCATATATCAGTTTGGAAGCGGCCGTGCCCTTTAAGCCTGTTCTGGATTTGTACTCGAAGTTTAATATGTTCAAGAAGGAATGGTTTTTCATTAGGGATGACCCTGTTTCTTTCCGCCTTTTCACTTCCGGCTGTAAGTTGAACTTCATTTATATTTTCCTTGTCCCGATCACAATGCTTCTTCTTATATGCTTTTATTTCTTGCTAGCAACAGGTGGCTTTGCGGTTGTGGAGAATGATTCCTTGGCGCGGATGGCTGCTGAAATAAAGGTCATTTCGGGAAGGGATAGGTCGGCCTCTTACCTGATCAGGAACGCCACTCTCCTGGAGTATAACTTGATTCTGCCACATCAATCTGTGGTTAAACAGAGAGATACAGCCGAGGAGAGGGCTGCTAAAGCTAAGGATGGGGCTACTGCGAAGAGTAGCAAGAAGAGACCTTTCTCGATGCCTCCAGCCGTTGGGGGAAAGAAGCTTAAGAAGTCTGATGGACCCTCTCCCAGTACATGTCCAGATATTCCGGAGGAGGAAGGTGGAGAGGAGGAAAGAAACGAAGAGGAGAGCGGAGGAGATGGAGAAGGTAAAGGACAGGGTGGTAGTGGTGCCGGGGCTTTGTCTTCTGAGCAGGCAGGGGAGATCCTGGAGTGGACGGATGATGTGTAACGACCCGGAAAATTTTAACAATTTTATTTGATTCTATAACGTATTTAATTGAATATTTGTGAAATCTTATAATAATTGAATTTTTAAATAAAATGTTTATATATTTAGAATACGTATATTTAAATATAGCAAATTGTAAATTTTCAAATAATTTTATGGAAGTTTATTTAATTGAGAAAACGTGCTGTCCAATTCAAGCTATTAATTGCTTTAATTGATTTCTGAATCAGTGCGTAACGGTTTCTTTTTACTACCGTTAAAGATTTCTATTGCTTAATACTTTTCCAATCCAGGTAGACTTTTCCATTCGTAACCATTAATAAATTTGAGATCATCGACCTTGCTTTTATTATTCCTTGTAGTTTCGTGCACTGACTTTACCTTTCCCACTACCCATAATTTTCTCTATACGTTTCTTTTGCAATTGAAGCGTATATTTATATTTATGGTGGTGCGTTTATTCTGGTCTCTCTTTATTTTTGTTTTTAACGCTTGAAAGAATCTCAAATCATCAAGCTAGTAGCATCCGTTCCTTCCCTCGCTTTCATAAGGCCTATAATATATAAACCACTTGCTTATAGATCTGAACACAACTTTGTCATCAAATTTAATGTGCCTTCCTCTCCCTATTATTTTGGTTCCAACCTTCCTAGTAAATGGCTTTAATAAATTTTGGCTAAATCATAGCTAAGGACTTTTCAAATTTCTTTCATTTTATATTTATTTCCAATTCCTTCATTGCTTCAAAATTTTTGAACGTGCCTAATCATCTCAGCATGTATATATAATGTAAGCCTACCTTTCCTTGGAAAGCTATTGCTCACAAAAATTTCCTGATTTCTTTCCTTTTATCCATTTTTATATCCTTGACTTTCAAAACTCATTATGTGTTGTACAAACAAACAAAAATTTATTGCTTTAAGTGTATAGCTAAATTAACTATTGACCGTTACAATTACTTTTTTTTTCATTTCAATTTATTACTTAAATAACGTTTTGATGAATTAATGAACAGCTTTACGTTTCTTTTGCTTTTGAAAACTTTATATTTATAGTGTACGTTTCTTTTGCATTTCAAAAATTTGAAACATGCTGCCCCATTTAAGCCATTAATTGTTTTAATTATTTTTCTTAATCAACATATAACCGTTGCTTTTTATTATTCTAGGATTTACATCCATACTTTAATCTCTGCTGTTCCATTTATTTCATTTGAAATCTAAATTTATTTACCATTCATTTATACGCCTCTTTCTCTTCCCTCTTTTACCTCTTCGTTTCCGTGTTTCTAGGAATATATATATATATATATATATATATATAGTATAGCATAGATTGCATCTTCTTTTCTCTCTGTAGGCTATTCGTTGCCCTCAAATTAATATTAAAAGAGGAGAGAGCTTTGTAAATATTATATAAAGTCATATAGCACGTTCACATATCAGATGCAGACCTACCTTTATATTTAAGAAACTAGCATTTTCTCTATTGCCTGAAGAATGCCCTTCGCCATGTCATGTTGCTTGAATCACGCATGCATTCTTCCTTTAAAAATCGCCTGTTCTCATCTCCCCTCCATCTTTTCTTATTTCTTCCAAACCTGAGCATGAGCTCTCTCTTTTCCTTGGTCTGCCTCCTCCCCATGGCCGCACGCATTAGTTAGCAAAACATTTCCTCTCTGCTTTTTAAAAGTAAGTATGCATTTTATTTGATATATAGTATATATATGGTTATATTAATATAGTCGGTCTGCACACCTATGTATATATATTAACCGAGGCATTCATATTTTGTTGCATATTTTATAAACTGTGTCTGCATATGTTGGCTAGTTGTATATAAGCTCACTTATCCTATTTATCTTCCTTGATCCAATTCTGATTTGAATTCGTCTATTCCTATTATCAGCTTTGATCACTGAACCGTGTCCATCTAGCTTTGTTTTGGAATTCGGATCTGGATTTCATAACTCACTTCTTTTTCTCTGGCCTCGAAAGGTGAGAAATCACTCACGATTAACATTCTTTTATTTACTAAATTTGATTTCAATTGAGACGACAATTGAAATATGAGGCTGTAGTTATTTAAATTGTTATATATGCTATTATCTGTAACTATTCACTTATGGGATATGACACCATATCCTATTGTTTATATATTTATTTTGATGATATATGCCTGTTGTTATTATTATTTACATATCTGTTATCACTCTGCAAGTTCCCTGTTAGTATAGAAATCACTATGGGTTGAAATGATACATACCTGAACAGACTTTAGAATAGGAGAAAATCGTTATGGGTTGAAATGATAAACCCAAGCGATTTTCATTTAATTGAATTGGGATTACGGGTTGAAATGCTATCCACCCGTATACATTTAGTGTACGGATTGAAATGATAAATATCCGTAACACTTGACCATATGATAAGAAATATATACAGACATCGTTGGTCCATATATATAAATATTTTGAAATTTAATTCATTGTTTTGGAAAGAAATATATGGTCTTATTAAATGTTAATCCTTAAAATTTTTTATATATAAAGGGTAATGATATATAGATTTAATAATATTTAATTTAGTCAAAATTTGATTTAATACATAAATTATGCTAAATATTTATGTAAATTTTATTCCAAAAGTATTCTGCAATTTACTAAGATTGGGAGATAAATGTGGGTTTATCTAAATGGTATTTAAATAAGGATTTATTCAATTAAATCAATTTGAAATTTTTGAATGGGAAATTTAAGGGTATGGTTTTGTAACTGGATTTTTATTTAAGTGATTTAATGAATATTTCACGTTTAAATAAATTATAGAAAATATTGAGTAAAATGTAATCTAAGGTTACTTAAATGATATTGTATCTAATGAGGGATTATTTTAAGACTAGATAATAATGAGGTTAAATCGAGATCTATATGGAACTATTAAATTGAACATTTAATTAAATATTAAAGCTTTGAACTATATTGGGATTTAAATGGTTTATTTTGAGATTCGGATATGTATTTGAAATCAGTATAGTTGAATTTATTATTTAGAAACTAAATTGATTAAAAAGTTAGTTTGAAACGTTGAATACTTAAAGTTTTGAAATATATTGAACATAAAGGGTATTTTGTGATTTCAAATCCGAATTTGAGATCGATAAAATTGAAGTGGTTATTTTAGAAATTGAGTTGAATTTAAATTAATAAATTGAGATTGAAATAGATTTAAATGGGGTGGTCGGGTTGATGTTAAACGATTTGTTAAGTTGAGGGAATTGAAATTTCTTTACTGTACAAATTATTTAATATATAAAAATACTGTTTGGGAAGTATAGAGATATTTGAAGTAAAAATGATATTTGGTTTTGAAGTATAAATTAAGTTGAAAAGACTACGGTGTTATAGTGTATATTTCTATCTTTTAGATAGTTCCATGGACCCTTAGAGGATGGTTATCCCAAACATCCTCTAAGTTAATTATATTTCAGTTGATATTTCACTTGAGTTAGATTTATAGATATAAGAATGTTAATCCTGACTCGAGTGTTTTGTGTTTTGCTTTACGCTCGGGTCAGACTGAGAGATACAGCATTTGAGACTCATCTTCGAAGTTGGAGCTTTGCTTGAAGATCCAGCTATCTATCCCTTCAGTCATCCAGTTGATTGGTTCAGAGAAGCCGTCTGTTGGATTGGAGACTTCATGGCATTTGAACTATTCGGTTGTATTTTATTTCTAACTCTGAGGTATATAGTAGCTTCATGAACTACTATTCTTTATCTATTCCGCTGCATTGTATTACTCTGTGTAAGTGATCTATGATTTATTTATTTACTGTATATTTTAAGTTTTGCCAAATTTTATTAAGAATTCGGTATTTTGAATTATTCAAGTCGGACATGTACGGTTTTATTGTTGATTTGAATGGTCCAAAATAGCGGGTCGTTACATGATGCCTTCCGCCAGGCTTTTGAAGGGTTGGAGGAAGGATCAGCCTCGGTAAAGAAGGCAAAGGAGGTTGACAAGGATGGGGCTGACGCCGATCCATTCCCTAAGAGTTCTTCAGCTGAGGTGGCTCCAGCGATTCAAGGTGAACTCTTGACTTCTACAGATTCCATTTATGATAGGGACTTAGGAATATTTTATGGTTCGCTTCCGTCCTGGACTAAGATTCAGGACTTGTTGCAGTATTCTCCTTCTCCGCAGGGTTTGTATAACAGACGTGCCTTCTCATTCTTTTTAAGTTAACATATTTCTTGAATTATGGACCCTTGTATGTTCGTAACACTTGTTCTTTATTACAGGGGCAGGCGAGGTGGCCAAAACTTCGGACGTTCGACACCGCCTGGAACAATACAAGTTACTTAGAGCTTCTGCCAAGCCTAAGCCTCCCACTAGTCGTCCAGGGGACGTAGTTAGCTACCATCCTCTTCTTGGGTTCATTGAAGAGAGTATTCAGAAAAAGAAGAGGAGTCGCTCCTTATTTGAATCTTCACCCGGTCCGCAGCTTCCACCTCAACCTATTCATGATATCACGGAGGAAGACACCGAGTATATTCCCTTCCTGCATCCGTCTGAAAATCCTACCGTCATCCGCATAAAACGTCCCGACGTGCCTCGCAATCCCTTTGCCGGCCACCCGGATTTGGACCCCGGCTCTCAGGATATCTTATTTGACGAGGCCACGGGCGAGCATCTTCTCCCCCGCAATCCCATGGTTCGGGTTCTTGATGAGGCTAAGTCCCTGGATCTGGATCTGCTCACTACTCGGATAGCTGCTATGGGGGACGAAGCCAAGGCCAACATTGACCGGGTCGCGAAGGAGGCCAAGAAGTTAATGGAACATCACGCTCGATTGGCCAAGGCCGGGGAGGAGATAAGGAGTGCCAATATAAGGCTGCGGTTAGTGGTCGCTGATCAGGCCAAGCAACTTGCCGATCAGGCTATTCAAATTTTGCAGCATGAAACCGACTCCCGACGACTGAAGAAGACCATGGAGGAGGCTAGCAAAGCCGAGTTGCGGAAAATGGAGGCCGCTTGCAAGAAGCGCATTGACATGGCCATTACCATGGTTGATGAGGTTAGGAGGGCGGATCTTGAGCAGGTTGAAGAAATATCTGGGAGGCTCGAAGCTGCAGAACTTGCTCAAGCCAAGTTGAAAGAAGAGATGGAGGAGATGAGGAGATCCCTTCAGGCTGAGTGCTCGAGATACCGGCGGGAGAGGGATGTTGCCGTCGCTAAGTTGCGGTCCTCCGAGGCCCGGGTGAGGGAGTTTGAGGAGAATGAGGGGATGATGGATGAGATGCTGCAGGACATGTACTTCCGTACCTGGAAGCAGGGTAATCTATCCTGGATGGATGACTATCCCCGGATCATGGCCAGGATATATCTCCGGACTTTGGAGGAGGCCAGGGCCGATGCAGAGAAGGAAGGTGGAACGGCATTCAGTATGGATATGGTTACTGCCCAGTTTTCAAAGGAGGAGAAGGTAGCGGTGAAGGAGGGGATGCGGCTACTCGCTGCAGAGGAAGCCGGTGTGCAGTTGGGGGATGAGGACCAAGAAGCAGGTGTTGGTGAGTTTTCTCTTTTTAGCTTTTCATAACTTGATCGTTCGTCGCCGGTTTTAATGGACTCTTTCTCTGAATTTGACAGGTGGGACTTCTGGTCAACATGCTAGGAGCTCCGATCCTGCTGTCAAGTAGATTCGAAGAGCTAGTGAGTTGGGGGTGGAGCACTGATGCAGTCGACTACTTGATCCGATCCGTATAGTTTTTGGTTTTCTTGACTTTCCTGTCTGTACTTAGTCAAAAACATTAGTGTATTTTCGGATTGTAATTATGTCAGTGAACGACCCTACGTAACTTTATAACACGAGCTGATTTTGTTATATTTTGAATGCTGTCATTGCTTTTGATGTGTTGTATAAGAAATATAACCATGCATATGCCTGTGATTTGATTGTGTTTGACACTAAGTTTTTGCTTGTAATATAATTTCATGTTTTGCAATGTTAGTGTGATGTATGAATATGAATTGCAGCTATGCATTAATGTATAAAAGTGGAAGGTACCGCCCTTCATGTTTCGGCTGTGGACGGCAACTTTGCGCGCCCTGCAAGACTAACCACGGAATGCTGATGAGTGTCTCGTCATCCGGTTGTAAGTTTCTGTTCCCATTAGCGAGCGTTCCCTATTTTATGTCCTGTACTTTCAAGCACCGTTACGGAGAATAGGAGAAAAGTTTTAAATGAAATGGAAATATAGGAAAGGTAAAACTTCCAGTCACGGAAGGCCGTCGATGTGCTTAAGTTCGAGACAAACGGGTTTTATAGTCACTTTCCCTAGCTGTGGGTCTTGGAGACATTTGTCACCCATCTTACGCCTCTGCGGGGAGTTTTCGTTTTTTACCACAGCCGTACTTAAGATACATCGGAGCCGATCGCTTACAGTAACTACCTGGGCCATTATGGCCCGTAATCGTGGGTATTATTCGATTTACTGTGGCCGGCTAGCGTGGGGGCCGATCGTCAACTGTGAACTGCCCCTAGCTGGCCACACCTTATGTTGGGGCTTATGATCGGTTCACAGCTGCCGGCGAGCCGAATCGCTGTAATGAGCTGCCATGGCATAATCGGCCTTCTCTGTGGCTTATACTCGGCTTATTACAGTCGGCTTTAAGGGCCGAGGCAAACAATGAGTTAACTCGCGGTAGAGGGATACCGGAGCAAAGTGTCTCATTGGCGAGGGCATAGGATCGCAGCGTACCTGTTAGATTTTGTCCAGGTGGAGTTGTGTTGTGAAGCTCTGAATTGAAATGTCATCTGCAAAGGATTTTGTTCAACAGCAAAGGATAAAGCTTAACAAGTAGCCAAGATATAAAGGAACAAGTTAACAAGAGCCAAGTTTTTTAAAGTGGTTCGGCACGAAAATGCCTACGTCCACTGATTCTCTTTGTTATTTCACTTCATATGGGCAGTACAAGTTAAGAAAAGTATCGACGGAGGTGTCAGATGTTCCATGCCCTCTGGAACACCTCTCCGTCCACTGTTGACAAAATGTAAGCTCCGTTGTGGAGATCTCTATGAATTACATATGGTCCGTCGCAGATTGGATCCAGCGCTCCTGGGCGCGGAAAGATTCGCTTGAGGACAAGATCTCCTTCTTGTAAGCTGCGATGTTTGACTTTGGAGTTGTATAGTGCTGCCACCTTTTGTCTGTGGGCTGCTGCTTTGAGTGCTGCATCATTTCTTCTCTCCTCAATTAGATCCAAAGACATGTGGAGGAGTTCTTCGTTTTCTTCTGGGTTGTAGTGGATCCTACGGTGGGAAGGCACAATAGTCTCAACTGGGAGCATTGCCTCTGATTCGTATGCCAAAGAGAAAGGAGTATGCCCTGTTGATGTTCTGAAGGATGTGCGGTAGGCCCAAAGTGCTGTAGGAAGTTCGTCCACCCAAGCGCCTTTTGACTTTTCAAGCTTCTTCTTGATTAGAGTCTTGAGGATTTTGTTGACAGCTTCGACTTGGCCGTTTGTTTGAGGATAAGCTACAGATGAGAAGCTTTTGTGAATCCCGTGCTCTTGGCACCAATCGGCGAATTCTTCGCTGTCAAATTGAAGTCCGTTGTCTGATATGATCTTGAGTGGGACTCCGTACCTGCATAGAATATTTTTGATCAAGAAGTTGATAACTTTTGTCGAAGATATTTTATTTAGTGGTTCCGCCTCCACCCATTTGGTGAAATAGTCAACCGCCACTATAGCATATTTGGCTCCGCCTCGGCCTGCTGGCAGTTTGCCAATTAAGTCAACTCCCCATACTGCAAAGGGCCAAGGGCTGGTCATTTGAGTAATTTCATTGGTTGGTAGTCGAGGAATCTTAGCAAATTTCTGACATCTGTCGCATCTTCTGACGAAGCCCAAAGCATCTTTGTTCAAGGTGGGCCAGAAATACCCATATCGGAGTATCTTCTTTGCCAGGGTCTGCCCTCCGGTGTGGTCTCCACAACTTCCCTGGTGGATATTGGATAGAATTTCCTTGGCCTCTCTTTCAGCAACGCACCTCAATAAGGGATTAGAGAAGCCGCGCCGATAGAGGATTCCTTCTTGTATCGTGTAGCGGGAAGTTTTCCTTAGGATTTTCTTAATTTCATTTCGCCCGTCGGGTATGGTGCTGTTTTGTAAGTATTCCCGGATAGGGGTCATCCATGTTTCTCCTTCGGTTGCAGCTATCAGATTTACTTGCTCGAAGCTCGGGGTTAGTAGCCTTGAGACAATTACCGTTCCATAAGTGGTATCATTTCCCATGCTAGCTTGTTTTGCCAGCTCGTCGGCCTCTTGATTTTCTTCTCGAGGAATGTGTTTGATCGAGTAGCGCTCCAATTGATTGAGCAGCCGCTTGGTCTTTTTCAGATATGCCGTGAGCCGCTCTCCTCGAGCCTGGAACTCCCCTAGTATTTGATTTACGATGAGTTGTGAATCACTATGAAGACATGAGGAACTGACTCCGATCTCCAGGGCGAGCTCTAATCCGGCTATTACTGCTTCATATTCGGCATCATTGTTGGTGGCAGCGAATTCTAGCCTTAGTGCATAACGCAGCTTTCTTCCCCTGGGAGTGATGATCACAACGCCTGCCCCTGAGCCTTGTTCGTTCGATGCCCCATCCACAAAGAGACTCCACTTGATGTCCTTTGTTATTTCAGGCTGCTCCCTGCCTTCGTTGATAGTGAATTCGGCGATGAAATCGGCTATGGCTTGTCCCTTGATGGCAGTGCGAGGATGGTAGGTGATATCATATTGGCTTAACTCGATGCACCACTTGAGCAGTCGCCCAGAGATGTCAGGACGATGGAGCACTTGCCTCAATGGTTGGTCGGTTAGGACTCTGATGGGATGGGATTGGAAATAGTGTCGCAGCTTCCTTGATGCGATTAGTAAACAGTACGCCAGTTTCTCGATTTTGGGATACTGGGCTTCTGCTCCCGTGAACCTTTTGCTTATGAAGTACACTGGCCGTTGTGTGCGGTTTTCTTCTCTTACCAAAGCGGCGCTTAGGGCATGTGGTGACACAGCAAGGTATAGGTATAGTTCTTCGCCTTCATTAGGAGTTGAGAGTACTGGTGGCCGCTGGAGGCGTTCGATTAGGTTAAGGAAGGCTGTTGAACACTCATCGGTCCATTCAAATTTTCCTTTGTCTTTCTTCAAGGCTTCGAAGAAAGGAATGCATTTGTCAGTTGCTTTAGAGATGAACCGGCTTAGGGCGGCCACTTTTCCGTTTAGGCTTTGCATCTCTTTTCGAGTGGATGGTATCTTGATATCTTGCAAGGCCCGGACTTGTTCGGGGTTTGCTTCAATCCCCCTGGCATGGACGATGAATCCCAAAAACTTTCTCGATGATACTCCGAAGGAGCACTTTAGAGGGTTCAGCTTCATTCCATATTGGCGAAGTACTTGAAACATCTCGTCCAGATGGTTTATATGGTTGTTGGCTTTCCTTGACTTTACCAGCATGTCATCCACATAAACCTCCATAGTTCGTCCTATTAGCTCTGCAAACATCTTGTTGACGAGGCGCTGATAAGTAGCTCCGGCGTTTTTAAGTCCGAACGGCATTACCTTGTAGCAGTACAATCCTCGGTCAGTAATGGAGCTAGTGTGGTCTTGATCGGGGGCGTGCATAGGGATCTGGTTAAATCCTGAGTATGCGTCCATAAAGGATAAAAGTTCGTGTCCGGCAGTGCTGTCCACGAGTTGGTCGATTCGAGGGAGTGGGAAGCAGTCTTTTGGGCAAGCGTCATTTAAGTTGGAGAAATCGATGCACGTTCCCCACTTCCCATTAGCTTTCTTTACCAGTACCGGGTTGGCGATCCATTCCGGGTAGATGGCTTCACGTATGAAGTCATTGGAAAGTAAGTTCTTTACTTCTTCCTCGAGGGCTGCTGATCGTTCTGCCCCCATACTTCTCTTCTTTTGCTTTACCGGTACCTTGGTAGGATCGATGTTCAGTGCGTGGCATGCTATGTCTGGGGAGATTCCAGTCATATCAGCGTGCGTCCATGCAAATACATCCATGTTGTGGCGAAGAAAATCGATGAGTTGATTCTTTAATTCTCTTTTTAACTGAGATCCGACTCTCAGTAGTTTACTTGGATCGCGTTTGTCTACAGATACGAATTCATAGCCTCTGCAGGACCGACGGTGGCCTCCTCCTCTTTGTCCTTAGGGTCTAATTCATTGAAAGGGTCACTGGTATACCGAAGAGGAGGGGCTTTCTTTAGTTGCTATGCTTCCAAGCTTTTCATACAGAGAATAGTCTCTGCATTTTTCCCTTTATCTCTCCTACGATTATTGCGAAGTTCGGTTACATAGCAGTCCCGAGCGGCGTCTTGATCCCCATCTACTTCTCCCACTCCATTATCCGTTGGGAACTTCATCTTCAGGCACCATGGGGCGAGGACGATTTGGAAGTCGGACAAGGCTGGTCTTTCCAAAAAAGCATTGTAGGCCGAGTGGTTGTCTATCAGCACGAATGTTTGTTTCCGAACGGCGGAGCGGGGATGACTTCCCAATTCAACAAAGAGATCCAATTGTCCGAGGGGCATCTTTGCTTCTCCAGTGAAACCATGTAGCGGTTTGTTGCAGGGAGACACGTCCTTCATTGACAGCTTCATTTTGTCGAAAGCATGCTTGAACAGAATATTCACTGAGCTTCCAGTGTCTACTAGGATCCGAAAAACTTTAGCTGGGCCGAACCAGGCAGAGATGACCATAGGATCCATATAAGGGTATTGCCTCCCTTCTAGGTCGCGCCCACTGAATGTGATGTCATTAATTTCCCTCCGCTTAGGGTGGCGTTCTTCTATAACAGAATTGACACAGTCTCCCTCGCTTCTGAGTGAGTTTCCATACCTTTCCATTTCTGCCCAGCTCTTGTCGGCGATGTGTGGCCCTCCAGATATTGTACGGACCACTATCTTCTCTTGGCTGAAACCGCTGGTGTTGCGATTTCCTCCGCCTGTCTCTGGGTGGAGCTCCCCTGGGTTTTCCTTGGCGGGAGCTGGAGTCCTATCCTGGCCCTTTACATAGCGTTCCATCCTCCTTCTCCTGATATGTTCTTCAATTAGGTCTCGGAGATGGCGGCATTCATTGGTATCATGCCCATGAGACTCGTGGAAACGGCAGAATTTTCCGGACTGGATTGCGCGATCTGACTCTTTCTTGTACGGGGGGCGCTTGTATGTAAGTTCGTCCTGGGTGGCCAGGAATATGTTCTCGACTGTTTCATTCAAGGGAGTGTAAGCGTCAAATCTCGGTTCTGGTCGGTACAAACGCTTTTCTCCCTTCTTGCCCCCTGCATTGTCTCTGGAGTCGTTTCTCCGAATGTCCTTCGCTGCGGCGGGGGCGTTTCCATGAGCCGTCTTAGCCTGTGGTCCTGTCTGCCTTTCAGTGGCAGCCTCTTCGAGTCTCATGTACTTCCAAGCTTCATGGAAGAAATCGGGCAAGGTAGCTGGTTTTACTTTAGTCTTCTGGCAAACTTGGTATCTGGGTGCACACCGCTACAGAGGGCCATTAGGGTGAGTTTCTCATCGGCATCTTGGACTGCGGCCGCTGCGGCGTTGAACCGGGTTAGATATTGTTGCAGTGTCTCTCCGGACTTTTGTTTGACAGTAGATAGAGAATAAGCATCTTTGGGTTGTTCCACATGAATGCGGAACTGGCTAATGAACTTTTCCTTCAACATCTCCCATGAGCTGATAGATCTTTAGGGTAGATGGCAGAACCAAGAAGTAGCTAGGTCTTCTAGGAATAGCGGAAAGCATTTACACAACACTCCTTCCGTTGCTCCGCTCATGAGCATATGCTGTGTGTATCTTTACAGGTGTACAACGGGGTCAGAGGTTCCCTTGTATGGTTCCATTGTCGGCATTTTCCACTCTCGGGGGGTGATGGCGATTTCAATATCGCGGGTGAAAGGGCTGGTTACCCTAGCACCTATCCCACGATCTCTTTGGTCCCGTTGTATGCATTCTCTGAACAATCGTGCCATCCTCTCATCAGAATATGGGGCAGATAAGAAAGAGCTTGGTTCTTCCTTGCGGGATCGATCTCGTCCAGATGACCTGTAGGGATGGTATAGTCTATCACTTCTGACGTTATCCAGTGGCTGTCCTCGGCTGCTCGGATGCATGCTAGGACCAGCTACAGTTGGCCCCTGCCTTGATCTTCCCCTGCGGGGTTCTATTTAGAGCGTTTCCATGGGGTCAACTTCGGGCTGGGTTCTAGCTCAGCTCCGTTCTGCGGGGTTTCTATGATTAGGCGACATGACTGGCTCAGCTACATCCGACCCTTGCCTGGTGCCTCCCCCATTGGGTTCGGTTCCAAGTGCTTCCTCGGGTCGGAGTTCGGGTTGAGTCCGGGCGCGGCCCCTATCATTGTTGTTCCTGTTGATAGCTTCTTCGAAGAGGGAAGACCTTTGTTGTCTCCGAGATCCTCCAGATTGAGACTCACCCCATGATTCAGTGTTGCGGTTGGATTCTTCGGCATCCCTCAAGCGTGACATGAGTTGGTTTACCAAAGCTTCTTGTTGGGATGCGAAGCGGTTAGCCACTTCAACCACAACTCTGTCTAGGTCCGCCCTAGTGATTGCTGCCGGTTGTTCCGCGGTAGGGGCTGTCGGATTTGCCTGATCTACATTTGGCACTGCTGTCGTAGTGGGATGGTTTTCTTGTTCTGGATTCGCTGGATCTGGAGCGCTGCTGGTTGCAACGTTCTTTCCCCTGTTGGCGTCTTTTCTCGGCCTGGAAGTCATGTTTCCTAGGCAATGAAGGGTGCTATTTGGGAAAGAAGGTTGAATGAGGGAAGCTGAAGCTTCGAGTTCCAAGCTCTCAGTGAAAGCACCGAAAATGTTTGCACAAAAAATGGACAAACACCTCAAAGTCGTATGATTTAGTTGATTTTACGTTGTTCTTAGCGGTTTGGATGATTTATGCAAATATATAAAGAACAGGGGCTAAACTAAAAAAAAGACACGCAGATTTATAGTGGTTCGGCCAGAACGTGCCTACGTCCACTTTATATGTTATTCTCTCTTTTCTTTTTAATTACAAGTACAACGCTTTGTATACAAGTATATGAAAGTTGTTTGAAAGTTCCTTCCATGCTTGAGCTCTCAAACTTGTCTGCCATTGTTGTACCCCTGCCCCTCTATTTATAGAATGAGGCTGGGGGTAGGGGTCCTGGATGTATATAGCTGCTGGTGGACCCGGACTGGAGCAATCTGGCCTGGTAGCGTTGGTTCGGCAGTGCATCGATGGAGAGTTGATTCGGTCCGGTGATACGTTGGTCCGGCGTCATGTTGGTCCGATGGTAGCCCCCTTGCTCTTGGTTCGGTGGTACTGGCAGTGAGGCTGTTCGGTGATAGGAGTGTGGATGTGGGTTCTGGTCCGGCTATGCAGGGCGTGGTGTTGGATCGGTGGAGTTTGGACCGGCGATGGATGGCTCGATAGTGATAGGGAGGGGATGGTTCGGTAGTCACCTGGTTCGGTGGTAGGTCTGGTCCGGTAGGTGTAGGAAGGAGTTGGTTTGGCAGGGAGGTTGGTTCGGCGGAGGCTTGAAGACGTGCTGGTTCGGTGTTGGGAAGGAGAAGTGTTGGTTCGGCAGATGAGGGATGGGGTTTGGTCCGGCTAGGCATAGGTACCGAATGGGCATGGGTACCGTATGTAAATGGTGACTCTGGACGACATTGATGCTTCTTGGTCTCGCGATTCCATGGGTGAGAATTCGCCCAATAGTCAGGAATAACTCGGATTTCAAAGTATCATTGATACGGGACCCACCAATGGACCTTGGGAATTCTTTCACAAGGCTAAAAGATTTCTTCGACAGGAGGATGCATGTTCGGATATGAAGTTAAAGGAAGTAAATGTGGTCAAGGACGGAGAACCATCCAGTGAAAGCTCGGGTAAGGATAAGGATAAAGGAAAGAGGAAGTCAGATGACAACTTTGGCAGGGCAAGGAAACGTTAGGGAGAGCCAAAATTCTCCACTTACACAGGGTTGAATGAAACATTGGAGCGGATATCTATGGAAACATGGGATCTCCTTCCCTACCGAAGGCTAGCAAGGAAAGAACCCTCGAAATGAGAAAGGGAATTAGGAAGGCACTACCTCTTTCATGATCTGGATGGACATGATACCAACAGCTGCAGGCATCCAAAGGATATAATCGACGATCATAACAGGAGTGGTCAGTTGCGGTAATATATCAGAACTCGAAATGCGACGGTGGAACAGGAGCAGCCACCATCTACCTTAAATGGTAATGGGACGAGGCTCAGGAATGATGGTCGATTAGTTATCGACTGAAAGGGATGATATGAAATAAGTAGCAGACTCTGGGCAAGCGACCAAGTCACTTACTCATGTACGGGGACGGAGATAGCCCCTAGGCACGCTCTGAGATGATGATAAACCATGACACTCTAGTTTTTGAAATCTGCTTTTTCTTTTTTGGTTTAGACATTCGCTTTTTTCTGGTTTGGTTTCGAAGTTTGGTTTTAACTCCTGGTTTCGTTTGTTTTATGGTTTGGACTTTGGTTTGGATGCTTGTTTTCTGGTCTGGATATTGGTTTGGATTTTTGATTTTCCGATTTTATCTGGATTTTGGATTGGATTTCGATTGAATTTTTATCTGGTTTCTAGTAAATGGTCGTCGGGTATGGATTACGCCTGACAAGGGGTAAGTCGCTTCATCCAAGCATGGCTAATCATTCAGGTCGTCAAGTATGGACTATGCTCGACAAGGGTCTGAAGAGACCAGGATTCGGCTCAGGACCTAGGCCCTATGTTATCGGTTACTATTACAGGTTGTCGAGTATGAACTACGCTCGGCAAGTGTCCGGAGTGACCATGATACGGCTTAGGAATTAAGCCATGGTATTACTAAGCGTTCAGGGACACTGAACCAAGGACACCAAGGTGCTATTCAATACAGGTCGTCAAGTGTGGACTACGCTTGGCAAGAACCCGGAAAGGTTATGGATTCGGATATCAGCTATGAACAGCTAAATATTTGGGTATGGATCTGGAGTGGTCCCGAATTTGGATATCGACCTGGAGAGGTCATGGATTCAATTATTGGTTATGGATGGATTAGAACTTGGTTGTCGAGTTCAGATGGATATGAAATAGCTAAGATTTGGTTACCAGATTCGGAGTCGGACATCGACTCACAACAGTCATGGATTTAGATAAGGATATGGATGTGGCATTTGGATAGGATGGCTTGGTAATGGATTGAATTATGAATCAGATGGTATGGATATGGATAGAATATGGACTTCAGATGTCGGAATCGGAGCTTTTCAAAACACGCCTTCTTACCATAAGGCATATTTTATGGGGCAAATGTTATCCCACTTTTTGATCAAGGCCGGGATATCAGTAAATTAGTTGGAAAGGATGGATATCAGGATTGGAGATCGATTGGAAACAAGGTTATGATCGATGTCATCAAAATTCGACCGAGCTCCAATCAAGATGGGATCGATTGGAAATGATGAGCAAGGCTAGGAGAGGCTACATTTCAAATTTCAGGTCAATCGAAGTTCTTGTACTCGAGATATGGATGGATTAAGATTCATGGAGATTGGTTCGTATCGGTACTATATCGATCACGTGGTAGTATGGATAGCACTCATGGATTTGGACCGATAGAAGTTCGTATCGATCGGGATGGAAATGGCAGCATACTTAGTATCGATGCAACACACATCGATTGAATGGTTACGGCATAGCATACTTCGTATCGATCAAAGCTTGGATCGATACGAAGGGACATAACTTTGGATGGGTACGAACAAATTAGGAGTCATTCTCGTATCAATTGAATTATTATCGATCAATGCGAAGGAAATGTTCAATAAAACAAAGGGCACAGAGTGATGGGTACGAAGGGTGGGATCGATATGAATAGAGGTGTTTTAGGATCGATACGAAGGCAATGGACTTGGATCGATGGATGCGAAAAAAGGCACAGTTGATGGATACGAATAAGCCTACAGGCGCTGGTGGATGGATAAGAAGCATGGAGGCAAAAGGCTATGGTCCGATGGATATGAAGAGGATCGAGATGTAGCGATCGATGTGAACTAGGATCAATGCGATCGATTCAACTTTCATACAAACGACACTTGCAACGATCGTAGCTCAACATCTATATGTCCAAATACGATGAAATTTTGAGAGAAGCTTCCTGATGCACTCAAGAACCTCCATGATCGATCTTGAATCGATTCGACCACTTTTGGATCGATATGAATTGAGCATGCATCGATCCAAAATGGCTCTGATTTTCAAAGGCTTGTAATTGTAACTATAGTACAAAAGGAATAAAAAGGATTGATTCAAAGTGGACGTAGGCCGGATTGCTGAACCATTATAAATATTGTGTTCTTTCTTACTTTCCTCCATTTTAATTTTACTGTTTCTTCACTTTTACTCTCTACATTATCTAGATCCGAGATCTGTGTGTAAATATTGTGGATCTTTGCGTAACACTAGTGCTTTCACGACTTTTGGGGTTTGTGATAATTTTGGCGCAAACAAGTATAATTTAAGGCGACTACTAAAATTCTATGGCGGGCTCTCCTTTTGTTTATGAGAATTGATTCCTTGGTCAGATATCCATGTTTAAGGGACATGAATGTAGTAGCAATAGTGTTTGGTTATTACACTGATAAACAAAATAAAGGCTAATAAATTTCTACAACATAGAACAATAACAAAATATAAATGAAATAGAGTCATTTAAGAAAACACACATTTTGAAGCCAGTTATTTCCCGTTTCATCTCTATTGCACTCAAACCATGGCATGTATATGTTAAGTCCTTGATTGGCTGAATAATGCTATCAATGTTGTACGATTTGTTATTTGGCTCAAAAGCTGTACAAAAATATCAATATATGTTTGAAATTTATTTTACATTTTTTATTTATACACTATGCAATCTGGATGCATTATTATCATCTGTATTAGGTATCATTTGAAAAAGGTTCATTTGTTTCTTTAGGTTAAGAGCCAAATGAAAGTAGCCATGTTCATTGAGTACAGATTCTGAACAAGTTCCTTGTTTAGTCCATTCATGTGTCCGAAATCTAACTCCATTGTTGCTTGGGCATCTGTTGTAAAGGAAACTCTCTCACATAAGTCCATAAAGCATGTAGGTGATTATTGTTATTCCACCTTTTGGCAAAGTCGTGACACCAAGAGATTGGTTGAGAACCAAAGACAGAAAATCCCAAAGAGCGGGTGTACGCAGGTTCGTTATGGATGCTGGTAAATTTTGCCTGAGTCCGCATCGATCTACAATTAACATGACATGATAAGAAAAGCCTTGAAAGTCAACGTTCCAAGTTTCAAGTCAATCTGATTTTATATGCTCAAGATATGATTGATGCAAGCCAAGAAAGATAAACTAGTTCGTATCCACCGGTCGATCCATTTCGCATCGGTTTTGTCAAATCCATCAAATAGCAGCTTCCTTCGTATCCATCGGAATTGACCCACTTCGCATCCATAGTCTTGCAACCATCCTATTCGTATACATCAGGTAAGCGTTGGTTCGTACCCATCATGAACGCTTCACTTCGTATCCATCAATAAGAAATGCTTCGTATCAATAACGTTCAAATGTACTTCGTATCGGTCTTCTCATCAACTCAATTCGTATCGATCGGCCAACGATCGACATGAAATACCACTAAAGTCATCAATACGAAGAATGTGCGAAATGATCGATACGAAACAACGTCTAGGTCATCGATATGAAATGCATTGGTTCGTACCGATACGAATCAGTTACAACGCATCGATACGAAGTGGAGTGCAATAGAAGCGATACGAAGTGGAATGCACTGGCTCAATACGAAGAGAACACATTTGAGTGGAAGACTCAGTCACTTGGCATGAAAAGTGGATCGATTCTAGAAGCAAGTGCAACATCATTAGACATCACGTGTAGAACCATCGACGCGAAGCTATCGATATGAACGACATCGATACGAATTCAACAGCATTCGAGAAATCCAAAGTTGCATCGATCATTACTCAAAATCTTCAACTCCAAATGCCACCAAATTTTCACAGGAGCTTTGCGTACATCCTCAAGAATGTTCATGATCGATCTCGGCTCGATTGGACGAAATATTGATCGATACAAAATTCGCTCGTATCGATCATGGACCGAATGCCAATGGCATGAGATTGATGTGGGTCCACCCACGTGAGAGAAGGGGTCTTCCGAGATCTGAGCAGGATATTTGGTACCTACGCCTATAAATAGCAACCCAGGACGTACAGAAGAGGGACCTTTGGCTCTTCTACGTACAGACTCTGTCGAAACCACTGTTGTATTCGAATTCTACTGTTGTAACTCGTTGTAATCAACAAGCAAATATCAATAAAATCAATAATTTCATAGTGTATGTAAGTCATACGCCGAACCACTCTAAATCTGCGTGTTTCTATGCCTTTACTTCTTTGTTAATTGGTGTGTTTGTTAGATCTTCATCATTTTCAATTTATATTCTTCATTTTATCTCTTCAAACACATCCCAAGAGTGTTGTGCCCAATTTAGGTACAAATAATTCTTTTATAGTCATTTCTATCTAAATAAAAGTTAGTAACCGGATTTGCATCTTTGATTTCTTTCTTCTGTTGTTCCATACATTTGGCCTTATTCAAGGCATAACATTTTTATATGAGGACATACGTGTGTGTGCGATTGTGCTACAAAAATTTAGTACCTCCTGCCATTGAAACTGGATATTGCGAACGACAATGAGAATGTCCAATTATTTTATTATAATGATATTATTCACTTTCTGAGTTAAAATATATACCTGTAACACGTGTCAGCACACGGGCTTGTTGTATCATGTTACCTAAAAAGAAGTTTAAGTCTAACGATTCTATCTTAACTGGGGTAGACATGAATAATGCACTTGTTGCTGTTACTGCATATCCATTGCTCACGGTTTAGATTGCTAGTTTACCATTTGGAACTATTTGCACTTGAAATTTCTGTTGTCTTGCATATACAAACAATTTATATTTTGCAACTTTAGCACCATTTGTGATTTAATCTCATATTTTATAGTTCTGAAGTAAAGTATAGAACCGATATGTATCTGCTAATTTCTCTGCTAATTTCTATAATAGCCCTCAACTAGATAACTAGGCAAATACCATTCTATATATCAGATAATGCCCACACAAAGAAATCTAAATTAAAATATTTAAAGGACTACTTATTTTTTAGTACATAGATAGCATGTTATAGCTTACTAAGTTGCCATTTAAAAGGGTAAAAAGTCAGATAAAACAACCAATTCACAAACTTAGAATCTTTTTGCGCAGTAGCTTAGTTTGATGCAATGTAAAACAATGAAGCAGATTTCGTACAATTTTGTTGCATTGCTGTAATCTGTAAAGTAAGAGCCGCGTTGCATGATTTCAGCACCATAAGTCAATTAAGATTCTTGATGATCAAGATCATTTTGTCTAAATAAAAAATTGCATGGTAATTAAGTGTTCTTAACTTATTGTAGAAACAAATCACAGTTCTAGTGATTAACATCTTATTATCAGAGTATGTAACATGCAAGGATGCTTCTAAATCTCAGTACACGGTACATGAAATTAGCTCTAGATAACTTATGAACAGCTGCGTGCATCAACTAATTCTAGTGACATTACACTACAAGGAAAGTTTATTTTCTTATTAAAGGGGTACAACATTTTTTAATGGGTTGCTATATTTGAGGGTAAATTACTAACATTGACACTACGCACGCTGTCAGATGCTAAAGGCGCTAAATTTATTTCATTTCCCTCCATTACTACGAACTCCCATTAGGAAAAAACTTCACCAAAATTTCAATTCTCGGTCCAAATTTAATTACAAAGTATTGCTCCTCTGAAAGAAAATTTCATCGCCAGTAGCTCTATTTCTAATGTAACTGCTGCTACTGACCCGTCGTAAAGGTCAAAGACAAAATATATCAAAAGATTCAAAACCTTTTCTTACGTGACATATTTTTAAAACTGCAGTTTTATTGATGAAAATAACTATAATGTTGTTTATAGGCTTCAATTTCCCTACAGTGTAACTTGATCTGTACTATAATAGTTGAAATTTGAGATTGCAGAGAATATCTGAATGAAGAAGAATTGCTTTACTGCTAATTGTATTACAAAAGATATTGTAAAGTTTTATACAATTGTTTCTATGATTCAGAATAATCTATTGTACATGATACTGTTGAATATATATAAGTGTAATTGGGCCTTGAGGAGAAACAACCCAATATGCTAAATAACTCAGAAATGCAGAGATCTTCAGACAGCCGTTAGATGAGGCATTGATGGTTGAGATGCAGAAGCCCTTTACTTTAACAGATTGAATTGCAAAAGAGAAGTTACGATAATTCTCATTTCTCCAATTGCCCCCCTCAAACCCAAAGCGTCTAGGGTTAGGGTTTGAAGGCGATCAGAGAGATCTGTACCAGTTTCAATTCGAAAGGAAAGAAATTTGCAAGATTAGCTTTGCGCAGCTCTATTCGATGTATAGATTGCATGATTCACTGTGAGTTTGAGCCTTAAAGATGAATTGTGCAGTAAGAATTGAGCATCAGCTTGAGTAAGGCTGAACTTAACTCAGATCTTGAAGATCTTTGATGAGTTATTTGAGTTCAGCTGCTTGTTGGGTGCTTTGTCTTCGATGGACTTCACTTGAAGGTCAGATCTGAACTTCACGAAGTTCTTCATGCTTAGAGCTTTAGTGAATGTGTCTGCCCTCTGGAAAACAGCAGGTATATGATTAATTTGCAAATTTTCTTTTTGAACTTGATCACGAACAAAGAATATGTCGATTTCTATGTGCTTGGTTCTTGAATGTAGTATTGGGTTTGCAGTCATATACACCGTACTCTGATTATCACACCATAGCACTGGTTTTGCTTTATTCTCTATTCTTAATTCCTTGAGTATTGACTGTAACCACATCACTTCCGCTGTAGCATTAGCTATACTTCTGTACTCTGCTTCAGTGCTTGACCTGGATATTGTAGTTTGCTTTTTGGAACACCATGATACTAGATTGTCTCCAATGTATATACAATATCCACTAATTGACTTTCTGTCATCTGGATCAGCAGCCCAGTCTGCATCTGAAAATCCAGTTATGTTTAGATTGCTGCATACTTTAAATGATAGTCCATAGTTGATTGTCCCTTTGAGATATCTGAGTATCCTTTTTACTGCCTTCCAGTGCTCATCTTTAGGATCCTGCATAAATTGAGACACTTTGTTAACACTGTAAGCTATGTCTGGTCGTGTTATAGTTGCATACTGTAATGCTCCTATAACACTTCTATATTGTTTGACATTGTGTATGGCTTCCCCCCTGTTTTTGGATAATTGATGATTGCTGATCATAGGAGTTGGTTGTGGATTTGCATTGTCCATTTTTGTTCTAACAAGTAGATCCTGAATATATTTTTTCTGACATAACATTAGTTCTGAATTTTCTTTTCTCAGAACTTCTATTCCCAGAAAGTAGTTGATGTCACCCAGATCTTTAATTGAGAATTCTTTGTTTAGATAATTGATGACATTGTTGATTTCATCCTTGCTACTCCCTGTAACAATCAAGTCATCAACATATATAAGTATGTAAACTGTTAAAGAATCATTAATTTTAACAAATAGTGAATTGTCTGATTTGATAGACTGATATTTCATAGTTGTTAATGCTGCTTTTAGTCTGTCAAACCAGACTCTTGGTGCTTGTTTGAGTCCATATATTGCTTTATTTAGCTTGCATACATAATCTGGCTTCTTGATATATCCTGGTGGTTGATGCATATATACATTTTCCTGTAAGATGCCATTAAGAAATGCATTATTGACATCTAATTGCTTTATACACCATCCTTTGTGCAAAGCAATTGTAAGAATAAGTCTTATAGTGGATGGTTTGATTACTGGGGAGAATGTCTCCTTGAAATCAATCCCATATTCCTGAGTATATCCTTTAGCAACCAGTCTTGCTTTGTATCTGTTAATTGTGCCATCAGGGTTCTTCTTAATCCTGTATGTCCATTTGCACCCAATTATGTTTTTGTTGTCTGGAGGTTCTACAAGAGTCCATGTATTATTGTTTATAAGTGCCTTGTATTCTTCATCCATAGCTGCTGTCCAGTTTTTGTCTTTTGCAGCTTGCTCATATGTTTCTGGCACTTGTGGAATAATGCTGGCATTATATATCTTTGGTTTGAAGATGCCACTTTTAGCCCTGGTAGTCATTGGATGACTGGGTCTTGTATGAGTTTCAGTGTGAGGTGAGCCTTCCTCATTTACTTGATTTGCCATATCTCCTGTGTTGCTTGATTGGTTATCTTTCTCTATTTGATTTTTCTCATGTTCTGTTTGTGTAGGGAAGTGACTGGCATGACTGGGATCACTTGTCCATTCAGAGTTATCTTGACTGGACACAGTGGGTTGAGTGTAGTGATCCTTAGTAGACCTCACTCCTTCATTCTGACTCTCATTTCCAGAATAAATTGGTAAGTCAGGTATTGAAAATTTTGGGTTATACACTTTATTTGTTGTTTTTAATTCTGAATCACTATAGGGAAATATATTTTCATTAAATACCACATGCCTACTGATGAAAATTCTTCCATTTTCATCCAAGCATTTGTAACCCTTCTGATTAATACCATATCCTATAAATGTACAGGGTCTAGATCTAAAGTTCAGTTTATTTGCATTGTAAGGTCGTAGATAAGGAAAACATAAGCAACCAAAGATTCTCAAACCATAATAATCAGGTTTTACCCAATATAGTTTCTCTAATGGACTTATTCCATTAATTGTTTTTGTTGGTAACCTGTTGATGAGATATACAGCAGTATTAAAGGCCTCAGGCCAAAATTTTAGTGGTAATGATGCATGAGCTAGTAGAGTAAGTCCAGTCTCAACTATATGCCTATGTTTCCTTTCTACTAATCCATTTTGTTCAGAAGTATATGGGCATGTTATTCTATGTACTATGCCTTTTTCCTTAAAGTAATTACTCACAGTTTTGAACTCAGTTCCCCCATCTGATTGAAATATCTTAACTTGATTTCCAGTTTGCTTTTCAGCCATGACAATAAAATTTATAACAGCATTATAGGTTTCAGTTTTGGCTTTTAAAAAATAGATCCAAGTGTATCTAGTGTGTGCATCAACAAAAGAAATATAGTACTTATACCCAAAATCTGAGCTTATGGGTGCAGGTCCCCATAAGTCTGCTGCAATCAAGTTTAATGGTTTTGAGTAAATAGATGAAGAGTCATTGAATGACAATTTGTGACTCTTTCCTAATTGACAATATGTACAGACATAGGGTAATGAAGCATTATTAAAAGGTATTCTATTTTCATTAAGAACCTGTTGCACAACTTTTACACTAGGATGGCCAAGCTTGTAGTGCCATACATCAAATACACTTTTGGAATCTTTTTCAACACACATATTACAGTACTTCTGGTTGTCAGAGTACACATTGCTATTGGCAGATTTGAATTTATATAATCCTTTTTCTGCATTACCCTGCAATAAAATATCTTTAGTTAGTATGTCTCTAACCAAACAGTATTTTGGATAAAATTCAAAATAAACTTTATTGTCACTTGCAAATTGAGACACACTTATGAGGTTTTTCTTAATTTTGGGAACTCTTAATAAATTATATAGGAACAGTTGCTTTTTGCCCTTAATAAAAGCATTGCCAATATGAGTGATGTTGATACACTTACCATTTCCCATACAAATTGACTGTTTACCTCTGTACTCCCTGTTGCCAAGATTCAAATTATCAAGATTATTTGTGATATGATTTGTTGCACCAGAATCTGGGTACCAACAGTCATCCTGTACACTTTCTGGCCTTGCAGTGTCATTAGAATTATGATTTTTATCACAGTTTGTCTGTGCTTCTGTGTTGACCTGAGCAACATTGGCACTGGGATTATTATTTCTTTGACCATTGGCTTGATTTGAGTATCTGAAGTAGCACTTTACTGCAGTATGACCCACTTTTTCACATATCTGACATCTGGGTCTATTAGTGTTGTTCCATCTCCCCCTGCCTCTTGATCTGTTGGAACTTCCTCCTCTTTGTATGTTCTGTTCTGACTTATTATTGTTTTGACCTTTGTTCTTGTAATGAGTGGTATAGTTGATGTTGAAGTCAGTGTCTTGTGGTTTCTTGTTGTCAATTCTGGCTTCATGAGCAAGCAGTATGGAGTGGACATCATCTATAGATGGTAACTCTTTCTGTGATGCAATAACAGCCACCACTGATTCATACTCATCACTCAATCCATTTAGAATGGTCAAGATCTGCTCAGATTCTGATACTTTATGATTTGCAGCACTTAAATGATCACAAGTTGTTTTGATTTTAAAAAGATATTCCCTCATTGTACTGTTATCTTTTCTCATGTTGTGCAATTGCTTCTTGTAGTACATAACTTTGGCAGCTGATTGTGTGTTAAACACTTTTTCAATTGTTGACCATATGTCATTTGCTGTCTTGCATCCAATAACATGTGACAATAAATTTGTATTTATCGAAGATAGTAGCCAAGAACAGATGAGCCTATCTTGTCTGTGATATTTAGTATACTCTTCATTATTAATTGTTTTGTTTTCTTCAACAGTTACATATTTGGGTGGAATTGGAATTGTTCCAAGAAGATGACCTTCCAGTCCATACCCTTGAACTGCAGTTTCAATCTGCAGTTTCCAAAGAAGATAATTATCTTCGTTCAAGTGTGCTGTCACAAGATTAGTTTGAGGACTTACTACAGTATTCACAAGTTTTTCAACTGTAGTGTTGGGTTGATGATTATTGCTTACACTTACAGATGTGGCAGAGGCAGTATCATCAGTCATGATGATTTCAAATTATATACAGACAGAATGATGGTAAAACTAGAGATCAACAAATTAAACAGAGACAGAAATCAAGAATTAAGAACCAAGAATTGCTCACAACCAGATTAAATGCATCGGCAAGACTTAAATGATGAGTAAGCCTTTCCTTTGTTTTGCTTTTCAGTTCTGATAAGTCTTGTTGTATGGCACTTTTTCTCTTGTGATGATTCTTGATTTCTTTGCTGCTTTCTGAAGCTTTTCTTGATTTGATTTCTGTATGGGTATGATGAGATAATCCTGATGCAGTCCAGTTCTTGAACTTGGCGTGGCACTTGATTTACTCAGATGATTACCTTCGTTCAGATGATGAGACTCTGTCTACTGATGAGCGATTAAACTCAGATGATGAATTTTCTCTGATGAGTTGATTTCAAACTATGATTGGCTGTTAGGCCTTGATAAGCTCTGATACCAAGTTGAAATTTGAGATTGCAGAGAATATCTGAATGAAGAAGAATTGCTTTACTGCTAATTGTATTACAAAAGATATTGTAAAGTTTTATACAATTGTTTCTATGATTCAGAATAATCTATTGTACATGATACTGTTGAATATATATAAGTGTAATTGGGCCTTGAGGAGAAACAGCCCAATATGCTAAATAACTCAGAAATGCAGAGATCTTCAGACAGCCGTTAGATGAGGCATTGATGGTTGAGATGCAGAAGCCCTTTACTTTAACAGATTGAATTGCAAAAGAGAAGTTACGATAATTCTCATTTCTCCAATTATAATATAATACTTTTTTTGAGGTATCAATTGGTTTCTAAACAATTCATGTTTAAACAAATTATTTTTATGTTTAATGCCTTTAAATAATAAGTATATGAATCTGCCTTACAATAAACTTTATAATAATTACAACCAAAGAAATGACAAATGAATAAATTATTGAATGTGTTGACCAAGTTATATTGTTTAAAAAGAAACTTAAACATGTACAAATTAGAAAAGTAATATCTACATCTAATGTCAACATACATATGTTCTATGAATTTTGGTTAAAATATTGATCTAACATCTACCTCAAGCCATGTGAAAGAATATGACAGAAGTTGGTTAAAATATAGTAAACTCGCATAAATCTTTTTTCATCTAATGTCTACATCTAGATTTGAATTAGTGTGTGTGAGCAGAGAGGGAGAGGGAGAGACAAAAAATTGAAATCATGATATATTAAGACAGCAGCACGCATAAGTCTATATGAAATAACAAAGTTCAAAAGAAAGCTTAATTTCACCTTTTTGTTTAGGCCCATGATGTGAAGAGCGTGGGAGAGGAGATGTCCTTGATCGTCACATGTTCGTCGGGATCAACCATGTTTAGTTTCTTGATTAGGTCACACTTCAGGTCTGCCAGAATCAGGTAGTTGACACTTTGCATCCATATGAAGCATTGGCCTCGATGTCCTTGGTCCACTTCTAGTGGGTCTCAATGTCATCGCAGGTGCGTACTTGGCCATCCTACACAACTCGGTGGTGTAGACGAGTGCAAAATTGCTAAGAGGAGAGAAGAGGATGGCATAGCCAGACCTGTTTGATTTTGCCATGGGTGATTTTCATTTCCAGATCGGGCATTGTGTCTCGAATTGCCAACCCAGGAATTCTGTTATTTCTTATATATAAAAAAAGCATGTGCGCACGCGCTCACACACACACAAGCCTCGATTGACAGCCCAAGTTATTTCCAAACTTAGAACTATGGTAGAATGCCTCTTAGTAAAGTTATCATTTACTAAGACGTTAGCATTCAACTGCCAGGTCGGAGTAAATTAGAGGGAGAATCAGTTGTATTTGCAGAATAAATTGAAAGTAGGTTAATCAGAAATAGGAAGCATTGCCAGTGATTCAACTAATTTCGGTCCACCTTGAAATCTATAAACTATGTCGAAAGTGATAAAAGAAAAATAAGAGATAAAATAATGGAATACAACATGTTATTATTTATGAAATTGTGAGTAAATTTGAAGATTCGAAGATGCATACTACAAGATCCCTTCCTTCTGGATGATCATGAAGTTTAAACTTGGAAATTACAGGGAAAACCAATTGCAAATCACTCATATAAGTTGCAAATATATTTTTCTCTCATTTTTTACAAAATAATATTTAAGCTTTTTTCCTTTCAGAAGATTTTGATACAATGAAAGCAACAAATAAACAGAGGAAACTAAGGCCTGCATAGGTATTTTAGATACTTCTTACTGGCATATGGTGAAAGAATAATTTTTGCTGCATGAGGATACAAATTCTTATGGGAGTTTCTTATTGTATTTTCTGCTACTCCAGTTGCTACTTAGATATCTACATATAAAATTGACTTGTTGCATATGGTAGTTGAGGAAGCATGTTATGCAGCAATATATGTAAATAAGAATACACATACCTTTGAGGAGTTTTTTATCCTCATGTAGTTGTGTAATCATATAAATAATTGTTGCTACAATAGTTATGGAAATCCTCCTGCGATAATTCATGATTATATTATAAACAACAATATTTATTCAATAGAATTTTTTTGAATATCAAATAAAAATGGCAAATATTAAAATAATACAAGAGTTTTTGTGAGTCAAATTATATTAATGCTTAAAATTTATTATAGATGTGTATTTGAACACAGGTTTAGACATGAAGATGTTGATGGAAATATTCAGTTTGTACTTTTATTTTATGCACATGTGATATGTTATTAAATCTATGTAGACATTTAGAAATGCTCAATTACTGCAAAAATTACAGTAATTTGTGCGGAAATACATAAAGTTGTTGATTTTTCATTTTAGAACATGTAGTTGATAAAATATGAAATTTCTTCGGCATCATTAATTGTTTTATTCAATTCAGGTATTCCATCATGCACATTGCATCATGTTGCTCAGGGGTGAGGGCTTATACTCTGTAACTTAAGGTTGGTAGCAGAAATATTTTAGTATACATTTCTAATAAGATTAAAATTCTGCTAAATTATGTCATTATTTATGGATTCTTAATTCAAATTTATAGTAATGCATAATATCAGTTTTGACAACTATTGGTTGTAGGAATTTCAGTTTCGCATCCTTGGCGTAGTATATAGGAGAATATATGGTGTTTTCCCCTTAACTACCATATTGTGTAACTGAAACCGTAAAGACTTCTAATATTTTAATATCTTTAGCTTTATCATTGGTTACTTAATGAAACTAATATACAAGGTCACCAATGTTATTGCAATATTATTGGTTTGACTGGGTAAAGAAAGATGGAAAAGCAAGAACACATCAAAAGGTAAAAGGAAAAGTAGGAGTTTCAGTAAGTGCAATTTAACTTAATATTATCATCCTTGCATCACCACCTCCTAAATGGTTTGCACCGTCTCAATAAGAAAACAAAATATGCACCCGTCACTACATCACAATTATGTCCTTTTGTCATGCAAGCCAAGGTTTTCAAAATGGGATTTAAATCGTAAATCGCAATGTTTAAATTTTAAATCGAAATGAGATTTAACTTGTAAATCGTAGATTTAAAATATCCACATTTTAATGTTTGTATGCACTTTGATGTTGATTTTGATGTATGAGCGTCTATAATTAAACTTAATAATGATTTTTCTCTATAATTCCATTTTTATTTTGTTTTAAAAACATTATAATGGGAATTGTGGATCTAAATACGTATATTAAATATGTTAATATGAGTTGGATGTGCTTTTTTACTGTGCTTTTAATTAAGTTTGAATCGGAATGTAAATCGAATCGTAAAGAGAGAGATCCGATCTGAATCGGGATTTAAATCGTAAGATTTTAAGATTTTTGACAACAATGATGCAAGCACTGCACCTACATGAACCATGCCTGTATGTTAAACCGAACAAAATATCGCCTATGCCTGCACTTTTGTTGCCTGTACACTGCATCTACACTATCATTTTTCCATGGCTTGTCATCCTGCTCCGATGCCATACACCACAACTTTTAAGCTATAGATAAACCTTCGCACTGTTAAATTTGGTGATACAAAATCACAAATAGAAGGAAACAAATATGCAAAAGGGAAAATAATCACGTTTGTTTATTATGGAAATGCATAAATAATTGGATTGCATTTGAATGAGATGGTAAGGAAATATATGCATGCGCATGTTATGGAATAATATATATATGCAAAAAGATATGCATATTATTTCTTTCTTCGTAATCGCATTGCTTTGGAATTATTTTCTTCCATCTTTGAAACGAGTGAATTACTTGGTATGTTTGCGCGATTTGTTACCATTGTAATTTTCCTCCATTATCTCCTTACCATATTTTGGTAATTTGATTGATGATTCACATGAATTTATGTTGAATATATATTGAGGGTAGACTTCATTGTAAACCCATCCTGGTATTCAGCCAGTGATCTCCAGATAGAGTGTCTCTTCTTGTTATCCCTAATTTGGGGCTTTGGTATGTAAACTCTTATCTTGTAATCTCTTGTAATTCTCTCAAGTGTAATAAAATCTCTCTCTTTTGGACTGGACGTACACTATCTAGATGATAGTGGAACCAGTATAAATATTGTGCTTCTTCTTTTTTCTTTATAGTTAAGTACTATATATTTGGAGTATAGAATAATTGCTACTGATTACGTGATGTTCAAATTGGCAAATCTAGATCCTATGTTTATTGTCTTTCCGCATTTGTGCAATTTCTGCACAACAGATTGGTATCAGAGCTTAGCGATTTGTTCAAATTTGTGCATCAATGGCTTCTAGAAAGAGCGGTAGATCTGGTGGTAATTATGCTATTACTCATATGGATGAAAAAAGAAGATTTTGTGCAATATAGAAGATTAAGACAGAGGAGATTATGTTGAGAGAGAAGAGCGTTGTAGTCTTGGAAATTTGGTGATAAGGAGTTTACTGTGTTGAAGAGACATCTGGATTTTGGAACTTGTATCTACCTTATGGCTCGATGTTGATGTGAGAGTCTTATGTTGATTTCCATGGGAAATTTGTTGTTTGGCAGATAAGTGGGTTTGGAAACTTTTATCTTCTTTATGGCTCGATGTTGATGTGAGAGTCTTATGTTGATTTCCATGGAAAATTTGTTATTTGGCAGATAAGGTATGTGGAAGGAAAGAGATTTGTCTTATATACAGAGATTTGGATTAGCCTTGTTATGTTCATTGGCTTTTGTTTGTTGGCTCTGTATTTGGATTGGTGATTGAGAGAATTTTTTGGCCTTATGTGGCTTTGAGATTATTTTGGTATCTACCTTCTTTTGATTTTGGATATTTGCAACATTTTGTTGGCGGGCGGGGACATAGTCTGAGCTCGTTAGCAAGGTGTGATGGGGGGTGGCCTTGCCGGAACCCATTGGGTAAATATTCATTTTTGGTCTGTACCTCGTTAAGAGATTTTGGTTGAAGGTGGAGTTTGATTTGAAGAGTTTTACGTTGGGAAGAGAACTTGAGTCGATGTGGGGTGTTGGAGATATGTGATTTTGCATCAAGGTGGATGGTGTTAAATTTGGTGATACAAAATCACAAATAGAAGGAAACAAATATGCAAAAGGGAAAGTAATCACGTTTGTTTATTATGGAAATGCATAAATAATTGGATTGCATTTGAATGAGATGGTAAGGAAATATATGCATGCGCATGTTATGGAATAATATATATATGCAAAAAGATATGCATATTATTTCTTTCTTCGTAATCGCATTGCTTTGGAATTATTTTCTTCCATCTTTGGAACAAGTGAATTACTTGCTATGTTTGCGCGATTTGTTACCATTGTAATTTTCCTCCATTATCTCCTTACCATATTTTGGTAATTTGATTGATGATTCACATGAATTTATGTTGAATATATATTGAGGGTAGACTTCATTGTAAACCCATCCTGGTATTCAGCCAGTGATCTCCAGATAGAGTGTCTCTTCTTGTTATCCCTAATTTGGGGCTTTGGTATGTAAACTCTTATCTTGTAATCTCTTGTAATTCTCTCAAGTGTAATAAAATCTCTCTTTTGGACTGGACGTACACTATCTAGCACTACAAGAAAAAGGCAGAATACCGACAGCCAAGACCGACGGCTTCCGACGGCCATTTTCCGACGGCTTTCGACGGGCCGTCGGCGGCCGTCGGAAGCCGTCGCAAATTTGCGATTATACCAGCCAGCCGAGCCCTTTCTTCCTCCTCCATTTCATACGAAAAAAACCCAAAAAACCCCCCAAATTCAACCCCTAAGCTTCCAATCCCTAATTTTTAGCTTCCGGATCTTCCAACGCACTCTAATCAAGCTTCAGTACTCTTAATCTCAGGTATAATCTCTTATTTTTATGAAAAATTCAGTTTTTACCCTAATTATAGATTTGCATAAATTGATAAATTAGGGCGAATTAATGATTGCAATTGTTTCCACTAGCGTAATAACGGTTTATAGCATCACATGGTATACCAATTTCATCTTTTATCGTGAAATTGTGATAAACACGTATAATTTGTGCATGTTCATGTATATGTATTTTGTTGTGTATGCCTTGATTCGACGATTGTATACGTTATTTGGAATAAGATAAAATGATTGAATGAACTAGGAGTATTATATTGTGCACGTTTTTACTTATGACACAAAAAAAATGCATTACTCTAAATTATAATTGTGTGTATTGAAAAATGACAAAATGTTAAACCAGCCCTAAGTTGATGCGTAATACGTCGAATAAATGTGTGAAATTAATATATAAATGTGAACAGTGAGTAAAACTGTATTTTTGAGTAAAATGCGCGCATGTTAACCGACAAATGTCCCTTAGAGAGTTTTTGGCCCCGTCTGACGAGTGTTGTACATGATCGTTGTATAAATAGTCGTTTTTTTCGAAAAACGACCATTTATATTCATCTGGTACAATGTTTGTCGGATTTGTCCCTGTATTGGACAAGTTATGAACACAGTAAGAATTTACATTTTGTATACTACTTCGTCTCAAACGGTTCATAAAATTTCGCCCTAACTTTTCTTTTTTGTTTCCTGCGTACACGCATTTGTGTACAATGCAGGGAACAAAAGGGAAATGCTGCCGAAATTTTATTGAATCGTTTGGGACGAAGTAATATACGAAATGTAAATGCTTACTGTGTTTGTAATGGGAGGTAGGATGTCTGACCAATGAAAAAAAATTATATATTTTTAATCGTTACGTACGTTAAAAAATGAAATGTGCCCTATTTGAAAATATTTTTAAATTTGTGAAGTTGTTCTTTAAATTCAAAATATTATACGAACATGAAAATAATCTTTTTCGAATGTGTATTCTTCAAAATAAATATTAAATTTTGAACTTCTCATTTTGTCAAATAGGAAAAATGATTGATTATTTTGTTGATCGAAGGAGATGGATGTACCAAAGAAAAGGAATGAGGGGCTCAATAAAAGAAGATTTTTATAACGGTATAAACGTGTTTGTTGAATTCGCCTTAAGTAATAACGGAAACGATCCAGAAATTCGTTGTCCGTGTAGTAGGTGTAGACATTTGAAGTTTTTGTTACCAGATATTGTGAAAGTTCATTTGTGCCAACACGGTTTCACACCCGAATATTATGTTTGGGATCGGCATGGAGAAGTTGTAGCAAATACTTCTGTAGAGTCTGAAAGTGTCGTTAACGAAATAGTTTCAACGACCCGTATAGAAAATATGGTCGAAGATGCAGCACGATCAATGTTTCCTATGGTTGAAGTTGACGACGATGATGTAAATGTTGAAGAACCAAATATTGAAGCTAAGAAAATTTATGATTTACTAGATGCAGCTAAAAAACCTATTTGGGATGGTTGTAAAAGCGGCACGCAGCTGTCAGTAATCGCAGAATACATTGCGATGAAGTCAAAATACAACATCACTGAAGCTGGGTTTACGGCTGTTGTACAAGCTGCAAAAAGACATATGCCGCCCGATAATCTAATGTGTGAAAATCACTACGAAGTTAAAAAACTTATGTCGGCTTTTGGTTTACCGTATCAGAAAATAGATACATGTTTAAAAGGATGCATGTTGTTTTGGAAAGAAGACGCAAACCTTAGAAATTGTAAAGTTTGTAACCAGGAGAGATACAAACCAAGAAAAAAGAAGGGTAAGGAAGTTCCGTACAAGCGTATGCACTACTTACCCATAACTCCAAGACTTCAAAGATTATACGCATCTTCTGTAACTGCGTCTAATATGAGGTGGCATAGCGTGAGAACGGAGGAAGAGGGTACGTTGACACATCCGGCCGATGGAGAAGCATGGAAGCATTTCGATAAAACGTATCCAAATTTTGCAGCGGAGAGTCGAAATGTTAGATTAGGATTATGTACGGACGGTTTTTCTCCATTTTCTCAATTTGGTTCTAAATATTCATCCTGGCCCATTATCGTCACACCGTATAATTTACCTCCATGGATGTGCATGAAAACGCAATATATGTTTCTTACTGTTGTCGTTCCTGGCCCCGACGATCCGACACAAGGAATCGATGTATATTTACAACCGTTGATTGAGGAGTTAAAAATACTGTGGAACGAAGGAGTAGAAACATACGATGTGTCAAAGAAGAAAAATTTTCGTATGTTTGCTTCTTTGTTGTGGACTATAAGTGATTTTCCTGCCTATGCAATGCTTTCGGGATGGAGTACTGCCGGTCGTCTAGCATGTCCATATTGCATGGATGAAACACGAGCGTTTTCTTTACCTCATGGTAAGAAAATTTCATGGTTTGACTGTCATCGATATTTTCTCCATGTAAATCATCCCTTCAGAGGAGACAAGAAAAACTTTTTAGCTAATAGAGTAGAAAATAGACAACCACCGACGATATGGTCAAGCGAAGACATATATGAACTTGTTAAGGACTATCCAAAGATATATGAAACGGGGGAGCAAACAGAAATTGAAGGCAAATCAGTTGTTCATAACTGGTGCAAACAAACTATTTTTTGGGAGTTGCCGTATTGGAAACATCTTCTGCTTCGCCATAACATAGATGTGATGCACAATGAGAAAAATGTATTTGATAATGTGTTTAACACAATTTTGAATGTGAAAGGGAAGACGAAGGATGATTTGAAATCAAGACGTGATATAGAAGAATTATGCAAACGTCCCGAGCTTCATATGAAACCAAATGACAGTAAAAAACCAAAAGCTTGTTACGAATTAGATAATAATCAAGTTAAAGCTGTGTTAAAATGGGTGGAAGGGTTAAGATTTCCTGATGGGATATCATCAAATCTTCGTAGATGTGTTGACTTTAAAAATAGTAGATTGAGCGGAATGAAAACTCACGACTGTCACATAATGATGGAAAATTTATTTCCCGTTATGTTTAAAGAACTACTGCCGTTAAAAGTTTGGAAGGTAGTAACGGAGCTTAGTATGTTTTACAAAGAGCTTTGTTCGACTACTTTAAAAGTGCAACGTTTACGTAAACTTGAAGTGGACATTCCTATATTGCTTTGCAAATTAGAGAAAATATTTCCGCCAGGTTTTTTTAATGTGATGGAACATTTACCTGTTCATCTTCCATCTGAAGCACGACTTCGAGGTCCTGTCCAATACGGATGGATGTATCCATTTGAGAGGTATGTAATATGTTATAACGTAATTTAATTGCATTTGAAAGATGAAGTTAATATAAATTAATGTTGCATAGATATTTGAATCATCTGAAGAAAAAAGTGAGACAAAAAGCACGAGTTGAAGGTTCGATATGTAAATCTTACATCGAAGAAGAAGCTTCGTTCTTTTTCTCTCACTATTTCAGTGACCATGTGAATATTTCATTTCAAAGTGTTCCTCGTAATGATGAAGGCGACGAACAAGAGTCCTCTCAAGCAATGTTATCTATTTTTAGACAACATGGTCGGCCTTCTGGAAAATGTGTGGAAATATGGCTAGACGATAGAGATCTTCGTGTAGCACACACTTATATTCTTCTAAATTGTGCCGAGGTTGCACCGTTTGTTAGGTAATCTGAAATAATAATTTTTGTTTTATTCTTTTCTGTAATGCATGCGCGTGTATAACCTAATGTAATAATTTGTTTATATAAACAGTGTTTATGAACGGGAACATCCGAACGGAGATCTCAGTAAAGAATTTTCCCGTTGGTTTTCAAATTACGTTTATGAGCCGAAAAATTGTGTTGTTGACGAAGGGTTGAAACATCTTGCAATGGGACCAAAAAGAGTGGTCAAGACATATCCAATATATTTCGTCAATGGATACAAATTTAACACTAAAGAATACGGTGCAGAAAAATTAACAAATAATACTGGTGTATTTGTTAAAGGTAGTGACGATCCAGAAAACCATTTAAATGATTTTTATGGCGTTCTAACACAAATTTTGCAACTGACATATTTCTCAAGACCCGCGGAGGAGGTGTTTCTATTTAGATGCAATTGGTTTAGCAATGTTCCAGGTTCTGGAATTAATGTGCATAAGGATTATAATCTTATCGAAATAAAGCATACATCGCACTATCACAAGTATGATCCTTTTGTACTAGCCAAACAAGCATTGCAAGTTTATTACGCTCCTTATCCGTCTCTAAAAAGAGATAAAGCAGATTGGTCTGCAGTTTTTAAAACAAAGGCCAGATTCACATTCGATGGGAAGAATATTCCGGACGAACAAGCTTATCAGGCAGATCTTGAGCAAAATAACGAAATAATAATTACAGACGATCATACAGATTTTGGTCCTTTGATCGATGAATCAAATGTTTTGGTAGAAGCGTTTGACAGTGCAGAGGAAAATATCGTCGAAAACGAGACCGAATCTGAATCAGAAGACGATGATGACTGATATAAATTTGAATCTGTTTTTTTGCAATTGATGTAACTATGTTGAATTCTTGATGTATTATGAAATTGATGTAACTATGAAACTAAATCCGTTTACTATTGTTTTATGTTATTTCAATTTGTCATTTATTTAGCAATTTTTATTAAAAATGCAATGAACTCTGCTTATCGTAGGAAGAGTACACCCATCATGAATCAGGTATAACAAACTTACATGTCTATTTACATTTCAGTCATTATAATTAAGCAATTTATACCATTGATGTCATGTTCATATGAAATATATTTCATTATCATGTTTTTATTCTCTTATATAATGATGTGTAAACGTCACAGGTTTATCATTATGTCACATAGAGGGAGGAGCTCTTCCCGTTCTTCAGGAGGCGATGGCAGTGGCCCATCGCAAGCGCCACACCGTCCAGTTGTTACGTTAGCCCCCAAAGCAGATGGGTAAAAATTAAATCTTATTCATCATCTTATTTTTTCTATACTATACGTATGTACTTATCTGTATCGTACTTAAAAACAGGGGGTTCGAGCTACTACCCACTAAGGTAGTGTTGGACGTCTCCAGAGCAGCATATCGTAGTAGGATGAGTGCGTGCTGGCCAAAGTGGGATACCATCCCTCCGCACATCATAGAGTGCATATGGCAGGATGTCCTAGTATGTGTAATTTTTATGTTTTCCATTTTTAATTCGTTTTTGTCGTTTTTCTACCGTTTATCGTTTAAAGTGTAATCTTTTTTTAACACAGGCTGAGATAGACATCCAGACAGATGATATGCAGCTGGCACGAGCATACTGGATGAGGAAGATGCGAAAGAACTACAGAGACACGATATCTGAGGTTAAGAAATCCGGGAAGAGACCACGGTGGATGGGGGAGAGCGTGTGGCAAGCTTGGTTGAGCTACTGGGAGACGGACGAGGCGAAGGCAAGTATACTAATTTTTTTTCAATTATTAATTTAACGTGATTGAAAAATAATGTATCAAATTTTGAATGTACAGGCAGAGTCAGATAGAAACTCTGCAAATAGAAATAAGAATCCCGTTACTCATCGCGGAGGATCGAAGTCGTTTCAGCAGTATCGGCAGGAGTTGGTAAATTTAATTACTGAATAATAAATGTAAATAGTTTATGCTATATGATTTTAAATGTATAATAATTGTATGTAACAATCAACTTCAGGAAGCCGAGGCACATGGTCCTGTCAGCTATATGGACGTGTTCACCCGTACGCATGCTGTTGAGCATGTTAATCCAGACGGGACTGTTTCGTACACATGGCAGGACGATAAATCCAGTAAAAGCCATGTAAGCATATTTCATTTTATTCAGTATTAGTAATTGTTTTAGTTGTCAAATTATTATGAAATAAGATATGATATTATTAATTTGTCAATGCAGGAGATGTTTATGGAGCAGCGACAGAAACTCCTTTCTGATACGGGTCGAGAGCAGCTGACGACCGATGAAGAGGACATTATTTTTGAGTCCGTTATGAGTCCACCAGAGCATGGTCGACGATACGGATTTGGCAATTTAGCGGTAAATAATTTAATTTTTCTTAAAATACTTAAAATATGATATTCTTACCTTTTCAAAACAATAAACTTTGATTTTATTTATTTTTCAATTATTGCAGTCCAGTAGTCAGAGTAGGAGACGGCGGAGTAGACCTCAGAGCGAGCTAGCAAGTATAGAAGAATTACAGACTAGAGTTCAGCAGTTGGAGGAGCAGAACCGCCAACAGGCCATGCAGACGGCACAGTTATTTGAGTACATGCAGCAGTTTGGTGGCCGCTTCCCTTCATCGGCTGGCTCTGGATCTGGGGCAGATTGATTCATTGCTTTCTAATTCGTTCGTGCAGGTATGTTTAGTTTTAGTTTACAATGATTTGGTAGAAGGAACAATTAATTGTTGATATGTATAATTATGTATAATACACTTGGTTCTGTAGCTGTATCAGGATATGCATGATTAGAACAGTTATTGTTAGTATTATTGTTAATGTTGGAATGTTATGTATATTTTGTATTTTATTTTTATTCTAATTTAGTTTATTTCTGTGTCTATTGAATATTTTGGAGTATTGGTTTGCATGTTTGGTTGGATTATTGTTTATTTGATTGTGCAGTATTGATATTGTAGTGTTTGGAAGAGAAATGTGGTTGGAAGGCTCTATTTGCAGCAGATTTTAAAAAAAAACAACAGGTTTCCGACGGCTTCCGACGGCTCTCGACGGCTTATTGGTCGAAATTTTCCGGCGGTTTCCGACGGGTTCCGACGGCTTATTGGCCTGATTTCCGACGGTTTCCGACGGTTTCCGACGGCCGTCGGAAGCCGTCGGAAACCGCCGGAAACCGCCGGAAACCGTCGATAATGTATACGGCATCACCCGTCGGTAGCCGTCGGAAATACTGCTCCCCGACGCCTTCATTTCCGACGGCTTTTTCCGACGGCCGCCGACGGCTTCCGACGGCCGCCGACGGTTTTCAGCCGTCGGAAATCCCCCCTCCCCTTGTAGTGTAGATGATAGTGGAACCAGTATAAATATTGTGCTTCTTCTTTTTTCTTTATAGTTAAGTACTATATATTTGGAGTATAGAATAATTGCTGCTGATTACGTGATGTTCAAATTGGCAAATCTAGATCCTATGTTTATTGTCTTTGCGCATTTGTGCAATTTCTGCACAACACGCACGATCCTCATTCATATAAAAAGGAGTATTTAATATCATAAATAAAATAAATTAAAATTCTCTTTGGTAAGAAACTATACAGGATTTATAAATAAATTAAAATAACTTCGGGCAGTTTGCAATGAATAAAATGCAACGCAATTCAGTAACATAGATGATAATTACTCTACAAGTAACTATATGGCTCAACATAAGCTACAATATTAGGAAGTCGAAATTATTAAACAGAAGAATTAAAATGATAATGAATATTAAATACAAGCAATGTAATTAATATTGGCTCTGTTATGCGATTTAGCTTTGTGCTTCATATGTATGTTCAAAAGCCAGCCTATATATTTGACTATAGTCATCAACAAAATGAACTTTGAGTCCTTTCTTGATGTTGTCAGCAAGCTCATCAAAATCTCGTTTGTTTGCTGAAGGAAATATTAATGTCTTCACTTCACCTCTCCTTGCCGTATTTTTTTAATCTTGCTCTCCATAAGAGTGTTAATTAACGCATTAATTTTAATTCTTGAGGTAGTAATCCTAAGAGTATAAACTCACATATTAGCTTTAAGTCGGACCATCTTTCAGTATAAAAGAGTACCACTTGCCCTGCAACGCCCATTTTATAATTAAATTATTTTACAGTAAAAAAGTATGTTACTAGTTAATTCCTCCGGTACATCCCAAATGTCTAGCGGTCGATTTTTCATAGTACAGATGGAATAGTGTATCCATTGTCAATTTGCATATAAGTGTCCCTTGCATGGATAGTAATCTTGTTTCCATTAGTCGAGCTTTAATTTTTTGAACCGTTTCCATTAGTATCCCTTGCATATATTGCATAAGTTGTATATTTTGTTTTTGTTTTTATCCTAAAATAAGAAACAACTAGTGCAAAGAAGTAAAATGTAGGCAAACATTACGGATTTCAGGACCAATTAGAAAATGACTGCTTGAGATGGCGATGATGTTAGTTCACACAATTTGAATAGGAAGGATTTGAATGCAATTGTGTCATTTGGAGAGGTGAAAAGTATAATTAAGTTTGAAGTCTCTTGATAGGATTCCTTTCAACTCCATCTTCGACCATAATTGTTCCTTCAAACACAATTTCAATGTCTTTAGTATCCTTCTTTAACACATTCGCTAGCCTTGCAATAGATGCAGCGCATTTCAAGATTTTAAAATAATTCATATTTTACTTCTAATTCAAAGTAAAAAACTACCATGTTCAGATCAAAGTAGAGTGCAGCAGCTATTGCCACATCTTGTAAAAAAGATATTCATATTATCAAATTGCAACTCCTAAATATCCCTGAACTTAAAATCCACATTTTCAGTCAAGTTCAAGCATTTCCAGATGTGTTTTTAACGCAGAAGCCAAAGCAAATAGACTGTAAATCAGACTTCTTTCTGCATGTCGTAGGAAAATGATATCATGAAACCCGATTCAATGGTCATAATGAATATTAATGCATGAACATACTTCTTGAATCTCCAGAAGACTATGTTCATGTATTCTCGTGGAAGCCGGGAGATAGCTTGAACCGTGAGCATTAGCATGAGTTACAGCAAGAAGATGTTCATTCCATATTTTGTCAGTTTTACCCCTAATAGTTAAAAATCTGAAGTGGAAGCTGAAATGTATAGGTATACGGAATGAAACTTCTCCAATGCATCACATGAAGTGTTCAACACATTTATTCCTCGTCTCTTTCCTCATTTATTTTTCTTGCTTTAGCATTCAATCATAGAGCTATGTATACCGGCAAATACAGGTCTCAAAAAATGACATGTATGAAGCGGTGTAGCAACTTTTGTTTGCTTTCTTCATATGGCCTTGGTCTGCAAGAACACTATGTTACAGTTCTCATTCAGTCTCTTTTAAATGAAAAACAAGAATCCATTTCCACTTCTGGTCGGTTAAGCTAATGGTTCAGACTCTTAAGTGTAGGGGAAAACCGCTGCTTGCATATTACCGTCTTAAATGAGTAATTGTAAGCTCAAATAATTGTATAATCTGACCATGAACCACAAAGGAATGAGGAATGACATCAACGTACACTTTTTCGAGTCCTAGAGTATACTCGCATGAAAGATCAAAGTTAAAGAAAGCATATATCAAAATTTGAGAATATTATTAGGAGATTTAGATTAAAAGAAGATAGTAACATAACTGAAGAAGAGGATAATGAAATGTTAAAAACATACAGAGGACGTTGGTTGACTCTAGAAGGCAAGATAGGTGGTAGGAAAGTTATTCCGCCAAGCCAAATTCTTTGATGAGTTATTCTAAATGCGCATTGTTTATATTTCTTATCCACTGTAGTGTGGAAATGCATGAGTTATCCTACAATTTGTTATAATAACTAAAGTGATGGATGGACCTTATTTATTAGAAGCAAAAAGGGTAATTTAAGACATGTGGATTATGCTAGAATGACAAACTAGAAATGTCCATCCTAATTGAGTAGGGAGTGATATGACCAAAACTTTATTTACACCAATTAATGTTGGAAGGCAGCATCCGGCAATCGTTCCTTTTAGGCTTTCGGTTGTAAGCATTAGTTATCCTTATTTATATAAAAACATGTACGATATTATGAGAAATGTTCCTTTTTAATAGTGTTGGTTTTCTCAATTAACAGCTATATAGATTGAAAAACAATATAAATAAGGAATTCTCATAAAGACAAATGCAAAGAAAAAATATTTATAATAAGACTCGAAGCTTATAAATTAGAAATTTTATTAAATTAGCCACTAAATGAAAATAAAGTTAAGTTTCAAAAGGTATTAAAATTTTGAAAAGATAAATTTTAGTAAGCGAAGGATAGAGAAATGTTGTTACGAAACCACAGGTCACTATCCCTATGCCTTAAATGCTAAAATTTACCAATATCATTGTGTTCTGATTGCTATTATAAGATAGAATAAAAAGTTTTCAAAATTTGAAAATTTAGTGTGCAATAGGCTAAGGCAATCATAGATGTTAACCTATTGACTAAACCTAATGCATTGGATGTGGCTTAATTTGTTTTGAAAAGTTAACAACAAATAATTTTGAAAATTCTATTCTATAACCTTTGATATTCAAAATATAAAATACTTTTAAAAAAGTTTTGAAAAATGAGATTTATTTTAAAATTTTCCAATTACCTCAAAAATTTAATTGAAAAAGACTTTGAATGGAAAAATAAAGAATTTTCAATTTCAGAAATGCCACATGCTTAGCATAGGAAAATTCGACGGGGTAACAAATATGAATTTTACAATTCAACAGAAGTGATAATACGCAAAATGTAGTTAATAACGAGGGGAAAAGATGTTTTAGCCATGGAATTTTTTTCCATACCTTGTTGATAATGAATTGTTCTATGATAACTTTGTTTTAATAAATTTAAAATAAATTTCCTTATTCTAGACTGTACTTGGAAAAGTTGGAAAATAATCGGGGGAAAAGGAGAAGGTCCCAAAATACAACGGAATGAGTACACAAGAGAGGGATTTAAATATAGAATTCTCATCCAAATCCTTTTTTGGCATAAGAGTGTACATTTAGGAAACTGGATTTTCAAAATTTTAATATTAGAAATGGTGTACTAGGTATCTGATGGTAGGGATTAGATACAAAATTGGTTGAACCATACTCCTATTTGTAGGAGTGTGGGAAATTGTTAAGCAAAAAATGATTTTTGATTTTTGAAAACTTGTGTATGTATAGAACTGCCGGTATATATAGGTGTTTTGCATCGTATTTTCAAAATTATTTTAAAGAGACGCATTCATGTAGGAGGGGCCGATTATTATTATTCAACATACATATCAGATGTGTTCTAATACACTATGTAATGGTACACGATTTGCTGCAAAATTAGTTGCATGATAATTTGTTGGATAACTTAGAATGGATGTGCGCTATATCATAAAATTCAGTCCTTAAGGAATTTCAGAGATAAAATTCTTTTAAGGGAAAGAATGTAACGCCCCGTTAATTAAGCAATAGTTAAAAAAGAAGTCATAAATAATTATTAAAGCCAAAAATGGAATTTTCATAAACTTTAGAATTTGGCTATGAAATTTACACCGTTGTGTTCGTGACGATTTTCATATATAAAGTTTTACGATCGGAGTTGAAACGAAAATTTTATTAACGTTTGAAAATTTTGGGTCCGAAATAATTTAAAATGTATAAAAGAAATAAATGTTATTAATTTCAAGTTAAATTGACATTTAACGGAGACTTAACTTTAATTAACCATTATGGTTAACTAAATCAAACGCAAAAGAAAATAAAACAAACGAAACCAACAACTGACATAAAACAATGATCGGTCGATACATTATTGGACCCGGTCGGCTGCTAACGGTCGACCAGTGGAAGGATGGCGGCTAATAATGAACCTAGGCCAAATGGCTTGGATTTAATTCAGTCTCATTTGATTGATAAAATTGATTCAAACGTCAACAAATACAGGCCTAGTCCCTCATTTTTCTTCTCATATTTTTTGAATCGAAAAGCAAAACTCTACCATTTTCTCTTCTCCACAAATTCTAAGGATTACAGAAATTATAAATTATTGTATATATATATAAGTGGAGAATAGAAGAAAACAAAAGAGAAGAAGAATAGGGTCTAATCGATTCTCCAAAGCAAACGTAAGTTATAAATATAAATCTAAACCTACTTTAGTTTACATATCTTTTCAGATCTATAATTCTAGTAAATATGTATATTTTTTTGGTACATATTTTGGTAGAAAGAAAGAGATTCAATCAGAAATAACTTATTTAGATCTTGATATTTGGAAGCTTAAAGGTGAGTGTAAAATTATATATTTTTATATAATATTGGATTTATATCGTTGTAAATCTAGTCCTTTTGTGCCTAATTGTAAATTTTGGAATCGTAGGCTTATATATATATATATATATATATATATATATATATATATATATATCTGTGTGTGTGCGCGTACATATATACGCAATGAACTTGAGAACCTTGCCTACATATTCTGTAAATCCTTAACTTTGATTAAATATTGTATACACCTAAATGGGATGGTGAGTGTAAGATCGATGCTATGTCGGCAAGGTTGGTACCATATATTTGAGGAGTAGGGATGTACACGTAGATCAAGAACCCCATGGGTTCTTAAGCGATCGGGATGGTTTGGTTTACGCCTAGAGACCTATCACACTCCTACTAGTGTAGGTTCTGTATCAGATATTCAATTGCCTCAAAATTTTGTAAGTTAGTTTTTTTATCTTTAGGAGGCATGCTAGAAAACCCCTCGATGATTCTTTGAGATGAATAAGAAAATGGCTAAATGCTTGTAATGCCATTATTAGGAACTAATGGGAGGTTTCTCGGTGTACATGGGTAATTCGGCCAAGAAACTGTTGGTGGGTGCCTAACGCAGCGTAGAGTAACAGATATTAACGGGGAATATATCATGGTCTATGGGGGACTGTGATACTTATATATATACATATACATGCATATACATATATATGTTTATATATACACACACATACACAAATATATATATATATTCGTATATAGCTATTGTATACCTTGAGTAGTTTGGGCGAATCGTACGCGTACATGATGTCAAAATGACTAAGCTTTAAATAATAGACATAACACGCAATGGAACAATCGGCATAAACTAGTGCTATGGAAAGGGCATATAATTTATCAGTTACCGGGACAATATTCTGACCCCCTCCTCATTATAGTACACATAATAGATTTAGAGGGATAAGTACTAGTAAATACGAGAACAGTGGGTGGATAGATTTCCTCATGCATGCTCTGCATCGGTAAGGGCTAGATACCGAAGGTATTAGCCTTGGTCTATGTGTGTGTGTTTTAGTATACTTTATTATTTCGCTATGAGTTCTTATCGATAGCTCTTTGATATACTTTTGTTTGTTTACAAGATACCAACACCAACGATCCGTACCCTAGTGGACATAGGTCATCGATTTAGCGAAAATTCGAGCACAGTAAGGTGCGGGTTACTACAGTGAAACCTGATATGACTATCATTAGGCAACCTAGTTAGTCAATAGAGATATGAAGAAGTTGAGAAACAAGATAGTTAAGTTAATAAAGGTTCAATGGAGTGACAATGAACGAGACTGTACTTTGGAGACAAAGTATAGGATCAGGGAGTGTATCCAGATCTATTTTAAATGTATGATCTATATTATTATATAGACTTTTGACTAGTAGTTATGACTAGTATCGTTGCTTTTATGTGCTTCTAACACATGTTTGTATGATTGATGTGCTTGTTGTTGTTCACCTTATCACAATTTTAAGGACAAAATTCTTCAAGGAAGGGAGTCTGTAACACCCCTTATTTTTATTGCACGTTATATGAATATTTAATTATGGGAAATTAAATGGGAAGTTCAAATTGTGGGATATGCTAAACTAATTAATTAACTAATATGAGTTAGACTTAGGAAATGTAACGAAGAGAATGATTTAAAGTAACTAAAAGAGAAGATATGCCACCCTCTCCCCCTTTCAGTTGTTCATTTTCATCCTCATTTACAAAATAAAACCTAACCAAAGATGGTCGGCTACCATTTCCACCTAAGGAGAAGAAAAAATAAAGAAGTAAAGAAGCTACGGCTAGTTCCATCATTTCAATAAATCAAGTTGAATAATATGCATCCATCTCTTTATATTTTGATATGTTTGGTTCATATTTGATGTAGATACGAATTTTTGATTGTTAAATATCATGATATGGATTGAATAATCATGAATATGTATTTGTTGACATAATCTAGGAATGTGAGAACGATTTTGATGTGAAAAACTAAGGCGGTGTTTGGTTTGAAATGATTTTTGTGTTTTGGATTTTCAACAATAATTACAAAATATGAGAGGAGTGGAGGGGGACGACGGATAGAATGGAAGGAAGACGGATATGACCACAGAGGGGATGAAGGAACGATGGAAGGAAGGATTGTTTCTCAAAACATGAAAAACAAAAAAAAATTGTTTTCTATTTTCTTTGTTAACTTTGTTTTCTAAATTATTCGTTTCCCATAATATACATGCGTCGTGTGTATTTTTGTATGGATGAAAACTTAAAACTAAAAAATGTAAACCAAACAATACCTAATCTTTTGATCTTCAAACATTCTAAAGTTTTGATATGGTGTTTGAAATATTATTTTGAAACTGAGATTTTAGTTTCAAAATTTTAGGGATTATTATGAATTTTCCAAGTGAGAAAATGGATGATTTCAGACTTTAGTTATTTAAAATATAAAAATAATTATTTTGGCCCAAAATGTTAATGTGTTGTTAACAAAATAAATATTGATTTTTGAGGATTTTTCTCAAGTGATTATAATTTAGTATAAATTGTATTGTGCAAAATTGGGCTCATTTGCAAAATATAATAAATAATAGAATGTGAGAGAAAAGACATTTGGAAGATAAAAGTAAGTTTTCTATTTTGATATTCAGCAAGAATTCTGAAAAAGTTTATGTTGGCCAATGAGATCGTGAAAATAGTGTTGGTTTGGTAAAAGTTCATTCCTTTCAAGGCAAAGAAACAGTTTCATAAAGAATTACATAAATGCCACTTTAACCTGCGGTAGCTATTTATTTCAACCCACAATAGCAATGGTTTTATTAGCCTTCGAAAGCCTTGTTTTATCATCACATGATAGCTTTGTTTTTCAAATGAATGTTATATTTTTATCAACCCATGATGGCTATTTGTTTCATCACGCGATAGCCTCATTTTTTTCAACATGCGATGGGCACATTTTATTAACTTGCGACAGGTATGTTTTTAACATCTCATGATGACTATACTTTTGTCAACTCACAATGGCCTTGTTTTTATCAAATTGCGATGACTTTATTTGTTTCAACACACAGTGGCTATGGGCTTTAACAATCGATGGCACTTCTTTTAATGCGATGACTATATTAAAGGCATGAGGATTATATCTTTTTATCGTGGCATGATGACTATATTTAGCTAACTTTATAAAGCTGTGTTTTAATAAATGATAGCTATTTATTGTGGATAGGGGATAGCCTATATTTTTCACACTCGAAAGCATGTAATCCATCAGGGCATGATAGTCTATCTTTTTAACATACGATAGCTTGAAATTTATTAATGTGTGATAGCACATGATTTTGGAAGGGAAGATAGCTATTTTATAATACTTGGAAGATTTTTAATCCTATGTTGGGCTAAGTTTAACTTAATCAAAAAGGAGGATTTTTTATTTTTATTTTTATGGGGTTTCCAAAGGAAAAAATCTATTTTGGCCCATTTTTAAAGGAGTTATCAAAGAAGAAATTTATTGCTTTTGTTAAGTAATTAGGTGTATAAATTAGCTATCACAATGAACATATGTTTCAATGAATGCTAATTCGTTATATGCACATCATTGCAATTTGGTCAGATACGATTGCATATGAGAAATTTTTTTACATACTCATTATGTGTTAATTGTTGTAGCCAACATTTTGACCTTTAGGGTTTAAGAACCGATGACCGGTTAGGATTGTTCCAAGTGTGGGTATGGTCAGACTTAACTACTACGTGATTAGAATTGCATTTAGAAGAGCAGAAAGATCAAATTGTGTTTGGATGTCCTGGAGTGATCAAAAGACATGACTCAAAGCATGTTTTAAAACTAGATTTTGGGTGGAGATTAGGGTATGATCATGCCCTATCATCCAACCATTAAGCCCCTAGTCGGTCAGATTTGCGATTCCAATGCATATGGCTTTACCGATTAAGACTTAATTTTAAAGTTACAGATCTGAAGGAAAGCATAGCAGTTTGCTCACTTATTTTTTCTCCTATTGTTTTTAGGAGACTGTTGATATTTTTCTCCTACCATTTTTAGGAGACCGTTATTATTTTCTCCTACCATTCTTAGAAGATCGTCGACATTCTTCTTCTATCAATCTTAGGGGTCTTTATTATTTTCTTCTAAATGGACTAGAAGACTATTGTATCATTTAATATCTTGGCCCAAGTCAGTCTGATAGGTTTTTAGTTGGCCTGAGAAAACTAATATGGGTTTATAGTGACCATGAGAAAACTATGTCGTTGAGTCGACCATTTTATGGGATTGGGTAATTATGGGAACGTGTAATTCTTTGACCCATGTGAATGATGGACTATTCATTTTAACCTATATATGCATGAAATGCTATTGATGTTATGATTATGTTCTAATCATTTTTGGATGCAGCATATGTTAATGGATGACATATTGTTTGATAGGGTATTACTGAGGAGAAACACGTTCCACTCAGGTACAGAGTCTCACTAAGTACGTATATTTTTTAGATGCACTTATATTATACATACTAGTCTTTTTATCTGGCCCGAAGTTTTTGATTTTTCCCTAAACTTTCGAGTATTCAATTTGATATTGCGTAGGCTGAGAGTAGGATATTGTAGGTTTTTGATGAACAAGCTTTTGGAGACATACAAGAGGCAAGCTATTATTTAAAGTTAGTTTATGTTGTGCAGATGTTTAACTGCATTTTTGGTTGGATGTATGTAATGGCGGGTATTATAACCATTCAAGTAGTTAAGACTCTGATCATCCAAGAGACCATCTTCATATATCACTCTTCGGATTATAATTGTAATTATTTTATTTTACCTGAACGATGTAATTGTGGGCTTATGAGGTTAAAATTGTAAGGAATTTGCAAATTAATAAATAAAAAAAATTTATGAAAATTTGTAAATTTTTGTGCTCTTGATGTTAATAATATAATAATTGTTCTCATTTTTTCATCAGAAAATAATGCTAAGGATGACTACAACATCACTAGTATATATTTTCAAACCTTAATATAGGGGATGTTACATTTTCTATAAACTTATGGGTACTCATTTGAGTCGGCTGAGTTTATAGATTAGATGGGCATCCTTTAAAAGGATTAAAAAAGATTCCAAAGATGGTGCAAAAGTCTTATTTAACTAATAAAGGTGATTTTCGAAAATTCCGCTATATAAATCCAAGAATTATAACTGGTTATGTGTTGTGTTGGCATCTTCATATGTCGGATATGACATTTATTTTCTAATTTTATTTACTCATGCATGGGAACGAAAAGGTTTACGACGTAATGAACCTTGTAAAAAATTATGTAACGGAAATTTACTTAGTTGCTCTGCGTCCTTAATGTTGAGCAAAATAGTAATTCACTTTGTTTCTTTAAAATGATTCTCGCGATGACTACAACATCATTGACATCTTTTTTTGGGTTTCAAAGTAGGAGATGTTACAACTTGGTATCAACACTTAAGTTAGGAAACACCTATATAAAACAGAGCTATGTAGAAACTAATTAATAGAAAATGAACACCTTGGGGGTGAGTATACGCCATTATACATACATACATACATACATATATATATATATATATCATATTTGTATTCTGATATAGATATATAGGAGAATATATCTACTCCTATATAATTGATCTTACTCTCTTTACTTCTGTTTCTTACGAATCCTTACTGATGTAAAAGGCAAGAATGGACCTACGTAACTGACATTTAACCATAGGAAGTACAAGAACGAATCCTAGTAGAGGAACCGATAGTATACAAAATAATAACCAAGTAAAGGAGGTTGTCCCAAAAGTTCGTATTGAAGTTGGTACTCAAGTGCCTTCCCTAGCTGAAAGAGAAATGGATATGAATGCTTTTTCGGCTGATTTAGGACGAAAATGATGAGGCGACAGCTAGCGAAAGTTGTTGAGCCGAGACAGGAGGTAGCAAGAGAAGCGGTCTTTTTTAAGATGAACAAAGATTTCAAGAGTTGCGGAGGAAAGGAGTTCATAGGGAAGAGTTTGGCTTGAAAGTGTCAAGTTGGTTGAAAGTGCGTGAATGTATCTTCAAAGACATAGGGTATGACAATGCTCAAAAGAGAAGGTTAGCTTCTCGTTGGCTATAGGAGGATGCACTGGACTGGTGAGAGACTGGTGAAAGGTTGTGATTGCTGAAGTCCCAAAGGAGTAAATAACTTGGAAGCAGTTTAAGGAGTGATTTGAGGCTCAATTTGTCCTCGGATCATAGAACAGTGTCATTGTGTAGGGAATTCCATGACCTAAAGTAGGAAGAGATGACATTGGCATTGTACATGCAGGGTTTTATTGAAGTACAAAGGGGAGCATATTAATACTCCACTAAAGAAGAATGAGAAGTTCATTGATGGTTTGAGGAAGGGGCTAAATCATAAAGTAATTGCCCATCTTTTGGCTCCATCTAATATAGTGGTGGAAATGGTGAGACGATATAATTTCTTGTTTCAAGTTGAGAAGAAAGTTGATGTTAGGCCTAAGTGCGGGCAATTAAAAAAATTTAGTCCATATCAGAAGGGAGGAAAGAATCAAAAGGGAGGAAAGGCTATCAAAGAAGGAGCTCGGAAGCCAAATCTAACATATGTTACTTGCTTTAACTGTGGGCAGAAGAGATAATATTCTACGAAGTGTACCCAACTGGAGAATAAGGACAAGGCCAAGTGTTTTATTTATAATAGGCACGACCATAATAAGAGGGATTTCTCGGAGGCAAAGAAGGCAAAGGTTTATGCTTTGGAAGGACCTTAGTGTGGGCCGACTGTTAAGGAGAAAGGAAAGGGTGTGCTTAGAGGTATGATTTCGATTTGCAGCATATTATTTAGAGTTCTATGTGATAGTGGTGCTACTTACTCTTTCATTTCGATAGATTTGGTTGATAGGTTAGAGTTAGACACTACCTATTTGGTTACGTCCAGGCATGTGGCTAATTTGATTAATGGTTATGTCACTCTTGGATATATTAAGGTGCACTGACCTTGAGTTTCATCCATGTGGACATTTGTTTGTTTGTGATCTATATGTGTTTGACATTGTAGGGTATAGGGTAATTTCGGGTATGGAATGGTTAGTGCATAATGACACTAGGATATATCGTGTGGATAGGATAATTGCCTTACATAACCCTAGAGGTGGATAAAAGATCATGGTAGCATTAGACTTAGTAAAGGACAAGTCAGACTTGGTGTTATATGCTATGAAAGATGATGATGAGATTAGTGGGATACTGGTAGTTTGGGAATTTGTAGATGTTTTCGAACCTGTAATGGGATAACCGACAAGAAGGGAAATCAAATTTCGAATAGACATGATGTTGGGGGAGCAGCCTGTTAGTTGACTGCCTACCAAAATGTCATCTAAGGAGATAGAGGAATTGAAGAAGCAACTAGTGGAACTTGAAGATAAAAGTTTCATTAAGCCAAGAAATTAACCGTGAGGAGCATCTATGGTATTCATAAAGAAGTCATATGGATCTTTACGGATGTGCATTGATTATCGAAAGCGGAATGGGTTGACCATGAAGAATCGATATCCATTGCCCAGGACAGACTACTTTTTGATCAGTTGAGTGGAGCTAAATGTTCTTGCACTTAGATTTGACAACGAGATTCCATCAAATGAGGATAGTGAAACATAATATTTCATTCGCCACACCGAACGAGATAGGTTCATACGAGTGGTTAGTGATGTTGATTAGATTAAACGATGCCATAGCATTCTACGTTGATCTTATGGATTGAATCTTTCGTGATCAGTTGAATAGATTTGTCTTGGTCCTTATAGATGGTATTTTGGTATATTCTAAGGATAAGAGAGATCATGATGTCCATCTTGTATTAATGTTGGAGACATTAAGACAACACAAGTTGAAGGCGAAGTTTTCGAAGTGCCACTTTTGGAAACGAGAGGTTAGGTTTCTAGGGAATGTTGTTTTAAAAAATGGATTAGTAGTAGATCCATCGAAGATAGAAACAATTAATGGTTGGAAGATGCCAGAGACGGTCATGAAGTTGAGAAGTTTGTTAGTTTTGGCTGGCTATTACTGCAGATTCATTAAAGATTTCTCGTGTATGGCAGCACCTTTGACTTAGCTGACCAAAAAGAATGAAGAGTTTGTATGGATCGATAAGTGTAAAGTATCATTTCAGGAGTTGAAGAAGATATTGATAGACGCTCCTGTCTTCATCGTATCTAAAGGGAATCGGGAGTTGGTAGTGTACACCGATGCACGTGGAACATGTTTGGGGGCAATGCTGAAGCAAAGAGGGCAAGTGATAGCTTATGCATCAAGGCAATTAAGGCCACATGAGCTTAGATATCCTATTCATGACTTGAAATTAGTAGCATTAGTTTCTGCACTAAAGATTTGAAGGCATTACTTGCTGGGAGAAAGGTTCGAGTTGTATATGGACCATAAGTCCCTCAAGCGTCTATTCTCTTAGAATGAGTTGAATATGAGACAATATGGATGGCTAGAATTCTTGGTGGTATATGGCTATGAGATAGGATATACGCCAGAAAATGGGAACAAGGTTGTCGATGCTTTGAGTAAGAAGCATCAGAATTGGGTGTAAGCCATGATTGAAGAATGGAAGATATTAGAGACGCTAGCCTCTTGAAGAGTGCATTATAGGCGGAATACTACATTAACTAGGGATCCGGGCATCTCAGCAAGTTTGCACGTGCATCCAACACTTGTGGATAGAATACTTTGCCTTATATATTAGTCTGTTTTATTGAATTAAGAGTAAATACGAATCTAATATGTTTAACATAGAAATATAGTGTTTTTCCATATACAACACATGACAAAATTCAAAATAGAATTTAACACAACATTAAACATAATGCATAACTAAATACAATGCATTTAAAAGGTACTAATTTTTGTTTTTCTTATAATTTTGTTGGAACTCAATGTTTCATATATAAATACATACTTTGTCTCTTTTAACAAAATTTTGGAAATGATTATTTAATATTTTTTAATTAAATGCCCAACAATCTAATTTTAATACAGCATGAAACATGATGCATAAGTAAAAACAGCACATTCAAAAGGTATTAATTTCTGATTTTCTTACACTTTTATTGGAAGTCGATGTTCCACATATAAATACATACTTTGTCTCTGTTTGGCAAGCTTTGAAAATAACTTCTTTATATGGGCTTTGTGGGCACATGTTAACAATGATCCTTTCGGACTAAAAGACAAAAGGAACTAAGTTAAATATCTAGATTATCCTTACACAATTAAAAAAAGGTGGAATTCATGAGGGTTATATGGTAATTTTACAATCTTAACATGTTAGCATTTTCCTTTTTGTACTTATTAATTAAATGCCTAACAATCTAGTTATAATACAACATGAAACATGATGCATAAGTGAAAATAGCGCATTTAAAGATATTAATTTCTGTTTTTTTTTACACTTCTACCCGAAGTCGATGTTTCGTGTATAAAATATACTTGTCTCTGTTAACTAAATTTTGGAAATAATATTTTAATAGCTATAATTTCCTAAATTTAATAAATTGCACCTAATTTAAACCTTTTTATATAGCAATAATCTTTTACAGTGATTGTCTTATGATTCCATGTATAGTTGCATGTTGTGATCATATTATATTTTTGGATGCACAATTCTAGCAACAAATCATGACTATTAGTATTGTTTATATGCATATACACGGATAAAGATTTGTAATATGCCACCAGCAATCACAAGACCTAGTGTTCTTTAGCAAGCTACACCTCCTTTACTAATATACTCATGATATACCTTAAGGGCAACCTCTATAAATGGCTTCATCTTAATAGTTAGTTACAGTGCTTTCATTGTTCCTTGTTACTATAATATGAACAACGTTGTTGTCCAGATTTCAACAAGGAATAAACATGTCCATGCTTTGACAAGAGACTAAATATACAAGACTTATAAATTTAATATGATGTACATATATGACCTTCACAAGTACATGTAGTGTAACTAAGTAACCTCACCCATCGCCATTGGTATCAATATGTCTCCTCCACTTGAGTATATAAATGTACATATTTTACATGTTTTCTAAATGTTTATGTGTGTGTGTATTCAACCATGCTTTATTTAGATTTTTTTTTATTCATCGATGTAAGTAAGTATAGCTTTATTTGACAGTATTTTTTTCTGTCAAATACTAAGGTGTGCATCCTTTCGAATAATTGCTAAAGTTTCGCTTATCTCATACCATCATCACATATTTATTATAGTTAAATATCTTTTCCCATGTAGCATTCCTCATCCAAAATATCTTAATATACTTTTTATCTAACAGTAATGTTAGAAACATTTATTAGCAATCAGGCATTCATACTTGAAGTGACTTTTCCCTACTAACCTAATCACACGAAGTGTTTCAGTGTACCAACATTGGAACAATAAATCGTAACAGTCAAAATAATGGCTTCTCTTCTCTGAGCGATCTCTTTCTTTCTCGATATTTTCTGCTCCTCTACTCTCGCTACTCTCTCTCATCTTTCGCTCACATTTCTGTCGTTCCTTGGCTTCGTCAGATCTGTGGTTTTTTGGGTGAATTGATGTCTTTCTCGTTTGTTGAAGAGTTTGTTCTCTCTGGCAATTTCCTGCGCGACTGTCCACCGTATGTCGCTATTGCCTCGGCCTTATTGGCGGAGGTGGCTCCTCCTCTGTCGGTTACTTTTTCTGGTGCTAGATCGGTGGACATTAGGGTTTAATCTTTTAATCAATTTGGGGCTTTGTCTCGAGCTCGATTCTTGTTGGTTGAGAATTGATTTATGGAAATTTCGCCAATTTTCACCGGAGATTTAGTGTCGCGCCCTCCTCCATGCGGGCGTTGGTCTTTGGATGATGCCTTTCTGCAGTCGACTGCTTGTTTTGGCTATTCGGGGTCAGGCCAGAATCGGGATTCCATCGCCCATTTTGATCCTTCTCTGAGTTTCTCGGCGGCATGCGTCTTTTTGCCTTGTGGGGAGGAGGGGGTGACGGTGGGTTCGGTGGATTGCTTTTTTGGGTGTGTGGTTAGTGAGCAGAGTGATGGGGGTTTCATCACCTCATCAAACTCTGCACTAGCAGATACCTTGGCTCCGTTTCAGCAATTTTCTGATGATTTTGTGCCGATTTCTGATGATTCAGTGGTGAGCGTTGGGGGGTACTTGGATGTCTCAGTGGCTGATGGGGATTTCACCGCCCCATGTAGCCCAGAGCTCGGTGATGCCTTGCCTCGGTTGCAGATTGCTGCTGTTTCCTCTGGGCCTGAGTTCGGTGATGTCTTGACCGACGTCTCCATTGAATTGTACCGGGCATTTCCAGTGGACGATCGGATGTTCGTTTCTAATGCTGAGGTTGTGCTGGATGGTTGGCTAGTGGGAACTAGGTGGGTTCTTGGTGGTCAGCCAGTCTGCTGTTTGGCTAGGGGGATCTTGGTGGGCGGTTCTATCGGCCTTATCCTTGAGAGAGCTCCCCAGGTACGTTGTAGGTGGAGCTGGCAGGTGAGCTCCTCTTCTATGTTTACTTCTTTGTTCCTTGATGGCGTAGTTGTTGCTATTGTTTGTTATTGGGTTGATGTTGTCTCTTCATTGTTTATGAGCCATGACACACTTAGGTGTGTGCTCCCTGGCATGGTTGCTCTGTCCGGGACGGGTGACATGACAGGTCATGTAGGCAGTGAGCGCTTCGTGTGGAGCGGTCAGTGCAGGTCTTTTTCTTGGTATTTGATTTACTGCCATTGTGAGGCTGATTCTGTGTCGTATTTGGCTATCATGGGTCTTCATTCGCTAGTTGGTCTTCAGCGGTCTTTACGGAGAACTCACTTATCCAGGATCGAGAGGCACGGGCGATATTCTTGGTCTTTTCGCATAGTGGTCTCATATTGGGATCACTATGCGGAAAGCCGAGAACTTTGCCGGCTTTCCTCGACTCCCTCTGTTGATCTCTCTGTTAGGACCATCGTGCGAACCACACCTGTCGCGCGGGGTTGTCTCATCAGTGACAGTCCAGCTTGGGTTAGGTTCCTACAGCACCGTGGGTTGCGTATTATCTGCATCCCTACATACCTCCACTTTTTACCGTCTGTCGTGGCGTCCTCAGCCTCATCGTCTGGTTGCTGCTCTTCTCTATGCTCCTTACCATCGTCCTCTTGTTCCTTATCCATTTCTATTCTGATGCTTAGCGAAGCGGAGATTGCGATCATTAATGATCGCCTCTCTCGCCTAACTAAGAACTCGGCTCCATCCAGAGCTTCTCTTAGGCTCTCGGGTTCATTGGAGCCGGCTCAGGTATCTGCCGAGTCCATCCCTCGGGTATCGTCTTCCCGTGTTCATAGACCTTCTCGTCGCCGCACGAGAGGTCCCCTCCCCACTCCTCGTACTATCCGTACTCACTCTATAGCGGCGACTGAGCAGACAGATCGGTCTGCTTTTTCATCGTTGTATCTTATTTGAGTTGGGTCTGTTCTGTTCTCCCTGGCTTGTCTCTTTTTCCTCTATTTTCAGGCTTCATGTCGAACTTTCTTTTCTGGAACGTTCGTGGTATTGGCAATGAGGCTTCTTGCGCTAGATTGAAAGAATGTTTGCTTGGTAGCTCTGTTAGAACCTTTTGTAGGGTCTGGAGAGATTTACAGGGTTGTCCTATCGCTTGGGTTTGGAGGTGCTGTGTCCAATGTTTCGGGTAAGATATGGATTCTTTGGTCCAAAGGTTGTGTTGTCCACCCTTTGTTTGACTCGGACCAGCTTATCTCTGTGGTTTGCTCTGCTTCTCTTTTTCCTCATCCTTTTCTTTTTTCGACGGTGTACGCCAAGTGTGACCGGATGGAGAGATTATCCCTGTGGGATGATATTCTTCATCTAGCTACGTTGGGCTTTTCGTGCTCTGTTATGGGTGGTGATTTCAATGTTGCCGCTAGCCAGGTTGAGAAACTGGGGGGGCGGCCATTAACCGCTCATCGGTTTCTGATTTCAATTCTTTCATTGTGAGCTCAGGACTCTCCGAAATTCCTTTTGTGGGATCGGCTTATACCTGGTCGAATAACCAGGAAGGTCCGAACCGGATCCTATCTCGGTTGGACAGAATTTTTGGGTCCCCGGAATGGCTCAATCTTCCTTTTTCTTTCTCTACATCGCATCTTCATCGAGCCTGCTCTAATCATGCCCCGTTGGTTTTGCGATGCTTTCCTAGATCTCTCTCGGGGCCTACATCTTTCCGCTTCCTCAGTATGTTGTGTTCCCATCACTCCTTTCCTCAGGTTGTCGAGGAGTCGTGGTCTGCTCCTATCTCAGCTTCTCCCATGGGGGATTTTTCCCAAAAGCTGAAACGTCTAAAGGCTAGACTTAAAACCTGGAATTCCCTTGTATTCAGGAACATTTTCGACCGTGTTAGATCGGCTGAGGAGTCCCTTATTCTTGCCGAATCTTTGTTCGACGAGAACCCTTCGGCCGAAAACAGGGGGAAATGGGCGTCGGCCCAATTGGCTTTCTCTTCGGAGCTTCGTATCGAACACTCTTATCTTCGCCAAAAGGCGAGGGTAAAATGGGTGGTCGAAGGGGATTCGAACTCCAAATTTTTCCATTCTTCCATTCGTAAGAAAGCCAACCTTCTTTCCATTCGGGAAATTTTGAGACCGGATCTTTCTTTGGCGTCCTCTCCGGCTGAAGTTAAGTAGATCATAGTGCCTCATTTTCAATCTTTTCTGGGTTTCCCCTCGGTGGCGGATCAGGATCTGCATATCCTCGCTTTCATTCCCAGAATCATCACCTCTGAGAAGGCCGACGGTTTGGCTGATCCGCCAACTCCGGAGGAAATCCGTGCTTGCGTCTTTGCCCTAAGCAAGGATAGTGCTTCCGGGCCGGATGGTTTCAACGGATTTTTCTATCGGAGTGTGTGGCCTATCATTCAATCGGATTTTTGCTTAGCTGTCCAGCAATTCTTTGCCGACAGTCTTCTTCCCATTAGTTGGTCTTCCACCAACTTGGTTTTAATTCCGAAGTGTGATAACCCTCGGTCGTGCGTGGAATTTCGTCCCATCAGCTTGTGTAATTTCTCTAACAAAGTTATTTCTAAGGTGTTGGCCATTCGTTTGGCTCCGTTCCTTGAGCGTATCATCTCATCCTCCCAGGCTGGTTTTGTGAAGGGTCGTCTTATCACTGATAACGTCCTGTTAGCCCAGGAACTGATTTCCCAGATTGATAGGAAGGTTAGAGGTTCTAATGTTGTGTTCAAACTTGATATGGAGAAGGCTTATGATCGTATGTCGTGGTTTTTCATCATTAGAGTTCTGCGTGCTTTTGGGCTTCCTGAGTCCCTAATCGATTTGGTTTGGAGACTTATCTCTAACTGTTGGTTTTCCGTCCTCATTAACGGATCGGCCAATGGATACTTCAGGGCTGGATGGGGTTTCCGTCAGGGTGATCCTCTATCGCATTCTCTTTTCGTGATTGCGGCTGAAGCTTTCATTCGAGAGATCCACACCTTAACGATTTTCGGCCAGGTTCACCGATTTGGTCTTCCGAGAAGGTGCCTGCTCGTTTCCTCCTTATCCTTTGCGGATGACATTGTCATCTTCACCAATGGTAACCAGACGTCTGTTCGCCGCCTGATTCGCTTTATCCAGCAGTACGAGCGATGTTCGGGCCAGCTCGTTAACTCGTCGAAAAGTTGCTTCGTTCATGCGAAGGATATAGATTCTACAGGGTTTCATGGGTCCAATCGTTCACAGGGTTCAGGGAGGCTTCTCTTCCACTTCCTTTCTTGGGTATTGTTCTCTACAGGGGCCGGAAAATTAATGCCCTTTTCGATCCTCTGACGGATAAGGTTAGGGGAAAGATCATTCGGTGGAATGCTTCGCTTCTATCTCAGGCTGGAAGATTGGTTCTCATCAAGTCGGTATTAGCCTCGCTGGGAACTCATGTCTTCGCAGCGATGACTCCTACCGCCTCTTTCTTCGGGTCTTTCCAATCTTTGACTTCTTCTTTCTTCTGGGGGTCAAAGGTTGACAACCACCGTCATCACTGGGTCTCCTGGGACGTGGTGTGTCATCCCAATAACGAGGGCGGGCTAGGATTGCGAAATCCTAAGGATTTGTGTTCGGCTTTTGCTTGCAAGCTGTGGTACAGGTTTGGGACTAGCGATTCCCTTTGGGCGAAGTTTCTCCGAGCCAAGTACGAGAGTCTGGCCTCCTCAGGCTTTTCCGGATCTCCTAATTTCGCCAGTGAAACTTGGAAGCACATGCAATCGGTCAAACCTTTCTCTGACTCCCACGGCGGCCAATCCGGTTGGGATGGTGGTTCGTTTTCCATCATGAAAGCTTGGAGTTCGGTTCGTCTCTCTTCCCCCAATCTCCCTTATTCTCCTTCATTTGGGATGCCAGAACCCCTCCTAAAGTGTCTCTATTCATGTGGCGAACCCTTCATAAGGGATTGCCAGTTGATGAAAATCTACAGCGGATTGGTATTCCTTTTGTTTCCCGTTGCAGATGTTGCGGTAACGGGAATTCTGAATCTTTGAATCATTTAATCTTTTCCAGTTTCTCTGCCAATTCCTGCTGGAATTATTTCGGTAATCTTTTAGGTATTAGAGGTACCAACAACTCTTCGGAGGATTTACAGATGACCTGGTGGAACGGGATCAAAGGTAAATCTCTCCGTTCTGTTGTTTTGCGTTTAATTCCTTGTCTTATCTGCTGGCACCTATGGTGTGCGCAGGAATAAGGCTATTTTTTTAGGAAACTCTCATGGATCCCGTCTCCATTATTCGCCGGGTTAGGAATGATGTTTTTCTTGTTTTTCGTGGCAGACCTTTCAAGGGATCGATTAGTTCTCGTTCTAGTCGTCTTGTGGCTCTGTTATCTATTATCTGTGCTCAGCCTCCCAACAGGACGGGAGTTGGTTGATGTCCGTCCTTAAGCCAGGTTGTTCTGGCTTAACCGTCTACGTATTCCCCCTACTTTTCTCTGATTTAGTGGCTTCTGGTTGCAGGCTCTGGTTTTATAGGTTTGGTATGGGGTCTGTTCTTTCTTCTATTATGCTTGGATTTGGACGGTCGCTATTCTGGTTCTTGTTTCGCCGCTCTCTTTTTCAGATTCCTTTGCTGGATCTCATCCTTTTGTTTTGCTTCCCTTCTGGGAGGAACCTTCGGCAGCTAACTCCGCCATATATGATTTTGTTGTTTTTTAGACGGCTTCTTCGCCGTATTTTGTCTTTTCGCCTTCTGTTGGCAAATTTATTAGGTTTTTACTGCTTTATTTGGTTTTCTCTTTCTCGGCTAGCTTCGCCGGCTTTTGGTTTTCTTTTTCTGTGGGTTACCTGTCAGGCTTGTTGACAGTTTCAGTGTACATTGCATGTACTTAATTCGTGATTAAAAAAAAACATTTATTAGTAGGTAAAAAAATGATTTTGTTAAGAGATAATTTCCCCAAGAAAGTAGATATTATCCTAGTCTTTTACATGAATATTTCAAGCATCTTTCTTAGGTATGATGCTTGCAGGTTAGTAAACCTATGTATAACTATATTATTTAACTGGCTTATTTTTGAAAGAATCGAGAATATAAGGGTGTAAAAACCGCCAAGTGTTTCAGGTGTAATGGCTTATCTTTTAAAGACTGGCATGCAAACAATTTGCAGTATATTCTAAGAGCATTATGTAAATTGTCTACTGACTAATTACCCTCTATCTACATATAACTCATCAAATAATGTTGCTCCACGTTCATACATTATCAAACAAACTTAGACTTATTTTCTGATATCTTTTTTAATTTAATTTAGACATATACATACCAAACTCCAAATCTTAACATAATGACAATCATATTCACACCAACTTAGGGTGCGTTTGTTTTTTTTTGTGCTGAGTGCTGAGTGCTGAATGCTGAGTGCTGGCTTTTGGAATGCTGTTTGTTTTTTCTTCTGTAACATTTTCATTAAGCACTTATGATATAAAAAAATCGTATCAAGTCAAACACAACACACGATAAACTACCAATGAAAAACATAGAAATATACATCCATAAAACTCCAAAATAAAGCTTACATAACAAAAATTTTCCATTATTAACTGATTACAAGCAATAAGAAATTTGATCACGCATGTTATCCATAAATACTTGTGATTGCATTGAAAATATATCACTGTGACGTAATGGAATTTGTGGTGGTTCTGTATCGTTGGCCATGCTATTTATTTCATTATTATCGTTCCCATCCTCCTCACCTTGTTCGGCTTGCTCAAATAACTCATCATGAAGAGCAACACGAAGTAAAAAATTATGAATAGCCATACATGCAATTACTATATCTCTTTGCACACAAAACTTATAAGGAGGCATTTTATCTAGAATGGGAAACCTCTTTTTTAAGACACCAAAGCTTCTCTCAATAACATTTCTTAGTTTTGCATGAGCATGGTTAAATCGTTCCTTTCTAGTTGTAGCACTATTACCTCTATAAGCTTTCAGCCAATATCGAGTGTTGCGATATGGAGATAAGAAACCTCTTGTGTTAATATATGCCGCATCACAGAAGTAATACATACCTACAGTAGCATAACGAATTATGCATAATAGTTTTCATTCACGATGTTAGTTAATTGTCATAAAATACTTACTCGGCGGTGGTATAGGAAAATTATTTGCAGGATCATGCAACGTTTCACTAAGGACCCTTGAGTCATGCGCTATTCCTTCCCAGCCAGCCATCACATAAATAAATTTCATGTCAAAGTCGCATATGGCCAATACATTTTGATAGCAATTTCCCTGACCTCTTCCTCTGAATGGTACTTGCTCATCAATTGGAATGTTCGCATCTATTAACGTACCGTCTAATGCTCCAACCACACCCTTAAACGCGCCTTCTCTTAGATCAACATGAGATCGAATATTTTCAGTAGGTTTGGTAAAATCTGGAGGAACAATCATTTCTCGAGCAAAATTCATCATCGCGTTCAATACTTCATGAAAGTATTTATGGACCGTTTGCCCAGAGTGTTGAAACCTATACCTTATTATACGGTTTCGGTTGTTATGACTTATGGTGGATAAAAACGTTGCCATTTTTTCTTCGACGTCAAGGTGTTTGCTATTGGAAAGCCAACTCTGCTGTCGAAAGTAACGACATAGATTTTTAAAAGATTGCTTATCCATTCGAAATTCATCATATATGACGGTGGAAGGACCGTCCAACAACTCTTTCACATACTGTTTTCCAGAAAGAGACGAGGTCAAAACTTTTTGCCGCTTTGTTCCATGGTTTTTTATTTTCAGTAATATTAAGAGAGTGATCCATCTAACCAATAACCAAAGCTTCTTTGTCATGCTGAAAAAAACAATCCATCATAATCATGCGTACATGTAACTGTAAATTGAAATAAATGTACCAAACTAATAAGGATAGAAGTACAATAAATTATTGACTCGACATACAGTTTATTACTGAAAACAAACACCAAACAACTACTGATATAGAATATAATTTAAAAACTCTCCTTTCTCTTCAATGGTACGTTCATCCATGAACGCAATTTTCAGTTCTACCTTGTCACAAAACAGCACTTTTGCTTGTCTATATTCATCCGGTGATATCATACCCAAACTTTTCATTTCTCTTAGGGAAACCATAATATCGGTGTAAGAAGGTCCTCTACTAGCCTTCTCTTCATCAATTCGCTGCTTCAAGATGCCAACTAATCCCTCTAGTTGATTTTCTAATGTTTCACCAGGTGAACCTTTTTGATGTTTTTTACTTGAGCGACGGGGTGTTGCCTTCGACTGTCTAGTGCGATTCATATCAACTTCACAGGTGTTACTTCCAATATCAGCGGTAACTCTTATTCCCTCAAAGTAGTCATCATTCATACTACCATTCAGCTCAACATTTTCTGCATTTACATCCTCTTCGTTCTCAAAATGATCATCCTCATTTTCAGTATCAGTTGTAGGACGTGGGATTGACGATGAAGACGACCAAGCATATGAACCTTTTGCTAACGTTTTTTCAAACACACCTTTCATTAGTTCAGGATATTTGAGTGAACTGTTTCGAAACTTCGCCGCTCTTGGATTTTGCTGTTCATGTTAAACATTTATGGTTATAATAATAATGCAATTAGATCAACATTACTTTTTATACTTCAAATTATTGGATTAGAATAGTACAGTTGATTAGCTTGCCTGAATAACGTCTTTCCACTTTTCGGGTGGCAAGTGTACGGAGTTGGTGGCAGCACAAAAACCATGTCCAGAGAGCCCAATAATTTTCACCCAAGCATCATAATCTCTTCGCAAATAGTCATAGCGATTTCTAAATATTTTGTGCGCAAAATTCACTTTCCACTTTTCATTAAACTCTGCCTCTAATCTTGTCCACGAATCTTTCGTAAGAGACATTCCTCTATACCCTTGACGCTCAACTTCCCTAAAACACAACTCAAGGAAGTCTTTTTCCATTTCAGGATCCTTTGTGAAAGCAGCTCTATCTTCGCAATTCTCATTATCTTCATGGCTGTCATAGCTTTTTGAATTTGTTTTTCTCTTTGATGCCATAACTGTTAACTACTACATACAAAGAACAATTCCGATACGTTTAAGTGACATTTAATTTCATTACAATTTGACAACAAACGAAAAGTAGTTGAAACCACAACTTTATCGAAAAAAATGTTCTTCGCAAAGGAAAATATCATTTTAGTAGCTAAATTTTTCGTCAAAATCACGGACACGATATATATGATAAGCCGAATGAACACGAATATTATACAGATATAAAAGTTGAGATTATTAAATGAAGCGCTTGCAATATCTGGATTAAAGAATCGAATAATTTTGGTAGTTCGGCTTATTTCAAGACATATTATTTAACATCGTGAATAATTGTTGGCAACTTAGTGTTAGGAGGATATAGTGAAGAAGGAAAAGATATACCAGAATTCACAATATATATGCTGCCCTATTTTAGTTTATTATCGTATATGCATGTTTAACTATAATCTTTCTAAGTTCAAAGTTTCTTCATTTCATGTCAGTTTCGTACGCAGTCGGTTTTCAAATACAATGTTTTTGTGTTTTCCAGCTGAGATTGTATCAAATTTCATGTTTAACTTTTTATCAAATGTGAAACAGATGAAACAGTGCAGCCGCTCTTTTTAACATTTTCAAAGCTAGGCTAGCATAATTTGGTACGGGAAAGAAAGTATACAAGAGAAGAAGGACATGTGCATGTACTAATATATAAACATTTATTTAATGGCCACATAGCCATATATTATTGTACAGAAAGGTGAATACGGTTGATATATTCTCTTATTCACTGGTCAGATTCTAGGACTAAAATTTTCACACCAAATGAACAATTTTTCAACCTGCATTGTGCCAGTTAACCATATGACCCACTTTGTTATGTTTCCTGTAATCAGTAATGATATATGAGTTGTCATTGTGCAATCAAATTATTAGTATGTATGTTATTGATGTTCAACAATCGTCCAATGAGAGTTAAACAGTTATCTTCATACAATACTAGAACTCTTGAGCTGATTATAACATCCTACCCACTTGTTGATTATAACATCATACCCGCTGTTTTTGACATTTTCAAAGCTAGGTTAGCATAATTTGGAATGGGAAAGGAAGTACACAAAAGAAGAGGGACATGCGCATGTACTAATATACGAACATTTATTTGATGACCACACAGCCATATATTGATGTACAGAAAGGTGAATGTCTGCAAGTTGCACCGAGCAGTAAAAAAAATGAGTAAAAGCAGCATTAAAGTAAAGATACAGCTCATAAAACGGAAGACAAAGTAGAAAGAAAAACACTATGCTAAAAAACTTACTGAAATTGGGTGTAGAGAGACAATCTTCTTCTGCAGCAGCTGTCAAAGTTGATAAAGTAGAAAAAAATTGGTGATGAAAAATGAAAAGAACGACTGGAATTATATTGAGGTAATATCCTGAATTGAATCCAGCGCGTTATTGCCGCCGAATAATATCGCTTAATAATAGGGTTAGGAGCTGCCTACTTTTTCAAAACAAACGTGTAAACTTTTCCTCTTCGCTGAAAAGTTTAAGCGTTCAGCACTTTTGTTTGGAAAACAAACGCAGCCTTAGTTCCAATACACTCAAGATAAAAACGATAATTTGTGGCATCCTAACTATTTCGATTAACAAAATAGAAGTATAGTGACTGCACTACTAAAATTCCAAGTATGGCTTAATACTGATCTCAGTTAAGGCAATCTACAATTGATTTTTGACCGTCACTTTTCCTAAATCCAGATTGGGCACTACCATATCTCAACTTGTATTGTCTTCACCCTTGCTCATATGTCTAACAATTCATCTTTGCAAAACAAAAAGGTTATATCATAAAATAAGCTAACCCTAGCTCCAATTCGAATAAACATGACGACAAGAGAGTTCTATCCAGTATCAATAAAATATAAATAAAATCCCAAGTTAATTCTCAAACCAAATAATCTTCTTCCATGTTAAGAAAAAACCAATTTATGAACACAACATAAATAGAAATCTAAAAAAACAGTGGCTGCGCAAAAATATCAAAATTAAGATGGATTAAATAAGCTAACCAGTCTCGTGAAGTAAAAAACGCTACAAATATAAATCACTTCAAATCCTTTTGCTTGAGATTGGTAAGATTGCGTCCACGTAGGGAAAGCTTGGAGTAAGACAGATAAAAGCTGCCATCAAAGAGGTTGCTTGAAAATAAAACCAGTGGTCATTCACGACCGAATAGGAAAAGAAATAAATTGACTGTGATCGTAAACAACCGCTGATCAAACAGGAGTTGGTCGACGGTTAATCACCGATCGTGGTTGGATGTGGTAGCCACTAGCATCCAACTCGGTGCCTTTAACACTACACAAAAATTATTCCGGACAAAAGAAAATAGGTTAAATCTATTTGTGCCCCTTTTCTTTTTCCACCTCGCTGACTGTTAAAAAATAATAAACATCCCATATATTTTCTTTGCCACACCGTTTTATTCCATACTTACCATTACATACTTTAATTCATTTTTAGAGTTATTAATTCCACATATTCATCTTGAACGTTGTTGTCCTCGTTTCCTTCATTAAATTCCTGATTTATTTTCTCTTTTTTAATTTTTCTTCATTTTATACAAGTGTTGTTATTCCTTTCAACCGGCACAAACATAGATTTTATGAATTGTTAATGTACGTTGCACTAAATTTTGATCAATTCCTAGTGCATGATGCACTAGGTATTAAATGAATCCTAGTGCATGAAACACTAGGTATTAACGCATATCGACTTAGGTTTTGATCAAATCCTAGTGCGTGGTACACTTGGTTTTGGTTGAATCATAAAGCATTAGAAAATAAGTTTTACCGGAGTCCGTAGCACACTTTAGTATTTTATTTTTTGTTACTGTAAAAAAAATTACGTTTATTGTAAAATTGACAACAATAAAGTAGTTTGGTTAATCCGCCGATCATCATTTTCGTAGCCATAAAACGAAAGTATTGATTATTCTTTTTATTTGTCTTAAACACAAGATTTTAAAAAAAATACATACTTAGTCCTATAGATGGGTATGATTGTAACTAAAATTTTATTATTTTTAATGGGGTGTGTAAAGCAAATAATAGGGTGTTAATAGAACTACCCAAGAAGACATGCATTGTAAATTAGGTTAATACAGATGTAGAACAACCAATTACTATTTTGACCTCACTCATTTATCTTAATATCAAATATACCATCACTCATGATGCAAGGCCGGTGTTGCCATTGATTTGGAAAAATAAACATTAAAATTTATATTTTTACTAGTGTATTTTCTTCGTTTGGTTACGAGATGCAACTGCTATTATATGGCAACTAGAAAGAAGCATTGAAAATTGAAAATTTGAAGGGTTGGAAATTCACTGTTTTGGTGTAATGTATACCAACGCATGTAGAACAGGTTTGGAAGTAGTGCCGACACAAAGAGGGGAAGTGATAACTTATGCATCAAGGCAATTGAGGCTACATGATGGATATTGACTCATGACTTGAAATTGGCGGCGTTAGTTTTTGCACTAAATATTTGAAGATATTACTTGTTGGGAGAGCGGTTCGAGATATATACGAACTACAAGTCTCTTTATTATTTATTCCCTCAAAAGGAGTAGAGTATGAGACATCAAAGGGTGTTGGCATTCTTGGTGGCATATGACTTCGGCATAGAATATAAACCAGGAAAGGGGAACAAGGTCATCGACGCTTTGAGTAGGAAGCATCAAAATGAAGTGTCAGCCATGACTGAAAAATGAAAGACATTTGAGAAGTTAGCCATTTGTGGTGTGCATTATAGGCAAAATACCTTTAACGACTTGCCTTTTTGGACATTTTAAGCAGACACAAATGTCAGACTTAAACCATTCAAAAGGGCAGATTATTATGGGGTGAATAAGAAAAAGATAGAGAAATAAAACAAATACCGAATCTCGAACGGAATGACAAAATATAATAATCAAATAACAGCTCATGAAGCTGTTTTACAAATACATTTGAATATTCTTTTACAGCACAAAATTAGAGTTACAGAAACAGGAAGAAATAAATAATAAATGTAGCGGATCAACATGATGCAACAGAATATAATGAATAGTACTAGTACAAATCTTCGTCTTCGTCCTCCAAAAATAAGATCTTCAACCCTGAATGCTCAGGTTGACTCGAGCGAATTGAAAAGACAAAACACTCGAGTTAGAACTAAAAGATCTTATGTAAGTTAAATCAACGGTAAATATGAGTGTGACGGTGTCAGAGATGTTTACGGGGTTTGACATCTCCTATCCAGTGTCTAACGTAAGTGCAATAACTCAAAAGATATTCGGGATTCACATCTCTTAAGGATCCGTTAAACTATCTACTATGTAGTACAATACACTATTATAATGTTTCTACAGAAAAGTAAAAGTATTAAAATAGCATTAAAGCGTTACTCATATCCCCTTTAACGCATTTTTATATATTTGCATAGTTTATATAGTACTGTAATACCTTCATAAACTGGAGGGCTATCAGAGGGCACTTCATAGATATGGTACAAAACAAACTCATAGAAAACGGTAGGGTATATGAACAAGGATCTCGAGGCAATGCCAGGGTAGATATATCAATTGCACTCCCGGACTGGTGGTAACGCATAGCAGCTACTACCGTCCACCTCAGACATTCTTTCATATCAAAATCGAGGGGTGGCCAATAAGTCAATCACAAAGTCAAAATATAGTATTAAATAAATGTGCCCAATAGGGGGAATGACCCCACTTGGCCCGGTATAGCTCATGTTTTAGCCACATCAAGCTGACTCATTGGAGTCAGGATCACGTAAATACCTCATACAGAATCGTCCACCAAACCATCATACTTCATTTCTGGAATCTCCACCACGTACACGGTCATTAAAGTGGTTTTCGATATTGGCAGAGAGTATGGCAATATCCGATCCTGGTCTCTTTCACAACCAAAAGCTTGTTTCACATCGGATGGTTCTTTTACATTTCAAAAGGTCAGTTTAAATTTTATATCAAAATATCATATTCTCAAAAACCATATCACTTTTAAATCATATCCACCTTCAAATTGTATCACATTTGAAATCATATCGTTTTTGAAATCACAATTTCTTTTAAAAATCATATTTTCAAATTAGGTTAAACCCTCATACCAAAATCATCATATTCAATCAATTATGTCATTTAAGTCCCAGCTTAAATTATAACATCATTTAACCGTATTCGCTTTTAAATCAAGGATTTGAATATAAACACTTTCATTTTACATAGTGTGAAATTCAGAATATAGTTTGGATAGTTATAAATAGTTTAAATAGTTTTAAGAATAGTTTAAATAGATTAAAATAGATTTAAATTTGATTTAGTTATATTTAAAATGATTTAAATATATTTTAAAATAGATTAAGTAGATTTTATTAGGTTTACAATATTTTAAATAGGTTAACTATAGATTAAATTGATTTAAATTATATGAAGTGCATTTTTAAATAGATTAAATAAATTTAAAATAGATTAAATGGATTTAAATTATATTACATAGATTTAAAATAGATTGAATAAATTTCGTTAGTTTAAAATTGGTAAAATAGATTAAATTGAATTAATTAGGTTATAATAAATTAATGTAAATTAAAATAGTTTAAATTGATTAAATAGTTAATTTAATGAAAATAGTTTAAATTAGACTTGAAAGTTATATCCAAACATTTTCAGTAACTCAATTCCAATAATTTCATTTATATTTGACACTTCAACTTGAAATCCCCAATTCAAAATCCTTTGAACAATATATTAAATCATTTCTAATTTCAACGTTAACACTTGGATTATCGAAATAAATTCAGTTTATATAAATCAATTTCCATTTCAAAATACCAGTTGACCGAATTCAAATTTTTAAAGATTCACAAATCGTTCAATTTAACCAATCTGGTGTCCGTATATAACTACCCTAAGGTCAAGTGGTACAGATATTTATCATTTCAATCCGCAAATTAATATTTTGCGGTTATATATCATTTCAAACCGCAATCCATAAAATTGCTCGAGTCTATCATTTCAACCCATAACGATTTTTTTTCCTAATCTATAGATCATTCGGGTATATATCATTTCAACCCATAGAGAATTTGCAATATTATAACAATATAAAATAAAATAACCAGTCATTTAATATCAACGATCAAACATACATCACAATCGTCATCTAAATCAATCAATAAACATTAATGGATAACTGATAATTAATATAGGTATTAAATTAACAATTTAAAATTCAATATTTAATTAAATGATGATCAAATGCAAAGAAAATCAAATTTGACTAGAATGACAATTTAAATATACCAAACATCGATCAATAAATTTCTAATCACATCATTAATTTAATTTAACTAATATAAGACAATTTAGAAGTTGTGAGCGTGTTAAAAAATTTACTTTCGATTTTAAATCGAATTAAAAACCAAATTAAGGCCCAAATTCAAACAGTCTCAGAATTCATCCAAACAAGTGTCAAAATTTCGATACAATCCCAGTGAAAGAAATCGCGTGCAAATTCGAGTTTGTATGCAAAAGTTATAAGAGTAGAACGATTTGAAATTTAAATTTAAAAGAATAAAATAATAAAAAAAGGACGAATGAACACAGACCACGTGTACCTCTCTCTGCATGAATACGCACGCTTGGACACGGCCCAATCCTCCCATTGACCATGCTCGACCTCCCTCCTCTCGCAGCCGTAGGTCATAGCGTCACCACCACTGGCTTCGGCCACTCCGGCCGACCTTCCTTGGGTCGCGCGGCCTCCCCCAGTTAGCTGTTGCCGCCTCCCAAAACTAGGGTTTCGAACCCTAGTTCATCAATTTTGACCGCCATGCTCCATTTTGGCCAAGTGACTACCAACCGTGAACTCCAGACGATGAGCTCTACACAACCTCCATCTTAATTTTGTCGATTGATGCTCCAGCTAAAACCCCTAAATCGAATTTTGACCACGATTTTCCATTGACCAGGGCACTATTAGAGAGAACAAACCCATTTCGTAGATTCGTATGGTTGGGAGCTTCAAAATGGTATATAATTTGATATGGTTTGGAGGAGTTTGATTTTGAATTAAATTTTGATTTGCAATTTGAATTTGGAATTTGTTTGGTTTGTCTGCCATTCAGAAGAAGATGCCAGAGAGAATTATACGTATAGACAAATGAAAATAAAAAGATTTCTAGGGTTTATAACGGGATATTTATAAGCAAAGCTGAAAATAAAAAGAATGGAGCAGATTGATTTACACGTTGAATGATAAATGACCCGAAAAGCCCATTTAGTCTCTGAAACGAAATGGGTCAACCCATATATCAAAATTGATGTTTTTGATAGCTTTAAGCTCAATGGAATAGGTTTCAATTCCTAATTTCATCGTATGAAGAAGTTATATTAAAAGTAGCTTATTTCAAATTGATTTCAATAAAATTGATTTCTATGCGTTTTGAGTTCGTACGATCAAACGACAGGTCTGATCGCTACAAAACTTGAAATCTTACAACAATTCATTGTTACGGATCCGATGAAACTGGTTTCGTCAAAATCCGAGTCAGTGGCCAAAATGGCTCTTTTCACGTTAATTAATTAATTAATTAATTAAATCACTTTTTAATTTCAGTTTTACCAACTGGCCATTTTTACCAAATTTGTTTTCATAGGCGTTTATAATAAATCAAAACAAGTTTACACATAATTCTGTGTTAAATATTTCACAAATAACAATGTTCAATTACAACTGTAATTAAGTCCAATTAATATAATTTAACTTCAATAAATTGACTTTATTTGATTTCAGTCTTTCTATTCAATCAATTATTATTCCAATCATATACTTGACATTTGTTTTAAATTTTGTTACATTAATATTCTTCAATTTCCATCTTTTATTTGTATTAACCATTACATTTCCATTATGTTGAAATTTTGTCAATTTCACACATTAATTATAATTTTAAATCCCAATCAATTTATTCATCTTGGTTTCCTTCTTTCTTTAAATCAATTTTTTTTTAAGGTATATATAATTAACATTTCTATTCCTTTTATTACTTTCACAATTTACAGTTATTGTCTTAACCTTGTGTGCTAGATTTGGAGGATTATGGGAAGATCATCCACACTTAGTCGAATTCTCGTATAACAATAGTTACCAGACTAGTACAAGTATGGCACCTTTTAAATCTTTGGATGGAAGATTGTACAAATCACCAGTATGTTGGTTGGAGAACGTAGATAGATTAATTCTTGGTCCGAATATGGTAGGAGAAGCCACCGAAAAGATTAAGTTGATCCGAGCTAGAATGAAGAAAGCTCAGTCTAGGCAAAAAAGTTATGCGGATAAGGGATGGACGGAATTGGAGCTCTCAGTTAGAGATCATGCGTAAAAGTGTCATTGATGAAGGGTGTAGCAAGGTTTGGCACTTAGGTTTGTTGGACCATTTCCTATTATATAAAAGATCGGGAAACTCGCATACATAATAGAGTTACCGAATAGTCTGACAGGAGTCCATAATGTGTTTCATGTTTCTCATCTCAGGAAGTGTGTTCGAGATCCAGAAACTATTATCACTCCAACTGCGTTAGAAGACATAGTAGTGGAATCAGACATGAGTGTAGTTAGGCAGCCGGTTCGTATCATGGCTAAGGATGAGAAAATGTTAAGAAACATGACAACCAGATTAGTAAAAGTCCAGTAGGGCGATGATGTGAGAGACTGTACTTGGGAGACATAAGACAGGATTAGAGACACTTACCTTGACTTGTTTGATGGTATGTTTTATGTTTATGGTTATGATTGTTATTATGTACCTTATCTTAATGTCGAGGATGAAATTCTTCAAGGAGGGGAGTATATGACAACCCTAGTTTTAATAACGTTATTTAGGATATTTAGTTAGATAAATTAAATTAAATAATATAAAAAGGATAAGAGATTGAGATTTGACAGTTAATATGGGCCGAGTCTTAATTAATAAACTAGTGTTGTTGATTAGAACATTAATAAGAAGGAGGATATATAAGGAGGGAAAAATAGGAAAAGAGTAAATTTCCTTAATACATGCTCTCTCGTTTTCATTTCCACCCTCACTCCATTCATACAAATGAAAAATAAAAGAGTTTAGGCTAACCATTAAAAAGGGATTCAAGAGAAAGAAAAGCTAGGAATCGAGAGTAAAGCTTAGGGAAAACCAATTAACACTCAAATCTCAACCTTCTTTAACTATTCAAGGTGAATAATAGTTATGTATTTTAAGTTTTAATTATCATTTTCGATTTTAAGTATAAACCCAAAATCTTTTGCTTATATTGTGCCATGTTATGATAGTTTAAAGATTATATGCTTATTGATGAATTTTTGGATTTATTATGAAATTAATTTATAGGTTTAGGTGAGAAAACCTATTATATGATACCCAAATGACTTGAAATTTTGATATGATGTTAGAAACATTATTTTAAAAGTGGCTTTTTAATTTCATAATCTTTCAAGCAAGTATGAATTTATTATGAATTTTCTAAGTGTAGAAAATGATTTATTTTGGGTTTTAATTATTAAAAGCAACTAAAAATAACTTCATAAGGTCTCGTCGAATATTTATAAACCGAGATGCATATTATTATTCACACCATGTGTTTTGTCTGACTCGAAATTTGTGTTTTCTTCTTAAACTCTTGGGTGCTTAAAATTTGATTTAAGTAGGTAGGGAGTAAGGATTTTTTTCATGTTAAATAGGATTTGGCGAATAAAGCTTTCGGAGACATGTAGGAGGCAAATCTAGATATGTAGGAACTTATACATACATACATACATACACATATATATTATCTGCTGTGTTGAAATTTCATTTTGTGGAATGTAAGTTATGGTAGATGTTATAACTGCCTAATAGTAAACTCAGATCAACCAAAAGGGCATCCTCATATGTCTCTCTTGGAGTATTTTGTAATAACCATATTTTATCTGAACTTAAGCAACGTGTAGGATTATGTAATGAATGTGAAATATTATCTTTGAAATGAAATGTGAAAGTTTGTTTGAAATTATGTTTAAAATATTCCATATCCCTGTGCTTTAATGTTATCGATATGATTAACATATCCGCATTTTATCACTAGAAATTAATATTATACATGACTGCAGCTTCTGTAGTAGTTAGTTTCAGGCCTCAAAATGGGGGATGTTGCAACTTAGTATCAGAGCATAGGTTTATGTAAAACTAAAAGAAGTTTTGAACTTAAAAGAGTTTTGATAGCATAATCCAAATGAATTAGAGAATAAGATTGGGGTACAAGATACCGCTATAGTAGCATACTTATATTTGCTATATGCAAGTATACGATTTATCTCTATTCTTCCTTTCTCTTAGACCATTCTTCAGTATCTTATTAAGGATTAAATGCAGATTTAAGGAAGTAAGATATGGAGGCAGGAGACGGAAGAGTGAATCTTGATGGAGGCAGCACGATTATCAATTGAAATGTTAGGCCCAATATTAAATGGAATCTAGTCGAAAAAAGCTGCAAATATGGGTGTAGGAACGCTGCCTGTTGATATGGAAGCAATATATTAATTTTTTGTCAATATGATGCAAGCAGGAGCTGTTACTGAACTAGTTGGAAGAACTACTGGAGGAGTTAATCAAAAAGTTGCAGTTGCCAATAATTATGCTGTTTTGAGTAGAGACTATGCAAGACTTGGAGGGAAGTCATTCATTGGAGCTGCGTTGAACTAGTGGAGTACTGTGACTTTAAGGGTAGCAGAGGAAAATTTGTCATGGGATGAATTCAGGAGGAGGTTTGAAGAGTGGCTTATGTTTGAGATCACTAAGTCAACTCTGTTAAGGAAGTTTGCTAAGTTGGTGCAAGGTGATATGATGATACTTGAGTACGCAATAAGATTTGTGGAGCTGTCCTGATATGAGTATGCTATCATGGATACAATGATCAAAAGGAATGAGAAGTTCATCCGTGGACTAAGACCTGGGCTTGCTAGGGCAGCTTTACCACATCTCAGTAATCCACAGGACATAGTAATGGAGACGGCTTTGAGAAATGAAGAGATGCTTGCTTTGTTCAAAGTTAAAAAGCCAACAGAAAATTAGGGTGGGAAGAATCAGAAGAGGAAGTTCTTCCAGGAAAAGGATGCTCAAAAGGGCGGAACTGCTAAGAAAAGAAAAGCAAGTGTTGTGTGTTATAAGTGTGACAAGAGAGGGCATTTTGCGAACTTCTGTCAATAGCTTAATTCAGATAGTTTTTATGGGTTTACTATGATCCTGTCTATCTGACAACTTCTTTAATCAATATTTAGGCATCCTACATTATGGTCTATCTGACCTTCTAGATGCAACTCTACTCATTCAGGGGTTAATTCAATTTATATTCACTACTGGGTCAACCAAGTTGGTTATTCAGCCTTTTTTCTTCCAAAATGATGTTATGGGTCCATTATAATGTGAATATATATATATATATATATGTATATGTATGTATGTATGTATGTGTGTGTGTGTGTGTGTGTGTATGTGTGTGTGTATATATATATTAGAAGAAGAAAACATAATAACATAATAATACCAACACCTGTGGTTTCATATCCTTGAAATCACTTTCATATAAAACATGGTTAATCCCTTTAACATATTATTATATCAAGGAAAAACATCTTCAAAACTTCATACTTAAAACCATTACAAAACTCCTTTTATCTTAGCCATGGGTTTTCCTTTGAAACAAGATTGGTTTATTTGTTTTTAAAACTAAGGCATTCAAAACCTTTAAACCTTAACTTTCGAAACCATTGGAAACTTTCTTTTCGAAAGCAATTAAATCTTCTTTTCAAAACACCAGGCCCCTGCCTTTCGAAACACCTTAAAACCTTTCTTTCAAAACCCTTCGAATATATTAAAGTAATACTCATTAACTCTTAAAATCATAGCTTCGAAACCGTTGAAAGCACCCCTTTCGAAACCATTAGGTTTACCTTTTAAAATATATTTTGGGTCAAAGTGAAAATAAATTAAAGTATTCCTTTCGAAACCATTATATATCATATAAAAGTGTTTGGGGAGAAATCCGATGGCATCGGAACCACCCTTTCGAAAGCTTCAAAACACTGAAGGAGAGCGTTGAAATCCCCTTTCGAAGCCTTTGCCTTCGAAACCCTTGAACCCTTTCCATTGCTTTTAGGTAGTGTTCATGTTTACAAAACAAAAGCTACCTTCTGAAAGCATTGATATCTTCAATTTCTTCGAACGAATAAAGTCGGCGGAAGGGTTTCTGGTAAGTCGAAACTACCCCTTTTGAAATCATTAGCTTGGAAGCTAAGCAACTTATTTGAAAGCCATACTTTAAACAATAAGGCGGCAACGCTCCTTTGAAAGCTATTCAAAAGACCCTTCGAAAGCATATATTTCGACACCTTTGAAATCATTTGGTAAAACAGGCAGGCATATTTCTTTAGAAAACAAAACAAAGGTTTCGTTCCTATCGGAAGCTATGTTTCGACACCATGTCTTCTGCCTTTCTCCAATCCACTACGTACCAACGTCGATATCTTGTGTATTGGTTTCGACTTCGTGGAATTTTGACTTGATTGAAGGCCGAAGCTATAACTCCCACATTTTTTTGGTAAAAGCTGATTAATGCCAAAAAAAATACTTTCTGACTAACCTGTCTACTTGTAAACATATGATTGGTTGCCACAACTTTTCAAATTCTTTACAAAAATAACTGCCACATAATTTTATATCAAAACCAAGATTAATTTAGCAAATAAGCCCTTCTATTAAGCATAACAAAATTAAATCATTTAGGTCCTCTTTCAAAATAATTTAATTCTCATAGTAAATCGCTTAGGAAAAATCCCTAAAAATTATAGAAACTCACTTTTAATATGTTATCTAATATATCTAAATGTCGGACCCAAATTCTCAATATAATTTTTGAAATAAATTTCTAAACCCAATAACCATATTTTCCTTTAAAGTTTCATAATAAATTCTCCGGAATTTGAAAATTATGAAATTTACAACCCAAATCCAAAATCATGTTTTATATAACATTTAAATTTCTTATGGCATATAAAAATCATTATAATCGATTTAACCCTTAAAACTGAATAAAATCATATTTAAACAATTTTTATTTAAATCAAACATGTTATAATCCAAGCATATCATTATCCAAATCATCATTAAAATGGATTTAATCTTAAATTCAAAAACAAATGATCATAATAAGAAAATAGAGATGATACAGATTATTATTCACCTTGTTTAGGATAAGGAATTTGAGATTGGATTAATATTAATTTCCCCTAGCTTGAATCTTAAGCTTTACTTGAATTTTCTTCTTTTCTTCTAGTAATGGCCAACTACTCTTACGTTTTGTTTTATGTTTTGTGAAAATGAGAAATGAACGTGAATAGGTGGAAACGAGAATATATAAAGGTAATGGGTTATATGCAACTATTTCCGAATAAGCCCTTATGTAAATTAATTTGCTTATAAAGCATTCTTAAGCCCATTTAAACAATTCAGCATGGCCCTAAATTTTATTTCAAATGTCAATCCCCTTATCACTCTAATTATTTAGATTATTCTATTTAATTTATCTAATTAAATCTCCTGAACATTGTTATTAGAAATTAGGGGTGTTACAAGCTCCCCTTCTTAAAGAATTTCGTCCTTAAATTTAGTAAGAACAAAATAATAAACATTGAATCATCTGTAACATCTCCTAACATCCATACTAGCCTACCTGACTAGCAACTATCAATATAAAGCTAATATAGACATACCTTCAAAGCAGATCAGGATAAGTATCTCTAATCATGTCTTTTGTCTCCTAAGAATAGTCTTTTCCATTGTCGCTCTACTGAACTTTCACCAACTTGATTGTCTTGTTCCTCAATCTTTTCTCATCCCTCTCTACAACCCGAACTGGTTGTCTAATAAAAGTCAAATTAGATCAAATCTTCCAACTATGTCGAAGGAATAGTAGTCTCTAGATCATGCACATGCTTGCGACGATGAGACACATGAAACACATTATGGATATCTATCGCACTACTTGGCAACTCTATTCTGTATGCGAGCTTTTCAATCCTCTCTATAATCTGGAATGGACCAACATATCTTGGTGCCAGTTTACTTGACTTTCCAAATTGTACCACACCCTTCATCATTGATACACTAACGAAAATCTTATCTCCAACTGAGAATTCTATGTCTTTACACCTCTTATCTACATAACTTTTCTGCCTCAACTGAGCTTCTTTCATCCTTTCTCGGATCGACTCAATCTTCTCTATCGTCTCTCTAACCAGATCTAGACCTAAGACCAATCTATCTCCAGTCTCCAACCAACATGTTGGCGATTTGCATGGCCTTCATACAAAGCTTCAAAAGGTGTCATTCCTATATTAGTTTGATAATTATTATTATAGGAAAACTCCACTAAATGTAGACGATCTTCCCAAGATCCACCAAAGTTCAATACACAAGCTCTCAATAAATCCTCGAGTACCGTATTGATTCTCTCAGTATGCCCATCCATCTAAGAGTGATATGTAGTGCACATCTTAAGGTTGGTACCTAATACATCATGTAAACTCTTCCAAAACTCGCTAGTAAACAAAGCATCTCTGTCGTTGATAATACAACTAGGAATTCCATGTAGTCTAACTATTTCATGACCGACTTAGCAAAAACAGGTGTCGTCCTGGTTGACTTAACTGAAATGAAATGGGCACTCGTGTTCAACCTGTCCACTAGACTCATATGCTTTCGTTTTCCCTATTTGACCTTGGCAACCCATCTATAAAATCCATGGATATTGAATCCCATTTCCAAAATGGAATCTCTAAAGGTTAAAGCAACCCACTCGGCTTCTGATGTTTGGCTTTAACTTGTTGACAGTTCGCATACTGCCTAACCCACAATCCAACATCCATCTTCATACCTTCCTAATAGAAGCTCCTCTTTATATCTTGATACATCTTGATCCCTGCAGAATGAATCATAAATTAGGATCGATGACACTCTCCCAGAACTTCTCTTAAGTCCTCCACATTTGGAACACAAAGTCGTCCCTTCTTTCTCAACCATCTTCTCTGGTCAAGATTAAAATCCTTCATATCATCGATCTCAGTTCCAACCTCAAGCATTCTATTCTTCTCGGCTAATAATGGATCCTTCTTTTGCTTAGAAGTAATCTTTTCGATCAGCACTGGTCGAACTTTCAAATAGGACAACATAGTGCTACTTTGACTAGAACTAGCAGTCAATCTTAACTGCACACTATAAGTAGTCAAAGCTTCTTAATCCCTCCATTTTTCCAACATAGCTAAACCAAATTCTGATGTCTACCGCTAAGAGCATCCGCTACTTTATTTCCTTTACCAGGAGTATACTCCATATAAAAATCATAAGCAACCAAAAACTCCATCCACCTCTAATGTCTCATATTTAGCTCCTTCCGAGGAAATAAGTATCTTAAAGACTTATGATCTGTGTATAGCTCAAACGTCTCCCCTAAGAGATAATGGCTCCAAATCGTCAATGTAAAGATCACCGCAGCCAACTCCAACTCATGAGTAGGATTTCTTACTTCATCCGGTCTAAGCCGTCGTAAAGTGTAGGCAATCACTTTACCTTTCTGCATCAATATAGCTCCCGATCCAGTTCCGCATACATCGATATACACCATCAGTTCTTGTTTTCTGTCTGGAACTACTAACAGTGGTGCATTGTTCAACAAATGTTTTAATTTAAGGAATCGTCCTCACATTTGCTGGATCGGACAAACTTCGCATCCTTCCTAGTTAACTTAGTCAAAGGCACTGCCATCCGCAAGAAATCTTTGATGAATTTCCGATAAAATCTAGCAAGTACAAGAAAACTTCTAATCTTAGTCACCATCTCTGGTTTTTCCCAATTATTAACTGCTTCGATCTTACATGTATCAACTGACAAGCCCTTCTCTGAAACCACGTGACCAAGAAACTTAACCTCTTTCTTCGAAAAATGATACTTGGAAAACTTTGCCTTTAGCTGTTGCTACCCCAGCGTCTTAGGCACTACTCTAAGATGATTCTCAAGCTCTCTTTCATCTTTACAGTATAACAAAATTTCGTCTATAAAACCAAACGAACCTATACAAATACTCTCGGAAGACTCGGTTCATCAAGTCCATGAAGAAAGCATGTGCATTTGTTAACTTGAATCGCATTATTAACCACTCGTGCGAACTATACCTAGTCTGAAATGCTACCAATGGAATACTGACCTCTGCACTCTTAACTGATGGAAACCTGTCGCCAAATCCAAATGGAAAAATACTCTGGCTCCACACAACTGATCGAATTTATTCTCAAAAAGGATACTTATTCTTGATTGTCCTCTCGTTCAACTTACGATAATCGATGCACATCCTCAACCACCCTCCTTGTTTCCTCATAAACACTGCGGCTGCTCTCCAAGGCGAACTACTTGGCCTAATACAATTCCTTCCTTCAAGATCCACTAGCTGCACCTTCAATTCCTTCATCTTGGTCGGTGCCGTCCTGCTAGGTGGTCAATTTACAGGTTCAGCTCCTAGCACATGATCTATCAGAAACTTGACAATTCATTTCGCTGGTAGTCCCGTAACCAGCTAAATGATCTGCAAACTCTCTTGCTACTCAAATCTGACTTAATTCTTCTCCTACTTCTATAGCACTTAATAAAGCATAGCTACTCTGGTCAGAATTCTCCACTGAGAATATAATTCAGTTATGACTATCGGGATGTCTTAGTGATATCTCTCCATCCTGGTAAAATATCCTAGCCTCAAACTTACTCAACCAATCCATACCCAAAATGATCTTGAAATCTACAAAATCGAAAATATATAGTCAGCATTCAAAATTATGACCTAACAAATCAAGTTCTAACTGGCCATGTCTCATCCCTAGAGTTGCATACTCTCATATTGGATTCACAACCTTTAAGGAAGTAACAAGGTAATTGGGTTCTAAGCATAGCGTATCAACCAAATTCTGAGATATAAATGAATGTGATGCACCAGTATCAAATAGTATCCTAACTGGTATACTCTTAATCAAAAACGTGCCTTCCATCACAGTCTTTCCTTTTTCAGCTGCAATTGGCCTAGCATATGATGGTCCAACAGCAAAAACCTTTTCCTTCTCTACCCTGACTGGTTCTGGACACTAATTCTTATAATACCCAACTTGGTCACAATTGAAGCACTTCACACCTTTCTTTCCTGCAACCTTCTTCCCCTTGCCTGACCGGCACTCATGAGCATAATGACCTTTCCCGTCACACTTGAAGCAAACTAAATCTGCCTTTGCCTTCTTGGCAGCCTCCGCCTTTGGGGCTTCCTTCTTCTTAAAGAATTTTCTCTTCTTTCTCTAAGCATGGGTTTCAATTGGCTTCTCTCTAGCACAAACAGCAAGCATATCTTCATGGAGGATTGCCATCTCCACAACTACATTACAAGGATCACAGATATGTGCCAGGGTCGCCCTAGCAAGCTCGAGTCCCAATCCCTGAATGAACCTCTTATTCCTTCTGATGACGGTGTCTGTAGTAGAATACCTATATTGGGATAGCTCATCAAACTTAATGTATACTCGATTACCGACTTCTCTCCCTGCACTAAGTCAATAAATTTCCTCGTCAACGCAGGCTTAGCAACTTCAGATAAAAACCTTTGTTCAAATCTCCTTCTAAAATCTGCCCAAGTCAACTCCTCTTTCGGAACTTCGGTAGTAACACTATTCCACTAATGAAGCGTTGCCTTTTGCAACTGCCTAGAGGCCAACCTCCTATTCTTCTCATCATCCAAACCCAAATTGGTGAAGATTCTCTCGCAATGCAATAGTCATTTCTCAACTTATATAGCATCTTATATTCCCATTAATGGTTTCCCTCAAAGACCGGTGTAGTCTCTGCTCAGCTTAGCATAATTATTCCTAACTGGAGCCACAGGACTAGCTGCTCCAACAACTCCAGCTGCAGCTCCAGCTTACATCATATTAACGAAAAACTGATACATCGCCTCCATATCCACTGGTGGATTTCCAGCACCCACATTGGCATCAAAATGTTGGTTAGCATTAGCCTGGCGACCAGGGTTCCTTTTGGTGGGTCGAGCATTTCCATTGGTTGTGGTGCTTCCTCCACTGATATTTCCACTTCCGTTTCCTACCTCCATATCTTCTTTCTCGTAAATCTGCAAACAAGCCTTAGTAAGATACAGAAGAATGGTCTAAGAGAGAGAGGAATATGAACTTATATACATATATCTATACCAAATACAAGAACGTTACTATAGCGTTATCCCAAACCCTAATCTTATTTTCTAATTCATTGGATTATGCCTGAAAATCTTATAGGTTTAAATTCCTTTTAAGTTTCATAAACCTGGCTCGGATACCGACTTGTAACATTTCCCACTTGGAGGGCCAAAACAAACGGCTATGGGTGCTACAATCATCCATAGATATTAATCCTCGACGACCACATATGCTCATGTTAGATACATTGATATAACAGAAACACATAGATATGGAAGAATTTTAAAAATCAACAAACAACTTTCTCATTTCATTTCAAAGCACTTCAAATTCATTACATAATCCTAATGCGAGAACCACAGTCCGAGAAAATATGCTTATAACTACATATGCCAAGAGCGACATATGAAGATGCCCTATTGGATAATCAGAGTATATAACTAGGAAATTAAACATCTTTTCCTTTACAATAAAACACAACAGAATCAAATAGTAAAGAACTCTAAATAGCTATTATGCCTCCTACACGTCTCTGGAAGTTTATTCGTCTAAGGAGGTACTCGAAAACCTCAACCCTCAAACTACTCAAAGTCAATTGAGTACTCGAGAGTATAAGGGGAACCATAAACTTTGAGTCAGACATAAAGCCTAGTATGAATAGTAATACCATCTCAAACCATTTAGATATCTATTGAGACTATGCCACTTAGCCGAACGGGTTTTCCCCTCACTAGTATCCTAAAACTTTATAAAACCATATACTGTGCTCCTACATCCACAATGGTTAAAACATTGCAGTTCAAAATATTATGATGATATGCAAACAAGTAAATCAATTCTGGATTTCCCATCCACATTCATTCTGACTATCTGTCTTAGTTATAGTTTCTAAAGTCATTACTAACCAATTAGTTTTCATGGACCGACTAATAACCTATTCAATACTTACGGACTCCCTATCCAATTTCATAGTTTTCATGGGATCACTAAGAACCTATTGGCCCCTGCCAATAACTTTAATGTTTCATGGGTTCTTCCTAAACCTATTGGCAACTCCAATAACTTTCCTCTTATTCTAGTTTTCATGGGTTGACAAGAAACCAATTGACATCTATAAATAACTTAATCCGGATATAGTTTTTATGGGTTCACTAAACCAGTTGGCATGTGTCGATAACTCTTTCTAATCATAATTTTCATGGGTTTACTATGAACATGTCTATCTGACAACTTCTTTAACTAATATTTAGGCATCCTACATTATGATCTATTTGACCTCTTGGAAGCAACTCTACTCATTCAAGAGTTAATTCAATTTAAATTCACTATTGGGTCAACCTAGCTGATTATTCTGCCTTTTTTTCCCCGAAATGTAGTTAAGGGTCCATTATAATGTGAATATATATATATATATATATATATATATATAAGAAGAAACAAACATAATAATACCAACAATTCTGGTTTAATATCCTTGAAATCACTTTCATATAAAACATGGTTAATCCCTTTAACCTATTATTTTACTAAGGAAAAGCTTCTTCAAAACTTCATACTTAAAACTATTTCAAAACTCCTTTATCTTAGCCATGGGTTTTCCTTTAAATCGAGATTGGTTTATTTGTTTTGAAAACTAAGGCATTCAAAATCTGTAAACCTTTACTTTTGATACCATTGGAAACTTTCTTTCGAAAGCATTAAAATCTTCTTTTCAAAGCATAAGGCCCCTGACTTTCGAAACACTTAAAACCTTTCTTTCAAAACCTTTCGAATGTATTAAAGTAATACTCATTAACTCTTAGAAGCATTGCTTTGAAACCATTGAAAGTACCCTTTTCGAAACCATTGGGTTTATCTTTTAAAATATCTTTTGGGTCAAAGTGAAAATAAACGAAAGTATCCCTTTTGAAACCATTATTTATCATATAAAAGTGTATTGGGAGAAATCCGATGGTGTCAGAACCACCCTTTCGAAAGCTTCAAAACATTTAAGCAAAACACTAAAGGATAGTATCGAATCCCCCTTTGAAGCCATTGCCTTCGAAACCCTTTAACCCTTTCGAAAGCTTGTAGGAAGTGTTCATGTTTACAAAATAAAGGCTACCTTTTAAAAGCATTGATATCTTCAATTCCTTCGAATGGCATCAGGTCGGTAGAAGGCTTTAAGGCTAAGTCAAAACCACCCCTTTTGAAATCATTAGTTTTGAAGCAAAACAACTTATTCGAAATCCATACTTTAAACAATAAGGCGGCAACCCTCCTTCGAAAGCTATTCAAAGGACCCCTTCGTAAGCATACATTTCGACGCCTTTGAAAACATTTAGTAAAATAGGCAGGCACATTTCTTTAGAAAACAAAACAAAGGTTTTGATCCCATTGGAAGCTATGTTTCGACACCATGCCTTCTGCCTTTCTCCAATCCACTACATACCAATATTGATACCTTATGTATTGGTTTCGACTTGATTGAAGGCGGAAGCTATGAGTCGAAAGGTGATTCTAAAAGAGACGGAGCCCACTTTTTTAGGTAAAAGCTTATTAATACCAATAAAAAAATACTTTCTAACTAATATGCCTACTTGTAAACATGTGTTTGGTGGCACCACTTTTCAAATTCTTTACTAAAATAACTGTCGTATAATTTCACATCTAAACCAAGATTAATTTAACAAATAAGCCCTTTCATTAAGCAAAATGATTAAATCATTTAGTTCCTTCTTTCAAAATAATTTAATTCTCATAGTAAATCACTTGGGAAAATCCTTAAAAATCATAGAAATTCACTTTTAGTACATTATCTAACATATCTAAATGTCAGACCCAAATTCTCAATATAATTTCTGAAATGAATTTCTAAACCCAACTAACCATATTTTCCTTTGAAAATTCATAATAAATTCTCCATAACTTGGAAAATTATTAAAAGTACAACCCAACTCCAAAATCATGTTTTATATAACTTATAAATTCCTCATGGCACATGAAAATCATTATAATCGGTTTTACTCTCAAAACCGTATAGAATCATATCTAAATAATTTTTGTTTAAATCAAACATGTTATAATCCAAGCATATCATCATCCAAATCATCATTAAAATGGATTTAATCTTAAATCCAGAAACAAATGATCATAAACACAAAATATAGATGATATAGATTATTATTCACCATAATTAGTATAATGAATTTGAGATTGGATTGAGATTATCTCCCCTAGCTTGAATCCTAAGCTTTACTTGAATTTTCTTCTTTTCTCCTAGTTATGGTCGGATCCTCTTATGTTTGTGTTTTATGTTTTGTGAAAAATTAGAAATGAATGTGAATAGGTGGACACAAGAATATATAAAGGTAATGGATTATGTGCGGCTATTTCCTAATAAGCCCTTATCTAAATTAATTTGATTATAAACCATTCTTACTCTCATTTAAACAATTAAGCATGGCCCTAAATTTTATTTTCAAACCTCAATTCCCTTATTACTTTATTATTTACATTATTATATTTAATTTATCTAATTAAATTTTCTAAATAATGTTATTAAAAATTAGGGGTGTTACAATATCTATAAACCAAGAAAGAGCATATTCACCTAAGTTGTGGAACGAACTCCGGAGCATATCAGGTCCTAGCACAAAGATGGAAATTTTTACTATGCAAAGCAGTTAAAGGAATATATGCCAAGCAAAATAAACATTCCAAAGCAATACTTAAACGATCAGCAGAATCACCGAACAACAACTCAGAACTTGTTTCGGTCCAGAGCACACTTTGTTTCAGTGAAGCATGCTCTGGGGGGTAAGTGTTAAACCGATTTTTAATCAAGCGAAATTCTACCGGAAGTAGAAGATCAAGACGAAGATGAAACGACTTAGGAACTTGTGAACACACTTAGGAGATGTAGGGGAGGAAACTTAAAAAATGACAAGCCCACGGGAGTAAGCGAAAGCACTTGGTACTGATAGGTCATCTTGGTACCTTAAGGTCTAAATTGCTCAATGGACCCCAAGCAACCTCTTGTGCTTCATAAACTCTCCCAGCTAACCATCATCAAGTGCTTTACTCAGTGTTTGGACAAGCTAATGTTGAGATTAATGAGAAGAAAGCAAAGAATGTAGGATAATACAAGTGTCATCTGGGGAATCATCGAAATCAACTCAAAATCTATGGAAAAGAGCTTGAAACACTCTGAATTGGAGTGAATGAATATGATAAGTGAAGAAAGTGAGTTTGCCAGAGCAAAACCTCTCAGTACCAAGTGATATTTATGGCTTTTAGGCCTCACGTGTTCACTTGTACAACATTATGCTTCCTTCTAGACTTCAATGCAAGTGGGCTCTTGAACCTGTACGCCTGTTTTCTATAAATATCAGCCCTACTGCAACTATAGGGGGCTCATAGACTCTGCTTCTTCTTCAACTCTTATCTCTCCGTTATAATAGTCACCAAGGTAGATGCTATTGGCAGTTCCAAGCTTAGGAACCTATCTATCCCTTGTACTAATGACTTCTAATTCTCTCTAAACTCTCTCTCAAACTCACAATAAATAAAAGATATAAGTGGACGTAGGCCAGAGATTTCCGAACCACTATACAAATACGGTGAATTGATATTATTTTTCTGTTATTTCACTATTATCGGCTAGATCTTGGTACCATAGGTTCTGAACAACGTTACATTAGGTGTTGATCCACTTTTGGCGTTGACGGGCTTATCTCGTAATTGTAGGCTGCACTCCTTGCAATAAATATACGTAACTCTCGAAGCCATGATCCCCTTTAATGAAAATTTTGAATTATTCCTCCAATAGCTCGAGCTAGCTCCAACACAAGTTCATCCAAATGGCTATGTCCTACCGAGTTCTCTCTATATCATATTCATGAATCACTTAGGCCTCTCCCCATCCTTCAAAGAGGTAACTTACTTACTTAACTTTAAACAAAGTAAAGAGACACCATGAATGCTAATAGTCGAGGCTTTCAACTGTTGCAAGGGCATTCAAGGGTTTCAAACCAAGCAAAGTTACTTCAAGATCGAATATTTCTTTATTCAATTCCCCGAGGCATTTAACTGCATATGGCTGTCTAGGCGTAAGTTTACTCATCCAATACCATCCTTACACTTAGGCATTATTCACCTAAGTATCTAACGTTCTTTCCCTACCTCCGTCAAACCTACCTAAATAAGTCCCAACTGAAGATCTTACGAATACTCTAACATTCCTAAAGAGGATCGATCTATATTTAAGGAAAACTTCATATCTGCTTATAAACACTTGACTACGACAATTCCACCTCCTCTACAATAAAAGAAGTGAGTCTCTACTCTACTTCCTACTAAAGCAACTCGAGTCGCTACTAGTCCTTATGCTCCGAACTATGACTTTGATGGTGATGAACAAAGGAGCAAAGAAAGTCCGAGAGTCGAGGCCAATAATAGGGAAGAAGAAGAAAATAGACGTACGGAAAACTTATTGAGGAAGGGAGATAGAGAGTATACAGAAGAACCTCGGGGTGAAGAAATAGATAAAGGAAAGGAAGAGGGAGAGGGTGAGGAATGTAGGATCGATTTCACCCTAGAGGGGGAGAATAGGGTGATACTAATCATAATAAAAATTAATGCGGAACTATATATAATAATTGCAGCACAGATAATAGCAAAATAATAAAAGCAGAAATAGAACAACACAGATTTACCCAACTTCGGTAAAACCCTGCCTACGTGCTGCCCCCAAGGTTTCTACTAGAAATTAAGTAATCGAACGCTTACACACATAAACTTACGATACCCGCTATCGACTAACCTAACTCTATGCTCAAAACACGGCAACAACTCAGCCACCGAGTTGTGAATTCTTGAACTACACCACCGTAGTTCGTCACCTAGCCACACGACTATAATTTTACAAAAGTTTAAAAGAAAATTACAAAATGAAAATAAACACTTAAAACAAAACCCTATAAAAAATAGGCCCAAATAAAAAGGATAACAAGACTGGCCCAATGGATAATAAAAGAAAATGTCTCTCCTTTTTATTTATTTTATTTCTATCCGCCGACCCCTTTTGCTTCTCTTCGTGGCCACCTTGTTTTCTCTTCGATCCAAGGTAGGGCTTTGTTTAAATTGAAGACGCCACTTGTATTTGATCAATTGTAGTGATTATTTTTCTTTGTTTGTCTTGGACAATCGATTTTTCGGATGTGATATGCTTTCAGTCGCTCTAATTTTATCGAGTTCGAATAACACGAAATTGGTATGTGATTTATGCTTTTTGTTTTACTGGTTAATCTGCTTGAACTCGATTCAATTTACTATCGATCATGATTTTGGGTTATATAGGGAATGAATCCTTTAATTTTTGTTCGTATAATTTTGTTTGAATTCTTCAGTGAATTTGCTCAGCCATACGATTATTACTTGAATGCTTGTGATATTTGTGGACTCGTTCCATCTCGTACGTATACTCCATGAATTTCAATTTTGGTTCCGTTCTTTTTGGCATTTGAATTAGTTTCCTCTGTGACTTCGGCACTTTGATATTGTGATAATATTTTAAGATGAAAATTTGACTTCGACTTGTTCAATTCGAACTTGTTATCACCTGGCTTTAACTTTGGCATTTAAACTTGACTTGGTTTGAAACTACTACCTTGATGCTTGTTCGAATTGCATCACTTGATGATCTGATTAATTTTTATCTAGGCCTTGACTTCGTTAAAATTTGTTAAATTATCCGTCGCTTGATTACTAGTACATGTTCACTTATTTAAACTGCTACTTATCCTTGACTGGTTCATGACCCACGACTTGTCATTTGAACTCGAGATATATTGTTGGCCTCTAGAGAATTTACCGGTTCACCCTGATTTACTCTATGACTTTATTCAACCTACTGTTTCATTTATGTTCTGGCAATATTCGAATTTTATTGCACTTGTATTCGAACTGGTCTATGTTGCATCCCTTGTTGTCACTGCATATATGTATATGTATATGTATATGTATATGTATATGTATATGTATATGTATATGTATATGTATATGTATATGTATATGTATATGTATATGTATATGTATATGTATATGTATGTATGTATGTGTGTGTATACATGTGTGTTTGCGCATGTATATATGTATGCTTGCCTGCACTGTGTCTTGGTTAAAGTGTTGCATTCACTACTTTGTACATTTGAGCATGTTGAACTGTTGGTGAACTTGTTTTTATTTTGAGTCTGGTTATCATGTGTATTGGTTTGTATGTGGTCAGTGTTGGTGCATATTGATGGTCTGCACATCAAGGCTATGTTGTATGTGGGTTTTCCAGTAATTGTGGTCGAGTATGGTGGTTGTTTTACATTGACTTGTATGCTACCTCTGATCTTCTTGTTCATGTGTACATTGATTTGAAAACTGCCTTGATTTCATTTGTACATACTTTTTTGCTCTGTCCTCTGGTTCATTAGTTTCTCTCACACTTGACTATATAAATATTCTTTGAAACAATACATGTGTGTGTGTGTCTATATATATATGTATACATGTCTATATATGGTTTTCATGTGACAATATGGTGTAGTATTTTTGGAGTCCAGCTAAATTGGTGTTCTACACATTTCATTGATGCATTATGGTCTCCATACACATACACATACATATATCTATGTATATATGTGTAGTTGCTTTGGTGCCTTGATGTCCTTGTGCATATTGTGTTTTGTACACTTGAAGCTTGTTCATTACTGGTGTGTTGCATTCGAATTCTGCTTGTTATGTTTGTGTACTTTTGTGTTGGTCTTTGGTTCAGATTACATGTGCTCATTTGTGCATGTACTGGGTTGTAGCCTCTGTTGCTTCGAGCCGGTTCAATGTTTGCTTGTAGTATCTTGAAGTTGTAGCCTTGCTGTAGCATGATTGCTTGCATATTGAACTGGTCTGGTTGCACTTTGACTTTAATGTTCAGTTTGGTTGAGCCTTTTTACTTTATGTATGTAGCTTGCCATTGTCATGAACTTATGCATATTTAATTGTTGTGCACTACATATATATGTATACATGTGTGTATACATGTGTGTGTGTGTATGTATGTATGGTGGATTCTTTGTGTAGCCTTTATCTCATGCTTGTATACTGCTCCCATTGTTGTCTTGATACTTGCCATTTCTTTGAGTCTGGAGCTTGTGTACATATGACCAACCATGTGTATGTGCACTGAGCATGTTGAGTTGTATACAGTTTATTCATTCTAGACTGATCTTTGTTGCACCTGATGTGGTATCTTGAGTTGGTCTTCAAGTGTCTTTGAGTCTGGTTATGTTGATTTGGTCGAGACTCATATGCACTTGAGTTGAATCTAGCTTTTGGCTCGGGTTTGACCTTGTGCTCACCCGTCCCTGCAATTTTATCAAGCAAATGTATTTCGATGTGCGCGGCGTTGTGGCATATACAGTAATACACTGTGCATGTCATAAGTTATTCGTGCAAGATGGATTTGAAATAAATATGATGACGAACAACCCAAATAACTAAGACACATAAAATTTTCAGAAACACGCATTTTATTTACACTACAAAAATATTTCTTGTTCAATTTTACTACATCAGTGTTTATTTTGCAAATAATTCATATGCTGTAATTGAAGATAAATACGAGTGAATGCGTGATATGTAGTAAGATGAACATTGTAAATTGAAATTTGTAATGTAATCTAAATTGTATTGTAAATTGAAATGTATATATGTAGTGAGAGCTCAAATTTATACTATTCAGAATTGTAATAAATATTTGTTTGAATTTAAATTTTATGTTATTTATTTTATTCAGCAAATATTTATTTAATTATGTGAAAAATAAAATAGAACAATAACAAATACATCTAAATGAATATATATATATATATATATATATATCTGTGTGTGTGTGTGTGTTTATTATCATCAAACAAAAATCATATACTTGCATATTCAACAATCTCCCTCTTTTTATCATAACAAACATATATTTAAGATTTTGAATTTGTTAAATGCATTTGATTATTGATGAACTATATTTGCTCCCCCTATTTGAATGCTCCCTCTCTACAACAAAGCTCCCCCTTTATATATGCATGAAAATAAATAAAAATATGCAAATGAACCTAGATGGAAATATGCAAATAAAAAATAAAATATTTGACCTTTATTTGCCAAAATCTTACTTTTCTCTCCCTCTATTGTTGTCAGCAAAAGGGCAGTGCTAGAAAAAAGAGATAAAACATCAATACCCAATCGAGTATAAATATTAAATTTAAATAAAAAATCAAACAAAAATCATAATTACTCTTTTAGGCACATATTCCACTTTAAATTGATAAGGGTAATGTCAGCATATAAAACCATGTAGTTATGTCTACTTATGGTATATTTATGTTAGGAATTTGAATATCTACTAATCATGCATAACCGTTGGGACTTTCAAATGAGATTAGTAGTATTTCCAATTTTTTATAAAAAATAAAATGAATTTCAAGCATCTTCTAACCAGGCATAACCGTGAGGACTTTTAAATGGGATTAGAATCAACTCATCTATTTAGTAATCAACTTTGATATGACTTTCATACATGCATAACCGTGAGGACTTTTAAATGAGCATGAAAGCACATAAACTAATACTCTAAGTAATTCACCCATGCATAACCGTGAGGGCTTTTAAACGAGAGTGAATACTTTAGATGTTTTTCTTGCTAAAACATAAAATAAAGTAAAAACGACTAATTTCCTGTTTAAAATACCACATTTTGACATTCTATATTGGATTTTGATGAGTGATGGTCCTTAGAAATATGATAGAAATAGAGATGGTCATGAAATTTTTACCAGCAAAAGTTATCATAAATCTTGTTTAAGTTTTTTAGGAAATTTACTAATATACTATCTCAAGTCATAATATATGATTAATATTGACACCCATAACTTCTTCAATCACTGTTTATCTTTTCGAGATAATCAGTAGGGAGTCTGATTAGTTAATGTAGTCATTTAAGATCAAATCAAAAAATAAATACAATATCAAATTTCTAAAATGTCTAATCTGAAACGAAGTCAATGAAAACTATTTTCTAGAAGGGGTTTTATAATAAAAATGTCTGCTAATTGAAAATCTGTTGAAATGAAAAATATGCAGATATTTTCTCTGAAAATGCGATTCAGCTAATGGATGGCTCTACATAAAACACGTTCCACTAGTAATTTTTCTGTCAACTAGATTACCAGTGTAATCTATATCTGAATTTCCTTTTGACTCTGGGTAATCATTAGATAGATATCATAGACCAAATCATGGAGTGTGCAACAAATACCTTAAAAAAGATTTTACAGCTTTTAAATGAAATTCTTTTGGATTTGAATTGAAACTGTGCAAATAAACAAACAGTAAACATAATGACAGGTCTAGAATCGGTAAAATAAACAAATATATCCATGAGTATCTTTAGTAATCATTAATCAACACATAAAACCACATCTCTTATCACCTAAACTTGCAATATAGTTAGTCCTAGTAAATCTATATGAAATAGTTCAAGAATGAAAAGATGATTGGCCAGCATTTTTCATAATTCAGAATCAAAATCAACATTTATCTCCTTATCACATAATTGGCTGATTTAGTTTAGATTATGGTGCAGATTTTCAACATATAATTTATCGTTCAAGTTAATATACTATTACCTATTTTACCTTTACCAATAATTTTTCATTTTTGCCTATTGTGATTCTGCCACCTTTGTACTAGGCTAAAGAACTTTGATTTTTCGCCTTTCGTGTGCCTGGATTAGCCAGAATTCACGTAACACTGTTGTCATTCCTTAGTCTGTCGCCACACCTACACTAGAAAAGATTTTTGTGACCTATTTGTTTTTATTGGTTCATGGTTGTCAGTCGCAAATGATTTTGAAAAATATGTTCGTGTAGACCCTAGATAATCTATATTTGTTCCTTTTGGCATCCAAATTTGTTTGACTTTAAGAGATTTTATATTCGTTCCTTTTGGAACCCAAATTGTTGTGGTTTTCACGTGTTTGGGTCTATATCAGAAAATATTGTGATTGTTTCTAGTTTTTTCACAAATCATTCACTTTGAATTGACTTGATTAATTTCGCTTCTAATATGTTCAGATTGATTATACCCAAGTCTTTGTCTAACAGTATTAATAGTTTGTTTCCTTGATAGCGTATTTACGGTCTCTCTCCTTTTGAAAATTTTCCTAAGGTTGTAGACAATTGTTGGACTTGTGTTTTGAGAGATTCATTTTCGTTTAATAATACAGTACACATTTTAATAGATATTTATCTCCTAGTATTTTCACTTTGTTTCAAAATCAGAATTTCATTTTCAAGTGATTTAATTTTAATTTTTGATCTTTTATTTTCTTCTTCGAATGATGGACACTTGTCATACTTAGGGCTCTTGTTTCGATAGTTTTTAACCAGTTGATAAAGCTGTTTATTTAATTCTATCAAACTATCTCTTTGTGATTCAATTTTAGCATACTTCTCAATGAATCTTTCAAAACAGCCATTTACCTCATGAAAATATATAAGTAATTCTAAGTGAGTAAGTTTTGATACCTCGCTTGTCTCATCATCATAACTGTTAGTTTATTTCGCCTTGAAGGCCTAAATTTCCTTTTTCACTTTCGCTGCCAGTGCTTTTATCATCTAATCAGTTTCACCCTAAGTGGCTGCAAAACTTCTCCTTTCCAGTTTTTTTCCTTGGCCGAGTCGATTCTGAGGACAATTTGGCTTGATATGACTAGGCGTGTTGCACTTGTGACATATGATCTCCTGCCCTTCTAAGTTATCTAGTACTTTGACTATTCTACTTTTCAGTTATCGATTTAGAACTGGATTTACATATTTGTGATTCCACCTTTTTAATTTCTTTATTATCAGCACCAGTTCCGCTGCACCATCATCATCTTCTTCACTTTGGTTGTTCTTTGAGAGCTATTGATTTCTTTCGCGTATCACATCCTCCACATTTTTCTTGAATTTCATTTCTAGCTCATAAGTGGTCAGATTTTCGATAAGTTCTTCGACTTTAATCTGTTTCAAATCCTTAGATTCTTGAATAGCAGTGACCTTGGCTTCAAAATTCATGGTAGAACCCTGAGAATTTTCGGACTATTTCTAATTCTGTGTATGGTTTTCCAAGAGCTTTTGATTTGTATACAAGATTAGTAAGACGTCCATACATCTCTTTGACATTCTCATCCTTGGACATTGTGAAGTTCTCGTATTTGCTACTAACAATGGCAAGGCGAGATTTTTTGACTTGAGAGATTCCTTCGTGAGTCACTTAGAAGTGTCTACCAGATTTTTTACGCAGTTTGACAACGTGAGACATGATTAAATTCAATTTGATCTAATGAACATATAATAGAATTCATAGCTTTAGCATTAACATTCTGTAGTTTATTTTCAAGATCTGTCCATTGATGCATTGGTTTTTCAATTTCTTGATTATCTTCCATTATAGTAGGTGTCCTATATCCCGTCTCAATAATATTCCAAGCATCAATGATTTTTAGAAAAATTTGCATTCTATTTTTCCAGTAAGCATATTCACCATTGAACATATATGGTCTGACTATGAGCCAACCCTCAGCAAAAGCATTATTAAAAGAAGCCATTTTAAAAAATCAAAATTTTAAAGCAATAATTTCTTTTTCAATTTTTTTTAAAAAAAATTGGCTTTTGTTCCTAGCTCTGATACCACTTGTAGGATCGATTTCACCCTAGAGGGGGATGAATAAGGTGATACTAATAATAATAAAAATTAATACGGAAATATATAAAATAGTTGCAGCACATATAATAGTGGAATAAGAAAAGCAAAAATAGAACAACACAGATTCACCAGCTTTGGCAAAACCTTGCCTACGTGCTACCCTGAAGGTTTCTACTAGAAATGTAACAACCCTGAGATTTTATAATTAATTTTCGTCAAATGACGATTAAATTTGTTGCTAATTGCCGTTAATGTTTTAATCAGTTGCAAATTCGTTTAGAAATTGATTAAAAATGTTGGTGGTCTTTGAAAAATTTAATCTTGGCCATGCTTTAATTGGGTCGTGATTATTATTAAGGTTTGATAACCCATTCCCCTTTCTTTCATTTTTTTTCTTTCATTCGAAAACCCTACACCGAAACAAACGAGCGAGATAATGGCAGCCTCGTTTATTCTTCGTCGTCCCCAAATTGAAACTAGGGCTTCGTGAAATCAAAGGCGCCGACTTCAACTGCTCGGTCGATCGATGATCTCGTGCTCGGCACCTTCAGATTTCGTCGAAATCAAGGTGAGTGTTCATCACTCACATCTAATTCGAATTCATAAATAGGTGATTTTGTGTTTCGGCCTTGAATTTTTTATACCTGACTTCGGTCGTGATTTCTTGGCTTGTTTTGAGTTTTGCTGTTGATTCTGTTCTTGTTGTCTTTCGATGTTGAATTCTTGTGACTATGCTAATTTGGAGTTGACTTCGACTTGTTTTGTTGTGTGAACTTCCGGTTTCCTGTTGCTCATTAATTCCGGTAGCTTAAACTTGTTGGAATTTTCTGTGCCTTGTCGGGTTCGTTGGTTCATATATACACCTGACATCGACTTTGCAATTGCTTTGTGTACTGATATCGACCATTATGCACTTGTTTTACTTGAGACTTTGACTTTGTATGCTCTGCATACACTCTCTGATACATGCATATTTGTTTGAACTGTAAACTGGGTTTGATTTTTGTGTTCACTGCCTTGGTTCTCGACCAGTTCACTGTCGAGTTTTGCATTTGACATTGTGCATTTCTGCACCTTATTGAGTCTGATTCTTGCATTGCCCAGTTTCATAGTTGCATTCCATGTATATATGTGTATAACTGAGCTCACCTGTATTGTCCTTGTAGTCTTTATTCCACCTTGATCCAGTAGTTGCTGTCATGACTTGACGTTGATTACTTGTTGCCTCTTGCAGTTTTGTTTTTGCATGTTTACGACTTGGTTGAAGTTGTTGGTTCAGTTCATACTGTACTTCGACTCGTGTATGCTTCTGATTTGTATAAGACATTTCTATTTGTGTCTGCACTGTGTATTCGAGTCTGATTCATATATTTAAAATTTATTGTCACATTCAACAAGACATTTCTATTTGTGTCTGCACTGTGTAATCGAGTCTGATTCATCTTGTTGAAGTTGTTGAACTAGTGTGCTTGTGGTTTGCTGTATCAATTCATCACACTTGAATTGCATTTGAGTTGCTTTCCAAACCCATCTTCTTGCTTGTTACTACTATGTGCATGCCTGAGCTTCCATGTATATAATGTGTAACGACCCAGAATTTTATTTAATTAAAATTTGAATATTTAATTAATTTTAAATATTAATAAGTGAAATTTATAAGTCGAATAAATTTTATTTCGAATTATTGGATTTAATTGAATAATTAAATCGATAATTTAATATGTTAAATTATGGAAATAATTGAAAATTGGGTTAAATATGATTGAAAATGATTTGTAAAATTTTATTTTATCATATTGGAGTTAGAATGATATTTTAGAACTTTTAAAATCGAATTAAAAGTTTATTTGTGAAAATTGAATATTTTAATATTAAATCGACTAGTGAAAATAGTCAATTTTTGAACAGTCTCAAAATTGAATGAAACCAGTTCCATTGGATCCGTAATAGTTAGTTATTACCGAATTTCAATTTTCGTGTCAATCGGAGTTATCATTTGATCGTGGCAGCTCGAAACACATCGAATTGTTTTTAATATTAATTTGGCGAGTTAAAATAGCCATTTTTCAAAAAAGTCTCAGATTTCGACGAAACCAGTTTCATCGGATCCGTAATGTGATATTATTGTAAGGTTTCAAATTTCGTGTCAATTGGATTTACCGTTTGTCCGGTACAAATTAAAACGCCTATGTTCTCATAACTCGCACAGATGTCCGAATTAGCTTCCGAAACCTGTTCCATTGTGTCCGGAACGCGGGGTAAACCCTAGAAACGCTGGTTACGGCGCGTAAATCGAAGTTCGAAATTCCCGGATAAATAGTGTCGTTCGAAATTCTATAAATAGCCCACCTCCCTTCATAAATTAAAAAAATAAAATAAAACCTAATTCTCTAAAACCTTAGCCGCCACCCTATTTTCTACGGCCAGAAACGTTCAACACTTCTTCCATTAATCTTTCCAAATCCATGCATTGATTCGCAAAACTTCCAACATGGAAGATGAAGAACACGCTTCGAGCTACAAATCTATACGGTTGTGATGAGTTCTAGCATCGCGTGGAAGAAGTTATAGTGGCCGATAGGGGCCGCGTTCGAGTGCAGTTTTCGAGCTAAGTTCGACGCCGAGCTTCATGGAATTCACGCCGTGGGTGGCTCTGGGGGAGGCGCGCGTGGTGGTGGTGGTTGATCGAGTCGAAGTGGTTCGTATTGGGTGAAAAATTTAACCCTAAAAATGTAATGTGGGTTCGGCCGTGTTTTTATCACCTGGAAACGTGAATACGCGCGTGAATGAAGTGGGAGGGGAGAAGGAGCGTGCGGCGATGATGAGGGGGAGGTTGGATCTAACGGCTGTAAATTGTTTAGGTTAAATTTTTTAAATATAGTTGTAATTTTAATTATAAAAAATCGTGTACAAACTTCATAAACTCATATCTTTTTCATACGAAGTCGAAAACGCGCGAAACCAGTTGGTATGGACGAGCACAACGCGATGAAATTGGATTGGAGTCGTTTGGAGTTAGTGAGAATTTGGGTAAAATTAAACGCGCGTTTAATTTTATTCGAAATAAATCGCTAAAACGAAATTGAAATCAAGGTGAGAACTTCTCACTCAATCAAATCAGTTTCGATTTTTATTTTAAATAGTTAGATTTAAAATATTTGAATGCATGTTTGAATGATGATTGTTATCTATTGATTGTTAAAATAGACATTATGCGCCGTTAGTAAGCGGATGTTATTTATTAAAAACATATACCGCGAATATTTCATAAACAGTGAAATTGGTATTATATATAATAGCAATATATATATATATTGGCATATGTATATATTGGAGTTGTTGATTTCCCGCATTTTTTGTTTAGCGGATGAGACCCTATTGCGCCGTTATTAAGCGGATAATATTATTAAATCCCATATACCGCGATAATTTCGTACTGGAGCGAAATTGGTATTGTGCTAATGTTTGTGGATGCAGGAAACAGGTTGGAGGGATCCAACTGGATTCCTCAACAGTTTTTATTTGATTTCAGATATTTTGATATTTGATGGATTATCATATCGATATATGATATCGTTGTTGTTGTGATTGACTATTTGGTATGTAGCATCATTGGACCAAATTTTGAAACTTTACAATGATTTTTAAAGTGATTTTTGAAAAGTATACATTTTATAAAATAATTTTGGAATTGATCCATTTTAAATAAATAAACGTTATAATTTTTAATGTTATAAAAATTATGATTTTTGAGAAATATAGTTAAAAACTGATTTTTGAGAATATGATGCTAATGATTTTATAAAATAGTTTAATCGGGATTTTAGAATTTATTGTGAAAAGTTTAAATATAGGATTTATAAAATTTAATTATTTTATGAATCAAAATGGTGAAATAATAAAGGAGATTAAAGATGTTTTAAAGAATAATATAAATTGATTTATATTAAGAGATTTATAAATGGATATTTATAAATTGAAAAATTGACATTATAAAACGAGTTTTTATAAGTGTTTGAATGAAGTGAAAATGAATTTTGTAAATGAATGGAATTTATAAAATTATAAATGGTGAAGTTATAAATGAAATTTATAAATAGTAAGATTTATAAATTTTGTGAAATTATTAAAGAATATATTTGGATGAATAATTGAATCTTATAAGTTATAAGATTTATAATTATGAAGTTCAAAGAAACGATTTTGTAAAATAATCGTTTTATAAGCATTTGACTTATAATATGAATTTTTAGTATATCATTGAGATATAAATTGAACAGGTTAATAAAGGGATTTATAAACGTTGTTTTATAAATTCGCAAACGACTTATTTTGATAAGTAAATTGTTGAAACCTACTAAAGGAGTTATATTCACGTTTTGACTGTGAATAATCCTTTGAAATAAAATGAATAGAAATGATGAAGTTTGTTAACGTAGTATATTCACGTTTTTGAATAAGTGAATAACATGTTAAAGAAATTGTTTTAGATGCGAGGTTTTAAATAGAATTAAAACGATCTAACGATGTTTTTAAACATGTTAAGATTCGAAACCATAGATTTCAACATTTATTGTTGAAATAGATGTTTCGAGAAATAGAAGGAAATGAGGGACTATAACACTGTTGTTATAGTAAATGATTTCCGAAAGGAAATGTTTTGTATAGTATTGGGATTTATATATCTATCTTAAATTCGAATCCCTATACTAGTGATTTTGGGTTGTCGTAACGATGTTTTACGCAACATTCGTTTAGGCCCAAATAAATATGTTTAAGAGAATGATTTCCTTAAAGAATGAAATATATACTTAATCTCGATTTAAGTATATTGAATATTTTCCAAAGGTTGAACATAAATAAAATTTGTGAATTACTTATGAATAAGTAAGTATGGAAATGTTTTTCCAATGTGAAATGAAACGTTTTGAGAATCTATCTTTTTGAAGATAAATTGAAATGAATAATTGAAATCGTATATTCATAGATATCATGAAATATAAATTCACTATGGAATTTATGAATGAAAAGGGAAGTTGTTTAAAAATAAATATTGATTTATTTTTGAAGTATTGAAAATTATATATCTTGTAAAGATACTTTGGGAATTAAATAATTTGAAAAATTATTTGGAACCTGGTGATGTGTGCATATCCATTGATAGTTCAATAACCGACTATTAATATTCCCCTTTGAATGGGTAATTGATGTGATTTGTTTGAATTTGAATGCCACGCTTATTTTTGAATAAGCGCTCACTATTCGGGTTAACCGGGAAAGGACCATGAGGTCGTATAACCCATTCCGAATATGTGATACGTCGTTATGAATAGCATTGATGACCGGTGTTGAAGACCGGGTATTTGCGAAAGCGATAGGATGACCTATCGATTGTCTCTGCACTGGGTAGCTCCTGGTATAGAGATTTCCTAAGTGATGGGAAATTCGAACGGGATTGTGAATACCCGGATTGCAAGGGCATCGTGAGAAGTGCCTTCGGTTTTGTTCGAGCCCGGAACAGACTTGTATGGATTGTATGTCTGACATTACAAATTGAGATATAAAGCCGATTTCATTCAAATGTATTTCTGTTGGTGGCGGAGAATTTATTCTTTTAGCTTAACACCCTTCTCTGAGACGTACGAGCTCAGAGGTTATGTAGTTGAAGGTTATCAGCGATATATTCCCAATTTGGTAATGTGACATGCTGAGTGTTGCTGTGAAATGATCATTGTGTTGATTATTTGTGATAGGATCATTTATTTGATCGTCTATCCTGGTGATCATTTCTATGATCATTTGTTGACCCAAAGCATGGCTTTTGTATAAAGTATGTTTTTGTGGACGTGACTTCGTCGAGCCTCGCACCTCGGGAATGGTCAAAACAGGAAAGATGCGGCAAGGTTATGAGGGGTAGCGCCCTTTAGGATATGTGCATTTCCTTCTGGAAAAGGGTGGTATCATGGTATGGAGCCCAGATACTTACTCATGTTGAAAACACTTTATGTTTGTGTGAATTGATTGCGAGCGCTCGGTGAAAGGTCCCAAAGGACCGGGGGATGGCATATTCGGTCAGTTGTTACTCAGTTAGGGGTAACCCGGCCTTGTGTTGGTAGAGATCCGGTTTGGTTCTCGGGGATGTCCATCCAGAGGCATTCTCATGTGGCAATGGGAAGTTCCTTGGCCTGATCATTCGTTGGAAATCCAATTCCCAATACGAAACCTTGTACGGTATTAGTTGTAGAACCTGCCATTCACTTATGGTGGTCACCACTGTTTGGATGGTAGCTATAGTAGGCATACGATAATGGTCGTATGTTGGCTAAGATTTATATTCTACTTTCGAAATGATTTTACCTACACTATGCACTAGTAATAATATCAAATGTTCTTTTAAATGCGTATCAAGCATCTTTGACTATCATAAGGAGAAATCTCCTCCGATTCTGCGTTTGCATTGTGTGTGTGCGCGGGAGGCCTTATGGTAGTTTCATTTTTAAAAGCATTGCGAATTGACTTTAAAAATATTCCTCTATTTTGGATTTTAAAGATAAATAAACTGTTTTGAGTTCTCACACCAGTCACATGACTGACTCGGAGTTTATTGTTTTCCTTCCTAAACTCTGGGTGCCCACCAATTTCCACACGGGCAGTCAAGAGTTTAGGTTTATCAGGATATTCTGGAATTGCTGGAGGCAAGCTGGATGGCATGGCGTATTACTAGTTTATATAGTATTTCTTTTTCCGCTGCACTGTTTGTTGTTGTTGTCGTACACTCTGATGATATGATGTAATGAAATGTAATGTATGAAATGTAATAGCTGATATAGTTCTTTGTTTAAAGATTATTCATTTATTATTATATGTTGTTCCGCTGCGAATTGTGAGATTCTGATGTTGTTCAGTTGTTTTCTGTTCTTGTTCCGTTCTATTTGCTGTTTTCTTTCCTCTCTATCTCCTCTCTTCTCTAGTCTCTTTTTTTTTTAAACATTGATAATTTGTATTTCTGTTCATCTTGAATTAATCTATGGAGATTAGTGTATATTCAAGGAGTACGGATTTGCGGGTCTACACAGGTGGTATCAGAGCATATGGTTAAGCGACAACCATGGTTCTGTTGGGTATTACTCATTAGAGATAGAGTCGGTAGTACTCTAGAATGAGTTTGAGTGTAATAATTGCTATGAGAGCGTATTTGTTAGTGAATATATAAAATTGTTTTATATTGTGATGATTGGTTTATTGAGTGGCATATGAACTTTCGTCAGCGTGGTCCGCAAGACTATGCCGAAGGGGTTTCTAAACACTTGAATAGAACAATTTGTCACAATATTGATTTTAAATTGGGTAAATGGAATAATTTTACCTTGAGTATATTTTGTATATGAAGAAATAATTTTTCAGAATTATTAGAGTGTATATAAGTTGATTGTTTAGTTGTTTGAATAATCTAAATAAAAGAATAATTGTATAAGCAAAAAGAATTATAAGAATTGGATTATAATTAAAGTGATTTACAATTGAGAAATAAACTTATATATATAAGAAGTGAAACTATATGAATATGAGTGATAAATAAAGATGAATTTAAAGTTAAATGGAAATTTACTTTAGAAATGGAAGTATAACTTAAGAGATGTTGAATGAAGTTGATATTAGTATCAAAGTAAATTAATAAAGTGAAGTGATAAATGTGAACTTGAATTATATAAATGAAATTCAACTTTTGTAATTGAATTGAATGAATGGATTGAATGTTAATCAATTGAATGTAAATTAAGTTGATATGAAATAATGAATATAAGTGTTAATTCATTAAAATCTAATGTTATTAGAAGTTGAATAATTGAATGAAGATCAATTTAATTTAACCAATTGAAAGTGAAAGTGTTAAACCAAATTGAATGAATATAAGTAAAGTAATTTGGTTGAAATTAATATACATTGGTTGATATATGACTGTTAGTTGATTGTATAAAATTCATTAAGTGTTAATGGAATTGAGTTAATGAAATTGGAAGCTAAAGTAATTGAAATTCAATTGGAAGTTAAATGAATTTTAAAATAGAATCGAATTTGATTTGGAAGTGAACCAACTTGAATATGAATTAGTGAATATAAACTAATTGAAAATGAATGTTAGTAAACATCCACTGTTAATGAATCAAATGTGATTTAAATTGGAAACCTATTTCATTGAATATTAATGAGAATATGAATGAATATTTATGGGTTATGAATGTAGTTGGATGATAGTTGGTTGATGGTTGAATAGGTTTGCATTTGTTGTTTATTTCATTTGCTATGTTGGCACATATAGTTATTATGTTGCTATATGATGTATATCGATACTATTATCTATATGCATGATTCTCATGTTGTTTGTTGAGTGATTAGTAGGTGCGGATCGCGTTTGCTTCGCATTTGGAGCTCGCTTTCGCGCTATATTAGCCGTATATGCTCGCTAATAAAATATAAGGTACATATCTCGGATTAAATATCGTACTTTTACACTTTTTTCCCTGCGGGATGCCTCATTACTTGATGAGATGTATATTTGTGATATATATACTGTCATTTTTTTTTCGGATCGAGCCGCGCAAAGGAGACTATGGCGAACTTTTCCGGAAATTTAAGGCGCTAGAAAAAATTTGAGAAAATTGGAATTTTTTTGAAAACTTTAGCTTTGATTTGGAATTGAAAGTTAAACAATAGTAGTTGTTTTTAAAAAGATAACTAAGTATGATTTGAAAACTTAGTAAAGTTATTGTAAGAAGTTTAACTATGGATTTTGGAAAGTTAATAGATTCTATAACTTTTCCTACTTAATAATTTCGAGGACGAAATTCTTTTAAGGGGGGAAGATTGTAACGACCCAGAATTTTATTTAATTAAAATTTGAATATTTAATTAATTTTAAATATTAATAAGTGAAATTTATAAGTCGAATAAATTTTATTTCGAATTATTGGATTTAATTGAATAATTAAATCGATAATTTAATATATTAAATTATGGAAATAATTGAAAATTGGGTTAAATATGATTGAAAATGATTTGTAAAACTTTATTTTATCATATTGGAGTTAGAATGATATTTTAGAACTTTTAAAATCGAATTAAAAGTTTATTTGTGAAAATTGAATATTTTAATATTAAATCGACTAGTGAAAATAGTCAATTTTTGAACAGTCTCAGAATTGAATGAAACCGTTCCATTGGATCCGTAATAGTTAGTTATTATCGGATTTCAATTTTCGTGTCAATCGGAGTTATCATTTGATCGTGGCAGCTCGAAACGCATCGAATTGTTTTTAATATTAATTTGGCGAGTTAAAATAGCCATTTTTCAAAAAAGTCTCGGATTTCGATGAAACCAGTTTCATCGGATCCGTAATGTGATATTATTGTAAGGTTTCAAATTTCGTGTCAATTGGATTTACCGTTTGTCCGGTACAAATTAAAACGCCTAGAAAATCGTTTAAATCGTTTTAATTTAAATTGAACGTTTGTTGTCATAACTCGCACAGATGTCCGAATTAGCTTACGAAACCTGTTCCATTGTGTCCGGAACGCGGGGTAAACCCTAGAAACGCTGGTTACGGCGCGTAAATCGGAGTTCGGAATTCCCGGATGAATAGTGTCGTTCGAAATTCTATAAATAGCCCACCTCCCTTCATAAATTAAAAAAATAAAATAAAACCTAATTCTCTAAAACCCTAGCCGCCACCCTATTTTCTACGGCCATAAATGTTCAACACTTCTTCCATTAATCTTTCCAAATCCATGCATCGATTCGCAAAACTTCCAACATGGAAGATGAAGAACACGCTTCGAGCTACAAATCTATACGGTTGTGATGAGTTCTAGCATCGCGTGGAAGAAGTTATAGTGGCCGATAGGGGCCGCGTTCGAGTGCAGTTTTCGAGCTAGGTTCGACGCCGAGCTTCATGGAATTCACGCCGTGGGTGGCTCTGGGGGAGGCGCGCGTGGTGGTGGTGGTTGATCGAGTCGAAGTGGTTCGTATTGGGTGAAAAATTTAACCCTAAAAATGTAATGTGGGTTCGGCCGTGTTTTTATCACCTGGAAACGTGAATACGCGCGTGAATGAAGTGGGAGGGGAGAAGGAGCGTGCGGCGATGACGAGGGGGAGGTTGGATCTAACGGCTGTAAATTGTTTAGGTTAAATTTTTTAAATATAGTTGTAATTTTAATTATAAAAAATCGTGTACAAAATTCATAAACTCATATCTTTTTCATACGAGGTCGAAAACGCGCGAAACCAGTTGCGTTGGAATCGTATGGACGAGCACTACGCGATGAAACTGGATTGGAGTCGTTTGGATTTAGTGAGAATTTTGGGTAAAATTAAACGCGCGTTTAATTTTATTCGAAATAAATCGCTAAAACGAAATTGAAATCAAGGTGAGAACTTCTCACTCAATCGAATCAGTTTCGATTTTTATTTTAAATAGTTAGATTTAAAATATTTGAATGCATGTTTGAATGATGATTGTTATCTATTGATTGTTAAAATAGACATTATGCGCCGTTAGTAAGCGGATGTTATTTATTAAAAACATATACCGCGAATATTTCATAAACAGTGAAATTGGTATTATATATTATAGCAATATATATATATATATATATATATATATATATATTGGCATATGTATATATTGGAGTTGTTGATTTTCCGCATTTTTTGTTTAGCGGATGAGACCCTATTGCGCCGTTATTAAGCGGATAATATTATTAAATCCCATATACCGCGATAATTTCGTACTGGAGCGAAATTGGTATTGTGCTAATGTTTGTGGATGCAGGAAATAGGTTGGAGGGATCCAACTGGATTCCTCAACAGTTTTTATTTGATTTCAGATATTTTGATATTTGATGGATTATCATATCGATATATGATATCGTTGTTGTCGTGATTGACTATTGGTATGTAGCATCATTGGACCAAATTTTGAAACTTTAAAATGATTTTTAAAGTGATTTTTGAAAAGTATACATTTTATAAAATAATTTTGGAATTGATCCATTTTAAATAAATAAACGTTATAATTTTTAAAGTTATAAAAATTATGATTTTTGAGAAATATAGTTAAAAACTGATTTTTGAGAATATGATGCTAATGATTTTATAAAATAGTTTAATCGGGATTTTAGAATTTATTGTGAAAAGTTTAAATATAGGATTTATAAAATTTAATTATTTTATGAATCAAAATGGTGAAATAATAAAGGAGATTAAAGATGTTTTAAAGAATAATACAAATTGATTTATATTAAGAGATTTATAAATGGATATTTATAAATTGAAATATTGACATTATAAAACGAGTTTTTATAAGTGTTTGAATGAAGTGAAAAAGAATTTTGTAATTGAATGGAATTTATAAAATTATAAATGGTGAAGTTATAAATGAAATTTATAAATAGTAAGATTTATAAATTTTGTGAAATTATTAAAGAATATATTTGGATGAATAATTGAATCTTATAAGTTATAAGATTTATAATTATGAAGTTCAAAGAAACAATTTTGTAAAATAATTGTTTTATAAGCATTTGACTTATAATATGAATTTTTAGTATATCATTGAGATATAAATTGAACAGGTTAATAAAGGGATTTATAAACGTTGTTTTATAAATTCGCAAACGACTTATTTTGATAAGTAAATTGTTGAAACCTATTAATGGAGTTATATTCACGTTTTGACTGTGAATAATCCTTTGAAATAAAATGAATAGAAATGATGAAGTTTGTTAACGTAGTATATTCACGTTTTTGAATAAGTGAATAACATGTTAAAGAAATTGTTTTAGATGTGAGGTTTTAAATAGAATTAAAACGATCTAACGATGTTTTTAAACATGTTAAGATTCGAAACCATAGATTTCAACATTTATTGTTGAAATAGATGTTTCGAGAAATAGAAGGAAATGAGGGACTATAACACTGTTGTTATAGTAAATGATTTCCGAAAGGAAATGTTTTGTATAGTATTGGGATTTATATATCTATCTTAAATTCGAATCCCTATACTAGTGATTTTGGGTTGTCGTAACGATGTTTTACGCAACATTCGTTTAGGCCCAAATAAATATGTTTAAGAGAATGATTTCCTTAAAGAATGAAATATATACTTAATCTCGATTTAAGTATATTGAATATTTTCCAAAGGTTGAAAATAAATAAAATTTGTGAATTACTTATGAATAAGTAAGTATGGAAATGTTTTTCCAATGTGAAATGAAACGTTTTGAGAATCTATCTTTTGAAGATAAATTGAAATGAATAATTGAAATCGTATATTCATAGATATCTTGAAATATAAATTCACTATGGAATTTATGAATGAAAAGGAAAGTTGTTTAAAAATAAATATTGATTTATTTTTGAAGTATTGAAAATTATATATCTTGTAAAGATACTTTGGGAATTAAATAATTTGAAAAATTATTTGGAACCTGGTGATGTGTGCATATCCATTGATAGTTCAATAACCGACTATCAATATTTCCCTTTGAATGGGTAATTGATGTGATTTGTTTGAATTTGAATGCCACACTTATTTTTGAATAAGCGCTCACTATTCGGGTTAACCGGGAAAGGACCATGGGGTCGTATAACCCATTCCGAATATGTGATACGTCGTTATGAATAGCATTGATGACCGGTGTTGAAGACCGGGTATTTGCGAAAGCGATAGGATGACCTATCGATTGTCTCTGCACTGGGTAGCTCCTGGTATAGAGATTTCCTAAGTGATGGGAAATTCGATCGGGATTGTGAATACCCGGATTGCAAGGGCTTTGTGAGAAGTGCCTTCGGTTTTGTTCGAGCCCGGAACAGACTTGTATGGATTGTATGTCTGACATTACAAATTGAGATATAAAGCCGATTTCATTCAAATGTATTTCTGTTGGTGGCGGAGAATTTATTCTTTTAGCTTAACACCCTTCTCTGAGACGTACGAGCTCAGAGGTTATGTAGTTGAAGGTTATCAGCGATATATTCCCAATTTGGTAATGTGACATGCTGAGTGTTGCTGTGAAATGATCATTGTGTTGATTATTTGTGATAGGATCGTTTATTTGATCGTCTATCCTGGTGATCATTTCTATGATCATTTGTTGACCCAAAGCATGGCTTTTGTATAATGTATGTTTTTGTGGACGTGACTTAGTCGAGCCTCACACCTCGGGAATGGTCAAAACAGGAAAGATGCGGCAAGGTTATGAGGGGTAGCGCCCTTTAGGATATGTGCATTTTCTTTTGGAAAAGGGTGGTATCATGGTATGGAGCCCAGATACTTACTCATGTTGAAAACACTTTATGATTGTGTGAATTGATTGCGAGCGCTCGGTGAAAGGTCCCAAAGGACCGGGGGATGGCATATTCGGTCAGTTGTTACTCAGTTAGGGGTAACCCGGCCATGTGTTGGTAGAGATCCGGTTTGGTTCTCGGGGATGTCCATCCAGAGGCATTCTCATGTGGCAATGGGAAGTTCCTTGGCCTGATCATTCGTTGGAAATCCAATTCCCAATACGAAACCTTGTACGGTATTAGTTGTAGAACCTGCCATTCACTTATGGTGGTCACCACTGTTTGGACGGTAGCTATAGTAGGCATACGATAATGGTCGTATGTTGGCTAAGATTTATATTCTACTTTCGAAATGATTTTACCTACACTATGCACTAGTAATAATATCAAATGTTCTTTTAAATGCGTATCAAGCATCTTTGACTATCATAAGGAGAAATCTCCTCCGATTCTGCGTTTGCATTGTGTGTGTGTGCGGGAGGCCTTATGGTAGTCTCATTTTTAAAAGCATTGCGAATTGACTTTAAAAATATTCCTCTATTTTGGATTTTAAAGATAAATAAACTGTTTTGAGTTCTCACACCAGTCACATGACTGACTCGGAGTTTATTGTTATCCTTCCTAAACTCTGGGTGCCCACCAATTTCCACACGGGCAGTCAAGAGTTATGGTTTATCAGGATATTCTGGATTTTCTGGAATTGCTGGAGGCAAGCTGGATGGCATGGCGTATTACTAGTTTATATAGTATTTCTTTTTCCGCTGCACTGTTTGTTGTTGTTGCCGTACACTCTGATGATATGATGTAATGAAATGTAATGTATGAAATGTAATAGCTGATATAGTTCTTTGTTTAAAGATTATTCATTTATTATTATATGTTGTTCCGCTGCGAATTGTGAGATTCTGATGTTGTTCGGTTGTTTTCTGTTCTTGTTCCGTTCTATATGCTGTTTTCTTTCCTCTCTATCTCCTCTCTTCTCTTGTCTCTTTCTTTTTCTTAAACATTGAGAATTCGTATTTCTGTTCATCTTGAATTAATCTATGGAGATTAGTGTATATTCAAGGAGTACGGATTTGCGGGTCTTCACATAATGTATACGCATGTATATGTATATATGTGAGTACTGTCACGGTTGTATTATCTATGTATTTCCATTGATATGCTGCCTTGTTTTGAACTTAATGTAAGTATTCCTAGTTTGAGTGTTCTAGTGTTTCATGCTATTGCATGCATCCTTGTTTGTACCTATTTATTGTGGTTTTGGTTTCTTTATTCATCCTTGCTAATACATTTTAGTTGCTGGCACTATAACCTGAAATAATAGTTGTCACTGGGCTTGTAGCTTGATACACTCGTTTTCCTTGAACTAATTTCGAATAAGTATGAACTGTGAGCATGTTGTATCACTAGTCTGGTCTTTTATGTTGCACTGTGTTCCTATGTTCACTTATTCTGCATTAATCTCTTGCACCTATGTATGTCTGACCGTACACCATGTTGTGTGCATTTGCCCTGACTATCATTTTACAGAAGATTTGATTTTAGAAACTATGGTCGAGGCTTGATTTTATGTCTTGGCCATTTCACGTGAATATACGCCTGTGTTGAATCCAGCTTAAACGCTCGGGTTTGACCTTGTGCTAGCATTGCAAATTTATTTGAATTGCAATTGAGTTGAACCTGATTTTCCTTGGGTTTGACCTTATGCTCGTTTGTGAATTTTCATTGTGTACATCATTACTGTAGTGGCAAGGCAGTGCACGCAAGCGTGAACTGCAGCCACACGGTATGGTTTTGTGATATTCTATCTTGTTTTGATTTATGGATCTTTTGCGTATTCCATATTCCGTAGTGGTGAGGCAGTGCACGCGTGCGTGTACTGCAGCCATACCCGTATTGTTATTTAATTGATATTTCAATTGTTTGAACTGTTTCGTTTATTCAATTCAATATGATTTGAATTGTATTTTTATTGGTTTAATTTGATGATTTTGTTGTTAATTGCCTATTTGGCAATTTCGATGTTTTCCAAATTATCTTCATTGATAATCTTTTTACTTATCTTTGTTGATGATTTGAATCTGCTGATTGTTGTTTAACACTGTTACGTGTTATATTTATCGTTATCCGATTTCTTTATTTAAGGATCGGATAGACGAGATTTGTTGTGACTGTCGTCTATTCATTATTTAATTATTATTGCGTCTGTGCACTAATAACTGAGTTTGAATTAGACTGACCCGTGTATTATTTTCTTTTGAATTTAATACTCGGGTCAGACCGAGTTATTTCAGGTCGTAGATATCTTGCTTTGGGTAGCGGTTTGTGTAACGACCTGGAAAATTTTAACAATTTTAATTGATTCTATAACGTATTTAATTGAATATTTGTGAAATCTTATAATAATTGAATTTTTAAGTAAAATGTTTATATATTTAGAATACGTATATTTAAATATAGCAGATTGTAAATTTTCAAATAATTTTATGGAAGTTTATTTAATTGAGAAAACGTGCTGTCCAATTCAAGCTATTAATTGCTTTAATTGATTTCTGAATCAGTGCGTAACGGTTTCTTTTTACTACCATTAAAGATTTCTATTGCTTAATACTTTTCCAATGCAGGTAGACTTTTCCATTCGTAACCATTAATAAATTTGAGATCATCGACCTTGCTTTTATTATTCCTTGTAGTTTCGTGCACTGACTTTACATTTCCCACTACCCAAAATTTTCTCTATACGTTTCTTTTGCAATTGAAGCGTATATTTATATTTATGGTGGTGCGTTTATTCTGGTCTCTCTTTATTTTTGTTTTTAACGCTTGAAAGAATCTCAAATCATCAAGCTAGTAACATCCGTTCCTTCCCTCGCTTTCATAAGGCCTATAATATATAAACCACTTGCTTATAGATCCGAACACAACTTTGTCATCAAATTTAATGTGCCTTCCTCTCCCTATTATTTCGGTTCCAACCTTCTTAGTAAATGGCTTTAATAAATTTTGGCTAAATCATAGCTACGGACTTTTCAAATTTCTTTCATTTTATATTTATTTCCAATTCCTTCATTTGCTTCAAAATTTTTGAACGTGCCTAATCATCTCAGCATGTATATATAATGTAAGCCTACCTTTCCTTGGAAAGCTATTGCTCACAAAATTTCCTGATTTCTTTCCTTTTGTCCATTTTTATATCCTTGACTTTCAAAACTCATTATGTGTTGTACAAACAAACAAAAATTTATTGCTTTAAGTGTATAGCTAAATCAACTATTGACCGTTACAATTACTTTTTTTTCCATTTCAATTTATTACTTAAATAACGTTTTGATGAATTAATGGACAGCTTTACGTTTCTTTTGCTTTTGAAAACTTTATATTTATAGTGTACGCTTCTTTTGCATTTCAAAAATTTGAAACATGCTACCCCATTTAAGCCATTAATTGTTTTAATTATTTTTCTTAATCAACATATAACCGTTGCTTTTTATTATTCTAGGATTTACATCCATACTTTAATCTCTGCTGTTCCATTTATTTCATTTGAAATCTAAATTTATTTAACATTCATTTATACGCCTCTTTCTCTTCCCTCTTTTACCTCTTCGTTTCCGTGTTTCTAGGAATATATATATATATATAGTATAGCATAGATTGCATCTTCTTTTCTCTCTGTAGGCTATTCGTTGCCCTCAAATTAATATTAAAAGAGGAGAGAGCTTTGTAAATATTATATAAAGTCATATAGCACGTTCACATATCAGATGCATACCTACCTTTATATTTAAGAAACTAGCATTTTGTCTGTTGCCTGAAGAATGCCCTTCGCCATGTCATGTTGCTTGAATCACGCATGCATTCTTCCTTTAAAATTCGCCTGTTCTCATCTCCCCTCCATCTTTTCTTATTTCTTCCAAACCTGAGCATGAGCTCTCTCTTTTCCTTGGCCTGCCTCCTTCCCATGGCTGCATGCATTAGTTGGCAAAACATTTCCTCTCTGGTTTTTAAAAGTAAGTACGCATTTTATTTGATATAAGTCTATTTTATATATTAAGAATAGTATAGATTGTGCATAAGTTTTGTTTTATATGTTTACTGCAACTATGGGGATTTTGAATTCCCTAACAGTTGAACTTTAAAGATAATAATATATTTCATGATAGTATATATATGATAATTGTTATATTTATAAACGTGTATATAAATATTTAACGTCTGTTCATATATAAAGGTTAGTATATATTTATACTGTATTATGTATATTATTTTAAGATTTTACGGTATATAGTTTTTGACTTTTGTTAGCATATAGTTATCGTACGGCTTTTAGATACGTATGTTTTACTAACTAGTTGATAAGTTAAATATAAATATATGTATATATATATATATATGCGTTTTATTTTACTATTGATAGCTTACGGTATATATGGTATAAGTTTGGCAGCCTTCTATTAATATACGTATTTCTATATGTTTTATATATTTGGTTATAACAGTTTCAACTATAATAAAATATGTTATTTTATTAGCTTTCATATGTTAGGTATATAAAATATAGTATTTCAATTTTCGTTACTGTTTTGGTATATATATTATATAAAATTGGTGGGTACAAGTTTGATAGGTCAATTTGTAATATATATATTTTTATGATTGGTTTAGTATTTTAGAGTCTACCGTACTATATTTTATTTTATTTTCAACAATTTACATAAGTTATATTTAAATGTAGGTATATATATAAATTTTCTATGGTAGTTTTACAGTATAAGTTATATCAATATTTTATAATTTCAACAGTATATGCTTTCAAAAGTTTATTTCATGTCAGCCTTAAGGTTGTTTGCACTGACTGATATACGTTGGATTTTTTTTAAAGGATGTGTATTTTGATTTCAAGTATAGTCATATGTATAGTCATATACAAATTGGTAGAGGAAATGTTATATAGTATATATATGGTTATATTAATATAGTCGGTCTGCACATCTATGTATATATATTAACCGAGGCATGCATATTTTGTTGCATATTTTATAAACTGTGTCTGCATATGTTGGCTAGTTGTATATAAGCTCACTTATCCTATTTATCTTCCTTGATCCAATTCTGATTTGAATTCGTCTATTCCTATTATCAGCTTTGATCATTGAACCGTGTCCATCTAGCTTTGTTTTGGAATTCGGATCTGGATTTCATAACTCACTTCTTTTTCTCTGGCCTCGAAAGGTGAGAAATCACTCACGATTAACGTTCTTTTATTTACTAAATTTGATTTCAATTGAGACGGCAATTGAAATATGAGGCTGTAGTTATTTAAACTGTTATATATGCTATTATCTGTAACTATTCACTTATGGGATATGACACCATATCCTATTGTTTGTATATTTATTTTGATGATATATGCCTGTTGTTATTATTATTTGCATATCTGTTATCACTCTGCAAGTTCCCTGTTAGTATAGAAATCACTATGGGTTGAAATGATACATACCCGAACAGACTTTAGAATAGGAGAAAATCGTTATGGGTTGAAATGATAAACCCAAGCGATTTTCATTTAACTGAATTGGGATTACGGGTTGAAATGCTATCCACCCGTATACATTTAGTGTACGGATTGAAATGATAAATATCCGTAACACTTGACCATATGATAAGAAATATATACAGACATCGTTGGTCCATATATATAAATATTTTGAAATTTAATTCATTGTTTTGGAAAGAAATATATGGTCTTATTAAATGTTAATCCTTAAAAAAAAAATTATATATAAAGGGTAATGATATATAGATTTAATAATATTTAATTTAGTCAAAATTTGATTTAATACATAAATTATGATAAATATTTATGTAAATTTTATTCCAAAAAGTATTCTGCAATTTACTAAGATTGGGAGATAAATGTGGGTTTATCTAAATGGTATTTAAATAAGGATTTATTCAATTAAATCAATTTGAAATTATTGAATGGGAAATTTAAGGGTATGATTTTGTAACTGGATTTTTATTTAAGTGATTTAATGAATATTTCACGTTAAATTAAAGAAAATATTGAGTAAAATGTAATTTAAGGTTACTTAAATGATATTGTATCTAATGAGGGATTAATTTAAGACTAGATAATAATGAGGTTAAATCGAGGTCTATATGGAACTATTAAATTGAACATTGAATTAAATATTAAAGCTTTGAACTATATTGGGATTTAAATGGTTTATTTTGAGATTCGGATATGTATTTGAAATCAGTATAGTTGAATTTATTATTTAGAAACTAATTGATTAAAAAGTTAGTTTGAAACGTAGAATACTTAAAGTTTTGAAATATATTGAATATAAAGGGTATTTCGTGATTTCAAATCCGAATTTGAGATCGATAAAATTGAAGTGGTTATTTTAGAAATTGATTTGAATTTAAATTAATAAATTAAGATTGAAATATATTTAAATGGGATGGTCGGGTTGATGTTAAACGATTTGTTAAGTTGAGGGAATTGAAATTACTTTACTATACAAATTATTTAATATATAAAAAATACTATTTGGGAAGTATAAGGATATTTGAAGTGAAAATGATATTTGGTTTTTAAGTATAAATTAAGTTGAAAAGACTATAGTGTTATAGTGTATATTTCTATCTTTTAGATAGTTCCATGGACCCTTAGAGGATGGTTATCCCAAACATCCTCTAAGTTAATTATATTTCAGTTGATATTTCACTTGAGTTAGATTTATAGATATAATAATGTTAATCCTGACTCGAGTGTTTTGTGTTTTCTTTACGCTCGGGTCAGACTGAGAGACACAGCATTTGAGACTCATCTTCGAAGTTGGAGCTTTGCTTGAAGATCCAGCTATCTATCCCTTCAGTCATCCAGTTGATTGGTTCAGAGAAGCCATTTGTTGCATTGGAGACTTCATGGCATTTGAACTATTCGGTTGTATTTTATTTCTAACTCTGAGGTATATAGTAGCTTCATGAACTACTATTCTTTATCTATTCCGCTGCATTGTATTACTCTGTGTAAGTGATCTATGATTGATTTATTTACTGTATATTTTAAGTTTTGCCAAATTTTATTAACAATTCGGTATTTTGAATTATTCAAGTCGGACATGTACGGTTTTATTGTCGATTTGAATGGTCCAAAATAGCGGGTCGTTACAGTTTGAGCAATGAAGACTTTTCATATCTTTTGGGAGTTGTTGTGTCATAGCATAGGTTGATATGTATTCATGTATGTTAGTCGATAATGTACTTATATATATAACTTCCTGGGTCGACAGTTGTAGTTGTATCATATGTTATATGTCAAATGTATTGTAACTGACCTCAGTTATATATACGAGACTTTCTGTTTTATCTATGTTCCGTATTTATATTATCTGTGTTATTATTCTATATTTTGTCCTAAACTATTATAGCCACTGTGTAGTAGCTTTGGGTGTGTATCGGTATGTCGGATTTTCTCCTGAAATAAAATGCATGTTACTTCTATCTGACATATCGGTGCTCGCGCAAAGCAATTACACGGATGGTCGCTCCTCAATAGCCTTATTCTCCGTGCTAGTCGACGGCACTACATCGTAGTGTTCTTGGCTAGCAAGGGTATAGAGGTGGGGCGTCACAGCTTGGTATTAGAGCCTGGGGTTTAGGACAAATATAAAACATAACTCAGATGGAACATGTGTTACAACTATTTATCGATGTTTTATCTCTCATCTTTGCCTATGATTATCTTTGCTTGCTAGGTATGTGTAACGACCCGATATTTTCAACCATTCGTATCCGCACATGTCGGACTTGAATTGCTCAAAATACCGCGTTGTAAATAAAATTTGGCAAATCTCAGAATATACAATAAATACATAATCACATATCACAGACACAGAGTATTTAATAATGCAGCGGAATTTAAAAGAAATAGTAGTTCATGAAGCTACTATATAAAAATAAGATACATCAGAGTTAAACATGATACAACAAAAAGTAACAAGATACATCAGGTACAAATCAGAATACATCACTGAAATCACTGGATACAGAAAGCAAAATAGGTGGCTGGATCTTCAACGAAAGCTCCAACACCGAAGGTGAATCTTGAATGCTAACTCACTCAATCTGACTCGAGCGTAAAGCAAAATACAAAACGCTCGAGTCAGGACATAAATACTTATGAACTGTAAATCAATTCAAGTGAACAGTAACATAAAATGCATCAGTAACTTAAAGAATGCTTGGGATCGCCCATCCTTTAAGGATCCGTTAAACTATTTACTATGTAGTAATATTGCGCTATTATAATAATGTCTACAGTAAAATAAACATACTTTTAAATAGCGTTCCGGGCTACCCATATCACCCTTCACACATAATAGTCCCAGTAGTCCATCCAATATCATGCCATCTCCACTCCGGGTGACTGTCAGAGGATACCACACGGGCTACGGGAGAAAAACAAACTCGTAGTAAAGGCTCGGTATGGTAGGTGACACGGCACACAAGGCAATGCCAGGGAGATATACCAATTACGCACACGGGCTGGTGGTAACGCAACAGCCACATACGCCCACCTCGGAACACACTCCCATATCAAAATCGGAGGATGGCCATCTAATCAATCACCAGTAAGAGTATAGTATCGAAGGAATGTGTCCGATCGAAGGAATGACCTCACTTGGCCCGAGATCGCTCCTGTTTTAGCCACCTTATGCCAACTCATGGGAGTTGGGTCCACGTAATATACCTCAAGAACGTCGCCACCATCCTACTTCATTCTGGAATCTCCACCGCGTACACGGTTGTTAAAGTGGTTTTCGGAGTTGGCAGAGAGTATGACAACTTCCGATCCCGGTCTCTTTAACAACCAAACGTTATTATAACGCCGTGGTCATTTCAAAATAGTTTATATTTCAAAAGGATCAAATCATTTCATTTCAAACTATATTTCTTTCAAAATAGTTTATACTTCGAAACCATAAACCATTTTTATTTCAAAACTATTTATTCAATCAAAATAGTTTATACTTCGAAACCAAAAGCATTTCAAACATATATTCATTTCAAAATCATAATATTTTCAAAGTATAACTCTTTCGAAACCAAAATACTTGAAACAATTACACTTTGAAAATCATAACATTTCAAAATCATACATTTGAAATCATGGGATATTCATTTAATTCTTTACATTTTACAATTCATTCAATTGATACCAAATTTTCAATTTCCAACTTAATTCAATTCAAACCATCAGTTTCAATTAAATTTCCCAATAACCATTTCAAATCATATCAATTTCAAACATAGATTTGATCCACAAATTAAACTATTCAATTTTTTTGATATATTTCAAAGCTTTAATATCCCGCATTTCAAAAATTAAATTTTATAATTTCATATATCTCAAATCTAGTTTCATTATTACTTAGTTCTGAAATATTCATTTCATAAATCCAATTTTATTTAAATAAACTCAATTTACAATTAAACTAAATATCCTTTCATACCAATATAAACTTCAAATATTCATTTATCAAAAGTACATATCGTTCTAATTCATACTCTTTATCAAAATAAAGATCAAATCATTTCCAAACCTTATTATCAAATCATTATTTGAATTCAAATTCAAATACTCAAATTTAAATATCATTTTTAAATCAAATAAGTCATTCATTTGTTATTTCAAGTATCATTACAAAATACATTAAAAATTCCATTCAAAAATTCATTTATCTCATTACATTTCATTCCATTTAACACATAACCAAGTAAACCTTACTTAAATTCAAATTCAAATTTAAATTCCCTAAAAATTCAAATTTAAATATTAAATATATTCAAAACTTCTCAAATTTCACAATTAATCAATTTCCAAAATTTAAATCATTTAACACTTTAAAATATAACTCAAACAGTGTTAAAAACTATAACATTTCAAACATTGTCAAATTATAGCAACGACAGCATTTATAAAGTGCTATCGTAGCTTATAGCTTCCAAAAATGGTTTAGTTCAAGAATAACGGCATTTATAAAATATGGTAATAGATATTTAGTTATTTCAAACATTGTTAGATTCAAAACAATAGCATTTAAAAATGCTGTCAAAAGACTACAACATTTTGAAAATGCTATGAATTCCAGATTTCATTTTAGCTTTTCAAAACAAAAAATAATAAAACTCAAAATTTTTATTATAACTTAAAAATCATATTTCTAGACTTCAAAATTTCACATTTAAAATCATTTTAACATATGATTTAACACAACAAAATTTTTAGATCAAATATTCAATTTAAAAAAACTTCATTCATTTATTAAGTCAAAATTCACTGTTTATTAACATATAAATTAAATAAAACTTAAAATTTTACTTCATATATAATTTTAAAATTTTAAATTTAATTTCCATTATTTATTTACATTTTAAAATAAAATTTAAAGTCTAAAATCTCAATTATTTCACATTTACGTACTCAAATTCACAATTTCAAGACTTAATATTTAATTTTCTTAAAACCATAAAATATATTTTTTTAAATCAAAATTTCATACTTTTAAAAATACATATTTAAAAAATATCATTTAAAAATATACCACGGGGTCTGTATATAATTTTCTAACCTAGGTCAAGTGATACGGATATATATCATTTCAATTCGCAGTTTACAAAGAAAACCCAGGTTCTATCATTTCAAACCCGCAATCCCAAGTCAAATAAAATACAATAAAAATCGCTCAGGCCTATCATTTCAGCCCATAACGATTTTTCCCTAATCTAAAGTCCGTTTGGGTATGTATCTTTTCAACCCATAGTGATTCTATTCTAACAGGGAACTTGCAGTGTGAATATATGCATAAACAATATAAACAATGTCAGTGTCACAATATAATGTCATATATCACATGTCAGGTGATAATTAACAGTTTTAATATGGTAATAACATGGCATAGCATATCATATAATCATCATTAACTTGCATAACATTTTATATTACTAAACACTTGTCATCAATTCACTATTTCATAAGTATAAATGTCAGAGTGAGAAAGACTCACCTTTTACGAAGCTAGAGACAAACAACACACACAAGAGCGATTCCAAAGGCACGAAAAGCACAATTTAATTTGAATGGATGGAGAGCCTTGTAAACAATACACAAAATATAACATACATAAGTGCAAAAATATAAATATTTTAAATACAAATATAATCAACAACTTAAGTTTGCAAAACAATGGCAAAACATGAAAGATAATCGAACCTTAGAAGCAACAGACTTGCACAAGACACATAGGCTTGGCCTAAATGCAAAAGGGCTTGATCTCATCACATCTAGTCTCGGCCTAGGTCATGTGTGCTCGGCCATGAGTCATGAGATATGGTTATGTACATGAAAATGGAAGGCAAAGGCATGGAGAGGCAAAGGTAAGCAAAGGGTCAATGGATGGAAGGTTTTGGAGCAACATAGACTCGACCTATGTCAATATTTGGCTCGGCCATGCATTGTTTCAGGTCAGGTCAGTGGAGTGGCTGATGGTCAGAGGTGATGTAGGCAGGCGGTGGTGGATGTAGGGGTGGCCAAGGCAAGATATGGAGGAGATAGCGAAGATAGGCTTGGCTAGACAATGTTTTCAAGGAGTGTTGCAATGTTTTGTGGAGTTTTGTGGTTATGGCTTCATCCAATGGTCACGACCTGATCTGGAGGAGGGGATAGGTGGTGGTTGCTGCTGCTATTGATGGTGGAGAGTATGGTGGTGATGGTGGGTGGTAGAGGCCAAGCAAAGTTAGGTAGAGATCTAGGCAAAACAATGAAAAGAAGAAGGAAAAGTAGAAGAAGAAGACCATGAACTTGCCATTTTTTTTCTCAAATTCAAATGCCGTGAGTTTTTGATGGTGGGAAGAATATTTTCACGTGAATTTCTGGAGAAAACACATGGCTATAGGTAAGTAGTGTACGGCCAAAAGAAAGGAGAGTAAAAGCCAAAAGAAAATGAAGAGACAAGGAGATGAAAAGACTAGAAAATGAAAGGTCTAGTCTCTTTGAATTTCTAATTTCTTTTAAAATTTTAAATACATGTAAAATATGTATAAATACAGATAAAACACGAAAATATAGTAAATAAACAAAAATAAATAAATAAATATTAATTAAATATAATTAAATTAAGAAAATTGCAAAGAAAATGTAAACTAGGCTTGAAAATTTGAAAATAAATGAAATGAACTTTGGAAAAATTGTATGTACATGAAACATATTTATAAATAAAGATAAAAACATAAAAATAAATGCATACAAAAAATGAATAGATAAATTTTTAATTAAATATAATTTAAATAAAGAAAATAACAGAAAAATAGAAACTAACCTTTAAAAATAGAAAATAAATTCAATGAGCTTTGGAAAAATTCAAACATCACTTTAAAAATATTTAAAAGGTAAAAATATATGTAACATAGCATATAATACAATTTAGAATAAAATATGACAATTAAAAAGATTATTTATATAATTTAAAATAAACAATTTTGTTAAATACAACAAATTTCACACAATAGTTAAAAAGGAATAACTTTCACATTATAAATCAGATTTCAACAAAACGAAAAGCAGTGTTCTTAAAATTTTATTTACTTTCATAATAAAATATAAAATTTAAATTTTCAAATTTTAAATTTAAAAGTCAAAGTTTGACCATTTTGACCAAAATTCACTTTTCTGGAAATATTCAATTTATGTATGATTGAAATTCTAATCCACATCAAAATCAACATTTATATTTCAATTAACAAAATATATTCATTTTAATAAATAAAATAAAGTTTTTAAATTAGGAATTTAAATTAAAATGATTAAAATATACAATTACAATAATCAGAAAATACAGGGTTGTTACACTCTCCCCCACTCAAAACTTTTCGTCGCCGAAAAGGAATGAGGTACGGAAAAGCACAGAAAAAGAATGAAATAGTATTAAGAAAAGATGACAAGAAGATTAAAATTATACCTGATAACTGTTGCTATAGGTAAGTTTAACAATGTGGAGATGATCTTTCCAAGATCTTCCAGAATTCAAGAACACAAGCATGAAAAAAAATCTTTTAGAATCTGATTCACCCTTCCCGTTTGACCGACGGTCTGTGGATGGCAAGCAGTGCTTAGATTCAAAGATGAGTACCAAAGATTATTAAAGATTATATAAAGATTTCTAAACAGACTGGTATATGCAATAGCCTCCCATTCTGTAGCAAGATAAGGGAAATTAGGACAACCAAAAGATAGTTTGAAAAACAAAATAAAATAATAAATTTGAAACCATAAAATTTCAACTGAAAATTGATTTTACATAAGCCAAATAAATCTTAAGCATCTCTAATTTCATTATCTTATCATCCAATTATCTTAAATTAACAAATCCCTAAAATCATGTATTTGAAAAAATCTTTTATTATACTCAAAATGTACCAAATAAAATTTAATTCTTCCTCATTTCTAATTAAAATTAAGTTTATTTCTCTCAATATATCTTATCACCCATGTTAAATATATTTATACTAATTATAACTGCTATAATTTATTCTCAGTTTCTTTAACATCATTTTATAGTGTAAATTATTCCATTACACTTTTTCTTTATTTACCTCTGTTAATCCTTTTATAACTAAAATTTAAGTATATAACATTTATAATAACCACTCAAATTTTATTTATAAAATCTTTTTTTTATATTGTATATTATCTAATTACAAATTCAACTTCTGAAAATTAAGGTAAGTTATATTGGAATGAAATTGTGTATTATACAAACAAAACTTTCTAATTAAATTATTTCAAGCTTGAATATTTATCCAAATCTTTAAATTATACTTAGAAATTATCTTTGAAGATAAAATTTAGGAATTAAATTTACGATAAATTCCAAACTATTTGGAGATAAATAAATGCTCATATACTATATATATATATCCATTTAAATTTAAATCATATATCATCATATGTTGTAAATCCATTCTTATTTTAGAAATTAAAATCAATTAAATTTTCCAAAACAAAACTATAGCAAGACTACAGAATGGTCTCTTCACTTCGAAACTCGAAAATGAATGTCGATGATGCTGCAGTCATCACCGAAATTATTTTCCAGCGACAAGGAGAAGAGCACTAAATTTAAATTTAAAATTCTTTGGAAACAAATCTCTATTCGAAAATACTTTAAATAATATATCCTTTAAAACTTTAAACACAAAGTTTGAAATCCATCGGAAATTAAATTCTCAAATTCTTGTTTTACATTCATTTTAAATTTCCAAATAAATTTATAACCATGTTTTATAGTTCAATTAGATATATGGAACAATAGAAAATGATATATAAAATCAAATATTATTTCTTAACAACCAATTCAAATAAAATCCAGATAAATATTTATAATATAGTTACAAAATTTATTTTATTACTAAAATTTAAAATATATTGTGTCAGTTTGCTTTGTTCAAGTGTTTTGGAAATCTTATCGATAGCGTTGATCAGACGAATCGATTAGAAACCCAAATCAACATCAACAACTCAAACAACACAATATATAAAACATTTTAAATATTAGTTTACAAATACACTTCAACAATAATTTGAAGATAAGTTGGAAACAAAGATGAGATGATTAAATAACAGAATAGGGAGATGGATGAGCTTATATAAATTACGGGCAACCTTAACCGGGTCAACCGTGACTTAAAGAATAAGACCGATGTGGATTTCTTGGGTAAATCAACTTTCGATCTCAAGATGTAGAGTTCGAAATTATAAGAGATACTAGCATCTAAACCGAGGATATAGAATCTCTGGTGAATCAATGCTGTTGTAAAGGAGTTTTCCCCCTTTACAAATAAATTTGAGGTTGGCAAGCCTGCCGACTCATTATGAAGATCTTTTGAAGTGGAGTTATGGGATACTCCAGAAACGAAAGAAGATAAACAGTGAGGGATACGAATGGATTTTGGAACCACAAGGAATGTTCCAAAATTCAAAGGAATCGAGTCAAAAAGGAAGAGATTTAAACTCGAATGAAAGTGATTCTGTAAATACATTTACCCTATATACTGAGTTTTGCCTAGAGCTACCAAAGCTCTGATACCAACTGTAACGACCCGATATTTTCAACCATTCGTATCCGCACATGTCGGACTTGAATTGCTCAAAATACCGCGTTGTAAATAAAATTTGGCAAATCTCAGAATATACAATAAATACATAATCACATATCACAGACACAGAGTATTTAATAATGCAGCGGAATTTAAAAGAAATAGTAGTTCATGAAGCTACTATATAAAAATAAGATACATCAGAGTTAAACATGATACAACAAAAAGTAACAAGATACATCAGGTACAAATCAGAATACATCACTGAAATCACTGGATACAGAAAGCAAAATAGATGGCTGGATCTTCAACGAAAGCTCCAACACCGAAGGTGAATCTTGAATGCTAACTCACTCAATCTGACTCGAGCGTAAAGCAAAATACAAAACACTCGAGTCAGGACATAAATACTTATGAACTGTAAATCAACTCAAGTGAACAGTAACATAAAATGCATCAGTAACTTAAAGAATGCTTGGGATCGCCCATCCTTTAAGGATCCGTTAAACTATTTACTATGTAGTAATATTGCGCTATTATAATAATGTCTACAGTAAAATAAACATACTTTTAAATAGCGTTCCGGGCTACCCATATCACCCTTCACACATAATAGTCCCAGTAGTCCATCCAATATCATGCCATCTCCACTCCGGGTGACTGTCAGAGGATACCACACGGGCTACGAGAGAAAAACAAACTCGTAGTAAAGGCTCGGTATGGTAGGTGACACGGCACACAAGGCAATGCCAGGGTAGATATACCAATTACGCACACGGGCTGGTGGTAACGCAGCAGCCACATACGCCCACCTCGGAACACACTCCCATATCAAAATCGGAGGATGGCCATCTAATCAATCACCAGTAAGAGTATAGTATCGAAGGAATGTGTCCGATCAGAGGAATGACCTCACTTGGCCCGAGATCGCTCCTGTTTTACCCACCTTATGCCAACTCACGGGAATTGGGCCCATGTAATATACCTCAAGAACGTCGCCACCATCCTACTTCATTCTGGAATCTCCACCGCGTACACAGTTGTTAAAGTGGTTTTCGGAGTTGGCAGAGAGTATGATAACTTCCGATCCCAGTCTCTTTAACAACCAAACGTTATTATAACGCCGTGGTCATTTCAAAATAGTTTATATTTCAAAAGGATCAAATCATTTCATTTCAAACTATATTTCTTTCAAAATAGTTTATACTTCGAAACCATAAACCATTTTTATTTCAAAACTATTTATTCAATCAAAATAGTTTATACTTCGAAACCAAAAGCATTTCAAACATATATTCATTTCAAAATCATAATATTTTCAAAGTATAACTCTTTCGAAACCAAAATACTTGAAACAATTACACTTTGAAAATCATAACATTTCAAAATCATACATTTGAAATCATGGGATATTCATTTAATTCTTTACATTTTACAATTCATTCAATTGCTACCAAATTTTCAATTTCCAACTTAATTCAATTCAAACCATCAGTTTCAATTAAATTTCCCAATAACCATTTCAAATCATATCAATTTCAAACATAGATTTGATCTACAAATTAAACTATTCAATTTTTTTAATATATTTCAAAGCTTTAATATCCCGCATTTCAAAAACTAAATTTTATAATTTCATATATCTCAAATCTAGTTTCATTATTACTCAGTTTTGAAATATTCATTTCATAAATCCAATATTATTTAAATAAACTCAATTTACAATTAAACTAAATATCCTTTCAAACCAATATAAACTTCAAATATTCATTTATCAAAAGTACATATCATTCTAATTCATATTCTTTATCAAAATAAAGATCAAATCATTTCCAAGCCTTATTATCAAATCATTATTTGAATTCAAATTCAAATATTCAAATTTAAATATCATTTTTAAATCAAATAAGTCATTCATTTGTTATTTCAAGTATCATTACAAAATACATTAAAAATTCCATTCAAAAATTCATTTATCTCATTACATTTCATTCCATTTAACACATAACCAAGTAAACCTTACTTAAATTCAAATTCAAATTCAAATTCCCTAAAAATTCAAATTTAAATATTAAAATATATTCAAAACTTCTTAAATTTCACAATTAATCAATTTCCAAAATTTAAATCATTTAACACTTCAAAATATAACTCAAACAGTGTTAAAAGCTATAACATTTCAAACATTGTCAAATTATAGCAACGACAGCATTTATAAAGTGCTATCATAGCTTATAGCTTCCAAAAATGGTTTAGTTCAAGAATAACGGCATTTATAAAATGTCGTAATAGATATTTAGTTATTTCAAACATTGTTAGATTCAAAACAATAGCATTTAAAAATGCTGTCAAAAGACTACAACATTTTGAAAATGCTATGAATTCCAGATTTCATTTTAGCTTTTCAAAACAAAAAATAATAAAACTCCAAATTTTTATTATAAATTAAAAATCATATTTCTAGACTTCAAAATTTCACATTTGAAATCATTTTAACATATAATTTAACACAACAAATTTTTTAGATCAAATATTCAATTTAAAAAAACTCCATTCATTTATTAAGTCAAAATTCACTGTTTATTAACATATAAATTAAATAAAACTTAAAATTTTACTTCATATATAATTTTAAAATTTTAAATTTAATTTCCATTATTTATTTACATTTTAAAATAATTTAAAGTCTAAAATCCCAATTATTTCACATTTACGTACTCAAATTCACAATTTCAAGACTTAATATTTAATTTTCTTAAAACCATAAAATATATATTTTTAAATCAAAATTTCATACTTTTAAAAATACATATTTAAAAAATATCATTTAAAAATATACCACGGGGTCTGTATATAATTTTCTAACCTAGGTCAAGTGATACGGATATATATCATTTCAATCCGCAGTTTACAAAGAAAACCCGGGTTCTATCATTTCAAACCCGCAATCCCAAGTCAAATAAAATACAATAAAAATCGCTCAGGCCTATCATTTCAGCCCATAACGATTTTTCCCTAATCTAAAGTCCGTTTGGGTATGTATCATTTCAACCCATAGTGATTCTATTCTAACAGGGAACTTGCAGTGTGAATATATGCATAAACAATATAAACAATGTCAGTGTCACAATATAATGTCATATATCACATGTCAGGTGATAATTAACAGTTTTAATATGGTAATAACATGGCATAGCATATCATATGATCATCATTCACTTGCATAACATTTTATATTACTAAACACTTGTCATCAATTCACTATTTCATAAGTATAAATGTCAGAGTGAGAAAGACTCACCTTTTACGAAGCTAGAGACAAACAACACACACAAGAGCGATTCCAAAGGCACGAAAAGCACGATTTAATTTGAATGGATGGAGAGCCTTGTAAACAATACACAAAATATAACATACATAAGTGCAAAAATATAAATATTTTACATACAAATATAATCAACAACTTAAGTTTGCAAAACAATGGCAAAACATGAAAGATAATCGAACCTTAGAAGCAATAGACTTGCACAAGACACATAGGCTTGGCCTAAATGCAAAAGGGCTTGATCTCATCACATCTAGTCTCGGCCTAGGTCATGTGTGCTCGGCCATGAGTCATGAGATATGGTTATGTACATGAAAATGGAAGGCAAAGGCATGGAGAGGCAAAGGTAAGCAAAGGGTCAATGGATGGAAGGTTTTGGAGCAACATAGACTCGACCTATGTCAATATTTGGCTCGGCCATGCATTGTTTCAGGTCAGGTCAGTGGAGTGGCTGATGGTCAGAGGTGATGTAGGCAGGCGGTGGTGGATGTAGGGGTGGCCAAGGCAAGATATGGAGGAGATAGCGAAGATAGGCTTGGCTAGACAATGTTTTCAAGGAGTGTTGCAATGTTTTGTGGAGTTTTGTGGTTATGGCTTCATCCAATGGTCACGGCCTGATCTGGAGGAGGGGATAGGTGGTGGTTGCTGCTGCTATTGATGGTGGAGAGTATGGTGGTGATGGTGGGTGGTAGAGGCCAAGCAAAGTTAGGTAGAGATCTAGGCAAAACAATGAAAAGAAGAAGGAAAAGTAGAAGAAGAAGACCATGAACTTGCCATTTTTTTTCTCAAATTCAAATGCCGTGAGTTTTTGATGGTGGGAAGAATATTTTCACGTGAATTTCTGGAGAAAACACATGGCTATAGGTAAGTAGTGTACGGCCAAAAGAAAGGAGAGTAAAAGCCAAAAGAAAATGAAGAGACAAGGAGATGAAAAGACTAGAAAATGAAAGGTCTAGTCTCTTTGAATTTCTAATTTCTTTTAAAATTTTAAATACATGTAAAATATGTATAAATACAGATAAAACACGAAAATATAGTAAATAAACAAAAATAAATAAATAAATATTAATTAAATATAATTAAATTAAGAAAATTGCAAAGAAAATGTAAACTAGGCTTGAAAATTTGAAAATAAATGAAATGAACTTTGGAAAAATTGTATGTACATGAAACATATTTATAAATAAAGATAAAAACATAAAAATAAAATGCATACAAAAAATGAATAAATAAATTTTTAATTAAATATAATTTAAATAAAGAAAATAACAGAAAAATAGAAACTAACCTTTAAAAATAGAAAATAAATTCAATGAGCTTTGGAAAAATTCAAACATCACTTTAAAAATATTTAAAAGGTAAAAATATATGTAACATAGCATATAATACAATTTAGAATAAGATATGACAATTAAAAAGATTATTTATATAATTTAAAATAAACAATTTTGTTAAATACAACAAATTTCACACAATAGTTAAAAAGGAATAACTTTCACATTATAAATCAGATTTCAACAAAACGAAAAGCAGTGTTCTTAAAATTTTATTTACTTTCATAATAAAATATAAAATTTAAATTTTCAAACTTTCAAATTTTAAATTTAAAAGTCAAAGTTTGGTCATTTTGACCAAAATTCACTTTTCTGGAAATATTCAATTTATGTATGATTGAAATTCTAATCCACATCAAAATCAACATTTATATTTCAATTAACAAAATATATTCATTTTAATAAATAAAATAAAGTTTTTAAATTAGGAATTTAAATTAAAATGATTAAAATATACAATTACAATAATCAGAAAATACAGGGTTGTTACAGTATGAATCCCTAACGCTTATTTATGCGCACTTGATTTTGATTTCGTGAAAGTATTTTGGCTTCGGCCTCCGTTTGCTTTGCGAACCCAAGTTGAGTTTTGGATGATGAGGATTTGGTTCTTGTCTTTTCGGCTTTGAATTGATTCAGCCAATGTTGATTTTGTTCGAATCTCAGCGATTTTGAACTTGATATTTTGTGTTTTCCTCGGCTTGATTTCCATTCGACTTCGGTCACTTTGTTTTTGAGAAATTGCTAATTTCTTGATTTCCAAGACTCTGACTTTGTTTGTCGTTGAATTCTTTGATGATGACGTTGAATCGTTTTGTACTCGATTATGGCCAATAATTGTTGACTTCGGCATTGACTTGATTTTTATTTTTGTTGAAGTCATTTGTGCATTTATGCTTGTTTTGCTTTGTTTTTCCAATTGTCAATCGATTCTCCTTTTCCGATTAGTTGTTATCACTTATGTCGACTTTGATAACTTCTATTTCTGGAATTTTTGAGTATTTCTACTTTGACGGATTTGGAATCAAATTCTTTGGATTTTATTCACGTCTTCGAATGTGAATTTTAGTGAATTGATTTGGTTTCCAAATTTAATCGATTCTTGTTAATTCCCCGATTTGTTGCTATCATTTATTAGCAACTTTGATGACATTTTCTTTGGGATTTTCGTGAACATACCTTTTGAAGAACTTAGTATCGATTTCTTTGGATTCTATTCACATCTTTGTATGTGAATTCTTGTGATTGATTGTTTCTACAATCATTTTTGAGATTGTCACTTTAAAAATATAAAGGTCTTCTATACTAGTAGTAAATATCAAAACCCTTTTCTCCTAACAATTTCAAAACTATTTTACTACAAAGCTCTTTTCCTAAACCGTTTTCCAATCTACTAGTATATACAAACCTTTACCTCACTCGTATGAGAAATCTAATTAAACGACTTAGTAAAACGAGTGGTATGAAACGCTTGAGTTTACTTCGCCGGTTAATTCTTGGACTTATTCGATTGAATCTTTTTCGACAATTTTCTAGTGAAGATTTACAGTTTGTTCGTAAATATTTAAGTTAAGCAAGTGCTTATGAGACACGAAGCTAAACTTTTATATTTACTAACTTAGTGTAATTGACACTTCTCCTTGATCATGACGATCATTTTATGATTTAGACTAGCAATTGTGCGATGTCTCTTTGTTGCAAGGTTAGGCTAGACACCACTTGTGTGATTCCATTCACACATACCTTTTTGCTTTTTGGTTAGCCTAGACACCATTTGTGTGATTTCACTCACACATACCTTTTTGTTTGCGAGGTTAGGCTAGACACCATTTGTGTGATTCCATTCGCACATACCTTTTTGCTTTTTGGTTAGTCTAGACCTCATCTGGGTGATTCCGACTCATCCATATGGGGTAGCTCCCCATGGTCTTCGGACCGTCATGTGATAGGCCTCTTTCCCTCTTCGTGTTTTCTGGATTTCTTGTGTAGATTTCTAGAATTTCTGTTTTCTGGATTTCTTGTGTAGATTTCTAGGATTTGTGTTTTCTGGATTTCTTGTGATGATTTCTATAATTTGTGCTTCACCAATTTTCGTGATTTCTATTGATAAGTTTTATCAATTTTTGTGCATTGGTGAATTCGTGTGTCATTGACTTGTTATGAATACAAGTTTAGGGTATGATACCTCTTTCTATCTTTGAGAAGATTCTTGTGACATCTTTGATAAATGAAAATTCATTGGTATTATATTTTGATGCCAATTATTTTGATGAGATTTTGACGTATAAAAATTACTGTCGCTTTGACTTCAGTAACCGTCAAATTTTAAAATGGATTTTCAAGCGGTTATCCCGCGATGCTTATTTTGTTGTCCGTTTTTACGTTATTTTGAGAAGTCCAATTTCCTTGTCGAAGTTGCTACTGATATTGCTGTTTTAATCACGTGTTTTAAAAATTTGTTATTTTTTAAATTGTTTCAAAATAAAAATAAAAATTGTTTTCAAAATTTTTACAGTTTACGCTTTCAAAAGAATGAGGAAGCGATTTAAACGTTTCAGCAAAATCAAGGACCACGACCCCTTTTTTTTACTGTTCATTTAATTCTGGATTTGTCCGTTTGAGAACGTAAAATGTTATTTATTTAAAATACACAATTTTGCACTTTCAAGGAAACGATGAAGTAAATTAAACGATTTAGTAAAACTCGTGGTTATGGGACATGTGCGTTTGCTATTTCGGTTAATTCCGGACTTGTTAATTGAATATTTATGATTTCTGATTATCGTTTTTGATACTCGGATGTTTGTGGTTTCCGATTATCGTATTTGATAATCAGATGTTTGTGATTTCTGATTATCGTTTTTGATAATCGGATGTTTGTGATTTCTGATTATCGTTATGATAATTGAATATTTGTTGATTTGAAATTTGATTACCGTTGTGGTAATTTCTGATTATCGTTTTTGATAGTTATATATTTGTGATTTGTGTATTCTAATTATCTTTGTTGATAATTAGATTTGCTGATTTTGCTGTTTTCTAATTATCGTATCGATAATTAGATATTGCTGTTTGGTGATTTCTTTATTCTGATTATCTATTTGATAACTAAATTTTGTAGAGAATTTGTGAATTTCTTTTATGAAATTAAAAGATTTTTTTGGTTTTTATATTGTACTACGCCGGTGTACCGGCTCAATTTTCTGCTATTCATGACGTTTTCCACGTTTTCCAATTGCGGAAATGCCTTAGGGATTTCCGATATTTATTCTTGAGCCTAGTGTTATTGAAGAAATTGAAGTTTCACCAGATTTGACTTTGAGCAACATTCTATTCACATCATTGCTTCAGAGGTTGAGCACCTTCGAAATAAAGATGTTTCTCTTGAGGAGATTCTCAATGGTTCTCAAATTCTAGGGATTTCTCTTAGGAATCCAGAGAATTCATCGAGCAAACACATTCAGGCTTACTCTTTCATGCTCTTTATGGTGAACTTCCTATTTCAAATTTCTTCATTCTGGGATGAAATGCTTTTATGGTTGTTACCTTTTGTCCATTTATTCCTTATGATTGCGAGGACGCAATTTTTTTAAGGATGGGAGTCTGTAACAACCCTGAGATTTTATAATTAATTTTCGTCAAATGACGATTAAATTTGTTTCTAATTGCCGTTAAGTGTTTTAATCAGTTGCAAATTCATTTAGAAATTGATTAAAAATGTTGGTGGTCTTTGAAAAATTTAATCTTGGCCATGCTTTAATTGGGTCGTGATTATTATTAAGGGTTGATAACCCATTCCCCTTTCTTTCATTTTTTTTCTTTCATTCGAAAACCCTACACCAAAACAAACGAGCGAGATAATGGCGGCCTCGTTTATTCTTCGTCGTCCCCAAATTGAAACTAGGGCTTCGTGGAATCAAAGGCGCCGACTTCAACTGCTCGGTCGATCGATGATCTCGTGCTCGGCACCTTCAGATTTCGTCGAAATCAAGGTGAGTGTTCATCACTCACATCTAATTCGAATTCATAAATAGGTGATTTTGTGTTTCGGCCTTGAATTTTTGGTACCTGACTTCGGTCGTGATTTCTTGGCTTGTTTTGAGTTTTGCTATTGATTCTGTTCTTGTTGTCTTTCGATGTTGAATTCTTGTGACTATGCTAATTTGGAGTTGACTTCGACTTGTTTTGTTGTGTGAACTTCCGGTTTCCTGTTGCTCATTAATTCCGGTAGCTTAAACTTGTTGGAATTTTCTGTGCCTTGTCGGGTTCGTTGGTTCATATATACACCTGACATCGACTTTGCAATTGCTTTGTGTACTGAATTCGTTGGTTCATTAAAGAGTCGACTCCTTCAGCGGGTGTATCTCAAATATCATTGGCCTCTGAGTGATCTTGGGAACCTCTCCGATTTTCCTTCTGCTAGGCTAAACTTTGAAAACATATTAAAAACCAGCCCCTATGAATTAGGCTTCCCTTTGGGTGATATTCTATAGACCGTCAATGGTGATGAGACTACATCTCTAAAACCCCACGAGCGTGGTCCGTAGGACATACAGAACACATCAACACTTAATACACTTCTATGACCATAAGCATAAACACTCTGCACTTGTTCTTAATCCATTGATTTATCCTAATATGGTATATTTTCCATTAAGGTATAATAGGGAGACACAATCATAGAGATAGACTTAAGGAGCGCACCAAACAACACCGATCCCATACTCTGGGCTCATCTACTATGAACCAAATTCAGAAATATTAATGAGGAGGGATCAAGAACCATGCGACATCGTTGATAACAAATCGACATAACCAATAAAGGGAATCGCATGACCACTCCGGACATGACTTCGATCCCTATCATTAACATCCCTCGTATCCCAAGTCTTCACAACATCGACCATCCTCCTACCACAAACTTCCTTCTCCATCTCGACCTCTTACAATTGCTACTTTAGCTCCACAACAATCCAAAATAGCCATCCCTTCCCATTCTTATAAATCTCAAAAGGCTGGTAAAGAAACAACCTGACGTCATGTTGCTCCTCCTCCACCCCTGAAGGGCCAATCCGCCATCGCTGCCACTGAGATGTAAGCGGCTCTTCCCTGATACTATTTTGAAGGGGTTAGATTCAATAACAATGTTAGGTACTTCCCATGCAGTATGCGAATGAAGGCCTTTCCAAATACGAAGAGGTCGTTGAGCAACTATATGAGTGGAAGAAATTGGCTTAGGGACAATTCGACGTTAATTATGCTAATCGGTTGATTATCCAAACTATTGACATGGAGAGGGCATACCATAACTGAATATGTGAGGATTACAAAAGGGAGTTGGCCATAGTTAATAAGAAAAGAGACGAGAAAGTCAAATCTGCTAAGGACTTCCAACATAGGCTATCTGAGTTGACCCAAGCTCATGTGGTTAAGACCATGGTTCTAAACTTGCAACCGAAGAATGCTCAGGTTGCCAACATCGAACTTGATAAATTAGACAGGGCAAAAGAGGTCAAAAACATTGCACTTCTAGCTTAGGACTCTATGCTCTAAGCCAACCAAAAAGCTGAAAAATAATTAAAGGAGAAGGCTCGAAGTGACAAGTTTGAAACCAAGCTAGCCATTGTAGGGAAAGACAATGCAAATTCAAGGCCAAAAAATCCAAACCGAAGCAGAGATGGAAGTCACCCTCCTTTCTTTTTTAACTATTGTCATAGAGATGAAGAACCTCAAATAGTTAGATGGTGACTATTCCGCGACTCGAGTTGAGGCCGGGGATGAAATTTTGAAGTGAGCCAGAGAATCTAGCAACAATGTTGACGAAGAAACTCTTAAGAAAAAATTTCTAGATGAGGATGACTTGATAGCCCTTAAAGAGGGTGGAAAAATCTTGGCAATTGATGTTGTAATCAAAGAATGGGCGCCTATTGAGATTCTCGCTGATCCTAGCTTCCTAGATCTTGCAGATGACTTCACTCTTGCACATAAAGAATTTGCAGTAAACATTGTCACCTCTGTGACAACTGCAATGAAGGTTGTCGTAACTCATATGCCCGAGTCTGCAGTTCCTGACCCAAGTACTTCTAAGGGATACAATCCTGAACCCCAGCCTTTACTCCTTTAACAGACCCGATACTTGGACTTTACATAGAAACCTCTAAAAGAAGGGGAAATTTATAAATCTCTTCTGATGGAAACTCAGATCTTTTAAGGTATATCTTTACTCTCCCCTGTCTTTGAGAAACTTTGGTTCTCAATGGAGGAATCTCTAATCTTTACCTTTCTACCTATAAACTTACATGTCAACCATTATTACCTCCTCCTCCACCAACCGGTCATTCCTTATGTCCGATAACTATCATGCCCACATCTACCTCCATGTATTTACTCTCCCAGCGCTTCCCTCAAGCTACGACCTCGGCACTGTATTAGAGAAAATAGGGGCCTTAGAGAGATTGGAGGACATTAACGAGTCTACCGATGAAGAGACGATAACTGGTGAAAAGGATCCTAACGTTACACCCATTGCGGATAGGCTGAAAGTCGATATATTCAAGATTAAGATCAAACAAGAACCAGACATGGAAAAGCCTTCTTTCATCGTTCCAACTTCCACTCTTCATGCGGCCGGCATAACTGTCGATACCCCCAAATCTCGCGCTGACACAAATAGTGATTATAATTGAGATGAAGACCCTGATGGTCATCTTGCACCTCTAAAGGATGCTGACGGTATAAATAAAAGGTTTGCTTTAAAATTTTACATGTGTATTGTAACATCAGACAGCTGGAAAAAAAACTCTCTTGCTTATTTTTCAGTTGTAAGTTCCCATTGTATGTTTGGAAAAGTTTGCTAGCAATGTTAAACTTGCACTACCCTTTCTAAAGACTCTAAAAAAGAATTGTATCTAATTTTAAGGGTACTAGGTGGAATAATATAAATGACAATCTTCTTCTTAGAGCTTTGAGGAAATGTTTATGATTGACAAGGGAGGAAATGAACTTTCGAATCTATTTTGGTCATTCAAAGTCGAATAGAGAGATTATTCTGCTACTTTCTTGTATTCTACCTTGCCAAATTTGAAAATCAACTTAATACTTATAAAAATAATTTACTTCCTGCTTTTGGAGGATGGTGGTTATATATCATATGTCTTAGGGTTAAGATTTTCCATACTGCTTTGTTATTTCTGATGTCTTTGTTATTTAATTTCAGTTGTAATTAAGGCTTTTGTAGCTTAAATTTTCCTTATAATCTTCTTTTTATAATAAATCTAGCAGGGGACTAGTTAATCCTACTATTTTTGCCAAATAAAAGGAACCTTTTTCGAAATTCACTCTTTTAACCCTATTGCCAATACACCTGATTCAACAGTTGTATGAAAGCCGGCATTCTGTTTATGTGAATAACTAACTAACACGTAAGGCATTAATTTGGAAAAAGCTAAAGTAGATGGGTGTCTAAGGAAAATGGGGTTAAACTAAGTAGAATGTTACTATAATTAAAGAACAATCTATGAACATAAAGCTCCCGAACTCCTAGCATTTACCTAGTTTGTCAAGATGACCTATTCTAGGGTAAGATCTTGTGTAAGACTCGAAAGTGCTTTGAATTTTAGGTTGATTTTAATAAACATATTTGAATATTAAAAGATAAATTTAAAATTATTTTTTAATTTAAGTAATGTAGTACATAATTTACAAAGGTTTATAAAATGAAAATTAATAATATTTTATTCAAAAATAAAATTTATAAGGTTTATGAATATTATTTTAAATTTTATATATATATATATATACACAGACACACAATAATTAAAATGTTTGTTAAGGTCCACTAGCTCAAATGATAGGATTGTTATACTATGTTCCAAAGGCCTTGGGTTAAATCCATGAAGACATCAAAATGTGTTCTCTACTTAAACTAAGTATCATTCTTACTATAAAAATGATTTGTTAAAATGTTTAATTAATGAAAAGATGTATATGAATATATATACATATATACACAATTATAAATGTTATAATAAAATGAAATATGTGTGTCTATATATGTGTGTGTAAAGAAAATGGGAGGTTATATAAAATAAAACACATGAGGCTTAAAGGGGCATAATTGAATGTATATTTATAAAGATATATGATATCATGAATTATACTCATTACAATCATCTCCCTTAAATAGGTAAAAATACTCTACACTATTTGTAATGACCCGGAAATTTTAACGGTTTAAATAGCGCGTAATTAACTGAAATTTTCCTTGAAAATAAATAATTAAAATTTTGCAATGAAAATTTGATATTTGAAATGCATCTATTTAGACATAACAAATAGCATATTTTCATTAGACAATATGAAAGTAAGTTCTATTGTGTAATTTTCAATTTCAATTTAAAATCAGTTGAAATTAGATGAAAATAAAATGTTTTCGAAATCTAAATATTTTTATATAAAAAAATGTAAACTATTTTCTGAGTGAGACGTCATCATACGTTTTGTCAAATTTGGACTTCTCTAGCCCTGTTTATTTTATTTCGATGAATTTGCAGCAATTTGGCAGCAAAATATGAATTTTGATAGGATGGTCATATCAGTAATATCCGTATACTATTCTGTTCGTCTCGTCGTGCTGATCTCAGCGGTATATTCATTTGTACATTTTGGTGTTCGGTACGTGGCGAAATCGACAAAACGATTAGTCGTACCTTACCATTTTGAGTTTCTAGATTTTTCCATAACCTTTCATGTATCCACAGGTTTGAAAGCAAAAGGTCAGCAGCCTTTATTATTTACAGAAATCAATCGTTTGACTTTCACTGTTACCCATTCCAATTTATTATTCACTGGTCCGTTTTCTGCCTCTTTCTTTTTTTTGTTCTGTTCTTTCTTTTGAGAAAAAAAAACATGTTACAGAATAAAGAGAATGAAGGCAATTAGAGAGAGAACAATTCTATTGAATTGAGAGATATATTTACAATACAATCAAGCTCCATATTTATAGACTACTTATGCAGTGCAGATTACAATAATGCCCTTTCATACTTAGCATATTCATCCCTATTATTAATGTATATTACAACACTCCCCCTTGAATATGCGTATGTAAAGATGATAAGAGTAATTGCCTCATTAAAAACCTTGTTATGGAAAACCCAGTGGGAAAAAAATCATAAACAAGGAAAAGAGTACAACATGATTTCATCTTTAAGTAACATATATTTTATAATGTTACTACGAGGGTTGATTCTTCTGGATCAAGATAATGCCTCATTAAAACCTTACTAATAAAAACCCAGTGGGAAAAAATATTAGTGAAGGAAAAAGAGTACATTATAGCGTATTTCATACGCTCTCCCGGATTATAACGCATTTTTCAATTAGTTTGTTGATGCAGCCGGCGCATACCAATTTTGTACACCATCTTCTGAAATGTTGATTTTGGAAGCGCCTTTGTGAATAAGTCCGCTGGATTTTCTTGGTATCGGATTTGTTTCACTTCTATCTTATTATCCTTTTGTAGCTCATGTGTGAAGAAAAATTTAGGAGAAATGTGTTTCGTCCTATCACCCTTAATGTAACCCGCTTGAATTTGAGCTACACAAGCTGCATTGTCTTCATAAATAATGGTTGACCTTTCCGTTACTGATGGAAGTTGGCAGCTTTTTCGAATATGCTCAAACAGTGATCTTAGCCAAATACATTCTTTACTTGCTTCATGTAGTGCTAGTATTTCAGAGTGATTGGATGATGTTGCTACCAATGTTTGTTTTGTAGATCGCCATGAAATTGCTGCACTGCTGTTATTGAATACATATCCAGTTTGTGATCTTCCTTTATGTGGGTCAGAAAGATAACCTGCATCAGCATAGCCAACTAGATTTGGATTATTGCCTGTGTTAGAGTAAAATAAACCCAAATTTGTCGTTCCACGAAGATATCTCATGATATGTTTTATACCATTCCAGTGTCTTTTTGTTGGTTCTGAACTGTATCTTGCTAGAAGATTTACTGAAAATGCAATATCTGGTCTTGTGCATTGGGCCAAATATAATAATGCACTAATGGCACTAAGATATGGCACTTCCGGGCCAAGCACATTCTCATCTTCTTCTTTTCGGCGGTAAGGGTCCTTTTTAATATCTAAAGATCTAACAACCATTGGCGTACTAAGTGGATATGCTTTATCCATTTGAAAACGCTTTAGAATTTTCTCAATGTAGTTTGATTGATGGATTAATATGCCATTAGTACTATGCTCAATCTGTAGACCGAGACAGTGCTTAGTTTTGCCAAGATCTTTAATTTCAAATTCCTTCTTTAAATAATTTATTGTTTCATCAATCTCTTCTGGAGTTCTAATCAAATTTATGTCATCAACATAAACTGCTAAGATAGCAAATCCCTTTACCAATTTCTTTATAAAGACACATAGACAAATGGGATTGTTTTCGTATCCTTCTTTTACCAAATATTTACTAAGACGGTTATACCACATCTTTCCAGATTGTTTCAATCCATATAGTGATCGTCTTAGTCTTAATGAGTACATGGACTTTGATTTTGCTTCAGGCAATTTATATCCATCTGCAATTTTCATGTAAATGTTGGTATCTAATTCACCATAAAGATAAGCTGTCACAACATCCGTTAATCTTATATCGAGTTTTTCAGAAACTACAAGGCTTACCAAATATCGGAATGTTATGACATCAATGACAGGGGAGTAAGTTTCCTTAAAGTCAAAACCTGGTCTCTGTAGGAAACCTTGTGCGACAAGTCGTGCCTTGTACCTCACGACTTCATTTTTATCATTTCGTTTTCTAACGAATACCCATTTATAACCTACTGGTTTAACATTTTCTGGTGTTTTCTCTATTGGTCCAAATACACCATGTTTTTGAAGTGAATCTAGTTCCACTTGGATAGCATCTTTCCATTTTGGCCAATCGTGTCTTTTTCGACATTCATTTATGCTATTTGGTTCATTATCATCATTCTCATTATTCTCATTATGGTCATGACTTTCAATTATTTCAGTAGCTACTGCGAATGAGAATACATCATCAATTATTATTTTACTTCGATCCCATATTTCTCCGTAGTTCGTATAAAATATTGAGTTCTCATTATTATTAGGTACCATTTTATCGTTGGAATCTTCTTTTATCTCTTCTGGGATAATGTTTCCTTCCGCGCTTCTAGGAGACTTGGGATTTTCATTTGAGTGATCTTTTTGATCATTTATAACCTTTTCAGGAGGTTCCTTAATTGATGATTTTTCATTAGACTTTCTTTTTCTAGACGCCAAGTCTTTTGAACCAATTGGCCTTCCACGTTTTTGTCTTGCTTTAGATTCATTTGCTATTATATTTACTTTTGATCCTTCAGGGACATCAATTTTTGCTGGTGCATTTGCTGATGGAATGTGAGATTTAGTTATTTTTGCAGTGTCGCTAAATGCATCCGGCAGTTGATTTGCAATATTTTGTATATGCAAAATTCTTTGTACCTCATATTGGCATTGTTTAGTACGTGGATCCAAATAAGACATAGATGGATTATTCCATGATATTTCACGCCATTCTACTGGAACGGTCTTTTCTCCCCCTAACGGCGGGAAGATTGTCTCATCAAATTTACAGTCTGAAAATCTTGCAGTGAAGACATCACCTGCAAGAGGTTCAAGGTAACGAATTATCGATGGGGAATCAAATCCCACATAAATTCCCAACCATCGTTGAAGACCCATTTTAGTACGAAGTGGGGGATTAATAGGTATATGCATAGCACAACCAAATTTTCGTAAATGTGAAATATTTGGTTGAAATCCAGTTAAGAGCTGTGATGGTGAAAGCTAATAATAAGCTGTTGGTCTAATTTTAACCAATTTCGATGCATGCAAAATTGCATGCCCCCAAGATGAAACAGGTAGTTTTGGTTGCATAAGCAATGGTCTTGCAATAAGTTGCAAGCGCTTAATTAATGATTCTGCTAGACCATTTTGAATATGAACATGAGCTACTGGATGTTCAATTTCAATCCCCAATGATAGACAATAATTATCAAATACTTGAGAAGTAAATTCTCCAGCATTATCTAGTTGAATCGATTTAATTTGATGATCAGGGAAGTGTGCTCTCAATTTTATTATTTGAGCAAGTAGCTTGGCAAATGCCAAATTTCTTGTAGAAAGTAAACAGACATGTGACCAACGAGTTGATGCATCAATCAATACCATAAAATATTTGAATGGTCCACATTCAGGGTGATTGGGCCACATATATCACCTTGAATTCTTTATAAAAATGTTGGAGATTCAGAAGTGATTTTACTATATGAAGGTCGAGTGATTAATTTTCCTTGTGCACATGGGGCACATAAGTAATCATTTGGTAAATTCAATTGGTTTGATAAATCATGTCCGTTTGAGTTTTTGGCAATTTTACGCATCATAGTTGATCCAGGATGACCCAAGCGATCATGCCAAAGAATCAATGTCTTTGTATTTGTGAGCTTCTGGCTCATGTTTATAGAGTGAGATTAAACTATGCCAATTTTTGTAAAATATAAACCAGTTCAAATTGTACCAAATTTTCTAGGATAAGCTTCTGGCTTTCAATTCTAGAAATAACACAAAGATATTCTTTGTTGTTTTCATTTATAGTTTCAATATGGTATCCAATCAATCTTATATCTTTGAAACTCAACAAATTTCTTTTAGAGTTGCTTGAGTATAATGCATTCTGAATAAAGATATGCATACCATTTGGTAATATTATATGGGCTCTTCCGGACCCGTCAATTATATTAGCAGATCCAGCTATAGTAGAGACTTTAGCTGAGAAATTTTCAGATAGTTCAGAGAAAAACTTCTGCTTTCTCAAAATTATACGAGTAATTGCACTATCTAGTAAGCATATATCATCATCCAAATGGCGTTCCATACCTTAAGAATTAAAGACAATGGTTAGTCAATCATTAAAAATTTGTATGCATAAATAAATGTAATGTAAACAAACAAAGTAATATGATTAAAATAGGCTATTGATTAAAAACAACATCCACATTACACATCACTAGTACTGCAAAGGGAAATACAATTAAACGAACATAAACTTCAAACTGATTTATTGATGCAAGCTAATGAAATAAAACGAAAGTCACATAACAAACTTCAAGGCATTTCTAATTGATCAACTCGGTCATATCACTGATCATTGCACTTAGATTTTCATCATTAATGAAATTCCATTGTCATCTTCGAAGAAATCATCTAACTTTAGGTTAGTGTTTTCAGGTAACTTTTCGGCATTATTTGCCTCAATATTCTTCAAGCGATGATATTCTTCAACTTTTTTCTTTGATGATCTACATGTATGTGACCAGTGACCAGATCATCCACATCTATAACAAACTTCCTCATAATGCCTTTTTATTTTCTGAAGCTGAATCATTGTTCTTTATAGGCTCAATTTTATTTTGTTGCTTTTTAAAGTTGGTGGTTTTGTTACCTTTAAAACCACCATAACCACCTCTGCTAGAGTTATATCCACGTCCACGACCATGTCCTCTACCTCGACCTCGACCCCTACCTCTTCTAGAGTGGGCAAAATTAGCATTAACTTCAGGTAATGCAGTTGAACCAGTTGGTCTTGAGGAATGATTTTTTATAAGCAATTCATTATTTTGTTCAGCAATTAGTAAGCATTTTATGAGTTCAGAATATTTTGTAAAATGACGCTCTCGATATTGCTGCTGCAGGAGTATATTCGAGGCATGAAATGTTGAGAAAGTCTTTTCAAGCATTTGTGCGTCATCCACCTTTTCTCCACATAATTTCAGTTTAGAAGTGATTCTAAACATTGCAAAATTATATTCTCTTACGGACTTAAAGTCCTGAAACCTCAGGTTCAACCACTCTTGCCTAGTGTTTGAAAGTATGGCCGTCTTCTGGTGGTCATAACGCACCTTCAGGGAGTCCATAAGTGGAAAGGGTCTTTTTCAGTCAAATATTCTGTTTTTAGATCGTCATGGATATGACGTCTTAAAAATATTAGAGCCTTTGCCTTGTCCTGCTGGGACATAGTATTGCCATTTTTAATGGCATTTTCTAAGCATTGAGATTGCAAATGAATCTCAGCATCCAGTATCCATGATAAGTAGTTGTCTTCAGATATATCCAAAGCTTTAATTCAAGCTTGGCGATGTTTGTCATTTTGTGAACTGTTCATAAAATAAATTGCATAAGGTGAATATATTCGCCACAACAGCATTCACTATTTGTTTGTTTCCATCTAAAAAGAAGAAAAAAATATGGAAAGTCTTCATTCATGGTATCAAACAACTATACCAAAAAAAATTGTATCAACAAAACCAAACATTTGGATTTTGCAACTTCCATGTATTTATCAAATAAGAAAGGAAAGTCGGCTTTTGCGTATATTCCATTCCAAACTTTTGAATTTTATTTGGCAATAGATCCGCAAAGGGAAAATAATAAAAATATTGAATTTAGAAGCCAAAGAATAAAAATAAGAGTGATACAAGAAAAGACATGAAAAATATAGAAGCGAACCCCAAACTAGCATGTGCTGACCTCATAGCTTTATCAAAAAATATATATGATATTGACAATTACCTTTTGGAGAGAGGAAAAGTAACGAGTTTATAAGGAAATGCAAGAACAATTCCTTTACCTGCTGTTTTAAAGGAAATAAGAAATAGAATGTATGTAGATATATTCTAAAAGACTCGTCTGCACTAATATATATAATAGGATTTTGAATATAAATAGCCTTAGAATTGGAATGGTCAGAAGAGAAACAGTCAGAGTAATTAATATTTAATTACTTGCTGAGAAGTTGGAAAGTTTGAAGGTGAACAGGTTGAGGTCAATAGTTAATTCGCATTCCTTCGTGCTGATAACGTGTTACAGAATAAAGAGAATGAAGGCAATTAGAGAGAGAACAATTCTATTGAATTGAGAGATATATTTACAATACAATCAAGCTCCATATTTATAGACTACTTATGCAGTGCAGATTACAATAATGCCCTTTCATATTTAGCATATTCATCCCTATTATTAATGTATATTACAACAAAACAAAATATAAAACTAATATTCTCGGCTGAGAGCTTGCATGTCTCTTCCATTTTTAGATTATCCTCGCTCTTCCTATCCTTTTTACTGCAGCCACCATTTTCCTTCAATCCTAACGCTCGCCCTACTCCTCTGGCCACGTGTCCCACCAAGCCCATGCAGTCATCAAACCCAAGCGCTCGCATCTCCTCTCCATCACCCTGTGCCACGTCAGCACGGCCGTGCTCCCATCACCGAGGCCAGATCCCTCCATGTCTAGATTATCTTCTCTCTTCCACATGCCCCACCTCCCAATATCTCTGCCTTCACCAAGACCGCATCCCCCACCTTTTTGTTTGACCATGAAAAAACGAGAAAAAGAAAGAAAAAAATAGGTTTAATGATTTCCTGTAGCCGTGTCCATCTTCTCCTCCCCTTGCTTCTTCTCTCTACCCATCACGTGACCTTCATTTTGCCAAGCCATGCATGCAAACAAAGCATCAGCCACACCGCCCTCTTGCTCCTCACAACGCCAAGCAAACCCACCCTCACCAGTTAACTCGAACCACACCCCAGCTGCAAGGTCGCAACAACCCCGCTCAACACTCAGCCCATCCTCCGTGTCCATCATCCAACTCCTGTGCCACTCCCACATCGTCAACTCTTCCTGTACCCGAGCAGTCTCCTCTCTCATTCTTGCTTTTGTGTTCAATTCTCTTGAAATAAAATAAAATGGTTCCCATTTAAGTGTATCAATGAGCTGCTCAAATCCTTGCTTATACATATTTGTATATTTTCCTAAAGATGGTTGCTGCCAACTAACAATGCATACAAACTTGTATGTGTGTGTATATACACACACACACACACACACACACACACATATGTATATGTATTGTAGAACAGGCAAAAAACATAGAACATATAATAAGAGGGTTTATTTTAATATATATATAAGTATAGGATGTGTTTAAATTTAACAATGATTTTAACATATAATATATAAAGATTTATTTTGGTAAGTGTTTGAAACTAAATATTGTTTCAATATATATATATATATATATATATATATATATATAAAGATTTTATTTTAATATGTATTTAAATTAAACATTTATTTTAAGATATTGTATATATATAATATTGATATGTGTTTTTGAATATCGATTTTTAAAATATAGTATATAAAGGTTTGTTTTAAATATGTGAGTAAATATTAGATATAAAAAAAATATTTTGTTTTCGTCGAATCCAGTCCATCGTGCTTTGTTTTTGGTTTTGCAGCTGTCCAAAATTGATCGCAGCAATTAGTTGCTTTGATTTGTCGCTTTTCAGTGTGCTTGTCATGTTTCTCTCTAGCCTCGAAAGGTGAGCGATCACTCACGATTAACATTCTTATATTTAGTAAATTTAATTCACATGAAACGACGATTGAAACGTGCTGTTAAAATTTAATTTGTTAGTGTTTAAATTGTTGAATATGATAGGTTATTATTTAAATTGTTCACCTATGTTGTATATACGATTGACATATGACACCATCACATGTCATGTGTGTGTGTGTGTGTATATATATATATATATATATGTACATGTATTATTTAAATTGCTAATTATGATTACGTACGATTGTCATTTATATGCCCTGTCATTTATGTTATTATTGTATTGTCTCACTCTACAAGTTCCCTGTTAGTCTACAAAGTCCCTATGGGCTGAAATGATATATACCTAAATGATCTTATAGATTAGGGGATAATTGTTATGGGTTGAAATGATAAACCCAAGCGGTTTTCATTAATTTTTGAATTTGGATTGCGGGTTGAAATGATATATACCCATAAATATTAAATTTAAATTACGGATTGAAATGATAAATATCCATATCACTTGACCATAGGTTTGAAAACTATATATGGACATCGTTGGTCTGTTTTTGAAATGACTTCCAAAGTTTGAAAAGGAAATATATGGGTTTTATTAAATATTAATTTTTATTATAATATAATATTTATTTTAATATATGCGTAACAATTAGGTTTTTAAATTATATGTTTTAGATATTTTAAAATTATAAGTTAAGTTTAAAAATGAAAATCATAAAATTTTACTTATAACTTTATTGTTTTCAAAATATATAAAATAGATTTAAAATGAATTTAACAATAATAAGATTTAATTTAATAATACCTAATATAGAAAGTTATCAAGAATTTAATTTAACTGATAATATATATATATATATATATATATATATATATATATATTATGTTAGGAATTTATTTAAATTATATTAATATTTTAAAAATAGATTTGTAATAACTTAAATAAATAGAGGTTGGAAGATAAATTAAAGTTGGCTTGGAATATAAATCGGTTAATAATTGAGTTTAAATAAGATTTGATTTGAACTTATTGATTATGAGATTTTAATTATATGATTTTAAAATAAGATAACGAGATTTTGATTAAAGATGATTAAATGAATCTTTACGAATTTAAACAAATTAAAATAAATTTAAATTGAATATTTAAATTTGATGTAAATGTGTAAATCGAGATTTGATTTAACTGTTTCTAAAGGTGATTAGGTGAATATTTTAAAATTAATTATAATTGAAGTTAGATATTTAATTTTTGATTTTTTTATTTAAATTGATAATTTTGAGGTTTATTAAATGATAATAGAAATGATTTAGTGAATATTTTCCAATTTGAATAAGTTTAAGATTGAATTTTTGAAAAATATAAATGAAATTTATCAAATTGAGTTATTGTAAATGTTTGAATGTTTGACTTTGAAATCTGTTGAAACTGAAATGGTTTAATTTGTAATTCAAATCTGTATTTGAAATTGATATAAATTAAAAATGGTTTATTAAGATTTTGAATTGAGTTGTAATTGATAAATTAAGATTGATTCAAATTGAATTTTGGAAATATAGTTTATTTGAATCGATTTATGAAATTGGATGAAACAATTCTACTTTGAAACTATTCTTGATATAAACTCTTTTAATATAAACTTCTTTTAATATATAAACTATTTTATTTATAATTTTTTTTAATATAAACTATTTTAATATATAAAGTCTACTTTTAAATATTCAAATTATTTTAAGTGGGAACTGTTATGATTTAGAATTAATGGATTTAAAGGCAAATATTAAATAAGATGGTTTAAACTATTTTGTGATTATGATTTTGAAAGTGAAACGATTTCGAAAGTGATATGATTTTGAAATGAATATGATAGTTTGATATGAATTAAGAATTATTTGAAATATAAAATGACCATGTTGTGAAATAAGCGTTCGGTTGTTAAAGAGACCGAGATCGGATACTGTCATACTCTCTACCAATACCCAAAACCACTTTAATAACTGTGTACTTGGTGGAGATTTCAGAACGAAGTAAGATGGTTTGCGACCTCTATATGAGGTATAAACGCAGCCCCGACTCTCATGAGTTAGCTTTTTGTGACTAAAATAGAAGCTATACTTAGGCCAGTGAGATCGCACCTCCGATCGAGCATGCTTCTTCGATATCATTCTATTACTTTGTGATTTTATTGGGTGCACCGTTGATTTAGGAGTGTGTCTCGATGTGGACGGTAGTAGCTGCTATACGTTACCACTAGCCCGGTTCTACAAAATGGTAGAATCCTACCCTAGGCATTGCCTCGCGTGCCTTGTCACATGCCTTGTTGCGCCCTCTACGTGTTTGTTTTGTGTCGTACTTATGGAGTGCTCCCTGAGTAAACCACCTGTTTGGTGGATCTTATAGTATTTGTATAAACTATAAGAATATATAAAATGTGTTAAGGGGGATATGAGTAACGTCTTAACACTAGACATTATATACGTAGCGCATTGTACTATGTACATAGATAGTTTTATGGATCCTTAGAGAATGGGTATTCCAAACATCCTTTGAGTTATTTTGTATTTCGATTGACATTTCACTTGAGATGAATTTACTGGTATAAGAATGTTAATCCTGATTCGAGTGTTTTGTATTTTACTTTATGCTCGATTCAGACCGTGTGTCACAACATTTGAGACTCATCTTTGGAGCTTAGAGCTTTGCGTGGAGATCTATCTGTTTAGCTTTCAGTTATTCATAGTTGTTTATATTCAGACTTATCATTTGCTTATGTGTTTGAGACTACTTTGTATTTGAGATTTCTTTTGTATCTTGTTTTATACTCTGATGTTGTAGTAGCTTTATGAACTACTATTTATCTATTCCGCTGCTTATTGTTTAATTACCTTGTGTCTGTGATTCTATGATTGATTTATTTACTATATATGCCGAGTTTTGCCAAATATAAATGAACAATCTGTTGTTTTGAACAATTCAAGTCTAATATGAGTGGATGATTGTCGATTTGAATGGTTCGAAATTGAAGGTCGTTGCACTGCTATTTTATAAACTTAAGATGACAATACTCTCTATCATTTGTAATATAAATAGGGTACATTACATACCTATCGTTGTTCATCATGATCAAGCAATAGAATATCTAAGGTGATGTTTATGTCATCTCTAGATAAGTAAGAATGTTCATGTAATTTTGTTATGCACCTTGAAGGATTACTTAACTCCATTTAGGATACAACAAATTGAGGGGTTTTAAGTATCTGATGTAATTTATGATTGGTTGAGCACCCTCAATGTCGTGAAAATGATTAAGAGCATAATTAAAAGTACATTAGGAACTATATATGAGATATTATTGTAAAGTGTTACTTATTGTTTGTGTGGACTACAATTGTTGAGGAAACTCAAGGTTTTAATAACATGCTAAAAGGGTCATAACGCCCATCGAAAAATTTATTAAATTCCTGTATCACTTTTAGGGTTATTGGGAGATGCAAAATTTATTACGGGGCTCATTATATAAATATAACAAACCAATCTAATAAGTATAAGAACATATGTGATATTATAAAAGCTACCAAAATAATTTTACATATTTAATATAATTTTTGAAATTTTTTATTGATTAAAATATGCTAAATGAATTGAATCAAAGATTGACAAAGAAATGCATAATATACTTATCAATAACTCTTTTGGCATGTTATTGCTTTATGACCAATGCGAGAGCAAAAGTTATACAACTATTAAAAACATTTATGCCTTGGTCACTTGAGAATTTATTTTCTTGAGATTGGTTAATATCTTCGTTGAGTTACAAACTTTAGAGCAATATAAGAGCATGGATGTAGATCCAAACCCAATCGCATACAAAAGTTATATGGTATATAGTCCCATGCATAATATATGAAACCTCAATGAAAATATTTCATTTGAAATAGCATGCAAACAGTAACGCAAGTTCAAGTGTTCAATATGATCGAATGCAGTAAGGATCTTCTTGTGTTAAGAAACAACACCAGATTAAGAACTAGAGACATACCTGGGATTTCAAACATTGAAATGTCAGCTTTGATCGGTTTACTTAAGTTCAATTTATTCAATATCCTTAAATGGTTAATGAGACTGAATGCATTTTTGTAAAGAAATCTTATACTTCAATAATTAAGTGTAATTAACAAAAGTACAAATATAGAAATATTTAAATAATATGTTATGTGATAATTGTTACAAAGAGTTGTAACCATGAGAAAATTGTCGCTATATAAAATAACATGTTATTTTAAATATTCTCAGTCAAGATATTTTAAGAAATGATATTAATTTATCCATTGAGATTAAAGTATGTAACGCTCTCCAAATGTTGGATGGTGTGTTAGTCATGGTTCTTGGGGGCACTAAAAGGTTACATATTGATAGTTATTGGATAAATATGGAATGACTCACTAGAGAGTTCTCTTTGGTTAAGACAACTAAGGCCAAACAAAGAATCTCGAAGTAACGATATTACACAATTCTTCGACTTAAGAATACTATTGAACTTCAAAGAGTAAATACCGCTTCAAATATAGTTAAATCGTGGCATGGCATCCATCGAACAACTATAGTTGGGCCTAAGTTGAAGCACTAGAGGTGAAACAATATTCAATAGATAATTTGTCCTCTTAGTTATATGAGGTTACTATCACGGTCAACCATAGTCAACTCAAAGTTAGTCTCTAACCAAGTCAATACGATTAAGAATAAATGTTATTATTGAACCAAAAACTTTGTGTTTGAATTAAACATTTTGAATATGGATAATATCATAATTTTTACCAAAACCAAATGGATTTATATAATTATTATATAGTTGAATATGGATAATATGGAATTATATATATATATATATATAATTGCATAAATCATATTATAAAATCATCAAATCCGCATATATGAATCATATGTATTATAATATGATTTATGAAATTATATATATATATAATATTGATGTTTTATTTATGTTAAATTTTTTAAAACTAATTTACGTAAATACCTATATTTTTGGATTTAAAACATAATAATTTTTTCAAATTATAATATATATACATATTTAAATTCTTTTAAAAAAATTCATCAAATCTGTACGAATTTGATGAATAATAAATAATTTTTATCAAATTTTTTTTTGTCAAATGAAAAATAAATTAATTTTTTAACATATATATTTACTAATAAATTTTTAAAATAAATATATTTTAAATTAAAATATAAATTATGTTCATGAGTATGTTTCGTATAAAATATAATAATTTTTAAGTTTATATATACTTATGTATATAAATTATTTTGTATTTTAAATTTAAAATAGATATTTAATTAGATCTAAATCTGGTTTTTAAATTTTAATGTTAACACGAGATAGTTTAAGATTTTAATTCAAAATATTTTGGATTGGTCAAAGCTATTTAAATAAATATCTACAATTATTTTTAAGATATATAGTTACGTGTATGTATGTGTATAATTTTTAAGTAAAACTATAGATAATATAGGCATATACAAAGGGACAAATGTGTTCTTTGCGTTGTAAATCACAGCACCTATATATGATCATATTAGCTAGGAACACTTCTTATATGTTGCATGTGCAAAATACATATATTAATGCATTAATACATTTAGCATAAGTCATATAAATTTAAAAAAAAAACCTTTTTATAAACACATTAAATAAAATCTTTATTTATTTAAAATACTTTAGACTAGTTCTAACTTCATCGGCTGCATATTAGTCTTAAAATGGAAAAAAATGAAATTCGCCAACTTAATTTGTTGCGACCCGGCACAATTCCTTCAATGGTATCAGAGCCTAATAGCCTACGCAGTCTAAATTACTAATATTTTGGCTAACTTTTAAATTCTACCGATATAATTTGTGTCTTGAAAAAGGCTGTCTGAGGTTGGGTTTAGGTAATCAAATTTTCTAGTGTAGCCTGAATTAATTTTAGATCTTGTACTAAATTTTTGAATTTTTTTGAAAATTTAAAATATATTTTTAATTTAAAAGTTAAATTTAAAACATAAAAACATTATAAATATTATAAAATATTTTTCACAATTGTTTTGAAAATTAACAAATTATTTTCAAATTTTTACTTTTAATTAATTGGATTGATTAAATAATTAATCAATTAAAAGTCAACTAATCAATCTAAAACATATATATATAATGATATATGTATTTATCTTAAAATGTTAAGGTAAATAATAAAACTTCCCAAATTAATAAATTTTATATATTAAGTAAATGTTAATTAATAAATAATATATAATATAAGGATATATGTATATAGTTACTATAAATGTTATAGTTAATTTTCATTTTAAAATGTTCAAAATGAATAAAATTTAATTATATTATATTACTTAAAATTTTAATTAAATAACTAATCAAATATAAGAAATTAAGAAAATTTATATTAAATTAAATAGAGTGGAACTATAAGAAACCTGAATTAGATTCAAGGAATAAATATATACATATAGGACGTATACTATGATTTCAAATGTGTTTGACACCTGAATCATGAGAGTATTTCATAATAAATACACTGTTCCCTAACTTGATATCACTTTATCACTTTATATATATAGTATAAGTTGTCCTCTACCTTTTATATATTAATAAATTACTTGCATACTCTTTAGTTGTTGAGCAAACATAAGCTAGAGATGTTATGTATAGTACTATTAATTTGTATGTATTTGTTGGGCAAAGTCAAGGTACACAAATTATACTTAGGTAATCGTGAAATGGTTGGTACGAGCGAATAGTTTCTTTTGATTTGTTGAGCATACTCAAGGTCAAGAAGAGATTAGACAAAGACCACAAGTTAGGAGTTTTATATGATAAAACTGATAATGTGTTATACATCATTTCCGGACCTATGATTTATTAAGCAAAATCAAGGTCGTTATCCGAAGGCATGTAGGTCCTAACACCCACTAAAGAAATCAAAAGATTTCTATGTTTTCATTTAGGATTTTGAGAAATGGAAAAGTCTAATATGAACTTTTAGATAAATGAAATGTAACATTTAACCAATCTAATAATATAAGGACATCTACTTCGTATAATTTAAACTAATCTATTTCGATAAATTTATGCAAGTAGTATAATTGATAAAATGTTTATCAATTAAAATGTACAAATAAACTGAATTAAGATTGATATAGAAATGTAAAATATATTTCTGATAATTTTTTTGCAATATTGTCAATTCAAACCCCATATAAGAGCCAAATTATACAACCGCTAAATACGTTCGTACCTTGGTCATTTAACTCTTAATTTACATTTGACAGGCGTAAGTTGTTGTTCACATTTAATGAACCAAAGAACGACAACCGCCTACCTCTACTGACCAACTCGTCATCGGCCATTCAAATTGAGGTAAAAAATAACGAAGCTTCCTTACAGTCTCTATTTGTTTCAGTTTTCAGGTTTGTTCAGTAAATCATTTCAAACCTGAAGTACCAACCAACATTGATAGTTAAGTGTTTGCGATACTGCTGTTCCAAATGAAACAAATGAATGCTTGTCAAACCAATTCACATATAATTGAGTTACTACCTTCAAGTTGCTTAACTTAACATTTTGTCATTCTTAGGTACACTGTTTGGTAGATGGTAAATTTTATTACCCATGACTTTACCAAACTTATTGATTTTTGTTACATTTTACACATATACTTATTTGTTGCTTTGTTGTGGTTTGATTAAATGTGAATTAGTTGTTACTTAAACTTCTATCATCTAACTGTAGAGTTATTTATATACAGAAACTAAACTTGCTATTCATTGCACTGTTTTAACTATCCATGTTCGCTTTTTTTTTTGCCTTACACCATGGACTGAATATGTTTCACACATGTGCTAACTACTTATTTTAATTACTATTTCAAATTGAAATGTTCTTAAGAGAGAAAAATCCTATACTTTTATATTTGTTGGTTGTTTACAAATATACTAATATACAGTTCTCCTACCAGTATCATCTACTACTGCTTGATTTATTTGTTAATTATTTATTAACAAATATATTCACCACCTAATATAATATTTTGTATCATGCCTTCTTAATCATGTTTATGTTAACTCATTGTCGTGCAATAAAATTCTTCATGCATTAGTTATTATAGAAATAGCATAGTAGCATTTTTACGTACTAATTTAAACATTTATTAAACCAATGTATGGTTGGCTATTTTAACCAAACGTTAATTAATATCCACTCCATCAATTTTATTTGCAACCTACATGTAAAATGAATTATACCATGTATTGAGTACGCACGTCTAACTAACCATTTTTATTTAGTTATGCATGCAACAAATGACGCTTTGATTTTTCTCAGCTTTCTATTAACAAATTCGTTAACTTTTTATGTCCGAGGCATAAGCAAACGACCATTTGAACGTTATATGACTTGCACAAAATAACTTTGCATGTCATTCCATTTCTAAAGTGGCGGTGGAAAAAGGAGATATTTAAAAATAACTTTGCTTATGTTATTTTTCCATGATAAATCTATGGTTTTTCTCTTATTTTAATTGATACAATGGTGACCCAATCCTCTACATCAATAGTTCAATACATATTTTGTTTCCATTGCCATAAATGAATACGTGTCTATTGAATGAAAACCGATGAATTTTTTCACTTGGGCCAGCCTTGAATACTGCTTCCTAAATCTTTACCATGTCATTATCTATATATTTTTCATGCATAATTGTATTATCATTGATTACCTTTCCAAAATGATAAAATTTTACCACTGCAGGATACAATGGTAAAATTCTATGCATTGCTTTTTTTATGACTAAACCTTATGCAAATCTTTTCACCCTTTGTTTGAGAACTTATGTTATCTATCAATCAGTGACAACTGTGGACTATATGCTACAAACTGGTAATGTTCATCCACGTTCGATAATATGAACTTAGGATTAGAAGTTCAAAACTTTAAGACTTGCTCGGATATATTACTATTCATCAAACATTCAGATTATTTTGCTGCTTTCATAGACTGATAAATAAGTATGATTTAAAAATTCTTTTACGAAAATTTGTATTGTAATTCTGCTACTATTTTAAGGCTACGTGCAACATCTTCGTGGAGCTACCTATCCTGTGTTGTTTGCAAAGGATCCGTCTGTTTGGAAATCATAAATTCTATTCACACAAAGCATCATGATGATTGACAGTTAAGTTATCAGTTTTTGAACCATAAGTTTTTAAACAAGTTTGTAATGACTCTTTCGCCTTCTACTATTACTTCTATGAACTTATTGTCCAAATGTGGGGACAAATTACTCGTGTATATCAACAACAATCCTGGCCTCTGATAAGGAAGCTAAAGGCGTTGTAGGTCAGAATGTCGATGAAACGGTTGCATTCTCCAAAATGGTTAGTTTTTTACCAATTTTTCTCCTTTATTGTTAAATCTTTTATTGACGCGTTTTTGTTATGAATCGGTACATAAAAGTAATTTTAAATATTCAAATTATTAACATCCACATAGCAATCAAAATGTAGTAAAAAGCTTAATAACATTTATGATTTTAGATATTAACGGTATTTAACTTAAATACGTTGGAAGATTTATATTGGTTCAAACGCACTATTTATAACATGACTTACACTGTTAACTCCTTTCTTTTTTACTATTAAACAAGTGCCAGTACTGTATGCAAACAACAATACCTTATATTTTACAGTGGAAACATGTTATGAAAAGGAAAAAGTATAGCTTCTGTACTAATCAAAATGCGAGGATCTGTTTGGGAAATATTTGTAAATTTAGCTATTAACAATGTATAATCGAAAAACATTCAAATAGGCTTTATATTTGTTTGTAGGCGTTATTTATCACTTGATTTAATCTTCCACCTCTATTCTTTCTTGCTGTAAAATAAGGATGAGTACTTTATAGTTCATACATTACCATCAAGTCCTTACATTTTACAATGAAAACACGAAAGGAAAAGAAGCAATATAGACATGGTGTCTAATCAAAATTTAAGAATCCATGCTGAGGAAAATTCATGAATTTAAATATTAACAATGTTTAAGTGAAAAGAGCTGGAATAAGATCATGTTTAAGCAACTTCAAATTACAAACGCTTGAAATTCTACTCCCCTAAATTTTTTTGTCTTAGGACAATGGAGCACCAAAGTTTAATGTCACATTTCAAAAAATAATAGGCGTTGAGATAGTATTTAAGTTCAGGCCCAACAACAATGAAACAAAAAACCCGGACACTTTTCTGATTATAAGAGGAATAACTAAAAGAGGAGCTAGCTCTATCTCATCGATCTTACTCGATCAAGTATCAGCTATACAAACTAAAATGTTATAAACTCATGTAACTTCTCTAAATTTCTTGTACGACGGAAAGAATTCAATTGGTTGTCCTACTTACTCGATGATAAAATGCTGGAATAAATGAGTTATGTTTTATACTTTAAGATTAAAAGAAGGATGTTATGTAAGTATATCAAATCTGCAGATTAATTTAAATACACAAATTTTATGTAACCTTGAGAAGTATATATTTTTGTTTCATGGATCAACACTGTGTTGTTCTTTGATTTTTGATAATAGGATCAACAATTGGTCATAATAAATTTGAAAATCATTCAAATTTAATTTTGCTTCTACTAACATCAAAATTGTTTTGTATTCATTTTAGCAATTGTTCTATGTGGCTAAATATATTTAAGCTTATTTGATGATAAGGTAAAGCTTTTATTTGCTTCAATGTCTCATAATTTTCTTTAGACGTGTATTTCCTTTAAACATTCCTCTGCGTATATAAATTTGGTATTTTTGTGTATAATACTTTATGGTAGTAAAAATGTTCTGGGTGAGTGGCAACATCCTATGTCTACTGAATAGTGCAATAAGTTTATATCAGCATAGGAGCTAACGACATGTTTTGCTCTGGCTAAGTTTCTCAGTGCTCAAAAGAAATAGCTATGAGTCAAATTTAACAGTTTTGCACATAGAAAATTTTCTACAGTACATATCAGCAACTACTCATGTTCGTATCACATTACTGTAGTTTTTTTACTACGTATTATAATCAACAAGCTTAAGCTTTCATAAATAGTTTGGTATATCATCTCAACTTTAGGTTCGCATAGTTAAAGTAGTTGGATACCTAGACCACACCAAAATCATGAAAATTTAAAGCTTTCAAAGAATTTTTATGATTGTTACTAAGTTTTCCATGTAAATAATGTGCTACATCAAACTTTGACATTATAAGTGTACTAATTTCTACAAATTGATAGAATATAACAACTTCAACGTCACTGAGTACAACAATGAATCACTTAACACTACTTTATAATATTAATAGGTTACTAATATTTTTTCCACCGGTTAACTTATTACCAAGTCACTAATCTTTTTCCACCAGTTTTTACAAAAATTTTGAACTTTATATACACGATTTTTTAAACTCAATTAAGAAACCAATATGTACACCGTAATGATTGTTACATAAAAAATATACCCTATTTTATAATATAAGCCTACTCTTTCTAGCTACACGAAGAAGTAAAATGAGAAATAAACTCAAATTGATAAAGACATCACTTTCTACTAGTTGTCAACTCACTACCTCAATAATTTGTACCCGCTTCCACTAATTAAAGGAAAATCAACTAACAGTCGGTTTTCAAGCGGAATGGGTTACTCAATAGCAATTTTACAAAATAACTTGCACAAATCACATATGTATACATCCACCAGTCTTTCAATCTCCACTTCCATATCACAAACTAATAAAACTTTCACTAATTAACTTTTTTTATTATAAAAAGATCGGTACCATAGAACATTTGCTAACATGAAATTTATCTGTATGTTTATCGTTGTATGATACTTCTTCATTTGAACAAAGTACAACCCAATTGGATATGAAAACCAATGATACTACAAAACTGCTTAAAACTATGATTGCAAAGGAAAAAAAATTATAAGCAAGATTTCGTGTTAACCTTTGTACTATAAAGACACCATAAAATCTTTTTCTCTCGCAAATCAATTTCTTTTTGAGATGAAAATAAGGGTGTAATCAATGATGAACTTGATACTTGAGGACCTATAACAAGTGGACGAAAGAGATGACATAGAGGAATTATAATTGAGGTAAGAGCCACTAACCTCAGATTTTTGCACAGTTGTTTAACTTCATAGTAAACATACTACTATTAATTTTTATAATAACCTCTCTGCCAACTTCCACCAACAATATTCATCTTCACAACATAGTGGTACATATTTTCGCTATAATGACTCTTAGTTTTGTTTTAACGAGTATGTGAAAGAAGTTGCAACAAACTAGCTATGAACTAAGAAATATCAAGCCTCATGACAAAACGTCGCAAGAAGGATGTTTGAACCACTTCAATTAACACTACTGCGTTTAATTGCAGTCGTACATGCATCCTCATTGCATAGACTAACCAAGCTTTATGACATGTACTAATTTCAGTTCGGTCTTTTGTGTTTAACTTGTGACATGTACTCATTTAAGTTTGGCATGTGTATGTTAAAAATGTTCAAGTACTCAGGATTGAATGTTTTACTATGTACAAACCTCTAGGTCCAGTTATTAATAGAACGTCATTCGTTTAGTGTTGACCTAATAGTCTTAAGTTCATTCCTTATACATTACACATTTGAAAAATGCAAATTTGAACTTCCTGCGTTATCAAAAAATTAGCTTACTATATAAAGTATGCACCTGTTATGTTCAACAACTTTTCAATAACATACATGTAGTTGAACATACTGTGTATGAATATTTTTTACATAAATAATAATGATATCAATAATAAGAATAATAGCAATAATAATATTACCATTCCAACTTCTGATACGGATTTATTCTACAAATTGCGTGTGTACGAAGCACGGGCCTCATCCTAGTATCTATATATAGTAGAATACGTTATATATGTAATGTCTAATCGGTAAAATAAATATTTTTCCTAGCGTTAAGGCTTTACATTAATCCTCCTTAACGTGTTTTTGAGCATTGTCATACGGTTTGCATATAACGCCCTAGTAGAACGTCGGGGGATAGAGATGCGCCGTGATACGACAACACTAGCCCAAACTCATGAAGATCTTGTATAAGGATAAAAGTATGACAAGGCATGTGAGGCAATTTCCAAGGTAGGATACTACCAGTTTGGGTCATAGGGCTGATGGTAACGCATTGTAGCCACGATCGCCCACCACGTCCATCCGTCCCATATCGAGTCAAAGGGAGGTCATCCTAAATCAAGGTGCACCAATCGAAACCAACATCAAAAGTTTTTTAAAATATATTATATTGATATTTTTTTTTGAATAATGATTTTTAAAATATATTATATAAAGGTTTGTTATAAATATGTGAGTAAATATTAGATATAAAAAAAATATTTTGTTTTCGTCGAATCCAGTCCATCGTGCTTTGTTTTTGGTTTTGCAGCTGTCCAAAATTGATCGCAGCAATTAGTTGCTTTGATTTGTCGCTTTTCAGTGTGCTTGTCATGTTTCTCTCTAGCCTCGAAAGGTGAGCGATCACTCACGATTAACATTCTTATATTTAGTAAATTTAATTCACATGAAACGACGATTGAAACGTGCTGTTAAAATTTAATTTGTTAGTGTTTAAATTGTTGAATATGATAGGTTATTATTTAAATTGTTCACCTATGTTGTATATACGATTGACATATGACACCATCACATGTCATGTGTATATATATATATATAAATATATATGTATATGTATTATTTAAATTGCTAATTATGATTACGTACGATTGTCATTTATATGCCCTGTCATTTATGTTATTATTGTATTGTCTCACTCTACAAGTTCCCTGTTAGTTTAGAAAGTCCCTATGGGCTGAAATGATATATACCTAAATGATCTTATAGATTAGGGGATAATTGTTATGGGTTGAGATGATAAACCCAAGCGGTTTTCATTCATTTTTGAATTTGGATTGCGGGTTGAAATGATATATACCCATAAATATTAAATTTAAATTACGGATTGAAATGATAAATATCCATATCACTTTGCCATAGGTTTGAAAACTATATATGGACATCGTTGGTCTGTTTTTGAAATGACTTCCAAAGTTTGAAACGGAAATATATGGGTTTTATTAAATATTAATTTTTATTATAATATAATATTTATTTTAATATATGCGTAACAATTAGGTTTTTAAATTATATGTTTTAGATATTTAAAATTATAAGTTAAGTTTAAAAATGAAAATCATAAAATTTTACTTATAACTTTATTATTTTCAAAATATATAAAATAGATTTAAAATGAATTTAACAATAATAAGATTTAATTTAATAATACCTAATATAGAAATTTATCAAGAATTTAATTTAACTGATAATATATATATATATATATATATATATATATTATGTTAGGAATTTATTTAAATTATATTAATATTTTAAAAATAGATTTGTAATAACTTAAATAAATAGAGGTTGGAAGATAAATTAAAGTTGGCTTGGAATATAAATCGGTTAATAATTGAGTTTAAATAAGATTTGATTTGAACTTATTGATTATGAGATTTTAATTATATGATTTTAAAATAAGATAACGAGATTTTGATTAAAGATGATTAAATGAATCTTTACGAATTTAAACAAATTAAAATAAATTTAAATTGAATATTTAAATTTGATGTAAATGTGTAAATCGAGATTTGATTTAACTGTTTCTAAAGGTGATTAGGTGAATATTTTAAAATTAATTATAATTGAAGTTAGATATTTAATTTTTGATTTTTTTATTTAAATTGATAATTTTGAGGTTTATTAAATGATAATAGAAATGATTTAGTGAATATTTTCCAATTTAAATAAGTTTAAGATTGAATTTTTGAAAAATATAAATGAAATTTAACAAATTGAGTAATTGTAAATGTTTGAATGTTTGACTTTGAAATCTGTTGAAACTGAAATGGTTTAATTTGTAATTCAAATCTGTATTTGAAATTGATATAAATTAAAAATGGTTTATTGAGATTTTGAATTGAGTTGTAATTGATGAATTAAGATTGATTCAAATTGAATTTTGGAAATATAGTTTATTTGAATCGATTTATGAAATTGGATGAAACAATTCTACTTTGAAACTATTCTTGATATAAACTCTTTTAATATAAACTACTTTTAATATATAAACTATTTTATTTATAATTTTTTTAATATAAACTATTTTAATATATAAAGTCTACTTTTAAATATTCAAATTATTTTAAGTGGGAACTGTTATGATTTAGAATTAATGGATTTAAAGGCAAATATTAAATAAGATGGTTTAAACTATTTTGTGGTTATGATTTTGAAAGTGAAACGATTTCGAAAGTGATATGATTTTGAAATGAATATGATAGTTTGATATGAATTAAGAATTATTTGAAATATAAAATGACCATGTTGTGAAATAAGCGTTCGGTTGTTAAAGAGACCGAGATCGGATACTGTCATACTCTCTACCAATACCGAAAACCACTTTAATAACTGTGTACTTGGTGGAGATTTCAGAACAAAGTAAGATGGTTTGCGACCTCTATATGAGGTATAAACGCAGCCCCGACTCTCATGAGTTAGCCTTAATGTAACTAAAATAGAAGCTATACTTAGGCCAGTGAGGTCGCACCTCCGATCGAGCATGCTTCTTCGATATCATTCTATTACTTTGTGATTTTATTGGGTGCACCGTTGATTTAGGAGTGTGTCTCGATGTGGACGGTAGTAGCTGCTATACGTTACCACTAGCCCGGTTCTACAAAATGGTAGAATCCTACCCTAGGCATTGCCTCGCGTGCCTTGTCACATGCCTTGTCGCGCCCTCTACGTGTTTGTTTTGTGCCGTACTTATGGAGTGCTCCCTGAGTAAACCACCTGTTTGGTGGATCTTATAGTATTTGTTAGACTATAAGAATATATAAAATGTGTTAAGGGGGATATGAGTAACGTCTTAACACTATTTTAATAGTTTGCTTTACTATAGACATTATATATGTAGCGCATTGTACTATGTACATAGATAGTTTTATGGATCCTTAGAGAATGGGTATTCCAAACATCCTTTGAGTTATTTTGTATTTCGGTTGACATTTCACTTGAGATGAATTTACTGGTATAAGAATGTTAATCCTGGTTCGAGTGTTTTGTATTTTACTTTATGCTCGATTCAGACCGTGTGTCACAACATTTGAGACTCATCTTTGGAGCTTAGAGCTTTGCCTGGAGATCTATCTGTTTAGCTTTCAGTTATTCACAGTTGTTTATATTCAGGCTTATCATTTGCTTATGTGTTTGAGACTACTTTTTATTTGAGATTTCTTTTGTATCTTGTTTTATACTCTAATGTTGTAGTAGCTTTATGAACTACTATTTATCTATTCCGCTGCTTATTGTTTAATTACCTTGTGTCTGTGATTCTATGACTGATTTATTTACTATATATGCCGAGTTTTGCCAAATGTAAATGAACAATCTGTTGTTTTGAACAATTCAAGTCTGATATGAGTGGATGATTGTCGATTTGAATGGTTCGAAATTGAAGGTCGTTGCACTGCTATTTTATAAACATAAGATGACAATACTCTCTATCATTTGTAATATAAATAGGGTACATTACATACCTATCGTTGTTCATCATGATCATGCAATAGAATATCTAAGGTGATGTTTATGTCATCTCTAGATAAGTAAGAATGTTCATGTAATTTTGTTATGCACCTTGAAGGATTACTTAACTCCATTTAGGATACAACAAATTGAGGGGTTTTAAGTATCTGATGTAATTTATGATTGGTTGAGCACCCTCAATGTCGTGAAAATGATTAAGAGCATAATTAAAAGTACATTAGGAACTATATATGAGATATTATTGTAAAGTGTTACTTATTGTTTGTGTGGACTACAATTGTTGAGGAAACTCAAGGTTTTAATAACATGCTAAAAGGGTCCTAACACCCATCGAAAAATTTATTAAATTCGTGTATCACTTTTAGGGTTATTGGGAGATGCAAAATTTATTACGGGGCTCATTATATAAATATAACAAACCAATCTAATAAGTATAAGAACATATGTGATATTATAAAAGCTAACAAAATAATTTTACATATTTAATATAATTTCTGAAATTTTTTATTGATTAAAATATGCTAAATGAATTGAATCAAAGATTGACAAAGAAATGCATAATATACTTATCAATAACTCTTTTGGCATGTTATTGCTTTATGACCAATGCGAGAGCAAAAGTTATACAACTATTAAAAACATTTATGCCTTGGTCACTTGAGAATTTATTTTCTTGAGATTGGTTAATATCTTCGTTGAGTTACAAACTTTAGAGCAATATAAGAGCATGGATGTAGATCCAAACCCAATCGCATACAAAAGTTATATGGTATATAGCCCCATGCATAATATATGAAATCTCAATGAAAATATTTCATTTGAAATAGCATGCAAACAGTAACGCAAGTTCAAGTGTTCAATATGATCGAATGCAGTAAGGATCTTCTTGTGTTAAGAAACAACACCAGATTAAGAACTAGAGACGTACCTGGGATTTCAAACATTGAAATGTCAGCTTTGATCGGTTTACTTAAGTTCAATTTATTCAATATCCTTAAATGGTTAATGAGACTGAATGCATTTTTGTAAAGAAATCTTATACTTCAATAATTAAGTGTAATTAACAAAAGTACAAATATAGAAATTTTTAAATAATATGTTATGTGATAATTGTTACAAAGAGTTGTAACAATGAGAAAATTGTCGCTATATAAAATAACATGTTATTTTAAATATTCTCAGTGAAGATATTTTAAGAAATGATATTAATTTATCCATTGAGATTAAAGTATGTAACGCTCTCCAAATGTTGGATGGTGTGTTAGTCATGGTTCTTGGGGGCACTAAAAGGTTACATATTGATAGTTATTGGATAAATATGGAATGACTCACTAGAGAGTTCTCTTTGGTTAATACAACTAAGGCCAAACAAAGAATCTCGAAGTAACGATATTACATAATTCTTCGACTTAAGAATACTATTGAACTTCAAAGAGTAAATACCACTTCAAATATAGTTAAATCGTGGCATGGCATCCATCGAACAACTATAGTTGGGCCTAAGTTGAAGCACTAGAGGTGAAACAATATTCAATAGATAATTTGTCCTCTTAGTTATATGAGGTTACTATCACGGTCAACCATAGTCAACTCAAAGTTAGTCTCTAACCAAGTCAATACGATTAAGAATAAATGTTATTATTGAACCAAAAACTTTGTGTTTGAATTAAACATTTTGAATATGGATAATATCATAATTTTTACCAAAACCAAATGGATTTATATAATTATTATATAGTTGAATATGGATAATATGGAATTATATATATATATATATATATATATATATATAATTGCATAAATCATATTATAAAATCATCAAATCCGCATATATGAATCATATATATTATAATATGATTTATGCAATTATATATATATATATATATATATAATATTGATGTTTTATTTACGTTAAATTTTTTAAAACTAATTTACATAAATACCTATATTTTTGGATTTAAAAAATAATAATTTTTTCAAATTATAATATATATACATATTTAAATTCTTTTAAAAAAATTCATCAAATCTGTACGAATTTGATGAATAATAAATAATATTTTTATCAAAATTTTTTTGGTCAAATGAAAAATAAATTAATTTTTTAACATATATATTTACTAATAAATTTTTAAAATAAATATATTTTAAATTAAAAGGTAAAATATATTCATGAGTATGTTTCGTATAAAATATAATAATTTTTAAGTTTATATATACTTATGTATATAAATTATTTTGTATTTTAAATTTAAAATAGATATTTAATTAGATCTAAATCTGGTTTTTAAATTTTAATGTTAACACGAGATATTTTAAGATTTTAATTCAAAATATTTTGGATTGGTCGAAGATATTTAAATAAATATCTACAATTATTTTTAAGATATATATTTACGTGTATGTATGTGTATAATTTTTAAGTAAAACTATAGATAATATAGGCATATACAAAGGGACAAATGTGTTCTTTGCGTTGTAAATCACATCACCTATATATGATCATATTAGCTAGGAACACTTCTTATATGTTGCATGTGCAAAATACATATATTAATGCATTAATACATTTAGTATAAGTCATATAAATTAAAAAAAAAACCTTTTTATAAACACATTAAATAAAATCTTTATTTATTTAAAATATTTTAGACTAGTTCTAACTTCATCGGCTGCATATTAGTCTTAAAGTGGAAAAAAAATGAAATTCGCCAACTTAATTTGTTGCGACCCGGCACAATTCCTTCAATGGTATCAGAGCCTAATAGCCTACGCAGTCTAAATTACTAATATTTTGGCTAACTTTTAAATTCTACCGATATAATTTGTGTCTTGAAAAAGGCTGTCTGAGGTTGGGTTTAGGTAATCAAATTTTCTAGTGTAGCCTGAATTAATTTTAGATCTTGTACTAAATTTTTGAATTTTTTTGAAAATTTAAACTATATTTTTAATTTAAAAGTTAAATTTAAAACATAAAACATTATAAGTATTATAAAATATTTTTCACAATTGTTTTGAAAATTAACAAATTATTTTCAAAATTTTACTTTTAATTAATTGGATTGATTAAATAATTAATCAATTAAAAGTTAACTAATCAATCTAAAACATATATATATATATATATATATAATGATATATGTATTTATCTTAAAATGTTAAGGTAAATAATAAAACTTTGCAAATTAATAAATTTTATATATTAAGTAAATGTTAATTAATAAATAATATATAATATAAGGATATATGTATATAGTTACTATCAATGTTATAGTTAATTTTCATTTTAAAATGTTCAAAATGAATAAATTTAATTATATTATGTTACTTAAAATTTTAATTAAATAACTAATCAAATATAAGAAATTAAGAAAATTTATATTAAATTAAATAGAGTGGAACTATAAGAAACCTGAATTAGATTCAAGGAATAAATATATACATATAGGACGTATACTATGATTTCAAATGTGTTTGACACCTGAATCATGAGAGTATTTCATAATAAATACATTGTTCCCTAACTTGATATCACTTTATCACTTTATATATATAGTATAAGTTGTCCTCTACCTTTTATATATTAATAAATTACTTGCATACTCTTTAGTTGTTGAGCAAACATAAGCTAGAGATGTTATGTATAGTACTATTAATTTGTATGTATTTGTTGGGCAAAGTCAAGGTACACAAATTATACTTAGGTAATCGTGAAATGGTTGGTACGAGCGAATAGTTTCTTTTGATTTGTTGAGCATACTCAAGGTCAAGAAGAGATTAGACAAAGACCACAGGTTAGGAGTTTTATATGATAAAACTGATAATGTGTTATACATCATTTCCGGACCTATGATTTATTAAGCAAAATCAAGGTCGTAATCCGAAGGCATGTAGGTCCTAACACCCACTAAAGAAATCAAAAGATTTATATGTTTTCATTTAGGATTTTGAGAAATGGAAAAGTCTAATATGAACTTTTAGATAAATGAAATGTAACTTTTAACCAATCTAATAATATAAGGACATCTACTTCGTATAATTTAAACTAATCTATTTCGATAAATTTATGCAAGTAGTATAATTGATAAAATGTTTATCAATTAAAATGTACAAATAAACTGAATTAAGATTGATATAGAAATGTAAAATATATTTCTGATAATTTTTTTGCAATATTGTCAATTCAAACCCCATATAAGAGCCAAATTATACAACCGCTAAATACGTTCGTACCTTGGTCATTTAACTCTTAATTTACATGAGACTATGTATTGTATCTACCAATTTTGAACTCTATAAGAATAAAAGAACACAAAGAATATGGATCAAAATAATTCATATATATATATATATTGCTTTTTTTCTTCTTTTCCTTTTCATGGAAGACCTTACCTTTTCCCTTCCTATCACGTCCAACCCTCCTATCATCCCTGTCCTCCCTATGAACCTTCCTGTTTCAAATCTTACTTCCTCTTCTCATACAACCACTTCCTCTGTACGTAGCCACGACAACGTACCACTACCTAATCCTAGCCTTCTACCAAACCTCCTGACCCACTTTGTAACCTCCTCTCACATGTTCTCTATCCATCATTACCTGCCCCCGAACCTTTACCTACCATACTTAATTAGGCTTCTCTGTTTAAGTTTATACCTTGAAACTAGCCCTGTCAAAATATGACCGAACCCATTAACCCAACCCATTTACCCTACTTTTAAGTGGGTTGGGTCAACCCATTTATGAATTTTATTAAATGAGTTATGGGTTGGGTTGACCCATTTTTAAAAGGGTTATAAGTGGGTAACCCATTTACCCATTTACTAAAAACATTAAATTTCAATATAAATTTTTAAAATAAGAATTTTAAACATACAATGTAGTTTTCATGAAAATTGACAATTGTACTTAAAAAATAACAGGCCACTGCATCTTCATATTTGAACTTCACCTACTATAGAAGCCGCTATTTTTTCTGTTCAGACTGCAATTAAAATTTTTAATTTCAAATTTTAAAATTCGAAATTTTCAAAAATTTCAAAATTTAAATTTCAAATTCCAAATTTCAAATTCGATATTTCCAAAAATTTGAAAATTGAAATATCAAAATTTCAAAATTTGAAATTTCCAAAAATTTCAAAATTAAAAATTTCAAATTTCAAAATCCGAAATTTCCAAAAATTTCGAAATTCAAAATTTCCAAAAATTTCAAATTTCAAAATTCGTAATTTCCAAATTTAAATTTCAAAATTTTAAATTTTCAAATTTTAAAATTCAAAATTTCATAATTCAAAATTCAAATTTTCAAAATTCGAAATTTCAAAATTCAAATTTTGGAATTTGAAAATTTAAATTTGAAAATTTAAATTTGAAAATTGTAATTTGAATTTTTAAAGTTCAAAATTTTGAAATTTAAAATTTTAAAATTCAAAATTCGAAATTTTGAAATTTGAAATTTGAAAATTCGAAATTTGAATTTTGAAATTTTGAAATTTGGATTTTAAAATTTTTAATTTTGAAATTTGAACAGTGGAATTTTTAAATTTTGAATTTTCGAAATTTGAAAATTTTAAATTTGAACTTTGAAATGTGAAATTTTGAAATTTGAAAATACATTTTTTTAGAATTTTTTCATATAAAAAATCGATTTATGTGAGCCGAAAAGCAAAAAAAAAAATTGCTTTTCCAATAAGTTGAAAAGTGACTTTTAAAAGTCGATAGATTTTGTTTAGGGGTTTTTAGACATAGGAAAGAAGTTGGAAAAAAATTTAGTCTCAGAGACGGCAAGTTTGTTTTTTAGTCTGAAGGACACTTTGTAGTGTAAATCACAAAATGATAGATGTAGCTATCATTTTCTGTTTACACTATAAAGTGTCATTCAGACTAAAAAAAAAACTTACCGTCCCTGAGACTAAATTTTTTTGTAACTTTTTCCTTGTGCCTATTTTTCTGTTTTGTTTATCTATATTGACTTTTTAATTTTTTTCATTTTATAAGCAAAAAAAATAACTTATTTATTGTAATCCAAACGGCCTCTAAATCTTTAAATGGGTTAAATGGGTAACCCGCTTATTAAACGGGTTGGGTCATATATGGCTAGGGTCATAAGTGGGTAAAAAAAGAATGGGTCATAAATGGGTTGGGTCAAACTCGACCCAACCCATTTTGACCCAACCCAGCCCATTTGACAGGCCTACTTGAAACACAGGAAAATACATTCCAAAATCTTTCAACCTGAGCTATGAATGAGCTCCTTTTACCCTTCCTCTAGAAGTGAAAACTGCTGGCATCAACTACTGTCAAAATCATCTTGTGGTTCCTTGATGGGAATCTTCCATGCATAGTTGTCATCAACCATTCAAAAAGATCATGGAGGTTGAAAGGAACATACAAGGTGAAATCAGATAGTGTTAACTTTTATTTTGAATTTACAAAAGAGGAGGATAGGCAAAAAATGTTGGAAAGTAACCCTACTTTCATTAAGGGTAAAATATTTATCTAATCTTCATGGAAACAAAGCTTTGGTACTGTCACATCTCAAGTTAAGAGTATACCAGTTTGGGTACATTTCCACAAAATACCCCTAATAACTTGGACCTTGATAGTTTAAACTGGTTGGCATGTCATTTAGGGGATCTAATTTGTTTTAATGAGGCAAGAGGAAAATTAATGGGATTAGAATATGCGAAATAACTCATAAAGATAAATGCTGATAAAGGGCTGCCTCATATTATTAAATGTGGTGAGGGAGAAAATGTCTCTTATGTGGAAGTGCCTTATGACAGGAGACAAAAGATTTGTACCCACTACAGAGTGTTTGTGCACAATGCCGATGAATATATGGTAGAAACAAAGGAGGCTAAGACAAATGGAAATGTTAAAAATGGCAATACACAAATGCAAAAGTATGTATATCAGTATAAAAGAAACAAACATGGGAAGTTAAAGAAAGTATGAACGCGCAAGTAAAAGATGATCCACCATCTATTGCCACGAAAAAGGATAAAAATCATGCAGAAGCAATTAACACTAAAGGACACATTAGGGATAAAAGCAGCATCCAACATGGTAATGGGAATGATAATTTTCAAATTATATCAAAAAACATGTAAAATCCTACATCCTCTAACGCTGTGACAAATGCCAATATGTCCCCTACTGATCTTACACACCCTTCTTTATTGTCTCCTTCCACTCCTAATACCTATACTACTAGCCAATCCATTGTACCTAACATACCTTTACACCTTTCTGACAGTTTTGATATTCTACAATTTTTTACTATAGAACTTCCTTTTCATGCAACCATGCAAGATTCACTTGCTACCATTCTCATTTTTTCCCCACCGTCCTTGCAACTAAACTCACTCTACTTGCACCTTCATTTCTCCAACACTCATGACATTTCTTCACATGGTCCTTCTTCACCTCCCCCATTTACCACCATGCCTACCACTGTTCCATCCTTTGCCAAAACTCCACTTCTGCCTCATTCCCTTAACTCTATCCCTCCTTCCCCCACCTTCCTTATGCTCAAACATATCCCTACGGACCCTACCAAAAGACATAACAAAGTTTTTATCCCAACACAACATCTCCCATCATATCCCTCCCCTCCTCTGCACTTCGGATTTATCTCCAACCCTTGTTCCCCCCCTTGTTTTCACCCTCTCCATTTCCACTACCACTTTACCATCTGTTGCCAAATTATCCTAACAAATGCAGCATGTTACTAATCCAACGAAAAGGAAAATAAAAGGGAAAAAAGGGAAATGAGTTATATATATCAGATAATGATGATGGCTATGATTGTGACGGCCCATATTTTCGGACTAGTCAATACACTACAAGAAAGGCTTCGATTAGCGACGAAGGGGGGCGACGGCTAAAAAAAGCGGCCGTCGCTAGCCATCGCTAGCCGTCGCAAATCGGAATATACAGGTCATGGCCGAGAGCATAGATTTCATTCTCCTCCTTCCCCAAATTTTCCCTCCTTCCCCAACTCCGTCGCCCCCCGTCACCCCAGCCGGCGCCCAACCCTTCAAAGCCTACAAAACACCCAAATTTGTGTCGGTATGCTCCTAATCTCTTGTTTGAATGTAAATTTGATGTTTTTAGGTTTAGTTTAAACCCTAATTCAATTATGATTTGTTGTACAATTTAGATTTGTTGTTAATTTGAGTATTAGTAGTGTTGTTAAATTAGGTATTAGTAGTGTTGTATGTTGATTTGGCAGATTAATTAGTTTATTATCATGAACTTGAATTAAGTACATATTAATTATTTCATCATGATGAAGTTGAATAAATGGTTGATGTAGATAATTAGCGTTGGCGATTAACACGGTTAGTTGTTTTAGGTAAAAAAATAGTGTATATTAATGATTAACTTGGTTATTGATAAATTTACATGAAAGTATTTCATAGTTTATGAAATTGATAAATTACAAATTAAGTTGTTAAATAAATTTAAATTGACAAATTTTTATTTAATAATTAGTTTTTTATTGTTTTCTAATTATCTATTAGGTAATTAGAATTTGTTGTTTTCTAATTATATTCATTGATAATTGTTTTATTTACCCTGTTGATTGAGCGACGGCTAGCGACGATTAGCGATTGCCATTTTGATAATTTTAGCGATGAATCGCGACGGCTAGCGACGGACAAAATGCAAAAGGTTGTATATATTGTAAAAAATAAAGTTTGTACAAAAAATTAAAAAATGAATACGAGAACATTAAAAATTCTGCAAATATATAATTTATTTGAAAAAATTAGGAAACGACTTTAAAAACAACTGATATTGTACTAAAATCGATTTTGTAAAGAAATTAAGAAATGAGTATAACAACAACAAATAGTCACATAAAATCTACGTCGTTAAAAAAAATAAAGAAATTAATATTGAAGTAAAATTGTTAATTGAATGTTGAACTAAAATTTAAATACACAAATTTTTGAAATAAAATATAAATAGTTGAAACATTATCAAAATTTGAAAAGAACAATAATATTTGATAAAATTTAAAGAAATTTCTTTATCCCTTAGATTGTCTTAGGCCCTGTCTGGCAAGTGTTGTATATGATCGTTATATGGATGTTCGTTTTGTAACGGAACGGACATTTATATTCATCTGATACAATATTTGTCGGATTTGTCCCTGTATTGGACAAGTTACAAACACAATAAAGTAATTACATATTATAAATCAATTCATTTTAAACGGTTACAAAATTTCGACGGCACTTCCTTTACGTTCCCTGTGTACACGCATTTGTGTACGATACAGGGAACATAAGGGAAGTGCTGCTGAAATTTTGTTGAACCGTTTAATCTGAAATGATTTATAAAATGTAATTACATTATTGTGTTTGTAATGGGAAGTAGGATGACTGACCACCGAAGTGAAAATCAAACTACCCAAAAATAAAAAAATAAAGTGAAGTTTATATTTTGATTTTCCTGGAACGATGAACTTTTTACAATGGAGAATGGTTGTAAATTAATCATTTAAATTGTCTAACATACATTTTCAAATCAGGAAAAATGTTCAATTATTTTCTCGACCGTACGTGGATGTATGAAGTCAGAACTGGAAAGAAAGCATCAATAAAGGAACATTTCTACAACGGTGTACAGGAATTTATTAGATTTGCTAAATCTAATAACCGAAACTATACAGAAATTCGTTGCCCGTGTAGTAAGTGCCAACATTTGAAGCATTGGAAACCGGATATAGTTTAAGTACATTTGTATCAATATGGTTTCGTGCCTGATTATTATTTCTGGGATCGTCATGGAGAACTTGTTGAACCTACACCTAATACTGAAGTTTTGGAGGACGGTAATATGATGACGAATCCGATAGAAAATATGGTGGATGATGCAGCACGATCAATGTTTCCTACAACGGAAGCTGTCGTTGAAGACGAAAATGTCGAAGAAGAACCGACTGCGGGAGCTAAAAAATATACGATTTGTTGGATTCTGCTAAGAGGCCGTTGTGGGACGGATGTAAAAGCGGAACCGAACTTTCAGTAACCGCCGAATACATAACTATGAAATCAAAATTCAACCTTACGGAAGCTGCATTTACAGCAGTTATACAAGCTGCAAAACGACACATGCCACCCAACAATCTGATGTGCGATAGTCATTATAAAGTAAAAAAATTGATGTCCGCATTCGGTCTACCATACGAGAGATAGATGCATGTGTGAAAGGTTGCATGTTGTATTGGAAAGACGACGTCGACCTCAGAAAACGCAAAATATGTAACGAAGAAATATACAAACCACGAAAGAAGAAAGGGAAAGAAGTCCCGTACAAGAGAATGCATTATTTACCCATCACTCCCAGACTTCAAAGATTATATGCGTCTTCTGCTACGGCCTGTCATATGAGATGGCATAGTTTGAGAACATCGGAAGAAGGAACTTTGATACATCCATCCGACGGTGAAGCATGGAAACATTTCGATAAGACTTATCCCGCATTTGCTGTGGAAAGTCGTAATGTCAGACTTGGTTTATGTACGTATGGATTTTCACCATTTTCACAGTTTGGTAGTAAATATTCATCCTGGCCAATTATCGTTACTCCGTATAATTTACCTCCATGGATGTGTATGAAAACACCATATATGTTTCTCACCACTGTCGTTTCCGGCCCTCATGATCCAACTCAAGGTATTGATGTTTATTTACAACCATTGATCGAAGAGTTGAAGAAACTGTGGAATGATGGAGTCGAAACTTACGATGCATCAACGAAATTTTTTTTTTTGGTTATTCGCTTCTTTGTTATGGACGATTAATGATTTTCCTGCATACGGGATGCTTTCTGGTTGGAGTACGGCCGGTCGTCTAGCATGCCCTTATTGTATGGAAGAAATACGAGCATTTTCGTTACGATATGGGAAGAAAGTTTCGTGGTTTGATTGTCATCGGTGTTTTCTTCATCCCAATCATAGTTTTAGAAGAGATAAGAAAATTTTCATAGCTAACAGAGAAGAGAATCTGAAACCACCTAAGGTTTGGTCAGGCGAGGAAATATACGAAATTGTAAGAGACTATCCAAAGATACATGAAACTGGAGTCCAGACTGAAATCCCAGGAAAGTCAGACATTCATAATTGGTGCAAACAAAGCATATTTTTAGAGTTACCATATTGGAAAGATCTCTTACTCCGACATAATATTGACGCGATGCACAACGAAAAGAACGTGTTTGATAATCTGTTTAATACAATTTTGAATGTAAAGGGCAAAACCAAGGACGATTTGAATTCGAGGCTTGATATAGCAAACTATTGTAAGCGCCCGGAACTTCATATGAAGCCTAATGACAATAAAAAACCGAAAGCATGCTATGAGCTAGACAATAAGCAAGTAAAAGTCGTGCTAAAGTGGGTGGAAGAATTAAGATTTCCCGATGGGATTTCTTCCAATCTTCGTAGATGTGTTGACTTCAAAAATAGTAAATTGAGTGGGATGAAAAGTCACGATTGTCATATCATGATGGAATATTTACTCCCCGTGGCTTTCAAAGAACTGTTGCCCATAAAAGTATGGAACGTCATAACAGAGTTATGTTTGTTTTATAAACAGCTATGTTCGACAACATTAAAGGTGGACCTTATACGTAAGCTTGAAGTAGAAATACCCATATTGCTATGCAAACTGGAGAAAATACTTCCGCCTGGTTTCTTTAACGTAATGGAGCATTTACCTATTCATCTTCCATCCGAAGCACTTCTTCGAGGTCCTATGCAATATGGATGGATGTATCCATTTGAGAGGTAAATTAACATATGCAATGTTCATGTCAATTTCAAATTTAAATTTGTATATCTGAATATGTAATAAATATCTTAATAGGTACTTGAATCATCTGAAGAAGAAGATTCGACAAAAGCCCGAGTTGAGGGTTCGATATGCAAATCGTATCTTGAAGAAGAAGCCTCATTTTTTTTCTCTCACTACTTTAAGGACGATGTGAACTTATCGTTTGTAACTGTTCCTCGAAATGAGGAAGTCGTTGAACAAAATTCTTCTCAAACAATGTTATCTGTTTTTAGACAACATGGTAGACCTGGTGGAAAATGTGTGGAAATATGGTTGGACGATAGAGACCACCATGTAGCGCACACGTATGTTCTTTTAAATTGTGTCGAAGTCGCACCATTTGTCAGGTAATAGTTAATTCACTTGTAATTTACTTGTACATACATAATAATAATAACACATATTACATATATGCAGTATCTACGAATCACAGTATCCATCTGGCGATCTCAGTAAAGAATTTGCCAAATGGTTTTTGAACTATGTTTATGAGCCAAGAAAATGTGTCGTTGATGAAGGCTTAAGACATCTTGCGATTGGACCGAAAAGAAATGTGAAGACTTATCCAATATTTTTCGTCAACGGGTTTAAGCTCAACACAAAAGATTACGGTGCTGAAAAATTAACATATAACAGCGGGGTATTTGTCAAAGCCAATGATGATCCAGATGAGCATTTAAAAGATTTTTACGGCGTCTTAACACAGATTCTAGAATTGACATATTATGTTGAACCTTTAGAAAAGGTTTTTTTATTTAAGTGCAATTGGTTCAGTAACGTTCCTGGTTCCGGAATCAACGTGCATAAAGAGTACAAACTTATTGAAATAAGGCATACATCACACTACTATAAATACGATCCTTTTATGTTAGCGAAGCAAGCGTTACAAGTTTATTTTGCTTCATATCCATCTTTGAAAAAAGATAAAGCGGATTTGTCCGCTGTTTTCAAAACGAAACCAAGGTTTACGATTGATGGAAATAATATTCCAAATGAAGCATCATATCAAGCCGATCTTGAATCAAATACAGAAATAATAATAACTGATGATATTGATGTAGGGCCTTTGAATGACGAATCGAACGTCCTATTTGATGCATTTGAAAGTACCGAAGAAAATGAGATAGAATACGAGACTGAATCTGAATCAGAAAACGATGAAGACTGATCGTTATTGATATAATTGTTATGTGACAGTGATTGAAACATTCGATGTAATAGTAAATTTCTGTAATTGTTCTGTGATGATCATTTAGTTAATTTTTATCCATGTTTTGTACTAGTAAATTTTTATAATTGTTCTGTGAAAGTGAATATTGAAACATGCTATGTAGTAGTGAATTTCTATTATGGTTCTGTGATGATTATTTATATAATTTTTATCCATGTTTTGTACTAGTAAATTTTTATAATTATTTCTGTGAAAGTGATTGAAACATGATATGTAGTAGTGAATTTGTATAATTGTTCTGTGATGATATTGTTTTTCTATAGCAGATATGTCTGGCAGGAGACGGAGTGGAGGTGGTGGTGGCACGCCATCCCCATCTCCCGGTGCAGGTGGTAGTGGCACTGCACCGGACTTACGTCCGATTGCAGAAGTTGTTCCTAGAAGTGCTGGGTAAGTATCAATTTTATTTATAGTATAAGTTTTAAAATCCACTAAACATGTATATCATAACTTTTGCAGTGGCTTTGAGGTGGAGCCATCAGATTATATTTTACAGGTTTCGAGGAAGGCTTTTCAGAGCCGGATGCATGGTTGTTGGCCTCGCTGGGACGACATCCCACCTCATGTCAAGAACGCCATACAAGCGGATTTACTTGTAAGTAGTAGTTTGAATTTCAGTTGTAAATTAATATAATCTTTATAACTTAAAATTTACAGGCTGCAGTCCGCGTCGACCCTGATGACTTGGCCATTTTTTTAAATCACTGGAACAAACGAATGAGAAAAAATTACAGGGATACACTGTCCAAGGCCAAAAATTCAGGGAAAAGGCCAAACTGAATGGGCGAGGGTGTATGGAATAATTTTCTTCAGCTTTGGGACAGTCCGACAGTAAAAGTAAGTAATATATGTTTGCTTTGTTATTTAAATCTAATATAAATCTCACAAAATATATACGTGATAATTTATCTTAATTTGCAGGAGCTATCTGCGCGGAACCGGACAAACAGGAATAAAAATCCTGCATTGCACCGTGGTGGCTCCAAATCCTTTCAGGAGCATAAGAGAGAGCTGGTAATTAAATTTATAAACCGTGTTTACATTTTATTACAATATTTTATAATCAGATTAGCAAAAATACTTATATATTTTCAGGCCGCAAGATACAACCGCGAGCCCACTATGGCCGAGCTATTCAAGGCCACGCATGCCGTGGAGAGGACCGACGAAGAGGGCAATGTTTTGTACGAGTGGATGGATGAAAAATCACAATCCGTAATGGTAAATTAATTTACTGTTAATAACAATATTTTGTCTTATTGTATTTTCAAAATTTTGAAATTCGGTTTTTATCGTGTAAAACAATTGTTTGTAATCGCAGGAGAGGTACGAAGCAGAGCGGGCTCGTGTAGCACAGTCCACTGGTCGGGAAGAGCTTACGTTAGAGGAGGAGAACCATATTTGGGATGCTATTATTGACCCGCCTTCTCGGACCAGTCGACGGTATAGCTATAGAAATGTGGAGGTAAATTTTGACATGTACTAATATATAAGTTTAACAATTTTAATAATATTATATATATGCTAATATATAAATAATTATGAATTATTTTATAGGCCATGAGAATGCAGAGTGCATACAGGAGGTCGCAGTAAGAGGCTGAGATTGCTCAGTTGAGGGCGACAGTTGAAGAAATAAATGATTGGAGGAAGAGTTTCTTTGAGCAACAGCTGGATGAGCGGATTGCGGCCTATTTGCAACAGCATGGGAGGATGCCTGGAGAGGACGGCAGCGATGGCGAGGAGTAGGTATGTTTGTTTGTTGATAGTTTGGTATATACACATTTTGGTTGGTATGGTGTATATATATTTCAGGATATTATGTACATATATTTTGATGACTTCTAGTTGATGGATTTGGTTGGATATTATGTATATATATGTCGGGATATTATGTAGAAATTTTGGTTTACTATTTACATATTCCGATTATTGGATTTGAAAATGAGATTTGGTTGGATTTTATATTGTTTGAATGTATAGTTATGTTATATGATGGATATATGATGGTTATACTTGATGACTATAGTGTATAGTGGTTTGGTTCAGATTGGTTGAGGTGTATATGGGCTGTGCATATGCACTGAAAATTTACCCAGTTTTACGACGGCTTGCGACGGCCAAATTGCACAGATTAGCGATGGCTTGCGACGGCTAGCGACGGCCAAATTACACAGGTTAGCGACGGCGACTTACGACTAGCGACGGCATTTAGACGTTGGAAAAATTTCCACGTGGCACATTTGCAGTCGCTAGCCGTCGCTATTTTGGTGACGGAGCCGTCGCTAAAGCCGTCGCTACACTATTGGGCGACGACATTTATAGCGACGGCTTTTAGCGTCGGCCAGCAACGGCTAGCGACGGCCGGCGACGGCTAAAAGCCGTCGCTAACTGTTGCCGTTCTTGTAGTGATACCGTTGAAAACCCGCCCGTTTTGAAATTAAAAAGTGACAACTACCGACTTAATACACATCATTATCTGATAAACATACAATACTACTAAACGTATAGGATATAATTTTAACAATATAAATTATCAAAGTAATCATTTATACTACAAGGCGTACTTTAATATGTATCAAACTCAAATACTATGAATCTATCACTACACAACTCTAATATGAGAGATAATAATATCTAATCCTACAAACTCAATAAACATGATGTGGAATAAAATGGTAAGCAGGAAGATACATCAACACATGATAAATAGTAAGCATGTAAAGACCTTGAAATTTTGGATATTTAAAATTGGAATATTTAATTAATTTTAAATATTTTAAAAGTTAATTTTTAACTCTAATTTCAGATATAATGATATATTGGATAATTTCACTATTGAATTTAATAATTGAAAATTGGTTAAAACGTTGAATCTTGAATTTTAAGCTTGTTAAAATAATATAAAGACATATTAAATTTATATTAACAAGAATGAAAATAATAAAAAAATTTAAATTAAATTTAAAAGTGATTTGTTTGATTTTAAAAATAGCTCGTTTAAAATTGACGAGTAAAAATAGCCTTCCGAGGCACAGTCTCGGATTTCGACGAAACCAGTTTCATTGGTCAGTAATAGTGTATTATTATTGGATTTCAAATTTTATAGTATTTGGAGCTAAAGATTGGTCGTATATGATATAAACATGCTGAAACTTATATCAAAAATTCAATATAATAATTGGGTCGCAAAAGCTATCTTCACCATACGATCGAATTAGGACTCGAACCATTTTCCATTGCATTCGAAATAAGGGTATAACATTACAAACTCCTAGCGACACGCCTCAATAGGGGTTCGAGAATTTAAGTTGCATAACCGAGATAATTTGAAATTTTAAACAATATATATTTATGTTGACTTGACTTTTTATTTACATCAGCTCTTTTCTTTCCTTTCAAGCTACTATAGTTAGTCTCCTACATGCAGCATCCCATCCCTCTTCTTTTTAAAAATCAAGACGTAAACTATACAGTTCGAAGAAAAAAAAGCTAACTTAAAAAAATTATCTCTCCTTTTATACTTGATAAATAAATCCCGAACTAGTTTTAAAATCCTATTTTATTATCCTCTTAATTTTGGTGTGCTTATTAGATGGTGTGGCGTTAGTTCGTGATGCTCGACAGTGTTGTCGCGCGCAAGAACAAACTAGGGTTAAGTTTCGGGAAGGGTTTTTAGCATCGATGGATGATTAGGAGGGTGGATTCGCTTTCGGTAGAGGGATTAGCAGCTCGTAGTGTGTTTTGGTGACGTGTGGTGCCAAAAGGGGGGGTCACGATTTGGCGTTCAACTACAGAGGGCTGTGTTGTCACCTTTTTACTGGGTGGATGGGACGTTGGTTGATGTGATGTCCGGGAAGAGGTCGTGAAGAGAAGGTGAATGGTGAAGTCGGAATTTGTTTTCGAGCAGTGGCGCTCGGCGTCAGTGACGTGCACGCGTACGATGGTGTTGTGCACATCTTCTTAGATAAAAGCATTCGAAATAAAGAAGGGGGAAGAAGAAGCGAAGTTGGGTTTGGGCACGATGGATGTTGGGACGGTTTTATTTTATTTACAAAGAATAAGAGAATAAGAAAAATATTGGAGGAAGAGCTGTTCGTTGGGCTGGGCTGGAAGTTTTAGGGTATGGCTTTCTTTTTCTTATAAAAATGGAATGGATTTGTATAATCTTTACTATTAATAAAGAAAATTCGTTAAACTAATTTGCTTGGTGTCTTTTTGAAATTCCAAAAACGCCCTTGCTTTCCGTTTGCGATAATACAAACGGTCCATGTATGAAGCACGGATCCATACTAGTAATTATAATATTAAATTCATGTAAGGCTTAAAAATGCATAACTCCTACATACAAGGTCGAATCGAGACCAGGATTTTCGCGTTGCGATCGTGACAACGAGAGCTTCGCAATAAAACTAGTTTAGACGAATTTGGAGCTTTTGGAATTTTCAGATAAATCCAAACATGTTCGAATTTTCGAATTTATTGAGAAATGAAATGTGAAAGCGACAATAAAAATAAAGGTGAGTAAATCTCACTCATTTGTGGATTACTGGTTTAATTTAAATGTTGAAAATTTAAATTATTAGTTGATTGGATGATATGATAATCATTATTATTAGTTGAATGTGATATTATATATAGTAGTATATATATTAGTAGTTGGATTGATATTTCTCGCATATTGGAGTAGATGAGACCCTATGCGCCTGCGTAATAGCGGATAATCATATATACCGCGATATCCCCCTCGAAGTGGGATTGGTGTTTTTTAATGTTGTATTAACAATCTATGGATGTAGGAAAACAGGTTGGAGGGATCCAGCTGGATTCCTCAAAAATGTTGAATTTAAATTTCATATAGAGTGATATATAATCTGTTGAATAATCTGTGATAGACTATACTATGATTTGAATTGATTGGATTCTATCTAGATTTTTGATATTTTAGAATACTATACTATATATATATATATATATTGAATTTTAAATGAAATTGAAAAGGGGATTTTGAAGTAAATATTTATATAGAATTTGGATTAATTAAAAAAGAGATTTTTGTGATAAAATAATAATTTTAAATTTATCTTAACCATTTCGTGATACTGTAAATAGAGATTTTGGAATATTATATATATATATATATATAGGATTTTAAAAATAATCCCTAATTGATACTGGTTTTAAATATAAATTATTTTTAAATCAAGATTTTAAGTAGATTGGAAGAATAAAAGTGAATTTGGAGATAAGTTTACAATTGGTAATACGTGAGCTTAGATAAGATTTCTAAATTACGGAATGGAAGTAAAATCGAGAATTGGTTCGTTTTAGAACAGAGTTGGGTCATTTAAAAAGTTAATTTATAAATGGAATTCAATTTAAAGAATTGATTTATAAATGGATTTCAAGTTAAAAATCAATTTATAATAGACGTAAGTGATGCGAAAACCGTTATAAACTGGAATTCAAAACCTTGAGATTTATAAACAATGTAAAAAATAAAGTGAAGTGATTATCAGTGGATAAATTGAAGAGATAAATTCACGGTTAGAATGAGATGGGTAAATCGTCTTAAAAATAAATGATAGATTTATTTTAGAAATGTGAAAAAGGGATTTACGAGATTGGGATGTAAACCAAATTGGTGTTAAATCGAGAGGAATTTATAAACATTAGACTGGTTATATTGTAATTGAAAAATATATTTCATCGAGAAGTTAAGTTTGTTTTAAAAAGATTATTTTAAATTATTAAAATAGGTAATTTAAAAGTGTTTTAAAATATTTCAGAAAGTTAGTTATTTAAATATTTTTAAATTGGCAAAATGGATTGTAAGTTTATAAATAAGTCTTGTAATTCGATTAGAATTTCATTAATAAATCAAAATAAATTATTTTTTCAAAATTATGTAATTATTTTTAGTTGTTTAAAGTCTATTTAATTATAAATTAAGTTAGTTATAAGTTGTTATTAAGTTAATTATTATTAAGAATAAATTAGTATTATTATTTTAAAGGATAAATTATTTAATATTAATATTATTATATAATAACTTTTATAAAAGAGTGTTTGCCTAAATTTAAGTTGAGAATTTACATACAAATTTTATAAGTATTATTTTGAGAAAAATTATTAAATAAAGTTTTCGGAAGTAATGGTATAGTTTCATTGCGAAATCGGAGGCAGAGATTGCCTGCATGGTGCTTTCCATAATTATTTTAAAAAGTTTTTGAATATTTTTGTAAAGAATGGTCAGTGAACGTACTTACTTCGATAAGATAAGTACATACTTTTGGATAAAGAGATTTAATTTATTAAAATTAAACAAAACGAGACTTGGTGTTTTTCAGTGGAAAATGAAATATTTGGTTGAACAATTACTTATTTGATAGTTAAATAACCGACTAACAAATCTGGACAAAAAACATAACTTTAGGAATATCTAGGAGAAACACGGGAATTATATGGTACAGTTACCATCGGAAGGTGTTATATTGTACATATAAACTCATATCGTTTTTCTAGGATGATGATAAGGAAATCGGTCCATTTACGGTTAGGAGATGATCTCTGATCTTATTTTCACCTGTTTATTTCCTAAAGAACCAGGGTAGAGTTTACCGAAATTTTCGAAGGTTGTTTGGAAGAGATCGAGATCAGATAAGTTATCCGAAAACCACTTCGATCCAACAAGTATGTTTTGAAATGAAGACAAGAGCATAGAATCAAAGATAGAGCAACGAAGCGCAAGGGCTAATCGCAACTAATCGGAGGATGATTTCAAAATGGATGTAGTAGGAATAGTACGTTCGATTTTGTTCAGATCCGAAATGGACTTGTAGAGATGAATGCTATCTGTACGTTGTCATTGGAGGACAATGAGAATTCTAAGTGAAAATTCCTTAAGTATGTAATATATCCTCAAGCCTCATCAACCGGGAGTGACTGAAAGTCAGGGGAGATGCAGCAAGGCTAAGTGTTTCGCACCCAATTAAGGTATGTTTATCACCTTTCTAGATACCCTCGGATATTATTACTATAGTGCATGGAAGAACTCGGAAAGGGTGGGGACACTGAGGGAGATAGCATAATTGGTCTATCCGGGTTTGGGGTAGTCCGATCTTGTGTTGCAGGGGATCACGACATGGTCCTCGGTACATTTTTAAGATGTGTACTATGACAGGTGGTACCTCGGTGCCTAGTCATTCATATGGAACCCATTCTCCAATACGTTCCTTTATGGTTTTGATTGTAGAGCCTAGTACGATGGAATTTAATTAATATAACAATTTCAGCTATTTGAATAAGTATTTGTACCTAGACACTATTATAATATCAGATGATTTTGATATAAAATGTTTTGGTTATCGTAAGGTAAAAACCAGTTGTGTTTATGTGTGGCATGGTCTTATGAGATCCCTTCGTTTTTCAAAGGATGTTGATAACTTCAATAATTCAAATCGAGTGTGTTTTCTCACACTGGTTTTCCAGACTGACTCTGGCGTTATTTTATTATAATGCTCGGGTCAGACCGAGTATTACAAATACATGATAGGATGCTATGGAGCTCAGGAAATGAGCTAGATGACGAAGATGTATTTCTCGTATTTGATTTATTCCGCTATGTATTGTAGGTTGTATATTTCGCACCAGTGAGGACAAGTTACTATAACTGTCCAGTATTGAGTTGTTGACTTGTTGTACTCTGATGATGTAATATGTAAATAACAGTTATAGTTCTTTTTGTATAAAGACATGTTATTATCTATTGTATATTGTTTCGCTGCGATTGTGAGATTCTTTGTTGTTTCTATTTTATTCTTCTACCTCTTTCTTCTTTTCCTCTAACGATCTGGTATTTCCGACACTCGATTGCTCTGCATCCTATACAATGGACGTGTTAATATCGATTTTCGAGCGTCGAAAATTCCGGGCCGTGACAAAACACTACACAGGAAAATGTTTCCTAATTATTATGGCTGCATCACTAGTACCACTATCTAATTGAGTACTGAATTAGATATAGGATCAAGAAAACGTATTTCTCCTATCACAAATAGGAATCAAGAAGCCTACGACGCACAAACATATATGCAATTCCCAAACTACATAACATATAACATGCAAATGTAGCTTCTAAATCTACCCATTTAGGCTTATATCCTTTCATTCATATTTCTATAATCTAACTAACTTTATTATTCTCAAAATATAATCCTTTTTTAAAATAATCCCATCGAACTAATTTCCCAGTTTCATTTCAAATCCTTTTGAAATTATTTATATGTATGTATGTACGTACATATGTGTATCGTATCAAATCATACATCTCTTTGGGATTTAAAAAAATCACTTTTGGAAATGGTATCAAATACTCTGTATAATAATTTATTACGTTTGATATATTTATTAGGAAATCCTAAATACTCTATTATAAAAGAATATCAAAATTTATGCAACCAAATTGGGAGGATTTCTCCCTTAACAAGGTAGTTGGGTCATAGCCCTTCAAAATCAATAATATCCCTCTATACCAAGAGTGGGCTATACCGAGGGTAACACAACCCTCCACGTAGTTTTTATTATAGATTTTTCGAACACAGGTAACATAACAAATCATCTTGTTTCCTGAAGTGAAATCATTTTTGCACTAATATTCACAATTACTGTCAAAACACAATATTGTTTATTTCCTCAGAATCTTTGGAAAGCCATTTAAAAATCACTGGGTTTTATTCTTTGAAATTCTCTTTTCATGTATAAAATATATTTTTATAAATATCTTTATATAAATCACATTTACATAAAATCACTTTAAAAATATTTATTTCCAAATATTTCTATTTCTTAAAGGAAGACATTGCATTTCAAATAATAAGCATCTTTTCCCTTTAAAATTATAATAAATATATTTTATTATAACCATTCTTACTTAATATTATTACTAAACACCTTATAGTTAAACTATGAAATTTTAATCATAAAGTGTTCGTATCTATCCAACCCATGCATCAGAAAAAGGTTATTGCTCATAAACTTGCCAAGCATAATTCAAACAACCTAACAAACACATTATTATCAACAATTAACACATTATTAACTAACACATCATATACTCATTTGAATGCGAGATAACTCACCTTAAAACCAAATTAACAAACATCACAAAGATCTAGAGCGATCCGTTGCACTAAAGGAAGAAGTGGATTAGCTATTGGCCAACGACTTTATTCATGATGCTACATATGCTGAGTGGATGTCAAACTCTGTATTGGTTTGGAAATCGAATGGGAAGTGGAAAACTTACATCCAATACTCAAATTTGAAAAAAGCCTACCAGAAGGATAACTTTTGGTTTTCCAGGATAATCTAACTTGTTAATGGGGACCATGGGGCACGAATTGCTCTTATTTATGGATGCCTACTTTGGGTACAATTGGATTATGATGCATGAACCAGATAAAAAGAACACCGGCTTCATCATAGACTTAGGACGTGCTATCGCATGAAGTCTTTCAATTTGAAGAACGCTGAAGCTACTTACCAAAGACTGGTAAATACAATGTTTATGAACCAGATCAGACGAATGATGGGAGTGTACATAGATGACATGCACGTAAAGTCATGAGTGTGCAAAAACCATCTAGATGACCACTCGGAGATGTTTGAGATCCTTTAGAAGTACGAAATGAAATTGAACCCACTTAAATGTTCATTTGGAGTAGCTACTGGAAAATTTCTTACTTTTATTGTGAACGCAAGGGGCATTAAGTCCAATCTGAAGTAGATTGACACCTAACGGAACGTTAGAGCCTCGACAATGAAGAAAGAGTTATAAAGCTTAAATGGAAAGATCATAACATTGAGCCAATTTATCTTCAGAGCGACGAGGAAGAATACGAGTCCTTGATAGCAGGACTGAAGATTGCAAAGGAACTGGGAATAAATACTCTACATATCACTATGACTCACAACCAATCAACTGCCAAGTTAGAAGGGAATATTAAGCAAAGGGTGCCAAACTTGCCTCTTCTGGAAAGTTTGGGAGTTGTTCAATGAAATTGAACACTACACGATATCTCACATCTTAGAAATAAGAATACGGAGGTCGATTTCTTAGCTAAGCTAGCCAGTTCTAGAGCGCACATTTGATGAGATTGGTTTTAGTAGAAGTGCTAACTACTCCTAGTATAGATCACATGGATGTTGATTGGGTTTTGGAGACTTCAGAAGAGGTAGAGTCATAGGTGACACTATTAAATGACTACTTACTCAAAGGAATACTCCCTAAAGATAGGAACGAGCGTAAGAGGATCCTTCGACAAGCACCGCATTCATAACACTGGAAAGAGTGCTATACATGAGAGGATTATCTTCCCCCTTGTTTAGGTGTGTAACCAAAGATAAAGCCAAGAAGATTCTCATAGAATTTCATGAAGGTGGCTGCAGGGACCACACCGGGTGGCAGTCATTAGCAAAGAAAGTGGTCCATAATGGATACTTCTGGCCGACGCTGAACAAGGATGCAACTAATTATATGTAGCGATGTAACATGTGAAAGAGATTCTTAAAGATTTCGAGATCCGCATCATCCCTAGCCATTCGCGATCCGAGAAATTGACATTATTGGCATGCTACCAGTGATGAAAGGAGGAGCCAAATACACTATCATTGTAGTTGATTACTTTACGAAATGGGATGAAGAGAAACCACTAGCTATGATCACAACTACAAAAGTAATTAATTTAGTAACGAAAAGTATTATTTACGGGTTTGGAGTGCCTTAGAAGATTGTCACGGACAACGAAACTCAATTTGAGAGTGTCGAGTTCAAAGATTTCTGTAGGGTGTACCGAAACGAGAAGTGCTTCTCCGTGGTAACACGTCTCCAGGCAAATAGGTAATTGGAAGCAACGAACAAAATCATTAAATCCACCATAAATAAATGACTAGCTAGAGGTAAAGGTAATTGGGTGGAAGATCTTCCACTAGCACCATGGGTTTATAGGACAATGCACAAATCTACGACCGAGCAACTGCTGTTTGCCTTGGCATATGGTTTAGAAGCTACGATCCTAGTGGAACAAGAAGTCCCCTCTCATCACAGAAGACACTTCAATCAGAGAGAAAACAAGTAGCTATTGCTTGAGTCCCTTGACCAAATCGATGAGAAATTAGAAGAAGCGGAATTGAGTGTTGCTGCTCACTAAAAGAGAGTAGCATGACACTTCAATGCAAAAATCCGCAACCGCATCTTCGGAATGGGGGATCTCGTTCCCAAACAAATTATTCCAGGCACGGAAGTGCTTGGCCCGAACTAGGAAGGACTCTGTGTGATCAATCAAAAGCTTGGAGATGGAACATTCAAGTTGGCAACTGTCGATGGAATTCTGATTCCACGTGCTTGGAACAGCGACCTGCTATAGCACTATTACACTTGATCTCTTTATTTCTTGCAAATAAGCCACTCTGGGATATTGAGGGCACTGTAATTTGGTAAGACTTGCCATTTCTTCTATTTATCAGTAAAATTAGCTTCTTGAACTAATGGAACCATGTTATCATAAGAAAAACCGTTGGATCAATGGTCAAATTGACCCCTACGTTTTGAGAACCGATGTTGCTTTGACTATACCGGAAAGGCTCAAAACTGCTAGATCGACGGGGAAAACCAATTCCAACCTTCTAAGAATCGACATTGCTTCAGCAATGTTGGAAAAGACTAAAACCACCAGGTCGACGGTGAAAATCGACCCCAACCTTTTGAGAACCACCATTACCCCGACAATGTCAGGAACGTCCAAATCGCTGCGTCGAGGGTGAAAATTGACCCGAACCTTTTGAGAATCCATGTTGCCCCAACAATGTCAATAAGTTCCTAACTGCCAGGCCAACGATGAAATTCAACCCTAACTTTTTGAGAACCGGCGTTACCCCAGCAACGTTGGGAAGACCCAAAACTGTCGGGTCAACGATCAAATCAACCCATACCTTCTAAGAACCTGCATTGCCCTAGAAACAACAAGAAGATCGAGACCACCAAGTCAACTAGAAAATTGACTCAACCCTTTTAGAAGCTGACATTGCCTAGCGATAGGCGATAACAAAAGGAATTAGCCGAAGCTAGAGATAGGCAACGACAAGGTGAAATTCTCAAAGTTGAGCTACTCATGTATTAGTTTTCAAAAATAGAAACTAGTATACGACTAGAATCTCAACTCTAAATGTGGAAGAATTTGTTATGGCGAAAGATTTGGATGATGCATCTGCAATACGTGCATCCAGAATGACATTGGTCGAGGATGTCAACTTGTAAGAATTCGATTACAGCTAAGGAATTGATGACATTGAAAATAATGGGCTTGGAGTTAAGTAGTAGAGTCAGTAGTTCCCGAAGATAGGAACTATCATGCAAATTAGACTAAGGGCAATCGAATGAATTGCTTAAGATATCCAATCCATCGTAGATGCCCTAATCTTAACATTCAGCCCCATGGATAGGGGCACAAATGCCAACGTTTGGTCGAAAAGAACTTGATTAAAACCGATCAGGAATAACTATAGAGTTGGCTAAGAAACAGTTATGTTTTTTCGAATGAAGTATTTTGCAAATATAAACAGCGGTAAGCAACAGAATATGCTAAAGCAATTGTAGGAATATTATTTGCATGCCCAGAGTTGCGTTAAATAACCATATCATATTGAAACAAAAGTATTTAATATGGAAATCGCAGTACAAGCAATCATATTATGTACACAGATAGTCATGCATAAATAGGTACAGTACATAAAATGCAGGAAAGTGCATAGAAGAGAGATTACAAAGGAAAAGCTAATCTTTCATTACTAGCAATCTTTTATGTACACATCAAACATTGAGGGATATTCCCACACAATCATGGAACCGTTTGAAAAAAGAAAAAAAGAAAAAAAAAATAGACTCAACCACCACAACGACACAAAATCCAAATGCTCGGCTAGCACATACATTATTAAGTCTTTCTCTTCTTGCCACTCCTGCTGCCTTATCAGTGTTAACCGGACGGTCTTGAGCTTCTTTCTCCCATCGCTCTCCTTGCTAGGAGGAGTGCAACCTTCCTAGTTAGTATATTATCCATCGATCGCAATATGTGGCTCTATGGAATGCCTTGATGAAGATTTGATAAGATTCATTTTAGGTGGCCGGATCTTTACTGCGGGAACCTTTTACTGGGTGCTTGTTAATTTTGTAGAGGAAAACCGATCAACTCCTAGTTCTTTCTTCATGCCATTCTTATCCTTCCTTAGCCTCTCGGTTATGGTTTCATGCTCAATTGGGTCAGAAGCACCTGCAATGAATGTGTAATCATCTAAGGATAGAAAATGTCCTCCAAGCTTTCCAAAGAAGCAATTTTCTTAGAGTCGAAACCTAGGCCGGAACTGGAAACATGGGCTATGACAGTAGTCCCATGGAGATTGAGGAGGATGAAGTAAAGACAGCGACATGTCCTGAGCATTATATAGCTGGAGGTAGACGCGGAAGAGACTGCTGACCTACAAGTTGACATACAAATTGGTAAAGTTTAATCATATATTCTCACTAGAACTGAAGCTTCTCGAAGGCTAGAGAAACGAGAGATACCTGTAGTAGAAACCCTGTGAGATATGACAAATTCACCTTCTTCGGTCCCAAGCTCCCTAGGCTAAACTTCAATGGAAGGAATGACCGGTTCATGGAGTGTACTCATTTTTTGAAGTCGAAATCTAATAAGTGAGTTCAGAGCCAACCCCTATGAATGCAAGAATGATCACCATCGTCTCTTTGGATTCAAAAGTGAATGCTTCGTGCTAAACAGATGAGCCCATACTAATGAGAGATTTGGTTGAATCAGTAACGGCGGCCTCTTTAGCTAGTAGAGCCTTTCAATAGAATGAAATTCGATATCCTCGACATCGATGTACACATCCATTAGCTCCTTCTTAGAGCGATAGTCTCCAGCCTGCGTGGATCTGCGTGATACTTCCTCCCAAACACCAACGAGCATTTTGGGATAGTCGTCCCTTAGCCATCTTAAGTTTTTGTTCATCGCCACAATGGTATAAAAGAATAATGTGTTTTCATCGAGTTCTTCGCAGTTTTTTTTCCTTCTCTTCCTAAAGCTCTTTGAGCTAGTGCATAGAAATTGCAAGCTCAAGGTTATTGGCATCATTTTCGACGTATTCTTCTCTAACTCATAGGTGATTTTCTTTTCCTCCTCGTCGAGTATCTGATTTTCCTCTTGAAGCTTGGCAAGTTCAACAGCTTTTTCTGAGATAGTTCGATCCTGAGATGGAACCGTCTCATCTTTGTGGGTAAGCGACTAGGCTCTCTCATTAGGTAGCTTCTTAAACTTGGCACTCTCGGCTAAAGTAAATTTCAATTCATTCCACATTGCGACCTCGGCGATGGCTTGAGCCCGCTTTAACTAATCCATCAAGCTTAATCCATCAAGCTATCTATGTTGGCATTTTTCTTTTATGTGAGCTTAACCAAATCCTCATCTCGCTCCTTAATCATTCATTCAAGTTCTGCTCTCTTAGACTCGAATGATCATATATCAGTGTAGTTAATCTTATTTACTTCAGAGAGGGCTATACATAGTTTCTTCCACTTAAATCCCTTATCGACGTGCTACTCGATGCTCTTTAAGTTCTTTATCGCTGTCTCTTTACTCGTATTTGAATTGTCTTGATTAAACTTGACACCGTGTAAGAAGGGGCATTGAAATGAAGCCTTTAAGCATGGAAGACCGGGCGGAAGAATGAACGATGGAGCAGAGACTCCTTTGGAAGCAAGCATAACAATAATAATCATACATTAGGAAGTTGGAACTTGCTGTACAATAGAAGTATAAGCCTGTATATATGGTAGAATGTAAGTAGTAGTAGGACCTTGATGCTCAAAGGAATCTCTTAGATGCTTGGGTGCGTCGTGCAGCTGCTCGGTCTCGGCCTCCCATTTCCCTCTCCCTTTTGTATCTCCTTATTTTTTCCTTATTAGCCTTGTGAGCCTTATCAGCCTCATGGTATTTCCTCCTCCGCCTCTCCTGATCAGTTTCATAACATCGAGGCAAATTAGGATCAGGATTTTTAGCTCGATAAGAACTGGCAGGGCAAGGGAGTAATAACCACGACCCATTGAACCTGAAAAAAGGAAAAGGTATTATAAGAATCGTGACTTCAGAAAAAATAAGTGTACGCAGGTTGGTTTTCGTGTTCCTTGTGAATTGTATGACACTGATGACCGCTTAAGTACTCTACGGCCCGTGTTTACATGGGCACAAAGATGGAGTTTCTCCGCTTTCACTTATAAAACCTCCCGGCGAGAAGGTAAAGTTCGAGCCAGTTTCGTCCAGATTGTCACAAACGGTGAAGTCGATCTCGCCGATTTCACTTAAACCATCGAAAATGATGCCATAGAGGTAGGATTGAGGCGAAATCTCTACCAAGGGAAATATGGATTAATTTCTGGTCATTTTTAAAATTTCAACGAAATTGTGTACTTGATGGGGCGAGTTAGGGAGATCAAGTCTCATCCTAGGCGATTCATCGAATGATTTGTCCCTTTCTTAATTAGCGTGATAGTAACTATCATCATTATTGGCACTCTCTTCTCCCTCTTGGACCATCACCTCTTTTCCCTCTCTCCTTTTGACTTCTTCACCTTTCCCTAGAATCAAGGGCATTCTGACTGCATTGTCCCATCTTGAGATATCACCTTCTATAGGCTATTCATTTTCTTCCTTAGGGGTCTCTACCGTGTGCACCTTGCAAGATGGGCTCACAATTTCCCCTTGAAGATTCTCATTGGAGCTGAGAGTCGAGGCAGAAGAATGAGTATGAGCTTTAGAGTCGCTCTATGCTAAAGAGTTATTGACAACTAACCTGTCAGGGCGGAGCAGACCGCATTGCTTAGATTTTCATTTGTATGTAAGAATGTGATGGTGCGCTGACATGGTCTAACTTCTTTCAGAGCATTAAGTGTTGTTTTTTGCTCATCGCTTTTGTGTCAAGCTGGGATGCCTATAAGAAAACACATATCAAGTTTGAAACCTAGAAATTTCAACACTAGAGAGACAAGGGAAAAGAGGCATACATCCAGATAGCTAGGGCCGGTTGAAACCATGTAGGCATCACATAAAGAAATATTCATTCTTTAGGAATGAATGTTTATTAGCTAGGGCCTCAATAACTTTGCATCCCTTCCAGTCTTCGATTATCATGTTAGGCGGGAAATCGTGCCTTCTCATGAATTAAAGTAGACATGTAAGCTCGTTGAATATTGAGGGCTGATTGAACCAATACATGAAGAGGACGTAAAGCAAACTCAGAAGGGAATATCCATTTGGATAGACTTGGAATGGAGCCGGTCTGAGTTCTTGTTGAATCATCACGAGGAAAGGATTAAATGGAGGGATGGCACTGCGTAGGCACATGTACCAATTGTAAATCTTATGGATTCTCTATTATCTAACTTTAATTATATGCATGTATATGAGCTAATGCTATAGTACAATAAATATTTAAGTATAAAAAGCGTGCGAACTAGATTTTTATACTGGTTTGGACCTGCCACCCTATGTCCAGTCCCGAAGCTCTCCTTCGATATTTCCTTCAACCAAATTACCCTCGCTTCGTCTGGAGGAATAGGTTAATACAAAAGTATATCTCCGACAATCTTGTATTCTGAATAACACAGTTTTTGACTTATAGTACAAATCTTCCTATGATCTCACTTGAGTATATGAACATGAGTGCTTTGAGTTGTAGGAAGTGGTTTAACAAAAATTATATTTTGGTTATAATGGATTGAGAGTTTGTGAACAATGTATACGCAAGAAAGTATTTAGAAATCAAGAGAGGAAAGAATAAATTGATTCAAGTTAGTTAGTTTCTACATATCAACCTAAGACCATCTAAGCAAATCTATTCATTTTAACGGCTGCAACCTTTCGATGAAAGGTGATATTTTTTTGTTTCAAACAAAAGTGTCTTCTTAAAATTGACAGTTTTTATATATGACAGATGTCTATGGTAAAACCTCATATGTCTGTGACTTTAGAAAATTTTAACCCGAGAATTGTCACAAATGTCTGTGGTTTTATTTCAGACGTCTATGGGTAATAAAAACAGTTTGCTAACATAATTTTGATACTTGCGTATATACTCAAGGAGACCATAACAATAATTTATCTAAGACTCTTTTACAGCAGAATAACATTACTAATAGTATATGATCGATGAATCTTCGTTTCTCTTTGAGTCACAATATCTTCGAGCATGGTGTCTTCTTTTAGAATATACTTGTAATCTTGATAAAGTATGTATATATATATATATGATTATGTCGTTGTTATCATTGAAACATAAACTGGAAATGATATGATTATTGTAATCTCCCCCTTTCTGATGATGACAACATAAAATCAAAGATGGAAGTATTATTATATTTGTCTCCCCCTATGTATATGAATAAATTCCCCCTGTCATTATCAAAATAGAGGGAAATGATATGAGATACAAAAATATTAAATAGACATAGCATGTTATACATTAAGATCATGGAAAATGAAATACGGAAGTTCAAATAAAATTAGAGAAAAGTGTAGCAGAAGTTGTAAGCAACAAAACAAACAAGCATAAGAATAGATAATTGCAAAAAAAAACTCTAATTATACCGATTATGTGAGTAAGATAAACCCCCATAGTTCTTATAGTATTCACAATAAGAAGACGAATCCTGCTTATATCTGCTCGGCCATTGTGTTAGTCATTGTACTCCTCATCTTCTTGAATTTAGAGGCCTTGAAGTGCTATGTACGATTGTTGTTGAAAATGAAGAGTACTAGATACATACATGTCATCGCTATCTTCTTCTTCTTCCTCGGTTGATCTTGAATAGGAGTCTTCCTGTGGTCACCTATATCGTGAGACGTACCTTCGAGCGAGGCTTGAGAGCGATAAATTGGTGTTTGAGTCGGAGGTGGAGGTGTTGGTAAAGGTGAGGATGATGAGCGAGAAGATGACCGACCACGTACTTTGCGCATAACTTTGCCTAAAGTAGAGACATCTTTCTACGAAATCTTCTCTATTTTTATCATCCTTATTGAGAAAGAACATTCCAATCCAATCATCTTTTTATTTAAAGCTTGATGGTTAGCCGTGATTGTCTTTTGGTTTTTAAGTGCCAAATCACGAAGAGATTCATTTTGCTTTAGTTCAACGCAAGCTTCTTGTATTCCAGAGTCTGAATAATATTTGATAGTATGACTAGAGGAAGTTGGTTGTTGTAAATGATGAGGTGAGTAAGTCTGCTGAGGAGCGCTAGTTGGAGGAGGACCATGATGTTCTTATTGATGTTGTTGTAGAGTCTATTGGTCGAAGGGGATGATACGAGGTTGGTTTTTTGGAATATGCATCAAGGATAGATATCATGGACCACCATCTTTTGTTGAAATTTCTTCGTATTGTGATAAGTACAAAGGAACTCCGAAATCTTGCAAGATATGCATTATGTATGGAGCATATAAAATTGAGCGATGATGTTGAGTCCAAAAACATTTAATTTGGTCATGATTAAATTTTTCCAAATTTACCGGTAGGTGGCCAAATAATGCATACAAAGCTTAATAGTCATCAGGATAAATATGTCCGTGGCTACTTGGACATGGAATGATTGTGTCGATTATCATTCTATTTAGTAGTCTAGCACCTGGGCATTGGTAAACGATTTTCCATTGGAGCATCCTATCCTTCCATATTTGATGGGTAACTTCATCTTTGGGTAAAAGATCATGATCCAGTACATCCGTTTAGTCAAATTCCCTTATAAGGACATCGTAGTATACGGCGAACCGTATAGATATCAATTTTAATTTTTTTCCATAAACAATTGACCATAACCGACCATCCTCATTTTTCAGATTCCAAATTTCCATACTACATAAATTGGAGTAGAAAAGGTAAATAGCCAGAGGATTAATAATTAGCTTGTTTGCGTCATAGCTAATAAGGTTGCACCAACCGGCATTCGTAGTTATTCCAAGAAATTCATAAACTATCACATTTCCAAGGCGATGTAAGGGACCAGAATGGATTTTCTTTTGGGAAAGCAACTCAAATCGATTGAGGGCAGTGGGATGGTTGCGAATACATTGGTTTATGTGAGCTTGTGTAACCAGGATTTGAGAGGAGGAGGAAGATTGGCCTTGTTTTTGCATTGTGGAGACGGTCATCTTCTTGGGAGCCATTGATTGATGAATTAGAACGTTTTGGAGGCTACGGTTTAAGAAATTAGGAATTGAAATGGTGGTAAAAGTGAAGAATGGGGTAAATTTGTTTATATATGGCTGCTGAAAATGTGTGGCCAGAGAAGCGATAGATAGTTGTGAGTGATTACAAACGTCTGTGACTTCAGTAAAAATGAAAAAAAGATTCGAAAGACGTCTATGATGGTTCTACAGACATCTCTGATGGTTCCATAGGCATTCGTGGCTAAAGGAAAAATAAACAGAGAGAGTCGACAGACATCTTTAAGGTTTCCACAAACGTATGCGGTTGTAGAAAAAATAAGCAAAGAGTTTTGACAGACGTCTGTGATCTCCTACAGACATTTGTGGCTACAGAAAAAAATTCCCGTAACTTTTTATAGACGTCTGTAGCATGTATTTATTGAAATATTGGAAAATCTTAAATAGCAGTGAAAGTTTATTGAAATTTTAATAAAATAAAACAATATACATACCAAAATAAACTTAATTTTTATTATGCGTAGCATAAGTTTAGTTTTTGTCTAAGAATTTAGAATTTTGATTTGTTGTATGTCCCATGAATTTGGTTCAACTTTTTTATCGTCAATTAACAGCTTCAGTGGAGACCAACTCGGACTGGCTAGTGTGTCAATCTAAGCTTGGTTAGATGGTCTCGGTTTGCACAGATTTCTCGGAGTAATATTATGCGCTTCTGTAGCAGTTTCTTATAATCGAGGAGATTATTAATATATGCAATTTTTTGTTGGTGAATGACGACAAGTTACTAGAATACATTTTTCGAGAAAATTCAAATGAGATCCTTGACGTCATTGCTCATAATACATTTCACGTTGAACACCTATCATTTCTTGTTGATAGTGATATTTTCATCGACTTTGTCGGCGAGAGATGTTGATTTCATATCAATTGAATGTTTAGCTTTCCTTTCTTTAGGAGAAAAGCCAGTGTGGTATGTAGGTAATGCAACAGTGTTTAGAGAGGCAGAACGATTTGATGTAGGTGTGGATTTAGTTGGTGATACGTAAGTGAAATTTGATGAGGGGGATTTATAGTAGATAGTTGAATAGGTGGAGTCGAAAGACATGTTTGTATCGTTTGTTTTAACAATCTATTTTTGATTATTTGCTTTTAGAATATAAGCTGAATTTATAAGATAAGGTTTTGCTGTACTTAGAAAATTGGTTGGGAAAAAGTAGTTAAGCCATAAAAATTTAACGAAGAGTAGTTGGTTGATGAAATGGTTGTTATTAGTTTAATTTTATGTGGTTATTATTATTTCTAAGTGTATAAATCCAATTATGCAGTTGAAAGTCTATATGAGTTATTTCTACAAATTTAGCTGAAAAAAAATTATTTCTACAAATTTAGTTAACCAATTCATTGTACAAACAAATTCCTAAATCCTGGCTTAACTTAATAAAAGTATATCACTTAACAGTTTTATAAAAATATCAGCTATTTGATTTATTAATATTAAGAGTTATTATTTCTTTTTCAACATTATCTCTCAGAAAATGGTGACGAATATCAATACATTTTGTTCGTGAATGATTAACTGGATTTTAAATAAATTTATAGCACTAGTATTATCATAATATATTGAACATTTTCTATTATTTCTTTTATAATCTTTATGCATATATATTACTTGAGCACAAGCTAAGGCAGTAGAAATATATTCAGCTTCATATGTCGAAAGGTGAACACAATATTCATTTTTACTAAACCATAAAACTAACGATTGACCAATAAAGTGACATGTGCCACTTGTACTTTTTTTATCCAATTTGCATCCGCCAAAATCCGCATCACTATAAGATATGAGTTCCAATGAACTGCCTTTTGGATAAAATGGACCATAATCTTTAGTGTCGATTAAATATCGTAAATTTATTTGACTGCCCGATGATGCGATTCCTTAGGTCGTGCTTGAAATAATGCACATAAAAAACACTCATCATAATATCTGATCTACTAGCTATTTTGTATAATAAAGATCCTATCATGTTTCGATATAGTTTTTGATCGAACTCTTTTCCATGTTCATATTTGTCTAGATGATAAGTAGGGCTCATTGGAGTGGGTTTACTTGATGTACTATCCGTTCCAAAATGTTTTAGTAATTCTTTATAGTGTTTTTCTTGATTTATAAAAATTCTATTATTTAATTACTTTATTTGTAATCCTACAAAGAAATTCAATTCGTCCATATACGACATTTCAAATTCGTTTGCCATTATTATAGAAAATTCATTACATAAATTTTTGTTAGTAGATCCAAATATAATACCATCAACATAAATTTGAACAATCAATATATCCTTCTATTCTCTTTTAATAAAAAAGTTGGACCTATTTTACCAATTTGAAAAACAGAATTTATTAAATGTGATTTTAATTGATTGTACCAAGTGCGAGGTGCTTGTTTAAAACCATATAATGCCTTTTTAAGTTTAAAAACATGATTTGGATATTTTTCATGAACAAATAGTGGTTGTTCAATGTAAATATTTTCATTTATAAAAGCATTCAAGAAAGAACTTTTAACATCCATTTGAAAAAGCTTAAAATTATGATGACATGCAAAAGAAAGTAATTTTCTTGTGATTTTAAGATGTGCCACAGGTGAAATTTTTTCTTCATAATCAATTCCTTCTTCTTGATTGTACCCCTGTGCCGCTAATCTTGCTTTATTACGTATAAGATTTCCATTTTCATCTTTTTTTAAATACCCATTTTGTTCCAATTATTAATTGATCGTTTGGCCTTAGTACTAGTTTCCAAACATTATTTCGATTCAAGTTAATTAAGTTCTTCTTGCATTGCCAAAGTCTAGAAATCATCGTTTGATGCTTTATTCTAATTTTTTGGTTCTAAATTGGATATAAATGCTACATTACTCATTTGATTTATTTGTCTTCTAGTCGAAACTTTGTTATCTAGATTTCCAATTATGTTACCAATAGGATGATCTTTTAAAATACAGGATGGTGATTTCAAATCACCATTATTTTGATTATCATTATCGTTTTCAATTACAATGGCTTTATTTTGATTAGTGTCAAAAATTTCTTCGTCGTCTTTATTTATATTTTTAAAGTCTTCATCAAATGAGACATGAAGACTTTCCTATATAACATTTGTTCATTTGTAAAAAATTCTATATGCTTTACTTCGATCGGAATATCCAACAAAAATCCTTATCGGCTTTTGGATTGAATATACCAAGATTTTTTTTTATTTAGAATAAAGCAATTTGATTCAAATAATCGAATATATGATACTTTTGGTTTCTTTTTGTAAAGCATTTCATAACATGTATTTTTAGTCATAGGTCTAATAGTTGCACGATTTAATACACAATATGCACTAGCAACTGCTTCGGCCTAAAAATTCTTTGGTAAGCCACTGCCATTTAGGAGAGTTCGAGCACAATCTTAAAAGGTGCATTTTTTCTTTCAACTGCTCTGTTCTGTATGGTGTTCATGGAAATGAATTTTGTGGCTAATTCCCTTTTTATTACAAAATTTGTAAATAGTTCATTTTCAAATTCTCCACTGTGATCACTTCTTATACTTTTGATTTTTAAATCCACTAGAGTCTTAATTCGTTTAGAAAAAATTTCAATCATTTCGAAAGTCTCACTTTTATGTTTTAAAAAAAGTGTCCAAGTATATCTTGAAAAATCGTTTACTATTACAAAAACATATTGATTGTGATTTATCAAACATACTTGTGTTGGACCAAAGAAGTCCAAATGAAGTAATTCAAGTTATTGTTTAGTAGAGATTTCTGTTTTAGACTCAAACGAGATTTTCTTTACTTTTCCAAGTTGACATGCACTACATAGATTTTTAACTTTGAAAGTTATTTTGAGTAATCCTCTTACCAAATTGTTTTAGCTAATTTGTTTATATATTTGAAATTTATGTGACAAAATCTTTTATGCCATATCTATGCTTCATTATGATTTGCGGTTAAGCATACATAATTATTATGATTAATATTCATGTTTAGAATATAAACATTTCGAATTTTTGTTCCTTCAAAAATTAAAGTTTTAGTTTGATTAAAGAATTTGCATTTATCTTTTCCAAAATCGATTTTAGATCTCTTATCGCAATTGACTTATACTAAATAAATTATGTTTTAAGTTTTTAACTATACATTTGAAATAATAGGAGAAGTAGATATACCACCATTGGTGTCGTTTCTTATCCTAATAGCATATCCTTTGGAATTATCCTCAAAATTGACTGTGCCACCATCCACGTAAGTGATGTTTGATAACATCTGTGCATTTCCCATCATATGTTTGGTGCATCCGTTATCGAGTATCTATTTCTCCTTATTAATTTCGTTTCTGGGTACCTGCAAAATAATAAAATGTTTTAATTGGTACCCACTTTCTGTGTTAGGGTCCTATGTGTTAGTAGCAGAAGGTAGCAATGCCTATGATGGTTTGGGACCTTTAGAGATGTAGTTCTCACTATGAACAATATCTTTTAAATATACATCTATGTGTTTTTTGTCTAATCAATTTGTTATTTGTTTTAGGAATCCATATTTCAGTCATTTTTGTTCCCTTATTTTCATATTTAGATTTCTTTTTTTTTAAAATTAGTATATAATGTACTATACTTCTTAAATCCTTGATTATTATTAGAAACCAAATTATTTCTTAAAAGTTTATGATTTTTTGTGTTAAATCCTGATCCCTTCCTATTTCCTAATGGTTTTGAAATTTTTATCAAATTGTATAGATATTTCTTTCCTTTATTAAATTTTGAAACATTAATAGTAATTATATCAAATTTATTTTTGAGATAAGAAATTTTTATATTAGCTAGTTCTAAATTTTGTTTCAAATCACACTTTTATTTTTTAATTTTATAATTCTCTATTCTGTTATTCTCTTTGTCATGTGCTAGAGTAGCATTTTGAGATGATAATTCATTACAATCTTTTTGTGCTAATTCTAATTAGACTTCTAAAATAGTTTTCTCATCTTTTAACAATCCAATTTCCAATTCAGCTCTATTTTTATTTTCCCACATTTTCTTTATGCAATTTTTTTAATGCTCTATACTTGTAATCTAATTCTATACCAATTTCAAGAATTTCACCATATGTTAATTCAGGACGTACCTCATCTGTGCTAGCCATGAAGCAAATATTTGCTTGTTCTGAGTCACTGTCACTGTCGAATAAAGAGGAAGAGTCGGAGTCATCCCAAGTTACTTGAAATGCTCTTATCTTTTTCTTGAAATTTTTGAATTTGTTTTTTTATCATTATTGAGTATTGGATAGCCTTTCTTCATATGGTCAAATTTATCACACCTGAAGCATTTCATTGACGTTTGATTTAAGGAATTTGTGTTGCTGTTGTTTCATCTTCTTTTTGAACTTCTTGAACTTGTTGTTATTTTTGGCGGTGAAAACAATCCCATCTTCTTCCAAGTCAGAGTTATCATTATTTGCCTGAAATGCGATGTGTTTCCTTTCTTGATTTTGTTCTTTTCTTACATGTAAATTAGCTTTATATAACATTAGATTTCCTATTAACTCTTCGACTTCGAGCTGGGAAAGATCGTTAGCTTCTTTGATGGCTAAAACTTTCTTTCCCTTCCATTTGTCAGAGAGTTCAAAATTCATGTGAATAAATTAAAATCATTGAATTTAACTCCTAGTACCATAAGATTGTGTTCTATAGTTTGAAATCTAGCATACATGTCGACAATTGATTTATTTGATTTCATTTTAAAAGATGAAAATCGATTTTGTAGAATATAAATTTTTGTTTGCTTAGCTTTGTTTGTGCCTTCATAGGTAATTTGTAACATATGCTAAATATCATAAGCAGTAATGCAAAACATGATTCATGAAAATTCATTTTTATCAAATGAGAAAAATAATACATTCATAGCTTTGGCATTGTTAGATGACTCTGCTTATTGCATCATTCTATGTGCCAATATCGGTGTCAGGTGCTTCATATTTATTTTGAGTTGCTAGACATATTTCTAATCCATTTACTTCCATAAAAATTCGCATGCATGGTGACCAATAAGCATAATTAGAACCAGCAAATAATGGAGGACAAGCAATTGATTAACCTTCTTGAAATGTACTTGCCATTTTAATGATTTCAATTACATGTTATATAGATTGAAATAACCTTGCTCTGATACCAAATATAAATCTTGCTGATCGTACATTATCTAACTTGTATAATATGCAAGTGTATGAGCTAATGCTATAGTAGAAAATAAATAGTAAAGTACAAAAACCATGCAAATCAGAGTTTTTATACTAGTTTGGACCTCTCGTCCTACGTCCAGTCCTAAAGCTCCCCTTCCGTATTTCTTTTAACCAAATTATCCTTGCTTCACCCAGAGGAATATGCTAATAAAAAAATATATCTTTGACAATCTTGTGTTCCAAATAACACAGTTTTTGACTTATAGTATAAATCTTCCTATGATCTCCTTTGAGTATATGAATATGAATATTTTTAGCTGTTGGAAATGGTCTACCCAAACCTATATTTTGGTTATAATAGATCGAGAGCATGTGAACAATGTATACGGAAGAAAGTGTTTAGAAACAAAGAGAGGAAAGAATAAATTAATGCAAGTTAGTTAATTTTTACATCTCAATCCAAGTAGTATTTATAGATTCAAAAGGGTGCAGACGAAGAGTTGTTACTATATGAGAAAATCTATTCATTTTAATGGCTGCAACCTTTTGACAAAAGATGATATCTTTTTATTTCAAAAAGAAGTGTCTTTTCAAAATTGATAGTTTTTACGTATGACAAATGTCTCTAGTAAAACCTCAGTCGTCTGTGGCTTTATACATTTTTAACCCGAGAATTGTCATAAACGTCTATGGTTTTATTTCAAACGTCCGTGGGTAATAAAATAGTTTTCTAATTTAATTTTGATGCATATGAAACAAAGTATGATTGTCTATGAATATATACGCAAGGAGACCTTAACAATAATTATCTAAGGCTCTTTTACAGTAGAATAACCTTACTAATAGTAGTATGGTTGATGAATCTTCGTTTCTCTTTGAGTCACAACATCTTCGAGCATGGTGTCTTCTTGTAGTATATACATGTAATCTTGATAAAGTTTGTATGTATATGTGTGTGTGTGTGTGTGTATATATATATAATTGTGTAGTTCTTATCGTTGAAACATAAACTAGAGGTTCTAACACCGATTGCACGTAGTATATCCTCTCGAGGGTTGTGTGTAAACTTATCCCTTCCAAGGAGAAGAACATACTCTTTGGGAATCCTATGCTAAAGATGGATATCATGAAGCATCCCAGCCGTTAGAATCGTCGGCACTTGCTCTGATGAATCATTCGATATTCTTAGACCTACGAGCACATTCAATGAAGGTGGCTGATCTAGCACTGGAACAACTGGCACCAGGGAACCTTGTGATTCAGATGTAGTGGGTTGGCCCAGCCAACAGGTATTGTAGGAGAAGTTTGAGATGTAGAAGACCCAACTTCAGGAGGAGTAGAGGTGCCCTCATCAGACTTGAATCGAGGTGATCGACGAGACAATCTAGACAATAAAACATGACATTCAATACAATTAAGAATGTTTTATTTTGAATAGTAAACCTATATGACCAATGCCTGAAATCCAAAGGACGTCGATGTGTGTTGTCTAATCAGATTTTGAGCATTGACCCGAGAAAAGTGAAATGCGTTAATCTATGTAGTGCAAGTCCAGTGTCAAGTACACCAAAAACTGAAATCCTGTGTAGACTGCTCGCTTATGCTAGAAATACAAGTCGCGTTGTGCTTTGAGATTATAGTTCAAAACTTACCCAATATCAGTGAGTAATCGATAATGAGGCCACTATCCGAAGCGATGTGGAAGCTTTCCTTTTAAGGAATACAGGAAATTGGGAATGGAAAAGCATTGTGATGGATTCATCCAGTAGAACTGATTTTGGAATAAGTTGATGTACTAGAACTTGGATGATGATGAGAGCTTAGCCAAATCTTGATAAGAGATAGCCGAAATTGTCGAATTTGACTTATATTTGGATTGGTGTGCACACGACTGAGGTGAAACCCTAGATTGAGTGCAAACCAAACTTCAACCATATCCTCTTAACTACAATTGGCCATACCCCCATCACCACTGCCACGTCACGAAGTTCACAATAGCAAACCTTATATCGTCGAAGTTTGGATCAATGCTAGGGTTTTAGACCTTGGGGTCGACTTCTCCAAGTGGCGATTCGAGTGGTAGTGACTTGTCCATGGTGGCATCAGAAGGTGACAATGGTGGCAGGTAGCGGTGTTGCACTACACCAAAACAAGCAAATTCTAACATTTATAAGGGTTACAAATAATTTCAGTAACACTTTTTAAATGTTACTAATGGACTGTGAGGAATGGAGCGGCCAAATTTGTAACACTTATAAGTGTTACAAACATACGTATTACTAACACTTATAAGTGTTGGTACCTAAATATACGGTAATGCTTATAAGTACTGGTAACGAAATATACGGTAACGCTTATAAGTGTTGGTAATGAAATATAAGTGTTGGTAACGAAATATACGGTAACGCTTATAAGTGTTGATAACGAAATATACGGTAACGCTTATAAGTGTTGGTAACGAAATGTACGGTAACACTTATAAGTGTTGGTATAGAAATACACGGTAACGCTTATAAGTATTGGAAAATGATTATTTAGTAACACACACATATATATCAAAACTTAAATGCAATGTTTAAATATAAACACACTGCAAATAATGGTTTCCATATCACAAATAATTCATCATACATATTCAATGCAAAGTTTAAACACTCTACAAATGTAGTAATATATCATAAACAATTATTTACATATCTAAAATACCACAATGTCATATATTCAGATATTATTACAACATAAGCTTCAAAAAAAAATTCAAAATAAACTTAAAGTTTAACTTACGGTTAACCTAACCATTCCTGATCATCCACTCCAAACTCTAATGTTTTGAATATTCTTCAATGTCCAATACAACAATCCAAAGCATCCTTCTTCAAGTTCCTACATTTAATATAAACACTCGATAAAAACTTATACCTTCAAAATCAAAAGGTTAAAGACTGAGTCACAACTCAGGTTCTAATTTTTTTGTATTTATGAATTCGCAAACTTAGTATGCAAAATACATGTTAATCAAACTACATCAGCACTTAATATGCAAAATACATGTTAATCAAACTACATGAAGATAAAATGGGGTAGCCATACATATAGACAGAGTATTAATCAATGATGCCTTTCTACAACACTTCCAAGATTTCATAGCTACTACCACTACATCAGCACTTAGTGATCACAACCTATCATCATTAAACTACATTCACAAGGTGCTCAAGGAAAGGGGATACATTCCAAATATATCAATACACTACCAATTTTCGAAGTATTAGAGGCACTAAACTAGAGGCAAAAAAATATTTTGGTCCCTAATGATAATTTATTACGGGCATAAATTGCATCAGCCTTTATTAAATATTTGAGGGAACAAATACATCTGCCCCTAGGCATTGTTGTATTCATGGAATTACTGGCTCATTAGTTGCACATGTATCAAATTTAGCAGCATTTGCGACCTGAGAGAAGTTGACATACAGAATAACAACAAATTCCTGGACAGCTTTAGATTGGAAACAAACAATTTACTCCTACCAAAATATCAAACATTTAGCTATCAATCAATTTACACAAGCAAACGCGCCTCTTATAATAAAACTTAGTTTTTATCACTGTCGCATTATTTCAGCTGAGATTTTATATTCATACGTGTCCATTTTGCAATAACTTTGTTGCATTCGAAAGCCTAACCATATTCAGTGTTTGTACATTCATGGTCCCATTGAGCCAAAGGGAGAAGCCTTATTTAAGTTATCAAATCTATGAATTAGTAATCATTAGTAATCAAAAAACCAATTAAAATGTTGTAGGTCTTCTGCAACTAAGCATATAAGAGTGGTTTGCTAATTTGTTTGTTTACGGTTTGGTTTATTATAAGTGCGTTTATAATAATGTGTTTTAGTGATATTGTTGTTTTTCACTATAAAACATATAAATTTTCTGAACTTTCTGTATATTTACAATTTTGAATCATGTATGATGATGATGATGATGTTCTACCTGACTTCATACAAACTTCTACCTGACTTCATCATCTGTTCTGCCACTGTTTCTACCTTATTACAACCTTTATCCTTCACTCAAACGGCCCATGTCTCAGCAGTAACCATCCTACAGTTCACCATCTCACACTTCATTCACCAAACTTCAGACCATTTGCTACTTCAGACCACATACTGTTGCTCGCATCACAACAGCAACAATCACATCCTTCCCTTTGGTCATCTCTTAAACCAAGTCTGCCTTAACATCACATCATATCCACTTTCCAAACCTACCTGTGCACATATCCATATATCAACACTTCCCTTGCACCAACAGTGCCATCAAAACCAAACACTTCCCATTTTGCACTGCCACCTACCATAACATCCTATACAATACACACACGTACCTACCATTTTCCCAATCTGCCAACAACCACAACTCCAACACCATCTTGCTCTGTCATAACTTCTTTCACCTGAAAATTCCAACTAACCACATCCACCACAACCTTCCCACCACATACAACAAATCATTACCTCTTCCTTGTCAACACACCGCTACAACTCATAACTATCTCATCCATCTTGCAACCTGCTCTAGTCATCATTCCCCTAACTACCCTGTACGACTGTCTTCCTCCCCTGTTATAACCACCTAACCCTCAACAAACCACCCTGCATCACATTCATCAACAGACCACCCTCAACATACCTTTTCCATTCACTGTCCACAGTCATCAACCAAAAACTTACTCCACAACCCTCTGTTACACAACCAAAGAAGAAAAAAACTTACTGCCTCCTTTCACGTTCATCAACTCATCAACCTACACCATCAAAAATTTGCACTGCCTTCACCATCCACCATCCTTACAGCACATACTATAAATTGCCCGCATACCATCCCCACATCATCTTACAGCGATTCCTTCATCTGCACCCTGCTCCACTACCACCGACCTAAACATCAATCAACTTCACAATCTCCTCCTTGCAAAACATCACAAAATATCCACAACTCCTACTTTCTCCATAACACAACCTCACCAACAACTCCTCATCACCACATCATCATCAATTTTCAATAACTCGATATTAGAATATGATTACTCATGTTTGATTTGAAATGATAATTTTCAATTGAAAAATGCATAATATTATGCTATTGTCTTGAATTTACTAAGAATGCTACTATGTTTTACTTGTTTGTGTCATAACTATGCAAAAATAATTATGTTTAATTTTATATACTTTCAATTAAATATGATGAAGAGTAGATAAATATTTTTAACCTATGGTAGGAAAGCTGTATTAACTACAAATTTGAAGATGATCGTTGTTGATTTGCTACAAAGATCGATCCTCTAAGCTAGATGAAGTTTCATTTTGAATCCTTGGCAATAGAGTTTTGTATGCAGCCACAACATTTTAGTAAGTAACATATTGACATGTATGTGTTTTGAGGCAAGTTGGTCTTAGTTCGCAATATTGTATTTACCAAATATACTTGCTTGATCAAAATGTTTGTATTACTGAAAATATTTGCTTTACCACATGCAATGCTGTGTTAATGATAAAAGATCATGTTATACAATATGTCCTTCTCAAAGTGTTAATAATGTACTTTTTGTTTATTTTGGGTAAAATATTGTATATACATGATGTGTGCTGGTATAGGGTTGGTGTGGTGTATTGTGTCGTTACTTTATTTTCACTATTCGAGGCACTGGTACATAATGTTTGTATTAAACTATATTGCAGCAGCATTAAAAGTAACTGCATTGGCAACTTCTCAATTAAAGAAGAAAAATTACCAGGACCTAATGGCTTTTCTTCCAAATTCTTCAAACTGCATTGGCAACTTCTATCTTGATTCTGCATTATGTACGAGTATAACTGATATGCATTATTATAATTATAAATATGCAGCTCTGCTGGTAGAGTAAAAGAGCATCCTATTTTTGTTGATATTGACCGCCTATTGTGATCTAGGGGCGACGAGTCTCAGATGATGAAGGAAAATGGTACTATTTACTTTATTCTACTTGCTACTTTTTTCATTTTTTCTTATTCCGAATACACATTGTGTTTTGCATTGACATTCAATGTATAAAACTAGCATTAATACTTTTGCACGGCCTCCATAAGGGTAGTTAGGAAAAATATTACTTCATTATACATTTTTCTTCCATTATCTGCTATTCGTATTTCTGTATTACACTACATTAGCAATGTTAGACCAAAGGCTTTAGTATTAAATTAATATTGTAATTCCAAATAGTTTATAACATCATAAATAGAGTTAACCATAGTTAAAAATATTGTTAACTTAATTGCAATGTTCGACCACGACCACCACCACAACGACAACTTGCTAATGGTAGTACCTTTTAAAAAACAAGCAAAAATCTGCATCTTCTTAGATATGATTAATAAAATGTTGTTGTATTAATTCAGTTTTATAACTAACAAGTTGGATTTGAAATTTATAACCTAAATTGCAACACAAGGATTTAATTAGCCAGCTACTTATAGGACTTAACATTATATTTTCAAACATATTCATCCATACACATATAGTCATAGAACACTATAAATTCTTTTGATTATTATCTAATGGCTTTGGAAGTTGACTTCAAATTGGACTGTATCCTTGCTCAGTACGTAGAATACTTTGGATTTTTAACACATCTCCTTTTCTTTTACAGTACGTGGTATAAGAAACTCCTCCTTGAAGTGTCAAATAGTCGGAAACTATGCTTAAATTGTTGAAAACTGAACTGCGCTAATTTATATGAAAATCGTACATATTTAGCATGCAGTAGCTAGCAGATTAGATACAATTTTGATTAATATTGCATAGATTTATGCACCATTGGTGTGAATCTTTTGTACATCAGTTTCTAAAATGAAAATCTATCCTATTTTTAAAAATTGAGAAATCATATATATGGTACATCAAGTTGGAAACAGAATTTTTTAGGGATTTGCATACAACATCACGCATTCAAACTACAAATCGCAAATAATTTTTGTCTTCTAATTAAGTTGTTATCTTCTTACAGCAGCCATCATCAGCCCTGATTCATCTGCCACCGTCCCTATTTTGTAAAAATTTTTGATAAACATTTTCGCATCACATATTAAGTGCCATCTTTCATGACCAAACTACACACACACTCTTTAATGAAAAATGAAAACTTAAAATGTTAGAAAAAAATCAAAATTTTAAGCAGTTTACAGAGTTCACTTAATATATAAAGTCTTTTAAAGCTTATCAAAAAATGAGTTTACATCACACACGCTACCTGAATCCATGCCGCCAACTCCATAAGTTCACCTACATCGGCATTCACATTGCAGCGCATTACTGTCTTTAGATCGCAAGCGCACCCATCGCTCTCCTCCTCCTTGGATGCCGATGGTGCCACCGGAGTAGAGCAACTTACGACCGTGTCTCTCTCTCCTTGGTCGCCTCTGCTCGATATTTTTTAAATACGAATCATGATTTAGATAGGAATTAGGGCAAGATACCGAGCTGAAGAGTTAAATAGGTATTGGGTTTGCAATTGAGGGAGAAGGAGGATTCTAAAACATAGTGGAAAGAAAATAGGCTTGGGAGCGGCTAAAATAATTTCTGGGCCTGGATTTAATTCAGTGCGATTGAGGGAGAAGAAGGACGTTAGTTTTTCTGTGAGGAAGAGCAAACCCTAAATTAAATTTTAGGTGGCCAAAATCTGTTTAGGAATGGGCAACCGAGGGAAAAGGGATCTTACTTACAAATTACAAAAGACTCCTATTGTTATTAAATTATTTACATTTTTACCGATTGTTGTAACACTTATATGCGTTGGCAAAATTAATGCAGAAGACTATTTATTTTTACTAACACTTTTTAGGTATCCTAACACTTTTTTACTGTTAGCGGTCTGTGACATTTATAAGTGTTAGCAATTGACAGATATAAAATGTTGCAAAATCACTTATTTGGTGTAGTGTTGGAAGACTTGATGCGGGAGGAATTTTTGTCGGCGAATGGTATTCTTATATGAAAACCAAAATGACTTGGGTGGAAACAAAATCAAGAAATGAAAAAGTCACTTAAAATTATTTCTACGTCCTAAATTTAAATAGGTCGACGGAGAACCAAATGGGTCTGTATCAAGTAAAATATTTCATTACCAGTGACTTTTCTCCCTCTAAATCTTCCAAACATTATGCAGAGGAAAGTCATGGTCGATTAGTTGTTGAGTTATCTCCAGATGCGGACCACGTTCTCTTACGGAAGAACGAAATTTCAACCACAACAAAGCCAAATAGTTAAAGGAAAATCTACTAAGAGAAAGCAACATTTCGAGATGGCACTTGAACAATCAACTAGAATTTGCAAGATAGTAGTCCAGAACTTATCTTGATCTAGAGCATGCTTTGATTTTAACAAATGCATACTCTGGGAGACAAGTGTTAACCGGGGTTTTAACCAAGCAGAAGTCAACAGAAGTTAGAACATTAACACAAAGACAAAATAACTTGAAAATTTGGAAGTATACTTTATGGGATTAGAAAAACAACTTGAAGGAGTTCCAATTGAATTAAAGCTAAGTAAATAACTCAGCACCGAGCTATTTAGGTCAGCACTGATCTATTTATTCACCACATTCCTCCTCCAAAACTCCATAAATCTCACATACTACTCCAACTACTCGTGATCAAGTGGTTTTTCCAATGTTTGGACGACCGATTCCAAGGATTGATGAAAAGAAGGAAAAGAAAGTAGGAGAATTCAAGTGTTAACGGGAAGATCGCTAGAATAAACCAAAAGACGTGGAAAAGACCTTGGAACGCATCAAGTAGAAGATGGAAGAGCCAAGATGAAGAACTTCACTTTCCACCAACAAAACAGGTTGGTACCGTGTCATTTAACTTGGTACCGAGTGGTTTTTCTTGTTCGTGAGACCATAGTCCCTCTTGTACAACTTTAGGCCACCTCTAGACCTTAGTACAAGCAAGCTTTTGACCTGGTACCTCTATTTCCGTATAAACATAAACCCTACTACAACTTGAAAGGGATCTAATTCTTTGCTAGCATAGGCTCTGCCATTTCTTCATCTCCTACCTCCCTCATAATAGTTACCTAGATAGCTACTCTTGGCAGTTTTAGGCTACAGAACCTGTAAGGTCCTTGTAATAGTGTCTTGTAATCTCGTATTCTCTATAAACAACAATCAATAAAGAATTATGAAGTGGATGTAGGCTGAAGATTGACAACCCCTATAAAAAAAACTTATATCTCCCTGTTTTATTTTCTTTTTTAATACTATCTACAAGATCTAGGTCTTACTAGTTCCCTACAACTCAATCTTGGATGTTGATCCATTTTTGTTGTCAACACATGTATAACGATAAATGCGTACAATTACTATAAACGTTATAGTCTATTTTCAACTTAAGATTTTTAAGATGATTAAAAATTAATTAAAATGTTAATTAAATTAATTAAATAAGATTAAAATTAATAGAGTTTAAATTAAATTAAATATGATTTAATTAAATAGAGTGTAACTATTTTTCCACTTTGGCCCAACATTTTTGGTACTTTCACCGAGAATAGAGATTCATAGGAGTCTATCTTGTTTTTACTTTGGATTGGAACATCTAAAAGTTGGATCTAAACCTTCTTTTTACTAACTTGAATATTTGGTTGCTGAACTAATGGCCCCTAGGATCTGGTAGATCTGGAGCGGTAGTTGGTGGAGAAAATGAAGCTTCTTGCCATAATGAGGAAACTAACCAACCGGTAAGAGCTCTGCTAGGACCATCTGCCTCTCAAGTGATGGTGTCGAGATTCGAGTTAAATATAAGGATGGTGAAGCTAAATCAGAGAATGGTAGGTAGCCAAAAGGTGCTTACTAAGAAGATGGATGCTAGCACTGTCTTGTTGATCCAGTTGTCCCAAAGGCCTAGGAGAAATAGGAGAGATGCATCACCTTTTGGTTCTAAAGAGGAGAATTCGTCTGCTTCAGAGCAAAATATAAGGGATGGGAAGAAGATAGAGGAGCAGGCTGTTGGGGGCATCAAAGGGAGTTGTTGGAGGAAATGGCTAAGTTTTGGCCAGAGACATGTAACTCGGTACCGAGAGGAATGTAGTAGGTGCCCAGAAGTTTTTTGGTGATCCTGGGTCGCAAAAAATTGATGCAGTTAATTTATATGAAAGCGAGGATGATTTGCATGACGTTGGTGTGACGACCTCCTAACACCTCTGATACCCAGTATACCTATTTAGAGTGTTATGGAGGTACCTAGCTGATACAGGACAGTATCCAAAGGGTGTAAACTGAAAAAATACAAGCATGGAGCTTGTAGAACATCTCACAATGCATGGACAAAATATAATATGAATACATAGATGTAAAATAGGTGAGACGATGAGATAATCAAATGAACCACAAATAAGAACATCTGAGTGCATCAAGTTCACAAACTATACAAAAACTAAAATAAAGAGTTTATACATCCAAATCTTCAAAATAAACTCTAAAACTATCTCTCAAAATACAACTACTAACGTATCCCCCTAGTTGTACTCTGCACAACTCCATACACTATCCAGTCTTGCTACCACTAATATACTCATTTAAGAGTACCTGAGATAATAAGAAGCAAAGCATAAAATCTCGGGTCAGACAACAGTCAGGCATGAGCGATACATCATCTCAAAATACTATACAAGTCGATAAAGTATGGAACAATAGTATAATAATCATACCTGACATGTCCCTATAACTAAAAAGTTAGTACATAATGAACATAATATGCTACTCTACGAATATCATAAAGGTGTGCTGCAAACTAAGCATGATGATAGGTGTCCAGGTATCCTTATCCCTAATACCTATCTCTAGTGACATCCCTAGAGTGATAGATTACGGAAGAAGACGATCAAAGCAACCACAGCATCCATAATCCATACTATTACTCAACATGCTCTAGATAAATGATAACTCATAGGGCCTTCCCTATGATAGGAACCATGGAAATCTCTGTTTTTAGTGTACTCGTCTTTAGCCTGAAGTTCATAATAGACCCTTTCCCTTGGTTCAGGGTATACGGATCCAAGCAACCGATCCAAGGTAACCTAACAATGTACCTACAGGCATCCCCATAATACCCTTGCTTTCTATTACATCAGAGACACTCCAACTATCAACGATCCCTTAGCACGGGTATCCAAGCACTTTCCTTGCTCCATCTAGTTTTCATTATCCTCAAGGAACCATTCCACATTTCTTCATTCCACAATAGAACCATTCAACATTATACCCACGGGTCTCCCTTCCTATAACCCGCCAACATTGAGTCACTATCATCAGAACCTAACTCCTTTCACCATCGAGTAGCCATCATTGATGTTTTGAAACTATCCCGAAGTCATCCATCTTTGTCGTTTGGAGTTGCCCACTTCACTCCATGTCGCACCTAAGAACCCCGGAATGCGCTATAAAGAAACCCCCAAAGTATCACTGGGCAACGGTGAAGATTCCTCTACTCCCATGTTATGTTTGGTGGTGCCGAGCCAAGCCCAAAGTCATTGAAACCAAAGCCTGAAGCACCATCCACATGCCGAACAACCAAAAGGTCGGAGCCAACCGAAGTAATCTCCACTTTTCATGAGCCGAGCTTGAAGCCACCTATTTAACCGATATCCATGTCGGGTCCCCGAACCGACCCTACCATCGAACCACTTTTATTAGCCAAAACCAAACGAACCCCACCCTGAGCCCTCAAACCCAGAGTCCAAGTCGAGCCAACCATTCATCGAGCAAGCCTATACTGAACCAAATCTCACGTTCGGCCTGACCCAACCCCACTATCGAACTGAAGCTAAGCCCGAACTAAAGGGTTACAGAAACTCCAACTTCCACTTTCGCATCAATTTCAATGCTACGCTCCATTCCCATGTTCCTTCTTCATGCGCCTATACTATTCCTACTATCCCTGAGCTCATCTGTCGAAGTACGGTTTCATGGTTCCTACTCTAGTTCACTCCAAAGAGCAATTTTAACCATACAAGCATTCAAACAAACACCATACATACACCAAACAACATTCAAACATACAATAATTCATGACAAAATCATCTAATAATATGCCTCTAACATAGCCTAACACACGCCCAAGAATTGTACATCAAATTAACATGGTGAGAACACTTCAAATCATTTTAAATTTGTTTTCAATTCTTTAGGTTTGATATTGAAACAGGCTCAAAACATGTATATGTGTGTGTGTCTGTGTGTGTAGGAAAGCGAGAGATGATAAATCACTCACCAAACAACCAAAAAGTGAAAATTTGCACGCAAACTGCTGTAAATCTGAGAATCAGTAGCAAAGACATGATTTTTCCTCCCCAAAAACGTAGATTTGAAGATCTCTAAAGAATCCCTTTGCTAATCTAACCCTAATATGTTATTTAGGCTTGATTTGGAGGAGAAAAGAGAAGGTTATAGGTGGTGAATAGGTTAATGGTAGCTTAGATCTAATGGAAAAGTGGTAAAAGTGATTTGGGAATGATGGTTCAGTCTAATATAGCCTCCAAACCTGAAATGGGAAAATGGGCTTGCTTCCTAACTCACTGATTACCCATTAAGCTGCTCTAAATACCGCCAATCTTCAAATAGCTGTATCTCCTAGCCAGAAAGTCCAAATCGCTATAATGACTACTCTATGGAAAGGGAAACCATTATATTTTTCTTATGGAACTTGCCTTGGACGCTACTTCGATTTCGAACAAGATTTATAGACATGATAATTTTTCAGGGGTGAAACCGTCCAAAAAATTCTAAACATATGGAATGTCACTAATAGGCATTTTTCAAAGTTATAGAGTCATATAATCTCATATGGATTTAAAAATAATATTTTGAGATCCTCTGATATGTAAAATACAGGTAGTTACACTCTACCCCCAAGAATTCCCCATTACAAACAAAGTGAAATCAAAGACAGCAACCCCGCATCCCTAACATCCACGAGCAACCATATCAAATGTCAAACATGTACATAAAAGCAAAGAAGATATCTACGCCTACCCTCAACATGTAGGATACTAAACTGCCTTATATGATATTGAAAGTAAACGTAAATTCGATAAACAGAAATCTCAACAAGTATAGAACTCTAGATAAATGGTCTTTATGCCCTCCTCGGTCTCCTAAGTATAATCGTCTTCGCTCTCGCTCCTCTGAAACTTCACCAGCTCTATCGTCTTTCTTTTAAGCTGCTTTGTGTCATGTCCAATGATACGAATAGGCTTACAAGGTCTCAATGCTTTTGGTTCAATCTCGATATCATCAACTGATTCAGTTAAACTATTCACCCTTGAGCCATGCACAAACTTTCTTAAGTGAAAAACATGGAACATGTTGTGTACACCTACCATCTTTTGAGGTAAGTCAACTCTATATGCTAGATTCCCATTCCTCGCAAGTATTGGAAAAGGACTAACGAATCTCAGTGCCAACTTCCCACTAGTACCAAATTGAACAACATTCTTCAGCAAAGAGATCTTGACAAATGACATATCACCAAAGGAGAACTCTAAATAATGTCTTCTCCTATCAGCGTAACTCGTCTGCCTATCTGAGCAGCTTTCATTCATGGCCAAATGATCACTATCTTCACCGAAGTCTCTTTAATCATATCTGACCGAAGTATTAGTTTCTCGCCTGCTTCCCACCAATAAGAAGGAGCGTTGCACGGTCGGTCGTATAAAGCCTCAAAATGGAGCCATACCGATGTTGGACATATAACTACTATTGTATACAAACTCTACCAAGTGCAAATGATCTCCCACGAGCCACCAAAATCGAGAATGCAAGCTCATAAGAGATTCTCCAAGATATGGTCCACCATTTTGGTCTACCCATTTGTTTGTGGGTGATAAGCTATACTAAGATTAAGCTCTATCCTCAATGCCTCTTGTAAGCTCTTCGAAAACCCGCTAATGGACAAAGGGTGTTAATCGCTTATAATCCTCTTCGGCACACCATGGAACTACACGGTGCACTTCATATATAACTCGACCAATTTGGATGTCGTTCTACTAGACATAGCAGGTATGAATCGGGCAATCTTCATTAATCTATCGACTATGACCCAAATGCTATTGTACCCTCCTTTGGTCCAGCAATCCATCGATGAAGTACATCTAAACTTGTCTCCATGTCCACTTGGGAACCTTGAGCGGTTATAGCAAACCACTCGGCTTCTTCTGATTTTCCCTTTCTAACCGGCAATTCATGCACTTCAAGATGAATTCGCCATTATCCTTCTTTATCCCCTCCCAATAATAGGTCAGCTTCATATCGTAGTACGTCTTATTACTGTTGGAATGTATGATAAACTTAGAATGGTGGCACTTTCGTAGCACCACATCTTGTAATCCATCAACATCGGGGACAACAATCTCCCATCCTTACAGAGCCAACCTACTCGGTCAAGTCTGTATTGCTTCATATCTTCAAACTCTACTCCTTGTATTTTCACTATGATCTCTGCTAGACTAGTATCTCGTCTCTGACTAGTACCGATCCGTTCAATCAAAGTAGGTCTGATTGTCAAACTTGCCAACATCTCTGGCTCTAACTCACAATATGGTCTAAAGTCATTGGTAGCAATGTACTTCAACTGCTTCCCCTTCAGGAACATAATCCCTAAACTGGCATATGTTCTACTCAATGCATCGGCGATCGCATTTCCCTTACCAGGCTTATAGGAAATGCCAAATTCATAGAAAGCCAAGAATTCATACCATCGTTGTTGGAGAAGGTTGAGATCCTTCTGGGAGAAAAAGCACATCAATTATTTTGTGGTATATATACAACTTGAACCTCTCTCCTAATATGTAGTGCCTCGGAATCTTCAAGGCATACATTATCGCTGCAAATTCCATATCATGAATCGAATATTTCCTCTTGTGTGGCTTCAGCCATCGACTAGTGTAGGGGACAACCTTTTCCTTCAGCATCAACATCGCACCAAATCCAGTACCATAAGCATCTATGTATACTGTCAGCTCCTCATTTTCGCTTGGAAGGGTCAATACTGGTGCACTTGTCAACCTCTCCTTCAGAGTCACAAAAGCATGCTCACACTTTGCATCCAAAATTAAAGTTTGATTCTTCTTTGTAAAATTGGTCAATGGTGTGGTTCCTTCGAGAAGTTGATAAAGCATCTATAATATCCCGCCAATCTTAGAAAACTCCTCACGTTAGTTTAATTCTTGATAGGTTCCAATCCTAAACCATTGCCACCTTGGTAGGATCTACTGCGATGATATGCTTACAGAAGACATGACCTAAGAATCTCACTTCCCTTTTCCGAAAGTGACACTTCAAAAAATTTGTCTTGAGTCGATTCTTCCTCAACACCTCAAGCACAATCTCAAATGCTCCTTGTGTTCAACCTCCATCCTCGAATAAACAAGGACACCATCCACGAACACAAGTAAAAACTTGTTTAGCTGATCTCTAAAGACGTGGTTCATGAGATTAACAAAGTATGTTTGAGCGCTAGTTAGCCCAAACACCATAACCAGCCACTCACATAAACCAGACTACGTATGAAACATGGTGATCTGCACACCCTCCTTCACTACTCTCAACTGGTGAAATCCCGTCGCAAGATCCAATTGAGAGAACACCTTTGTACCATGAATACATAGGAGTGGATATTTTGTTCTTCTTCATGTCCTTATTCAGCTTATAGTAATCTACACACAACCTTAGAGAGCCATCTGCCTTAATGGCAAATAGCACAGATGCACTACACTCAGATATACTCATATGAATGCTCTGTGGGTGTCATATGCCTAAAAGACAACTATCGATATGACATCCTTCACCAAGTCTATACGAAACTCAATCTCCCAATGCGGAGGTAATCCGATCACCTCCTCAAACACATCCATATACTCTCCAACGATAGGTACAGATGACAATTCATCATGTAGAGCCTCGAGCGAATATAAAAAGCTAACCATAACCTCGTCCTATGGCAGGGAGCTAATCACTATCGTTTGTCCTTCCACTGCCCCTATTGTCACCAATAGCCACTAGAATCTACTACTACCGCATACTTTCTTAGCCAGTCCATCTCTAAGTTAATCTCGAATCCAACAAAATTCAAAACAAAGAAAGCACAAATAAAAGAGCATCCATGATTCGGTAAGACCAAACCACAACAAACCACACACAGGCTATTGGAGCCTCAAAGGTTTTGTCACAATCAAAGTTCGGTCAACTATTTTAGTTTTGAACCCAAATCTATATACTTAGTCACAAGATATGAAGGAATGTGAAGCCTCGATATTGAATAAAATACATATAGGAATATCATAATGGAAAGCACACCTTGAATAATGATGCCTCTTCCCTCTCTCCTTCGTCGAGGGAGCACTCAACGAAGTTGGGACATTATCTAAAGCATATGCCTTCATAACCTGCTTGTGCTGGCTCTGGACAACTTTTCTGCATATGTCCAAACTTACCATAATTATATTGCTTCTTCACATCAACTTTACGGTCTATGATCAGGTGACCCTATCTCCACAACCATAATAGACGGGTTCCTATTTATTCTTCTTCTAAGTGTCCTTTCCTTGATACTGTTTTCTGTTTCCATTCCATTTTTCTTGCCTCCACCGCGTTATTGTGGTTTTGGCTCTTCTTCAACCACAACAGCTGTTTGGACTTAGGGTATAAACTCTCCGGGTAAAGAGCTTTCTTGACTAGTCTCTCAAATGGATCATCAGAAACTTCTCATTCTTTCTCAGTGGAGAGCCGTTGAAAGACATCCCATACTTCGACAAAGCATCATAGCAATGTACTCTAAGACAAACATGCATCTTTGCTTTTTATCAGCAAACCACTTGAATAAAACTGACTTCTGAGTAGTCGGAATAAACTTCTCCTCAACTCCAGCTTTGAACTAGTCCCAAGTGAACTGATCCTTGGGTGTAGCAATAGTAATGACATTCCACCATTTCATGGCCCGCCCTTGAAGCTGGAAGAGGCCAGCTTCCTTTTCATGGCATCATTTGCTTCCATATCACCAAAACAATGCTCGTAGGTGCGCAACCATTCCTGCACTTTGAAAGCCAACTCTATTCCAGGAAATGGTCTACATCCCAAGGTGGAGTTATCTTTACAATTTTGGCAATTCAGCCCTCGGTGCCTACACCTGAGCACTACCTCCAACAACAACATTCAAAGCGGCCTCTTGGGCATTTGCAGCATATTCAACACCATTGCGTTGAACATCGCCTACAAGTTGGGGTTAGCATATTCACCATCATTGCATTGATCCGCAACAAGAATGATTAGTCTATTATATAAGAAAACTGTATCAATGGTACTCGTGTGCATGTGACTTATATACTATATAAACTACTATATTGTTTTGAAAACCAAAATGTATAACAAGTAAGCACTCTTTCATATACACACACACACACACCCTCGATCCAGTAAAAAGTGATAGCTCCTTCCTTATTTCTACTGGACGACGGTATCAACTTAGGTTAATCATATAACCTAAACTTTAACACCAAACGTAATGACCGCTCTACACCTCCAAATCCCAATATATCTATATAGAGCATTGTAGAGGTAACCAGCCAAAGAAGGACGGTAGCCAAGGGTGTACAGTAATAAAAATGTAAGCACAGAACTTGTAGAGCATCTCACAGCGCAAAGACAAAATATAATATAAATACATAGATGTAAAAAAAAGCGAGATAACAAGTGATACAATCTAATGAACTGCAAATAAGAATATCAGAGTGCATCAGCTTCACAGACTGTAAAAAACAAAAATAAAGATTTTATACATCCCAAATCTCCAAAACTCTAAAATATTCTCTCAAAATACAAGTACTGACATAGCTTCGTGGTACTGCTTATCGAAATATAAGCGCTAATAACCTACAAAATATAGGTATATGAAAGCTTAACCACCTGCTCGTGCTCCATATAGCTCCATATGCTATTCAGACATGTTATCGGCAATCTACCAATTTAAGAGTATTTGAGATAATAAGAAGCAAGGCATGAAACTTCGGGTTAGATAACAGTCTGGTGTGAGCGATATATCATCTCAAAATATTATAGAAGTCGATATAGTAAGGAAAAAGGATATACAAATCATACCTAACATGTCTCTAACCAAAGATTTAGCATATAACAAACATAATATGCTACTCTACGAATATCCTAAAAGTATACTGCAAACTAAATATGATGATGTGTGTCCAGGTATCCCTATCCCCAATAACTATCTCTGGTGACATCCCTAGAGTGATAGACTACAAAAGAAGACAACAAAGCAACCATTGCATCCATCAAAAAATCCTCACTATCACTCAACATGCTCTAGATATGTGATAACTCGTAAAACCTTTTCCATGCTAGGAACCAATGGAAATCCCGATTTTCAGTGTGCTTGTCTTTAGCCTGAAGAGGATACTGGACCTTTTCCCCTGGTCCAGCGTATGAGGATTTAAATAACCAATCTGGGGTAACCAAATAAAGTACCCATGAGTGTCCCCATAATACCCATGCTTTCTAGTACATCTGAAAACACTTCAAGTATCAACGATTCCTTAGCACATGTATCTAGGTTCTTTCCTTGCCCCATCTAGGTTTTGTTATCTTCAAGGAACCATTCCACGTTCCTTCATTCCACGATTGAATCGTTCAATATTCTACCCATAGGTCATCCTTCCTAGAACCCATCTATTGTGAGTAACTATTCTCACAACTCCCTTCAACATTGAGCCGCCATCATCCGAACCTAACTCCTTTCACCATCGAGTTGCCATCAACGAAGTCCCGAAGTTATCCCAGAGTCATCCATCTCTGTCGTTTAGAGTTTTTACTTCACTCCACATCCCCTCTAGGAACCCCAGAATGCATCTTGAAGAAATCCCCAAAGTATCACCGTGCCACGATGAAGATTCCTTCACTCCCATGTTCTGTTCCGTGGTTTCGAGCCAAACCTAAAGTCAATAAAGCCAAATCCTAAAGCACCCTTCATAAGCCAAACAGCCAAACTTGTTCGGTGCCAACCGAAGAAATATCCACTTTTTTCAAGCCGAGCTCGAAGCCACCTATCGAACCGTTTCCATGTCTGGCCTCCGAACCGCACCAAACCCTTTTCATCGACCAAAGTGAACAAACCTCACCGCGGGCCAACACCTCCCAAGCTCAGAATCTAAGTTGAGCTTACTAATCACTGAGCAACTCTACCGCCGAACTAATTCTCGTGTCCGACCCAAACCATCCTCACTATCGAACCGAACTCAAGCCCGAACTAAAGTGCTACAGAAACTCCAACTTCAGCTTTCGGGATAATTTCACCACTACACTTCATTCTTCGAGCCATGTGCCTTTCACATGCACCTATATGAGTCCTAGCATCCCCGAGCTCATCCATTAAATTCCTATTTCATGATTCCTACTTTAACTCACTCCGATAAGCATTGTCAACCATATAAGCATAGAAACAAAAACAACACATACACCAAACAACATTCAAACATACAAATATGCAACAGCTCAAGGGAAATCATCCTACAATATGTCTCTAACATAATCTAACACATACCAAGGCAAACGTATATCAAATTAACATGGTTTGAACACTTTAAATCTTTTTAAATTCGTACTCACCTCAGGTTTGATATTAAAACGGTCTGAAAACCTAATTTTGACCTTAAAAATGAATTTAAAACATATCAAAACATACATATACATAAATAGGAAGGTGGGAGATGATAAATCACTCACCAAACAACCAAAAAGTGAAGATTTGCATGTAAATCGAGGCAAATCCGAGAATCATAAGCAAAGACCTGATTTATTTTCTCCTTGAAAATGTAGATTTGAAAATCTTTAATGAATCTTTTGCTAATCTACCCCCAATCTATGATTTAGACTTAATTTGGAGAAGAATTTTTTTTTTGGGTGAGAATGAGTTAATAAGAGCTTAGATCTATTTGAGAAGTGGTAAAAATGATTTGGGTATGATGGTTTACTTAATATAGCCACCAAATCCGAAATGAGTTAGTGGGTTTTCCCCCAAACTCACCAATTACCCATTAAAATGCTCCAGAAACTGCTAATCTTCAAACAGCCATATCTCCTAGCAAGAAAGTCCAAATCGCTGTTATGACCACTCTACGGAAAGGGAAACCAATGTGTCTTTCCTTTAGAAGTAGTCTCAGATGCTTTCTACCCAATATGAATTTTTCAAAGTTGTAGAGTCATACGAACTCATATGAATTCAAAAATAATATTTTATGATCATCCAATACGTAAAATATGGGTCGTTAAAACTAGCAATGTCACAAGACCGAATGCTAGTGCTCAAACGGCCTTCGTAGAGCTAGTTAGGCATTAAAGAATATCCGACAAAGGGGCCCTTCAAGAGAGAAGATTATTGGAACGGAGCCAGCCCGTAATAGAAGTTATGGGTTAATTTTAAAAAATTCCTTATCGGATATATATTGGGCCTACAAAGTCTAATTCATTTAGAACATTTCTAAATATTATTTAAATAAAATATTTTATTTTATTTAAATATATAAATTATATATTTTTATTTAATTTATTATATATATAGACACACATGCATTTGTGTGTGCAAACATGTCAACCGTGCAAGGTAGAACATGACCGTATATAGATGTTGGGATTTATATCGCAATAGACACCTTAGCTCATCCAATATGTAATATATGTTGTCCAAATATGTGCAAGTATATAATCTATTACTTATATATAAATATTATATGCACACACATAGATATGTATAAATGTACATGTTAAGTTTATTTAAATAATTTATGTAAATGTATAATATATTAATGTATGTATGTATGTATAAAATCTTGTAAATAAAGTATTGATATATATATATCTTATTATAGTATATCTATTTAATATCAATAAGTTATTTAAATGTTAAGATAAATAATTTTTTTAAAACATGAACAATGTATATTGTAATATAAGTATAGTAATAAAATAACAATTTATTTTAATACACACACATAAATATATTTATAATATATAAACATATATATATATATATTAATTAATGAAATAATTAATAAAATAATAAATTTACATATTAGTGTACAGCATAGGAAAAATTTATTATTATTTTTATTTTAAAATATATTTTTATTTTATATTCATTTGAAATCGCCTAAAATATTAATAAGAAACTATTTTCGAAACCTCTTTTCAAATTTTAAATTTCTAGTAAATCATAAAAGATATTTTAAAGTTTGAAAAAATATCACATTTTTTGGTTTGAATTTATTTTAAAAAAAATTATTAGTTTTTGGTTGAATTAAATAACATTTTTTTAAAAATGTTTTTTATTTTTTATTTTCTGGCTACAAGCATATTTGATGTTATCATGATTTTATGAAATTTATAAATAATTTTCCATAACATATTTGATTTTATACGATTTATTAATGTAGTATATTAATTTAAATAATATATAAAATTATATAAATTGTATATGTCGACGAAATAACTGGACTTATGATGGGCCTTAAACCCATTCAAGCCCATATAAAAATATTGCGCAATTTAATCCAATTTAATTGCTTATTGATATCGTATATCGATTGATATGTTTATAATTATTATAATTATATTTTTTTAATATTTATTTCTCAAATCACAATTAAATTTTATATTTATTTTTATAATAATTATAAACTAATTAAATTGTTTGGTCAAAGGAGAATTCATCATTTCGGTTGCATGACTCATCTGGCGTGAATTTGGTCAGCAATTAATATCAAACTATTCAAAATTAACGTTTGCATGTTACTTAGCAGGTGGTATGACATTTTGGTCAAATTTATCATTTGCTTGGTTCTAGTAAAATCTAATTTCACCATGTTAAGCATTACGTTGTTGTGACCTTTATTTATACTAATTCGCTTCATCAAAACTATTTCATTTTGAACTTATGGAATTTGGCAATGGTCAAAATTCCAATATCGTTCATATTCAACTCAATGGTACAAACGCAAATTCCTTGGTTCAAGAATAATTATTATAATTAATCGAAATGCTCTGGTCCAAGACTTTGACTTTGAGTTGACCTGAGTTGACCATGATACTAACCTCATAATATTGAGGAGACGAATCCTCACTTAAATAGTTCTTCACTTCCAATACTTCCACTCGACCCAACAATAGTCACTTGATGGACGTTGTGCTATGATAACTAAAGCAGAGGTTTGATATTGAAGATTGATAGCATTATGATAAATTCCTCATAGTTATAACACCTTGTAACTACTATCATAAACATGGCATTTATGGATTTTCAATTAAATATAATTTTAATTAAATTAATTGATTAATATAACACGTTATATCAAGTATATAATAGAAAGAAAATACATTTTATTTTGAACAAAATTGGTTACCGGGTTAGATATGTAACGACCCAGGATTTCTCTCATTTGAAATTCATATAGTTAATTGATTTTAAATGTTAACAAGTAAAATTTGTAAGTCGAATAAATTTTATTTCGGATATCTGGATTTAATTGGACAATTAAATCGATAGTTTAATATTTGAAATTACAGAAAAATAATTGGAAATTTGGTTTAATGTGATTAACATTGATTTGTAAAGTTGTATTAAATCATATTGGAGTTAGAATGATGTTATAGAAATTTTAAAATTGAATTAAAAGTCAATTTGTGGAAATTGAATATTTTAATATTTAATTGACGAGTAAAAATAGCCATTTTTCAAACAGTCTCAGATTTAACGAAACCAGTTTCATCGGATCCGTAATGTTATATTATTGTATGGTTTCAAATTTCGTGTCAATCGGATTTACGGTTTGTCGGAGGCAAGCCAAAACGCATAGAAATTAGTTTAATCGATTTAATTTAAAATTTGATCGTTTATTTCCGTAACTCGCACATATGATCAAATTAGCCTCCGAAACACGTTCCATTGTGTCCGAAACGCGGGTTAAACCCTAGGAATGCCAGCCGGCACGCTTTGTTTGGAGTTCGAAAAATTTCGAGTGAATAGTGTTTTGGAAATTTTCTATAAAAGGACCTCACATTTTCTAATTTGCAAAGCAACTAGGGTTTAAGCCTCAGGCCGCCACTTTCGTTTTCTATGGCAGAAAATCTCCTAACTTCTTCCATTAATCTCTTCCAATCCGTGAACAATTAAGAAAAACTTCCAACTACAACATTGAAGAGCCAAGTGAGATCTTCAGATCTATATGGTGATGATGAATTTTCGAGCAAGGATGTTGCGGGAAATCGAGCTCGAAGGCAGCACGTTCGCACGCGTTTTTCCACTCAAGATGGAGGCCGAGCTTGGCCAAATTGTGGTCGATGGTGGCTCGTAAGATGGTCTTCAGCGTGGTGGTGTTTGATCATCGTGGAGATGGTCGTGGTGGGTGCGGCTATTAACCCTAGTTCGAATGGCTATGGGATCCTTTTACGCGTGTGTTACTGGAAGAAGGAGAAGCAAACGCACGGCCTTGATTTGGTAAAAGGATTTGGACAGCCCAGATGCAGTGAGGGTTAAAAATAAAAAGAAAATGTAAATTAATTATATTAAAATTTGTGTAAACTTTGTAATGCTATATCTTGGTCATACGAGGTCGAAAACTGACGAAACAAATTGCGTTGGGTTCGTATTGACGAGCACTACGCGATGGAGCTGGATTGCGGTCAATTGGAGAGCTGGAATTTCGTTTTGGTCCCTTTCATCCACTGGCTAGGACAAGTTTGAATTTTGGGTAAAATTAAATGCGCGTTTCATTTTATTCGAAATAAAACGCTACAACTGTTATTTGAAACAAGGTGAGAACTTCTCACTCAATCGAATCAGTTTCGATTTAAGTTCTAAATAGTAGATTTAAAATTGCTTGATTGTGTGATAGAATGATAAATTATAATCTATTGCTTTGAAATGGACCATATGCGCCGTATATTAAGCGGATGTTATTTATTAAAAACATATACCGCGATATTTCACCTTGATGTGGAATTGGTATTATATATGTACTTGGAGTTGATTTTCCCGCATTATATAGCGGATGAGACCCTATTGCGCCGCATAATAGCGGATAATATTTTATATAAACCCATATACCGCGATATTCCGTATTGAAACGGAATTGGTATTGTGCTAAAATCTGTGGATGTAGGGAAACAGGTTGGAGGAATCCAACTGGATTCCTCAACAGTATTGATTTATTTACAGATATTGTGATATATTCTGTTATCATATGATATGTGATGTTTTGGATGCCATGACTATTATATTTAGTGCTGTTGCAGCATTGGGCCTGGTTTTTGGAGTTTTAAAAATGATAAAGTAACGATTTCGAATTTAAAAGGATTTTAAAGTGATTTTTGAAAATATACGTTTTATTAAATTTTGGAATTGATTCATTTTAAATAAATAAACGTTATAATTTTAATGTTATAAAAATTATGATTTTTGAGGAATATAGTTGAAAATTGATTTTTGAAATATGGAGTTAATGATTTTATAAAATAGTTTAAAATTGGGATTTTTGAATTATTATAAATGGTTTATATAAGGATTTATAAAATTGATATTTACAAATTTAAAAATATTGGAATTATAAAACTAGTTTTTATAAGTGTTAAAATGAAGTATTAATGGATTTCATAAGTGAATGAAATTATAGATTTATAAATTGTGACGTTATAAAATGGATAGAATTAGTAAAATAAAAGATTTATAAGTAATTAACTTATAAATAGGATGTTTGGCATTTAAATGAGATTTAAATAGAATTTGTTAATTAAGGGATTTTATAAGTTGAAGTTTTTATAAAATTTATATAAATGTGAATTTATAAACGTTGTTTTATAAATCCAAAACCAATTGAATTTGATAAGTAGATATGAAAGCTTATTAAAGGAGATATATCCATGATTTTGGACGTGGATAATCCTTTAAGTAAAATGTGTAGAAATGTTGAATTTGGTTAACGAAGTATTTTCACGATTTTGAACGGTGGATAATCCTTTAAATAAAATGTGTAGAAATGTTGAATTTGGTTAACGAAGTATATTCACGATTTTGGACGGTGAATAATATATAAAAGAATTGTTTTAAGAAGTGATCTTTCAAATAAGAATTAAGACGATTTGAAGATGGTTTAAAATGTGTTAAGTATCGAAACCATATATTTCAACATTCATTGTTGAAATAGACGTTTTCGAGAAATAAGGAAATGGTGGACTATAACACTGTTGTTATAGTAAATGATTTCGAAAGGAAATGTTTTATATAGTATTGGGATTTATATATCTATCTTAATTTCGAATCCCTATACTAGTGATTTTGGGTTGTCGTAACGATGTTTTACGCAACATTCGTTTTGACTCAAATAAATGTGTTTAAGAGAATGTTTTCCTTAAAGAATGAAATATATACTTAATTGTGATTTAAGTATATTGGATATTTTATAAGTATTGAAAATAAATAGATTTGTGAATTACTGATTATTAAATAAGTATGGAAATGTTTCCCAATATGAAGTGAAATGTTTTGAGATGATATCTTTTAAAGATAAATTGAAAGTGAATATTTGAAGTCAATTTGAAAATCATATATCAATGGATATTTGGAAATTTAAATTCACATGGAATTTATAAAGGAAAGGGGAGTTTGTTTAAAAATAAACATTGATTTATTTTTGAAGTGTGGAAAATTATATATCTTGTAAAGATATTTTTGGAAAATAAATAATTTGGGAAATTATTTGGAATTTGGTGATGATTGTGCATATCTATTGATAGTTAAATAACCGACTATCAATATTTACCTTTAAATGGGTATTTATGGTGAATTGCTTGAATTTGAATGCTACACTTATTTTAAAATAAGCGCTCGTTATTCAGTTTAGCCAGGAGAGGACCTTTGTGTCATAAATCCCATTTCGAATAATGATATGTCGTAATGGATAGCATTTGAAGACCAGTGTTGAAGACCGGATATTTTCGAAAACGGAAGGATTACCGTCGAATGTCTCTGCATCGGCTGATCTTCGATATAGAAATTTTATCACCCTTTGTGATGGGAAGTCCGGTCGTGATTAGTGAATATCCGGATTGCAAGGGCTTCTTTGGAAGTGCCTTCGTTTCCCTTCTATCCCAGAATGGACTTGTATGGATGTGTGTCTGACATTACAATTTGAGATGTAAAGCTGGTTTCTATCAAATATATTTCTGTTGGTGGCGGAGAATTTATTCTCTTAGCTTAACACCTTTCTCTGAGATGTACGAGCTCAGAGATTATGTAGTTGATGGTTACTAGTGATATATTCCCAAATTGGTAATGTGGCATACGAAGTGCTGTTGAGCATTTGTTGATCAAAGCGTGGCTTTTGTATAAAGCGTAGCGTTGTGGACGAGACTTCGTCGGACCTCACACCTCGAAAATGGTCAAAACTGGAAAGATGCATCAAGGTTATTAGGGGATAGAGCCCCCTTAGTGTATGTCATTTCCTTCTGGATAGAGGTGGTATTATGGTATGGAGCCCTGATACTTAACCTATGTTGTTGCTGCAAACTTATTATTTTGTGGTTGTTGGTGAATCCCTGGATTTAGGTCGGCTGCGACCGGGGGATGGCATATTCGTGTCTGTAGTTACCTAGTTAGGGGTAACCTGGCCTTGTGTTGGAAGAGATCCGGTTAGGTTCTCGAGGCGTCTTTCCAGAAGCGTATCCATATGGCAATGGGAAGTTCCTTGGCCTGAGCATTAGTTGGAAATCCAAAGAAACAATACGAACCCTGTACGGTTTTACTTGTATAACCTGCCATGGAATATGAGGTAACCTGCTACTGAACATGGTAGCTGTAGTAGGCATAAGTGCAAAATGTCTATGCTGGCTAAGATTTATATTATACTTTCAAAATGTTTTCCTACACTTTGAACTTATAGTAATAATATCAAAGAAAATTTCTCGTATCAAGCATGTTTGACTATCATAAGGAGAAAACTCCTCCGATTCTGCGTTTGCATTGTGTGTGCACGCGGGAGGCCTTATGGTAGTCTCATTTTCTAAAAGAATTGCGAATCTAATTTAAAATATTTCTTTGTTTATTTTTAAAGATAAACTGTTTTAAGTTCTCACACCAGTCCCATGACTGAGCTGGAGTTTATTGTTTCCTTCCTAAACTCTGGGTGCCCACAAATTTTAACACGGGCAGTCTAGAGTTAGGTTATCAGGTCATTCTGGAATTCAGGAGTTGCTATAGAGACCTGGAGGCAGGCTGGATGGCTTGGCGTATCAACTATATATAGTATTTCTTTTCCTCTATTTGTTGTTGTAAACTCTGATAACGTAATGTAATGTGATGTAATGTAATAACTGATATAGTTCTTTATTTTAAAGATAATCATTTATCTATTATATGTTGTTCCGCTACGATTGTGGGATTCTGTTATTGTTTCTGTCTGTTGCCTTTTCTTTCTTTCTTCTTCTATCTTCTACCTCTTCTTTAACCCTGACGGTGCGGTTTTCCGGCCTTCGATTGCTTGGCAGTTGATGCAGTGGACGTATTGATGTCGATTTTCGAGCATCGAAAAATCGCATTCGTTACAAGATATATGTAAAAATTACATAATTGCCCATAGGGCATACCCCAAACTCTATCAAGGAGAGTCTATATGTCATCAAGCAAACCAAGACTGTTTACGATGCCCAACACTTGATGTTGCTCCTAATAGCCATTTTTCGAATCACTAAGTCAGTAAGAAGCATATCGCGGATATGATAAAGCAGTTAATGGTAGAAAAATGATGGAGCGAGAATGAAGATTGGGGTTCTGCACCTAGCAGAACCCCATTCACAAAGAAAATCTTGCATAAAAAATTTACAATGCCTTCAATGTCGTTGTACAAAAGGAAAACTGATTCCAAACATCATCTATTCAAGTATGAATGGCACATGGATGGTGCTAGAACAATGGATGTGGCTTGATGTTGGTATTTTCCCATCATTTTAGTTGGAGTAACATCGATGTAGTTCACTCTGCTCTTGCTAAAGTTCATTTCGATTTTGATGAATTAGCTAAGAAGTTTGTAGAGCACCTCGAGCCCCACGCTACTCAACCCAAGGATATGATGTCCTTGTCGACCAGTTCTCGAGGATTTGAAGAGTCGTTGAAAGGCTTTTAAACAGAGTTAATACTATAGTCATAGAGTAAAACATTCCAAAGGAGGATATCGTGTTGATGGCTTCGGTCCAGGGGGACCCAAAAATGGATTTTGGAAAATGGATTAGGATGAACAGTTGACTACCATGGAGGAATTCAACTAAAAAGCTAACCTTTTCTTACGCTTGAAAGAAGCAAACCTAGTTTTCGGGAAGGCTGGTGGTAGACAGCTGAGAGAAGTAGTTTAATGTAATGTGGCTATAAAACAAATTGATGAAGGTTCGGTAAAGTTTCCGTGAATGTGAGTAGCACCAATAACCAGAAGAAATGAAATCAAGGCTTTGAGGGCAGAAGGAATGATGCCAAAAAGCGTCCAAGAAATATGAGACCAGAGGAGTACATGGCTCCGAATGATATAATTGGAAATATCTACCTTGCCACGCAAGGGATGAAGAGATATAGAAAGCCACCTCAGAGAAAGGTGAAAGAAGCTAAAAGGCGCTCAACGAAGTATTGTCGCTTTCATGAGACGCTTGGACACGGTACCAATGAGTGCCATCATTTAAAGTATTTATTTGAAAAGTTAATCCCTAAGAAAAGCGGTAGTAATATGTCAAATATCCGTAAGTTGGAAAATAGAATGTTGGAAACCAAGGACCGAATGCTTAAAATAATCAACCTAGACCCAGCAGAGAAGGGCCCAAGCAGGCAACCTGATGGAAGGATCGTGATAAATATAATAACCGGAGGATCTTATCCAATGGAGAAAAGCTGAATTAAGAGCGATATGCGAATTCTTTGAAGCATGTATTATATAAGAGCTTAGAATAAGCAGTAGAGGTTGATAACCAATGATATGGTCTTTCTTAATAGGGATTCTGGCAGGATTAAGCACAACCTTTGATCCCAAGGTGATAACGGCCATTGTGGAACCAGTTACTGTGCACTGTGTCTTTGTTGATCATGGAAGCTTGGTAAATGTTATGTTCGAAAGGACTTTTGATCAGATGAAAATCAATCCAAAGGACATCAAGCCCTATAAATCGAAGATTCAAGGATTTATCAGAAAGGCGAAGAAGCCCATCGGGATATTTGACTTGTCCACAGAGTTAGGAGAAGGAGACCGCAAGATCGTTCAGGTTCAAAAGTGTAATTATCAATGAATTCTTGGCATATAATGTCTTTTTGAGCCAACTGGCCCTTGCTAGTTTTAGAATAGCATTGGCTCCTTGGTGCCTAATGATGAAGTTCCCCACGGAGAACGGGGTCAGATCTATTTGAGGCGACCAAAGAACCGATCGAGAATATTGCGTTATTGAGAGCAGAGAGGCAAAGCAACGAGAGGAAGGAAATGGAGCAAAGGAAATGGAGAAAAGAGAGCTCTCTACGTCAAGGGTGTTGACGCGTAACAAGTTCCTTAAGCATATGGATCCCAGGAAGTAGTTCGAGGAAGTGCGGGCAGCACCAATTGAGCCGATAATCAATGTCCCCATTGATATGGATGATCCAACTCGGGTAATCAATATCAATCTCAGCTTAGCGCCAAATTGAGGAAGGAATTGGTTGGTTTTCTTCGAACAAACTATATATACTTGTTTGGCCGCATTCAGATATATGCAGGATATCACTAGAGATAGCATGTCATGAACTTGATATAAATCTTAAATACCCTCCTGTAAAATAGATAAGACGCAGTTTGGTTCCGTAGCCTGCTGCATTGAAGGAAGAAATGGATAAGCTGAAAGAAAATGGATTTATCTATGATGCACTTTATCCTGAATAGGTATTGAACCCCATTCTGGTCAAAAAACCAAATGGAAAGTGGTGGACATGCATTAATTATTCGAACTTGAATAAATCATGCCCGAAGGACAGCTTTCCCCTACCCAGAATCGACCAACTAGTGATGGGACTGCCGGACATGAGCAGCTTTCTTTTATGGATGCTTACTCTAGCTATAACCAGATAGAGATGCACATTCCAGACCAAGAGCTCACTAATGGATTTGGGACTATATTGCCATCACGAGATGCATTCGTTCTAATGAATGATGGCGCTACCTACTAATGATTAGTGAATACTATGTTCAGGGACTAGATCGGACAAACAATGGAAGTGTATATGGATGATATACTTGTGAAGTAACGGTTGTCGACAAACCAAATAGAAGATCTTTGACGTTAGATGTGCTATGGAGGTATAGTATGAAAAAAATCCATTGCATGTTCCTACGGAGTTGCATTTAGTAAATTTTTTAGGATTTATTGTGAATTCATGGGGCATTGAGACTAATATAGAGAATATTAAAGTCTTAAAACATGTAACCACCCCCATGAACAAGGAGGAAAATGCAGAGCTTGAGCTAAAAAGTCGCTGTACTAAGCCGATTTATTTCAAAAGTGATTGGTAAGTGTATACCGTTCTTTGATACCCTTAAAAAGAAGAAAGAAAAGTTTGTCTAGACAATGGAATGCTAGGACGCATTCGAGGAATTGTTGAAACACATGGAAAGACAACCGATCCTATCCAAGCCTTTGGACAGAGAAGATCTGTTTATCCATTTGGCAGCGTATGCACACGCACTAAATGTGGCATTGGTATATGAGAAAGAAAGGATCCAAAAGCCAGTATACTACATTAACAAGTCGTTTGCATGAGCAACAAAGAACTATCCAAAGCTTGAAAAGCATTCTTACCACCTATTGATTGCTTTAAGGAAATTACGACTATAATTCCAGGCTTACCCAATAAAGGTATTGATGGTTAAGACCTTAAAGCAAGTACTGCACTGACTCAAGACTTTAGTAAGGTTATTGGAATGGAACATTGAGGAGAGCCAGTATGATATCACTTACTATCTGAGAAGGGAGATAAGACGATAAGCGTTGGCAGATTTCATCGTTAAATTTTACCAACTGAAATAGAGAAAAGGAAGTTGATATGGTCGCACTTTCCTAATGGAAATTACATAGATGGAGCTTCCAATGAACATAACTTTAAGTGGGACTGTACATGTAACCCTAGAAGGAAGAATGATTCACTAAGCATTAAAGCTAGAGTTCCCTACAATGAACAACAAAGCTGAAGATGAAGCGTTGATAGCAGGACTCAGGATAACAAAAGAACTTAGAGTAAAGATGCTGCATGTATTCAGTAACTCCCAGTAGGTGGTCTGCAAGGTAAAAAAAAGGAATTCCAGGATAAGGGCAGGAGACTAGTGCCTTACTTGACAAAGATACTGGAACTATTGAACGATATATAGGATTAATGATTACGCACATTCGTAGGGAGGAGAAAACAAAGGATGGTTCACTGGAAAAATTGTCCAACTCTTGGGATCCGTGGTTGATGAAATTGGTTCCGATGGAGGTTTTATCTGCTCCAACCATCGATCATATGGATATCGGCTAGATTCTGAAGGCTGATAAAGAAAAGGATTCATGGATGACTTAATCAAGGCTATTCGCTAATAGGAATTTGTGAAAGGAAGAAAGAACGGTGGAAACTTCTATGTAAAGTGCTATGATTCATTATGCAAGGAGTGTTTACAGAAGTGGTTTCTCAACCACCTACTTCAGTATGTAACTAAGGATATGAGGTCAGGAAAATTCTCATGGGAATTCATGAGGGTAGCTGTGGTGATCGAACTGGAGGGCAAAACTTAGCTAAGAAGATCCTTCACTATGGATACATCTAGACAAGAGAAACTGTGATGTTTTTTATTACACTAGACAGCGTGAAAGGTGCTAGTGGTTTGCGAAAATTCCAAGAGCCCTATCCACCGAGCTTACGGAAGTGGCTGGCCTATGACCATCTTCAGTTTGGGGAATTGATATAATCAGTGTGCAACAAATGTCGAAAGGAGAAGCTAAGTACATTATCGTTGTGATGGATTACTTCACAAAGTGGGCTAAAGCGGAACCACTAGCCATGATCATAACAAGAAAAGTGATCAGCTTCATGGCAAAGTATATTATATGCAGATTTGGAGTTCCCCAGAAAATTATAATTGATAATGGAAATCAATTTGAGAGTATTTAGTTTGAGGATTTCTACAACTAGTAGAAATTAAGAAAATCTTATTGGTAGTAGCACTGCCATAAATGAATGGACATGTGAAGGTGGTGAATAAAACCATCAAGTCCATTTTGAAGAAACGGTTAACTAAAGCCAAAGGCGATTGGGTCGTTTAGCTTCTACATGCACTGTGGGATTATAGGACGACCTACAAGTCCCGACTTGGCATACTCCATTCGCTCTGGCCTACGAAAATGAGGCCATAATTCCGATAGAACTGGAAGTACCTTCCCACCAAAAAAGCACTATGATCCCATGGGGAACGAGGAGCTCTTGCTTGAGTCGCTCAACTTGGTTGATGAAAAATAAGAAGAGGCTGAACTAAGCCCAGTTTCTAACCAGAAAAGAGTGGAATGACATTTCAACACCTAGATCTGGAGCCATACTTTTGAAATGGGGGACCTCATTTTGGATCAAGTTCTCAAGGGTATATGGGCACTTGTACTGACTTGGGAAGGTGCCTATGCAATTGAATTAAAGCTTGGAGATGGAACTTTTAAGATGGCCACTACTGATGGGATCATAACCCTACAGCCGTGGAATAACAACCTATTGCGTTGTTATTTTACTTAGATTTATTTACTTCATTTCTACAAATAAGCCACCCTAGTAAACTGGAGCAATTTCATATGGTAGGATTTGCTATTATTTTTGTTTATAAATAAAGCTTGCTTCTTGAACCAATGAATTATATTCTTATAGGCTAAACCTTATGTTGCATGATTAGCAATGCGATCAGGTACCTAGAGATAGGTACCGACCAACCGGTGATCCATGATCGGGTTAAAGGTGTAAGATCATAGGGGTCGATTGAATAATTCTCCCTTATCCCTTCGATCTCAACTAATGCACAAAGAATGGCAATAACAAAGAGGAATTCCCAGAGTCAGGCAACCAAATCACTAGTTTTTAGAGATAGGGATAGGTGTATACCAAAACATTTAATGACCATGCGTGTGGTCTGATAGGACATACTCGGTAGAGAATAAGCGATGATGGTCAATGAGCATTCTCAATCAACACTTGGGGGTGGGTGAGATTGAGAGCAAGCGCTCAGAGATAGGTACCAAAACCCTGATTCCCAGAGAGAGGAATCGATATATATTTGAAAATTTCATGACTATGTTTGCAGATTAGCAGGACTTGCCTAGTCAAGGATAAATAATGATGGTTAGGGAGCTAATTCGATCAAGGCCTAGAGAAAGATGATGTCGAACCTTGATGCTAGTAAATAAGCATCTAGGACACTGGCAAAAAAGTCCGAGAGACCGAAACCAGTGTATAATTGAATCTCTTCCAAGAGTGACCCCACTTGTGACTTGGTGGGGCTTGACTAGTAAAGGATAAGTGAGGTCAATCAATAACTACACCAATGCAAGCCTAGAGACATGAGTGATCGATAGCATATTTCCAGAAATTGATGTTAAAGGTATTGCTTACAGGAGATAGAAAATAATGTGGAGTTAAATGTTTCTTCACACTGAACTTTTTATACGGTCGAATGGAACTCGGTCGAGATTAAACAAGGCTGGCCATAGAGTTGATCATGTAAGCAACAACTTTGGTTTAGCCAAAATAGAAATACTTTGGTAATGGTAAATAGAACTAAGTAATGAAATATCACTAAAGCAATCGTAGAAGTTTACTTATATGTAGAGAGTTAGTAAGTAATAGCATTGCATAGACACATGCATACATAATAAAAGTAAATCACAATACAAGTAATTATATTATATAGGCAGATAGTTGTATACAGATAAGTGAAAATAGTGGAATGTAAGTACGAATAAAGGTTGTACAAAAACGACAATCTTTATTTATTGTCGCTTTTCATACAAATGTTGTAGGGGTTGGTCTCATACAAACTCGACTTTTGTGCAAAAGGAAACAAAATACATCAAAAGAAGACCAAAAGAAACTCTCTTCATAATAAGCCAAGCATCCATGTCTACTTTCTAGAATGCTTACAAGCCTTACAACTAGATACATCGCGTGGTCTCTTCAAATCCTTCTTGCCTTCGAACTCCTTTACTTTGGAGTGCTGCCTTTTAAGAAAGTAGTCTCTTCCTTGGTTGTAATGATGCTACGATCTTTAAGTATGTTAATGGTAGCCTTAGATGACTTAGAGGATCCGCCAACACCACTACCTTTTAGAGGTTTGATTTTAATTGGTGGAATTTTTGAAGTATGGCTTGTTTTGTCTGAACCAACAGGTATTTCTGTTCCTAGATCCTTTTTGATCTTAATTTACTAAGGTCGACCTTCAGCCGCTCCGCCATGGAAATCAAATCACTTGGGCCCGTAGCACAAGTGATTATGATGTCTTCCCCTAGGGACCGTGTGGTATCCTCCAATCCTTCCAAAGCCTGTCTTCTACGAATTAAGATCGAGGTCAAAATCGGAGGGTGGAAATGGGCAATGTGGCAATAGAGGTTGACTCAACGGAAATAGCAATAGACCCAAACCTAGTAATTACCAGCGAAGAAGAAGGAAGCGACTAATGACCTGTAAGTTCACAAAAAATGAAGTAAAGGATAGTGATGACTTCAGACGAGAATTGAAGCTTCACGTATACTATAGAGCAATGGAAATACCTTTGTTGGCTGGAGTTTCTTTCGTGGAGGATTTAGTGACTTTACCCTCTTCTGTTGTTGATTGCGTTGGTTGAGAAACAAGAAGAGGAATATAGGGCTCAATAGTCATGGTAACGGAAACAGGAGTCACGATATAGGTGGCCTTAAAACTAGCCCCCTTATAAATTAGAGTCCCTGTTGCAGGCTCTTTAAAATGAGGAATTGATGGTTCTGCTTGATCCACTGCAGTAAGATAAACAAAATCCTCAATGGATGCTTTTCCCATAATCGCGTCTCTACTGCTAAAGCAGTTATCCTCTTTTACATGAAAGTTATCCTCTTTCATACCGAAGACCAAATGAAAGGCCTCATCGAAGATCAAATGAAACAGTTATCCTTTTTTACACTGCTGCCAAAGCACCTAATCCAACAAAATCTTCATCCATGGCCATTAGATCATTGATTTTCAAGATTTTTCTATTTCAAATGGGATAAAAGAACAAATACATTGGCTATAAAATAATAGAAAATTTAAAATTTAGAGATGCTTAAAAAAGGCCAAAGGGAAACTTACTCCGTAGCAGAAAGGCAAATGAAAAATGTGGATTGGTAAGAACAGATGAATAGTTCTTATGATATTTCCATGGAACAAAAATGTGTTCTCTATGACATTGAAGCTATGCCGAGCCTAGAGAAAATAAAATCAAGTAACTTTGAGTCCTCTTCTTCTACTAAAGAAACAAGATCTTTGCAGGTGTGGCAGCTCTTCCAAATACCTTTGTATAGATGATAAAAAAGGCCGTCCAAAATGGAATAACACTTAGAGCAAGCTGGTAAGAATGAAGCTCCAGAGTAGTGGCAAAATCCACATAGAAACCAACAATGGTAGGATTGGGGCTTGCCACCAAGTGCTTGATGGTTAAAAGCATTTATCTAGCTGAGGGATAGTTGTCCCTCTTGCTAGAAGTAAGAATCCTCATATTCTCGCCTGGAATATCATGTGAGTAACTTTATGTATGTTTAATGGGAAAAAAGTAGAATCATTCGAAACTGAAGAAGTAGAAGCCATACCAAGGGAGAAAAAAGTGATAGGAAGGTTAGTACAAATCCATAATGTTTGAAAGAAAATTAAGTTACGCAAAATAGAATTCATTATTCCAACAATGTGTTATTCGTATGTTTCTCTAATCATCGTTAGCTCCCTTAAAAAATATAAGTATGCTTGCATTAACATAAATGTGATAGCATAGCACAAAATTATATGCGATAACTTTAGGAAATAACTTCAAAACATGGGGATCAATGGTAAATTTTTAATAAACCACACAAACACGCCCCCACACCACATCATTGTCATCCATGTCCAAAATTTTTGATAAACCACACAAACATGCCCCACGCCACATTCGAATGAACAGTTTCCCAAATGGATGCTTTTCCCCTAGTTGCATCTGTGTCTAAAAGTTTGGCTTTCATTTGATCTCCGGTGTGGCCTTCACCTGATGCAGCCACATGACACATCATTTCCTTCCAAGCATCTGCAGAGTAATAGAAAGCTGTTTCCCAACCACTTCAGACTCTTGTCTTCAATGACATTGGAAAAAAATTCTAAAGATTAGATTTGCTATCTTCTTTCACTTTTGCCATCTCACTTTTGCCATCTGATCTTTAAGCTCGTTAAGTTCACTTACTTCCCTGGAAAGGTCAACCCGAGCTTCTATTTTTTCCATTGTATTGGTCTTTATACTAGCCCTGAGTCTCTCAACCTCAGCCTGGAATGTTTAGAGCTCTGCATCCTTGGTCTGAAGTGCCAAATACTTGGCCAAAAGCGCCAATTCCGTGGCTTAAAGCATCTTTTCCTTAGCCTTGATTTAAACTATAAGCTCACCACTCTCTTGATAAACTTTTTTAAGTTGATCGTTCACCACTAAAAGGGCCTGAGTTTGTGCGTTGGACATCTCCTGGATTACCGCTTTAGAGTTTTCAACCGAAATCTAAGCCTCGTTTCTTTGCTTCTTAAGTTAGACCAGCTCAATTTTATAGTTAGCTATTGTGATGTCATAGGTCTTCCTCTGTGATTCAAAAGACTGAAACTCTATCTAATTAATTCTGTTAACATCGAAGTGGGAAAAAGCTAGCTTCCTTTATTTGTAAAGCTGATCGACAAGCTTAGTAACTCCCCCAACTCTACAGTTGGCCTCTTCTATTGTGATGTGTTTGTTGTTATGGTCAAATTTCACCTTTGTTGGGCAAATTCCAAGAAAGGCAGCCTGCATTTTTGTCATACGGCTGTGGATGAGCCTGAAGGTGGGGTGTTGGTGGATCAAGATAAGTAAAATCTCCTTGGATTTCTACGAGGTTAATATAGTAGTGACCAGGGGTCAGATTTCGGGAAGCTATTAAGAACAAATTTAGGGCTGAGAGCGTGGTTGGGAAGAGACAATAGTAGGACCGTGATGGTCATTTTAATCACGAGACATTTTCCCTTGATCATAGTATTCTCTTTCCTTAGCCAAATGCTTCTTCTTATCTTATCCTTAAGATACTCCCTATCGTTCCTTCTTTGTCTTCTTTTTTAGTTTCGTGCTGTGAAGTGGAGCAATAAGGATAAGGTTCTAGGGTAGTTCTCGGTGCTTGTCGACGTTTGAGCGTGGATAGTGGAAGTGGACTTTTCCCGTTATACCTGAAATGAAAGAAAACCTGTCATAGAATACTAAAGTAGGGGAAAATTCAGTATATGAGTATTTGTGAACCTAGAAGAGTGTAGAGTGTAGGTATCCCTAGTGCTCCACGGTTCATGCCTGGAGGGTAATAAAGGTGAGGTATCATCTCCTTTGGCTAGTATATCCTCAAATTGAAAACGGAAACCCAAATGATGCTCCTTAAGAAGATCATCAATTGGGATATCCAAATCCCCGAATGAACCAAAGATGTTTTCTGAGGATACTATACAAGGAGTCACTTTGGTAGTTGGTGTTGAACTTAGGCCAAAAGGTAGCTGGGAGGAATTGAAGACTAATCTCTTCGGGTGAGACGAAGTAAAAAATTATGTGCCTTTGGAGGAGGTCTCCCTATATAACTCATTTATATCAAAACCTTTGTCGGTTCATCATCTTCATCTTCCTCCTCACTCGCTGCCTTCTCCTTCCTCACCTAGTTCTTCTTCTTCCCATTCTTCCACTCTCTCCAGTCCACTTCTCACTTCCCTACCCTCCTCATTCTCTTCCTTAATAATATTCTCTTCCGTCGCTCTACCTTGGCCTTCATTAGTGTTTCCTTCAACCACTAGACCTTCATCGCCTCCTTTATTAACATCGCTAAAGCTGCGAGTTGGGGTAGAGGTTAAAATAGAAGCCATGGTCCTTCTTAGTGGAAGCTTAAGAGGAACAATGAATCGCTTGGGATGTAGAAGGCCATATTGATGGAGTCTTTCATTTGTGAGGAAATGGGTAGTAGTGTAATGTCGTATGTTAACACTTTTCAAAGTTCCTAAAGTCTGGGAGTGTACGTCGCTAGCATCTCGCTTGGGAAGATCTGTGGAAGAGAATGGAGAAAATTAATGTACTAGATCAAAAGAATCAAAGTGTGGAGAAGAATGCCAAGGAAGAAGCCTTACGGCCACACAACCAGAGTTGGTTGAAGACGAAGGGGAAAAGAACAAAGAAATACTTGCTCTTAAAATAGTATCATTTGTTGTGAAGTGCCTCGATGACCTTGCAATGGCACCTAGCTTTGATGATCAATAAGGAAGGTGAATCGGCTCTCTTCTTAAAGTTTATAAGGTGCGTCATCTTTGCAAAGTTTGATGGTCGTTGAAGCTGCATCATAAATAGGAAGTATATAGAATATATGAGGGCATATCCACCGGGTTGCACTTGAGTTGGAACCAACCTGATTTCTTGCAAAATGAATCTGAGGAATTCTTTGAAAGGAGGAATGAATCCGCTCATGCATATATACTTTTTGCAAGTAGTGTACCCTAGAGGAGGATTGTGAGCCCATTAATTGATCATTGGAAGGAGTACATCATTTTTTGAAATTCCATGATGGTAGATGATTATCCAGAATTGCTCTACTTTCAATAAAGATGGCATTTTAATCTCGAAATTTATCCAATACTCTCAATCCAGGTTTTTTATTTAGTAGAGGAAACTAAAGAGGTACCGTCGAAACTACTTTCCCTTAAAATTCAACTGTTATTGAACATCTAGCTCTAGATGGAGTAGATATAGAAGTCTGAGCAGTGGAAAAGCCAGCTTCGGGAATAGTTGAAGGTTAAAAGGCACCTTTGAAACGTAGCGATTAAAAAGTCATTCTAGACTGGAAAGCTTACCAGTGAACATGGTGAGTTGTATTATTTTGAATTCCTACTTTAATAAATGCATATATGGCTGACGTAAAGAATCCAATGGATGTCAAAGTGTGTTGGCTAATTGGATTTTCAGCGTCAACTAAGACAGTGTGAAGTGTCAATATACATAGTGTGCATCTTTTATCCAAAGCATGGTATACAGAACACTTTGTGTACATAGCCCGCTTGTGCTGGCAAATAAGCTCAATCACACAATGGAACTATGTACTGGATCTTACCCATTATCATAAAGTGGACGATGATGGACCACTGTCTGAAATGACATGGAGCCTTATTTATAGTAACATAAGATTGCGCAAAGACTTGAAATTCTAGATAGCGAGGACATTTGAACACCGTAGTGCGATCGACGTGACTGTTCTCTCGAGAGAACCATCCCATCGAAGTTTGAACGATGAATCATGATCGACCAGATATTGGCATGACTAGTTCAAACACCTTGGTGTGTAAAGGCTTGAGACTGTAGCAAGACAAAATGTTTCTTGTAAAGGACCTGAGGCAAGGGTTATGCAACCCAAAGCCAACACCATGAGGGATTGGGACATTTATAACTTAGGTGTCTACGGTGTTGACTTCAGATAAGACGCGGGCTATTCCCTACAACAACTTAAGACTTGCTATAGAATAGTAACTTGAATGATAGCCAATTATAATTCAGAGCCTAAACACTTTTCGGCCATTAGTAAACTCCGAACATAACTCATCGTAACTATGGCAGCGCTACCTTATAAAAATTCACCTTAAATTGAGTTGGATCTAGAAATCAAAACCCTAACTACTCGTGGCTGAATTGTTTTGGTGGTGAAATTCACCTAAGAAGATGGTGACAGTTGCAAAGGAAGAGTGGAAGGTGGAAACGTGAAGCTATGGTCTTCATACCGTATTGTCTGAGTATATCAAATATTTTTGCTAAGTCTCGGATGTGGTCGTTTGACTGTCGTGACTTCACGAGCATGTCATCCACATAAACTTCCATCGTTCTACCAATCTGGTCCTTAAACATTCGATTCACCAGGCGCTAATACATTGCCCTCGCATTTTTCAATCCAAAGGGCATTACTACACAGCAATATAGCCTCATATTTGTGACAAAACTGGTATGCTCTTGGTCTGAAATATGCATCGGGATCTGAGTGTATCCAGAATACGCATCCGTAAATGACAATAATTCGTGTCCGGCGGTAGGGTCGACGAGCTGGTCGATTCTGAGTAAAGCGGAACTATCCTTCGGGCATGCTTTATTCAGATCGGAGTAATCAACACAAGTTCTCCACTTTCCATTTGCTTTCTTCACTAGCACTGGGTTAGATACCCATTCAGGGTAGAGGGCATCGCGGACGAACCCATTGGCTTTGAGTTTGTCCACCTCCTCTTTGAGAGCCGCGGACCTCTCCGGATCCATACATCACCTTTTCTATTTTACGGAATGTGTTTCAGGTCTATGTTCAACATATGACTCGCAATTGCTGGAGAAATCCTGCACATATCAAAGTGTACAAGCGAAAACATCCAGATTCGCCCAGAGAAAATCAGTAAGATCCTCGTCCACTGAGAGGTTGAGTTGGGATCCAATCTTAAGAACTCGTGATGGGTCATCCCGGCTAACTGGAATGTCGATCGTCAGCTCAGCCGGTGCTGCATTTGTTTCCCTGGGTTCTCCATCATTATCTCTCGGATCTATGTCTCTAAGGATCCGAGAATGCTGCCCAAGCTAGGGCTCGGGCATTACTATCATCAATCTTTAGGATGCGGACGGAGCTGTACTCAACCTTTCCCTTCTCTCTCCGCTGGGCTTCCTTCAATTCCACCACATAACATGCACGACCGATTGCCTGATCGCCATGTACAACACCGACTCCTTTGTCTGTCGGAAATTTTAATGTCAAACACCATGGGGCCAAAGCAGCCCTAAATTCTGCCAAGGCTGGTTGACCCAAAAAGACATTGTATGGAGAGTCAACATCCATTATACTATGAACGGTAGGACTCGCACTCTCCTACGCTCACCTTCCCCCAGTTCAACTGATAGCTCTATATACCCCATCGCGTCGGTTGTAGCACCGTTAAATCCTTGGATACGGGCTTTGCATGGTTTAAAATCTTTCGTTTCCATCTTCATTTGTCCATAATCCTTCTTCAAGATGATGTTGACAGAGCTTCCACAATCAATCAGGATTCTTTTCACGTAAAATGGCCCGATTGTTGCAGATATAACCATCGGGTCAATAGTAGAAGACTCCACCTTGTCCGCGTCTCGACTCCTAAACACTATATCGTCAGTTATCATGCGTTGTTGCTTTGCGGGGGTTCCATCTTCCATATTCGAACAACATTCATAATCTGCATGCCTCAAGGAGGTAGCATATCGTTCCATCTCCTACCAATTCTTGTCAGGATGAGGTCCTCCGACAATAGTGTTTATAATCAATCTAACCACAGTCCGAGCAGGTTGTTCTGGTTGGCGTGGAGCCACCCGCGTCCGGGGTCTGACGTTCCTTGTCTTCCATCTTGCAGGTTTTTAACAAATTCCTGCAATTTTTTCGGTCTGATTAACTTTTCTATGGCATTATGGAGGTGTCTACACTCCTCAGTATTGTTCCCATGGGTCTCATGGAAGCGACAGTACTTCCCTGTCCGTTTCTGTTCTTCAGTGGACTCCTTTGGGCACGGCTTTTTGTATTTAAAGGAGTTACAGGTAGATAGAGAATGTTTTCAAGAGAAGTATTCAGCGGGGGTGTATTCATTCTAGGTCGGAATACTTGGCTTCCATTTTCCTGCTTCTCTTTTCTTTCCGGGATTCCCACCTCCGAATCCCTTGGACTGCCAGGCTTGCTCTAGACATTGACTTGAACTTTTCCCGAACTATCGCCAGACTGTTTCACGGCGATGTTACTTTTCAGTCTCCTGAGCAGGCCCTGGTGCCTTATCTCATCTCGTCCATCGAGCCTCCTCCCTCCATATGAACTGACGAGCTTTGGCATAGAATCGTTCCAATGTAGCTGGGGTCTTTCCCGCCAACCAATCTCCAAACTCCGAATCTGGATCTACACCTCGCATTACCGCCATCAAAATTATGTGGTCGTTAGGATTGCTAACTTCAATGGCGGCAACGTGAAACCTCTGTAAGTACGCTTTCAAAGACTCTCCCGGAGCTTGGGTTACGCTTGATAATGACATAACATCCTTTGGACAGGTAGCATGTATCCTGAATTGTTCAACCAATTTCATCGCTAACTCGTCGAAGCTGGATATAGATCACGAAGGAAGCCGAGTAAACCACATAATGGAGATTCCGGACAGAGTGATTGGGAAACACCTACACTTAGTTGCGTCATTTGCCCTTTCTGAATCCATCATCCATTCGTACCTCATCACGTGTTGTCTAGGGTCAGTCTTCCCTTCGTAGGCTGGGATAGTCGGCATATTGAATTTCTTGGGGTACTCAGCCTGTATGATCACATCGGTGAAGGGAGTATGACTCCTGGACACTCCCCAATCCTCATTGGTCGGGCCCTGATTCTCTCTCATCAATTGCCTGACCATGGCTAATAAATCTGAAGTTTGTATGAAGGGTGAGAGGTTGGGTTCCGATCCACGGGATCGTGCAGGTCGATGTCTCGCTTGATTTGGGTCTTGATGATTCGGGCGTCCGGTCTCATCACGTGTCTGATCCCTGGCGGATCGATCGGTAGCACATGCTTGTGCAGCTTCATCCCTACGGCGTCTATGCCTAGGTGGTTCATCTGCCGAGGTCAAGCTATCAGATTCGGAATAAGGAGCATAACTATTTCCAGCATTCTGATGCTGCTGGTGGGCAAACTGAGTCATGAGATTAGTGTTGGCTTGAATCTGCTCAATGAGTTACCTTCTACTTTCCCTGAGTTCTCTTATCAAGTCGTTGAACTCCATTCGGGAAACGACCTTCGCTTGGTTCTGAGTGGAGGTTCATGCGCCTTGAATTGCTGGTTGGTTGCTAGGTCCTATCTGTTGTACACTAGCAGTTTCGTGGACATCTGCATTGTGAGAAGCCGATCTAGTTCGTGGCCTCCCCATAGTAGAGTTGTTGGTTGTAACTCTGAGTAGAATCAACAGTTGTCTTTTGAATGATTTGGATCTCCTTCGGAGGATTTTTCAATCCAGTAGCTACAAAGTAGATCCTATCGTCCTGAGAATTCGATTTTCAGTGAAAGCACCAAAATGTTAGCACCAGAATTGGTCACTACCATCCTTAAGAGAGATTGTGTAGAGAGATTAATGAAGAAAGTAAGTTAAACAGAAGATAATATGCAGATTTAAATGCAGAAAATACGAACACAGTGGTTCGCGTAATTGCCTACGTCCACTTTGAGGTTAATCTTTATTGCTTTTCTCGATAATCGATTACAGATACAATCTGTATACCAATTATATTGAATACAATTACTAAGCAAAAAATATAAGTCTTGAATGAGTCTTGAATGCGGCAGAGTCTCACCGTTGTTCTCGAAAAAAGGTCCCTTTTACTGTGTCTCTGCCACTCTATTTATAGATAAAGATGGATTGGACTTCCCCGGCGGGCCAGGTAGCTAAGTAGCTTGGCCAAAAAAATGATCTCTGTATGCCGATACATAGATGTCGAGCGGCAAAATGCCGAACATGGCACGAATGCCGAACGGTATCCACATGCTGAACAAAGTGATGCCGAACACCCTGATTGCCGAACGAGGTATTTGTGCCGGAAGACACTGGATGCCGGACGATCCCGAATGCCGAGCGAGATTTATGTCGAACGAAGTGATGTGACGAACAAGGTTGGGATGCCGAGCAGTATGGAATGCCGAATGACCCTGCCATGCCGAACGTCCATAGATGTCGAACGATATACAATACCGAACGTCTCTCAATGCCGAACGCTCACGCATGCCGAACGTCCCATAGATGCTGAACGGTATACAATACCGAACGTCTCAATGCCGAATGCTCACGCATGCCGAACGTCCATAGATGCCCAATGATATACAATACCGAACGTCTCTTAATGCCGAACGCTCACGCATGTTGAACGTTCCATAGATGCCGAACGGACTTGAATGCCGAACGAATCATATGTGTCGGACGACTCTGGAAGCCGAGCACTTTCTAATGCCGAACGCTCCTAAATGCCGAGCGATCCTGAATGCCGAACGATCTGGATGACGAACGACTCATAAATGCCGAACAGTATGCTAATGCCGAGTACTTAGTTGCCTAGTCAAATCTCCAGGTAACATTCACATATGCTGCATTATTTTTATTGCTATATTATGATTTTGATATCCTGTTACAAATCTACAATTTAGTCCTGCCTAATATTGAGGATGTTCATTAACTATTCATTAATTAATTTTGTAATAATAATAGATTGTTGATGATAGAGATATATAACCAAAAATTATAAATGCCTATGAAAAGGTTAATAATAGCAGTGTGAAGTTGAGACCCATTAGTGAATTAGAGAATTATTAACTAGCAGTTATAAATGCGTGAAATGGGTAGTAAATGAAATAGCTAAAAGGGTAGCTATTACCAATGTCAATAACTAAGAGCTAATAGGGATCCAAGCCTTTCCGAAGCTCCAACCTTGGGAATGAATCAAACCACTTTGATCACCTGAAAATCGAAGGTATATCAGAATTTTATATATAGTTCATAGCAAAAGAAAATCATAATATACAGCTTACAATCATTTGATCATTCTGATTCATTACAAAAGGAACTAATAGTTTACTACCATAGCAAATACATATATAATGAATAATTTTCTTATTATCGTGTTATTTTCTCTTCTACATCTCACAGGCACAAACTATATAATAAAAAGAAACCAACACTAGTAAAAGATTACCAAAATAATGTATTTGATACAGCCATTGCAAGCAAATGAATGAAAAACTCAAGTAATTAGTTCTATAGAATAAAAAGAGAATTTGATAAATGTAAAAAATTCAATAGAACCTAAAAAGCGAAGCAATCAACTACTAAATTAGTAATGTACAAAAAATAAATTCAATTGACTAGGAAATTTGAAGCAGTAGACATAGGTGAACTTCATCAAAGTTTTGATTGAACCTTCTAGATTGTTGGACATCTATACTAAATGACAAATAATACATTTACAAAAATAGTAAATCCGCTAAATTTTGGCATGTTAAATGTATAAATGTTTGCATTAAGGTTATTTTTGGGTGCAGATACTGAAAATAGTGTACCTATTGGTAGGGAAGTTAATGACTGCAACAGTTTGAGCAATGTTATCATCGGTTTTACCCCAGTCCTGGGGACCATCTCTTGATGCATTGTGTTCATTTCCAATTTATGACCCAGGTGCAGCATGAAGATCTACAATGACACCTAGGTTGTATTTTCTGTCATGTAGCATGAACATAATAGTTAAAATATCATGCAGTACTTCCTACTATAGAACATGTAAGTGTATATCTGAAGATAACTTTGACTATAGGAAGGCATTATCAAGAGCCTGAAGAGACCCACCAACATAAGGCCATGGTGGAGATGGGTCGCTAGCGATCCACCACCCAACCGGTATTCTAACTACGTTTAACTCATTTTTTGAAATGAATTTTGAAATCTTTTTCTACTATGAAGCTATTCCAGTGCTCTTATGTTAGCTAAAAGACAAAAAAATTCATGTTATTCTAGTGTTGATAACTAAAAACTATATGTACCTACATGCAATTCATTACACTTTAAGAATGAGAAATGATGCTTACTTGCATAACAGATGCAGCCTTATCAGGTCCATAGCCATTAGTGACTTGAAACTCACCTTGTAGTCATGTAGGACTGGTGATCAAGAACACATATGGGTCATCATCACCCTAGTTGCTTATTTCTCCATGATCAGCTGTCACTGACATCTTGGTCTTTGCCTAAGGTACCGACTAATATTATTAAGTGGATCATTCTTTCATATTATGTCAATTGTCAATGTACATCAAGAGTTAATCATGTAGTATATGAAGAAAATGTGAGTGTGTTGGTTTAACAACCTGTAAGAAAAAACCATTTCATGCTTTGGTTCTAATACGATTTGGGTCATTTGCATTTCTAACAATCCCAAATGTTTCTAAATCCCCTGGTAGAGTTCGAAATTACAGCTGCATTCCCTTGATTGTCTATATGAATAGATCGTCGAAAACCCAAGCTGAAAAGTGTTCTCTGTGACTCTCCATAAGTCTCCATAACTAAAACAATATGTAAGCAAATAAGACCAGTTCTATGAATTACCTATAAGCAGAAACAAAATGACTTAGATTCTTAAGCGTACTTACTTTAAAAGTTTCCCAGCATATATTAAATCAATCACTGGTTATTCCAAATATAGAAAATCCAATAAACACGACACCTTCCAAAATGAAAAAAGTGAAAAAGAAAACATCAATAGAAGATTTGCTTTAGTCAATGTAAAAAAAGTATACTATATTCCCATGCATTTATTACTCATGCATACCACTATTATGTACTTTGAAATTCAGATCGCATGAATTTAACTTTTACCACCCAACTTTATGAAATATGTAAAATTCAATTGATCTCTAACTATCTTTTATTATATTCCAGATAATTTGTAATTATTTGATTTTCTATATATAGCCCTACTATTTTCTACCTTTGATATTTTTAGCTAGGTATGTTGTAATACTGATGGCATTTAAACATATTTTTTTTCAAATATTTTCAACTAATATGTTGCCATATTAGAACTTCAACGAGTCACTAAAGAAGAGAAATTTGAGCATAAACGTACGGCCCATATTTCTGTAAGAGGATATGCTTCAATTATGCTTAAATATATTGATTCTAGAGCAAAAAAAAGTAAGTCAATTATTGCCGCTTAACCGTTGTTTTTAGCAATTTTACATTACTCTAAATTGGCATATTACTACTAGTACCGTACCATTTTGATTATTGTCAAACCTTTGTTTACTTACTATATTATGGCGGAACCTTTGTTCAATTACTAAACTATATTACTATATTATAATGAAACCTTTGCTCCTAAAAAAAGCCTTCACATAAATCATATTTAATGACTGAAGCCATACACTTTCAATAATAATTAAAAAAACTACTTAATTTATATTCTAAATCCTTAATTTTCACCATAGTTATGATTGATGTCGTATACACTTAGAAAATTATTCTTATATGTCGCATTAAAGTAATTGAAGAAAAGTTATATTATGCTATATAAATAAAGATGAAAACTCTATCTTATAACAGATACTACATCAGTTAGTGATCTAATGGATTCAAAAGGGAGAGATAATAAATAATGTAAAATGGATCAAAAGTCATTAGCTTGCTGGACAATTGTAGAGTAGGAGAGAAATTAAACAAACAAATCAATGAGTTATTTATGCTTTAAATTGGAAATGACATATATGAAAGATGTTTTATTTTTCCTTTCTTTTTTTCTCTTTGATTGTAATAATATTTTTATATGTGCATGTGCATGAATAGTTATAGTAGCCTTATTGCAAGTTTGAAATCTTTCATGCATATCAAGCTGGCCCTAAAATTATAAGCTTGATTATGTATTCACTTGTCAAGATTTCTACCTATACAATCAAGATTCTACTAAAAGTATAGGCATTGACAAAAAATTAAAGGCGTTTTGTTTTGGTTACATATGATAGAAAAGTACTAAATATTATTATAATAGCCTGAATGCATGTTTAAAACCTTTCATACAGAAAACCTAAATAAATATGACATCCAGTATTTGCTTTTAAATATATACAAATAGAGATCACTTTGTGCAAAGATAAAACAAATACTATTTTGCATAATCAAGCAATTGCCTTAGGTATACCATTCCGTAAACAAGGAAAATAGATATGCCGGACCATCCATTTGTGAACAGGCTATGTGAACATTGAAAACAATCATGATAAATGGACAATACAATATAATCAAGCAGTACATTCAGTAAAATTAACTGTAAAAATAAGTAAATAATTGCAATCCAAGTACAAAGACAAAACTATCGATAAAATCAGAAGAAAACAACTTAGGACCAACAATCATAACGGTAAAAACAAATATGTTCAAATTCTCTTCAGTTTTCTAGGATACACTTTATAGCACAATGTACTGTTACGCTTCTCTTAATTTTTCATCCTCTAAAATTTTCATGCCCATCCTAAGGGCTAAGGAGCAAAGACTACCGTATAATTGGTTATCCAAAATGTAGAAAATATAACTTCTGAGCGAAAGCAATATAAAGTTCAGAAAAGAAAGGAATTTCTTGTTTTGATAATACATGTAAAGAAAACATCAGAAAGAAAATATATGCATACAATTGGAATCCAAATCTTGCACCTTTCTACTATAAAAATTGAATCGGCAACATGCAAGTCCTATATGTGCAGCAATAAATCACAATCTACAGATGCAGATTTGACTAGAAATTAAAGAAAAAAAGGAAAAGCTTTCGTTCATAGCTTATTCAAGATGAAATTAGTAATTTTAGGAGCATCTCTAAATGCTCCAAAGCACAGTGCAGTACATTAATACCGAGGTATTTTGATTAGTGAAAAATGAAACTTTTCTGAACAATGTACAATTTCGTAGTGCATTATAACCTTTTTGTCAAATATTTACATTTTTAGACAATCTTTAAATTGTTCTAAAAATAAAAGACCCCTTGCATTTTTTCCTAAAGCACACTTTTAACTCATCTATTAAACAGAAAACCATTTTATTAGAATTGTGATACAAATTTAGGCCTATAGGCTTCAGCATCAAAGACCTGAATTCAATCTCAATCATAGCAAAATGGTTTGAAGTAAAAAAGGATTGTTTTCATTTTCACAGCAATATCATATCCTTTCCTATGCCCAACTAAAAAGCTTTAAACTATGTAGGTATTGATTTTGAAAAAATATGAAACAAATCTAACTCCAATAATACCTAGAGGAACATCAAGTTCTAAAACATAAAAGCTTTCAACACTAGAAAATCCAAGAAATGTGAAGGCAGTACTGAAACAATGATAAATATTTACAATTTAAGATCCAAAAAATGAAAAATACCTAGCGAAAGCGGTGCTGGAACGAGGCAGAGACGGAGAGGTTGATAAACACAAATCGAATTTGTGGCTAAAGGGAGGAGGCGGCAACAAGTGAAAACCTACTATATTTCATATTGCTGTAAGGATAAAATTAAGGATTACCAACTTTTAACAAAATCTTGAATACGGATTTTGCCAGATGATCATTATACTATATTTCCAGGGATTAATCATATTGCATATTCACAGAAAAAAAAACATATACCTACTTAATTGTAGCAGCAGCACCATTTTTTTTAATGGATCAACAACACCTCAACAATAATAAAAACCACATTTCATCACTTTAAGTCATCGTCTTTGGTAGTGCACTCATAATTCCTCCCTATGCATAAACTAACGTGCCATCAATTACACTAATAGAAAAAACAGTGATGTGTATTATGCAACTCTACCAGAATAGGGTAGAAAATCATATTTAAACGTGGGTAGAAAATACTTCGTAACTCATATCTTATCGAACTCAAATCTATATTGATGTTTCACGTGCATATGAATGTACCAGTTACCCCAATGATAATGACTTAAAAGACAGAAACCCTAAATGCTTCAATGAAAGTATCAACACGTACGGAAGGAAACTTCATGGCTGGTTGGAAAACTTCAACGAATAACTTATACTCGCATGTCTTTCCAAATATTATTTGGTCACAGTATTACATGTCCACCTTTATGTGTTTACTCTTGGATAATGCATACATTTATCTATTTTTCATTTACATCAATGAGAAAGTTGAAAGTGAAGTGATTTTTGCTTTTTTTTACTCTTCCATTTTCTCTGAAGTTGTAACATTAACTAAAAAGGAAAATCTGGATTTTTATGATTCAACCTTTTTACTTTCTAATAAAGGCACTCTGTTCACTAGAAGTCTAAAGTTCAAACTTAAAACAGATACAAATCTTTTCGAAATAGCGAAAGGCAAGACTACGGTTTCCACAATAGAGGTAATACTTACATGACAATTTTCTTAATGGCTTCTATTCTACTACTTGTTCTCTCATGAACCATTGCGTTATTGTGACTAATTAAGATTCATATTGTAACATTTTCGGTTAAAAAGCATGCAAACGACGTGTATAGGTTCACTCTTAGGACATATGTTTCTTTTTAAATGTATATTTCACAACTAATGACCAGTCTCACCAAATATTGTCCATATGATAAATGAAGTTAGCAAACTCTTGATTAATATTTAATTCCAAATTTATTAACAACCTATATAATATTATTTTGGTTTCCAACCATGCATATAATATATCTGCTTGTGCAGATGTTCTATCATATTTTTTTTGAAATTCTCCTATTATTTTTGGAATTTGTTTCATTTTCTCCTCATTTTATCATTACATGCTAGTACTCTATATGCATATGCATAAATGCTACATCAAAAACAGATATCGGCAGGAGGGGAAATTTCAAGGGGATTCTAGTCAAATTTCACTCAAAAACAGATGTCGTTTGGACCTCTTTTACGCACACACAAATTTCACCAAAACAGATAATAAATTTCTACATATTACATATATTTACCTTTTTATATTTTGATAGCCGGAGAGAACCAGAGGATACAGAAGATGCAACAAAATGAAGGGATGTCTTTAATGAAAAACAACCCCAGAAGAACTTCTTGCAGTCTCAGATTTAGAAAAAACTGTGACAACATCTCTCTCTGACAGTGTGATAAGTTCTTTTCTTGGTCCTGCAAAGATACAATATGTAATTTGAATTGTTCGAATCTGATTGAAACACCTTCATTTGTATTGGAGGAAACCATGACCTCTCTCAAAATCAGCACTTTGCTCTCCACCTAAAACTATCATTTTTATCTTTTGTGGTCAACATTATTTCAGTATACAATATCATGAAAAAGATTAGGAATAATGTTAGATATTTTGATTGGTAAGCATCTTATTCCACTATCAACAACAGAAAAAATTACAAACATTTGACCAAATGGAAAAGAACCATACTTGCTTCTCTACAAACTAACCTTATTTTCGTTGGCAAATTGCATTACTTTTGTTTGACTTCATATTTTCTCCTTTTCACCTTTGCTTTATCTACGTTTATGAAATAAGAAGCTAGAGAAATACAACACATATGTTATTTCGGTATAAAAGGAAAGACAGAAAGTTACCTCTTCCAAATCACAAAATAATTGCACGTGAATCCTCGTTGAAACACAGGTTTGAAAGGGCGAAATTCACTTTCAACAGCACCAAGACACTGATATTGTGAGGCAATTATAGCTCCAAACTTATTCAAATGACAGGACATGTAAGTAATAAAGGTAAGGCGGGAAAAATAGTAAACTGATAAAAGAAAAATTAGTATTGATGCATCGGCTGATTGAACAAAAAACAACTCAATCAATACCAACTTTTGCAAAGAAAACCAAAATTCATAAATTTGATTTTGAATGTGAAAACAATGCTAATAGTAAATCTGATTTTGAATGTGAAACGTTACTAAGCTTAAATTCAAATTCGTATGTATGAAATAGATATGAATTTTAAAAAATGTTCATACCTGAGTAGACGGAGGTGGAAAAGCGAAACCCTATATTTGTAATTTGCAACTAGATCTTCCTTCATCTTCGTCGATTTGACAGGACAAAGGGATGAAGCGGTGGCAGAAGACGGAGGCGGTGGCAGACGATGGAGGTGGTGGCAGACATTAGAGGCGAAGGTAGACGAAACGCGGCAGGAAGGAAAGAGAAGTAAAATGTGAGAGTGGGAAATGAAAAGTTATCGTGAGAAATGAGATGGCGATTGTAAGAAATAAGTTTACAATCTTATCATACTGCTTTAAAATTATTTACAAAATTACCATATTTACTAACCGTAATAACCGTTGTAAATGGTTGTAACGGATATAACCATTAGAAATTCGTAACAGTTATTAGTGTTGTAAATTAAAAGCAGAAAAGTGTTGCAAAATAGGTTGTTTGGTGTAGTGGTTTATCGGCCGAATCCATTCCTGGATTCCCCAAGTCCATCTGGGTCGAAACATATCATACTATACTTCTTCACGGAAAGTCCTTCCTCATACCTCTTACTTCAAAATATAATAAACATATATAGTACCCTTTCAAAATCAATAGTTTTGAAAATCACTTTATACTTATGTAAAGTCCGTCTTATACAAGAATAAAAAAATTTCCAAAATCAATTTCGCTATATGAAACGCCATATGAGATTCAAAATTAGAAGAGTCCTAATCGAAGAGAACTCAAATCACAAAAAAATTCTCGATGGGAAGATATGATAATTAAATTACAAAAGATGAAGATGGATAGCTTATATTAATCGTGGGTGATCTTAACCGGGTCAACCATTACTTCGAGAATAAGATCGATGCAGAATTCTGAGGCAAATCTCATTCGATCGCAAGAGATAGAATTCAAACATAGTAAAAGATAGCAGCATCTAAACCGAGGGTATAGAAATCTCCGGTGAATCAATGCTTATTGTAAAGGAGTTGCACCCCTTTACAAATCATTCAGTGGAGCTATGAGATGACCCGAAATCAAGAAACACAAATAGGGAGATAAAGATGGATTCCAAAACAAAAGGGGAGTAGCGGAATTCAAAGGAGATCCGAATCAAGAGGAAGAGATTCAAGCAAGAAAAAAAGCGATTCTGTAATTAATTTTTCTCTTTATGCTAAGTTTTGCCTAAAACCAGAGCTCTGATACCGCATGTAACATGGTATTTTCAACCATTCGCATCCGCACATATCGAACTTGAATTGCTCAAAATATCATATTGTTAATTTATATTTGGAAAAACTCAACATATATGGTAAATAAATGAATCACAGAATCACAAACACAGAGTAACATAACAATAAGAAGCGGAAACAAATGAATAGTAGTTCATGAAGCTACTATATATATCAGAGTTAAAACAAGATACAATAGAAGTCTCAAAGATATAGTTGTCCCAATAGAGTAATCGAATAACAAACTGAATATATCAACGAAGTCAATTGAATAACTGATAGCTGAATAGATAGATGGATCTCCAATCGAAGCTCCAACTCCAAAGGTGAGTCTCAAATGCTATGACACTCAGTCTGGCCTGAGCATAAAGCAAAACACAAAACATTCAAGTCAAGATTAACATTCTTATATCAATATATCCAACTCAAGTGAAATATCAACTAAAATACAAGTAACTTGAAGGATGTTTGGGATACCCATCCTCTAAGGATCCGTGGAACCATCTACTATGTAGAAATATATGCTATTAACAACAAAACTTTATTATAACACCGTGGTCATTTCAAAATATCATACTTCAAACCAAAATATCATATCCATTTCAAAACCATATCAATACGATATCATTTCTCATTTAAAACAATACAACACTTTCGAAATTATAGAGCTTAGAAAATTATAACACATTGGAAATCATAACAACTGATAACATAATACTTAAATTCTCACTGGAACAGTTTAGATATTAATAATAAAATAGTTTGTATATAATAGTTGTAAGTAAAATAGTTTATACAAAACAATTTATATTAAAATAATTTATAAAGTAATATACATAAATAGTTTGAAATAAATTTTTTAAAATACTTTATATCAAAAATAGCTTCCTCAAATTTCACAAATTAATACAAATCAACTCAAATGCCAAAATTCAATTTCATTCAATCTCAAATCATATATTTCAATCCAATTCAGTTTTTGAATAAACCATTTTAAATTTTATCGATTTCAAATACAGATATGAACCACAAAATAAACCAATCCAATTTCAATATATTTCAAAGCTTTAAGTATTCAACATTTTCAAAACTAAATTTGATAATCTCATTTATATCTCAAATTCACTTTACTATTATTTAGTTTTGAAATATCCACTTAATAAAAATCCAATATCAAGTTATTTATCACTTTAAACTAAATATTTCCTACAATTTATTTATCACTTTAAACTAAAATCAAGTTATAAAATCATATCCTTTTAAAAATCTCAAATTCAATGAGTTTCAAAATTGTTTTTTATTTAATATAATTCTTATTTAAACACAATTTCAAATCTATCCATCAACCTTAACTCAATAAAAACATTTTAAAAGTCTATTTTAGAATATAATCTTAGATAAATACTTAAACATCTTCTTAAATTTATTTATATATTAAATCTATTTATATATTCTAAAAATAGTAAATTTATAAACAACATATTAAAATTTATAACTTTAAAAAAATAACTTATAACTATACAAATTTTTGAACATATAAATTTAAAAATCTAAATTTTAAAACTTTATAAAATACTTTTATATATAATATATTAAAATCAATTTTTGTTTACTATAAATTTGTTTTCTAAAACCATAGAAATCACTTTCAAAATACTTATATATAGACCAACGGTATTTGTATATAATTTTATCCTATGGTCAAGTGATACGGATATTTATCATTTTAATCCGTAATTTAAATATATATAGGTATATGTCATTTCAACCCGCAATCCCAAATTTGAATTCGCTAGGGTTTATCATTTCAATCAATAATGATGTTCTCCTATTCTACAGATCATTCGGGTATGTATCATTTCAACCCATAGGGAATTCTATACTAACAGGGAACTTGTAGAGTGATAACAGATATGATAATAATATAACATGCATATATCATCAATATAAATAACAGTTAATGGTGTCAGATGTCATAGGTGAAGAGATACAGATAATAGCATATATATAGCGATGTAAATAACAAACAGCAGCATATTTCAATTATCGTTTTAATTGAAATCAAATTTAAAAAATATAAGAACGTTAACCGTAAGTGATTGCTCACCTTTCGAGACTAGGGAGATCCGATAATGAAATGAGTTTCGAATCCAAGCACGAATTCCAAATCAAAGCTAGATTAGCACGAATTCGACGGACAAGATGACAAATAACAATCGATGAGAACAAGTATATATATACATATACTTTAAAGTCTAATATTAACTCATATTAAAATAATAAAAAAATAAAAATCTTTATAATATACTTCAAAATCAATATTTAACTTGCACACATATTAAACAGAATAAATCTTTACAATATACTTGAAAAATCTAACATTATCAAAAATCAAAATATGTATCATTTCTCTAAATCTAAATAAACTTATATATATATATGTTATATTGTGAAATATTTATATAATCTGTATTATCTCTCCAAAATGTCAACATAACATATTATATATAACATGACTTATATATAAATTTAAACACATACATAAAAATACATTCTATATATATAATATAATATACTGTTACGACTATTTCCAAATAGTACCAACTACCTCTATAATTTATATATATATATATAATAAATTATATTTAAAATATCCATTGTAAATAGAATTATATATATAGGTAATATACATATCTAAACATGTATGTTTCAGAGAGCGCACACGCGTGCCACATGATAAATTAAACCTTTCTATATAAAATTTACAAAAAAAAAAGAAAACTGCATGCTCCTACTTTCTACCCCCAGGAAATTATATATTCATAAGTAAATATATATATTATCTAAATAAATACTGAATTGTAAGTATACAACATGAAATCTGTACTATATGAATGTTAATGAAGTCAATAGTTAAAAACTAGCATGTTATATGTATACGAACATAGCAGCCGACTCAACTTATAATATAATGAAATATAATATAAAATAATAGAATGTAATATAGTATACATAAAATACTGCAAAAGGAGGAGGCTCGACTGTGCATTCAATATATATGTGTGAAAGTCGCTTCTACAATAAACATATATACTTTGTAATCATATCTATATGGCTATATATATTCAATTATATATAACATTTTCTTACCTCACTATCATATATAAATGGCAGTTTATTTAACTTTCACAACCACATATATAAACTAGCTTATCAATATAATCTACAATTTACATATGAACTTGATTACAGAAATAATAAGTAAATATATATACCATACGTATGTTAACATCAAAATATTATATATATATATATATATATATATATATATATATAAGCTAACCTTTTCTAATTATATACTACTTATATTATATAATACTATAAACGCATGTAAACATTCTCCTTAAAACAACATTTATATAATTAACTATATACATACTATATACATTTATATAAACAACATGCATATACCTTTGCGAAAGAGAGAAGGAAGGTAGCAGGCTTTGGACGAGACAAGTCTGTTTCGGCTGGAGGAAGTTGGCTCGGGGAAACATAGAGGGGTGGCAAGCATCTTGAATAAAGGTGACAACGATTAGGTGGTTCAAATTCGCATGGAGGTAGGGTGGTTGCTCGACAACTGGAAAGGAGAGGTAGCTGAAAGCAATGCAAGGCGATGAGGTGGAGAAACGATGGGGCTGATCAATTGGGAAGACGTTTGGAAGGGAAAGGATAAAGAGCGGAAGGAGAGAGGAGACGCTGGCGAAATTTTCCGGATATCTAGGGAGTTGGAAAATTTTTGAGAAAATTTTGATAATTCAAAATTTGGTTTAAATTGAAATTTGAATGATTGAGCAAATAGTATTATTTGAAAACTATAGGAGAGTTTGGGAAGTTAGTAAGAGTGATAATGTGTCTTTAATAAAACGATTGTTTTGGGAAGTGTTTGAAATTGAATGGTTTTAGGGAAAATAGTTAACGGTTTGTGGACCATTCTTCTTAACTAGTAATTTCGGGGATGAAATTCTTTTAAGGGAGGAGGAATGCGACGACCCGGAATTTTCAGGCATTTCAAATTGAAATATTTAATCAATTTTAAATATTTGCAAGTTAGTTTAACTTGGATTTCAATATCAGTTTGAATTTGGCGATTCAATTTATTGAATATAATAATTAGAGATTGAGTAAAATATTTAATCTGGAGTTTCAAGCTTGTTAAAAATATTTTAAAGGCGTAAAAAATTCATATTTATAATACTGAAGGTGATAAAACTTTTAAAAGTAAATTTAATTGTTTGGTTTTGAAATTTTATCGTTTAAATCGATATTTAGAAATAGCCTTCCGAGGCACAGTCTCGGATTTAGACGAAACTAGTTCCATTGGATCCGTAATATTATATCATTATCGGATTTCAAATTTTGTAGTATTTGGAGTTGTCGTGTGAGCGTACGACATATAAACGCGCTGAAATTATATCGAAAATTTAATATAATAACTAGTTCAAAAAGCTATCTTCACCATACGATTGAATTAGGACTCGAAACCTTTTCCATCGTGTTCGTAATAGGGGTATAATATTATGAACGCCTAGCGGCACGCCTCCATAGGAGGTCGAGATTTTTAGCTACGAATTCAAGTCGATTCAAATTTAAATTTAAATAAAATATCCATATATTGTTTTGACTGGTCAAGATATGTCACATCCGCCTACTTTCTTTCACTGCCATAACTTTTTCCTTTCCCTTCATATTACCGTAGCTAGCAAGCTACATGCAAGGCATCACCTCTTCACTTTTCTTTAAAATCACATTTCCTCTCCTCATCCCTTCAGTTCATTTCAGAGAAAAAAATCAATTTGATATAATCGCGCTGCTTATCTCAATAATGGAGGCTGCGCATTCCTTAGTTTTCATTAATCGAATTCGATTTCGAGCTCGCAAATAAAAAAAAGGGAACCGAAATCGAATCGAGAGCGGAGAAAAGGGGTTGACCGAAATCGAAAGTAGTTCGATGGTAGGGGCACAAGTTTTCCTCGCCTTCGTTTAGTCGAATCAAGATCGTGAGTGGAGCTCGCTGCTATTGGAGTGAGAGCAGGGCCTCTATTTTATGGGTTTCTTGCTTGGGAAGTGTGATTCTAATTCGCGAGCTCAATTCACGTGACGCCTGAAGCGAGTCGAGTTTGGCAGCGGAGGGAGGTGGAGCGAGCAGGGAGCAAGGGTTTTCTAGCAAACGATGGAGTTAGCAACATGCATGGGCTTTTTGGACGTAGTTGCTACAGGCAAGGGAGGGTGGATCCCTGATTCGAGCATGTGATACGGTGGCAGATGGCGGCGGTGCCGTCGAGTTTGAGAACTAGGGTTCGTAGGTACGGGGCAGTGAAGGTATATTTATATTTATATTTATCAAATATATATATATATATACACAGGTTAGGAAATAAACAGAAAACAGAAGGGAAATTATAAAATTTAAAACATGAAAGGGAAGTAGCAGTAAGTTCATAAAACGATTCATTCCTTAATTTAAAGATTTATATACAATTTATAAATATATAGTAAAATAATTCCTGTTATTATTTGCAGAAAAATAAGAAGGTAGATTTTTAAAAGTTATGTATGACCTATATTTAGCTTCAAAGAAAATAAAATAAATATAGATATGTATATGCCCATTTTCAATTACTAGTTATTTTATGATTAAGTAATATGGTAATTGACCTACTTGAATTATTTTAGTTACTAAAAAGTTTTAAAAGGAAGTTAGCTTAAAATAATAATTATTATTTATTAAATTAATCCTTGAGTTAATTAAATTAAATGGTAATAAATTGTTTGATTAGTTCAAATGATAATAAATCTTGTAATTGTTTATACAAGGTCGAAAAACCATGAAGTCAAGTCAAGATTGGATCGAATTTCAAAAAAAAATCAAAGGTTAGTTAATCTCACTCATCTGGGTTTTAATTTAAATTTAAATAGTTTAATTTAAATAATTGGTTGAATGATTGAATTGATTTAATGTGCTATATTATATATAGTAGTATATAGTATATATTAGAGTGATTATTTTCCTGCATTATAAAGCGGATGAGACCCTATGCGCCGCATAGTAGCGGATGATATTATATTAATCCCATATACCGCGATATTCCACCTCGAAGTGGAATTGGTATTGTGCTAACGTCTATGGATGCAGGGAAACAAGTTGGAGGGATCCAACTGGATTCCTCAAAATTATTTAGATTGTTTAATATTCTATGTTATGAATGTTTGATATTCTATGATGAATCATATTGATAATTGGAATATTGAATGCTATGGTTTGCTTGAATATATATTTCGGTACACTGAGTTATCAAAAATATATAGAATTGGATTCTTGAAATGAAAATTAAAGAGGGAATTTTTAAGTTAAATAATTATAGAATATTGAATAAATTTAAGAATGAACTCGAAAAGAATAAAAGTGAATTTAAAATTTTAATATATAAATTTCGAATATAAAAAGGGGATTTTGAATAAACAGGAAGATAATAAATTTTAAACTCATGTGTATTATTTAAAGAAATAAAGAATTTATTTAAGATTTAAATTATTGGGAAACATAAAGAAGGGATTTGGGAAATATGAAATTGGTATTTTTAGTTAAAGGGGACTTTAAATCATAATTAAGAAATAAAATCTAAAGTTAACGGATTTTGGAATAAATGAGTAAGTAAAAGAAATTATTTCAAAATAGAATAATTTGAAATTCAATTTGGAAATTGATTTAAGTGTTTGAAATTGGATTTTTAAGAAGGATGGGACTATGAAATTTATAAACTGGGTTTATAAAAATAAAGTAATATATCAATGGATATTTGAAAGAATAAATTCACAGTGGGAATTTATTAAAGGAATGGGTAAATTTGTTTAAAAATAAATGGTGATTTATTTTTAAAAGATGTGAAAGGGAAGCGTATTTCCCTGGATAGCCAAGTACGTTTTCAAAGCAAAATTTTAAGTATAAATAAAAGTTTTAAAGTTGATTTACAGGTATGTTTTAGAAAATTTATTATTTTTAAATGTTCAAAATTTTAAAGTAAGTATATTTTTCTAATAGCAGTAATTATTTAAAGGTGCCTTGGTATTATGTTTTAAAAATTAGAAATTTAGTTTTATATTGTACAAGTAGTTTTATTCTAAATATTCTTAAAGTATATATTTTGAATAAGTATTAAAGTAATTCTTAAGTTAAATGTTTTAAAGGATATTTTATAATAAAGTGTTTTATATTATTTTAAAAATCTAAAGTTTTTGTGCTTGGTGTTTTCAGTGGAAATAAATATTTGGAAATTTATTTCATGAGAAAAGAGTGGTTTGAAACTGTTTAAAAAAAAGGGTTAAAATGGAAATATATCTTGCGGAGATATTTTGAGGATAATAAATAATTTGGGAGATTATTTATTATTTTATGGATGTTTGTGAATGTTAATTGATAGTCAAATAACCGACTATCAATATTTTCCAATTCGTTGATCGTCTTGAAGAGACCGGGATCGGGATTAATTTCTCGAAAACCACTTCGATCCGATTTGAACGTTTTCATATAGAAAACAAGAGTTTGGATTCGAAGGTGGAGCAGTGAAGTGCAATGGCTAGTCGCTACTAATCCTGAGGAGATTCCAAAATGGATGTAGTAGGAGTAATGCCTTCGATTTCGTTCGAACCCGGAGCAGACTTGTATGGATTGAATGCTTTCAGAACATCGTCGGGTGGACGATGAGCATTCTAAGAGATGAGTCTTCTCAAAAGGTAACGCTTAGCCTCGAGCCTCATCAACCGGGAATGACTGAAAATAAGGGGTTATGTAGCAAGGCTAAGTGGGTAGCACCCATTAGGGTGAGGTCATCCCTGTCTAGATGTCCCTTTTTATTTCGACTTAGTGGTGCGGTTGCTGATCCCAACCGTGGGGTGATCTTACTCGGTATTATCCAGTAAGGGGTAGTCCTGGTCTTGGGTTGCAGGGGATTGGGAGTAATCCTCGGTATGGTGATCTAGGCCACGTACTGTGACAGGTGGTACCCTAGTGCCTAGTCATCAGTTGGAAATCCACTCTCCCTACGTGCCTTTTACGGTTTTGTTTGTATTACCCACGACTGTGGCTAGTAGCTGGAATTTAATTAATGTAACAATTTTGGCTATTTGAATAAGTATTTGTATATAGACACTATTATAATATCAAAGGATTTTGATAAAATGTGTTTTGGCTATTGTAAGGTAAAAACCCGACATGTTTATTTGTGGCGTAGTCTTACGAGATGCTTTTGTTTTCAAAATAATTTTGAAACTTTAATAATCAATTTGAGTGTGGTTTTCTCAGGCTGGTATTCCAGACTGACTCGGGTGTTATTTAACTATAATGCTCGGGTCAAACCGAGTATTATAGATTATAGGAAAGGATGTTGTGGAGCTCAGGAGATGAGTTGGATGGCGATACGTGCTTCCATACTTGATTATTATTCCGCTGTGTATTCAGTTTTGAGGACAAGTTTATATGACTGTCCAGTTGTATTTTATTGATGTTGTTGAACTCTGATGATGTATTCTGATGATGTATGAATAAAACAGATATAGCTTTATTTTGTGTAAAGATCTGTTTTTATCTATTATATTTTATTCTGCTGCAATGGTTAGATTCTGATGTTTCGTTTTCTCTTCTTCTACCTCTTCTTCTTTAACCCAAATGGTTTGTATTTCCGTTCATATTGAGTTGATTGTTGGAGAATAGTGTTGACTCAAGGGGTACGGGTTTGCGGGCTGTTACAGTTGGTATCAGAGCTTAGGTTGGTGATAACCTTGGCTCTGGTGGGAATTACTCAAATAGAGTCTGTGGTACTCTAGAATGAGCTTGAGTGTATTAATAGATATGAGCGCGTATTTGTTAGTGAATTTAAAATTGTTTTATATTATGTTGACTTATCGGTTAAGTGTTTATGGATTCTGGTCGATATGTGGAATGCCATGTTATCGATAGGAATTTCTAAGCTCTTAAACAAGATAAACCGACACGGTAATGTTTTAAATAGGGTAAATGAAATAATTTTACCCAAATTATTTTTGTATATAAAGAAAATGATTTTTCGTAAATTATTATAGTTATATATGGTTGCTTGGTTGTTAGGAGATAATAATATTAAATTATTATCATTGTTAAGTGAAAGTTGAATAAAGAATTGAAAATTATAACCAAGACTAAGGAATAAATTCATATGCAAAGGAAGTTTGTAAATGTAAACTGTAAAATGCGATTTATAAATTGAAAAAAGATTTCAGAATAATATTAGAATATGAATTGAAAGAATTTAGAATTCGAAATTTTTGGAAAGGGTTTAAAATTCCTTTGGATTTGAAAATGGTTCAAAGGTTTTGGAGAAATAATAGTGGTATTATTTGAGAAATATTTTTGAATTGGATTTGGAGTCTAGTGAGATTTGGGATTTAAAAATATTTGAAGGGATTTTAAAGAGGTAAAAGCATTAAACTCTTTTCGGTCGTTGAGAAATAATTCTGATGATGATCGCGACATCATCGGTGTTCATTTTCGAGTTTCCAAGAGGGGGATTGCTACCTGGATGTTTTGGAATAATGTTTGTTTGCGAAATTGGGTTTGATTTTGAAAATGAAAAGGAATAGTTTGATTTAGATATATATTTTGAAATTGAGTTTTGAACATTTTAGTAATGGTTTAAACTCTGGAGTTGGTTTGAAATGTTTTGATATGTTTAAGCAATTGCTTAAAACTCTGGAAGTAAATTGGAAATGCTTATAGCATAAATTTGGGAACTTATATAAGTTTGAAATTTGTTTAGAATAGAAATTTAACTTAAGAAGAGTTAGATTAAAATAAGTGGGAAAGCTTATAAAAGTTAAAAATTTGAATAAAAAGATATACTTGGCTAAATTAAACGTATAATCCCGAATTAAAAAGTAAATGTGAACGAGATTGATTGTAATGGATAAAAGTATGGATATAAATAAGTATGGACATAAATAAGTTGTGACTTATAAATCTTAGAAGTGGAATAAATAAGCCAAAATAAAATTGTTTTGAATTTTGGGAAATGAATAAAAATCCAAAACTTGAATTATAAAATAGATTGGACTCAAGAAAATTAAGTTAAGTGATTTTTGGAAGGTAAAAATCAAATATTGAATTAAAAGTGGGAAATGAGCTAATTTGAATAAAATTTGAATTATGAGTTAAAAATGGATTTTGAGAAGTTAAACCCAAGTTATAAATTAAATTCAACTTAGAAGTGCTAAGTGAATTGAATATGATTGAAATATAGTGAAATGAAAAAGTGAGATAAAGTTTAAAATGGATTGAATGAATATACTAATTGAATTAAATAGAATGAAATTTAACTGGAAATGGAGATGAACTCAATTTGTTAACTTAAGTAAATTGTTAAATGGTTGTTAGTGAGCTTTATGAAATGGTTTGGAATAGAACCTGTTTGAATGATGAAATGGAATGTAAGTAAATAGATAAAATTAAAAATGAAGTGAGAATGAGAATGCATGGATTGTGAATAAATTTAAAATGGAATGGAATTTAATATAATTTGTATTGGAATCAATTTAAAATGATTATAAGCTTAAGTAATTGTTTATTCGCATAAATATCGCCTAATTTGCATAGAAATAATTGTCGTTTGGCGATAATGAGATTAAATAAAATTCTATGAATTAATAGAAGTAAATAAAATTGATTTTTGAATTAATTGAAATGAATATAAGTTCTTTTGGTTTAAAAATGAATCGTATGCCAGAAAGTGAGTTGTAAATTAAATAGAATAGTATGGGTTGAGAGTTGACTGAAAACAATTGAAATAAGTTTCGAAACCTTACATATGTGCTTATGAAAGTATACAACATGCATTGTTATAGAATCCATGTTTTAGCTATTTAAATATAAATGAAATGCTATAAACTTCTTATATATAGTGCTTATATGTTTAAATTGAGTAAGTACAGGTACCTGAAGGTCGTTTGGCAGGATTTTGGTCGCGCTAATTGCTAAATAATAAGCCGCTTGCTTAAAAAATGCTAAATAGAGGTATGCCTACGCAATAAAAATAGGAAATATGAACTGTTTTTGTTTTTCCGACCGGATGGGTCGATGTATATATATTTATATCTCTTGTCAAATTGCAAAAGCTCCTCCGTAGAAAGGAGACTGCCAAAATTTTCCGAAATTTTGGGAGTTAGAAAAAATTTTGTTAGCGACAAAACGATTTCAAATTGGAAATTGAAATAAATTAATGGATGAAACTAATATAAAATAATGATACGAATCAGTTATAAATGGAAGATAAAATTTAATATTCGAAGTTGAAGATAAATTGAATTCATATGGAAATGGGAGAACCAATTTGACTAGAAGTAGATATAAACTAAAGTGGTGAAGTGAAAATAAATATAAGAATCATATAAAATACTTATATTGAACTTGAGAAGAAATGGAAAAATTCTTAAATAATATGGGTGTTGGGAAAATATATTAAATAAGCATTTGAGTGAAGATTTAATAAAAATATGTGAAATTATAAGCATTGATAAGTGAATAGAAATCAAAATGAATGTGAATAAAAGAGAATGGGTATAAATACGTAAGATGTACGTATATTATTATTTTTCGCATAGCAATTTGATCCAGATTCGAGTACAGAATTCCGAGATAGTTATATCAATCCGAGTTAGGATTTTTCACTCGATTTTCGACGGCGAATCCTGGATACGGATTTTGATTGATTCTGGAAATTCTCTATCATAGTTATGACTATGCAAGGAGAATGACGGTTTCTGATCAAGAAACCAGATCTGAGTCCGCACTAGGAAGTCGGGTGGACGATACTAGTTCGGAAATGAAATTGTGTGATCGAATAAGCGATCGGATTTGGTGTTGCGTATGAATGATATAGGTACATCGTACGGGCTTAAATGGAATGAATATTGAAAATTTTGTAAAGAAATGTATAAAATGATTTTGAATTTTGTGATTGGATATTATTGCTAAGTAGAGTATACAAGTATATAAGAGCAAGAGGAAAATTGGTTTTGATTTCAGAAGATAAATTTGAATTGCTCGACAAAAAGGTATGTGTTTAAATTTCTGTATGAAATTTTGATTGGGTTTTTGGATCTAGCCACATGGATTTTGTTTTCTTTTGGAATTTGGGAGCCCGTAGAGGCATTTTGTAGTTGTACCGAGCTAGCCGTGCAAAGGAAACGCTGGCGAAATTTTTCGAAAATCTAGGAAGTTAGAAAAATTTTGAGAAAATTTTGATAATTCAAAATTTGGTCTAAATTGAAATTTGAATGATTGAGCAAATAGTATTAATTGAAAACTATGGGAGAGTTTGGAAAGTTAGTAAGAGTGATAATGTGTCTTTAATAAAACGATTGTATTGGGAAGTGTTTAAAACTGAATGGTTTTAAGGAAAATAGTTAACGGGTTGTGGACCATTCTTCTTAACTAGTAATTTCGGAGATGAAATTCTTTTAAGGGGGAAGGAATGTGACGACCCGGAATTTTTAGGCATTTGAAATTGAAATATTTAATCAATTTTAAATATTTGCAAGTTAGTTTAACTTGGATTTCAATATCAGTTTGAATTTAGCGATTCAATTTATTGAATATAATAATTAGAGATTGAGTAAAATATTTAATCTGGAGTTTCAAGCTTGTTAAAAATATTTTAAAGGCTTAGAAAATTCATATTGATAATACTGAAGGTGATAGAACTTTTAAAAGTAAATTTAAAAGTGGTTTGTTTGGTTTTGAAATTTTATCGTTTAAATCGATATTTAGAAGTAGCCTTTCGAGGAACAGTCTCGGATTTAGACGAAACCAGTTCCATTGGATCCGCAATATTATATTATTGTCGGATTTCAAATTTCGTAGTAGTTGGAGTTGTCGTGTGAGCGTACGACATATAAACGCGCTGAAATTTATATCGAAAATTTAATATAATAACTGGGTTCAAAAAGCTATCTTCACCATACGATTGAATTAGGACTCGAAACCTTTTCCATCGTGTTCGTAATAGGGGTATAACATTATAAATGTATAGCGGCACGCCTCGATAGGAGGTCGAGATTTTTAGCTACGAATTCAAGTCGATTCAAATTTAAATTTAAATAAAATATCCATATATTATTTTAACTGGTCAAGATTACATCCACCTACTTTCTTTCACTGTCATAACTTTTTTCCTTTCCCTTCATATTACCATAGCCAGCAAGCTACACGCAAGGCGTCACCTCTTCCCTTTTCTTTAAAATCACGTTGCCTCTCCTTACAGTTCATTTCAGAGAAAAAAATCAATCTGATATAATCGCGCTGCTTATCTCAATAATGGAAGCCACACATTCCTCAGTCTTCTTTAATCAAATTCGATTTCAAGCTCGTAAATAAAAAAGGGGAACCGAAATCGAATCGAGAGCGGAGAAAAGGGGTTGGCCGAAATCGAAAGTAGTTCGATGGTAGGGGCACAAGTTTTCCTCGCCCTCGTTTAGTCGAATCAAGACCGTGAGTGGAATCGCGGCTATTGGAGTGAGAGCAGGGCCTCTATTTTATGGGTTTCTTGCTGGGAAGTGCGATTCTAATCCGCGAGCTCAATTCACGTGATGCCTGAAGCGGGTCGAGTTTGGCAACGGAGGGAGGTGGAGCGAGCAGGGAGCAAGAGTTTTCTGGAAAACGATGGAGTTAGCAACATGCATGGGCTTGTTGGACATAGTGGCTACAGGCAAGGGAGGGTGGATCCCTGATTTGAGCATGTGATAGAGTGGCAAATGGCGGCGACGCCGTCGAGTTTGAGAGCTAGGGTTCGTCAGTACGGGGCAGTGAAGGTATATTTATATTTATATTTATCAAATCTATATAGCTACACAGGTTAGGAAATAAACAGTAAACAGAAGGGAAATTATAAAGTTTAAAACAGGAAAGGGAAGTAGCAGTAAGTTTATAAAACGATTCATTCCTTAATTTAAAGATTTATATACAATTTATAAATATACAGTAAAAAAATTCCTGTTGTTATTTGCAAAAAAAAAAAAGAAGGTAGATTTTTAAAAGTTATATAGGGCCTATATTTAGCTTCAAATAAAATAAAATAAATATAGATATGTATATGCCCATTTTCAATTACTAGTTATTTTATGATTAAGTAATATGGGAATTGACCTATTTCAATTATTTTAGTTACTAAAAAGTTTTTAAAAGGAAGTTACTTAAAATAATAATCATTATTTGTTAAATTAAATCTTGAGTTAATTAACTTAAATGGTAATAAATTGTTCGATTAGTTCAAATGATAATAAATCTTGTAGTTGTTTATACAAAGTCGAAAAACCGTGAAGCCAAGTCAAGATTGGATCGAATTTCAAACAAAAATCAAAGGTGAGTTAATCTCACTCATCTGGGTTTTAATTTAAATTTAAATGTTTAAATTTAAATAATTGATTGAATGATTGAATTGATTTGATGTGCTATATTATATATAGTAGTATATAGTATATATTGGAGTGATTGATTTCCCGCATTATAAAGCGGATGAGACCCTATGCGCCGCATAATAGCGGATGATATTATATTAATCCCATATACTGCGATATTCTACCTCGAAGTGGAATTGGTATTGTGCTAACGTCTGTGGATGCATGGAAACAGGTTGAAGGGATCCAACTGGATTCCTCAAAATTATTTAGATTGTTTAATATTATGTGTTATGAATATTTGATATTCCGTGATGAATAATATTGATAATTGGAATATTGAATGCTATGGTTTTCTCGGATATATATTTCAGTACACTGAGTTATCAAAATATATAGAATTGGATTCTTGAAAAGAAAATAAAAGAGGGAATTTTTAAGTTAAATTATTATAGAAAATTGAATAAATTTAAGAATGAACTGGAAAAGAATAAAAGTGATTTTAAAATTTAATAAATAAATTCCGATTATAAATGGGGATTTTGAATAAACGGGAAGATAATAAATTTTAAACTCAAGTGTATTATTTAAAGAAATAAATAATTTATTTAAGATTTAATATTTAAATTATTGGGAAAGATAAAGAAGGGATCTGGGAAATATGAAATTGGTAATTTTAGTTAAAAGGGACTTTAAATCATAATTAAGATATAAAATCCGAAGTTAATGGATTTTGGAATAAATGAGTAAGTAAAGGAAATTATTTCCAAATGGAGTAATTTGGAAATCAATTTGGAAATTGATTTAAGTGTCTGAAATTGGATTTTTAAGAAGGACCGGACTATGAAATTTATAAACTAGGTTTATAAAAATGAAGTAATATATCGGTGGATATTTGAAAGAATAAATTCATGGTGGGAATTTATTAAAGGAATAGGTAAATTTGTTTAAAAATAAATGGTGATTTATTTTTAAAAGATGTGAAAGCGAAGCGTATTTCCCTGGATAGCCAAGTACGTTTTCAAAGCAAAATTTTAAGTATAAGTAAAAGTTTTAAAGTTGATTTACAGGTATGTTTTAGAAAATTTATTATTTTTAAATGTTCAAAATTTTAAAGTGAGTATATTTTTTTAATAGCAGTAATTATTTAAAGGTGCCTTGGTATTACATTTTAAAAGTTAGAAATTTAGTTTTATATTGTACAAGTAGTTTTATTCTAAATATTCTTAAAGTATATATTTTGAATAAGTATTAAAGTAATTTTTAATTTAAATGTTTTATAGGATATTTTATAATAAAGTGTTTTAAATTATTTTAAAAATCTAAAGTTTTTGTGCTTGGTGTTTTCAGTGGAAATAAATATTTGGAAATTTATTTCATGAGAAAAGTGTAGTTTGAAAACTATTTTCAAAAAAAGGGGTTGAAATGGAAATATTTTTTGTGAAGATATTTAGAGGATAATAAATAATTTGGGAGATTATTTATTGTTTGATGGATGTTTGTGAATGTTAATTGGTAGTTAAATAACCGACTATCATTATTGGCCAATGCGCTGATCGTTCCGAAGAGACCGGGATCGGGATTAATTTCTCGAAAACCACTTCGATCCGGTTTGAACATTTTCGTGTGGAAAACAAGAGTTTGGATTTGAAGGTGGAGCAGTGAAGTGCAAGGGCCAGTCGCTACTAATCCTGAGGAGATTCCAAAATGGATGTAGTAGGAGTAGTGCCTTCGATTCCGTTCGAACCCGGAACGGACTTATATGGATTGAATACTTTCAGAACATCGCCAGGTGGACGATGAGCATTCTAAGTGATGAGTTTTCTAAAAAGGTGATGCTTAGCCTCGAGCCTCATCAACCGAGAATGACTAAAAATCAGGGGTTATGCAGCAAGGCTAAGTGGTTAGCACCCATTAGGATGAGGTCATCCCGGTCTAGATGTCCCTTTTTATTTAGGCTTAGTGGTGCGGTTGCTGATCCCAACCGCGGGGTGATCATACACGGGATTATCCAGTAAGGGGTAGTCCCGATCTTGTGTTGCAAGGGATTAGGGGTAATCCTCGGTACGGTGATCTAGGCTACGTACTGTGACAAGTGGTACCCCAGTGCCTAGTCATTAGTTGGAAATCCACTCTCCCTGCGTGCCTTTTACGGTTTTGTTTGTATTACCCACGACTGTGGCTAGTAGCTGGAATTTAATTAATGTAACAATTTCGGCTATTTGAATAAGTATTTATGTATAGACACCATTATAATATCAGAGGATTTTGACAAAAAGTGTTTTAGCTATCGTAAGGTAAAAACCTGATATGTTTATTTGTGGCGTGGTCTTACGAGATACTTTTGTTTTCAAAAGAATTTTGAAACTTTAATAATCAATTTGAGTGTGGTTTTCTCATGCTGGTATTCCAGACTGACTCAGGTGTTATTTAACTATAATGTTCGGGTCAAACCGAGTGTTATAGATTACAGGGAAGGATGCTGTGGAGCTCAGGAGATGAGCTGGATGGCGATACGTATTTTCGTACTTGATTATTATTCCGCTGTGTATTCAGTTTTGAGGAAAAATTTTATGACTGTCCAGTTGTATGTTATTGATGTTGTTGAACTCTGATGATGTATGAATAAAACAGATATAGCTTTCTTTTGTGTAAAGATATGTTATTATCTATTATATTTTATTCTGCTACGATGGTTAGATTCTGATGTTGTTTTGTTTTCTGTTCTTCTACCTCTTCTTCTTTAACCCAAATTGTTCGTATTTCCGTTCATCTTGAGTTGATTGTTGGAGAATAGTGTCGACTTAAGGGGTACTGGTTTGTAGGCTGTCACAAATTTTTTATGTAAAAATATTTAGGTTTGTCAAACAATTTTATTATCATCAAATTTAACCGATTTGGATTTAAATAGAATCACACAAGAAAATAAACTTCCATGTTTTTAGATGTAAATTTACCATTTGCTATGTTTAAGTAGACGTATTCCAAATATTAGTTTTTATTTCAAAAATTCAAAATTTTAAAATTTCACAAAATTCAATTTAATTATGTTATAAAAATCAATGAAATTTATGGGTCGTTCTATTTATTTTTGTATAATAAATCATAGTTTTTCCATAATTCATTAAGTAAATTATGTTGACATCTATTTAAGAAGAATAAAAACCCAGTTTTACTATTTTGGTAACTTGGACATTTACCTATATGTTGATTGAATTTTATTGATTTATCAATTTTGTATGTCTGGTTGTTATGTAAATACCCATGTTATAACGTGGAAAGTTAAACTTAATTAAATGTGAACCATTGTGGTCGCTAAGCCTCTTTTCGAACTTGTAAAGTCAAATATTTAAATTTTATCCTTTTTGAAAATGGTTTAAAGTTTATTACTATTTTTAAATACGATATTTGAAGGATAATTACATAATTATTTTATTAAAATGTTCGAAGTTAATTTAATACTTTTTAAATGATTGTTTAAAATCATTATTATTTAAGTATAACTAAATGAAGGATGTTTAAATAATAACTTGTTTATTTAAAGGTGTTTTAAAAATTAATTGTTTATCAAAGAACTTTATCGATTAAAGCTTATTAAGTTTTTTATAATAAGGAAAGTTTATAAAAGATATTTATAAATGATTTTGGATATTTATAAAGAAATTTTTATAAATGATTTTGAATATTTATAAAAGAGTTTTATAAATAAACTTGAAGCTCTATAAAAAGGTTTCATAAATGGATTTGAAATTTTAGTAAAGGAGAGTTTCATAAATGAAATAGATTTATTAAAAGAATTTACCGAAGAAATTTATAAAAGTAGTTGAGATCGGATTTCCCCAAATTGAACTTCTTAACTTTGATGGTGTGGAGATTTGTTCCATACTTAACACCGAAGGAATTGAGTTTAGAGTTATCCTTATCTCCATTTCTTTTTAAATAACTTCAGTTTGACACTCAAATACGATTTTGAAATAAGAAATCTTTAATAAATGTTTTGTGAATATATTTATGCCTGTGGGATAATTATATGAATATTTGATAAATATTCTGGAAAAAGATTTAAATAAGATTTATTTTGAGGCTTAGTGTTTGTTATCGGTAATTAAATCACTGAATTATTGTTGTTTGTGTATTTGAGAGTTAAATAATCGACTATCAAATCTTGGCTAGTTTTGACTTATAAAGTAAATAAGAGCTTCAAATGTTCATATGGTTTGAGTTCCCTCTATAGAATCCATTTGGTGAAATGCCTCTAGCCTTAAGGGATATATTAGAGATCCCTTGGAGGCTCTAGTATATTCCACTTATTTCCAAAAGAACCGAGAACGAATCAACCAGGAATTATCAGTTGTTTGTTCGAAGAGACCGAGATCGAATATTATCTGAAAATCACTTCGAACCAACACATGCATTCGAGTGGAAGATATCTTGATGATGTTTCAAAGACGGAGTTCTCTGAAGTGCAAGGGCTACTTGCTACTAATCCAGAGGGTGGTCCCAAAATGGATGTAGTAGTGGAGTACCTTCGGTTTTGTTTAGACCCAGAACAAACTTATATGGATGAATGCTGGCATTGCATTTCTTTTTGGAGGGTAGTGTTAGCATTCCAAGTAGGAAATTCTAAAGGAAGTTAAATCCTTACATCACGAGCCTCACACCCCAGAATTGGCTAAAATAGGGCAAATGCAGTAGGGATATATGGGTCGCTCCCATAAGGGTGTGTCATTACCTTTCTAGATTATCATATTATGCATTTGGTTATGCAATGAGAGCTCTATAAAAAAGGTTGGGAACAATTGAGGTGATGACATATTCAGTACTATGCAATATGAGTAGGCCGTTTCTATGTTATAGAGGTCGAAAGGTTTTCGTCCTCATGTACATTTTATCCAGAGGTACACCATTTTTGGAAGGTGGTTTCTTACCTTGCCATTAGTTGGAATGCATTCTTCAATAAGCGCCTTCAGTTTTCGATTGCATAAATATTATTGTTGTGATGTACACACATCACAGCTACTTGATCATTGGTATTTTATACCTATAGACATTATTATAATATCATTGTGTTGTAATAACAGAAATGGTTTGGTAATTGTAAGGTAAAAACCCGTATATGTTTATGTGCGGCATGGTCTTACGGGATACATTTTATTTTAAAAGGGTTTTCAAATGTAGAAATCAATATGATTGATTTGATTGAGTTTCCTCGCTCTGATTTACCAAACTGATCCGAACATTATTTTCTTATAATGCTCGGGTCAGCTTGAGCATATTTTCTAGAATTAGCCGGAAGCTTTGGAGCTTTTAGGAGATGAGATGGATTAACCAAGATGTATTCTCATAGCTTTTATTTTTCTTCTGTTCTGTTTGTTTTGTTCGTGTCTGTATTTGTCAGCAACTTAAGATCGGGCTATTTTAACTATCCAGACTAGCAATAGGTCAGTGTACTCTTATGTTGTGTATAATAAAAATTATTTCTTTTTGTAAAGGTCATGTGTATATTATATATTGCTCATCATGATGTGACATTTTGTTCCATCTTTTCTTTCTTTAACCCTAAATGACATGTCTTTTAGACACTTAAATGATCGACACACGAATCCCGAAGATGTATTAAGTGTCATTAGGTATAAAAAAGGCACATCATTACATGAACCAACTTGAGCACATCGAACAGTGAATCTATTACGTTAATTTCAACCGTTGAAATTAACTATATTATTCTCATCAATGTGGATCACTATATTCCAACTGCATTTGCCTTTCTTGTCATACACATTTTTAGCCAATGGATCATATCCTTTTGAATAAAATTATCAACTCATATTTGGATAATGTGTTTGGAATCTATTTTAGATTCACGCATCCTACCATATCATAGAGTCAACACTCTTATTGGTTTAATTAAACAACCAAGGGTTATATGTTCTTGACATTGATAAGAAACTAACAGTTCCTCTTTAATGTACAAGAATACTCAATACACGTTCAAATGTACTTGGGTTCATTTAGGATCAGTCGATTTCATTTCATCCCTTGTAATTAGTTTTGTCATTGCATTGTATCCAAATTCATTTTTATATACTAATAATTTCTTAAAGAAATTCCTTTGCTAAGAAGTTGATATTTCATGAAACAAAAGTTGTTTCTTAATGCAACGGAATGAGCATTCATAAACAGTTCATGAATTTCTTTATATATAAAACTGATTTGGTTTTAGTTTACAAAACTTATATTCAGAACATAAATATGTCATCCAATGAATTTCTTTTCCAAACTTCTTTTAGGGAGATTCATGCAAGATCCCTCAAAACAATTATTGCGTGCAGACTTTCGAATCGCACAACTTGCCAATTCCTTCGGTTATGATATGTTGCGCCTTCTTATAAACCTTAATCTAGTATGATTTTCTAAACTATTATTTAGATAAATTAATATTAACCTTATGTACACTTTTAAGTACACAACCTCATAGAAAGAAATTAACTCAACTTCACTCACAATTAATCGTACTTTGTCCAATAAGTTCGCTTACTCCTTATTGATATATCAATATGTATCATAGAGAGGAGTGACCTTTGAGACCGAATCTTTATTCATTTTTAATTACGTTTGGAACTCTTCCCAATACACATACTCATTCTATCAAAATGAATCATTTCTATCGCATGTTATTTTATTAACTTACGTTTTACTTATAATTGATATATACATGCGTGTCAAATACACATGTCTATGTCTGTGATAACTCATTGGTGAATATGACAAAGTGTATGGAACAAATTTGGCATTAATAGACTTGCGATTGCATATCAATATATATTAATCCAAATAGTTCATCGACTGTTTTGACGCTCCCACTAAATGGGTACATAGCCCTTGATTGATTGAGATATAATTAACTAGTACTATACGATACACAATCGTATAATAAAAAATATTTCTCAAAACTGCGGCTCAGTCTATAATACCAAAATAATTGTATATAATTTTAGATACTTCAGCATTTTCCAATACATCACTTTTATTGTAAAAAAATACCACATTACAGCTTTATTTTATAACGAATATTCATAATATTCTCAGCAAAATATATAACTATGTATTTTTTCGGTCCACATCGAAAAATAGTTGTTATTTTATAAATAATGTTCAGTATGTTTTATGGAAACAATTTTATTCGATGCATTCAATAAGTGTTGTATGGCATGCACTCACTATTTCCACCATTACTATAGTGGCATACTAAATTCAGAGGCTAGTCATCCACTTAATATGAATTATTTATTTCACATACTGCAACTAGTTTACAATGGAGAGTACTTTGATCAAGTATCTTGAACTCAAAGAAATCTCATTAGAACAATTCTCTATATTAAAATACATGGAATATAAATCATATTTGTTATTTCGATGTTATGTATCAATTACTATTATTATTATAATTCTTGTTTCGATGTTTCTTTATAAAGCAGAAGTGACTATTCACTCTCTTCATCCTAAATTTACCTTAAATCGATTGCACATATGTACACTCGTTTTTCATTTTAAATGCTGGAACCATTCAAAATAAATCCCTAACTATAATATCATAATTAACTCTTTACAAAAGCGCGCTCGATTATCCTTCACATTTAAAGACATCAAATACATTGCACTTTGCGTAAACTGATCAAACTGACATTTCAATGATCGAGTTCTTAGATCTATATTGTAGATTTGGTCTTGTGTTATATTTAAAACAATGTGATCCTTTTGTAATCAATCAAATCGGGTTCTCGATCTCACGGTATTTTTTATTAGCTTATTTCAAATAAACAAACTTCATCAAAGTATTGTACATTAAGAACTTCAATCATTCCCTATACAATACTTATATGTGATAGTATATGGATCAATTATCCATAGTCTTATACTCTTTAGAGTTCGAAACACATAGAATGCAGTATATTCTTTTGACCGAATAAACATGTAAGCGGCCAAATTACAATTGTATTTAGTAGTTGTAAATCAAGCGCTTGCATGGGTATTGAAGCACTAACATGCATGAAACATTTATTAGCAAGCATATGTTATATTTTTATTCATTAATCTTCAATTCAGTTCATTTATATATCTTAATTGATAAATGTTTTGTCAAATATATTAAACTCACAAATTTATAATTGAGATTATTATAACATTATATAGCATATGTTCCTGCAATATTAAAAATGCTAAATATTATCATTTTATTTTTCTAGTAAGGCTCTCACTAGTCTTTTATGTTTCACCAAACCCTAAGTCAAAATATAGAAATCTTTCGACTTCATTAATGGGTGTTTGACTCGTTTGTCATGAGATTTTAACCTTTGAGTTTACTCAACAAATCGTAGCCTAATAAATAATAGATAACTCTTTATCAGTTGTATTGTATACAACTCTTAATCCTTGGTACCTTGTCCTAATCTCATTTCAACCTTGAGTTGCTCAACAAATCGAAAGAGATTATTCACTCGTACCTACCATATCACGACGACTTAAGTATAATATATGTATCTTGAGTTTGCTTAACAAATACATATAGTTATCTTACCTCATCTATTATATGTATTAATAATACTAGATATAACATCCCTAGCTCGAGTTTGCTCAGCACAAAAAATATGCAAGTAATTTGTTAATATATACGTATATGGTAGAGGACAACATTATATTGAAGATACCATATTCTTTAAGATATTATATTGAGTGATATTGACTTATAGAATAATGTAATTCTTATGAAATACCCTCGTGATTCAAGTATCGGACATATCAGAAATCACGTTATACGTACAGTTATGTAGTATTTATTCCTTAAGTCTATTTGGGTTTCTTTGATGTTCCATATTTAGTTTATACATTCATATTGTCATCTGGGTTTTTAACCTAGAGGGACCAACTAGAAAGTAGGACAATCTCATGACAACAGGATGACTCAGAAATCAACCAGAAAAACTAAGGCAACAAGTAAACGAGAGCCAAGAAACGTTAATAAGGCAACGACTGGATTCAACTAAACCAAGGGACTGTAGGATCGTTTTCACTCTAGAAGAGAGGTGAATAGGGTATACTAAAAATTAATGTAGAAATAAAAATAATAACAGAAAGTAACACAGTAGAGATCACACATAGATTTATCCAGCTTCGGCAAAACCTGCCTACGCCCTGCTCCCAAGGTGATGTGCACGTAAATGTGCATATTTTTACCACCATATTTATTCTAATAAATTTAAATAAATGATCATATTAGGTATTTTAACTTGTTTTAATTGAAATCTATATTAATTCTAAATTGTCACATATTCATCTTCATCCAAGGGCAAAATGGTCATTTTTGTGCATAAATTAACCTGAGAAAATTTAATTAGAAATTTTTATAATATTTTGTAAGAATTTGATTTCAATTACAAGTTGTTTCATGAAGAAGATGTGCATGCGCAAAAAGAACACAAAGGAATGAAGATCGAAATAATTCAAAGAGAAGATCATGAAGGACCCCCTCTACCCACCTACCTTAATGTACAAATTAGAGGCTAATGCACATGCTTATGAAATTAATGGCTTCATGTACACTTAAATGATGATTAGTAGAAGCTAATGATTACTTGGCCTCCACACTTTCTCAAGGGTATTTTGGGCATTCCCTAAAAATATGAATTAGGGTTTAACATATGTATACATACCCCTTATGTTTCATGTAACCATCTTCTTACTTAGTTTCTCTTTAGTTTAGTTTAGGCTCAAAATAAAAAAGAAAGCTCTCTTTCTCTCTTCATGGCTACTTGGCCATTTTTACTTCATGTATTTTTATTTTTTTACGCAATGTTAGTTAGTGTTTCCTTTTAATTATATGTTCATTTCCTTTCATTCTAATAGTGTAGATTTTATTTTATGCAATTAGATTAGTTCTCTTTTCCATTAGCTTTCATTTTCCTTTTTTTTACTTTCATGTTGCTAGCTACATTTGTTAATCAAAAGATAAATATGAGAGGCTAAACCCCTTCAATTTAAAGGTAATGAAGCTCTCTAACTATGCAGCTTCAACTATTTGTTAATTCATGCTCTTTTTTTTGCTTAATGATGATGATAGAAATGGTTTACTAGTTGTTTTTTTTTTGAATTTGATAGCATATATTGTTGACACCAAATAGGCTATACTTAAACAATCACTAACACTAATTGCCTCTTCATCAAAATATGATTATGGCAAAAGAAAGTGACGTGAAATTAAAATTTGATGGTCTATATTTCTAATCAATAGTTAATAGGCCATACTTAAAATAGATTTCATTGTCAAGTTTCATGAAAGTTAGTAAGTGGTTCAAGGGGTGCGTTATAGTGTGATGGCTTATATTGCCTAATCAATAGAACAAATATGACATACTTATGATAAACACATCAATTAAAGCACTTATGACCATAAAAGAGAGATTATGATTTCATATGTGTTGAGCTACATGATTTAGAGAGTGGATTTATTCTTCAAATTGTCACTTAACACTTATGTTTGCTTCTCTTTTCTTTTATTTAGTTAGTTAATTCTCTGGTTTAACTTTCACTTAACTTTGGTTTAATTTGATTGAATAGAGTTTTAAATTTAAACAATTTCTTGCGGATCGATCTGTATTCGCCACCACTACAAGTGTACGCCGTGCGCTTGCGGTATAAATTTTATTTTTAAATTTTTTGATGGTTTTCAAATCCGATAGAATTGCTGTCGTTAAATAAGTTTTTGGCGCCGTTGCCGGGAAATTCTTTTAGTTTTGTGTTTGTGTGATTTTTTTTTCATTTTGATTGTGTGTTTGTTATTTTCTTGTTTGTTTTTGTATCTGCATTTCATATTAAAAAAAATACACAACTTCAATTGAAAAAAAATCATTATCATTGCTTTTCACATTTTACATTTTTTATATACATTCCATATTTGCGATTACAATTTTTTTTAGTTACATTCCATCATTTACACACCCACTGCCCTTCAACATAGATCACTGTCCTCTTCTTCTTTTAATACTTCTTCTCTGTCATATTACATTCTTCCTACATGTTGTCATCCCCCTAACCATCACCTATTCACTGTTGACGCCACTCTTCAACACTCCCTCTTATTCAACTACCATCCTCCTAGCCATCAAATTCACTCGACCTCTGCACCATCATTGTCATTTGCTTGGCCACTAATCACCAATACCAACAGCATTCAAAACCACCACATACGTACGTACCAAAACCTACTGCACAAACTTCTGCAATCCTCACCTCCCCAAGCCTTCACCGCTGCAAGACAACCAAAACACTACAACCACCTCCAACTCAAACAATCATACCATTTCCAACTCCATCCTATTTCAGCTACCAGATCATATACATTCCATCCTCAACCAAAAACACTTCAACACAGGCTTCGTTCACAATCATTCACATCACCCTCCACTTCCACTACAACTTGCTCTACACATTCATTCACATCCATTCACCTTTGCCATTGCACATCTTTCTTGTACAAACTTTCTGTCCAACCACCATTCAATCATTGCCTCCATCCCCCTTTGTCACTACCAGAAACCAACCCCTGCCTTTAAACTGCCACTTGCTCAAGTCATCACCAAACTTGCTTGCATCTCCTCCCAATACCTTCTTTCTCCATCACTAACTGTCTCTCCTTCATATACCAAACAACAGTGCACTGCCCCATTCACGCATCTCCTTCACTTCAATTACATTATATCATCTACAATATCCTCCCAATCCTTCAACATCTAACTGACCATCTACATAAACATCACTCTTCCTCTAATCTTACACCCTGCCAACAGTCCATCATACTACTGCCTTAAACATCAAACTGCACTCCTCTTAGCAACCATAAATGCAACTGTCATCTTGATACCACTTAACTTCTTGCTACCACTTCAACCCACACAGTCTCCTACCACTGACAAGAAGTTCATCAGATAACCACTTTCTCCCTTCAACTTCATCATGGCTTCAAAATCCCTAAATCTTTACGGCCGATTGAAAGTAATAATTATTAGAAAGCTCCAAATTTCCATATTTCCCAAATTACCTCTCCTATTGTGCTGCTTCAGGGTAGTCAGCGAAAATCACATCCAAGGTATTAGTAGTCCAGACGCTGTCACCGACTCAGACTCTGAAGCCGATAGTTTCGATTTCGAAGCCTCGTACTACCCGATATCCTTCAACTCTGACTCCGAGTCCGAATCCTATAACCCACTTCCTTCTGAACCTGCTTTATCCTTAGTAGATCTGAATGGAAGAACCGAGAAAGAAGAAAATTTTGTTGGATCATTTGAGGAGATTGAGAGGTGAGAATCCTACAACTACCAATTCCTGAAGCTGTTTTTAACACGGTGTTGGATGATCTGAGTAGTACTTTTAATGGCAATGTTGTATTTTCAACGCTATAAGAAAATGGATTTTGATGGTGCATTATGACTTCAGTTGTGGATTGTTTTGTAGTGTTAAAAGGTGTTGATAGTAGGTCAGTGTGAAGTGATTCGTGATTGTGTCTGAAGTTTGTGCTATGTATTTGGTTAAGAGGAGATTTTGAAGGTGATGCAGTCATAAAGGAAGTGTTGAAGGTAGATGACGTTGAAGTTAGGTGATGCGCAGTAAGGGTCAGTGAACTTGAGTGGATATGGTTATGTGTGTAGTGGATCGGTGACAGGGATGTTTGGCAGTTTGGACAGTGAGGGAGAGGAAAGTATTGGTTTGCTGTGGTATTGTTGTTGCTTTGGGTTTCAGTGGCAGGTTTGGTTAATGAGGCAGTGGAGTTAATGGTAGAAATGAGTGAGTGTGCGCGATGGAGGGGGATGGAAGAGTTATGCTGCACAGTAGGAGCTGTTGAAATGAAATTTAGTGTGGGTTTATTTTAGTGTGGAAGTGATGGAAAAGCAGTTCAGTTGAATTGAGTTGGAAGCAGTGGTAGTTTTGGTTGGTGGGTTGTTTAGTCTTGGAGATTTAAGATGAGGGGTGAATTGTTTTGGAGTGGTTTTGCAGTTGAATGTAGGGGAGATTTGATGGTCACTGTTTGTGTTTTGGTTTGCGGTTTGTGAGTGTTCGATTATGAAGTATGATGAAGTGTGAAGAAGAGGTGGTTATAAGCTGAAGTGGGGGACCATCGAAGATGAAAGGCTTGTGAATGGTGGTGCAGATTGACGAGGTAAGTGTTTTTGGTTGTGAAGGTTGATGCATGGGTTTTGGTATGGGAAAGTGGCGGAAGTTGGTGGAGGAGCAGAAGTGGGAGGCAGTTTACATTATGGAGGTTGGACTGGTAGGAGGGCAGTGAGGATGTGGTATGGTTGAAGTGTATGCAGAGATTGAAGATGATGTATATTGCCTGGCGTGATGTTGTGTTAGGCGAGGAAGTAAATATGGGATGGCTGATTGTATGGAGACTGTTGAAAGCTGTTTTGTGACATTTTTTGAGTTGTCCCCAAACAGAAAAGTGTTGTGATCTATGAAGCAAACTTCTTTTCTTTTTATACTTGTCAGATAGTTTGATCGAGCTAAACAAGAAAAGGCACCACAACTTGGGTTTTTATGCCTCAGGACGATTATTGAACTAGAATTTGATTCATTTCTTCCGCAACCAACATTTGGAACATCATTACAAGAATTGGCAGTGCTGGTAAAAGGTGCATATTTTCCAATAGCGCAATTTATCTTGTTTTGTGATGAAGTAGTAGGTTTTTAAGCTGTCTGGTCATGGCGAAGTATTGTTCGGAGAGGAGGGTTAGTGTAGCACGTGGCAGTAAAGGTGGTCGAGCAGTTAGAGATGATTCTAGTTAAGAAGTGTTGAAGCAGTTGGGGTTTGTGGATTTAGGTAGTGCAGGCTGAAGGTCGAAGGAAGTTTGGGTGTGGGAACTCGTTTATGTCATGTTTTGATGACCGAAGGTTGTGGCAGTAGGTTGATTTGTGTAGTTGGGGTGATGTACCTTGACTGTAGAATGCTGTTTTGAGATAATGGTGAATGTGTATGTGTTGAAACTGAGATGTGTGGTATGCAGTTTTGTAGTTGTGGTGAAGGAGAGTTGCAGTGTTGTGATTGAGTTGATGAAGACTGAGTTTGTTTGTCAGATGTTTGTCGTAACGGTGATGTTGAAGTTAGCATGAAGAAGACGTTCTGCAAAACGTTGGTTGCAGATGTTGATAGTGAAGAAAACGATGTCGGTTATAAGGTTGGACAATTCGAAGAATGCTCGAAAACTGTTTGATGATATGCCTAAGAGAAGATAGGCATGCCTACATGTGAAGTAGGCGGAGTGAGAAAGATTTTGTTTTGTGTCATCCAACAAGTAAGGAAGAAGAGCCGCGGTTCTCACTTGTTTGGGAGATGACAGATACAAGAGACGACCCGAATGGAGAGGTCAGTGGATCCCTAAGAGTAAACCAAGAGAATTTGTTGATGGTTAAAGTGCCAATCAACGTGAAACAATTGAGCATGCCCAACCAGGTAGAGATGAAAGTTGTGACCGAGTTCATCTATGGAAGACGATAAAGAAATTGTGTTGTAAATTGAATATTAGCACATTCAGTTTAAGGGAGGGTGTTAGAAACAGTCAATATAGTGTTAACCATATGTTCCTATTTATATGTTTGTGCCTAGAGTTTAGGAAGTAGTGGGTATTTTTCTTTTATTTAAATCTTTGTACGTAGTTCTTATTACAAAGTGAATAACAATGTAGTCTCTTTTTGTTTAAGGTTGTATCTCTCTCCTCTTTCTCTGTATTAAATCCTAACACCCAGTTGTCGCGACCAACTCACCTCGAACAACTCCAGCAAAAAACCTCTTGAAATCAAACAACAAATCAAATTCTACAATCACCTTCAATTTCAATCGACGTCAACCGCCTTCAATCGCAAAACCCCGCCGCTTGCTAGAATTCGAACAACCCAAAACGCATCAACTCAAAATCGAACTCCACACTTCGGCCGCACATCATGTTGCTGAATGTCGAATTGATTTTGAAACTCCTAATTTGGGAATTGAATTCGATTGATTGGTCCACGAAGAAAATAATTCGATTAATTTTTGGTTTAATGATTGAAAACGAGTCAATTGGTTTTGTGTTCTGTTTTTTTTGTGTTTGTGAATCAGATTAGGCCGGGTTTCAGTTAAAAAATAAAGAATAAAGAGTTTTTTATTTTTTTCTTTGTTTTCTTATTTTTTTTGTGTATTGTTTTTCTTACTTTGTTTTATTTTATTTTAGCTCTCTTTCACATTTAAAAAAATATATTTGAATTTGTTTTTTTAAATTGTTTTAATTCCAACCTAATTTAAAAAAACAACAAAGTTCAATTTATTTTGTTTTCATTTGTTTTTTTTTGTTTTTCTTTGATATATCCAAAAAAAAATGTATATAAATCTTGTTATTAATTTCGGGTTGCCAAATCAGAAAGCAGAAGGAGAAGAACGCTTGCAAAAAATAATTACTTCGCTTTGCTTGCCATCAAAAATAACCGCTTGCTTATTTATAATTTTCTTTTTATTTGTCTTGCATTATATATATCTATTGTTTCTATTTGTTTTGCATCGTTGGTTGCTTGCATTTGCATTTGTATATATATAAAAAAATTCAAAAATCCAAAAACAAAAACAAAAATCCATTCGTAATTGCATTGTTAATACTCGTTTAATTTCTGCTTTGTATTTCATCCTAGAATTTGTTAATAATAATGGTTAGAAATCAATAACACTTAATTGTATATTGGCAAATTGTCTTCTTTGAACAATTTAATTTCTTGGTGTTTAGGCTACGGCAAAACAATAATCAGTTATAAATATTCCGGTGATTCGTAAATATTATACCGAATTGTTTCTCTGAAGATACTTAAACCTTCGGCTGCATTATTACGGCGATTCGTGGTGCACCGATAAATCATGTCCCTTACCTGGCTGAGAATTTCTTGCTTATCTAAGACAATGTGTGAATATACAATTTTGGATTAACTTAGGAATAAATCATGCATTCATTTAGTTGCATTAGTTCATGCACTTTTTAAAAAAAATTAAAGGGGTTTAACCTCTCATATTTGTCATTTGATTAACAAATGTAGCTAGCAACATGAAAGTAAAAAAAGGAAAATGAAAGCTAATGGAAAAGAGAACTAATCTAATTGCATAAAATAAAATCTACACTATTAGCATGAAAGGAAATGAACATATAATTAAAAGGAAACACTAACTAACATTGCGCAAAAAAATAAAAATACATGAAGTAAAAATGGCTAAGTAGCCATGAAGAGAGAAAGAGAGCTTTCTTTTTTATTTTGAGACTAAACTAAACTAAAGAGAGACTAAGTAAGAAGAGGGTTACATGAAACATAAGGGGTATATATACATGTGTTAAACCCTAATTCATATTTTTGGGAAATGCCCAAAATACCCTTGAGAAAGTGTGGAGGCCGAGTAATCATTAGCTTCTACTAATCATCATTTAAGTGCACATTTAAGCCATTAATTCCATAAGCATGTGCTTTAGCCTCTAATTTGAACATTAAGGTAGGTGGGTAGGTGGGTCCTCTATGATCTTCACTTCGAATTATTTCCATCTTCATTCCTTTGTGTTCTTTTTGTGCATGCATATCTTCTTCATGAAACAAGTTGTAATTGAAATCAAATTCCTACAAAATGATTTGGAAATTTCTAATTAAATTTTCTCACGTTAATTTATGCACAAAGATACTATTTTACCCTTGGATGAAGATGAATATGTGACAATTTGGAATTAATATGGATTTTGGTTAAAACAAGTTAAAATACGCAATACGATCATTTATTTAAATTAATTAAAATAAATATGGTGGTAAAAATATGCACACTTACATGCACATCAAATACCGCCACATTTATCTTTTTATTCGTCCTTGAATAAACCAAAACTAAGATAAATCCGTTTTTGTAGGGAGCACGATTGCATTGAGCGTATGCAACAAGCCGTTAAACCTCTTGGTGTCCCCAGTAGGACGAATGTTGTCTCGTGAGGGTTTTCAACGGATATTACCCACAAAATCCAAATGCAGGATGAAAATATTAACAAATTGCAAGATTTATTTACAAAGAGATGAATGCGATTTTTTGAAAATATTTACAAGTGAAAGATTTACTTTTAAATTGACACAATTAAGTAAAATATAGGTTTTGGTCGTTATCTTGAGATTTAAGTCATTTACTCATCAAAGTTTCCAACAAAACAAAGTTATCATAACAAATACACTATAGTTTAACTTGTTGTTTCGGTTGATAACAAAGTGTAATTATAAAATGGATACTTAATTGATTATCAAAGTTTATCAAAGTGGTATATTCATTTCTTTTTAATAACAAGTCAAATTAAATAACTTAAAAATAGTGCTAGGATTTCAATTGCTTACTCTCTCTTATTTTTCTGAAAATTTTATCGATACTTAGAATATATGCCTAACTCAGATAAACTGAGGTCAGATATATTACCCATGCACTGCCTTGCGGACTTATATGACGGGAATACAGAGCTTGGCGAGTGAACGAGTGTGAACACCTATTGACTATAGGCATTATTAAGAATAATTTTTATATATACACTTAGCTCATAATAAACTAAGGCCAGATATACCGATCGTGCACCACATTTCGGGCTTACGTGAGAAAGGTACAGAGCATGGAGAGGGTACACACAAGTGTGTACACCTGTCGACCGTAGGTGTTAATAGAAAATATTTACATATATACAAATGTTTTTTTTTTATATATGTTTTTTTGAAAGGGAGAGTTTTGCAAAATAATCTTAGCACCACTTAACTTAGAAGGCAAAAAAACGTTATATCCTTTACTTTAAATCAACCACTTTTTAGAACAAAGATTTTCAATTAGGATGTATTTCATAATCAACAAGTATGAATCTTCCTATATACTAGTAAACCATTGTTGTTTGTAATCAAACTTTATTTTTATTTTTGTCAAGACAAATAAATTTTCAAAAATTTCAATTTAATAAACCATATATTTATCCTGTAGTGTTTCTATAAAAATAAATAAAAAATGCTTAAATAAAATTGTTTTTTTTGAGAGATTTTTTTTTTTTGCAAAGGAAAAGTAAAAATAAATCATGAAAAATCAAAAACGAAGACGAGTCTCCCCCCACACATGATTTTGACTGTGTCCCCACAGTCAACCAAAGTGAAAGGAACGTTTATTATTTTTTACACGATAATGAAATGTATTTACATGGCATCATAAAGTATATCATCAAAAAGTTAATGAAACGGTCTTCCAAAGGCCGATTTGTTTGTCTCGTCAAGTATACGAGACACAGCTCAAACTCAAAAGACCAAACCTTCAAAGATTTCAAAGTTGAATGTTGATCTAGAAAAATGAATTTCGTTTTATCAAAAATCGAATGAGTTATTTTATTGTCGATGATTTTTGGGGTGGATAAAACAATTGATTGAAGTTCTAGTTTATTTTTACCAAATTCAAGATTATCATTGATTTCAAAATTAAAATGATGATTCAAATCGTTCGCTTTTGAGTTTAATGACTCGTTTTCAAAAAGTCCATAAAACTCATGTTCGTTAAATTCGACTTCTTTTGTTGGATTATCAACAATTTTATTGCACAAATCAAGTTCAAAATTCAAAGTTGTTGTATTCAAATTTTATAAAAAGGAAGATCGGAATTTAAATCGAGTTTCTCACCCTCAAAAGAATTGAAATCCAACTCAATTACCAAATTTTCAAAAACTTCGTTAAGATCATCATTTTCCATTTCAAAAGTTGTTATTTGAAAAATCGTTGATTTGGGTAAAAGATGGATTATCGCTTGACTCGTCACACGTTGGGATTTGAGTATGTTTATCACGTTGATTCAAATATGTTTTGAACACCAAATCCATGTGTTTATTGTACATTTCATTCGTTTGTTGAACAAAATCCAATTTGTAGTTATTAACTTGAGAACTTTCGATTTGGATTTGTTGAGAACAAAAATTTTCAGTCGTATCGAAGTCTAGATTATTCCCATTGCCAAAATTATTTGAAAAGTGGATCACATCTTCTTTCTCGGTTCTTCCATTCAAATCTACTGAGGATAAAGCAGGTTCAAAAGGAAGTGGGTTATAGGATTCGGACTCGGAGTCAGAGTTGAAGGATATCGGGTGGTACGAGGCTTTGAAAATCGAAACTATCGGCTTCAGAGTCCGAGTCGGCGACAGCGTCTGGACTACTAATACCTTGGATGTGATTGTCGCTGACTGCCATTTTCTAAAGTAGCACAATAGGAGAGGTAATTTGGGAAATATGGAAATGTGGAGCTTTCTAATCATTATTACTTTCAGTCGGCCGTAAAGAGTTAGGGGTTTTGAAGCCATGATGAAGTTGAAGGGAGAAAGTGGTTATCTGATGAACTTCTTGTCAGTGGTAGGAGACTGTGTGGGTTGAAGTGGTAGCAAGAAGTTAAGTGGTATCAAGATGACAGTTGCATTTATGGTTGCTAAGAGCAGTGCAGTTTGATGTTTAAGGAAGTAGTATGATGGAGTGTTGGCAGGGTGTAGGATTAGAGGAAGAGTGATGTTTATGTAGATGGTCAGTTAGATGTTGAAGAATTGGGAGGATATTGTAGATGATATAATATAATTGAAGTGAAGGAGATGCGTGAATGGGGCAGTGCACTGTTGTTTGGTATATGAAGGAGAGACAGTTAGTGATGGAGAAAGAAGGTATTGGGAGGAGATGCAAGCAGGTTTGGTGATGACCTGAGCAAGTGGCAGTTTAAATGCAGGGGTTGGTTTCTGGTAGTGATAAAGGGGGATGGAGGCAATGATTGAATGGTGGTTGGAGAGAAAGTTTGTACAAGAAAGATGTGCAATGGCAAAGGTGAATGGATGTGAATGAATGTGTAGAGCAAGTTGTAGTGGAAGTGGAGGGTGATGTGAATGAATGTGAACGAAGCCTGTGTTGAAGTGTTTTTGGTTGAGGATGGAATGTATATGGTTCGGTAGCTGAAATAGGATGGAGTTGGAAATGGTATGATTGTTTGAGTTGGAGGTGGTTGTAGTGTTTTGGTTGTCTTACAGCGGTGAAGGCTTAGGGAGGTGAGGATTGCAGAAGTTCGTGCAGTGGGTTTTGGTACGTACGCATGTGGTGGTTTTGAATGCTGTTGGTATTGGTGATTAGTGGCCAAGCAAATGACAGTGATGGTGCAGAGGTCGGGTGAATTTGATGGCCAGGAGGATGGTAGTTGAACAAGAGGGAGTGTTGAAGAGTGGCGTCAACAGTGAACAGGTGATGGTTAGGGGGATGACAATATGTAGGAAGAATGTGATATGACAGAGAAGAAGTATCAAAAGAAGAAGAGGACAGTGATCTATGTTAAAGGGTAGTGGGTGTGTAAATGATGAAATGTAAAAAAAAAAAAATTGTAATTGCAAATATGGAATAATATAAAAAATGTAAGACGTGAAAAGCAATGATAATGAATTTTTTTTTCAATTGAAGTTGTGTATTTTTTTTAATATGAAATGCAGATGCAAAAACAAACAAGAAAATAACAAACACACAATCAAAATGAAAAAAAAATCACACAAACACAAAACTAAAACAATTCCCCGGTAATGGCGCCAAAAACTTGTTTAACGACGGCAATTCTATCGGATTAGAAAACCGTCAAAAAATTTAAAGATAAAATTTATACCGCAAGCGCACGGCGTACACTTGTAGTGGTGGCGAATACAGGTCGGATTCAAAAAAAATTTGAATAACTAAAAAAAAACAAAAATCAATTTCCCCTTTTGAAAAATAATTTTTATTTGTAAATATTTTTCCTTTATATAAAAAAAACCTAAAAACATTCTTGAAAATGTCTGAATTTTCATATTCACATGAATTCTGCGATTGTTGTGAAAATCAATATAATCCATCTAATTTCACACCAAATTCTTATGGATATTTCAACAACTATTGTTTAAATGATTTAAATTTTGAACAACAAAATTTTCAAAACAATGATCAACCTTCAAATCTTGAAAATAACATTTTGCCTTTACTAGAAATCTCTACATAACAAAATCAAATGATAAATGATTTGTGTAGTTCATATTTGTGTGACAATTCAAATCAAAATTTTCAAAATAATCAAGGGTTGAATTCACTTCAAAATTTAAAGGATTTCGAGTATAACCCATGTCCGTTCAATTTCGAAATTCAAAATGAATTTCAAAATCAAAACGAAAATGTGATCCACTTTTCAAATAATTTTGGCAATGGGAATAATCTAGACTTCGATACGACTGAAAATTTTTGTTCTCAACAAATCCAAATCGAAAGTTCTCAAGTTAATAACTACAAATTGGATTTTGTTCAACAAACGAATGAAATGTACAATGACCACATGGAATTGGTGTTCAAAACATATTTGAATCAACGTGATAAACATACTCAAATCCCAACGTGTGACGAGTCAAGCGATAATCCATCTTTTACCCAAATCAACGATTTTCAAATAACAACTTTTGAAATGGAAAATGATGATCTTAACGAAGTTGTTGAAAATTTGGCAATTGAGTTGGATTTCAATTCTTTTGAGGGTGAGAAACTCGATTTAAATTCCGATCTTCCTTTTTATAAAATTTGAATACAACAACTTTGAAGTTTGAATTTGATTTGTGCAATAAAGTTGTTGATAATCCAACAAAAGAAGTCGAATTTAACGAACATGAGTTTTATGGACTTTTTGAAAACGAGTCATTAAACTCTAAAGCGAACGATTTGAATCATCATTTTAATTTTGAAATCAATGATAATCTTGAATTTGGTAAAAATAAACTTGAACTTCAATCAATTTTTTTATCGACCCCAAAAATCATCGACAATAAAATAACTCATTCGATTTTTGATAAAACGAAATTCATTTTTCCAAATCAACATTCAACTTTGAAATCTTTGAAGGTTTGGTCTTTTGAGTTTAAGCTGTGTCTCGTATACTTGACGAGACAAACAAATCGGTCTTTGGAAGACCGTTTCATTAACTTTTTGATGATATACTTTATGATGCCATGTAAATACATTTCATTATCGTGTAAAAAATAATAAACGTTCCTTTCACTTAGGTTGACTGTGGGGACACAGTCAAAATCATGTGTGGGGGGAGACTCATCTTCATTTTTGATTTTTCATGATTTATTTTTACTTTTCCTTTGCAAAAAAAAATCTCTCAAAAAAAACAATTTTATTTAAGCATTTTTTATTTATTTTTATAGAAACACTACAGGATAAATATATGGTTTATTAAATTGAAATTTTTGAAAATTTATTTGTCTTGACAAAAATAAAAATAAAGTTTGATTACAAACAACAATGGTTTACTAGTATATAGGAAGATTCATACTTGTTGATTATGAAATACATCCTAATTGAAAATCTTTGTTCTAAAAAGTGGTTGATTTAAAGTAAAGGATATAACATTTTTTTGCCTTCTAAGTTAAGTGGTGCTAAGATTATTTTGCAAAACTCTCCCTTTCAAAAAAACATATATAAAAAAAAACATTTGTATATATGTAAATATCTTCTATTAACACCTACGGTCGACAGGTGTACACACTTGTGTGTACCCTCTCCATGCTCTGTACCTTTCTCACGTAAGCCCGAAATGTGGTGCACGATCGGTATATCTGGCCTTAGTTTATTATGAGCTAAGTGTATATACAAAAATTATTCTTAATAATGCCTATAGTCAATAGGTGTTCACACTCGTTCACTCGCCAAGCTCTGTATTCCCGTCATATAAGTCCGCAAGGCAGTGCATGGGTAATATATCTGACCTCAGTTTATCTGAGTTAGGCATATATTCTAAGTATCAATAAAATTTTCAGAAAAATAAGAGAGAGTAAGCAATTGAAATCCTTGCACTATTTTTAAGTTATTTAATTTGACTTGTTATTAAAAAGAAATGAATATACCACTTTGATAAACTTTGATAATCAATTAAGTATCCATTTTATAATTACACTTTGTTATCAACCGAAACAACAAGTTAAACTATAGTGTATTTGTTATGATAACTTTGTTTTGTTGGAAACTTTGATGAGTAAATGACTTAAATCTCAAGATAACGACCAAAACCTATATTTTACTTAATTTTGTCAATTTAAAAGTAAATCTTTCACTTGTAAATATTTTCAAAAAATCGCATTCATCTCTTTGTAAATAAATCTTGCAATTTGTTAATATTTTCATCCTGCATTTGGATTTTGTGGGTAATATCCGTTGAAAACCCTCACGAGACAACATTCGTCCTACTGGGGACACCAAGAGGTTTAACGACTTGTTGCATATGCTCAATGCAATCGTGCTCCCTACAAAAACGGATTTATCTTAGTTTTGGTTTATTCGAGGACGAATAAAAAGATAAATGTGGCGGTATTTGATGTGCATGTAAGTGTGCATATTTTTACCACCATATTTATTCTAATTAATTTAAATAAATGATCGTATTGCGTATTTTAACTTGTTTTAACCAAAATCCATATTAATTCCAAATTGTCACATATTCATCTTCATCCAAGGGTAAAATAGTATCTTTGTGCATAAATTAACGTGAGAAAATTTAATTAGAAATTTCCAAATCATTTTGTAGGAATTTGATTTCAATTACAACTTGTTTCATGAAGAAGATATGCATGCACAAAAAGAACACAAAGGAATGAAGATGGAAATAATTCGAAGTGAAGATCATAGAGGACCCACCTACCCACCTACCTTAATGTTCAAATTAGAGGCTAAAGCACATGCTTATGGAATTAATGGCTTAAATGTGCACTTAATTGATGATTAGTAGAAGCTAATGATTACTCGGCCTCCACACTTTCTCAAGGGTATTTTGGGCATTTCCCAAAAATATGAATTAGGGTTTAACACATGTATATATACCCCTTATGTTTCATGTAACCCTCTTCTTACTTAGTCTCTCTTTAGTTTAGTTTAGTCTCAAAATAAAAAAGAAAGCTCTCTTTCTCTCTTCATGGCTACTTAGCCATTTTTACTTCATGTATTTTTATTTTTTTGCGCAATGTTAGTTAGTGTTTCCTTTTAATTATATGTTCATTTCCTTTCATGCTAATAGTGTAGATTTTATTTTATGCAATTAGATTAGTTCTCTTTTCCATTAGCTTTCATTTTCCTTTTTTTACTTTCATGTTGCTAGCTACATTTGTTAATCAAATGACAAATATGAGAGGCTAAACCCCTTCAATTTAGGGGTAATGAAGCTCTCTAATTATGCAGCTTCAACTATTTGTCAATTCATGCTCTTTTTTTCTTAATGATGACGATAGAAATGGTTTACTAGTTGTTTTTGCTTTGAATTTGATAGCATATATTGTTGACACCAAATAGGCTATACTTAAACAATCACTAATTGCCTCTTCATCAAAATATGATTATGGCAAAAGAAAGTGATGTGAAATTAAAATTTGATAGTCTATATTTCTAATCAATAGTTAATAGGCCATATTTAAAATAGATTTCATTTTCATAGTCAAGTTTCATGAAACCTAGTAAGTGGTTTAAGGGGTGCGTTATAGTGTGATGGCTTATGTTGCCTAATCAATAGTACAAATATAATATACTTATGATAAACACATCAATTAAAGCACTTATGACCATAAAAGAGAGATTATGATTTCATATGTGTTGAACTACATGATTTAGAGAGTGGATTTATTCTCCAAATTGTCACTTAACTCTTATGTTCGCTTCTCTTTTCTTTTATTTAGTTAGTTAATTCTCTAATTCTCTAGTTTGACTTTCACTCGACTTTGGTTTAATTTGATTGAATAGATTTTTAAATTTAAACAATTTCTTGCGGATCAACCTGTATTCGCCACCACTACAAGTGTACGCCGTGCGCTTGCGGTATAAATTTTATCTTTAAATTTTTTGACGGTTTTCTAATCCGATAGAATTGCCGTCGTTAAACAAGTTTTTGGCGTCATTACCGGGGAATTGTTTTAGTTTTGTGTTTGTGTGATTTTTTTTCCATTTTGATTGTGTGTTTGTTATTTTCTTGTTTGTTTTTGCATCTGCATTTCATATTAAAAAAAATACACAACTTCAATTGAAAAAAAAAATTCATTATCATTGCTTTTCACGTCTTACATTTTTTATATAATTCCATATTTGAAATTACAATTTTTTTTGTTACATTTCATCATTTACACACCCACTCCCCTTCAACATAGATCACTCTCCTCTTCTTCTTTTTATACTTCTTCTCTGTCATATCACATTCTTCCTACATATTGTCATCCCCCTAACCATCACCTGTTCACTGTTGACGCCACTCTTCAACACTCCCTCTTGTTCAACTACCATCCTCCTGGCCATCAAATTCACCCGACCTCTGCACCATCACTGTCATTTTCTTGGCCACTAATCACCAATACCAACAGCATTCAAAACCACCACATACGTACGTACCAAAACCCACTGCACGAACTTCTGCAATCCTCACCTCCCCAAGCCTTCACCGCTGTAAGACAACCAAAACACTACAACCACCTCCAACTCAAACAATCATACCATTTCCAACTCCATCCTATTTCAGCTACCGAACCATATACATTCCATCCTCAACCAAAAACACTTCAACACAGGCTTCGTTCACATTCATTCACATCACCCTCCACTTCCACTACAACTTGCTCTACACATTCATTCACATCCATTCACCTTTGCCATTGCACATCTTTCTTGTACAAACTTTCTCTCCAACCACCATTCAATCATTGCCTCCATCCCCCTTTATCACTACCAGAAACCAACCACTGCCTTTAACCTGCCACTTTCTCAGGTCATCACCAAACTTGCTTGCATCTCCTCCCAATACCTTCTTTCTCCATCACTAACTGTCTCTCCTTCATATACCAAACAACAGTGCACTGCCCCATTCACGCATCACCTTCACTTCAATTACATTATATCATCTACAATATCCTCCGAATCCTTCAACATCTAACTGACCATCTACATAAACATCACTCTTCCTCTAATCCTACACCCTGCCAACACTCCATCATACTACTTCCTTAAACATCAAACTGCACTGCTCTTAGCAACCATAAATGCAACTGTCATCTTGATACCACTTAACTTCTTTCTACCACTTCAACCCACAAAGTCTCCTACCATTGACAAGAAGTTCATCAGATAACCACTTTCTCCCTTCAACTTCATCATGGCTTCAAAACCCCTAACTCTTTACGGCCGACTGAAAGTAATAATGATTAGAAAGCTCCAAATTTCCATATTTCCCAAATTACCTCTCCTATTGTGCTACTTCAGAAAATGGCAGTCAGCGACAATCACATCCAAGGTATTAGTAGTCCAGACGCTGTCACCGACTCGGACTCTGAAGCCGATAGTTTCGATTTTCAAAGCCTCGTACCACCCGATATCCTTCAACTCAGACTCCGAGTCCGAATCCTATAACCCACTTCCTTCTGAACCTGCTTTATCCTTAGTAGATCTGAATGGAAGAACCGAGAAAGAAGAAAAATTGGTTGGATCATTTGAAGAGATTGAGAGGTGAGAATCCTACAACTACCAATTCCTGAAGCTGTTTTTAACACGGTGTTGGATGATCTGAGTAGTACTTTTAATGGCAATGTTGTATTTTCAACGCTATAAGAAAATGGACTTTGATGGTGCATTATGACTTCAGTTGTGGATTGTTTTGTAGTGTTAAAAGGTGTTGATAGTAGGTCAGTGTGAAGTGAATCGTGATTGTATCTGAAGTTTGTGCTATGTATTTGGTTAAGAGGAGATTTTGAAGGTGATGCAGTTGTAAAGGAAGTGTTGAAGGTAGATGACGTTGAAGTTAGGTGATGGGCAGTATGGGTCGGTGAACTTGAGTGGATATGGTTATGTGTGTAGTGGATCGGTGACAGGGATGTTTGGCAGTTTGGACAGTGAGGGAGAGGAAAGTATTGGTTTGCTGTGGCATTGTTGTTGCTTTGGGTTTCAGTGGCAGGTATGGTTAATGAGGCGGTGGAGTTGATGTTAGAAATGAGTGAGTGTGCGCGATGGAGGGGGATGGAAGAGTTATGTTGCACAGTAGGAGCTGTTGAAATGAAATTTAGTGTGGGTTTTTTTGGTGTGGAAGTGATGGAAAAGCAGTTCGGTTGAATTGAGTTGGAAGAAGTGGTAGTTTTAGTTGGTGGGTTTTTTAGTCTTGGAGATTTAAGATGAGGGGTGAATTGTCTTGGAGTGGTTTTGCAGTTGAATGTAGGGGAGATTTGATGGTCATTGTTTGTGTTTTGGTTTGCGGTTTGTGAGTGTTTGATTATGAAGCATGATGAAGTGTGAAGAAGAGGTGGTTATAAGCTGAAGTGGTGGACCGTCGAAGATGAAAGGCTTGTGAATGGTGGTGCAGGTTGACGAGGTAAGTGTTTTTGGTTGTGAAGGTTGATGTATGGGTTTTGGTATGGGAAAGTGGTGGAAGTTGGTGGAGGAGCAGAAGTGGGAGGCAGTTTACATTATGGAGGTTGGATTGGTAGGAGGGCAGTGAGGATGTGGTATGGTTGAAGTGTATGCAGAGATTGAAGATGATGTATGTAGCTTGGCGTGATGTTGTGTTAGGCAGAGGAAGTAAATATGGGATGGCTGATTGTATGGAGACTGTTGAAAGCTGTTTTGTGACATTTTTTGAGTTGTCCTCAAACAGAAAAGTGTTATGATCAATGAAGCAAACTTCTTTTCTTTTTATACTTGTTAGATAGTTTGATCGAGCTAAGAAAGAAAAGGCACCACAACTTGGGTTTTTATGCCTCAGGACGATTATTGAACTAGAATTTGATTCATTTCTTCCGCAACCAACATTTGGAACATCATTACAAGAATTGGCAGTGCTGGTAAAAGGTGCAGATTTTCCAATAGCGCAATCTATCTTGTTTTGTGATGAAGTAGTAGGTGTTTAAGCTGTCTAGTTACGGCGAAGTATTGTTCGGAGAGGAGGGTTAGTGTAGTACATGGCAGTAAAGGTGGTCGAGCAGTTAGAGATGATTCTAGTTATGAAGTGTTGAAGTAGTTGGGGTTTGTGGTTTTAGGTAGTGAAGGCTGAAGGTCGAAGGAAGTTTGGGTGTGGGAATTCGTTTCTGTCATGTTTTGATGACCGAAGGTTGTGGCAGTAGGTTGATTTGTGTAGTTGGGATGATGTACCTTGACGGTGCTGTTTTGAGATAATGGTGAATGTGTATATGTTGAAACTGAGATGTGTGGTATGCAGTTTTGTAGTTGTGGTGAAGGAGATTTGTAGTGTTGTGATTGAGTTGATGAAGACTAAGTTTGTTTTTCAGATGTTTGTCGCAACTTTGATGTTGATGTTAGCATGAAGAAGACGTTTTGGAAAACGTTGCCTGCAGATGCTGATAGTGAAGAAAACGATGTCGGTTATAAGGTTGGACAATTCGAAGAATGCTCGAAAACTGTTTGATGATATGCCTAAGAGAAGATAGGCATGCCTACATGTGAAGTAGGCGGAGTGAGGAAGATTTGGTTTTGTGTCATCCAACAAGTAAGGAAGAAGAGCCGCGGTTCTCACTTGTTTGGAAGATGACAGATACAAGGGACGACACGAATGGAGAGGTCAGTGGATCCCTAAGAGTAAACCAAGAGAATTTGTTGATGGTTAAAGTACCAATCAACGTGAAATAGTTGAGCATGCCCAACCAGGTAGAGATGAAAGTTGTGACTGAGTTCATCTATGGAAGACGATAAAGAAATTGTGTTGGAAATTTAATATTAGCACATTCAGTTTAAGAGAGGGTGTTAGAAATAGTCAATATAGTGTTAACCATATGTTCCTATTTATATGTTAGTGCCTAGAGTTTAGGAAGTAGTGGGTATTTTCCTTTTATTTAAAGCTTTGTACGTAGTTCTTATTACAAAGTGAATAACAATGTAGTATCTTTTTGTTTAAGGTTGTATCTCTCTCCTCTTTCTCTGTATTAAATCCTAACACCCAGTCGCCGCGACCAACTCACCTCGAACAACTCCAACAAAAAACCTCCTGAAATCGAACAACAAACCAAATTCTACAATCACCTTCAATTTCAATCAACGTCAATCGCCTTCAATCGCAAAACCCCGCCGCTTGCTAGAATTCGAACAACCCAAAATGCCTCAACTCAAAATCGAACTCCACACTTCGGCCGCACATCATCGTGCTGAACGTCGAATTGATTTTGAAACTCCAAATTTGGGAATTGAATTCGATTGATTGGTCAACGAAGAAAATAATTCGATTAATTTTTGGTTTTGTGATTGAAAACGAGTCAATTGGTTTTGTGTTCTGTTTTTTCTTAGTTTGTGAATCAGATTAGGCCGGGTTTCAGTTAAAAAATAAAGAATAAAGAGTTTTTTATTTCTTTTCTTTGTTTTCTTACTTTTCTTTGTGTATTGTTTTTCTTATTTTGTTTTCTTTTATTTTAGCACTCTTTTACATTTAAAAAAATATCTTTGAATTTGTTTTTTTAAATTGTTTTAATTCCAACCTAATTTAAAAAACAACAAAGTTCAATTTATTTTGTTTTCATTTGTTTTGTTTGTTTTTCTTTGATATATCCAAAAATAAATGTATATAAATCTTGTTATTAATTTCAGGTCGCCAAAGCAGAAAGCAGAAGGAGAAGAACGCTTGCAAAAAATAATTGCTTCGCTTTGCTTGCCAAAAAAAAACCGCTTGCTTATTTATAATTTTCTTTTTATTTGTCTTGCATTATATATATCTATTGTTTCTGTTTGTTTTGCATCGTTGGTTGCTTGCATTTGCATTTGTATATATATAAAAAAATTCAAAAATCCAAAAACAAAAACAAAAATCCATTCGTAATTGCATTGTTAATACACATTTAATTTCTGCTTTGTGTTTCATCCTAGAATTTGTTAATAATAATGGTTAGAAATCAATAACACTTAATTGTATATTGGCAAATTGTCTTCTTTGAACGATTTAATTTCTTAGTGTCTAGGCTACGTCAAAACAATAATCAGTTATAAATATTCCGGTGATTCGTAAATATTATACCGAATTGTTTCTCTGAAATACTTAAACCTTCGGCTGCATTATTGTGGTGATTCGTGTTGCACCGATAAATCCAGTCCCTTACCTGGCTGAGAATTTCTTGCTTATCTAAGACAATGTGTGACTATACAATTTTGGATTAACTTCGGAATAAATCATTTGTAATTAACCCTTGCATTCATTTAGTTGCATTAGTTCATGCACTTTTTAAAAAAAAAAATCCAAAACTAAAAAAAATTGCAAATATTCCTTTTCCTTTGAAATATCTTTTTTTGACATTTCAAAAATCCAAAAAATTTAGAAAAACCAAAATTCAAAAAAAAATTGAAAAACTAAAAAAACAAAACAAAAATAAATTTCCCCTTTTGAAAAATAATTTTTATTTGTAAATATTTTTCCTTTATATAAAAAACCTAAAAACATTCTTGAAAATGTCTGAATTTCCATATTCACATGAATTCTACGATAGTTGTGAAAATCAATATAATCCATCTAATTTCACACCAAATTCTTATGGATATTTCAACAACTATTGTTTACATGATTTAAATTTTGAACAACAAAATTTTCAAAACAATGACCAACCTTCAAATCTTGAAAATAACATTTTGCCTTTACTAGAAATCTCTGCATAACAAAATCATAAATGATTTGTGTAGTTCATATTTGTGTGATAATTCAAATCAAAATTTTCAAAATAATCAAGGGTTGAATTCACTTTGAAATTAAAGGATTTCGAGTATAACCCATGTCCATTCAATTTCGAAATTCAAAATGAATTGCAAAATCAAAACGAAAATGTGATCCACTTTTCAAATAATTTTGACAATGGGAATAATCTAGAATTCGATACGACTGAAAATTTTTGTTCTCAACAAATCCAAATCGAAAGTTCTCAAGTTAATAACTACAAATTGGTGTTTGTTCAACAAATGAATGAAATGTACAATGATCACATGGATTTGGTGTTCAAAACATATTTGAATCAACGTGATAAACATATTCAAATCCCAACATGTGACGAGTCAAGCGATAATCCATCTTTTACCCAAATCAACGATTTTCAAATAACAACTTTTGAAATGGAAAATGATTATCTTAACGAAGTTGTTGAAAATTTGGTAATTGAGTTGGATTTCAATTCTTTTGAGAGTGAGAAACTTGATTTAAATTTCGATCTTCCTTTTTATAAAAATTTGAATATAACAACTTTGAATTTTGAACTTGATTTGTGCAATAAAGTTGTTGATAATCCAACAAAAGAAGTCAAATTTATCGAACATGAGTTTTATGGACTTTTTGAAAACGAGTCGTTAACCTCTAAAAGGGACGATTTTAATCATCGTTTTAATTTTGAAATCAATGATAATCTTGAATTTGGTAAAAATAAACTTGAACTTCAATCAATTGTTTTATCGACCCCAAAAATCATCGACAATAAAATAACTCATTCGATTTTTAATAAAACAAAATTCGTTTTTCCAAATCAACATTCAACTTTGAAATCTTTGAAGGTTTGGTTTTTTGAGTTTGCGTTGTGTCTCGTATACTTGACGAGACAAACAAATCGGTTTTTGGAAGACCGTTTCATTTACTTTTTGATGATATACTTTCTGATGCCATGTAAATACATTTCATTTTCGTGTAAAAATAATAAACGTTCCTTTCACTTAGGTTGACTGTGGGGACACAGTCAAAATCATGTGTAGGGGGAGACTCGTCTTCGTTTTTGATTTTTCATGATTTATTTTACTTTTCCTTTGCAAAAAAAATCTCTCAAAAAACAATTTTATTTAGGCAATTTTATTTATTTTTATAGAAATACTATAGGATAAATATATGGTCTATTAAATTGAAATTTTTGAAAATTTATTTGTCTTGACAAAAATAAAAATAAAGTTTGATTACAAATAACAATGGTTTAACTAGTATATAGGAAGATTCATGCTTGTTGATTATGAAATACATCCTAATTGAAAATCTTTGTTCTAAAAAGTGGTTGATTTAAAGTAAAGGATATAACATTTTTTTGCCTTTTGAGTTAAGTGGTGCTAAGATTATTTTGCGAAACTCTCCCTTTCAGAAAAACATATAAAAAACAAAAAATTTGTATATATGTAAATATTTTCTTTTAACACCTACGGTCGACAGGTATACACACTTGTGTGTACCCTCGCCATGTTCTGTACCTTTCTCACGTAAGCCCGAAATGTGGTGCACGATCGGTATATCTGGCCTTAGTTTATTATGAGCTAAGTGTATATATAAAAATTATTCTTAATAATTCCTATAGTCAATAGGTGTTCACACTCGTGTGTTCACTCGCCAAGCTCTGTATTCCCGTCATATAAGTCCGCAAGGCAGTGCATGGGTAATATATCTGACCTCAGTTTATCTGAGTTAGGCATATATTATAAATATCAATAAAATTTTCAGAAAAATAAGAGAGAGTAAGAAATTGAAATCCTAGCACTATTTTTAAGTTATTTGATTTGACTTGTTATTAAAAAGAAATGAATATACCACTTTGATAATCAACTAAGTATCCATTTTATAATTACACTTTGTTATCAACCGAAACAAGTTAAACTATAGTGTATTTGTTATGATAACTTTGTTTTGTTGGAAACTTTGACGAGTAAATGACTTAAATCTCAAGATAACAACCAAAACTATATTTTACTTAATTGTGTCAATTTAAAAGTAAATCTTTCATTTGTAAATATTTTCAAAAATTCACATTCATCTCTTTGTAAATAAATCTTGCAATTTGTAAATATTTTCATCTTGCATTTGGATTTTGTGGGTAATATCCGTTGAAAACCCTCACAGGACAACATTCGCCCTACTGGGGACACCAAGAGGTTTAACGGCTTGTTGCATACGCTCAATGCAATCGTGCTCCCTACAAAAACGGATTTATCTTAGTTTTAGTTTATTCGAGGACGAATAAAAAGATAAATGTGGCGGTATTTGATGTGCATGTAAATGTGCATATTTTTACCACCATATTTATTCTAATTAATTTAAATAAATGATCGTATTAGGTATTGTAACTTGTTTTAACCAAAATCCATATTAATTCCAAATTGTCACATATTCATCTTCATCCAAGTGTAAAATAGAATTTTTGTGCATAAATTAACCTGAGAAAATTTAATTAGAAATTTCCAAATCATTTTGTAGGAATTTGTATTCAATTACAACTTGTTTCATGAAGAATATATGCATGCACAAAAAGAACACAGAGGAATGAAGATGGAAATAATTCGAAGTGAAGATCATAGAGGACCCACCTACCCACCTACCTTAATGTAAAAATTAGAGGCCAAAGCACATGCTTATGGAATTAATGGCTTAAATATGCACTTAAATGACGATTAGTAGAAGCTAATGATTACTTGGCATCCACACTTTCTCAAGGGTATTTTGGGCATTTCCCAAAAATATGAATTAGGTTTAACACATGTATATATACCCCTTATGTTTCATGTAATCCTCTTCTTATTTAGTCTCTTTTTAGTTTAGTTTAGGCTCAAAATAAAAAAGGAAGCTCTCTTTCTCTTTTCATGGCTACTTAGCCATTTTTGCTTCATGTATTTTTCGTTTTTTTATGCAATGTTAATTAGTGTTTCCTTTTTAATTACATGTTCATTTCCTTTCCTTTCATGCTAATAGTGTAGATTTTAGTTTATGCAATTAGATTAGTTCTCATTTCCATTAGCTTTCATTTTCCTTTTTTCTTGCTTTCATGTTGCTAGCTACATTTGTTAATCAAATGACAAATATGAGAGGCTAAACCCCTTCAATTTAGGGGTAATAAGCTCTTTAATTATATGGCTTCAACTATTTGTTAATTTATGCCCTCCTTTTGTGCTTAATGATGATGATAGAAATGGTTTACTAGTTGTTTTTGCTTTGAATTTGATAGCCTATATTGTTGACACCAAATAGGCTATGCTTAAACAATCACTAACACTAATTGCCTCTTCATCAAAATATTATTGTGGAAAAAGAAAGTGATTTGAAATTAAAATTTGATGGTCTATATTTCTAATCAATTGTTAATAGGTCGTACTTAAAATAGATTTCATTTTCATTGTCAAGTTTCATGAAAGTTAGTAAGTGGTTTAAGGGATGTGTTATAGTTTGATGTCTTATGTTGGCTAATCAATAGCAAAAATATGTCATACTTATGATAAGCACATCAACTAAAGAACTTATGACCGTAAAAGGAAGATCACGTTTTCATATGTGTTGAACTATAAGATCTAGAGATGGATTTATTCTTTAAATTGTCACTTAACGCTTATATTTGCTTCTCTTTTCTTTTAGTTGGTTAGTTAATTCTCTAATTCTTTACCTTAACGTTCACTCGACTTTGGTTTAATTTTATTGAATAGATTTTTAAAATTAAAAAATTTCATGCGGATCGATCCGTATTCACCACGCACTACAAGTGTATGATGTGCGCTTGCGGTGTAAAATTTATTTCTAAATTTTTCGACGATTTTCTAATCCGATAGAATTTTCGTCGTTAAACACAAGGTTTCTACTAGAAACTAAGTAATCAGTCGCTTACAAAACACGTAAATTCGCGATACCCGCTAACTCGATTAACCTAACTCTAAGCACAAAACCCCGCCACAACTCAGCCAATGAGTTGCGAATTATCAAACTACACAACCGTAGTTCGTAAACAACTTAAACTAGAGTTTGACTCAATTAAAAAAAAAAAAAAAAAAACACAAGCATGAAAATAAATAAATATAACCCTATTTAACTGTTCATCCCAATTAAAAGGGATAGAACATATTCAACCCAGTTAACAAGCGCGGTCCAAAAAGTTTATCAAAAAGTGATAAAAGAATTCTCCCCTTTTGCATTCCGCTTCTTTCTAATTCACGTCGCCTTGTTTTCTATGTGATTCTGGAATTAGGGTTTTTATCCAAATTGAAGTCGCCGCTTGAATTTGATCGAATAAAGTGTGATTTCACCTTTGTTTACTTCGTCAATTGATTCCCTGGCTTAGATTGAACATGGACGCTTCACTTTTGTCGAGCTCAATGATATGAAATTGGTATGTGATTTCTGCCTCTTGTTGATTTGATTATGATCGACTTGATTCGTGTTTTGGATTTGTTTTGGGTTTTGTTCTAAGTATGCTCTCTGGATTTTTGTCTCGAACTTGAATAAATATTGGCGATGATGATTTTGGGTTTAAATAGGGATAAAATCCTTTAATTTCGTTCGTATAATTTTGGTTTGAATCTTTCGTGATTATATCACCTATATTGATTTGTTGATCGAACGAACTTTGTGATTTCTGATTTGTTCACAATATCATCGGTTGAATTATGTTTGAATTTTGTTCCGTTCTTTTTGCTCCTACGATCTGTTTATCGTTCGCTTACTCGTTCCTTAGTTGAAATCCTCTGTGACATTATTCAGACTACTACTGATAATTATTGGACACTGCAACTGTGTTTTGATTGACAATTTCATATTGAAATTGCTCCTTGACTCTCTTTTTTCGACTGCTGCTATTATTACTGTGATCATGTCTCGTGCACTTGTATGTATGTCACCATGTATATACATACATACATGTATGTATATATGTGTGCGCTTCATTTTTGAGTTGTTTCAAAGAACTACCTGAAGTCTCCTCTGTTGCATATGTGTGTGTACGGTGCACCACTTTGAAAATGTTGAAACTTATCTTGCATATGCACTTGTTATTTTAGTCTGGTTGTATTGCAGTCTGGTTATTTTTGTTTGTATGTTGGTTGGACCTGATTCCATATGAACTTGTGTTTATGCATATAGAACTGCTTGCATATCCATATGAACTAACATTTGAACTTGGAGTTATTTGGAGTCTGGTTGCATGTTGTTGTTGTGATCTTGTAGTCCGGTTCAATTTGTTGCCATTGTTATTGAATCTGGTTGCATTTTTTGGTCTGCATTGATTAAGGGAATTGCCTTGTTGAACTTGTTGGCTTGGTGTGGTTCCATTGTGCTTTGCACTGACCATTGTTATGTTCACTACCGCTCTTTTCTAGTCTGGTTCATCTTGAAGTCTGGTCTAGTCGGGTTGTATGGTCTAGACATTTCACTGCTCTAATGCATTATGGTCTGGTTCCATGTAAATTTGAGTCTTCATGTGTACATTTCTGAATGCATGCATATCCATTTTCATGTTGACTAAATCTAAACTTGTATTTGAACTGGTTTTGATACATTTTATGATCTGGCTCCATATTGATGTAGTCTAGTTGCATTCATGTTCACTTACTTCATATTGACTTATACTTGTGTAGTTCTTGCATATAAACTTGTACATGTTGAGCATCGTGATTTGAAATCTGGTTCGGTTTCATGTTGTTGCTTGGTTGCATATACACATGTACAAAGCATGTTCGCCCCTTTGCATTCATGTTAACTCATGTTGATTCATTTGTGAGCATGTCTGAATGTAGCCTCGTTCTACTTGAACGAAACTGCATGTTTTTGCTGTATTATTGCACTTCAGCGTACCGACCATCGAACTTGTTGTTGTTTTGAGCATTCATGTTCACCTCTAGTTCACTTGAGTCTGGTTGTATTGTTTCCGCATTTGCACTTGTGTTGAATCCTGTTTCGGCTTGGGTTTGACCTTGTGATCACCTATCCCTGTAATTTTAACAAGCAATTGAATTTCAATGTGCACAACCCTATCGTGTGTATAGTGTTACATTGTGCATGTCACAAGTTGTTCGTATAAGATGAATTAACAAAAATGATGAAAAAAACCCAAATAACCAAGGCAAATAATATTTTCGAACACACATTTCATTATGCACTACAAAATATTTCTTTTTCAAGTTTATCGCTTCAGTGTTTATTTTATAGATAGTTCAGATGCTGGATACAGGCTGGAACAAAGTTGAAGATCAAAATACGAGTAAAAAGTGAATATGTAGTGAGGTGAAATATGCATGAAAAATTGTATATTGAAAATTGTGTTGTAATTGAAATTGTGTTGTAATTGAAATTGTATTGTAATTGAAAATGTGTAAATGTAGTGAGAGCTCAAATTTGTATTATTCAAATTTGTAATAAAATATTTGTTTGAATAAAACACTGGTCTGAATACGAATTCCGAGATATATTTTTTATTCAACAAATATTTAATTAATTAAGTGGAAAAATAAAATAGTACAATAACAAATACAATTAAACGAATATATATATATATATATATGTGTGTTTGTTGTCATCAAAAAAATTTATAGGCTATTGTATTCTACAATCTCCCCTTTTTGATGATAACAAACATATATTAAGATTTTGACTCTATTAAATGTATTTGGTATTGATGAATTCTATTAGATTACCCTAATTGAATACCCCCCCCCTTACAACAAAGCTCCCTCTTCGCATATGCATGACGATAAAAATTGGCAAATAAAAAACAATAAAAAATGCAATGATCCTAGATGAGAATATGCAAGTAAAAAATTTGACTTATTTGCCAAAATCTTAACTTCTCTCCCTCTTTTGTTATCAGCAAAAGAATAATAGTGTTAGATTAGAGTGATAAAGTGATAAACAATAATACAACATTAATACCTAATATATATATATATATATATATATATATATATATATATATTAAATTTCAATAAAAGATCAAACAAAAATCATAAATACTCTTGTCAGATGCATATTCCATTTTAGAGTGATAGGGGTGATGTAGGCACACAAAACCATATAGTCGTGTCCATTTGTGGTGTATTTATAATAGGAATTTTTTAAATACTTACTAACCATGCATAACCGTTAGGACTTTTAAATGAGATTAGTACTATTTCTTATTTTTATTTAAAAATGAATTCCAAGCATCTTCTAATCACGCATAGCCGTGAGGACTTTTAAATGGGGTTAGGATCAACTCGCCTATTTCATCCAATTTTAATATGTGTTCTATACATGCATAACCATGAGGACTTTTAAATGAGCATGAAAGCACATAATTAGAAATTTCAAGTAGTCCACCCATGCATAACCATAAGGACTTTTAAATGAGGGTGAGTACTTTTGAATGATTTTATTGCTAATTTTAAAATAAATAATAATTTCCTGTTTAAATACCACATTTTAACATACTATATTTGACTTTGATGAGTGATTGTCGTATAAATATGATAGGAATAGAGATGGTCATCGAATTTTTATCAACCAAAGTTATTACAAATATTGTTTAAATTTTTAAAGAAATTTACTAAACATACTGTCTCAAGTCATAACTGTATGATCATAATCATCACTCGTCTCTTTTTTTCAGTTACCATCTATCTTTTCCATAATTAATAGGGAGTCTGATTGGTTAACATAGGCACTTAAGATCAATTCTAGAAATATAAAATCAAAATTTGAAAATTCCTAAACTGAGACGAAGCCTTTAAAAACTATTTTCTGAAATGGGTTTTGTAAAAATTTATGCCAATTGAAAAACAGTTGAAATGAAATATATGAAGATGTTTTCTTTGGAAATGTGATGCAATCAACGAATGTCCCAACATAAAACACGTTCCGCCAGTACTTTCTCTATCAACTAGACTGCCGGCATAATCTGCATCTAAATACCCTTTTAACTTAAAGCTATCATTAGTTTGATATCAAAGACTAAAGCATGAAGTGTGCAACAGATACCTTATTATCCTTTTTTTAGCTTTTAAATGAGATTCTTTTAGATTTGCCTGAAATCGTGCACATAAATAAACAGAGAACATAATGCCTGGTCTAGAAGCAGTAAGATAAAGAAGTATACCCATGTGTATCTAGAGTAATCATCAAGCAATTCAAAACAATATCTCTTACCACCTAAGCTTGCAATATTGTTAGGCCCAAATAGATTCATATGAACTAGTTCAAGGACTCTAGAAGTACTTAAAGTATTCTTGGCATGAAAAGATGATGTTTTTTTTTAAATTTTCCCGGTTGATCACTGGTTGATTTGAAATCATATTATGGTGTAGATTTTCAACATATAATACATCATTTTTTTCCTATTATGACTCTACCACCTTCGTACTTCTCTAGGCTAAGGAACTCTGATTTGTCGCCTGTCATACGCTTGAAACAGCTAGAATCCAGGTACCACTCTTGTTGTACCTTAGCCTACCAATTCACCTACACGAGGAAAGATTTTTGTGACCTATTTTTTTATACGTCCATAATTGTTATTGACAAAGATTTCGAAAACAAGTTTGTATAGAATCATGACAGTCTATATTTGTTCTTTTTGGCACCCATATTTGTTTGATTTTAAGTGATTTTGCATTCGTGCCTTTAGGAATTCAAATTGATATGGTTTTCATGTGTTTGGGTCTATACCAGCAATTATTTTGATCGTGTCCAATTTTTCCATAAATCGTGCATTTGAAGTTCACATGATTAGTTTTACTCTTACCTTTTTTAGATTGAGTATATCCAAGTCCTTGTCTAATATTATTAACATTCTGTTTTCCTAATAGCATATTTAGTGATCTTTCTCCTTTGGAGAATTCTCCTAGAGTTGTGGACAATTTTTGGACTTGTGTTTTGAGAGATTCATTTTCATTCAATAACAAAGTGCACTTTTTACTAGAATTTTCTCTCCTAGTATTTTCACTTCCTTTCAAAATAAGAATTTTTCATTTTCAAGCAATTTAATTTTAGTTTCTAACTTTTTATTTCCTCTTCAAATCATGGACACTTATCACACTTTGGGCTCTTATTTCTATAGTTTTAAACCATTTGATCAAGTTGCTTACTTAGTTCTATCAAACTATCTTTTTATGATTCAATTTTAGCATACTTCTCCCCAAGTCTTTCAAAACAACCATTTACTTCATGCAAATATATAAATAATTGCGAGTGAGTAAGTTTTGATACCTCGCTTGGCTCATCATCACGCTGTCACTTATTTCTCCTAAAAAGCACAAATTTGCTTTTAAATTCTCACTGCCAGCGCTTTCATCGTTATCTTCATCACTTTCATTCCAAGTTGCTGCAAAATTTCTCCTTTTCGGTTTCTTTCCTTTGCTGAGTTGATTTTGAGAAAAATTGGGCTTGATATGACTAGGTTTATTGCACTTGTGACAAACGATCTCCTGCTTTTCTGAGTCGTCTAGAACTTTGACTATTCTGCTCTTTAATTGTTCATTTAGGTCTGGATTTCCATACTCGCAGTTCCACCTTTTGAATCTCTTCATTATTTGTGCCAGTTCAGCTGCTCCATCATCATCATCTTCACTTTCCGTTATTCCTTTGAGACCTATTGAATTCTTTCATGTGTCACCTTCTTTATGTTCTTCCTTGAATTTGATTTCTAGCTCATAAGTGGTGAAATTTCTGATGAGTTCTTCAACTTTAACTTGTTTTAGATCCTTTGATTCATGAATGGCTGTCGCTTTTGCTTTAAAATTTCGTGGAAGAATTCTGAGGATTTTTTGACTATTTTCAATTCTGTGTATGGTCTTCCTAGGGATTTTGATTTGTATACAAGATTAGAAAGTTGTCTATATATTTCTTTGACACTTTCATCCTTTGCCATTGTGAAGTTCTCGTACTCGCTGCTAAGCATGGCAAGGCGAGATTATTTAACTTGGGAAGTTCCCTCATGAGTCACTTCAAGCGTGTGCCAAATTTCCTGCACAGTTAGACCATGTGAGACACGGTTAAATTCAGTTTGATCTAATGAGAAAATAATAGAATTCGTATCATTAGCGTTAGCATTTTGTAGTTTATTTTCAAGATCTGTCCATTGATCCAAAGGTTTTTCAACTTCTTGATTATCTACCATTAGTATTGGTGTGCTATATCCCGTTTCAACAATATTCCATGATTTATGGTTTACGAAAAAAAAAATCATCCTAGTTATTCACCATGCATATTCACCATTGAACATTGGTGGCCTAGCTATGGACTGACCCTCTACAAAAGCATTATTAAAAGAAGCCACTGAAAGAAAAAAGACAATTTTTTTTAAAAATTGGTCTTCGTTCCTAGCTCTGATATAACTTGTTGGATCATTTTCACCTTAGTGGGAGTGAACAGGGTGTACTAAAAATTAATGCAGAAATAAAAATAATAACAGAAAGTGTTGCATTAGGGATCACACACAGATTTACCCAACGTCGGCAAAAACCTGCGTATGTGCTATCCCTAAGATTTCTACTAGAAATTAAGTAATTAGTCGCTTGTAAAACACGTAAACTTGCGATACCCACAAACTCGATTAACCTAACTCTAAGCTCAAAACCCTCCCACAACTCAGCTACTAAGTTGCGAATTATCGAACTACACAATCGTAGTTTGTAAACAAATTAAACTAGAGTTTGACTCAATTAAAAATTAAAAACTAAACATAAGCACTGAAATAAATAAAACCTTAATTAACTGTTTGGCCCAATTAAAAGATATAGAACACATTTGACGCGGTTAACAAGTGAGGTCTAAAAAGTTTATCAAAAAGTGATAAAGAATTCTCCCTTTTTTGTTTTGCTTCCTTCTAATTCACATCGCCTTGTTTCTTCGTGATTCTAGAATTTAAGTTTTCATTCAAATTGAAGATTCCGCTTGAATTTGATCGAACGAAGTGTGATTTCACCCTTGTTTACTTCGTTAATTGATTCCCTGGCTTAGATTGAACACAGTCGCTTCACTTTTGTCGAGCTCGAATGATATGAAATTGGTATGTGATTTCTGTCCCTTTTTAATTTTGATTATCCTCAACTTGATTTGAGTTTCGGTTTTGTCTTTGGCTTTGTTCTAAGTATGGTCTCTGGATTTTTGTCTCAAACTCGAATAAATATTGTCGATGATGATTTTGGGTTAAAATAGGGATAAAATCCTATAATTTCATTTGCATAATTTTGGTTTGAATCTATCATGATTTTATCACCTACGTTGATTTGTTGATCGAATGAACTCTATGATTTCTAACTTGTTCATAATATCATCGGTTGAATTATGTTTGAATTTTGTTCCGTTCCTTTTGCTCCTGCGGCATGATTATCATTGCTGACTTGTTCCTTGGTTGCAATACTCTGTGACATTATTCAAACTGGTACTGGTAATTGTTGAACACTTCAATAGTGTTTTGATTGACAATTTCTTTTAGAAACTGCTCCTTGACTTTTTTCGAACTGCTACTGTTTTTGCTGTGATCATGTCATGTGCACTTATATGTATGTCACCATGTATATACATACATATATCTATGTATATATGTGTGCGCTTAATTTTTGTGTTGTTTTAGAGAACTTCCTGAAGTCTCCTCTACTGCATATGTGTTTATATATACAATATAGGCTACACCACTTTGAAAGTGTTGAAACTTATCTTGCATATGCACTTGTTATTTTAGTCTGGTTGTGTTGTAGTTTGGTTAATTAAATTTGTTTATATGTTGGTTGGACCAGATTCCATATGAACTTGTGTTTATGTATATAGAACTGCTTGCATATCCGTATGAACCGACATTTGAACTTGGAGTCATTTGGAGTCTGGCTGGTTGCATGTTGTTGTTGTAGTCTTGTAGTCTAGTTCAATTTGTTGCCTTCGTTATTGAATCTGGTTGCGTTTGTTGGTCTGCATTGATTAAAGGAGCTTATTGAACTTGTTGGCTTGATTGTATGGTTCCATTGTGCTTTCACTGACAATTGTTGTGTTCACCATTGCTCTGTTCCGGTCTAGTTCATTTTAAGTCCGGTCTAGTCTGGTTGTATGGTCTGGACATTTCATTGTTCTGATGCATTATGGTCTGGTTCCATGTAAGTTTCAGTCTTCATGTGTACATTTCTGAATGCATGCATATCCATGTTCATGTTGACTAAAGTTGAACATCTATTTGAACAGGTTTTGATACATTTTGTGATCTAGTTCCATATTGATGCAGTCTAGTTGCATTCATGTTTACTTACTTCATGTTGACTTGTACCTGTGTAGTTCCTGCATATAAACTTGTACATGTTGAACATTGTGATTTGAAATCTGGTTCGGTTTCATGTTGTCACTTGGTTGCATATACACATGTCTGAAGCATGTTAGCCCATTTGGATTCATGTTAGCTCATTGTGTTCCATTTGTGAGCATGTCTGAACGTAACCTTGTTCCACTTGAATGAAATCTGGTTGCATGTTTTTGCTGTGTAATTGCACTTCAGCGTACTGACCATTGAACTTGTTGTTGTTTTGAGCATTCATGTTCACCTCTAGTTCACTCAATTCTAGTTGTATTGTATTTACATTTGCACCTATGTTGAGTCCAGTCTCGGTTTCATTTGACCTTGTGCTCACCTGTCCCTATAATTTTAACAAGTAAGTGTATTTCGGTGTGCACGACATTGTGGCATGTAAAGTGATATATTGTGCATGTCACAAGTTGGTGGTGTAAGATGAATTAACAAAATGATGATGAACAACCCAAATAACCGAGGAAAATAATATTTTCAAACACACACTTCATTATGCACTGCAAAATATTTCTTTTTCAATTTTACTACGTCAGTGTTTATTTTGCAGATAGTTTAGATGTTGAATACAGGCTAGAACAAAGTTGAAGATCAAGGTACAAATGAAGCGTGAATATGTAGTGAGGTGAAATATGTATGAAAAATTGTATATTGAAAATTGTGTTGTAATTGAAATTGTATTGTAATTGAAAATGTGTAAATGTAGCAAGAGCACAAATTTGTACTATTTGAATTTATAAAAAATATTTGTTCGAATAAAACATTTGTTTGAATATGAATTCCGAGCTATTTATTTTATTCAAAAAATATTTATTTAATTATGTGAAAAAATAAAATAGTACAATAACAAATACATTTAAACAAACATATATGTATATATATGTTTAGTATCATCAAACAAAAATCATAGGCTATTGTATTCTACAAGGATCGTTCTTTTAGCCCAATCAGCAGCTGACCTCAAACAGCTAGTGAATTGTCATCAAAATAGAACAAATGTTACAAAAGACTATCAAAGTATCTCCAATTCCAAATTTCAGAAAATCCTAAATGCTTGGATCATCGGCTACACTATGCATGCCTCTCCTTAAACCTTAAAACAAGTTAGCTGAAGAACACTATGAAAAGAGGCTAAGGCATTGGCTCGCAAACAAGCCAAGTCCATGGGTCGCCGGCGACCCATGGCTCAATCTTGTTTTGCAAGCCAAACTCTCTTTGGGTCGTTTCTTACCTACCTACGAGCGGTTGATAAACATGCCCGACCCAGAAGCTCTCCGATCTCTATAAATACCATCCTACCTAAAAAATAAAGAGGACCTTCTTCACGCTGGTTGTTGAAGCTCTGTTGGAATTATTCTTCACTCTCTACCTCCCTCACAACAATATCCAAAGAAATACACTGTGATTCCCAGTGGATTCCAACTCTGGAGATTCAATCTAGCAAGAATACGATCAAAGCCTTGTAATCAAACATTTGCTGTAATAGCAATTAATCTATAATAAAGCTATAAAGTGGACGTAGGCTTCATTAACAACCGAACCACTATAAAAATTCTTTGTCTGCTTTCCTTTATTGTTCTTTCTTTATATCTGTGATCTTTGATATTGCTCTGTCAAAACAGGGCTGGTGCATTTAAACTCTAACCAGGGTGTTGGTCCATTTTTTCGGTCAACACATATTATATAAATTTTATAATTATATAACTTTTATATTTTATATTACTTATATAATTGTCTTATGCATAATATTATATTAACTAAATCTTATTTAATTCATTAGCATTTTATTTTATTTTATTTTATTTGAATAAAACACATTTATATCAAATATACTATAACCTTCATAGCATGACACATATATCATATATATGTATGTCTTATTTCATTAATTTACCTTTCAATTAATTTAATTAATTGATTAACCTTAAATCTATTTATTTAGTCAATTAACATTTTATTTATTTAATTATACTTTAATTAATTAATTTATTTAAACACTTACATTTAAATTATATTAATTCTGAGATTCAATTCATATACATACATATATGCTTATGTTATTTTAAACATTTTGAAAAAACACAACATATGTTATAATATATAATACATGTTCACATTTATTAATTAATTAATTTTATTGACCTTAATAATAAATTTTAAAATTTCGAAACTAATATGTATTATTTTCCAAACATTTTAAAATTTTTTACTGTATTATAACTTTTATAATATGAAAATAACATATTTAAATTTAACTTTTAAATTTATATATTATATTTTCAATTTTCAAAAACAATTTGAAAATTTATATTATAACATTTGTAATACTTTTCTTATTCTAATTTAATTTTTGAATTTTAATCTTTAATTTTTAATTTCAAAGTAATTTCGAAATTAGCCCAAGGTTCAATTTAAATTGGGCCTCCTTTATTAGAGGCAACCTGTTGGGCTCACATATCTATTCGAGCCAGGTCGGTAGCCAAATAAAGCAGAGTGCTTGATTATTCAAACTCAGTCCTTCAACACTACTTTTCTTAGACACGCTATTAACTGGGCTGCGAGCTTAATGGTTAGCCTAAGAAGACTAATTTAGACCGCGTAGGCTATTGGGCTCTGATGCCATTGTTGGAACAGGGCCACCCCCAGCGGAAGTTATGAAAGAATTTTAAAAAGAATTCCTTTGTTGGATCTATATTGGGCCTATGAAGTCTAATTCATTTAAAAAATTCTTGAATTTTATTTAAATAAAATCTCTTCTTTTATGTAAATTTATAGATTATATAGTTTTTAATACACACACGTATATGCACTATATACATTTATGTATGTGTATGCCTATGTAACATGTCAATCCATGCAAGGTATAACATGTCCATGTATAGATTTTGGGATTTACATCACAACGGATACGTCAGCTCATCCGATATGTAATGTATGTTGCCTAAATATATGTTTGTATATAAACTTTTAATTACATATATTATAAATATATATACTTTATATAATATATATGTTAATTTTATATAAATACTTTTATGTAAATGAAAATATTTATATATATATGTATGTATGTATGTATAATTCATGTATAAAATATTAATAATATATATTAGTAAAGTTAGCTGGCTTTATAGTGGGTCGTTCACCTTTATAAATGAATAAGTAATAGGTGTTCGGCACATGCACCGAAATAGCTTAAAAATGAAAGTACAGGGGTTTGAAAACATACCAAAACTACTACAACCAAGATAAAAACAATAACAAGGCACCCTCCGAAAGGGACGATCCACTCCCATCATCCAAAGATTCAGACCCAATAACATGATAAATGTGCTAAAACAACATTGCTAAGGAATAAAATCCACCAAATCTGAGCAACAAAGGTATTTCCTATCCCAAGCTCATCCCATAAAACAGAGTGGTTCATATAACCAAATTTACCTAGCACAAAAAGTGTAAGGCCTTTGCCGTGAACATGATGAAGTAGACGCCTTTCTTCTTCATCCCCACTTGCGTACTTATAAAAGCTTCCTCCTTTTGGATCAAACTCATTTTAGATGGCTCATGAATCCAAGCTTGCTCGGACAAACCCCAAAAAATATCAAGAGAGGAAGGAAGAACCACAGTCGAACAATCCTTAGAGGAATCATCAATAACATCAACATGGGAATTAGTGGAATTAGAAGGAACAATCATCAAAGGAGAAGATGGACGTTCCTTAGGAACCCACTCCATGACCAAAGGTTAAGGGAGTGGGATCCTAGTAGATAATGAAATAGGGGAAATGTCAGATCATCGATTACATGCTTCTATAAGGTGACCAAAAGAATAACGACTCGTGCATCAATAACCAATTTGTGACCTTCAGCCATACATAGTGATCTTGGAAGGAAGAGGCTTTTTAGGAGTAACCTCAATAAGGGCCTTCGCATACACAAGTTTATTTCGAGCCACAATATTAGCATCAAGACATTTGAGTTTTCCAATATCAGTTGCTAACCAATTTAGACCAATCATGGATTACAACACAAATGGAATGTGAGTGAAATGAGTTTATATAGGAATAGAAAGAATTTGTTCCTTAGCTTTGTCTACCATCGAACTCCAAGGGGTGGTAATAAAAGGTCTACCAGAAATAATTAAAGGATCCGCCTCAAGCACGCAAAAGCGTTCTTTACAAGAGAACTTGATAAAGAACATAGTATTATCAAAATGTACTAGAAATCTTCCCTTTATATTCCATCACTGACGACAATGATCACGAACAACTTGATAAGGGGGAGAAGAATCAAGGAAAATGCCCACCAAGTATTCAGACTAAAAAGTTAGCCCCCGCTTCCATCGCCTCTACTAGAGGAACCATAACATCATCAAGCTCTACAATATCAAAAAAACGGGGAATGTATTTACCCATATTCCTTGGCAACATACTAAATATAGAAGACCTCTTCTTTTTAGGCTTAATAGAAGCAACAGAAAGAACGGAACCTGAACTTGGAAATATAACAAGGAGCGGAGCAGCAACTATTACAGGATGTGAATTATCACTAATAGGTTGTGGGCAAACAACATAAACCACATCTGTTTGTCCCTATCACAAAAATATCATCCAACACAAACTTCTCATCTAAACTCATGGCGGCATCACTATTTTTAGTTAACTTTTGCTGACCTTCCAAAGGAACAGCAGCCAACCATGGAATAAGAGGGGAATTGGAACTTACATTTTTTGAATTAAGCCTACTAGAAATAGAGCAATAAAGGAATCATGATAAGCAGGCTAGAATATAGCACGACAAAAGGGTTTGCTCATGCGGAGGAATAAGGATCCGTAGGCTAGCACCAATCAAATTTACTAGAGGTGATAAGCGAACAACACTAGAGGAAACTAGAGGGGAAAATCACTATCGAAAATTATTCGAACTGGAAGAGGAGAAGCAAGATTGGACGAAATCAATAACGAGTTTAAAGCACGCTCAAATCTCGTTAGTGAAGGAAGCTAATCAGGTGGATGAGCGTGGAGGTGACTTGTTATGAGCTCGACATGATGAACGCTAAGGTCGAAGGAAATTTGGTAAAGAGAAGGGAGGATAAAGAAATGAAGAATTGATCGACAAAAAATAATTGCGGTTAGAAAATAATTTGGTAAGGGAATGATATTCTGATTAAGATTTGTATGTGTTTATGGATACACATATATGTATATATGTATGCATGTATGTATGTATATGTGTGTGTATAGGTATACGTATATATATATGTTATTGTAATATATCTTTTTAATTATAAATGAGTTATTTAAGCAAAAATAAAATTTACACCTATTATATTTTTTAAAATGTGATTAATATATGTACCAATATACATATATATACAATGAAATAATATTTTTTTACTTAAAATGATACATATATACACATAAATATATTTATAATATCTATAATATATATTTATATATTAATTAATGAAATTAATTTTTTCATAATTTCAGATTCTATATACAACATTAAAAAGTTTATTACCAAATTAAATATCTTTTAAAATCTATTAACTGAATATTCATTCAAAATTACAAAAAATATTTATAAAAAATCATTTTTAAAACATTTTTCCTAATTTTAATTTTTTTTTTAGCAAAGCTAAGAGGGGTGAACTAGTCCTCTACCAGTTTATTGCAAAACAATGAAGGTGAACATGAACCGTAATAAGTTACGGAACACAAAAACAAGAAAAGATGGGGGAAAAATAGACAGATTAGGTAAGAAACAACAATCAAGCTAGCAATATAATTAACCCATGCAGCACTTATGTCATCACCAAATTCAAAAGAGGTATTTCTTATACCATAGGCAATTTGAAGCTTTACTTCATTCCAGATACCAGTACGAGTGATGTCTTAATAAAATTTCTATGCTTCCAAGTGACGAAAATAATTTTTTTAAGAATCAGGAGTAAAAGCATGTTTTCACCATCCCTCCACCTCGTAGCTTTATAAATGTCACTCCACTCAATGTTGCTGAATCTGAAAGCATTTGTTCAACCTAGCAAGAGCATGAGTTGTTTCCATAAGGGAAATATAAATATGCAGTTAAAAAATAAATGGGTATTAGTTTCTGCATCCTCTAGACAAAAGACATAGAGGCTATCAATATGCATCTCTATGTCAACAAGCTTAGCATGAGTGAGGAGAGCATTCCTCATCACCTTCTAGAGCAGCAGATTATCGGTCTCCCTGATAATGTTATTCCATACTCTATAATAGTATGCAAACTGATACGAATCTCCATGCATCATCAAGCAATTATACACAACAAAAACAACATGTGGTTTGAAATCTGGCAACCACATCGCCCTGTCAACTTGACCAGATGGGTAATTTTGTTGCTCGATTTCATGCCAAAGGTTTCCGATAGTATTGTTACTGGGAAAAGGGAGGGTTATACAACCATTTATCATGAACTCACTAGCATATGCATCAGTAGGAATCCCAAATTGGATTCTTTGGCTATATGACATGATTTTAGCAAGAATCAATCCCTGCTTGGCCCATAGGTCATTCCAGAAACTTAAATGGCCGTGAGGAAACGCCACAAAAGTAAGGTGTGGTAGAAAATCACTTATGAGCTTGAGGATAATCCTCCAAATCCAACTGCAATGTTGAGGGATATCCATCATCCAGAAATATTTGTTCTTGTTATTATGCTTGAAAGTCCATGCAACCCATATATTATTCTTCCGGCTGAGCAAATTTTCAAAGTGAGAACTAAAAGCTGCCTTATTTCAAGTATGAAGATTCAAAATACCCAGGCCACCACATTTCTTATTCATTTCAACTTTCTGAAAGCTGATAGGCTTAAGTTTGTTGGAAAATATACATCCATGCCATAGGAAATTGCACATAGCTCTTCTTAACATCAAAACAAGCTTCATGGGTAAAATAAAAGTTATGCACTAGTAAGAAGTATAAGATTGTAGTACAGACCTGATGAGAGTAAGCCTACGTGCTTGAGACAACATTCTATTGGACCAACAATTCATTGACATGGTGATCTTAGCATATAAGCCAAGGCATTGAGTAGTGGTAATGGCTGATGTGGCAAGAGGAATTCCAAGGTAAGCAGAGGAACCCGACGGATGAGAAAGGCCGGATATAAGTCTTATTGTTGAAGCAGTCTCAAGGAGGACTCCTGCTATATGAATGCTAGACTTGGTAGGATGGATAGAAAGGCCAAAGAAAGTGTGAAATGTGGTTAAGACCCCCATGATGGAAGAGATGGAATTAGGAGTTGGCTTTGTGAAAATAATGTGATCATCAGTGAACAATAGACGAGTGACCAAAGGCTCTTTACATTTGGGATGAATACATATGTGTTTATCGGCAATTTTTTGTTTAACAAGGCAGTAAAGACTTCCATGACAAGAATGAAGAGGCAAGGATACATAGGATCACCCTGTCCGATGCCATGCTTACTGCTGAAATAGGTAGTGGAGTTCCATTATAACATAAAGAGTAATGAATTGTGGAAAGGCATGTGTAAATCCAAGCAGCAAAATTATCAGGAAACCCCATTCTAGTTAATACCCTGGTGATCATAGTCCATTGTAATTGTCATAAGCTTTCCTGATGGCAAGATTTAGCATAGCACAAGGAGAAATATATTTCCTATTATAATCTTTTAATAGTTCATGGGTCAATAAAACATTATCAAGGATGCTTCTGTCAAGGAGGAAGGCTGCCTGGTTATTAGAAATGAGGAAAGGTATGACAGTCCTAAGTCTAGTAGTAAAGATTTTAGCTATACATTTATAGGGCATATTATAGCATGCAATAAGTCTAAATTCAGATGTCTGAGTGGGGTGATTAGACTTAGGAATGATAGCAAGATTGGTTGCATTGATGCCAGACAACATTTTATTTTTATAGAATTTTTTTTAACAGCCTTACAAACAACATGGCCAATTATATCCCAACAGGAAGTGTAGAAAAGATCATTGTACCTATCAGGACCATCACAAGGGTTTTTGTCCATGCTAAAAAAGAATTCCTTAATTTCACTGTCCGTTATAGGAGAGGACAACAGGTTGATATGGTCATGGTTGAGACTGGGAAGATGCAGATCATCAATGATACTCAAGTCTAGTTCAAAATTATCATAATTACCAAGCATACAAGAGAAGTAATCAATGAAATCCTTATCAATAAGACGAGGGGTAGAGACTTGGTTAACCTATAAGTCACTTATGGAATGTATTTGACTCTTAGCATGTTTGATTTTTAGTCCATCATGGAAGAATTTTGTGTTTCTGTCACCATCTCTACTCCAATTCTGCCTCAACTTTTGTTTATTAATATCTTAATTTTAAATTTTTAGTAAACCATATACGATATTTTGAAGTTTAAAAAATTTTCCATTATTTTTTTCGATCAAATTTTATTTTTATTAATTTATTATTTTTTGGTTGATTATAAGACTAATTTTTGAAAATGTTAAAAATAATTTTTAATTTTTATCTTCTAGCGGATAGCTTATCTTACGATAAAATAACTTAGTAAAATTTAAAAAATAATTTTTGCAACATATTTGATTTTATATGTTTTATTTATTTAGTTTATTGATTTAAATAATATTAAATAATAATAAATAACTATTAAAATTAGTTTATTCCTATCAAAAATTACTATGCAGATGCATATATAAAATTTTATAATCAATTTGAAGTACATAATGATATTGGAATTAAATATAAACCATATATGTATAATTAAATATTGTATATACAAATATATATAAATTGGTAAATAATAGCTAATATATATAATAGGCAGTTATATAGACCTGACTCGTATATATAAAATTCATTTATTTACTTATTCTAAGTATACACTTACATATAACCATACTAACATGTGACAAGATCAATACACACAAAATTGCCACCTAAGTAATAATATAATAATTTATATACATAATGAAACATTATTTAGAAAATGATAAAATATAAGTCAATGAAAATCATACCTAAGAACAAAAGCATTGAAGCATGCCTTGAAAGGATTAACACTCTCCTTTGGAAGCTTTTCGATTCTACATATTGTTAGTCCTTGAACCGTTGACCTTTGACTATCGTATAGTGATCAACGATGAGTTGATTTGAGCTTGATATGATGGAGCACCTATGGAATAATTTCGACCACAAACGGAAGGAAGGCATGGCAGCTAAACTCATTTGCAATTAGGGTTAGAAGAGAGAGAATGGTGGATCACATCTCATACTAGTTCTCCCACATTCCGAGCCATCAAAATCCAATATCTCTACTCTAATTTAAATCACCCATATACCTATATTGCAACCAAAAAATGTCACACACCGTGACCGCCAAAATCCCATTTAAACCTAAATAAAATAATATTTAACTAAATCCAATCTAATCTCTTATTGATACCGTATATCGATAGATATATTTATAATTATAATAAGTATATTTATAATATTTATTCCTCCAATCATAATCAAAGTTTTATAATTAATATTTCATAAATATTAATCAATTGAATTAATTTATAACTATTATAAACTAATTAAAACATTTGGTCAATAGAAAATTCATCGTTTCGGTTGTGTAGCCAGTCAAGAGTAAATTTGGTCAGCGATTAATGTTAAACTATTCGAATATATTATCATTCACACATCACTTAGCAAGTGGTGTGACATTTTTGGCCAAATTTATCATTTGGTTTCGATAAAATCCAATTTCACTTGTTAAGCGTTACTTGGTTGTGACTTTTATTTACACCAATTCCCTATGTGAAAAATTATATCGCTTTGAACTTACGGAATTTGGTAATGGTCAAAATTCCAATACCTTTCATATTCAACTTTATTGTCCAAATACAAAATTCTTGGTTCTATAATAACAAATATTATTAACAAAACTTATTTGGCTATAGACTTTGACATCGAGTTGACTGTGATAATAACCCAATATAATCGAGGAGATGAATCCTCTCTTGAACGGTGCTTCACTTCCAATACTTCTACTCTTATAGTCACTCGATGGACGATGTTCCATGATTTGACTATAATCAAAGCAAAACTTTCATATTGAAGATCCTTGGTATTCTTAAGTCATGAGAACTACGTAAATCTACCATATCAATGCTTTCCTTTTGACCTTAGTTATGTTAACCAATAGAAAACAATCGAGTGAGTTGTTCATTGGTTATCTAATAACTATCAGTAGTAACCCTTAGGTGTCTCAGCGGTCATGAATAATACACTGCCCAACATTTAGAGAGTGTTAAGCACTCTAGTCTCAACTGATACATCGATATCCAATCTCCACGTATCTCGACTAGGAACATTTAAAATGGTATTTTTGCTTTCATAATTATAAATTACTCAAGGTTTCAACACTTTGTAACTACTAATAAAACATACCATTTATAGATTTTCTATTAAATATACTTTAATTAAATTAATATAACACAGTATATCAAATATATAATAGAAAGAAAACACCTTTTATTTTAAATAATATTATAAATGTAATAACATGATAAAGTAAAATATACATGTCTATATTTAAATATTTTAATTAAATTTATTAATGAAACAGTTAATTAATTAAACGGTATACACATGAAAGTGAGATACGTGTTACACTATAAAGGTTATCGTGTATAATAAATATTTAGTATAAATGTTATATTAAATTAATATAAAATTAATTAAAATGTTAATTAATTATATAATATAATATGTTAATTAATTATATAATATTATACATAAGATTATTATATAAGTGACATGAAATATTAAAGTTATATAATAATAAACTTATATAATATGAATGCATAAACTAAAGATGGAACATCCAAGAAACTCAAATAGACTTAAGGAATAAGTACATACATAAATGTACGTATATCGTGATTTTCAATGTGTCTGACACTTGAACCACATGGGTATTTCAGAAGAAATACATTATTCCATAAGTCAATATCACTCAATATAATATACTAAAGATTATGAATCTTCAAAACAATATTATCCTCTATCACACACACACACACACATATATATATATATATTAATAATTTAATTGCATACTCCTTAGTTGTTGAGCAAACACAAGCTAGGGATGTTATGTGTAGTATTGTTAATATACTGAATAGACTAGGTAAGATAACTATATGTATTTATTGAGCAAACTAAAGGTACATATATTATATTTAGGTCGTCATGATATGGTAGGTACGAGTGAATAATTTTATTTCGATTTGTTGAGAAAACTCAAGGTCGAAGTGAAATTAGGACAAGGCACTATAAGTTCGCAATTTATCTGATACAAATGTTAATGAGTTATCCATCGTCAATGGTGCATGACTTGTTGATCAAACTCAAGCTCGAAATTCTAAGATGGACGAGTCATAACACCCACTAGTGAAGTCAAATGACTTTTATGTTTCGACTTAGGGTTTGATGAAACATAAAAGACAAGTGGGATCCTTATTAGAAAATGAAATGATAAAATTTAACATTTATAATATTGTAAGAATATATGCAATAAAATGTTATAACAATCTACATTGGTAAATTTGTGCATTTAATATGATTGATAAGCATTTATCAACTAAGGAATACAAATGAACTGAATTGAAGATTGACGAGAAGAAACATAATATATACTTATAAATTTTTATTGCATGTTAATGTTTCAAAACTTATGCAAACACCTTATTCCAACAACTAAATATGTTCTAATTTGGGCATTTACATGTTTATTTGGCCAAGAGCATGTATTGCATTCTATGAGTTCTGAACTCAAAAGCCATGTAAAACTATAGATATTTGTAATGTATAATATTTCAATGATATTTGTTCATCCGAAATAAGCAAATAAACTAAGTGTGAGATTTAATATTCAATTTAATTGATTAAAATAGAAGATCATATTATGTTAAATGTAATTCAAGACCAAAATTACAATATAGATCTAAGAACTCGATCGTTGAAATGTAGGTTTGATCGGTTTACATAAGGTGCAACATATTTGATGTCCTTAAATGTTAAGGATAATCAAATGCCTTTCTATAAAGATTTTGTTATGATATTGTAGTAAGGAATTTCTTTTAAATAGTTTGACCATTTAGAAAGAATAATAAATGTACAAGAGTAATATGATTTAAGGTATAGTTGGAATGAAGAGAGTGAATGGTCACTTCTGCCACATGAAGGAATATTGAAAATGAGAATTGTGATAATAATGATTAATACTTAACATTGGAATAGGAAATATGACTTCTATTCTGAAGTGTATTTTCATATAAAATATTATTTGTTATTTGATTTATTTATTTGAGTTCTAGATATTTGATTAAATAACTCTTCGACATAAACTAATTGCAGTATATGAAATAAATAATATATATTAAGTGAAGGATGGACCGCCGATTTCAGTACTACTATGGTAATGGCGGAAATAGTGAGAACATTCCATATATCACTTATTGATTGCATCAAGTTTTGAAAATTGTTTTCGTAAAACATAGTGAACATTATTTATGAAATGACTATTCTTCGGTGCCAACTACAAATAGACATGGTTATATTTCAATGTGAATATCCATAATATTCTTTGAATAATGCTACAATGTGATATTTATTTTCATAACAAAAATGATGTATTGGAAAATAATGAAATATCATAAATTATATACAATTATTTTGGAGTTCTAGACTAAGCCATAGTTTGGGAAATAATTTTTATTATTTGGTTATGAATCATATGATACTGGTTAATTATATCTCAAACAATTAATGGCAAAGCACACATTTAGTGAGAGCATTGTAAGAGTTGATGAACTCTTCGAATTGATACATCTAGATGTATGCAATTTTAAGTTTACTAATACCAAATGATTCCATATACATTGTCGTATTCACTAATGAGTTGTCACATGCATGGATATGTAATTGACACGCATGTATTAATCTACGGCGAGCTCATAGAATATAAATCAGAAGTAAATAATATAACTTGCGATAGAAACAATTTGATTTAATTGAGTGAGTGAGTATGTTGGAAAGAGTTCTATGTGTACCACATTCAGTCTCAAGGTCACTCCTTCCTATAATACATAATGATGTATTGATAAGGAGTAATCGAACTTTGTTAGACAAAGCTCGATTAATGATGAGTGAAGCTAAGTTAAATTCTTTCTATAAGGTGTGTAATCAAGAGTAGTGCACAAGGTTAAAATTAATATCATCTAAAGAGTAATTTACAAATCATACAAGGTACGGGTTTATAGGAAATCTATACATTTCCTAAGCCAAGGAATTGGCAGGTTGTGCGAATCGAAGACTTCACATAAGAATTATATGTAAGAGATCTTGTATGAATCATCCTAAGAGAATTGTGAGAACGATAGTAATTAGTTGGATAATAATGATAAGAACATAAATATATTATGAACTAATGCAAACTTGATTTTATAAGGCAATTCATAAGATGTATATGAATGTATATTCTGTTACACTGAGAAATAAATGTTCTTTCACGAAATCCCAACTTCGTAGCGAAGGAATTTCTTTAAGTCATTATTGATATAAAATAAATTCGGATATGATCTAAGGATAAAACTGATTACGAGGGATGAAATAGAATTGACTGAACCTAAATGAACTATGAGTTTCTTTTCAGCGTTAAGAATAAATAATCCTCGGTTGTTTTAATAAACCATTAAGAGTATTGACTCTATGATATGGTACGATGCGCGGATCCGAAATAGATTCCAAGTACATTATCAAAATATGATTTTGATAGCTATACACAAAGGTATATGATCCATTAGCTGCAAATATGTCTTTAAGAGAAAGACTAATTTAGTTAGAATATAATGAGCAACATTGATAAGAATCAAATCGTAAATTTCAATTGTTGAAATTAACGTAACAGATTCATCATTCGATGTGCTCAAGTTGGTATGGATTTTACCCACAAAATTATCATGTGTCATGATTTTATGTTTGGTATGTATGTGTTGAAACAAAAAATTCTAAAATATGATTTGGAGTAAACTACTTACACATAATGACCTAAGTATTTTGAAATCAGTGGAAGCGATATTGAGTTTGTGAATTTTTGGATATGATCCAACAACAGACGTGAAAGTGTTATTGACAAGCATTAAAATTAAACAAGTCTTTTATAGAAATATCAAATAGTGTGATTATCAGTCAAAATACAAAGGAAGTGTGTGTTTTACAAGAAAGAAAGTTAAAAGGTACATAAATATTTCTAAACCATAGGTAACATCACACTATTGATTATTAACGAGGTATTTTTGTTAAAATCATCTTTAGGAGTTTTATATTTTATTTGTAAATGATGTATTTTGTAGAAGTAATAGAAAACTGGGAATGTCCCAAATGATATGCAAGGTTACCTAATTAAAATGTTTAATACATAACATGTAAGATGGATTTCTTATGAATTGGCAATGGGAATTGCCATACATGTTATGTTATCTAATATATCATGATTTTTTTATGTATTTGATACATGAAGCAAATATCACATCCAAATATATATATATATATATATATATATATCATTAAATGGTTGTTTGTGGTGTTCTCATGTATTTACTAGAGACAGATACTTTTAACTCCTTATGAAGGAGTGTCCGAGTTCAAACTTCATAACTGATCTTAAGTATAATTTGGAGATACTAAATTCAAGTTAAGAATCTTTAAGTTGGATATGTTCCAAACAGAAGATATTATTGGTTGATTCAACAAAAAGGCTAAGTACATTGACTTGAATAGCACCATAATAAAATTAATGTATATATAATAAATGCTCAAATTAATAACCGAGCCGAAGGTGGTTGCAAATGTTAAGAATACCATAACACTATTATATGATAACAACAGAACTTAGATCTCATTAGAATTTGGGAGACATACTCTGAATAGTTCCACATGACAAAAAAAGATTATCAGTGTCTGGGATTGTTGATTGACAAAGTATATAATTGAAGCATAATAGCCCTCATTCACTGAGGGACTGGCCCGATTAGTATTTAGGATACCGATTGAAGAATTTTGAATACGATTCTATGATTGACCCTAAGTGCAAATAGGAGATTGATAGAGCTAATGGTATGCTCTAAGGGTAATTATGTAATTTGTTACATATATCTAACTCAATAACCAGTCGTATTCGAAACAAAAGGTGTTTGCTTTTTATTATATACTGATATAATGTGTTATAATAATTGATTAATTTAATTAAAAATATGTCTAATAGAAAAACGTAAATGGTATGTTTAGTGATAGTAGTTACAAAATATTGTAACTGTGAGTAATTTATCATAATGAAAAGAATAAACTATTTAAAATACTCCTAGTCAAGATGTCATGATATAGGATATCGATACATCCATTGAGACTAGAGTACGTAACGCACTTTAAATGTTGGGTAGTATATTACTCATGGCTGATAGAGGCATCAAGGGTTACGTACTAATAGTCATCGTGATTTTTTTATAAAATATTAATGCATAAATTATAATTTCTAAAATATATACATATACATATACATATACATATTATTTAGTTTCGATCAAAAAATATAAATTAAATAAATTTAAAAAAAATGATTTTTCCGTGAGCATTATTAGGTAAGTGGGTATATATATATTATGTATTTCATTCATATATATATATATATATATATTCATACATGCTTTTATATACATATACATACTTATATATATATTTATTTTTTATTAAACTGTTTATAAGCATGAACACACACGCGCACGACACACGTATATATACACACACACATATATAATTTAAGTTTTTTTAGTTTTACAACAAAATAAATAATAATAAAATTATAATACATTTTAAATGTTTTTTAATATACATAATTATATATATAACTATTCAAAATAAAATATAAATTTATATACATACATACATATATATGTATATTTTTAATATATTGTATACATAAATTAAAGCATACAAGCATACATTTAGATGATACATCTGTATAGATGAACTAACATGTCTATTGCAATGTTGTAACATCCTGGAATTTCAGTCGGTTTGATATTGAATATTTAATTAATTTTAAATATTTATATAATCAGTGTTTAAAAATAAAAGTAACTTATAATCAAATATAGGGATTATTTAAATATTTTATTTGTGAATTAAATATTTAATTATGAATTAAATATTAATTAAATGAATTTAATAGCCTTATTTGACTCCTTTTAATTGATTAATTAATAACGGTGGACCCATTTTGTAAATTTATTTACACTAATAAATGGTTCAAATAAATAATAAGAAAATCAATTGTTGACAAAACAACTTCATTTTTATTGAAGTATTTTTGAATGAATTTATAGAAAATTTCCATTATTTTTAATTTGGAAAATAATTATATTTTTGTCTAACGTATTTTATGGCAAATGATGGTATTTTTGGAATTTCACAGATTTAAATAACCGATTTATTTTATAATTTTTTGAGATCGTGTTGCATTTCTGAGTGCAACCGTATTTTTATTTCTATCATTCGCGGTTCGTATGCGAATGAGATATTTGGTAGCAGTGTACCATAAAACTCTATTCTCAAAAACCTACTAAATTATCAAATCAAATTCAAAAATAAAATTTGATGGTGATTTGATATGTTGGTTGAAATGTTTGTTTAACTTGAGAATATATGGTAACTTGAAATTTGAGGTTAACTTTTTTTCAAATAAGGAATTTTTATTTTGTACGCAAAAATATAGGTCAACACCGTTCCTTCACTTTTCTTTAGTTTGGTCTTTTCATACACTAAAGCAAAAATAATGACCGAACATTCAAAATTCAAATTAAAATCCAACACTTAACTAAAAGTCGCAAAGTTTGATTGTTTAACTTTGTTTAGGCCTAACTTCAAAACTATATAGGTTTTAAAGTGTGTGACAACATTTTGAGGTGTTCGAATTTAGTTTAGTATACTATAGTTTCATATAAATGGAGATCTAGGCGGTTTTAGGTGGATCTAAGGGTACATTAGGGTTTCCTATGACAAAGAGCAGCTCCTTCCTCAATTTCATAGTGTCCGATCCTTCCTAGGTGTGTGCGATGGTTTGCATAGGGGGTGCGTAATGAACCTCCGGACCATGATTTATCTGAGTGGGCTGAGTGAGGGTTATTGGGTATGCGAGTGTGGAGATCGGTGAGAGATGATCAACGGTGAAGACAGATTTGGGTTTCATGGCGAATGGATGGAGTTTGGATTGAAATTGTGCATGGCATTTAGCGTGCATATCTCTATATCAGGCAGCCTTGATTAGTACTTGAGAAGAAGGTTTAAATCGTGGTTTATGGGTAATTAAATGATTAATGTTAATTAATGAAGATTAATTAATTTTAATTAATTCGATTTCTTATAAAATTAATATCTTGCTCATACAAAGTCAGATTCAGACGCGATCAGCTGCATAGGACTTGTATGAATGTTAGCTACACGTTGGAATCAATTTTGTTGGATTTGCAGCTTGTAGAATTTTGGGTGAAATCGAACGTCGTTTGATTTTAGACAAAACCAAAACGAAAAAGCATCAACTGGAATTTCGATGAGTTTACTCAACTCTGATTAAATTATATATTATTTGCATTACTATAGATAATCGTTGAGTGCTAGGTTGATAGTTTATGTTGTTTTTGGATTGTTTGTTTGCTTTTTAAATTCCCACTTGAAAAAGCGGATAACATAAATAATTATTTTTTTGTAGGGAAAAAAATAAAAGGAAAGTCGAAGTGTACATAGCGAGTATTAATTAAACTTAAACATCATTATTAATTTGATGTATTAACTTTAAAACATCATTATTATAATGATTAATTAACTTTAAACATCATTATTTAAAACGATTAATTAATGTTAAACACTTTTATCTAATCGGCTAATTAACTTCATTCTCTTTTATTCAATCGGTTAATTAAATTTAAAAACACTTTTATAAAATAGTTAATTAACTTTAAAACACTTTTATTAAATCAATTAATTAACTTTAAACATTATTAATAATATTATTGATATTAAATAATAATTAAAAATATATTCAAACCCTCAAATTCCTTCCAAAACTTATATAATCCTTACGCACCCATTTGAAAAGAATTTGCAAAATATTTAAGGTGGACAAATTTTATAAATTTATAACAACTATAATCATTGCAAAAGAAAATTAAATCTAATTTATAATCTTTTGTAAATTTAAATAACTTTAAATAACTTAAAATATCTCAAATGATAATAAATCAAATTTATAATCTCTTTATAAATTTTAAACAGTGTTAATTATCCCAAAAAGATAATTAATTAAATTGATAACTACTTTTATAAATTTTATTCAACACTTATTCATTATTTTTAGAATCCTAAAAATATTTTAAAATATAGTTTAAACAACTTTCAAACTGCAACACATGACCAAACATTTATTGTGCGAAAATAAAAGCTTACGTTCCATACACAAAAACGTTTAAGGGGATGATATTTCATAAGTGACGGTAGCACGAAAATTGATATAATGACGCTTGTTCAAAGCATACTGTATGTCACAAATATTCCAACCAAACAACAATATAAACAACACAAGAATATAAGTGAATTAATAAATATTAATGAAAAACCCCCGGGATCCCTCTACAAAAGTCCCATGTAAATTACACATGCGAATGTGTATTTCGAAGTGTTTCGTAGCGACTCATTTTCATAAATGATGTTTGAAGTTAATTTATTGCTTTAAATAAAGGTGTTTAAAGTTAATTATCTGATTTGATAAAGGTGTTTAAAAATAATCGATTTATTTACTAAAGGAGTTATATAGTTGATTAATTTTCTTCCAGATAATTAATGTGGTTTTTAATTTATAAAAGTATTTTAATCAAATTATAATCTTCAAAAATAATAAATGTTGTTTGAAATTTATAAATGATAGTTTATAAATGAGAAAATCTTTAAAAAGGAATATTTTTAAAGTGTTTTACAAATATTTATGAGGTGAAAACCAAGAGCAAGTTTAGTTTTAATTTGAAAGATTTGACACCGTTACCAAAAGGATAAGAAATTTAATTTCTGTTGAATATGCGCTTATATGATTTTTGTTTGATGATAATAAACATATATACATTCGTTTAAATGTATTTGTTAATATACTATTCTATTTTTCACAGTTTAAATAAATATTTGTTGAATAAAATAAATTACACAGAATTTGAATTCAAACAGATATTTTATTCAAATAAATATTTATTACATCAGTTTAAATAAATATTTGTTGAATAAAATAAATTACACAGAATTTGAATTCAAACAGATGTTTTATTCAAATAAATATTTATTACATTTTTGAATAGTACAATTTCAAGCTCTCACTATAACTATACAACTTTGATTACAGTTACATCACATTTCATATTTACAATTCACCTCACTACATATCACTCACACTCGTATCTATCTTCAACTTCTTTCCAGCTTGAATCCAGCATCTGAGCAATCTGCAAAAATATAAACTAACGCAGTAAAATTGAAAAAGAAATATTTTTGCAATTCAAAAATAAGAGATAATTTTTGAAAATATGATTTGCCTCAGTTATTTGGGTTGTTCGTCATAATTTAAATTTGAATTCATCATACACGAACAACTTGTGACATACACAGTGTATTACTGTATATGCCACAAGGCCGTTCACGCCGATATATACACTTGATTGATTTACAGGGACAGGTGAGCACAGGTCAAACCCAAATAAAAAGCCGGGTTCAACTCACGTGCAGTATATTCAAAAGTCACAACTCTCGAGCACAAGGTCAAACCCGAGTTTTTGAAAAACTGGATTTAACACAGGGAAGGTCACAAGTCCAACAAAGTTACAACAATGCATGAAACAATGAAACATTTCAAAGCTTCAACAAATCAGAACAGCCATACATGAAGTGAATCAAGTTCAGCAGTGCAATGACCAAGCGTTGACCAATGAACAAAGAACAGAGACCAAGCAAGGCATAACAACTGCACAACAACAGTGAATGGGGCAATGCACAAGACAGTGTACAACATCAACCAACAGCTACATAATGAAAACATAGCAAGGTTGCAAGCATATGAAATGCAGACAACAAGTGAGCATATACATATGTATGTATACAGATGGTCAGACCAAACAAAAAAACAGTGGCAACATCAAAGTACAGGCCAGAAGCTCAAGTGCGCCAGGTACACCAGTGTGCCAGAGAAAGAAAGGATGGAAGCAGTGATACAAGTATGCAACAACAAGAAAACCAGTTCAATATGATGATAACACAGCAGCCCCAAAACCAAAGACCCAACAGTGATGCAAATGCATGTACAAACTGTAGTGTATACATGAAGGTCACAAAAATGCATGAAGCAGTTCATATATACAACATAGCAGCCCATACATGCAAACTGCCTCAGAAATGAACTCAAACCAAGTGCATCACTGACCATACACCAAAGCTAACAGCAACAAACAAGCATGAAACCAGTCAATGCCAAGGCTAAACAAATCAATGACATCGAAACAATGCAGTATGGCCAGAGTGAAGATTATAAGACTGCAATGGATACAACAATGCCCAAGATAACTTGAACAAAGCTACTACAGGAATGCATCCAGTGACATGCTACAAAATATACAGAAGTCAACGTCGAAGATAACTGCAGTATAAAAGCAAGAGCTAATGAACAAGCACATGAATTCACAAATGAATTTCAAGATGAACAAATCATGACCGAAGTCATATAATGAACAAGTCAAAATCGAGGTAGCAAAGGTAATTGACGAAGTTAAAAATCAAGCCGTGATCATCACAATTCAAAACCGTATTGACCAAGCAATAAATCAACACCGTGTCAACCAAGTAATATCAATGTATACGCATATGAAAAAGTCAGTGAAATCTCAATCACCAAAGTAAAATCAAGCGGCCAGAGCAAGTAAATTGACGAATTCAAACGAACGTAATTCAAGGAATACGAACGCATATAAAAGCCCATTCATCATCGGCAATCAAATCATCGAATTCAAGCATACAAACAGAAAAGCAAAAAAAAGCAGAAAGTACATACCGAAGCTTTTCGAATTCGATCAATTCGAAGCAGTTGAAGTGCACAAAGGAAATCATCGATTGACAAAAGAACGCCGAATCAGTAATTCGATCGCAGTCGCAAGCTTCGAATTTCAAAAACCCTAAATTGGATCGAAGGAGCAGAAGTCCTAATTTGCACAGACGAATACAAGCCGCCATTATTCACGAAAAGGAACAAAGCCCTAAGATCGAATAGAGCCGCCAACTATCTCAAAGAGGAACGAAGCCCTAATTTGCAGAGCCATCATTTTTCACAAAGGAACGAGGCAAAAAGGAACGGGCAAGAGTGAACAAAATGGGCCGGCTTTGTTAAAAGAAAAAAAAAGGGGGATTAATTTTTTAGGCCTTTAGTGTTTTATTTAGGGTTATTAATTTTTTAATTAATTGTTGTTTTTATTTTTCGAATCAAAGAATTTGTAAATCACCACCTAGGGATTAGGTCGTGTCAGATTGTCTAGTTAGAATTAGTTCAGTGAGCAGGGTGTGCGAGTTTGCAAAGCTCTATAGGCGGGAGCAGAGTTTGCGAGTAAGCAAAGTTCTATTGTAGGCGGGAGCAGAGTTTGCGAGTAAACGAAACTCTATAGGCGGGAGCAGGGTGTGTGAGTCTAGTAGAGTGTTTGTGAGCGGGAGCAAATGTTTGCGAGTCTAGTAGAGTGTTTGTGAGCGGGAGCAAATGTCTGCGAGTCTAGTAGAGTGTTTGTAAGCGTGATACTGTTTAATTCTAATAGAAATCTGGGAATGCAGCAGTAGGCAAGGGTTGCCGAAGCTGGGTAAATTTTATGTGTGATTTACTTTTTCAGCATATTTATTTATGTGCTTTGTTTCTGTGTTTATATCGAGAAAATTTGCTATAACCCTATTCACCCCCCCCCCCCACCTCTAGGGTTAATCTAGATCCTACAATTTCTGCAATCCGATAACCCTTATATGGAAAGGAATCAGTCATACTATTAGAAGTAAACATTGAGGTATGGAAACGTGTCCCTGTGTCGAAAGTTAAAAAATTCGTCAAGGCAGTGCTTAGAGATAACACTACGTTCACTTGCTAAACATCATTTTAACCAAGAAATAGTGCAAGTTTGAAATCGATGAGTAGTGGTAGGAATATGAGATTTGCTATCCATATATGATCACTATAATTATTCCCAATAGTTGACTCATCGACCATCGATTCAGCTTTCTTCTTAGTGTATTGTCAATTTAAGACGATTTGTTGCTCACTTGAGCATTGATATCCTTTGTCAGAAATGGTAAAAGACAAAAAGTGAATGGGGACCAAGCTATGTGGGGTTACTTCCATTAGGGTATTTTTATATCTACTATAGATGTGGTTTTGGTGGTATGCGTGCGGAGATATGAAATACTAGGATACTCGGTAAGTTTGGCGGGCTCTGGCTTGAAGTTCCCAAGAGGTGTCAAAGAGTATATTACCCTCTTAACTATATTTCTAAACGTATACATTCGGTAAGAGAGGAACGCCCTTCTAGTCATTGATGTGAAATTCCTTTCCTTATTGTTGATTCAAATCTCTAAATTGTTTTCTTAATTGCATCAGGAAGTAACTGAAGTTCTTCTCGATGTTTAGCTATTTGTGTTCACTCTTTAAATTTGGATTCTGGTCTTGCTTATGCCTATAATTTCAAGTTTGGGTTTTGTTTTAATTTTCTTCCATTCATTCATATATGGAAGTTGTTCTTGTATGGTAAAAATCGTTCCGCGTTTAGCAGCGTGGTCCTGCAGACTTATTTTATGTTCACCACATTGCTTGTGTTTTTTCATGCTGGTCTTTCCAGACTAATCCAGGTTTTATTTTATTATAATGCTTGGATCAAATCGAGTATTTTTTCAGGTTATCGTTGGTGGGACATTGAACTCATAAAGTGGAGTTGGATGTTCACCTGCCATAGTATTTTATTTCTATTGTACTATTATATATAACAATCAACAATTGTAAGGTCGGGAAGTTATAACTATCCAAGCTGATGGGGTTTGTTTTTAACTCCGATACATTATGTATTTTAGATAACAGCTTTTACTTTCTTTGTTATATTATATATGATCGTTCTGCTATGTGATTCTATTTCTTTTGTTCTTTTTCGGCATACCCTGCTGCCTTTATGGCACTTAGATGTTGACATTTGAATACCGTGGATGTATTGAGTGTCGACTTTTGATGGTCGAAACGTCGGGTCTTTACATTTGGTATCGGAGCTAAAGGTCAAGCGAAAACCTTAGTTTTGGTAGGGTATGACTCATTAGAGATAGGGTAAGTGACACCCTAGAATGAGTTTGAGTGTATGTGTGTGTGTACAAGAGCGTATTTGTGATTTCTATAAAAAATACTGTGTTATTTGGCCTATTGAGTTGTTTATGAATTCTGGTCGAGATGTGGGATGACATGTTGTCGATAGAGATTTCTAAACACTTGAACAAGGCAAATGGACATGTTATTGATATTTGAAAATTTGATAAATGAAATATTTTACCTGGAAATATATTATATATAAAGGCATAATTTTCAAAATATAGTTATTTATGTTGTGTTTGCTTGAAAATAATAATATTCATGTATTATCAATATTGTTTGATTTGTCATGCTTGGATTGTTTGGGAGCATTGACTTTTGTTTGTTGATTGTTAATTTATGCTCGACCAGTTTATAAGCATTTACTATTCGATAGTTGTATGTACATTAAAACGAACCCCTTGTGAATTAAGTTTCAGAATTTGACTATAAGGTGTTTGGAGAAAATTCTACGTTAAAAGTCATCTTTTAACGACCTTGAGCCAAAAATAAACTTTTAGTAAAAGTTGTTAAATATAATCTAAATGGGAATATAAACATTTAAAGGATAAATAAGTATGAAAATTTTACTACATGAAGTGAGAATTATTATAATATGAGATGATTTTATATAAAGGCTATTTTATATAAATTTGGTTTATAAAATGATTTAAAGGAGCATTTTATATGAATATAGTATATAAAATAATTTATATAAAATTAATAAAGGGTCTTTGAGAATTCAAATCCCGGTATTGCTTGAAAAGATTTCACAAAGATTATTGAAAAGTAGTATTAGTATTACTGGGAGTATTCACAAGTACGAATATTTCAAAGAGAATTTTTATGAAAGCTACATTTTCTTTGGATAGATTGGGGAAAACATCTCAATTAGTTTTGCGGCAATCTGAATAATCTTCTGTGTGACGATCGAATGTTTTCTTAGGAGAATCTTTTAGTGTATTGGTAAATTATTCTCTTTATCATTGTGTGATCAAACGAGTTCAAATCCAAATGGACTCGAAGCGAATGTTAGTGAATAAATTATTGAAATTATTACGTATATATGGAAATATATGCATTATGATTTTTAAAAGGATTTTGAAATTGAAATTAGGTATTTAATTCTTAAGTTTCCTTAAAGGGAATTGGTTTCAAAATAAAACGTATATTTATAAATAATTTGAAAAATGAAAATTTTAAACTCTTGGATAGAAAAGAGGTAATTTAACTCAAATTTTAATTGGGGTAAATTAGATAGGAAGGTTTTAATAAGCATTGTTTTTTTAAAACCATAGTTTTTGTTAATCATCTAAGTTGTGAAAACTATTCGGTGTTATTAGGCTAACCCATAAACATCTTTCCTTAAAACGCTCTAAGGTAAAGGGGTCGAAGGGTTGACTTAGTTTTAAGACTCATATTTTGTTTAAGCCTCTATTTGAATTTAAAATAATAATAATAAATAAAATAAAATTTTAATATACTCTTAAGATGTAGGAGAGTATTACACAAGCAAATCAAAGTGGAATAAATTTCTAATTGAATGTTTTATAAAGTTGTGTCTTTATAACATATTTATAAAACTAAGTAAAAATTTATAATATGATTCATAAATAATTTTAATATTGAATGAAATACTATAAATAAAAATAAAAGTGAATTAGAAAAGAGATTGTTGTAGTTAAGAAACCAATCGGATTAAGTACGTAAGTTGTATGTAGTTCATTTTATTCGTACGGTTTTTGATATAGGGTTTGAATACATAACTTCAGGATGATTCGCACCAGGCTGAAAAAGGATTCCTCGCTTAAGCCTTATCGACGAATGCTTGATTTTGATTCTTAATATGAGAGTGAGGTTTTCTATCATTCTGTATGGCTATGTAATGAGAATAGATATTTCTAATTAAGGAATCTGATCGAAAACTGCTACTAGGGAGGTCGATTGAGCGATGCTAGTTCGAAAGTGAAGTCTATGTATCCAATAAAACGGTTGGATCAGAAATTGTGTATGGACGATTTATCTGCATCATACAGGCTTAAGTGTATTTGTATACTTATTATATAACTTTAGAAAGTAGAGAACCTGAGCAAAATTTCTAAATCTTGTTTGTTGGTCAATCATCATTTTAAATAATGTTGAGTGTGGGATTTGATTTGATTAATAGTGTGATTTTATAGACTATGGTTTATAAAGTTGTTGTTTGTTAGGATCTAAATCTTGGTGCTTTTGAATGAATTCGTGAAAGAAAAGATGATAGAATTATTTTAAAAACTTTGGAAAAGTATTATTATTTTAGAATATTTGAAAAAGGTTCTATGCATTGATTTTTCAAATATTTTGGTTATGGCTAAAGTTGGACGATTGGGGGTTTTCGATTTGAAAACTCCTCGGGCATATTTGTTTGACAAGTTATTGTTTAGGAGGAACTAGAATACCACTGAAAGCTCAATGTTGTTTTAGAGTTAATCATGCTTTGGTAAGAGAAGCTCCCTCCTTGTCATAATTGATTTTGGTTTCGATTTATTTCTCATTGGAGGAATTTGAAAACATATTTAAATATAAAAACCTGGGCATTTAGTTCTAAATTTATCCTTTGAAAGTTTGATTGCAACTGGTTGTTACATTGTTTACGTTGATATTGCTTACGATAGAAATTGCGTGTGTATTATTTTGTCAGCATAGTGCTCTTTTGGAAAGATAGGTACATGGAAGCAAGAGATATCTATTTGATCTCTTATGCACCTGCATTTGCATCGGGATAGTAAACTGCTTGTTAAATAGAAATCAAATGCAAAAGAGGTATGCAGTAGATTTAGAAATTTGTCATCTTGATTGATTGATGATTTTAAGCTTCGGATATGTGAGGCCACTTGGCTTTTGGTTTTTTTTTTTGAATTGGGCCAGTTGTGTCGAGTGTATTTTTTGGATCAAGACTTGTAAAGGAGGTGTTGTCAAAATTTTCCATAACATTAGTACTCAAAAGTTTAATAGCTCATTTTAATTAATATTAATTAATATTTTTTCGAGGATGAAATTCTTCTAAAGTATGGAGAATGTAACATCTCCTAAATTTATCGGTTTGACTTTGAATATTTTATTCATTTTAAATATTTACATAACCGATGTTTAAAAATATCAGTAACTTATATGCAAATATATGGATTATTTAAATATTTTAATTGTGAGTTTAATATTTGAATTTTGAGTTAAATATTAATTAAATAGCCTTGTTTGACTCCTTTTAATTGATAAATAATAATGGTGGACCCATTTTGTAAATTTATTTACACTATTGATATGTTGCTTGAAATGTTTATTTAACTTGAGAATATATGATTACTGTAAAACTAAGGTTAACTTATTTTTCAAATAAGGAAAATTTATTTTGTATATAAAAATTTGGGTCAACGCTGTTCCTTCACTTTTCTTCAGTTCATTCTTTTCTTACACAAAAAAAAGATAACTGCCGAACATTCAAAATTCAAATTAAAATCCAATATTTAAATAAAAAACACTAATTTTAAATTTTTTAGCTTTGTTTAGGCCTTAACTTCACAACTATATGTGGTTTGAAGTGTGTGGCATCATTTTAAGGAGCTCGAATTGGGTTCAGTGTACTAGGGTTTCATATAAATGGAGACCAAGGCGGTTTTAGGTGGATAGAAGGGTATATTAGGGTAGCCTATGACAAAGAGCAGCCCCTTCCTTAGATTTGCATTGTCCGATCCTTCCTAGGTTTGCATGACTGCTTGTGTGGGGGGCGGATGATGACCCTCTATGTCATGATTTATCTAAATGGGCCGAGTGGGCTGAGTGAGGATTATTGGGTATGGCCATGTGGAGATCGGTGAGTTATGATTAATGGTGAAGACGAATTTGGGTTTCGTGGCGAATGGATAGAGTTTGAATTGAAATCATGCACGGCATTTGCATGCATATCTCTGTATCCGGCGGCCTTGATTAGTAATTGGGAAGAAGGTTAAATCGTGGTTTAAGCGTAACTAAATGATTATTGTTAATTAACAAAGATTAATTAATTTAATTAATTCAATTTCTTATAAAATTAATATCGTGCTCATACGAGGTCAGATCCACACGCAATCAATTGGTTGGACTTGTAGGAATGTTAGCTATGCGTTAGAACTAACTTTGTTCGATTTGAGGCTAGTTGAATTTTTGTCTAGACCGAAACGAAATGCGAAAGTGTCAATTGGAATTTGGTGAGTTTACTGACCTCTGAACATATTATATAATATCTGCATTGTTATAGATTACTGTTGGATGCTTGGTTGATAATTTATATTATTGTTTCATTGTTTGTTTGGTTTTAAATTTCCACTCAAAAAACAGATGACATAAATAGCCATTTTGTTGTAGAGAACAAAAATAAAATAAAATTCGAAGTGTATGTAGCGAATAGGTCGCTATAGGACACATTCACATGCGTAATTTATAGAGGACTTTTGTAGAGAGACCCTAAAGGGCTTCTTGCCAATGCTTATTTACTTATATTATTGTTTGGTGGAATATTTATGACATACTATTTGGTTTGGATAAGCGTTGTTATAGCAATTTTTTCTATACCATCTGTTATAAAATATCATCCCCTTAAACCTTTTTGTGTGTAGAACATGAGCTTGTGTTTTCACAAAATAATTGTTTGATCGTGTGGTGCACTTTGAAAGTTGTTTAAACTATATTTTCAAATATTTTGAGAATTCTAAAATAAAGAATAAGTGTTGATTAAAATTTATGAATGGGGTTATAAATTTTATTAATTATTCTCTTGGGAATATTAACTGCCGCTTAAAATTTATAAAGAGATTGTAAGTTTGATATATTATCCTTTGAGATAATTAATGTTGTTTAAATTTATAAAAGATAATAAATTGGATTTACTTACCTTTCGGGTTGGTCAAAATTGTTTTAAATTTATAAAGGTTATTCACCTTAAATATTTTGTAAATTCATCTCATATAGGTGTGTAAGGGTTATATAAACCTTGAAAGGAATTTGAGGGTTTAAATATATTTTTAACTATTATTTAATATTAATAAAGTTATTAATAATGTTTAAAGTTAATTAACTGATTTAATAAAAGTGTTCCGAAGTTAATTGACTAATTTAATAAAAGTATTTTAAAGTTAGTTAACTAGTTTAATAGAAGAGATTAAAGTTAATTATATTGATTTAATAAAGGCATTTAAAGTTAATTAATCATTTTAAATAATTATGTTTAAGGTTAATTAATCGTTTTAGTAATGTTTTTTTAAAGTTAATTGATCATTTTAATAATGATGTTTAAGATTAATTTATCATTTTAACATATGATGTTTAAAGTTAATTTATGGATTAGAGTAAAGGAGTTTAAAATTAATTATCTGATTTGATAAAGGTATTTAAAGATAATTTATTTATTTATTAAAGGAGTTATATAGTTGATTAATTCTCTTTCGGGATAATTAATGTGGTCTTTAATTTATAAAAGTATTTTAATCAATTTATAATCCTCCGGAATAATAAATGTTGTTTGAAATCTACAAATGATAGTTTATAAATGTGAAAATCTTTAAAAATGAATACTTTTAAAGGAGTATTTTAAAGCGTTTTGCAAATATTTGTGAGGTGAAAATCAAGCGCAAGTTCAGCTCTAAAATTATAAAAGATTTGATTCGGTCACGGAAAGGGTAAGAAATTTAATTTCCATAATCCGATATCGCTTATATGAAAAGATTTAGTCATGCTCTTAGCACTAAATGTTAAGATATGGAAACGCATCCTTATTTCGAAAGTTAAAAATGTCATCAAAGTAATGCCTAGAGGTAACACAACCTTCACTTATCCGACTTCATTTTAACTAAGAAATAATATAAGTTTGAAATCGATGAGTCGTGGTCGGAACATGAGATTTTCTGTCAATATACGATCATTTTAATTATTCCCGCTAGTTGATTTATTGACTATCGATTTAACTTTCTTCTTAGTGTATTGTCTATTTGAACCGATTTGTTGCTCATTTGATCGTTGATATCCTTTGTCGAAAATGACTAAAACTAGAATGCGAGTGGGGGACAAGATATGAGGGGTGTCTCCCATTAAGGTATTTTCACATCTATTCTAAATTTGGTTTCGGTGGTATGCGTTCGGAGATGTGAAATACTCGGATAATTGATAAAGTTGGCGGGGTCCGACTTGGAGTTCCGAGAGGTGTCATAGAGTATATGACCCTCTCAAGTATATTTCTAAAGGTATACTTTCAACGTACCCTCCTAGTCGTTGTTGGAAAATTCCTTTCCTATTATTGATTCAAATTTCTAAATCGCTTTCTTAATTGCATCGGAAAGTTACGGGAGTTCTTCTCGATGTTCAATTATCTATGTCCATTCTTTAAGTTTAGATTTTGATCTTCTTTATGCCCATACTTTCAAGTTTAGGTTTTGTTTTAAGTTTCTTCCATCTGTTCATGTCTGGAAGTTGTTCTTGTGAGGTAAAACCCATTCCATGTTTAGCGGTGTGGTCCCACGGAATTATTTTACGTTCGCCACATTACTTGAGTTTTCTCACGCTGGCCTTTCCAGACTGATCGAGGTGTTATTTTATTATAATGCTCAGGTCAGACCAAGTATTTTTCCAGGTTATCGTTGGTTGGACATGGATCTCATGCAGTGGAGGTGGATGTTCACCTACCATAATATTTTATTTCTATTGTATTAGTATATATACCAATCAATAATTGTAAGGTCAGGAAGTTATGATTGTCCAGGCTTATAGAGTTTATTTTTAACTCTGATACACTATGTATTATAGAGTGACAACTTTTACTGTCTTTATTATATTATATGTGATCGTTCCGCTGTGAGATTCAGTTTCTTCTTTTCTTTTTACCCTAACATCTGCCTTTACAACACATGGATGTTTGGCATTTGAATATAAAATATAAAACGTTGATAGAATATAAAATGGAAGTAGAAAATGAAAATATGCAAAGGAAATAAAATAATTCTACTTGATAGAATCAGTAAGTATCTTGGATAAGAGATCTAATAGTACTTAACAAATAGATTAATGCTTAATGTCGCTCTTCCTTATGTTACATAATGATATATCGATAATGGTTGATTGGACTTTGATGGACAAAGGACAATGGGTAATGAGTGAAGGTGAGTTACTTCTTTCTATAAAGTTTGTACTTAAGAGTAAGTGTGTGTGTATTTAGTCTAATTTATGTAGACTATAATTTGTGATTTTATATAAGATACGACTATAGGAAAGAAACCCAATCTTTAATATTTTATGGTATCGTGTTGTTAATTTACGTTATGAATGTAAGCTTCATAAACCTAAAACTAAATCTATTCTATAGGCGATTCATAATTTTTTTTGAACAAATGAGAAATAAATAGTTGTTACAAGAAAGCATCAACTTCATACCAAAGGAATTTCTTTTTAGAGAAACTAGTGGTAGTACAAAGAACTTGGATGCAATCCTAGGTTATAACATAATAATGAGTACATAGATGAAGTAGATTACACTAGTGCTAAAACAGACACGGTTACATTAGACTATATAATATGAATTCCCACCCATTGAAGAGAAACTACGAGTTTCTTATCAATGTCGAAAAAATGAAATGTTGGTAGTAAGAATCTTCTCGGTTGTCAAGAGACTATGAAGAGCACAAACTGTACCATACGGCACAACGCTTTTAATTTGAAGTAGATTCTAAGTACATTTCCAAAATAAGATTTTGATAATTATGCCTAAAAGTATATTATCCACTGATTGCAAGTGAATCTTTGAGACGAAGGTTAATGATGTCGGAATTATATAAAGTAGTGTTGAAATGAAATGATTTCATTAATTTTAAATGTTGAAATTAGTAGAGTAATTTTTCTACTCAACATGCTTAAGGCCATTTAGATTCTACTTGCAAATAATTGCATGATATAACTTTGAATTTTGGCAACTTGATGTTGAAAGAGAATGTCAAAATGATGATTTAGAACATCATGTTTGCATGTAATAGCCAAAACATCTCAAAGTCAGTGGGAGCGATAACATGGTTTGAAGTTACTTGAATATGATCCAAGAGTTGATACCTATAGAGTTAGGGGTATGTCATATGGGCAATTATGTAATTTATTACATATATCTAACTCGACAACCAATCTTGTTCGAAATAAAAGATGATTTCTTTCTATTATATACTACATATAATGTGTTATATTAATTAATTTAATTAAAAGCATATTATTAGAAAATCCATAAATGATATGTTTTGTGATAGTAGTTACAAAGTGTTGTGATCGTGAGAAATTTATCATAACGAAAATAAATGTTCCATTGTAAATGTTCCTTGTCAAGATGCACCGAGATTAGATATCGATGTATCTATTGAGACTAGAGTATGTGACACTCTCCGAAGTTGGGTAGCGCATTACTCATAACAGCTGGGGGCACCATGAGGTTATGTACTGAAAATTATTGGATAACATGGAGCGACTCACTCTATAGTTTTTTGTTAGTCAATATAACTAGGATCTGACAGAAAATATTGATGTGATTAATTTACATAGTTCTCTCGGGTTGAGAATACTGTGGATCTTCAATATGAAATCTCCTCATTGATTATTGTAAAATCATGCTACGACGTCCATCGAGTTACTATAGTTTGATCGAGTGGAAATATTAGAAGTGAAGCATTATTCAAGAGAGGATTTGTCTCCTCGGTTATATGGAAATAGTATCACGGTCTACTCAAGTCAACTCAAAGTCAAAGTCTCTAGGTATAACATTTTAGTTAATAATAATTGTTATTAATGAACTAAGGACTTTGTCTTTGGACTATAGAGTTAAATATGAACGATATTTGAATTTTAAACAATACTAAATTCCATAAGTTCAAAGCGACATAGTTTTGACAAAGAGAATTGGTATAAATAAAAGTCACAACCAGGTAGCACTTAACAAACTGAAAATTGATTTTACTAAAAGCAATTAAATGATAAATTTGCACAAAATGTCACATCATCTGTTACGTGACGCATGAATGTTAATATTCGAATAGTTTGATATTAATCTCTGACCAAATTTACACCTTACGAGTCACACAACCGAAACGATGAATTCTCTTTTGAACAAACTATTTAATTAGTTTATAGTTGTTATAATTTAATTAAATTAATAAATATATATGAAATATTAATTATAAAATTTGATTATGATTTGAGAAATAAATATTACAAAATATATTTATAATTGTTATAAATATACCGGTTTATATACGGTATCGATAAGTGATTAAATTGGATTGAATTGTGTAATATTTTTACATGCACTTAAATGGGTTTAAGGCCCATTATAGGGTTTTTTATTTCGGTAGCTCATGCATGGTATAGGCAGCTTGATTATAGTGTAAGGGGTTTTGATTTTGGATGGCTTAAATTGAGGGAGAATTAGTATGAGATGAGATCCACTCTTTTCTCTCTTCTATCCACTATTCAAGCATCCATACCCTTATTAAATAAGATTTTTTTTGCTGCCACTTCTCCCATCCTTTGCTGGCCAAAATTATACTATAGCATCTCTATCAAAACAAACTCAAAACAAGTCTAATTCGATCTTAATTCGATAGCTGAAGGTCAACGGTTCAAGGACTAGCAATCTACTGAGCCGGGAAATGGTTTTAAAAGGGAGAGCTTATATTTTCAAGGTGTACTTCAAGGCTTTGGTACTTAGGTATGATTTTATCAAATTATAGTTCATAATTATATATATATATATATATATATAATATTTTAGAGTATGTAAATATTATTATTATATTGTAAGTTAGATGACGATTCTGATATGTTATAAAATTATCACAAATTAGTTTGGTTCTATGCATATATATATATTTATGTTAAGATATAAAAATAATAATTTCTGTTCTACACACATTAAATCAGTACAACCGCATAATATACATCATAATCAATTTTTATTAAATTATATATATTATTGAATTACATGTATATGGTTATATTTAGTTACATAATAATAACATGGTTGAAATTGGTAATATAATTTTTCATATAAATTTTTATAGTAATAGTAATTTCGACAGTAAGCAAATAATTTTTTATAATTACATATTATTATTTAATATTATTTAAATCAATATACTGCATTAATAAATCATATAAAATCAAATATATTATGAAAAATTATTTTTAAATTTCATAAAATCATTTAAACATCAAATAAGCTCTCAGCCAAAAAATAAAGTCTAAAAACATATTTTGCTATTTTAAAAGTTATTATTTAATTTGGCCGAAAATTAATAAATTATATTATAAAATTCAAGCCGAAACAATTATGAATTTTTTTTTCAAACTTCAGAATATCATTTATGATTTACTGAAAAATTAAATTTGAACAAAAACTTTAGAAAATAGTTATTTATTAATATTTTATGTATTTCGAATGAATATTCAATTAAAATATATTTTAAAATAATAAAAGTAATAATAAATTTTGCCTGCATTGTATACATGGTCAAAAAAATTAATAATTTTATTAATATATATATATATGCGTGTGTGTGTGTGTGTGTTTATGTATTGTAAAAATATTTATATGTACGTATATTTATATTAGAATATACACTGTTCACGTTTTTTTAAAAATTGTTATCTATTTTAAGATTTAAAAAACATATTTATACTAAATAGATATATTTTAATAATATGGTTATTATATATATTAATATTTTATTTATAAGATTATATATATATATTTAAATATATTATACATTTACATAAATTATTTAAACAAACTTCACATGTACATTCACACACACACACACACACACATATGTAATATTTATATATAAGTGATAGATTATATATATGCACACATTTAGGCAACATATATTACATATCAGATGGGCTAACATGTTTGTTGCAGTGTAAATCCCAACATCTACACACAGGCATGTTATACCTTGTACAGGTTGATATGTTACACATGCACACACGCATATATGTGTACATGACACACACACGCAAACACACACACACACACACACACACACACATATATATATATATTAATATACAATTTAGATAAAACTGTATAATTTATAAATTTAAATTAAATAAAAGATTTCTTTTGAATAATATTAGAAATTTTCTAAATGAATTTGACTTCATAGGCCAATATAGATTCAATAAGGGATTTTTTTTAAAATTTACCCACAACTTCCGCTGTGAACTAGCTCGGTCCAGTTCCAGCAATGGTATCGCAGCTCAATAGCCTATGTGATCTAAATTAGTTATGTTATAGTTAAATAATTAGATCATGGCCCACTTAATAGTATCTAGAAAGGTGTAGGATTGGATTAGGTTAATCTAGTACTTTGCCCCACCTGGCTACCAACCTGGCCCGAATAGATATATGAGCCCAAAGGTTGACCCTAACGGAAAAGGACCGATTTGAATTGGGCCTTGAGCTAATTTCAAATTTATTTGAAAATTAAAAATAAAAGATTTTAAATTAAAAGTTAAATTTAAAAGGTTAATTTATATTACAAAAGTTATAATATAACAAAGTTTTTAAAATGTTCGAAAATAATTCAAATTGGTTACCAAGATTTTAAAAATTATTAATAAGATTAATAAAATAAATTAATAAAATAAGTTAATTAATAAATGAATGCACATATTATATATTATGATATATGTTTGTTATTTTAAATTGTTTAAAATAACATAAGTATACATGTATGTGCATGATTATGAATTAAATTTTGAAATTAATATAATTTAATTAAAATATTTTAATTAAATAAATTAATTAAAAGTTAATCGATTAAAAATATGCACCTATATTGATACATGTGTTTTATTATAAAAGTTATTATATATAATAAATATTTAACATAAATGTTATATTAAGATAAAGTAGAATTAATTAAAATGTTAATTAACTAAAATTAATTAAACCAGATTTAATTAATATATTATTTTTTTGCAAAGCAGGCTAGGTTTTTATAGAGGACTTATTCCTTTCTTTGTTCAACAAGTAACAACCGAGGACCAAACCACAAACCCAAGCACAGACAAAAACAAGCACACAACAAAACAGGACAAAACACACCACATTAGACAACAAATTCCAAAACAACAACACAACACCACAAGACAGCAAATAGAATATGCACAAGACAATAAGAAAGCAGAAGACAATAAATAAGTAAAAGTAATCATGCAATGCCCCAAGCATCACGAGTTAACTGATCATTGGGATCAAAAAGAAAATTGTGTTCAGGCAAACGAACAGTAGAATCTTCGTTACACACATCATGTCATGGAGCAGCTCAAACTAAATTCTAATCTTTCCAAAAAAAAGTCCCCACTGTTTCTTTCCTTCCATGCTACTTTTATGAACTTCCATGTCAAAGAATGATACACATGATCCTTCAGGCCTTTGTGTAGAGTGTTAATGTACGACCTATGCCATTACAACTCACTCATAAAGCAACTTCAAGGAAGGCCAATAGCAAGGAGGAGATCATTACAAAGCTTAGAGGTAATAGGACATTTAAAGAATAAATGCGTATTAGTTTCAACACCATTGTCACAGAAGGTGCAAAGTGGAGGCTGATAAACCCCATATGAAAAAGATGATTTTTGGTTAATATTGTATTAATCACATGCCATAAGATGAAGTTGTCGCTATAACATTGTAACTTGTTCAAGATCTCGGTATACCAAGGACAGATCACACTAGTATCAGTCAACTTAGCAAAAACATTTTTGATGGAGTGCGTTTTCTCCTCAAGCCCTAAGACAGCCTATCAATATCATACAGTATGAACTTGGTGGATATTAGCTTGGAAAATATGGCATTAATAGAGGGGTTACTGTTATGTGGCAAACTATCAACACTGTCATGGAGATAACTGTAGTAGTAGGGGAATCAAAATAGCAATCAGCATTGAAAATATGAACAACAACGGCAGTACAAACAAACAACGATAGAATACAATGAAAAGAAACGGGATTCTAAGGCTTGCCTTAGCAATTTCCTTAAAACTTTTATTCGCAGGCTTCCCAAGATACAGCAGAATCTTTTTGCTTGAGACTGTGATTAGTATGATCTCTCTGTGATATACAGAATCTGCTTTGATTCAATGGAAGGAGGAGGAGGAGAAGAGATTGGGCGTAACAAGGGATGGGGTATTTTGGTCTAAGGTACCTGAACCAAACGGAGGAAGGGGTAGACCCAATGGTTCTTAACGGACTAGCTTTCCATAAACCTTCCCCTAAAGAAAAGGCAGCCGGTATCTGTTGAATTGTAATCCAATACACAAATCAATTGGTTCATATATGATTCGGATACAAAAGTGATCAAGTTTTGTTCCTTCTTATAGTCTCCAAAAGTCAATGGTTGTGCCTCTTCAAAAGGTCGCGTCCATTTGTTTGAATCTGGTAGTCATTAGCAACAGTCAAATTCGTTGGTAATTCGCAACACTTTGTTTCTATTTAAAAAATTCGCAACACATATTTGCAACGGTGCCTTCCATTTGAAAAGTTGTGTCCCTTTAACAGTCGCACTGTTTGATTTTAAATAGAAAAACGTTTGTTTTCCTTTCAGCCAAAATATAACACGGTTCACCACACTCGCACACAGTCTAGTTCATTTCAGTACGGGACGGGCGAGTGACGGCACGCGCGCGTGTGTTAGTTCATGGCTATATAGGTCCTCCCCTTCGTACAAAATTACCTGACCCTAAGGGCCAATATTGATTTGAGTGTAAGGCTATATAAGCATAAAAACTCACTTATATTTGGCGACGTCGGACTTCAGGCATATATGTTCATTCACACTTTCTAGGATCTCTAACAATCACCTACATGAATGATGATATATGTCTCCCCGACACAAAGTGTAATATCACAGAATTCATATGGAAATAATGTTATATCAAGGATAAGTAGATATTTCACTTTGAACTTCCCCTAGTTAAAAATCATCAGATATACTTGGCTAATCGGTGAATTATTTCATCTTGAACCGTCAGCCGTTAGTATATAACTAGACAATTAGTTTTACAAAGCATTATTTCCCTTCCCATCCAATCTCTTGGCCATGTTCATTTTTCGGTCCAGAACAAATTTGGTTCTGCGAGTGTTTATAGAGAATTTAAGCCTTTAATATTCTTATAGAGCCAACCCAGCTCACACTAACATAGGTGATCACATCCATTAAGAGTATCCTACATATACCCTACTTGTTATTCTCAAGATATGGTCATCATTAAAAAGCATGGCTTTAAGCTTTTAATACTTCTATAGGCATGCATTTGAATGTACATGATAGGAATGGTTTGTAAGGACTAAGTCCATAAATACATTACTTATAGAATTACTCAGAACTCGTTTTCCTGTTGATCCTAGTCTGTGGGATCTCTAGTCGCAAGGACTGGTTTCCGTATAAGGTAACTTTTTGGTTTTAGGCTTTTAAACCCGTTCTCCTCGATGCACCCTTGATTTTCTCTTTTAATAAACCTTTATTAAATGGATCTGCTAGGTTATCTTTGGTTATTACATAATCAATGGAAATAGTTCTATTAGAGAGTAACTGCCTAACTGTGTTGCTGCGTTAAAGAATGTGTTGTGATTTGCCATTATACACAAAGTTTTGCGCTCTACTTAATGCTGCTTAGTTATCAAAGTGAATACATATGGTCGTTATAGGTTTGTGCCGAAATGGAATATCTTCTAGAATTGACGAAGCCATTCTGCTTCTTCGCCTACTTTATCTAATGCAATGAACTCAGATTTCATAGTGGATCGAGTTATGAATGTTTTTTTAGAAGATTTTCATGACATTGCAGCTCCTTCAAGGATGAAGACATAACCACTTGTGGATTTCGATTCCTCTAAATATGCATCCTAGTTTGCATCACTATATCCTTCTAAGACAGCAGGATAATTTTCGTAATGTAAGGAAAAATTAGTGGTATTCTTTAAATATCCCAACACTTTCATTAATGCTTTCCAGTGCTCCTTCCCTGAGTTACTTGTATACTTGCTTAGTCGACTTACTACATAAGCGATATCTGGTCATGTGCAGTTCATGAGATACATTAAGCATCCTCTTACACGAGAGTATTCCAGTTGTATTACACTCTCATCGGAATATTAATGCAGTAATTCTGATGGATTAAAAGGTGTTCTCACTTTCCTTTAATTCCATAGCCTTGAAAATTTTCAATCACTTTGCCTACATAATGTGACCGAGATAATTCAGTTCCAGTAGGTGTTCTTATTATTTTGATTCCTAAAATAACGTCTGCAACTTCTAAGTATTTCATATCAAAATTGTTGATTAACATCTTCTTTATGATCTCTATTACTGTATTGTTAGTCCCAAAGATTAGCATATCGTACATATAGACCAATCATTACATATGATTATCCAACTTGTTTGTAATAAGCATATTTATCACATTCATTTACACGAAAACCATTTCTCATCATGACACTATCAAATTTTCCATGCCATTGTTTTGGAGCTTGTTTGAGTCCATATAGTTATTCCACTAATCGGCATACCTTGTTTTCATTTCCTTTAGAAATAATACGCTCAGGTTGCTCCATGTAAATTTCCTCATCGAGATCTCCATTTAAGAATGTTGTCTTTATATCCATTTGACGAATCTCAAGATTATAGATGGATGAAATTGCTATTAACATTCTTATAGAAGTTATTCGTGTAACCGGTGAATAGGTATCAAAGAAGTCTATACCTTCTTTTTGATGATATCCTTAGCTATTAATCTAGATTTATATTTGTCGATAGAGCCATCTGGTTTCATTTTCTACTTAAAATCCATTTGCAGCCAATTGGTTTTACTCCAGGAGGAATATCAACTATTTTCCAAGTTTTATTAATTAGAATTGAATCAATTTCACTTTTGATTGCTTTTTTCCAGCATGAAGATTCAGAAGAAGACATTGCCTCTTTATATGTTTGAGGTTCATGTTCTAGTACGTAAGTTAGGAATTCCGAGCCAACAGACTAGGAAGTTCTAGCTCTTATGCGTCTTCTTGGTTTAGCTTCGTCTTTTTCTCGATGAATTTCATCTTTACGTGGTTTATCTTTGTCCTCTCATCTCCTTTTTAGGGGAAGATTTCCATCGTTTCTTTAATATGGGAACATATTTTCAAAGAACGAGGCATCTCTTGACTCAATTATAGTATTTACATTGACGTAATTTATATCAGATGTGAAAACTAAACATCTGTACACACTACTATTTTCGGCATGGCCTAAATAGTAGCAATCCACGGTTTAAGGTCCAAGTTTGACCTTTTGGAGGATGGAACTAGAACCTTTGCCAAGTACCTCCACACTTTGAGGTATTTGAAACTAGAAAGTTGTCCTTTCCATAGATCATATGGAATTGTTCCTATTTTGTCGTAAAGAACCCTGTTTAACATATGATTAGACGTATCTAGGGCTTTCCCCTACAAGTTCGTCGGTAAGCCTAAGGTTAAAAGCATAGCGTAAATTAGGTCTTTTAACGTTCTAATTTTTCTCTCGAAAATTCCATTTTGCTGTGGTGAATATGAGGTTGTTCTTTGATTAATTATACCATTTTTGGCACATACCTGTTCAAATAGAGATTCATATTCTTCACTTTATCAGATTGTAGTATCTTGATCTTTCTATTAAGATGATTTTCTACTTCGGCTTTGTATTTTATAAACGATGTAATTGTGTCATCTTTACCGTTTAAAAAATGTACATAGCAATATCGTGTATTGTCGTCAATAAATGTGATAAAATACTTTTTCCCACCTCTTATAGGTAATGATTTAAAATCACATAAATCAGTATGAACCATCCCTAGTGGTTCAATACTTCTATCAACAGTATGAATGGTTTTTTGACCATTTGGGCTTCTCTCATTTGTATTTTTTATCTATTTGAAATTTAGGAATCAATCCTTAGTTGGCAAGTGATTTTATTTTATGAAAATTTATGTGTCCTAACCTATCATGCCATAATAAAGTTTCATGCTCAACCAAGTAAAAAAATTCAATTTTATTAATTACACAATCAGAATACGTAGTGCTTTTGCCGATTATGACTACATTAGCCTTAAATAAGCCATCACATAAATAACCCCTGCCTATGTACATTCTAGCCTTGGACAGAACCATCTTGTCAGAATCGAAGGCCATTTTGAATCCTTCCTTCCATAATACTAAACCAAAAATGAGATTCTTGCGTATGTTTGGAAAATGAAGCATGCCATTCAACTTAACGGGTTTTCCAGAAGTAAACTTAAGGATTATTGTGCTACTGCCCTCAATCATTGAAACTGCAGAATTACCTACGTAGAGTTTTTCTTCCTGATCGAACTTCTTGTAAGTAGAAACATGGACTTGTCGCAATAAATATGACGAGTAACACCTGTGTTTACCCACCATTGTGCAGAATTCTGAACTAAATTGCATTTAGACACAACTGCTGAAATGTTGGACTCATCCACTTCCATGTTGTCCACCATATTTGCCTCTGAATTGCGTTCCTTCTTTAGTCTGCAATCTCTGGCGATGTGTCCTGTTTTTCCACAAACCCAACACTCTCCATTAAACTTCTTGATTTGTTTGTTGTCTTTAGGTTTATTTTCAAGATCTTTTCTCTTCTGTGAGAACTTCTTCTTTTTGTTTTTGTTGAAGTGTCCTTTGTTCTTCGACCCTTCTACAACAAATGCCTCCTCGCTTTGTTTTGTAACACCACTGTTATCTGCTTTAATCTTTAGTCCGATGATGAGATCGTTTAAAGAGATTTCCTTCTTTTTATGCTTCAAATAGTTGTGGTAGTCTTTCCATGATGGAGGAAACTTGCTTCAAGCAAGAAAGATTCTCCAACTTTATAACATTCTGACTTAGGTTCATGGATGATAATTTGAAGTTCATGCAGTTAATTAGTCATTGATTTGGAGTCTACTATCTTGTAGTCCATGAATTTGTCTATAGTGAATTTCTTCAGACTCACATTCTTTGTCTTGTACTATGCGGCAAGCGCATCCAGAGGGCCTTTGTTGTCTTTATAGGCTGATATACTTTGTATATCATCTTGTCTAGACAGTTTGGAATATAATTTTGACGTAGGAAGTCAGAATGCTTCCATGTAAAAATAGCAAGAAGCGCACATTTGTGCGTTTCTCTGGTTTGGCCTGGTGTAGGCACTGGTTCCTTCTCGTCGAGATACCTTTCTAGACCAAGTGTGGTGAGATAGAATAGCATCCGACTCTGCCATGTATGAAAATCATCACCATCTTCTTTAAAAGGATTGGGTCTGTTGTGACTAGCACTTTTGTTTGATATTTCTACTGCAGCCATTTCCTGTTGCATTAAAAACATTACATAAAATGGACAACTCAAAATAATGCAAACCTGCCTACAAATAGATTAGAAACTATAAGTTCGTAACTTTCTGTTTTCAAGAAAATTCCTCGAATTTTAAATTTTTTAAGATGTAGTAGTAGGGGAATCAAAATAGCAATCAGCATTGAAAATATGAACAACAACGGCAGTACAAACAAACAACAGTACAATGCAATGAAAAGAAACAAGATTCTAAGGCTTACCTTTGCAATTTCCTTAAAACTTTTATTCACAAGTTTCCCAAGATACAACAAAATCTTTCTTCTCGAGACTGTGATTAATATGATCTCTCTGTGATATGCAGAAACTGCTTTGATTCAATGGAAGAAGGAGGAGGAGGAAGAGTATATGATTCAGATCCAAAAGTGATCAGGTTTTTTTTCCTTTTTATAGCCTTCAACAATCAATGGTCATGTTTCTTCGAAAGGTCACGTCCATTTCTTTGAATCTCGATGTTTAGCAACAATCACATCCGTTGGTAATTCGTAGCACTATGTTTCTGCTTAAAAAATTTGCAACACCTATTTGCAACGGCTGCTTCCGTCTGAAAATCTATGTCTCTTTAAACAATCGCACCGTTTGATTTTAAACAGTAAAACGTTTGTTTTCGTTTCTACGAAAAAAACACGGTCTACAACACCTGCAGCCGGCCTAGCCCGGTTCGATTCGGTATGGGACTGGCAAGCGACGACGGGCGCGCGTGTTATTTCATGACCATATAGGTCCTCTTCCTCGTACAAAATTAACTGACCCTAAGGGCCAATATGAGTTTGAGGGAATGCTATATAAGCATGAAAACTCACTTATTTTTGGCGATGTGGGACTTTAGGCGTATAGGTTATTTCACACTTTCTAGGATCTATAACAATCCCCAAATGAATGAAGATATATATCTCCCCCCGCAAAATGTAATATCACAGAGTTTATATAGAAATAACATTATATCGAGGATAAGTAAATATTTTACTTTGAACTTTCCCTAGTCAAAACTCATCGGATATGCTTGGCTAATTGGTGAATAGCTTATTTTCAACCATCAACTGTTAGTATATAACCAGACAATAAGTTTTACAAAGCATTGTTTCCCTTCTCATCCAATTTCTCAGTTGTGTTCATTTCGATCCTGAACAAATTTCATTCTACGAGTGTTTATAGAGAATTTAAGCTTTTACTATTTTCATAGAGCCGACCCAGCTCACACTAACATAGGTGATTGCATCCAGTAAGAGTATCTTACGTATACAAAACTTGTTATTTTCAAGATACGGTCATCACTAAAAAGCATGGCTTAATTGATCTTTTAATACTTCGATAGGCATGCATTTGAATGTACATCATAGGAATGGTTTGTAAGGACTTAGTCCATAAATGCATTACTTCTAGAATTACTCAGAACTATTTTGCCTATTGTTCCTAGAATGTGAGATCTCCGGTCGCTAGGATAGGTTTCTATATAAGCTAACTCTTTTTGGTTTTTGGCTTTTGGCTTTTAAACCCATTCCCATCGATGTGCAGTCAATTTTCTCTCTTTATAAACCTTTAGTAAATGGATCCACTGGTTACCTTTAGTTCTTACATAATCAATGGAAATAGTTCCATTAGAGAGCAACTGTCCAACTATGTTGTGGTGTCGATGAATGTGTTATGATTTGTCATTATACACGAAGTTTTGCTCTCTACTTAACGTTGATTGTTTATCGCAGTGAATACGTATGGCCTTTACAGGTTTAGGCCTAAATGGAATATCTTCTAAGAATTAACGAAGCCATTTTGCTTCTTCGCATGCTTTATCTAATGCAATGAACTTAGATTCCATAGTGGATCGAGCTATGCATGTTTGTTTAGTAGATTTCTATGACACTGTTGCTCCTGCAAGGGAGAAGACATAACCTGTAACGACCCGTATTTTTACGTATCGATAGATCGTAGAATTTACAGGTCGTTAGTGCTGTTTGTGTTGTCTCTAGCCTAAGTCGTATGGAGAATAACTAGTGTGTTAAGTGATTGAGTCGTGACCGACTCATAGGTTAGGTCGTGTACGAGTTACGACTCATAGGATGGTCGGCTTATAGGGTTTAACCGACTTAAGGATGCGACCGACCTAAAGGTTAGACGACTTAGAGTGTGACCGGGATAGGATATGACTGACCTAAGAGAGTTGACCAACTTAGTGTCTTAGGTCGTGTGAGGAAAATGAGCGACCTAGGGATGAGTCGGTCGAACGTGTTAACGACCTAAGGTATTGAACCAACATAAGTATTTGACCGACTTAGGGGGACTAGCGACCTAGAGTTGCTGTGTATAGATAGGTCGTTATAGCGTTAGGTCGTTGGGTCGTGCGAGCGACTTAGAGTTAGGTCGTTGAGCGACCTAAGGGTTAGCGTTAGGTCGCTAGGGGAATAGGTCGGCAAGCACGATGAGTCGTTGGGGGCTTAGGTCATTGAGTCGTTGGTCAGTTAGGTCGGTCATAAGAGTAAGTTGTTAGGTCGTTTGTATGATGAGTCGTGCCAGAACTTGAGTCGTAAGTCGTTATGGTTAGGTCGCATGAAGGCCTGGGAAGTTAGGTTGTGGACTCGTTTGTGTTAGGTCGGCAAGGAATTGAGTCGGCAGGGTCTTAGGTCGTAGGTTGGCATGCTAGTTGAGTCGGCAGCGACATAAGTTAGGTCGAAGGCTTTGTGTCGTGTCTGGGTTAAGTCGCGTGAGTGCCTTAGTGTTAGGTCATATGTCGGGGTAGTTGAGTCGCTAAGTCGCGACCGACCTAAGGGCTAGGTCGCTAGGTCGTGGACGACTCATGATAAGTCGTGACCGACCTAAAGGGCGACGACCTAAGGGATTTTCAGCCTATAAATAGAGGGGTTTGACTCACTTTTTGGCACCGGTTTTTGAAGCGACGAAGTGCTGCCATTTTGGAAACTTGTCTACAACATTTCTTCATCCTCTTTTCTCCACTCCAATCTAGTTCTAACATCCATCCAAGATCGAGATTGAAGATTCGAGCGCCAAAGTTGAAGATCTTCATCCGTTTGAGCTAGATTTCATCGATTGAAGCGAGATATTGCCGGATCAAGCCTTGATCTTCGCTGTCCTGATCTGAAGTGTTTAGTTTTTGAGGTGTTTGAGTGATTTGGTGAGTGGTAGTTATCTCTCACGCGGATCCAAAGGAGTATATGGGATTGGTGGTTTGTTGGAGTGTTGTAGATAGTAATTTTGTGCATTTTCCTTAGATCCAAGTATAGATCCATTGTTTGTGAAGATGTTTACCTATGAAAGTTCATTTATTAAGTTATAGAAACAAAACCCATGTGTTATATTTGATAGATCTATGCTAGAAACTTATGAATCATGCATGTTGGAATTATGCTCATTTATTTACGAAATTGCCATTATAGTTGATATTTCTTATTAGATCTTGTTTGAATGCTTGAATGTTTGGATGTATGATTGATTTGATTGTTTCAAGTTAGCTTGTAGTTGATTTGGAACAAGAAGGTTGAAGTTGATTCAAAAGCTAAGTGGAAAGGCTCTTGAATGGTGAAAGCTGCCTGTAGCATATGAAGCGGAGGTGGAAGCTCATATGAATGGATTCGAGGATGTGGGATCTTGCCATGGTGTGAGAAGGCAAAGCATGATGTTGATATGGGACTTTGCTATGGTGTGATGAGAAAAATCATATGTTGAAATGGGACGGGCCATGATGACGTTCCAAGATGAGAGACTTTGCTATGATATGATGAGGCAAGACATATGTTGAGATGGGACGGGTCATGATGACGTTCCAAGCACGGGTTATGACGACGTGCGAAGTTATAACTCGGTGATGCGGTCCGGGTTGGTGTGGATAATGGTTAGCTTGAGAGGCGCTTGAGCTAGTATGGAAATAGTCGTCAAGGAGGATGACTAGGAGGCTAAGATCTCATCGTTGTTGAAGGTTCTAGCATACTCAAAGCAAGGGTACGTTGGAACGGGTCACGATGACGTGCTAGTACTCTGGGCTGATGCGTTCGGCTTAGGCACGGGTCACGATGACGTGCAGAGTTATGGCTAGACCGGGGTTACCATTAGCCCTTGACAGGTGGTCATTCAACTAACGGTGAAATCAAGGCAATGATAACAGTGATAGCCAGAGTCATGGATGTTTGGTTGTATCATCATTCGGTCTCAAGAGCGGTGTTTTCTGGGTGCTTATCTGATCTTGGTTTAGGCCTTGGGGGTTTGTATTTGGAAAACATCGTCCTTGACTCGAGTGATTATTGTTTTACCTTAATTACCTGCTATGTTATGCTTGCTTCTCCTTAGTGTGTGTCTGGGGCTATCACTGTAGAAAGAGGTGGAGTGGGATGGTTTGGTTCCTATTCCTTTTATCCCTTATGCTCTTTTGGTATGTTTGATAGATAATTTACTGCTCACTAAGACTTTGTCTGACTCAAGGTTTTATGTCTCCTCTTATTACCTTGGGCTGTTCATCCATGTTGGGATGGGCAGACTAGGTAGCAGGTGACAGGTGCTGTTCTTGGAGATCTACGCTGAAGATGACGAAGACGAGCAGGAGGCTATGCATATTATTTCTTATCATATGTACTGGGTATCCGCTGCTGTATTTGATTGAGTGTTATGTAGTGAGGCCTTGATGTATAGATGATTCATGTTTGTATAAAACTGCTATGGTGCTTATATGATGATGTTATGTTCTATAGAGCTTCACTATATATTTCTCTATTGTATTTTATCCGTGCGCTGTGAGTTGTACGATAGAGTTTGCTGTTTTATTTTACCCTAACTATCGTCCATGGCTACCGAGCACGCCTTTCAGCGCATTATTCTCTTGATTTGGTGCTGGAGTTATGGGCGGTCGTCACATAACCACTTGTGGAGTTCGATTCCTCTAAATCTACAATCCAGTTTGCATTACTATATCCGTCTAAGGCGGCACGATATTTTCCGTGATGTAAGAAAAAATTAATGGTATTCTTTAAATATCCCAACACTCTCATTAGTGCTCTTCAGTGTTCCTTCCTTGGGTTACTTGTATAACTGCTTAGTCGACTTACTACATAAGCGACAGCTGGTCTAGTGCAGTTCATGGGATACATTAAGCATCCTATTACACGATAGTATTCCAGTTGTATTGCACTCTCATCGAAGTTTTTATGTAGTAGTTCTGATGGATTGAAAGGTGTTCTCGTTCCTTTAATTCCATAGTCCTGAAATTTTTCAATCACTTTGTCTATATAATGTGACTGAGATAATTCAATTCCATTAAGTGTTCTTATTATTTTGATTCCTAAAATAACTTCTGCAACTCCTAAGTCTTTCATATAGAAATTGTTGATTAACATATTCTTTATGGTCTCTATTACCATAATGTTAGGATCAAAGATTAGCATATCGTCGACTTATAGACAAATCATTACATATGATTTTCCAACTTGTTTGTAATAAACACATTTATCACATTCATTTAAACGTAAACAATTTTTCATCATGACACCACCAAATTTTTCGTGTCATTGTTTTGGAGCTTGTTTTAGTCCATATAGTGATTTCACTAATTAACATACCTTGTTTTCAATTCTTTGAAAATAAAACCCTCAGGTTGCTCCATGTAAATTTCCTCATTGAGATCTCCATTTAAGAGTGTTGTCTTTACACTCTTTTTATGAATCTCTAGATTATAGATGGATGCAATTTCTATTAACATTCTTATAGAAGTTATTCATGTAACCGGTGAATAGGTATCAAAGAAATCTACACCTTCTTTTTGACGATATCGTTTGGCTACTAATTTAGCTTTATATTTGTTGATAGAGTCATCTGGTTTTATTTTCTTCTTAAAAATCCATTTACAGCCAATTGGTTTTATTCCAGGTGGAATATCAACTATTTTCCAAGTTTCGTTACTTAGAATCGAATCAATCTCACTTTTGATTGCTTCTTTCTAGCATGAAGATTCAAAAGAAGACATTTCCTCTTTATATGTTTGAGGTTCATGTTCTAGTTCGTAAATTAGGAATTCCGAGCCAAAAGACTTAGAAGTTCTAGCTCTTACGCTTCTTCTTGGTTCAACTTTATCTTTGTCTCGATGAATTTCATCTTCATGTGGTTTATCTTTGTCGTCTCTTGTCCTTTTAGGGCAAGATTTCCATCGTTTCTTTTATGTGGGAAGACATCTTCAAAGAACAAGGCTTTTTTGGACTCAATTATAGTATTTACAATGACGTCATTTATACCAGACTTGAAAACTAAACAGCTGTAGGCACTACTATTTTCGACAGGGCCTAAATGGTAGCAATCCATGATTTTAGGTCTAAGTTTGACCTTTTTGGAGGGCAGAACTGGAATCTTTGCCAAACACCTCCACACTTTGAAGTATTTGAAACTAGGCAGGTGTCCTTTCCATAACTCATATGGAATTGTTTCTATTTTGCTGTGAGTAACCCTGTTTAATATATGATTAGACATATGTAAAGCTTCCCCCCACAAGTTCGTCGATAGGCTGAAGATAAAAGCATAGCGTTAATCATGTCATTTAATGTTCTATTTTTTCTCTCGGCGGTATCATTTTTTTGTGGTGAATGTGGGACTGTTCTTTGATGAATCATACCATTTTCGGCACATACCTGTTCAAATGATGATTCATATTTTCTACCTCAATCAGATCACAAGATCTTGATCTTTCTATTAAGCGGATTTCTACTTCGGCTTTGTATTTTATAAATTATGTAGTTGCTTATCTTTACTGTTTAATAGATATACATAGCAATATCGTGTATAATCGTCAATAAATGTGATAAAATACTTTTTCCCACCTCTTCTAGGTAATGATTTAAAATCACATAAATCAGTATGAACCATCCCTAGTAGTTCAGTACTTCTATCAACAGTATGAAATGGTTTTTGGACCATTTTTTCTTCTACACATGTCTCGCATTTGTATTTTTTATCTATTGGAAATTTAGGAATCAATCGTTAGCTGGCAAGTGATTTCATTTTATGAAAATTTATGTGTCATAACCTATCATGTCATAATAAAGTTTCATGCTCAACCAAGTAAAAAATTTCAAATTTATTAATTGCACAATCATAATACATAGTGTTTTTGCCGACTGTGGCTATTTAGCCTTAAATACGTCATCACATAAATAACCCCTGCCTATGTACATTCTGTCTTGGACAGAACATCTTGTCTGACTCGAAGACAATTTTGAATCAATTCCTCGATAGTACTGAACCAGAAATGAGATTCCTGCGTATATTTGGAACATGAAACACATCATTCAACTTAACAGTTTTTTCAGAAGTAAACTTGAGGATTACTGTGTCATTGCCCTGGAACATTAAAACTGCAGAATTACTCATGTAGAGTTTTTCTTCCTGATCGAACTTCTTGTAGTAGAAAACATGGACTTGGTGGAACAAACATGATGAGCATCATCTGTGTCTACCCACCATTGTGTAGGGTTTTGAAATAAATTGCATTCAGACACAACAGCTGAAAAGTTGGACCCATCCACTTCCATGTTATCCACCATATTTGCCTCTGAATTGCATTCCTTCTTGTGTCTGCAATCTCCGACGGTGTGTCCTTACTTTTCCACAAGCCCAACACTCGCCATTAAACTTCTTGGTTTTTTTTGTCTTTAGGTTTGTTTTCAAGAGCTTTCCTCTTCTATGAGAACTTCTTCCTTTAGTTTTTGTTGAAGTGAACTTTATTCTTCGATTCTTCTGCAACAAATGCCTCCTCGCTTTGTTTTTTAACTCCGTAGTTATCTGCTTCAATCTTTAGTCGGACGACGAGATCCTGTAAAGAGTTCCTTCTTTTTATGCTTTAGATAGCTGTAGTAGTCTTTCCATGATGGGGGCAACTTCCCTGTTATGGCTTCAACTAAGAAAGATTCTCCAACTTTATGGCCTTCTGACTCAAGTTCATGATAATTTGAAGTTCATGCAGTTGAGTAGTCACTGATTTGAAATCTGCCATCTTATAGTCCATGAATTTGTCTACAATGAATTTCTCTAGACTCGCATTTTGCGTCTTATACTTTGCAGCAAGCGCATTCGAAAGGGAATTTGTTGTCTTTAGAGGCTGATATACTTTGTATAGCATCTTGTCCAGACAGTTCAGAATATATTTTCTGCACAGGAAGTTGGAATTCTTCCATGTATCAACAGCAAGAAGTGCATCTTTGTGCGTTTCCCTGGTTTGGCCTAGTGCAGGCACTGGTTCCTCCTCATCGAGATACCTTTGTAGAACGAGTGTGGTAAGATAAAATAACATCTGACTCTGCCACGTATGACAATCATCGCCATCTCCTATAAAAGGATCAGGTCTATTGTGAGTAGCACTTTTGTTTGATATTTCTACTGCTGTCGTTTCCTGTTGCATTGGAAACATTATTGAAATTGCAAAACTGAAAATAAAGCAAACATGCCTACGAACAGATTAGCAACTGAAAGTTCGCAACTTTCTATTTTCAGGAAAATTCCCCAAATTTTAAACGTTTAGAGATGTTGTAGTAGGGGAATCAAAATAGCAATCAACACTAAAAACATGACAGTGGCAATACAAATAAACAACAGTAGAATGCAGTGAAAAGAAACGGAACTCTGAGGCTTGCCTTAGCAATTTTCTTAAAACTTTTATTTGCAAGTTTCCTAAGATACAATTGAATCTTTCTACTCGAGATTGTAATTAATATGATCTTTCTGTGGTATACAAAAACTGCTTTGATTCAATGGCAAAAGGAGGAGAAAGAAGAGTATATGATTCAGATACAAAAGTGACCAGGTTTTGTTCATTTTTATAGCCTGCAACAGTCAATGGTCCTGCCTCTTTGAAAGGTCGCGTCCATTTGTTTAAATCTGACAGTCATTAGCAACAGTCATATCCGTTGGTAATTCGCAAAACTTTGTTTTTGTTTAAAAAATTTGCAACACCTATTTGCAACGGCTGCTTCCGTTTGAAAAGTTGTGTCCCTTTAAATAGTTGCACTGCTTGATGTTCGTTTTCATTTCAGCAAAAATATAACACGGTACAGGACAGGCGACGACGCGCATGTTAGTTCACGGTCATATAGATCCTTTCTCTCGCATAAAATTAGCTGACCTAAGAGAAAATATGGATTTGAGGGAAATGCTATATAAGCATGAAAACTCACTTATTTTTGGCGATGTGAGACTTTAGGCATATATGTTCATTCGCACTTTTTAGGATCTCTAACAATAACTACCAAGTTTTGCTTTGATAGGAATACCATATTGGACCATCTACTAATATGTGAGAATGTTACGTAGAATTAGGCCTGTCAAATGGGTTGAGTTGGGTCAAAATGGGTTGGGTCGAGTTTGACCCAACCCATTTATGACCCATTCTTTTTTACCCACTTATGACCCTAGTCATATATGACCCAACCCGTTTAATAAGCGGGTTACCCATTTAACCCATTTAAAGATTTAGGGGCCGTTTGGATTACAATAAATAAGTTGTTTTTTGCTTATAAAATGAAAAAAATTAAAAAGTCAATATGGATAAACAAAATGGGGGAATTATTTTAAAGGACAAAGATTTGTATATTTTTTGCCTCAAGCACTCGACCTCAATATTTTTACCACAAGGACAAACATTCTTCTAAAAATTATTCATAAGAACAAACATTTTCAAAAATTATTCAAAAGGATAAAAAAACTGCTACCGAGCTAAAACTGATACCTAAAAACTGCTATCCATAACTACAAACTGATACCTAAAAACTGCTATCAATAACTAAAACTGATACCTATAGAAAGTTGTCCTTCAGGATAAACTATTGAAGGTCTGCCCTCGAGGCTAAATGGGTTGACCCAACCCACTTAAAAGTAGGGTAAATGGGTTGGGTTAATGGGTTGAGTCATATTTTGACAGGTCTACGTAGAATGATGTCAGGTCCAGACCATGGACAACTCCAAAAACTAGTAGTAAAGCTATTGCATGTGTTACTAGTGATAAGATGAACACATCTGTTCCTACAGGCAAGAATAGAGCTCCATAATCAACTAGATGAAAGAGGGAGCTCCATAATCAACTAGATGAAAGAGGCTTACTCATGGTCCAAAAGTCTTTACTTCCATGTCCACTTCTTCCAGAGACTGTAGTTGTTGGAGAATAAAGTATCAATATGCTTGGATGTGGTAAAGTTCCATGAGACCAAACACTTAATGGCAAGACCACCCTAGTGCAGTGGTTTCTTAAGTTTGGTACAGGAAATGGGGTTGGATTTGGCCGAGAAAGGACAACCATACCATAAAAAGTGGGAGCAGGCTCTTTCAATCATGCGCAGGAGCAAATTAGGAAGGACAAAGACTCTAGAGTAATAAACTTGCATAGAAAATATGATGGAATTCACAATGGTAAGCCTTTCAGCAGCAGTGAGAAATTTGTTATGCCAGTGTCAAAGTTTCAGAGTAATCTTCCTATATAAAGATTGACAGTGGGAGTTTTTGATTCTAGTAGATGTAAGAGGAATACCCAGATAGTGTATACCCTGATTCATAAGCTGCAGGCTGTGAGAAGAAGCAACAACAATCTTCTGATCCTTAGTCATACCTGCTATCAAAATGGCAGATTTATTAAAGTTGACACAAAGCCCGGTGGCATTGTAGAAGGAAGCGAGGGCAACTGAAAGGTTGGTTAACGATCTAGTGGTAGGTTTAGTTAACATAAGAAGATCATCAGCGAAGCAAAGGATGATGATGATGGGATCACGACATTTATGGTGGAACTCAATATGGTCATTGTTGCATTTAGAGAAGGGAGTGAGAGCTTCCATAACTATTATGAAAAGATATGAACTGATTGGGCCACCTTGTCTTAACCCCTGCCTCCCCTTGAAGAAACCATGGGAGTGACCATTCACATTAATAGAGGAAGAAGTGGTGGAGATGCAGGTGTATATGCACTGAAAAAATTTGTTAGGGAAGTTAGCTTCAAAATGAAACCAAGCTGTGAAGACCCCCTCTTGAACTGACAGCATTTGTAATAAAGCATGTACAGTCTATTAGTTCAACTTACATAGAAAAGAAAATGTAAGCATGTTTTACAAATTCAGAAGTACATGGTACAGCCATTCAAAATCATCAGCCAACAAACATTTCGAAATTTATCAGGGCATGAACATTGTGTGTGAACACATTATCAACGCATGGGATATATGTACTGATGTATATAAATTTATTCCATGACCAAACAGCCATATGTTTTAGAAAATAAAATTTTGAAACATCTTGTGATAAAGCGCTATTTATTTCAACAAATAAATTTTATTATAAGCACCATATACAATGACTAATTAAGTAGTTCATATTTTATCTAAAAGGATTTTAAAAACGCAAAGGACAGCTTCCCATCTCGTTGTGTCAAAAGCCTTTTTTATATCATATTTAATGCAACACTTCAGACTGATGTGCATCCTATTGTACCCATCAATTAACTCATGAGACAAATGAATATTGTCAAGTGTGCTACGTCTAGCCACATAAGCAGAGATTCATAGAAATAAGAGACGGTAGCACAGCTTGTATCCTAGAAGTAAGTAGTTTGGAGATACACTTGCAAACTGTAGTGCAACAACTAATAGGCCTGTAATCAGAGACAAGAGTAGGATCATTAACCTTCGGTATGACGCATATAACAGTAGTGTTGATGGTAGAGAGCATCTTATTGGTTCTGAAGAAGTTGTCAATGGCTTTAAGGAAATCATGTTGTATTATACTCCAAACAGAGATGAAAAATTGAGAATTAAACCGATCAGAACCCCTTGAGGACTGAGTGTCAATATGGAACAGAGCATTTTTAATCTCATCATGTGAGAAATCAGTGCTGGCATGATTAGCTTGCTTATTTGAAAGCTTGCTGAACGGTAAGGATGGTAGATTGTTGACATTGATGTTGTTGTCAGGGCAGCTACCAAAAAGATGCTCTTGTAATGGTTGACAAAAGCAACACCAAGCTTTGATCAATGTGAGTGGTGTTATTATCTTCATGTATGGAATGAATGGTGGATCTCAGGTATTTGGATTTGAGATATTGATGAGAATAAGCTGTATTTTTTCACCAAGGATATCCCACTTGTCTCTAGTCTTCTGCGTTTGCATCAAAGCTTCATCTCTGTGGGATGACATCAGAGTAGCAGAAGTAAGATGCTCCTAGATTGAAACATCGACATTTAAAGAATCATTAAATAATTGAGTTTGAATATCTACTAGCTTTAGTTTTAGTATATTTGATTTGATTTGATTTTTCCTTCCTCAAAGACATCACTACTCCAAACTGAAACAAATGAGATAACGAGATAACAGCGGCCTGCATTTCTTTTATTTCTCTGCAAGCACATCTCGTCCATTCAGATATGAAGAATACATCACAGCCGATCATTGTATTGGACCCAAATGGTTAAGGCAAAGTCTGTTGGGCCTGATTTTTCAGCCCACTTCAATTCATTTATATACTGTACTGTTTCATCTCTGAAATATAGCTTTTGTATAAAATACAAATCAGTATACAATCTCCTGTAAAAATCATTCATTCAATAAAATTAAGTTTTTTCAATCTCTCAATATTTCTTCTCAAAACCTTTTATGGTATCAGAGCATCATTGCTTAACAGCACAATATCAAAAGAAAAGGAAGAAATCTCATCAGAAACTCCTCATCATTTGGAGAATAACTCCTTACCCATCAGATTTTACAATCATCATCTAGGTAAGATAAGTTTGTCTTTTCAAATCCAGTGCCTTGCCTAGTTACACACTGGCTGCACTCAGATTCTCATTAAAGAAAACTCAATCAAGAAAATATCAGAAGTCAGATTCAAGAAAGTCAAAAATCATCACAGCAAAACTTGAAAAACAAGATCAGTGCCACGCCAAGATCCATCAGATAATTATCATCACTTGGATCTAGCTGCATCATACCTATTTTTCATCATCTTCTTGAAGACTTCCTGGTTCAAGAATCTTATCTGAAATCTTCTTCATCTTCAGACAGAGGAAGTGCTGTCATCATGACTGACAATCTTTCAGAAACATATGATAATGCCACTTCAGAGCAGCAACTGGATGCAACAACAAAGTTAATCAAATCTGTCACAAGCCCACAGAGTCAATTGATCACAGTACATCTTGATGAGAATAACTATCTGTTGTGGAGGCTGCAGATTGAAACTGCCATGCAATGTTATGGCCTTGAAGGATATCTTCACGGCACAATACCAACTCCATCAAAATTTGTCACTGTTGCAGATAATAAAACAGTCAGCAATGAAGATTATGTGAAACATCACAGGCAAGACAGATTAATATGCTCATGGTTGTTGTCATCTATAAACACCAATCTACTATCACATGTTATTGGATGTAAATCAGCATATGAAATTTGGTCAACTGTTGAAAAAGTTTTCAACACTCAATCAGCAGCAAAGGTTATGTATTACAAAAGACAACTTCAAAACATCAGAAAAGAAAACTGCTCTATGAGAGAGTACTTATACAAAATCAAATCAAGTTGTGATCTGCTTGAGGCTGCAGGCCACAAAGTATCTGATTCTGAACAGATACTGACTATATTGAATGGTTTAAGTGATGAATACGAAGCTGTTGTTGCAGTTATATCATCTCATAAGGTTTTACCATCTGTGGATGATGTTCACTCTATTCTACAGGCTCATGAAGCCAGAATAGATAACAAGAGACCACAAGAATCTGAACTTACTATCAATTATACTACAAATACAAGAAGCAAGAATCAAAGTAACAACAGAGGTGAAAAACAACCACAGAGAGGAGGCTACTCTAACAGAGCAAGGGGAAGAGGCAGATACAACAGCAATAACAAACCAAGATGTCAAATCTGTGAAAGAATTGGACATACAGCCATAAAATGCTACTTCAGGTACTCAAATCAGAATAGTAATAACTCAAGAAATGATAATCACAGTGCTAATATGGCCCAAGCAAGCTCCAGCAGTCAAGCAGAGAATAAAGACCACTGCTCAGGTGAACATGGTCAATCAGAACATGTGAATGATGACTACTGGTACCCTGACTCTGGAGCAACTAATCACATAACAAACAACTTAGAAAATTTAAATCTTGGCAGCAAGGAATATAGAGGTAAACAGTCTATTTGCATGGGCAATGGTAAGTGCATCAAAATTTCTCATATAGAAAATGCTTCTATTAGAGGAAAGAAACAACTATTTCTTCATAATTTATTAAGAGTACCAAAGATCAAGAAAAATCTTATCAGTGTTTCTCAATTTGCTAATGACAATAAAGTATACTTTGAATTTTATCCTAGGTACTGTCTAGTTAGAGATATACTAACTAGAGATATTTTATTGCAGGGTGATGCTGAGAAGGGGCTGTATAGATTCAAGTCTATCAACTGTACAAACCCTACAAAGGAGAAAAATTGTTGTAATCAATGTGAAATGAAAAACTGCAATAGTACATTTGATCTTTGGCATGGTAAGCTTAGTCATCCTAGTGTTAAAGTTGTTAAACAAATTCTTACTGAAAATTGTATATCTTATGATGATATTACACTTCCTTACATATGCACACACTTTCAGATGGGCAAGAGTCACAAATTACCATTCAATGACTCTTTAACCACATATTCCAAACCCCTAGAACTTGTTGCTACTGATCTTTGGGGACCAGCAGCAACATGTTCAGATTATGGGTATAAGTACTATATCTCCTTTGTTGATGCCTACACAAGACACACTTGGATATATTTCTTGAAAAGTAAATTTGATACTCATAAAGTTGTCTTGGATTTCATTGCTATGGTTGAAAAACAATTTAATTCACATGTTAAGATTTTGCAATCAGATGGTGGAGCAGAATATAAAGCTCTTCAAAATTACTTTAAGAATAAGGGAATAGTTCATAGAATCACATGTCCATACACATCTGAACAGAATGGCTTAGTTGAAAGAAAGCATAGGGACATAGTTGAAAAAGGGCTTAGTCTTCTAATTCATGCAAATCTACCCCTAAAATTCTGGTCTGAAGCATTCAGCACTGCAGTCTATCTTATCAATAGACTTCCAACCAAAATTTTAGGAGGTAGAACACCCTTAGAAAAATTACAAGGGGTGAAACCAGACTATCATAGTTTAAAGACTTTTGGGTGCCTATGCTTTCCATACTTGAGGCCTTACAATAACAATAAATTAAACTTTAGATCAAGGCAATGCACATTTCTTGGATATGCCACCAATCAAAAAGGTTACAGATGTTTAGATAACAGTGGAAGGCTTTTTGTTAGCAGACATGTTGTATTTAATGAAAATAAATTTCCTTTTAGAAATTCAGAAGTGAAAACAACAAGTAAGGTATACAATCCAAGTGTAACTATACCTGAACCCCCTATATACTTTGAGAATGAGAATCAAACAGAGGTGGTGAGGACTACTGAAAATCATCAATTCCACCCTGTAGTATCTGCTCAACAAAATACTGACAGAATTGATGACTCCAGTCATGCCAGTCAATCACCTGCATTTGAAACAAGTGAAGAAAGTCAAAGAATTCAAGATCAACAACCTGATTCAAGTGACAATGCAAATCATGATAGCACTGACAACCTACCTCATACTGATTCTCCTGCTAAGTCAGGTCATCCAATGATGACCAGAGCTAAAAGTGGCATCTGTAAGCCAAAAGTCTACATTGCCAACACAAGTCCTGACGAACCATCATGCTATGAGCAAGCTGCAAAACACAAAAACTGGAGGACAGCAATGGATGAAGAGTATAATGCTCTTATAAAAAATAAGACATGGAATCTTATATGTCCACCAGCTCATAAAAATATAGTTGGGTGCAAATGGACATACAAGATAAAAAGGAACCCTGATGGAACCATCAATAAATATAAGGCAAGACTTGTAGCCAAGGGCTACACACAGCAGTATGGGTTTGACTTCACTGAAACTTTTTCCCCAGTGGTCAAACCCTCTACAATAAGGCTCATACTTACTGTTGCCTTGAACAAGAACTGGAGAATAAGACAACTAGATGTCAACAATGCATTTCTTAATGGCATATTAGAGGAAGAGATATATATGATGCAACCACCTGGCTATGAACAAAATGAAAAACTTGTGTGCAAACTAAATAAGGCAATATATGGCCTAAAACAAGCACCAAGAGTATGGTTTGATAGACTGAAATCAACTCTAATATCAAAGGGATATCAGTCCATCAAATCAGACACTTCACTGTTCATTAAAGTCAGTCAGTTGTCAACTATATATATTTTAGTCTATGTTGATGATCTTATAATTACAGGTGACAATCAAGATGAAATTAATCAAATCATCAGCTATTTGGACAAGCAATTCTCAATTAAAGACCTTGGTGATCTTAGTTATTTTCTGGGAATTGAAGTACACAGAGCAACAAACTCAGAAATAACACTGTACCAGAAAAAAAATACATAACAGAGTTGCTGATCAAAACAAAAATGGAAGATGCCAAACCCATGCCAACACTAATGATAAGCAATCATAGTTTATCCAAAAACAGGGGAGAAATCATAGACAATATTAAACAATATAGAAGTGTTATAGGTGCATTACAATATGCAACTATAACACGACCTGATATTGCATTCAGTGTTAACAAACTTTCTCAATTTATGCAGAATCCATTGAACCAACACTGGAAGGCAGTCAAGAGGATTCTCAGATATTTAAAGGGAACAATAAACTATGGCTTAACTCTCAAAACTTGCAAAAGTCTTAATCTAACTGGATACGCAGATGCAGATTGGGCTACAGATATAGATGACAGAAAATCAGTTACTGGTTATTGTATTTTCATTGGCAAAAATCTGATATCATGGTGCTCAAAAAAACAATCAACCATTTCAAGATCAAGCACAGAGGCAGAGTATAGGAGTGTAGCAAGTGCCACAGCCGAAATTATGTGGCTACAATCAGTACTGGATGAACTAAACTTGAAATCAAACATCAAGCCAACACTATGGTGTGACAATCAAAGTGCAGTATACATGACAGCCAATCCCATACAACATTCTAGAACTAAACATATTGAAATAGATCTACACTTTGTCAGAGATCAAGTTACTAAAGGGAATTTGCAAGTTAATCATATACCTGCCATATACCAGAAGGCCGACACGCTCACCAAGGCTCTGGCAAGAAGAAATTTCAAAAGGTTCAGACTCGAACTGGGAGTAGCCGAGATCCAGCCCTCTCACCAGCTCACTAACCAAGACCACATCCAAATTGGAGACCAGAAGGAGGAAAAACACCATAAGAATCAATTGTCCCCAATTCAGCTCAATATCACCTCAAGTTATCTCGGGTGAAACAAGAAGCTAAAACAAATTACTTAAATCGAACATCTGAAGAGAATAGACTGAAGAAGAAGCAAGAATTTCATCAACTACAGCAATTTAACTGAAGATTTAAGCAACATCACCTCACGAACTCTAACCCTAGAATATGGATTAGGGTTCGAGGGGGGGGAAACAAATGAGATAACGAGATAACAGCGGCCTGCATTTCTTTTATTTCTCTGCAAGCACATCTCGTCCATTCAGATATGAAGAATACATCACAGCCGATCATTGTATTGGACCCAAATGGTTAAGGCAAAGTCTGTTGGACCTGATTTTTCAGCCCACTTCAATTCATTTATATACTATACTGTTTCATCTCTGAAATATAGCTTTTGTATAAAATACAAATCAGTATACAATCTCCTGTAAAAATCATTCATTCAATAAAATTCAGTTTTTTCAATCTCTCAATATTTCTTCTCAAAACCTTTTACAAACCTTCAAGGCAGACTTGGTGATTTTGAGTTTTTGCTGAAGGACATACATGGGTTGCTAAAGACATTGGAGCCCAAGCAGTGGAAACAACTTGAACAAAATCAGGGTGATCAGCCCAATTATTGAAGTATTTAAAGCTAGATGGAAGTGAAAGGGATGGGGAGCCAAAGTTTATTACAAAGGAGAGTGATTAGAAATATTTGGTAGCAATGAGTTGACATAGAGATTAGGCCAAAGATTAGAAGCAGAAGCATTGAAAAAAGGTCGATCGATTATGCTGTAAGTCTTTATGTCGCTTCTGGACTTATTTTTCCAATTAAAGAACAACCCAGTAGGAGTCACAGAATGATCGGCAAGATGAATGATATATTGCAGAGGAATCACGTCATTATTAACTAATGGTTTACCACCCATTCTATCAGAAGAGGAAAGCATGCAATTCCAGTCCTCTAGAATAATCCCATGGAATATTAGATTTGAGAAGATGAATATCAGAAAGAAATGCATTTCTAGGAGTGGGAGAGTTGTGGGCATATACAAAAGAACAGTTAAAAGTGGTGTTGTCAGAAATGCGAGTAACTGAGTAGTGGAAATTTTGGTAGGAGGAGTGTAAAGATATTAGGTATTAGGATTGAAGAGAATCATAATTCTTCCAAAAGAGGCATGTTGAAGGTTATGGAGAACATTCCAATCAAGCTTGATGTTGTGAGAAACTTGCATTAGTTTAACATAGCTTGTTATCCAAAATTACAAACATATGGAGCTTGTCGGTATCAATGTACTCACGAATTTGAATTTGTTTGGAGAAGCCGTTAATTCCCCTAATGTTCCAGCAACCTATTTTGTCAATCGTCGGACGAAGATGTGGGAGTAGTGGATGGCGAGTGAACCTGTGTGGTGGAGCAGAGATTAAGACTCCTTGCTACAAAGGGAGGTTTTGAGATAGGTTGTATGTCATTAATGGAGTATTGAGCAAGATATTTTTCCTTTTCCATTTGTTTAGTCTTGCTTCTGGTCAGAGGAATATATAGAGTGATGAGTTTAGTGGGAGTGACAATTAAGAAAGAAGAAGGGATAGATGTAGACGATGGTATGGTGGATTAAAGAGTAAGATCAGATCAGTACAGTCTATGTTGGATAGAAGTTCAAAGGGACTGCTATGTTGAATTTTAGAACCATTATCAATTGTGGTGGAAGTGGAAGTGGATGTGGTTATGGTCCTAGTTGAGATGGATCAGGTTGACAAGTTCATATAAGGTTTCGAGATGATCAGAGTTTGGGTGGATTGAGTCAGATTTGAGATAGACATTTGATAGAGGAATGTTGGGTTCAATTGCCATGGAGGAAGGATCACGGTTTGCATTATTGGGGTGTATAACACACTGCACAGCATTATGCCCAACAACATGCACAGGATGCACATCATATAAAGTGTTAACAGCAGCTTGCAAAGAGGTAGGGTTGGTAGACAAATCAGTCTAAGCAATGAGATTGGTTAATGGGATTAACATGGCATTTTGATCAGTTGTTTCATAGGAAGACTCATATGTAGGGGGTGCACTGCAGTGTGCACATCAACATGCACATTGGTCATAGATTGATCTATAACGGGTGGAACAACATCACGAACACCAGAAGCAGTGTCATACATGAAGTCATTTAATTCCTTATTCTTATTACGTGGAACATCAACAACAACTTTGCATGTACCAGTATCTAACGGTGCTCAAGACATGCACATCAATAGTATTAGGTTGTGCACTAATAACACCAACATCACTGAGTGCATCACTTCAATACCTTTTCCAAATTTGCCTTCGGCTTTCTCATTACCATCTTGTGACACTTTGGTGCACAATTCAAAAGTATCCAAATACCTTACAGTGGGTACAAATATCGGGTTTCTAATTATACTTGACAGTAACTTGTGCAATTTTCCCCGGTGCTAATTGAATTGAAATTTTCATCTAGCAACAATCTCGTTGGTTCAATTTCAACCAAGACCTTTGCAAACTCAAATTTATTCAACCTTTCAGTGGATTCATCGAAGCAAATCACCTTGCCAATGGGATATTACAAAAATGAACCCATAATCGAAGCAGAAATGACCATTCACTCTCTTCACCATAAAGAAGTCTTTCGACTACACTAGTAGGCGTTAAGACTCATCCGTCTTGCAATTTTGACCTTAAGTTTTCTCAACAAGTCATAGCTCCATGAACGATGAATAATTGATTGTATCGTATACAATTGAGATGAAGAGAGTGAATGGTCACTTCTGCTTTATAAAGAAACATCGAGAACGTGAACTGCAAAATAATAATTGATACTTTATATTGGAATGAGAAATACGATGTCTATTCCAAAATGTATTTTGATTTAGAAAATTGTTTTCTATAATATTTATTTCTTTAAACTCAAGATATTTGATCAAAGAACTCTCCTCTGTAAACTAGTTGTAGTATAAAAATAAATAATCTATATTAAGTGAATGATGAACCTTCAAACATAGTATGTTATTATAATAATGGTGCAAATAGTGAGAGCATGTCATATTGCACTTATTGATTGCATTAATTTATAAAAATTGTTTTCATAAAATATACCAAACATTATATATGAAACTCGTTTTCGACGTCGACTGAAAATTAGACGTAGTTATATTTCAATGTGAATATTATAAACATTTGTTATGAAATAAAATCATTATGTGGTATTTGTTTTCTCAACAATAGAAATGCATTATAAAATACAGAAGTATCTAAAATTATTTTTAATTATTTTTAAATTATAGACTAAGCCGTAGTTTTGAGAAATAATTTTATTATATGATTATGAATCGTATGATACTGGTTGATTATTTCCCAAACAATTAAAGGCTACGCACCCATTTAGTGGAAGCATCATAAGAATTGATGACTTCATTATATTCACCGAAGAGTTATTAGATGTATGGACATGTGTATTTGATATGCATGTATAAGTCTATGATAAGTCCCCAGAACATAAAATGGAAGTAAATAATGTAACATGCAATACAAATTATTTGATTTGATCGAATGAGTGGGTATATTGAAAGGAGTTTTGTATGTACGTAAAAATGAATACAAGACTCAACCTCAAAAATCACTCCTCTCTATAATACATAATGATGTATTGATAAGGAGTAATCGGACTTTTATGGACAAAGCATGATTAGTGATGGGTGAACTTGAGTTAATACTTTCTATAAAGTATATACTTAAGAGTAGTATATGAGGTTAAAATTAGTACCATCCAATGACTAGTTTACAAAACCATACAAGATAAGGATTTATAAGAAACCCTACATATCCTAGGCCAAGGAGTTGGTAGGTTGTGTGGGTCAAAAGACTACACGTAATAATTGTACATAAGGGATCTTATATTAAGTATCCCAAAAGAATTCTGGGAACGGTAGTCATTAGATGACTAATTTATGTTGTGAACATAAAGTTATTGTGAACTAATGCATAGTCAGTTTTATATAAGGAAATTCATAAAATGTTTATAAATTCCTATTCCGTTGTTCTGAGAAACAACTGTTGTTTCAAGAAATACCATCTTTGTTGCGAAGAAATTTCTTTGAGAAACTATTGATATAAAAAGGATTTGGATATGATCCAAGGACAAAACTAATTACATAGGATGAATGAAATTGATCGTACTTAAATGAACACAATACATTAGAACGTATAATGAGAATTCCTGTGCATTAAAAAGAAACTGTAAGTTTCTTGTCAATGTCAAGAATAAATAATCCTTAGTCGTTTGATTAAACCATTAAGAGTATTAACTATATGATATGGTACGATGCGCTACTCTAAAGATATTCGTAGTACATTATCAAAATATGATTTTGATAGTTGTATCCGAAGGGATATGATCTATTGACCGCAAATGTATCTTTATGAGAAAGATAAATACAGTTGGAATATAGTGAGCATAAGAATATTACAGTGAATTTCAATTGTTGAAATTATTGTAACAAATTCACCATTCAATGCGCTCAAGTTAGTTGGACTTTACTCGTAAAATTATTGCCCAGTATGATATTATGTTTTGGTATATATGTGTTGAAACAAAAAGTTCTAAATACAGATTTAGACTATTCTGTTTTACATAGCAACCAAAGTGTCTCGAAAAGCATCAAAATTTGTGGGATTTCGGATACGTTCCAAGAATGGATAGGAAAGTACCGTTCCGAAAAGCATCAAAATTGAACAAGTGTTTCGATAAATATATTAAATAATTTTATTACCAACTAAAATGCGAAGCAAGCATGTGTTCATAAGAAAGAACGTTAAAAGGTACATATATATTTCTAAATCATAAGCAAACAACACATTACTGATTGTTAATGATGTACTTCTGTTAAAATCAGTTTTGGTTGTTTTAATTCTCGACGTTGGATTTGTCTAGATGTCTTTTATAGTAAGTACAAAAGATATTAAGAATATCCAAAATGATATGCAAGGATACTTTATTAAAATGCTTAACATGGAACATGTAAGATGGATTCCTTATGGATTGGCAATAGGAATTATCATACATGTTATGTCGTCTACGATATCGTGATTTATTTATGTATCTGATGCACGAAGCAAATATCAAACCGAAATTGATATCACTAAATGTAGTTTGGAGTGTTCTTGTATATTTACGAAATACTAGAGAATTGTTTATAGAAATAACAAACTCTTTGTAAAGGAGTGTTTGGACTCGAACTTTATAAGTGGCATTGAGTATAACCTGTCAGTAATAAATTCAAGTTAAGAATATTAAGTTGGAAATGTTCCAATCGGAAGAAATTGTGGGTGATTCAATGAAAAGGTAAGTACATTGATCTAAATAGCGCCACAATAAAAGTAATGTGTATATATATAATAAATGTACAAATTTAAAACAGAGCCGAGGGTGATTCCAAATGTTGCGAGTCCCATTACATTGTTATATGATGACAATGTCATGATATAGCTTATAACAGAACTTAGAGCTCAATGGAAGTCGAGAGAGATACTTCGAATTTTTCCACATGATAAATATAGTTTATCAGAGTTGGAGAGAGTTGATTGACAGAGTAGATAACTAAAATGTAATAACATACCCGTTCATTGAGGGACTAATCCGGTTGGTTTTGAAAAACCGACTAGAGAAGTTGGAATAAGATTTCATAATTGACCCTAAGTGAGAGTGAGAGATTGATAGAGTCAGGGTATGCCCTGGGGGCATTCATGTAATTTTTTATGTATATCTAACCGGAAACCAATCTTGTTTGAAATACAATGTGTTTTCAGCCTATTATATACTTGATATAATGTGTTATATTAATTAATTTAATGAAAAACATGTTTAATAGAAAATCCATGAATAGCATGTTTTATGATAGCAGTTACAAAGTGTTGTAATTGTAAGTCTACAGGGTGGATCGTTTAGTGTATATGCAAGTATATGCAGCAAAATATATGATGCAACTAAATCAATAGTAATCTAGGTAACTGTAGAATAAGCACACCAGGATTTTATATTGGTTCGAACTTCCCATCCTAAGTTCAGTCCCGAAGCTTCCATTCGGAATTCGACTATCAAACACCCTCATTTTGTCCGAAGGAATAGGCTTAGTTACAATAAATTGTTGTTGTCAAATATGTGTCCTATAACACGGATACTAACTAATAGGTACAAATGCTTCCACTATATATCTAGAAAGTATTGTCTGTGAAGAACTGAATATATGGAAGAGCGAAATACAAGTATAGATTGCTAGAGATCAAGAATATAACAGAGTATGTAAATAAAGAGCACAAGTGAGTAAGGTGGGTGTTCTCTTTGATTCTTGATGTTATATATAGTTGTAGAGAGGTTCGTTGAGTAGTTGCATCCATTAACAAATGCTCTACAGTCGCTTCTGTTGATGATGAAGAGTTGCAGCGAAGAGAAGAGAAGATGCCTTTTCAAATGTGACAGTTGAATTTTAAATATAAATCCCAATTCAAAATCAGACGTCTGGTATTTGTAACAGACGTCTGACACTATATATTTTTTGTATGTAGTAGTCTTTCAAACGTCTTAGTGCACCTACCAGACGTCTGATCCTGTCTGTTTTGTTGTTGCAGATGGTTTTTCTAGACGTTAGGCTAGTGCACCTAGACGTTTGAAAACTGCGCATGTCTACTTTGTGCATCTTCTTTGTTGCTCCTTTGATCCTATTGACTTGCAGTCTCTTGTAGCATTCTTTGAGCCTTATTCTTGTTTTTTTAGTGATGTGCTATAGCAAGTAGCTGTATATAGAAATATATATATATATATATATATATATATATGCATATTCAATTTCCATTGTATAGTTGTTGTCATCGAAACCGTAAATTTGATTTCCTAACAATCTTCCTCTTTTTGGTGATGACAACTATACAATGTACTTATATATAATTTTATAAATCTCTCCTTGAATATGTGCTTTCCATAATTTATTTGTGATCTTTATGATTTCTCCCCCTTTGGCATTATCAAAAAGGATATATAACTTTTTAAATTAGAAATCGTTAAATATCGACCAATCGTTGTAATACAGAGATATATATAGAAATAACATAGAAAAGGTGAAATTTCATTAATTTACAATAATCGAGTACATTCATAGATTCATAACAATTTTACATAAGATGGAGTCCTAAAAATCTATGAGTCTTTTGGGGAAGCTTTATGTTGATCATCTCCTTTATCTTCATTTTTGGAAGAGCTAGGTTGGTTCGTAGGAGATGTCGGAACTTGTTCCAGAAGTTCATTCTCCTCAAAAAGTTTGGAATGTTTCGAAGGAGAAGAAGGCACTGGGTTGGCTAATCTTCGAAAGGAGGTATAGGGCCACGAACCCTTTGAAGAACCTCTTTGAGAACCGAAAATACAGTTGAAAGTGATGTTTCAACTGTGGATAGGCATGTGGCAAAAGATGTTTCAAAGCTGTCAATACGCCTAGCCAAAACTTTTTGATTTCGAGACAATATATGTTGATTTTGAAGAGTGAGATCTCGAATAGTTTCATTTGGATTTGTCTCTGTTCGAGTCTCCAAAATCTGATCGTGGGACGTATAATCAAATGGTTGAGGAGGAGGAGTAGTCTCGCGATGTTGTTCCACCTCTTGCGATGGTTCATGGTATGGTTAAGGTGGAGGCCCAGCTTGTCTGGCTTGACGACGTTGCGTCCACTCATCAAATGATATAAACTCTGGAGGGTTTTTTGGTAGGTGCATTAACGAGAAAAACTTCGTGGAAGCATATTTTAGAGAAATTTCTTCAAAAGTAGATTAGTAGGAGGGAATGTTGTGAGCACGTAGAAGTCTCATGATGAAAGTGTGGTAGATAATCGACGACCGTGATCGAGTCCAAAAATGTTTGAGCTCGTCAAATATAAATTTGGTCCAATTCACCCTTGTTCCACTGAATAGAGCATATAAGGCCTTGTGTTCTAACTCCGTTATGTGCTCACGACTTCCAAGCCGTGGAATGATAGTGTTGATGATCATTTGAGTAAGAAGTCATGCCTTAGGTCATTGATATTTGAATGCGAACTTAGGCATTTCATCCTCCCATATTTGATGTGTTATATTGTCCCTTGGTTTGAAACGTATATCGAGAATATTATATAAATCTTCGCCCATATCATAACATTCGAGAGTTTTGCCTATTATTCCTGGAGTGAGCCTAATCGTGTTGCCATAAATGCTAGCCCATAGCCAATTATCTTCGTTTTCAGTGTTCCAAACCGCTGTGCTATCCAAATTAGCGTAGAAGAGAAATATAGCCAACTGATCAATTAGGATGTTACTGGGATTGAAAGATATCAAGGTTTCTAAACCGACATTCTCACACATTTCATCTAAATCGTACATTGGAAACTTGAATAAGTTATAAAATGGACCTGTGTGGAGTTTCTTCTTTAGAATATCCTCATATCTTTTGACTAAATTGGTGCTCGATTCATCCATCGTTTGATTTGATCATCTGAGCAGACTTGAGGGTTTGAGGAAGTTGGTTGGTCTTGTTTTCTCTTAGAGATTTCAGGATTCTTTGTTTTAAGAGCCATCAAATTCGTTCAAGTTTGAAAGAGAGAGGATTGTCGGAAAACAAATCGATATAAAGTAAGAAGAAAAAGAAATCAAGCAAGAAAAGGTAAAAAAAAAAAATAGACGTTATCTGGGAGTATAAGAGTGTCGATAGAATTTCAGACGTCTAGAAGGTAATTCAGACGTCTGATTTAACCTAATTTTAATACAGTATATAGAATCAGACGTCTGATTTGTTATGGTAGACGTCTGGATTTGGTTGATTTGAAAAAATTAATAGTCAGAGAGATTTTTCAGACGCCTGTTTGTATTTTCGGACGTCTGGAGTAGATCGAATTTTCATTTCTAATCGACATATAAATATCGTAGACGTCTGATATAAATACTAGATGTCTGAATGTTTATAATTTGGTGATAGAGACTTTATTCATACGTTTGGTTCATAGTTCAGACTCTGAAATAGCCTGGTTTCTATTTTTTAGTAGCAAAAACAATTTTCAGACGTCTGGAAGGTTATATCAGACGTCTGACATATGCACAATGGTGTAAAATTTGTGTGATATCAGAGTGTCGGATGTCTGAGGGGAATGTCCAAACGTCTGAAATAACCAATTTTTTTAAATTAGCCTAAATTTGTAGGGTGTTGCTTATTTTTCGACCTTTTATTTTTTTGTTAAAAATATAGTATTATATTTGTGAAACAGAATTAGAAATATATGTAGATACAAATATAATGAAAATAATTTAATCTATTTAGATGGCGATGGAGTTTTGCGATCTTCAGACTTGTCGTCCCTCCATGGCTTGAGTAGGGACCATATATTTTCATGTTCGTGGGTTCTCAGAAAACCAGAGAATCGCCTTGGTGAAGGATCCAAAGGCGTACGATACGAGAATGAGGGATCCAAAGAACTGCAGGGAATCAGAAGTTGTTCATGCACATCCTTCTTCCGTGAATTACAAAATTTTATCGCTACTTGTTTCAAAAAAATTAGTAGTCGTGCCGTGACTTTTTATTCAAAATATAATTCTCGTTGTAGGTCTATTTATTATTCTTGATAATGATGTATCTCATCAATTTTCTCCTTGGTATTAGGAGAAAATGGAGCTTGTTTGGACTTCTTGTTATCGGGTGTGAATCCTGTGTGATAGAAAGACCACGTATATGTTGGTTCCTGATTTGGTGTAGGGGTAGGAAGGCGTTGAGGTGTATCCGTTGAGCCATCCGTTGTGGGTGCAGAAGACATGATTATATATTCTTATGTATAAAAAATGGGAAATCTATATATTTTTACTTCTTGCTGTGTAAAGATTTATATATAATTTCAAAAATTAATGTAGATAATTTTCAGAAACTAACTACCTAAAAAACTTAAGGTGAAGGAGTTATGAATTCTAATTTGTGGATAAATTTTTTTAGCTAAACATAGAATAAATGAAGATGTGGTTTTTAGTTTAGAAGATCATTAAGAGAGCATATCTCTAAATCGCGTCGCGGTTTAACAAAAGATTGTTCGTTTAGTGGTTTTATGAAAATATCTGCTGTTTGATTCTCGGTATTTACGTATTCTAATGAAATAATTTCTTTTTCTACATTGTCACGTAAAAAATAATGTCGCATATCTATATGTTTAGTTCACAAGTGATTTACAGGGTTTTTTGATAGATTTATTGCGCTCGTGTTATCATAATATATTGGTGATTTAATGATAATTTTGCCAAAATCCGTAAGTGTTTCTTGCATGTATATCACTTGTGCACATGCTAGAGCTGCTGAAATATATTCGCCTTCGCAAGTAGATAAGGAGACACAATTTTTCTTTTTGCTAAACCATGAAACTAATGATTGTCCGATAAAGTGACATGTTCCACTAGTACTCTTACAATCTGTTTTACATCTATAGAAATCCGCATTACTATATGAAACTAGTTCAAACGATGATCCTTTAGGATAAAACAAACCGTAATCTCTAGTACTAGATAGATATCGTAAGATACGTTTAACAGCTCTTAGGTGAGATTCTTTTGGTTTTGCTTGAAATCGGACACAAAGGCATACGCTCATCATGATATCGGGTCGACTAGTCATCAAATAGAGTAAGGAACTAATCATGCTACGATATAATTTTTCATCGAAATCTTTTCCATTATCATCTTTTTCCAAGTGAACGCTAGTACTCATCAATGTTGGTTTGCTTGAAGTTTTATCCATTTAAAAAAACACGTAATAGATCGTTACAATATTTTTCTTGATGAATAAAAATACCATTTTCGAGTTATTTTATTTGTAAACCTATGAAAAAATTTAATTCTCCCATGTGAGACATTTCGTTAGTTGAACCAAAAATAATATTGTTATTTTCTCATTTAATAAATAAAGTTGTATCTATTTCACCTATTTGAAAACCAGATGTAATTAAATGATTTATAAGACGTTCGTACCATGCACGGGGGAGTTATTTTAAACCATATAAGGCTTTTCGTAATTTAAAAACATGGTTAGGATATTTTTCATGAACAAAAATGGAGGTTGTTCAACATATATGGGTTTTTTAAAAACCATTTAAAAAAGCACTTCTGACATCCATTTGAAATAGTTCAAAATTGTGATGATTTCAAAAGTGAGTAATGTACGTATGTCCACTAGTCTTACTAGTGGAGCAAAATTTCGTCATAGTCAATACCTTCCTTTTGATTATAACCTTGAGCAACTAAACGTGCTTTATTTCTGACAATATTTCCATTTTCGTCTGCTTTATTTTTAAATACCCATTTTATTCCTATAACTGATTGATTTTCTGGTCTTGGTACTAATTCCCAAATATTGTAGCGTTCAAATTGATTTAATTCTTCTTGCGTAGCTATTATCCAAAAAAATTTATTTTAAGCTTCTTTATAATTTTTTGGTTCAAAATTTGACACAAATGTTATATGGTTTATTTGATTGAGTTGATTTCTAGTTACTCTAGAATTGAGATCTCCGATGATATCATCTTTTGGACGATCCCTAAGAATTCTAGGAGATGATATTAAAGTATTATTTTACACATTTGTCTCATTATTAAGAGAATTCGTTGTATTTGTTATTGGAATTATTTCTTCATCGTCATTAGTATGATGATTAAGAAGATTTTCATCGAACGAGACATTTAAACTTTCTTCAATAGTATTATTTCGTTTATTAAAAATTCTATATGCTTTGCTGAGATCCGCATATCCAATAAAGATTCCTTCATCGGGATTTAGGTCAAATTTTCTTAAATTATTTTTGTATTTAATATAAAATATTTTGATCCGAAAGTTCTAAAGTATGATGCTTTGGATTCTTCCAAAAAATATTTCAAAAAAAGTTTGTTTAGTCATAGGACGTATGGTTACTCGATTCAAAACATAACAAATTTGGCAATAGCTTCAGCCCAAAAATGTTTTGGTAGATCGGTACTATTTAATAGTGCTTGTGCACATTCTTGTAACGTACGATTTTTCTTTCTACTATACCATTTTGTTGAGATGTGCGGGGAAAAGAAAATTTATGACTTATTCCATCATTTTTTATTATAGAAATTAGTTAAAGATCATTTTCGAGTTCTCCACCGTGATCACTATGAATATTTTTAATTTTCAAATCCATTTGTGTTTTAATTCTTTTAGAAAAAAATTTAAACATACCATAGGTGTCACCTTTATGTTTTAAAAATAAAGTCCATGTATATCTTGAAAAATCATCAACTATTACGAAAACATATTTGTTGTGGTTTATAGATTGTACTTGCGTTGGACCAAATAAAACTAAACGTAATAATTCTAATGGTTGTTTTGTAGAAATATTATTTTAGATTTAAATGAGCATTTCTTTAGTTTTCCAATTTGACAATCGTCATATAAATTTTCTATTTTATAATTTATTTTAGGTAAACCTTTAACTGGTTCATTTTTTGCTAATTTATTAATATATTCATAGTTAATATGACAAAATCATTTATGCCACAACCATGAATCGTCATGTTTGGCAGTTAAACACATATTTGAATTTTTATTTATATTCATGTTTAAGACAGCTGTATTCCCTAGCTCTACTCTTCAGAGTAGGGTTTTAAAAAAAAAAGACATAAATATTTTTGTTTCTAAAACCTTAAATATAAGTTGTTTACTATTATCGAAAATATTACATCTATCTTTTTTGAAATTAATTTGAAAACCTTTATCGCATAATTGACTAATACTTAGTAGGTTGTGTTTTAGATTTTCTACTAACAAAACATTTGTAATAATAGGAGAGTTAGAAATACTAGAGTTGATGACTTCTCCAATTCCCACGACGTATCCTTTTGAGTTATCTCCAAAAGTTACCGTTCTGCCATCTATGGATATTATATTTGATAACATTTTTGAATTCTCGGTCATATGCTTGGAGCATCCGCTATCTAGTATCAATTTCTTCTTATTTTTTATTTTGGGTACCAGCAAAATAAAAGATGCTTTAATTGGTACCTATATACTTTGTTAGGGTCCTAAATGTTAGGAGAAGTAGGTAGCCATATCCAAAAAGGTTTGGTACCTTTATGAATATAATTCTTATTATGGACTATATTTTATGTTTTTGTCTAATCAAATTATTATTTGTCTTAGGAATCCAAAATTTTATATTTCTGGTATTCGTATTAGATTTAAGTGAACTTTAGTCTTTTTACAAATACCACTATATTTCTTAATATCATTCCTTCTTTGTTTAGCAGTATTTTTAAATTCTATTCCATTTCTATTACCTGATGGTTTTGAAGTTTTGATAAGATTTTCCAAATCCTGTTTTCCTTTATTAAATTTTGAAACATTATTTGTAATTTTATCTAATTTTTCTTTTAATTCTGAATTTTCAATTTTCAATATTTCAATATTATTCTTCAAGTTGACATTTTCTTTTAACAAGTTATCCTTTTCTAATTTAGTTTTATCAAAATCAATAGCAATAGCCTCATTTTCAACCAAATTATTTTTAATTTTTTCTTGAGATAATTATAGTTCCTCTTCTAGAATAAATTTTTCATCTTTTAACATTCCTACTTTAAGTTCTAATCTATTTATTTTGGCTATATGTTCTTTGTTTAATTTTTTAATTTGTCTCAATTTATCATCTAATTCCATGCTAATTCTAATAATTCATCATAACAAAGTTCGGGATATACCTCATCAATTTGTGTCATAAAGCACACAGTAGCTTGTTCTCCATCATTATCGCTATCACTATCTAATGATGAAGAATCCGAGTCATCCCTTGTTACTTTGAAAGCCTTCTTCTTTTTGAATTTTTCAAATTTGTTCTTCTTTTTATCATTATTGAGCTCGGGACAGTCTTTCTTCATAAGTCCAAATTGATCACGTTCATAGCATTTGATTGATGTTTGATTTGTTGAGCTTGATTTTCCTCCTTTCTGAAATTTATTCATTTTTCTAAACTTCTTGATTTTGTTGTAGTTTTTGGCAATAAATACAATTTCTTCTTCGTCTAAGTCGGAGTCTTCATTTGTTGCTGGGAATGCTATGTTCTACTTTTTCGAATTTAGTTCTTTTCGTATCTGCAAATTAGCTTCATACAACATTAAGTTTCCTATAAACTCTTCAACTAAGAGTGCTGAGAGATCATTAGCTTCTTCGATAGCTAATACTTTTCTTTCCCACTCTAGAGTTAAAGAATTGAGTATTTTAGATACTAAATCAAAATTTGTGAATTTGACTTCAAGTGCCATTAAAACGTGTTGAATGATTTGGAATCTAGAGTACATGTCTACTATAGAATCGTTTTGTTTCATTTTAAATGATGAAAATTGACTTTGTAAAATTGAAATCTTACTTTGTTTAACTTTGTTTGTGCCTTCGTGTGTAACTTGTAAGGTACGCCAAATATCAAATGCAGTGTTACATAACATGACAGTGAGAATTCATTCTTATCTAGTGAATAAAATAGAACATTCATAGCTTTGGCATTATTAACCGATGCGGTTGCATCGGTCCATGTGTTCATAACAGTGTCAGATGCTTCATATTTATTTTGAGTGGCTGACCAAATTTATAATCCATTAGCTTCCATAAAAATTCTCATACGTGTTTACCAATATGCATAGTTAGAACAATTAAAAAGTGGGGATCATGCTGTGGATTGGCCTTCTTGAAAAATACTTGCCATATTTTATTGATTCAAAAAACATGTTACTGTATTTTGATCTAACCCTGCTCTGATACCAATTGTAAGTCTACAGGGTGGATCGTGTAGTGTATATGCAAGTATATGTAGCAAAATATATAATGCAACTAAATTAGTAATAATCTAGGTAACTATAGAATAAGCACACCAGGATTTTATACTGGTTCAGACCTCCCGTCCTACGTCCAGTCCCGAAGTTTCCATTTGTAATTCGACTATCAAACACCCTCGCTTTGCCCGGAGGAATATGCTTGGTTATAATAAATTATTCTTGTCAAATATGTGTCCTATAACACGAATATTGACTAATAGATACAAATACATCCACTATATATCTAGAGAGTATTGTCTGTGAAGAACTGAATATATGGAAGAGTAAAATACAAGTATAGATTGTTGGAGATCAAGAATATAATAGAGTATGTAAGTGAAGAGCGCAAGTGAGTAAGGTGAGTGTTCTCTTTGATTCTTGATGTTATATGTAGGTGTAGAGAGGTTGCTTGAGTAGCTGCATCCATTAACAAGCGCTCTACAGTCGCTTCTGTTGATGGTGAATAGTTGCAGCGAAGAGAAGCGAAGATGTCTTTTCAAATGTGACGGTTGAATTTTAAATATAAATTTCGAGTTCAAAATCAAACATCTGGTATTTGTATCAGACGTCTAACACTATATATTTTTTGTATATAGTAGTCTTTCAGACGTCTGCGTGCATCTAGCAGACGTCTGATCCTGTCTGTTTTGTTGTTCCAGAGGGTTTTTCCAGACGTCTGGCTAGTGCACCCACACGTCTGAAAATTGCGCCTGTCTACTTTGTGCATCTTCCATGTTGCTCATTTTATCCTATCAACTTGTAGTCTTTTGTAGCATTCTTTGAGCCTTGTTCTTGTCTTTCTAGCGATGTTGCTCTAACAAGTACCTATATATAGAAATGTATATGCATGTTCTTGTCTTCCTAAGAATTTATCATAATGAAAATAAATATATCATTTTAAATGTTTCTAGTCAAGATGCATCAAAATTGGATATTGATGTATGAGACTAGATTATGTAACATACTTCAAATGATGGGTAGTGTATTACTCGTGACTCTTGAGGACACCAAGAGGTTACATACTGATAGTCATTGGATAATTACAGAACAACTCACTCGATATTTTTCTGTTGATTAATATAACTAAGGTCGAACAAAAAATATCTATGTCTCTATTTTGCACGGTTCTCTCGACTTGAGAATACTATCGATCTTCAATATGAAAGCTCTGCTTTGATATATTCATATCATGGTACGCCATCCACCAAGCGACTATCGTTGGGTCGAGTGGAAGAATTGAAAGTGAAGCACTATTTAAGACAGGATTCGTCTCCTCGGTTATATGGGGTTGGTATCATGGTCATCCTAAGTCAAAGTCTCTGGCTAGAGCACTTCGATTAATAATAATTGTTATTATTGAACCAAGGACTTTATGTTTGGACTATAGAGTTGAATATGAACGATATTGGAATTTTTACCATTGTCAAATTCCATAAGTTCTAAGTGATGTAGTCTTGGCAAAAATAATTGGTGTAAATAAAAGTCGCAACCAGATAATGCTTAAAAGAGTAAAACTAGATTTTACCGTAACCAAGTAAGCGATAAATTTGAAAAAATGTCACACTACCTACTGAGTGGCATGTGAACATTAATATTCGAATAGTTCGATATTAATTGCTGACCAAATTTGCACCTGATAAGTCACACGACCGAAACGATGAATTTTCCTTTGACCAAATGATTTAATTAGTTTGTAATTGTTATAAATTAATTAATGTTTAAAAATAATAGTTATAAAATTTGATTATCATTTGAGAAATAAATATTACAAAATATATTCATAATAGATTTTTATATCAATTGATATAAGATATCGATCCGTGATTAAATTGAATTAAATTGCATAATATTTTTATATGGGTTAAATGGGTTTAAGGCCTATCATAGGGCTTGTTATTTCGGTAGCACATACATGGTATATGTGGATTGATTATGGTGTAAGGGGGCTTGATTTTGGATGGCTTAGACTGAGGGAGAATTAGTATGAGATGAGATCCACTCTTTTCTTTGTTCTATCCATTATTTAAGCATCCCTAACCCTAATTAGATAACATCTTTACTCTACCTCTTCTTCCATCCTTTCCTGGCTGAAATTATACCATAGCATCTCCATCAAAAGAAACTCAAATCAACTCAGATTTGATCGCTATTCGATAGCTGAAGATCAAGGACTAGCAATTTGCTGGATTGGAAAAAGGTTTTAAAGGGGAGAGTTCATCTTTTTAAGGTGTAGTTCAAGGCTTTGGTACTTAGGAATGGTTTTTATCAAATTACAGTTTATAATTTTCTATATAATATTTTATTGTATATAAATATTAATATTATATTTTTAGTTCGGTGACGATTCTGATATGTAACACTATTATCGCAAATTAGTATGGTTATACGCATGTAAATACTAATGTTGAAATAGAAAAATATTTTTAAAAAAAATTGTACACATCATATTAATTCAGCCGCATAATTTATATTATAATTAACTTTTATTAAATTATATATATGTATATTTTTTATATAAAAAACCCTACTCCGGAGAGCGGAGCTAGGGGATACAGCAGTCCGCCACACTGACCCCTCTTTTTAGCCAGCCCAGCCAAGAGCATTAATCATCTACCTCATTTCGGCTTTGTTGAGGATAGACCGCTCAAGGCCTTAAGAGAAACAAATCTCAGCTGCGGGACTTGAACCCGCAACCTTCAGGAACTTTGTTCCATGGTTGCAAGGTAGTCCTCAACTAGCTGAGCTATGCTCGCGGACTATATATGTATATTATTTAATTACATGTATGTGGTTTATATTTAATTACTTTATCATACTATGGTTGAAATTGGTCATATAATTTTATATATAAATGTTTATAGTAATGGTAATTTTCGATAGTAAGGAAATAATTATTTACTATTATTTAATGTTATCTAAATTAATATACTATAAAAATAAATGGTATAAAATCAAATAGTTTTGTGAAAAGTTATTTTTAAACTTTCAAAAATCATTTTAACATCATATAAGCTCTTGGTAGAAAATAAAAAATTAAAAACATTTTTTTATTTAGGAAAACTATTATTTGATCCGATCGAAAACTAATAAATTATTTTAAAATAAATTTATTTGAAATGAAAGTGAATTTTTTCCCAAACTTCAATTTCCTGGAATTTTAAATTTTAAAAAATATTTCTAAAATAATTTTTTGTTAATATTTTATGTAGTTTCAAATGAAAATACAATTAAAATATAGTTTAAAATAATAATAAATTTTTCCTATGTTGTAAACATGATATGGAAATTTATAAAAAAATGAATAATCTTATTAATTAATATATATATATATGTGCTTATATATTTAAACATATTTATGTTTATATATATTAAAATAAAATAAAATATTATTTTATTATTATATTTATATTATAATATACATTGGTCATGTTTTAAAAGAATTATTATTTATTTTAAGATTTAAATAACTTATTTATATTATAATAAAATGCATATAAATTAATCTTTTATTTACAAGACTATATTTATCTGTATATGTATACATACATATATATATTATACATTTACATAAATTATTTAAACAAACTTATGTGCATTTATATATATAATATTTATATATAAGTGATAGATTATATCAATGCATATGTTTCGATAACATATATTACATATCGGATGAGCTTACATGTCTATTACTATGTATATCCCAACATTTATATATGGGCATATTATACCTTGCATAGGTTGACATGTTACACATGCACATACATATATATGTGTGTGTGTGTGTATGATATATATATATATATATATATATATATATATATATATTTGTGTGTGTGTCTATATACTAAATAAAACTATATAATCCATAAATTTGTAAAACAAAAGATTTTATTTAAATAATATTTAGAAATGATCTAAATGAATTAGACTTCATAAGGCCAGTATAGATTCAATAAGGGAAAAATTTTAAAAAATTTACCCATAACTTTCATTGCATGTTGGCCTAGTTCCAACAGATACAACACTGACAAGCATTAAGTTGAAGAAGTATTTGAAAGATAAATACAATAGTTTGATTTCAGCGAGAATGCAGAAGAAACGTGCGTCTATATGAAAGAAAATAAAAGGTACTAAATAATTTCTAATATTACAAGTAAACAACATACTACTGATTAGTAACGATGTACCTATGTTAAAATCAATTTTAGTGTGGTTGTTTAATTCTCGATGAAGGATTTGGAAGATACATTTCTTATACTTTGTATACGAGGATGTTGGAATTTTCTCAATCTATATATACAAACACCATATTAAAATCCTTTATATGGAATGTATGATGCAATCTCTTATGCATCAGTAATAGGGATCATGACATATGCTATATTATGTGTTAGTAAGGTCCTTCTTATACACTTAATGTATTGCGCTAATATCAAATCTGAGGTAAAATAAATAAATGGTAGTTCATAATGTTCTCGATTATTTACTAAATACTAGAGATTTGTTTATGAAAAACACGACCTTCATATGATGGAGTGTTCAGACTCAACCTTCATAAATGATAATGAATAAAATAAGCCAATCTTAAATTTTGTTGGCCTTAATTAAGAAGCTTTAAGTTGAAAGTGATCCAAATGAGAAGTTATGTTGACTCAGTTATAGAGGCGAAGTACATAGCCTTAGTAGTGCCGCAATGTATGCATATATGTGCACAAATTTAAAAGAGAGCTAGAAGTGGTTTCTTCTATTGAAATCTGATAATGTATTATGATTAGAAAAATGCAACGTAGATTTCATTTGGAACCCGTAGCTAGATTAGAAATCGAGAGATGTTCTCCATAATTAACATACGATAAAGAGTCTATCAATGATGAAGAAGTAAAATCGAAAATAGATATAAAACATTATATTCCCATGGCCCCTTCTTAGTCTAATTTAGGTAGAGAGATCAAAAACCATGGTCATAAGGCATCATAATCGATCCTAAGTGCAGGAGGGAGTGGTTAAGGGTCTATCCTAGGGGTAATTCTGTAAGTTATTACATAACTCAAGTCTTATAAGAGAACCTTGTTCGAAATAATGTAAGCATCTGATTTTATTTTCTTTTACATATGTTGTTATATAATGATATTAATAGTGAATTAGAAACTTTAAACATGTATAAGTAAATCCTTAGAGGAATTATTTTATCGATTTCAGTTGCAATCGTATTCGTAACTATGAGTATTGAATCGATATGTATAAGTAAATACTTACTCCTTAAATATTCATAGTCAAGATTTTTCGAGAAAAGCATATCGTACATCAGTTGAGATTAGTGTATGTAACGCCCTCCATATGATGGACGGTGATTTACTCATGACTATTGAGTGCACCAAGAGGTAGCATACTTACGGTTGTTTGGAACAATCACAAAACAACTTGATGGGAATCTACTATATGTTAGTATAATTAACTCAAAATAAAAGATCTCAAGGTAACGACATTCAGTGGTCTTCAGGCTTAAGTACCACCGTACGACCGTAGTCTGATTATGGTTAAATACTTGGCATGGCGACTTTGTTGCGACCATAGTGATATTCATCATTGCCTCTCCCAATTTTATTCAAGCAACAATATGTATACATACATACATGCATACATACATTATTCTTATATAGGGAAATTCTATTAGAGCACAAGTCGGTGACACGATGGATCTCAACCAATGGACTACCCCCTGATTTCTACCCCAAATGCGAATATAATGGGATTCAAAGGTCAAGATCTATTGTGATACGTTTTGTGTTTTTTTTGTCCAAATAGCGATCCCAAAATATATATGCACATATGCTAATAAATATTTTAAATAACCATATATATATATATATATATATATATATTAAATTATAACAGAAAATCTTTTTAAATGATGGTTTAATTTATGCATAAATATATTTGTGCATAACTATGTGTGTGTGTGTGCGCCTGTATGTATATTGATGGCCAAAATAAAAAAATATTAGTTTGTATTAGTATAAATTCAATGATGTATATACGGACCTGTTGATATTAGTTTAACATTAATTTGTCGCATTGGCATTTTATTGAACATATGATACAACAGTCATTTTTTACATTATACCACTAGAATAGTTTATATATTTATATTGTTGTAATGTTCATATTGTGAATATGAATACATATGATATTAAAATATAATACTAAAATAAATTTATAATTGTAAGTTAAAATTATTAATAAATATTAGTTGAAACATTAACGAGTAAATAAATAATTTAAATAAATTAAAAATATTCAAACATTTTTATAATTAAATACTAAATTTGATTTTATATAACCAAAATTTATTTGCGTAAAACACAAGTATAAAACCCTGTTCAATTCAATAATTTTTTAAAATTCACCATTTTAACCCTACCGCCATTGCACCTAATAAAAGAAATGCATACAATATAACTTGCATATATATTAATATGCACAGACGTATGTATATATTAATATATGTATGTGTATGTGTGTGTATACACGAAACCAAGTGTATATGAAGGACCTGATATACATATATTAGTAGTATATAATGTGCATGTATACATTGTTTATATATCTCAATAATTATACATGTGTGTATTTTGTGTTTGTATATATTCTCTTGGTTATATACTTTATTCATTTAATATTGAATGATGTGTATATGATATACATCTATGTATATAATTATTTCAATGAAAGCAAAATAAAATAACATTAAATACGATTTAATGTAAAATTAAATTATTTATATAACCCCAATAAAGATCTGTATGTGGATTTTTTTTTTTGAAATTTACCTATTTTTCCGCTGCCAAATGGACCCAATATTGTTTATATAAATAATTCGGCTAACTGATGGGATTAACTTACCAACGGTAGAAAGGAGTGTCCAGGGCTTGGGATTGGAGTAACCAGTACTCTCAACTCCCTCGATTTGGCTTGGCTTTATGGATGGTTAAAGTTTTCAGGTTTGGTCCAATTGTAAGGCCCAAAAGTGATTTGGGAATTGGGCAAACTATGTGAAAGAAGCTATGCTATAGGATCGAGTAATATGGATAAACTACTTGTGCGGAATAAGTAAGTGAAAAGTAAAAGCAGTAAAGTAAATGACACTAGAGATTTTTATACTGGTTCGAAATCCCGTTCTACGTCCAGTCCCAGATTCCTTCTGGATTTAACTTAGCAACCGTCACTTAACCCGGAGGGAAAAGTTTGCACCGCCTGAGAAACCGAACAAGACTTCAACCGCCTAAGCAACCGAATAGGACCTCTACCGCCTGAGCAACCGAACAGGACTTCATTACAAATAACAAATGTATCCGACTGTAGTGTGTTCTTAAATAACACCGATAAGTCAATTAAGTACAATCTTCCTATAATCTTCTCCTTTATGATATATAGTGTGATGTGCTTTGAGAATTGTGGAGGATAAAGTGATCGATGATCAAAATATGTAAGCAATTTGAGTGCAATTTGAAAACTGGAGAATAGATGAGAATTTAAGAATATTTAAAGTAAATTCGCTAAATTGTTTGTTGAATTCTGTAATCTATTTATAGTGTATAAAAAGTTGCAACTATAGATGAAAAGTTATATTGAAAAGAACAGATTCAACCATTGATTTTTGAAAACATTTCTCTTTGGTGAAGAGAAGTGACTATTCAAGAAAATAATAGTTAGAGATATTCAGACTTCTGAATTAGATTAAAATGCAGACAGCAAAATTTTAGGCTGTGACCTTTTTCAGACGTCTGAATATTTTCATTCAAACATCTGAATATTGTGAAACAATATTCTAGTTTCAGCATTCAAACGTCTGAATGAATGTATTTAGACGTATGAATTTATACATTTGTGCATGTGTGTGTGTGTATGTGCATGCATTCATATATATCTATTCTAGAGAGATTTTAACAAAATTCTAAGTAAAATACAAACTCTAGACACACCATACTCAGCTTTAAACATCTGAAAATGAATCTGCAACAAATCTCATGCAAAAATGATTAGTATACACAGAATATTTAATATAGCTTGTCATAATCAAAATCGAGATTCCAGCATTCTCCCCCTTTTTGATGATGACAACTATATAATCAATAATATAAATATTCATAATACTGTTACTCCCCCGTCAATATGCACAATTTTTAAATTTCTCCCCCTTTGTCATCGACAAAAAGAAATAACATAGATAACAATAGATGGATCATCTCATGAAAGCAAGTAGAATATTTAATATATGAAGGAATAATATATAGGATCGAGCATTTAAAAAATACATACAAAAACAATATTTTTAAAAAAAATTATGAAAATTTATAAATCTTTAAAAGAGACATTCCAAGTTCTCATCTTAAATTGATGAAAAGTATTTTCATTTAACGGTTTTGTAAAGATATCTGCCAATTATTTGTCAGAGGAAACAAATTCTAGATTTATCAGATCTTTTTCAATATTATCATGAAGAAAATGATGACGAATGTCAATATGTTTTGTTCGTGAGTGATTGACAGGATTTTTAGATAAATTTATAACACTAGAATTATCATAATAAATAGTTGATTTGGATAAATTAAAACCAAAATCTTATAGTGTTTGTTGCATATAGATTACTTGAGCATATGCCAAAGCTGTAGAAATTTATTCTGCTTCACACGTCGATAATGAAACACAGTTTTGTTTCTTACTAAACCAAGATACAAAAGATCGTCCAATGAAGTGACGAGTCTCACTTGTGCTTTTTCTATTTATCTGGCTTCCTCCAAAATCAGTGCCACTATAGGAGACTAATTCAAAAGGACATTCCTTTGGACAGAATAGTCCAAAGTTCTTGGTTTTATTAAGATACCGTAATATGCGTTTCACTGCTCGCAAATGTGATTCTTTGGGATCTGCTTGAAATCGTGTAGACAAACAAACACTCATCATTACGTCAGGTCTACTAGCTGTTAAATATAGTAACGATCCAATCATACTTCGATATAATTTTTGGTCAACACTTTTGCCACTTTCATCTTTATCAAGATGTATAGTTTACTCATAGGAGTTGGTTTGGTAGAAGTACTTTTCATACCAAAGCGTGTAGTTAGATTGTTACAATATTTCTTGATTTATAAAAATACCATTTTCTAATTGTTTTATTTGTAAGCCAAGAAAATAATTTAATTCACTCATATGTGACATTTCAAATTCTTTGGTCATTATTTTAGAAAATTCCTGACATAATTTTTCATTTGTGGACCCAAAAATGATATCATCAACATAAATTTGAATAATTAAAATATCTTTCTTGTTTCTTTTAATAAAAAGAGTTCGATCAACCTTCCCAGTTTCAAAGCCAGAATCTATTAAATATCTTTTAAGAAGATCATACCAATCACGAGTTGCTTGTTTCGAACTGTATAAGGTCTTATTAAGTTTATAAACATGGCCTGGAAATTGTTCGTGTACGAATAAAGGAGGTTGTTCAACATAAACCTTTTCCTTTATAAAACCATTTAAAAAAGCACTTTTGACATCCATTTGATATAATTTAAAGTTATGAAAACATGCATAGGCTAGTAAGATTCGTATAATCTAGCGACTGGAGCAAATGTTTCTTCATAGTCAATCCCTTTTTCTTGATTATATCCCTATGCAACTAATCTGGCTTTATTTCTAGTAATATTTCCTTATTCATCTGCTTTATTTTTGAAAACCCACTTTATACCAATAACTGAGTGATCACTAGGCCTCGGAACTAAAACCCAAACGTCACTTATTTCGAATTGGTTTAGCTTTTCTTGCATAGCGATTAACCAATTTTCATCGGCGGACGCTTCTTTAATATTTTTAGGTTCAATATGACTTCTTGTTCTAAAAGATGAATTGAGTTCTCTAATGACATTAATGGAATGATGATCCCTTAATAATCTAGGTGGAGATCTTAATTCATTATTATTGTGAACTATATTTTCATTATTTTCAAAATTCCAAATTTATGTATTTATGATATTATTAGGGAATTCTTCATCATCTCTTATACTTGGTATTTGATTAAAATTTTCATCGAAGGATACATGAAATGTTTCTTTGATGATATTGGTTCTTTTATTATAAATATGATAAGCTTTACTTTGATCCGAATATCATACGAAGATTCCTTCATCGGATTTTGGATTGAATTTGCTAAGTTGATCTTTTGTGTTTAAAATGAAACATTTTGAACCGAAAACTTTCAAATAAGAAATATTTGGTTTTCAACCATTAAGAAGTTCATAAGGAGTATTCTTAGTCAGTGGTCGAATAGAAACATGATTCAAAACATAACAAGCTGTTGCAACTGCTTCAGCCCAGAAATGTTTTGGTAACATACTTCCATTTAACAAAGTCCTTGCACATTCTTGTAAGGTTCTATTTTTACGTTCTACAACTCCATTTTGTTGTGGAATTTTAGGAAACAAAAAATTATGGAATATTCCCTTCTTTTTACAAAAAAGTTCAAAGGCTTCATTTTCGAATTCACCTCCATGATCACTCCTAATGTTTTTGATTTCCAATCCTTTAAAATTTTGAATTCTTTTGACAAAAATTTTGAAATTATCAAAAGTATCACTTTTATTTTTCATAAAAATAGTCCAAGTATATTTAGAAAAATCATCAACAATTACAAACACATATCTACTGTGAGTAATGGATTGTACTTGTGTTGGTCCAAATAAATCTATATGCAGTAATTCAAGTGGTTGTAAAGTTGAAATGGCCTTTTTAGATTTAAAAGATGACTTAGTTAATTATCCTAACTGACATGCATCACAAATATGATCAATTTTAAAATTCATTTTTGGTAGACCTTTTACTAAATCATTTTTAGAAAGCTTATTTATAGCTTTGAAATTAATATTACAGAATCGTTTATGCCATAACCAAAGATCATTTTCTTTGGCTATTAAACACATATCTGAATTATGGTTTATTTTCATATTCAGAACATAGATATTTCTGTCTCTATTTCCTTCAAAGATAAGATTTTGATTTTGATCAAAAATACTACATTTATTTTCAGAAAATGTGATTTTGAATCCTTTTTCACATAATTGGCTGATACTAAGTAAATTATGTTTTAAATTTTTGACTAGCAAAACATTTGAAATAAGAGGTAAATTTGAAATATCGTTGTTGCTCACATCGCCTTTACCGATGATATAGCCTTTGGAATTGTCTCCAAATGTGACGGAGCCTCCATCTGAGTAAGTAATGTTTGATAGCATATCTTTTTCTCTTGTCGTATGTTTTGAGCAACCACTGTCGAGTATCAATTTTCCTCTCTTTTTAAGTGGGACCTGCAAAAATAAGGAGTTATATTGGTACCCACCTTTTGTTAGGGTCCTAAGAGTTAGATCTTAGGAAACCAATCCCAAGAGGGTTCAGTATCCCACTTGAAAATATGATCTTTATTCTTATGAACTGTCTCCGAAAAGGTGTTAATATATTTTTTCCTAATCAAACTGTTGTTTTTTTTAGAAGGCCCAATTTTTATGTTTTTCGGGTAAGTATTCCTTTTTGACTATTTTGTAGTAGGCTTAATATTTCTTTTAATTTCCTTTTTAGGTGGAGCTTTTTTTCTCTTAACATATCCTAATCCTTTCCTACTTGAAACAGATTGAGAGCTATCAATAATTTTAAATAGAGTTTCTCTTCCTTTATTAAAGTTTGAGACAATTTTGGTGATGCTTTCTAACTTAGTTTTGAGACTAGTATTATCTAATTCTATCAATTTTACTTTTGTCTTTAATTCGTGATTTTCAGAAATAAGAGCGTCATTCTTCTCTTTTTGAATTTCAATTTCTTGAGTCAAAAGAGTGAGTTGAGAATTAATATCAGAAAATGATTCTTGTGATTTTTCAAGTTCTTCCTCTAGTATTTTCTTCTCATCTTTAATCATATCTCTTTCGAATTCTGCTTTGTTCTGATGTTCACGAGTTTCCTTACATTTTCTTTTGATATTTTTGAGAGTGTCAATTGGCTCTGAATTTATCTCTATCATATCATCAAAGGTAAAATCACTAACCTCATTTTCAGTAGCCATGAAGCAAACATTAGCTTGCTCGTTTTCACTGCCGCTATCTGATGAAGAGGTATCTGAATCATCCCATGTCACAGAGAATGCTTTCTTTTTCTTATCTTTTCTGCCCTTGTTGAAGTATTTTTTTTTAGTTCTGGACATTCTTTCTGGATATGACCTTTCTTATGGCAATTAAAACATTCTAGTACTGAAGATGATGGTTTGCTTGGAAAGTTCCTTTTACCATTGTTTCTGTTGTTTTTGGGAATTTCAAGAACATTTTGAAATTTTTGGCAATAAATGCTAGATATTCTTCATCTGAATCTTCATCCTTTTATTCTTCAGCGTGGAAAGCTATATTCTTTTTGTCTTGTGCTTGTACTCGTTTTGCCTGCAAATTCACTTCATAGGACATTAGATTTCCTATTAACTCTTCTGGTTTTATGGTAGAGAGGTCATTAGCTTCTTCAATAGCCAAGACTTTCTTTCCCATTCATCCGTTAAAGAGTTTAGGATTTTCGATACAATATCAAAATCAATGAAATTTTCTCCTAATCTTAATAGTCATTGATAGATATTTTGAAATCTAGAGTACATATCATTGATGGATTCATCTTTCTTCGTTCTAAAATTTTGAAACTGATTTTTGAGCATGAAGATTTTGCTTTGTTTGACTTTGTTAGTTCATTCATGTGTGGTTTTAAGTGTTCTCCGTATTTCATAAGCAGTTTGACACATGCTAACACGATTAAATTCATTTCTATTTAGTGCGCAAAATAACATGTTCATAGCTTTAGTATTTGCAGAAGCATCTAATTTTTGTGTGTTTTTCCATGTGGAGTATTCTCCTATAGGAAGAGTGTATTTATTTTGTGTGATATTACGTGATTCAAAACTATTTGATAGCATATAGATTCTCATACGAGTAGCCCACTAATTATATATAGCATATAGATTCTCATACGAGTAGCCCACTAATTATAGTTCAAACTATTGAAAATTGGAGGTCGTGCAGTGGATTGACCTTCTGTAAAACTGGTGTTAGTGCTTATAGTGCTAGTGCTTATAGTATTGGTGCTAGTGTTACTATCCATATTAGCAAAGAATCAAGTAACTATTTTACGGTTAGATGAAACCTTGCTCTGATACCAAATGAAAGAAGCTATGCTATAGGATCGAGTAATATGGATAAACTACTTGTGCGGAATAAGTAAGTGAATAGCAAAAGTAGTAAAGTAAATGACACCAGAGATTTTTATACTGGTTTGAACTCCCGTTTTACGTCCAATCCTAGACTTCTTCTGGATTTAATTTAGCAACCCTCACTTAACCCGGAGGAATAGGTTTACACTGCCTGAGCAACCGAATAGGACTTCAATCGTCTAAGCAACCGAATAGGACCTCTACCGCTTGAGCAACCGAACATGACTTCTTTACAAATAATAAATGTATCTGACAGTAGTGTGTTCTTAAATAACACTGATAAGTCAATTAAGAACAATATTCCTATAATCTTCTCCTTTATGATATATAGTGTGATGTGCTTTGAGAATTATGGAAGATAAAGTGATCAATGATCAAACTATGTAAGCAATTTGAGTGCAATTTGAAAACTGGAGAATAGATGAGAACTCAAGAACATTAAAAGTAAATTTGGTGAATTGTTTGTTGAATTCTATAATCTATTTATAGTATATAAAAAGTTACAACTATAGATGAAGAATTATATTGAAAAGAGCAGGTGCAACCATTGATTTTTGAAAACATTTCTCTTTGGTAAAGAGAAGTGACTATTCAAGAAAATAGCAGTTAGAGATATTCAGACGTCTAAGTTAAAATAATCCAGACTTCTAAATTAGATTAAAACGCAGATAGCAAAATTTTAGGCAAATTTTGACCTTTTTCAAACGTCTGAATATTTTCATTCAGACGTTTGAATATTGTGAAACAATATTCTAGTTTCAGCATTCAGACGTCTGAATGAATGTATTCAAACGTATGAATTTAGACATTTGTGCATGTGTGTGCATGTGTGTGCATATATATATATATATATATATATATATATATATATATCGATTCAGGAGAGATTTTAACAAATTCTAAGTAAAATACAAACTTTGGACACATCATACTCAGCTTTAAACATCTGAAAATGAATCTGCAACAAATCTCCTGCAAAAATGATTAGTATAGACAGAATATTTTATATAGATTGTCATAATCAAAATCGAGATTCCAACATTATGAAATATATTTTAAATTTAAAATATAAAATTTTATAAAGGTCATAGAAGAAAATTGATTTAAAGCCGTTTTTAAATTTAATCATGTCAATTTTATAGTGTTATTATAATATACACGTTCAAAACAAGAATATATATATATATATATATATAAAGATTATATTTATGCATTTCCTCAAAATTGTTTTGGGAAATGAATATTAAAATTTTGAAAACTAAATAATTTAATTCAAGGGTTAGTAAAATAATTACTTAAATAGTTTAATTAATTATACACACACACACTTATACATAATTATAAAACTATAGTTATATAATTTTCTTAAATTATATAAGAAACCAATTTTAAAATTTTAAATTTTTTAAAAGGGAATTTGATTAAAAGGTTTAATTAAATTAAAAATTGATGATTAATTAATATAAATTTCTTTTAATTAAATAAATGCATATTAATACATATATTATATAAGAGCTAATTATATTATAAAAGTTATAAACAAACTAAACATATATGTATATGTGTAAATAACATGTATAAATATAAGTGGAACGTAATAAACCAATTCAGATTTTTGAAGCAAGTACATATGTAATGTACATATGACATGATATCTAATATGTTAGACACATGTATCATATCGGTATTTTTCCAAATACGTTACTTTTAAATGGGTGTCACTCTTCCTTATTAAGATTATGAATTTTAACAGTGTTTCCCATTTTTTTACATATCAAGCAGATTACTTGCATACGTGTTAGTTGTTAAGAAAACTCAAGTTAGTATAGCTATGTGTAGTATTATTTAATATATCTTTAGATCGGTTGGGACATCGCTTACATTTGTTGAGAAAACTTAAGACATAAGTAATTTATCCCTATGATTTTACGAAATGATGGGTCAAACTGACTAATCACTTGTGATTTTTTGAGCAAACTCAAGATCATACAGTGTTTAGGGCAGAGACAATTTGGTTAGATCTTATATGTGATATAATATATAAGTGTTATCCACCACTTATATGGCTATGATTTGTTAAACAAACTCAAGTCGGATGCACCAAGATAAGTGGTTTCTAACACCATTAAAGAAATCAATGGATTTCTATATTTATTGTAAGGTTTTGGAAAAAAAAAATCTAGTGAGAGCATTATTAGAAAATTAAAATAAACCATTCTAATAAATACAAAAACGTAAGTTATAAACTTAACTAATCTACTTAAACAAATTTGTGCAGAAAATGATAAACCTAAAGCTATTTTCTAATCAAGATGTACTTACTAGCCCAAACTACATCGATCGACTAAGAGTAGTTAAAATAGCACTCACCTATGAAAATTTATGGTATGTGATCACCTCTCCTCTTAAGACAAAACCTCCTGAAGTGGCAGCCTCTGATGACCTTCGGGCATATAAGGTTTGGTTAGTCGATTATTATATAGCTTAAGTGATCATGCTATCCATATTGAGTAATTCCTTACAAAGAAATCATGGGCATATCAATGTCTATAGAACTTACACTCATCTACAACAGCTGTTTGGTGAGCAGTCTCATTATGCATGGTATGAGATTTCGAATAAACTCTTCAATATGAAGATGATAAAGACCCCCATGTATAAGACCATGTCATATTGATAAAGGGCTATATAGATCGACTGGCTAAACTCGGAGCTCAAGTGGAGGAAAAAGTGCAAGTCGACATAATCCTTAGATTACCGACCAGTTGGTTTGATCCATTCATATCGAACAACAATACGAATTTTCTGAAAGTGAGCATGGTTGACTCCTTAAAATGTTAACAACCTCCGAGATCTCCTTTATGAATGATCAAAGGGTGGTAAACGCTACTAAGGGTAAAGCCAGACCATCGAAAGATTCGAGGAAGATATGAGTTTGTTAGTGTACAATGATTTTACCCTTTGTTTTCTTACAAACTACAATGAAAATATGAGTATTCTTTGCTTTCCTTTTATCAAAACTTAAAAGAAGATGGTGGATTGTGCTACATGATTAGTACAGCTGTCTGCATAGTTAATGAACAAATAAATGAGTAATTGGATGTAACTGCATCACATAAGATGGTGGATTCTTATTGATTGTATTTTCTTGATGAAGTTAAGCTAATCCAAAACATGTTGTTAAATTATAATTACATCTTCTTAACGCGGTTAATTTTTATAACTACTTTAAAATTGAATAAAATTATTAAATGTAGTCAAAATTATTACTATATTGCATAATACAATTAGAATATTAAAATATAATTAAAGTAATTCAAAAAATAATTTTAAATTATAATTGCATTTTCTTCGTGGAGTTAAATTATAACCGCATAAATTGTGATTATCAAATATAATCAAAATTATTACTGCATTACATAAATATAGTTACCATATTCAAAAGCGACTATAATTGCATAATATGAAAATAAAATATTAATCTCGGGTCTCTGTTTCTTGAATTGTAATGTGGGTCCTTACAAACTAATTATACAACTATGTCCTACTTCTCTAACATCACATTCAACACTTATTAGCAATCACCAACTCATGTAATTTCAATTTTTAAAACATGAAAACTTTTTGTATATTAATGGAATTTAAGAATCGTTTGCACCATTAAATCACATTTAATAAACTTTCTAATGATATCCATTGTTGATATGCAAAAATAAAATTTTAAAAAACATAATTTTATATATCAGTTTTTAATTGCATTTTAGTAATGCAGTATAATTGCATTTTAGTAATGCAGTTAAAACTGCTTTTTAATAGTACGGTTTTTTGACTGTATTAAAAAATGCAGTTAAAAATGCATTTAAATACACCTATTTTGCAGTCAAAAATGGCAATTAAATAGGTGCATTCAAATGCAGTTAAAAAATGCAAAATAGGTGTATTTAATTGCAGTTTTTAACTACATTGCATAAACGCCGTTAAAAACTGTATTTTAGTGGTACAGTTTTTAACTGAATTTCTAAAATGCAGTTGAAAATGCATGATTTAAATGCATTTTTTTAACTACGTTTATGTTGTGAAGTTAAAAAAATGTTGCATATTAATTATAAAACGCAGTTAAAACTGCATTAATATTTTTGCAGTTTTTAACTGTATTTTAAAATGCATTGAAATATGTTAGTTGTGACTCGTATTGTATTAGAGTGAGTGTATAGATTGAATTGTGATTAGTCTCATATCGCAAGATATTCAAAAAGATATGAGCATATATATATATGAGACTGGTAGTATGTAACAAAAATGGATTCCATTTGTTACAATAAATGTTGTCATGAAAATAAACGTACTCTAAGGAGATGTAGGATGTCCAATTATGATGCTGACATCAAAAGAGCTTCGTGCAGTGGTCTTTCCTCTCCTATACTAAATGAAGTGCACATATAGCGAAAGATACGAGAGGGTGCCGAAAACTACAACATAGTATCAGAGCCGATGGCTCGAGAGGACCAATATGATGCAGCGTTGACCTAAGTATGCTGCAATATATGGTTTGAGCTTGTATTCTCATTGAGGCGGAGTTATAAGTTAGAGCGCGGTCTGCTCCAACCGTGTAAAAGAGAACTCTTTGTAAAAAACAGGATGGCCCAACTACTGAAAGATGGTAGCGACCTAATCCAAACTGCTGTAGGTGTTAGCGAACTTATCCAAATGTTTGAGGACTCTGTATAACTTTAAGTTGAATTGAAAAAAATGCTCGCCAAGGTGGAGATCTGTTAGGTGTGGCTCGTATTGTATTAGAGTGAGTGCGTATATTGGATTATAATTAGTCTCACATTGCAAGATATTTTAAAAGAGATGAGCATATATATAAGATTGGTAGCATGTAATAAAAATGGATTTTTTTTGTTACAATAAATGTTGTCATGAAAATATATATGCTCTAAGAGGAATGTAGGGATATCCAATCATGATGCTGGCATCAAAAGAGCTTTGCGCGGTGGTCTTTCCTTTTCTACAGTAAATAAAGTGCATGCATAATAGAAGATACGAGGGGGCGTTGCAAAATACAACAAAAATACTGTATTATACTAATGAATTTTCTAAAATTTTAATTTGAATAAAATGAGTTTCAAAATTTTGATTTTTGCATATCTATATTACCTATTATTATAAAGATAATAAAATTTATGATTTAACGGTGAAAATGGTTTGTTAATCCGAAATTTCTATAAAAGGTTATCGTGTCTTAAAAATTTGATAACTAATGGAGTGCTGATTTTAATTAAGATTGTGAGAATAAAACTATTTACGTGAGAAATGGATGCATAGGAGACCTAATTTGCATAAATTATTAGGTATCGTTTTGTTTATTTTAATTAATGACAGAGACTTATCGTACAAAGCCCCAAATAAAAACAAAATCATTTCAATTGGGTTAAATGGTATTAGCAGCATTATCATAATGCGGTTAAAACTACTATATGTAGGTAATGATCATCCATAATTATGTTGTTACACAATGTGGTGATACAAAATAACTACATTTAACTATTATAAAATTATGATTTTCAAAATTTTATTTTTTAGCTTTTAACAATGAATGTCGCTGGAAAGCTTATTAAATTTGTGGTTTAACGGTAAAGACGATTCCTAAATCCGATTAATCTATAAAAAGTTATCACATTTTACAAATTGATACTAAATGAGTTTAGTATGTTGATTTTGGTTTGGTATGACCTTAAAGTGGTAGGTATCCAACTTATAAAAAACTATAGATGAAGATTTGCTTTACATTTAGAATAACAAGTAGGGATTCAAAATTAATATTCTATCATTTTAATTTCTAAAATTAATATTATATATATATATAAATGGTTTATAAGAAACAAATATAATTAAGTTGAAGCTCTCATTTGCATCCGATGACCCAAGCAAGAATCCAGCCCGGACTTTGCTGTAAGTGCCTTTGTTGTGTTTGAAATCATCAATATGACAGCACTGACGATTGAGGTAATAATGTGGCTGTAGTTACATATTATGAATTGAAAGGAATTTGCTCCGTTTAATTATTAATTGGACTGACAATAAATAACGCGACATGACCTTCCAACTAGTCTCTACCACTAATAATTTAAATTCAATGAACTAACTTCAACGGTGTCTTTTTGAAGTTTCAAAAATACCCTAGCATTTGTTTTGTGTTCCTAGACTAATTTTACCATATCTTCAAAGACAATGAAACATAATTGGTATGTCCGCCATCCCTCTTCCAAATTGCATAGCAGGCTGAAACACTTTCTCTTCCTCAACGCTAAACACATTTATTTTAGGATTCAATTTTCTTCTTTCTCAAATAAAATGCAAAACCCGAACAAAAAAGACGATGGTTCTTCTTCTAAATCATTCTCCATCCAAATATTCCATACTAAGTGGATCGACTTTATTATCCCTTACTTCATCGACATCTATTAACCCTAATTCCATTAAAGCCTATTAACCCAAATTCACCAACGTCATTATCTCTAAAATGAACAATGTTGCTCTGTCACCGAACTAATGTCGCTTTTGTCAGTAATCGACTAACGTTGCTGTCAGGATGTCCTTTAGGAAATGATCTAACCTTATACTCATGATTGGCGTTTACTACTCAATTTCAAAATAAATTTCTAACTATTCGGTATAATGTTCGAGGTTGATGTTTACTACTTAGTTGTAAAACAAATTTCTTACTATTAGTATTTGATAAGGGATAAACTTATGTCCTTTGGTTTCAAAAATGGTTTCTTACTATTCAGCATTTATAATGATATGTTATTTAATTTTAAAGCAGCTTTCAAAGTCTAGCAAGGGGTTTGGTTTGTGTTATTTTGGTGGAAAAAAACGAAGTTGGTTGTAGATGGTCAAGTTGGGTAGTTTTGTAAAACATGTAACAAGAGAATTGTACATATGCCGATGGTATCATGTTGGTTTAACTGTGAGAACCACTCATATATCTTTGTTTCATGCGCTTTCTACTGCTATCAACCTATTAAATATTAAATGATAAAGGCACGTATTAAACCATCCTCCCAAGATGGAATTGGTTATATTGTTTATGGGTTTCTTTTGAATAATTCCAAGATTGATTGCTCATATTAGCTATTTTTTTCACTCTTCATAAGAACTCTCATTGCACCTGCATATATATTGGGTGTGATTATTTAATGTATACCAGCGAAAGTTCTTAAATGCACTTGCTCTGAATGGTTTGCCACCAAATATACTATAATACTAATATCAAAGTAGGGTATTCTATCGTCACATAATCTCTAATGAACAATGATCGTGTTTTAAATTACGTAAGATACTTAAAATTACCTAAATCAATATTTTTTGTTTTAAATGTGTACTTACATTGAAAAGCATAATAAAATAATTAGCGATGGCTTCACAAAAAGTCCATATTGATTATTACATGTGTAAAAATTTGCATATATTATGTGTGCTCTCGTAACTCCAAAAGAGGCAACCGTAATGGCTGTCCGCAGAATCGATATCCTCAAGGCGCAACATCTATGGTGCAAGGTGCAACATCCGTTCAAAATGCCAAAACAGTGTCGTACGACTTTTAGAAATGAGTGCATGGATTTGAAACGGAATATTACCATGGTGCACCACTCTCCAACGATAGTAAATCGACGACCAGCCACGGTGATCCCGTTTTACCATAAAATTCACGTGAAAAAAACAAAGGGTAAAAAAAAAAACTTGCGAGTCTCGAAAGTGACTCGGGTAGTCTTTTTTTGGATATGAAACTATGCATTGAAGGTTAGATGATCTAATGTCGTTGTTAAGTTGGATATGGCGAAAGCTTATGATCGTATGTCCTGGTTTTTCATCATTCGTGCCATAAGGTCCTTTGGTTTCCCTGAGCCTCTCATTGACATGATTTGGCGCCTCATTTCAAACTATTGGTTCTCGATTCTTGTTAACGGGGCGGCCAAGGTTTTTCTTCCATTCAAAGGTTTCTGGAATCAATTTCTCAAATTTTAGTCCAACTTTTCATTTTCATTCCAGTCGTTCAAGTGAGTGCATAAATTATTGGTTCAACTTCTCTCGTATTATAAATTTTGAATATACCGATCGTCGATATTGGAGACGAAATTATTTCGTCATGCACTGAAAACGACAACTAATTTGCTAACGATGCTGCAAAAGGAAAACAAATGTTTAAGAAATGAAAATGAACGTCTTCATAATTCTGAGTTTCAACACTTTTGATTTCAATTCACACTTCCTTTCTTTCACAACATTTCTTAAGTTCAGTCTTAAGTCAAAATCCGTTTGAATTAAACCTTATATAATGATAATAAGTCAATAACAACCCATATACGGCAAGCAAAATATGGAAAGGGGTCGGCTGACAAAAACAAAATAAAAAAAGGGTTGACGTGGCCTTTTCCGTTGAGTACTTCCAGAGAGAATCCAATCCAGCTGCCATCATCAAATTTGATTAGTGGGCCACGTAAAATGAGTGGGCCGCATTACGGGGGGCTACGCGTACAGAAGAGCTGAAAAAATATCGGTGCGTACGGACATTCGGTGCACCAAATACATGACGTATAATGCAGCCAATATTTTGATCAACGTATATGCACCGTTGCTGTAAAAGATACAAGATCGGCCGCCATAGTTTAGGAGTTTCAATTCAACAACTTTTGGTATATATATTTATATATTCCAACTGGATTTGGGCGGAACAAGCTGGATACACGGTTGGACTTTTATTATTTATTAATTCGTAATCCATTTACGTTATGTGTTTGTTTATCTTTCTATGCTCAGATTTGGATTTAGTATACTGTAATTCTTCAATATATTGCATAGGATTTCTTCGAGTAAAGTAAAGTAAAGGGATAGGATTACGTAGATTTTTAAGAATGTTGACCAATGTGGAACGGTTGCATGCTGCGTTAATTTTGTCTCACTGACACCCATTTCAATTTTGTTACAGGAAAATCTTGGTTTTAAAGGTATACGTGTATTCATTTTTAATCTATAGGTCCCAACTTTAGAGTTCAACGAGAAGAAGAACATGGATTTTATCTTGAGTCAGAATTCATTCCAGTCAACTTCAACTCAAACTTAAAAACCATAGTCTTTTTTTTTTGCCATACTATTAGTACCACATGTCTGTATATGTTCGAATTACGCTACTTAAGTTTTAAATTTATGACCACTCGCACTAAAGTCAAAACAACCACAAGTTTTTTTTCAAACTAAAGAGCTGTGTTGCTCATCTCGACACCTACTTCGCCTTATAGGTTAGCCACGTGACCGTTATTTACTTCCCAACTCCTTTTACACCGCTTTCTTTCTAATAATCCAAGATATTGTAAAACATTATTATTATTTTATCTAAAAAATGTAGCAAGTACAAAAGGTTGTAGTACAATAAATTCAATTGAAAACATTTGCGAATTTTTCTTAGCAGTGGGTGCAAATTTTACAATATACATCATTATAAAAAAAATTACAACTAAATAAAATAAATGATATTGGATACTTCAAAAGGACAAGACATAAAAATAATGCAATAATGAAAAAAAATAGTAAAAAAAAATAACATTAACCCACAGAAAAATACTATTGAAGAAAAAAATGATACTAAATGGTAGCTATTATAACAAAATTTTACTCAGTTATACTCATCTACTAATTATGAACACTAATAAGTACACTTCTTTGGCTTAAGCCCGAAAGTACCATTATGTATATGGTTTCTTACAAGAATTAAATACCAAGACAATGCTTGAAAGATAACAGCGTAAAACGTGGTAATGCAGCCCAAGTCCAACCATCCCTAAAGCGATAGCCACCAAGCAAACTCAAAACCAGATAGGCAAGCCTCCAAACAAACTCTAACCAAAAGTATATGTTACAAGGCTAGCATCTAACTGAAAACATAGGTCTCAAGGCGGGCCTTCAACCAAGAGCCAAAAGCATTCAAGCATACCACGATTTCGAAGCTAAAAACCACCTTCAAATCATATACCATGATTTTTTAGTTGTCGTTTCCTAAAGGTACTGGTCAATTTTATCTCTTAATGTATATGTTTTGATGCGGAAGCCACAAATGATAGCAAAGCGAAATAACTCTCTTGACAACTCTATGTGGATGGAGCCTCAAATGAGCAGGGGTTAGGGCAAGCTATGTACCGGTCAACCTAGACAACCATCAAGTTCACCGTGCCATCAAATTTACCTTCTCGGCAACAAATAATATGGTCAAATACGAATTCTTAGTAGCAGGGCTAAAGATGTCAATCTCCATCAATGTTTCGAAGATCAAAGTACACAGTGGTTCTTAGCTAATTGTTAATCAAGTCCTCGACAACAATTAAGCTCGAGACCCGAAACTCTCTTCGTATGCGAATAGGTTAAGCAACCGCATGAAGCCTTCAAAAGCTACGATATAGAAAGCATTCCCCGAGACCGAAACGTGAGGGTTGATGCTCTAGCCAAATACGCAAGTTCTTAAGATGTACAAGAGTATACATTCATCCAGTCGAAGTTCTTGAAAAGTTGAGCATACAATCGCTATAAATAGTTTTAATTATAACTCAAGCTTACGCAACCCAAAACGAAGCCTCCCAGTCAACAGTTATCGAATAAGACGGGATAACCCCATACAGCCGATGCCTAGCTAATAATACTTTACCTTCGGATGTTGTCGAAGCAAGACGAATAATGTATAATGTTCATAACTTTACCATCATTGACGGAGTGTAAGGGGCGATGCTATAGTGAAATACGTAAGTTCTCAAGATGTACATGAGTATAAATTCAACCCAATCAAATTCCTTGAAAAGCTAAGCATACAGATGCTATAAAAAAATTAGTTATAACTCGAGCTCAGGCAACTTGAAACAAGGCATCACAACCAGTAATTATCAAAGAAAACTAGATGAACACATACATCTAATGCCTAACTATTAATACTTTACCTTCGGATGTTGCTGAAGCAAGAAGAATAAAGTATTATGTTCCAAACTTTACCATTACCGATGGAATGTTTTGCTAAAGGGCTTATGCAACCACCTGTTCACGATTTGTAATTACCACCAAAGGACAAACTATTAGAAGAAGGTCATGATGGCATATGCGGAGACCATTCCAAAGATCATGATACTTAGAGAAACTTCTATTAGCCTACTTTACGTCAAGATGCATTACATCAAACGATGCGACAAATGTTAGTTCTATACCAAAATTCCAAGAGCTACACTTAACGAGCTTACCCCAATATTGAGCCTATGACCATTCGATTTTTGGGACATTGATCTTATTGGCCCTCTTCTGATTTCTAAATAAGGAGCAAGATTTACAATAGTTGCTATTGACTACTTCACAAAGAGAGTTGAAGCCGGACCCTTATTGATAATAGTGAAACATCACGTCATTAAATTTGTTATGAAAAATATTATAACACGACATGATCTTCCATATGAGATCATAACCGATAATGTCATGCAATTCGAAAGTCGAGAGTTTAAAGGATACCGTCGAGACTATGACATAATCAAAAGTTTATCCTCGGTAGCTCATTCACAGGTAAGGGTGTCGTAGAAGCAACTAATAAAACAAGCAAAGATGGCCCAGAGAAACGACTAAATTGAGCCAAAGGCAATTGAGTCGAAGAACTTCCATTTTTATTATGGGCCTACAGAAAAAGTTCTGAGACGTCAATAAGGCATACTCCCTTCACCCTGTTGGATTTAGGCCAACATGCAGTGAGTTAAATGAGTGAATTTCAATTTTTTTTAACCATTTTTAATTTTATTGGGCATATGAAGTCCAAATTGATTTAGACTCGATCTAAATAAATTTTAGATAAAATATTTTATTTTATTTAATAGATTAATATAAATGTTTTATCCGTGGATTGAAAAATATGTATCTTAAGGCTAATTAAACACTAGAGATAGGTGAATAGTGTTTTCTAACTTATGTAAATCTTTTTAAATTTCTTTCAAGTTATATATCAAATCATAGATTAACAACACAAAATTATACTATCAAATGGTCACAAGTGCAATCATATATAAAAATAAAAGCAGTAAAGCAAAGTAAAAGAGTTAAAGAGATGGCACCAAAGATTTTATATTGATTCGGATTTCTCCTACATCCAGCCCCGTACACTTGCTTGTATGGATTTCTTTTCAAATGTCAATCTTTAACTGGTCAGAAGGCAAACCAAAATACAATCTTGATTTTGAGGCTTCGAGACATACCCTCCTGAATTTCTAAGCTCAGGGTAGACTCACTTGATTTGAATAGGCTACAAGGACACCCGCTGGATTTCCGGGCTGCTGAGCATACCCATTTGATTTGGATAGGCAACAAGCACACCTAAAAAAAACACAAATAGAGCAGATAGTTTTTTCAAAGATAATTTTTTGAACTTTGGATACAATGGATCGTATAGCCTCTTGGACAACACTTTGATCTTTGAATTTAAAGGGAGATGTTTTCAAAATAGTAAGAAAGTAGTATTGAATCAATACAATGAAGTATGAATTGATTATATATGATTTTGAAGAGAACAGAGTATACTTTTCAATGGAGTTTTCAAGAGAGTGAGATAAGGGAAGAAAATAAGTAATTATAAACTTAAAATTCGTCTGAACTCCCCTTTATATAGTAAATCAGCATATGTGTCCGTTCATGAAGAGTTACGACGAATAGAAATTTCATTTCAAAATTTAAAGAACCAACTTCCAACATGTATGTCAACATACTATCTGCCTATATGTGTGTCAACATATGTATGTGTATTTTGTAAACTTATTTCTTTTAAAATGTTTTGAAAATCCTATACTATGTAAAATTATTTGATACTCGATAAAATAGTTTGAACACAGTTTATAAATATTTTGAACTTTAAAAAACTTTTATAAAATATTTTGAAATATATCTTGAAAATTTATTTTGTTTAACAATATATGATAGAAATATGAGGTAGAGATCAAAGATTGCTATCAATGATTTTAACATTACAAGATATGGCTCTATACATTAAATTATAGTCTTGAGATTTTCATATCTTCCTCTTTGTACTCATGAGTCTTCATGTCTATCTTTTGAGTCTTTATATTGTACAGTATTCAATTCAACACCTATGTAATATTCTACATTATGTACTATAAAACATGTTAAAACGTTGGTATCTATATTTTTTATAGTTACATATGGTTGCCATCAAAATCAATATAACTACGGTATTAACAATCTCCTCTTTTTTGATGATGACAACCATCAAATATTCCTGTTTACAAAATATGATATAACTTCCCCTGAGTTACATGACTCCCATTGAATATATGCATGCGTATGTTTTGTACTTTTCTTCCCTTTTGTCATCAACAAAAATGGATGACAAATAAAAACTCCCCATAAATAAAATACTTTGAAACTATAGAGTCAAAGTTAATAATTAAGTACCAAAACATGATGTAATATGATATGATGATTAATATTTGGAGACTTATAAATAACTAAGATAAGAAATTATTTATTCAAACTATACAATCCAGTCATATGCATCAACACAAACCACAACAATTTACATCCTAACTAACAATCCAAACTGAATTAAATCACAACCTAATACCACTAACAATTCAATTTTAGACAAGCCAAACTTTTAAATGTATGAATTAATGCTTTTTTTTATTATAGGGGACTTATGGATGAGGCAAAAGGGATATTGAAAAGTTTCCTTTTTGTCCACGAGATTTCCATCATGATCGAAGAAAACTTCTCCTACACATGTGACTTCGTCGTCATCCTCAACGACATCTTCCGCCTTTTCCTCTTTTTCCCCTTCATCATTCATGGTGTTTTGAATAACAAGATTAGGAGTTTCTTCTTCGATCAATATTGGATTGGCTGCATTATCCAATAGATGCTTCTAGATATTGTGAAGGATGCGTCCTTGCTTCTCTTATTCTTTTAAGAGGCGCAGTTGAACGATCTCTTTTTTTGAAAGCATATTGAGGACATGCTTCAGATCATCTTCCACTTTGATGATTTTGTGGTAGTTTGGAAGGGGCCTAAGATGGAGGTTTCGAAGGATAAGGAGGAGGTCTCTTCTCTTGGATGTTTGAAACTTGAGGAATCCATTGTTTTGTTTTATGGAAAGAAGAAGATAGAGAAATGAGAAAAAAGTTAAAATTTTGTGATTATATAATCACATTTCGAATTTTGGGTTTTAGATGGAAAATAGTTTTCAAATTTCAGTGTATATCGAGATATTGGCAGACTGCATGTCGACATATATAGGTTGAATTTGATATTCTATTTCTTTTAAATTTACAAATTATATGTTGTTATATTTATATTTTGGAGAATGAACATATTCCTAACTCTTTCTGTGTTTTATAAAAGATGTTTGAGTTAACGATTTTCTTAAAGTATCTGCTATTTGATTTTTAGTATTTATAAATTCGAGTGAAATTACTTCTTTATTTATGTTACCTCTAGGAAAATGATGTCTAATGTCTATATTTTTGGTCCTATCATGATGTATTGGGTTTTTAGACAGATTTATTGCACTAGTGTTATCAACGTATTTTGATGAATTAGTAAAATTTAAACCAAAATATTTCAAATTTTATTGCATATAGATGACCTGAGAACATGCTAATGCAACAGAGATATATTCCGCTTCTATTATAGATAGTGACACATAATTTTGCTTCTTACTCAACCAAGAAACAAGAATGTCTTAAAAAGTGGCAAGTTCCACTAGTACTTTTTTGGCCTAATTTGTATCCAGCATACTCAGCACCACTATATTAGATTAAATCGAAGGAATCTTCTTTTGGATAAAGGAGTCCATGATCTATATGTTGTTTACATATCTAAATATTCTTTTACGGATTTTAGGTGAATTTCCTTAGGTTAAAATTAATATCTTGCACATAGACATACACCATGCATTATATCTGGTCTGTTAGTTAGTTTTATAGAGTAAGGATCCTTTTATGCCTCTGTATAGTTTTTGCTTACATCCTTTGAATTTTCTTCCTTATTTAATTTCTCATTAGTTGCTTGGCTTACCACTATTATTTGTCATCTCGAATATCTAGATCCTTACCATTACTCAATTGTCTTATTTGTAACCCTAAGAAGAAGGTTAGTTCTCCTATATGACTCATCTTAAATTCTTTAGTCATTATATCGAAAAATTATTTATTTAATTGTTCATTTGTTGATCCAAAAATAATATCATCCACATGTATTTGTAGAAGTTGAATATCATTATTATTTCTTTTAATAAATAGAGTAGTATCTACTTTTCTTATTTCAAAGTTAGATTGTAAAAGTCTATCATATCATGCTCTAGGAGCTAGTTTTAGACCATATAAAGCTTTCTTTAATTTATAAGCGCGATTTGAAAGTTTTCTATTTTCAAAATGTGAGGGTTGTTTTACATAAACATCTTCTTCAATAAATCCATTTAAAAAGGCACTTTTGATATCCATTTGAAATAATTTAAAATTATTATGATTTGCAAAAGTGGGTAGAGTTTTAATAGCTTCTATTCTAGCTACAAGAACAAAAGTTTCATCAAAATATATACCTTCCTTCTGACTATAATCTTGAGTGACTAAACGTGTTTTATTTATAATTACTTCTCCTTGTTCATTCATTTTATTTTTATAGACCCATTTAGTTCCTATCATGGACTTATTTGGGGTCTTGAGACTAATTTTTTGGGTATCATTTCTGGTAAACTAATTTAGTTTCTCTTGCATAGCAAGAATCCATGAATCATCTAATGATGCTTACTTTGGGTTTTTAGGTTCAATGGTTGAGATAAAAGCCACATTACTCATTTTATTTAATTGAATTCTTGTTTTTATAACAATTTCTATTTTTCTAGAATATTTTCTATAGGATAATCTTTCAAATATTTTGTTCTTTTATTTGGATGTAAATTTATAGAGTTATTATTACTTACACCATTAATGTTTCATTATTTGTAATTTCATTAGTTTTATTAATATTTACTTTTTTATCAGAATTGGAATTATCGATTTTAAAATCCTCGTCGAATGAAACATGTAATTTCTCTTTAATGGTGTTATTTCTGGTGTTAAAAACTCTATAAGCTTTACTTCTATTAGAATAACCAACAAAAAGCCTTTTATCTGATTTAGCATCAAATTTATCTAAATTACCTTTTGTATTTAATAGAAAACATTACTACCAAAAACTATAAAATAAGATACTTTAGGCTTTTTATTATAAAATAATTCATAAGGAGTTTTCTTAGTCAAAGATCTTATTAAAACTCTTTTAATAACATGCTGCAGAAACTGCTTCAGCCCAAAAACTTTTAGGTAATTTGCTATCATTTAACATTGCTCTAGCACATTTTTGTATACTTCAATTTTTACCACTCCTTTTTGTTGGCGTATTCTTGGGAATAAAAGTTATGCGTAATCTCTTTCTTGTTACAAAAATTTTCAAAATTCATTTTCGAACTCTCCTTTGTGATCGCTTCTGATCGTTTTAAGTTTACTAGACATTTAATTATGAATTCTTTTTAAACATTACAAAGGCATCGCTTTTAAGTTTTAAGGAAATTATCCATGTATATCTAGAAAAATCGTCTACAACTACAAAGATATATCTATTACAACTTATTGATCGTATTTGCGAAAGTCCGAAAAGATCTAGGTGAAGAAGTTCAAGAGGTCAACAAGTAGAAATCATATCTTTAGATTTAAAAGAAGTTTTACGAAGTTTTCGTAATTGACAGACATTACATAAGTTGGTGACGTTGCAACTCATTTTAGGAAGACCCCTAACAAGTTCATATATATCAACTTTAGATTGGTGTTTAAAATTTGAATCAAATCTTTTTTGCAAAATCCAAGGGTCATTAGATTTAGCTAAAAGACACAGATTGTCATTGGACACTTTCATACTTAAAATTTAAATGTTATGTTTCCTAATACATTTGAAGATAATATTTGACTCATTATTTTCGATGTGACAATTATGTTTTTCAAACTTAATTTTAAAACCCATGTCACATAATTGACTACTACTAAGAGGGTTCTGTTTTAGATTGCTAGCCAGCAAAAACATGAGAAATAATATGAGTTTTGCAGTTACCGACATTGTCAATGCTAATCACACATCCTTTTGAGTTGTCTTCAAAATTAACCGACCCACCATCTTTGTTGACAATACTTCAAGATCTCTTGATTTATAGTCATGTATCTTGAGATCCATTGTCCAATATCCACTTATCCTTCTTGATTTATGATGATTGAATATCAAGTGTATGTTCACCATTAGCCATACAACATTCTTGTTCCTACAGTACAACATTATACCTTTCTAAAACATCAAACGAATTTTCAAAATAATTAGTTCTAATTTACTTGAAAATAATATATTTGTTTCACAGAATTGTTTTTCCCTAAAAATGTTGAAAAGAGTATTACTAGCCATTTATATTTTTCAAAAATTGAATTACGATTTTTTGAAAACCTAGTGCTCTGATACCAAATTTTGGTTTCGAAATTATGGATTTTAAGGAAAATTAAACACTAAAGAAGGGTGAATGGTATTTTCTAACTTATGTGAATCTTTTTAAATTTCTTTCAAGTTAAATATTAAATCGCAGATTAGCAATACACAATTATACTATCAAATAGCCACAGATGCAATCACGGATAAAGTAAAAGCAGTAAAGCAAAGCAAAAAGTTAGAGAGGTGACACCAGAGATTTTACACTGGTTTAGATCTCTCTCACATCTAGTCTCGTATATTAATTGTATAGATTTCTTTTCAAATGCCAATCTTTAATTGGAACGAAGAAAAACCTAAATACAATCTGAATTTCAAGGCAACGAGACACACCCTCTTGAATTTTCAAGCTCATGGTAGACTTACTTGATAAAAATGGCTACAAGCACACCCATTAGATTTTCAAGCTGCTAAGCACACCCACTTGAATTGAACGGGCTATAGGCACACCCAAAGCAAATACAAATATAGCTGATAGTTTTCTAAAGAAAATTTCTTAAACTTTGGATACAATGGATCCTATAGCCACTTAGAAAGCACTTTGATCTTTAAATTGAGAGAGAGAGATGTTTCCAAAAAAGTAAGTAGTATTAAACCAATACAATGAAGTATGAATTCACTATAAGTGATTTTGAAGAGAATATAGTATATTTTCAATGTAGTTTCCAAGAGAGTAAGTGGAGGGAAGAAAATACGTAATTCTAAACTTTAAAATTTGTTTGAACTCCCCTTTATAGAGTAAATCAACAGATGTTTCATTCGTGAAGAGGTACGATGAATAGACACTTCATTTCAAAATTTAAAAAACCAATTGGCGACATGTATGTCGATATACCATCTGCCTATATGTCGACATATGCATGTATATTTTGAAAATTTGTTTCTTTTAAAATGTTTTGAAAAATCCTATACTTTGTCAAATAATTTGATACTTTATAAATTAGTTTAAACATAGTTATAAACATTTTGAGCTTTCAAAAAATATTATAAAATATTTTGAATATATTTTTGAAAATTCATTTTTTTTAAAAAATATAAAAGATAGAGATAGAAGATAGAGATCAAAGATTGCTATTGGGGACTTTAACAGTATAAGATATGACTATATACACTAAACTATAGCGTTGAGATCTTCATCTCTTGATCTCTGTGCTCATGAGTCTTCAAGTCTATCTTTTGAGTCTTTATACTGTATAGTCTTCGATTTAACACTTATGTAATATTATACACTATATAACTTGGCAAAACATTAGTATCTATATTTTATGTAATTGTATATGGTTGTTGTCATCAAAATCAATATAACCGAGGTATTAACATTATTTGATTATATAAGTTATATATAACATGTACACATGCATCGAATACACATCAATGTGTACGTGCACATGCAACCAATAATGTATACATTGTTTAACATGCATGTATTTAAGTATTAGGATTAACACTGCAACAGACACGTTAGCCCATTTATATACGTATTCGATGTCTAGTATTTTTTAAAAATCAATATAACTTAAAATATGCTTACATATATACATTCGGTACACATATACAAATGAATATATATATATATATAAACACATATATACATACACACTAAGAACCAAGAATAATCATGTATAAATATATTTTTAAATATATAATACCATTTCAAAACATAGTATTTAAAATCGCTAATAAAAAAAGTCAAATTTAAAATCAAATGTGGATTCAAATATAATATCTTAAGTGAAATTCAAATTTAGATTTAATATATACTTAAAATATTAATGTATACATACACAAAATAAAATTATAATAATTTTTTTGAAATGAAAATGTTACACACACATATGTATGCATGCATGCATGCATATATGTATATGTATATATAATATAAATTTAATAAGATACTATCTATAAATATAAAATTATATATTTTAAATATAAATTCATTTTTTTATTTTTGGCCCTAAAGGTTTTTGATAAAATTAATTTTTTTATTTTAAATATTCTATGTTATTTAAAAAAATTATTTTCTATTAATTTAAAATTCATTTCCATATGAAAATGTTATTAAAAATTATATATATTTACTTTCAAAAGCTATTTAAATCATATGTATATATAATTATTTATATAAATCAATATATTATAATTAAAATTAAGATATATTTATTTATTTATGTACATATATACTTTTAACAATATTTTTTTATTGTCATCATAGCCAAAACAAATATATAGAATAGTACTTTTTTGCCTTTTCGTTTAACACATACAACCATACACATAGAATTGACAACAAGTAGATATATAAATTCGAGATATTGTGAATATTAGTTTGTTGACATACAATGATATAACTTACATATAAATGAAAACATAAATGATTGGGGGTTACCTAATTGTTGCCTTGATAAAGCACCTTGAATGTTGAATCAAACTCCGTGTATAAATCAGATCCAATTATAATATGCAACAGACTAGAGTAATCATCATGTGACGACCTGTCTTTCAAGCCAAAGAAGATGTATCATCAATAATAAAAGAAAGAGATAGAAATAGAAAAGATAGAAAGAAAGAATAACAACATCAGAATCTCACAACGGAAATGGAACAAAATATAATACATCACATAACTATTACATAGTTTTACATATATCAGAGTTAAACATCATACGACAAGACAGTCATATATATATATATATATCTGTCATTACATACATCCCAAAATACAACATACATCAACTAACACAGCGGAACTAGATAGATATATACGTCTGGACTTCTGCTCCAAGCTCCTCCAGAACTCAACACTCCAAAACCTATCACTTGGCTACTCATAAAAATTTGAGTACCCAAGAGTTTATGAAAACAAAAATAAACTCTGGGTCAGACATGGGTCTGGTGTGAGTAAACGGGTTAAAGTTGCTTAACTTTGAAAACCATTTGAAAATAAAGGTATCACGTAAGACTTTCCACACATAAACACGGGTAAGTTTTTACCTTACGCTAACCAAAACCTTTTATAGGAAATCCACTGATATTATAATAGTGTCTAGAGTTTTCAAGTAAATAGAAAATAGCCGAAATTGTTACATTCATTAAATTCCAGCTACTAGCCATAAAATTTGGTAATACAAATCAAAACCATAAGGTCTCGTAGGGAAAATGGGTTTCCATCAATGGCAGGGCTACTGGGGTACCACTTGTCACGGTACGGGGCCTAGATCACCGTACCGAGGATCACTCCCGACCCCCTACAACACAAGGCCGGAACCATTCCTTACTGAACAGTTCCGAACAAGATAACCCCGCAGTTGTGGCCAACAACTGCCCACACAGCCGAAATAAAGGGACATCTAGACAGGGGTATATCTCGTCCTACTTGGGTGCTACCCACCTAACCTTGCTGCACCTCCCCTGTTTTAGCCATTCCCGGTTGATGAGGCTTAAAGCAATGATTACCTTTATAGAACATATCTCTTAGAATGCCCATCGTCCGCCTGACGATGTTCTGAAAGCATTCAATCCATACAAGTTCGTTCCGGGTTCGAACGAAATCGAAGGCATTATCTCTTTACACTCATTTTGGAATCACCCTCAAAGTTAACGACGATAACCCTTGCACTTTGAAACTCCATCTCGATCTTCACTTGAGATGCCACGACCTAATGTTTAATTTGGATCGATGTGGTTTTCAGATAATCAAAATTGACACCCGATCCCGCTCTCATCGAAATCCAAACGCCATTTTAAAGGTCAAGTTGTTTAATAGTTTAAACAATTTAATTCAACATTTTGAATTCACATAGCATTTATCACAGATAGATCATACACAAACATCACAGATATATCCAGAATATATCACAGAGTATCACAGAATATCACCAAATAGTTACACAATCAATCAAACAGGAATCATCAATTCATATCAAAATTAGTTTAATTAACTTAAACTTAATTAATTACTTAAGAACAAACCATTTTATCCTGCTTAATTAATCACTAATTAATCAACCCATTTAATTTATTAATTACTTCTTAATTACTATTTTATTAATTAATTTACATTTGCTCACTTAATTAATTATTTCTTAATTATTAATACCAATCTTTAATTACAAATTTATTTAATCACAAATTACTTAGTTAATTACAATTATAAATTAATTAATCATTCTTAATTACCCTTTCAAAAAATTAACTAATAATTATTCATCTTGTGTAACATTGTAAAATCTTCCTTAATAACTTTGGAATCAAATTATTACTAACTAAAAAAGCTTTAACGTTAATTAAATTTAAAACTTATCTTAAATTAACTACTTAATTAAAATATTAATTAAGATTTAAAAATATTTTAAAGCATTAACTTAATTAATTATATCTTAAAATAAATTCTTATCTTCAACTTTCAGACATTAATTAATTCATAAATTCTTAAACTTGTATAAGATGATTAACTTCAATTTTAATTAGGCTTAGCCTTTGAAAACCCAACCCGAGTATATTTCCAGTTTACTCGAGTAAACACTCGAGATCTTCACCATTTCCCCTGAGACCTTCTTCCTCTCCACATACACTTCCCTTTTTCTTCTGCAAGTTTTAAGTTATAAACTTCAATAACAGGCAACACTCACGCACCCAAGTTTCACTCGAAGCAACCCCTCATCTTTCTCGAGCATCAACTCATGTCGCTCACAACAAAAACTTCCTGACACCTATTCATTGTCGTGCACGTGCACGGAACTTCAACAACCTTCCGATGAACTGCGATCCCTCCGGCAAGTCACACAATGTCGCGACACTCGATCTCCATGGACGACTCGATGCCAACAACCCCCAATCGAAAATCGAGTTTCCAGTTCGAAACTCGAACTTACACCTTCATCCAAAACCGCCTCGTCCAATTCACGCCGACCATCAGAGGCAATACAACTCCGGCCTAACCTCGCCGATACTCCATTCTACTCTTCCCCTCAATTTCGTACAGCTCGATCAATCAGAGGTAATGTAATCACCTCGCTTTTGACCACGTCCAAAACTCGAGCATAAACCCTAAATTTCCCTCGTTTCCTCAATTCTTGCAATAGAAAATTTATCTAACAATTTTCCTAACTTCACCGATGGCCAAGCTTGCTTCATGCAGAATTTCAACATCCAAAAATTCTTCAGCCACCAGAAATTGATCAAAAGCATTTCTATTTCATCTATGAACTGTTCCTAGTATTTTTAACTAAAAATTTCCATTTTTGTTTTAAAAATCTTATTTTTGTATGTAGATTCAAGCTATATAATTGAATTAGCAATTTATAATACTCGAATTCAACATAAAATTATTTGTTGCTCTGCAAATTAAATTTCCCAGATGATATATTTCTCCAACATGTCTAAAACAAATTTTTATAGCTTGATCTATGTTTAAACAACTTATTTTGTTTTAAATTGTAAGTCTATAAATGATTGGATGAAGATATTTTGTATTTTGATTAACTATTCAATTCTGAAACTAAAAACAGAGAAGATAGGTAAAATAAATTTACACAGAACACTCATATATAAACACAGAGGTATATAAACAAAATACATATGCAAGCATATTTATCAGTGAGTCATACACACATATTTAATTAAATTTAAGTCTTTAAAATTTTGTTTACTCGCCTGAAAAGTGTTTGTATAGAGAGCAACTTTTGTTTTGAAGGCTGCAGTTTGATTTTCCCTTAAACCTTCCTATTTTGTTGTTAAATGATGTTTGAGTTTGTAAAAATAATGATGTTTATTTTTCTTCTTTTCCTGATTTGCTATGTTATGAACGAACAAGAATAAAAGGATGTATATATAGAAACAGTTTTACAGGGGTAGGCTTCTGGTACAAGCTTTTCTTTGTTTTCAATACTTGGTCAAAGATTTTTTTCTAAAAATGAAATGATATTTACACATTTGAAATGACTTTATTTTTGTGCTGAGATGATAGTATTAAATGCCATGTTTCCCTATAAGCTTACAGCCTCTTCCTTTTTTTGTTTTTGTATGTAGATATTTTTGTTTTATTATCTTCTTATTTTGCATAATTCACATACATATCTACATGTATTTCAAAAGTTTATATATTTCTAGAATCATCTAATGTGTCCATATAACCATATAATTTATTGCTAACATAAATCCTTAGTTTTTATTTCTATTTAAAGTTTAACTATCCAAACATTTAATTTATATCCATATGTTTTATACTTATTTATACTTACATTTAATGTTGAAAGGATTGGTTTTATTTTAAACACTATTATTTAGATTACATTCATATGCATAGATTTAGATTAAATGTTAATAATGTAGAGCATTAATTAAATTGAATAAGGTAGATTTTATTTTAAATATTTTTGAAAGATTTTATTTTGAATTTTCAAACCATAGCGTTCTTCCAAAATACATACATACATACATATATATATATATAAATGGTAAGGGATAAAAATCTTATTTATTTATTTTTTAAAATGATGAGTTGTATTTTAATAAATCAGATTAAAATAATATTACCAAAATCCCGCGTCGTTACATTCCTCCCCCCTTAAAAGAATTTCGTCCCCGAAATTTAAAACAAAAGTTAATTCAAAAGCTTTTATAACAACAATCCAAACATACCTATCATCCATACAATAACAATCAACCAAACAGTTTATCCTAACGAACATCACTAGTTATCCGGACACAAATCTGGATAGGCTTTCCTAAAACTATCCAGAGTTTCCCAGGTACAATCTCTGGGATGCTCGCTCCACTGCACTTTGACAAGCTTCACTACCTTGCTCTTGAGTTGCCTCTCGTCTTGATCAACGATCTGAACAGGGTTCCTGACCACAGTCAAGTTTGGCTCGACCTCTAAATCTTCCTGAATTACTGGTTCTACAACCAGTGATGGGTCATGGACAAACTTCCTTAGATGTGATACATGAAATACATTATGAATTCCAGATATCCGTTCTGGAAATTCAATTCTGTAAGCTACAACACCAATTCGTTCCAATACCCGAAATGGTCCAATATATCTTGGGGCAAGTTTTCTCGTCTTTCCAAATCTAATAGTTCCTTTGATCGAGGAAACTTTGACAAAGACTAAATCTCCGATCTCAAATTCCAATTGTCTTCGCCTTTTATCTGCATATTTCTTTTGATGGTCCGGAGCAGATCTCATTCTCTTCTTGATAAGCTCAACTTTCGCAGAAGCTTCACGAATCAAATCTGGTCTAAGCACAAGACGATCTTTCAACTCTATCCAACAGGATGGGGATCTACACGGTCTTCCATATAAAGCTTCATAAGGAGCCATCTTAACACTCTCCTGATAACTATTATTATAAGAGAATTCTACCAGATGAAGATGGTCTTCCCACGATCCTCCAAAATCTAAAACACAAGCTCGCAGCATATCCTATAGAATTCGGTTAAGCCTCTCCGTCTATCCGTCTGTCTGGGGATGATATGCTGTACTCAATCTCAAACTCGTTCCCATAGCTGATTGCGGAGTCTTCCAGAATTTGATGGTGAAGATAGGATCTCGATCACTTACTATACTAACAGGAACACCATACAATCGGACTATCTCCCTCAAGAAAATCTCTACTAGGGAAGCTGTAGTACGAGTTGCCTTAACGGGTATAAAATGGGCGCTTTTAGTTAAACGATCCACAATCACCCATATTCCTTTGTTCCCTTTCTTGGTTCTAGGAAAACCGTCGATGAAATCCATCGAAATCATTTCCTACTTCCATTCTGGAACTTCCAAAGGCTGCAATAATTCGGCTGACTTCTGCTGATCTCCTTTAACTTGTTGGAAGATGGCACAACTATTAACGAAAGCAGCTACATCTTCCTTCATGCCCTTCCAACAAAAGACTCTCTTCATATCCTTATACATATTTGATAATCCTGGGTGGATATTCAATCTGGAATGATGACTCTCTGACAACACCTCCTGCCTCAGATCCCTATCATTCGGAACACAAATCCTCCCGTTAATCCTCAATATTCCTTGGCCATCAATCTCAAAACTTGAACACTGACCCTTCCTAACACTTCTGATGATTCTTCTCAACATTTTATCAGATTCTTGTTTGCTCGAAATCCTTTCAATAAGAGATGGAACAACTTCCAAAAGAGACAGAACTGCATTCCTTCTAAGAGCATCAGCTACAACATTCGCCTTCCCTGGGGTATACATAATATCCAAATCATAGGATGCCAAAAACTCAACCCACCTCTGCTGCCTCAAATCAAGATCCTTTTGAGGGAAAAGATATTTCAACAGTTTGTGATCCATGAATAACTCGAACTTCTCTCCCAAGAGATAGTGTCTCCAGATCTTTAAAGCAAAAACAATGGTGTAACGACCCGGAATTTTCGAAGCCGAAAATTCCAGATAGTTATGAAAAGAAGAAAGAGATAAAAGAAGAAGAAGAACAGAAACACTAAACATCTCACATTCGCAGCGGATAAAATATAATAATAAATAATAACTGTTTACAAAAGAATACATATCTGTCGATTACATTTAATATACATCAGAGTTTCACATATGTACAGTCAATGCATATACACAATTATCATACTCAGATTAATAATAATATATATATACAGCGGATATACTATATATGCTATTGCCATCCAGATCGCCTCCTGAGCTCCAGAACGTACCTACCTGAAAATCTGTAATACTCGGTCTGACCCGAGCATTACATCAAAGTAACACCCGGGTCAGGCTAGAAACCAGCGTGAGTAAACCCAACTAACAAGGAATACCAAACAAACAACTTATATAAACCCGGGGTAACTTATATCAATTCACAAGTTGCTATAAATAACGTTTATTTCACATATAAATTTCTAAGTACCAAACTTACATAAAACCATCCAATTTACTTAACTTACCCCATTTCAGCCTTTTGATTTCACAAATCAATTTATAAAATTCGAAGTGGAATCGGTTATTTCCTAATACCCGATCCCGGCCTCTTCGCCTCAAGTCATCCCAACCAAAATTTCCCAATTGAAATACATAACAAATCAAATCAGAGATATTAACTCATTCAAACATCCAATCTCATTCAATCATCCATCAACAAAGGTTAATCACATACAAATTTGGTTTAATTAATTCTGATTGAATTCCCAACCTCAACCACTTAAATTTCTTCATTTAACATTAAATCGGTTCTCATCAATTAATCAACCATTCCTTCACTTTTCATCTTAATTAATCACCCTGGATTAATTATCCTTTCAATTTTTATTCAAGAAATTGACTTAAATTAATTTCACGATATTAATTATACTTAACCAAAATTAACAAGTAATCTTATTAATTAATTATTTTAATTACGTTAATCATTAATAACTCATATTAAATTAACTTCTCTTAAGTCTATTATTCTCGATTAATTTATCTTAATCGATCGGTCTTTAATTACATCATTGATTTTATAAATTAATGATTCCCAATTATATCTCAGTTTATCCTAATCCAAGTTAATTACATTAATTAAACCACAACATTAACAACTCTTGATTTAACTCAGCCTATAATTAGCAATCCATTTATTTCCTTCATTTAATAAATCAATTTCTCCTTAGTTAATCATCTGAATTAATCTCTTGAATAATTATACAAATTGATTATATATTATTAATTGCATTTAGTAATTACTTAACAAACCATCCAATAAATATATTTTTTTCTGAATTACTTACACTCAATCAGTTAAGTTAAAACTTAATAAATTAACTAATTCAACCCTTTAATTTCTAAATTAATTAAATTTGAGTTCAAAACTATTCAAAAACCGAATACATCGAGTCAAACAACAACCAACTCACGAATCAACCAAAACCAAGTTACCAGATCATTATTTCACAGTGCATATCAAATCAACTCAATCATTCAACGGTTATTTAAATTAACCATCAAAATTTATATAAAATACAGCTGAGTGAGATTTACTCACCTTTGCGTTTATTGCAATCCACTTCCACCTCGTCTTGTTTTATCCACAATTTGACCTTGTATAAATATTTACACAGGTTATTAATATTCGAAACAAATCGAACCATCAATTGCCATTTACTTTGATTTACTTAAATTTAATTCTGACTAATAAATTTCCTTTTTATTCTGGAAAATACATACCCTGTTTAAAATTTTCTTGACAATACATATATTTATTATTTTATTTTATTTTATATATAGATAAACTAAAATAGAGATGTTTACACTCGGCTGCTACATATTTATCCTCTGATCTTTACGTAGGTAAAAAAAATTCTATTTAAATCCAGGAACATTTTATTATAGTTAAATAAAAAAAACATACCTACTGCTAAGATCGAGCATAGCTACCTCCTATCACCAAGTTCATCGATGATCTGGATCGCTTGTAAACAGCGCCCCTCCCCCTTGAGCCCACTGGCCTTCTCACCTCAGAGCGCATGCTCTTCACGCAGCCGACGCCCAACTCCAACACACTCGAATCGCCCCTGAAACGATTGCCGAGACCTTGATTCTCACTCGCGAACCTCACCATCGCGAACGAGTCACCCAGTCGCTGCTTCGTTCGAGAATACGAAATCAACTTCCCCTTATAGCCGATTTGAAATTTTAAGAAAAAGGAAAAATCTCGGCTCCGTCCTTGATTTCGAATCGCAAGCCGTTGCAAGTATAATTTTTTTTAAATAGCGAACGATGCCGATCTCGTTCGAGTTTGAAGAGAAGGGAAAAGAGAGGATTATTCGAAGGAAAAGTGATTTGCAATGCTATTAGCTTGGCCATTAATCTTTCGTTTTGATTTCCATTTTTTTTATGTATATAAAAATGAGTTCAATTTTGCTGTTCAAGGTTAGAGAGAGGACGGGAATAAGGTACAAGGTTGGCGAAGCTTCCTGAGAACGATTGTGAATAAAATATCTTTGACTTTAATTATATTATATTACAAAACTCCCAAAACGTCCCAGTGACTGCCATTTAAAATTTCGAACTCTTCTTAAGGAATGCCGCTAGGTGATAATAAAGTTTTACCCGCATTCCGAACGAATTGGAACTTGTTTCGAAAGCTAATTCAATCATATGCGCGAGTTACAGAAGAAAACGATCGATTTTAAATTAAATCGATTAAATAGTTTCTAGGCGTTTTGAGCTGCCAGGGTCAAACGACAACTCCGATGGCTACGAAAATTGAAATCCGATAATAACTAACTATTATGGATCCAATGGAACTAGTTTCGTCGAATTCCGAGACTGTGCCTCGGAAGGCTATTTTTAAATTCAATTTAGACGATATATTTTCAAAATTGAACAAATCACCTTTAAATTAAATTTCAACCTTTCTATTATCTTCAATATCATCATTATAAATTTTACAAGCCTTCAAATTATTTTTAAACGGGCTTAGAATCTCAGATTCAACAATTTACCCAATTTCAATTATGAGATTCAATAATTTAATTATCAAGTACATATTAATATTCAGAATTCAAGTTTAAAATTAACTTTTAAATATTTAAAATCAATTTATTATTCCAATTTAAATTGGTAAAAATATCGGGTTGTCACATTCCTCCCCCCTTAAAAGAATTTCGTCCCCGAAATTACTAGTTAGGAAGAATGGTACTAAACCCGTTTACCCTTTTTCCAAACCTACAACTCAACATCCTACCAATTATCTTTTATTAAAACTCCACTATCACCTCAACCAACTTTCCAAAACCTTTTATAGTTCTCAATCAAAACTCTCTTGCTCAATAATTTAGATTTCGATTTAAAATCAAGTTTTGAATTATCAAAAATTTTCTAACTCCCTAAATTTCCGAAAATTTTTGCCAGCGTCTCCTTTGCGCGGCTAGCTCGGTACAACTACAAAAGGCCTCTACGGGCTCCCAAATTCCAAAAAAAAACAAAAGCCAAGTGGCTACATCAAAAACCCAATCCAATTTCATACAGAAATGTAAATACATACCTTCTTGTCGGGCAATTCAAATTTATCTTTTGAAATCAAATCCAATTTTCTCTTATCTCTTTAATACCTGCATATCTCACTTAGCCACAATATCCAATTGAATTTTACAAATCATTTTTATACATTCTCTTACATAAGTTGCATATCTATTCAAATTAGTTTTCATTTCCCATATGCTTTCAATTTATCATCAATTCTAAATTATTGAATTTCATCTTCCATTTATAACGGATTCACATCATTATTTTAAAGTAGTTTCATTTGCTAATTTATTTCAGTTTCATATTTAAAATCATTTTGTTACTACCAAAAATTTTCTAACTCCCAAAATTTTCGAAATTTTTTGGTAGAGTCTCTTTTGTACGGAGGAGCTTTTGCAATTTGACAATATATATAAATATGTATACATCGACCCACACGGTCGGAAAAGCAAAAACAGTTCATATTTCCTATTTTTATTGCGTAGGCGTACCTCATTTAGCATTTTAAGAAAGCAGCTTATTAATTTAAGCAATTAGCATACCCCAAATCTAGCCAAACGACTTCCCTGTACCTGTACTTACTCAATTTAAATATGTAAGTGTCATACATAGAGAATCTATTAACATTTAACTTACTTTTAATGGCTAAACACAAGAAATTCAAAAGCAACAAGCACCAAACGCTTACCATAAGCGATTTATATAATTCAAAGCAAATCCAATTGCTTCCAACCAAATTCATGCGCCATTTCATTCAAATTTTAGGTTTACAACCTAATTACTTACATTCAATTTATTTTTTTAATCCAAACAAGCTCGCATTCACTTCAAATGATTCAAAATCAATTTCATTTGCATCCATTAATTCATAGAATTTAATTAAATCTCGTTTACGGCAATCGACACTCCTTTTTACGCAAATTGATGATATCCATGTGAATAAATAAGTACTTATGTTTTGCAACCCACCCACATTGATTCCGACTCAATTTATACTTAATTCTATTTCATTTTTAAATTTATTCACATTCCAATTATTCCCATTTTCATTTCATTTCAAATTTGAATTCATTCACTTGCATTCCATTTTACTAGCCAAACTAGTTCATTTAAAACCATTTACGACTTAGGTTCACCTTCATTACCAATTTAATTTCCTTTTTATTTTAATTCACTCACGATCATTTATTTAGCTCATCGCATTCCAAGCTTGCATATTACTAACCATTCCTGAATTAATTCAATCCAAGCTTTTATTTAATGGGCTTTTGTCCTAATTCGAAGCGAAGCTTTCATAAATTTTAAACTTAAGTTAATTACTTTAATTTGTTCCAACATCAACTTAAGTTCACTTCCATTCAATTCGATTCTCATCCAATCAAATTCCATTTAATTCAGTTAGCCCATCTATTACATTTTAATTCACCTCCACAATTTATCAAAATAATATCCAAGCACATTTTTAACTCATCAATACTTCAAATTAATATACCACCGAACTTAAGTTCAGTCTGATAAGCCAATTCCAATAACATCTTTGATTTTGTTTTTATTCAACCAGACTTCATCCATTTATTATTTACTTTAATTAACCCATTTTAAAATTTTAATTCACTTATTTAATTCAATTTCGAATTTATTTTATTACTACAAGGCCATTCTCAATTTATTTCTACACACCAGGGTTTTGTTTGCAACCCAAACCACTTCTATTATAATCCACTTTCACTTCATTTGACAACACTTTCATTATATCAAATTTACTTGCAAATTACGTTAAATATTATTCAAATCACTTGAATTTTATTTGCAATTCAAACTAACACTTTTTCAATCCATCTCAATTTTATTTTTACACCATCTCTTCTTATTTAATCCATTATCAAACCCAAGTCGGATTCTATTTAATTCGAATTCATTTCCAAACTCGAGTATCAGCTTACAATCCATTTTAGTAATCGAGTTAAATTTTACTAACATACTCCATCAAATAATTATTAAGCCAATTAGCTTACTTCCATCTTTTAAATCGATATTCGATTTTATTACAAAGAATCGCATCATTTAAATTTTTTCCGAGTCCAATTTTATTTTATAATTCCAGTTTGGATTTTCCCATTAAATTTTCCCAAAATTTCAACACTTCTATTTTAACAATTTAGAAATGCTTTTAAATCCACCTCATACTATTAAAATAGCATTTTATAAAAATATTTATTATAACTCGATGTCTCAACCAGTCCATCCTTGTTCTCACAGAATTCAGTCATACGTTGATCAGGCGTAGAACTGAATATCTATAAGTACTTGGTAAACCCGTTTTCAACACCCAGTGAAAATACTTGGAAAATAATTTTATTGAAAATATTGAAAGCATTTTGAAATAGAGGAAATATCTTTGGTGACAATGCTCTGAAAATCATCACCCCCATCCATGGTCACAGTTACATACCAGGGTTACGTTGCAGTCACAACAAAAGTCCATGTAACTGCAGGCTCTTCGCAGCCTCTCGATTTTGCCATGGATCCCACACAATAGATCACGGTTACATCCAGGGTTACGTTGTCGTCACAGCAAAAGTCCATGTAACTGCAGGCACTCAGCGGCCTCTGATTTTCGCTGACGAAATGAAACTTCTCCACTCCTACATAGGTCGCAGTCTACCGAGATAAACTCAAACGCAGACTGTTGGCTCTCAGCGGCATACACGACTTTCGCTATGTGGTATACCATAGTGTCGCAGTCTATCGATATAAAATCAAACGCAGACTGTTGGCTCTCCGCGGCACACACGATTTTCGCTATGGTACACTACCCATAATCCTTAGGAACTAGTTTTGTCCGGACTCCTCACAGGATCAACTTTAGAACCCCTCCCCGGGGCTCAAGGCAGCGCCACCCAGTGGCACTCCTGAGGAGTCCATTCCAAGGGAGCGCCTTTTTCCCTAGAGCTATCATCAAAACACTTTATACTATACACATATAGTATCTTTCAAATCATACACCTAGTATGAATTTTATCAAAGCTCCTTTACACAAAATCGATTATCCCCAAAATCGATAATTCTCAAAATAGGCTTTCCAAATTCCAATATTGATTTTACCCAAAAATCAAAAGCCTTTCCAAATCCAAAGGTTCCCAAAACCTTTCCTAAAATCCTCATAAGATTCTTTATATATATACAGATATATATAATTTTTAAAACTTTGGATCATTTCAAATTTGTATAAACCCCTTTTATACTTCAAACACTTCCAAAATCCTTTTCTTCCAGCAATAGATTCAACAAGTGAAGAATATATAACAAAGATATAACTTTGTTTACCCAAAATCAAATATTCACATTTGATTACTCTTTCCAATATCAATTTCCTTTCTATTCACATTCACTTAAATTTCCATTCACTTATTCACATTTGCCTTAATCCTCATTTGGATTATTACCTCAATTCTTATCCCAATTGGGTATTTAATCAATAACAGTTTGAACTCCGATCAGTTTATATTTAGGAAATAGCTTGAAAATTTTGAAAATAGATAAGTAGTTGAAAAATAATCAATAGTTTGCAAAATAGTTGTAGAATAATTGACTAATTGTAAAAGAGTTGGAAAATAGTTAAATAGTTATAGAAATCTTAAATAATTGCGAAATAGTTGTAAAATAGAAATTAATTCGTAACTTAGTTGAAAATTAGTAATTAGTTTATAAAACAGTTGTAAAATAGTTAAAGAGTTCCAAAAGTAGTGGCAAAACCAGTATAAAATAGTTTAGGTTTAAAAAGAAAGTTGTATAATAAATAGATAAGAAAATAGATTTAAAACTATTTATATTAAAACAATTTACATTGAAAATGGTCTAGAGTCAAAACTGTTCACTTCCCCAACAATTCAATTTAAATTTCCACTCCATTTAAATTAACCCAATCCCAATTTAATTAACTCCAATTTCCATTGGACTTGATTCATTCCCAATTCAAATTGAATTGATTCTCAATTTCCTTCCAACTTCAAATCAAATTCCATTTGATCTTAAACCAATTCCACTTTAATTACAATTCCAAATTATTCAGATAAATCTGGACTAATATCAATTGAACTCTCTTCAAGTTCAATACCCTTTTCAAGTTAATCCAATACAAATTTCCCATTTGAATTTTAAACTTGTACAACTTTAATTATAATTTAAGTTTTACAACTTCTATTTATAATCAATTACATTCACATTTTGCTTTTAACTTGGAGTTGTACATTTTATTTAACCAATATATTTTATTATTCCATAAACATTTTAAATCCAGATTCCAGAGTTTAAACAATTTTCCAAAACTTAAATATCACCTTAGAATTCATCTATATCCAAAATTCTTTGGCAAATTCAATTATGCCTTTGAATTTCAAAACCAAACTCAATTCACAAACAATTCCAATTTAAAACAATTTGGTAGCAATTTCTCTTCTAGAAACTCGAAAATGAACATCGATGATGCTGCAGTCATCACCGAAGTTATTTTCCAGTGACCGAAAGAATTCAATGCTCTTATCTCTTTAAAAACATTTCCAAATATTATTAATTTCAAATCTTCCAGATTTCCAATTCAACACCAAAAATATTTACGAAATAATACTATTATTTTTCCAAAACCTTTGGAAACCACTCCCAAATCCAAAGGAATTCTAAATTTTCCCAAAAATTCCAAATTCCCCATCCATCCAATTCATATTTAAACATTACTCTGGAATTTTCATCTTACTTTATTTTCAAATATTCTCTGGAATTCTATTTAAAATTATAATCTCATTTATTTATGAAGTTTATTTCAATTTATAAATTGCATTCACCATCTATATTTCAAATTCCATTTTGTTATATTAGTTTATTCTTCAACTTTGGTTATAAGTTTCACGTATTTTATTTTACTTCTTAACTTAATTTCAATAATTCAACAACAAATCTCCTAAATATTTATTAGAAGGAAATATTGCTTTATATATCAAAATATACTTTCATATAAAATCATTTAAAGCCTTTATATACGAAATTAACAAGTACGCGCTCATATATATACACTCAACTCATATTAGAGTTCTACAGGCTCTATTAAATGAGTAATCCCCACCAGAGCTAAGGTTCTCGCTTAACCTTTCAGCTCTGATACCAAATGTAACGACCCGGAATTTTCGAAGCCGAAAATTCCAGATAGTTATGAAAAGAAGAAAGAGATAGAAGAAGAAGAAGAACAGAAACACTAAACATCTCACATTCGCAGCGGATAAAATATAATAATAAATAATAACTGTTTACAAAAGAATACATATCTGTCGATTACATTTAATATACATCAGAGTTTCACATATGTACAGTCAATGCATATACACAATTATCATACTCAGATTAATAATAATATATATATACAGCGGATATATTATATATGCTATTGCCATCCAGATCGCCTCCTGAGCTCCAGAACGTACCTACCTGAAAATCTGTAATACTCGGTCTGACCCGAGCATTACATCAAAGTAACACCCGGGTCAGGCTGGAAACCAGCGTGAGTAAACCCAACTAACAAGGAATACCAAACAAACAACTTATATAAACCCGGGGTAACTTATATCAATTCACAAGTTGCTATAAATAACGTTTATTTCACATATAAATTTCTAAGTACCAAACTTAGATAAAACCATCCAATTTACTTAACTTACCCCATTTCAGCCTTTTGATTTCACAAATCAATTTATAAATTTCGAAGTGGAATCGGTTATTTCCTAATACCCGATCCCGGCCTCTTCGCCTCAAGTCATCCCAACCAAAATTTCCCAATTGAAATACATAACAAATCAAATCAGAGATATTAACTCATTCAAACATCCAATCTCATTCAATCATCCATCAACAAAGGTTAATCACATACAAATTTGGTTTAATTAATTCTGATTGAATTCCCAACCTCAACCACTTAAATTTCTTCATTTAACATTAAATCGTTTCTCATCAATTAATCAACCATTCCTTCACTTTTCATCTTAATTAATCACCCTGGATTAATTATCCTTTCAATTTTTATTCAAGAAATTGACTTAAATTAATTTCACGATATTAATTATACTTAACCAAAATTAACAAGTAATCTTATTAATTAATTATTTTAATTACGTTAATCATTAATAACTCATATTAAATTAACTTCTCTTAAGTCTCTTATTCCCGATTAATTTATCTTAATCGATCGGTCTTTAATTACATCATTGATTTTATAAATTAATGATTCCCAATTATATCTCAGTTTATCCTAATCCAAATTAATTACATTAATTAAACCACAACATTAACAACTCTTGATTTAACTCAACCTATAATTAGCAATCCATTTATTTCCTTCATTTAATAAATCAATTTCTTCTTAGTTAACCATCTGAATTAATCTCTTGAATAATTATATAAATTGATTATATATTATTAATTGCATTTAGTAATTACTTAACAAACCATCCAATAAATATATTTTTTTCTGAATTACTTACACTCAATCAGTTAAGTTAAAACTTAATAAATTAACTAATTCAACCCTTTAATTTCTAAATTAATTAAATTTGAGTTCAAAACTATTCAAAAACCGAATACCTCGAGTCAAACAACAACCAACTCACGAATCAACCAAAACCAAGTTACCAGATCATTATTTCACAGTGCATATCAAATCAACTCAATCATTCAATGGTTATTTAAATTAACCATCAAAATTTATATAAAATACAGCTGAGTGAGATTTACTCACCTTTGCGTTTATTGCAATCCACTTCCATCTCGTCTTGTTTTATCCACAATTTGACCTTGTATAAATATTTACACAGGTTATTAATATTCGAAACAAATCGAACCATCAATAGCCATTTACTTTGATTTACTTAAATTTAATTCTGACTAATAAATTTCCTTTTTATTCTGGAAAATACATACCCTGTTTAAAATTTTCTTGACAATACATATATTTATTATTATTATTATTATTTTTATATATGGATAAACTAAAATAGAGATGTTTACACTCAGCTGCTACATATTTATCCTCTGATCTTTACGTAGGTAAAAAAAAAATTTCTGTTTAAATCCAGGAATATTTTATTATAGTTAAATAAAAAAAACATACCTACTGCTAAGATCGAGCATAGCTACCTCCTATCACCAAGTTCATCGATGATCTGGATCGCTTGTAAACAGCGCCCCTCCCCCTTGAGCCCACTGGCCTTCTCACCTCAGAGCGCATGCTCTTCACGCAGCCGATGCCCAACTCCAACACACTCGAATCGCCCCTGAAACGATTGCCGAGACCTTGATTCTCACTCGCGAACCTCACCATCGCGAACGAGTCACCCAGTCGCTGCTTCGTTCGAGAATACGAAATCAACTTCCCTTTATAGCCGATTTGAAATTGTAAGAAAAAGGAAAAATCTCGGCTCTGTCCTTGATTTCGAATCGCAAGCTGTTGCAAGTATAATTTTTTTTAAAATAGCGAACGATGCCGATCTCGTTCGAGTTTGAAGAGAAGGGAAAAGAGAGAGGATTATTCGAAGGAAAAGTGATTTGCAATGCTATTAGCTCGGCCATTAATCTTTCGTTTTGATTTCCATTTTTTTATGTATATACAAATGAGTTCAATTTTGCTGTTCAAGGTTAGAGAGAGGACGGGAATAAGGTACAAGGTTGGAGAAGCTTCCTGAGAACGATTGTGAATAAAATATCTTTGACTTTAATTATATTATATTATAAAACTCCCAAAACGTCCCATTGACTGCCATTTAAAATTTCGAACTCCTCTTAAGGAATGCCGCTAGGTGATAATAAAGTTTTACCCGCATTCTGAACGAATTGGAACTTGTTTCGAAAGCTAATTCAATCATATGCGCGAGTTACAGAAGAAAACGATCGATTTTAAATTAAATCGATTAAATAGTTTCTAGGCGTTTTGAGCTGCCAGGGTCAAACGACAACTCCGATGGCTACGAAAATTGAAATCCGATAATAACTAACTATTACGGATCCAATGGAATTGGTTTCGTCGAATTCCAAGACTGTGCCTCGGAAGGCTATTTTTAAATTCCATTTAGACGATATATTTTCAAAATTGAACAAATCACCTTTAAATTAAATTTCAACCTTTCTATTATCTTCAATATCATCATTATAGATTTTACAAGCCTTCAAATTATTTGTAAACAGGCTTAGAATCTCAGATTCAACAATTTACCCAATTTCAATTATGAGATTCAATAATTTAATTATCAAGTACATATTAATATTCGGGAGTCAAGTTTAAAATTAACTTTTAAATATTTAAAATCAATTTATTATTCCAATTTAAATTGGTAAAAATATCGGGTTGTCACAAATGGCTAACAACCCAAGATCGTGCGTAGCGCAGTTCCTTTCATGTGGCTTTAATTGCCGACTCGCATGCGCAATTACCGTTCCATTCTGCATCAGAACTGCTCCCATTCCAACTATACAAGCATCTGTATAAACCTCGAATTTGCTCTTCCCATCCGGAATAGCTAGCACAGGTGCACTGGTTAGCCTCGTCTTCAACTCCTGGAAAGCTTCCTCACACTGGGGTGTCCACTTAAACTTAGCTCCTTTCCTTGTCAGCTTGGTTAGATGTGAATAAATCTTAGAATAATCCTTGATAAACTTTCTGTAGTAGCCAGCTAATCTTAGAAAACCACGAACTTCAATCGATGTCTCCGGTTGCTTCCACTCCAGAATAGTCTCAACCTTCGCTGGATCTACAGAGGTACCTTCTCCAGAAACAATGTGCCCCAAAAATTTGACTTCCGATTTTCAAAAATGCCACTTAGAGAATTTCGCCTTCAAAACATGCCTTCTCAGAGTCTCTAACACAATTCTCAAATCCTGCTTGTGCTATTCTTCAGACTTAGAGTAGACCAGAATATCATCGATGAATACCAAAACAAACTTATTCAATACATCACGAAAGACTCGATTCATCAGGTCAACAAAGTAGGCAGGAGCGTTGGTTAACCTAAATGCAGTCAAGGGAATACTGTCCTCAGCTACCCTTAACTGATGGAAACCTGAAGCTAAATCCAGTTAAGAAAAGACAGAAGCTCCATGCAGCTGGTCAAAAAGATCATCAATACGAGGAAGATGATATTTATTTCGAATGGTCACTTTGTTCATCTCTTGATAGTCAACACAGAACCTTAGCGATCCATCCGACTTGGTGACAAACACCGCAGCAGAGCCCCAATAAGAAAAACTGGGCCTAATCAACCCCTTCTCCAAAAGATCCTGAGTCTGCTTACCTAACTCCTCCCTCTCCCTAAGAGCCATCCTACTACTAGGTTGAATCACTGGTACTGCTCCTGGAACCAAATCAATGCGAAACTCTATCTCTCAATGTGGAGGTAAATATTTGACTTCCTCGAATACATCTGGGAAATCTTGGACCACATCGATATCTTCAACCTTCTCTTGGGAAGTCTCAACTCCATGCAAAAGACTACTCAAGTGAATTTCAGAATTATCACACGTCACTCTAGCAATCCTACCCAGATCGGTTTTCAGCGAAACTATTCTCTCATCACAATTCAGGACAGCTTTATACTTATCAAGCCAATCCATTCCCAATATAAGGTCAAACCCCTTAAAATTCAACACATAAGGGACACAAGAAAAACTATGGGATAGATAGGAAGTCTTCAAATCCTTACAGATCATGTCTAATTTGGTCACCCCTCCTATAGGATTAGATACAAAGATGGGATAGTCCACGGTACTAGGGGTAAGAAAGAACTTTTCTACAGATTCCAGAGAAATAAAACTCAAAGAAGCACCCGAATCAAACAAAACTTTAATATACTTGCAATTTAAAAGTAATGTACCTTTCAATACTCCCTTGCCTTTGGATGAAGTAGATGGTGCACCTTCCAAAGCAAATACTTTATTCTGTTGATCTTTATGAAGTAGCGGACAATCCTTGATCATATGACCTGGTTGGTGGTAATTGAAGCATAGAAATTTTTGAACCAAAGCCGAACCCGGTCCACTATAATGTGATTGCTGTTGTTGTTGCTGAAATCTTTTCTAGGACACTTATTCGCTAAGTGACCTTCTTGTTGACATATATAGCATTAGCGAGGTCCGTTGTTATTTCCAGCTTCTTCTTGTTCTGCTTCCTCCAATTGGGATTGAACTTCCTCTTATTTGGATTAGGAATATTCCCTCCCGATGCTGCTACCGGTGCCACTGATTTCTTGTTCATCAAATCCTCATATCTCAGAGCCATATCAATTAGCTCAACAAAAGACCCTTTCAAAATCGCCGTCATCTTTTCATGAAATTCTGGCCTCAAGCCTTGCACAAACATTTCGTTCTTTTTGAGTGGAGTATCAATGAGCCCTGATCCACAGTAAGAAAGTTCATTGAATTTGGTCTTATACTCCGCTATAGTCATGCTTCCCTGCTTCAAATTCAGAAAATCCCGATACAAACGAGTTTTCCCTGCTGTAGGCATGAATTTCTTCTCAAATAACTCTTTAAATCTTTCCCATGAAATATCGTCCTCGGAAATATTTGCTATCGCTGCATCCCACCAGGCTGCAGCGCCTTCCTGTAATTGCCATGAAGCCATTTCCTTTTCCGCTCATCAAACAACTTCATACTCTTAAAGATGCGCTCACAAGAGCGTAGCCAAGCTTGAATCTCAATTATAGTCTCTGCCTCTTTAAATGGTTTTCCTCCAAGGTTGGTGAAGTCCTTGCATAAAGTGGCAAAACCAACCTGAGGCGGTACTGGATCTACAGCCTCACTAGCAGTTTGACTTCTTCCATTATCGATCGAGGTACTGCCCCTACCTCTGCATCTCCTTCCAGAACTCATGTTGGCTACCTGGATAGGTAACTCAACAAATTAAGATAGGTATATAATTATATGAAAATACAGATACGCACTCTCAAGAAAGATATTACTCCAGAGCCTAGGTATTATCTCAACTTATGCTCTGATACCAACTATGACGACCCGTCTTTCGAACCACAGAAAGACAAATCATCAATTAGAAGAGAAAGAGATAGAAATAGAAAAGATAGAAAGAAAGAATAACAACATCAGAATCTCACAGTGGAAACGGAACAAAATATAATGCATCATATAACTATTACATAGTTTTATGTATATCAGAGTTACACAAAATCATACAACAAGACAATCATATATATATATATATATATCTGTCATTACATACATCTCAAAATACAACATACATCAACAAACATAGCGGAACTAGATAGATATATACGTCTGGACTTCTGCTCCAAAATCCTCCAGACTCAACACTCCAAAACCTGTCACTTGTCTACTCATAAAAATTTGAGTACCCAAGAGTTTATGAAAATAGAAATAAACTCCGGGTCAGACATGGGCCTGGTGTGAGTAAACGGGTTAAAGTTGCTTAACTTTGAAAACCATTTGAAAATAATGGTATCACGTAAGACTTCCCACATATAAACACGGGTAAGTTTTTACCTTACGCTAACCAAAACATTTTATAGGAAATCCAGTGATATTATAATAGTGTTTAGGGTTTTCAAGTAAATAGAAAATAACCGAAATTGTTACATTCATTAAATTCCATCTACTAGCCACAAAAGTGGGTAATACAAATCAATACCATAGGGTCTCGTAGGGAAAATGGTTTTCCATCAATGGCAGAGCTACTGGGGTACCGCCCGTCACAGTACGGGGCTTAGATCACCGTACCGAGGATCACTCCCGACCCCCTACAATACAAGGACGGAACTATTCCTTACTGAACAGTTCCGAACAAGATAACCCCGTAGTTGTGGACAATAACTGCCCACACAGCCGAAATAAAGGGACATCTAGACATGGGTATATCTCGTCCTGCTTGGGTGCTACCCACCTAACCTTGCTGCACCTCCCCTGTTTTAGCGATTCCCGGTTGATGAGGCTTAAGGCAATGATTACCTTTATAGAACATATCTCTTAGAATGCTCATCGTCCGCCTTACGGTGTTCTGAAAGCATTCAATCCATACAAGTTTGTTCGGGGTTCGAACGAAACCGAAGGCATTATCTTGTTACACTCATTTTGGAATCACCCTCAGAGTTAACGACGATAACCCTTGCACTTTGAAACTCCATCTCGATCTTCACATGAGATGCCACGACCTAACTTTTAATTTGGATCGATGTGGGTTTCGGATAATCAAAATTGACACACGATCCCGGTCTCATCGAAATCCAAATGCCATTTTAAAGGTCAAGTTGTTTAATAGTTTAAACAATTTAATTCAACACTTTGAATTCACATAGCATTTATCACAGATAAATCATACACAAACATCACAGATATATCCAGAATATATCACAGAGTATCACAGAATATCACCAAATAGTTATCACAATCAATCAAACAGGAATCATCAATTCATATCAAAATTAGTTTAATCAACTTAAACTTAATTAATTATTTAAGAAAAAACCATTTTATCCTGCTTAATTAATCACTAATTAATCAACCCATTTAATTTATTAATTACTTCTTAATTACTATTTTATTAATTAATTTACATTTTGCTCACTTAATTAATTATTTCTTAATTATTAATACCAATCTTTAATTACAAATTTATTTAATCACAAATTACTTAGTTAATTACAATTATAAATTAATTAATCATTCTTAATTACCCTTTCAAACAATTAACTAATAATTATTCATCTTGTGTAACATTTTAAAATCTTCCTTAATATCTTTGAAATCAAATTATTACTAACTAAAAAAGCTTTAACGTTAATTAAATTTAAAACTTATCTTAAATTAACTACTTAATTAAAATATTAATTAAGATTTAAAAATATTTTAAAGCATTAACTTAATTAATTATATCTTAAAATAAATTCTTATCTTCAACTTTCAGACATTAATAAATTCATAAATTCTTAAACTTGTATAAGATGATTAACTTCAATTTTAATTAGGCTTAGCCTTTGAAAACCCAACCCGAGTATATTTCCAGTTTACTCGAGTAAACACTCGAGATCTTCACCATTTCCCCCGAGACCTTCTTCCTCTCCACATACACTTCCCTTTTTCTTCTGCAAGTTTTAAGTTATAAACTTCAATAACAGGCAACACTCATGCACCCAAGTTTCACTCGAAGCAACCCCTCATCTTTCTCGAGCATCAACTCGTGTCGCTCACAACAAAAACTTCCTGACACCTATTCATTGTCGTGCACGTGCACGGAACTTCGACAACCTTCCGATGAACTGCGATCCCTCCGGCAAGTCACACAATGTCGCGACACTCGATCTCCATGGACGACTCGATGCCAACAACCCCCAATCGAAAATCGAGTTTCCAGTTCGAAACTCGAACTTACACCTTCATCCAAAACCGCCTCGTCCAATTCACGCCGACCATCAGAGGCAATACAACGCTGGCCTAACCTCACCGATACTCCATTCTACTCTTCCCCTCAATTTCGTACAGCTCGATCAATCAGAGGTAATGTAATCACCTCGCTTTTGACCACGTCCAAAACTCGAGCATAAACCCTAAATTCCCCTCGTTTCCTCAATTCTTGCAATAGAAAATTTATCTAACAATTTTCCTAACTTCACCGATGGCCAAGCTAGCTTCATGCAGAATTTCAACATCCAAAAATTCTTCAGCCACCAGAAATTGATCAAAAGCATTTCTATTTCATCTATGAACTGTTCCTAGTATTTTTAGCTAAAAATTTCCATTTTTGTTTTAAAAATCTTATTTTTGTATGTAGATTCAAGCTATATAATTGAATTAGCAATTTATAATACTCGAATTCAACATAAAATTATTTGTTGCTCTGTAAATTAAATTTCCCAGTTGATATATTTCTCCAACATGTCTAAAACAAATTTTTATAGCTTGATCTATGTTTAAACAACTTATTTTGTTTTAAATTGTAAGTCTATAAATGATTGGATGAAGATATTTTGTATTTTGATTAACTATTCAATTCTGAAACTAAAAACAGAGAAGATAGGTAAAATAAATTTACACAGAACACTCATATATAAACACAGAGCTATATAAACAAAATACATATGCAAGCATATTTATCAGTGAGTCATACACACATATTTAATTAAACTTAAGTCTTTAAAAATTTTGTTTACTCGCCTGAAAAGTGTTTGTACAGAGAGCAACTTTTGTTTTGAAGGCTGCAGTTTGATTTTCCCTTAAACCTTCCTGTTTTGTTGTTAAATGATGTTTGAGTTTGTAAAAATAATGATGTTTATTTTTCTTCTTTTCCTGATTTGCTCTGTTATGAACGAACTAGAATAAAAGGATGTATATATAGAAACAGTTTTACAGGGGTAGGCTTCTGGTACAAGCTTTTCTTTGTTTTCAATACTTGGTCAAAGATTTTTTTCTAAAAATGAAATGATATTTACATATTTGAAATGACTTTATTTTTGTGCTAAGATGATAGTATTAAATGCCATGTTTCCCTATAAGCTTACAGCCTCTTCCTTTTTTTATTTTTGTATGTAGATATTTTTGTTTTATTATCTTCTTGTTTTGCATAATTCACATACATATCTACATGTGTTTCAAAAGTTTATGTATTTCTAGAGTTATCTAATGTATCCATATAACCATATAATTTATTACGAACATAAATCCTTAGTTTTTATTTCTATTTAAAGTTTAACTATCCAAACATTTAATTTATATACATACGTTTTATACTTATATTTAATGTTGATAGGATTGGTTTTATTTTAAACATTATTATTTAGATTACATTCATATGCAAAGATTTAGATTAAATGTTAATAATGTAGAGCGTTAATTAAATTGAATGAGGTAGATTTTATTTTAAATATTTTTGGAAGATTTTATTTTGAATTTTCAAACCATAGCTTTCTTCCAAATACATACATACATATATATATAAAAAAATGGTAAGGGCTAAAAATCTTTTTTTAAAAATGATGAGTTGTATTTTAATAAATCAGATTAAAATAATATTACCAAAATCCCTTGTCGTTACACATCACACCTTAAGGTAGATTTATTTGATATAATTTGTTTGGAAATGTAATGAATGGTCCTATAGATTTCTTCTAGAAATGGAGGTAGAGGTTCACCAAAAGATTCCGAACCCAATTAGTTTATGTATATTTAAATCCTGTTTAGACGTTTATCGATATCGTATCGATACATACATACATACATATATAACTTTCGTACGTGCACTTTACTATATACTAACTCAATTAAATCAAATAAAACTTGATAATTAATATTTTAAAATATTATTTAATTTAATTAACCAATTTTACTATTAAAAGGTCCTTGATAGTGTTAATTATTCACACAAATTCTCTTCGTCAAAACGACATCACATTAGGACTTATGGAATTCGGCGTTGGTCAAAATTTAAATATCGTCCATATTCAACTTGTATAATCCAAACATGAATTACTTGGTTCAATATTAACAAATATTATCAATCGAATAGCTCTGGCCGGATACTTTAACTTCGAGTTGACTACAAAATTGTTCTACTAACCTCATATAGCTGACGAGAAGAATTCCCTATTGAATAATGTTTCACTTCCACTGCTTAATTACAGACCCAGCTATAGTCATACGATGGACATCGTGCCATGATTTTACTATAATAAAAATGGAGTTTCTATATTGAAGTTTAATAGTATTCTCAAGTCGAGAGAGGTGTATAATTTTGTTACTTGGATATTCTCTATTTGATCTTAGTTATATTAACCAAAAGAAAACTATCGGGTGATTCATTCCATGTTAAACCAATAACTATTAGTACGTAACCCATTGGTACCCTCAACGGCCATGAATAATACCCTTTGGTGCCTCAAGCGTTAGGTACTCTAATTTTAATGGATGTACCGATATTCAGTCTCGATATATCTTGACTAGGAATGCAAAATGATATTTTTATTTTCATTATGTTAAATTTCTCATAATCACAACACATTCTAATTACTATCATAAAACATATAATTTATGGATTTTCTATTAAATACACATAAGGTAAATAAATAATTAATATGCCATATTATATCAATCATATAATAGAAAGAAAAATACCTTTATTTTGATCAAGATTTCATTACCAAGTGAACCATTTATAGTAAATTATAGAATTGCCCCATGGACATATCCTCACTCTATCGGTCTCCCACTTACACTTGGGGTTAATTATGGAACCTCTATCTCATTCTTTCGATTAGTTTGATGACACCCGATCGATTCAGTGCCATCGTGAATGGATCTACTATGTTTTTTTAATTATCTACTATGTTAATCAACTTTTTCTAATGCTGATAAACTACCTTTATCATGTGGAACTATTCAAAGTATGAATTTTGACTTCTAGTGATTTCTTATCATAACATTATTTCATATAACGACGACGTAGTATTCTTAATACTTCATGTTAAACATTTTAATATGATGTCTCTGCATATCATTTGGGATATTCTTAGCATCCTTTTATACTAACTATAAAAGATTTTTTCAAATTTATTATCGAAAATTTAAACAACCAAACTGGAACTAATTTTAAAATAGGTACATTGTTAACAATCAACAATACATTTTTAACTTATAGTTTAGAAATACCTACATACCTTTTTAATGTTCTTTGTTATAAATGCACGCTTTTACTACATTTTGACTAAAATTAAACTATTGATATTTATTTCAAAACACCTATTTAACTTTGATGCTTGTCGGGAAATACTTTTGTATCCCTTTTGGATCATATATGAAAATCCAAAAACTCAATATTGCTCCCACTGACTTTGAGACACTTTGGTTGTTATGTATAAACAATCTACTCTAAATAATTATTTAGAATTTTCTATTTGAACATATATATACCAAAACATAAAGCCATACCAGGCAATAATTTTGTAAGTAAAATCCAAATTAAGTTGAGCACATTGCATGACGAATCTGTTATACTAATTTCAACAATTGAAATTTACAATATTATTCTTATCAATGTTGCCAACCATATTCCAACTAGATCAGTCTTTCTCTTGAAAACTCATTTGTGGTTGATGGATCATATCCATTTAGGTACAACTATCAAAATCATATTTCAATGATGTACTTGGAATTGATTTTGGATCTGTGCATCATACCATATGGCACAGTCAGTACTCTTAATTGTTTCGCTGACAACTGAAAAATATCCATTCTCAACATTGATAAGAAACTCATAATTTTTATTTAATGTGAGATAATACTTATGAGACATTCTAATTCATTATGTTCGTTTAGGTTTTGTTAATTTCATCATCCCTCATAATCAGTTTTACATTTAGATCATACCCAAATCCATTTTACTACTAATAATTTCTGAAAGAAATTCCTTTGCTACGAAGTTGGTGTTTATTGAAACATCAATTGTTTCTCGCACAACAGAATATGTTCACAAATATTTTATGAATTTCCTTTACCTATATATATGTATATAAAACTAATTTTGATTTAGTTTACGAAACTTATGCTCAATAGATTAAATGTTCAATCAATATTGAACCGTCCCAAACTCCTTCCGGGTCGTCCAAATAAGGTCCCCTCACAAAAAGTTATACGTGCAGTCTTTTAACTTACACAGGTTACAAACTCCTTGACCTGGGATATGTCGGGGTTTCTTATAAACCCTTATCTTGTATGATCTCGTGAACTTTTCTTTGGATAAAATTGATTTTAACGTTTTATGTACTACTCTTAAGTACGTGACCTTAGAAAAAGATGTTAACTCAACTTCACTTGTTTTATCAATCATACTTTTGTTAAACAAAGTTCGATTGCTCATTATTGATATATATCGTTATATATCATAGGAATGTGTGATTATTGAGATTGAATCTTTATTCATCTTTAGGTACATTTGGAACTCTTTCTAATAAATTCACTTACTCATTCATATCAAATCATTTGATTTTATTTTTCACATCATATTATTTACTTCCATTTTATATTCCATGAACTTATCATTGACACACTTCATCTATAACAAATACTCATGTTCATGTCTAATCATCGTTGAATTTATTGAAGCGGGAGGAGTCAATTTTATATTTTAGATTTACGATTACATGCATCTATATGTATCAATTCAAAGAGTTTGGCGACTCTTATGTGCTCCCACTAAATGGATGCTTTTGCCCTTTATCATTTGAGATATAATTCATTAATTAAATAATTATTTCTCAAAATTAAGAATTAGCCCATATAATTACAAAAATTCAATTACTTTTGTATTTTCCAATGCATTATGTAACGACTCGATTTTTCGACTTTCAAAAGTCGACATTAATACGTCCACTGTATCAAATGTCGAACCATCGAACGCCGGAAAACTGAACCATTAGGGTTTAAGAAGAAGATGGTAGAAGAAGAAACAGAAACAATAACAGAATCTCACATTTCGCAGCGGAACCACATATAATATATAAATAAATAATCTTTAAAACAAAGAATCATATCTGTTATTACATTACATTATCGGAGTGTTACAACAACAAAGAGCGGAAGAAAATATAACATATGATGGTGATACGCTTCGCCATCCAGCTTGCTCCTGATCTCCACAGCAACTCCTGAATTCCAGAATGACCTGATAACCTGACTCTAGACTGCCCGTGTGGAAATTGGTGGGCACCCAGAGTTTAAAAAGGGAACAATAAACTCCAGATCAGTCATGGGACTGGTGTGAGATCTTAAAAACAGTTATTTTCACAAAGAAAATAAAAAGAAATCTGCTATGCTTTTTTTTTAAATAAATGAAACTACAAAGGCCTCCCGCCACACACACAATGCAAACGCACACTTGGAGGAGATTTCTCCTTATGACAGTCAAAAATGCTTAATACGCAAAATTCTTTCGATATTATTATTAGTGCATAGTGCAGAAAAACATTTCGAAAGTATAATATTAATCTTAGCCAGCATACAACATTTCATCGTATGCCTACTATAGCTACCATGTTCAATAGCAGGTTACCGCCATATTCCATGGCAGGTTATACAACTAAAATCGTACAGAGTGCATATTTTTTCTTTAGATTTCCAACAAATGGTCAGACAAAGGAACTTCCTACACCGAAATGGGTAAGCCTCTAGAAGGATGCCCCAAGAACCTAACCAGATCTCTGCTAACAGGGCCGACGTTACCTCACGCTTTAACCAAGCTATAACATAGGTAACTAACACACAAGTATGTCATCCCCGGTCGTTACCGACCTTTATCTGAGGATCCTCAACCACAAAGCAACATCACACAGTAATAAATTTACAGTGTCCACATGAGTTAAGTATCTGGGCTCCATACCGTGATACCACCCTTTATCCAGAAGAAAATGGACATACCCTAGGGGCGCGACCCCTAAAAACCTTGCCGCAACATTCCTGTTTCGACCATTTCCGGGTTGTGAGGCTCGACGAAGTCTCGTCCACAAAGCTGCGCTTTTTTTCACAAAGTCATGCTTCGATCAACAAATGATCAATAGCACTTCGTATGCCACATTACCAAATTGGGAATGTATCACTAGTAACCATCAACTACATAACCTCTGAGCTCGTACGTCTCAGAGAAGGGTGTTAAGCTAAGAGAATAAATTCTCCGCCACCAACAGAAATGTATTTGATAGAAACCAGCTTTACATCTCAATCTGTAATGTCAGACACACATCCATACAAGTCTGTTCCGGGTTCGAACAGAACCGAAGGCACTTCCGAAGAAGCCCTTGTAATACGGGTATTCACAATCCCGATCGGACTTCCCATCACTTAGGGAATCTCTATACCGTAGTTGCTCGGTGCAGAGACAATCGATAGGTCATCCTATTATTCTCGCAAATACCCGGTCTTCACCACCGGACTTCAAATGCAATCCCATTTCGTCGTATCATTATTCAGAATGGGTTTTATGACACAAAGGTCCTCTCCCAGGTAATCCGAATAACGAGCGCTTATTTTAAAAATAAATGTTCATTCAAATTTCAAACAAGTCACAACAATTTTCATTTTGATCTTTTAAATAAAATATTCATCACAATCACAAAGGTTCGATGTGGTTTTCGGATATCCACTTGGAATCCGACCTTCGGTCGCATCGAAATTCAAACGCTATTTAAAGGCAAATATTGATAGTTGGTTATTTAACCATCAATCAACATTCACAACAATTACCAGATTTAAATAATTTTCTCAATATTTTATTTTCAAAATATCTTTGCAAGATATATTTTCACGCTTCAACCATTTGAAAATAAATTTCAAATCACTTTTCACTCGCGGAATAAAATTCCCGATATTATTTATTCCCACTGAAAGTCTGCCGAGTTCAAATACTTTAAATAATTCAAATCACTTGTCCAAAAGATATATATATATATATATATATACTTGGAAACATTTAGATAAAACTATTTCAAAACATTTATTTAAATATTAGTTATGAAAATATTATACCAATATCTTATATAAAACTTCAAGTCCAAATTAACTTTAAAATAAAGTTAGTAGACCGGGTATAACTATTTAAATAACCATCTTGTAAAACAAATATCAATTAAATCTTTAAATAATCACTTCTATAATTAATTAAATAAATCTTTACTTTAAGATTTTCAAAATAACCCAAGTAAATAAATTTTTCCAAACATTCTATCTTTAAAACCATCTTTACAACTTCAATCTATATTTATAAATTATATCGAAAACATTCTCGGCTTTCCAGGGAAAGTACACCTTCCATTCTAAAATGGTTCATTCAAATCAATTTATAAATCCTTCTGGATTTACTTTAAATTTATGTTCCAAATCCGTAAATTCCTTTCTACACTTTTAAAAATAAACCAATATTTCTTTTTAAAACAATTTCCCTTTCCTTTATAAATTCCATTGTGAATTCAAATTTTCAAATATCCATTGATATACGATATTTCAAATTGATTCCCAAATATTCACTTTCAACACCAAATCAATTTTCCGTATTGATTTCCAAATTTATTTCAAACACCCAAATCAATTTCCAAATGGATTTCCCAAAGGTTTATTTTCAATCACCAAAATCAATTTCCAAATTGATTTCTAAATTTATCATCTTTTAAAATAAATCCCTTAATTTTTTTCCCAACTATTTAAAATCCAAATTTTTAAATAAATCCTTCAACTTCTCAACAACATTTCTCAAAATCCATTTATTAATTTTTTTTCTTCATATTTTGGAATTAATTCGATCGGATTATAAAAAATCAACTTTAATACTTTAATGTTAACGGTCTAGGCTTTTCTACTTTAATTTCCAAAAATCCAATTTCATATTTTTGGTATCCTACGATACCAAAAATATATTCTGCTAAATCATAGCCTTTCACAATTCCAATCACAAGTATAATCACACACGGATTATAAATAAATTAACACACAACATATGAAACAAATTCAAATGTTTGAGGGATCTAGTTGGATCCCTCCAACCTGTTTCCCTGCATCCACAGACGTTAGCACAACAATTAAATACCAATTCCACTTCGAGGTGGAATATCGCGGTATATAGGATTTATAAAATATCATCCGCTATTATGCGGTGCAATAGGGCCTCATCCGCTATATAATTCGGGAAATCAACTCCAAATACATATATAATACCAATTCCACTACGAGGTGAAATATCACGGTATATGGGTTTAATATAATAACCTCCGCTATTATGCGGCGCATAGGGTCTATTTCAGTACAATTGATAATAATTTTATCATTCAAGCACACAATCATCACAAACAACAATTTTAAATCTAACTATTTAAAATTTAAATCAGAAAAAATCTGATTGAGTGAGAAGATTTCACCTTTACTTATGCAGGCAATCCACTTCCCATTCCAGTTTTTTTTCACGATCTTTAAACCTTGTATAAACAATTTTGCAATTTATTAATATTCGAAATGATCGAACAATTTATTTTCATTTAATTAATTTGCTTAACAAATGATCTTTATTTCAAACCAATTTCCTTTAATAAATTTGTTTAACTAAAATTTTAGTTTAAAACTAAATTTTCTTCTTTAATCATTTCTGAAAATAAATTGAATATGCAAATTAAACAATGTCATCTTCCTTTTGAAAATATATATACAAACTGCATTTAAATTCTTTGCTGTAATTAAATTTTATTTTACTTTTTCTGCTTGCATATTAAAAACTGAAAACTGCATTTTTTTTATAAACTTCCAAATAGTTTAAAATTCCCATTTTCTTTATACATTAAATTTTCTATGAATTAAAATTCTTTTTAAATCTATATATTAATTTTAAAATAGAATTATTTTGTATAACTTACTGTAAACCATTTCTCTGTTATAACATATTTATCTCACTAGAAATAAAATAGAACTGATATACCTTACTGCGTAACCCTTTCAAGCTTAATCGAACAACAACAGAAGATCGTGACCCATCTTCCTCCAATCGACGCCACGTCACCACAACATCCATCGCGACACCGAAAATCGCGACCCTTCCCAAGCCACAGCCGCCACGAATCTCACTTCCTCATGCGCGCGACACCAATCTAGAAATCGTGACCCCAAAATCGATCGAGAAATCCTTCCTCCAGGCTACGGCCCAATCGTGACGCCACCAATGCTCGTCGCCACCTCCCTGCCACCGCGATGCGATCGCGAACCCTCCTTCGCGCGCGATTTAAACTCTACCATTTTTTTTCTTTTTTTGAAACAACTTCATGCATACGAATCGAAGAGAGAAGAATTCAATTTGGAATAAATAAAGGAAGCGGCCATTGATGTTGAGGCTATCGTGATTTTTTACTCTTGAACGAAATGATTTTTTTTAATAGGCTTCAGCCATTATATTTTTTTTCTTGAGGGGCGAAATGATTTGGTCGCCATTATCTCTTTGAAAATATTTCGTTCTGCGACTAGGTCTAGAAACGGGGACAGGATCGCGTGTAGGAGAAGCTGAAAAGAAATAATACGGCTGTGATTTGATTTTTGATCAGATATATATTTAATTCGGTTAATTATATTCTCGACGTTTTTATCTCGTACGATCACACAATAGCTCCAGAAGCTACGAAATTTGAAATCCGATAATAATTCAATATTACGGATCCAATGGAACTGGTTTCGTCGAATTCCAAGACTGTGCCTCGGAAGACTATTTTTAAATATCAATTTAAACAATATAAATTCAAAACTGAACAAAACACTTCCAAATCCAATTCTAAAGCTGCTATTATCTTCAGTATTATCAATATAAATTTTCTAAGCCATTTAAATATTTTAAATCAGTTTAAAAATCAAGATTCAACATTTTACCCAAATTCAATAAATTGAATTCAATAATTAAGTTGCCAAATTCATATTTATATTTGAAATTCAAGTTAAACTAACTTACAAATATCAAAAATCAATTAAATATTCCATTTCAAATGTTAAAAATTTCCGGGTTGTCACACATTATTTTTGTTATGAAAACAAATACAATTATTATAGTTCTATTTCATAATGAATATTCAAAATATTCTTTTTCAAACAGAAATATGTCTACTTTCAGTTAATGCTAAAAATAATTATATTTCATAGATAAAATTTGGTACATTACAAAAGCAATTTCATAACTTGATGCAACCACAAGAAGTGTTTGTGGTATGCTCTCACTATTTCTGCAATAACTATAATAGCGTGCGAAATATGAAGCTCCATTTAACGGCGTAATATGGGTTATTCATTTTATTTACTATAATCAGTTTACAATTGAGGGTTTTAGACCATATATCTTAAACTTGGAGAAATAAATCTCACACAAAACAACTTTCTATATGAAAATACATTTGGAGGTGAAATCATATTTTCCATTCCACGTTGAGTATCTATTATTATTTTGCAATTTTTGTTTCCAATGCCCCTTCGTGAAGCGGAACTGATCATTCACTTTCTTTATCCCAACCATGCCTTAATTTATATCCAATCTCATACATTCGCTTTCCTTTCTAAATGGTCGAACCATTCAAAAAGAAACCTTTACTATAAGTTTTTTTTACAAAAATGCATTCATCCTCAATGATTAAGCATGTCGAATATGTTACACTTTATAAACCGATTAACCTAGCTTTTCAATGATCGAATTCTTAGCTCACCCTATACTCTCGGTTGAGTGTTACATTTAAGACAACATGATCTTTAATACAATCAACCATATTGAATATACGATGTTGCACCATGGTTTATATGCTCATTTCGAATGACCGAATTTCATCAAGGTGTTGTATATTACAAATTGCGACCATTCACCATATAAATTTTATATGCGATTAGATTGTGGATCGAAATCCAAATGCGTGTATTGTTTACAAAGATAAAAACTCGTAGAAGACAATACATAGTCTTTGGCAAAAAATACGTAACTGACCAAGTTACGAACATATTTAGTAGTGTAGAGTTAGGCTCTTGTATGTGCCTTAAGCGACAGCATGCCAAAAGATATTATATAAGTATATTTTATATTTCTTTGCCAATTTTTAATTTAGTTCGTTTGCATATCTTAATCAATAGACATTTTATCAATTTTATTACTTGTGCAAATTTGTCGAAGTATGTTATTTAAAATTTATATAGTAAATGTTCTTATAATATTAAAATTGTTAAATGTTACCATTTTATTTTTCTAATAAGGCTCCCACTAGACTTTTATGTTTCTCAAAACCCTAAGATGAAAGATAGAACTCTTTCAACTTTTCTAGTGAGTGTTAGGACTCGTATGCTTTGGGATTCCGACCTAAAATCTTAAAAAATCATAGCACCACATATAATGGATAAGGCCTTATCGATTGTATTACATACAACTTAACATTGTGGTCTTTGTCCTATTCTCATCTTTACCTTAAGGAATTGTCAACAAATAAAGAGAGATTATTCACTTGTACCTACTTCATGATGACCTAAGTATAACGCACATACCTGGAGGAAAGCTTAACAAATATGTTCATGTATCTTACATAGTATATCCTATATATTAATAGTACAACACGTAACATCCCTAGCTTGAGGAAAGCTCAACAACTAAGGAGTATATATGTAATCTATTAATATGTAAATGGCAGAGAACATCATTTATATTAAAGATTAATAGTCTTTAGTATATTTGTTGGGTGATATCGACTTACAGAACAATAATCTATTTCGAAATACCATCGTGATCCAAGTGTTGGACACATATGAAATCACAGTATACATATTATATATACGTATTTATTCATAGTATGCATTTATTCCTTAAATCTATTTTACGCTTCTTACTATTCCACTTTTTATTATACATTTATATTATACAAGTTTAATATATTATAGGAATATATAATTTAATTAACTTATACAATAATATTATGTGTAATCTTATATTAATTTTATTAATCAAATCTTATTTAATATATTATATTACTTAATTACTTAACATTTAGTTAATTTTATTTTACTCATTTAAACATTTTAAATTATGTATATATATAACATTTATAGTGGTACACATATATCATAATACACACACACACATATACATGCATATATATATAAGTATGTATATGTATATATTTTTTATGTATGTATGTATTATATTATTTGTTTATTAACAACTAATTAGCTTATTTAATTAAACAATTTTAATCAATTATAGTTTATTTTGAAAATTATGCATTTCAAATTACCTTAGATATTTTAAGATAATGCAACATATATTAATGTATATGTTATTTAATTCAAGTAATTAACTCTTTAATTAATTAGTTGATCTATTAGTCAGATTATTATAATTAATTTTTTGAAGTAATTATTTATTTTCAAAACAATTATGAAATTATTTTGTTACATTTATGGTATTATTGCTTGCTTTAAATTTAAAATTTTATTTTAATTTCATAATAGTTTTGAAAAATTATTCCAAATTCAAATTAGCCTTTGTATTAGGGATAACCTTTGGGCTTAATTCACCTTTCGGACCAGACCTGTAGCCATATAAGACAAGTATTTGATTACCCAAACTCAATCTAGAAACTACTTTTTCGAGACCCTATATTAAATAGATAAGCTTAATAGTTGGCTCTATACTATTACTTTGGACTGCATATGCTATTAGGGTCTGATATAATTGTTGGATCTAGACCAACACGCTGTAGAATAAATGGGTGAGTTTCAAAAAAAATTACCACTTCGAATCTTATCGGGCCTATGAAATCCAAATTGGTTTACATCAAATCTAAATTAATTTTAGATAAAATCTTTTATTTTATTCAGTTAATTGATATAAAAGTGTTATTTGTTTATATAAGTGATGTATAATGTGTACATGTCCATCAAATATATATATATATATGTATGTATGTATGTATGTATGTATGTATGTATGTATGTATGTATGTATGTATGTATACATATGTGTGTGTATATATATATATATCCGTGTGTGTACGTGCAACATATAATGTGCACATAGTTTAACTTGCCCATATCTAAGTGTTGGGATTTATACCACAACGGATACATTAGCCACTTATATACATGTTTGTTTTTTAGTATCGTTTTAAAATCGGTACAAATTAAAATATACTTACATATATACATACAAATGAATAAACTTGCACACACACACACACACACACACACACACACACACACACACACTAATAATAATTATGTTAAATATATTTTAAGTACATAATACAATTCAAATACAATATCTAAAATAGCTAAAGAAATGTTCAAATTTAAAATTAGATCTTGCTTCAAAATAATATCTTATTTGAAATTCAAATTTATTTTAAATATTTAAATATTTAATACACACACACACATATATATGAAATAAAATGTAATGACTTGTTTTTGAAATAGATATGACATATTCATATTTATGTGTGTGTATGTGTTATATTTTATAATATACTATTTATGAATAAAATTATATATTTTAGGTATAAGACAAAATTCAAAATTTTCGAACCGAAAGGTTTTTGACAAAACCAATTTTTTATATTTTTAAATATTTCATGCGGTTTAAAAATTGTTTTTATTTTAAAATTCATTTCCATACGAAAATGTTAATAAAATTTTTTACTTTCAAAAGTTATTTATATCATTTATAAAAAGATATTCATATAATTATTCTTATAATTCAATATGTTATAGCTAAATTAAGATACATATACATTCAAGAAAATTTTAATTAAATTACACACACACATATATATATTTATAATGAATCTATTGCTAATTTAGAATTCAAAATTAAGTTAAAAATTAATTTAAAATGTAATTACTTTTAAAAAGTGTTTTTATTATCATCGCCGATAACAAACATATATAAAAATTATAAAATTTTCCTTTTCTTTTAGCACATACAAACATACATACAAAAACAACAAGCAAATATATAAATTCATGATATTGTAAATGCTAGTGTATCTACATATAATGATATAACTTAACATATAAATGAATAAATAAATAATTTGATGTTACCTAATTGATGCCTTGGTAAAGCACCTTGAATGTTGAATCAAACTCCATGTATAGATCAGATCTAACTACCTCTATAATATTTAATAGACTAGAAGTAGACAACACACAATAAGTTAGATTTATTTGATTTAATATGTTTGTAAATGTGAAGAAACACTTCTATAGATTTAAGCTAGCAATGGAGGCAGAGGATGCCCTGAATGATTCTAAACCCAATTCGTATAATTATAGTTTAATCCAATTTAACATTTTATCGATATAGTATATCTATATTACGTATATAATTTATGTATACACACTTTTTTAAATACTAAATCAAATAAAATTAAATAATTAATATTCCACAAATATTAATTAATTTAATTGATATATAATAATTATAATATAATTAAATCGTGTAGTACTTCAAAGCATGCAACATTGCGGTTGTGCGACTCATAGTTGTAAATTCAATCATTGGTTAATATCGGACAATTCGAATATTAACATTCATATGTCACCTTAATTAGTGGTGTGAAAAGTTTGTCGAATTTATTGCTTACACAATTTCGGTAAAAACTAATTTTACAATTTTAAGCAGTCCCCGGTTGTGATAATTATTTACACCAATTCTCTTCCTCAAAACTACATCACATTAGGACTTATGCAATCGAGCATTGGTCAAAATTTCAATATTGTCCACATTCAACTTGTACAATTCAAGCATAAAATCCTTGGTTCAATAATAACAATTATATGACCGAGTTGCCTTAGCTAGAGACTTTGAGTGATTACATTAGACCATGATACAAACCTTATATAACCAAGGAGACGAATTCTCTACTGAATAGTGTTTCGTTTTCAATGCTTCAACTTAGACCCGGCCAAAGTCGTTCGATGAACGTCATGTCATGATTTAACTATGATCAAAGAGGAAAGTCCATATTAAAATTCAACAGTAGTCTCGAGTAGAGAGAATTGCGTAATATTATCACTTCGCTATTCTCCATTTGACCTTAATTATGTTAACCAATAGAAAACTATGGAGCGAGTCATTCCATGGTTATCTTATAACTATCACCACGTAACCCTTTGGTGCTCCAACAGCCATGAGTAATATACTGCCCAATATTTGAAGAGCGTTATGTACTCTAGTTTCAAAGGATGTATCGGTATCCAATCTCAATACATCTTGACATGGATATTCTAAACGATATGTTTATTTTCATTATGATACGTTTTTCATGATTTTAACACATTACTATCATAAAACATATCATTTATGGATTTTTAATTAAATATACTTAAATTAATTAAATATTTAATATAACATAGCATATCAAGTATATAATAGAAAGAGAAACGCCATTTATTTTGAATCAGATTTTATTACCCGAGCTATTTCCCCTAGGGCATATCACTACCTTATCATTCCCTAGTTTATGTTTATGAAGCCATGCTTCTGGTAGAGCTTGAAATAGCCTTTCACCAAAGACTTCTGTAATGCTTGGCAGAATACAGAACTTTGAAATGAGTCATTGGTCTTCTTGTTCGAAACCTTGGACTAAGCTGCATTAAGCATAGAGTACATTCGTCAATCGAATGAGAAGATATTATAATCAATGGACCCGAACCCAAAAATTCAAAAGAGGAGACTTCATCCTTTGAAAAATCATGTCGAATGTTAAAGATTCAATAAACGGACCTATAGGTCCAAATTACAAAGGAACACTAATCATCGATGATATAATTCCTCCTGGAGCTTATCGATCAAAGTGGCCAGATGGTAAAATAATATCTGGACATGGAATGTCGAGCATCTAAAACATTACCACAACACATGGTTGCTATTGGAATAAATTTCCAAATCTATCAAATTTTCACGTATTTTTAAACATAAGAAATATTTTAGTCATGATCAAGTAGGGTCATGCGATATAGAAACAAGATTTGTTGCTATTATTTTTCCAATTGATACACATGTAACATTCGGTGATTGATATAAGCATGTTGTTAGGATTTACCCAAAAAATCCCACCATTAGGCCAACTATTTTTCATATAGTTTTCAATTTACCTAACAGTTTCTGGAACTAGCATCGAAACCCAAAATGATGTTGCTTTTGATCATTACAATCCCCATGAAATTATGATCTCTTTAAACAATGGCTTTGATTTTTTCATTGTTACAAATTTTCCAAAAGATCCAATCATTAAGCCATTTCGGCTCCGGCCATAAACAAAAAAATATCTACATGGCTGCATTTTGGCTTTATAGTCTACTTAATAAGCCGATGAGCTTCGATATGATGGACCGTTGTAGTAAATTTGAAGGGCGAGTCTATAAATAACAAATAAAAGTTACATTCATGGTTAATTCTTCACCTTGAGTAAAAAAATTATTATAATATTTAAGTATCAAAATAAGTACTTACAAAAAGTCAGAATGATTAATCGTTCAAAACAAAAGGGAATCTAGATTCCTTATGAGAATTCACATTCCTCATGAGAATTCACGCTTGCCTAAATCTAGATCGGTTCCCCTCATTCTATCAAGCTAGCATGGACTTCATTACAACATGCCATAGTTATCTTCCGTGGTTGTAAACGATATGTCTCTTATGCTTCAAAAACCCCAAAATGAGGTACAAACCCTCATAACAAGGTAAAAACTCTCATAAAGAGGTATAATTTTCAAAATCTATTTTCTAAAACCCTCACCATGAGGTAAGAATTTAAAATTCATTTTTCAGATCCTCACTGTCCAAATAGGACAAATATGATACCTACTATACATAATCTTCGGCACGCATATAATTCCTCCTCTTGGCACCTACAATATGTAGCCTTGGACATACAAACAATTTCACCTCCAAGCACCTATTATACATAGTCTACGACATATGAACAATTTTGCCTTCGGGAAAATGCTATACATAGTCTTTGGCATATAAACAATTCGCCTTTGGGTGCCCACTATACATAGCCTTTGGCATATAAACAATTTCACCGCCAGGCACTTACTATACGTAGCCTTTGCTATTCGAAACCCTCACAAAAAAGGTATAAGTTTAAAAACCCTCATAAATGAGGTATAATTTTTAAAAATCCTTAATATGCAATGTGGTTAGATTTAAAACCTTTAAAAACAAGGTACAATCTTATCATCTCTAAATGATGAGGTTAGATTTCAAAACCCTCAAAAGCGAAGTGCAATTTTCAAATTCTCCACGTATGCTAAGGTTGGATTTCAAAACCCTCACAAACGAGGTACAATATCCTCACTATACGATGATCTTATATTTTAAAAACCTCACAAATGAGGTCCGATTTTCAAAATCCTCACTATATGATGAGATTACATTTCCAAATATATTATGAGCTTAGATTTTAAAACCCACACGGAAGAGGTCCAATTTTCAAAATCCTTGCTATATTATGAGGTTATATTTCCAAACCCTTACAGTAAGGTAAAACATTGAAAATCCTCAAGGTTAGATTTTCAAATCTTAAACCAATCCCCATTATACGATGCGGTTCAAATTCCAAGTTCAGTAGGACATTTATCAGTTTAAAGGTTATGAGAAATTATACGTATTAGAGAAAAGCTAGACAACCTAGTAAAAAATATGATTTAAAGTCTCCTTAATCCAGTGTTTACTTTGTATTCATCATATGTAGTTAGCTTTAAGGGCATGTACTATAGCATAAATTTTAAGCAACTACACTCAACTACTAATTTTGAATACCAAGAGGTCAAATTTTTTGGCTTAAGCTTGGAAACTTTATAATGTATATCATAATTAAGATGTATGAAATTAACTTTTAAACCATGCCTATTTTATTTAAAAAATTATTATTTCAATAGTTTAATATAATAATTTTTGTTCTTGTTGTGCTATCAATGGGTTTTTTTATCAAAATATATGAGTCACTCTACAATACTTAAGCAAAATGTTGATAAAATAACATTTATGACATTTTTGTCGAGCTTGACCAAGTAACTGTTTAAAATAATATTTTGAATCCTCATTAAAGTCTAATCAAACAGTGAAAATTAAACACTAAAAACTATACTGGAGAAAACAAACATTTTTTAAAGTATTTTAATAGTTTATTTGATAAAATAAGATCTAACATACGACTAACGATTCTCATTCAAATGTTCACTAGTGTATATGAATTTGGATAATTTTATCGCAAATAATAACCAGCATCTAATCTAACCTAATTCAGAAGGTTTCGGATTGGATCAGATTTATAGGTCAAGCGGATCGAATGCGGATCAAAATTTTTAAATCAAACCATAAATTAGATAAAGTTGACTATTACATAAATCCATTAGATCTAATACGTCACTCCACCCAAACCACTAGTATATTTTATCATCTCATCAACTATTTAGAGAGTAATAAAACATCACTGTGTAAAAACAAAATTCCATCAATTAATTTTTGTCGAAAATAATAATTCATGATTCTAACCACAATAACTTGATAAACCTAAGACTAATTAGGTATGTTGATCGAATTGATAAAATATATTTATGTTTTATGTGGATATCTAAGAACTTTTGATGAATTTTGTTAAGTATTGGTAACTTCTAGATTAGTGGTATTATTATGGATGTTATTGTTAGTATATAACCAAATTGATATTTTTAAACATGACATTAGTAAGAATAAATCAAGATGTTTAATAGCACATTATACAGTTGTGATTTTCGAGATAATCCATTTGTTTTTGATATTAAGGAATACGAATTAGACACATAGCAACAACTCAAATAGTCACATTCATATTTTTTTAGTAATTTACATAATAGCAAATAACATTAGGAAGTAAAAATATATACTGACTATAAAAGGTCAAAATATAATTTTGAAAATGTTCATTTCTATCGATTAAGCGATTTAACAGTTGTTTTTTGGCAACATATTCTTTTGTTTCTTGAAACAAAAAATCAAAAAATCTATTTAATCAGGAAAACCTAAATTCTTACATATAAATATACATATACATATACATACATATATATAGGTTGTAGAATTATGGATCTTAAGGCTAATAAACACTAAAGATGAGTGAATAGTGTTTCTAACTTGTGTAAAAAATTTAATTTTCTTTTAAGTTTGATATTAAATTACAGGTTAACAACACAGAATTATACTAACAATCAATCATAGGTGCAAATCACAGACAAAATAAAAGCAATAAAGCAAAGCAAAGAGTTAGAGAGATGATGATGCTAGAGATTTTATACTAATTCGGATTTCTCTTACACATCCAGTCTCGTACAATTTATTATATATATTTCTTTTCAAATGCCAATATTTCACCAGCAGAAGGCAAACCCAAATACAATCTTGATTTTGAGACTATGAGAAACACCCTCCAGAATTTCTAAGCTAAGGGTTGACCATTTTATTTGACCGAGCTACAAGCACACCCCTTGGTTTGAATCGGGTTACAAGCACACCCAATTGATTTGCACATCCAAGTAAACACAAATTGAGTTGATATTTTTTCCAAAAAAATTCTTGTACTTTGGACACAATGGATCCTATAGCCTCTTGGATAACACTTTGATCTTTTAATTGAGAGAGAGATATGTCTAAAACTATAAGAAAGTAGTATTGAATCAATACAATGATGTATGAATTAATTCTATATAATTTTGAAGAGAACAAAGTATATTTTTCAAGAGAAATTTCAAGAGAGTAAGAGGAGCGAAGAAAGTAAGTAATTAATTGTTGAAAAGTATGTTTGCACTCCCTTTTATATAGCAAATGAACAAAGGTGTCTGTTCGTGAAGAGCTGCGACAAATAAACACTTCCTTTCAAAATTAAAAAACCAATTGGCGGCATATATGTCAACATACCCTATACCTATATGTCAACATGCGCTAGCTAAAATGAAAACTATTTTTCTTGTAAATTGTTTGAAAATCTTATACTATATATTTCCGTCAAAAATATGAAAGATTAAAAAATTGGATATAGAGATCAAAGATTGCTATCAGAGACATTAACAATATATGCTATGACTCTATATAGTAAATATAATCTTGAGATCTCCATATCTTGGTCTTTGAACTCATGAGTCTTCATGTCTATATCTTGAGTCTTTATACTGTACAATCTTCAATTCAACATCTGTGTAATATTCTGCACTTTATATTACAAAACTTGGCAAAACATTAGTATCTATATTTTATATATTTGTATATGGCTGTATATAGTTGTTGTCATCAAAATTAATAATTGAAGTATTAACGATGTGTATGTAGTTTTTACTTAAAACAAAACTTTTTAGATAGATCAGTGGATACTATAATGCAAATGGTGTGCAGTTTATTTACTCTCCATAGAGCTATTACGTAAACAATAAACGTCTCATTATCATACTATTATCAATCGATCGTACCATTTATGAGTAAAGTTGGTATGCAAGAAAACTCGGTACTATGATGGTAGATTTATTAGTATCTATGATATCAAAACTAACGGTAATTTGACCACTCCATTTATACTACATGGACATTCAATGTAATGCATTGTATTACATTCCTTTTAGGAAAGCAAATGATTAGATTTAGCTCAGAAATTTAGTTCAAATGATGTGTAACGACCCAGAATTTTATCACTTTGATTAAGAATATTTAGTTAATTTTAAATATTGAAATAATTGATTTTATAAGCCTAAATAACTCATTTTTATTATTTAATAATAATAGACAACTTGTTTTGAAATTTGGTTTACAAAATTAGATGCTTCGAAGAATAACTGAAAATGTAACCGGAAATCGTTTTTCGAATTCAAAAGTTATTGAACTTTTCATCAAACAAAAGTTACTGAACTTGTTATGCACACTTGTTTACATTTGAATACACATTTAACAAATGAGAAGTGGTTAGCACTAAAATATAATTAGTATGTTAAGTAAGGGGTTAGAAAATAATCAAAGAATTAAGTAAAAGAAGACTTTTCTTTCTTATTTTAAGTGCTAAAGTACTCAGTAGTACACTAATGGAGTGTGATGTGATGGAAGGCACACGGAGGTGTACTATTATTGAATTTTGCAAGGGTAGAGAGGTCTTTTGGCTAAGGGGTAGTAGGTGTAATTTGCTAACATTCCTTGTTTATAAAAAAGCGCTACCACTTCCTCTTTTTCACTTTTCATTTCACTTTTCACTTTAGTTTCTTCTTGCCTCCATTTTTCTTTGTTCATTCACATATAAATTTCTAAGCCAAAAAAATAATAAAAACAACTCCTTTTCTCCTCAAACTTCTCTTATAGCTTTGAAACAACTTAGCAGCACACATCAGTAAACCATAGCATAAAAATTAGAGAGCACACCCCAAAAGTGCAATTGGCCAAGAGAAAAAGGAAGAAGGGTGGGGGGTTGGACATAAGCAATGGAGGGCTACGGAGTTGAACGTGAGCTAGGGTGATGGTAGGAGTGTTGTGCTAGTGGTTTGGGTAGTAGCAAGAAGTAGTAGCTTGTTCCAAGGTCTAAGTTGCTTTTAAAAGTGAGTTCTCATTTTAAGTTGTATATATTAATATTATGGAAATTGTTGTAAAAATTAATTGCTTGATATTGGTTGTATATAATTGTACCATGTTTATTAATAGCTGATTTCTGCTTGGAAGCAGATGGCACATGTAACTTTGTTTTGCAGGGGACAAATGCAAGGAGATGGAAGGCAAAGTGTTTCATAGTGAATAGGTCGCTACGGGAACACTACGAAAAATGTGATTTTCATACAGGGATCCAACGGCATTCCTAGAAACCATTGATTTACATTTTGTTTATATATGTATATATGAAGTGATTGTATGTTATGGTTCGGTAATGTTGAATATGACTAGAAAATGATTTGAAATGTTGACTCCTTATATGAAAATAAATGGTAGCTTTTTTTAAATATCACAATAGTCGCTAAGATTCTTTCCATATTTGAAAATTTAATCTTATGGATTCTTAAAATGACTTCTAACTTTGATTTTGAAGTAAATTGTTTTCTATACTTATAGTGATTTAAATATAGAAAGAAGTTTTGTTTAAAAGTTGTTTTCTTTATAAACAAAGTTTGAAAAGATACGGTCCATATAGCGATAATCGCTATGAATGCACTTTAGAAATCCCTTTTTTAATAAAGTAAAAGGAGGTTACCTATTTTAAATATTTTGTAAACATTTCGAATGTGTTTTATGAAAGTTGTACAAGTATTTTAAAAGGAGTTTAAAGTTTAAAACAATATTTTGAATATTTAAACAAGTGGTTTATTTAAAGGAAATCCCATTACTATTTCAAAGTCGAATTCTTAAAATAGTGGTTTTAAGTTATGAGTTGAACAGAAAGTTTCAACGTTTAAAAGTGTTTAAAAGAGGTTTGTAATTTATATAAATGATTTTAAAGGATTTTTGATATAATAAAGCAAGTGGTACTGCTATAAAGTAAAGGTCATATCTTTTCAAATCAAACTTGGTTTTAAGCAATGATCTTTAAGTTGTGTTTTTATAGAAGTTTTTAAAACTACAGTTTAAAGTGTTTTTGAAAATATTTTTAAAAGAGGAGGAAATCATGGATTACAACACCATTGTTGTAACAAAAGTTTTCCAAAAAAGAAAAGAGATTATCGACTATAGCATTCTTGTTATAACAAATGGTTTTGGGAAGAGTGGAAAGAAAGTTTATTTTATAATATTTTGTTATTATAAATAGTATACGGATTTTATGAGATCTTATACTTTTTGTTATGCTTTGAGCAAGGGAAACTTCTATATATCCTAAAAGATAAGAATATCATCGAGTCGGGTGTAATGCCCCACCTTTATGCCCATATTACCGAATAATATTACAAGTAATATTATCGAGTAATACAGAGGATAAGGCTGGACAGGAGCGACCATTTGTGTCTATTTCCATGGGCTAACACTATCACGTCATCCTTTACCTCATTCACCATATATAAACATTAATAGTCTCGACACAAAGCAATAACATGTTGGCGAACATAGAATAAAACAATGCATTGCATAATATACAACACAAAATCACATAGTGCAACGGAAAATATAATACATATCATATCATACAATATAAAGTGAGTCAACAAAAGGTGTACTTGACACATGTAAATACATACATATATAATAGATAGTTCTCCAAAATTTAACAACAAATGAGTCTACACTTCATATAAAATTTGGTTTTTAAATGGTTGTTTCATACCTCAATAATTTTATTTTATCATAAAACTTCTCAAAAAATGATTAACATTTGCCTCCTAAAGATAATAAAATATCAAAGAGAAAATTGTCAAGGTAAAATACTATATATTTTATCCTTTAATCAACGTAAATTATGAATATACATAATGAAAATTTAACATTTTCACAAAATGTATTAGTTGAAAATATTTATCGTTTTTCAAAATTACCAAGTATATTTTTCATCATCACTATTAAATTAATACCACTCTTACAAAAGAATTATTAATGCTAATGAATTCATTGATTTACCAATTTTAAAATGAAAAAACATTGAATATGTTCATAATAATACATGGTTTTGAAACAAAATTGTGTACATGTTTGTTTATAATAAAATAACAACTAAAATTTATGTATATTCTCCTTTGTAATTGTTAAAACTAAGTGAATGAAATATCCTATTAGTCCCACATTGGCAAAAATCAAAAGAGAAATGAAGTATATCAATAGCTTTCTTAAGTGGAGGTTGGGGGCCTGGGGCTCCCAAATGTATGCTTCGTTGTGAGGAGGGAGATCATGCATCACCACCACACACGCGCCGCCACCGTCCGTCCGACCGAACCGGACCGGGCCGGGTACGGGTACGGGTCTAAATTGACCATTCTTTTTGCTAGGCCATTGTCTAACAGTTTTTGGGCTTCGGCTGAAACTGGGCTGGGTTTGGAAATTTGAAAAGACACGGGCGGGTGAAGACGGACGCAAATTTTTGAAAGAAGAGGCGCGGCTTCTGAAGCAGGCGCGAAAACAAACAGGTGCGACCTGTTATGAAGCAGAAACGGAATTTTTGGTGAACGGATGCGGCCTGTTCAAATTGAATGGACGCAACCGATAAACAGCAGCAGAAACGGGCGCGACCGTTTGGACCAACGGGTACAGACGCGACCATTCGAAGGGATACGAATCAATTATAAGTAAGAAGGAAAACTGATCACTTTCCTCACCGAATTTTTAATCTGAATTATCTCTTCTCTTCTAAACACAGCTGCTGTTCTAATATTCACAGAGTGATATACTCATTACAATTTCGTGCAGAATTCGTCTGTTGTATCTTGGGAGAATTTTGAAATAAAATTCTTAAGAAAATCGTTACGGCGAGCCTTAGACATAATCCGGTTAGACTAGTTGTATATTTATATACATTATTCTATATTCTATCCGTTATTCTGGTTATACTATTTATTCAAAATAGTATAATGCTGTTGTTGTAATTCATTTACAACAATCATATTGTTATAATAATTACTACAGAATTCCAGTGTAGTGGAAATCTGAGTTATAAACTTGTGCGATGATTTTATAATTGATTATTCTCTGTTTTGGTATACTAGACGTATAACATGTTAAGAATTTTACTGTTTTCTTACTAAAACAGAGATGGCAACAGTCGAATTTTCAAAGAATTCTACTCACAACAGACCTGAACCGTTCAAGGGAGATGGTGATGATTTCTTGACATGGCAAAATCAAATGTTGTTTTATCTCACCACACTTGGTCTGCAAAAGTACCTCGAGGAGGAGGAACCAATTCCTACACCAGGCAAGGAAGCAGAGGTGAATACGTGGAAGCATTCCGATTTTTTATGCAGAAACTATATTCTGAATTGTCTTGACAAGATGCTATACAAAGTATATCAGCCTTCAAAGACATCAAAAGAACTCTGGAATGCACTTACCACAAAGTACAAGACGCAGAATATTAGTCTTAAGAAATTCATTGTAGACAAATTCATGGACTACAAGATGGTTGACTCCAAACCGGTTACTGCTCAACTGCATGAATTGCAAATCATCATTCATGAACTCGAAGCGGAAGGTCATGTGGTTGGAGAACCGTTTTTGGTTGAAGCCATCACGGGAAAACTGCCGCCGTCATGGAGAGATTACCGCAACTATCTAAAGCATAAGAAGAAGGAAATCTCTTTACAGGATCTCATAGTCCGATTGAAAATTGAGGCAGATAACCGTGGAATAACAAAACAAAGCGAGGAGGCATTTGTGGCTGAAGGGTCAAAGACCAAAAATAAAAAGAAGAATTTCCAGAAGAAAATGAAAGCTCAAGACAACAAACCAAAAGACAACAAACGAACCAAGAAATTTAATGGCGAATGTTGGGTTTGTGGAAAAGTTGGATATGCCGCTAGAGATTGCAGACTCAAGAAGGAACGCAATAAAGAGGCAAATAAAGTAGATAACATGGAAGTAGACGAGTCCAACTTCTCGGCGGTGGTATCTGAATGCAATCTGGTTCAGAATCTTAACCAATGATGGGTAGATACAGGCGCTACTCGTCATGTCTGTTCTGAAAAATCCATGTTTTCAACATACCAGAAATTCAATCAGAAAGAAAGACTCTACATGGGTAATTCTGCAGTTTCCATGATCGAAGGCAGTGGCACAGTAATCCTCAAGTTTACTTCTGGAAAAACTGTTAAGTTGAATAACGTGCTCCACGTTCCAGACATACGCAAGAATCTCATCTCTGGTGCAGTCCTATCAAAGAAGGGATTCAAGATGGTGTTCGAGTCAAACAAGATGGTTCTGTCCAAAGCTGAAATGTATATCGGAAGGGGATATTTATGTGATGACCTATTTAAGGCAAATGTAGCCGTTACCGGCAATAAATCTATGTATTCTGATTGTGCTATTAATAAAATTGAAGTCTCTTACTTGCTTGAGCACGAAATTTTACTATGGCACGATAGATTAGGACACATAAACTTCCGAAAAATGAAGAAATTATCAAACTTGGGATTGATTCCAAATTTCCAAGTAGATAAGAACTACAAATGTGAGACATGTGTAGAAGCAAAAAATGGTCAAACAACCAATTAAATCTGTTGACAGAAGCACCGAACTATTAGGTTTGGTACATACAGATTTATGTGATTTTAAATCACTACCTACAAGAGGTGGGAAAAAGTATTTTATTACTTTTATTGATGATTATACGCGATATTGCTATGTATATCTTTTAAATAGTAAGGATGAAGCAATAACCGCGTTTATAAAATACAAGGCTGAGGTAGAAAATCAGTTAAATAAAAAGATCAAGATATTGAGATCTGATCGAGGTAGAGAATATGAATCACCATTTGAACAGTTCTGTGCCGAAAATAGTATAATTCATCAAACAACAGCTCCATATTCACCACAACAAAATGGTGTAGCCGAGAGGAAGAACAGAACGTTAAAAGACATGATTACTGCCATGCTTTTAACTTCTGGTCTACCGACGAACTTGTGGGGGGAAGCCTTAAATATGTCTAATCACATATTAAACAAAGTTCCTCACAATAAAACGGGAACAATTCCATATGAGATATGGAAAGGACACAAATCAAGCTTTAAATACCTCAAAGTGTGGGGGTGCTTAGCAAAAGTTCCAGTTCCGCCTCCCAAGAGAGTCAAACTTGGACCAAAAACAGTAGATTGTTATTATCTTGGGCCAGCCCAAAATAGTAGTGCCTACAGATTTTTGGTATTCAAGTCTGATATAACTGATATTCATGTAAATACAATCATGGAATCAAGAGATGCCTCATTCTTTGAAGATGTGTTTCCGCACAAAAGGAATGAAGGAAATAATGTCCCAAAAAGGACAAAGAAAGAATCAAACGATTTGCATGAAGATGAAACTCATCATGAAATTGAGGATACTGAACCAAGAAGAAGCATAAGGGCTAGAACTTCCAAAACATTTGGTTCGGACTTTTTTACATATGTATTAGAGCACGAACCTCAAACGTACAAGGAAGCAATGTCATCTTCTGAATCTTCATGTTGGAAAGAAGCAATCCAAAGTGAGATTGATTCAATTCTAAGTAATAAAACTTAGGAAATTGTTGATATTCCACCAGGAATAAAACCAATTGGCTGCAAATGGATTTTCAAGAAGAAAATGAAAGCAGATGGCTCTATCGACAAGTATAAAGCCAGATTAGTAGCCAAAGGATATCGTCAAAAAGAAGGAATAGACTTCTTTGATACATATTCGCCGGTAACACGAATAACCTCTATAAGAATGTTAATAGCAATTGCATCCATCTATAATCTAGAGATTCATCAAATGGATGTAAAAACAGCATTCTTAAATGGAAATCTCGATGAGGAGATTTACATGGAGCAACCTGAGGGATTTATTTCCAAAGGAAATGAAAACAAAGTCTGTAGATTAGTCAAATCATTATACGGACTAAAACAAGCTCCAAAGCAATGGCACGCAAAATTTGATAGTGTCATGATGAGAAATGGTTTTCGTATAAATGAATGTGACAAATGTGTTTATTATAAACAACTTGGACAATCATATGTGATGATTTGTCTATATGTGGACGATATGCTAATATTCGGTCCAAATACTCAGGTAATTGAGACCATAAAGAAAATGTTGATCAACAATTTTGACATGAAAGACTTGGGTGTTGCAGATATTATTTTGGGAATAAAAATAATAAGAACATCTAATGGAATTGAGTTATCTCAATCACATTATGTAGAAAAAGTGATTGAAAGATTTCAAAACTTTGGAATTAAAGGAGTAAATACACCTTTTAATCCATCAGAAGTACTGCATAAAAACACTAATGAGAGTGTAATGCAACTGGAATATTCTCGTGTAATAGGATGTCTCATGTATCTCATGAATTGCACAAGACCAGATATAGCTTATGCAGTAAGTCGACTAAGCAGGTATACAAGTAATCCAGTGAAGGAACACTGGAAAGCACTAATGAGAGTGTTGGGATATTTAAAGAATACCACTAATTTTTCCTTACATTATGGAAAATATCCTGCCGTCTTAGAAGGATATAGTGATGCAAACTGGATTGCAGATTCAGAGGAATCAAAATCAACGAGTGGTTATGTCTTTACCCTAGCAGGGGCAGCAGTGTCATGGAAATCTACTAAACAAACATGCATAGCTCGATCCACTATGGAATCAGAGTTCATTGCATTAGATAAAGCAGGCGAAGAAGCAGAATGACTTCGTCACTTTTTAGAAGATATTCCGTTTTGGCCTAAACCTGTACCGGCCATATGTATACACTGTGATAACCAAGCTGCGCTAAGTAGAGCGCACAATTTTGTGTATAATGAAAATTCACGACATATTCGTCGACGCCATAACACAGTTAGGCAGTTACTCTCTAATGGAACTATTTCCATTGATTATGTGAAGACAAATGATAACCTAGCGGATCCATTTACTAAAGGTTTATCAAGAGAGAAAATTGACTGCTCATCGAGGGGAATGGGCTTAAAAGCCTAAACCACCAAGAGTTTTCTTATACGGAAACCTATCCTAGCGACTGGAGATCCCACAGACTAGGATCATGTAACATCCCGCCTTTTCGCACACTTTAAACCGACACACGTGCCAATTCAAAGCATACGCAAGGGCGGATTGTTATGGGGTAAATAAGAAAAACAGAGAAGAAATAAAGCAAAATAGAATCTCACAGCGGAAGGATAAGATATAATAATCAATATACAGTTCATGATAACTGTTTACAAAATATTTATTTTACTTATACAATGAATATCAGAGTTACACATACCAATACAATCAATGCAGCGGAAATTTAGAGTGTGGTGCAATACTATAAATAATATAATACAGATTCTTCGTCTTCGTCCTCCAAAGCTAAAATCTTCGATCCTGAAACGCTCGGACTGACCCGAGCGAATTTGAAAAGACAAAAACACTCGAGTCAGAACTAAAAGATCTATGTGAGTTAAATTAACAGAAATAAATATGAGTACAGTAACTCAAGAGATGCTCGGGATTTACATCTCCTAAGGATCCGTTAAACTATTTACTATGTAGTATGTTGCGCTATTATAGTAGTGTCTATTTATAAAATAAACTTACTTTTAAATAGCGTTAAGGCTTTACATTTTCCACCTTAACACGTAAAATGCCAATAGTCTATACAGTACCGTAATACCTCCTGATCGGGAAGCTACCAGAGGATACTCCATAGGTACGACACAAATAGAAACTCGTAGTAAAGGCTCGGTATGGTAGGTGACACGGCACAACTAGGCAATGCCAGGGTAGATATACCAATTGCTATCCAGGCTGGTGGAAACGCGTAGCCGCAGTTACCGCCCACCTCGGACTAACTCCCCAAAATCAAAATATAGAAGTGGCCACTGAATCAATCCAAGTCAAAGTATAATATCGAAGAGGAGGGTCCGATCAGAGGAATGACCTCATTGTCCTGAGAATCGCTCCTGTTTTAGCCACCTTATGCCAACTCACGGGAGTCGGGTCCACGTATTTACCTTACTGGACACGTCGCCACCACCTACTTCATTCTGGAATCTCCACCGCGTACACGGTTAGTCAAAGTGGTTTTCGGTATCGACAGAGAGTATGTCCATATCCGATCCCGGCCTCTTTGCCAACCCATCGTTATTATAACACCGCGGTCATTTAAAAATAGGTTATACTTTAAAAATCAGAATAAACATTCCATTTCATAACCATGAATACGATATCATTTCAAAACCCAAAACCATATTTTATCACTTAGCCCAAATATAATTCTTTTCCAAAATCAAAATGCTTTAACTTCATAACGTCTGAAAATCAAATATTTTCAAAGCATAATATTTTGAAAATCATAATTTAAAACCATAACTTCTAAAACTTGAATGGTGTGGACATTCAACGGTATATGAATTAAATGGTTTAACTTAAATGTTACTTTGTAAAGAAAATAGTTCTCATGGCTTTACAAATACATTTCTTTATTAAAGTCTAAACCAAAATTTATATTATCTCTCTCAAGTTCCAAAACCACTTCAATTTATTTATATATACGTATATCCATTTTGAGTATCAATATTTCAAACTAAAGTTGGATTTTATTCTTTCAACAAATCAATTGTTCTATTAATTAGTCTTGAATATTCATATAAAATCCATAAATAATAAGACTTCAATTTCTAGTAATAAAATATATATTTTTCCCAATTCAAATTATACTAGAATATTCATTTCAATTTATTTTGGGAAAAAACCAATTATAAATATCATATCTTAAAATTTCCAAACTTAACATTTAAACATATGATATAAATTATTAAACTCCATTTTCTTAATTTTCTTCCATTTTTAATAAAGATTTTTATACACCTTTTAATTTCAAAATTTTCAACTTCATATGTATATATATATATGGAAGAAAAATATTTATACAATATAAAATTTAAGATTATTATAAACCGTATTCCATCCAAACCATAAAAATCACATTTAAATAGTTATATATATACCGCGGTGCCTGTATATAATTTTCTATCCTATGGTCAAGTGATACGGATATTTATCATTTCAATCCGCAATTTAAAAGATATAAAATTTTGCGGTTATATATCATTTCAAACCACAATCCCGAATGAAATGAAATATGCATGATAATTTGCAATTTAATGATATACAATAAACATCCATTCATCAACATCATCCATCATTCAAATCGCAATCATCAATCAATAACAATATTATTTTTGGTACTACATAACAGGTAATACTGGCAATTTTATTCAAATTAAATTTAACAGCTATTAATCTACAGTCTATATTCAGTAATAAATTATATAACTGTTAACTAGCAGTTCATATACAAACAAATAAATTTTAACTGTAAATTTATACGCAATAAATTAATTAAATTAACAGTTAAATTAAATAAATGCAATTCAACAGATATGAATAAAATAAACATGCCAAATACTCATAAATAAATTTCTATTTATTTCTAAAATTAATTTAAACAAACATAAAAGCTTCTAGTAGTTGTGAGTGGGTTAAAACACTCACCTTTTGAATTTAAATCGAATTTAAATTCGATTTAAACCCAAAAATTCGCCCTTCTCGGAATTCGTCCAAACCAGCGTCATCAAATCCGGAATTAAATTACGATCCTAACAAAAGAAATTTCGTGTGAATCCGACTTCGTATGAGAAAGTTATGGCGAAAAATGATGATTGAATTCAAAATTGAAAATAAATAAAACGACACACATTCATCACTTACAAATATATGTGCCACGTCACTCCTTCTATTCCCAGAAACGCACGCGGCCCCCTTCCAGAAACCCTAATCGAAGATCTACGACGATCTAACCGTTGAATCGACACAAAAACCATATAGATGCGATCCCCATCGTCCACTCTACAAAACCCAGAAAAGGTTTGACGATCCGACGAAGTTTGCGACGACGATGATGAATGGTCACGGACTGTTTGAATTAATTCTGGTCAAACGAATGTTCAAAACAGAAAACGAATTGCACCAGTAGATTACGTGCCTCGAGAACATTAACATATAATTTTGTGGAATTTTTCTGAAGTGTTTGCATTTTCACCGAAATTTGGATTGGGGTAGATCTAGGTTGCATTCATTTGAGGAGGAGAAGGAGATGAAGAAATGAACGTACAGCGAAAGGGAAAATAAAATGGGGCTAGGGTTTATAACAGGTTATATATAGACAAGGCTGAAAAATAATAGATGGATCGGATTGGATCTAAACATAAGTTTAAATTTAGGCATAAACATATATGTAACAAAGTAGCATTAAATTTTGAAACGTGAATTGATTTAATTGGAAATAAATTACCCAAATGTTCTTATTCCATCAAATTTTATTTACTGAAGGTTGCACTTAATCTAATTTATACATCTTGCCCCTTTTGTCTTTAAATCAATAAATCTTATATAGTATATAGATTTATCATTAATTTTATCTATTCTTCCTTTTTAGGCAATGTTCTATATATTAGATTTCATTTAAATGCAATAAATCATACTATCGTAGTTATATCCAATTAAATAAATAAATGTTAATTCCTACTCTTTTTATCCAACAATTGTTTACGTTTTATTTCATAAATACTTCTACACACATCCTGGATTGTGTGTAAATGGTTGTAACGTTAAATCTTGTCTACTTCCCATTTTATATTTAAGGTTTCTAAAACCGATTAATATTATTCCCTAGTCCAAACACCCTTTTGCCCAATTTATATTAACATATCCTTAAATTATTGCAATTGATTATCTAACATACAACTGAATCTATTTCTAAATTTTCATAATTCATTAACACCTTACAAAAGTTTACAAATACAGGGCTTGTATCGGATAAAACTTATTTTCATTGATGAATTCAATACTTGCCTTTATTTTATTTATTTCCAACTTAATATCCAATCGCAACAATTTCCACTATTACACTTATTAATTTCAATGCATAATTCAATTTTAATAAATTCAACATTATAAGTTTGATTAAATTTATTAAATTCACTTTCTTTCTATTATTCAAGGTTATTGATGTCAATTTAATGAAACTAACATTGGCTCAATATCTATACATTAAAAATCTCAATTCTAAACTTAGATCTCAACTTATGAAATAGTTAAATAGTAAATTCCATCTAAATCTACATCTCCTACTATCTAAATATTTAGAAAAATTACTTACCACTTTTGTTTGTAAATTTCTAAACTAGAAGATTTGTGTCTTTTCTAGCCCTCTGGATATTTTATATTAACTAAAAGCAAATTTACATATAATTTCCATCGTCAATTATTTTAGTGAATAAATCTTCAAAGGTTACTGCAATTAATCCCCTAAATTGCAATAAATTCTAATAAATTTGACTCTATTTGATTACAACTCACAAATAAATCAATTATTCCCCAACTACAAAGTTACCGTTTCTTATATATATATCACTACAGTAATACTTCCAAATGTTCATCTTTTGTTTGCATAAATTACTGTATTCAATTGAATTGTAATATTGTTAACTTACACATAAATAAAACTTAACAACTAATAGAATAAATAACTTACAAAATTTGTTGTCATAAATATATTTTATAAGTCTACACTTAATTATTATCTTATAATACGTTTTTACGTTACTATAAAATTTATACACTCTTCCGTTACCATATTAATAATTACTAAAGTAACGTTCATTCTTAATAACAACATTATACTATTCAACATATAAAAGGACTCCATTCCCCAAATACATTCATTTATATTTATTCCCTTAAAGTTCTCCTTTATTGACTAGACACATTAATTTAGATTCATTTACATCGAATGCCCTTCTTAGCTATATACTCAATACATGTTAAATCTACATAATTTTTACCCTTTTATTCAAATTCACTTACACCATCAATAACAAAATGTTGCCCTAAATTTAGATTCAATTATATACATTAGATAAATGGGTAAACTTTTGTAATTATACTATATATGAAAATATTTTTATGCATAAATTTCCACTTACTTACTATGCATTCATTTATTAAATTACTAATTGCCTTAGTCAACTTATTCCCTATTTACTACCAAATTTCTCACTTGGTTATAGTTTATCAATATATATACATACCTAGGCAAATCAAGTTCTAGTCCTTTTGTTATTTATATTATATTAGGTATGCACAATTAAGTTGTTAATTAACTATTTCTACAAAATTATCTTCATACATTCAGTTCCAAATCTTATAGGATTAAATTCTAGTTACTTACACTAAACCCATGAATTTAACATTCTATCCAAAACATGCTTTTAAATCCTTTTTACTCTAAATAAATTTATTCAATGTTAACATCCACAAAAATCCAATTCACTTCCATAAATATGGTTGCACTTAAATTCAGTTATTATTACATTAATACTATTTCAAATTTTATTCTTTTAGTATTAATTAAACAATCGTATTAAATTAAGAGGTTATAATGATTTTCACTATTTATATACACTCCATTTAAAACCCAACAGTCGTTTCAAACACCTTTGTATTGCATTATATTGGTTTCTTAAAATTAAATCTTTTAACAAAATGTGACAAATTACATTATCCAAATCTATTATCATAAAATTTTATTGTTACATTAAATTCCAATTACTATAACAAATTACTACGTTTTTCTCAAATAAAATATTAAGGCTTTTATTTTATTCTAAATTATATTAAAAATTATATTAATTTAATTCATTTAACATTATCAAATTTAACGGGTCGTTACAGATCAATAGGCAAACCAGTTCTGAATAACTCAAGACGTAATGCATTTTGCATGGACATAGTCCAACTCCATTCCTATGGTGCACAACATAAATGCATGCCTACAGAAGTATTTAAAGGCTAAAACTATGTTTTTTAATGATGGTCATATCTTGGAAATAATAAGTGGGGTACATGTAGGATACTCTTAATGGTTGCGATCACCTATGTTAGTGTGAGCTGGGTCGGCTCTATGAGAATATTAAAAGGCTTTTATTCTCTAAAACACTCGCAGAACCAAAAATTGTTCAGGACCAAAATGAACACAACCAAGAGATTGGATGAGAAGGGAATCAATGCTTCGTAAAACTTATTGTCTGGATATACAATAAAGGCCGACGGTTCAAGATGAAATAATTCACCGATTAGCCGAGTAGATCCGATAAGTTTTAACTAGGGAAAGTTCAAAGTGAAATATCTACTTATCCACGATAAAGCATTATTCCATATGTACTCTGTGATATTCCACTTTGTGTGGGGGAAAGAATATTATCATTCATGTGGGGGATTGTTAAAACTAAGTGAATGAAATATCCTATTAGTCCCACATTGCCAAAAATCAAAAGAGAAATGAAGTATATCAATAGCTTTCTCAAGTGGAGGTTGGGGGCCTGGGGCTCCCAAATGTATGCTTCGTTGTGAGGAGGGAGATCATGCATCACCACCACACACGCGCCGCCGCAGTCCGTCCGACCGACCGAACCGGACCGAACTGGGCTGGTCTGGAAATTTGAAAAGACACGGGCGGGTGAAGACGGACGCGAATTTTGAATGAAGAGGCGCGAAAACAAACGGTGCGACCTGTTATGAAGCAGAAACGGAATTTTTGGCGAACGGATGCGGCCTGTTCAAATTGAATGGACGCAACCGATAAACAGCAGCAGAAACGGGCGCGACCGTTTGGACCAACGGGTACAGACGCGACCATTCGAAGGGATACGAATCAATTATAAATAAGGAGGAAAACTGATCACTTTCCTCACCGAATTTTTAATCTGAATTATCTCTTCTCTTCTAAACACAACTGCTGTTCTAATATTCACAGAGTGATATACTCATTACAATTTCGTGCAGATTTCGTCTGTTGTATCTTGGGAGAATTTTGAAATAAAATTCTTAAGGAAATCGTTACGACGAGCCTCAGACATAATCCGGTTAGACTAATTGTATATTTATATACATTATTCTATATTCTATCCGTTATTCTGGTTATACTATTTATTCAAAATAGTATAACGTTGTTGTTGTAATTCATTTACAACATTCATATTGTTATAATAATTACTACAGAATTCCAGTGTAGTGGAAATCTGAGTTATAAACTTGTGCGACGAGTTTATAATTGATTATTCTCTGTTTTGGTATACTAGACGTATAACGGTAATTAAAGTACTAACTTTAGAAGAAATAAATTATGTAAACTTGGATTGGAGCAATGTAAGAGAACTAAAGATAATTTTGTAAATACTTACAGAAATTTTGAGCTATATGGATTGAATGAAATATTTGTTCTACAATTCTGTCAATATAAGCGTAGTATACAACACGTTAAATTACATATGGTAGGACTTGTTTTGACCATACAACGGTTGTTGCTTAAGTGGATTTATTTTAAAAGTTCAAATTTTAGACCACTTAATTAATTTGAACATATGGACTTGAATATAAAATAATATAATAAAAGTTAAGAGAATTTGTTGAACAATTGTAGAAACTATATAGTATCAACATTTAAATGTAAAATGATAATTGAGATAATTAATCAATTTTTTCTAGTAATATTGATACATTGAAAAGAAAATTAAATATCTAGAGAGAATTAAACAAGAAGGAGGAAATTTTACATGAAATTAAGAACATGAAATTTTTGTCAAGGACAAAATTTCACAGCTTTTTAGCCTCAAGGACAGACCTTCAATATTTTATCCTGAACGACAACTTTCTGTAGGTATCAGTTTTTAGTTATTGAAAGCAGTTTTTAGGTATCAGTTTGTAGTTATCGGTAGCAGTTTTTAGATATCAGTTTTTAGCTCGGTAGCAGTTTTGTTGTCCTTATGAATAATTTTGGAAAATGTTTGTCCTTATGAATAATTTTTTGAAGAATGTTTGTATTTGTGATAAAAATATTGAGCTCGTGTCCTTGAGGCAAAAAATATATAAATGTTTGTCTTTTAAATTAATTCCTCCAAATTAAGAATTTAAATTTTTCTGCTTTGCTCCTATTTAATATATAAAATAACAACTAAGATAATTAGTAAAAATCTGTAATAAAAACGATAAATTGAAAGGAAATTTAAATATCCAAAGAGAATTAAGCGAGAGGAGGAAACCTAAATATTAACACTGAGAGCTCTGAATTTTTCTAACATGCCATTAAACAATAATAAATTTGATTTGATGCATGAAAAATATTTTTCAAATAATTAACACCGGAAAACTGGGAGAGGAAAAAAAAAATGAAATTCACGTTGCAAATGTTCGTAAAATATCTCCGTACTCATAAACACGTCAGACGAGAATCAGAGCCAGAAACAATAAATAAATCAATTAAGATAAGATACCGTATTAACCGGTCAAGTCCACCAAAAGATCGGATCACCACGTTATGCTGACTCACATCCATCTAAACTTTCCTGATCGGACCATTATATCCCTTCACCAGCTTCATTTCTGCTTCATCATCCCCGTCCTCTTTTGCCACATTAATTTTCCCTTCCGCCTTATTTATACCTTTCTCCTCCTTCCTTCTTCTCAAGCTAGGGTTCCATTTCACTCGTTCTGCTTACACAATGACCATCGCCATTGAGCCATCTCAAAACGGTGCGTTTTCCATATTTCCTCCTGATTTTTTACGTTCTTTTTCTTCGTTTTTTTACATTGTTTATTTGCTTGATTTCAGAACAAAGGACTGATGTGCAAAAATCGACCAATGAGGGTGACCTCGTTTTGGACGGAGAATTCGTGGTTCCAGACGCCAACGCCTTCGGCCAAACCTTCAGAGACTATGAGGCCGATTCAGAGAGAAAGGACTCGGTCGAAGAATTTTACAGGGTCAACCACATTAACCAATCCGTCAATTTCGTAAGATCGCCTAAACCTGATTTTGAATATTTGAAATTTTGAATCAGTGATAACAGTATATCATTGATTAATTAATGATTAGGTGAAGAAAATGAGAGAGGAATATGGAAAGCTGAACAGAACGGAAATGAGCATATGGGAATGCATCGAGCTGCTTAACGAGTTCGTGGACGAAAGCGATCCGGATCTGGACGAACCTCAGATCGAGCATTTGTTGCAGACGGCGGAGGCGATCAGGAGAGATTATCCGAATGAGGACTGGCTGCATTTGACCGGACTGATCCATGACCTTGGTAAGGTTCTTCTTCATGAGAAGTTCGGAGCGCTTCCACAGTGGGCTGTTGTGGGGGACACCTTTCCTGTAGGCTGCGCTTTTGATCCTTGTAACGTTCATTATAAGTACTTTGAGGGCAACGAGGATTATAATAACCCTGAGTATAGTACTAAAAATGGGATGTATAGTGAAGGATGTGGGCTTGAGAATGTGCTTATGTCGTGGGGACATGATGATTATATGTATTTGGTAAGCAAATCCGAACTTTAAAAGTACTTCTGAATGAAAAGTAACTTTTTTTTTCTTTTTTTTGAATTTTTAAGCTATTATTTGTAGGTGGCTAAGGAGAACAAGGCTACTCTGCCTTCAGCTGGGCTTTTCATTATAAGGTACCATTCTTTTTATCCTTTGCATAGACACGGAGCTTATCAGCATTTGATGAATGAGGAGGATAAAGAGAACTTGAAGTGGCTTCATGTGTTCAATAAGTATGATCTCTACAGCAAAAGTAAGGTTAGAGTTGACGTGGAGAAGGTGAAGCCTTATTATCTTTCTCTCATCCAAAAGGTAAAAAAAAATTGTTCTGGGTATATTTGAATTTCTTTTTTCAGTAATAACCATTTAGTTGATTTTGTCATTTTGATCGATTGCAGTATTTTCCTGAGAAGTTGAAGTGGTGAATGGCATGTGATGGCAAGTTCTTTTTTCTCTTTAAACAAAAAAATTGCAGTATACTATAAGGTCCTTTAGGTTATGTTAATTTGTTTAAAACTTCTTCCTTTTTTTTCGTTTTTTTTCCTCCATGGCCCATCGTATGATTGTACGGAGTGGCAGGAGTGAAATGTTAAGTTGGATCGTTCTTCAGTAGGTTTTCCATTTTGCTTCATGTAATAATGAACAGAATAAGATACAAAGTATGTTTATGTTGTCCGTTGGTTTGCTTGTAGATTTGAATGCATTTCTTTATGTTTGTTTATGAATATTAGAGGACGTCCAGCCATCAACAATACACACATTATACAAAAAATTACAAACACATCGATGCTGTTTACCAAACCGCATTAAAATAAATTGCACAGTACTGTTAATCAAAAGCTTATAATTTAATTGTCTTATTATACCATGTACGTAAGTCGATTTAATTGCCATACCGTTCATTTCGTAAAATCCAAAGAAACATGCTTATAAAAATTATTATTTGGTTTTATTGAATTTCACAGTTGACGTATACTTAACTTATCCTATCTGTTCTGGTCGGCATAGGTTACATATAGTTAAAAACATTTTAAAAATAACATTTTGAGAGAGCCACGAAAGAAAATTATGCTCATGTATTGCGTAAGGGGAACGAAAGAGGATTATCAATTTTGTTGTTACTAATTATATCATTAAGGCATTTGCATTTTATTTTTTAAATAGATACTTTGAGAATGTGGCTTAATTCGAAATTTGGCAACAATGGTGCTTTTACGGTTACACTATTACGATAATTTTGAATTACAAATACAATAACGATACAAGTGCAATTACAAAATACAAATCACTAATATTATACAGTAGTCTATAATGTTGTCAACAAGTGATTAGTTTATTTTGTATGTTACTTGAACGATTGCTATGAAATTTGTCTCATTTATTTCAATTGGTTCACGATTTTTTACTTCTCGGATGTTCGAATATTATAGTATTTTTCTAGAAATTCTTCTAAAACTAGATTGAGATGACCATTACATACCACAAATTCTGGATCTTCTTCCCTGCATCTTTATTTTAAATTTTGAATGGTCATTTTAATAGTAACAACCTTGAATTTTATATTTGTATGTCGGCTTGTTATGTAAGATTGCAATTTTTTCTTTTAAATTTTAAAGGTTCTTTCTATTGTCATACATAGACCCAAATTGTAGCAGTTGAAAATTTTATTTTCAGTCATGAGTTGAATGTTTGTTTTTATTAAAATATGAAATATGCTATCTAGACTGCGATAAAGAGGTAAATATACATCCATTAGTGGATATCTTGAGTCAACTGAATAATATTGTCATCCAGTGGTAAAGAAGGAAAATTCAAATTTTGCTGTCTAAAACTGAAAGGAAAACTTTAGCGTCGTATGCGGTTCATTCCAACCTCATCTGTTAAATCAAAGGCACATAACACGCTATTTGGTCATTGAAATCTTTCAACAACTTACCATGTAAGTGATACGAAGCAATTATATACAGAATGATGGCTGCAATTTTTCTAGTGCACATATCAGACGTTGGCTTAAAACCGTAGCCTTACAAACGCTTACACGATATAAGGAAAAGTTTTTTCATTTGGAAGTTTCGTTAACAACGTTTTATATAACCCTACAATATAACGTTAACCCATTGGATTTGTTTATATGATGAAGTATCTTTTCGGTCCATTGAAGGTTTTTATAGGGCTCTAAAAACCTCATAATAGCTTGTATGCAGTCAAATCTTAAAATCTGAATAATCACATTTTATTATGGCTTAGCCATTGATATTTTGTACGGGGTTAAGAAAAGTGGAGATGGAGTGAAGAAGAAAATGGAATGGAAATGGAAGGGTAATGGAGGAAGGTGGTTTATATTTGGTGGTAATTAATTATTAGCGTCAAATGCATCTGATGCTACCGTTGATTTTCAACGGTTCTCTCCAACGTATCATTTACGTAGGTCCCATTGTTGACATGTCAAAAGCGTCGATGTGACGCCAACTTGACTTGACGAAATAAGGACTGTGAATGCCACTTCAAAACTATTAAATTCACGAAATCCATGACTATAAACGAGTACATATAAAACAGTCAAATTTTAGCCGATAGAAGAATTTCCAAAAGAAAGGAAATGTCACAAGAAAGAAATATATGCAAGGAAATGTCATAAGAAACCCTTTGATCAAAACATATTATACTATTTTTTTGATCTGTTTCTTCAATGGTTTGTTTCTTGATATTAATTAGATCAAAAGTAGTTACAATCATGTTCTCCGTTAATTTCAAAATACAAATTCAATCATTTAGAATATATTTCTACCATTTTTTGAGCGAAGAATTGATTTTATAACCATTCGATATGAGAAGACATGCTGTGAGAGACGAATCTTCCCTACTTAGGAATAAAACATATGATTTATGATCATTACTTAAAAGTTTAGATTTTATACAAGTACCAATCGTTGTTCTTTTATACTTCTATAGTTCAGTCCTCGATCATCGTTATTCATTGAATGAAATAATCATTATTACAATTGTTGAAATTGGATCAACCCACAGCGGAAGTTATGAAAGAATTTTAATTTTTTTACCATATTAGATCTTTAGTGGACTTGTGAAGTCTAGTTTATTTAACACATTTCTAATTTTATTTAAATAAAATCTTTTGTTTTATCTAAAATTATAAAATGCTATAGTATTATTTAATTTATGTTATGTCACATATATACATGTATCACACACACACACACACACACACACACACACACACACATATATGTATGTATGCATGTGTAACATATCAATTTATGCAAGGTATAACATGTTCATGTATATGATGTGATTTACATCACAACAGACACTTTAACTAATACAATATGCAAATATATTGTTTAGATATATGTATATATATACTTTTGTTTTTATATATAAAATACTTTATATATATATATATATATAAACTTTAATTAAAATATATATTATTAATTTTTTTTAATATAAATACAAATACAAATAAAAATATAATTATGTAATATTAGCATTATATATATATATATAAGTAAATATATCTAAATCAAAATATTAAAGAAAATAAATAATAATATTTTTTTTAATAAAACCGAGAACAATACATACATATTTAAATAAAATAAATAAATTTATATATAAATATGTTAAATTATTTATTTATTTATAAACGTATAATGATATATTATAAATATAAATTAATACCTATAAATACGCAAGAATATTTTTTAATAAAATATGTATACCTAGTCTTGTGCATGGCTTAGATGTAACTTTTTTAAAATTTTAAATAATATTTTAATTAATTTTATACGGTTTTAATGTAAAAGAAAAATATAATTTAATTTCGACGCAAATTTTTAAATTCAAATTTTCAATAAATTTTTGAATGATATTTTGCACTTAGAAATTTTATTTTAAAAAATAGTTTTATAATTAAATATTGATTTTCGGTCTTTAGAATATTTTTTAAATAATAAAAAAAAATAGTTTTTCATTGAGGACTGTTTATTTTTTAAATGTAATTTTTAAAACTGTTAAACATAATTTTTATATAATGTATTTAATATATATAATTAAATGATTTAAATAATAAATATAAAAATATTATTTTATTACCACCAAATACAATATATGCATTATACACTATATATAAAATTTATGTAATATGTTTATATAAAGTATAATGAAGTAAATATATTATTAGCCATATATATGCTTGTATTTATAATATTCATACCAATAAATAAATAAATAAATAATGTTTTTTTTTAATTTTCGAGCCGTGACATATACGTAAGAGCATAAATAAGCAATAATTAATTAAAAAATTTATAAACAAATTTACATGGCTCAAATGGAATTTGAGCAAATATCAAAATTCGATCATGAAACTTGCGTAGTTGCATTCCTGACAGTTTTTGATCAATTTTGTATAAAAAGTTTCACAATCGAAGTTCAAACGAGGAAGTTAAAAGCGTTTGAAGTTTTCAGATCGAAGATAATTAAAAATAAATTATAAATTTAGGAAACAAATAATGATTAATGCTTGGACCTTACCATTTGAAAGTAGGGGATGACTGGTCGACTCACAGTGATCGACATTTACATCCCTTCGGTCAACCGCTCAAGGTTAGGGTCGGTGCAATGAACCATAGCTTGAACGGTCCGGATTTAATAAATAATAATTTAACGGATGAAACTGATTCCAACGCATATAAATACAGGCCTAATCGCCCACTTTTTTTCTCATATTTTATAATCTGAGCAATAAAGCCTTGCTGTTTCTCCTTCTCCACTACATCTAGAAATTTTAAAAAGTTTATATATATATATTGGAGAGAGGTGGGAAACAAAAGAGAAGAAAATAAGGAGTGAATCGAATTTGCGAAAAAGGTAAATTTAATTTATATAATCTATATTCCACTTAAACTCTAATCTCATATCCTATCTATAATTCTAATGGGTATGTATACACTTTTAACACATATTTTGGTTGAAAAGAAAAGTTAGTCAAGTTAGAAGGATGAATTTGGATCTAGCAATTTTAAAGGTACAAGGTGAGTAGTAAATTATGTAATTTACATAACATTTACATCTTTGAAATTATATTTTTATTATTATAACCATGTGAAAACCATTGAATTTTAGGTTTGAATAAATAAATTTAAGTTGAAATCCTCGCCTGCATATTCAGTTTATTTTACTTTGATGAAATGGTATACACATCTTAGATCTGGAATTTTGGAAAAGTAATCCCTAAATTTGGTGTAATATGATACCGATAGAATTGTTTAGCTAATTCCAGATTATTATTAGTTACGTTTAATCACTATCATTTATTTGGAATGATCTATATCGATCTGGTTGAAATTTTCAATATTTTAATTCGTTGGAATTGTAGAATATATAACTTGGTTGTATTAATTGCCATGTGAAATTCCATAAATTGTCCAATCCCACAGTTATATATGAAAAGTGCGTCATTTGAAATAACAAAGAATATTTATGTATTCAAAGATGAGAGATGTGTAAAGTAGGTATGTATTTTCATAGTTTGCACTGTCTATTTCAATAAAAATAAAAAGAGAAAATTCCTTGTAATTGCAAACGTAGCACGATCTCATTTTTGGTGGTTTATGGAAAAATTCAACGGTGATGTTTTCTTCTTGGGAAAGATATAATTTTAGCAATGTAGAAATAAATATTTTTGGGAAATTTGCACATAAGTGTATTTCCAGAATTCCTAAATGTGGAAATTTCTTTTACCAATTAATAGAAATATAAATAATTCCTTTTACCAATTAATATATAAAGTAAAGTATAAATTTAATTAAATAAATAAACATCCATTATCATAATAGTTATAAATAAAATGCTAAATACGACTAAGGTAATAAATTAAGGATAAAAGGAGAAGTTTATGTAATCTAGTCAGTATAGATAGTAAACCATTTAATGAATTTAATTATGGAGACTAAATAATGAAATGGCAAAGGAAATGGGATAGGCACGATGAATAAATATCACCGATAACATTAATGAAGTGGATAAATAAAGCTAGTAAACTCAATAGGTAAGAAGGAGTAATGACAAGTAAATAAGTGAAGTGAAATGAATAACAAACTTAAGGGGGTCGTAATAATTTATGTAGCTGAAATCTCATGGTCTTAATAATACGTATGCGACGGTTGTGAATTAGTGGGCTTAGTCTAACATTTAGGTTAATTGTAAGTGAATTGGTATTGTATAGTTTGGATGCGAGATCAGTAGAGTTACACAATGAAAGTCTGCCCTCCACAAGGGTCTACCAGCAGTTGTGTAAAACTACCACTGATGTGGGACATCTCCAATTGTAGAACCCGTGGAGGGGGTTATACGTTCGAGTATAGGGTAAAAAATATTCCAAGGATTTTCCTCGGTTTGAAGTAGTAAATGGCCATTAGGTCTGCTTCAATTCTAAACAGGAGCTACTAAGTAACCGATAATAGGCATTTTCCTTTATTTGCATTAGGCAAATCTAAATGGAAACTCTGTAGAGAGGTCGGCGCTATGTCAGCATTATGTACAGGTACTTGTAGAGCAGGGCTGGACATAGGTCGAGCCTCTGTCGGTCCCGAGCGATCGATTAATAACGATTTGGGTTATGCCTATACGAATTACACTTCCTACTGGTGTAAAGTCCGTGTTCAATATGCATTGATTTTGAAGTTTTTTGTTTGTTGATTGCAAGATGGTTAGTTAACCCTTAGACAAGTCTTTGAGTTGCGGTAGTAGTATGACTAGTTAAGTTATAGTCTTGCGTAGGAGTCATAGGCCTTTGGGTCGATCGACTATCAATCACGTTGCGATGTAGTTTTCTTCTTGGAAGCATAAGGACATTTATACATACATACATATATGTTTATGTGTATTTATATCTCTGGGTATGTTAGATATATCATACGCATAGATGCAATTAAATCCAGAATTCTTAATAATAGACATAACATCTAAATGGTGATCAACCGGCACAAACTAGTGTTACGGAAAAAGTACATAATTTACCAGTCACAAGAACATTGTTCTAACCTCCTCCTCATTACAATCTACAAGATAGATTTAAAGGAACATGATATTAGTACAAGATGGGAATGGTGGATGGTATCCTTTTATTCATGCTCAACATTGATAAGGCAAGTAGGTATCCAAGGAATAATATTGGTTCCAAGGTAGCTTCTTAATGGGTATATATGTTTTATTATATTTTACTATTCCACCATGACTCTATGTAGATAGTTGTTTGATACACTTATGTTTATTTCAAGTTACCAAAACCAACGATCTATACATTAATGGACTTGGTTTTTAAATTTAGTAAAAAAAATCAGACCCATTAAGGTGCGGGTTGTTACGCCAACTCCTTTGAAGTGACAATGAATGTGGTACTTATAGTGGATGAAATAGATGATAGATGACTGATATCATGCAGTAAAATAGGTAGGAAGCGTGCCTGACTGTTGATCTCACATGGGCTGATGAGAGATTGCTGTAGAAGCAAAGAGAAATGAGTACGCAAGAAGCATGCTAATTGTCTTTCTTTACCAAGCACGGACTTTGCAGTTAATGCGCATTAAATGACGACGGTAAGCTACAGTAGTAGGCATGCTTTTGGTCGTGTTGCTATAGTGGCTTGTACAATAGCCAATTAGGTTTCCCGTTTAGATTTGCATGTCATGTGGCAAGGCAGACAACTAACTCATGCTGGGCTATACATGAAACTGGAGGCTGAATGTTGCTAAGTACCAAGGTGCAAAGTAAGCGTCATGCTAACTGTGATATGATGGGACAGACTGTAGTGATGCCGAGCTCGAGATGGATCATGCTTAAGCCGCTCTTTACTGATGAATTGGCTATTGAAGCCATCTGATTGTGCTGGCCAGGCATGGAGCTGATCTTGTACAATAAAAGGATGCCTTGAAGCTAGACTAGATGCAGACCACCATGAGCGGGTTGGTTACTTAATGCCCAAGTCTACAAGGAAAGTTGACTGCTGCTAAAGACCAAGGTGTAAAGAAAGGTGCTAGGCCAGCTATGAGATGACGAGACGGGTTGCTGGGGACCTATGGAAGGCAGCCGTGACGAAGCTGAGCCAAAGACGGGTCGCATTTAAGCTGACCTTGTCTAATGAGCTGGCTTGCAACTGACTCAAAGTGATGCTGAATAGGCGGGATAATCTAAAGCCATATTGAGCGTGGTCCAGCATGAGAGAACATAGCCGATGCAAACCGGGCTGGGCGGTGCTTAGTTTTCCTGTCCTTGTTAAACGGGTTGGTTGTTGAAGCCACTTGGAAGAGACAAACGACCATCAATCTGAAGTGCTACTGAGTGAATAGGTTGGTTTGGGGCCAGTTTGATTTGAGCCAACATGAGCGGACCAATCGAAGATTTACTGGGTCGGCCTTAATTGGGTCAGGATGAGATTTAATAGGTTTGCTAATTGCTTACTGGAAAATTAAGCAAAAGGGGTCTTAGGCAAGGGAACCCACTATCCCTTCTCTTGTTTATAATTGCAATGGAATGTATTTCCATTCCTTGAACTAGATTACCTTAGAGGTCATCTAAAGCCATTTTATTCTATAGAACCAGTTGTTACTCACTTATTAATGCACATGAAATATTTGCTTTTGCTAAATCCACAATTGAAAATGCAAAGACAACTAGTAAAATCATGTCTCTCCTTGGAAAAAAACACCAATCTAGTCTCACTTTCAATAGAGGAGCTAAAATAAGGATTCCATTGCAAATACCCTAAAAATTCAAATTGGTAGCCTTCCTATTACATATATTTGGGTATTCTTTTGCCTGATAATAAACTAAAAGAAAACGATTTTTGTTCATCATTGGATAAAATCAATAATAAAAAAGTAGACAGTGGAATAACAGCTGTTAAACATAAGTGGAAGAACTGAGTTGATTAAACCGGTGACATATCTTATGGTATCATTTTTGATGCAGTTTTATCAATCTCCTTTTTAGTGTTGTAAGGAGAATCAACTCAACTTGGGCAAATTTCTTTGGCAAAACAAGCCACATCAAATGGCTTGGGTTGATGTGTCTAGAACTAAATCGGAGGATGGCTTAGTATTAAAATTTTGGATGAATTGAAAACCACTACTTCAATTAAACGGTTTGGAAATTTTTACAAGACAACAGTTCATGGGCTTCCTAAATCAATAAAAGATATTGTAGCAATAAGAATTTCTAGAGCATACGTTGTGATAAAAGTTCATCAAATATTTGGAAAAATCTTCTCAAAACTAGATAAATATGCAAAGGTCTCGTAGGTAGAAGGATAATCAATGAGGTTGATATTAATATGTGGCTAGACCCCTTGCTGAATAGAGTACCCCTGGTTGAGAAAGTAGGTCGACAACTTATGGCAGTTGTGGGTGGCCCTAAGAAGAATATTTCCTTTCTAATCCATCATAATGAATGGAGAGTACACAATTCCTATATTCCTACTCACATTTGCCAACAATTTAGCAACACTCAGTTTGAGCTAAATGTAAACAGAAACTACTAGCGCTGGATTCCAACTTATAATGGTAGCTTCTCTTTTAATTATTAGAAGAATATTAGAACAAAACATAATGAATTTGAATGGCACAAATATATTTGGAATAGTTATTATGTACCTTAGATGTCTCTATTTGCTTTATTAACCAAACTGAACAAGCTAAACACTAAAGATAAAATTCTTCAATGGAACAGTTCAGTTGGCCCGAAATTCAGCTTATGCCTTCAGGAAGATGAAGATATGTTCACTTGTTTTTTAATTACCCATGCTCATTTTCCTTATGGAAAGGTCCAAAACAAAATTTAAACAAGGATCAACGAAGATAATAACCTTTTAGTGGTATTAAGCCAATTATTCATAAATACAACAAGAAGCAAGGCAATGAATCACTTAATTGCTATAATGTTTACTTGTCTAATCTGGCATGAATGGACTGAACGTAATGTTAGAACGTTTAAAGGAGTTCAGATGCTAGAGTACATTTGCAACATTCTACTCGTGCAAGATATAAAATCCTACTCAACCAACCAAAAACCAAAAAAGATGATGTAAATGGGAAAGAATTCATCTTTAAAGAATTTGGAGTTAAATCTTCAGCCAACAACTTGCATAATCCAGATTTGTTGAAGTTGATCAACTCCGAATCGCCCAATAAGAAGATTGAACTATTGCATCTCAATCAACTCAGCAAGCATAAGAGGAGTTGGGTGGTTAACAGCAGATCAGCTAAATAGGCTCAAAGAATGATAAATATTTGAACATTTGGAGCTTTTTAATTCTTTCCTTTTACAAGATCTGCCATAAGGTCTATAATGACCGAAGCAAGAAGCGGGCTAGTTTTTGTTTCTATGGTAGAGAATGAATGGATCGATATAACTTTTATTTCATGTAGTTGATAATATGCTAGTTGTCTTGTAAGTGTTTATTACTTAGTTTGAGCTTGGAATTTTCATATAATAGGTTTTGAGAATTTTTACAAAAGCTAACTCCTCCACTAATTTGAACTCCTAACTCAACCCTCCTTTTCTTTTCCTACCTTTTTTGTATTTGTTTGTTTGTTTTTTCCTACTCCAGTTATAAGTTAATAGATGTAGATAATATGTATTGTTTTTTCATAAGGTACCTAGTCAAAGAACCTTTTTTTAAAAAAGAAATTGACTAGTCAAACTGCATGGACTTTTGGATTATGATACCAGTATTGGAATTAAACCAGTCTATAATGAGTGAAATATGTGGATTTCAAAAAAAATCTCTATTTGGACCATAGAGGGCCTACGAAGTCTAATAGGTTGTATCAGATATAATCTAGTTTATATAGTTAATGAGTATATCATCATATACTCATGCGTATAAATTGTGCATGTGCAACATAGCAATTGTGTACATAGTTAATTTATCTGTATACAGATGTTGTGATTTGCATTCATAAACGTAAACATTCGTCGTTTTTTATACATTGGTTGTCAAAAATATATAGTTTAACACACACATATACACAATTCTGAAATGTTTAATTTATTTAATAAAATATACAATATCTATATTGATTTTTGACCAAGTTAATACGGTTTGAATTCAAAATTTTACGTTTAAAATATCTAAAATAGGACTTGTTAAAATAACTAAAACAAATCTAGATTTGTAAATATCAATTAAAATATTTTTTAATTAAATAAAATACATGTTTTATATAAAAATAAATATTATGTTCGGATTTTTTAATAATTATCTAAATGCATAAATTAATTTATTAAAGCAAAAAAGTATTATTATTTTTTATTTGAAAAATCATATATGTGTATATACTTATGAATATATATTAAATATAAACGATATTCAAACAATGATTAAACAACAATATTTTTTTTGTGTGTGTGTATATTCCATCAAAAAAAAATTTGAAAGCCTAATGCATTTAGATACCAATCCAATATACTCCCTTGGATCCGCGTGAGAGATAACTACCACTCACCAAATCACCAAAACAACCTAAAATCAATCACTTCAGATCTGGACAGCAAGGACTTGAGCTTGATCCGGAGAAATTTCACTTGAAACGGTGAAATCTAGCTTCTTCGGATGAAAATCTTCAACTTTGGATTTTCGATCTTTGATCTTGTTCTTCGATCTTCAATGGATGTTAGCACTTGATGGAAGTAGAGAAAGAAGTGAAGAAAATACTGTAGTCGAGTTTCCAAAATGGCAGCACTTCGTCGCTTCGAAATCCGGTGCCAAAAAGTGAGCCAAACCCCTCTATTTATAGGCTGGAAAACCCTTAGCTCGGCTGTCCCTAAGTCGCCGCCGACCTAACCTCGCCGACCTAACACTCCGCCGACTCAACCTCAAGACGCCGACCCAACTACACAGCACACACACAGGGTTACACGACCTAGTTCCTGCCGACCTAAGCCTAAGCCTTATCCCAACCTACGAGACACGACTTAGCGGCTTAACCTTATCGCCGACCTAATCCCTAAAACACAGCGACCTACCGACCTAACTATACAGGGCCATACGAACTAACTATCCTGCCGACTTAACTACAAGTGCCGGCTTAACGACTCAACTGACCAACGACTCAACACTAAGTTGGTCCAAACATTAACCCGGCAATACCTTAACTCGGCAACACTAGCTATCCTTCATACGACCTTAACCCTAAGTCGGTCACGACTTATCCCCTGGGTCGGTCAGATCCTATCATGGAAATATACCTTAGGTCGGTGGATCTCTTAGCTCGGACAACCTATAGGTCGGTCACTTCCTTAACCCACTATCAACCATAAGTCGGCAACTACCTATAAACCGTTGACCCTACTAACTCGGCTAACATGACCCAAGCCTTAGGTAGTCTACCCCTTAACTCGGCCATACGACTCAACCACCCATGAGTCGGCCCTCTATGAGTCGGCCACGACTCAAGACTCTAACCCACGGTTTATCTCCCCATACGACTTAAGCTAGAGATAACGCAAACAATACTAACGACCTAGAAATTCTACGATCTATCGATACGTAAAATTCGGGTCGTTACACATTGATTTTGAAGTTTTTTGTTTGTTGATTGCAAGATGGTTAGTTAACCCTTAGACAAGTCTTTGAGTTGCGGTAGTAGTATGACTAGTTTAGTTATAGAGTCTTGCGTAGGAGTCATAGGCCTTTGGGTCGATCGACTATCAATCACGTTGCGATGTAGTTTTCTTCTTGGAAGAATAAGGACATTTATACATACATACATATATGTTTATGTGTATTTATATCTCTGGGTATGTTAGATATATCATACGCATAGATGCAATTAAATCCAGAATTCTTAATAATAGACATAACATCTAAATGGTGATCAATCGGCACAAACTAGTGTTACGGAAAAAGTACATAATTTACCAGTCACAAGAACATTGTTCTAACCTCCTCCTCATTACAATCTACAAGATAGATTTAAAGGAACATGATATTAGTACAAGATGGGAATGGTGGATGGTATCCTTTTATTCATGCTCAACATTGATAAGGCAAGTAGGTATCCAAGGAATAATATTGGTTCCAAGGTAGCTTCTTAATGGGTATATATGTTTTATTATATTTTACTATTCCACCATAACTCTATGTAGATAGCTGTTTGATATACTTATGTTTATTTCAAGTTGCCAAAACCAACGATCTATACATTAATGGACTTGGTTTTTAAATTTAGTAAAAAAAATCAGACCCATTAAGGTGCAGGTTGTTACGCCAACTCCTTTGAAGTGGCAATGAATGTGGTACTTATAGTGGATGAAATAGATGATAGATGACTGATATCATGCAGTAAAATAGGTAGGAAGCGTGCCTGACTGTTGATCTCACATGGGCTGATGAGAGATTGCTGTAGAAGCAAAGAGAAATGAGTACGCAAGAAGCATGCTAATTGTCTTTCTTTACCAAGCACGGACTTTGCAGTTAATGCGCATTAAATGACGACGGTAAGCTACAGTAGTAGGCATGCTTTTGGTTGTGTTGCTATAGTGGCTTGTACAATAGCCAATTAGGTTTCCCGTTTAGATTTGCATGTCATGTGGCAAGGCAGACAAGTAACTCATGCTGGGCTATACATGAAACTGGAGGCTGAATGTTGCTAAGTACCAAGGTGCAAAGTAAGCGTCATGCTAACTGTGATATGATGGGACAGACTGTAGTGATGCCGAGCTAGAGATGGATCATGCTTAAGCCGCTCTTTACTGATGAATTGGCTATTGAAGCCATCTGATTGTGCCGGCCAGGCATGGAGCTGATTTTGTACAATGAAAGGATGCCTTGAAGCTAGACTAGATGCAGACCACCATGAGCGGGTTGGTTACTTAATGCCCAAGTCTACAAGGAAAGTTGACTGCTGCTAAAGACCAAGGTGTAAAGAAAGGTGCTAGGCCAGCTATGAGATGACGAGACGGGTTGCTGGGGACCGATGGAAGGCAGCCGTGACAAAGCTGAGCCAAAGATGGGTCGCATTTAAGCTGACCTTGTCGAATGAGCTGGCTTGCAACTGACTCAAAGTGATGCTGAATAGGCGGGATAATCTAAAGCCATATTGAGTGTGGTCCAGCATGAGAGAACATAGCCGATGCAAACCGGGCTGGGCGGTGCTTAGTTTTCCTGTCCTTATTAAACGGGTTGGTTGTTGAAGTCACTTGGGAGAGACAAACGACCATCGATCTGAAGCGCTACTGAGTGGATAGGTTGGTTTGGGGCCAGTTTGATTTTGGGCCAACATGAGCGGACCAATCGAAGATTTACTAGGTCGGCCTTAATTGGGTCAGGTTGAGATTTAATAGGTTTGCTAATTGCTTACTGGAAAATTAAGCAAAAGGGGTCTTAGGCAAGGGAACCCACTATCCCTTCTCTTGTTTATAATTGCAATAGAATGTATTTCCATTCCTTGAACTAGATTACCTTAGAGGTCATTTAAAGCCATTTTATTCTATAGAACCAGTTGTTACTCACTTATTAATGCACATGAAATACTTGCTTTTGCTAAATCCACAATTGAAAATGCAGAGACAACTAGTAAAATCATGTCTCTCCTTGGAAAAAAAACACCAATCTAGTCTCATTTTCAGTAGAGGAGCTAAAATAAGGATTCCATTGCAAATACCCTAAAAATTCAAATTGGTGGCCTTCCTATTACATATATTTGGGTATTCTTTTGCCTGATAATAAACTAAAAGGAAACGATTTTTGTTCATCATTGGATAAAATCAGTAATAAAAAAGCAGACAGTGGAATAACAGCTGTTAAACATAAGTGGAAGAACTGAGTTGATTAAACCGGTGATATATCTTATGGTATCATTTTTGATGCAGTTTTATCAATTTCCTTTTTAGTGTTGTAAGGAGAATCAACTCAACTTGGGCAGATTTCTTTGGCAAAACAAGCCACATCAAATGGCTTGGGTTGATGTGTGTAGAACTAAATCGGAGGATGGCTTAGTATTAAAATTTTGGATGAATTGAAAACCACTACTTCAATTAAACGGTTTGGAAATTTTTACAAGACAACAGTTCATGGGCTTCCTAAATCAATAAAAGATATTGTAGCAATAAGAATTTCTAGAGCATACGTTGTGATAAAAGTTCATCAAATATTTGGAAAAATCTTCTCAAAACTAGATAAATATGCAAAGGTCTCGTAGGTAGAAGGATAATCAATGAGGTTGATATTAATATGTGGCTAGACCCCTTGCTGAATAGAGTACCCCTGGTTGAGAAAGTAGGTCGACAACTTATGGCAGTTGTGGGTGGCCCTAAGAAGAATATTTCCTTTCTAATCCATCATAATGAATGGAGAGTACACAATTCCTATATTCCTACTCACATTTGCCAACAATTTAGCAACACTCAGTTTGAGCTAAATGTAAACAGAAACTACTAGCGCTGGATTCCAACTTATAATGGTAGCTTCTCTTTTAATTATTAGAAGAATATTAGAACAAAACATAATGAATTTGAATGGCACAAATATATTTGGAATAGTTATTATGTACCTTAGATGTCTCTATTTGCTTTATTAACCAAACTGAACAAGCTAAACACTAAAGATAAAATTCTTCAATGGAACAGTTCAGTTGGCCCGAAATTCAGCTTATGCCTTCAGGAAGATGAAGATATGTTCACTTGTTTTTTAATTACCCATGCTCATTTTCCTTATGGAAAGGTCCAAAACAAAATTTAAACAAGGATCAACGAAGATAATAACCTTTTAGTGGTATTAAGCCAATTATTCATAAATACAACAAGAAGCAAGGCAATGAATCACTTAATTGCTATAATGTTTACTTGTCTAATCTGGCATGAATGGACTGAACGTAATGTTAGAACGTTTAAAGGAGTTCAGATGCTAGAGTACATTTGCAACATTCTACTCGTGCAAGATATAAAATCCTACTCAACCAACCAAAAACCAAAAAAGATGATGTAAATGGGAAAGAATTCATCTTTAAAGAATTTGGAGTTAAATCTTCAGCCAACAACTTGCATAATCCAGATTTGTTGAAGTTGATCAACTCCGAATCGCCCAATAAGAAGATTGAACTATTGCATCTCAATCAACTCAGCAAGCATAAGAGGAGTTGGGTGGTTAACAGCAGATCAGCTAAATAGGCTCAAAGAATGATAAATATTTGAACATTTGGAGCTTTTTAATTCTTTCCTTTTACAAGATCTGCCATAAGGTCTATAATGACCGAAGCAAGAAGCGGGCTAGTTTTTGTTTCTATGGTAGAGAATGAATGGATCGATATAACTTTTATTTCATGTAGTTGATAATATGCTAGTTGTCTTGTAAGTGTTTATTACTTAGTTTGAGCTTGGAATTTTCATATAATAGGTTTTGAGAATTTTTACAAAAGCTAACTCCTCCACTAATTTGAACTCCTAACTCAACCCTCCTTTTCTTTTCCTACCTTTTTTGTATTTGTTTGTTTGTTTTTTCCTACTCCAGTTATAAGTTAATAGATGTAGATAATATGTATTGTTTTTTCATAAGGTACCTAGTCAAAGAACCTTTTTTTAAAAAAGAAATTGACTAGTCAAACTGCATGGACTTTTGGATTATGATACCAGTATTGGAATTAAACCAGTCTATAATGAGTGAAATATGTGGATTTCAAAAAAAATCTCTATTTGGACCATAGAGGGCCTACGAAGTCTAATAGGTTGTATCAGATATAATCTAGTTTATATAGTTAATGAGTATATCATCATATACTCATGCGTATAAATTGTGCATGTGCAACATAGCAATTGTGTACATAGTTAATTTATCTGTATACAGATGTTGTGATTTGCATTCATAAACGTAAACATTCGTCGTTTTTTATACATTGGTTGTCAAAAATATATAGTTTAACACACACATATACACAATTCTGAAATGTTTAATTTATTTAATAAAATATACAATATCTATATTGATTTTTGACCAAGTTAATACGGTTTGAATTCAAAATTTTACGTTTAAAATATCTAAAATAGGACTTGTTAAAATAACTAAAACAAATCTAGATTTGTAAATATCAATTAAAATATTTTTTAATTAAATAAAATACATGTTTTATATAAAAATAAATATTATGTTCGGATTTTTTAATAATTATCTAAATGCATAAATTAATTTATTAAAGCAAAAAAGTATTATTATTTTTTATTTGAAAAATCATATATGTGTATATACTTATGAATATATATTAAATATAAACGATATTCAAACAATGATTAAACAACAATATTTTTTTTGTGTGTGTGTATATTCCATCAAAAAAAATTTTGAAAGCCTAATGCAATATCTAGATATTAATTTAATTTTTGTACATTTTAGATACATATTATTAGTATATTTGACTTTGTAAATAATAAAAGAAAATTAAAAATTCCTCTTCTCATGGTGAACTCCGTTCGCCTTTCGAAATCGTCCTCCCTTTTCAGTTGACTTCCCTCGTCCTCCGCCCCCTTTCGCCTCTCTACATCCCATACGCCCCACTGTACACCTTCTCTCCTATGCCTGGTCCTTTCCCTCGTACAGACCCAAACTCCTCTTGTCTTTCGTGTACCAGATTTGGAAAAAATTTCAAGGCACAACCTTCTGTTATGCCACCCGCTCTCTGGCATCGATTTCCCCCCGCTCACCACCAATGCTACGTTTGCTTCTCCCAATGCCGCCACTGTTCCTGGATCTCAAGTTGCATCGCCAGTAACTGCTACTTCGTATGCTGAGCCTAGTTCTGGTAAGCCCCTTCTTTCGCCTGGCATCGATTTATACATTCCTTCCGATGCCACGAAAAATCTATTGATACGTTGCTACTTGGTTGAATATTGGGGATTGCGTTGATTTGGGGGTTAGTAATAATAACGTGTTGTTTAAACTAGTTGGTTATGGTTCTTTATCGATCAACACTGGTAACGTTAGTGCATTTTCTAGCTTAATGAACGATGATGGTTGGTTGCCGTCTCCTGTGGTGCTTAGGCATCAAGATGCTTCCCCTGCACCGATTTATACAAAACCATGGTCGTCGTTATTCTCTTCACTGCCACGTTACGCGAGAGTCTACACCTCTTTCGAACTTGATATCATGGAGGATAATGGTGTATTGATTCCTCCTCCTAATGTAATGCAAGCTGATATGGACTTTTAGGCGGATTATTTGGTTAGTTTCTTTCTGGATCCTAATCAACACTTCTTGATGCGTCTACTGTCTGCCATAGAGCATGGAAACTTCATGATGATTTGCATGTCAAGTTGGTTGACTCCATGTACTTTCTTAAGTTTTCATCCTTCGAGGAGCAACGTTGTGTTTTTGAGGCCGAGCCTTCCTTTTTCGATGGAAAACCATTCATTATTACGCCTTGGACTGCTACAGTAGCTAACGCTCACGAACAGGTTCTTTCTATTCCTATATGGGCTTATTTTTCTCATATTCCTTCTGCATTACAACCGTTGCTTCGTTTTAATTGGCTTGCTTGTAGCATAGGCAAATTGAAATGTTTGACTCTAACACAGTAGCACGTGAGAAGTTAGGGTATGCCGAAGCACTAATTTGAAATTTCCCCAGATAAGTCCCTACCTTTTACTATTCTTGTTCGGCTTGTTGTTGATGTCCGTGTTCGATATGGATGGATGCTCGACATTTGTACCACCTGTCATTCTTTTGGCCACCTCCCTGTCGCCTGCAAGCATTCTGTTACCTCCGCATCGGCTACCAAAGCTCCCCTGCCTCGCCCACCTCTTAGGAAATGGGTTCCTAAGGTTCAATTTCTCATCCTTATTGTTCCTACTCCTATTCTGAATCCTCCTCCGTGCTCAGATGCTTCACCCTCTGGCCCTTTTGACCTTGATTCCGTAGTTCCTTTTAACCTCATAGATATCCCTTTAGCACCACCCGATCCTGCGCCGCCTCGTTTGCCTATTGTTTGGGCTGAGTCCGAAAGTTGTTGATTTGATCTGAAATCTAATATGAGATATAACCCAATGGAGGATTCTTTTATAGATTTGTTTCCGATGACCATTTGGACCTCAAATGCCTTCGCTACAACATATCTGGCGATTCTTCAGTTCCCTCTCTGGATGGTCTTCACGCGAAGTGGAATTCTGTCACATGTGAAGATGCTGCTTGGGACCGATCTTTCCTTTACTCTCCTGACTCTATGGATTATGAGCCTTGCCTTGCGTTGCTTTTTCACCCTTTCGCGTGAAAAGTTGGGAATGTTCCCGAGGCTACCGCCCTAAAGATAGGAGACGATAGAGCTTCCTCCTCTCTGGAGGTCTCTTAGTCGTCAGGTTATTTGTAGTAGCTGTGACATCTTTAACACAATACTGTGCTGCATTTTTTCTTTTTATTAGTAGTTAAGGTGCTTCTACCTTACTCCTATATTAAATGTTTTATACGTTCATAACAAAAGTGGACGACCATTATAAAACAGGCCGGCTTGGCCAAAAAAATTAATTACAGTATATAAAAAATTGTGAAACATTTATGTCAAATGAAATATGGTCGAATATAATACATACATACATACATACATACACACACACACACACATATATATATACATACACACACACACACACACACACACACACACACACACACATATATATATATATATATATATATATATCTGTGTGTGTATCCATGTGTGCGTGATTTTAAACTTAATTCAAAGCATGATAAGGTAACGTGATCATTTAATTTAATTAAACATATGCGCCGATGCACACAAAAATATGTATGTATACACACGCACACATATTAAGGAGATACAAATGCATATATAAACTCATTATATAGACCGTCACATGATATTAGACATAAATGTAAAACAAAAATTATACCTTCTGAAGATCAGCCTTTGAATGCACCTTGTTTGAAGAGAACTCCTAGATTCAGCTTGAACCAATTTCTAAACCCTGCAACGATCTACAACAACATAAATTATATCAATCTGTTGTACATGGGGGAATAAATTCTTTGGCTATGGGTTATGAATGCATGGGTATGACCAGCCAAAGGAGTGTAGGGGTTCTAAAGAAGAAAAATGAGAGGATGGCTTGATTTATATAAAGGAGGAGAGAAATTCTCCTCCTTTAACTAACTCTTAGATTTAGATTTAGAATTCAAATGAAAATATCCCATCTCCTCCGCTTGTTATGGCCTGCCTAAAATAGTGCTATTTGAGGATTTCATTCAACAATTAATGACATTTAAATTATATCTGTATGTGTACAGATATCATAAATCGATACATATTACGTGCATATATAATTTTTTATATACGCACCCAGTTAATTACTAATGACACATAGAAAATACAAGTAGCACCTAGTATATCAATGAATAAATTATTAATATTTCATAAATATTAATTAATTAATTCAGTTAATTTATAAAAGTTATAAATTAATTCAATCATGTGGTATTTCGAAGTAGTTAAACATATGGTTGTGCATCACGTATGTGCAAATTCATTCAACGATTAATAATGAAAATTTCAAATAGTAACATTCACATGTTACCTTAGTTGCTGGTCTGAGAGTTTGGTCGAAATTATTGCACAAAAAGCTTCAGTGGTGCATGTAACACCCTTAATTTTTGGTTAACATTCTCCAGGACATTTAATTAGATAAATTAAATAGAATAATGTATATGATTAAGGAAAATAAGATTTGGTTAATTAGTGTAGTCATGTCAAACGCTAATGAAATAAGTAAGATTTTATTTTAAAACAAACACACATAGAAGAATAAATGGGAGGGGCAAAATGGGCATAGATAAATCCTTCATTCATTAAACCCTCACCTTCTACATCATTCTAATATTCATAACAAAAACAACCAAAAGGAAAGCCCAATCAATCCAACTATTAGGAAGCAATAGGAAGATCAAAATCTAGGATTCAAGGGAAAGCAAGCTTAGGATTAAGAGCTACACCAAATCTCAATTCCAACCATTAATCTATGGTGAATAATAATACTTATCGTCTTTTAAATCTTTGTTTGGATTTTGTTATGGGTAATATCTGAATCTTATGTGTTTGACTAATCAAATTATGATCTAATAATCATTGTTTGGATAGAATAATGGTTAATGGGAATTTTTTGAATTTATTAGAAATGGTTTAATTCGGTTTTAGGGTTAAATCCAAAGTTTTTATCCACCGAATGATTTAATACTTTGATATGTTAAGGAAAAATTATTTTGGAGATGGGTTTTTAATTTCAAATTTTTTCGAATTATAGAGATTATTTTATGAATTTCCTGTGGAGAAAATGGCTTAATTATGAGTTTTAATCATTTTAAATGATTAAATGAGGTTTGGGCTCCAAAATTTTATATGATGTAGAGAAAGGTATTCTCTAATTTCTATGAATTTTTAGGATTTTTTTCATGTAATTTTGAATTATGAAGAATTATTTATGCTTGAATAAGCATATAAAAGTTTAATTAATTATGGTTTAGTTAATTATTTGAAATAATGCTTTAGATCTTAAAAATAGGGTGTAGTAGTTTTTCAGTAACGAAAATTGATAAAGTTTTGCTAGACAATAAACTTTTGACAATTATAGAGGTTTACTGAAAAGTAATATCCTTTTATAGCAATTTGGCAGTTTTTATGTTAACTATTTTACCATGTCGATATTGGCTATGTCGAGCCTTGTCTCCTCATCCCAGTGTCAACAACGCAGAACAAAACAATGCTGCATGATGTCTACGAGTTTGGCATGTAACGGATTAGTTTTAAGCCTCGCCGAGGCCAAAGTAATAAAGAGAAAAAGGGATAAGCCTCGAATGGCGATGTATATATTAGCCAACTTTTATAACACTGTTTTATAAGTGACTTCAAACTTTGGGCCTCGAAGACCCAGATGGCATCAAGCCTGCCCGATGCCACTTTCAACATTTTGCCGAGCCTAGCTAGGTCGCTTTTAAACTTTTCATCGAGTTTATCGTATGCCGATTTTAACTACGAGTTTCTTATAGGCGGATAACCTATGTATCATTAGGATCAATGACTTCATTGTCATTAAGGCTCATAATGTCGCATGTTTAGTCTTCAAGTTTTAATAAGTGGAAATCCTTATGCTTTTACATCGACATTGTATATATGTTGACGTTAGTGCATATCGAGCTTATAAATGGTGGAGAGCCATTTGTTGCATGATCTTAACTTCGAACCTTAGAGACACTAAGTATATCTTAATGAGTTTGACATGAAGTATTTTGGGGTTACCAATGTGTGCCACCTTGCAATATAAATAACTAAGAGGAAATAACATAATTGGGGACACCAATAGAAATAAGTTATACGTGCAGATAACATGGATTAATGTTGAACATGTGGGTAGCATGGAGTAAAGTTAAACATGTTGGTAACATGAAATAAACAGAAACATGTGGCCAAAATCGCTTAAATGGCCAAGTGACGGGTTCATAGTCATCTTTGAAAAACTATGAAATGTATGACGGATGGTTTGCATCGTACCAAATGATAGTGTCTAATTGTTGAATTTAGGGGTTCACAGTCATCCTAGGAAAATTACGAGATATGAGATGTATAGTCCGCATCAGTTTAAATGATAAATGTCATATGGATAGTCCACGTTAATTTAAGTAAAATAAAATGTGAGATGGGTAGTTCACATGAATGTAAGTCAAGTAGTCAATAAGAACTTAGATGGGTAGTCTAATAAATGGAGGATGGGTAATCCGACACATATAACATATTTATATACTATCATATTATTCTATTATAACCGTTGTGGATGCAAGAGCATGATATATGGTTAAGATGTTTAATTGGGTACTAGTAAGGGAAAACCCGTTTTGCACAGCGGTGTGGCCTCGCTAGATATCTACTGGTTTGTGAGGTTGATTATTATAACACCAGATTTTTTGTCTGACCTGAAGATTTTCCCCCTTAAACTCTCGGGTACTCATTTGACTAGGTTGAGAGTAAGGGCTTTTTAGGTTCCTTTAGAAAAATAAGCTTCTAGAGACGTGCAAGAGGCAATCTAGCTAGTAGAAGCTATATATATATTTACCGCTGTGTTGTGATTCTGTTTTGATTCTGCTTTTGTGTTGTAATGGCAAGTTGTATTAAATGCCAGATATTTGACTCTGATCATCTAAGGGCATCTTCATATATCGCTTTTGTAATGTGTTGTAATAATTATATTCTCTCTGACGTAATTTGCAAATTGGGATTACATAATGAAATTGAAATTTTATTGTGAAATAAGATGAAATTTTTTATTTTAAAAATTATGCCGAATCCATATTCATGTGTTTATGGTATTATCAAATGATTAACATAGCCGCGTTTTGTCGTCGGAAATTAATAAGATGACTGTAGCATCCGTAGCACTTAGTTTCGGGCCTCAAATTGGGGAATGTTATAGCTTGATATCAGAGTATAGGTTTATGTAAACTTAAAAAGAATTTAAACCTAAAAGATTTTGAAAACATAAACCAATGAATCAGAGAATAAGATTGGGGTTGGGATAACGCAAAAATAATGTACTTGTATTTTACTATATATAGGTATGTATTCCCCTCTCTCTTAGACCATTCTTCTATATCTTACTAAGGCTCGTATGTAGATTTACGAGGAAGAAAGGCATGGAAGTAGGAAATGATAGAGTGAATCTAGGTGGAGGAAGCACTACAACTAACAAAAATGCTCGATCCAATACTAGAAGAAGCCAGGATCGATAGGAAAATGCTAATCAAAATACAAACGCCAACGTAAGTGCTGGAACCCTTCTAGTAGATATGGAGATGATGTATTAGTTCTTCGTTAACTTGATGTAAGATAGAGCGGCTGTAGAAGTAGCAGAAGGAAATACTGTAGCACTGATTGGCAATAACTATAACAAGCTAAGTCGAGATTATACCAGTTTGGATGGGGAGCCTTTTCTAGGGACTGAAGATGTTGTAGAAGTGGAAAATTGGCTTTTGCATTGTGAGAGAATTTTTGTTGATCTTCGTTTGGACAATGAGCAAAAAAGAAGATTGGCTTTGAGGCAGTTACAAGGTGCGGCATAATTCTGGTGGAAACCGTGGCTGTGCTAGAGGATGAGTTAACTTGGGCAGATTTTCAAAAAAGATTCGAGGAGATATTTTTGTCTAAGGTACCTAAGTCCGCTTTGCTCGGGAAATTTATGGATTTGGAGCAAGGGGATTTGTTAGTGTTGGAGTATTTTATGAAGTCTGATGAGCTATCCGGGCATGGATATGCCACCGTGGACACTGACACTAAGGGGAATGAGAGGTTTATCTAGGGGTTAAGGCCGAAAATCGCTATGGAAACCATGCCACATCTTTGAGATCCATCAAATGTAGTAGTGGAGATGGCGATTAGAAATGAAGAAATGCTTTCTACCTTCGGGAAGGAGAAGTCAACAGAGACTTGGCTTTCCCAGAATAAGAAAAGAAATTTCTATAAGAAGAAGAATGCTCAGAAAAGAGTAGCCGCTAAGAAGGGGAATGCAAATATTGTCTGTTACAAGTGCAATAAGAAAGGGCACTATGCTAATGAGTGTTGCTCTAATGATGGAAAAGTAGTTGTGGGGAAGTAGATTGTGAAGTGCTTTAACTACGACCAATTGGGGCATTACAAGAACAAGTGTCTAGAGGCAACCAAGGCTGAGAAGGGTAAAGTCTATGCTTTTGAATTGTCATTCTCTAGACCAACACCAATTGAGAAGGCAAAATCTATGATGGATGGTACGCTTTTGATCCACAGTATATCAATTAGGATACTATTTGATATCGATGCATCGCATTCAATTATATCTTAGTGTTTGGTAGATAAGTTTTTCTTAGAACCTTCATACCTAGTTACATCCTTAAGGGTTGCGAATCCAATAGGAGGGTATGCAACTCTAGGGATGAAAAGTTACCAGTTAGAACTTGATTTGTTAGGCCATAAGCTTGTACGCAATTTGTATGTCTTTGATTTCGTAGGCTTCAAGATCATAATGGGTATGGATTGGTTAGATAGATATGATGCTAGGATATTTTGTCAGGATAAGAACATTGAGACATCCTAGTAGTAGTGACCAAATGGTATATTTAGTCGAGAATTCGAGTCCTGGAATTTGTACTTTGCTGAATACTATGGAAGCAGAAGAAGATTTGAATCGGGTTTTGGTAGAAAGAGAATTTGCAAATGTTTTTTTGAGTCGGTCATAGGACTACCATCGAAACGATCTATCGAGTTTTGAATATATCTTGTGCCACAAGTACAACCTATAAGTAGACTACCCAGCAAGATGGCATCTATTGAGATGAAGGAGTTAAAGATGTAGCTAATGGACTTAGAAGGAAAGAACTTTATCAGACCAAGCAGTTTTCCTTGTGGAGCAACCACGGTGTTTGTGGAGAAAGTAGATAAGGTTGTGTATCGACTACAGTAAGTTGAATGAGAAGACGATTAAGAATAGTACCCTTTGTCGAGAATCGACGACTTATTCGATCAATTGGATGGAGCCAAAACGTTTTCTAAATTGGATTTGGCTATAGGGTTCCATCAGCTAAGAGTAGTGGAGGACAGTTTTTTGTTGACGACATTTTGAACGAGATATGGTACATACGAGTAGTTAGTAATACCATTCGTGCTAATAAATGAGGCAGCCTTCTTCGTAGATTTGATGAACTGAATTTTTCGAGAGTACTTGGATAGGTTTGTACAGTTGTTAATAGGCATTTTGATGTATTCGAAGGATGAAAGTGAGCATGAGATTTATCGTAGAATAGTGTTAGAGACACCGAGATAGCATTAACTAAAAGAAAAGTTTTCGAAGTGTTATTTCTGGAAGAAAGAACTAAAGTTTCATGACCATGTAGTCTTAGGAGAAGGGTTATCAGTTGATCCAGCTAAGATTGAAGTGTTTAATAGTTGGAGAGACCCGAGACAGTGACCGATGTAAGAAGTTTTCTTATATTAGCGGGATATTTCTGGAGATTATTCGGAGATTTTTCATGGATAACAGCACCTCTGCTAAGCTAACTAGAAAGGACGTTAAGTTTTTTTGGTCCGATAGATGCGAGGAAGCATTCCTTTAGTTAAAGAATTTATTGACCAATGCGCCCCTGTTAGTTGTGCCAGATGGTAATCAAGGGTTAGCAGTGTATACAGATGCATGTGGACTAGATTAGCAGCTGTGTTGATGCCGAATGGTAAAGTAATTTCCTATGCTTATCGATAGCTTAGAACGCATGAAGTAAGATATCCGATCCATGATTTAGAGTTGGCAACGGTGATCTTCACATTGAAAGTGTGAAGACATTATCTTTTGGGAGAAATATTTGAGTTTTATATGGATCATAAGTCTTTGAGGTATTTATTATCTCGGAAGGAGTTGAATATGAGACAGCAGAGGTGGCTGGAGTTTTTAGTATCTTATGATTTAGGTATAGAGTATACACTGGGGAAAGGTAATAAAGTAGCGGATGCTCTTAGCAGGAAACATCGGAATGTGATATTAGCTACGTTGGCAGAATGGAAAGATCTTAAGGCACTGACTGCGAGTAGCATGCAGCTAAGTTTGACTGCTAATTCTAGTAAGATTACTGCCACGATATCCTATTTGGAAATTTGATCGGTTTTGATCGAAAGGATTGCTTCTAAGCAGAAAGATAATCTATGTTGGCCAAGAAGATTAGAAGATTTGAGATTGGAACTAAGATTGATGATTTAAGTGATTTTAGCCTTGAACGGAAGGGTGATTGAGAAAGTAGAGACGATTGTGTGTTTCGAATGTTTGGACCATAAGGAAAGAAGTTCTTAGGGAATGTTATCGATCGAATTTTACGATTCATCCTAGAGGAACCAAAGTGTATCAAGATATGAAGAGAAGTTTTTTCTAGGAATGTTTGAGGAGGGGATGTTGGCTTATGGATAAAGCAATGTTCGCATTGCCAACAAATAAAAGTCGAACATCAGAAGCTGTTGGGGCTGCTTCAACCTTTAGATATACCAATTTAGAAATGGAATTCATATTCATGGTCTTTATTGAAGAGTTGCCGAAGTCTAATCGAGGAAATGAGAGTACATGGGTCATAGTGGACAGATTGGCCAAGAGCGCCCATTTCATTCCCATTAAGTCAACCAGAATGACACATGCTTTAGCTAAGTTATTTATGAAGAATATAGTTAGACTATATAGGATTCGTAGTAGTATAGTCAGTGACAAAAATACATTGTTTACTAGGGAGTTCTAGAAGAGTCTACAAGACGTGTTAGATACCAAGCTTAAGATGAGTACTGCTTATCACCATCACATAGATCAATGGATAGAAAAAGTCAATAAGGTACTCAAGGATTTATTGAGAGCTTGTGTACTAGATTTTAGTGGATTGTGGGAAGACTACCTATGCTTGGTTGAGTTTTCTTATAATAATAGTCATCAGAATAATAAGGAATGACGCTTTTTGATGCTTTGTATGGAAGGTCATTCAAGTCACCGACATGTTGGTGGAAGCTGGAGACAGGTTAGTATTAAGTGCAGATCTGGCGAGAGAAGCAACAGAGAAAATTGAGTTAATCCGAGATAGGATGGGAGAAGATCAGTCTAGATAGAAAAGTTACATGGACAGAAGGCGTAAGAATCTGGATTTCTCAGTTGGAGATAAAGTTTTCATTAAAGTATTACCAATAAAGGATATTTACATTTTGGAAAGTCAAGGAATCTAGCACCGAGATATGTTGGACCGTTCCTAGTTATAGAGAGGAACGAAAAGGTCATATATCAAGTAGAGTTACTGAGCAGTTTGGCAGGTCCCTATAATGTTTTTTATGTTTCTCATCTTCGGAAGTATGTACATAATCCAGAGGCAACTATCACTCCAATTGCATTAGAAGATTTGGTAGTAGAATTGGATCTGACATTTTTTAGGCAACTAGTTCGGGTTGTAGTGAGAGATGCGAAGAAGTTAAGAAATAAGACACTCAAGTTGGTGAAAGTTCAGTGAAGCAATAACGAGAAAGGACTATACTTGGGAGATGGATGACAGGATTAGGGATACTTATCCTGAGCTATTGTGAGGATATGTTCTATAATTGTTGGGTATAGATTTTATGACTGGTAGGATATACTAACTTTGGTTGCATATTTGTTATTCTTATTTTGTGGTCCTTACTGAATTTCGAGAATGAAATTCTTTAAGGAGGGAGTCTGTAATACCCCTAATTTTTCGTTAACATTATTTAGGATATTTAATGGGATAAATTAAATAGAATAATGTATATAACTAGAAAGAATGAGTTTTGGTTAATTAATGGTCATGCCAAACTTAATAAACTAAGTAAGATTATTTTAAAATTAATACATAATAGAAGAATACATGGAAGGGGGAAAATAAGCATAGTAAACCCTTCATTCATTAAACCCTCACCTTCTTCATCATTCTCGTATTCACAACTAAAACAACCAAAAGGAAAGCTCAATCAAGGCCGGCTTTTAGGGAGCAATAGGGAGATTGAAATCTAGAATTCAAGGGAAAGCAAACTTAGGATTAAGAGCTACACCAAATCTAAACTCCAACCATTAATCTAAGGTGAATAATAACACCTATCATCCCTTAAATCTTTGTTTTAATTTGGTTATGGTTAATACCTAAATCTTTTTTGTTTGATTGGCCAAGTTATGATCTAATAATCGTTGTTTGGATAGAAAATGGTTAACAGGAATTTTTGGAATTTATTAGAAATGGTTATTTCGGTTTTGGGTTAAATCCAAAGTTTTCATCCCCCAAATGATTTGAAATTTTGAAATGTTAAGGAAATAATATTTCGAAGATGGTTTTTAATTTCATAATTTTTCGAATTATATAGATTATTCTATGAATTCCTTATTGAGGAAATGGCTTAATTACGGGTTTTTATCATTTTAAATAATCAAATGAGGTTTTGGGCTCCAAAATTTCATATGATGTAGATAAAGGCATTTTCTAATTTTTATGAATTTTTAGGATTTTTTCCATGTAATTTTGGACCATGAAGAATTATTTATTCTAGAATAAGCATATAAAAGTTTAGTTGATTATGGTTATTAGTTAATTATTTGAAATAATGTTTTAGATATTGGAAATAGGGTGCAACAGTTTTTCAGTAAAGAAAATTAATAAAGTTTTGCTAGCCAATAAGCTTTTGAAAAATGATAGTGGTTTGGTAAAAATAAATATTTTTTTATAGTAATTTGGTAGTTTTTAAGTTAATTATAGTATTACCATGTCGATATTGGCTATGTTGAGCCATATCTCCTCATCCCAAAATCATCGACGCGGAATAAAACAATGTCGCATGATGTCAACGAGTTTGGCATCAGCGGATTGATTTTGAGTCTCGCCAAGGCCAAAGTAACAATGAGAAAAAGGGATAGGCCTCGACATGGTGATGTCGATGTTTATACTCGCCAACCTTTATAATATTGATGTCATGTCATTTTATAAGTGACTCCGAGCTTTCGGCCTTGAAGACCCGGATGGTCATCGAGCCTACCTCATGTCACTTTCAACTTGTTGTCGACCCTAATTAGGTCGATTTTAAAATTGTCATCGAGTTTATCTTTTGCTGATTTTAACTAGTTTTCGAGTTTCTTATAGGCGGATAGCCTATGTATCATGAGAATCGATGACTTCATTGTTATCAAGGCTCATGATGCCGCATGTTTAGTCTTCGATTTTTAGTAAGTAAAAAGACTTATGATTTTACATCGACATGGTATAGATGTCAATGTTAATGCATATCGAGCTTATAAATGATGGAGAGCCATTTGATGCATAATTTTAACTTCGAACGTTAGGGACACTAAGATATATCTTAATTAGTTTGACATGAAATCATTTGGGGTTACCAATGTATGTCGCCTTGAAATATAAATAACTAAGGGGAAATTGTTTAATTGGGGACACCAATAGAAATAAGTTATACATGGGGATAGCATGAATTAATGTTGAACGTGTGGGTAGCATGGAGTAAAGTTATACATGTGGGTAACATGGGATAAACGGAAACATGTGGATAACATGAATTAAATGGCCAAGTGATGGGTTCGTAGTCATTCTAGGAAAACTATAGGATGTATGATGGATAGTCTACATCATGAAAGAGATGGATAGTCTCTAATTGGTTAATTTGAGGGTTCATAGTCATCCTAGGAAAACTATGAGATGTGAGATGCATAATCCGCATGATAAAATACGAGATGGATAGTCCACATTAGTTTATGTAAAATAAAATATGGGATGAATAGTCCACATAAATATAAGACGGGTAGTCAATAAGAACTTAGTTGGGTAGTCTAATAAACGAGGGATGGGTAATCTGGGTACATATGACATATTTATACACTATCATATTATTTTGTTATAACCATTGTGGATGCAGATGCACAATATATGGTTAAGTTGTATAATTGGGAACTAGCGCGGGAAAACCTGCTCCGCACAACCGCATAGTCTCGTTAGATATCTATTGGTTTGTGATGGTAGATTATTATGCACACCAGACTTTTTGTCTGACCTGAATTTTTTCCCCCTTAAACTAGGGGTACTTATTTAAATAGGTTGAGAGTAAGAACTTTTTAAGTTCCCCTTAGACGATATATTTTGGAGATGTGCAGGAGGCAATATAGCTAGTAGGAGATATATATCTATTTTCTGCTGTGTTTTGATTCTGCTTTTGTGCTATAATGGCAAGTTATATTAATGCCAGATTTTTTACTCTGATCGTCCAAGAGGGCATCTTCATATGTTGCTCTTGTAATATGTTGTAATAATTATATTTCTTTGAATGTGGTTTACGAATTGGGATTGCGTAATGAAATTGAAATCTTATTATGAAATGAGATGAAAAAATTTATGTTAAAAATTGTGTTGAATTTCCATATTCATGTGTTTCTGGTAATAGCATGATGATTAACATAGTCACATTTTGTCACTAGAAATTATTAATTATGGATGACTACAGCATCCGTAACACTTAGTTTCGGGATGTTACAGTAAAATTTAATTTTACAATTTAAGCAGTAACTTTTATTAACGATTATTTATACCAATTCTCTTCGTCGATACTATACCACATTAGGACTTATAGAATTTGGTTTTGGTCAAATATGATATCATCCATATTCAACTCTGTTAGTCCATAAACAGAATTCTTTGGTTCATTTATTATTAACCATAGAATCCTTTGATTCAATAATAAAGTATATCTTTTACCATTCTACTTTTGCTAGAGATTTTATCTTTAAGTTGACTATAGTTGACCGTGTTAGTAATCTCATATAATTGAGAGAAAAAATTCTCTACTGAATAGTGTTTCACTTCCAATGCTTCAATTTAGACCTAACTATCTTTACTCGATGGTCATCATACCATGATTTAACTAGAATCATCATACCATGATTTAACTAGAATCAAAGTGGAGTATCCACATTGAATATTAATAGCATTCTCAAGTCAAGAAAACTGTATAATATCGTCACTATGAGATTTCATGTTTGACTTAGTTGTTATAACTAACTAGAAAATCTCGGTCGAGTCATTCCATAATTATCCAGTAACCATCAGTACGTAAACCTTGGTGCCTCTAGTAGTATAAGTACTGCACTGCCCCACATTTAGATAGCATTACGTACTTTGGTCTCGGTGGACGTATCGATGTCCTTTCTTGAAACATTTTGACCAGAAATATTTAATATTGTTTGTTATTTTATATTGTAATAATTTTCTAATGATTACACTCCTTGTAATTATTAGCACATAACTCATCATTTAAGAATTTTCTATTAAATATACTTAAATTGATTAACTAATTAACATATCACAATATAACTAGTATATAATAGAAAATAACTACCTTTATCATGAACAGATTGGTTTTAGAGTTAGATATATGTAACTATTACATAATTGCTCTTAGAGCATACCCCTAAATCTCTCAAAAATTATTCATTAAATCTACAAGTCAATAATTCAATAACTAATTTGTACTCAGAGGGTTGGATTATTGTCTAAAAGTATCTTTTATAAAGATCATGAAAGCCATTCATGCCATCATAATTATTGAACTATAAATTTCCAAAAAATATATCAAAATATTAAATTGAGGAAAAGTAAACGGACAGGGTATAATATTCTCAAATGCATCGAATGGTGTGTTTGTTTACAGCACATAAATGCTTATAATAGATGAAAAATTAAGTTGTCAAATACTTTTATAGTATTTGCTTTAAATAAGCATTCAAAAGATAATTAGTTTTTTGGCCTTCTCTAGTTTTTCTAAATGATGAACATAATTTTATTTTGTTTATACCTGCCCTGAAAGTAATAAAACTTTTTCCATGGTACAGTTTTATTCAAATCATCTTACTATAATATTTCATAAAATTCCTATTCTTTAGGCCTCTTTTTTAGGGAGTGTTTGACAATGACTTATAAGTAGCAAAGTAGCTTATAAGTTACTTTGACAACACCTTAATTTTTTTACTTAAAATAAAGAAATAAGTTGATAACTAATAAGCAAAGAATACTTGCATATGACTTATTTTAAATTTTACAACTAAGTTTATCATAATTTTAACTTATCTATCCAAATGTTATATTGCTATTTACTCAGAACTATTTATAAGTTTGACAAGCACCATTGTCCCAGTGGTTAAGTGATTTGGCTTTGGTGCGAGAGGTCACTAGTTTGAAACTTGCGTAGCGTGATTCGAACGTTTATTAACATGTGATATGTTTTCATAGTGATTTGTTGTATGTAAAGTACCATTTCAAAAAAAAACTACTTATAAGTTTCTATTGAAAACTCCTTCTAATAAGGTTTAAAATAAGTTATTGTCAAAGAGTTCTTAATTATTTCACATGATAACGTCAATAGTTACATGAACGTCATCTAGATCTTTGTTTCCCCATGGACTTTTGTTTGAAGTTATGAAATATACCTCTTGAATAGAATTTGTAATCTCAACTCTTCAAATAAATAACTGAAAATTAAAAAATATGGACTAAAGTTTAGATATGCGATATGCTAGTGCTAAAGTGAACATGTATAAGGTTATTACATTAGGGTTCTGATTTCTTCTTACATAAAATAATTTTGTAATTGTACTCATTTTATTTTAGGAAAATATCTAGAACTCCAGTTACATGAACTCGTTTACATGTGTATTTTCATTTGTGTATTGACCATGATCATGGGAATTCCGACCATTTGGTCAAAGTCTAGTGATGATCAAACCATAGTCCAATTTAAATTCTAATTTGGATCTAAATTCAGAAGCTTTTATTATGCCTAGTTTGAATGTTCTTAAGATATTAGTTTAGTGTTTAATCTTCTCTTGCTTTTCCTAGTTGATCTAATGTCTTCCGTTCATATCCTCCATCAAATAAATCTAACCTTTTCCTTAATACATTTATTTTAAAATCAATAAATTAAGACATTTCATTTTCTTTTTTATTTATTTTTACTTTTTTTGCATGTGTGTAGGCTAATGGATGAGATATTTCTCAAGATCGTTTTTCATTTAGACACTTACATCATGCAATTATGAATGAGAAATATAACCTAATAATTACTGTCTGCCTATTTCACTACAACAACTATTTACAAATTCAACTGCATTTAGATTTATTGGCTTAATACGAGCATATGCATAATCTTCCATTTAAAACAAAAAAAAAGGAATAGGAACTGCGTGTTCCCTTGGTAACATATAATTTGACCAATTTTGTCGAGAAAATAATTATATAACAACTGTGCCTCTCAATGTACCCTTTTTTTCAACATTTGGGTTAGCATGACAAGGTTCTTGTGGTTTTGGAGTGAAAAATGTAGGGAATGATTTATCACCAATAAGTGCGGAAGCGATTTAACCAGAATGTAGAATTGTCTATTTGAATATCAACGCAAATTCAAAATCAAATATAATATCACACAAAATCAAATTGCAGAAAGAGAAGAGACATAGAAGATTTACGTAGTTTAGATTTGTATCCTACATCCATGAAAATCCAACAACCCTTTTATTTTGATCACCAATGCAAAGAGATTACAAGCCAAATCAATGCTTAGAGAGTTATAAGATGTGAAGACACCCTCTAATCAATCACTCAATTAAAGAATTATAATTTAGAGCACTCAAAATAGTAAATCCCCAAATTGGATGGGGTTTCTATTGATTCCAACTATTGGAAATATGATTTCTTGTTAATCTCATGATTGGAAGATGATTAAAAGGCTAATATATAGATTCTCTAATCTATCTAAACCATCAGATTACTTCAAAAGAATATGTACCATCAATAGAGAAGAAACGTGCATCGAAATGACAAAACTGCCCCCATAATTTTGACTTTAGCAAAACCCTTGAAAAACTTCGCTTCAGCAACTCAAACGTGTGATCTAGGGGTCAGATGTCCCTGTAAAAGTCTAGAAAACTCTCGAGTTCCAAGCTCAAACATCTAATTTCGATAGTCAGACATCAATGTAGATAACAGAAACTCTCAGGATCGAAAACAACAACGACTTAGACGTTTGGTTTTACAAGTCGGACGTTTGATCGCGATATCAAATCAAGCGAGGACCTTCTCGATGTACTGCACCTGAGTGAGTCTTCACTCTCTATGCTTCCTATCTCTGAATATCTCCATTTCCAAAATACTTTATGCTTTTTCCAAATCTTTCATACAAACTTCTTGCCGAGCTCTACTTCAACTCTATAATTCTAACCATACACTGATATGAAATTAATGTATAATAAAAGATATATCATATCTTCATCACACTTCCTAAAATAAACACATTAGTCTCTGAAGCTTCTAGAGTAACCATGTGAAAGTATAAACTTATCAAATATCTTACCATAGTCTAGGAGACTGCTTCAGTCCATTTAGATATTTGTTAAGTTTACAAACACAATCTGGCCGACTACTATCAATGAATCCCTTCGGCTACTGTAAATAAATTTCCTCATCTAGATCATCATGCAAGATTGCAGTTTTGATATATAATTGCTCAAGTTTCATATCATAATGAGCAACTAATTCCAAAAGAATACAAATGGATATATGCCTTAGAACTGGAGAAAAGATATCGTGATACTCTACCCCTTTCTTCCGAATATACCCCTTTGCTACTAACCTTGCTTTATATTTGAAATTACCATTGTCGCCATCTTTCACTCTATACATCCACTTACATCCAATTGCCATCTTGCCAGTGGGAAGAGGCATTAAATACCAAGTATGATTTTTTTGCAAAGATTCAATCTCTTCTTCTATAGCAACTAACCAACTAGAACTGTCAACTGATGCAATAGCGTATCTATAATCTCTATGCTCATCATGGACAACATTCAATGCATATGTTGCCATATCATCGAAGTCAATGTCGTTGATGCTCAATCCAACAAACTCATCAAGCTACCTAAACCTTTTTTTGTCTAATAGGCCTAGTCTTTAAATGAGCTTCACCTTGAGTCTAATCCTCCTTATTAACATCTGTACTACCCTAATCAACCATGGTGCCATCGGAAACACCATCTGTACTTCTTGGAAAGAATCTGAAGATGTCTTGCCTTATGTTTTGTATTCTGAATATGTCTTCATACTGTCATCGGATGAGGAAGGCTCCACCTTCAACATAGCATTCTCACCAAAAGTCACATGCATGTTGATAATAATCTTCTTGCTAATAGGACACCACATCCTCTATCCCTTCACTCCACTTTTATAACCTAGAAAGATACACTTGCGAGCTTTAAGTTTCAGCTTACCTTTGCTCTTATGTACATAAGCTGGGTATCCTATTGAGAAATGAATAGCCTAATGGCTCTCCTTTTCATACTTCTTTACGGATCTTCATGTCTATGACATTAGAAGGTGTGTGGGTGATGAGAAAAGCGGCTATACATAAAACTTCTGTCCAAAATCCCTTCTTCAACTTAGTAGTCAATCTGAGGCAATGAGTTCTCTCTAACAATGTTTGATTGATCCTTTCAACAACTCCATTAGACAGAGGGTCTTCAGGTGTGGTGTAATGCCTCTTAATGCCTTCAGACTCTTAAAAATCAATGAAATCTTATGATACATATTCACCGCTATTATCCGAATGGAGAACTTTCAAATTCTTTCCTGACTGCTTCTCAGTAGTATATTTTCGCTTTAGAAACCTATCAAACATTTCATTCTTAGACAGTAGAAAGTATATACATGATTTATGAGAGAAATCATCTTAAATGAAATGAAATACCTGGCTCCACACAAAGATGGACAAGGGGAGGGCCTCCAAACATCTGTATGAACATATTCTAAAAGCCTTCACCTTGCGCTTTCCAGTACCAAAAGAAAACTTTGTCTGCTTGCCAAGAACACACTCTTTATAACAGCCTAACTTTGAATGTCGAACACCATCACTCAAACTTCACTTTCTCAACTCATCCAAACTATGTTCTCCAATATGCCTCATCCGTAAATGGCATAATCTGGAAGATTCTGAATCATCAGAAGTAACAAAAGCTGATTCACCAACTATAGTAGTGTCATTCAATAAATAAAGATTTCTTGCCCTCACGCCTTTCACGACAACCATGGATCCCTTCGATATCTTCATTTTCTCTCCATCGACTACAATCTTCAACCCAAGCCTACTTGAAGCCCCGATTGAAATCAAGCTCCTTCTCAAATCAACTGCATGTCTAACATCAGTAGCCGTATGAATAACACACATTTTGACCCTCACACTTCCTACACCAACCAGACGGAAAGAATCATCATTGTCCATTAGAACTTCTCCTTCATCAATCTCACGATATGTAAAGAAACGGTTCCTATTATGTGTCATATGATAGGATGTGTCAGAACCAATAAGCTTTAAATTGCTCTTCCCAAAAGAGCTAGAAGCTGTAAACATATTGGTATCACTCTTTGTATATGATTTCACTGTTGTAGACGCCGAAGCTTGCTTTGGGTCTTTTCTTCATCCTTTGGGCTTAGTACATTGAGCTATGAAATGCTCTGGTTGCTTACAATAATTGCAAGTCAATCGCTTAGGTCCTCTAGACTGAGACCTTGAATTATATCTACCATCATTATTCTTTAACTTGCCTTGACTTCTACCTCTCCGAACAGATAAGCCTTCTGTATCACTATGTAAGCCAGTGCTCACCAATCTTCCTCTCAACACTTCATTAAAAGACCAGCCTTCACTTCAGATAGACTAATCATACTGCGACCATATATCATGGTGTCAACAAAAGCCGTATACTACTTAGGCAAGGTACATAAGAGGATCACTGTCTGAGACTCATTAGTAATATCAACATCCGTTGTATTCGAGTTCATAATCAAAGTGGTCAAAACATCTATATGCTCCACAAGATTGGATCCAGGCTTAATCTTAAATGAATAGAGTTGTTACTGAAGAATGATCTAATTCGTAAGTAACTTATCTTGATATGCATTAGATAATGCATCTGATAATTCCTTCATCGTCTCCTTTTGAGAGAATTCTCTAAGAACTTCATCTGAAAGACTCAATTGGATTATTGGAAAAGCTTCATCTTTCATCTCTTTTAAAACATCTTCTTCAACATCTTTCAATTTATCAGGCGCAGAAGTAATCTTAAAAGTCTTCTCCTTCTTCAACACTGCCTCCATCTTCATATTGCAAGTTCCAAAATCTCCCTTTCCATAAAAATGTATAACACCATAATTGACATCTGATCTAATAATAGACTTTCCAAAAGTAACCATTAATACCCAAATTAAACAATAACACTAGCTCTGATATCAAATTATTGTGCGGTGAAAAATGTAGTGAAGTATTTATCATCGATAAGAACGGAAGTGATTTAACTAGAATCTAGTATTGTTTATTTGAATACTATTGCAAATTCAAAATCAAATATGATATCACACAAAATCAAATTGCAGAAAGAGAAAAGACACAGATGATTTAATGTGGTTCAAATTTACATCGTACGTTCACGGAGGCTCGACAACCATTTTATTCCTATCATCAATTCGAAGCGATACAAGCAAAATCAGTTATTAGAGAGTAACAGGATGTGGAGACATCCTCTAATCAATCACTCAATTGAACAATTATAATTTAGAGCACTAAAACTAGTAAACCGCCAAATTGGATGGACTAAGGTTTCTATTGATTGCTATTATTTGAAATATGATTTCTTGTTAGTCTCATGATTATGAAAATGATTAAGAGGCTAATATATAGATGTTTTAATCACTCTAAACTATCAATTAATTTAAATGAATCCGCACCATCAACAGAGAAGAACATGCACTAAAATGATGAAACTGCCCCTAGAATTTCGATTTTTAGTAAAACCCTTGAAAAACATCACTTCAGCAATTCAGACGTCTGACCTAGGGTGTGTAAAACGCTGGAAAAACTCTCGGGTTCCAAACTCAGACGTCTGACTCTGATTGTCGGACGTCTCTATAAAAAAAACTCTCGGGATCAAAAACAACAACGACTCAGACGTCTGGTTCTCCAAGTCAGAAGCATGATCGCCTGGGTGCTCTTTTGCTTTGAACCCTACAGGCATTTAGACGTCTGACTTGGGAAGCCAGACGTCTGATTCCCTGTTTTTGGCACTTCTGAGCTTCTCTTTTCCATTTCTTTTGATTTCTTCCTTCGATTGGCTTCCCATCTTTTCCAATACGAAGCTTTACACAATATCTTCAATCTGAAATACTCATAAACACATATTTGAATCGTATAAAAACACTTGTTTTATAACTCAAACTAAACAAAGTAATAACTAAATAAGTGGTTGCAACTATGTGTGTGTGTATTAACCATGTAGACTGCAGTTCACAACCACAGGAGCACTACAAACTAATTAATAGAAATATATTCTGACATGGACAGACTAAAAAAGTATCATAAGTATTTTGAATGTGTTCATTATTATTTTAAAAAGGAAAATTCCATTGTTTCTAAGTAATCCTATCGATGTTTTTGGATTAAAACATAACTGAAGATGAAAAGGACATTCGGTCCTTCATTTAATAGTGTGTTGCCACCTTCTAAAACATCACCTATGACATAATTTGATAAGCTGAAAATAGAATAAAATATCATCAGATCGAACACACATTTTGACCCTCACACTACCTACACCAACCAGACGGAAAGAATCATCATTGTCCATTAGAACTTCTCCTTCATCAATCTCACGATATGTAAAGAAACGGTTCCTATTATGTGTCATATGATAGGATGTGTCAGAACCAATAAGCTTTAAATTGCTCTTCCCAAAAGAGCTAGAAGCTGTAAACATATTGGTATCACTCTTTGTATATGATTTCACTGTTGTAGACGCCGAAGCTTGCTTTGGGTCTTTTCTTCATCCTTTGGGCTTAGTACATTGAGCTATGAAATGGTCTGGTTGCTTACAATAATTGCAAGTCAATCGCTTAGGTCCTCTAGACTGAGACCTTGAATTATATCTACCATCATTATTCTTTAACTTGCCTTGACTTCTACCTCACCGAACAGATAAGCCTTCTGTATCACTATGTAAGCCAGTGCTCACCAATCTTCCTCTCAACACTTCATTAAAAGACCAGCCTTCACTTCAGATAGACTAATCATACTGCGACCATATATCATGGTGTCAACAAAAGCCGTATACTACTTAGGCAAGGTACATAAGAGGATCACTGTCTGAGCCTCATTAGTAATATCAACATCCGTTGTATTCGAGTTCATAATCAAAGTGGTCAAAACTCTATATGCTCCACAAGATTGGATCCAGGCTTAATCTTAAATGAATAGAGTTGTTACTGAAGAATGATCTAATTCGTAAGTAACTTATCTTGATATGCATCTGATAATTCCTTCATCGTCTCCTTTTGAGAGAATTCTCTAAGAACTTCATCTGAAAGACTCAATTGGATTATTGGAAAAGCTTCATCTTTCATCTCTTTTAAAACATCTGCTTCAACATCTTTCAATTTATCAGGCGCAGAAGTAATCTTAAAAGTCTTCTCCTTCTTCAACACTGCCTCCATCTTCATATTGCAAGTTCCAAAATCCCCCTTTCCATAAAAATGTATAACACCATAATTGACATCTGATCTAATAATAGACTTTCCAGAAGTAACCATTAATACCCAAATTAAACAATAACACTAGCTCTGATATCAAATTATTGTGCGGTGAAAAATGTAGTGAAGTATTTATCATCGATAAGCACGGAAGCGATTTAACTAGAATCTAGTATTGTTTATTTGAATACTATTGCAAATTCAAAATCAAGTATGATATCACACAAAATCAAATTGCAGAAAGAGAAAAGACACGGATGATTTAATGTGGTTCAAATTTACATCGTACTTTCACGGAGGCTCGACAACCATTTTATTCCTATCATCAATTCGAAGCGATACAAGCAAAATCAGTTATTAGAGAGTAACAGGATGTGGAGACACCCTCTAATCAATCACTCAATTGAACAATTATAATTTAGAGCACTAAAACTAGTAAACCGCCAAATTGGATGGACTAAGGTTTCTATTGATTGCTATTATTTGAAATATGATTTCTTGTTAGTCTCATGATTATGAAAATGATTAAGAGGCTAATATATAGATGTTTTAATCACTCTAAACTATCAATTACTTTAAATGAATCCGCACCATCAACAGAGAAGAACATGCACTAAAATGATGAAACTGCCCCTAGAATTTCGATTTTTAGTAAAACCCTTGAAAAACTTCACTTCAGCAATTCAGACGTCTGGCCTAGGGTGTGTAAAACGCTGGAAAAACTCTTGGGTTCCAAACTCAGACGTCTGACTCTGATTGTCGGACGTCTCTATAAAAAAAAACTCTCGGGATCAAAAACAACAACGACTCAGACGTCTGGTTCCCCAAGTCAGAAGCATGATCGCCTGGGTGCTCTTTTGCTTTGAACCCTACAGGCATTTAGACGTCTGACTTGGGAAGCCAGACGTCTGATTCCCTGTTTTTGGCACTTCTGAGCTTCTCTTTTCCATTTCTTTTGATTTCTTCCTTCGATTGGCTTCCCATCTTTTCCAATACGAAGCTTTACACAATATCTTCAATCTGAAATACTCATAAACACATATTTGAATCGTATAACAACACTTGTTTTATAACTCAAACTAAACAAAGTAATAACTAAATAAGTGGTTGCAACTATGTGTGTGTGTATTAACCATGTAGACTGCAGTTCACAACCACAGGAGCACTACAAACTAATTAATAGAAATATATTCTGACATGGACAGACTGAAAAAGTATCATAAGTATTTTGAATGTGTTCATTATTATTTTAAAAAGGAAAATTCCATTGTTTCTAAGTAATCCTATCGATGTTTTTGGATTAAAACATAACTGAAGATGAAAAGGACATTCGGTCCTTCATTTAATAGTGTGTTGCCACCTTCTAAAACATCACCTATGACATAATTTGATAAGCTGAAAATAGAATAAAATATCATCAGATCGAAAATAACCAAGAACAAAAAAAAGAATATACAAACATTTTGCTAGCATAAGCAGCTGAAAGAGCTAACTAAAGCCTATAATTTTGCTAGAATAAAATAGGTGTTTTTTTTATACGTTTTCTTATTGTTTTCAGTTTACACAAGCACATTAAGGATTTTCATAAGTAAAAGAAGAAAGATGGTATAACTAGAACTCACAATGAGTGACAGATTATGATGCAGCTCAGGGGATAAGTCGTACACGACTTAAGGAGGGAGGCTTAGGTCGTTCACGGGTTAAACAAGGTCGGCCACGACCTAACAGGGCACATGGGAAGGAGTTACGACCTATAGCTATAGGAGCTAAGGGAGAAGCAATACGAGCTAACGGCATGGAGTTAAGTCGTCCACGACTTAAGGTTCAAACTATAGGTCGTCCATGACCTAATTGGAGACCAGAGGGGAAGTTGTGCCGAGTTAACGACCTAACTCTAACGGGTCACGACCTAAGGAAGAGGCGCTAAGTCAGTCACGACTTAACAGGATACAAGAGAGGGATGCCGCATGGAGCTTGAGTCGTTTGAATGTTATGTCGTAAGTCGTTATGTGTTGTGTTGAATTTAAATCGTGAGTCGTGTGGTTTGTAAGTGATGAGTCATTCACGACCTAAGTTGAGTCACTGTGTTGTGTATATGTGAGTGAGTAGTTGTATGATTTAAGTCGTATGTCGTTTGTTTCTTAAGTCGCGTGAGTAGTAAGGTCGTATATGACCTAAATGTTGTAAATGTGTGTTGTTTTAAGTCGTTGTCAGTTGTGTTGTGATAAGCCGTAAGTCGCTGGGTTGTATACTTGTGTGTTTCCTTAAGTCGTTCAAGTGTTGAGTCGGTGAAGCTTTGAGACGTGAGTCGCTGAATGCTTGAGTCGTGAGTCGTGAGGTACTGGGTCGGCAACGACTTAAGGGTCAGGGTGTGAAACACTATAAATAGGGAGTGTGTTGTACATTTAAGGGGGTTGATTGTTGAATAAAATTTCGTTTTGATTGCTGTGTGCTTTCATCTAAATTGGTAGTTGAGTGTGATCTTCTATCTCCACTTTCGGTTAATCGAGTGCGCTCGATTCAACGATTGTTGAAGCCAATTCACGGTATCAAGTGCGCTTGATCAACGTTTGAAGAATTGTAGATCTTCTTTTACGGTTACGTGCGCGATCAACGTGTCGAAGATAACTAGAATTCGGTATCTTTGTGATCAACGAATTTGGGCATTTCAGTATCTTCAATCCACCGTTTGCTACTTTCATCGATCTATATCGTTTTGTTAATATCCGCTGCGTCAATTTTTGGTATCAGAGCTTGACTTAGCCAATCATAGCTAAGACGAGTCTTGGAGCCAAGGAGTTTGAAGTTTGGTGTTCATCGAGTTCATCTGGAAGTTGCAACAAGAGGAGAACTTTCGATCCATTCCATTTTGGATCAAAGTTTGGAAGTTGTTTGAGTTTGATTTGTGTTGAAGTGATTGAGGCCGAGCCAAGTTGAGTTGGGGCCGTGTTTGTTTGACTTGTGAAGAAGATTTGTGAAGTTTTGAAGTGTTCGTGTTGATTTAATCATGCCACCAAGGAGAGCTAATCGTCATCAAAATGTTGAAGTGTTGTATAGAAGAGAAGAAGCCGAGCAAATGGAACAACGTATTAATGAGAAATTTGATGAAGGCATTGGAAAGTTAGAGAAGTTGATGAATGATTTGAATCAAAATCAAAGGACGAGATCACCAATCTCGAACCATGGAGGAAACCGAGTTTCGCCATCGGTTACGAAAGCGAGAAGGGTATCACCGCAATCTTTTAGAGAGAGAAGAGAAACATCAATTTCATCGAGGAGAGATCACCATGACTATGGACATGAAGAGAGAAGAACTCCACGTGAGTTTGAAGATGAGCCATATAGAGATGAAGAGAGACATAGTAGAAGAGACATGCGTGATCGAAGGGATGTCGATGGTGCAGATCGATATAGACGAACATTTGATTTTGATGAAGAAGGTGATAGAGCTAGCATTCATTATCGAGATCGAGACCAAGTTCGAAATTCATATCGAGATGTAGATGATGATCGTCGTTGGGAGCCAGGTATGAAGATGGAAATTCCAGAATTCAAGGGTGGAATGGTAGCAGAGGAATTTTTGGACTGGTTGTCTAATGTTGAAGAGATCTTTGATTTCTAGGAGGTTCCTGAGCATAGAAGAGTGAAGTTAGTTGCTACTAGGTTGAGGGGGAGAGCTTTGGCATGGTGGCAGCAAACCAAACTTACACGAGAACGGATGGAGAAGTCGAAGATTGAATCATGGGAGAAGATGAAGAAGTTGATGAAGGCTACATTCTTGCCTTACAATTATCAATCACTTATGTATCAGAGGTTGCAGAATCTGAGGCAAGGGACGAAGACTGTTAATGATTATGCTGACGAATTTTATCAACTGATTGCTCGAAATGACATTATGGAGACAGAGGAACAGCTGACTGCTAGATTTGTTGGAGGGTTGAGGATGCAGATTCAAGATATGGTGAATATGTTTGATCCCAGATCTGTAGCAGAAGCACATCAGAAAGCGTTGGCTTGAGAGAAGTAGGGAAGGCGTGGAGGTGGTGTGTTTACTAATTCCAACAATCAAGTGAAGGGTGTTAGTGGAAGCTCTATTGTTCCTAAATCTATCAGTAAACCAGTTGTGAATGAAGTTGCGAAGACGAAGGTCAACAACAGTTTCAAGTGTTACAATTGCCAGGAAGTGGGTCACAAGAGTAATGAATGTCCGAAGCCGAAGAAACGAACTATGATTGCCGAAGTCGAAGGTGAGGACGTTGGGAAAGGTTATTCTAGTCCAGTTGAGGAGGATGAACAGGATATTGCGTTAGGAGATGAAGGATGTAATCTAATGATGAGGAGGTCTTGTTTAATACCAAAGCAAGAAGAAGAAGCTAGTTGGTTGAGGAGTAACATCTTTCAGTCAACATGCACTATTTTGGGAAAGGTTTGTAAGTTTGTGATTGATGTAAGAAGTTGTGACAATATTCTTTCTACTGAAGCCGTAAGAAAGTTGAAGCTGAAAACGGAGAAGCATTCAAATCCTTACAAGTTAGCGTGGTTGAGAAAAGGAGGAGAAGTGAAGGTGGACAGGCGAGTTCGAGTTCCATTTTCTATTGGGAAGAAGTCACTACGCCATAAATGGCCTTCTGCAACACAAAAAAAATATTGGGTCAGGCCCAAAAAATGTTGCCATAGGTCTATGGCAACACCTTTGGGGTGATGCAATTTTTGCCGTTGCCTTAGACCTCAAAGGCAACATTTTTACTATCTAAGGCAACATAAGTAATATTGTTGCAATAGAACCCTATTTGGGTCTATAGCAACATCCATAGGTGTCTGTAGCAACATTCCAAAATGTTGCTATAGATATTAACTTTCTGAATTTGTGGGGCCCACAATGTAGAGCATATTTGATTTTTTAATAGAAATAAATATTTATTTAATAAAATGCTATTGCACAGAATTTGATATTCAAACAGTAATTTATTTAAATAATATTTTATTTCAACATTTGAAATAGTACAAATTCCCGACTCCACTATTTTACAATTCAATGATATATAACACTGATATTCACATATACAGATATTCCTCGCTACATCACTCAGTTCACTCATTCCATATGCAGTGTCAATTTATACAGACATCGACACTGAAAAATATATGACGAGCCGAGTGCCGAGCCGAAGGCGAGCCGAGTAGCGGGTCCAGTCTTCAAGCTCATGCACATTTGATTTGACTCTGTCTTCAAGCTTGTATTCAGCTGTCCAGTCTTCAATACCTGTCACATATAATTCAAAAGCAGTAATCGGGAAAATAATATTTAACTCGAACAGAAAATGAAAATATTTTTGTTATATTATTTGCCTCAGGTATTTGGATTGTTTCTTTTCATATTTTTTTCTGACAGGGACCAAATATTTGCACGGACAACCTGTGAATGCACAAGTCAGCTGTTCACAAGTGCATAAGCCAAACATGAATGCAACACAAGGATACAAGACAGTATGGAAGACAGCAAGCAACAGTTCAGGCAAAAATGCACAAAGGAGAAGCCAAGTGCACAAAGTAGTACTCAACACAGCAAGCAACATAACATGACCAAGAAATGCATGTACATGGATGAACATACATGCATCATAAGGCTTGGTACAAGAAATTACTCAAGTGCAAGTTCATACTCAAGTGCAGCCAGATATGTAGATAAGCTAAAAAAAATGGACACGACACTAGTTCAAACCCGAGTCATCGACTGGATTCAACTCAGGGCCAAGCAACCAACAAAACAAACAAGTACCAGGTTCAGCAAAATGTAGACAAGCTAGTGCAAGAAACACAGCAGTACACATAGGCAGCCCATCAAGCAAAAACAGTGAATGCATCAGGCATGTACAAGAGAAACATAGGAAGTAATATGATATATAGAGGACTTGGAGCATCAGTTCATGTTAAAGAACAAGGTTAGCATGATACCAGTTCAGTCCAGACCAAGCAAAACCAACAAAGCTCAACACACATATGTTTATATATATCGTGGAAATCAAAACTCAATGTTCAGATTAGTCAACAATTTAATAAAACCAAAGATCACTTTCAAAGTTCTGATTTTCAAAAATGCAGAAGTTTTCAAGTGAAGCAGTTTTCAAGAGGACAGCAGAATACAAATACTTCAAGTTCTGGTTTAACAAATGCAGCAAGGTACAAAGGTATGTGAACAAGTTTAACAAAGGTTCAAGTTTTGCTTTAACAAATGCAGCAGAAAGGAGCTAACAAGCTCAGATCAGAAATCAAAAACAAGCCAGTGAACCAAAATCCAACATACCAAATAATATCACATCGCAATTCATCATCGGCAAAGCAAAATCAAGCCAGTGGACCAAAATCCAACATACCAATACATCATCGCAATCCAACATACCAGATTTCTCAAAGTCCAACAGAAAGATTAAACTCGAGATTATAGGAAATAAAGCCTATAAATAAATCCCAATTCATCATCGGCAAAAGCGTGCGAGTGTAACCAAAATTGAGAATAATCAAGTAAACCAGAAGGCAGAAAACATACCAAATAATATCACATCGCACCCGACGACGAAGTCAAAGCAATTCGAGCAATCAATCAAGGAGAACGAAGGAGCAAGCTACCAGGAATGTTTCTTACACTAGATTCGATCAATCAAAGCATCAAAGAAACTGGAATCGCGTGCCCTAGTTTTCACAGAGAGGAACGAGAAAGAAAAATCGCGTGCCCTAATTTTCACACAGAGAGGAATGAGAAAGAAAAGTAAAGCGGGAAATGGAAATTGGTAAGGTGTGGATCGATGGTGTGAATCGACGGTTGAGATTTTGTTTTAAATGGTGGTGTGGATCGCTGAGGTGTAAAAAAAATTTAATTTTTTTAATTAGAATATATCTATGGCAACACTATATTAAAATGTTGCATCGTGTTACACTTGCGTTGATGGAATGCACTGTTATATAGTGAATGATTGGCTGTTGAATTTGAATTCAACAATCAATAAAATGTACCGTTTTGGACGGGGCGCTTCCCCCGCACCCCCGCCTTGGGGGGTTGCCACCCCCCTGGACCCCCCCCCTTCGTAGGGGATCTTATTTGACAAAAGTTTTTTGAAAAAAACATTCAACACTAAATAGCGAAGAACTAAAAGAATGCTAGTGTAATTACACTGGCGCATTTGACAGATGCGCCAGTGTAATTTTGTATGGGCGCATTTCACAGATGCGCCCCGTAATATTTTTTAAAAAAAATTGGCCTAAACTTGCAAATAGTTTGAAAACTAGCCTATTTATGCCAATAGTTTAAAAAACCAGCCTCTATTGAAAATTTGTCCTTTTTTTAATTAGAATATATCTATGGCAACACTATATAAAAATGTTGCATCGTGTTACACTTGTTTAGCTAGAGCAACACATTTTTATGGCTAAGGTAACACCAAAAATACAACGTTGCAGTAGGGCCAAAATTTTATAGCTTTCGCAACATTTTAGCTAGCAACACCTTGCAAAAATGTTGCAGAAGGTCATTTATGGCGTAGTGAGTATAAAGACGAGATTTGGTGTGATGTTGTGGAAATGGATGTTTGTCACTTACTTTGGGAAGACCATGACAGTATGATCGAGCAGTGCAGCATGACGGTCGGACCAATAGCTACAGTTTTATGTTTGAAGGTGTTAAAATCATTCTGGTTCCAAAGAAGAGACAACAGGAAGAGAGTAAATATGAAGAGATTGAGGAGCTGAAGACTTTATTGACTTTGACAGAATTTATTGAAGAAGTAGAGGAGAGTCCAGAGGTGTTTTTGTTGATTGGACGTGAAACGACTGAATCTGTTGAAATCCCAGAGGAAGTAAAGCCAGTATTGGAAGAATTCAGTGATGTGTTTCCTGAAGAGTTGCCAACGGAGTTGCCACCGTTGAGGGATATTCAACATCAAATTGATCTTGTGCCAGGGGCAGTATTACCACACATGCCACATTACCGAATGAGTCCAAAGGAACATGAGGAGTTGCGAAGGCAAGTGGAAGAGCTGTTAGAACAAGGGCGTGTTCAGGAGAGCTTGAGTCCTTGTGCAGTGCCAGCTTTATTAGTGCCAAAGAAGGATGGTTCGTGGAGGATGTGTACGGACAGTCGGGCTCTAAATAAGATCACTGTGAGATACAGATTTCGCATGCCGAGGTTTGATGATTTGATTGATCAGCTAAGTGGGGCTGTTGTGTTTTCAAAGATTGACTTGAAGAGTGTACATCATCAGATTCGTATTAGACCAGGTGATGAATGGAAGACTGCTTTCAAAACCAGGGAATGTTTATACGAATGGTTGGTTATGCCGTTTGGTTTATCGAATGCACCGAGTACTTTTATGAGAGTGATGAACCAGATTTTCAGACCATACATTGGAAAGTTCGTGGTTGTTTACTTTGATGATATTTTGATCTACAGTGGGAGTATGGAAAAGCATGTCCAGCATTTGCATGAAGTACTGTTGATTCTACGACAGGAGAAATTTTATGCTGCAACAAAGAAGTTTGTGTTTATGACGGACAGTGTTTTATTTCTGGGATATGTTCTATCAAAGGAAGGAATTCAAGTGGATGAAAGTAAAGTAGAAGCTGTCAGGAGTTGGCCACAGCCAAAGACGATTACTGAAGTGAGGAGTTTTCATGGATTGGTATCTTTCTATCGAAGATTCATTCCATATTTTAGTAGTGTGTGGCACCTATAACCGATTGCATAAAGGGAAAGAAGTTTGCGTGGTCAGAAGAAGCAGGAGTAGCTTTTGAACGAATTAAGAAGCTTTTGACGTCAGCACCAATTCTTGTATTACCAAATTTTCAGTTGTTATTTGAGCTACATACTGATGCATCTAAAGTTGGGATTGGTGGAGTATTGAGTCAGAGTGGGAGACCGGTTGCTTATTTCAGTGAGAAGTTATCTGGAGCTAAGTTGAGATATAGTACTTATGACGTTGAGTTTTATGCAATTGTTCAAGCTGTGAAGCACTGGAGACCCTATCTATTTCAGAAAGAGTTTGTTCTTTACACTGATCATGAGGCATTAAAACATTTGCAAGGGCAGGATAAGATTTCAGCAAGGCATGCATCATAGATTGCTTATCTGCAGCAGTTTACTTTTGTCGTGAAACATAAGTCAGGGGTGACAAATCGTGTGGCTGATGCTTTGAGTAGGAGGAGTCATTTATTAACGACAATGAAAATTGAGGTGACAGGATTTGAATTATTACCAGAATTGTTTGAGGAGGATCCTTACTTTGCAAAGTTCGTTGAGAAAGTTAAGGATGAAGATTCTGATGAATTTGCGTTGGTTGATGGTGTCTTATTCAAAGGAAATCGATTATGTATACCAGAGAGCAGTTTGAGAATGAAGATTATCAAGGAGTTGCACGAGGAAGGACATGTGGGCCGTGATCGTACATTGCATTTGATTTCTCAATCTTACTTTTGGCCGTCAATGAGAAAAGAGGTTGAAAGGTTTGTGGAGAGATGTCATATCTGTCAGGTTTCGAAGGGAACTGCGACAAATGCAGGATTGTATATGCCGTTACCCGTACCGACTAAACCGTGGGTTGATATCAGTATGAATTTCGTTTTGGGCTTGCCTAGAACTCAAAGGAGGAATGATTCTATATTTGTTGTGGTAGACAGGTTTTCGAAGATGGTACATTTTATTGCTTGTAAGAAGACGGCGAATGCTGTTCGTGTTGCCCAGTTGTTCTTAAAGGAAATCTATCGTTTACATGGGTTGTCGGATTCTATTGTTTCAGACAGGGATACCAGATTTTTGAGTCATTTTTGGCTAAGTTTGTGGAAGATGGTTGGAACGAAGCTGAAATTTAGTAGCGCTTATCATCCGCAAACAGATGGACAGACCGAAGTTGTTAACAGATTGTTGGGAAATTTGTTGCGATGTCTTGTGAAGGATAATCTGAAGAGTTGGGACATGAAGTTATGCCAAGCAGAGTTTGCACATAATCATGCAGTTAATGGAAGCACAGGTTACAGTCCATTTCAGATTGTATATTCAAATCTACCCAGGGGACCGTTGGATTTAGCGGTAGTGCCACAACCAAAGGGGAAGGTTAAACGAGCTGTAGACTTTGTTGATGGGTTGACTAAATGTCATAAAATCGTTCAGGAGCGATTGGAGAAAGCAAATGAGAAGTATAAGCGAACTGCAGATTTGAAGCGACGAAGTGTTGAATTTAACGAGGGTGATTTGGTTTACGCCGTGTTAACCAAGGATCGATTTCCAGTAGGCGCTTATAACAAGTTGAAAGCTAGAAAAATTGGTCCTGTAGAACTTGTGAAACGGATTAATGAAAATGCTTATAAGTTGAAGCTGCCGGAGGATGTGTACACTTCTGACGTGTTCAATGTTAAGCATCTTTTACCATATTACGGAGATGGACAATCTGATGTGGAAGAATTTACAAATTCGAGGACGAATTTTTCACAAGTAGGGGAGGATGATGCAGCTCAGGAGATAAGTCGTACACGACTTAAGGAGGGAGGCTTAGGTCGTTCACGGGTTAAACAAGGTCGGCCACGACCTAACAGGGCACATGGGAAGGAGTTACGACCTATAGCTATAGGAGCTAAGGGAGAAGCAATACGAGCTAACGACATGGAGTTAAGTCGTCCACGGCTTAAGGTTCAAACTATAGGTCGTCCACGACCTAATTGGAGACCGGAGGGGAAGTTGTGCCGAGTTAACGACCTAACTCTAACGGGTCACGACCTAAGGAAGAGGCGCTAAGTCAGTCACGACTTAACAGGACACAAGAGAGGGATGCCGCATGGAGCTTGAGTCGTTTGAATGCTATGTCGTAAGTCGTTATGTGTTGTGTTGAATTTAAATCGTGAGTCGTGTGGTCTGTAAGTGATGAGTCGTTCACGACCTAAGTTGAGTCACTGTGTTGTGTATATGTGAGTGAGTCGTTGTATGATTTAAGTCGTATGTCGTTTGTTTCTTAAGTCGCGTGAGTAGTAAGGTCGTATACGACCTAAGTGTTGTAAATGTGTGTTGTTTTAAGTCGTTGTCAGTTGTGTTGTGATAAGCCGTAAGTCGCTGGGTTGTATACTTGTGTGTTTCCTTAAGTTGTTCAAGTGTTGAGTCGGTGAAGCTTTGAGACGTGAGTCGCTGAATGCTTGAGTCGTGAGTCGTGGGGTACTGGGTCGGCAACGACTTAAGGGTCAGGGTGTGAAACACTATAAATAGGGAGTGTGTTGTACATTTAAGGGGGTTGATTGTTGAATAAAATTTCGTTTTGATTGCTGTGTGCTTTCATCTAAATTGGTAGTTGAGTGTGATCTCCTATCTCCACTTTCGGTTAATCGAGTGCGCTCGATTCAATGATTGTTGAAGCCAAGTCACGGTATCAAGTGCGCTTGATCAACGTTTGAAGAATTGTAGATCTTCTTTCACGGTATCGTGCGCGATCAACGTGTTGAAAATAGCTAGAATTCGGTATCTTTGTGATCAACGAATTTGGGCATTTCAGTATTTTCAATCCACCGTTTGCTACTTTCATCGATCTATATCGTTTTGTTAATATCCGCTGTGTCAGATTACGACTAAAAATGAACGTGTAGACAATAACTAAAGGAATGCTTTTTATGAAGCTTAAGAACACATCAATAATTTTACCAGTTGAATTTTGCATCTTAACCTTTGTATCCTCCTACCTAAGAGCATAATCTTCATAAAGTGCACAACATTTGTATCCTCCTACTTAGGCACATCTGATAAGATGTAATTTGGATGATAATCATTCCTTGATAAAACGTATGGTGAAAAACTGTTGGATTTTGCAATTACCCAAAGAGTGGAAGAACTGTAATCCATTGAAAAAATATCTAAATATTTAATCAAGAAACTGTATATGGACAAGGTATATGAACTTATTTACTTGTACATTCCAATTTGTGTATAAACTATGATCAGAATTCTAACCATTATTACGTCCAATTCCAGTGACAATCAGAACATGATCCAATCTAAATCTAGTTGCAATCCAAATTCATGATTTGGACCTCAAGGGCTAAAAAATAGCAAGAAACAAAAGTGAAAGTTAAATAAAATGATGTTAACGTGTAAAATAGCATAAGAAATTAACGAATTGGACAAGACAATACAAAATGCATAAAAGGTCAAATAATTTCAAGGAAAATTGCGATACTTTATCATTTCAACCCAACTCAGAAAAATAACGTGGAAAAAGCAAATAGAATCAATAATAAACCAACGTTTCAAAGAGGGCCATAGTTTATTCCCATTTTTTATGTAGTAATATCATGGTCATTCGTCACTAAAGAGCTTTGTAGCTCTGTTTGTATTGCTGTTTTATATTATATATGGCGGTGCAAGTTTAAGTCCTCCTTGCAGTACTTTATTTGTTGACTTCTATTTAAAATTGTTAAGAGAATATTATACATATGCGAATAATATTTCAATATTTGTACTTTCTCAACAATATTTTCCAATTATATAATCGTTGGGAATCTTTGGATGTTACCAGTGTAGATCACGGTTCAGCATTGAAGCACCACAAACTAACAGGAAAAAGATAAACATAAGAAGAAAGATATATATATGCTTCTGACATGAATGTATTGAGAAAGTATGTCAAGTCTTCTGAATATGTTTATCAATATTTTAGAAAGTAAAATACCACTACTTTTTAGTAGTATATTGATATTTCGGATTAAATCATAACTGAAAGGTAAAGGACAGTTGAAACGGTGTTGTTTGCACGTATCTGCCACCTTCATTTAAGACATAATCTGATAAGCTGAAAAGAGAATAAAATACTACCAACGTTGTAATGCCTACGATTTGAGGCTGGCGAAATAAGGACATAAGAAAGGACGAAATAAGGACATAAAAAAGGACATAATGCAAATATTATTTTTGTAACAGTTCAGTTAGTTAGTAGGAACTTTGCTTATAGAATAGCAAGCCGTGAAGTAATATCGCAAATGGATTTGACGTGCAATACAGTCTGGGACGCGGGGGTGGAAAGAATATTCCGTTGCCGGGACTTGAACCCGGGTCTCTCGGGTGAGAGCCGAGTATCCTAACCAACTAGACTACAACGGAGGATGTTGCATTTCTAAAATTAAGTATTCTAATTTACTCCTCTATTTATGCAGGCAACGAATTTTTCAGTAATTGAACTAACGATTATTTTAAACAAAGCAACAGATGGAATTTTAAGAAGTTTAGTAATGAAAAATGGAATACATGTTATTTTATCTGGACAACGTAACATTGCATAAGAAAGAGCACAGGATTGAAAGATATATTATGACCATGGCTTTATCTGAAGAGCTTATGATTGTACATGTACAGTAAGTGAAAGGTATCATGACTAGAACTCACAATGAGTGAGAGATAAAGTGTAGACAATCTCACTGAAGGAACACTGTCAATGGTTTTACCTGTTGAGTTTTGCTGAATTTTGCATCCTAACCTTTGTATCCTCCTACTTAGGCGCATTAAATACAACGTGATTGATTTAGATAATCCTTGGCTACAAAATATACGGTCAAAAATTGTAGTTGACTGAAAAAACATCAAAATATTCAATCAAGAAATTGTAAATGGACAAGATTTATTCTTCCTAAAAATGCATCCAAGGGTGTGTTGTTTTTTCGCTAAGTTTATTGAAAGTTGTGAAATAAATTTCAATTGTAGAATTTGTAATCTCAATTCTTCAAATCAATAACCGATAATCACTATAATAATTTTTGAAAAATATATGCATATCGGTACCTATTTTAGTTTGACAAGAAATCACATTTTATGTATATATAAAGATATTTATTTATGCAAATATGTTGGGACTAAAGTGAAGTTGAGTTCGTATTTCTTTATCAATAAATAATTAGGTAATTCTAATAATTTTATTTTTAAAGAATATATTAGATTCCAATTATACGAACTTTTTTACTCGTACATTTCAATTTGTGTACAAACCACATGATTAGAATTATGGCCATTCCATCCAACTCGAGTGACGATTAGAACATAATCCAAACCAACTTCTAGTTGCAATCTAAATTCAAGTTTCAGTCCTGAAGGGCTAAAAAAATATAGCAAGAAAAAAAAATAGTGAAAGTTGAATAAAATGTTGTGACATGTAAAATAGTAGGAAAAAAAATAAGAAATCAGACATGGTAGTTAAAAAAAAATGCATATAAGATTGAATAATTTTAGGAAAATTGTAAGTCTTTATCATTTCAACCCAATCCAACAAAAATAACGTGAAAAAAAAATCAGAATGAATGATAAATCAACATTTTTAATATAATACACGTTTAATTTTTGCAAATGCTTCATGCATTGCCAATCAATGTATCGATAGCGTTTAGGGTACTCAAGGGGCAATTCTATAATTTACTATAAATTATAAACTTTATAATAGAATCTCGTTCGAAATAAAAAGTGATTTTCTTTCTATTATGTACTTGATATAATGTGTTTATATTAATTATCTATTTAATTTAAGTATATTTAATAAAAAATCCTTAAATAATATGTTTTGTGATAGTAATTTTAATGTGCTGTAATCATGAGAAATTTATCAAAATGAAGATAAACATATCGTTTTAAATATTCTTAGTCAAGATGTATAGAGATTAGATATGATACATCCATTGAGACTAAAGTATGTAACATTCTTCAAATGTTATGCAGTGTATCACTCATGGCTGCTGGGGGCACCAAGAGGTTACATACTGATGGTTATTGGATGATTATGGAATGACTCACTTGGTAATTTACAATTGGTTAATACAACTTGGCTAATATAACTAAGGTCAAATAGAGAATATCGAAATGATGATATTACACTGCTTTGTCGAATTGAGAATAGTGTTGAACTTCTAAGTAAACACTCCACTTTGGCTATAGTTAAGTCGTGATACGGTTTCCTCATGAATAAATAATTAGGTAATTCAAATATTTTATTTTTAAAGAATATATTAGACTCTAATTATATGAAATTATTTAATTGTACATTCCAATTTGTGTACAATACGTGATCAGAATTATAACAGTTCTAATAAATGATTAGTGCATAATCCAATCTAAATTCTAGCTATAATCTAAATTCAAGTTTCGATCCTCGTGGGCTAAAAAATACAGTAAGAAATTATGGTTTTATGATTGAACTCGAATCTTATGATTGTTTTATGTCATGTTTTTAATGATTGGTTAATTATATGCTAGAATGATGAATTATGGGATTATTACGAAATTATTTAGTAGTTTTAAGAATGAAAACCTAGTTTATTACATCTATTTGACTTCAAATTTTTATATGATGTTAGAAACATTATTTTAGAAGTGGGTCTTTAATTTTATATTTTTCCAATCAAGTATGAATTTCTTAAGTAAAGAAAATGGTTTATTTCATGTTTAATTATTAAAAACAATTAAATAATGTTTTTCATCCTGAAATTTTTATATGTTAAAGAATACGATAAATTTGATTTATTGTAATTTTTGGGGATTTTCCAAGTGTTTACGAATTATTATTAACTTATTAGGCTAGAAAAGCTTAATGATTATATTAAAATATTAATATAAATATATGGTTTGCAAGTTATTTTGAGAATGTGAAATCTGATCTGTAGCATTTTTCTAAAAATGATATGGTAAAGAATTTAATCATCCAATAAGAATTTGACAAAGAATGGGAGTTGATAAAAAGAAATTATTATGTATAGAAAATTTACAGCTTTTATAATAATTACGGGATTGCCTTCGCCGTAGTCATTGATGCTAAAGATTACCCTATGCCGCAGCTATATGATGCGATGTCAACCATAGTGAATACATATGATATCACTCCCAGGTGGTATGGAATGAATACACTTAAGTTGAAGTCAACGTCGACATTCACGCCTACGGTGCCAATGATGCCGCGTCTCTATGCCGCATATCAATGCCGCATATCATCGCTTATTTATGTCGGCATTAATGATGCCGCTAGTTTTCAATATCCACACCTTATGTTTTCATGCTGCATGTCCTTTATGGCGCTAGTTTACCCTTTCAACTTTGATTATACTATGGCTGTAGTGCCGCTATTATCTCTTCGACATTGGTTTTATACGGCAATGTTGCCGCTATTTTCTTATGTCGTAGTGTTTGGCCATAATATTGCTATAGGCTATTTTCGACATTAATTATTTTACGGTGATGATGTCGCTTGGTCATGATTTTGACATTATTTTAATAAGGCTATAAGCCTATATTTTGCGCAAACCAAACTCCATACTTCTTTGCTTCGGCAACCTATAAGTGAGACATAAATGGGTTTAATCCCATGGCCTTATGTTTTATAAATCAGACGTTTTAACATGGTTTCAATATAGAAAGGGTGCAACAACCCACATAGGAAATGTCAATGTCGCACTTTATCGATATAAATGGTTTTATTGTATATGGCTTCATAGCCTAAGGTTCTGAGGTGAGATAACCTCTAAGATTTTGAAATACATCCATGTCAATAAAGCATATATATCTTGGCACAATATTTTGAATAAAATAAAGGGCTATAGTTTCCTTTGTTTTAAAGTATGATTTCAAGGGCTAAATAAGTTATAAAGACTTATGTTTTCAGGGAAATAAAAAGGGTATTTAGCCAAGGATTTTACCTAAGAGATCATAATTTTTATCACCTTTAGATAAATTATAATATGATGAATTAACTTAGAGATTAGAAAACCAAATGGAACTGGTGTAGGTAGCACCCTATACTTCAGCCGTTATCCCCTAGTTGATATTAGTCCAAAATTCTAGTGCGTAGGGTTTCATCAAGGGTAAGATTAAAAGTAGGTTTACGTATAGAAAGGAATATACAAAGATGTAGTAGGTTATTGTTGGCCTACAGAACCATTAGATTAGAGTGACCTTAGGAATAATAAGTTTTAGACAAACCGTCCAGGTTCTTTCTAACAGTATGTTGGAGAATTTGATATATTTTAGGCCCGAGTCATCCATATAGGTTTGTAGTTACCCTGAGAAAACTATGATATGGGACAAATAATCCATTTATTTAGACAGATTGGTCATTATTACCTAGGTTGCATGCATGCATATGATTGTTTATATTGTTTAATTTAACCGTTGTGATTACAGGTGCTTGATTTTTAAAAGACATATTTATAGAAAATACTATAAGGGGGAAAACATGTCCCGCTCAGCAGCATAGTCTCACTAGGTATCTATTAACCGAGATGGGATTTTATTATTCACACTAGATTTTTTGTCTGACCCAATGTTTTCCCCTTAAACTCTCGGGTACTCATTTGAATAGTTCGAGAATAAGGTTTCTAGGTTATTTAGTTTTAGCAAATAAAGCTTTCGAAGACGCATAGAAGGCAGCGCTAGCTATATAGGAGCCTATTTATGCCCGTTGTGTTATCATTTTGTTTAAATATATGTAATGGAAGAAGTTGTATCTGTCTAGTAGTAAACTCAGATCAACCATGGGGGCAACTTCATATGTCGCCTTTGGAGTATTTGTTATAATTATATTTAATCTGAACCTCGGCAATGTTTGAGATTATTTAATGAATATGAAAACTAATTAATGAAATTTGTATTTTGAAAAAAATTCATATTTCTGTTCTTTGATGTTAATGGTTCTATTAACTGATCTCATTTTTTCATCGGAGAAAAATACTATTGATAACTGCAGCATCAGCAGTGCTATTTTTGGTCCTCAAAGAGAGGGATATCACAAAGTCCTTGGTTCAACAATAACAATTATTATTAAATGAAATGCTCTGACCAGAAACTTTGACTTTGAGTTGACTTAAGTTGACCATGATATTAACCCATATAACTGACGAGATGAATCCTCTCTTGAATAGTGCTTTACTTTCAATACTTCCACTCGACCCAACTATAATCATTTAATGGACATCGTGCCAGATTTTACCATAATCAAAGCGGACCTTCCATATTGAAGATCATTAGTATTCTCAAGTTGAGAGAACCCATGTAAAACAGTCACATCGATATTTTCTAGTTGACCTTGGTCATATTAATCAATATAAAACTATCAAATGAGTCGTTCCATAGTTATCAATAACTAGCGATACGTAACCCATTTGTGCCCCCCAGCAATCATGAGTAGTACATTGCCTTGGAGAGTGTTACATACTCCAGTCTCAATGGATACATCGATATCCAATCTCGATGTATCTTGACAAGGAACATTTAAAATTGTATATTTGCTTTCATTATGATAAATTACTCAAGGTTACAACACTTTGTAACTACTATCACAAATCATACCAATTATGGATTTTCTATTAAATATATTTTTAATTAAATTAATTGATTAATATAACACATTATATCAAGTATAAAATAAAAAGGAAACACCTTTAATCTCGAACAAGATTAGTTATCGAGTAAGATATATGTACAAATTACATAATTTCCCATAGGGCATACCCCTAACTCTATCAATCTCCCACTTGCACTTGGAGTCAATTATAGAATCTTATTCCAACTTCTTTAATCGGTTTCCTCAAAACCAATTCAATCGGTCCGTAAGTGAATGCGTATGCTATTATGCTATAATTATCTATTCTGCCAATCAAATCTCCTTGATGTTGATAAATTGTATTATCATATGGAACATTTCATAGTATATCTTTCGACTTCTGGTGAGCTCTAAGTTCTGTTACAAACTATATCATGACATAGTTTTTTTTTGAAAGTGGTTCAGATTATAAGGCCCGAGGCCCATAAGAATGAGGTCGGGAATATAGGGAATCCTCCCTACCCATTACGATTAAAGCTCACTAAAAAACCCTAGCAACCTTTCATTATTTCATTTCCAGAAAGAAAACGTAAGCGATTTAAGGAAAATTAGGGTTTTTCCTTTAAATCATATCAATAATCGATGTCTTCACAGGTGTTTCCATATTAACTTCTTGCTTTAATTAGCTTCAATCAACTTCAGATCTGAGTATTAAATGTTCAAATCTGAAGTTCTCATATCGGATGACGAAGAGAAGTCCCATTTGCTATTGTTAACTTCAAAGGCCTTTCGACTATGATAATTATATTCAAAGACCCTTGAATTTGAATTTATCTCTATACAAGCCGTTAACTTCACTTGTCTTTGAAGTTTTATTGCTTTTCTCGATGGTTAATTGATTCTCTGGCTCATGCAACTTGCTGCTTTCATCTCTTTCCCAAACAGGTAACTGATAAACTTGGTTGTTAAGCTTGCTTTTATAATGATTATGTGATAACCCGATTTTTGGTCATCTATTAATTAATAATTAACAGGATATAATTCAATTAAAATGCTGATTTGTAAGGTGGACCAATAAGATTTTGATAAATATCCGAAAACTATAAATCTTTTAGTAAATTAATAAATATATAAATAGAGATGCGTAAACTTTATTGAAATCTTAAGTGTGTCTATATATATATTGATTAGAATACAATGCGATATGTTATAATTGGGAGCTTATGCTTGAATTAAGTATAATAATTTTCAAAAGCTATTTAATGGTAAAATTTCAATATATATATATATATATATATATATTTGTATATTTACTTATTAGTATATGATAAAAATTTTAAGATCATTTTCTTAAGATTATATAAATAGTTATAAAAGGGAATACATTAATTAAAATATTAAATATTAAACATAAGGTGTGTGTATATATATATATAGATAAATGGAAAATATAATAGAAATTTCTTGGAAAAAAAATAAAAATAAAACATATTTAAGCATAAACATATGAGAATAGACATGTGTAAGAAGATTAATACATTTGTGAACAAGTGTTAAGTAACAAATGTTGAATGTTAAACAAGTGTCAATTTATTTACGAATAAAAGATAAATAAGACATACATATCTCTACTTTTTTTTTTCATTTTTCTCTTTGGTTTTTATTATCAAAGAGACAAGAAAATCTTAAAACTTGTAACCAAAACCAGAAACTTATTCAAACAGCATATTCAAGTAAATCAAGTAAAGATCATCAAGAATCAAAGCAACAACCTTTCAATTATTTACAAATCTGAAGCAAATTCATATCAATTTCTTTTAAAAGCAAACAATAATCAAGAATGGAAGCAAAGAAGGATCAAAGAGCTAGCAAAACAACTCAACGAAGATGTAGTTCAAAAGTTGTGCCTCTGTTTCCAAAATTTGTGAGTAACATTTACATAAAAGCTTAAGTAAATGAAGTTGTTGCATGTGAATTTCTGTGTTGAAAATGCTTTGCATATGTGTATATATATAAGTAAATCTCTGTGTATATGCACCTGATTGAAGCATGCATGTTGGTTGCCTGAGTTTACCTCTGTTTATAAGTTCAGAGTTTAAAGTTTTCTTTAATCAAAATTCAAATCTTTCTATCTGCTCTCTGTCAGGTGTTGGAAATCAAACAAGAATTGTTTGTTTAAACCTAATCTAAGCTTTGAAATTATAATTAAGTAAGAAAAGCTAGAGTATCACATGGAAAAGAAAATGACAGTAAGAATTTTTTATTTATGTTAAAATTCAAACTCCGTAATCTTTTGTATTCTTTTATAACATGAATCCTTGCCTTAAATAATGAATTTTAAGAGATAAATCATAAATTTTAGTCTTGGATTGAACGTGTTATTTTGGGTTAACTAGAGTCTGGATTTTTGGGATTTTCTGGTAGCCAGAGCATTTCTGGTGGTCGTGGCTTCGATTGGAGGAGGTCGGGGTATAGGAGTGATCGACAAAATGTCTGGAAGGTGGTTAATCCACCGTGGCGTTGGGAATTGCTCGATTTAGTTTTTAACCCTAAATTGGGTTGTGATCGAAATTTGGAGGACAGCGTCATCTAGGATGCATCGAGTGGCACGTAACTCTGGGAATGGTGGCGTGGTTGTCAGACGAAGCTAGGGACGTAGTGGCGCGACGTCCACTGATCGGAGACGTTGTCTGGTGATGGTATTTGTGCCAGTTCGATCGAGATAGCTCGATCTTGTTTCTGGGTTAGATTTGGATGTCTGGATGGTCAGATGGTGGGAGGAGGTCGAAGGGGACTTGTCGACGGTGGTCGTTGATACCAAAAACTCATCGATGTTTGGTGAAGGTGCACAAGTTGATCGGTGCACCATTGTTTTGGTTTGGGGACGAAGTGTTTTTCTTCGGTTTGACTCGGGGAAAAGGGGAGATTGGCACATGTTCGTCTTTGGGTCATACGTGAGGGAATTGAGTGTTAATGCCTCTTAACTATTTAAAATTGTTACCAGATTTAAATTTAAATTTAAGCCTAAGTTTTAAAAAGAAAAGGTAGTTTTTCTCGAGTCTGGCTCGAGTCTATAATGGGTTGAACCCGAAGGAGATGTTTAAACAAGTTTTTAAATTTGAATAAAAGCAAGTTTTTAAATTTAAAATAATCAAGTTAAATCCAATTCTTGAAAATCTATTTCTTTAAATAGTGAATGTTTTAAATGATTAAATTTAAGAGTTGTGTAATTTTTTTAGCTTAAATGTATTAAGTTAAATTCTTTTTTTGAACTTAATTTGAAATATAATTAGGTTGTTAATTGGAAAGGCATGTGTTTAAATGTACATGTTAATCATAATTAAGTCGTGGATTACCTTAAAGATTAATTAAGGTTTGATGATTTAAATTTACTTAATTAAGAAATTAAGGAGTAATTTATAAATAATTAAGGATTATAAATTAATTAATTAAAGGTTAATTAATTTGTAATTAAGGATTATAATTTGATAATTAGAAATTATTAAATAATGATTAGAAATTAATTAATTAAATAATTAAGTAGTGATTAGAGATTAATTAATTTGTAACTAGAAATTAATTTATTAAGCAATTAGTGGTTGATTAATTGATAATTAAGAAGCACTTAATTAAGTTTATTAATTAATAATTAAGTTTTATTAATTAATAATTAAGAGATTGTTAATCCATAATTAAAGATTAATTAAAGGTTAATTTACTGTTATTAAGAATTAATTAACTGGTAATTAATGATTGATTAATTTTTTATTAAGGGATATTAATTAATAATTAAAGTTTATTAATTAATAGTTAAAAAATAATTAATATGTAATTAAAGATTAATTAATTATAAGGTAATTAAGGGATGAATTACCCAATTGTAATTAATACAACGAATGTGATTAATTTAAGTTAATTAATTTGTTAATTAATGAAAGATAATCATTTGAGGATTGAAAGTATAGATACTTAATGAAATTGATAAGCGTAATTACTTAGTGAAGTAATTAAGGGGTAATTACTGAATGTAATTTGGAGATTAATTAAAAGATAATTAATGAGAATGGTTAGACTAATTAATCTATGTGGTAATCAAGATTAATTACTTAATGAAATTAAAGGTTAATTAATCAAGGATGATAAATTAAGGTTGATGATTAAGGAATGATTAATTAATTGGGATTGTAATTAATTAATGATAAGTAAGCAGGATTAAAGTAAACCGAGGAATTAAGTTGACAAGTAATTTAATTAGAGATTAATTAAATTAATTTGGAATTATATATCTAATAAATTTTGAGTATGAATAGTCGAATGATTTTGGATGATTTGGTTTGTTGTTGTCTCTGATGGGCAACTGAGATGTGCTGTGATATGGACAGATTAAACTGTGAATAATGTGGTTTATATATCTAAGTTAAATTTGTTATGTGGTGTGATATCCAGAATTTGAATTGCATTGTTTTAAACCTTAACAATGTGGATTAGAGATGACATTGGATTCGAAGAGACCGGGCTCGGGTATTAGCAAATGCCCGAAACCACTTCGATTCTTTATAAATTGATATGTAAAATCAATAAGCTAGAATGGAATGATTAAGTGACTTGGACCATTTAATTTAAGTTTTGGTGCTTAGATATTGATATGTGAAATTAGTGATGTCTACAACAAATTATGAATTTGTAAATTGAAATGAGTTACCCGGGTTTTAAATAAGTTTTATGACTTAGTATTACATATTTTATAGGTTTACTCATGCTGGTTTCCAGCCTGACCTGGGTGTTACTTTGATGTAATGCTCGGGTCAGACCGAGTATTACAGCTTTTGCAGGTAAGGACATTCTAGAGCTCAAGAGGCGAGCTGGATGGCAGGAACGTATGGAGTGTATTTCGCTGTGATATATTGTTATTTATCTGGGACAAGTTGTTTTAACAGTCCAATGATTGTGAAATGTTGTAACTCTGATATATTAAAATATAATTGATTGATATAGCTTTCTTTGTGTAAAGAATATTATTTGATATTATATTTCGTCCGCTGCGATTGTGAGATTCTATGTCTTATTTCTGTTTCCGCTTCTATCTCTTTTCTTCTATTCCTACTATTTGGAATTTTCAAGATCGAAAATTTCTGGGTCGTTACTTTTGGTATCAGAGCTGAAGGTTAAGCGAGAACCTTGGCTCTGATGGGTTTACACATTAGGGAGGGTCAATGGTACCCTAGAATGAGTCGAGTGTGTGTGTGTGTGTGTGTGTGTGTGTGTATAAGAGAGCATACTTGTTATTTTCTTATATAAAGGTTTTAAAATGGTTTCAAAAGTAAATGAATCTTATATAAGTTTATTAAGCAATATATTTTCTATTATATTAAGGAAATTGGTTGTTGTATTAATTGAATCAAAAGTAATAATGAAAATTAAGTGGTAATAGTAATACAACCAAATTTAAATTAAATAAGGACAAGTTTGAAATGGATTCAAACTGAAATTAAAATCTTGAATTTGGAGAAGAGTTTCAGAATAAGATAATAATGAATTGGTTTCCTTGGTTATTATCATAAATGATTGTTGTGTTTAATAATAAAATGTGTATTAATGGGTAAGCAAAATGAAATGTTTTAGAGAAGTAAAACATTTAGGCAAGTATGACTTATAAATTGGAATTGAAGATGATCTGAATTGTGAAGTTTTAAATCTGGGTCCAGAATTTGAAAATTGTTTCAAAGTGATAAAGAAATGTTATTTAATATATTTGAATGAAAGGGTCCTATTTCAAACAAAGTTGTTTGAAAATTTAAAGAAATTTGTTTTAAATTAAAAACCAAAGGTGGTTTAAAATAGTATGTATATATGAGGAATATACATAATATCAATGATGGTTTGAAATAAGCTCTAAATGTTGAATTTTAAATTTTTATTTGGAATGAGATGAGAAAACCCAAAGTGATATAAATTTTGAACTTATAAGTGGGAAAGAATTTTGAAATTTGATGTGGGAATTCAAATTTGAGTAAGGTTAACGGGATTTAAATTGAATTTAACTTAGAAGATGTTAAAAAAGTTTGAACGAACTACCTGAATTGGAAATTTCAAGATGAAATTAGGATTTAACTTGGGAAGTTAAATGGTTAATTTGAATTGGGAGTTTGTGTGTCTCAAAATGGGTTTGAGATCTGGAAATTGGAAATGGATAGATGTTTTAAAATAATTTGGATGATATCATCATGTTGTTATTAATAATCTTTAAAATTGTGAATTAGATTTGTTTAAATGAATGAGGAAATGGATTGTGGTAATATATCCATTATTGAAATAAATGGGAAATAAAACTTTAATTTGAAATTAAGGATATAGAATCACTTTGAACTTAAGATTTGAATGTTGAGAATTGAATTTGTAAATTAAAATTGTTTAAGAGTCGGTTCCAAAGCTGGAAGATAAATTGGGTAATAAACTGAATTTGAAAATAAAATTTGTTTTCGAATTCTTATTTGAACTTTGAAATAAGTTAAGTAAAGATAATTTAAAATGGAATTTTGGGAATTTGGATTCAGAATTAAATGGTTTAAAGATTTAAGTTGTTAATTTAAAAATAAAGGTTGATTTGATTTAAAGGGTTAAATCAACATTTTAAATTTAACTCGAATTTATATAATTCGAGATGGTTTAAGGTTGAGATTTAAATTTGCATTTGTTCAAATTGAATTTAGTTTGAATTAATTAGAATTGAAGATGGATAAGTATAAAATTCAAATGGAAATTTTGAATTGGATTAATCTGAAATGAAATTAAAGTTGAGTAGGTTTAAACTCAAATGGAATTTGATTTGAATTTGGAATGAAATACAAGTTAATTCAACTTGAATTGGGGTTAAATCAAGTTCAATAGAAATTAAAGTTAATTCAAATAGAATTGGAATTGAGTCAATTTAAATGGAAGTAGAAATTTAAATTGAATCGATGGAAATGAAGATTGGGAATTGAACAGTTTGGCTCTGGACTATTTTCAAAATAAATTGTTTTAACATAAACCTATCTTTCCAAGCTATTTACTATCTACACCTTTCTTTTTAAAGCCAAACTATTTTATACTTATTTTACAATTGTTTTTGGAACTATTTAACAATTTTTCAAACTGTTTTATAAACTAATTACTATTTTACAACTATTTTGCAATTATCTAACTATTTTATAACCATTTGCCTATTTTACAATTACTTAACTATTTTACAGTTATTTAAAAATTTATAATTATTTTTTTCAACTACTTATCTATTTTAAAATTTTTAAGTTATTTTATAAATTTAAGCCGGACAGAGTTCAAACTGTTTATAATTAAATATCCATTTGAGATAAGAATAAAGTGATAATCCAAATGGAATTGAAACAATTGTGAGTAAGTGATGGAAAATTAAAATGAATGTGAATAGAAAAGGGAATTGATTTGGTTAATAATCAATGGAGATAAATACGTAGGATGTATGCAAATTATTCTATTCGTAGAGTGATTTGATCCAGATTCGAGCACAGAATTTCGATGTGGTACATCGATCCGAGTTGGGATTTTTCACTCGATTTTCGAAGGCGAACCTGGATATGGATTATTGATTGGTTCTGGATATTCTCTATCATAGATATGACTATGCAAGGAGAATGACGGTTTCTGATCAAGAAACCGGATCTGAGTCCGCACTAGGAAGTCAGGTGGACGATACTAGTGCGGAAGTGAAATTGTGTGATCGAGTGAGCGATCGAGTTTAAAATTGTGTACGAATAGTATATGTACATTGTACGGGTTCGAATGATATTAATATTGAAATTTATGGATAAGAATTGTAAAATGGTTTTTGAAATGAAAGTAATATTGTTAATATCTTTATAAAAGAGTAATCAAATTTGAATATTTGATTTGGAATAAACAAAGTTATGTATCTTTGTTATATATATGATAGAACTTCCCTTGTTGAATCTTTTGACAAAAGAAAAGGGTTTTGAAAGTTTTTGAAGTATAAAAAGGGAATTATACAAGTTTGAAGTGATCCAAAGATTTTTAAAGTTATATATATGTGTATATATATATGTATATATGTATGTATGTATGTATGTATGTATGTATTTATGTATGTATGTATGTAAAGGATCTTATGAGAATGATTTTGAGAAAAGGTTTTTGGAACCTATGGATTTGGAAAGGCTTCTGATTTTTGGAGAAAAATCAATTTGGAATTTGGAAAGCCTAGTTTGAGAATTATCGATTTTTGGGATAATTGATTTTGTGAAAAGGAGATTTATATGAGATTCATACTAGGTGTATGATTTGGAAGATACTATATGTGTATAGTATAAATTGTTTTGAAAATGGCTCTGGAGAAAAAGGCGCTCCCTTGAAATGAACTTCTCAGGAGTTCCATATGTTGGTACTGCCTTGAGCCTCAAAGAAGGGGAGGCTCTAAAGTTGATCCTGTGAGCAGTCCGGACAAACTAGTTCCCGAGGATTATTGGGTAGCAAAAGTCGAGGATGCTGATGCCTACAGAGACATTTAGGTTATGCTGTGACGACAGTGTAACTCGATGTCACTGCGATCTACTACAGACCATAGCGAAAGTCGTGTGTGCTGCTGAGAGCCAATAGTCTACTTTTGATTTTACATCAGTAGACTGCGACCTATGGTGACATAGCGAAAGTCGAGAGGTCGTGAGAGCCTAAGGCTGCATTGGGATTTGATTGATGTAGTCTGCGACCCATGTGGGAGTGGAGAAGTTTCATTTGGCAGCAAAAATCGAGGGCGCTGATGCCTATAGTTACATGGACTTTTGCTGCGATGGCAACGTAACCTAGGATGTAACTGCGACTATGGATGGGGGGTGATGATTTCCAGAGCATTCTCACCAAAGATATTTCTTCGATTTCAAAAATGTTTTCTATATTTTCAGTAAAATTATTTTCCAAGTATTTTCACTTAGTGTTGAAAACGGGTCTGCTAAGTACTTATAGATTTTCAGTCTTACGCCTGATCAACGTATGATCGAATTTATGTGAGAACAAGGATGGACTTGTTAAAACATCAAGTTATAAAAGTATTTTTTATAAAACTATTTTGGCAATATTATATAGATTTTAAAGTGTTTTAAAATGATCAAGGAAAATTTATCTAATTTTAAGCATTTTAATAAATCTGGCTTCATTCCTTTTCAAGGACGAAAAGATTCGGAGGGGGGAGGAATGTGATAACCCGATTTTTGGTCGTCTGTTAATTAATAATTAACATGATACAATTCAATTAAAATTCCGATTTGTAAGGTGGACCAATAAGATTTTGATAAATAACTGAAAACTATAAATCTTTTAGTAAATTAATAAATATATAAATAGAGATGTGTAAACTTTATTGAATTCTTAAGTGTGTACACACACACACACACACATATATTGATTAGAGTACAATGCGATAGATTATAATTGGGAGGTTATGTTTGAATTAAATATAATAATTTTCAAAATCTATTTAATGGTAAAATTTTAATATATATATATATATATATATATATATTTGTATATTTACTTATTAGTAAATGATAATTTTTTTAAGATCATTTTCTTAAGGTTATATAAATATTTATAAAAGGGAATACATTAGTTAAAATAGAAAAAATTAAACATAAGATATATATATAGATAAATGGAAAATATAATAGAAATTTCTTGGAAAAAAAATAAAAATAAAACATATTTAAGCATAAATATATGAGAATAGACATGTGTAAGAAGATTAATACATTTCTGAACAAGTGTTAAGTAACAAATGTTGAATGTTAAACAAGTGTCAATTTCTTTACGAATAAAAGATAAATAAGACATACATATCTCTACTTTTTTTTTCATTTTTCTCTTTGGTTTTTATTATCAAAGAGACAAGAAAATCTTAAAACTTGTAACCAGAACCAGAAACTTATTCAAACAGCATATTCAAGTAAATCAAGCAAAGATCATCAAGAATCAAAGCAACAACCTTTCAATTATTTACATATCTGAAGCAAATTCATATCAATTTCTTTTAAAAGCAAACAATAATCAAGAATGGAAGCAAAGAAGGATCAAAGAGCTAGCAAAACAACTCAACGGAGATGTAGTTCAAAAGTTGTGCCTCTGTTTCCAAAATCTGTGAGTAACATTTACATAAAAGCTTAAGTAAATGAAGTTGTTGCATGTGAATTTCTGTGTTGAAAATGCTTTGCATATGTGTATATATATAAGTAAATCTCTGTGTATATGCACCTGATTGAAGCATGCATGTTGGTTGCCTGAGTTTACCTCTGTTTATAAGTTCAGAGTTTAAAGTTTTCTTTAATCAAAATTCAAATCTTTCTATCTGATCTCTGTCAGGTGTTGGAAATCAAACAAGAATTGTTTGTTTAAACCTAATCTAAGCTTTGAAATTATAATTAAGTAAGAAAAGCTAGAGTATCACATGGAAAAGAAAATGGCAGTAAGAATTTTTTATTTATGTTAAAATTCAAACTCCGTAATCTTTTGTATTCTTTTATAACATGAATCCTTGCCTTAAATAATGAATTTTAAGAGACAAATCATAAATTTTAGTCTTGGATTGAATGTGTTATTTTGGGTTAACCAGAGTCTGGATTTTTGGGATTTTCTGGTAGCCAGAGCATTTCTGGTGGTCGTGGCTTCGACTGGGGGAGGTCGAGGTGTAGGAGTGATCGGCAAAATGGCTGGGAGGTGGTTAATCCATCATGGCGTTGGGAATTGTTCAATTTTGTTTTTAACCCTAAATTGGGTTATGATCGGAATTTGGAGGATGCTGTCATCTAGGGTGCATCGAGTGGCACGTAACTCTGGGAATGGTGGCGTGGTTGTCAGATGAAGCTAGGGACATAGTGGCGCGACATCCAGTGATGGGAAACGTGAGGTTCGAGACGTTTTCTGGTGATGTTATTTGTGCCAGTTCGATCGAGATAGCTCGATCTTGTTTCTGGGTTAGATTAGGATGTCTGGATGGTCAGATGGTGGTTGGCGGTCGAAGGGGACTCGTCGACGGTGGTCATTGATGCTGGAAACTCATCGATGATTGGTGCAGGTGCACAAGTTGATCGGTGCACCATTGTTTTGGTTTGGGGACGAAGTTTTTTTCTTCGGGTTTGACTCGAGGAAAAGGGGAGATTGACACGGATTCGTCTTTGGTTCGTACACGAGGGAATTGAGTGTTAACGCCTGTTAACTATTTAAAGTTGTTACCAGGTTTAAATTTAAATTTAAGCCTAATTTTTAAAAAGAAAATGTAGTTTTTCTCAAGTCTAGCTGGAGTCTATAATGGGTTGAACTCGAAGGAGATGTTTAAACAAGTTTTTAAATTTGAATAAAATCAAGTTTTTAAATTTAAAATAATTAAGTTAAATCCAATTCTTGAAAATCTATTTCTTTAAATAGTGAATGTTTTAAATGATTAAATTTAAGAATCGTGTGATTTTTTTAGCTTAAATGTATTAAGTTAAATTCTATTTTTAAACTTAATTTGAAATATAATTAGGTTGTTAATTGGAAAGGTAAGTGTTTAAATGTATATGTTAATCATACTTAAGTTATAGGTTACCTTAAAGATTAATTAAGGTTTGATGGTTTAAATTTACTTAATTAAGAAGTTAAGGAGTAATTAATAAATAATTAAGGATTGTAAATTAATTAATTAAAGGTTAATTAATTTGTAATTAAGGATTATAATTTGATAATTAGAAATTATTAATTAATGATTATAAATTAATTAATTAAGTAATTAAGTAGTGATTAGAGATTAATTAATTTGTAATTAGAAATTACTTAATTAAGCAATTAGAGGTTAGTTAATTGATAATTAAGAGGTACTTAATTAAGTTTATTAATTGATAATTAAGTTTTATTAATTAATAATTAAGAGATAATTAATCCATAATTAAAGATTAATTAAAGGTTAATTAGCTATTATTAAGAATTAATTAACTGGTAATTAATGATTGGTTAATTTGCTATTAAGGGATATTAATTAATAATTAAAGTTTATTAATTAATAGTTAAAAAATAATTAATCTGTAATTAAAGATTAATTGATTATACGGTAATTAAGGGATGAATTACCCAATTGTAATTAATACAATGATTGTGGTTAATTTAAGTTAATTAATTTGTTAATTAATTAAAGATAATCATTTGGGGATTGGTTTAGTATAGATACTTAATGAAATTGATAAGTGTAATTACTTAGTGAAGTAATTAAGGGGTAATTAATGAATGTAATTTGGAGATTAATTAAAAGATAATTAATGAGAATGGTTAGACTAATTAATCTGTGTGGTAATCAAGATTAATTGCTTAATGTAATTAAAGGTCAATAATCAAGGATGATAAATTAAGATTGATGATTAAGGAATGATTAATTAATTGGGATTGTAATTAATTAATGATAAGTAAGCAGGATTAAAGTAAACCGAGGAATTAAGTTGACAAGTAATTTAATTAGAGATTAATTAAATTAATTTGGAACTATATATCTAATAAATTTTGAGTATCAATAGTTGAATGATTTTGGATGATTTGGTTTGTTGTTGTCTCTAAGGGGCAATTGAGATGTGCTGTGATATGGACAGATTGAACTGTGAATAATGTGGGTTATATATCTGAGTTAGATTTGTTGTGTGGTATGATATCCAGAATTTGAATTGCATTGATTTAAACCTTAACAATGTGGATTATAGATGATGTTGGATTCGAAGAGACCGGGATCGGGTATTAGCAAATGCCCGAAACCACTTCGATTCTTTATAAATTGATATGTGCAATCAATAAGCTAGAATGGAATGATTAAGTGACTTGGACCATTTAATTTAAGTTTTGGTGCTTAGATATTGATATGTGAAATTAGTGATGTCTATAACAAATTGTGAATTTGTAGATTGAAACGAGTTAGCCGGCTTTTAAATAAGTTTTATGACTTTGTATTACATATTTTATGGGTTTACTCACGCTGATTTCCAGCCTGACCTGGTTGTTACTTTGATGTAATGCCCGGGTCAGACCGAGTATTACAGCATTTTCGGGTAAGGACGTTCTAGAACTCAGGAGGCAAGTTGGATGGCAGGAACGTATGGAGTGTATTCCGCTGTGATATATTATTATTTATCTAGGATAAGTTGTTTTAACTGTCCAGTGATTGTGAAATGTTGTAACTCTAATGTATTAAAATGTAATTGATTGATATAGCTTTCTTTGTGTAAAGAATATTATTTGATGTTATATTTTATCCGCTGTGATTGTGAGATTCTATGTCTTGTTTCTATTTCTTCTTCTATCTCTTTTCTTCTTTTCCTAACTATCTAGAATTTTCAGGATCGAAAATTTTCGACTCGTTACCGATTGCTTCCTAATCTTTGGTCATTGATTGCCAGTTGGAACTATCTATCTTATTCAAGTATGCTATTGAAAGGGAGGTAGCTCCTACTCAATTCAGGTAGAAATAATTTATTATTAGAATTAGAACTTGTAATATTAACTAATTTATTTCTAATTATAGCCTTTTTACTTCCCTTACAGGAATCATTCCTGAGTTGAGTTTTTAAGTAGCAGCCATCAGTTACTTTGCAAGTTGAATCATTGCCATAACAACCATTGCTTCCATATTAGCAACTTGATACATTTTCATTTGGATCTTACTGCTTTTCCTTTGAATCCAAGCAGATAAGTTCTTGTTATCATAGTTGAGCTTGCTCTTTAATTGATTGGCTTTAATATTTATCGTTGCTTCTCAGTTGCAAATTGCCATTTGCTTGAGCTCGCAGTCGAGTGTGTGGCAGCTCCTATTCAAATCAAGTAGCCAAAATAGATTATTGGATTCAAAATTATATCTTTATCAGGTTTATATATATATCAAAATTCAGTTTACTACCCGTACAGGAATCATTTCTGGTTTGGATTTTGGAATGGCCGCCTTCGGCTAAAGTTTGACTACAATTGTTGCCATAATGAACTATTAGCTCTTTTGATGAGGGACAATTACTATATTGAAGAGGATTCTCAAAGGAGAATTTTCCCCTTTTCAAGCACTCTTCTACTCTTTCTACGCAGTTGTCTGAATTACGTATGTTATGGCTTTGACTACTAACATTGGATGTTTTGCAAGCTTTTTGGAATATAATATGGGGGTTTGGACTAAAGGTCCATATTTTCAAAGCGTATGCGCAAAAAGTCCCTACTCATAAACTCATGTAAATTTGGTCCATATTTTGTTACTTTTACCAAATTGTCCCCTCGTAGAAAATTAGCCCAGCATTGAAATCAGGGGCAAAAACAGCATAAATTAGCCAAAAACTAAAAATAGGGACCCAATTTTCATAACTTTTCCAGGATGGACTTTTCTTCCATCATCTTTCAACTCTGGAAAGTCGGCAACCATTCCTTGATATAATATTATATTCTATTTCAAGGCTTTCCATAATTGTAGACTGTATGTTTCAATGCTTCGTGCAATCTATTGTTCCTTTCCTTCCATATAAAGCATACTACAGTGGTTAGAACTACACATGATTTATTGAATTCATTTTTCTTTCCTTTGAACACCTTTTGAATATGTTGAATACTTTCCCTTATGCTTCGAAGAGCCAGTTGTTAATTGAGACTTAGTTTGTTTTTGGCTATGAACCATATGTGTCTTGAATATGAACAATCAAAGAATAGGTGATCAATATTTTCATCTTCTTTCTTACATAAGAGATAGTTGATGTTTCCTTTATTTTTATTCCACTTTGCACATATGCCTCTTGTTGGCATTCGATCTAATACAACAAAATAGGCACAATATGCCATTTTTGGGCAATTAGCTGCAGTCCAGATTGTTTTGTGCCAATCTGCTTCCATTTCTTCCCCTTTAATGATGTCCCAAGTGTTTTTAAATATGAATTTTCCTTCTGATGATAGCTTCCAATTCCAGCTATCTTCATTTTGGCTTGAATCTATTTCTATTTTGTCTATTGTAGGATTGAATATGGATGCTGTTGGCATTTGAGTATTCCATAATGAATTTTGTATAATGCTTTCCACTTTTGTATTAACTCCCCAAACCGATGAAGATTGCTCCAGCCAAGTAAATTGATCAAATATTTTCCATTGATCCATGGATCAAACCGAAGGCTGGTTTGTTTACCTTCTTTAAACTTTCTTTCTATTAATTTTGTGCTTATTTCCCAATATTTTAGAATGCCATTCCATGTGCGAGAATGATGATTTTCCATTGGCATGGACCAAAAATTCTTTTTTTAGATATATCTGCCTTTCACCATTTAGCCCAAAGTGATTTGCCTTCAATGAATTTTCAAATAGTTTGCAGTTGCAAACTTCATTCAAATCTGCAAAATTTCTTATACCTAAACCTCCTGCCTTCTTTGTTTTTATGACCGTATTCCAAGATACTTTATGATATTTCCTACCCCAGACGAATTTTGCACATAATCTTTCTATTTTTCCATTGCTTTTATCGGAATGTTGTGAGACTGCATCCAGTACATGACTATAGCTGTGATGATTGTGTGGGTGAGTTCTATTCTTCCTGCGATGAATAGTAACTTGCTAGACTAATTATCAAATTTTCTTTGAATAATATCATGCAATTAGCACAGTCCCTATCCTTTATTTAATTACAACTGAAAGGGAGTCCCAAATATTTTGCTGGAAGTTCACTTTGTTGAAACTTTAAAATATTAAGTATCCCCTTCTTACTCTTGCATGGTTTACTAAAGCACACCTTGATCTTACTTTCAATTATATGTAGTCCTGCATAATGTTTGAGGTTGTCAAATATTTTCCCTATGATCTCTGCATTTTGAGTATCTGCATTCAAAATATTAATAAATCATCGGCATAAAGTAGATGAGTAATACAAGGAATAATTGTATTAACTGGTTTTAAATTTTTATTCAATTGTTCCTTCTCCATTTGTAATGTAAAATATTCCATTGCTAAAGCAAATAGATAATGAGATAAAGGATCTTCTTGCCTTATTCCTCTATTACTATGTATAAACCCACAAGAGAAGCGATTATGAGGATGGAATATGTTGCATTACATATGAATTCTTCTACTACATTACAGATTTTTTCGTTGAAACCTAATTGTCTCATCATGAATATAATAAAATTTCCATTTATTTTGTCTAATGCTTTATGCAAATCAATTTTGATACACATTTTATTTTTCCCAACCCGACTGAAATTTCTTAATAACTCATGTGCCAAAAGAGTATTTTCAGTAATAAATTTCTTACTCAACTTTGGTTTTCTGAAATTACAATTTTGAGAAATATTTTTATTCTATTACTTAGTATTATGGCAATAATTTTGTAAAAGAAGTTACAACAGGCAATATGCCTATAATCCCCAAGGCAACTAAGCTCTTTTATTTTCGGCACTAAAGTAATGAAAGTGTGATTTAGATTTTTCAAAAGTTTTCCGGTGGAGAAAATTTATTAACTGCCTCAAATATAATATTTTTTAACTCCTCCCAATGAGTTTTATAGAATTTGGCCCCAAAGCCATCTGGTCCTGGACTTTTATCATCTTTAGCATTGAAAAATCTATTCTTGATATCCTCTAAACAAATTTAAGCAAGTAAAATTTCTTCGCTATTGGCATGTAATAAGCATTTAGGATAAATGTTTGGAAAAATACTTGGAATCCCATCAGAATTATATAAATCAAAGAAGTACTTAATAGCTTCCTCTTCTAATAGTGAAGCTTCATTAATAATAACACCCTTGTCAGTAATAATTTTCCTATGTCATTACAATATTTTCTACTTGATATCTTGGAATAGAAAATTTTACTTGGCATATCACCACTAGTAAGCCAATCAATTTTGGCTTTAGGTCTTAAGTTGACAGCTGTAACATGCAATGTCTGGGCTAACCCTTTTTGCATATGAATTTTTTTATTAATTTTTATAGTGTTTGAGCATTCTAGATCAATACTATCTTGAAATCTCACACATTCCTCTCTAATTTGATTGATATCAAATTTTTTTTGTTCCATTTTTTCAGATTTTCCTTAGTTTGTTGCAAAAGTTTTCTAAACTTGTATTGATCCAAACCTTTTATTTGAATTTGAAAACTATTTTTAGCAACCAGTCTATACTCTTTATCACAAAACCATCTATTTTTAAATCTAAAAGAAAAATTATTCTTAATTGAATACTTTTGAGAAAAAGCTAGTTGCAATGGGGCACGATCACTGGTTGCTTGATGTAAAATATAACATTTGAAGTTAGGGAGAAAAATTGCGAAAGATTGATTGATCATAATTCTATCTAATTTATCTAAACTCCCTGAATTTTCAAGTAAATTTGTTTCCTTTTATTGGGTTAAATTAAACCTGTTTTTAGCATAAAGGTAAAAGGAATTCTAATTTTTCAAAAGGAATAGAATTCCTCCCTTTTTTCAAAAGTTTTCCTTACTATGTTGAAATCACTTATTAATCAATTGTTAATATTATGATTTAACTGCTCCAAATGATTCCATAATAAAAATCTATCTTTTTCAAAATTAGATTCACAAACAAAAGTCACATTTAATTGCAAACCCCTTTTATTTTTAAAGCTATAATGAATAGATTGAAAGTTAAGAGTAACTGACCTATTTTCCAAATATTGGGATCCTATATTACAATTACCCTACCATTACCCCTCATTAAATTATTGTTAAGAACATTATAATTAGTTGAATATCTATTTTGAAAATTAATTAAACTATTGTCAACAAGTTTATGTTCCAATATATCAACAATACTAGGCTTATACGACATTAATAACTTTGAAAAATCTAATTTCCTTTCAGGGGAATTTGATCCCCTGACATTCCAAGTAATTATTAATATAATAATTAAATATAATAAAGGATATTTGAAAGGATATCGTTGCAGCTATTGAGATAGATTGCAGCTAAATTCTATGCTTTTAGAAGTTTTCCCTCTTCTTTTCTTGCAAGCTTTCTTGCTTTTAACTTTTAGAAACTCTTCCCAATCTAGATTTTTAATGACATACTTCTTCTCAAAGCTTTTTGAGTTTGTAATATCATTATTATCACTATCCATAATTTCCTGTATACTTTTTTTTCTATTCTTTTTTCTTTTATTGTTGGTAGGTGAGGAAGAAGAAGATAGGACGAGGCCTGCATTCTCAATCGGTAACTCAGAGTTAATAGTAGAGCCCTTATGTAGGCTAATCTTAGCCATATTTACTGAATTTTCATTTTGCTTTTCATTTAAGATGTAATTATCTGTAAATAAACTTAGTTCTTCCTGCTGGAGAGGGAGGGTGGAGAACCGTGAACTGTACACTATGATCCTCAGAGCACTTTTGTATAATCTCTGAATTTCCATTTATACTGCCATCAGGAACATTCTCAATAGCAGAATCAACTTTCTATTTCTGGTGTGAAGTTCCACTGGCTATATTAACGCTTGTTTCATTATACTTGGTACCTCTTGAAGTTACTTGCGATAAGGAATTCTCTATTTGCTCATCATTGCACATAATTTCCATATCATCTTGTCTTTTTCAAACCCAAATCGTTTCAAAGAATTGAATTTTCTCTGAAACTAGATTATTGCCGATAATGATAGGATCATCAGAAGGAATATAATTTTTCAAAAATTTTAGGGTTTTTTACTTGTTCATCCTTTTCTTGATTTAAAGAATCTTACTCTTTTCTTGATTTCTATTAGACTTGTAATTTTTCTAAAGCAACATTAAGGTTAGTTTCTCTTTTTCTTTCCAAATTAGCCTTGATGAGAAAGCTTCAGTGAGATGTCCAAAACAAGCACATTTCATACATCTCAGTGGAATCCATTCGTATTCAATTTTCTAAGTAGTATTTTCTCCATCATGCATAGTGATGTAGGCAACATCTGGTAGATCTTCATTGGCATTAATTTCTACTAAAATTCTAGCATAGCCAAGCCTGGTCTCTTTGGCTGTAAGCTTATCTAGCTTTATCGGAATGCCTATAACAATGGCTACAGCTGTAAACGCTTCTCTATCCCAGAGTCTTAGATTTAATTCTGGTAATCTTATCCAGATTGGATAAGTAGATAATAAATCTCAATTAAGAGTAATTTTCTTGTCCTATTTATACAAGATTATAAGCTTACCATTAATAAAGAATGGTCCTCCTTGAATTACCTTACCACAGTCGGATGCATTAGAGAATCTGATGATAAAACCATTATTTCTTGTATAAATCTCAAATTTGTCGATTGGATTCCATGTTTTAACAACAAAATCTCTAAATCGATGATAATAGGGGCATGTTCTGAACACATAAGCAACTATTGAATTACTCCATTTTTCTTTGGTTCTTTGACTAACCGCTTCCTTAACAACAACCATTCTTTTATCACCTAATTTGATAGGTGCAAAATAACCCAAGTCGGCATTAGAGTTAACCCCGCATTTTCTTACCATATCCGCCCAAGTTTATGATGGTTTTACTATATTAGTTGTTTTAGATGTGAGATTTCTTGAGGTTCTTGAGGCATTATCAGCCTGCTTGTTCCATACCGGTTGTTGATTATATCTTCTCTGATTGATACACGACCTACTTGGTGCTGTTCTTTCTGGAAAAGGGGCAGTAGATCTTTGAGATTGCCCTCAGAGAGTTTTAATGGTGGATTCTTTCGACGGTTTCTTACCGGTTGAAATCCATCATCTTGTTGGTCAGGGGGCTTATCCTTTTGATTTGGAAAAGAAGGAAGATTAGGAGATGTTAGAAAATTGGAGAGGGGGATTGAAAAGCCCTTAGGATTTTGATCAGAGAAGGCCATGGCCAAAAACTAATTATTTGGATTATATCATGACATGGTTATCATATAACAATGTTATGGGATTCTCAACAATTATAATTACCCTCACTCAGTTATAAATTTGTGCATTTATATTTATATACATTGTTTTATTACAGCGCTATTAATTAAAAAAATGTTGACCCGAGTTGACCACGATACTAACCCCATATAACTGAGGAGATGGATCCTTTCTTAAATAGTGCTTCACTTCCACTCGACCCAACTATAGTCACTCAATGGACGATGTTCCACGATTTGACTATAATCAAAGTGGAGCTTTCATATTGAAGATCCAAAGTATTCTCAAGTCGAGAGAATTGTATAAACCAGTCACAACGATATTTTCTATTTAACCTTAGTTATATTAACTAACATAAAATTATCGAGTGAGTCCTTCAATAGTTATCCAATAACTATCGGTACATAACCTCTAGGTGCCTCAACAGTCATGAGTAATACACTACACAATATTTAGAGAGCGTTACATAGTCTAGTCTTAACGGATACATCGATATCCAGTCTCGATGCATCTTGAATAGGAACATTTAAAATGATGTGTTTTATAATACTGTGATATAATACTCATAATTACAACTATTTGTAATTACTATCACAAATACACCATTAATGGATTTTCTTTTAAATATATTTTAATTAGGCATTCAATATTTATAACACGTTATAACAAATATATAACAGAAAGAAAAACACATTTATTACGAACGAGAACTGATTGCAGAGTTAATTAATTTACAATAAATTATAGAATTTCCCCTAGTGCGTACCCCTAACTCTAACAATCTCCCATTGCACTTAGGGCCAATTACGGAATCTCAATCTCATTCCTTCGATCAGCTTCTCGAGAGTTGACCGAACTAGGCCTTTGGTGAATGGATCTACTATGTTGATCTTATAATATTATTAAGGTTAAACTTTATGCTTCATTTTACTAATAAGCTCCCACTAGCTTTTTATGTTCCGCCAAACCCGAGTTCGATACATAGAAGTCTTTTGACTTCACTAGTAGGTGTTAGGACTCGTCTAACTTGGAATTTCGATCTTGAGTTTGCTCAACAAATCATAGTTCCATAAAAAAGGATAACTCATTATCAGTTGTATCGTATATAACTCCTAACCCTTGGTACCTTGTCTTAATTTCACTTCGACTCTGAGTTTTCTCAATAAATCATAATGATATTATTCATTCGTACCTACCACATTACAATGGCTTAAGTATAGTATATGTACCTGAGTTTTCTCAACAAACACATGTAGTTATCTACCTCATCTATTCAATATATTAGTAATACTACACATAACATCCTTAGCTTGAGTTTGCTTAGCAATTAATGAGTATGTAAGTAATTTATTAGCATGTATGGCAGAGGACAACATTATATTGAAAATTCATAATCTTTAATATAAATTTTTGGGTGATATCGACTTATGAAATAATATAATTTTTATGAATTACTCTCGTGATTCAGGTACCGGATACATTATAAATCATGGTATAAGTACATTTACTTATTTATTTCTCAAGACTAAATATGGTTTCTTAATATTCACCTCTAATTTATACATTCATTATATTAGTTTGACTATATAACTTTTATATTTCATATTACTTATTCAATAGCCTTCTATGTAATATTATATTAATTAAATCTATTTAAACCATTTCAATTATTAACATTTTAATCAATTTTATATTGATATAATATTTATATTTAATATTTATTATATACTATAACCTTTATAGTATAACATATATATCACATACATGTGTTTATTATTTAATTAACTAACTATTTACTTAATTTATTTAATTAAACTATTTTAATTAAATTATTTAGTTTTAAAAATCATTGTTTGTAAATACATGCATATTTATGATATCTTAAACATTTTAAAATATCACAACATATATCATAATATATAATACGTGCATATAAATTTTATTAATTAACTTATTAATTAATTTGATCAATAATCTTGTTAATAAATTTAAAATTTCCAAAATTTACTTTATATTATTTTTCAAAAAATTTCAAAAAACTTTTTATATTATAACTTTTATAGTAATTTATATATTATTTAAAGTTTAAAATTTCAAATCTAATATATTTTTATTTTTCAAATAATTTTAAAAATTAGCCCAATGCCCGATTCAAATTTAGGCCTTTTCTATTCGGGACATCATTTGGGACGTGGGCTTAATATTTGACCTTAATACGATTAATTTAGACCGCATAGGCTATTGGGCTCTGGTACCATTGTTGGAACTGGACCAGTCCGCAGTGGAAAATATGGGTTAATTTCGAAAAAAATTCCTTATTAGATCTATATTGAGCTTATGAAGTCTAATTTATTTAGAACATTATTTAGTTTAAATACAATCTTTATTTCATTTAAATTAGAACTAATAGATTGAATTTTACTTAATTTATTTTTTAAATTAAGTGTAATGGTACACATATGTATCATATACATATGTGTACGTGTGTACACGTGTAACATAACAATCCGTGAATGGTATAATTTTCCCATATATAAATGTTGGGATTTGCATCACAATGGACATGTTAGTTCATCTTGTATGTATTATATGTTGTCCAAATATGTTTACGCATGTATAAACATACACAAACTTGTAATTTTAAAATGGGTATTAAAAAATATAAATATTTGTGTGTGTATGTGTAATATACATATTACATAAATGTGAAATATTAATATATATATATATATATATATATATATATATATGCATGTATGTATATGTATATATTAAAAAATTAAGGAAAATGAGTGATCCTCTATGATTAGAGGAGAACACTCATGTAATTTTATTCTACATTTGGAACCGCTAACATGTCTGGCATGGCAGGTAGCGATACCCCTCTCCCCCGGTACAATAAAAAGTAATTAAAAAACCTCCAAACCTTGAGAACTAAGGTAGAAAAATAAAAATACAATAAAAACAATAAAATAAGAAAAGCTCTCTAGTCTGTAAAATCCAATGAATCCATCCAAACCAGTATGCATTCTTGAACCTGCTAAGAATCTATACAAAAAGAATAAGCGCAATGCATATATACACACACACACACACACACACAAATATATATATTTATATACATACATACATATATACACATATATACATATATACACATACACACACATATATATGCAAAATAACAAATATATCAATCTAAATATAAAAGAAATAGGACAAGCCATCTATCAATGAAAGTTAATACTAAGATATTGCTAGGTTTCAGATAAGCATAACATTTGAAAAAAGAGCATGCTGAAACGTACAAATGCTCGCACTAAGTGAACACTGAATATAGAACAACAGTGAAAAAGGAAGAAGGATTAAAGGACTGTGCAATCCACTTGAATAACAATGGGTGAAATATTATTACAGGTCTCCATCACTTGCACACACATAGAGAATCCTTCCTATGCCTTACTAATGGAACATATGAATTAATATTCAAGAATGGAAAACGCATTTTAGTGTGACAAAAATAGAAACTTTCTGTCTTTAAAATCACATTTAAGGTTTATAACACTATATTTGAACAATAACCAGTAATAAACTGTCAAAGTACTGCCTTTATTTATAAGAACATTGTACATAGTATCCTAGATAAAATGGAGTCATTAATTACTTTGAGTATATGAATTTATAAATTCATCTTTAAGTCAAATGCGCTAGAAATACTATATATTCGTTTGAATTTTTAAATACCACTGAAATATGAATGTGTAAACGAAGTCTTATCTAATTGAATTTAGCATAGAGCCTAAATGCTAGGAAAAATGAAATTAGTTAAAGTTTAATGTTTGAATGCCCAAATAAAAGAATCACCAAACTTAATGCCTAAGCAACTAAGGATAGTACACAATTGCAAAGCAATGCAATGAGAAATGGTAAGCTCATCTGAATAAGTAATACTAGCTAATTTGAATTGTGAACTAAAGAGGTAACTTAGAAGTGCTGAACTAAATATGTGCTTGATTGAAGAGCATGACCATGACAAGATAGCGTATCTGAATTTTAGATTAGATGGTCAAGATGAAATGAAATAGAACTTGTGACATGAACTACAGCTATTTGCTGGAATTGCTAAGAAAATATACAAAAAGCATAAACCTATTACATACATACATATACATATACATATACATACATACATACATACATACATATATATATATATGTATGTATGTATGTATGTATATAAACATATATATTTAAAGGTTAGTGAAACCACAACATAGTCTGTCTAAATATATCACATTAACTTAATAGAATTTTAAACATGTTACTTACCACTACTAAGTCAAAATACAAAATAAAATAAAAATATACAGTTTTGAATTTAATCTGAAATATGACTTCATAACCAGAATTTTTCGAAGTAATTTTCCATTAACTTTAATAAAAAAATTTAAAAATACTACATTATTTTAATGTAGCATCCGGTTTTTGACCCACGAAAATCGAAATTAATGCATTTTCAGTATTCATATGCCATAAATCCAAGCGCCAGAAACCCTGATTGTTAGGGAAAAAGGAAATAAAGATAGAACAGAATCTCACACGAATGAAATAATATATAATATTTCAACAATAATCTTTACAGCAGAAAATTTTGAATATAATATCAAAGTCTAACCTAGATTTGGATTGGACAGTTATAAATCCTCTGCCCTTACAAATGCTAAAAATAAAAACAAATACAATAAATGCAGCAGATAATAGAATATGTCCATACGTAGAGGAAGATCTTCAACTCTCCTCTAGAAACTCCAAGCGTCTTCAACTAAACCTGAAATTATTCGGATCTGACCCGAGTATTAAAAATACCCGAATCAGGCTTGATAACCCAACGTGAGACACTCGGACCATAAACATATGACGGAGTTGTAAATGGATACTAAACAAAACATTCGAAAAGAATAATATCTCGTAAGACTATGCCGCTCATAAATATGGACGGGGTTTTACCTTACGATAACTAAAACACTTTATGCAGAAATCATTTTGTTATTATTATTAATGACATCAGTTTGAAAACACTTTTAAATAAATCTATATACAAAGAAAGTATGAGTACCTGAACTATGGTAATATATCCAAAGTAGGTCAATGGAATATATCGGACAGAATATATGATACCAAAAGGGATAGCTGAAATGTTTGCAAAGCTATTTTGGGAATACAACCAAAACTGTAAAGCTCGTATTGGAATTGGATTTTCAACACGATAGGAAACTAGTGGAATTTTTCTTCGATCCACACATAGCAACCATAATTCCTAGTAGCCTTATCACTTTTCTCAAGCTAGCTACTTAGAACTACACTTGCTACACTACCAATATCTAGTAGCCTTATCACTTTTCACAAGCCAGCTACTATATTAAAATACATAGGGCAATAGATGCCTAGAGGAACATCTTACCCCAATGGGTCTAGATACTGGACTCCACCATATACGCATAAACTGATAGCCTGAAATATATGCCCTACCAACCACATAATTACCCGTATCATTACCGAGATGTGAGGCTTGAGAGCCCATGCTCATACTATCCACAAAGCCATGATTTTCTTTTCACAAAGACACGCTTTGCCTTTCTCATAACAAGTTCTACATTGAATGCAGCATTGTCATTCCATAAGTACACAACTGATTTCTACAAAGCATAACTCCTGAGCTCATACGTCTCAGGAAAGAATGTTAAGTTAAGAGAAGTTGTCTTCTCCACCACTAAGCAGATAATACATTGATAGAGATCAATTAATATGTTTAAAAATGCACTGTCAGACATCCGTCCGTACAAGTTCGTTCTGGGACTGAACAAAACCGAAGGCACTCCTCCTACCACATCCTAGGATCAGTAACAAGTAGTCCTTGCACTGCGAAGATTTCAAAACACAATAGGACCATTGCAATAATAAATATTTCTATATTGGGAGTGACCCAAAGAATGTCAACAAGTAGTCCTTTCACTATGAAGATCTTTAGTTTTCAATACAACAAAGATTTTAGAATGCATAAACTACTGCCATATGAATATAATATGGAGTAAACCCCTAGTACTCATGACAGCAATCTCTATATTTTGAAAATCTTTGGTCTTCAATAATCATCATCTTTAACATGTCTTCACTTCCGAATGTATGCATTGGTTCGAAGTGGTTTTCGGATAGGAGTTACCCAAATCCGACCCCGATTCCTCTGAACCAATCATCGATTAGAAATATATTAAGTTCATATGTGACTATCAATCACCATTCAAATTAATTTTTCATTTTATTCATCCATAAATTTCTCAGAGAGACATATTATTTTAAATTATTCTATTTATCTTCTCAATAGTATATGTAATCATTAAGCCTCATCTATCGAATCCTTACAGTTAATTAAATCTTTTTGAATCATGCAATAATTCCAAATTGTTTCATCCTTTACGGAAAATATTTCCAAATCATTTACTTAAATCTTTACAAAGATTTCCAAATCATAATTTTTAAAATGGGTCAAAAACAATGTTATTTAAGACATAGTTTACTACAAACCCAAAATAATTAATTTTAAGTATATGAATTAAAATAATTCTAAATTATTTATTTAAATCTCATATTGGAAAACATTATTGAGTAAAAAGGATCATGGAAATTACATTAATTCTATTCAATATCAATTTCTGTATTCAACCTTTGTTATTCGTTGAATACCGAAGAAATCACCGTGTAAATTCATACGGATAGTATGGGTTCTCTCCTTGGAATTTGACACCAAGTGTAAAAATAATATTTCCATGCAATTCAAGTTGTTTAGATTTGAAAATTTTAATTTTTTATACTTAACTCGTTTCCAACATTTTGACTTTATCTATCCCTCGTCCAAGAGAGGCCAGGTGAGCTGGGGTATAGGCTGCTCCTGAACGTCTCCTTAGTTTAAACACCTCGTACGACTCTAACGAACATAAAAATTCAGTCTACTCGTCGGCTTTTAGAGCCATGATTAAATTACTTGATTTTGACAGCTTTTCTTAAATCATTTATTTAAACTCTTTAAAGTAAATTATAAAATCCTCAAAGCATCTTTAAAACACTTAATTATTTATTTGAAGACATTTATAAAAGATTTGAAAAAGAATATTTAAGTTTAAGTTCGTATTCAAAAGTTCTCAAAGTGCTACAAAAGGTGCTGCAAATAGTGTTTTCAAAGCTTATTTGATTAAAACAACTTTTCTATCATTTAGAAATTCATTTTTATAACTCAAATCTCTTTTAAAACATCTGAAAGGACTTATAGAATTCATTTCATATTTTTAAACATTTTAAAAATATATATTTAGAACATTTGCTACTTTGCCACTGAACTGCCAAAGCGTGATTTTATCAAAAAATTGGTTTGCTCATATTTTAAAATCTATTAAATGAAATCACGATCCTTTCCTTTTATTTGAAAATTGTAGTCATATGAGTTTGAAAAATTCTTATTGCGAAGAAATCCGACTCCGATTTCATCTTATAGAAGGATTTAACTTATACGGCACGAAATAGCAAATTGCCATTAGGCGACGCGTTTATTTTTGACTCCAAATTCATTATTTATCAAAACTTCTCCAAATTGAATTTTACTGTTTACAAAACATTTATAAACCATTTTCAAACATTTAAACCAATATTTTCCATATTAAATATATTTTTTCACTTTTAAATCATTTCATAATATTATATTATTATAATATTCATTTTCAACCTTCTTGTATTCTTAAAACCATTAAGAGGCTAAATAACTTCATATACACATCTATATGAGTTTATTTTTCATGAAATAACTATGGTTAATTACTTAACCATTTCAATTATGATTTTCTTTTCATCGTTCATCAACCAAGTTATCAAGCATCTTAACATCCATATAATCAATCAAGCAATCATCCAAGCATTTAAATTTATGATTTAAACATTCATGTAATTGTTTCTAAATCAAGTACTCACCATTTTCCAAATCAAAACTTCCTACCAACATTCAAACAATCAACACTTTACTAATACCATCCCCTAAACAACTTTATCTCCTTATCCAAGTGCTCAGACACCCTTTCCTTTATGCTTTTGCTCTCAGCCTTAGCTCCTCTTCACCATGCTTGCTCACTTCCAAGTCCTTTAAGTGATCATGGCCAAGATTTGGAAAGGAGGAAGATAAGTGGTGAAGCGACGACCTTGAGTTCTCAAAATCTAGACCCGAAAATAGGTCATTTTCTCTCAAGTTTTTGACCCTTTTACTCTCAAATAAAGAAAAAATTGTTCACTGGAAACTTGTTTTAATTTCTTTTATCTTGAATTTGAAATAAAGAAACACTTTATTCCGATTTGTTATGAGGAAGATATGATCAAAAGAAGAGAGGGCGTTCTCAGATTCATAAAAATGAAGTCCGAAATTATACTGTAAAGAAGTGGAATTTTGTCATAGTTAAGCTCAAAACTAAAAGAAGTGCTAAACATGAAAGTTTTATCCACCGGAATCATATATGGTTCGAAAAAAAGAATGACTTCATTTAGATCTATTTTGGAGGAGTTATGCTCAAATGAAAAAGAGGCATTATCGACCTTTAAAATTGGGCTCGAGAATGTACTTGAAATAATGAAGTTTTGAGTATAGCTAATTAGAATGAGAAGAAGTGATCAGCTATAAAATTGTAGCCACTAAAATTTTAAATGGTTTGAAAAAAAGAATTGGACAATTTGGTTCTGATTTGAAGAAGATATGGTGGAATGAAGAAGAGGGAAATGTGTGGGTAATTATAGGGAAAGATGAGGGAAAATATCTAAGCACTTACATCACCCCTTTCATCAACTCCATGTGCTCCATCTCCATCACCACATGGCCTATTTCCATTCATCATTTTAGCTGACAACATCCACCATCATTACCCCCCATGTGTGTGATCTCAAGTGTGTACTTTGATGTGAGATGGTTGACTTAAAGAAATCTTAAGAGTTAAGCTTCTAAAATATCTTAGATTTTTCCTATATATGTTTATATATATAAATGTGTATGTTTATTTGTATGTGTAGATGTGTTAATGTGTGAATGTGACATGTATATACATGTGCATGTATGTGCACAAGAGAACTAACAATGTTTGATGACTTCGAACAACTTCCATTCGTTAACCGTTGAAAATTGAGAAACCAATTCCCGGTCACATTTTCATTTATTAATTCATATACATATATTGGTCATAAAAATTTGAAAATAAATTTATAATCATTATTACTTAATTAAAATAATCACATTTGAGTTATAAAACCATATAAATCGGTATTAAACGATGATTTACAAAATGTGTTATTATACGATAAACTGATATCGATTTTTCTTTTATTTTCAAATCAATTGTATATCATTATAAAACTATTATAAATGATTTATTATCACTTGACAACTATTTAAAATGAATTATAATCCTTTAAAAAAATTATTTGAATAACTACAATAATTATTACATCATTGAATCCCAAAACAAAATCATTAATCAATTATTAAATATAAGGGCATCGTCGAGGATGTTATACATACTTCTAGTTTCCCAAAAATAAAATAATTAAGTTATTTCATATTCTTGTTCAATTATGCATGTATCCAGCTTCGTGCGCGAACGGTTTTCGGTCATTTTACCGCTAATTTTCCAAAGTATATATTTTTGTAAATACTTAGTACCATTATTATTTATTGTTTAAAACGTAATAACTCATGTTATAAAACTTTATATTGGAATATTTTAAAAATAAATACAATATATCAAATATATAAATTTACGGGTCGTTACAATTAATGGGAGTGCATAACGATAAAAGTAGGTCGCTTAGTTAAAGAAAATGTTAATTATAACTTGAAAATTATTTAAAAATTAATTACAAACTTATATTTTTAAAGCAACTCTTTAAAATTCAAATTTTTTTTTAACTTATAACTAGGATTTAAAATCCAATTAAAACCAAAAAGAGAAATTACATATATCAAAATTTCCAAATTAATACTAACATTATTAAATACATTTTGATTTCTTTCAAACCAAATGTACCAACAAGTTATTGTGTAAATAATGTCAAGTAAAAACCTATTGCAACCCTTATAATAAAATCTTAGATTATTCCAATATAACTTACAATTAATATGTCTATAATTTAAACTAAAATAAAAAACATTAAGAGTTTTTACTAGAATAAATCTCGTTATATTACATTCAAAATATAGATGCATAATACTATTTTATTATTACAAAAATAACATTTTTTTTCATTTGAAATATTTTTTCTTTTAGAAGTTCTATAGTATTTGATATCCCGTGTAAAATTAACCACATGTGCATTTTTGTTTTCGGAGGAGCACTAGCTTTCCATATGTATTTAAATATTTTTAATTTAGTTCCTGAAAAGTTTATAAAATTATTAAATGAATGAGATGAATATTTTTTACTCTTATCCCAACACCAAATTTTAATCTCGTTCTCATTATCTATATTGTAAAACTCTAGTTTAGCATGCAATAACGGAAATTGTTTTAAAATAATACCCACTATTGTATGATTAAAACTAAATTCTAAGGGAAAACTTAAATTTGGCTTATAAATTTCTAAAATTAGTGCATTTTTGAAATTGCAAATATCATATAACTCCCGAAGTTCTACTCTAAGCGGAATCCAAAAAGAAGTATTATTACCAGAATGGACAACATTATTTATTCCTAGATTATAAATATTAAAATTTAATATTAACGATTTCCAAAAGTGAGATATATTATTTAAATTATTAATTGTATTGTGATATGAGTTAAAAGTACCACCATACCATTGATTCGAAATTAATTCTTTCCATAGTTGATTTTCACTATTATCATTAAATTTTCATAACCATTTACCCAATGAAGTATGATTTAAGTTATGTAAATTTATAATTCCTAACTCCCCTCTCATTTTTAGACTTGCGAACCATTTTCCATTTAACAAGACATTTTGTGATACAATTTGGTTATCTTCACTTCATAAAAAATCTCCCCTAATTTTACCAATTTTATCAATTACCGTTGGGGAAAAGAGTAAAACGACATTCAATAAATGGGTAATGTACACAAAACTAAATTAATATGTATAATCTTACCTGCTCTTGATAAGTACTTACCATTCCATTTAGACAATCTTTTATTAATTTTATCAATTTTAATTATCCAATCACCGTGTTCAAGTTTTTGAGGTCTAATTAAAAAACCTAGATGTTCTATTGGAAATTTCATCATTTTACAATTCAATATGCATGTAATTTGATTTTCTATACTGTTTATGTCATTTAAAACTAGCACCGAGCTTTTGTCAAAATTAATCTTTAAACCGGATAAAAGTCCAAACAATATAAATTAAATTTAAGTGAAATAACATGATTAGGCAAATAAGAAGTAGAAATCACAATATCAACTGCAAATTGAAGAACGGAAAGTCCACTACAAGTAGTCTCATTAACTATATTATCCAATATTTTATTACTATTAGCCAATTTAGTGATTCTAGCAAAAACAAAAGTAGCCAAGTTAAATAATAAAGGTGATAAAGGATCATCTTGCCTAAGTCCATGTTTTGATTGAATTTTATTACCTAGAATATAATTAACCAAAAACATGAATTACCGGTTTTAACCAAAGTCTTAGTTCATCCTATTCTTCTAGTACTAAAACCCCTAGCCGTTAATAAATAAGAAAAATTCAATCAATTGAATTAAAAGTTTGGGTAAAATCAAGTTTTAAAAACGTCCATGTAATATTATTTTTATGACAGTAGTTAATATATTCTTAGACTACTGCAACTCCATCCGTGATATTCCAACTTTTAATAAAAGCTGTTTGAGTATTATCTATCAATTCATTCATTTTAGAATTTAGTATATTAGCTAAAAACTTATAAATGATTTTAAAGAAACAATTTAGGAATGAAATATTTCTAAAATCTTTTAGCTAGTTAGCATCTAATTTATTATGTAATAAAATAACATTTGCAAAATTAAGTCTACATAACTGAAGTGAACCATCATAAATTTCATTGAACATTTTGATTATATCATTTTTAACACATTCCAAAAAAATTCATAGAATAAAATAAGAAATCCATCTGGACCCGGAGCTTTATCATTAGGCATATCCTTAATAGCCTTCCTGATTTCCTCTTCCGCAAATAGAATATCTAACCCTACTAAAACAATCTTGGTATCTTCAGTGTAAAGCATATCCCAATTAGCTTTAATTTTGTGACCATTAGAAGTTCCAAAAACATCTCTGTAATAATTAGTAAACTCATAGTTAAGATGTGTTTGGTCAAAAATCACATTATCATTAATTCATATGAAGTTGATGGTATTACTACGTTTTCTACCATTAGCCACTTAATGAAGAAAAATATAGTATTTATATCACCTTCATCCATCCATTGAACTCTAGATCTTTGTTTCCATATTATTTCTCTTAAATAGTAATTATATTTAATTCTTCTTTTAAATTTGAAAGCATGTGTTTTTTCTAAAAATTTTAGTTTTCTTATTTCTTCAATTTTATTTAACTTCAAGATTTCGTTCATTAGTTTTTACTTTAACTACTAGTGTTACCAAAAACATCTTTACTCTATTTTTTGAGAAATAATCTTAAATCTCTAAGTTTTCCAACTAAAACTTTTGCTACGTTATTTGAAAATCAGCAATTATAATTATTCACTGAAAGCCATTTTTTAAATTCTTAAGACTATTTTCTAATAACCACATTTTTTCAAATCTAAAAATTTTGTTTCTAATATTAAGGTTAGCACAATAAAGGGTTATTGGTAAATGATCCGAATAAATATTCGGAAGCCCTACAACCTTACATGTAGGAAATTTGTCCTTTGTTTCAACACTTACAAAAAATCTATCTAACAAAACCATCAATGGAATTTGTCTACTATTTGACGAAGTAAAATGTCTATTGCTTAGTTTTATCTCGATCATGTTACAATTAGAAAATGTGTGCTCTCCTCTATTTTAGAGGATCGCACATTTTTCTCAAAAAATATATTACAATTAACATGACTGATCAAAGTCTTTCATCACACCAAAATCCTCTTTCCTAGGAGGATCTTTCACCCAAAAATATAGTAACATTAAAATCACCACCCATAACTTATGGTCTTGGAGCGAGTATTCTAAACTCTAAAAACTCATTCCATAAAACCCTATGGTCTAGTTTTCAATTTGCCCAAAAAACATTTGTAATATTAAGAATAGAATCGTCGCTACTGTTAGAAATATCAAATACATCAAATGATCTTTAATAGTAGATTGTAAAAGTATAACACGGTTATCTTTCCAACCTAACAAAAGATCTCTCGCACTACCCCTAGCTGGAAAATAAGCCCATTGATCGATATAATAACCCCCTAGGCACCTAAAAATATGACAATCAGAATACTCAATTTTAATTTCTCGCAGTAAAACTATATCAATATTATTATCTTTGAAAAGAAATTTAATTTTACTATATTTCCTTAAATCATGTAAACCCCCCCCCCCCCCCACATTCCAACTAATTAATCTCATAATCCAAGCGACCTAACCCGTTCTAATCCTTACTTTTAATGTACCGAACATCTAACTGAATAACATCAAAAATAAGACATGAATTCTTAGCTAAGAAACGCATATCACTAGTAGACAAATTATTCAAAGTATATGAACTATAAGTACTACCCATAAGAAAATCCATACCTAAGCTAGAACTATCGGAAGCTCTAATAATAGCTCTATGTAGATGAGCACTCCTCCTAACTGAACTATGTTCAGATGAACTAGAACTAATCTCTCCATGCCTATACCCAAAACATGCCATTTTAGCTCTTTTCTTTTTCTTTCCATTACTGTCAAAATCAATAAAGTGGTTTGCCTGGTCACAACACACTCTCATAACAACCACTCAACTGACTTATGGTACCCACTATCACCACAGTATACCTAATAGCACACTCTTTTATCAACCACACTACCGTTTGATAATAAACCACTATCACCAACAACCTTGTTCATATAAAAATCAAATCCCATAGCATAGAAAAATATATTCTCCAACCAATCTTTAAAACTTGAATAAATAATGATTTGTATATTTCATCCACATTAGCCATAATATAAGTAAATTGGACATTCATATGCCCCTAATCTGATTTTGATTACATACTTTCATCAAATAGAATTTACTTACCCTCAAACCCAACGTAGGAGAAACCAAACACACATACTCATTCAATAAACCATGTATCATAACAGTTTTGATAACATTGTGCACATTTGCAACTGTGCATGCATTTGCATTGAGACAAACTGTATCATCACAATAAGCTCCTTCAAGAAACACACCTAACCTATTACCATTCTCACCCATCCATTCCAAATCCAAACAATAGAGATCTTGCATTGTAACAATATTAGCATCTCCATGCAAACTGGCAACGAAAGATAAATGACTAGATTGAGAACTAAAGCGCTCATTATTAGAAGAAAGGTTCATATTACTATCATCTCCCCTATGAAAAACAACCAAGCTAATGTTATCTTCACCTACCCTCTCCTTATCCAAGCAAGAAACAACACTATCCTTTGAAATATCATTGTGTACATTCGAACAACCACTGTGCGTATCTACAATGTTACATAGCAAAACTCCAACCTCCACATCAAAAGAAACATCAATGCTACAACCATGTTCTGGCCCTATATTAACATTCAAACAACAATTGACTCTATATTCAACGTTGTATATATTAAATTAGAAAATAATTTGGTGAATAATTATATATTAATATATATATTGTGCAAAGTTGTTTTTACTCATTTATACATGTATGTTTTACAACAATAAAATTATTGTATATGTATGTATGTGTGTATTTACTTATATTATATTTGTAATATTTAAAATTATTTATAAGTATATGTATTTATATATATATATAATTATATAAATCACAAAATTAATTAAAATTAAATATATATATCTAATAAAATTTCAGATCCAATACACTGCATAAAAGTATTTTATTATAATTTTATATTATTAAAGTGTATATATATATATATATATATATTAGTCGAAAAACATTAAAATAACACTAAATATAATTTCGCAATATATTTTTAAAATTTTAATTTTCTCAAATTAGAATATAATAGTATAAGGTGGCGAAAAAATTCCATAATTTTCTGAGTTGAAATTATATTTTTTACTATTTAATTAATTTCGACTATTATTATAAATAATTTTATAAAAACAATAAATTTGATTTTTAAATTGTAGAACTCTGGCCCAAAGTTAATATGATGATGGAAATTTTTTATAAAATTTAAAATATAATTTTTGAATCATATATTATTTTATATTAATTATATAACCTTCATTTTGATTTAAATAATATTGAAAATATAAAATATTTACGAAAATATTTTTCTATTACCTAAAATTATATTTAGTATAAATTTGCATATATCAAATATTAGATTAATTTTTAACATGATATGGTGACACAATGAATTATATGTTATTTAACTTTGTGCAATATAACTTATTAATATAATATAATAAATTTATATATAAACCAACATAAATAATTTTGACTATGTATACATCAGATCTAAATACAAATTATTTTTTATTATACACACATACACACAACCATTCAATATGTGACAACATTCATACATATAATGATCTTACCTAACTAACAAAATAAATATGATATACATGTACAAGCAATGGAATATTATACATGAATTATAAGTTATATGAAATAAGAAAACATACCAAAACTACGCCTTGAAGTACACCTTGCTATAGTGAATATCCCTCTTGGAACTTTTCTCCATTCGACAGACCGCTAGTCTTTGAATTATAGATTGTTTACTATCCAATAATTGTTGATTTGAAATTGATTTGAGATAAGCTTTGATGGAGCTTTATGTTGATGGGATCAGCTAGCAAGAAGATGAAAATGGCGGCTAAAAAATCTCAAATTCGCTAGGGTTATGAGTTCTTTTATAGTGTAAGGAATAGAGAGAAAGGTGAACTAAATCTTTTACCCATTCTCCCTAAATCAGAGCCTCCCATCAATGATCCTCCTACCCATCTTTTAACCGCCCCTGTCATGTGTTTTTCTACCGTACGTATCATCATACATCATGGGGTAATAGCTCATTTAGGTCCAAATAAATATTACTAATTAATTTTGATTTAATTGCTTGTCGAATCGTATATCGATCGATATATTTATAACTATTATAAATATATACACTACTACTTATTCCTCAAATCATATTCAAAATTTTATAATTAATATTTCATAAGTATTAATTAATTTATAATAATTATAAAAAAATTTAAATCATTTGGTCTAAAGAGAATTCATTATATCGGTTGTGTGACTCGTCAGGTGTAAATTTGGTCAGCGGTTAACATTGAACTATTCACATGTTAACGTTCACACGTCGCTTAGGAGGTGGTGTGACATTTTGGCAAAATTTATTTCTTACTTAATTTCGGTAAATCCAATTCGACTTAATTAAGCATTACCGACTGTAACAATTATTTACACCAATTTTCTTCATCAAAACTGCATTACTTTGGACTTATTAAATTTAGTAACGGTCAAAATTCCAACCTCATCCATATTCAACTCTACAGTCCAACAAAAGTCATTAGTTCAATAATAACAATTATTATAGTCAAACTACTCTGTCTAGAGATTTTGACTTCGGGTTGACTTGAGTTGATCGTGATACTAACCCTAGATAACCGAGGAGACGATTGCTCTCTTGAATAGTGTTTCACTTCCAATACTTTCACTTGACCCAACTATAGTCACTCGACGGTCGCCGTGACCTAATTTGACAATAATTAAATAGGAGCTTTCATGTTGAAGATTCATGTTATTCTCAAGTCGAGAGAACTGTGTAAATCAGCCACATCGATATTTTATATTTAGCCTTTGTTATATTGAATAAAAGAAAACTATCGAGTGAGTCCTTCCATAGTTATCCAATAGCTATCAGTATGTAAACCTTAGGTTCCCGGCAGTCATGAATGATGTACCGCCCAATATTTGGAGAGTGTTACATACTCTCATCTCAAATGATACATCGATATCCAGTCTCGTTGTACCTTGATTAGGAACATTTAAGATGGTATATTTGTTAATTGTGATAAATTACTCATGGTTACAATACTTTATAACTACTATCAAAAAACATACCATTTATGGTTTTTTTGTTAAATATATTTTAATTTGGCATTCAAACATTTATAACACATTATAATGAATATATAATAGAAAGAAAAATACCTTTATTACGAGCGAGAATTGATTGCAGAGTTAATTAAATTACAATAAATTACAGAATTTCCCTACCCCTAACTTTATCATTTATCATTGAATCAGCCATTGTATTTCATTTTGAACATTTTTAACTCAAAGATTCTTTACTTGAATTTATTATTGATATATTGTACTCAATATCACTTATGAAAGTTTGATTTCAAAGACTTCTTCATAAGAGTTGTTTCTGCAAACAATTCTCTAGTATATCATAAATACACGAGAACACCTTAAACAACTATTTAGTGATATCAATTTTGATTTGATATTTGTTTCATGTTTCAAATACATAAATAAATCACGATATTGTAGACAACATAACATGTACGACTATTCCTATTGCTAATGCATAAGGAAACCATCTTACATGTTCCATGTTAAACTTCTTAATAAGATGTCCTTGCATATCATTTTGGGACATTCCCAATATCTCTTATATTTATCATAAAAGACATCATTACAAATCAAACGTTGAGTACTAAAATAATTAAGCTGATTTTAACACAAGTATATTGTCAATAATTAGTAATGCGTTGTTTACTTATGATTTAGAAAAATCTATGTACCTTTTAACGTTCGTTCTTATAAACACACGCTTCCTCTGCATTTTGATTGATAATTAAATGATTTTATACATCTATCAAATTACTTGTTCAATTTTGGTTCTTTTCATATCCGTTCTTGGATTGTATCCAAAAAATCCACAAATTCAATACTGCTTCCACTAACTTTGAGACAGTTTGATTGTTATATACAAACAGACTCATATAAATCTATATTTAGAACTTTCTGTTTCAACACACATATACCAAAACATTAAGTCTTACTGAGCAATAATTTTGTGAGTAAAATCCAAACAAATATGAGAACATCAAATGGTGAATCTGTTACATTGGTTTCAACAATTGAAATTCGTGGTTATTATTCTTATCAATGCGACTCACAATATTCCAATTGTTTTTGTCTTTCTCTTAAAGTTGCATTTACGGCCAATGGATCATATCCTTTCGAGTAGAACTATCAAAATCATTTTTTGATAATGTACTTGGAATCTATTTTAGATTAGTACATCGTACCATATCATAGAGTCAAACTCTTAATGGTTTAATTAAACAATCGATGATTATTTATTCTTGACATTGCCAAGAAACTCACATTTTCTCTTTAATGTACAAGAATACTCATTAGATATTCTAATGTACTTGTGTTCTTTTAGGTTTGGAAAATTTCATTCCATCCTTCGTAATCAGTTTTATCATTAGATCGTATCCTAATTCATTTTATGCCAATAATTTTTCAAATAAATTCCTTCGCTACGAAGTTGGTATTTCTTGAAATAACATTTGTTTCTTAGTGCAACATAATAGGCATTCATAAACATTATATTAATTTCCTTATAAAACTTATTTTTCATTAGTTCATAATATATTTATGTTCACAACATAAATGATACATCTAATGAATATCATTCCTAAAACCCTCTTGGAACATTCATACAAAATCCCTTATGTATAATTACTATGTGCGGTCTTTCAACTTGCACAACATACCAACTTCTTGGCTTATGATATATATAGGGGTTTCTTATAAACCCTTTTATTATATGGTTTGTAAACTATTCTTTAGATGATATTAATTTTAACCTTGTGTGCTACTCTTAAGTAAACAACCATATTGAAAAAAGTTAACTCAACTTCACTCATAATTAATTGTGCTTTGTCCAATAAAGTTTGGCTGCTCCTTATTAATACATCATTATATATCATAGAGAGGAGTGACTTTTGAGGTTGAATCTTTATTCATTTTTAGATACGTTCGAAACTCTTTCCAATATACTCACCTATTCGACCAAACCGAATCATTTTATTTTATTGCATGTTATTTTATCTACTTCCATTTTATACTCTATGAGTCTACCATAGACATACTGCACGTGTATCAAATATACATGTCCATGTCGGTGATAACTCATCGGTGAATATAACAAAGTATGTAAACCCATATTGGTATTAATAGACTTGTGATTGCATATATCGGTATGTATCAATATAAAGAGTTTATCAACTCTCATGATGCTCCCATTAAATGGGTGTATAGGCCTAAATTGTTTGAGACATAATCAATTAGTATCATATGATTCAAAATCATGTAGTAAAATTATATTTCAAAAGTACAACTTAGTCTATAATTCCAAAATAATTGTAAATAATTTTAGATACGTAATTATTTACAATGCATCACTTTTGTTGTGAAAAAAATATCACATTACAGTTTTATTTCATAACGAATATTCATAATATTCTCATTTAAATATAACCGTGTCTACTTTTCAGTCTACATCGAAAAATAGTCACTATTTCATAAATAATATTTGGTATGTTTTAAGATTTTTTTTTTTAGAAATTTGATGCGTTCAAATAAGTGCTATATAGCATGCTTCTACAATTTCCACCATTACCATAATAGCATACTGAATTCGAAGGTCCATCATTCACTTAATACAAATTATTTATTTCATATACTACAACTAGTTTACAGTAGAGAGTTCTTTGATCAAATATCTTGAATTCGAACAAATAAATCTCGTAGAAAACAATTTTCTATATGAAAATACATTTTGGAATAGAAATCATAATTTTCATTCCAATGTTAAGTATCAATTATTATTATTACAATTCTTGTTTTTGATATTTCTTTATGAAGTAGAAGTGACTATTCACTCTCTTCGTCCTAATTGTACATTAAATTACTTCTACACTTGTATACTTGTTTTTCTTTCTAAATGGTCGAGCCATTCAAATGAAATCCTTTCCTATAATATCATTATGAACTCTTTACAAAAACGCATTCGATTGTCTTTAACATTCAAGGACGTCAAATATGTTGCACTTTGCATAAACTGATCAGACTGACGTTTCAGCGATCGAGTTCTTAGATCTATATTGTAGTTCGGGTCTTGTGTTACGTTTAACATAATGCGATCCTTTTGTAATCAATAAAATTGAATACTCGATCTTATAGTACTATTTATTGGCTTATTTCGAATAAACTAACTTTATTGAAGTATCGTACATTACGAATTGTGTATATTCCCCATATAACACTTACATGCGAAGTATATGGATCAAATATCTATATTCTTGTATTGCTTTAGAGTTCAAAACTAATAGAATGCAATACATGGTCTTGACCAAAGAAACGTGTAAGCGACCAAATTATGAATGTATTTTGTAGTTGCAAAATCAGAAACTTGCATGGGTATTGAAACATTAACTTGCGAGGTGCATTTATTAGTAAGTATATGTTATATTTCTATTTGTCAATCTTCAATTTTGTTCATTTATATATCTTAATTGATAAACATTTTATTGATCGTATTAAATGCATAAATTTATCAATGTAGATTATTATAACATTATATAGCATAAGTTCTTACAATGTTAGAAAGGTCAAATGTTATAGCTTCACTAGTGAGTTTTAGGACTTGTCGGTCTTGGAATTCTGACCTTGAGTTTGCTCAACAAGTTATAGCTCCACAGACGATGGATAACTCCTTATCGGTTGTATCATATATAACTTCTAATCCTTAGTGCCTTGTACTAATTTTCACTTCTACCTTGAATTTGCTCAACAAATTGAAATAAAATTATTCTCTCGTGCCTACCATATGACGATGGCCTAAGTACAGTATATATACCTTGAGTTTTCTTAACAAATACATATAGTTATCTTACCTCATCTATTTAATACGAGTGTTACAGCACGCTCTTCGCATGGGATTTTTTTTTTAAATTATATATGTTTAAATCAGTGAAAAAAATGGTTTTTTTCAAGTGATATTAAGATTTTTATATTTGTAAAGAAGTATTTTGAATTTATAAAGGAAGTTTAATGATAAATCCTATTTTTAGAAGCGTTTTGAATTTGTAAAGCATGTTTAATTGTTAGATCCTACTTTTAGTGTCGATTGAATTTATAAAAGAAGTTTAATATTAGATCATACTTTTAAGTGATTAAGATTTGATAATATATAGATGGACGTTTTTGATAGTTCACGTTGATACCAAAAAAATGTGACACCAAAGCTACTACGACTATTATTAAAGATATATATATATATATATTAATAATACTATACATAACATCCCTACCTTGAGTTTTCTCAACAACTAAGGAGTATGCAAGTAATTTATTTATATATGTGCGTGTGTGTGTGTGTGGTAGTGGACAACATTATATTGAAGATTAATAACCTTCAATATATTATATTGAATGATATTGACTTAGGAATAATGTGAAATACCTTCATGATTCAAGTGTCGGACACATCGAAAATCATTGTATACGTACAATACATATGTATTTATCCCTTAAGTCTATTTGAGTTTCTTTGATGTTCCATCTTTAGTTCATACATTCATATTATATAAGTTTAATCATTATAAATTTTTTATATTTTATATTACTTATATAATATTCTTATGTATAACATTATATTAATTAAATCTTATTTAATTAATTTTAATTAATTAAAATTTTATATTATTTTAATATAACATTTATATTAAATATTTATTACATATTATAACCTTTATAGACAAATATATCTTATATATATATGTATATTAATTAATTAACTAACCATTTAATTAATTAACCTTTTATTTATTTATTTAAACCTTTAAATAATTTATTTAAGTAAATTATATGAATTTTGAAAAATCATACTATATACATACATGTATACTTATGGTATCCTAAATTTTTTAAATATCATAACATATATCAAAAATACACAATACATGTATATATTTTTCATTAATTAACTTATTTAATTGATTTATTATTTTATTAATCTTATTTATAAATTTAAAATTTTGAAATTATTTTATATTACTTTTTAAACATTTTGAATTTTATTATTATATTATAACTTTTGTAATATATCTATTTCTTATTTTAAATTTAGAACCTTATATTTTAATTTTCAAATAATTTTGAATATTATCCCAAGGCCTAATTCAAATTTGGCCTTTTCTATTAAGGGCAATCTTTGGGCTCACAGATCTGTTCAGGCCATGCTGGTAGCTAGGTAGTGCAGAGCACAAGATTACCCAAACCAAATCTTGGACATTACCTTTCTAGACACCCTACTAACTAGGCTATGAGCTGAATTAGTGAACCCTAACATGACAAATTTAAACTGCATAGGCATTTGGGCTTTGATACCATTGTTGGAAGTACGCCAGCACATAGCGGATGTTATGGGTGAATTTCAAATATTTTACCCTGTTGGACTTTAATTGGGCCTACGAAGTCTAATCATTTAGAACATTTTTAAATATTACTTAAATATAATCTTTTATTTTATTTGAATTCATAAATTGTATAATTATTTGATTTATATATTGATGTGTATATATATGTGAGTGTATCATATATATATATATATATATATATATATATATATATATATATATATATTGTGTGTATGCATGCATGTGTAACATATTAACCCGTGCAAGATATGACTTGTCCGTGTATAGATGTTGGGATTTACATCGTAATGGACACGTTAGCTCATCCAGTATGCAAGTATATTTTGTCTAAATATATGCATGTATATAAATTATTACTTATATATAAATGTTATAAATATATTTATATACATATAGGTATGCATATGCATATGTTAAGCTTATTTAAATGATTTTTATATAAACATACATATATATATGTATATAAAAAAATCATATAAATAAAACATTAATAATATGTATATACATATTATTACAATTTTATTGTTTAAATATAATAAGTTATTTAAATATTAATTATTATAAAACCATGAGTAATATATGTATAAATAAATAATGACAAAGTAATATTTTTTTAATTATAAGTAAATATATATACACATAAATATATTTGCAGTATATAAATACACATATATATTAATAAATAAAACTATGAATATTTACAGCCTTACTTATAGATAAAGCATTTAGAAATCATCAGTTTAATAACGCATAATTTTAATGGCTGCCAGGTGATTTCCGTCTCTTGCGCTTTCTCATACATCTCCGTGAATGCTTTCTCCTATCTGTTCCCCCTTCCCAATTCATGTCCCCTTCTCCTCCACCTTCCAAACGTATCCCCTCCCCCTCTTCTACTCGTTCTGGCCGACGTTTTAGGAGTATGGCTGCTGATGACAGCGTTCTTCCTGACCTTCGCTCGCCCCAAGATTTCCCCCCTCTTCGTGCTTCTGATCGGTCTCCCTCTGTTCCATTTTCTCGCCCTGCTCCGAACGAAGCTACAGCTGATGCTTCCTGTTCAACTGTTGTGGCTTCGACGTCGTTTTTTTCTGGTGCGCCTCTCTCCCTACCTAAGTCTGGTTCCATTGTAAGTAACGACGTTTTCTCCGGTTGCGTTTTGGGTGAACAAGTCTTGGGTGCTTTAGTTAGGGACAGTGATTTACATGGTCTGGAAGGTTTTGACAATGGCAAGGTGGACTCTGTTGTGCCAGTCAGATGCACTTCAAGTGTTTGTTATAATGCTGCAGTTGATTGTAGCAAGCCATGTGTTTGTTACAATGCTTCTGTGGGAACTGGAACTATAATCAGTGTGAAAAGTTCGGCCCCCCTAATGTGTGATGCAACTCCTGTTCTACCATCAGTTTTAGTGTGTCCAGGTCCTTCCCTTGCCTGTCCCAAAGCTGGTAATGCTAGTGGCTCGTTGCAGTCTATTGTCAATGTTGTTGATGTTCCTGCGAACAAAGATATCATGCACACAGTTTCCTCTCCCGTTAATGCACAATGCCCCAAACCTGATGTCTCTTCTGTTGTTGTTGGATGTCGGCCTGCTGCTCCTTGCCCGGCTATACCCAAAACATGGTCTTCGCTTTTTAAATCCATGCCATGTAATGCGGGTGTTTATGAACCAGTTGAGTTTGACATCGTTGAAGAAAATGGAGTAATGATCCCTCCCCCCTGTGTTATGCAAGCCGGTCTGGACTTTTGGTCTGGATATGTGGTTGGATTCTTTTTGGATCCTAATCATCGTCTACATGATGCAGCAGCTGTTTGTCGTAGGGCTTGGAGACTACAGGGTGGGCTTAAAGTTAAGATGGTTGATTCCTTGTACTACCTATTGTTCTCCTCCGCGGAGGAACGTTGTCGGGTTCTTGAGTCTGAGCCTTCCTTCATTGACGGACAGCCTTTTATTATCACCCCCTGGTCTCCGACGGTAGCTTCTGTTCGTGATCAAGTATTTTCTATCCCTGTATGGGTTTATTTCTCCCAAATTCCATCTGCTTTACAACCGTTGCTTGGCTTGAATTGGCTTGCGTGCAATATTGGTAAATTGAAGTGTTTTGACTCTAATACTGTTGCGCGTGATAGGCTTGTTTACGCCAAGGCCCTGATTGAGATATCTCCCGACAAGCCTCTTCCTACCTCTATTCCTGTCCAGCTAGCTGTTGGTCACGTGGTGGATGTTCGTGTTCGTTATGGATGGGTCCCTGATATTTGTTCCACCTGTCATTCTTTTGGTCATATTGCCTCTGCCTGCGTGCGCTCTGTTGATCCATATGCTGCTCCTAAGATCCCTCTGCCTCGGCCTCCGCTTAGAAAATGGGTTCCCAAAGCCTCTTCGGTTGCTACTGCCTCTGGACCATCACTTTCCTTAGTGAGTCCTGCTTCCCCAGATCCTGGTGATGTTCCTTCAGTTCTTCCTGCTATTCCAGATTTCTCTCTGCCGCACGTTGTTTGGGCTGAGTCTGAACATAGTTGGGTTGACCTTCGTTCTGATATGAGATTCAACCCTGTGGATGACACCTATTTTAGATATATATCTGATGATTTATTGGATCTGCGTTGCCTTTATTATTGTATTTCTGGTGACTCCTTGGTTCTTGACATCGATGGTAAGTTTGCTGAGATTAATGCCACTCTTCTAGCTGATTCTGCCTGGGACAGATCTTATGTTTACTCTTCTGACACTGACTGTTATGATCCCTCTCTTGCTGTTCTGTTTCGCCCCTTTTTTGGTCTTCTTGGGGGTGGATCTTCCGTGGTGGGCAAGGGAGATGGTGATTCTTCCTCTGCGGAGGAGAACTAGCCTTGATATATATTTCTAGTAGTAGTGACATGTCTGTCATGCTCCTGTGCTGTATTATTTTATTTCTCATTCATAGTAGCTAAGGTGTCTTTACCTTACTCCTGTACTTCAACCTTATTACGTTCGTAATAAAAGTGGTCGGTCCACTATAAAACCGTCGGCCATGCCAAAAAAAACTATGAATATTTTTATAAAATTTCAAATCAAATGCATAGCTCAAAAATAATTTAATATTATTTTAAAATATATCTTAATTGAATATTCATTTGAAATTACATAAAATATTGATAAAAAATTATATTTTAAACTTTATTTCAAATTTTAAGTAAATCATAAATGATATTTTATGGTTTGAGAAATTTTCCTACGTTTCTTTTGGTTAAAATAAATTTTTACATGATTTATTAATATTCTGTCGAATTAAATATAAAATTTTAAAATAACGAAAAAATATTTCCTTTTTTTGGCCAAGAGCTTATCTAACATTAGTAAAATGGTGTAAAATTTAAAAAATTATTTTCATAACATATTTAAATAAATATAATTTATTTATATAGTAAAATGAGTTAAATAAAATTAAATATTAACAAATATTTATAAAAATTATTTTCTTACTATCGAAAATTAGTATTACTATTAAATTATATATATGAATTTTTTTAACCCTAGTGTGATGGTATAATTAATAATAAACTATATATGTATATAATTAAATAATACATATATATATATATATATATTAATTTAATTAAGTATGAAACTATATTATCATATTTGGCTGCACTAATCTGATATATCTTAAAAATTGATTTTATTAAACATAAATATATACATGCATATTACCAAACTAAATAGTGACAACATTATTGCATACCGAAATCGTCACATAACTAACAATTTAACACACACATAATAAAATATAGTATTGAGAATTGTAATTATAATCTAATAAAAACCATAGCTTAATTCCAAAGCCTTAAAGTACACCTTGAAAGGATAAACTCTCCCATTTGTACTCCTTTTCGATTCAGTAGATTGCTAGTCCCTGAACTATTGACCTGCAACTATCGAATGGTGATAAGATCTGACTTGATTTGAGTTTTTGGAGAGGTTCGGATATAATTTTGACCAGTAAGAAGGGAAGAGGAGGCAACAAAAGATCATATCTAATTAGAGTTAGGGTTACTTATGTAGTGAATAAAAAGGAGAGAAAAATGGATCTAATCTCATACTCTTTCTCTTTCAATTTTAGCCATCAAAAATCATGCCCTCCTACGCCATAATCGAGCCACCTATGCTATTCTATTTCAGCTGAACATTCTTAACCCTATAATTGGCCTTAACCTATTTAAGCCTGTAACAAAATATTAAGCAATTAAATTAAATTTAATCATTTCACGATATCGTATATCGATTGATATATTATTAACTATTATAAATATATTTTGTAATATTCATTTATCAAATCAAAATGAAATATATAAATAATATTTCATAAATAATATTTAATTTAATTAATTTACAACAATTATAAATTAATTAAATCATTTGGTCAGGTGTAGATTTGTTATGTGTAAATTGGTTATGCGGTTCATTTAACCAAGGAATTTGGTCAGCGATTAATATTGAATTATTCAAATATTAATGTTCACACGTCACTTAGTAGGTGGTGTGATATTTTGTCCTAATTTATTGCTTATTTGGATTCGGTAAAATCCAATTTCACTTTATTAAGCATTACTTGGTTGTGACTTGTATTTACACCCATTCTCTTTGCCTAAACTATATCACTTTGGACTTATGGAATTTGGTAATGGTCATAATTCCAATATCATTTATACTTAACTCTATAGTCCAAGCACAAAATCCTCAGTTTAACAGTTATTATCAACTAAAATGTTCCAACCAGTGACTTTGAGTTGACCGTGATACTAATCTCATATAATCGAGGAGACAAATCCTCTCTTGATTAGTGCTTTACTTCCAATACTTCCACTCAACCCAACTATAGTCACTCAATGGACATTGTGCCATGATTTGACTATAACCAAAGTAGATCTTTGATGTTAAAGATCGACAATATTCTCAAGTTGATAGAACTGTGTAAATTAGCCACATCGATATTTTCTGTTTGACCTTAGTTATATTAACCAATAGAAAACTATCAAGTGGGTCATTCCATATTTATCCAATAATTATCAGTACATGACCTCTTGGTGAATGGGTATGCTATTATGCCTTAATCATCTACTCTGTTAATTAACTCTCTCTGATGCTGATAAACTACTTTATCATATGAAGCAATTCAGAATATGTTTCTCAACTTCCAGTGAGTTCTAGAAACTGTATATGAACTATATCACGACAATGTCATCATATAACATTGTTATGGGATTCTCAATACTTGAAATCACCCTCGGGTCAGATGTAAATTTATGCACACACACATATTGCTTTTATTGTGGCACTTTTCAAGGTGATGTACTTAGCCTTTTTTTATTGAATGAGTCAAGGTCTTTCATTTGGGACATTTCCAACTTAAATATTCTTAACTTGAATTATTATTGACATATTATACTCAATATCACTCATAAAAGTTTGAATCCTAACACTCCTTCATAAGGAGTTTGTTGTTTCTGTAAACAATTCTATAGTATTTCGTAAATAAATGAGAACACTCCAAACTACCATTTAGTGATATCAATTTGGATTTGATATTTGCTTCATATATCGAATACATAAACAATCATGATATCGTAGACAACATAACATGTATGATAACTCCTATTGCGAATACATAATGAATCCATCTTATATGTTCTGTATTAGACATTTTAATAAAATGTCATTACATATCGTTTGGGACATTTCCAATATCATTTATACGTACTATGAAAGACATCATTCACAAATCCAACTTTGAGTATTAAAACAACTGAAATTGATTTTAACGTAAGTACATCATTAAAACCTACAACGCATTATTTACTTATATTTTGAAAATATCAATGTATATTTTAATGTTTTCTCTTATAAACACATGCTTCCTCTGCATTTTGATTGATAATTTTAACTATTTGATATTTCTATCAAAACACTTGTTCAATTTTGTTGCTTTTCTGAATGATACTTTCGTATCCGATCTTGGATCGTATTGAAAACTTGCAAACTCAATATCCCTTTCACTGACTTCGAGACATTTTGATTATTATATGTAAACTGTTTACTCTAGATCATTATTTAGAATTTTCTATTTCTACATATATGTAACAAAACATAAAGTCATACTATGCGATAATTTTATGAGTAAAATCCGAACCTACTTGATCACATCGAATAGTGAATCCATTACGCTAATTTCAAGAACTGAAGTTAACGATGTTTTCTTATCAATGTGGCTGACTATATTCCAACTGCATTTGTCTTTCTCTTAAGGACACATTTTCGGCCAAAGGATCTTATCCATTTGGGTATAGCTTTCGAAATCATATTTTGATAATAAACTTGGAATCTATTTTGGATTTGCGCATCGTACGATATCATAGAGTCGACACTCTTAATGATTTAATTAAACAACCGTGGACTATTTATTCTTACCATTAACAAGAACTTACGGTTTCTCTTTAATGTATAAGAATGCTTATTAGACATTCTCAAATGCTGTGTTCATTTTGGTTTGGTTAATTTAATTTCATCCCTTGCAATCGATTTTATCCCTGGATCTTATCCAAATCCATTTATACCAATAATTTCTTAAAGGAATTCCTTCGCTATGAAGTTGGTATTTCTTGAAAAAACAGTTGTTTCTTAGTGCAACAGAATGCACATTAATAACATTTTATGATTTGCCTTATATAAAACTAATATTGCATTAGTTCACTATAGATTTATGTTTACAACATAAATTAGTCATCTAATAACTATCGTTTCCAAAATTAGTTTGGGACGATTCATACAATATCTCTTACGTACAATTATTACATGCATTCTTTCGACTTGCACAACCTGCCAACTTTTAACCCAGGATATATAAAGGTTTCTTATAAACCCTTTATCTTGTATGGTTTTGTAAATATATTCTTTGGATGAAATTAATTTCAACCTTATATGCTACTCTCAAGTACACACATTAAAGAAAAAAATATAATTTAACTTCACTCATCATTAATCGTGCTTTTTCCAACAAAGTTCGATTACTCCTTATCAATATATCATTCTGCATTATAAGGAGGAGTGACCTTTTGAGATAGAATATTTATCCGTGTAAGGTACATATCGAACTCCTTCTAATATAATCATCCATTCGATCAAATCAAATCATTTCTATAGCATATTACATTATTTGCTTACATTTTATATTGTATGGGCTTATCATAGACTTATACATGCGTATCAAATATATATGTCCATGTCTGTGATAACTTATCAATGAATATGATGAAGTACGTTGAACCATTTTGGTATTGATAGACTTATGATTGCATATATCTATATATATCAATTTTAATAGTTCAACAACTCTTACGATGTTCCCATTAATTGGATGCATAGCCCTTTAATTGTTTGAGATTTAATTAAGCGGTATCATATGATTCACAATCATATAATAAAATTATTTCTCAAAACTTCGGCTTAGTCTAATTCCAAAATAATTTTATATACTTCAATATTTTCGATTACATCACTTTTTTGTGTTAAAAAATACCACATTATAGTATTATTTCATGACGACTATTCATAATATTCATACTGAAAAATAACTATGTCTATTTTGTCAGTCGACACTTAAAAATAGTCATTATTTCATAAATGATGTTCGACATATTTTACAAAAACAATTTTCGTGAATTGATACAATCAATAAATGTTATACGGCATGCTATCACTATTTCTTCCATTACTATAATAGCATACCAAATACAGAGGTCCATTATCTATTTAATATCGTCTATTTGTTTTATATGCTGCAACTAGTTTACAGTAGAGAGTTCTTTGATCAAATATTTTGAACACATAGAAAAAAATCTCATAGAAAATAATTTCCTATACAAAAATACATTTTGGAGTAGAAATCATATTTCTCGTTGCAATGTTAAGTATCAATTATTATTACAATTCCCATTCCTATGTTTCTTTATGAAGCAAAAGTGATTGTTCATTCTCTTCATTCCAACTATTCCTTCAATCACATCAACTTTAATACACTTGTATTTCTTTATAAATGGTCGAACCATTCAAAATAATACTCTTACCACAACATCACAATGAACTCTTTACAAAAGCGCACTTGTTCATCCTTAAAATTTAAGGACATCAAACATGTTGCACTTTGCATAAGCTGATCAAACTAACATTTCAGCAATTGAGTTTTTTGATTTATCTTGTAGTTTTAATCCTTTGTTACATTTAAAATAATATGATCCTTTGTAATCAATCGAATTAAATACTTGATTTTATCATATTGTTTATTGGCCTATTTCAAATGAACTAACTTCATCGAAGTATCGTGCATAACGAAATGTAACCGTTCCCTATATAACTCATATATGCGATAGTTATGGATCAAATATACATAGTCTTGTATTATTTCTAGGGTTTGAAACTCTTAGAATGCAATATACTACCTCGACCAAATAAACACATATGAAACCAAATTATGAATATATTTAGTAGTTGTAAAATCATGTGCTTGCATGGACATAGAAACGTTAACATGCAAGAAGCATTTATTTGTAATTATATGTTATATTTCTATTTGTCAATCTTCAATTAAGTTCATTTGTATATCTTAATTGATAAACATTTTAGCAATCATATCAAATGCACAAATTTACCATTGTAGACTATTATAACATTATATAGCATATGTTCTTAAAATATTAGAAAGGTTAAATGTTATCATTTCATTTTTCTAATAAGGCTCCTACTAGTCTTTTATGTTTCACCAAACCCTAAACGAAATATAGAAGTCTTTCGACTTCACTAGTGGGTGTTAGGACTCGTATATCTTGGAGTTCTAACCTTGAGGAAAGCTCAATAAATCATACTCCCATATATGATGGATAATTTATTATCGGTTGTATCACATACAATTCCTAACTCTTGGTTGCTTGTCCTAATCCTGCTTTTACCTTGATGAAAGCTCAATAAGTAAGTAGGATTATTCACTTGGATCTATCATTTTGTGACGGCCTAAGTATAATGCACATACCTTGAGGAAAACTTAACAAATATGTGTAGCTATCTTACCTTGCCTATTCAATATATTAATAGTACTATACATAACATCCTTAGCTTAAAGAAAGCTTAACAACTAAAGTGTACGCAAGTAATATATTAATATATAAAGGGTAGAGGGTAGTATTACACTAAAGATTCATAATCTTCAAAATATAATTTTAGGTGATACCGACTTATGGAATAATATATATTTTTATGAAATACCATCGCGATACAAGTGTTGGACACATCGAAATCACGGTATATGTACATTTCCCTATGTATTTACTCCTTAAGTCTGTTTAGGGATTTTTAATGTTCCATCATTAACTTTACATTCATATTATTTAAGTTTTGGTATTATATAATTTTTATACTTCATATTGCTTGTATAACAGTCTTATATATAATATTATATTATTTTAATCTTATGTAATTAATTAAAAATTTAATTAATTTCATATTATCTTAGTACAACAATTTTGTTAAATATTTATCATATGTTATAACCTTCATAGTACAACACACATATAATATATATGTGTTTATTAGTTAATAAATTAACCTTTCAATTTATTTATTTAATTAAATAATTTTAATTAAATTATATTAAGTTTGAAATCCATTTATATACATACATGTATACTTATGTTATTTTAACATCTTAAAACAACATAACATATATCATAGTATATAATACATGTATGTATTTATTAATTAATTAAATTATTTAACTAAAATATTTTATTAATATTATTAGTAAATTTGTATAAATTTATAAATTAATTTACATAAACTTTTAAACATTTCAAAATTTTCCATTATATTATAACATTTACAATATATGCATATTTTATTTTAAGTTTAACTTTTAAATTTTAAATTTTATGTTTTAAAATAATCTTGAAAATTAGCCCAAATCCCAATTCAAATTAGGCTTTTTCTATTAGGGACAACCTTTTGTGCCCCCATATTTGTATGGGCTAGGTTGGTGGCCAAGTAGGGTAGAATACTTGGTTATCCAAACTCAATCCTTCGACATTACCATTCTAGACACTACACTATATGGGCCGTGAGCTTAATTAGTTAACCCTAACACAACTAATTAGACTGCATAGGTTATTGTGCTCTAATACCATTGTTGAAATTGGGTCAATCCACAGTGGAAGTTATAGATGAATTTCAAACTTTTTTTAACCCTATCGGATCTCTATTGGACGTATGAAGTCTAATTCATTTAAAACATTCTAAATATTATTTAATATAATCTTTTATTTCATTTAAATTTGATAAATTATATTGTTGTATTTAATATATATATATATATATATATATATATATATACGTGTATCATATACACATATATATGTGTGTGGATGTATAGTGTATCAAATCGTGTAAGATATAAATGCGCGTATATAGATATTAGGATTTACAACGCAATGGACACGTTAGCTCATCTAGTATGCAAGTATATGTTGTCCAAATAATTTTATATGTATAAGTTATTATTTTATATAAATATTATAAATTATGTGTATATATATGTTTAGTTAGTTTAAATGATTATATATGTATATATATATAATATTCAATTCAAAACATTTGAATCCTCTCGTCCTCTCATGTCCGATCCTGAAGACCATCCCCATGCCCCTATCATACCTCCCTTCTTCTCCAACACCGCTATCATACCTCCATGCTCCACTGTACAATCAACCTCCTCTAACCTTTCCCCCCCCAAGTTTCATCCAACCTGCCTCTCCAACGTCCACCTTGATAATATCTCATACCGATATACCTGCCCCTGTGACCTCTACTGACCTAACTCCTATTACTCCGGTTCCCCCCTCTTCTACTCCCTGTCCCTCAACCTTCGAGACCACCAGATATAACTCCTCTGCCGCAGACCACTCCTCCTCCTTCCCCCAGTCAAGGTGAATGGAAATGGACTTCTTTATTTAAGCATAAACCTAGAAATGCTGGGAAGTACCTTCCCGTTGACTTTCTTCCTGAATATGAAGAAGATGTTCTAGTGCCTCCGCAGATCGTTCTTGACGCTGGTGCAGAGATCTGGTCTGACACACTAGTAGGTTTCTTCTTAGACAAGCCGTTATCGCATACTGCTGTCATTCAAAAGCTCAAGAATATCTGGAAGCTTAAAGGCTCAGTAAAAGTTAAATCAGATGGTATTGTATTCCTATTCAACTTCTCATGTGATGAAGATAGATATAAAATTCTTAAGAGCGACCCCATTATAATGAATAATAAGATGTTCATAGTAAAGCCATATGATGCTGCTGTTAGTAATATTACTGGCTCAGTTACCTCTGTTCCAGTATGGGTTCATCTGTATAATCTTCCATTATATGCTTGGTCGCCTTTAGGGATCAATTGGTTGAGTAGTCATTTGGGTAGATTATTGTGTATGGATGAAATGACGGAGAAGCAAAATAGGTTGAGCTACGCTAGATGCTTAATAGAAGTAAAACCTGACAAGGAGCTAGCAAATGAGTTTATGGTTAAACTGGTGGAAGGTGGCTTTCATAAGATATATGTTGAGTATCAATGGAGGCCAGATGTATGTGTATTGTGCAAGAAATTTGGGCACATAACTGAATGTTGTGATAATAAAAATTTGAGTAAAACCGACAAAGAAATTGATACAAGAAAGAATGGAGGAAAAGAAAACATAGTGTATACCACTGAAAATGTCCTTGTCAATAAAAAAGTCAAACCCTTTCAAATGCAAATTTCAAGGAAATGGCAACGTGTTAATAAAAAGAAATCAGTAAAAGTTGTGTATGAAACAAACAATGAACAAAAAAGAGGAAGCAATGGAGAAGTGGTGAACGAAATAGATAGAACCAATGTTGATGATGTAAAGAAGGATGAGGAGGTTGATAGATATGAGCAGGGAAATGGGCAATGTGAAATGAGTAAAGTGATTAGTGAAGATACATCTCAAACTGTTGAAGCCAACTATCCAACTAATCCTGAAGGAGTGAACAAGGAAATAGGAACAAAAAAAACTGAAAAAACAATTGTTGAGGATTTAGTTGAAAAATTACTGATATCTAATAAATATGAAGCACTAATTGGCTTGGAGGATACATGCAATATAGTTGAAATACATGATGTAAGTAAGAATGCTAGTGGAGAGAGTGGTGATTCACTGTGTGATACTAGGGTAAATATAACTGGTACTGAAGGAAGTAATTTAAGGCAAGGAGAGCAGCGCAATAAAACACCGAGACGAGTAAAGATAGCACACACTATACAAGAGCAGCAAAAAGAAATCAATTCTAAAGGCAAAATAACAGTCAGTGAAGGAAATAATGAAGCTGGAACAATTAATGAGAGTGCAAATGTAGAAGGAAAGAGCTCTAGTGGTAGAAAAGACAATAAGAGTAAAAGTAAGAACATCAAATACAAAAAAGCAACTGATATATGTGCAGACATGCACAAGGGTGAAACAACATGTACAACAAAACCAACCAATCCCCCAATTACTGTCAAGCCACACAATGCAACTCCTCCTCACATTTACTCCAATATAAAACCACCTGCAGCATACAAACCTCCTAGCAATTCATCTCCTCTCTCTTCCCCATCCATTCAGAATACCTCTCCGCCCTTTTTCACTCAAGCACAAATGACCACTTGCCCTTTGGAAAATGAAACAGAAAAAAAAGAAATCACCCCCCTTTCAGCAACAATTCCAAATTACTTGTCCTCCACGCATGCAGTAACAAGGAGAATGAAGATTGAACTACTTATTGCCAGAGTTCTCCAATGATGTCACGCATTGGAGCATGGAATATACGAGGGGCTCATCATATCATCAAGCAAGATCAATGTAAAAAGCTCATTACTACTCACCAATTATCGGTGTTGGCGATTCTTGAACTAAATTAAATCTTCCCTTAACTATTAAGGCAGCTAATTACATAAATTCAGAATGGAAGCTAATCCACAATCTAAACGAATCTCCCTATGGAAGAATAATGATTCTATACAATCCCCTTCATGTTCAAATAACTCCTATCCTCTCCACTTCCCAACTATTACACTGTCATGCTCTAGATATCTCTAATAACACATCCTTCTATATCTCCTTTATTTATGCATCCAACTCTGCTGCCTCTAGAGCCTCTGTGCTTTCTGTCATTCCATCTCTGAGGCTGTACACCCATCCATGGATTATATTTGGTGACTTCAACTACTGTTATACACTCTTTGATAGAGTGGGAGGAAATCCGTTATCCCTTACTGAAATTCAACCACTCAGTAATGTGCTTAATGATGCTGATCTTGTTAGTGTTAAAACTGTTGGTATGCAATACACGTGGAATAATAAAAGAAAGCATGGTAAAAGGACCTTTTCAATGATTGATCACTCCTTCTCCAATCAAACTGCCCTAACCAAATGGCCCCTCCTTTTCAACCATCTCCCTCCTCCACTCCTTTCTGATCACTCCCCTCAAATTATCCATCTTCGTGGATTGGACAAGAGAGGAAAAGCAAATTTTAAAATTTTTAATTCCTGGGTTTTCGAACCTGACTTTAAATATACTGTTTTATCTGCATGGAGCAAAAATAAGAATGGTACTCATTTATTTGTTTTGCAGGAAAAAATTAGAGAAATGAAAGATGTCTTGAAGCTTTTGGCATTTAAATTTTTTGGCAAAGGAGATAGAATGAGCACTACTATTCTGAATAAGCTTGTTGAGGTTCATAAGGCAATGTTGGATAATGTTCACGACGCAAGTCTTTCTTCTACCGAAACTACATTGTCTCAACAATACTATGATGCGTTAGCTAAGGAGAGTGATATGAATAGACAAAAGTCGAGAATCAAATGGTGGGAAAAAGGAGACAAGAATAGTGCATACTTTCATGCCAGTCTCAAGAACAAGCAGAGGAGGGAAAATATTGCCACTGGCTATGATATGAATGATGTTCTCCAAACTACAGCTGAAGATGTTAAGGAAGCTTTTGAACAACATTTCACATGCTTATATAGCAACACTAACAACTTTGTTCCTAATATTGATGAGATCCCATCTGATATCATGCCTAGACTTGATGAGGATAACTACAACTTACTATGCTCTGAAGTTACCCTTGAAGAAATTGAAAACGCAATGTTTTCTCTTAAACCTAACTCGTGCGATGGCCCTGACGGGTTGAATGCTTATTTTTATACTACTTGTTGGCCGATTCTGTCTGCTGATGTTTACAATGCCATTACCCTATTCTTTAAAAAGAGTAAAATCTATAGGTCGTTTAATTATACCAATATTGCATTAATCCCAAAGCTCAAAAATGCTTATCATGTTAAAGACTACCGTCCTATCTCTTGTTGTAATACTTTATACAAATGCATCTCTAAAGTTATTGCTACTAGGTTGAAGAATGTCCTTCCATCAATTGTTTCCAACAACCAAGCTGCTTTTCTTCCAGGTAGGAATATTCTTGATCACATTCTCCTCGCACACGAGCTAATTAAAGGATATAAAAGTAAAAATGCTCCCCCGAAAGCAAGGATGAAACTCGATATAATGAAAGCATTTGATATGTTACAGTGTGTAACGGCCCTGAATTTTGAACGTTTCTAGTTGGTTTAATTACCGACTGGGGGCGGTCAGGGCGGCGGGTCGTTAAAAAAGTGGTATCAGAGCTTTGGTTTACACAAAGCTCAGTTTATGATGTTTAATATGAATAGTTACTAGGATCACTTTAAAGAAAAATGTTTTTCAAATTTAAAATAAGTTTGAAATTGTTTTCTTTGAAAAAATCTTTTGTAACGACCCGCCGCCCTGACCGCCTCCAGTCGGTAATTAAACCAACTAGAAACGTTCAAAATTCAGGGCCATTACACAGTGGGACAGCATCGTACGTATCATGGGGTACATGAATTTCCCTCCTCATTTTATTGCATGGATTTATGAATGTATCTCTTCTCCAACCTATTCAATCAATGTCAATGGTACGACTAAAGGATTTTTTAGAAGTAAGCAAGGCATTAGGCAAGAGACCCCCTGTCTGCATACATCTTCATTCTGGTCATGGAATTACTCACGAGAATGATAAATAAATCTATACATCAAGGTAAAATTAAACTGCATCCTGCTTGTAAAGACCCACAAATCTCTGCTTTAATGTTTGCAGATGATTTGATTATGTTTTGCTCTCCTGATATCATCACTGTCAAAAACATAATGCTAACCCTTGAACAATTTTATACTATGACGGGGTTAAAGGTCAACGTCCAGAAATCTGATATCATTCTAGCTGGAGTTAACATAGCACAAGTTGATCAAATAACTTAAATTACTGGTTTATCTCAAAACCATTCCACTGTATCCTACCTAGGATTGCCACTTACAACATCCAAAATCACAACAAATCAATGTCTATCGATGTATGAGTAGATCACTGCTAGACTTAACTATTGGACCACTAAAAATCTGAGTCCGACGGGAAGATTGACCTTAATTAAGTCAGTTACTTTTGCAATGCAAGTGTATTGGGCCAGAACTTTTGTTCTCCCATCCATGCTAATCAACATGATTAGAAGTGCTATTATGCGGTTTCTGTTGTCTGGCAAAACTAATGGCAGATTTATAGCTCCAACTAAGTACAGTACTGTTGAGAAGCCTTTGAACAAGGGAGGTCTTGGTATAATAAATTTAACACAGTGGAATAAGGCAGCCTTTGCGAGGCATGTTGACACTTTGTTTAACTGCTCTGATAGTCTCTGGGTTGAATGTCCCAAAGAAATGAGATAAAAAGCAGGAGATTATGGAACATGTTTAAACAACAAAACATGAGCTGGACTTGGCAGAGTATTCACAAGATAAAGGAACTTTTTCTCCCTCTAATACAAATGAACACCAACCATATTTATAGTGTTAACTTCTGGGATGATCCTTAGCTTGACAATGGTTTCATTATTCGAAGACAACTGACTTATAGTGAGATTCAACAAACTAGTATTCACTCTGAAACGAAAGTCAGAGATGTGCTAATTATATTCAGGGGCTTCATACATTCTCTTCTAACCAGAGAATTCAAAAGATATGGGATAAAATCAAAAAGTTCACCCCGCTGCCTTCTACTTCTGATAAAATTGTCTGGGGTGAAAGAAAGGGTAAATTTAAAATTGGTGCGGCATATGATTTCTTAATGCAGAACAATGGAAATGGTGGAAGAGAACATGGAATAAAGATAGTAGCATGAGAGAAAATTTAACTATGTGGAAGATTTTGAACCGTTCTATAATGACTAGGGCTAAACTTGCGAGTTTCGGTATGAATGTCAACATTTACTGTTCCTACTGTTGTATGCAACCTGAGACTATTGAGCATTTATTTTTCGAATGTTCAATAATAAAGCAATTGTGGACCGAAGTTATGATGAAGCTTCAAAGTGACTGTCCACTACATGATAATCAAGCTGAATGGGAACGTATACATGCAAAGACAAGTTACTAGCAGAAAAGTAAGAGAGTATTTTGTGTTGTGTTGAAGAGTTTTATGAACGCGGTGTGGAGAGAACGTAATACTAGAGTTTTTAATGTCATCAATGCAAAAACTGATGCTAGGCTCAGACTTTGGATCATGCATGAAATTGATACTTCCATGAAGATGCTTTTCTCCTTCGACCCTGGTATTAGCATGGCTTTCAGTATGTAACTTGATTGTGTTTTTTCCTTTCTTTTCATTTGTATTTCCTTTGTGCTTGTAGCACCCTATTTTTCTCTGTTTTCTTCGAGCTTTTTCTCTATGTTGTTGTATGTGTCCTGTTCTCTCTAGTGCTGCAATAAAATGGTCGGGGTCCATCCAACCCCGTCGGCCTTGCCAAAAATATTCAAAATATATTAATAAATATTTGTATATATATTATCTTATAAATAAAATATTAATATTATGTATATACATATTATTATAATATATTAATTTAAATATATATAAGTTATTTTAAATATTACAATATGCACTTATATTTATAAGCCATGAATAATATGTGTGTATATATAGATAATAACAAAATATTTCTTAATTTTTATACATATATACACGAATATATATATATATATTTATACTATACATATATTAAGAAAATTATTCAAGATAAAAAAATCTGTGTTGCTTTGTTTCCAGGTCATGTGCATAGCAAATTTTTTTTTTAATTTTTAATTATAAAATGCATTTTCAATTAATAAAATATTACTAAAAATTAATTTGGAAACTTTATATAAAACTTTAAAATTCTAAAAACTCCTAACTGATATTTTAAGATTTGAAAAAAAAATCACATTTTTTTGGTCTAAATCTATTTTTAATAATTTATTTACTTTTAGTCGTCCGCTTGAAAGAACACAATCCCAGCCAGCCTTTCGAGTGCTACCACGCCTCTTACAAAGATCACTACTACTCCGCTCCGGTGACTGATACATCAAGCTGTACAAATCCAAACCCGTAAAGGAGAACGCCAACCCGAAGGAAATTCTAATGCCCTAGAAAGCAAATAAATCCCTAATTCTCCTTTTGGTACTTATACTCTCACGTAAAGTTCTTGCTTCAACAATTCAAAACTGGATGAAAGTTTTTTAGCAATAAATCTACATTCAAAATCATTTCACTTGGAATTTTTGATCTATTTCGCGAAAATACAAATTATGCGTCGAAGATAAAAAATGAAGTTTTTTTCATAAAAAAAAGAATATGAAAAAATTTCTTTAAAATAAAAACTTTCATTTTAAACAATTAAATTTTAAAAATAGGAAAAATAATTTTTTATCTTTTAGTTTTGGTCGAAAGCTTATTTGATAATAACATAATTTATAAAATTTAAAAATAATTTTTTATGTCATTTTTAAATTAATAAATTTTATTAATGAGGAAAATTGAATTAAATTGTATTAAATAATAATTAAATATTTATAAAACTTATTTTTTACAGTCGTAATAAATATTACTATAATATATTATAAATAAAATTATAGGACTAATTTTAACAATGATATAATGTTGTAACTAATTATAAGTTATATATATGTAATTAAACAATATATATTAATTTAATAAAATATAAATATTATATTAGTTTATATGGCTGCACTGACCAAACTTATACGATTAAAAAACCTTTTTTAAAGCCTAAATATCTACATGCATATGACCAAACTAATTTGTGACAATATTACTTGCATATCAGAATTATCACCTAACTAACAGTATAATATACATATACATATATGATAAAAAAATTATACTGATAATCATTGATAATAAAGTCATACCTTAATCCCCAAGTCTTGAAGTTCACCTTGAAAAGATAGGTTATTCTCTTTGAAACCTTTTCTGATTCAGTAGATTGCTAGTCCTTAAACCGTTGACCTTCTGCTATCGAATAACTATCAAATCTGACTTGATTTGAGTTTATATTGATGGAGAAGCTAGGATATAATTTCAGGCAGCAAGATGGAAGAGCAGGCAGCAAAAGATTATATCTAATTAGGGTTAGGATGCTTATACAACGAATAGAAAGGAGAGAAAAGTGGATCTAATCTCATACTCTTTCTCCTTCAATGTGATTAATTCAAAATCAAGCCTGCCCAACCCTAAATGAACTGCCCCTTAGCCTATGTTATTGCCGAATTTACCAGCCCTCATGATCGGCCTTAAACCCATTTAAGCCCTACATGAATATTTTGCTATTTTAAATCTAATTTAAAACGTTTATCGATATCGTATATCGATTAATGTATTTATTACTTTTGTAGATACGTTTAATATTCATTTATCAATTCAAAATCGAATCTATCAATATTATTTCATAAGTATTGTTTAGTTTAATATTGCAATTATAAATTTATTAAATCATTTGGTCAAAAGAGAATATATCATTTTGGTTGTGTGACTTATCATGTGTAATTTTGGTCAGTGATTAATATTGAACTATTCGAATATTAACATTCTCAAATCACTTAGCAGGTGGTGTGATATTTTGTCCTAATATATTGCTTACTAATTTTAGTAAAATCCAATTTTACTTTGTTAAGCGTTACCCGGTATTGTATCTTATTGATACCAATTTTCTCCATCAAAACTATATCACTTTGTACTTATGTAATTTGGTAATGGTCAAAACTTCAATATCACTGTATTTAACTCTATAGTCCAAACATAAAGTCCTTGCCTTGATAATAGAAATTATTATTAATTAAAATGCTCTGGCTAGAGACTTTGACTTCGAGTTGACTTGAATTGGCCATGATACTAACCTCATATAACTAAGGGACAAATCCTCTCTTGAATAATGCTTCACTTCCAATATTTCCAGGCGATCCAACTATAGTCACTCGACGGACGTCGTGCTATGATTTGACTATAATCAAATCGGAGCTTTCATGTTAAAGATTGACTGTATTCTCAAGTTGAGAGAATTGTGTAAAATAGTCACATCGATATTTTCTATTTGACCTTAGTTACATTAACCAAATAAAACAATCGAATGGGTCATTCCATAGTTATCTAGTAATTATCATTACATAACCTCTTGGTGTCCCCAACAGTCATGAGTAATACAGTGCCTAACATTTTGAGAGTGCACGTACTCTAGTCTCAATGGATACTTCGATATCTAGTCTCGATACATCTTGACTAGGAACATTTAAAATGGGACTCCTATATCACCCAACGATGTTCACTATTTGCTTAATGCTGATAAACTACACTCTATATCATATTCTATGTAACAAGTCCAGAGAATATCCGAAAAGTACAATTGAGATTCCCATACCAGATGGTATTGCAAATCCATTTATTCATATTTCTTATTACACAAAATTTATGCAAACATAACATACATATTTATTTAAAAAGAAATATAGATATATTAATTTATAAAAACATATCTATAATTAACAAAAGAATTTACAGATCTTAAATAGTTAAAATAATAATTTTTCAATCTTTTGTATTTAAATAATAATACAATATTCAAAAATAACTTTTGGAAACTCATTCTATGCTTTAAAACCTTAAAAATAGATTGTAAAGCCAAATATCACTCATAACCATCATTTCATAATTTATATAATTAAATACGATTTTTAAATTAAATTTATAATATCTAGATCAATTTCATTTTATTCCAAATCGATAAAATACGTTTTTCAAAATTTAACATTCTATTTCAAAATTTATGAAATCTATTTTGAAAATCATAAAATAATAATTAGAAACCATTTCATATTTTTCTATAATTTTATGGGATTTTTATAGATTTATTAAAAATCAAAAACCAAATTTTCCTTAAATAATCATTATCTATTTTAAATAATCAATAATCAATTTTACATAAAACTATTTCATAAAAGTAATTTCATATTTACAATTCATCAAACTTATATTTCAAAACCACATTTTTATTAAAATTTCAAAATTATAGAAAATAATTTTTTTAATACAATGAACAATTCATGAAGCTACAAGCTCCAAGGTCGACCGCCACCAGTCGACACTGTCCCATGAGCGGTTGACGCTCATAGGGAGGAGATCGACCATTGGTGTCAAACCTATAGCATGTTGCCCAAGGTTTTCCTCTTCCAATAGTCGTTGGTTCGACCAATCCTTCCTTCTGATCTACCCAATTCCATTGCACACACAAATAATTATTTAACCAACCAAAATCATACGATGGAAATTCAAAATAATAGCATAATTGAAATGTTTTGTTGACTGTGAAAGGATTCAAGGGTTTTATGATGATTAGTGAGCACTCAACAAATCAATAACAAATTAAAAACTACAACAAAAATCAATCAATGGCAAACACACCATATATGTTGCATTAGATCATAAATTATTGAGTGGAGTTCACACACCTTAACCATAAGTGCTCTAATCCCCCTATCTCACTTTATAGTTTCAACCCAAATTTCCATTTATTGTAAATGTTATGTAATACCAAACTTGCTCAAAATCATATTTTGATGTCTCCTAGAAGCGTAGAATCATATTGAGAAGCTCGGATTTAAGTTTTGTAATTTTTAGGATTTTATTTGGTTTTATACAAAATTTTGAAGAGGAGCAAATATCAGGTTTCATAATTGTGTTTTAGCGAGAATGGAGGTAAAGTGGCTTATGGTTGGAAAAATGAAGTAAGAAAAAGGACATTCTAGCTTATCCTGAAATGAAGGAAAATGGAAGATTATTTAAGTGTTGAGTTTGGACCTAATGCGTTTACTTTCATTTGTTTTCATTATTTCTCCATCACTAATCAATTTATTTTTCTGTATTAATCTCAATTAAATCACCGAATAAAATTCATATTTATCTTTTGTAATTATTTCACTATCATTATGAATTTTGTAATAATTATTCCCCGTAATTTAACTCATTTTTATAAGTATTTCATTTTACATCTTAAGGCCCATAATTAAATAAATTCACAACCTCATTATATAAATGAAAATAAAATCCTTTTCTTTTGAAAGTAATGTTTTATCTCATTTAGTACGATATTAGGTTTTATAAGAATTATTTAACCACTTTTCAATATAATCATTCCATAAAACATTAATATTTATTCAAAATAATCAAAATCATCATTTATGACTGGAAATAACAAAATAATTCACTCTTTACTCATTCGTATAAATAAAATTTCCAATATCAAACAACACTAACTTATTAAATAACCATTTTATCAAAAATCAAGATCCTTATTTCATAGATTACTCCATTATTAAACTCAAATAAATGCTATATTTTCAAATCAATATAAACCTTAATATTCACATTAAATTCCCAAAACATTCTCCTTTTACTATTTAAATATTCTTTAATGATTGATATCTTCATTATTGATCTTAATTAATTTGCTTCTCAACATTAGGCTGTTATAAAATTTCTCATAAAAATGTCAGTACTAACCGTTTTCCCATTATAAACTCGTTTGTTCTTGAAAGTGGAAAGGAGCATCACCAGTTGATCATAGTGGGTCCCTTCGAAATTTTGGAACTCTCAATGCCAATTACTTTTGGTTGGTACCAACTTGTTTTGCCTTATGCAAAACTTAGCCAAACTCTAATGTTTCAACCATTCATTAATTTTGACATCTTATAAGATTCTTGATTTATTTCTTTATTATCTTGAAGTTCAAATTCATTGAAATGCTGCTTGGTTTAAATGTTGGTTAACACTTGGCCTCTAAAATATGCTTTTGTGGCAACAAAGCAAGCTTTGAACCGAGAAAAGCTATATGATTTTATGTATAAAAATGCTTTCGATCCCTAATTATGGCCTTGAAGTGTTACATTCACTTCAAAAAATTGGCACGTCACTTCACACAGGTGGTCAGATAGATTGCTTTTTTTCTAAAAAAAAAACTAAACCTCTCAATATCAACCGCTTTTTGTTGGTACTGGGCATTATTCTAGGTGTGATATAGAATTAATGGTTAGAATAATTCTTGCCATAAACCTTCATTGTACTATCCTTGCATTTTTTACATTGCCAATTTTCAAGCCAAGGCTACCTTGATAACTTTGATGTTGCCGCTTACATCCTAGCACCAGCGTCACTTGCATTGCCGCAACCTCTTGTTGTCAAGCACCTTAGCACGAGCACAACTCAATTTCGACTATCCCTTGCCACCATCATGATAGAATTAGGGGTATGCCTTAGAGGAAATTATATAATTTGTTACATATATCTAACTCGTTCACCAATCTTGATCGAAATAAAGGTGTTTTCTTTCTGTTATATACTTGGTATAATGTATTATATTAATTAATTAATTTAATTAAAAGTATATTTAATAAAAAAATCCATAAATGATATGTTTCGTGATAGTGGTTACAAAGTATTGTAACCATGAGTAATTTGTCACAATAAAAATAAATATACATTTTAAATATTCGTAGCCAAGATGCAGCAAGACTGGATATCGATGTATCCATTGGGACTAGAGTAGGTAACGCTCTCCAAATGTTGGAAAATGTATTACTCATGAACTATGAACACCAAGGGTTACGTTTTGATAGTTATTAGATAAATACGGAACAACTCAATCGATGGTTTTCTATTAGTCAATATAACTAAGATCAATGGAAAATATTGTGACTTATTTACACAGTTTTCTCGACTTGAGAATATATGGATCTTCAACATGAAAGCTCTGCTTTGATAATAGTCAAATTATGGCATGACGTTCATCGAGCGAGTATATTTGGGTCAAGTGGAATTAGTAGAAGCGAAAAACTAATCAAGAGAGGATTCGTCTTCTCAGTTATATGGATCTAGTATCACGATTAAGTCAAACTCAAAGACTCTGTCCAGAGTTAATAATAATAATAATAACTATTGAACCACTGACTTTGTGTTTGGACAATTGTAACAAACCGTAATTTTTGATCCTAAAAAATCGACACTAGTATGTCCATCGTATTGCGTGCCAAGCAATCGAATGCCGAAAAACCCAATTGTTAAGGGAAAAGAAGAAGAATGAAGATAAGAAAGAAAACTAACAACACAGAATCTCACAACGGAACGAATAATCTGTAACACACAACAAATTTTTACACAAAAGAAAACTATATAATTTATATATATAGACACCAATCAGAGTATTAACCTATTTCATCCCGGACAATTATTAAAACTTGTCATCACGATTGCTATTAAATACAAAAATAAATTCCATGGAAAAATGATCATATACGTGAATACGACTCTAGGCCCCTAGCTCATCTCATTTAGCTCCTAAAGCAACAAGACTGAATCTGTAATATGCTCAGCTTCACCCAAGCATTATAATAAAATATCACTCGAGCCATTTCGGTAAACCAGCGTGAGAAAACACACCTTAATTGAAATTTAACGTTTCAAAAATCTTTTAAAAAATAAAGGTATCCCATAAGACCACGCCGCACGTAACACGAACTTGTTTTTACCCTACGATAACCAGAACATTTTCTGTAGAAAATTCATTAATATCATAATAATGTCTAAGGTTCAAAGAAAAATATAAATATAGTTGAAATGATTGCATCTCACGTTTCAACATAGTTGGTTACAACTGAACCCATAAAGCCCGTATTAGAGAATGGATTCCATACCATGAAAAGGTAAGGAACTACATTCCGATGGTACATCTCTAGATAGAATGCACCGGGGTCTGACATGAGTATCTTGTACCCCTGCCACATAGGGTTGGCCTACCACTTAACTAGTAGTACCGAATATGATCATCCCTTTTGTTAATGGGCCCTGAAGCATACATGAGTAGATAGTAATCGGTCTAGATTTTGATATGATCATATTTTGATGGGAGCGACCCACTTGGCCCTATTGCATGCACGATTTTTGTCATTTCCCGGTTGATGAGGCTTGAGACTGCATTTTACCTTTTATATAGCACTTCCCACTTGGAATGCTAACACTGCCCTCTAAGCAACAATGCAATGCCAACATTCATCCATACAAGTTTGTTTAGGACCTAAACGAAACACTTTAAAGCTCCATCTTCAATTCCATCATCTTCAAGATGTCTTCACTTCGAAATGATTGAGTTGGATCAAATTAGTTTTTGGATAACATATCTGATCCCGTTCTCTTCTACATTACATTCGAAAATTTTCAGTAATCTCAACCTCGATTCTTTAGAAAATAAACAATCAAAGAAATGAGTGGAGATCGCCTCCTAACCGTTATTGGACGGATTTTCTTATCATTTGTCCTAGGAGAATGAAATAAGATTTACACATATAGTAAAACATCATTGGAGATCACTATGCCATATAACTCATATGTTTCTCCTAGATATTTCCAAAGTTACATTTGGGCCCATATTTGATAGTCGGTTATTTAACTATTCACAAACACGCATCCAAATCAGGGATTTATTTCCAAAGGGAAAACCAACATTGGTTAAGCGTAAAGTAACCGCTAGGCTCCTTAATTAATCTTTTCATTAGTTAAATTCACTTTGTAATATTTGTGTCAAAATACTTTACAAAGATTTTCGCAATCCTTATACTTTCAATACTTGAAAAAATATCCATATACTTATCTCAATTGTATAAGTATATTCACAAACACTAAGGAAGATTTTCCCCTTTTATATAATTCAAAAATCATTTATAAACTCCTTTATAAATCCCCAAAATCATTTATAATCTCATTTATAAATCTCAAAACTTTTATAAACTCTTTTATAAATTTCAGTCACTTATAAATTCTTTTTACACATTTCTAAAACACTTTACAAACCCATTTCAAATCCGTAAAACTATTTATAAAACTACTTTTATAAATCTATAAATCCATTTCTAAAATTCATTTATAAATATCTAACCATTATAAAACTCCTTTACCTTGTAAATTATCTTCCTTTAATCCCTTAACCATTTTATAAAACTCCCTTGTAAAACCCAATTCCATTATAAAACTCTATTTATAAATTTCAAACATTTATAAGCAAATAATAATCATTTGCTTCAAACACTATCATATAATAATACTTATTTATAATAAACCTTATAAATAAATAAACAATAAATATTAACCTTTAAACATCTTAAAATAATAATTAATAACTTCAAGGCATTATAAATAAAGCACTAATAATTAATCTTCAACATTATTATAAATAATAATGATTAATTTATAAAACGGTATGAATAAATCATTATTATTAATTTCAATTCTTATTTATTATTTAAATAACTAATCTTTAAAATATTAAAATATTGATAAATAACCTTAAAAAAATTAATTATAAACAAATAACTTCTAAACAATATTAAATATAAATAAGTAACTTTAAAACAATGTTAAATATAAATAAGTAAATTTAAAACATTTCTAATGACTTAGGAATATAGATATAAAAGTTGGAATAAATTAGAAATTAAATCCTTAAACAAAATATTTCTGAAACCTAATTTCAAATTTAAAATCGTTTCCTGTCTCAAAATCAATTTCAACCCTAAATGGTAATTTATGGTATTTAAAAATACTAATTTAAGACAATTAGCTACCAAACACTCGACCCGTATTGATATTGATTTTCTATCACTATAGGGTCTAAGTTTCAACATATAAGAATTTCATAACCAAAAGTGTCAAACAATTAGGTTTAATATCCAATAATTCATTGTTGAAATTAAAATCAACAATGGCAAGGAATCCCGTTGAATCCCTCCAACCTGCTTCCTTGCATCACAGTTGTGACAACCCGCCATTTTGACCATCGAAAGTCGACACCGAACGCTACCACCGTGTTCCAATGTCACACATCCAATCGACAAAAGGACAGATGTTAGGGTAAATAAAAAGAAAAGAACAAAGAACAGAGAAAACATAATCTCACAGCGGAACCGACAATATATAATTTAACAAGGGCAGTAGAAACTGTCACTCCCAACATACAGAGTATATCTAAGTTAAAAGCAAGCCTATCCAGCGGGACAATTGTAAAATTCCGACCTTACAAATGCCGATTGGTATACAATATAATACAGCGGAAAATAAAATACTACGATAGGTGAATCTATAGCTCCCCTCCATGATCTCTAAAACTTCATAGACAACGTAGGTAAATACTCGATCTGACCTGAGCATTATAATAAATAATACCCGGATTAGTCTGGAAATACCAGCGTGAGATGACTCGAATAATGAGGATCATATATAAAAGTTTTGTGAGACTACGCCGCTAACGCGGAACAGATTTTTACCTAACTAGAATAACATCCATAAGGCAAGAGAAGAAATAAATATCAGGAAACAAATTCAAATATGAATGGGCATGACTATATTAAAATCAGACTTGGAAGAATGAAAATAATCCGAGCAAAATCCAAACTAGACAGAATGGATAAAAAAAGATAACTTTCCAAACTTAATAGATTGGACAAAACAAGATAACTGTCCAAACGTGATAGAATGCAAAAAAAAAAACTATAATCAAATATCGTGAAGAGTGGTTGACTCTTCCCATTGCAATTACAGAAAAACTTATTCAATGGTTCGAATCAAATGAGTAGAATGAATTTATCCAACGTAACTAGGAGGGCGCTCCCCCTTCCATGAAAGTATACATGTTATCCCGCCTTTTGGCAAGGCCATGACACCAAAAAGTTGACTGAAAATCAAGAACAATTCGTCCCAAAGATTGGTTATACACTGTTTCGCTATGGATATCGACGAATTTTGTCCGAGTCCGAATCGGGCTACAATTGACAAGACATGGCAAGCAAAACTATGAAAGCCAACGTTTCAAATTTCAGATCAATCGAAATTCGTATGCTCACGATATGATTGATGCAATTCAAGCAATCAATTGAAGGGTCTTGTTCGTATCCATTAAGCCTCAACTGTTCGTATCCATCAAGCCTCAACTGTTCGTATCCATCAAACGAAGGGTCTTGTTCATATCCATCAAGCCTCAACTATTCGAATCCATCAACTGAAGGGCCTTGTTCGTATCCATCAAGCATCAACAGTTCGTATCCATCAACTATATTGGTTTGTATCCATCATGTGGTCAACATTTCATATCCATCACGATCGATACGAGTAGTGCAACAGCGATCGAGTATGAATAGTGCAAAATGATCGAGTACGAACAGTGCAACAGCGATCGAATGCGAATAGTGCAGCAGCGATCGAGTGCGAACAGTGCAGCAGCGATCGAGTGCGAACAGTGCAGCAGTAATCGAGTGCGAATAGTGCAGCAGCGATCGAGTATGAACAGTGCAGTAGCGATCGAGCGCAAATAGTGCAACCGCAATCGAGTACGAATAGTGCAGCAGTGATCGAGTACTATTTCGAGTGTGAATAATGCAACAACGATCGAGAATGAACAGTGCAATAGCGATCGAGTACGAGCAGTGCAGTAGCGATCGAGTGCGAATAGTGCAATAGTGATCGAGTACGAACAGTGCAAAAGCGATCGAGTACGAATAGTGCAACAACGATCGAGTGCAAACAGTGCAGCAATGGTCGAGTGCGAACAGTGCAACAGCGATCGAGTGCAAACAGTGCATCAGCGATCGAGTGCGAAGGAGACAGCCTTCGAAAAACACGAACTAGCATTGATCATATCTCACAATATAAAAGTCCAAACGCTACGAAATTTTCACTGGAGCTTACGTACTACCCAAAGAATGTTCATGCTCGATTTCGACTCGATTGGACAAAATATTGATAGATACGAAATTCGTACGTATCGATCACGGATCAAGTCAAAATCACATGGGATCGATCGCATGGGCCCGCACACGTGCCATAAGAGGTCTCTCGAGATCTAAGCGAGATATTTGCAGCCTACGCTTATAAATAACATTCTAGAGCCTACAGAAAAGGGATTTTTGGTTCTTCAACGTCCAGACTCTGCGGGATTCATCATTGTACTCGGATTTTGCTGTTGTAATCAGTTGTAACTCATTGTAATCAGCAAGCAAACTTCAATAAAATTATCAAATTCAAAGTGGACGTAGGCCGGATTGTCAAACCACTATAAACTCTGTGTTCTTTATTACTTTCATCTAAATTTCCTGAGTGTTCTTCATTTTTAATTCTCTACATACTTGTTATCTGTGATATGTGATTGTGAAGTTGTGCTATCATTGGCAGTTGGGTGTTTGTGACCAATTTTGACGCAATCATTTTAGTGCTTTCACTAAGAAGGGCTAGCATTCTGGGATTTTACAGCTTGGATCTTGGATCTGAAGACTTAAGGACTTAGATCTGGAAAGCAATGGTGAAGCAATCCGCAAGGAGACCAAGAGCAGAAAGGAGTCAACATGAAGGGAGTAAGGAGGCTTCCTCTAGAGTGAATTAGATCTTAGTCTTCATCATCCGGGACGAGATGGAGATGATGATGATGGCGGAAGCTATGCAGAAGCGAATGCTGAAAAGATAAGAAGAGATGATGCAGAACCTACTCCAATGAGCTGGACGAGTTGGAGTGCGGAATCAAATTAACGCAACTGCAGGAGACGCTAGAGATAGAGATCAGGAGCATGGAGCACCAGAGTTCAGAATAGAGTAGGACCGTCACGCCAGAACTTGGGGGAACTCATCCAGAGTAAATTGATCCAACCTCAAACGGGATACCAGGTAGAGCTATTCAGAATGGCATTGATAGAGGGATGGACATCCATCCACGAAAGCAGATTCCAGGATTTCCTTGTGAACTCAGGGGGCAGATCTGAGGCAATAGACATGGACTACAGATTGACGACAGTGATAGATTAGCAGAGATGGTCAGACGAGCTATGAAAGGCGGACTAATCAGTAGAGATCTAGAAGATGTAAACAGAAGCCATTTCGCTTCCGTAATTAGGCAGGCCAGAAATCCACCAGAATTCAAGCTACCAACATTGGAGATGTACGATGGAAGGACAGACCCTATCATTCATCTGATAAGATATATGAGGCACATGGAAGTACTGAGGGCATCAGAGGAGGTCATGGCCCGACGCTTCCCATTGTATTTGATAGACATGGCAGCATTATGGTTTAGACAATTGGAGAGCGGTTCCATTCGGACGTGGACTGAGTTGACCGAGAAGTTTATGAGGCAATTCAGAGTTCACATTTCAAGGCCCAAGAATGTGATGAGTCTGACGACGCTAAAACAGAAAACTGGGGAATCTTTGAGGAATTTTCTAACACGATTTAATGCAGCAGCAGCATCGGTGGATCGTTTAGATCCATCCGTGGTCTTAGTGGGGGGCCGTATCTGGCATAGCTTATGAAACAGAGTTCAAAAGTTCACTGACAATGGATCCACCTATGGATCTAGGAGAATTTTATCATGAGGCTGAAGGACTCCTGCGATTAGAGGATGCAAATGTTGAAAGAGAGGAAGGAGAGGGAGTAGAAGTTTATGCAGTCAAAGGTAGAAATCCTCCTAAAAAAGATTCAGGCAAAGATAAAGGGAAACGAAAAGCCGAGGATAACAATGATGGACCAAATCGACTATGAAAAGAACCGAGATTCGTTTCTTATTTAGAGCCGAGCGAAACTTTGGAGCGGATCTACCTGGACACCGGGGGCAGGTTCCTTATTGAAAGCTAATGAGGAGGGATCCGACCAACAATGAAAGGAAATCAGACAAGTACTACTTATTCCATGAGCTAAGCGGGCATAATACCAACGATTGCAGGCATTTGAGGAATGGCATACTATTATAGTACATAAGGCGGCGAGCCACGACGGTGGAGCAAGAACGATCACCACCTGCACCTACTAGGAACGGCTCAGGATCGAGGCATCAGCTTGTCATCAACTGATTTAAATAATGACCAATAAGTGGCAAACTCCACATCAACACGATTAAGTCATTTACACATGTATGGGATCACGAACGATCCTCAAGCATGCTCTGATACGACTATCAAATGCATCAGTGTAGATGTTTGCACTTTGACGTCTCTGTTTTTCTTTTACTTTCTATTTTTCATGTTTGGACTTGATTCTGTTGGATATTTCTGTTGAAAGACTCATTTTAAATGTAAATCTTCTATTTGGGATTCCATAATGGCTAAGCTACTTACACATGTACGGGATCGCGAACGGTCCTCAGGCATGCTCCGAGATGGTGATAAACCGCCATAACTTACAACTCAGAAACTCACGAACGTGAAATCTTACATTAGTGATACTAAGTCCCCCATGGGCACACACAATTCCCTCGAACGGCACCCGACCGCGAACGGTCACAAATGTCTCGAACGGCACATGACTTCGAACGGTCACAATTCGCCTCAAACGGCACCTGATCGCGAACGGTCACAAATCGCCTCGAACGGAACCCCGACCGCGAATGGTCACCATTCGCCGCGAGCGGCACCCAACCTCGAACGGTCACATATCGCCCTGAACGACATACGATCGTGAACGATCACTATTCACAGTCAGATAAGATTATCAATTACTTTGCAGGTCATTAACAAGATACGAACATCCAGCTTATCGAACTACAATAAACACCTTCCTATCATAGGCATTTTTTGGGGACAAGTGTTATCACGCCTTTTGGCAAGGTCGTGACACCAAAAAGTTGACTGGAAATCTAGAACAGTTCATCCCAAAGATCGGTTATACACTATTTCGCTATGGATATCGGTGAATTTTGTCTGAGTCCGGATCGGGTTACAATTGACAAGACATGACAAGAAAAACTATGAAAGCCAACATTCCAAATTTTAGGGCGGTCAGAATTCGTATGCTTAAGATATGATCGATGTAATTCAAGCAATCAATTAAAGGGCCTTGTTCGTATCCATCAAGCCTCAACTGTTCGTATCCATCAACTAAAGGGTCTTATTTGTATCCATCAAGCCTCAACTGTTCGTATCCATCAACTGAAGGGTCTTGTTCATATCCATCAAGCCTCAACTGTTCGTATCTATCAAGTGGTCGTCATTTCATATCCATCACGATCGACATGAACAGTGCAATCATGATCGATACGAACAGGGCAACAGTGATCTAGTGTGAACAGTGCAACAACGATCGAGTATGAACAGTGCAGCAATGATCGTGTGCGATAGTGCAGCAGTGATCGAGTGCGAAGAGTGCAGCAGCGATCGAGTGCGAAGAGTGCAGCAGCGATCTAGTATGATCGATGCAACAGCGATCGAGTATTGTTTCGTGCGAACATTGCAGCAGTGATCGAGTGCGAACAGTGCAACGTCGATCGAGTACGAACAGTACAAAAGCAATCGAGTGCGAACAATGCTGCAGCGATCGAGTGCGAACAATGCTGCAGCGGTCGAGTGCGAAGGAGACAGCCTTCGAAAAACACGAACTTGCATCGAAAAACACGAACTTGCATCGATCATATCTCACAATCTACAAGTCCAAATGCTATGAAATTATCACTGGAGTTTACGTACAACCTAAAGAATGTTCATTCTCGATTTCGACTCGATTAGGCAAAATCTTAATCGATACGAAATTCATTCGTATCGATCACGAATCAAGTCAAAATCACATAGGATCGATCGCGTGGGCCTGCACGCATGTCAGAAGAGGTCTTCCGAGATCTGAGCGAGATATTTGCAGCCTATGCCTATAAATAGCATCTTAGAGCCTACAGAAAAGGGACTTTTGGCTCTTCTACGTCCAAACTCTGCCGGATTCATCATTGTACTCGGATTTTGCTGTTGTAATCAGTTGTAACTCGTTGTAATCAGCAAGCAAAGTTCAATAAATTTATCAACTTCAAAGTGGACGTAGGCTGGACTGTCGGACTATTATAAACTCTATGTTCTTTACTTCTTTCATCTAAATTTTTTGAGTGTTCTTCATTTTTAATTCTCTACATGCTTATTATCTGTGATCTGTGATTGTAAACTAGTGCTTTCATTGGCAATTGGGTGTTTGTGACCTTTTTTGGCGCAAACAATACCTCTAGATAAAATATACTTGAGGGCACACACGTCACTCTCGGAAACTTCCAAGTTGGACCTAGCTTTACATGAGCATTCAAATATTTCACATCAATGTATGCATGCCGAAACCTCTCTAGATGATGTGAACATACCCTAATGGGTGTGACCCACATGGCTTCGCTCCCACTCATGCCTTGGTTTTTATTTTTCCGGTGTTGGATATTAATGCTTAAAACGATCGATAAATCATCTGAGAATGACGCAGCACAATAATGACTTGGAGGGTGCGCACCCCTTTTTCACGTCTTGGTTTTAACCATTTTCAATAAAGGATAACAAGGCTCAATGGAGCATTAAATCGTCTTAGAATGAAAATAACAAAGAAGCTGAAGTAACCGATAGCTGAGATACTAACTATCGAGGATATAAAACGATCGTCTATGGAAATTAAGTCTTGTATACTTATCGCCAATCATTGAATTTAAACTTGTACTATTTCTTGGTTATCAATAATACTGGAAAAGTCAAGGTAGTGTTACCTTAAAGTTATGTCCAACAATTATTCTTAACTTTTAAAATAGCGACAAGTTTACTTCTTCGATGTTTAGTGCTAATTATACAAATAAATTGTTTCCATATAAGTGATTTGCTTCATGGAAATTAATTCATTTCCATAAATGAATCAAAAAAATTCTTTTAAACATGAACTGAACTTATGCTTGATTAATTTTTCCAAGTGCGCGACCCCGAAGGCCTAAACCAACATTAGACCGAACACCAGAGGATTATCCAACTTAACATCCCAATAACCGAGTTCCAATCCTTTTCATAACTTTAAAATAATATTAATTATCCCAAAAAATAATTAGTCACATTTAAAATCTTTTTTGAACAAACAAATCCATTATCTTTAATAAAATCGATAATTATTTTCAAACACTTATATAACATTGGTAAATATACTTTAAAATCTTTATTAAATCAAATTATTAACTTTAAATCAATTGATTAAAGAAATTCTATTATATTAATTAATTTACTTAAATCACTTTTATTAAATCGATTAATTAACTTTAAGTATCATTAATTATAAGGATTAATTAAATTCAAATAATCATTAGTTAAAATGAATAAGTCGTCTCGAACATTATTTGTTAAAATGATAAGTAATCTTAAATTTCATTAATGAAAACAGTTAATTAAGTACAAATAATCATAAATTAATTGGATTAATTAAATTCAAACTAGCTAAAATGATTAATTAAAATATCATTTATTAAAATGATTTATTCAATTATAAAACATCATCGAATTAAACGATTTAACTAAATTCCAAATATCCTTAGTTAAAATAATTAATTAAATTTAAAACAATCATTAGTTAAAATGATTAATAGAATTGAAATATCATTATTTAAAATGACTAATTACTTTTAAATATCATTTATTAAAATGTTTATTAATTTCAATTATCATTAATTGAAATAATTAATTAAGTTTAATAAATTAATTAAACTCCATTATCGTTAATTAAAATAATTAATTAAAATTTAATAAACATCGGTTAAAACTTTTAATTAAGTATAAAACATTATTAGCAAAAATAATTAATTAAATCCAAAGATAAACCAATTTTAACCATCATTTATTTAATTGGTTAATAAATCTCAAAATCATTAGTTTAAAATGATTAATTATTTTAGACCATCATTAATCAAAATGATTAATGAATTTTAATATTTAGTTTAGCGAAAACACAAGCTCAAAGTACATACGATATGGTTTTAGGGATGAAATTGAATAAATGACAATGTAACGAAATGGCTACAACAACAATTAACAATTTAAATGCAATATCGGGATTTATTTTCAATTAACCATTAATATAATAGCATAAGGATGTAAATAACTGATCATTGGCGAGAAACCCTCTTTGGGTCTCTCCATAGATTTTTCCTGTAAAACAATGATTATGGATAACATATATATAATCATACGGGTTTATAACGATCAATTTAATATGTCATCCATTTTCCAAACGGAAATTCAACCAAATAAGCAATCATATAATTTGACTAACATCCAAACAATCAATGAACTTTATAACATCATTGGTATATTATATAATAAAATTAAATGTGAGTTAAACTCACATTGATTTTTTCGTTTTTACCAAAACGTCCCGATTTTGGACTAAAACTGAACGATCGTCCGATTTTAGCCTAAAATCCCACTAGCTCCAAATCCAACCAAACCAACTCCATCAAGAATATCTCAACGACACGAGTCCAACGCAAAAAAGGGCATTCGAATCTGACCTCGTATGAGCGAGATACAAAATTTATAAGTTATCGAATAATTTAAATTTATAATTAAATAACTTTACAATCCTACCCTTCAACTATCTTCTTCTCCAACAAAATCATGCACAGTGACACAGCAAGTAACCCATCATGGCCGTATGCACATATGTACTGACACGGAGAATTACTCGACGAAATTCAATTTTGTCTTCGTCGTTGAACTCCTCGATACTTCCTCCACATGACCATCCCCAAAGCGACAACTCCGAATATGGATTTGAAGATCTCTACGAGTTGAGATTTTTAAAAATTGTTTCATGATTTTTAGAGGTGTATACATTTAGTTCTTGAATTTTGAAATTTGGTTTCCAAGAGAGAAAGCAAGTTTTGTTCACAGGCAATAATTTTACAGAGAAAAAATAGAATGGGCTAGAATAGTGGAGTTATAGCATGAACCATGAGGGTATAGGCAAGAATATTGCAGAAATGGTGCATATATATGCGTATATATTATTATCTTAAATTTTAAATTATTCAACCAAACATATCCAAAAATATCGAACTCCAAACGAGGCATGCCGTCTGGCATTCAATATGCTATACTTCTTTTTCGAATGCAATGGAACTAGTATCGAGGTCTAATTCGATCCTATGCAGAAGATAGCTTTTTAGACCCGGTTATTGTATTAAATTTTCGATATTAATTTCAATGCGTTTCTATCTAGCACGACCAAATAATACGTCCAATCGTTACGAAAATTGACGGCGTAATATATCCAGTATTACGGATCCAATGAAACTAGTTTCTTCGAAATCCAAGACTATGCCCAAAAGGCTAATTTCACAGATTTAAATATTTAATAATTGATATTTATCCAGCCTATTTATATTTATAAATAAATTAACAAATTGAATTCACGAATATGATTTATTAATTAAAATGAGCTTAATAATATTATTAAATCCATTTAATTAACAATTCAAATATTTAAACATTCCCTATATTTGAGTTATAAGTTATTAAATTACAAAATCCAATTATTTAAATATTCAAAATAAAATGACCAGAATTTTGGGTTGTTACATTCTCCCCCCGTAAAAGAATTTCATCCCGAAATTGCTTAGGAAGAAAATGTTTCCAAACCCTTCAGTTTAAAACAATTGATTGAAATGAGTTATTAAATGTAACGACCCTAGATTTTAATTTAATTTAAGTTGATAATTAAATGAATTTTGGAATAAAATTGTAAGATAAATTGATTTAAATGGAAGCGAGTTTCCCCGATTCGACTAGAAAATATATAAAGTCATATGGATTTGACAATTTGTATATATGTGAATATATATTTAAATTGGATTTGAAATAAAATCTTAAATAAATGATTTTAAAAATAAATATAGAGATATATATGTATATACATTAGATATGAATTGTAAATGAATGGTTTAATAATAATTGATAATAATAAGTATTATAATTGATGGTTAATAATAATTTGAATTTATAAATTTATTATAAAACAATAAATATTAAAGCAAAGTAAACAATTTAAGTTAAAATAAAAGAGGAATAAAAATAAGACAATGGAACAAAAGAAATGACAAAACAAATGTATGCATACAAACATAATTAAAATAGAAAATTATTTGCAAGACAAAGTAATACACTCAAATGAGAAAAGAAAAGAAAAGAAAGAATATAAGTATAAGTATGTAGGAATATGAACAAGACAAAAATCTGCAAAATATCAACATAAAAATGTATTTAAGTAATAAAACAATATACAATAGCATGTTAAAGCAAAAGAAAGAGGTATACTCAAGTATATAAACAAATAGAAGCTAGTAAAGGAATAAATAAAGTACAAAACAAAACCAAATATATCATCACAGCCGAGTATAGCATGTTGCCTGTAAAATAAATATGCAGGCAAGGCAAGAAAAGAGGAAAAATAAAATAAAAAGTACTTGCACCATACCTCTAACATATCACTTCAGCCAAATACAAAGTATATATTTTTACACAAGTATAAAATCAAATCAAGCAAAGTAAGAAAATGTATAAATATAAACTGTAAAACAGTGCAAGTACCTTCATATTATAAAGCAAAGAATGTATAACCTATCCATACCTCTAGTACACCAAGCTAGATAGTATCAGCCGAGATTTTGTTGATAAAACAAAGAAAATAAAATAACATTCCCTGTACAAACATGATATCAACCAGTAAATTTGTTTTAATAAATATCAATCTTCACCTCGGTTTTGTTTATTCAAGCCAAGAAAAATATCATCAAAAAAAAAATCTGAAAGAAAACAAAACTTCAACTTATACAAGCTCAAATTTAATTCAACAAGGAACAAAACCAGATCGTTTATTTACTCAGCAAGCCTAAAGAAAAAAAAAGTGCAATGATTTAAAATCCAAATCATCTAGATCAAGCATGCAAGTTCAGGTCTGTGGTGAGGGAGCTTCATTTAAAACTTAAGTGAAATATTCAAACATCATCAAGCCGCTCTGTCATTCTGGAAACAACATGCTCTGTTTCTTTTTTTTCTTCTTCTTTGTTCTTCAGGAGACAGGTGAGCAGACCCTTCGACCCTGTTTTAATCTCTTGATATCTGAAATTTTACTTGAAGAAAGAGTTGAATATGCTTGTATTTAACTGCCTGCATGTGTTTAGATAGGTAGAAAAAAATGGTGTGCATGTTTACATATATATACATAAGTATGTCTCTGTCATATACAGGCTTAAGCACAACCAAAATTCAATTCAATTCTATATACAATCAATTTTAGACCAGTATGTTTAAAGGTAAAAGGACTACAGCGTGTTAGTGAGAATTTCAAAAATATTTACAGTGATTCATTTTAAGTTTATATCTCAGAAATTTAGAAAGAACATTGGGAAATTTAAAACATGTAATTTTCAACCATCACAATTTCTTGATTTATTTATATAACTTGAATCATTACTCTAAGACAAGATTTTTAAAACAAAATTTGGGATTTTTAGTTATGTATGCTATGAGCAGTTTGGAGATGAGCGTGTGAGGCATTTCGATCAACTTCAGGCGATCTGAGGAGATATGAAGGTCGGGGTTGTGCGTGAAGGGGGAGGAGACTACGATGACGTGGGGAAAAATGCTCGGAGTTGTCATCGATCATCGTGGAAGCGGCGGTGGCGAGGTTTAGTTTCTAAACCTAATTTTGTAGTGGCTGAGTAATTCGAATCGTTCGTCCCCGATAGACGATCGAGCGTTGCGTGGCTCTGGGTGGTAGTAGAGGGGATGCTGGCGATCGTGTAGACGGAGTTTCACGTTTTCCGGTGGTTGTGGTGGCGTGAATGTGGCGATGACAGGTTTCGAAGGGGTGGATGCATTTTTGTTTCAGGTCTGGGTCAATTTGTTCGATTTTGAATTCGCTGTTGTTTTGAGTATCTGAGTGTTTGTGAGGCTCATAGAGATCATGGCTGATGTGTTGACGATCGCAGCTTGGATCGGAGGAGGCCAGAAGGGCGGTGCATGTGCACATGACTTTGGGTTGTGTCAGTTGAAAGGAGTTGGAGAAGAAGATTGGCTCGAGGAAAATTTGAATTTATCTCGAAGTCGATCTCGGGGAGGATGTTGATTTACTCGGAATAAACAGGAGAGGCTCGGGTTTGTATTTTTTTTAGTTTGGGCTTCAGGCGATGGTTTTGGTTTATAAAAAAAAAAAAAGTTTTCAATATAAACTATAAAGTCACATGATTTGGAATTTAATTTGTTTTGATTTGGAAAATTTATAATAGATAATTTTGTAATCAATTGTTGGATGTTTCATATGTAATTTAATGAAGATGTAATTAAGTACTTAATCAAAGGAAAAGGGTTTATCTTTACTTAATTAAGGTCTTGATTTATTAAGTATCATTGATTTGTATAATGTGATTAATAAAAGTTTAAAATACACTCGAATGATTAATGAAATCATTAATAAAGGAATTGATTTTATATTAGAAACAATTAAGGCATTAAGTGATGTAATTTATATGATAATCAATTAAAGACTCATTTATTTAATTTATAAATTTATGATTTAGATTTATTTATAATTAGAGATTAATTAAAAGTAATTAAGAAATATTATTAGTTAATGAAGATGATTAACTAAGGATAATTAAGTATTACTTAATATGATTAATTTTGATAATGAATTAGATAAATTAATTTAGATAATCAATTATAGATTGTAAATTGTAAATTACATAATGAAAGCAATCAGAAATAATTACTTATTATGATTAATTAAGGATAATAAATCAAATAGAGGTTAATTAAGGATTAATTAATAAATGAGATTTATTAATATTAATTAAAGATTTATTAAAGTAAATTTATTTAAATGATAAAGATTAATTTGAAATTAATGATTTAGGGTTACGGGATGATTGCTTAATGGTAAGAAATTAAAATTTTAATTTCTTAAAATAATGAATTAAAGGGTTAATTAATTATGCAATTGGTTTAAAGATTAGATTAATGAATAAGATAAATTAAGGATAATTTAATTTATTAAAGTATTTTATAAATTTATTGATATCGAATGATTAATAAATCAGAATTGGTAAATTAACTCATAAGTAATTTATTGGAAATAAATTGAATTAATTAGGATAAATAATTTATAAATCCTGCTTATAAATGACTATTGAATACTTGACCTTGCTTATGAATGATTGTATTGTATGAAATGCCTTGAATTGATTATCCTATCTGATTTGTGATATTTTGTTCTGTAGATTGAGCAGTGTATATTTATTTGCATTTGTATATTATCCGTGAATCTGTGAATGGACGATGAGCGTTATAAGTTTTATATCGCTTATCAACTATATTTCTGTATTCTGATCTGTGATGATTGTATGATGTTGCACTATTGTGTTAAACCCTGGACCACACTTATACACACACCAATATGGATTTCACGAGGAAATCGATTAAGTCACAGATTTTTGAAATAGTTTTAAATTTGAATATTTAAATTCAAATGTTTTGAAAATGGATTGGGTTTAAAGTGAAAAGCTTTTGAAATGGAATTTCATAGATGAAATTTATTTTGAATTACTCGATAAAATATGAAGTTGAATAATTTGATTTGAACTTAAATTCAAAATGTGAAACTAAATTCTATGATTTGAAACTAGGGATTAAAGATGTTATACCAGTTATATATGGGTTAAACTATTTTAAAAATATTGATTTGGGATGTGAATAGAATTCAAGGGCTTTAACTCGTGTAAATATAATTGGATTTTTCTGAAACGAAAACTGTTTGTTTTCAAATAATAAAAGCTTTCACATAAGAAATGAATGTCCAATTTGTGTTAAAAAGAATTTCAAGTTTGAGAATGAAGATAATTTCCAAGTTATGAAAACGATTTGAAAGCTATAAGTTGAATCTGGATTTAAAAATTCAACAAGTTAATCGAATTTTGAAAGCTATGAGTTAAATCTTTGATATAAAGATTTAACGAGTTAATCCAAATGGAATAGAAATTGTTTTGAAATCTGTAAATGGAACTTTGTGAAATAAATCTTTTTGTAATATAAAGATTTGAAATGGTAATTGGTTTAAACCATTTGAAAGAAAGTTTTGGGTTTTAAGTTGTGACTTAATTGAAATCCCAATATTCATATATTTCTTGTAAATATTGCGCTCACTGTTCGGTTTAGCCGGGAGAGGACCTTTGTGTCATATATCCCATTCCGAATATGTGATATGTCATTATGGATAGCATTTGAAGACCGGTGTTGAAGACCGGATATTTTTGAAAGCGTAAGGACAACTCGTCGAATGTCTTTGCATCGAATGGTCCCCGGTATAAAGACTCCATATGTGATGGGAAGTCCGAATGTGATTAGTGAATATCCGGATTGCAAGGACTTCTTTCGAAGTGCCTTCGGTTCTGTTCGATCCCGGAACAGACTTGTATGATAGTATGTCTGACATTACAAATTGAGATATAAAGCCGATTTCTTTCAAATATATTTCTGTTGGTGGCGGAGAATTTATTCTCTTAGCTTAACACCCTTCTCTGAGACGTACGAGCTCAGAGGTTATGTAGTTGAATGTTATCAGCGATATATTCCCAATTTGGTAATGTGACATGCTGAGTGTTGCTGTGAAATGATCATTGTGTTGATTATTTGTGATAGGATCATTTATTTGATCGTCTATCCTGGTGATCATTTCTATGATCATTTGTTGACCCAAAGCATGGCTTTTGTATAAAGTATGTCTTTGTGGACGAAACTTCGTCGAGCCTCACACCTCGGAATGGTCAAAACAGGAAAGATGCGGCAAGGTTATTAGGGGTAGCTCCCTTTAGGGTATGTGCATTTCCTTCTGGAAAAGGGTGGTATCATGGTATGGAGCCCAGATACTTACTCATGTTGAAAACACTTTGTTATGATTGTGTGATGATGGTGACGAGCGCTTGGTTAAAGGTCCCAAAGGACCGGGGGATGGCATACTCGTGTCAGTTGTTACCCAGTTAGGGGTAACCCGGCCTTGTGTTGGTAGAGATCCGGTTTGGTTCTCGGGGACGTCCATCCAGAGGCGTTCTCATGTGGCAATGGGAAGTTCCTTGGCCTGACCATTTGTTGGAAATCCAAAGAAACAATACGAGACTTGTACAGTATTAGTTGTAGAACCTACCATCTAATATGGTAGCTATAGTAGGCATAATATAATGGTACCTATGCTGGCTAAGATTTATATTCTACTTTCGAAATGATTTTTCCTACACTATGCACTAATAATAATATCAAATGTTTCTTTTTAATGCGTATCAAGCATCTTTGACTATCATAAGAAGAAATCTCCTCCAAGTCTGCGTTTGCATTGTGTGTGTGGCGGGAGGTCTTATGGTAGTCTCATTTTTAAAAGCATTGCGAATTGACTTTAAAAATATTTCTTTGAATGTTTTAAAAGATAAACTGTTTTTGTTGCTCATACCAGTCCCACGACTGATCCAGAGTTTATTGTTTCTTTCCTAAACTCTGGGTGCTCATTATTTTCTACACGAGCAGTCTAGAGTTGGGTTTTTCAGATAGTCAGATTAGTAGGTTATCTGGAGCTAGTTCAGTCTTTGGATCACACCGCACTTGCTTATCTTTGTGCATCGTTATTGGGAGTTCGAGCTATTGCTGGATTGATTCTTGGAAATGGAGTTGCAGTTCTCGGAGTTCTCTTTTGAAGACTATCTTAGAGTTGTATTGTTCCGCTGCTAGATGTCATCTATTTTCTTTTCCGCTGCTATCTTATTGTATCATATCTCTGATGTATATTGATATCTATTGGATCATCTGTTGTATCAGATATTGTATCAAAGCTGTATATCAATGTATTATTCTCTTATTCCGCTGTGTTATTTACTTAATGTTGTTATAAGCTCCGGCGAATCGGATTTGAACGGTCGAATCTATGGCATTCGAATACGATTTGAAGTATGGATGTCGATTTTCGAGCGGGCAAAATTCGTCTCGTCACATTTGGTATCAAAGCTAAGGTTGAACTTTAGCTCAGGAGTATAACACATTAAGTAGCTCATTAGAGATAGGGTGAAGTATATCCTAGAATGAGTATATCCCTAAGACATCCGTTTGAATGCCTCAGTAAATTCTCTTGCTATCCACTGATAGTGAGTATGAGTGCAAGAAGAGAACGAGACAGGGGACAGGGAGGTACGACTATAATTGGTCAATGCTCTGTAACAATAGTGGAAACAATCTTTCTCTGTCAATCTCCTTTGATTCGTTTCCAAATTTCTTTTGATTGCTTCGAGACAGCTCTAGAAAGAAGTTCTGTGCGTTGATGCTGTACGAATCGTTGTAGAAATTCTTACTTCGTATTTCATCGTTTCTTTTCAGTTTTTGATTTTAAACTTTAATGAATATGAATTTGAAATTTTGAATAAATTGGAAATTCTGTATAAATGGGAAATTTGAAATTGAAAATTTAAATAAATTGGAAATTTTAAATTGAGTTTAATTGGTTAATAGAATATGAAGCTAAATTTGAATTATATCAACAAAATGATTTCGTTTAAAACCAAAATTTAAATCTAGAAATTCTATTGTAATTTCTCGTGAATACCAAAGTCCGAAGAGGGACAAATTGGTATGTATTTTGAGATATTCCGACTTGAGTTTGGAATTCATATCTTAAGTTTGAGGAATTATAGGAGATCGAATCTGTCTATCTCTGTGTTGTTTTCGTGCCTGCGAATTTCGAGGACGAAATTCTTTTAAGGGGGGAAGTTTTAACGACCCTAGATTTTAATTTAATTTAAATTGATAATTAAATGAATTTTTGAATAAAATTGTAAGATAAATTGATTTAAATGGAAGCGAGTTTCCCCGATTCGACTAGAAAATTTATAAAGTCATGGATTTGACAATTTGTATATATGTGAATATATATTTAAATTGGATTTGAAATAAAATCTTAAATAAATGATTTTAAAAATAAATATAGAGATATATATGTATATACATTAGATATGAATTGTAAATGAATGGTTTAATAATAATTGATAATAATAAGTATTACAATTGATGGTTAATAATAATTTGAATTTATAAATTTATTATAAAACAATAAATATTAAAGCAAAGTAAAAAATTTAAGTTAAAATAAAAGAGGAATAAAAATAAGACAATGGAACAAAAGAAATGACAAAACAAATGTATGCATACAAACATAATTAAAATAGAAAATTATTTGCAAGACAAAGTAATACACTCAAATGAGAAAAGAAAAGAAAGAATATAAGTATAAGTATGTAGGAATATGAACAAGACAAAAATCTGCAAAATATCAACATAAAAATGTATTTAAGTAATAAAACAATGTACAATAGCATGTTAAAGCAAAAGAAAGAGGTATACTCAAGTATATAAACAAATAGAAGCTAGTAAAGGAATAAATAAAGTACAAAACAAAACCAAATATATCATCACAGCCGAGTATAGCATGTTGCCTGTAAAATAAATATGCAGGCAAGGCAAGACAAGAGGAAAAATAAAATAAAAAGTACTTGCACCATACCTCTAACATATCACTTCAGCCAAATACAAAGTATATATTTTTACACAAGTATAAAATCAAATCAAGCAAAGTAAGAAAATGTATAAATATAAACTGTAAAACAGTGCAAGTACCTTCATATTATAAAGCAAAGAATGTATAACCTATCCATACCTCTAGTACACCAAGCTAGATAGTATCAGCCGAGATTTTGTTGATAAAACAAAGAAAATAAAATAACATTCCCTGTACAAACATGATATCAACCAGTAAACTTGTTTTAATAAATATCAATCTTCACCTCGGTTTTATTTATTCAAGCCAAGAAAAATATCATCAAAAAAAAAAATCTGAAAGAAAACAAAACTTCAACTTATACAAGCTCAAATTCAATTCAACAAGGAACAAAACCAGATCGTTTATTTACTCAGCAAGCCTAAAGAAAAAAAAAGTGCAATGATTTAAAATCCAAATCATCTAGATCAAGCATGCAAGTTCAGGTCTGTGGTGAGGGAGCTTCATTTAAAACTTAAGTGAAATATTCAAACATCATCAAGCTGCTCTGTCATTCTGGAAACAACATGCTCTGTTTCTTTTTTGTTTCTTCTTTGTTCTTCAGGAGACAGGTGAGCAGACCCTTTGACCCTGTTTTAATCTCTTGATATCTGAAATTTTACTTGAAGAAAGAGTTGAATATGCTTGTATTTAACTGCCTGCATGTGTTTAGATAGGTAGAAAAAAATGGTGTGCATGTTTACATATATATACATAAGTATGTCTCTGTCATATACAGGCTTAAGCACAACCAAAATTCAATTCAATTCTATATACAATCAATTTTAGACCAGTGTGTTTAAAGGTAAAAGGACTACAGCGTGTTAATGAGAATTTCAAAAATATTTACAGTGATTCATTTTAAGTTTATATCTCAGAAATTTAGAAAGAACATTGGGAAATTTAAAACATGTAATTTTCAACCATCACAATTTCTTGATTTATTTATATAACTTGAATCATTACTCTAAGACAAGATTTTTAAAACAAAATTTAGGATTTTTAGTTATGTATGCTATGAGCAGTTTGGAGATGAGCGTGTGAGGCATTTCGATCAACTTCAGGCGATCTGAGGAGATATGAAGGTCGGGGTTGTGCGTGAATGGGGAGGAGACTACGATGACGTGGGGAAAAATGCTCGGAGTTGTCATCGATCATCGTGGAAGCGGCGGTGGCGAGGTTTAGTTTCTAAACCTAATTTTGTAGTGGCTGAGTAATTCGAATCGTTCGTCCCCGATAGACGATCGAGCGTTGCGTGGCTCTGGGTGGTAGTAGAGGGGATGCTGGCGATCGTGTAGACAGAGTTTCACGTGTTCCGGTGGTTGTGGTGGTGTGAATGTGGCGATGACAGGTTTCGAAGGGGTGGATGCATTTTTGTTTCAGGTCTGGGTCAATTTGTTCGATTTTGAATTCGCTGTTGTTTTGAGTATCTGAGTGTTTGTGAGGCTCATAGAGATCATGGCTGATGTGTTGAAGAACGCAGCTTGGATCGGAGGAGGCCAGAAGGGCGGTGCATGTGCACATGACTTTGGGTTGTGTTAGTTGAAAGGAGTTGGAGAAGAAGATTGGCTCGGGGAAAATTTGAATTTATCTCGAAGTCGATCTCGGGGAGGATGTTGATTTACTCGAAGTAAACAGGAGAGGCTCGGGTTTGTATTTTTTTTAGTTTGGGCTTCAGGCGATGGTTTTGGTTTATAAAAAAAAAAACAAGTTTTCAATATAAACTATAAAGTCACATGATTTGGAATTTAATTTGTTTTGATTTGGAAAATTTATAATAGATAATTTTGTAATCAATTGTTGGATGTTTCATATGTAATTAAGTACTTAATCAAAGGAAAAGGGTTTATCTTTACTTAATTAAGGTCTTGATTTATTAAGTATCATTGATTTGTATAATGTGATTGATAAAAGTTTAAAATACACTCGAATGATTAATGAAATCATTAATAAAGGAATTGATTTTATATTAGAAACAATTAAGGCATTAAGTGATGTAATTTATATGATAATCAATTAAAGACTCATTTATTTAATTTATAAATTTATGATTTAGATTTATTTATAATTAGAGATTAATTAAAAGTAATTAAGAAATATTATTAGTTAATGAAGATGATTAACTAAGGATAATTAAGTTTTACTTAATATGATTAATTTTGATAATGAATTAGATAAATTAATTTAGATAATCAATTATAGATTGTTAATTGTAAATTACATAATGAAAGCAATCAGAAATAATTACTTATTATGATTAATTAAGGATAATAAATCAAATAGAGGTTAATTAAGGATTAATTAATAAATGAGATTTATTAATATTAATTAAAGATTTATTAAAGTAAATTTATTTAAATGATAAAGATTAATTTGAAATTAATGATTTAGGGTTATGGGATGATTGCTTAATGGTAAGAAATTAAAAATTTAATTTCTTAAAATAATGAATTAAAGGGTTAATTAATTATGCAATTGGTTTAAAGATTAGATTAATGAATAAGATAAATTAAGGATAATTTAATTTAGTAAAGTATTTGATAAATTTATTGATATCGAATGATTAATAAATCAGAATTGGTAAATTAACTCATAAGTAATTTATTGGAAATAAATTGAATTAATTAGGATAAATAATTTATAAATCCTGCTTATAAATGACTATTGAATACTTGACCTTGCTTATGAATGATTGTATTGTATGAAATGTCTTGAATTGATTATCCTATCTGATTTGTGATATTTTGTTCTGTAGATTGAGCAGTGTATATTTATTTGCATTTGTATATTATCTGTGAATCTGTGAATGGACGATGAGCGTTATAAGTTTTATATCGCTTATCAACTATATTTCTGTATTCTGATCTGTGATGATTGTATGATGTTGCACTATTGTGTTAAACCCTGGACCACACTTATACACACACCAATATGGATTTCACGAGGAAATCGATTAAGTCACAGATTTTTGAAATAGTTTTAAATTTGAATATTTAAATTCAAATGTTTTGGAAATGGATTGGGTTTAAAGTGAAAAGCTTTTGAAATGGAATTTCATAGATGAAATTTATTTTGAATTACTCGATAAAATATGAAGTTGAATAATTTGATTTGAACTTAAATTCAAAATGTGAAACTAAATTCTATGATTTGAAACTAGGGATTAAAGATGTTATACCAGTTATATATGGGTTAAACTATTTTAAAAATATTGATTTGGGATGTGAATAGAATTCAAGGGCTTTAACTCGTGTAAATATAATTGGATTTTTCTGAAACGAAAACTGTTTGTTTTCAAATAATAAAAGCTTTCACATAAGAAATGAATGTCCAATTTGTGTTAAAAAGAATTTCAAGTTTGAGAATGAAGATAATTTCCAAGTTATGAAAACGATTTGAAAGCTATAAGTTGAATCTGGATTTAAAAATTCAACAAGTTAATCGAATTTTGAAAGCTATGAGTTAAATCTTTGATATAAAGATTTAACGAGTTAATCCAAATGGAATAGAAATTGTTTTGAAATCTGTAAATGGAACTTTGTGAAATAAATCTTTTTGTAATATAAAGATTTGAAATGGTAATTGGTTTAAACCATTTGAAAGAAAGTTTTGGGTTTTAAGTTGTGACTTAATTGAAATCCCAATATCCATATATTTCTTGTAAATATTGCGCTCACTGTTCGGTTTAACCGGGAGAGGACCTTTGTGTCATATATCCCATTCCGAATATGTGATATGTCGTTATGGATAGCATTTGAAGACCGGTGTTGAAGACCGGATATTTTTGAAAGCGTTAGGACAACTCGTCGAATGTCTTTGCATCGAATGGTCCCCGATATAAAGACTCCATATGTGATGGGAAGTCCGAACGTGATTAGTGAATATCCGGATTGCAAGGACTTCTTTGGAAGTGCCTTCGGTTTTGTTCGATCCCGGAACAGACTTGTATGATAGTATGTCTGACATTACAAATTGAGATATAAAGCCGATTTCTTTCAAATATATTTCTGTTGGTGGCGGAGAATTTATTCTCTTAGCTTAACACCCTTCTCTGAGACGTACGAGCTCAGAGGTTATGTAGTTGAATGTTATCAGCGATATATTCCTAATTTGGTAATGTGACATGCTGAGTGTTGCTGTGAAATGATCATTGTGTTTATTATTTGTGATAGGATCATTTATTTGATCGTCTATCCTGGTGATCATTTCTATGATCATTTGTTGACCCAAAGCATGGCTTTTGTATAAAGTATGTCTTTGTGGACGAAACTTCGTCGAGCCTCACACCTCGGAATGGTCAAAACAGGAAAGATGCGGCAAGGTTATGACGGGTAGCTCCCTTTAGGGTATGTGCATTTCCTTCTGGAAAAGGGTGGTATCATGGTATGGAGCCCAGATACTTACTCATGTTGAAAACACTTTGTTATGATTGTGTGATGATGGTGACGAGCACTCGGTTAAAGGTCCCAAAGGACCGGGGGGCTGGCATACTCGTGTCAGTTGTTACCCAGTTAGGGGTAACCCGGCCTTGTGTTGGTAGAGATCCGGTTTGGTTCTCGGGGACGTCCATCCAGAGGCGTTCTCATGTGGCAACGGGAAGTTCCTTGGCCTGACCATTTGTTGGAAATCCAAAGAAACAATACGAGACTTGTACAGTATTAGTTGTAGAACCTGCCATCTAATATGGTAGCTATAGTAGGCATAATATAATGGTACCTATGCTGGCTAAGATTTATATTCTACTTTCGAAATGATTTTTCCTACACTATGCACTAATAATAATATCAAATGTTTCTTTTTAATGCGTATCAAGCATCTTTGACTATCATAAGAAGAAATCTCCTCCAAGTCTGCGTTTGCATTGTGTGTGTGGCGGGAGGTCTTATGGTAGTCTCATTTTTAAAAGCATTGCGAATTGACTTTAAAAATATTTCTTTGAATGTTTTAAAAGATAAACTGTTTTTGTTTCTCACACCAGTCCCACGACTGATCCAGAGTTTATTGTTTCTTTCCTAAACTCTGGGTGCTCATTATTTTCTACACGAGCAGTCTAGAGTTGGGTTTTTCAGATAGTCAGATTAGTAGGTTATCTGGAGCTAGTTCAGTCTTTGGATCACACCGCACTAGCTTATCTTTGTGCATCGTTATTGGGAGTTCGAGCTATTGCTGGATTGATTCTTGGAAATGGAGTTGCAGTTCTCGGAGTTCTCTTTTGAAGACTATCTTAGAGTTGTATTGTTCCGCTGCTAGATGTCATCTATTTTCTTTTCCGCTGCTATCTTATTGTATCATATCTCTGATGTATATTGATATCTATTGGATCATCTGTTGTATCAGATATTGTATCAAAGCTGTATATCAATGTATTATTCTCTTATTCCGCTGTGTTATTTACTTAATGTTGTTATAAGCTCCGGTGAATCGGATTTGAACGGTCGAATCTATGGCATTCGAATACGATTTGAAGTATGGATGTCGATTTTCGAGCGGGCAAAATTCGTCTCGTCACATTAAACTTATAACTTTTCAAAACGGTTAGCTGGAATAGATTCTAAAATTTCCAAGTCGTTTAAATTTATTACCTACACCGACTAATCGTCTTATATTAATTTATTCCACGTTATAACCCAAAAATCAAATTTTAGTTATTAAAAATTTTTCAAAATTCTTTAAAATTTTCTAACACTTAAATTTATGGAAATTTTTGCTAGCGTCTCCTTTGCGCCGCTCGATCAGTACAACTACAAATCGCCTCTACGGGCTCTAAATCAATCAAAGAAAACAAAAGCTAAATGGCCTCCCATATCCAGGGCATAAAATCATCAACCAATTTGAATTTTCTAAATTTATTGCGTACCATTTTGTGTTTGATTTGTATTTTTGTCAGGCAATTTATTATCTTCTATTCAAATGCAGGTGCATAAGAAGTCAAGTGGAAATACCTTGCTTCCATGTACTTACATAATCTAAAAGAAAATCAGGTTGACAAAAGCAATATGATATAACTCTACATGCAACAACCAGTCTGATATAAATCTACATGCAATCAACAATACATATCTCAATCACATGCAACGAAACACATAAAATATTCTATAATAGATGTTATGCATCCAATATTTTCAAATGACAAATTTAGTTCTGAATATCTGGGTTTTCCCAATTCAAAAATTTATTCTCAGATTTCTCAGATAGGAAAAATCAAAGTTCAAAAATCAAAGTGACAAGAGGGAACTCCTCCTAATAAAGTATGGTGAAACTCTAGAATCAAAGCAACATAGAGCATCCAGTGGTAGTCCGGTTCCTCCAAAAACATCTACTAGAGTGAATAAGTATCATTCCTTTCCCAAAATCTTCAAAAAACACTTTTTCAAAATCCCGGAATTTAGGTCCTAATAACAACAATTTAAAATTTCTTTGTCTATAAATTTAAACTTTATAAACAATATTATATGAAATCACACAACTAATCCATTCAACTTAGTCAAATAAAATCAATCAAATTCCATGAGGGAATAAAATAACTCTAACAGTCAATTTAATTCCATAAGGTAAAATGTATAACTTAACATTGTTTTAAAATGTCAAATGACTATCAAACAAATATAACTTAGGTTCAATACTTTCTTGATTGTCCAAAAATATAGATACTTATCTAAGCATTCCATTTTGCTCATTAGCCTTTGGTTATTGCTTAGAATATTATCCAAACTCACTCGGAAAAAATGAAAAGTTATACTCTTTATTCTATTAGTTTCTTAATTACATCAAATTTTTTCTAAAGTTATACTAAGATAATTATCTAAATCACTTATATTTTCACTTAGTAATTTGTTCAATACTAAAATTATTTATGAATTATTTCATAAATTCTCGCCCAAGGTTTAAAAATATTTTATAAAGTCATTTCTTTATAAAACGTCAAATAATAACTTATTCCACTTTATTTACTTGTATAATACACTTCAATATCCTAAGAGTTCATAAAAAATTTATTTTATTTTTTCAAAGATCTAGATGGAAATCAAATCAAATTACGGTTTTCTTATAAATGAGTCGACCTATTAACCTTTTAACTTGGCATGTTAAGCCGAATATACGGGTTGACCTAATAAACAAGTAGTTTACACTACTAAGATGTTTTTAAGAAATTATACGGTTTTAATAAAACAATGTTTATCAAAACCTTCTTATTTAATTCAACCCAATTTACCTGTGTTAAATTATCCCATATTTTATCTAATGGGAAAATTATTATTAAATAAAGCAATCTCTTATTAGAAATACTTTTTATTGTTTAACCAATTTCCTTTTAGGGAACTTAAAAGTTGGATACCCGGTTTTAATTTTAAAAACTCATTCCTTTGAAAGCATATTGAATATATTTTGATATATAATAACTTCAAATAATTTATTTATTAAAATTCACATTCGATTTATTCAGATTAGAACTCATTTCGATCACACAATGATAAAGAGAATAATTTACTATGTACCCCAGAATATTCGCTTAAGCCAACATCCAATTATCACTTAGAAGATTATTCAGGTTACCATAAAACTAATCAAAACGATTTCCTCCTAATTATTCCTAAGAAAATGCATTTCATTTAAAATTTTATTTCCCAAAATATGTTTACTTTTAAATACTTTTATAAGTACTACCATTTCATTTCTCAAAATTCTTTTAAAATTATTTCCAAAAATTTCAGGATTTAGATTCAAAAATCCTTTTTAAAACACATTTCATAAACTAAATTTAAATTAAATTTACTTTATATAAAAATCATTTCATGTTGTAATAATCCTTCTTTATTATAATAGGACCATCTCCAATATTTATTCTCTAAATATCTTATCCCACTATTCTGATTATATCAACTTTTTATAAATTTGAATTCTTAACCCACCACTATTAAAAGGTGAATTTTCATGCTAACATTTTCTCCGAACACTTTTATAGTCGTATTATGAAAATTAATTCACAAAGGGTTCGTTTTAAATCAAAACTATAAATGCTCCTAATTAAACTGAGCACAATTTAATAACTAACAAGCAACAGTTAATGCTTTTTATTTAAATTAAGCATAACCGAACAAACAATAGTGATAATAAATAAATGTTATCATATTTAAACCAGCACACTTTATAACTATATAAAGTTGTGAAAATTATTCCTCTATATATATGAAACATAATCCTAGGCAAAATATTTAATTTGCCAAAAATTTCAATACCATGTCCGTTGGCCTTGATCAAGTGTTTAGAAATCACAGACGATACTGTGGCATTCCACGTCTCGACCAAAAATTATAAAAACTCAATAAACCAATTAACATAATATGTTTTTACAACATTAATAAATACGGTCTCATATATATAATACTCTCAAACTCACTCTAGAGCGTCACTTACTTTATCTTAGTGAGTCAAACCCAACCAAAGCCAAGGTTCTCGCTTAACCTCGCGCTCTAATACCAAATGTGACGACCCACCATTTTGACCATCGAAAGTCTACATCGAACGCTACCATCATGTTCTAATGTCGTGCATCTAATAACCAAAAGGGCAGATTGTTAGGGTAAATAAAAAGAAAAGAACAGAGAACAGAGAAAAACATAATCTCATAGCGGAATCGACAACATATAATATAACAAGGACAGTAGAAACTGTCATTGCCAACATACATAGTATATCAGAGTTACAAATAAACATACTCAGCTGGACGGCTATAAAATATCGACCTTACAAAAACCGATAGGGATAGTATATAATATAGCAGAAAATAAAATACTACGATTGGTGAATCTTCGGCTCCCTTTCATGATCTCCGAAACTTCAAAGACAACTTGGGAAAATACTTGGTCTGACCCGAGCATTATAATAAATAACACCCGAATCAGTCTGGAAATAAAACCATGAGATAACTCGAATCATGGGGATTTTATATAAAGGTTCCGTGGGATCACGCCGCTAACGTGAAAAGGGTTTTTACCTCATAAGAATAACATCCATATAGGCAAGAGCGGAAATAAATATCAGGAAACAAATCCAAATAAGAAGGGGCATAATTAATATTAAAATAAGACTTGGAAGAATGAAAATAATCCGAGAAAAATCCAAACTAGACAGAATAGATAAACAAGATAATCGTCAAAACTTGACAAAATGGATAAAATAAAATAACCATCCAAATGTGAAAGAATGGACAAAAAACTATATTCAAACATCGTGAAGAGTGGTTGACTCGTCCCATTGCAATTACTGAAAAACTGATTCAAAGGTCCGAATAAATAAGTAAAATGAATTTATCAACGTAACTAGGAGGGTGCTCCCCCATTCCATGAAAGTATACCTCTTGATAAAATATACTTGAGAGTATACGCATCACTCTCGGGAACTTCCAAGTAGACCCCGCACGAGCATTCGAATATTTCACATCAACACATGCATATCGAAACCTCTTGAGATGATGTGAGCATGCCCCAATGGGTGCGGCCTACATGGCTTGGCTCCTACTCGCTCCTTGGTTTTACTATTACTGGTATTGGATATCAATGCTCAAAACGAGATCGTCTTAGAATGTCGAAGCATAATAATGACTTGGAGGGTGCGCCCTCCTTTTTTGCGCCTTGGTTTTAGTCATTTTCGATAAAGGATAACAAAGCTCAACAAAGCAATAAATCGTCTTCGAATGACAATAACAAAGAAGTTGAAGTAACCGATAGCTGAGATACCAACTATCGAGGATATAAAACGATCGTAAATGGAAATTAAGTCTTGTGTACTTATCACCACTCATTGAATTCAAACTTGTACCAATTCTTGATTATCAATAATACCAGAACAGTCAAGGTAGTATTGCCTCAAAGTCATGTCCAACGATTATTCTTAACTTTTGAAACAGCGAGAAGTTTACTTCTTCGATGTTTAGTGCTAATTATACAAATAGATCGTTTATATATAAATGATACGCTTTATGGAAATTAATTCATTTCTATAAACAAATCAAACGTTTTCTTTTAAAAATGAATTGAACTTGTGCTTGATTTCCATGTTTCCATATTGGTAAAACATTTTTAGAATTAGTTCCTGATTGCTAAAACTTAAGAAAATAATTTTCCCAAGTGCGCGACCCCAAAGGCCTAAACCAACATCAGACTGAACACCCAGAAAATTATCCAACTTAACATCCCAATAATCGAGTTCCATTTCATTTTTATAACTTTAAACAATATTAATTATCCAAAAAGATAATTAATCACGTTTAAAGTCTCTTAAAATAAACAAATCCATTATCTTTAATAAAATAGATAATTATTTTCAAACACTTTTATAACATTGGTAAATCAATTTTAAAATCTTTATTAAATCAGTTTATTAACTTTAAATCAGTTGATTAAAGAAATATGATTATATTAACTAATTTACTTAAATCATTTTTATTAGATCAATTAATTAAAATATCATTAACTACAAGGATTAATTAAATTTAAATAATCATTAGTTAAAATGAACAAGTAATCTCAAACGTCATTTGTCGAAATGATAAGTAATCTTAAATTTCATTAATTAAAACAGCTAATCAAGTTCAAACAATCATAAATCAATTGAATTAATTAAATTCAAATTCCATTAGCTAAAATGATTAATTAAAATATCACGAGTTCTATTGATTTATTCAATTATAAAACATCATTAATTAAAATGATTTAACTATTTCCAAATATCCTTGGTTAAAATAATTAATTAAATTTAAAACAATCATTAATTAAAATGATTTATAAAATTCAAATACCATTATTTAAAATGACTAGTTACTTTTAAATATTAGTGATAAAATGATTATAATTTCAATTATCATTAATCGAAATAATTAATTAAGTTTAGTAAATTAATTGAACTCCATTATCATTAATTAAAACAATTAATCAAACTCAAATAAACTTTAGTTAAAACGATTAATTATGTATAAAACATCATTAGCAAAAATTATTAATTAAATCTAAAGATAAACCAATTTTAACCATCATTTATTTAATTGGTTAATAAATCTCAAAATCTTTAGTTTAAAATGATCAATTATTTTAAACCATCTTTAATCAAAATGATTAACGAATTTTAATATCTCGTTTAGCGAAAACACAAGCTCAAGTTCATACGATAGGGTTTTGGAGATGAAATTGAATAAATGACGATGTAGCGAAATTGCTATAACGACACTTAATAATTTAAATGCAATATCAGGATTTTTTTTCAATTAACCATTAATATAATAGCATAAGGAAGTAAATAACTAATTATTGGCGAGAAACCTCCAATCCTAGGTCGTACGTCAGGTCGCTTTCACCCTAGCTTGCCGAACCATCCCAAAGCTCGGCCTACGCACCAACTTTTAATGTTAAACTCAAATCCAAGCTCCATTTCCATTAGTTCTTTCCAAATTAACTGAATTTAAGAATCCTAGTTTGACTGCTCTATGGTCGAGCCTTCAAAATGGCATCCGCGAATTCTCCTAGGCATATGGATTTGAAGATCTCTTCGAGTTAAGATTTTTAAAACTTGTTTCATGATTTTTAGAGGTGTATACATTTAGTTCTTGAATTTTGAAATTTGATTTCCAAGAAAGAAATCAAGTTTTGTTCAAAGGCAATAATTTTATAGAGAGAAAAGAGTATGGACTAGAATAGTGGAATTATTGCATGAACAGTGAGGGTATAGGTAAGCATATTGTAGAAATGGTTTATATATATGCATATATATTATTATTTTAAATTTTAAATTATTCAACAAAACATACCCGAAAATCCAGAACTCCAAAGGAGACATGCCGCCTGGTGTTCTATATGTTATACTTCTTTTTCGAACGCAATGGAACTAGTCTCGAGGTCTAATTCGATCATATGTAGAAGACAGCTTTTTAGACCCAGTTATTGTATTAAATTTCCGATGTTAATTTCAAAGCGTTTCTATCTCGCATGACCAAACAATACATCCAATCGTTACGAAACTTGATGGCGTAATAAAATTCACTATTATGGATCCAATGAAACTGGTTTCCTCGAAATCCGAGACCGTCCCTCGAAAGGCTAATTTCACAGATTTAAATACTTAGTTATTGATATTTATCCAGTCTATTTACATTTATAAATAAATTAACAAATTGAATTCTCCAATATTATTTATTAATTAAAACTAGCTTAATAATATTATTAAATCCATTTAATTAACATTTAATTCACAATTCAAATATTTAAACATTCCTTATATTTGAATTATAAGTTATTAAATTTCGAAATCCAATTATTTAAATATTTAAAATTAATTAAACATTTAAAATCAAATGACCAGAATTTTGGGTTCTTGCAACAGCTCATATATATCAACACATATATACACATGTAAATAAAATCAACAGTGGGGAGGAATCATATTGGATCCCTCTAACTAGTTTCCCCTGGAGTATATGATCATACAATATGGGTCATCCGCAACTAAGAAGGTCTATATAAAAGGTCATTTGACCTAGTGGCAGGAATGAATTCAAACCAACTAATAACAGTAAATCATCTCAAATAAATAATTTTTATTGACTATAAAACAATACTAATTAAAAAAATGTGAGTTTATTGCCACCGAGGCGTTCCTTTTAGGAACTAAAATTGAACGACGTTCGAGTTAAACCCAAATTTCAGCTTTCTCCAAATTCATCCAAACGATTTCAAACGCGAAGCATACGTCATTACGAGTGCAACGTAAAAAACCACACCTTGATTTTACCTCGTATGAATTACATATTGATTGTACAAGATTTCACAAATTAATTAAAATAATTAATTTTTAATTACATGTTTAAACCTTAACTACTCCTAATTCTTTCTCCCTCTTAATCACATGAATGAACCCAGGCGCCCCCTTCTTTACCTCGTCGCCATCGCTATGACCAACTGCATGCCATCGCGCCACCCCAATGGCAAGCCCAAGCTCTACCGCACCTTCCTACTTCGGCCTTGCCCCATTCGCCACCACGTGGCCCCTAAATGAACCCTTGAACCAAAACTCCCATTTTTTTGATCAAAACAAAAATGTCGCCGCTATAGTCCACCATTAGCTACCAAACTTCACCACACCGTAGCACCGACCCCCCTCTCCATCTTTCCTTCAGACCCATCGACTAAAATTCGACAACGATGCCGCAATCGACGAAAACGCGGCTGCTATTCAACCTTGCTCCTCCGCCACCTGGACTTGTCTTACCCCAATCCATCTGTCCAATAGGTCAAGCTTGACATCGGCAACATTCCTCTAGTTGGAGTGTGGCCTAAAAACGCTTCGAAGGACTCATATCGATTTGAGCCATAGGATGAGGCTAATTTTTGGTTGTGTTTTAAATTTGGAAATAAGCGGCATTTTCCTGTAGTTAGGTCGGATGTTTTAAATGGGAAGGAGGGCATCGTTTTGAAACAGTTAAAGTATGGGATGAATAGTAGGAGAATGGCTTGAATATGGTTAAATATATTATTTTATTTCAAAAAAAATATCAAGCTTTAACGTTCAAAAATCTTAAAATCCTATCGAGACATGCCGCTTGGCGTTCTATACAAAATACCCCTATTTCGAACACAAAGGAACTAGTCTCGACACCTGATTCGACCATATACAGAAGATGGCTTTTCAAACCCAGCTATATTATATAATTTTCTTTAATTAACTTCTACATGTTTTGGCCTCGCATGACCATGCGATACGTCAAGTCATCATGAAATTTGGCGGCATATAATTATTTACTATTATGGATCCAACGGAACTAGTTTCGTCCAATTCCAAGATAGTGCCCCGGAAGGCTATTTTCACATGTTATTTAAAATGAATTATTATTTAAAACCAAGTCTAATTACTTTTATTATAAATTAAAGTTTAATATTTTTATTCTTATTCAAATGGAATTTAAATCAGCTTTCGGAATCATTTTCATTTATTTCAAATTCAAGATTCAATTATTTTAGATATTCCAATTAACCAAATTCACTATTCAAATAAGTCCCTATAATTGAAATTTAAGCTATTTGTCTTAAATACTACTATTTCAATATTTAAAATTAATTAAATATTTCAAAATCAATTGACTAAAATTTTGGGTTGTTACATTCCCCTTCTCCCGAAAAGAATTTCGTTCTCGAAATTTCTAAGGTAAGAAAAATGCCACTAACCCATTAACTTTTCAAAACCAATTAGATGAAATAGATTACCAAATTCTTTTTAAGTCTTTAACTTTTCAAAAACCAATTTGTTGAAATTTTGTTATCACCTTTTCTAAGTCTTTATTCATTCATAGTTACTAACTAATACCATTCCGGGTTACAACATAAACATTAAATTTTAGTTAACAAATTTTTTTCAAAATTCTCCAAAAAAATTAACGCCTTAAATTTATGGAAAATTTCAACAGCATCTCCTTTGCGCGGCTCGATCGAATTTTTTTATTATATATATATATATATATAATCACAAATATACATCTCATCTTCAAGGATGAGGCATCCCGTATGGAAAAATATAAAAATATGATATATAACTCAAGATGTGTACCTTTTATTATCGTTAGAAAGCATATACAACATTATGAGAAAACGAACCATCCGCAACTATTAATCACTCAATAACCAATGAGAGCAAGTATATATAAAGTAATATCAATATATAGCATAGAATATACATTGACTATATGCAAATGTAACCAATGTAACCAGAGAAACCATCAAACAAGTAATATCTATCCAATTAAGTCATAACCATATCCATTTGTATTTTCCAATGTCAACATTTAATTTATTAAAGTCTGTACGATGTATATATATCATTCGTTTGCAATATCAAATCTGATCGCTCGGTCGATCACATAATTTCACTTCTGAACCAATATCGTTCACATGACCACTTTAGTGCGGACTCAAATCCGATTCCTTGATTAGAAACCACCATTCTCCTTGCATAGCCATGTACCATGATAGAGAACTCTAGAATCAATCAAAAGTCCATATCCAGTGTTCTCCGTCGAGACTCGAGTGAAAAATTCTAACTCGAACCGATGTACATCATCTCGAAATTATGTACTCGAATCTGGATCAAACAGTTATGTGAATAAAATAATATACGTACAACCTGTGTATTTATTTCAATCAGTTTCTCATTGTTTTGATTCTTATACTCACGTTCATTTATTTATTATCATTATTCACATTGCACTATTCACATTCATTTATTACTTAGTATATTTGTTCCAATACTAATGTCACTAAAGAACCATCCCATCAAATTTTACTTAAGCTTATTATAAACTTTTATATACAACATAACTCATTTTTTTATTATCACTTCATAACTAAAGTCCATATTTAATTCAAATTAATTTCATTTAACTCATTTCATTAATTCCTTTCAAATCACAATCAATTTCATTTCAAAAATCATTTCATTTAGCTTAGGTTAAATCTCATTTCGAATTTGCTTTTCATAACATTTATATTCAAAAAAATTATAAATTTGTTTTAACTTACAATTTTCAAAATTTATAAGTTATAAAACTTATTTTTTTCATATTTTCATAAAACACTTAAATGAAAATTTTCAGAGTTTAAACACCCTGTTCTTATTTCAAATTATTTTGAAACAATACCATAAATAATTTCTTTGTATTTCAAATCGTACCTTTGAGTCTTAAAATCAAACTATTTTCACCAAGACAAAACTCCGATGGTAGCAATCCATCACTTAAAAACTCGAAAATGAACGATGTTGATGCTTTTAGTCATCGTCGAAATTATTTTCCTACGACCGAAGTGAGTTCAGTGCTTTCTTTACACTTTTAAATTCCATTTCTAAAACATTGAAAAATATTTTCCAAATAACATTATTATTTTCCAACATTTTGAAAAATAACTTTCAAAATCAACGGGGTTTAAATTCTCAAATTCTCAGCTTTTAAATCCTTTTTGTTTACAAATCATATTTATAAATTTGCCTTATATAAAATTTCACTTTAGTTATATAAAACCATTTTTTAATTGCATATCTTTGTTTATATTATAATAATACAACTTTCAATAGAACACATACAACAAACAACAACTGATAATAATCAAATATTATCATCCACTAACAACCAACCACACCATATATACTATAATAATTTCTAAAAAATTATTCCTTTATATATAAAATATAATCATGGTAAAATTATTTCATTTACCCAATTTCAAAACAATACCATGTCGAATTGCTCCATTCAAGTGTTTAGAGACCCCTATCAGTAACGTTAATTACTCACATCGATTAGAATCCATAAGCTACTCAAAAAATCAATCAACACAATATAAAACAGTTTTATATCACTAACACATACGCGCTCATATTTATATATGCTCAAACTCATTCTAGGGTGCTACTGACCCTATCTCTAATGATAATCCCTACTAAAGTCAACGTTCTCACTTAACCTTGTGCTTTGATATCAAATGTAACAGATTGGGATTTTCAACCCTCGAAAATCGACATTAAATGTCCACTATATTGCATGCCGAGCAATGAATGCCAAAAACCCAATTGTTAGGGGAAAAGAAGAAGAAAGAAAACTAACAACATAGAATCTCACAGCGGAACGAATAATCCATAATATAATGAATCTTTACACAAAAATCAAATTGTAATATATATATATATATATATAGACATTAATCGGAGAATACTAACCTATGCCAGACTGGACAATCATATCAACCCGTCCTCACAATTTGCGATAAACACAGCAATGAAATCCTTGGAAAAATAACCGTATACGTGAATATGTCTTTAGGCCTCCAACTCATATCCTGAAGCTCCTAAAGCATCCAAATTAAATCCGTAATATGCTCGGTCTGACTCAAGCATTATAATAATATATCACTTGAGTCAGTCTGGTAACCAGTGTGAGAAAACACATCTCAATTGAAATTTAATGTTTCAAAAGTCTTTTTAAAATATTAGTATCTCATTAGACCACACCGCACATTACACGGACGGGTATTTACCTTACAATAACCAAAACATTTTCTACAGAAAATCCGTTGGTACTATAATAATGTCTAAGGGTCAAAGTAAAATATGAATATAGCTAAAATGCTTGCATCTCACATTTAAACATAGTTGGTTACAACTAAATCCATAAAGCCCGTATTGGAGAATGTATTACATACTATGGCAAGGTAAGGAGCTACCTTCTGATGGTACATCTCTAGATAGAACGCACCGAGGTCTAACAAGAACATTTTGTGCCCTTGCCACACTGGACTGACCTACCACTCGACTAATAGTACCAAATATGATCAACCCTTTCGTTAATGGGCCCCGAATCATACATGAGTAGATAGTAATTGACCAAGATTTTAGGATGACCATGCCTTGATGAGAGTGACCCACTTGGCCCTGCTGCATGCTCAAATTTTGTCATTTCCCAGTTGATGGGGCTTAAGACTACGTTTTACCTTTTATATAGCACTTCCCACTTAGAATGCTAACATTGTCCTCCAAGCAACAATGCAATGCTAGCATTTATCCGTACAAGTTCATTCTAGTATTGAACGAAAAGCTAGAGAGCTCCATCCTCAATTCCATCATCTCCATGATGTCTTCACTTCGAAACGCTTGAGTTAGATCGAAGTGGTTTTTGGATAACATATCCGATCCCGGTCTCTTCGAAACAACATTCGATAGTGTCCAGCAAACTCAACCCCAGTTCTTTAGGAAATAAACAGTCAAAGATAAAAATGGAGGTCACCTCCTAACCGTTAGTGGATGGATCTTCTTATCATTTGTTCTAGGAGAACAAAACGAGATTTACACGCACCATACAACATCATTGGAGATGAGTGTGTCATTTAACGCACATGTTTCTCCTAGATATTTCCAAAATTACATTTGGATCCTTATTTGATAGGTGATTATTTAACTATCCACAAATACACATCCAAATCAGGGATTTATTTCCAAAGGGTAATCCAACATTGGTTAAGCACTAAGTAACCACCAGCCTCCTTAATTAATCTTTTCATTAATTAAAATCACTTTGTAATATTTTGTATCAAAATATTTTTACAAAGATATATTCACAATCCCTATATTTTCAATACTTGGAAGAACATACATATACTTATCTCAACGGTATAAGTATATTCGTAAACACCGAGGAAGATTTCCCGTTTTTATATAATCCAACAGTCGTTTATAAACTCTTTTATAAATCCCTAAAATCAATTATAATCTCTTTTATAAATCTTAAAACTTTTATAAACCCTTTGATAAATTTCAATCACTTATAAATTCTTTTATACATTTCTAAAACACTTTAGAAACCCATTTCAAATCCATAAAACTATTTATAAAACTCCTTTTATAAATCTATAAATCCATTTTTAAAATTCCTTTATAAATATCTAACCATATATAAAACTCCTTTACCTTGTAAATAATCTTTCTTTAAGCCCTTAAACCATTTTATAAAACTCCTTTGTAAAACCCAAGTCCATTATAAAACTCTATCTATAAATCTCGAACATTTAAAAACAAATAATAATCATTTACTCTAAACACTATTATATAATAATAGTTAATTATAATAAACCTTATAAATAAATAAAATAAATATTGCCCTTTAAACATCTAAAAATAATAATTAATAACTTCAAAGACATTATAAATAAAACACCAATAATTAATTTTTAACATTGTTATAAATAATAGTAATTAATTTCTAGAACATTATTAATAAATTATTATTATTAATTTCAACCATATTTAGTATTTAAATAATTAATATTCAAAATATTAACATATTGATAAACAAGCTTAAAAACAATATTAGTTATAGATAAATAGCTTTTAAAAAATATGTAATATAAATAAGTAACTAAACAATATTAAATATAAATAAGTAACTTTAAAACATTTCTAATGACTTAGAAAGGCAGATAATAAAGTTAAAGTAAAATCGAAATTAAATCCTTAGACAAATATTTCCAAAACTCAATTTCAGATTTAAAATTATTTCCTGTCTCAAAATCAATTTCATCTCCAAATGGCAATTTATAGTATTTAAAAATACTAATTTAAAGCCAACAGCCACCAAACGGTCAACCAATATTGCTATTGATTTTCTATCACTATAGGGTTTAAGTTTTAAACATATAACAATGTTATAGCCAAAAGTGTCAAACTATCAGTTTTAATAATCAATAATTCATATGATAGGAATTGTGTTAAAGTTAAAATCAATAATGGCAAGGAATCTCGTTGGATCCCTCTAACATGCTCCCTACATCACAGCTTATATATATCAGCACGTATATATAGAAGTAAATAAAATCAACAATCATGAGGATTCCTCTTAGATCCCACCACCCTATTTTCCCTGCATCACAAATAGTATATAATCACATGATATAAGTCATCCGCTACTAAGCAGGTTTATATAAAAGGTCATCCGCTCCAAGGGCGGGAATAAATCCAAACTAACTAATAAACAGTAAATCATCCAAATATCCAATCAACAAACTTTATTGACTATAAAACATTACCAGTTAACCAAAAAGGTGAGTTTAACACACCAATATTTCTGTTGTCACTGAGGCGTTCCGGTTTAGAACTAACATCGAACGACGACCGATTTTAGCTCAAATTTCAACTATCTCTAAATTCATCCAAACTAGATCCAACGCATAACTTAAGTCATTACGAGCGCAATTCAAAAATCCATGCTTCGATTGGACCTCGTATGAATTAGATATTGATCATACAAGATTTCACAAATTAATTAAAATAATTAATTCTTAATTACAAGTTTAAACCTAATTACTCCTAATCCTTTCTCCCTCTCGAGCGCACGAATGAACCCAGGAACCCCCTTTCTTCACTTCATTTCTGCCGCTACGACCAACTGCACGCCACTGCGCTGTCCCCAACGGCAAGCCCAAGCTCTGCCGCACCTTCCTACCTCGGCCTCGCCCCCCCCCCCCCACGGCCATGTGGCCACCAAACGAATCCAAAAACTGAAACACCCCATTTTATGATCAAATTAAAAATGTCACCGCTACAATCCACCGTTACCCACAAAACTTCACCGCGTCGTATCTTCGACCCCCTCTCCATTTTTCCTTCAGACCCAATCGGCTAAAATTCGACGACGACCCCGCATCAATCGGGGAAACGATGCTGCAATTCAACCTTGCTCCGCCGCCACCTCGCCTCATCTTAGTCCAATCCAACCATCCAATAGGTTGAGCTCGAAATCAGCAACATTTCTCTAGTTGGAGTCGTGGCCTAAAAACGCTTAGAAGGGCTCCGATCGATTCAAGCCGTAGGACGAGGTTATTGTCCATTTCTGTTTTAAATTTAAAAATGAGCAGCATTTCCGTCTAGTTAGGTCACGTAATTTTTATAGGAAGGAGGGCGTGGTTTTGAAACATTTGAAGTATGGGCTAAATAGTAGAAGTATGGCTTGAATATGGTTATATATATTATGTTATTTAAGAAAATATCAAGCTTTAATGTTCAAAAATCTCGAACTCCTATCGAGACGTGCCACCTGATATTCTACCCTAAATACCCCTATTTAAAACATAAAGAAAGTAGTCTCGAAACCTAATTCGATCATATACAGAAGATAGCTTTTCATCCCAGTCGTATTATATAAATTTCTTCAATTAATTTCTACACGTTTTGACCTGGCATGACCACACGATATGTCCAATCTCCACGAAATTCGACGGCATATATAAATCACTATTACGGGTCCAATGGAACTAGTTTCGTCCATTCCAAGACAGTGTACGGAAGGCTATTTTCATATGTTAATTAAAAGGAATTTTGATTTAAAACCGATTCTAATTACTTCTATTATAAATTAAAGTTTACTATCTTCATTCTTATTCAAATAGAATTTAAATCAGCTTTCAAAATCATTTTCATTCATCTCAAATTCAAGATTCAATTATTTTAAATATTCCAATTATCTAATTCGCTATAAGTCCTTATAATTGAAATTTAAGTTGTTTGTCCAAAAAGCAACTACTTCAATATTTAAAATTAATTAAATATTTCGAAATCAGTTGACTAAAATTCTAGGTCCTTACAACTATAGAGTTGAATAGAGATGATATTGGAATTTTAACGATTACCGAATTCCATAAGTCCAAAGTGATACAGTTTTAATGAAAGAATTGATGTAAATAAATGCCACAATCGAGTAACACTTAATAATATAAAATTAGATTTTACCGATACTACGTAAGCGATAAATTTGGCCAAAATTTATACCACCTGCTAAGTGAGGTGTGAACATTGACATTCGAATAGTTTGATGTAATTGCTGACCGAATTTACACTAGACGAGTCAAACAACTGAAATAGTGAAATTCTCATTAGACCAAACAATTTAATTAGTTAATAATTATCATAAATTAATTAATATTTATGAATATTAATTATAAAATTTTGAATATGATTTGAGGAATATATGTTATGGTGCATATTTTTAATAGCTATAAATATGTTGATCGATATGTGATACCGACAAGCAATTAAATTAGATTTAATTAATAACATTTACTTGGGCTTAAATAGGCTATTAGTCCAGGATGCTAAGATGTAATTTCGACACTAATATGGCTTGTAGTAGGCGGCTAAAAAGGCTAGATGGGTTTGGAGATAATGGTTGAGATTTGATGAGAAATGGTACGAGATGTGATCCATATTTCTTTCTATTTCTTCCACTATAAAAGGACCCCTAACTCTAATCTAAAAATAAACTTTTTGGTCGCTATTTCCCCATCATTTCTGGCGGCCTCATTAACAAGGAGCTTCAACAAATTCATCTCAAACCAATTCAAAAGGCGAATCGAGAAGATTTCCAATTAGGGAGTTTTAAGTATGTATTTACTATACTATATGATTATAATTTATGGATAATATTATATTATTCATACATATATCATTATTATATTGCTAGTTAGGTGAGATTCTTATATGCATCACGAATGTTGTTATATATCAGATTGGTTATATGCATGTTTTAATTTATTAAAAAAATATTTTCATGTATCGATCTGAAGTGCATAGCAAAAAAATTTATTTTTATTATTATTATTTTATTAATTAATATATATATGTGTGTGTGTGTGTGTGTATTAATATACCGCCTAATTTTGATTATATGACTTATATTTAGTTATATCATTACATCATGTTAATATCAGAATTATATTTTATAAATGTATATCTATATAAATTGTATTTTTCGATGGCCGTAAATTAATTTCTAATTTTTATTTACTATTATTTAATACCATTTAAATCGGTATACTAATTAAATAAATTGTATAAAATAAAATTTGTTTCGAAAATTAAATTGTAAATTTAATAATAAAAAAAACTATCATCATATAAACTCTTGGATAAAAAATTAAAATTTACAAACTAATTTTTATATGTTTTAAAAATCAATTTAATAAACGGCCGAAATAAATTAATTAATTAAAAATATTATTATGACCTGGAAAATTCTAAAATTTTCGTAACTTCAAAATATTATGCTAAATTTTCTAAAAAATTTAAATTCAAATAAGATTACCTAAAAATATATTTTTTATTATCATTCTATTGTATTTCAATTAATTAAACTATATTTATTTTTTAATCCAATAAAATGCACATAATTTTTTTACGGCACATTCAATCTAGAAAGGTTTTAATATATATGTATATGTGTGTGTGTGTTAAATACATAATCAATATACTATATATACACATACACATAAGTGGATATTATAAATATGCTTAGTTGTATATATATAATTATAGTAATAATAATTTTGTTACTATAATTCATACATACATATATATATATATATATGCATATATGTGTAAAATGATTTAAAAAAAATTATATTATGTATACACACGTATATATATTTAATATCTAATGCAATGGTATATTATGGATCATTGATATTTTTACTTATAAGTAATATGTACATATATACATATATATACACATATACATACGCACGCATGCACATAGAGTTTTTAATATTATATAAATAACATGTTTGCGTACATACATATATTTGGATAACATTTAATACACATAGGATGAGCTAACATGTCCGGTGCGATATAAATCCCAATATTTATATATAGGCATTTATACCTTGTATGGATTATTATGTACACGTGCACATACATACATTTATATATATGATATATATGTTTACTTTTATAATTAATTGAATATAAATTAAACAAAATTGTATATAATTTATAAATTTAAATAAAATAATGGATTTTATTTAAATAGAATTTAGAAATATTCTAAATAAATTAGACTTAGGCCCAATATAAACCTAATAGGGTAATGTTTTTTGAAATTCACCCATAACTTCGGCTGTGGGCATCCAACAATCGTATTAGAGCCTAATTGCCTATACGATCAAAATTAGCTATGTTAGGGTTAACTATTAAGTTCGTAGTCCAAAATTTGTCTCTAATAGAAAAGGCCCAAATTGAATTGGGCTAATTTTCAAAATTGTTTGAAAATTAAAAATAAGGGTCCGTTTGGTTTTATTTGGTATTTTGAGTTTTGTGTTTTCAACTTGAACCAAGAAATATCAAGAATAAGAGAAGAAGATTTATAATTTTAAGCCACTGTGACGACCAACGGACAACGAAAGAGTTGAATTGTTTTCCATACTTTTATTATCTCTTGAAACACGAAAAACAAAATAATATTGGTTTCTATTTTGCATGTTAATTTCATTGTTCAAAATTGTTCGTTTTTCAACAATATATACAACAAACGCAGTTTCGTATAAACGAAAACACAAAACTAAAAACGACAAGCCAAACAGGACCTAAGATTTTAAATTTAAAAGTTAAATTTAAAATAAGATATACATAATTATAAAGTTATAATATAATAAAATTTTCAAAAATTTTGATAATATTAAATATTAATTTCTAAATTTTAAACTTATTTATAAGATTAATTAATTAATTAAATGAGTTAATTAATGAAAAATATATACATGTATTATATATTTTGATATATGTTATTATATTTTAAAATGTTTAAGATATCATAAGTATACATGTATGTGTATAATATGATTTTTCAAATTTAATATAATTTAATTAATTTTTTAATTAAATAAATTAATTAAAGGTTAATTAATTGAATAAATAAATTAAACATTAATTAGATAAATAAATTAAAAGGTTATTTAATTAAAAAATACACACACATATATATGATATATGTGTTATACTATAAAGGTTATAATATTAAAATAATATAAAATTAATTAAAATGTTAATTAATTAAAAATTAATTAAATCTTAATTAATATAATATTACACATAAGACTATTATATAAATGGTATGAAATATTAAAGTTATATAATAATAAAACTTATAAAATATGACCGTATAAACTAAAGGTGAAACATTAAAGAAACCCTAAATAGACTTAAGGAATAAATACATACATAAATGTACGTATATTATGATTTCAGATGTTTTCAACGCTTGAATCATGAGAGTATTTCATAAGAAATACATTATTTTATAAGTCAATATCACTCAATATAATATATCAAAGGTTATAAATCTTTAATATAATGTTGTTCTATACCATGTATATATTAATAATTACTTGCATGCTCCTTAGTTGTTAAGCGGACTCAAGCTCGGAATGTTATGTATAATATTATTAATATATTTTATAGACAAGGTAGGGTAACTACATGTATTTGTTGAGCAGACTCAAGGTACATATTCCAAACTTAAGCTGTCGCGATATGGTAGGCATGAGTGAATAATTTCGTTTTGATTTGTTGAGCGGACTTAAGGTTAAAGCGGAATTATGACAAGGTACCAAAGGGTTAGGAATTGTATATGATACAATCGATAAGGAGTTATCCATCGTCTATGGAGCTATGACTTGTTGGGTAGACTCGAGGTCGGAATTCCAAGACAAATGAGTCCTAACACCTACTAGTGATGTCCAAAGACTTTTACGTTTCAACTTAAGGTGTGGTGAAAAATAAAAGACTAGTGGGTTCTTAATTAGAAAAATGAAATGATAACATTTAACCTTTCTAATATTATAATAACAAATGCTATATAATGTTATAATAATATACTTGATAAATTTGTGCATTTAATATGATTGATAAAACATTTATCAATTATATACACATGAAGATTAATAAATAGAAACAGAAAATATACTCACTAATAAATGCTTTTTGCATGTTAATATTTCAATACCCATGCAAGCAACGAATTTTATAACTACTAAATACATTCGTAATTTGGTTGATTACGCGTTTGTTTGGTCAAGACCATGTATTGCATTATGTGAGTTTCGAACTCTAAAACAACACAAGACTATGGATATTTGATCCATATACAATCGCACATAAGTGTTATATGGGGAACGACCATATTTTGTAGTGTATGATACTTCGATGAGGTTCGTGCATTCAAAATAAGCCAACAAGCAGTATTGTGAGATTGAGTGTTCAATTTGATTGACCACAAAAGGATCGTATTATGTTAAATGTAACATAGCCAAAACTACAAGAAAGATCTCAGAATTCGATCATTGAAATGTCAGCCTGATCAGTTTATATAAGGTGCATCATATTCCATGTCCTTAAATGTCAATGATGATTAAATGCATATTTGTAAAGAGTTCGTTATAGTGTTGTAGTAAGAGTTTTCTTTTGAATGGTTCAACCATTTAAAGAGAAAAACAAATGTACAAGAGTAGATGTAATTTAAGGTACAGTTGGTATTAAAAGAGTGAATAGTCACTACTGCTTCATAAAGAAACATGGAAAACGAGAATTGTAATAATAATTGATACTTAACATTGAAATAACGAAATATGATTTCTATTCCAAGATATATATTCATATAGAAAATTGTTTTCTATGAGATTAATTCTTTGAGTTCGATATATTTAATCAAAAGGACTCTCTGCTGTAAACAAGTTGCAGTATATGAAATAAATAATATATATTAATTGAATGATGGACCTCTGAATTTAGTACGCTATTATAGTAACGTTAGAAACAGTGGAAGCATGCCACTTATTGATTGCATTAAGTTGCGAAAAATGTTTTTGTAATACATACCGAACAATACTTATGATATAATGACTAATTTTTGATGCTGATCGAAAAATAGACATATTTATATTTCAATGTGAATATTCTGAATATTCATAATGAAGTACTACAATATAGTATTTGTTTTCTTAACAAAAGTGATGCATTAAAAAATAGTGAAGTATCTAAAATTATTTACAATTATTTTGGAATTATAGACTAAGCCATAGTTTTGAGAAATAATTTTATTATATGATTATGAATCATATGATATTGATTAATTACATCTCAAACAATTAAGGGCCATCACCCATTTAGTGGGAGCATCTATGAGTTGATGAACTCTTCGGACTGATACATCTGATACATATAGATGTATACAATCGTAAGTCTATTAGTACCAAAATGATTCTACGTACCTCATTATATTTACAAATGAGTTATCACAAACATGGACATGTGTATTTGATACGCATGTATAAGTTTATAATAAACCCATATAATATACAACATAAATAAATAACCTAACATGAATTAGAATGATTCGATTTGATCAAATATATGAGTATATTAGAAAGAGTTCCATGCGTATCTAAAAATGAATAAAGATTCAATCTCAAAAGTCACTCCTCTGTGTGATACATAGTGATGTATCAATAAGGAGTAACTGAACTTTTTTGAACGAAGTACGATTAATTGTGAGTGTAGTTGAGTTTAATTCTTTCTATAAGGTCATGAAGTTAAGAGTAGTACATAAGGTTAATATTATTTCATTTAGATGATAGTTTACAAAATCATGCAAGATAAGGGTTTGTAAGAAACCCCAACATAACATAGGCTAAGAAGTTGGCAGGTTGTGCGAGTCAAAGGTCTACACATAATAATTGTTCATGAGAGATCTTGTATAAATATCCTCAAAAGGAGTTTGGGAAAGACTGTCATTAGACGACATACTAACTTATGTTTTTAACATAACTTTTGTAGACCACAAACAAATAAGTTTTATAAATAAGGAAATTTATAAAATGTTTATGAATACATATTCTGTTGCACTAAGAAACTATTATTGTTTCGAGAAGTACCAACTTCATAGTAAATGAATTTCTTTGAGAAATTATTGGTAGTAAAATGGAATTGGATACGATCCAAAGCTAAAACTGATTACATGAGATGAGATGAAATTAACAAACACGTCACATTAGAGTGTCTAATAAGTATTTTTGCATACCGAATACAAACTACGAATTTCTTATCAATGTCAAAAATATATAATCCTCGGTTGTTTAACTAAATCATTAAGAGTGATTACTCTATGATATGGTATGATGCGCAGATTTGAAATAGATTTCAACTACATTATCAAAATATGATTTTGGTATATATACCTGGTAGGGTTATGATCCATCGACCGCGAATGTGTCTTCGAGAGCAAGGCTAATGCAGTTGGAATATAATGCGCAACGTTGATAAGAATAACATCGCAAATATCAATTATTGAAATTATCATAATAGAATCAATATTGAATGTGCTCAAGTAAATTTAGATCTGCTCATAAAATTATCGCTTGGTATAACTTTATGTTTTGGTACGTATGTATTGAAATAGAAAATTCTAAATAATGATTTAGATCGAGCTATTTACACATAATAACCAGTAATATCTTAAAGCCAGTGTAACGACCCGTAAATTTTCGATAATTAAAATAGCTAATTTAATAAGATTTCGTGATTTAATGTTAGAAAAAAATTTGTAATTCATTTGGAATAATAATAACTGGAATGAATTGCAACGATAATTATCCAAGTAATGAAAAATAAAGCTACATAGTGAATGCCTTTGCAATCAATAGTTGAATAGGATAATAAATGTTGAATTCATTGGGTATAATAGAGTAATTGATTGATAAGTAAAATCTATTTGGAATCAAATATTGAATATTGAACAGGTAAATTGTTTAAATTAAATATTTGGAAATTATTGAACAATTTAATAATGGGGATTTGAATAACCGTATAATGGAAATAGTTGTTCTAAAATTTTAACTCGTTTCAAAAGTTAAATTTTATAAGTTCGTTTTGAATATTTCAAAGGATAGTGATTTAAGAATAATCAAATTTGTTAAATTTAATATTACGAATGTTTGAATAAATTAAATTTCGAATTTGATATGATTAATTGGATATTGAAATTTAATATTTGAAAATAGAGTGAATATTTGAAATTTGATTTAATATGATTCAAATTGGTTTCCAAAATGAATGTAAGTTATATTTGGATTTTAATAGAGTTAATAAGATTTTAAAACTGGAATTTATTGGATAAATTGAATAACGGGTTTAATATGATTAAAAATGATTTGTAAAATTTTATTTTATCATATTGGAGTTATAGTGATGTTATAGAACTTTTAAAACTGAATTTAAAATTTATTTGTGAAAATCGAATATTTTAATATTTAATTATCGACTGGAAAATAGCCAATTTTTGAACAGTCTCAGAATTGGACAAAACTAGTTCCATTGGATCCGTAATAGTTAGTTATTATCGGATTTCAATTTTCGTAGCAATCGGAGTTGTCGTTTGACCGTGGCAGCTCGAAACGCGTTGAAATTGTTTTAATATTAATTTGGCGAGTTAAAATAGTCATTTTTCAAACGGTCTCGGATTTCGACGAAACTAGTTTCATTGGATCCGTAATGTGATATTATTGTAAGGTTTCAAATTTCGTGTCAATCGGATTTACCGTTTGTCCGGGGCAAGCCAAAACGCATAGAAAATCGTTTAATCGGTTTAATTTAAAATTGATTGTTTATTGCCGTAACTCGCGCATACGATCGAATTAGCTTCCGAAACCTATTTCATGGTGTCCGAAACGCGGGGCAAACCCTAGAAACGCCGGTCACCGCGCGTAAATCGGAGTTTGGAAAACCCGAGATAAGTAGCGTTTCGAGAAATTCCTATAAATAGCCCCTTTATAATAAAAAAAAATATAGCTAGGGTTTGCTTCAGCCGCCGTCACTTGTATTATCAATGGCTGAAAATTGCCATTCTTCTTCCCCTCTGATCTCTTCATCCATCGACTTTCATCCAAAACTCCCAACTGGAAAAACGTAGAGAGCATCGATATCTCTCTACCCAACGGTTAAGATCTGGAATGGCGAAGTGTCGAGGCTCCAAATTGCTCGCGTTCTTCACGGCTTTGGGCATGTTTTTCAAAGCGTAGGGGAGGCCGTGTACGTGCGGTCGGCTGGAGGAGGTGGAGTTCATCGTGGCGCGCGCATTGGAGCTGGTTGATCGAGCTAAAAGCGATCGTGGAGCGTGCGGCCCTAAGCCCTAGACGTGCGTGCGTGGTGGGTTCTTCTACCTGTAGATCGTGTATCACCTATTGGGGGAGAAAGCCACGTGCGGGCTTGATCTGATGAAGGCAAGATCTAACGGCTGTGATGTTTGTAAGGTTCAAAATTGAAAATAAAAGTGTAAATTTATTTTATATTAATCGTTCAAACTTTAAACTATCATAACTGTTTCATACGAGGTCGGATTTGGACGAAACTTTTTGCGTTGGAATCGTATGGACGAGCTCTACGCGATGCAACTGGATTGGAATCATTTGGAGCTAGAGAAAATTTTGAGTTAAATCGAACGTCGTTCGATTTGATTTAAAATCGAAAATCAAGGTGAGTGTTTTATAACGCTCACACCGTACTAAATATTTTTATGCTAGTTAAATTTGATATTATGAAGTGTTATGATTTTATTTGTCGTTGTTTGGTAAAAATTTAATTGTCATATAGCTTGTCATTTGCATTAACCGTTGAAAAAATTAAATTGACAGTTAAATTGAAATAAAAATTGGATTGCGATTAAAATTACCTGACATTGATAACTATGAAACTGCCATGAATTGTATTGTTTATTGGATGATGTATTTTGATGGATGCTATTGGTTGATAATTGAATGTTTGGATGTTTATATGCTTATATATATCCTGTTATGCATACATATGATACTGAGATTTAATTTAAGTAATATATACTCATCCCTGACATATAATTGAAATAAATAATTACTTGGCCCTAGGATAGAAAATTATATACGAACACCGAATTGGCTAAATTAATAATTTTTGAAATCGTCGATTTGAAATTTATTTAAATATTTCGATTTAAAAGTGATAAATAGAAATCAATTTATAGAAATCGAATTTGTCGAAAATTTGAGTTGGAATGTTGAAATAAATTTTGGTTAAAAGAAATTGGTAAATAATTTAAGTTGTGACTTTAAAATTTAAAATTTGGATATGATTGAATTTCGAAAATCTATTTATTTTAAAGATTGAACATTATTTCGAGCTTTGAATATTACTAAGTAAAAGTGATATGAAAATGATATTTTGAAATCGAGTTTGGAATTGAATCATATTTGGAATTTGGATTTAAACTTGAATATTGTTGGAAATTTTGTTAAGTGTAAAAAATTGATATTTTGAGAAATCAAGCTCCAAATCGATATAAATTGAAATTGAATTAATTAAAGGTGAATGTAGAAATGAATTGATTTGAAGTAAAAGTTGACATTGTTTGAATTGAAATCGAAATTGAATCGGTAGAATGGAAATTGAAATTGATTTGAATTGGGAAGTTATAAATTGAAATGGATTGGTTTTGAAGCTGTTTTATTTTGTTTTCCAAATTTCTCGGTTATATAAACTATTTTGGATACTTGAACTGTTTTAATCTATTTTAAATCTACTTAACCCGATTTAAATTATTTTAAACTAATTTATCTATTTCAAATCCGTTCTAAGATTTTAAAGTATTTTAACTATTTTAATTATTTAAACTACTTTTAAACTACTTAAAATCTATTTTCTAAAATTCTAAGCTGGTCAATAAGGTGAAGTGTTTATATTGAAATCTTGAATTTTAAATACGAATTGAGTTAAATGAAGTTGCAACCTAAATTGAAATTCAAAATGATTTTGAAATCGAAAGGAATATTGATGCGAAAAATGATTTTTGAAAAGGAACCTTTTATTTTGAAAGATACGATGATATTTGAAATGGATTTGATTTTTTGAAGCGAATATGATATTTTGATATCATTTATGAATCGATTTGAAATGTAAAATAGCCAACGGTGTAATAATACGTAGTTATTAAAGAGACCGGGATCGGATATGGACATACTCTCTGTCGATACCGAAAACCACTTTAATAACTATTATACACGGAGTGTTGATCCAGAATGAAGGGGATGGTTTGGTGAACGCGTTGACTGAAGAAAGAGAACGATTATTGGATGACCCCTGACATGACTAAAACAGGAGCCGCGCCGGGCCATTGAGGTTCGCCACCTCTAGCGGACACACTTCTTCGATACCATTTCTATTACATTTGTGATTCGATTTGGGTGCACCCCTTGATTTCGGAGTGTTGTTTCGCGGTGTTGGGGTAGCTGCTGGCTATGCCCAACATCAGTCCGGATCACGCAACTACTAGTATCCTAGTTGGTATTGCCTCATGTACCTTGTCATACTGATTATCCTATTCGCGACCACTACGTTTTGATTTGTACCTTGAGTATATGGATTGCCCTCTGGTGACTTCCGGTTTTGGGGAAACTACGGTCTTGTATATGCTTTTGGGAATATAAAATGTGTTAAGGGGGATTATGGTAACGCCTTAACGCTATTTTGATACTTTATATTACTGATAGACATTATCTACTTAGCGTATATTACTACATAGTAGATAGTTTAACGGATCCTTGAGAGATGGAAAATCCCGTAACATCTCTTGAGTTATTGCACGCACGTTGACACTGGATATGAGATGTCAAACCCCGTAAACATCTCTGACGCCGTTACACTCATATTTATTTACGATTGATTTAACTTTCATAAGGATATTTTAGTCCTGACTCGAGTGTTTTGTCTTTTCATTACGCTCGGGTCAGTCCTGAGTTTTCAGTTTAGGTTGAAGATCATTTCCTTGGAGGACGGAGACGAAGATTTGGTATATTATCTACTACTATTATATTCATTCCATTCCGCTGCATTGTTGTATGATATTTGTTGTGTATGTAACTCTGATAAATGTTGTATAATAATAATCAAATGTATTCATTTCAAATGTATTCATTTAATTAACAGCTTCATGAACTGTTATTTTATTATTATACTTTAGCCTTCCGCTGTGAGATTCTGTGTTGTTTCATTTCCTTTATTTCCCTTCCTTTTCTTTTCTTAATTACCCCAATAACTATCTGCCCTTTTAATGGTTTGGAATCGACATGGGTATTTGATCGTCGGTTTAAACTGTCCAAAAAGGCGGGTCGTTACAGTTGGTATCAGAGCTTTGGTTTAGCGATAAACCTTGGCTCTAGTGGGGAATAACTCATTGAAATAGAGGTAAACTATATGAATGAGTTGAGTGTATATGAGAGAGCGTACTTGTTATTTGATATAAAATGTTTTTATATTGTGTTAATTTGTTCCGTTGAGTATTTATGAATTCTGGTCGATACTTGGGACGCCAAGGCGTCGATAGGAATTTCTAAACACTCGAATAGGACAAACCAACACAATATCATTTTGGAATATATGTTATATAAAAGAATTATTTGAATATTTATTCATTTTGATTGAATTGATTGTTAGGAGATGATAATATTAGATTATTATCGTTATTGTTTGATCAGTCAATATTTACAACAATTGATTAAATAACAATGGATTTAGGAAAATGAAATCTTGTAAACACAATTGATAATGAATACAAATGAATTTTAACTTGGATTTAGGAATTTAAATTCCGGTGTTTGAAATTGACTTACAAGAATTTGAAAAAATATAATATGAGTATTATATGATAGTACAATTGAGTTGAAATTGTTTTCGAAGGATTTTTTTTATTATGATAAGTGTTATATTCCCTTCTCTTGACGCTAGAAAATGATTTCGGTGATGAGTGCACGCATCATCGGCGTTTATTTTCGAGAGTCCGAGTGGGGGAGACCACTTAATAGCTTGTCTAAACTTTGTTTTGATTCAAATTTTATTTTATTTTGTACTCTCTATAGTATGATTTGTTATATAAATTATATAAGTATATATTATTTCAAACTTGATATGAAATGAAACCGGGATTGGAATTCTTAAGTCCTTTAATAATTAATGATTTTTTTTAAAATGATTGAAATGAATTTAGACTTCAATCATTAAGGAACTCATGAATTATGAAATGAGAAATGAACCTAAGAGCTAAGTGAAAATATCAATTGAAGTAGAAATCCTTAGAATTAGGAAATTATGAACTTAAAATAAAAGTGAAACTGTAAAACTCGCGTAGTATTAAAATTCATTCTATAGCATAGATATAACTTACCAAAATATTTAAGAAGTTCAAAAATGTTATATGAATTGTTAATTGGATAATATACAAGTATAGGTTTGAATAATGAAATATGCATTTAATTAATGGTTGCAAATATAAATAAAATTGTTAGTAAATGATTGGAATTTAAATTAACATTTAAAGATGATTCACAATTATGTTAATATAAAATGGAAATACTATATGTGAATGTAAATGTGAAATTAAATTATAGTGAAATTTAAGTAATGACTTAAGAATTAATTAATTGAAAATTCAACTTTAAATGAAAAGAAGTTGTATGTTGTTTAACTACATTCTATTTGCATAACTATAACTTACCAAATACTTAAAGGGTTTAAAATGCTAATAAGGATAAGTAGAGTAATAATATACCAGTGTGAGAGTGAAAAATAAAATGTAAAGATCTATTGATAGTTGTAAATATAAAAGAAATTTAAGCTGTAAAAAGAATGATACATGTATAAGTGAATGAATAAAATTTAAACTTAATGAAATATAAAATTGGTAAATGGAAACTAATTAAATTTGAGTATAACTAAATGTCAATAAACTTGGAAGTGTATGAAATTAAAATCGACTTGGAAATGTATAATTGATTTAGTGTAGATTCTGGATGGTTGTTAATGTTTGATATGCATTGGTTGTTAGATGGATGATAATTGATTAAGTAGAATTCATTAGTGTTAATGGAATTGAATAAACGGAATAAAATTGTAAAATAATTAAATTCAAATTTGAAGCAAAGTGAAATTAAATATAATTGAATTCAATTTAAATTGAAGCAAATTGACTTGAATTAAAATTGTGAATGAAACAAACTTGAATAAATCGGAAACAATTGAATGTAAACCTATTGCATGGATGAATAAGAAAATAAATGATTTTGTGTTTATGATTGTTCTTTAAAAAATTTGAAGTTTTGTACTTTGAAATAATAAAAGCAAATTTTTGGAAAAAAAAAAAAATCCAACATTGTCCAATATATGCTGAAACGAAAACAACCATAACTTTTAAATGGCTGAACGGAATTCGACGATCTTGGACTTTTTGGAAAGCTTAGAAACTATAGTACAACTTTTATTTAGAGTGTCTTGAGAAATTCCTTCGTCTACTAGGTTAAAAACTTGAATGTTACTCGCTGGCCTGTGTAAAATAGGTAAAAATCTGTAGTATACATCTTTAGTATTTTCGCCATATCTTTTGACTGGTTTATCGGATTTTGATGATCTTGCCCTTTCTGGAAAGCTAAGAACTTAAGTTAAAACTTTTGTTTTAAGTATTATGTGTTTTCATGTCGTTTAGAAGGTCGGAAATATGGGTGAACGTCGCGGACCTGCGCAAACACTGCCCAGGCTGAGGCGTATACTCTAAGTAAAACAGCCATAACTTTTGAACGGATGATCCGAATTCGATGATTTTGGACATTCCGAAAAGCCTGAAATGAATGCAACAACTTTTGTTTAGATTCTGTTGTCAAATTTTACCGTTTAGATGACCTAAAGCTAAAATTTGTTTGCTGTCCAGAAATTGAAATCTCAGTTTTGAAGCTAAATATGTTATATATATGTTGTGTAGGCTAAGTATAGTGATCTATCTTTATATGCATGGTTCTAACTTAGTTATTGAGCATTTTAGTAGGTAGCAAAGGGGTTGCGCTTCGTTGTGGGGCTCGCTTCTACGCTAAACGCATAATGTAAGTAAAATGCTAATAAATGCTAAATAAAAGGTACGCTTACGGTTTTATATGATATTGGTGATATTTATATGTTGTTTCCCCACATATGGGATGCCTCATCATTGAGATGAGATGTATATTTGTGATATATATGCTATTATATTTTTCCGATCGAGCCGCGCAAAGTAGACTCTGCCGAAATTTTCCGAAAAATCCGGGTGTTAGAAAATTTTTCAAGTTTTAAAATTTTTTTATAACTTGTTTTGATTACTAACTTTTAATGTTAGGAAGCCGTTTGGAGTAACTTAGTGGAAGCGTAGTTATGACTTTATGAATGGAATTTCATTGTTTTATAAGTGGATAATTTTGAATAAAAATATATCAAATGTTGAATTCTATACTTAGTTCTTTTTCCCTTCTTTTTCCTTTTCGGGGACGAAAAGTTTTGAGTGGGGGAGAGTGTAACGACCCGTAAATTTTCGATAATTAAAATAGCTAATTTAATAAGATTTCGTGATTTAATGTTAGAAAAAAATTTGTAATTCATTTGGAATAATAATAACTGGAATGAATTGCAACGATAATTATCCAAGTAATGAAAAATAAAGCTACATAGTGAATGCCTTTGCAATCAATAGTTGAATAGGATAATAAATGTTGAATTCATTGGGTATAATAGAGTAATTGATTGATAAGTAAAATCTATTTGGAATCAAATATTGAATATTGAACAGGTAAATTGTTTAAATTAAATATTTGGAAATTATTGAACAATTTAATAATGGGGATTTGAATAACCGTATAATGGAAATAGTTGTTCTAAAATTTTAACTCGTTTCAAAAGTTAAATTTTATAAGTTCGTTTTGAATATTTCAAAGGATAGTGATTTAAGAATAATCAAATTTGTTAAATTTAATATTACGAATGTTTGAATAAATTAAATTTCGAATTTGATATGATTAATTGGATATTGAAATTTAATATTTGAAAATAGAGTGAATATTTGAAATTTGATTTAATATGATTCAAATTGGTTTCCAAAATGAATGTAAGTTATATTTGGATTTTAATAGAGTTAATAAGATTTTAAAACTGGAATTTATTGGATAAATTGAATAACGGGTTTAATATGATTAAAAATGATTTGTAAAATTTTATTTTATCATATTGGAGTTATAGTGATGTTATAGAACTTTTAAAACTGAATTTAAAATTTATTTGTGAAAATCGAATATTTTAATATTTAATTATCGACTGGAAAATAGCCAATTTTTGAACAGTCTCAGAATTGGACAAAACTAGTTCCATTGGATCCGTAATAGTTAGTTATTATCGGATTTCAATTTTCGTAGCAATCGGAGTTGTCGTTTGACCGTGGCAGCTCGAAACGCGTTGAAATTGTTTTAATATTAATTTGGCGAGTTAAAATAGTCATTTTTCAAACGGTCTCGGATTTCGACGAAACTAGTTTCATTGGATCCGTAATGTGATATTATTGTAAGGTTTCAAATTTCGTGTCAATCGGATTTACCGTTTGTCCGGGGCAAGCCAAAACGCATAGAAAATCGTTTAATCGGTTTAATTTAAAATTGATTGTTTATTGCCGTAACTCGCGCATACGATCGAATTAGCTTCCGAAACCTATTTCATGGTGTCCGAAACGCGGGGCAAACCCTAGAAACGCCGGTCACCGCGCGTAAATCGGAGTTTGGAAAACCCGAGATAAGTAGCGTTTCGAGAAATTCCTATAAATAGCCCCTTTATAATAAAAAAAAATATAGCTAGGGTTTGCTTCAGCCGCCGTCACTTGTATTATCAATGGCTGAAAATTGCCATTCTTCTTCCCCTCTGATCTCTTCATCCATCGACTTTCATCCAAAACTCCCAACTGGAAAAACGTAGAGAGCATCGATATCTCTCTACCCAACGGTTAAGATCTGGAATGGCGAAGTGTCGAGGCTCCAAATTGCTCGCGTTCTTCACGGCTTTGGGCACGTTTTTCAAAGCGTAGGGGAGGCCGTGTACGTGCGGTCGGCTGGAGGAGGTGGAGTTCATCGTGGCGCGCGCATTGGAGCTGGTTGATCGAGCTAAAAGCGATCGTGGAGCGTGCGGCCCTAAGCCCTAGACGTGCGTGCGTGGTGGGTTCTTCTACCTGTAGATCGTGTATCACCTATTGGGGGAGAAAGCCACGTGCGGGCTTGATCTGATGAAGGCAAGATCTAACGGCTGTGATGTTTGTAAGGTTCAAAATTGAAAATAAAAGTGTAAATTTATTTTATATTAATCGTTCAAACTTTAAACTATCATAACTGTTTCATACGAGGTCGGATTTGGACGAAACTTTTTGCGTTGGAATCGTATGGACGAGCTCTACGCGATGCAACTGGATTGGAATCATTTGGAGCTAGAGAAAATTTTGAGTTAAATCGAACGTCGTTCGATTTGATTTAAAATCGAAAATCAAGGTGAGTGTTTTATAACGCTCACACCGTACTAAATATTTTTATGCTAGTTAAATTTGATATTATGAAGTGTTATGATTTTATTTGTCGTTGTTTGGTAAAAATTTAATTGTCATATAGCTTGTCATTTGCATTAACCGTTGAAAAAATTAAATTGACAGTTAAATTGAAATAAAAATTGGATTGCGATTAAAATTACCTGACATTGATAACTATGAAACTGCCATGAATTGTATTGTTTATTGGATGATGTATTTTGATGGATGCTATTGGTTGATAATTGAATGTTTGGATGTTTATATGCTTATATATATCCTGTTATGCATACATATGATACTGAGATTTAATTTAAGTAATATATACTCATCCCTGACATATAATTGAAATAAATAATTACTTGGCCCTAGGATAGAAAATTATATACGAACACCGAATTGGCTAAATTAATAATTTTTGAAATCGTCGATTTGAAATTTATTTAAATATTTCGATTTAAAAGTGATAAATAGAAATCAATTTATAGAAATCGAATTTGTCGAAAATTTGAGTTGGAATGTTGAAATAAATTTTGGTTAAAAGAAATTGGTAAATAATTTAAGTTGTGACTTTAAAATTTAAAATTTGGATATGATTGAATTTCGAAAATCTATTTATTTTAAAGATTGAACATTATTTCGAGCTTTGAATATTACTAAGTAAAAGTGATATGAAAATGATATTTTGAAATCGAGTTTGGAATTGAATCATATTTGGAATTTGGATTTAAACTTGAATATTGTTGGAAATTTTGTTAAGTGTAAAAAATTGATATTTTGAGAAATCAAGCTCCAAATCGATATAAATTGAAATTGAATTAATTAAAGGTGAATGTAGAAATGAATTGATTTGAAGTAAAAGTTGACATTGTTTGAATTGAAATCGAAATTGAATCGGTAGAATGGAAATTGAAATTGATTTGAATTGGGAAGTTATAAATTGAAATGGATTGGTTTTGAAGCTGTTTTATTTTGTTTTCCAAATTTCTCGGTTATATAAACTATTTTGGATACTTGAACTGTTTTAATCTATTTTAAATCTACTTAACCCGATTTAAATTATTTTAAACTAATTTATCTATTTCAAATCCGTTCTAAGATTTTAAAGTATTTTAACTATTTTAATTATTTAAACTACTTTTAAACTACTTAAAATCTATTTTCTAAAATTCTAAGCTGGTCAATAAGGTGAAGTGTTTATATTGAAATCTTGAATTTTAAATACGAATTGAGTTAAATGAAGTTGCAACCTAAATTGAAATTCAAAATGATTTTGAAATCGAAAGGAATATTGATGCGAAAAATGATTTTTGAAAAGGAACCTTTTATTTTGAAAGATACGATGATATTTGAAATGGATTTGATTTTTTGAAGCGAATATGATATTTTGATATCATTTATGAATCGATTTGAAATGTAAAATAGCCAACGGTGTAATAATACGTAGTTATTAAAGAGACCGGGATCGGATATGGACATACTCTCTGTCGATACCGAAAACCACTTTAATAACTATTATACACGGAGTGTTGATCCAGAATGAAGGGGATGGTTTGGTGAACGCGTTGACTGAAGAAAGAGAACGATTATTGGATGACCCCTGACATGACTAAAACAGGAGCCGCGCCGGGCCATTGAGGTTCGCCACCTCTAGCGGACACACTTCTTCGATACCATTTCTATTACATTTGTGATTCGATTTGGGTGCACCCCTTGATTTCGGAGTGTTGTTTCGCGGTGTTGGGGTAGCTGCTGGCTATGCCCAACATCAGTCCGGATCACGCAACTACTAGTATCCTAGTTGGTATTGCCTCATGTACCTTGTCATACTGATTATCCTATTCGCGACCACTACGTTTTGATTTGTACCTTGAGTATATGGATTGCCCTCTGGTGACTTCCGGTTTTGGGGAAACTACGGTCTTGTATATGCTTTTGGGAATATAAAATGTGTTAAGGGGGATTATGGTAACGCCTTAACGCTATTTTGATACTTTATATTACTGATAGACATTATCTACTTAGCGTATATTACTACATAGTAGATAGTTTAACGGATCCTTGAGAGATGGAAAATCCCGTAACATCTCTTGAGTTATTGCACGCACGTTGACACTGGATATGAGATGTCAAACCCCGTAAACATCTCTGACGCCGTTACACTCATATTTATTTACGATTGATTTAACTTTCATAAGGATATTTTAGTCCTGACTCGAGTGTTTTGTCTTTTCATTACGCTCGGGTCAGTCCTGAGTTTTCAGTTTAGGTTGAAGATCATTTCCTTGGAGGACGGAGACGAAGATTTGGTATATTATCTACTACTATTATATTCATTCCATTCCGCTGCATTGTTGTATGATATTTGTTGTGTATGTAACTCTGATAAATGTTGTATAATAATAATCAAATGTATTCATTTCAAATGTATTCATTTAATTAACAGCTTCATGAACTGTTATTTTATTATTATACTTTAGCCTTCCGCTGTGAGATTCTGTGTTGTTTCATTTCCTTTATTTCCCTTCCTTTTCTTTTCTTAATTACCCCAATAACTATCTGCCCTTTTAATGGTTTGGAATCGACATGGGTATTTGATCGTCGGTTTAAACTGTCCAAAAAGGCGGGTCGTTACAGCCAGTGAAAGCGATATTGAGTTTGTGAGTTCTTGGATATGATCCAAGAAATGATAGAAAATATCATTTTATAAGCATTGAAATTGAATAAATATTTTGATAGAAATATCATTCGATTATCAATCAAAATGCAGAGGAAGCATGTGTTCATAAGAAAGAACGTTAAAAGGTACATTTATATTTCTAAAACTGTAAGTAAACAATGCATTGCTAATTTTTAACAATGTACTTGCAATAAAATCATCCTTAGTTGTTTTAATACTCAACGTCAGATTTGTAACGATGTCTTTTATAGTAAGTATGAAAGATATTGGGAATGTCCCAAAATGATATGCAAGGACACCTTATTAAAATATTTAATATGAAATATGTAAAATGGATCCTGTATACATTACCAATTGGAATTATCATACATGTTATGTTATGAGCGATATCGTGATTTTTTTTATGTATTTGATATATAAAGCAAATATCAAGTCAAAATTGATATCATTGAATGGCAGTTTGGATTGTTCTCGTATATTTGTGAAATGCTAGGGATGTTTATAGAAACCATGAACTCCTTATAAAGGAGTGTTCAGACTCAAACTTCATAAATGATATTAAGTATAACATGTCGATAATAAAATTCAACTTAAGAATCTTTAAGTTGGAAATGTTCCAAATAGAAGAGATTTGTGCCTGATTCAACGAAATTGCTAAGTACATTGATTTGAATAGTGTCACAATAAAAGCAACGTATATAAAATAAGTGCACAAATTTATAACTGTGATGAGGGTGATTCCAAATGTTGAGAATTCCATGTTATATGATAATAATGTAGTGATATAGTTCGTAATACAACTTAGAGCTCATTCGAAGTCAAACACTAAATTGTTTCATATGATAAAGATAGTTTATCAGCGTCGGAGAGAGTTGATTGACGTAGTGGATAATTTAAACAAAATAGCATTTCCGTTTGTCGAGGGACTGACCTAACTAGTTTTGAGGAAACCGATTATAGAAGTTGGAATAAGATTCCATGACTGACCCCAAATGTAAGTGGGAGATTGATAAAGTTAGGAGTACGTCTTAAGGCCAATTATGTAATTTGTTACATATATCTAACTCATTAATCAATCTTCTTCAAAATAAATGTGTTTTCTTTCTACTATACACTTGATATAATTTGTTATATTAATTAATCTAATTAAAAGTTATTTAGTAGAAAATTCATAAATGGTATGATTTGTGATAGCAGTTACAAAGTATTGTAACCATGAGTAATCTATCACAATAAATACAAATATACTATTTTAAATATTCCCAACAAGATGCATCGAGACTGGATACCGATGTATCTATTGAGACTAGAGTACGTAATACTATCCAAATGATGGGCAGTGTATTACTCATGATTGATGGGGGAACCTAAATATATGTATCAATAGTTTTAGATAACTATGAAACGACTCACTCGATAGTTTTCTATTGGTTAATACTGTGCAATTAATGCATTCGGTAGATTCAAAGCGGTGTAGATGCAAAAAGTCATAGCGGGGACACAACGAGGATATAGCAGGATATAGAGGATGACTCTAAAATAGCATATAAAACTCATACTTAATGTTTTTACAAATATATAAATGGTAATTAAATGAAAAATCATCATTCAATTGAATATAAATAATACATAAATAATTTTAAATAAAAACATGTGCGAATATACTTTAAATAAACGAAAAACTGTTATATAACATAATCGAATTTATTAGAATATTAGAGTATTTTCATTTCTGAAAATATATTAAAAATTATATCAAATAAATTAGTTTCATAATTTTATAATGTATTAATGCAATTTTTCAATTCATTTTATTAAAAAAGATATAGCGGGAATAGCGGAATATAGTAGAAATTACGGGATATAGCGGAAATAGCGGGGGTTAAAGCGGAAAGACTATATTCTGGGGCTATATGGAAAAATCGTAGCAGTAGAAATCCGCTACGAGATATAGCGGGGTTGTAGCGGGGTAAGGGCGGGGCATTAACTACACAGGGTTAATATTACTAAGGTCAAACAAAAAACATCGATGTGACCGATTTACGCAGTTCTCACGACTTGAGAATACCGTGGATCTTCAGTATTAAAGCCACACTTTGATTATAGTCAAATCATGGCACAACGTCTATCGACTGACTATACTTGGGTCGAGTAGAAGTATTGCAAGTGAAACACTATTTAAGTGGGGATTCATCTCATATGTCATATGGGGTTAATATCACGGTCAACTTAATTCAACTCAAATTCAAAGACTCTGGCCAGAGTTAATAATAATTGCTATTATTGAACCAAGGACTTTGTGTTTAGACTATAGAGTTGAATATGGACGATATTGGAATTTTGACCATTATCGAATTCCATAAGTCCAAAGTGATATAGTTTGGATGAAGATAATTGGTTTAAATAAATGTCACAATCGGGTAATGCTTAATAATATATAATTGACTTTTGCCATGTTAAGTAAGCAATAAATTTGACCAAAATGTCACACCACCTGCTAAGTGACGTGTGAACGCTAACAATCGAATAGTTCGATGTTAATCGCTGAACGAATTTACACCCGACGGTCACACGACCAGAAATAATGGAATTTTCTTTAGACCAAGTGATTTAATTAGTTTCTAATTATTATAAATTAATTAAATTAATTGATATTTATGAGATATTAATTATAAATTTTTGAATATGTTTTGAGGAATAAATATTATTGAATATATTATATTAGTTATAAATATATCGATTAATATGCGATATCATAAGCAATTAAGTTAAAATTAATTAATAATATTTATTTGGTCTTAAATGGGCCACAAGCCCATGATGTTAAGATGTTATTTCAGTAGTAATAAGGCTTGCAGGAGGCGGCTAAAATGGTTAGTGGGATTATGGATGGTTGAGATTTGATGAGAAATGGTATGAAAAGTAATCCATATTTCTCCCTATTTCTTCCATAATAAAAGGACTCCTAACCCTAATGCAAAAAAGAATTTTTAGCTGCCATTTCCCCATCATTGCCGACTGACCTCATCAACACGAAGCTCCAACCAATTCATCTCAAACCATTTTAAAAGGCGACAACTATTGGATAGCTAAAGGTCTACGGTTCAAGGATTAGCAATCTACCGAATCGAGAAGATTTCAAAGGAGGGAGAATTCATCATTACAATGTGTGCTCTAAGGCATTAGTATAGGTATATATTTACTATAATATATGATTTATAATTTTTCGGTAATATTATATAATATATATATATATATAATTATTCTATTGCTAGCTAGGTGAGATTCTTATAAGTATCATCAATATTTCCACATATTATATCGATTAAATGTATGTTTTAATTTATTATAAAAAAACTTTTATATGTATAGATCTGAAGTGCATAGCCAAATAAATTTTATTAGTTAATATATATTGCCTAACTTTAATCATATGACTTATATTTAACTATACCATCATATCACGTTAATAGTTGAAATTATATTCTATGAATGAATATCTACATAGTTTATATTTTTCAGTAGTTGAAAATTAATTTTTAATATTAATATAACAAATCATATAAAATAAATTATATTTTGAAAATTAATTTTAAATTTTATAATTTTTTTACCATCATATAAACTCTCAACCAAAAAATTAGAATTTAAAAATCATTTTTATATTTAAAAAAATCAATTTAATAAATGGCCAAAATCAATCAATTAATTAAAGATAAATATTTTTACCGAGGAAATTCTAGAAAATTTATTTTCACTTTAAAATATCATGCTTAATTTTCTACAAATTTAAAATTTGAACAATATAACATGAAAATATTTTTCATTATTATTTTATTGTATTTCAAATAATTAATATATACTTACATATATTAATGCAATAAAATATAAATAATTTTTTTTGATTTGGAAAGGTTTATATATATAATACATAATCAACATACTATACACATACATATACATATTTAGATATTATAGAAATATTCATTTAGATATATATTAATATAATAATCATAATTTTGTTATTGTAATTCATACATATATGTGTATATATGTAAAATGATTTAAAAAATATTATGTATATACATAGTACATACATAAATCTGTGCAGTTAATGCGCTAGGCAGATTCGAAGAGGTGGAGGTGCAAAAAGTCATAGCGGGGATACAACGAGGATATAGCGAATGTCTCTAAAATAGAATATAAAACTCGTACTTAATGTTTTAACAAATATATAAATGGTAATTAAATAAAAAATTATCATTCAATTAAATTATAATTAATACATAAATAATTTTAAACAAAAAACACGTGCGAATATATTTTAGATAAACGTAAAACTGTTATATAACATAATTGAATTTAGTAGAATATTAGAGTATTTTCATTTATAAAAATATATTAAAAATTAAATCAAATAAATTAGTTTCATAATTTTTATAATGTATAAATGCAATTTTTTAATTCATTTTATTAAAGAAGATATAGCGGAAATAGCAAAATTAGCGGGAATAACGGGATATAGCGGAAATAGCGGGGATTAAAGCAAAAAGGCTATATTTTGGGGCTATATGGAAAAATCGTAGAGGTAGAAACCCGCTGTGAGATATAGCGGGGTTATTGCGGGGTAATAGCGGGCATTAACTACACAGACAAAAATACATACATACATACGTACGTACGTACGTACGTACATATATATATATATAATATTTACTGTAATTGTATATGGACAAAATCATTAATATTTTTACATATAAGTTGTACGTGTGTATGTATACATATACAAACATACATATATACATATAGTTTTTAATATTTATATAAATAACAAGTTTACATATATACATATATTTGGACAATAGTTAATACATATAGAATGAGTTAACATGCCCGTTGCGACGTAAATCCCAATATTTATACGGGAATGTTATACCTTGCACGAATAGTGTACTACACATGTACACACATACATTTATGTATATGATACATATATGTACTTTTATATTTAATTAAATATTAATTAAATAATATTGTATATAATTTATAAATTTGAACAAAAAAAAGATTTTATTTAAATAAAATTCAGAAATGTTCTAAATAAATTAGACTCTATAGGCGCAGTATAGATCCAATGGGATTTTTTTTAAAATTCACTCATAACTTCCGCTGTAGGCTGGCCTAAGTCCAATGCCTCGTATCTTGATCTTTGTTCTGGTGTAGGTGGTTGTTTTTGGCTTGGCACCGTCACTACCTTGCCTTCACCTCATCATCGTTGGCGGCGCGCTTACCTCACAACTTGCCAACCATCACCATTATCTTGCCACCGATCTGTCCTTAAACCTTCTCCTACCTCCTTTTTCACCTTCATGAACCACAACTACAAACCTTGAGGAAGACCTTGGGCACCTTGAAGCTATCCTCAGGTTTGCCTCACTAATCGACCGAACATGTTGAAAGAAAAGGATTCGATTGATTTACTTGGATCGTTGTTGAGAACCGGCCGGTGACTTGAGTTTTTTAATGTGTCACCCATATTGAATTGTTGTGTTGAATACATTTCCGCATTCCAAATAAAAGTGAGAGATTGAAAGGTTAGGGGTATGTCCTAATGGCAATTATGTAATTTGTTACATATATCCAACTCTATAACAATCTTGTTCATAATATAGGTATTTAATTTCTAGTACATACTTCGTTATATAATGATATAATAAATTAAATAAGTTAAATTAAATTAAATTAAAAATTGATAAATCCTTAAAATATATGCTATGTAATAATAATTATAAGTAGTTGTAATCATGAGAAAATTATCACAAAATAGAAAATGTATTATTTTAAATATTTATGGCTAAGACGTTTCGAAAAAATGATATCAATACATTCATTGAGATCAAAGCATATAACTCTTCAAATGTTGGGCAATAAATTACTCATGGCTATTGGAGGTACCAAGAGGTTACATACCGATAGTTATTTGATAACCATGGAATGGCTCGCTTGAGAGTTTCGCCTTGGCTAATAGTAACCAAGGTCAAACAAGAAAACTTAAAGTGACAATCTTACACGGTTCCCTTAAATTGAGATTACCACATAACTTTATTCTGGATACTCCACTTTTATTATAGCTAAATCATGACATGGCATTTATCGAACGACTATATTGGGTCTAAGTTGAAACATTAGAAGCAAATCGTTATTCAACAAAGAATTCATCTCCTCGTTATGTGAGGTTAGTATCACGGTCAACTGTAGTCAACTATTATCAACTCAAAATCAGAGACTCTGGCTAGAGCGGTACGGTTGATAATAAACGTTATTATCGAACCAATGACTTTATTTATGGGCCAACCAAGTCGAATGCGAAGGACATTGGACTTTTGACCACAAATTTTACAAGTCCTACAGTGGTATAGTTCTAACAGAGAGAACCAGTGAAATAATCATCACTAAAAGTTATTGCTTATACTGTAAAATTGAATTTTATTGATAAAGATATTTAAGCAATAAATTCGACCAAACTGTCACTCGACTAGCTAAGTTAATGAGTGAATGTTAATATTCCAATAGTTGATATTAACCGCTGATTAAATTTCCACATACGAGTTGCATAACCGAATCTAGTCAGTCTTTGAGATATCGCCTGATTTAACTGATTTATAATGGCCATATATTAATTAATATTTATGAACTATTAATTATTATTGTATTTATTGTATAGGGCGTGTGTTTAGTAAAATGGGGTAGCCTCTAGAATTGGTTGGAGGTGCAGTTAGTAATTTATTGGGTGCGTATATAAAAGTTATATACATGTGTTATTGAGAAGGATTTAAATTAAATTTAAATTAAATTAATTACTAAATGGGTTGTAAAGGGATTTGGTCCATTATGGACCTAGTTATGGCCGGCCAAAGATGGGGCAATGAAGGGGGCGATTGATTTTGAGTTGGAAGGATTGACATCTGGAGATCCTTTCTCTACATCTTCATATAAATCCAAACACAAGCCTCTATTTCTTTCTCCACCTACCGTCTCCTCATTTCTTCCTTTATGGCTGCAAATTCCAGTTAATTAAATATAATAAGTTCTAGTGTTGAAGCATCGATTGTTAGCAACAGTGGTGTGATTTAGAATTAGGAGACCGATTGCTCATGACATGGTTTTAAGGCGATTTCTTGTACGATAATTTTCTATTTTACATATTTATATGTTATTAAGTCCATTATAATGATTTTATATGTATGGTAATTGTCGCCCATAAATATATATGCATTAAACAATTTTAAACAATAAATATGCGTGAAACTATTGTTTTTAGAATCCAAAATTTTACAATATGTGTAAATTAATTATTAGCCATATGGTATACTATTTTTCTAAATATTATAAATATTTTATTATTATTTTAAATGAATATTTACTATTTCTATAACTCTAAAAATACTTTAATTCAATTTTAAAATATATTTATATGTTTATTAAATTATTAAATATTTTTCGACAACAAATTTTTTTTGCTAGAAACATTAGTATATATATATGTTAAATATTATTTGATATAATGTTGATCTAATATTATTAAACAATATATCTACATATAATTAATTTTAAAGTTCACTCAATGGTTTAAAAAATTCTTTTCTAGGTAAATTTTTTATACATAATTATTTTCTATTTAAATGTACCAATTTATAATTTTATTCATTGTATATTATTTAAACTAATATATATAATCTATTTATTTTTTAATTTTGGATTAAAAATACAATTTTCTCTAGCAGAATAACATTAGTATATATTTATAAATTTAATTTTGTGCTACATATATATGCATGGTAGTTTTTTATGCGTTTAAAAAACAATATATATATATATATATATATATATATTAATAAAATATTTTTAGCAGCAATTTTTTTGTAATATCATTTTATATTTAAATTCAATAAATATATTTTATTTAATAATCTTAAGATACAAGTTTGAATTTAAAATATTTTACCAAGTCTTAAATAGATTTTTTAATTTTGAAATTTGAATTTGTAATTTAACAACTTAGTCAAAATTAAATTATATATTATATATTTTATTATATATGAATAATTTCAATTTTAATTGAAATTTATAAGAAATATTTTTTGAGATAATCATCACTAATATAGATGACCAATGTATATATTATAAATGTAGATCCTAACATTTATATACATATACATTAACTATGTATACTTGGTATATAGCATATGCATGACATACACGCAAGAATATATAATGATACACTCATATAATATGTATACAGCTATTAATTAAAAACCTTTAATTAAATAAATAAAATAAATAAAAAAATTGGATTTTATTTGAATAATCTTGATTGGATCTACCCATTAGACTTTATAGACTCACCATGATCCAAAATATGAATTTTGTTTTAAAGTCTACATATTTCACCCGCTTCCGACTGACTTAATTCTAATGGCATGAAGAATATTTGGTATGTTTTTTACCATGTATTTCCAATTATTTTAATAGTCCACATGATATATTTGTTATTTTTATTTTTTGTACAGAGAGGCCATATATAATCCTTTTAAACTAGCTTGGGCATTGGAAAACAATGTAAATAATACACTTAATTTACCAGCATATGCACTGATATGTCCTACCAACTAAGCGTCAGAAGTGGAAGTCATTAGATGTAAAGACTTTGGGAGCGCAACAAAATGACAAAGGAAAAAATTAAAGCAAAAAATTCTTACACTTCAGGCCCTAACGCATCTCATGTAACTTATGATTTGTCTTTGAATGATCATGTTCGCAAAACCTAGATTTGTTTGATTATGAAATATGTTGAAAGTAAGCAAAGCTCCCACTTTATAGTTGATTGAGTAGTTTTCAAGGATCGAGAAAGAAGTGATTGGATCATGTTACAACGGTATGTCAATATTGCCGAAAAGAAAGTGATAATTAAGGAATTACTTGAAATCAAGATTAAAGAGAGGCAACTTAGATACAAGGTCCATGTAACGACCCTGAAATTCAGACCCAGTTTAAAATTTTAAAATCGCTTATTTTATGTAGAAATTCGAATTTTCACAAACAATTCCCGTTGCCATCCAAACTTCACATTTGAAATGCGTCTAGATAGACATAGGCGTGCGCCAAATTTCGTTGAAAAATATTGAAGTAAATTACGCTCGTCGCATTTACATATCAGTTTAAACCTTACGTATAAAATTCCTATCGTCCGAATTCAAATATTTTCTCGGTGTTGCATAAGAAAAATATTCTGAACTTGTCGGCACATTTCGTTTCGCCAAATTTCGCTTTTAATTGCTAGTAAAATATGCACTCGGGCAAATGGTTAAATAAGGATTATCACTTAGCGAAAATGTCAAACCATAAATATTTTTATACCGTTGTGTCCGTCTCGCCGCGCTGATCAAAACGGTATATTTGTTTGTGTAAATCGGAGTTCGGCACTGCGAACTATAATTGTTTAGCAAATAGCTAATCGGTCCGTTACGGAGTACAAAAGCGGTACCCGTTCTCTCCAACGTTCAGAATACTAGCAGCCTTTTACTGTTCAGCTGCATTGAAAATCCAAGAGGCATTCCGGTTACCAAGGCATTATTTGTGGCTGCTGATCTTTTTCACTGTTCGGCTGCATAGGAAACCCAATAGCCAGTTCAGTTACCAAGAAAATAAACGTGTGGCTCTGGGTTGCTTGAAAAATTCAATATATACTGGTTTGGTTTTATTTCCATTCGTTTGCAAATCGAAATTACTGGTACGTGCTCACTTTGCCTCTGCTCTGCTTTCCTCCTTCTTCCTCTTTTATATTTTCTTTCTCACTCTCTCTTTCCTCGCATATATTAGTTACGTCTCCTCCTCTGGTAGTGGAAATAATGCAAACCCATATCAACTAAACTCAGCCCTCCCCACATCCTAAGTCCACTGCTCCTCCTTGACCCCGCGCCCACCAACCATGCATGCCGCTCCACCTCCGCCCGCCCAGAACCACCAGCCCGCCCAGAACCCCCACCAGCCCGCCCAGAACCCCCACCAGCCCTCGCCCAGACACACCAGCCCGCCCAGAACCCACCAGCCCGCCCAGAACCCCCACCAGCCCTCGCCCAGACACACCAGCCCGCCCAGAACCCACCAGCCCGCCCAGAACCCACCAGCCCGCCCAGAACCCCCAACAGCCCTCGCCCAGACACACCAGCCCGCCCAGAACCCACCAGCCCGCCCAGAACCCCATCAGCCCTCGCCCAGAACCCACCAGCCCGCCCAGACCCCACCAGCCCTCGCCCAGAACCCACCCACTGCCCAGTCAGCAGCCACCGAGCCCACTGCCGTATCCACACTTCGCACCACCAGCCCACTGTGTCTCGCCCTGGCCACAGCGATATGCGTTGATATATATAATTATATATATATATGACTGTTATACTAAGTAACAGCAGATAACTTTGAATTTTGGTTTCTCATATACAGTGTTTTACTGTGTTGTTTCAGCTGCTATTTCGGAGACGTAGGCTTCCATTCAACTTGTCAATCTATTTAGCTCTTTGCTTTGGTATGGGTATTATACATATTCAATTGATCTATATTGTAGTAAACAAATTTTTGATTAATTATTTGTTGAACTGCAGTTTGCGTCGTTTTGCATCGTGCTTGTTTGTGCCTCTTATCTATTCGTCTTAGTGTTTCGTCATCTTCTCTAACCACGCAAGGTGAATATTTTATTCACGACTCAATCTATTATGCAATGATAATTAAGTGATAAATTGTTGTTATTATAAATTTGGATGTTGAATCATTGATTGTTAAAAATTGTTGAATTAAACTGTAAATAGTATATATAAGTTAAAATTTAATATTGTTAGAATTTAAAATTCTAAATTGACGCCATGTATTGTTTAAAGGTTTAAATGTGAAAAATTGTGATAAATGTTGATTTATGGTTAATAGTTGTGACGCTAAATTTGTATGTAATTTGGTCGTTAATATAAGCGATAGGTAATATGAAGTTGAATTTGGTAGGATAGTTAAACAATTTAAATGTATTAAATATATTGAATTTTGACCCTTAAACGTTAACTAAGTCGACGCCTAGAATAGAGTTAACCTCATTTGAACTATTGAATGTATGTAGACACCAAGTGACATCAAAATGGAATAATCTTTAATTCGCATGAAATGATAGTGCAGATTCTAGGAATAATTGTATTAATTTGCATTAACTACAAATGTAAGTTAATACGGTTATTTCGGGATTATTTAATAAATTGTTAAATTGTCATGTTTGATTGATATTGCTTGTTTATTTACTTTGACACCATCCCAGTTATCACACTGCAAGTTCCCTTTGCTATGCTTTGTTTTATATTGAGTAATATTGGGTTGAAATGATAAATACCCCATTTAAACAATTTGGCTTAGGATAGAAAATAAAATAAGAAACCCGATTGGTCAACAAAACCGCTTTCGAAATTGAAATATATTTTAATTTAAGAGATGAACCTAACAATTTGGTTGGAAATTTAATAACGAAGTTTGGGATTTAAGTTGGAATAAAATTAACGGATTTAAATTGAAGCAGATTAATAACTTACCAAATTGGATAAAATGAATTGAAATTTTAAGTGAAATAAGATTTAGAAGAAAGTAAGTTTTGGAATTTAATAATTTAAAGATTTAAAGACTGTTAGCTCTAATTTTAAACTCAGGCTTTAAGGTAATAAATTGATCCTGTTATATGAAATTTTGACTTACTAATTTAATGAATTTAAATTAGGGATAATTTGAATTTAAAGGATTTTAAATATTAACGAATTTACCAAATCAGGATTTTGTATATGAAAATGAACTTCTTTGATTGGAAATTTAATTGAATCGGTAAATAATCCAATGAAGTTTGAAAGGGGATTTAGTTAATAAAGTGGATTTAATCGAATATATGATAACAGTGGATATAAACATAAAGTGACATGAATTGAACTTGAGTTAGTATTTTAACTAAGTTTACCATTAAATTGAATCCATTGGTTTTGAACTAAATTTAATAAGCGACTTTTAGACCTTAAATCAAACTTGATTACTAAATTTTAAACCGTCAACTCAAATGTTTGAGCGAGAAATGTCATTTGGAAATATGTTTTAATATCTAAAATAAATTGAATCGTGAAATGTCAAATTTTGGAAGTCAAATTTGCACCTTGACTTTTGGACTTTGATTTGTTTAAACGTTAATTTAATCGACCATCGGGTAATAAATACGTAGTTATTAAAGAGACCGGGATCGGATATGGACATATTCTCTGTCAATACCGAAACCACTTTAATAACTATTATACGCGGAGTGTTGATCCAGAATGAAGTGGATGGTTTGGTGAACGCGTTGACTGAAGAAAGAGAACGATATTGGATGACCCCTGACATGACTAAAACAGGAGCCGCGCCGGGCCATTGAGGATCGCCACCTCTAGCGGACACGCTTCTTCGATAACATATCTATTACCTTTGTGATTCGATTTGGGTGCACCCTTTGATTTGGGAGTGTTGTTTCGCGGTGTTGAGATAGTAGCCAACATCAGTCCGGATCACGCAACTACTAGTATCCTAGTTGGTATTGCCTCATGTACCTTGTCATACTGATTATCCTATTCGCGACCACTACGTTTTGATTTGTACCTTGAGTATATGGATTGCCCTCTGGTGACTTCCGGTTTTGGGGAAACTACGGTCTTGTATATGCTTTTGGGAATATAAAATGTGTTAAGGGGAATTATGGTAACGCCTTAACGCTATTTTAATATTCTATTTTACTGATTAGACATTACCTACATACCGTATTCTATTGTATATATAGATAGTTTATCGGATCCTTAGAGATGTTATTTTATTCATCTTTGAGTTATGAACTTTATTTCCTGCATTGATTATCCTGCATAAGATTTTGAGTCCTGACTCGAGTGTTTCTTTTTGTATATGCTCGGGTCAGTCTGAAGCTATCCAGTTTGCTGATCAAGGTTGGTTGAAGATGCTGAAGACTTAGCATTTATCTTTATCTGTCGATTTTGATGTCCGTGTCTGTTGGACATTTATGTATTTCCTTGCAGTCACCTTTTGTATAGACATTGTTGTACTATATGTAGTAGCTTCATGAACTGCTATTATGACGATGTATTTCCGCTGCATTATTCTGTGACTGTTCTGTGACGGTGATGTTGTATTGATTCTCATTTACATTTATGTATTTATAATCCCATAATGATTCGTGTTTTGTATTATTTAAATTGACATGTGAGGATTATTGTCAATTTAAATGGTCCAAATACACGGGTTGTTACAGTTGGTATCAGAGCTTTGGTTTCCCTAAAAACCTTAGTTTGGGATTATATAAACTCATTAGAGATAGGGTAGCAATACCCTAGAATGAGGAGAATCGATTCAATATCCCGATCCTTTAAAAATTCAAACTTCTTTGATTCGTTCATTAGATTTTCTTCAAGCTGTATGTTTTTCTATCCTTGGTTCTAAATCTCTTTCGATATTTCAGGATGAGCTCCGAAAGAAATAATAGGGGAGGAAGAGGCCATGGTCCTGCCCAGGCTGCACCTGCCGCCCCAGCTCCAGTCAAATTCACCACTCTTAGCAAGGAGTATACACAGCTAGGAGGTACTAAGTTTTCTGGATCCGAGGGCATTATCGAAGCCCAGCAATGGCTCAAAGGCTTAGAGAAGATATTTTCTGGATTGGAGATCACTGATGCTCAGAAGCGTCAGCTTGCTACGTGGCAACTTCAGGATGCCGCGCAAGATTGGTGGGAATCGGTTACTTCCCGTATCGAGGAGAACACCATCACTTGGGCCCAGTTTAGGTATAAATTTATTTGGATTTCGTAGTCTAATTCTTCTTTCAATCTTTAAAATGTTACTCATCTAGTCTATCTTTTGATTAGGGATACTTTCTCGGCACAGTGGATGCCCTCTGCTGGGAAAACCCAACTTTATAGAGCTTTTATGGATCTTAAGCAAGGCAGTATGACTATTTCTGAGTACGAGAGGAAATTTAACGAACTGTCCAAATTTGACCCGGGATTGATCGACACACCACTTCTAAAGAATGAGAAGTTCATTATGGGAGCTAGACCAGAGTATTATGACTTGCGTACTGGCCACACTCACTGCACCTTCACCGAGCTTGTCGACTATGCTCTTCGATATGAAGCAAAGCCTAAGGGACCCACTGCTAAGGTCACTCCTACTCGGCCCTCTTCCAGCCAGCCCGGAAAGAGGAAGATGAACTTTGATCAACAAAAGAAAGCTTGGCAAAAGACTACAGGATTAGGATATGCCCAGAAAAGCCCAATCGACCTTGCAAAGATCACTTGCTTCAAATGCGATAAGAAGGGCCATTATGCTAACAGTTGCCCATCCACCGGAGCTGCTATTCCACCACCTCCTCAGATGAGGAATGATTTATGCCATGTCTGCCTCCAGCCAGGTCACTTCAAGAGAGATTGCCCATTGAGGAAGAAAGGCACACCATCAGGAGTATATGCTGTCACCACTCCTGCACCACCTCCACCGCCTGCTCAGGATGACCAAGGTACCTTACGAAGTACTTTTACATTTCATAATTTACCTGTTCGGGTATTATTCGATACTGGTGCTTCTCATAGCTTCATATCTATTGATCTTTGTAATAAGCTCAAATTATAACCAACTCTTACTACTTCTTCCTTATGCGTCTCCAACCCTATTGGAGGACTTGCCAACCTCAGTAGAATTTGTAAAGAGGTTGTGCTTTTGTATGGAAGATATCGATTCACTTGGGATTTTTATGTGCTTGGCTTCGAAGCATTTGACCTCTTAGGTGGCGCGGATTGGTTAAGAAATTTCGATGCTGTCATTTCTTGTAAAGCTCGATCCGTTTCTCTAGTCAATGACAAGGGTCTACCGCTTGTCATTGAATGCAAATCACCTCACAAATATGCCAGAAGCTTCATATTCTCTCTTGATGCTCACCCAGGCGATCTTAATACTACTCATATTGTTCAGGAATTTCCTGATGTATTTGGAGAGGTCAACTCTCTACCACCAAAGCGGGAGATCGATTTCCGCATTGACCTTATTCCTGGAGCTACTCCCGTAGTTCTCCCTCATAGAAGGATGGCTCCTAAAGAAAAAGCTGAACTTAAAACCCAGATTGATGATCTATTCACTAAGGGTTTGATCAGGAGAAGTTGTTCTGAATGGGGCGCCGCAGTCGTCTTTGTCACCAAATCAGATGGATCTCTTCGCATGTGTGTTTACTACGGAGAATTAAACAAGCGCACTCTCAAGAACCGCTATCCGATGCCTCGCATCAATGATTTATTCGATCAGCTCCATGGAGCTAAAGTTTTCTCACAACTTGATCTAGCCACTGGGTTCCACCAACTCAGAGTAGCAGAAGATAGTATTCATAAAACAGCTTTTCGTACCGAGAATGGATTCTATGAATGGTTGGTTATGCCATTTGGTTTGACCAACGCACCTGCTTATTTCGTCGACTTAATGAATAGAGTCTTCCGTGATGTCCTTAACAAGTTTGTTCTTGTCTTCATTGATGATATTCTCGTCTTCTCCAAAGATGAGAAAGAGCATGAAACCCATCTCGCTTATGTTCTGGGAACTCTCCGAAACCATCAGCTTAAAGCCAAGTTCTCTAAATGCCACTTCTGGCGAGACGAAGTACGATTCCTTGGCCATATTGTTTCTGAAAACGGGATTTCGGTCGATCCAGCTAAGATCGCCGTAATCAATGTAAGTTCTATTCTATTCATAAATTCTATTCGATTCATCTTATTCCCTTCTAATTTGAAATTTATCTACAGGATTGGGAGACTCCTAAAACTCCTACTGATATCCGTAGCTTCTTGGGCCTAGCCGGTTATTATCGCAGATTCATTGAGCGCTTTGCCCGGATTTTTGCCCCACTCACTGCTTTAACTCGAAAGGATGTCAAGTTTGTTTGGAGTGAGAAGTGTGAATCAGCTTTTAATGAGTTGAAGCTTAAGTTAACTTCAGCCCCAGTTCTTGCGGTAATTGACGGGAGTGAAGGATTAACTGTCTATACCGATGCTTGTCGAGAAGGTTTAGGTGCAGTCCTTATGCAAAATGGAAGGGTTATTGCTTATGCTGGTCGTCAGTTGAAGACTCAAGAAGTAAACTATGCAACCCATGATTTAGAGCTTCTAGCAGTTGTATTTGCTTTGAAATTATGGAGGCACCATCTTTTGGGGACAAAATTTGAATTATTCACAGATCATAAGTCCTTGCGGTATATTTTCTCTCAGAAGGACTTGAACCAGAGACAAGTCCGATGGCTTGAATTCTTAGCCGCATATGATCTCGACATCAATTATACTCCTGGAAAGGCAAATGTTGTAGCTGATGCTTTGAGCCGTAGCAAAGCATTTTCATGTTGTAACCTTGTAGAAAGCATGCTCTTTCAGCTTACTATCTCCCCATCTCTGATGGATCGCATCAAAGCTAAGCAATTCGAAGACACCTTGCTCTATCGCATGAAGGAGTTAGTTCTTGGTAGAGTTGGTAATGCGGACAGTAAAGTAGGAGCACAGATAGATGGTAATGGAGTTCTGAAGATTGACAACCGTATTTGTGTTCCTAATGTTGATGGATTGAGACAAGAAGTGCTTAGAGAGAACCATCGGTCATCACTTTCATTTCATCCTGGTGTCACCAAGATGTATCGAAACATGAAGCGTTTATATTGGTGGAGTGGGATGAAGAGAGATATTTCCACATATGTCAGTAGATGCACCACTTGCCAGCAAGTCAAGGCCGATCACCGGAAGACGGCAGGATTACTTCAACCCCTGGAGATTCCGTGTTGGAAATGGGATCAGATTTCCATGGACTTCATTGATGGATTACCGAGGACCAGAAAAGGCAACGAGAGTATCTGGGTGATTGTTGATAGGTTGACAAAATCTGCTCACTTTATTCCTGTTAAGACCACTCGTACTGCTTCGAGTTTGGCCGAGATTTATATGAGAGAGATTGTCAGACTTCATGGAGTTCCATCTAGTATTATATGCGATAGAGATCCCTTGTTCACTAGTAGATTCTAGGGAGCATTTCAGGACGTCTTGGGCACTAAACTAAACCTGAGTACCGCTTATCATCCCCAGACGGATGGCCAAACGGAAAGGGTAAATCAGATTTTGGAGGATCTGCTCCGTGCTTGCATTATTGATTTCGGTGGGTCTTGGGAAGACCATCTCCACTTGATCGAATTCACTTATAATAACAGCTATCAGGTAATCCAATAAAAAAAATATTTTCAATTTATATAAGAAAATTTTGAATTGAAATATGACTATCTTTATAATCAGGCGAGTATCGATATGGCACCGTTCGAAGCTTTATATGGACGGCCATGCAAATCGCCAGCTTGTTGGATTGAGCATGGTGATCGATTAGTTCTTGGCCCAGATATGATTATGGAAGCGTCCGAGAAGGTTAATGAGATCAGAAGGAAGATGAAGACCGCACAGGATAGGCAGAAGAGCTATGCAGATAGGCGTAGAAGAGATTTAAATTTCCAGGTTGGGGATGAGGTATTTCTTAAAGTATCACCTTTGAAGAATGTAGTCCGATTTGGTCGTAGAGGGAAGCTCGCTCCTAGATTTGTTGGACCATTCACTATCACTGAGAGGATTGGTACACTAGCCTACAGAGTGGCGCTACCGGAGAAATTTGAGGGCGTGCACAACGTATTCCATGTTTCACATCTTCGGAAGGTTGTACATGACCCATCCATGACCATTCCTATTGCTCAGTTAGATGAGGTTGATATTGAGCCGGATTTGACTATGGAGAGGAGACCACTTCGTATCATTGATAGGGATACAAAGCAGCTTAGGAGGAAGTCTGTTAGCCTAGTCAAAGTCCAATGGAGTCCCGATGATCGTGATTGTACTTGGGAAACCGAGGAGAGTATCCGAGATTCTAATCCAGAATTGTTTGTTGAAGGTGAATTCCATTCTATATTCTTTACTTTATTCGATAATCTATTCTATATCTATCGTACCTCTTTTATTGTTCTTCCACTCTCTCCTTTGTTCCTTTTCGGGGACGAAAAGTTTTGAGTAGGGGAGAATGTAACGACCCTGAAATTCAGACCCAGTTTAAAATTTTAAAATCGCTTATTTTATGTAGAAATTCGAATTTTCACAAACAATTCCCGTTGCCATCCAAACTTCACATTTGAAATGCGTCTAGATAGACATAGGCGTGCGCCAAATTTCGTTGAAAAATATTGAAGTAAATTACGCTCGTCGCATTTACATATCAGTTTAAACCTTACGTATAAAATTCCTATCGTCCGAATTCAAATATTTTCTCGGTGTTGCATAAGAAAAATATTCTGAACTTGTCGGCACATTTCGTTTCGCCAAATTTCGCTTTTAATTGCTAGTAAAATATGCACTCGGGCAAATGGTTAAATAAGGATTATCACTTAGCGAAAATGTCAAACCATAAATATTTTTATACCGTTGTGTCCGTCTCGCCGCGCTGATCAAAACAGTATATTTGTTTGTGTAAATCGGAGTTCGGCACTGCGAACTATAATTGTTTAGCAAATAGCTAATCGGTCCGTTACGGAGTACAAAAGCGGTATCCGTTCTCTCCAACGTTCAGAATACTAGCAGCCTTTTACTGTTCAGCTGCATTGAAAATCCAAGAGGCATTCCGGTTACCAAGGCATTATTTGTGGCTGCTGATCTTTTTCACTGTTCAGCTGCATAGGAAACCCAATAGCCAGTTCAGTTACCAAGAAAATAAACGTGTGGCTCTGGGTTGCTTGAAAAATTCAATATATACTGGTTTGGTTTTATTTCCATACGTTTGCAAATCGAAATTACTGGTACGTGCTCACTTTGCCTCTGCTCTGCTCTGCTTTCCTCCTTCTTCCTCTTTTATATTTTCTTTCTCACTCTCTCTCTCCTCACATATATTACTTACGTCTCCTCCTCTGGTAGTGGAAATAATGCAAACCCATATCAACTAAACTCAGCCCTCCCCACATCCCAAGCCCACTGCTCCTCCATGACCCCGCGCCCACCAACCATGCATGCCGCTCCACCTCCGCCCGCCCAGAACCACCAGCCCGCCCAGAAGCCACCAGCCCGCCCAGAACCCCCACCAGCCCGCCCAGAAGCCACCAGCCCGCCCAGAACCCCCACCAGCCCTCTCCCAGACACACCAGCCCGCCCAGAACCCACCAGCCCGCCCAGAACCCCCACCAGCCCTCTCCCAGACACACCAGCCCGCCCAGAACCCACCTGCCCGCCCAGAACCCCACCAGCCCTCGCCCAGAACCCACCAGCCCGCCCAGACCCCACCAGCCCTCCCAGACCCCAGCAGCCCTCGCCCAGAACCCACCCACTGCCCAGTCAGCAGCCACCGAGCCCACTGCCGTATCCACACTTCGCACCACCAGCCCACTGTGTCTCGCCCTGGCCACAGCGATGTGCGTTGATATATATAATTATATATATATGACTGTTATACTAAGTAACAGCAGATAACTTTGAATTTTGGTTGCTCATATACAGTGTTTTACTGTGTTGTTTCAGCTGCTGTTTCGGAGACGTAGGCTTCCATTCAACTTGTCAATCTATTTAGCTCTTTGCTTTGGTATGGGTATTATACATATTCAATTGATCTATATTGCAGTAAACAAATTTTTGATTAATTATTTGTTGAACTGCAGTTTGCGTCGTTTTGCATCGTGCTTGTTTGTGCCTCTTATCTATTCGTCTTAGTGTTTCGTCATCTTCTCTAACCACGCAAGGTGAATATTTTATTCACGACTCAATCTATTATGCAATGATAATTAAGTGCTAAATTGTTGTTATTATAAATTTGGATGTTGAATCATTGATTGTTAAAAATTGTTGAATTAAACTGTAAATAGTATATATAAGTTAAAATTTAATATTGTTAGAATTTAAAATTCTAAATTGACGCCATGTATTGTTTAAAGGTTTAAATGTGAAAAATTGTGATAAATGTTGATTTATGGTTAATAGTTGTGACGCTAAATTTGCTATGTAATTTGGTCGTTAATATAAGCGATAGGTAATATGAAGTTGAATTTGGTAGGATAGTTAAACAATTTAAATGTATTAAATATATTGAATTTTGACCCTTAAACGTTAACTAAATCGACGCCTAGAATAGAGTTAACCTCATTTGAACTATTGAATGTATGTAGACACCAAGTGACATCAAAATGGAATAATCTTTAATTCGCATGAAATGATAGTGCGGATTCTAGGAATAATTGTATTAATTTGCATTAACTACAAATGTAAGTTAATACGGTTATTTCGGGATTATTTAATAAATTGTTAAATTGTCATGTTTGATTGATATTGCTTGTTTATTTACTTTGACACCATCCCAGTTATCACACTGCAAGTTCCCTTTGCTATGCTTTGTTTTATATTGAGTAATATTGGGTTGAAATGATAAATACCCCATTTAAACAATTTGGCTTAGGATAGAAAATAAAATAAGAAACCCGATTGGTCAACAAAACCGCTTTCGAAATTGAAATATATTTTAATTTAAGAGATGAACCTAACAATTTGGTTGGAAATTTAATAACGAAGTTTGGGATTTAAGTTGGAATAAAATTAATGGATTTAAATTGAAGCGGATTAATAACTTACCAAATTGGATAAAATGAATTGAAATTTTAAGTGAAATAAGATTTAGAAGAAAGTAAGTTTTGGAATTTAATAATTTAAAGATTTAAAGACTGTTAGCTCTAATTTTAAACTCAGGCTTTAAGGTAATAAATTGATCCTGTTATATGAAATTTTGACTTACTAATTTAATGAATTTAAATTAGGGATAATTTGAATTTAAAGGATTTTAAATATTAACGAATTTACCAAATCAGGATTTTGTATATGAAAATGAACTTCTTTGATTGGAAATTTAATTGAATCGGTAAATAATCCAATGAAGTTTGAAAGGGGATTTAGTTAATAAAGTGGATTTAATCGAATATATGATAACAGTGGATATAAACATAAAGTGACATGAATTGAACTTGAGTTAGTATTTTAACTAAGTTTACCATTAAATTGAATCCATTGGTTTTGAACTAAATTTAATAAGCGACTTTTAGACCTTAAATCAAACTTGATTACTAAATTTTAAACCGTCAACTCAAATGTTTGAGCGAGAAATGTCATTTGGAAATATGTTTTAATATCTAAAATAAATTGAATCGTGAAATGTCAAATTTTGGAAGTCAAATTTGCACCTTGACTTTTGGACTTTGATTTGTTTAAACGTTAATTTAATCGACCATCGGGTAATAAATACGTAGTTATTAAAGAGACCGGGATCGGATATGGACATATTCTCTGTCAATACCGAAACCACTTTAATAACTATTATACGCGGAGTGTTGATCCAGAATGAAGTGGATGGTTTGGTGAACGCGTTGACTGAAGAAAGAGAACGATATTGGATGACCCCTGACATGACTAAAACAGGAGCCGCGCCGGGCCATTGAGGATCGCCACCTCTAGCGGACACGCTTCTTCGATACCATATCTATTACTTTTGTGATTCGATTTGGGTGCACCCTTTGATTTGGGAGTGTTGTTTCGCGGTGTTGAGATAGTAGCCAACATCAGTCCGGATCACGCAACTACTAGTATCCTAGTTGGTATTGCCTCATGTACCTTGTCATACTGATTATCCTATTCGCGACCACTACGTTTTGATTTGTACCTTGAGTATATGGATTGCCCTCTGGTGACTTCCGGTTTTGGGGAAACTACGGTCTTGTATATGCTTTTGGGAATATAAAATGTGTTAAGGGGAATTATGGTAACGCCTTAACGCTATTTTAATATTCTATTTTACTGATTAGACATTACCTACATACCGTATTCTATTGTATATATAGATAGTTTATCGGATCCTTAGAGATGTTATTTTATTCATCTTTTAGTTATGAACTTTATTTCCTGCATTGATTATCCTGCATAAGATTTTGAGTCCTGACTCGAGTGTTTCTTTTTGTATATGCTCGGGTCAGTCTGAAGCTATCCAGTTTGCTGATCAAGGTTGGTTGAAGATGCTGAAGACTTAGCATTTATCTTTATCTGTCTATTTTGATGTCCGTGTCTGTTGGACATTTATGTATTTCCTTGCAGTCACCTTTTGTATAGACATTGTTGTACTATATGTAGTAGCTTCATGAACTGCTATTATGACGATGTATTTCCGCTGCATTATTCTGTGACTGTTCTGTGACGGTGATGTTGTATTGATTCTCATTTACATTTATGTATTTATAATCCCATAATGATTCGTGTTTTGTATTATTTAAATTGACATGTGAGGATTATTGTCAATTTAAATGGTCCAAATACACGGGTTGTTACAGTCCATGACCAAAGATCAAATCAAATATTTGAATTTTAGGAGACAATAGATAATGGGATAGATGAAATGCATTACAATATGGGTCTAGCCGAAAATGGGGAAGGAGGAAATAATAGTGTAAATTGAATTTGATTTATTCATTTTGAGTTTAATTAATTTTTTGTAGTTTTTTAAAGTATGTTGTAACTTTTTGTCATCAATTACTATGAATGAAGTGAAGATTTATCATTGTTTCAGATTGTAAAATCTTGAACTAAGTTTGAAATTGCGTTAGTTTATCTATGTCAAATTGAGTAATATTAAAGTTAAAATCAAAACAAAGCTGGTTATTATATGTACTTAATCAGTATATTACAAATCATCATAAATCTAAAATTAAAAATAAAATTAATAATTAATCGATTTTTATTAGAGAGTTGGGTAGTGCTGCTTTACCTGGGCGAGATTTGGGTAAAATCTACGAATTAGTTATATTGGTAAAAATCGAGGGTAAATCACTAATTTGATATGTGAACCTCCAAAAATGATGCTTCTTGCCGGATAAATTGACAATACCAACATTTTTGTAGAGAGTTTGGTCAAGTGTAATAAATTTAGTCCACCAATATGATTCCTTCACAGTCACCTACAAATATCCCGCTCTAAATGACTGCAAAAATAACCTTTTTGCCTTCAAAAAGCATATGGTCGGATAAGATGAGATGTGCGACTTACAATTCCGAATTTCAATTTCCTTAACAATCCAGTTGCAATACCCCAATCTTCGTTACGACATTAAATCAATTTAGGGCAAAGTGTGAGAAAATGCACAAACGCCATTGAAAAGGAAAAAAATGTCCGATGATCAGACATTTGCTCTTTTAATTTTTATAACTTTGCTTTTACATGTTAGCTATAGCGATTCGAATTGTATTAATTTCTCCATTTATTAGTTTGATTTCTTATGAATTTTCCATTGTAGATTACATAGCCGTTAAATCTCGATTTAATATTAATATGAACGCATTCCCAATCATGTGGGTATCCATTTACTTGATATTTCAATTCCACCAAGATCAAGTTATCATTCGAGATGTTTTTGCATTGAAATGGAATTTAACCATCTTTTTATGTTTAGTAAGGAAAAACAATATAATTTGTTTGTTTGAAGAATCTTTTTTTCTTATATAGTATTTTGTTGGTTCGTTATGCTCATGTAGTTCGATCTACTTATTTAATAAACTTAGATATATTTGCACCCATTTTGCTGACTACTAAGAGTGAATTTGATTTAAGAGGCAATAATTTTTGAAACATGCTAAAGAGTAATCTGAGAGGTATATTAACATAATTTTATACACTCAAAGTCTAGATTTTACCACTTGAGCTTGTGGCCCTTGATGGTAGTCTATTACCTCTTTATAGTAATTATTTTTTTATAAGCAAAAAGTAGATTTATTAATGGGAAAATTTGTAAAACACACTCCATAAATTTCAAAATACAGAGTTAGCCCCTTCAAAAACATATTATAAAAAAAAACCTATTTTGTTTTGCATTTAATGGATACTGGGTCACGGTGGCTATTGAGATAACCGACGACTATAGGAGTAGCATTGAAAGCATGTGAGGAAGGCTCTTGGAGTAGGCTTTGAGTTGTTCGTCTCCCATCCAGTTATTATTGATATAGACACTACTTATTCATCTATAAGAGATCATTGCATATATGGATAAAAGCAGGTCGGATCATTCATTGAGACCAATGCCGACATAGTTATTTATGATGCTGAGAGCACATAAGACTGAGAGTCCAGAAGACTATCCATGATACTGAGGTTAAGTGTATGATTATTTCATTGGCTAAGAGCTAGTCGATTACTATGAGGTTGAAAGTCTAGATGATATTATGTGACAATCGATCTCTTGGATTATTCAAGAGACTATGAGCCTATGAAGTTATGTAACCCCATTGTTAGCGTCAAAAATGGTCACTGACACCCGGTTGTATGTGAAAGCACAAATACCCAATATTTTGATCCAAACAAAAAAATATAGATTCACAGATTATAAAATATGTTGCATAAAAGTAAATGAGCACGCAAGTTTTATAGTGGTTCGGCAAATTGCGGCCTACGTCCACTCCAATAATCCTTTTATTATACTGTAGCATTACAAATACAGTAGTTTTTAGCCTTAGAAAGTTAATGGTAGAAGAGATAAGAAGTGATGAAGTTGAGCCAAAAGAAAATCCAGAAGAAGAAAAAGAAGATCCCTTATAATGAGCGAAGTCCGCTACATTTGTAGGTGAAGATGTGCATGGATCGGGCTGAAATTTCACCAGAAGAACCTCCAGAGCCGTACGACCCAATACACCAATTTTCAGATCGATCGCACACCATTGGAATGATTGGTGTCTATCATTCAAATTAGCTCCAATAGGGGTTCGATCGTTTTTGTGGGTCCTTCATGATGTTAGCTACTTGCTCTTCAAATTTCTTACAATTCCGATCTACCATTTGCGAGACATCACATTTTTCGTGGAGTCGAGTTGAAAAATGGAAGTATGGAAGATCGTTCCATATTTTCTCCTTTTGGGGTGCGATCATTCTGCTGGGTCCGTCATGATGTTGGCTATTTGCTCTCCAAATTTCATGTCATTTTAACTTACCGTTTACGAGATATCGTGTTTTCCGTGGAATTAAGATAATGATGTAGGCCAATTGTTTAAGTTTCTCCAAAGGATTTGCGATTGATGTGGTAGGTTTCTTTACATAATATTTTACTATTCCTAAAGTTTTGTCATTTCGACTTTGCGTTTGTGAGATATTGATTGATCATCATTGATTTGAATTATTTTATGGATCGATCCTTACGATCATGACCGATCGATCCAACTTCATCATGGGACCCAACAATCGATGATGTGGGTCCTTCATGGTGTAGTGTAGTTGTCCTCCTCTTTGTAAATTTTGAGTTATAGATCGATCATCATCGAAAATCGTCAAACCGTTCGTCGAAAAATCCACTTCAGGGTTGATTCGAAACGAGACCCAAGTAATCACCTTTCCAACTCGAAGCAGATGCTGAAGATTCTGGCCTAGTGTTAGACTAGGGTAAAATCAAAATTTTCTTCAAGCACACGTGATTCTGACTCCAAGAATGAAAAATGATCGGTGTCGATCATTTTTCTTTAAGCAGACTCCAAGCAAACATATATCCGACTCCAAGCACGAAAATGATTGGTGCCAATCGCTTTTCTCCAAGTAATCTCCTAGAAAACATGTATCCAACACCAAGCACGATCCAACACTTCAAATTTCTGCGACTCCAAGCGAACCATGCGTCGACTCCAAGCAAATAGCAAATTTTCCTGTGTCCGATTCTAAGCAAATTACCATTGAGCCAATCGATATCGATCCATCTTTTTTTGTCCATAACTTGAGCATATGAATTCCAATCAACTGGAAATTTGGAATGTAGCCATATGTGGCCTTTATTGTCACTCCATACTAATCGCACCTTGATTGGATCAGAAATTAGGGATCTGATCCTATCCGTTGCCTAGGTGAAGTGCCAATTCCATACTTAGCCTTTTTTGAGTGATGTCCGTCCAATCCATTCAACCATCGTCCATAATTTCAATTGTAATCGATTTTCAATCCCTATATTTAGCCAAATCCATGGTATTCCGACCTGACCAAAAGGTGGGATAATATTTGCCCCCCTTAAAAAACATGTCTTGCGGTCGGAAGACGTGTTTTGAATTGCTATAAATCCAAAATTCGAAATCCATAATCCATTAATAGTCAAATATTCCAATCCAGAATCCAATCTGTTGCCAATCCAATTCTCGATCTCTCCGAATTGTTAGTTGTGGTCGTTTGAGACCGTTAGTCAGATCTATAGCCGTTCGAGGCTGTCATTTATTCGAGGTTGATGTTGCCATTCAAGGCGAGTGGTGGTTGTTCATGACCGATAGCCGTTCGTGAAAGATGACCTAGGCCATCGAGGATAGCTAGAGGTGCTGAGAGCATAGAGTTGGACCATGTATGTATCTTTTATGGTAATTCGAGAGATAGCCTAGGCTACCGAGGGTATGCCATATTTGTATCCTCATGTATGCTCGACTTGAATGTTATTTATTCATTATCATGTATGTTGAGTATGAAGAACCCCGGATGTGTCTGCTTTACGATTATCTGAGAGATACTCAATGGTAAATAGTTGGATGCATGTATGATTCACTCTTGATATTATACATTTGTCATGTTGTTTGACTTGGTTTTTATATGGGTGACATTACTTGTCCATGGTTATGCGATACGATACTATTATTGTGATATACATTGACATTTTCATTCTAAACATAGTTTGACCCGTGTGTTATTTATATAATACTTGAGTTAGTCCGAGACGTTACATATTCAGGGACAAAATGACCGGTTTTATGGAAGTTGTGCATAGATGGAGGATATGGTATTATGGTATATCTTTGCATATTATGAGATTTCATGTATGCATGACCTTTATATAAATTGGATAGCTTGTGTACATTTCCATTATATATATATATATATAAATATATATATATATATATATATATATTCTCTCGTTACGTTTTATGACTCTGTGTTCTCTGACTTTTGTTTCATATTGTGTATTGTTTAATCCTGTAATCATACGTGTCTATCGCTTTGTGCCAGTACCGAGTATGCATAGATGAATTATATGAGATTTTAAATACATGCCGATGTCAGCCCAAGGAAATATTCACGTGTGATAGTCCAACATTGTCTCGTTCTCCGAACAGACAATATTACACAGTAATAGTCTTTGGTAATATGGGTGTAAAGGTAGGACGTTACAAATTTTGTCAACGAAGATTCAATTTGAAAACTTAAGCAAATACGAGGAAAGATCGAATAACTTAGCAAGTAAAAACGCTCGGCGTTGAACAAAACCACTCGCTCAGCGTTGACCAAAACCACTCGACACCCAGAGGTTTTGACATACAAAATGTATCGATTTTGACCTCTTCTTCGGCCTAGAAACTCGGATTTAGATTATGTGTTCAAACACGTTCAACTGATTATGGAGGAGAAGCATGATTATAAATAACAAACTATGAACATTGTCTCTCTACGGATTTTTGCACCGAATTGCTGTCATTTTTTAATCAACTGTTTCAAAAATTTATTGTAAAAGTGATTGTAAAAGCAAGATTCATCCGAAATAAGATTGATAGTGGACGTTGGCTTAAGATGTTTGGTCGAACCACTTTATAAACCATATGTTTTCTCCTCGTTTTATGAGTTCTTTCTTTTTCATTTTAGTTTTTGAGTCGAATGGTGCGCGTGACCGTCTTTCGGGCAAACATTTGTATTTTTTATTTTTTCTACACAAGTGAACTTCGTAGTTTTTTCTAGTTGTCGCGTTGTTCGAAGTCGTAACAAGAAAGAAAAATAATCACTTGATTCGAGATTTTTATGTTTCCCCAACGCTATACCATAAATTAGGTTAAGAGGATTTATACTCGACAACCGATGCCTTGCCTTGCGGTAATTTTCCATTATCTGCATAGGAAGTTTGGTCATAATTTGTCATAATTTGCCGTAAAGCCGTTAATTCTCTACGCAAATGCCTAGCTCCCAGATATCAGTCCCCTGACCCAAATTGATCCCAAATGTTACTCCTCCGTCGTCACTTCTCCACCGTAATCAAACCCGCCTCCGCCGCCGCCAAAAATGCCGATGCCTATTTCTCCTTGATAAACCACATCTCCAACGTCGTCCGCCACGACCACTTCCTCGAGCGAACCCTTTCCAAACTCAAACCCTCCCTTTCCCCCTTGATCAACTCTTCCAACTCCTCCTTCGTCCTCCGTGTCCTCAACGCGTGCTCCTCCCATCCAGTACCCGCCCTTCGTTTCTTCTCGTGGGCCCGCTCCTCCTTCTCCTCCTCCTCCCATGGCTACTCCCCATCCGCTCAAGAATTCCACTCCCTCCTCCTCTCCTTGTCTCGCCACAATCTCCACTCCTCCATGTGGTCCTTACTGGAGCAGATGCGCTCTTTGAATCTCTCCTTAGATTCCGACGTCATGTCCACGGTCATCTGCACCTACGGCAAGGCAGGGCATCCGGATCTAGCCGTGGAGGTTTTCAACAAAAGCCCTAATTTCGGTTGCGTTCAGGATGCCAAAATGTACGAATCCTTGCTTTTTGCGCTGGTCGAGAATGGAAACTTTCAAGGAGGGTACAAACTGGTGAGAAGAATGGTTCGCAAGAAAATAGAGATCAGAAAAGAGACTTACAAAATACTCGTGAATGGATGGTGTAGGGCAGGGAAGCTGAGGGAGGCACAGCAGTTTTTGGATGAAATGGGAAAGATGGGTTTCAGCCCTCCATGTAGAGGGAGGGATTTGCTTATAGATGGATTGGTTAGTGCAGGGTACTTAGAGGCAGCAAAGGGGATGGTAAGGAAGATGGCAAAGGAAGGAGTGTTACCCGATGCAGAGACCTTCAATGCTTTGGTGGAGGCTTTGTGTAAGAATGAGGAGGTAGGGTTTTGTGTGGAGGTGTTGAGGGAAGCAGTGGAGTTAGGGTTCACTCCGGATATTAAGACTTATAAGGTTATGATACCATCTGTTTCTAAGGCAGGAATGTTTGAAGATGCATTTAGATTGTTTCATAGTTGTGTAGATGATGGACATAAGCCTTTTCCGAGTTTGTATGCAGCAATCATAAAGGGTTTGTTTAAGGCAGGGAGGTTTGGGGATGCATTCAGCTTTTTTGGTGATATGAAGGAGAAGGGTCATCCTCCAAATAGGCCTGTTTACACTATGATGGTGAAGATGTGTGTGAGGGGAGGGAAGTTTGTGGAGGCAGCGAATTATTTGGTGGAGATGATGGAAATGGGTTTGGTGCCTAGAGGGCAGAGCTTTGATATGGTGGTTGAGGGATTGAAGCATTGTGGGAAGTATGATCTTGCTAAGAGGATGCAGCAGATTGAAGTTTCAATTAGGGGGAATTGATGGGGTTGGTATGAAGTTTGAATTGTCTACTGTGATCTTGCGATCGATAACTTGAGGTAATCAGCACTGCCATTATTACATATACACATTTACATCAGATATCAAATAATTGACATAGGATACGGCTAATATTTTGGCTTTGGCAGTGCACTTGCTACATTTATATTTGATACATTATCTTCTTAAGAGTGCCATCTATATTTCTTTAGGGTATGTCTCAACCATCATAAATGGTTTCTTCTATTCTGTCCTTTATAGTACTCATGTTCATCATTCCTTGGAAAGCTTTTTTCCTCACCCTATCTGTTCTGTTGTTACTTATATTTCTCTAGTCATATTTTTCTGCGATAACACAACACTTGAATTTGATTCATATACTTCCACTATTGATAGTTATGTTGTTATGGCCAAGCTTTGAAGTTTTTAAAATTTCAAAGCATCAGTAAGAGACACTATAAAAGATGTCACTATAGTACTATTAGATGCCTGGATGCTAAAACTAAAAAATAGAGTTTAGGCAGGGACTAATAGAACTTAGATGGTGCCCTCGAGAACTTAGCGTGTAGTTAAACATTTCTAGTCACCATTTTGTGATATCTAACTCTTTATTTATTGTATGCGCCAATTGTATAAAAATCTTGTTCGATCCTTCATTTTTAGCACTATATATTATTATATTTTTTTTATCACTCAATATGCTTTGCGTCTTTTTGAAAAATTAGCATAATATTTGGATATCTTGCAGATATGTGTTTGTTATCAAGATATACAATACTCTGGACTTTTTGGCCAATGTATTACACTTAAACACTGTATTTGATTTTTCCTACTCAAGAATGCCATCATGTCGTTGGTCCAATGTATAGCTTTGTGGTAACACTTCTTTTAGATTATCTAAATGATACAATTCCATGGTCGACAATATGTAATATGATGCATCATCTGGTGTCCACTACAAGTTTTACATTTGTGATCGTTTGTTGATACATTTCTTTATATACTTACCATAAACTATTTGTTCATAACAAAATTAAAAATATATATTATATGGTTTCTTCAAGTCAATAATGATCAATTGCGTGAATAATTTTCAAGTTTTATATTAAGATTCATTTAAGGAAAACGTGTAGCCTTTGCATGATGTAAAAACGAGTTGTTTGTTTAAAATATCCTGATTTTCCTGACTTAAATGTAGCCTTCTTCCTAGTTTCACGACATGTGACAAATTGACTTGATCTCTATGTAACTATTACATCAACATGCCTCCATTGAATTCGTATATAAGATCAATCTTCTGCTACTCCATTCATATCTCATTTATTGACTTAAAAGTTCTAATCAAGAGTCTTAAAAATGTTGATTGTATTCCTCGTACATGTATCTTCACACCTTAGCAGTTAGTGTATTATTCTCTATTTTAACGAATCTCATTCTTTTCAAGGCTATTTTAACTTTCATATACTTAATTCGTATAAATCTACAATCATTGTTATCATAATCTTAAAATCTTGCGATTAAAATCCCATTTCAGATCAGAACTTTCCCTTTACGATTTGATTTAGACTCCGAGTCAGACTTAGTTAAAACCGCAATTTAGAATAATCATTCAGTTCTACTAATATATTTATTTGAATCCACAAATCCAATTCTAATGTTTTCAAAACAAAATAAAAATGTAACAAGAGAGAAAATTGAGTTTTCTGATTAGAAGTAGAAGTTCGGACCAAATTTGAGGTTTCGACAGGGACATCGAGATTCTAATCGTAGACGGAAACGAAACCGAGTTGAAACTCCGGTTCAATAAAAAAAAATATTGAACTTCCAATTTTCAGAAGAAACTAAAAAAAATGGAATTAATTCAAGTTTCAAATATAAAAATATTCAAAATTTGCAACTTAGGAAACATATGAATTCACAACATATATATATATAAATAGTGTAACTAAAAAAAGTTAAATAAGCGAAGTGATGAATAAACATATTTTAGGGTTTATAAATATTTATAATTAATCAGTATTGGTCGTTCGTATCTTATTTTTCAATTAAATATAAATTATATGTTTTGTTTCAATAAATTAAATAAATATTATATGTATAATTGTATAAAAAAAATAACGAGATCCGAAACTGGAATCAAAATTCATTAAATTAACGAATTAGATTGAAATTTCTAAAATTACAAAAGACCGAAACCGGGACCAAAATCGAGATCTTTGAACCTTGGTTCAGACATCAAATTCAAATTCAAAGTGTGTAGAAACATTAAAAATATGAATCTTTTGAAGGTACGATTTACGTTTTAAATCCTGTTTTGATTTAGATTTGAATTTTATGATCCACAATTTATATATCATTTTGAAATCATTTATTTTTCGTAAAATATGTTCATGTCTTTATTTTTGTCGTTGTCGTTGTTAAAGAATTGGTTTTATTCTCATAATAAAATGTTCATTTTTTTAATAATTTCTTACTAAGATTATTTGATTGTAATTTTCTTTTACATAATAAATATTCTCTTTTTATTTTTCATTTACATCGATCGATGCATACTTTTCCTTCCTAATATCTTTTTTACCATAAGTTTCATAAACCTTGGATTTGGTCTCTCTATCCTACTTTTGTGTCATTTGTTAACTAATTGTTAGCGTCAAAATTGGTCACTAACACCCAAATCCAAAAGAAAGCACCAAATACCGGTCACAGATCACAAATAGAATATATGTGAAGGATATTAATATGAAGAATAACTAAAATTAAAAGGAAAGCAATAAACAACTAGGGATTTTATAGTGGTTCGGCTAACTTCGGCCTACATCCACTTTAGAAATTTCCTTTTTATTGCTATAATATCGATTACAGTTACAATTCAGAGTCAACAATGGCAGATAGCCTTAGAAAAGAGAAAATCAAAGAACAGAAGGAAGATCCCCCTATCTGGAGACCTACATGCTATATTTATAAGCAAATGCAGGTAACTGGGCTTCCTGAATGACCCAGAGCCCGTTAAGTCCACGGCCGATCCAGAACCTTTAGCCTCGACCAACTTCCTGCACAGATGTTGCCGACTCAGGAAACCCACCAAGGCAACTCGAAGTAAATTCGCTTTGGACTCGAAGTAACCCAAAGACTTGATGCGGCCGAACCATGCATTGACGCCGACCCATGTTATCACGTAGCCGACCCAAAGTCACGAGCTGAACGACACGAAGTGACCAAACTATAATGTAGCCGACCCAACTACATTTCCTACCGACCCACATCCAAAGAGTCGAGCGATTTGAAGCAACCATGCCACGCGCCACCACCTATCCTCAACTTGACCGAGCCACCTTCTTACCTTATCCACGACCGGGCCACCTCGGCGAGCCACAGTGCCGAACCACCTTGCCGAGCCGCCCTGACCGAACCACAACGCCGAGCGATAACCAAGGCCGAACCATGATCTAACTATGCCGAACCACCTTGCCGAGCCACTTATGCCGAGCCATCTAGAAGACTCGAAGAAATCATCCATACGACTCGAAGCTTGACTCCATATGGCCCGAAGCAAATCCAGGGCGATTTGCGACTCATCGAAATCCAAGTTTTAAGTATCCAATAACCTTCGTCCGTCGACAATGTCGAATCCCGGCTGTAAATCCATCGTAAACCAGCCTCGACGAACGAGCAGTCGATTTAGTTAAATCCGTCAGCCCGTGGCCTTGCCAAAAGGCGGATTAATACTTATAATTTAGTTTTTTCTTTTCATCATTACAAAACATCAAGTAGCTTAACTATCAGGGTTAAATTTAATTCTAACGTTTGTTCCTCATCTCATTTCTATGCCTTGTTATTTTAAAAACCACTATTTCCTTTAGGAAAACAAAGTTCTTGCAGTGTCGATCAAGCATGAGTTTTCATCTTTCCCCATATGTACCATAGCTCTCTCAAAATGTTCTCAAATTTCCACAAATACTGATGTCAACTTTATTTTTAACCACCCAATTCTAATTGTAATTTTATCTATCTTGTATTTGAAAATTTTATTCTTACATGTAAATTTTGAACTGGAATTATGGAAGTCTACTTTGTATTTGCTCAATTATTTGTAGTGGAAGTTAGGTTGAAAGATCTATCAACCCAAGATAATAAGTTTTTAGAACAACACTTTGAAATAATTAGTTTCAAAGAGAAAATATAAAAGAAATTGTCATTTTATAGGAAAATGATGTATGAAAGAATTTTTTTTCCTGTCACTCAAAATGATACTTTCTCAGCGATTGAGGAGCCCTGAGCAAGGCTTCGCCGATTGAGAATAATTGTTTGAGCCACCCAGCGGTTGAGGAGTTCTGAGCGAGGCTTTGTCGATTGAGAATAGTCCTTTGAGCTACCCTATAGGCTAAGAAAAGAAGCCTTTTATAGAAGGTAAGCATATCTTTTTCTTTCATTTGGAAGATTAGACTCTTTTTTTTAATGTTCAACAAACATTTATTTTTAATTTCAACACTAATCAATGCTAATTGTCTTGTAAATGTATGTATGATCAACTTCTAGGGATCATCAAAGATGAGGGTTGTGTTTGAGAAAGTTCATACCCCTTGTGGTTTTACTAGTATTGTTTTATGTAAAGAAACATCAACCAACTGATCAATTTCAAGTTTTCATTGGTCCTATATATTTTTCCCCCTTCATTACTTTTCTTGGTTCACTGCCCGGTCCAAGTTTTGGTTGGTCCTATATCGTCACATAACCATTGTTAATACAAAATAAATATTCGTGTACTTTTGAAATTTAGGGTGCTACATTTGAATCAAAATGCATTCTTTACGCAAAATGCACATTCTATGAAGTTGGAAACATGAATTTGTAAACCGTTTGAGTATAACTTTTTTGGTTGCAGGTGGTATTAGAATGGATGCAAAGCTAGCAAATAGCAAGCCCAAAACATTGGCCTCCAGGATAAGCTATGACAGAACTGCCAGAATACATAAATTGCCATTATATGAGCTCAGCCAGTGAAGGCTGCAGCGGATGCAGGAACATTTGGCACTTAACAGTCCTTTGACAAAATATCACTTAACAACTATTTTTACATGGCTTACTTGTTAGGTCATATTAGAACTATTTTTACATGGCTTACTTGTTAGGTCAGATTAGTTGTTGATAGCAAAGCCATTATGCAAAGGTGCCTGTGACTTTTATTCTCTGTGTTTATTTATTCATTCAACCATGTTTTTATATAACAAGAGTGATACTTAGTTTAAGCACAGCACTAATTATTGAACGATATTTAATGTGAAAAATCTAGTGATTAAGCATGATAGCTATTTCTTTCTCTTATCACATTCCACCCGACTATTAAGAAGATCTAAAAACTAGACACTGGCCTTTGTAAGCGATGTAGTTGTAGTTTTGCTTTTTCCCCTTTCTGATTACAGCCTTCGAAGCTACGCCTCTGATTTAGTTTCTTTCCATGTTAAAAGATTGGGGATTCACCAACGAAGGATCTTTTGGGGTAATTTTTGAATCTATTTTTTATGGTGTTTTATGGGTTCTCTTGTAGAAAATAAGCACATAAAATGTATTTTTTTTATTAAAAATTCTCGGTAGTGTTTTGTGGGATTTAGAGGTTACGAGAAATCTAAATGTTATAATATATTTATAATATGGGTAAATATGCTAAATGGTCAAAGAAAGTATTGTAATTTTCTTTAGATTTGGAGTCTATAAATATAGAACTCGTTTGTATTATAATGGGATCCAATGTGAATAATAAAATGTCTTTTCTCATTAATGTCTTCTGTTCTCTTTATTTTATAACACGTTATCAGCACGATGCTCCGTATGTATTCTATTTTAAAAGTAGTAATTTAAATATACTGTATGTATTGTTTCAGATATAATATAACATATATGGTGCATTTCCTTTTACCTAGTCAAACCGATGGATATTTTTTTTGTACCACCTAATAATTAGCTTGGATCTATTCTCTAGCCATAACTCTGCTATCAGCTCTATTATATATCTACTTCATCCGAAAAGGTTTAGGTATTTCTTCTTATCAGCAAAACACAAAAGCTGCTCATTTTATTTTCTTTCACAAGCAGACAAGGTAATCTATTATATGTATCTCTTCTTTTCTTGAAGTACACTATATTACAGTCTGGTGCCTTTATATATTTATATTGCAAATGTACCTCTATTTAAAGCTAGCTATGCTCACGTACCATTCATAACATCAATTTCATATGCTCACGTAATATATTTTGTTTAGATTTTACCGTACTATGCTAGATTCTGATATGATATAATTTATTTATATTCATAAAATAAACCTAGCTGTACTATTATAAGTTTAGTTTTATTTACTTTATACTTTATATTGTACAGCCTATTAATCGAAATCACGTGAACTAATTCTCATGTAAGACACATAATTTCATACTCATGGTTATTTATATATAACTAGTTTGCGGCATCTAGCTATCTGATTGATCGAATTTTTTTCACGTGTTGTGCATTTATTCCAAGTGTAATTTTAGCCTTTTCAATGAGATCCACTTTCTCCCTTAGTCTTTTGAACCACGTTTAACGATTGGGTTGAAATTCATAATCACATTAAGCTCTTTGGCACAAGAATGACCTGATCAAATTAATTATAATAATACCTGGCCTCTTTTAAGATGATGCCGAGGAACGCATGATTTCTTAGAAATTAGACAAGCGATTGGACTAGGAAGTTGATATTGAAATAAACATTTTCCTTTCAAGACTAACATACAAACGGAGATATTTATTCTCCCCTCTGTAAAATTTGGGGGTTATGTCTATGAGCAGAGTATCTTATAACTGTTTTGTCATTTGCAAAAAGTATTTGGCTAAAATGGGGAAAGTTGATTTTCTGCGTACATGCAAATCGACTACTAGTGTTTTTTTGTTCATGTCACATAAATTGTATCTAGCACTATGTTACCCTGGAAATCTAGTCAGTTGCTTAAGAAAATCCAGATCATTCTACTGCTTTTTTTAAAATCTTTTGTCTAATTTAGATTTTGGGTTTCTTCATTTTCTGTTCATATGGTAAACCGTGTATTATTTAATGGTAGTTTATATGTTTTGGCATGTTAGATTTTGGGTTTCTTCATTTTCTGTTCATATTGCTTCCAAACAATGTTTAATGCTCATTATATCTACTGTAATAATTTTCCCCTCTTCTTTCTCATTAACAGTTCATAGCATGACAAACATAGCTAAGCTTGAATTCAAAGCATTGGACATATCTGGAGACAACTATTTGTCATGGATATTGGATACTGAAATCCACTTGCAATCTCAATGCTTAGAAAATGCCATTAAAAATGGTAATAATATATCCCAGCAGGACAAAGCAAAGGCTCTGATATTTTTAAGACGTCACATCCACGATGATTTAAAAACAGAACATTTGATTGAAAAAGACCCTCTCCACTTATGGAACTCGCTGAAGGAGCGTTATGACCACCAGAAGACGGTCATACTTCCAAACACTAGGCAAGAGTGGTTGTACCTGAGGTTTCAGGACATTAAGTCTGTAAGAGAATATAATTCTGCAATGTTTAGAATCACTTCTAAACTGAAATTATATGGAGAAAAGGTGAATGACGCACAAATGCTTGAAAAGACTTTCTCAACATTTCATGCTTCGAATATACTCCTGCAACAGCAATATCGAGAGCGTCATTTTACAAAATATTCTGAAATCTTAGAATGCTTACTAATTGCTGAACAAAATAATGAACTGCTTATAAAAAATCACTCCTCAAGACCAAGTGGTTCAACTGCATTACTTGAAGTTAATGCTAATTTTGCCCACTCTGGAACAGGTAGGGGTCGAGGTCGAGGTAGAGGACGTGGATATAACTCCAGTAGAGACGAATATGGTGGTTTTAAAGGTAACAAAACCACCAATTTTAAAAAGCAGCAAAAGAAAATTGAGCCTGTAAAGAACAATGATTCAGTTTCAGAAAATAAAAGGCATTATGAGGAAGTTTGTTATAGGTGTGGACGATCTAGTCACTGGTCACGTACATGTAGATCATCAAAGAAAACAGTTGAAAAATATCATCGCTCAAAGAACATTGAGGCAAATAATGCTGAAGAGTTACCTGAAAACACTAACCTGAAGTTAGATGATTTCTTCGAAGATGACAATGGAAATTTCACTAATGACGAAAATCTAAGTGCAATGATCAATGATGTTATCCCATTTTTTGGACAAAACTGGAATATCAATGTTGAGCGCGTCCCCACCACGATCGAGCTAAGAAGGAGCAACCAGCAAGCGTACCTAAGTCCAGAGTTCCCGAATACCAAGTCCATTCGGCCTCATACCCTCATGTTCATTCGGCTATGCAAGTATACGAGTCATTCGGCACTAAGGCCTAAAGCTCGTTCGGCATTCCTAGTCGTCTCATTCGGCGTTCCCATCCGGCGTTCCCAACACAACTCCATTCGGCATACCGGTCCAAGCAATGCCGAACCAAGCCTCTCCACCTCAATACCGAACCAACCTGCCTCCTCCATCACCGGACCAATCCACCGGCCCACTCATCCTACACCGAACCAACACTCCATCCACTAACATACTACCACCGGATCATACTCCTATCACCGAACGAACTCCACTCAACCCATGCTCCACCGGACCAACCAACCACCGGTCCAACCATCCTTCTCTCCAAGCTCCATGCCGAATGAAGCCTCGCCGAACCAGAAAGTTGCCAGTCCAAACTGCATCAGCCCAGGCCCACCAACAGCTATAAGCATCCAAGACCCCTACCCCCAGCCTCACTCTATAAATAGAGGGGCAGGGGTACAACAATGGAGGACAAGTTTTGAGACAAGTTTGAGAGCTCAAGCCTGGAAGGAACTCTCAAACAACTTTAGATACTTGTAATCAAAGCTTTGTACTTGTAATCTGAAGAAAAAAGGAGAATAACATATAAAGTGGACGTAGGCACGTTCTTGCCGAACCACTATAAATCTGTGTGTCTTTTACATTTTAGTCCTTGCTTTTTACATATTTGCATAAATCATCCAAATCACTAAATACAACATAAAATCAACCAACTCATACGACTTTGGGTGTTTGCGGCCATTTTTTACGCAAACATTTTGGTGCTTTCACTGAGAAGAACCAACTCCCGCTACATCGGATAGAAGTTGAATTTGAAAATCTAAGAATTCAGATCTAAGAGTTATGACGAGACAAACAAGTAAAAGGCAAAGGCCAGAGAGAAGTGAACACCAAGGAAGTCAAGAGGCTTCCTCAGGAGGGAATCAAGCGTCGATCTTCATCACTAGGGATGAGATGGAGGTCATGATGAGAAGACAAGAAGAGATGATCCAGAACTTACTTCAACAAATTGGGCAAATTGGAGCACAAATCCAAGGAGCGGCTGGAATTCAGAACGGAGCAGGACCATCTGGCGCAGCACCAGAGCTAGGGGGCACTCACGCAGAGCATGTTGATCCAACCCCGGGAAGTGAGATGGGGGCATCCGAGCCACCTGGTAGCATTAGAGGAATGAACGTTCAGCCAGGGAGGCATACACATGGAAACTCCCGCGGACTTGGGGAGCAGGTCGAAGACAGTGAACGAGAACTACAGCTTGGAGATAACGACAGATTAGCAGAGATGGTTAGAAGAGCTATGAGAGGCGGTTTAGTAAACAGAGACTTGGAAGATGTAAACAGGAGTCCTTTTTCTTCTGCGATCAGGATGGCTAGGAACCCACTAGAATTCAAGTTACCATCATTGGACATGTACAATGGGAAAACAGACCCCACGGTTCATCTAACGAAGTATATAAGACATATGGAAGTGCTGGGGGCATCAGAGGAGGTTATGGCCCGGTGCTTTCCACTGTATTTGACGGACATTGCAGCATTATGGTTTAGGCAACTGGAGAGCGGCTCCATAGGAACATGGGCAGATTTAACTGAGAGATTCATGAGGCAATTCAGGGTTCATATTGCGAGACCCAAGAATGTGATGACTTTGGCAACCTTGAAACAGAAAACTGGAGAGACTTTGAGGAGCTTTCTAACGCGATTTAATGCGGCGGCAGCATCAGTGGATCGACCAGATCCATCTATGGTCATGATGGCGGCTGTATCTGGAATAGCTGGTAATACAGAGTTCAAGAATTCATTAACCAAGGACCCGCCTATGAATCTGGGAGAGTTCTATCATGAGGCTGAAAAGTTTCTGCGTTTGGAAGATGCTAGTGCAGAAAGAGAGGAAGAAGATGACGTTTACACAATCAAGAGTGGAAACCCACCTGGAAAGGGTGCGGAGACTAGCAAAGGAAAAAGAAAGGCTGAGGATAATGATGACAGGACAAAGTGGCTACGAAGAGAGCCACGATTCACCACCTATTCAGAGCTGAATGAGAGTTTGGAACGGATTTATCAGGATACCAAGGGGCAAGTTCCGTATCGTAGACCAATGCGAAGGGATCCAACCTCTGACGAAAGAAAATCAGATAAGTTTTGTGTATTTCATGAATTGAATGGTCATAACACTAATGATTGTAGGCATTTGAAGGACGAGGTGGAAGGGCTTATCAGGAACGGTATGCTCCTTCAGTATGTGAGGAGGCGAACTCCAGCGATGGAGCCAGAGCGACCACCCTCTACATCAGCTAGAAGTGACCCTGGATCAGGGCACCATTTGATTATCCATTGATTGCTTGATTAAAATAACGATGAACAAGTTGTAAGCTTCCACTAACGCAATTAAATCATTTACACATGTACGAGATCGCGAACGATCTCCAGACATGCTCTGAATGATCATTGACTGCTTCGGAGTGGGGACTTACACTTTGACATCCTTGCTTTGCTTTTGTTTCGTTTTGATTTGAACATTTGAATTCTTCCTGTTTGGACATTTCTGCTATAAGGTACTATTGCTTTAACATTTACAATTCTATGAAAAAATTATTTACTTGTATGCCCGTTGGATCGCGAACGGTCCACGAGCACCTATTGCATGGCAACGAACTGCCAAAGTCTTTGATTCGAAAAATTCCCCCAAACAATGACTCCAACACCGATAATATTAAGTCCCCCCCGGGCACACTCATTCGTCTCGAACGGCACCCGACTTCGAACAGTCACAATTCGCCTCGAACGGCACCCGACTTCGAACAGTCACAATTCGCCTCGAACGGCACCCGACTTCGAACAGTCACAATTCGCCTCGAACGGCACCCGACTTCGAACAGTCACAACTCGCCTCGAACGGCACCCGATCGCGAACGGTCACAACTCGCCTCGAACGGCACAACTCGCCTCGAACGGCACCACTCGCCTCGAACGGCACCACTCGCCTCGAACGGCACAACTCACCTTACCTCAAATGGCTCGATCGCGAACGGTCGTCATTTGAGGTCCGCCACCTGATCAGTGACTGTTACACCTTACCTCAAATGGCTTGATCGCGAACGGTCGTCATTTGAGGACCGCCACTTGACCGCACACTGTCGCACCTTACCTCGAATGACTTGATCACGAACGATCGTCATTTGAAGTTAGGCGCTTGACCTTGAACGGTCACATTTCATCACAAATGGCTCGGTCTCGAACGATCGACGCGTGGACTTACAGACTTGACCGCGCACTGTCGCACTTTACCTCGAATGACTCGATCACGAACGATCGTCATTTGAAGTTAAGCGCTTGACCTTGAACGGTCCCCACTCGACCGCGCACTGTCGCACTTTACCGCGAATGACTCGATCCCGAACGATCGTCATTTGAAGTAAAGCGCTTGACCTTGAACGGTCACATTTCACTGCAGATGACGCGATCCCGAACGATCGACGCACGGATTTATGCGCTTGACCGCGCACGGTCGCACTTCACCGCAAGTGACTTGATCACGAATGATCGTCATTTGAAGTTAGGCGCTTGACCATGAACGGCCGCGCTTCATCCCAAATAGCTCGATCCCGAACGGTCGTCATTTAGGGCTATATAAAATATCAAGCTCTTTACAGGTTGTCAACAGGATATGAACATCCAGCTCATGGCATTACAAAACACGCCTTCCTACCGCAAGGAATATTTTGGGGGGCAAAGTGTTATCCCATTTTTTGGACAAAACTGGAATATCAATGTTGAGCGCGTCCCCACCACGATCGAGCTAAGAAGGAGCAACCAGCAAGCGTACCTAAGTCCAGAGTTCCCGAATACCAAGTCCATTCGGCCTCATACCCTCATGTTCATTCGGCTATGCAAGTATACGAGTCATTCGGCACTAAGGCCTAAAGCTCGTTCGGCATTCCTAGTCGTCTCATTCGGCGTTCCCATCCGGCGTTCCCAACACAACTCCATTCGGCATACCGGTCCAAGCAATGCCGAACCAAGCCTCTCCACCTCAATACCGAACCAACCTGCCTCCTCCATCACCGGACCAATCCACCGGCCCACTCATCCTACACCGAACCAACACTCCATCCACTAACATACTACCACCGGATCATACTCCTATCACCGAACGAACTCCACTCAACCCATGCTCCACCGGACCAACCAACCACCGGTCCAACCATCCTTCTCTCCAAGCTCCATGCCGAATGAAGCCTCGCCGAACCAGAAAGTTGCCAGTCCAAACTGCATCAGCCCAGGCCCACCAACAGCTATAAGCATCCAAGACCCCTACCCCCAGCCTCACTCTATAAATAGAGGGGCAGGGGTACAACAATGGAGGACAAGTTTTGAGACAAGTTTGAGAGCTCAAGCCTGGAAGGAACTCTCAAACAACTTTAGATACTTGTAATCAAAGCTTTGTACTTGTAATCTGAAGAAAAAAGGAGAATAACATATAAAGTGGACGTAGGCACGTTCTTGCCGAACCACTATAAATCTGTGTGTCTTTTACATTTTAGTCCTTGCTTTTTACATATTTGCATAAATCATCCAAATCACTAAATACAACATAAAATCAACCAACTCATACGACTTTGGGTGTTTGCGGCCATTTTTTACGCAAACAAATGAAATGACCGAGTTGATCAATTAGAAATGACATGAAGTTTGTTATGTGGTTTTTGTTTTATTTCATTAGATTGCATTAATAAATCAGTTTGAAGTTTGTGTTCGTTTGTTTGTATTTCCCTTTGCAGAACTAGTTAAAAAATAATGTGTAATGTGGATGTTGTTTTTAATTAGTAGCCTATTTTAATCATATTTATTTGTTTGTTTACATTACATTTATTTATGCATATAATTTTTTAACAATTGACTAATTATTGTCTTTAATTCTTAAGGTATGGAATGCCATTTGGGTGATGATAGTGCAACTACTCATACAATTTTGAAAAATCAGAAGTTCTTCTCTAAACTATCTGAAAATTTCTCAACTAAAGTCTCCACTATAGCTGGATCTGCTAATATAATTGATGGGTCCGGAAGAGCTCATATAATATTACCAAATGGTACGCGTATCTTTATTCAGAATGCATTATACTCAAGCAACTCTAAAAGAATTTTGTTGAGTTTCAAAGATATAAGAATGAATGGATACCATATTGAAACTATAACTGAAAACAATAAAGAATATCTTTGTGTTATTTCTATAATTGAAAGCCAGAAGCTTATCCTAGAAAAATTTGGTACAATATCAACTGGTTTATATTTTACAAAAATTGGCATAGTTGAATCTTACTCTATAAACATGAGCCAGAAGTTCACAAATACAAAGACATTGATTCTTTGGCATGATCGCTTGGGTCATCCTGGATCAACCATGATGCATAAAATCGCTAAAAATTCAAATGGGCATGATTTATCAAACCAATTGAATTTACCAAGTGATTACTTATGTTCCCCATGTGCACAAGGAAAATTAATCACTCGACCTTCATATAGTAAAATCACTTCGCATCTCCAACATATCTACAAAGAATTCAAGGTGATATATGTGGCCCAGTCCACCCTGAATGTGGACCATTTAAATATTTTATGGTATTGATTGATGCATCAACTCGTTGGTCACATGTCTGTTTACTTTCTACAAGAAATTTGGCATTCGCCAAGCCGCTTGCTCAAATAATAAAATTGAGAGCATACTTCCCTGATCATCAAATTAAATCAATTCGACTAGATAATGCAGGAAAATTTACTTCTTAAGTATTTGATGATTAATTTCTATCACTGGGAGTTGAAATTGAACATCCAGTAGCTCATGTTCATACTCAAAATGGTCTAGCAGAATCATTAATTAAGCGCTTGCAACTTATTGCAAGACCATTGCTTATGCAGTCAAAACTACCCGTTACAGCTTAGGGACATGCAATTTTACATGCATCGAAATATTTCATATTTACGAAAATTTGGTTGTGCTGTGCATATACTTATTAATCCCCCACTTCGTACTAAAATGGGTTCTCAACGACGGTTTGGTAATTATGTGGGATTTGATTCCCCATCGATAATTCGTTACCTTGAACCTCTTACATGTGATGTCTTCACTGCAAGATTTTCAGACTGTAAATTTGATGAGACTATCTTCCCGCCGTTAGGGGGAGGAAAGACCGTTCCAGTAGAACGGCGTGAAATATCATGAAATAATCCATCTATGTCTTATTTGGATCCACGTAACAAACAATGCCAATATGAGGTACAAAGAATTTTGCATATATTGCAAATCAACTGCCAAATGCATTTAGTGATACTGCAAAAATAACTAAATCTCACATTCCAACAGCAAATGCACCGGCAAAAATTGATGTCCCCGAAGGATCAAAAGTAAATATAGCAATAAATGAATCTAAAGCGAGACAAAAACGTGGAAGGCCAATTGGTTCAAAAGACTTGGGGCCTAGAAAAAAAAGTCTAATGAAAAATCATCAATTATGGAACCTCCTAAAAAGGTTATAAATGATCAAAAGCATCACTTAAATGAAAATCCCAATTCTCCTAGAAGTGCGGATGGAACTATTATCCCAGAAGAGATAAAAGAAGCTTCCAACGATAAAATGGTACATAATAATAATGAGATCTCAATATTTTATATAAACTATGGAGAAATATGGATCGAAATAAAATAATAATTGATGATGTATTCTCATTCGTAGTAGCTACTGAAATAATTGAAAGTCATGACTATAATGAGAATGATGATAGTGAACCAAATTGTGACGCCCCACCTCTATACCCACGCTAGCCAAGAACACTACGAGTAATGCCGTCAACTAGCGCAGAGAATAAGGCTGTTGAGGAGCGACCATCCGTGTAATTGCTTTGTGCGAGCATCGATATGCCAGATAGTATAACATGCATTTCTTTATCAAGAGAAAATCCGGCATACCGACACAAACTCAAAGCTACTACACAGTGGCTATAATATCTTCGGAAACAAATATAGAAATAAACATAACATAGATCAGTCACAGACAATTCATATCACAAAGGCGGAAATAGATATGAATATTACACTTAGAAGTGTATATCAGAGTAGCGGTCTAAAAAGATCCACAATATCACAAAAGAATAGTTACAAGAAAAGGAATAAGTATACATCATGGAGTCTATATCTCAATTGTATACAACAAAAACTACTAAACTAAAGTAGTTAGCCAAAAGATCAGATGATGGTCCGATAAGGAGTCAAGCAGAAGCACCTGTAACATCTCAGTCTGAACCGAGTATTATTTAAGAAGAAAATAATAAACGGATCAGTCTAGCTATAATTATCAGATAAAATGAGATATAAGAAGAGATATAATAATAAAACGTATGATAACCAAAAATATCATACTTCAACAAGTATACATTAGAAAATCACGAAAGTCATACAAAATCTCAAGAATCTCATAGCATCAAAAAGAATGTCATATTCTTCTTTTAATTCACCAAGCCACAATAAATGACATACATATCAATGCCAACTGAAAAAGGTGGTGAAACATAAATTCCAGAAATCATCAAATAGAAATCCAGAAATCACAAGAAAAAGGATGGCCAATCCCATAAAAATGAGCTGGAGCTCCTCCCGACAGGGTATAGTCCCCCATTGCGGACATTGAGCCGAAGCTCCTCCTGGTGAGTCGAAACTCCTCCTGACAGGGTATAGTCCCCCATTGCAGACATTGAGCCGAAGCTCCTCCTGGTGAGTCGAAACTCCTCCCGACAGGGTATAGTCCCCCATTGCGGACATTGAGCCGAAGCTCCTCCTGGTGAGCCGAAACTCCTCCTAACAGCGTATAGTCCCCCATTGCGGACATTGAGCCGAAGCTCCTCCTAGTGAGCCGAAACTCCTCCTGACAGGGTATAGTCTCTCATTGCGGACATTGAGCCGAAGCTCCTCCTGGTGAGCCGGAGCTCAATAAAATTGAGGTATAGTCCTCCTCATGGACAAAGAGACATTGCACATTGCTAGTCTAAACCATAAAATGATCATCATTGATCATCAAGAAGTGTCAATTACAATAAGCTAGTAAATATATGAGTTTAGCATCATGTCCCATAACCACTAGCTTAACTTAAATATTTGCGAACAAATTGTAGATCTCCACTAGAAAATTGTCACAAGAGTTTCAATCGAACAAGTCCAAGAATTAACCAACGAAGTAAATGCAAGCGTTTAATACCACTCGTTTTACTAAGTCGTTTAATTAGATTTCTCATACGAGTGAGGTAAAAGTTTGCATATACTAATAGATTTGGAAAATGGTTTGAGAAAAACGAGCTTTGTAAATAAAATAGTGTTGAAATCGTTTTGATGAAATAGTTTTGATATTTACTACTAGTATTGAAACCTTTATATTTTTAAAGTGATAAATCACAAAAATGATTGTAGAACAATCAATCACCAAAATTCACATTCGAAGAAGTGAATAAAATTCAAAGAAATCGATACCAAATCCATCAAAATGGATATTTCCAAAAATCCATAAAAAGAAGTCATCAAAGTCGATAATAAGTATTAACAACTAACCGGATCAACAAAATCGATAAACCTTGGAAATTTACTCAAAAAAAGCCAAAATAGGCAAATTAAACTGTTCCATACGTCTGGTAGGTGTTCCCAGACGTCTGGCCCTAGGTTCTGGAAGTATATGTGTTTTCTTCCTTCTATTTTTAGTTCCTGGGCCATTTCAGACGTCTAAAATTTTCAACCAGACGTCTGAATTTGATTTCAGACGTCTGGATTTAGTCTCTGCCTTTTTCAGGCCCCTTTCCAGACGTTTGGATTTTTCAACCAGACGTCTGGATTTGGTTTCAGACGTCTGGATTTAATTTCAGACGTCTGAAATCTTCTGCTAGGCAAAAAAAACAGCTTAGACCAAAAATGGAAAATCCAAACCGAAATGCGATCGAACGAGCGATGGATGCTAAGGATTTATGCCAATCGACAACCCAACACTATAGGCTCTTCGATGCATCACCAAAAACATGTTCAAACATCAAAAATTGGATTTTTAAAGATTTGACTACATAACACCAAAAATTGAAATATTCACCAAATCAATCCAAATCAAAAGCAAATGAACATAAATAAGTGTTAGGAATTCATACCTAACAATAAAGATAGATATAGACATAGATGTGAGATAAAAATCTCACCTTTGAACCCAAATCAATGAAGGAGAAGCTTTAAGACAAGGGAAGATCAACCACACTTCAATCTCAACACTAGAAGCTTGAATCTAAGCTTAAAAGAGAAATATTTCCCAAATTAGGCTTAGGAATTTTCTGAAATCAAAGAGAGAATGAGTTGGAGAAGAAGAAGAGAAGGCTTACCAATGGGTTCACTTGAGTTTGGAGCTAGAAGATGGATTTTCTAATGAAGACTAGGCCTTGGAGTTTTAATTTCCTCTTCCTTCCCTCATTTTTGCTTTAGCTTGAAGTGTTAGGAAATGAGGAATGAAGTAATGAAGAGGAGAGGGGGTTGGAACTGAGCTAGTAAGTGGGGTTATTGGGCTCAGCCCAAACCAAAGCCCTAAGTGAAAAGTGGCAAAATTCCATTAACTGCAAACATATCGAAATTTATACTCAAAAAGGCCGCAAATGTCATTTTGAACTCAATGGGGGTGGTCTCGAGTCCCAATTCGACTGTTTGCAAAAAGTAGCTTTTCGGACCAAAATCCGACGAACGGTGAAATATTTAAATATACAATCGATAAATATACGGGTTGTTACAGACTCCCCTCCTTAAAGAAATTGCGTCCTCGCAATACTTAAGAGGAAAATAAGAAGTAACAACCATGGAAGCATATCAACACAACAGAAAATTTGAATCAAGAAGTTCACCATAAAGAGCACGAAAGAGTAAATCCGCAAGTTTTCGTTCGATGAATTCTCAAGATTTCTCAAGAGCAATCCTTAGGATTTGAGAACCATTGAACTTTTACCAAAAACAATATCTTTATATCGAAGGCGCTCAACCTCCAAAGCAATGATGTGAATGGAATGTTGCTCATAAATCAAATCTGGTGAAACTTCAATTTCCACAACATCACCGGGCACAAGAATAAAAACCGGAATCCCTAAGGCATTTCCATAGATAAAAGACGTGGAGAACGTCAAGAATAGTAGAAAATTGAGTTGGTGCAACGACGTAGTATAATAACAGTACGCCCAAGAAATGAGAAACTCAAATAATTTGGGACAACGGCGTAGTACAAAACGGTACGCCCAATGAACCAAAGCCCGAATAATTTCGAAACACTGACGTAGTACAAAAACGGTACGTCCAATGAACCGATAAACCGGAACAACGATGTAGTATAATAATGGTACATCCATTGATCCAGATAAGACGGAACATCGATGTAGTACAATAACAGTACATCCGATGAACCGAACACCATAAAAGAACATCGGACGCTAGTCCATAAAAAAAATGAGATAAAGCTCAATAAAACAAAGTATATCAAAACGTTCGATGAACTTGATAAAAAGATAATTCCATTCAGACGACATCAAAGAATCAACAACTTGTTGCCTACGACAAAGCGCGTTGGCAACACGATTTCCCCTTTGGAAATAGAAAGAATATCCAGATCATAAGATGCTAGGAACTCGAGTCAACATGAAGTTCCTTATGAGAAAATAAATCTTCCAAAGATTTATGATCGAGGTAGAGAACAAATTTCTCATCCAAATATGATGATGCCAAATTCCAAAAGAAAAAACAATAGCCGCGAGCACTAGATCATGAGTGGTATATCCAGTCTCGATAGGCTATAATGATTTAGAGGCATAAGAGATAGCACGTTCTCCTTTGCAAGAGAACGACATCCAAACCAATACGACTAGTATCAGTACAAATAGCAAAGTCTTGGTTCCCCTTCAGGAATCACAAGAATAAGAGTATCTAAAGGAAGAGTTCTTTTTAAATAATCCTCTTTTCCAAAAAGTTAAAACTTTCAAAATTACATTTTTATTTTTATGTAATAATCTTTCTACAAAAATTTACATTTTTACAAGTCAATATATCATGTCTGACTGTCCCATCAAAGCGTTTAGGAGATTCTTATCGATAACGTTGATCAAGCGCATCGACCAGAATTCGTAAAACACTAAATGGGCAATACAATCACAAAATCATATTCTATAGGATAAGTAAGTTTCTCAAAAACTTCTAAGAGTATTCTTTGTTCGTTTTAAGAACAAAAATCCAGTTATACTTCTAAATAAATCTTATGAAAAAGATTTTGCAAAATTTTAAATTGCTATTTTCATCCAAAATCAATAAATGCAAAAAAATGGAATCATCGAGATATTCGATAGAATGCTCGATACCTAAAATGGATAAAATAAGCTGGACAAACTGAATGACATAATAATTCATTCATAGGAATCATAACAAGTGCGCAATGCGGTAAGTGGAATGCTAACTTTCGCAACTCGTAGCAAATGAAAACCGGTGGTAAGGTCAAACTGAAAAGACCTTAGCACCACACAAAAGATTACTTAGTTGATAATCCTAAGACAAGCTCAAAGATTCCAGAAAATTCACAACTACACAAATGAGAGAAATAACGCTCTACTCAACATGTGAGCTTAAAGAATAAAATGATGCCATCAATTTTTAAATCAAAATCATAAAGGAAAAATAGAAATCTGCTTAACAGATTAAAAATGTCGAAGATGAATAGTCCACTCGAGAAAATAGGATATAGGCTTCATTAATGATTAAGCCAATCCTATCGCACAAATCAATTCCGGAGCCTAAGTAAAAATATCGGCTCGGAAAGAAAAATCACATAAAATAATTTTCGACATCAAATAAAAGCAAATTGAGTGTTGCGGATCTACCATCCGGATTCGCAATTCTCAACGAAGACATTAAGCCCAAAATATTCAAAGAAAAAGAATCGACAAGTTCTTTTGATATAAAAATAATGAGATGAAACCCATATCAAAAAGAACTCGAATAAGAAGGTCACGAAATAAATAATGCCATCAAGGATTGAATGTAAAATACCTTGACTGAGAGAAGAGTTGCTAGGGGCTTGCAGCTTTCCTTCTCTCTTTCTTTGATGCTTGGGACACGAAGATATATAATGATCCGCACTTTTGCAATAGCGGCAAGAAATAGGCCTTGGACACATATTTATATAGTGGTCCCTAGAGCCACAATTGTAGCATTCTCCACGATTAGGGATGGGAGTATTTGCTATAGAAGTCTCTTGCTTCGCCCTCTTGTTAGGATTAGGACTTTCGAACCTAATAAAGGGATGCCTCTTCTTGTTGTTGTTGGCGCTCGGTTTGGCACTCCCAACCTCGACATCACTTTCTCTATCGGCCTCTTCAAGACGAAGAGCGATATCAGTAAGCTGATCAAATGAAACCTCAAGTTTCAGGAGTAATGGCTTCTTAAGATTCTTATTCAAGCCATAGACAAATCTCTGATTTTTCTTCAAAGGGGTATTAATGTATTCAACCCCGTATTTGGAAAGAGATTCGAAAGATGCGACATAGTCTGTCATAGAAGATTCACCTTGAACAAGGTCAATAAAACGCCCGGGCCAAAGTTACTTTTTCGGCCTCCGGCACAAATTTCAATTCGAACCTTTCTCGGAATTGCTCCCAAGTGAGATCCGCTTCAATGATTTCAGAAATTAAAAGCTCATACCAATCTAATACTCTTTCTTGGAGCATGCTAGAAGCCACTTGGACTCGATGTAGATCAATAAGGTTCATACAAGAAATGATGCGATCGCATGATTTGAGCCAAGCTTGAATTTCTATAACACTCTCGCATCCCCTGAATGGCCTTCCACCCAAATCGGTATAGTCTCTGCACAAGCATGCAAAACCGGATCTAGGATGAGTAGGCTCTGGAATGGGACCGGCAGCTTGAGCATTCTTTACTAGATTAAGAAGCTGCTGGGTAGACATAAATACTCCATCCTGGGTAGTAGCACTAGATTGACCGGCACTGGGACGGCCTGGTCTAACCATTTCTCTTCTTTAAGAAAGAAAGAAAGAAGAGGAAAAAGTTGTTCTTAAAATAAATATCAAGCAATCTTGATAGATAAAACAAGGAATCATAAAGGATATAGGGTGAATCGGTACGACGACTCGAATTAATCCTAAGACATAACTCCTAAGGTGGACTTAGGACATGATCCTTGCTAGATTATTCTACATTGTTCCGAAGTTTGGCTATGATACCAAGCTTTGACGCCCCCACCTCCATACCCACGCTAGCCAAGGACACTACGGGGTAATGCCGTCAACTAGCACGGAGAATAAGGCTGTTGAGGAGCGACCATCCGTGTAATTGCTTTGTGCGAGCATTGATATGCCAGATAGTATAACATGCATTTCTTTATCAAGAGGAAATCCAACATACCGACACAAACTCAAAGCTACTACACAGTGGCTATAATATCTTCGGAAACAAATATAGAAATAAACATAACATAAATCAGTCACAGACAATTCATATCACAAAGGCGGAAATAGATATGAATATTACACTTAGAAGTGTATATCAGAGTAGCGGTCTAAAAAGATCCACAATATCACAAAAGAATAGTTACAAGAACTAAACAAAGGAATAAGTATAATCATGGAGTCTATATCTCAATTGTATACAACAAAAACTACTAAACTAAAGTAGTTAGCCAAAAGATCAGATGTTGGTCCGATAAGGAGTCAAGCAGAAGCACCTGTAAAATCTCAGTCTGACCCGAGTGTTATTTAAGAAGAAAATAATAAACGGATCAGTCTAGCTATAATTATCAGATAAAATGAGATAAAAGAAGAGATATAATAATAAAACGTATGATAACCAAAAATGTCATACTTCAACAAGTATACATTAGAAAATCACGAAAGTCATACAAAATCTCAAGAATCTCATAGCATCAAAAAGAATGTCATATTCTTCATTTAATTCACCAAGCCACAATAAATGACATACATATCAATGCCAACTGAAAAAGGTGGTGAAACATAAATTCCAGAAATCATCAAATAGAAATCCAGAAATCACAAGAAAAAGGATGGCCAATCCCATAAAAATGAGCCGGAGCTCCTCCTGACAGGGTATAGTCCCCCATTGCGGACATTGAGCCGAAGCTCCTCCTGGTGAGTCGAAACTCCTCCTGATAGGGTATAGTCCCCCATTGCGGACATTGAGCCGAAGCTCCTCCTGGTGAGCCGAAACTCCTCCTGACAGGGTATAGTCCCCCATTGCGGACATTGAGCCGAAGCTCCTCCTGGTGAGACGAAGCTCAATAAAATTGAGGTATAGTCCTTCTCATGGACAAAGAGACATCGCACATTGCTAGTCTAAACCATAAAATGATCATCATTGATCATCAGGAAGTGTCAATTATAATAAGCTAGTAAATATACGAGTTTAGCATCATGTCCCATAACTACTAGCTTAACTTAAATATTTGCAAACAAATTGTAGATCTCAACTAGAAAATTGTCACAAGAGTTTCAATCGAACAAGTCCCAGAATTAACCAACGAAGTAAACGCAAGTGTTTCATACCACTCGTTTTACTAAGTCGTTTAATTAGATTTCTCATACGAGTGAGGTAAAAGTTTGTATATACTAATAGATTTGGAAAATGGTTTGAGAAAAACGAGCTTTGTAAATAAAATAGTGTTGAAATCGTTTTGATGAAAGAGTTTTGATATTTACTACTAGTATTGAAACCTTTATATTTTTAAAGTGACAAATCACAAAAATGGTTGTAGAACAATCAATCACCAAAATTCACATTCAAAGACGTGAATAAAATCCAAAGAAATCGATACCAAATCCATCAAAATGGATATTTCCAAAAATCCATAAAAAGAAGTCATCAAAGTCGATAATAAGTATTAACAACTAACCGGATCAACAAAAATCGATAAACCTTGGAAATTTACTCAAAAAAAGCCAAAATAGGCAAATTAAACAGTTCCAGACGTCTGGTAGGTGTTCCCAGACGTCTGGTAGGTGTTCCCAGACGTCTGTCCCTAGGTTCTGGAAGTATATGTGTTTTCTCCCTTCTATTTTTAGTTCCTGGGCCATTTCAGACGTCTGAAATTTTCAACCAGACATCTGAATTTGATTTCAGACGTCTGGATTTTTTTTCAGACGTCTGGATTTAGTCTCTGCCTTTTTCAGACCCCTTTCCAGACGTCTGAATTTTTCAACCAGACGTCTGGATTTGGTTTCAGATGTCTGAATTTAATTTCAGACGTCTGAAATCTTCTGCTAGGCAAAAAAAACAGCCTAGACCAAAAATGGCAAATCCAAACCGAAATGCGATCGAACGAGCGTTGGATGCTAAGAATTTATGCCAATCGACAACCCAGCACTATAGGCTCTTCGATGCATCACCAAAAACATGTTCAAACATCAAAGATTGGATTTTTAAAGATTTGACTACATAACACCAAAAATTGAAATATTCACCAAATCAGTCCAAACCAAAAGCAAATGAACATAAATAAGTGTTAGGAATTCATACCTAACAACAAAGATAGATATAGACATAGATGTGAGATAAAAATCTCACCTTTGAACCCAAATCAATGAAGGAGAAGCTTTAAGACAAGGGAAGATCAACCACACTTCAATCTCAACACTATAAGCTTGAATCTAAGCTTAAAAGAGAAATATTTCCCAAATTAGGTTTAGGAATTTTCTGAAATCAAAGAGAGAATGAGTTGGAAAAGAAGAAGAGAAGGCTTACCAATGGGTTCACTTGAGTTTGGAGCTAGAAGATGGATTTGCTAATGAAGACTAGGGCTTGGAGTTTTAATTTCCTCTTCCTTCCCCCATTTTTGCTTTAGCTTGAAGTGTTAGGAAATGAGGAATGAAGTAATGAAGAGTAGAGGGGGTTGGAACTGAGCTAGTAAGTGGGGTTATTGGGCTCAGCCCAAACCAAAGCCCTAAGTTAAAAGTGGCAAAATTCCATTAACTCCAAACATATCGAAGTTTATACTCAAAAAGGTCGCAAATGTCATTTTGAACTCAATGGGGGTGGTCTCGAGTCCCAATTCGACTGTTTGCAAAAAGTAGCTTTTCGGACCAAAATCCGACGAACGGTGAAATATTTAAATATACAATCGATAAATATGCGGGTTGTTACACAAATAGCATAAATGAATGTCGAAAAAGACACGATTAGCCAAAATGGAAAGATGCTATCCAAGTGGAATTAGATTCACTTCAAAAACATGGTGTATTTGGACCAATAGAGAAAACACCAGAAAATGTTAAACCAGTAGGTAATAAATGGGTATTCGTTAGAAAACGAAATGATAAAAATGAAGTCGTAAGATACAAGACATGACTTGTCGCACAAGGTTTCCTACAGAGACCAGGTTTTGACTTTAAAAAAATTTACTCCCCTGTTATGCATGTTATAACATTTAGATATTTAATAAGCCTTGTAGTTTCTGAAAGACTCGATATAAGATTAACGGATGTTGTGACAACTTATCTTTACGGTGAATTAAATACCAATATTTTCATGAAAATTCCATATGGATATAAATTGCCTGAAGCAAAATCAAAGTCCATGTACTCATTAAAACTAAGACGATCACTATATGGCTTGAAACAATCTGAAAGGATGTGGTATAACCGTCTTAGTAAATATTTGGTAAAAGAAGGATACGAAAACAATCTCATTTGTTCATGTGTCTTTATAAAGAAATCGATAAAGGGATTTGCTATCTTAGCAGTTTATGTTGATGGTATAAATTTGATTGGAACTCCAGAAGAGATTGATGAAACAATAAATTACTTAAAGAAAGAATTTGAAATGAGAGATCTTGACAAAACTAAATATTGCCTCGGTCTACAAATCGAGCATAATACCAATGGCATACTGATTCATCAGTCAAAGTATATTGAGAAAATTCTGAAACGTTTTCAAATGGATAAAGCATATCCACTTAGTACGTCTATGGTTGTCAGATCTTTGGATATTAAAAAGAACCCTTATCATCCAAAAGAAGATGATGAAAATGTGCTTGGTCCAGAAGTACCATATCTTAGCGCCATTGGTGCATTATTATATTTGGCCCAATGCACAAGACCAAGTATTGCATTTTCGGTAAATCTTCTAGCAAGATACAGTTCAGAACCAACAAAAGACACTGGAATGGTATAAAACATATCATGAGATATCTTCGTGGAACGACAAATTCGGGTTTGTTTTATTCTAACACAACCTATAATCAAAATCTAGTTGGCTATGCTGATGCAGGTTATCTTTCTGACCCACATAAAGTAAGATCACAAACTGGATATGTATTTAATAACAGCAATGCAACAATTTCATGGCGATCTACAATACAAACATTAGTAGCAACATCATCCAATCACTCTAAAATACTAGCACTACATGAAGCAAGTAAAGAATGTATTTGGCTGAGATCACTAATTGGGCATATTCGAGAAAGCAGTCAACTCCCATCAGTAATAGAAGGGTCAACCATTATTTATGAAGACAATGCAGCTTGTGTAGCTCAAATTCAAGCAGGTTACATTAAGGGTGATAGGACGAAACACATTTCTTCTAAATTTTTCTTCCCACATGAGCTACAAAAGGATAATAAGATAGAAGCGAAACAAATCCGATCCCAAGAAAATCCGACGGACCTATTCACTAAGGCGCTTCCAAAATCAACATTTTAGAAGATGGTGTAAAAAATTGGTATGCGTCGTCTACATCAACAGACTAATTGAATAATGCGTTATAATTCAGGGGGAGCATATGAAATACGCTATAATGTGCTCTTTTTCCTTCACTAATTTTTTTTTTCTACAGGGTTTTTATTAGTAAGGTTTTAATAAGGCATTATATTGATCCAGAAGCATCAACCCTCATAATGCCATAAGTTTTTATTGAGGCTATTATTATTATCACACGCATATTCAAGGTGGTGTTGTAATATATTTATAATATGGGTGAATATGCTAAATGGTCAAGGACAGTATTGTAATTTTCTTTACATTTGGAGTCTATAAATATAGTGCTCATTTGTATTATAATCGGATCCAATGTGAATAATAAAATGTCTTCTCCCTTTAATGTATTCAGTTCTCTTTATTTTATAACACTAAATTAATTTTTGTTACTTCTTTTTAATTTATTTTCATGTATTTTGAATCAATTATTTTTTGGACAACTAATTTTATATTCAAATTTTCAGTTAATAGTATTCTTCGTCTATAAAATAATTGAGCTATATATTATACATGGTTTAGTAGCTTCTTGATTCGTATTATTCGTTGTTTGTTTACATTTATAACTTTCAATTCCTCTTTGAGTCTGAAATATTTATTATTCATTTCAAGTATTCAATTCTATTATTCCCGATTTCAACATTTTCCATTGAAACTGAAATATGTATTATTCTGTTAGCACAAAAAAGGCCACGAACATCTCAGAATCGATTGAAAGCACCAGATCTAATGACATAAATGTAAAAGTAGTAGAAAAGACACAATTTTTATAGTAGTTCGGTAAATAATTCGGCCATCGTTCGCTCTAATTTTATTATTTGATTGGTTCTCTCTGGAATGTAACAATTATAATACAAATCCGACCACAATCTAGTGGATTTTGGGTTTGAGAGTATTTGAAGGATTTGAGAAAGAAGAAGATGGAAGAGAAATCAAGTGCAAAAAAGTTAGTCTTTTTTCTGAAGCTATAGGTGCTGTAATTATAGGAGAACTGCCTAGCAGAATCGAAGATCCGTGAAATATTAAGTTCAGATCCAGATCCAAGCACGTGGAAGCAAGCAATTATGCTCAATTACCAATAAAAACCACTGGGTACGGATCGGTTTTTCCAAAGGGAAACCTCCCCTTATTTTTTCATTAGCTTTCTATCTTCAATCCGTTGTGTTCTCAATATTTTTCCCTTGAGATTGGGTTGTTTTTGAGTGATTTTGATACAGCTTGTACTTGCCTGTTTTTCTTTAAAAAATCCTCAGAGTTGTTCTTCTACTTTTTGAGAAAAGCACTCCATGACATTTATTTAGGCTAGAGCTCCATGTACGAGTTTTGGAAGATCCAAGTGTAGAAAAAAGTTGTCGGTACCGAGTGGTTCTCCCTTCAATGCCTTTGAAATTTCTTGAGTTGCTTCATATCACCATTCTAGAAGGTTTTAATCATGTTGAAGTGAATTAAGTCAACTTTTTTCATTCATTTTTTGACAATTAATTTTTCTTGCCTTTTAATGATGTTTTCAAAGTTCTTGGGTTATTTCTTCTTCTTTTGTTCGTTCAATTTGCTCGTTTAATTTTGTTCGAAGACAATGGAAAATTTTGGTTATAACATTTTCACCTTCCGCATTATAAATGTAAGACGTGTTTTGCTCAAAAACAAGTTTCTACAGTAGTCGACTTCTGACAGTCAAGATTTCCAACCATTCATCGATTCAAGTTACGGCGAATCATCTGGTTCCTTCGGATTCTCTTGCAATCCATGGTCATTCCTGACCTTCACAGCGAAGGACTCCAATCCTTGCTTAAGTGTTAGTCATAAATCATAATCAGTCCATTTTCATCCAGAGTTATCATATCGTATATCAAATCGTCTTGTGTTCGTCCGGGATTTATCTATTTTAGTCCGATTACAAGGCATTCAAATCCTAAGGTCAAGTCAACATGCACTCTTGTGTCCGATCACGTCGGATCGTTCATCATGCAAACTAGGGTTTGATCTCTTTGGATCGTTTATTATCTAAACTAGGGATTGATCTCTCTGGATCGTTCAATATCCAATCTAGGGTTTGATATTTCTAGATCGCTTAATCATCCAGTAGTGCGGTCTCTCCGGATCCTTAGCTAGTCCAATCTGCTCGCTCTTCGGCAAGGGGACTCAACGTCTGTAACAACCCGGTTTTTAGGGGTAATCAATAATAAATATTTAATTTATTAAAAATATACTTTTGAAATTTAAAATAAATAATTTGAACTTATTTTAGAATATCAGAATTTTATAATAAGGTAATTAGTGATGAAATTAAATAATTTTGAAATCAATGGGTGTTTTAAGAATTGTGAAATAACTTAATTTGGAAGTTGATTAATATTAGGTTTAAAGTACGAGTTTTTGAGTATTAAAATTTAAATGAATTAATATGGAAATAAATTCAAGAGAATTTTATAATATTGGATAAATAATTAAGTGTAATTAATATAATTTTTATTTGGAATTATAGTGATGATTTAGAGCATGATAAAAAATATTGTAATAAAATAGTAAGAATTGTATATAAAAAGAATAGTGATTGAATAATTTAATTATTTTGGAATGTGAAATTATGAAAGAATTATTTTGGAAATAATGATAAATTAAAATTCTGTAAAATATAAAGTTTAATTTTGATAAGGGAATAAATTTGTTAATATAAGTTTGAAATTAATTAGAAAATGATTTAAATCAAATAGTTAATTAAATAAAATCATAGGAAATATTTTGTAAAATAAATAATGTTGTAAATAATTAGGAAGTAATTTTATGAAAGAATTGATTTTGTGGTTGGACTTGAATTAGAATTGTTTTATAAAACAAAGAAAAGAAAGAAAGAAAAGAAAGGAAATGAGATCAAGGCCCAAGCCCAACAATCCAAAACCGTAACTTTGGTTACCTAACATTTCTGTTTCCAAAATTTTCGATCTCCACACTTTTCTTCCTCGTTTATAAACATAACACCAGCGACTACATTTTTCTACTTTAGAAAACGACGTCAACACTTAAACCATACCACTTCACATATTCAAAATAAATTCTATAAATCTTCAAAGATGGGCACGAGTATCGGGATATTGATGTACACCTACGTACGTAAGCGATTAAAATTTCGTCGATGCCTTGGGTTCTGGAGAATGCATATAGGGAGTGGAAGTAGAAGATGAACCCAGTGTGCAAGTGAGTATATACACTCGCTTTACTATGTCTATATCCATCTATTCTTTGCATATGATGTAGTGTTAACACGGGAGTCGATGAAGGGGAATCAGGAGGTTGAAGCCACCCAAAGTGGAGTAAAGGACGCACGGCCCGGAGCGTAGTTGCTCCAGGCACCGACCGACCAGTAGACAGGTCAAGAACGACTGGTGCACTAGTGGTGATGGGTTGCGTGTGCACCTAGGCATGTGTGTGCGTGCTTATGTGTGCAACCTTGTGTGTGCGTGTGTGCAAGCTTCAGTAATATGTGTGTGTGTGTATGTACATTTAAATTAAACTAAATTAAATATACGTAAACTCTTATATATATATATTTCTTTGATATTATATATGAATATGAATGTAATATAGTTAAAGTTTAATAAATTAATAAACTAAATTAATAAAATAAATTTAATATTATTATTTAAATGGAAAAATGAAATGGTTCTTAATAGATATTTCAAAGTATATTTTTATGTAATCTTAATATATAATTCAAGTTTTTGGAAAGGTATTTAATCGATTATGAATATATAAACTTGATTTGGATGTTTTATAATTATTTTAAAAGAGTATTTAGTTATAGAAAATTATGAAATAATTCTTATGCGTAATATTTAGTCTTTCAAACAATTTTTGGGTTATCAAAAGAAAGGAAGAAATTTCTAAGCATTTATTTTGTTATACTAATAATATACATTATGAATGATTTATTGATAAATATTAGTTTAATTATTCTATATATTTGACTAACCTATTTTATTCCACTTTTTCCGATTTTTCTTTTCTTTTATATTGAAATGGATATTATGTATGATTCACCATTGATGTGGATTTGATTTGTGTTTTGATATGATACTGTGATGACATCCTTTTGTATGAATTCGTGATATTGCTATTTGGAAAAATTTGTTTATAATGATTTATATTTTGTGTGACGAGGAATATGAATAAACAAAGTTATAATACCGTTTGGAATAGAGCATTCAGTAATATTTCTCCAGTTATTCTTAGGACTTGTTATATAAAATATCATGGAGATTGATTGTAATTTATGAGTACTAAATAAACGTTTGAGCATCACATAGTGGTATGAGACGCCGACGTATTACTTGTTCGATTATTCGTCGTAAGTAGATATCACTCAAGTGATGGAAAGTTGGATTATACTTATGTAAGGTGATGCTCGATGTAGAGAAAATTCATATGCTCGGTATATAGCAACTTTATATATGCTCGGTGTTGAGCAAGTGTGTGTGTGTGTGTGTGTGTGTATATATATATATATATATATACTCAGGATAGAGTATTATGCATGATTGAGTTATGTAGGTGTACTCATATGTATGTTACCTATTATGAAGTGCTCCGAGATATGATTAGGAGTCAGCATGAACCAGATGGCCATTATCCATCATGGCGGCCTGATCATGGGGTCGCGCCCCAGATCAATAACACTTTTTGTTGTATTAGATGTGCATTGTGGGATTTGAGTGAAAGGTGGTGTAGCCCTAACCCCTTTAGTCATGAAGGACAACATTAGTTTAATAGAGGGGCAGTGATCTGGGGAATAATCTATGCATAGTGTAGTCTTGTAGCATGTTTATGACTTGCATGGATATTGTCATGATACCAAGTGGGTAATTGAAGACTGTAGGAGCGGATCTGGGCGGTGTATGATGGAATTAGGGGTATGCCGTAGGGGAAACTATGTAATTTGTTACATATATCTATTTCGATAACAAATCTTGTTCGAATAAAAAGTGTTTTTCCTGTTATATACTTGATATAATGTGTGTTATATTAATTAATTTAATTAAAAGTATACTTAATAGAAAATCCATAAATGTAATGTTTGTGATAGTAGCCACAAAGTGTTATAACCGTAAGTAATTTATCACAATGAAAACAAATAAATCATTTTAAATTCCTAGTCAAGGAGCATCAAGATTGGATATCAATGTATCCGTTGAGACTAGAGTACATAGTGCTCTCCAAATGTTGGACAGTGTATTACTCATGACTGTTTGGGGGCACAAAGAAGTTACCTACTGATGGTTATTAGATAACGATGGAACGAGTCACTCGATAGTTTTCTGTTGGTTAATATAACTAAGGTCAAATAAATAATAACATTGTGACTGATTTACACAGTTCTTCCGATTTGAGAATATTGTCGTTCCTCGATATAAAGATCTGTTTTGAATATAGTCAAATCATGACATAGCCTCCATCGAGTGACTATTGCTGGGTAGATTGGAAGTACCGGAAGTGAAGCACTATTCAAAAGAGGAATCGTCTCCTCGGTTATACGGGGTTAGTGTCATGATCAACTCAAAGTCTTTGTCCAAAGCATTTCGGTTAATAATAATTGTTATTATTGAACCATGGTCTTTGAGTTTGGACTATAGAGTTGAATATGCACGATATTGGAATTATGACCATTACTAAATTCCATAAGTTTGGAGTGATATAGTCTTGATAAAGAGAATTGATGTAAATAAATGTCACAACCCAGTAGTGCTTAATAATATAACATTGGATTTTACCAAAACAAAGTAAGCAATAAATTTGGTTAAAATGTCACACCATCTGCTAAGTGACATTTGAGCATAAACATTCGAATAGCTCGATTTTAATCGCTGATCGAATTTACACCTAACAAGTCACACAACCGAAAAGGTTTAAGAAAAACTATATGTTTTTAAATATATAATTAATATACATACATACATACATATATATATATATATACGTACACATATTTGGGTATTATAAATATACTTATATATATATATAAATATATTAATAATAATTTTTGTTAAAGTAATTCATACATTTATATGTATATGTGTAAAATGATTTAATTTTTTTATATATTATGTATATACATACATACATACATATATTTAATATTTAATGCAATGGTATATATATAAATCATTTGTACTTTTACATATAATTTATATATACATATACATATACATATACATATACATACATACAGATATGCACAATTTTTATTATTTTTATAAATAACAAGTTTACATTCAAACGTATTTTTGGACAACATTTAATGCATATAGGATGACCTAACATGTCTATTGCAATATAAATACCAACATTTATATACAAGCATGCTACACCTTTCACGGATTATTATGTTACGAATTTAGACACATACATACATGTATATGATACATATGTATACTGTTATATTTAATTGAATATAATTAAACTTTCTATTTATAATTTGTAAATTTATATGAAATAAGAGATTTTATTTATACTAAATTTAGAAATGTTCTAAATAAATTAGACTTTATAGGTCCAATAAAAGAATTTTTTTGAAATTCACTCATATCTTCCGTAGTGAGCTGGTCTGATTCCAACAATGGTATCAGAGCCCAATAGCAGACGCAGTCTAAATTAGCCATTTAGGGTTAATTGTCAAGCTCACAGCCCAAAGGTTGTCCCTAATAGAAAAGACCTAAATTTGAGTTGGGCCTAAGGCTATTGTTTGAAAATTAAAATATAGGCTTTTAAATTTATAAATCTAAAATAAGATATACAAATATTATAAAAGTTATAATATAATTGAAAAAGTTTCAAAATGTTTGAAAACAAGTATTAATTTTGAAATCTTAAAATTTATTAATAAGATTAATAAAAAAATAACTAAATAAGTTAATTAATTAATGAATGTATACATGTATTATATATTGCGATATATGTTATATTGTTTTAAAATGTTTAAAATAACATAAGTATACATGTACGTATATGAATTGCATTCTGAAATTAATATAATTAATTTTTTTAAATAAATAAATTTATTTAAAGGTTAAATAAATAAATAAATAAATAAATAAAAGGTTAATTAATTAAATGAATATACATATACGTGTAATACTATAAAGGTTACAATATGTAATAAATATTTAATATAAATGTTAAAATAATATAAAATTAATTAAAATGTTGATTAATTATATAAGATTTAATTAATATAATATTATACATAACACTATTATATAAGTAGTATGAAATATAGAAGTTATATCTTAATATACTTATATAATATGAATGTATAAACTAAATATGGAACATTAAGGAAACTCTAAATAGACTTAAGAAATAAGCACATACGTAAGTGTACGTTTACCGTGATTTCTGATGGTCCGACACTTGAATCCTAAGGGCATTTCATACGAAGTATATTATTGCATAACTCAATATCATTCGATATAATTTATTGAAGATTATGAATCTTCAATACAATGTTGTCTCTACAATATATATTAATAAATTTCTTGCATACTCCATAATTGTTGAGCAGACTCAAGCTGGAGATGTTATGTGTAGTATTATCGATATATTGAATAGACAAGATAAGATAACTAATGTATTTGTTGATTAGACTCAAGGTACATATACTATACTTAATCCGTAGCGATATGATAGGTATGAGTGAATAATTTCATTTCAATTTGTTGAGAAAATTCAATGTTGAAGCGGAATTAGCTTAAGGTATCAAAGGGTTAGAAGTTATATAAGGAGTTATCCATCGTCCATAGAGGTATGACTTGTCGAGCGGACTCAAGGTTAGAATTCCAAGACGAATTAGTCCTAACACTTACTAGTGAAGTCGAAAGATTTCTACGTTTCTACTTAGGTTTTGGTGAAACACAAAAGACTAGTGGAAGCCTTATTAGAAAAATGAAATGATAATATTTAACATTTCTAATATTGTAAGAACGTACGCTATATAATATTATAATAATTTACTTGATAAATTTGTGCATTTAAAATGATTAATAAAACGTTTATCAATTAAGATATAAAAATGAAGTGAGTCAAAAATTGTACAAATAGAAATATAATACGTACTTACTATTAAATGATTCTTGCTTGTTATTACTTTCTATACCCATGCAAGTACATAATCTTACAACTACTTTATACGTTTGTATTTTGGTTGCTTATGTGTTTATTTGATCAAGATCATGTATTATATTCTATGACTTTCGAACTCTAAAAGCAATACAAGACTATGCATATTTGATCCATATACTATCATATATAATTGTTATATGGTGATCGGTCATGTTTCATAATGTATGATACTTTGATGAAGTTAATTCATATGAAATAAGAGAAACCATACGGTGATATCAAGTAATCAATCTGATTGATTACAAAAGGATTATATTGTGTTAAATGTAAAACTAGACCAAAACTACAAGAAAGATCTAAGAATTCGATCACTGAAATGTCAGTTTGATCAGTTTACGTGAGGTGCATCATATTTGATGTCCTTAAATGTTAAGGATGATCAAATGCATCTTTGTAAAGAGTTCGTTATAATGTTGTAGAAAAGGTTTTCTTTTGAATGGTTTGACCATTTAGAGAATAAAACGAATGCACAAGAGTAGATGTGATTTAAAGGTGCAGTTGTGATGAAGAGAATGAATGTCGCTTCTGCTTCATAAAGAAACATCGAAAATGAGAATTGTAAAATAATAATTGATATTTAATATTGGAATAAGAAATTCGATTTCTATACTAAAATATATTTTCATATAGAAAATTGTTTTCTATGAGAATTTATCTCTTTGAGTTCAAGATATTCGATCAAAGAACTCTCTACTGTAAATTTGTTACAATATATGAAATAATAGTTTATATTGAGTGATGGACCTCCAAATTTAGTACTTATTATTGTAATGATGGAAATAATGAGAGCATGACACAACATTTATTTATTGCATCAAGTTACAAAAATTGTTTTTGTAAAACGTACATAGCGTTATTAATAAAATAATGATTCAGCGGCGATTGAAAAATAGACATGGCTATATTTCAATTTGAATATTATGAATATTAATTATGATATAAAACTATAATGTAGTATTTGTTTACACAACAAAAGTGATGCAATTGAAAATACTGAAGCATCTAAAATTATTTTAGAATTATAGACTAAGCCGCATATTGAAAAATAACCTTTACTATATGATTATGAATCATATGATACTGGTTAATTATATCTCAAACAATTAAAGGGCTATGCATCCATTTAGTGGATGCATCGTAAGAGTTAATGAACTATTCGGCTTGATACATATAGATGTATGTAATCGTAAGTCTATTACTTCCAAAACGGTTCCATACACTTCATTATACAGTTCCACGTATTTGGTAACATTTGTAAGTCTATGATAAGCCCATAAAGTATAAAATGGAAGTAAATAATGTAACATGTGATAGAAAGGATTCGATTTGATCAAAGGAGTGAGTATATAGGAAGGAGTTCCGTATGTACTTAACATGAATAAAGATTCTGTCATAAAAGGTAACTCCTTCTTATAATACATTATGATGTATTAAGAAGTAATCAAACTTTGTTGGACAAAGCACGATTATTTGTGAGTGAAGTTGAGTTAACTTATTTTAATAAGGCTGTGTACTTAAGTGTGGTACACAAGGGTAAGTTAATAATATCATCCAAAAATAGTTTAGAAATCACATAAGATATGGGTTTATAAGAAACCCCTACATATCCAAGGCCAAGGAGTTGATGGGTTTTGCGAGTCGAAAGCGTGCAAGATATTTCTAAATCATAAGTAAACAAAATGCTACTGATTTTTAACGATGTATTTGTGTTAAAAACAGTTTTAGTTGTTTTAATACTCAAAGTTGGATTTGTAAATGATATCTTTTATAGCAAGTATGAAAGATATTGGGAATGTCCCAAAACAATATGTAAGGACACCTTATTAAAATGTTTATTTCAGAATATGTAAAATGGATTCCTTATACATAGGCAATAAGAATTATCATACATGGGTTGTTGTCTATGATATCATGATTTGCTTATGTATTTGATATATAAAGAAAATATCAAGTCCAAATTGATATCACTGAATAGTTTTTTGGATTGTTCTCATGCATTTTTGAAATTTTAGGGAATTGTTTATAGAAACAACGATCTCCCTATGAATGAGTGTTTGAACTCGAACTTGATAAATGATAGCGAGTATAACATGTCAATAGTAAAATTCAACTTAAGAATCTTTAAGTAGGAAATGTTCTAAATAAAAGAGATTGCGGCTGATTTAATGAAAATGCTAAGTACATTGACTTGAATAGTGTCACGATAAAAGTAATGTATATATAATAAATGCATTAATTTATAACCGAGCCAAAGGGTAATCACAAATGTTGAGAATCCCATAAAATTGTTATGTGATAACAATGTCATGATATAGTTTGTAATAGAGCAGAAAGCTCACTAGAAGTTGAGAGGCATACTCCGAATTGTTCTACATGATAAAGGTAGTTTACCAGCGTCAAAGAGGACATTGTAGATAACTGAAACATATTAGCATACCCGTTCACTGAGGGACTGACCCAATTGGTTATGAGGAAACCGATTGAAGAAGTTGGAATATGATTCCATAATTGAACACAAGTGCAAGTGAGAGACTGATAGAGTTAGGGATGTGCTTTAGGAGCAATTATGTAATTTGTTACATATATCTAACTCGACAACCAATCTTGTTCGAATAAAAGGTGTTTACTTTCTGTTATATACTTGATATAACGTCTTATAGTAATTAATTTAATAAAAGTATATTTAATAGAAAATCTATAAATGGTATGTTTTGTGATTATAGTTACAAAGCGTTATAACCATGAGTAATATTATCACAATGAAATCAAATATACAATTTTAAATATTCCTAGTCAAGATGGATCGAGACTAGATATCGCTGTATTCATTGAGACTAGAGCACGTAATGCTCTCAAAATATTGGACTATTACCCATGACTAATGGGGGGTACCAAGCGGTTATGTACTTACAGTTATTGGATAATTATAGAACGGCTCACTCGATAGTTTTCTATTTGTTAATATAACTAAGGTCAAACAGAAAATACCGAAGTGACTGATTTACACAGTTCTCTCGACTCGAGAATATTGTCGATCCTAAATATGAAAGCTCTGTTTTGATTATAGTTAAATCATGGCACAATGTCCATCGAGTGACTATAGTTGGGTCGAGTGGAAGTATTGAAAGTGAAGCACTATCGAAGAGAGGATTCATCTCCTCAATGATATGGAGTTAGTATCATGGTCGACTCAAGTCAACTCAAAGTCAAAGTCTCTGGCCAGAGCATTTGGTTAAAAATAAATGTTATCATTGAACCAAGGACTTTGTGTTTGGACTATAGAGTTGAATATAGACGATATTGGAATTTTGACCATTATCAAATTCCATAAGTCCAAAGTGATATAGTTTTGACGAAGAGGATTAATGTAAATAAATGTCACAATCGAGTAATGCTTAATAATATAAAATTCGATTTTACCAAAAATAAGTAAGTGATAAACTTGGCCAAAATATCACAACACATACTAAGTGAAGTGTGAACATTAACGTTCAAACAGTTCAATGTTAAACACTGATCGATTTTACATCTAACGAGTCATACAACCGGAATGATGAGCTCTCTTCAGACCAAAAGATTTAATTAATTTATAGACTTAATTAGTTCATAATCACCATAAACTAATTAAATCAATTAATATTTATGAAATTAATTATGAAATTTTAAGTCCGATTTGAGGAATAAATATTTATAATAGTTATAAATATACAGATCGATATGCGATATCGACAAGTAATTTAATTAGATTTAATTAATAGTATTTATTCCGGCTTAAATGGGTTGTTCGCCCATGATGTTAAGATGTTATTTCTGCATCAACATGGCTTGTAGGAGGCGGCTAAAATGGCTAGAGGGGTTGGAGATGGATGGTTGAGATTTGATGAGAAATGGTATGAGATGTGAACCATGTTTCTCTCTATTTCTTCCACTATAAAAGGCCCCCTAACACTAATTCAAAAAGAAATTTTATGCTACCATATCCTTATCATTGTTGACTAACCTCATCAATAAGAAGCTTTAACAAATTCATCTCAAATCAATTCAAAAGGCAACAACTAATGGATAATTAAGCATCTATTGTTAAAGAATTAGCAATCTGCCGAATCGAGAAGATTTCCGAGGAGGGAGAATTCATCGGTACAATGCGTGCTCTAAGGCATTACTATTGGATATGTATTTACTATACTATGATTTAAATTTTTTGGTCAATATTACATTATTCATATATATCATTATGATATTGCTAGTTAGGTGAGATTCTTATATGCAGCATCAATGTTGTCACAAATTAGATTGATTATATGTATGTTTTAATTTATTTAAAAACATAGTTTTATATATAGATCTGAAATACATAGCCAAATCAATTTTATTTTAATTATTATCATTTTATTAATATGTATATGTATATGTATATGTATATGTATATGTATATGTATATGTATATGTATATGTATATGTATATGTATATGTATTAATATACCGCCTAATTTTAATTATATGACTTGTATATAATTATATCATCTTATCATGTTAATAGTTTAACCTATATTTTATAAATGTATATCTACATAGATTATATTTTTCGATGGCTACAAATTAATTTTTAATATTTATGTACCAGTACTTAATATTATTTAATTAAATTAAATAAATCATAGAAAATAAAATATGTTTCAAAAATTAAAATTTTAATTTTTTTATCATCATATAAACTCTTGGCCATAAAAAAGAATTTAAAAATCATTTTTTATATTTTTAAAAAATTGATTTAATAAACAACTAAAATGAATCAATTGACTTAAAATATTATTTTGACACAAAAAGTTCTGGAAATTTTTTTTAACTTTAAAATATCATGCTTGATTTTATAAAAAATTAAAATTTGAATAATATAAAATGAAAATATTATTATTATTGTTTTATTATATTTTGAATAATTGATTAATATATATATATATATATGTATGTATGTATATATATTTTAATGTAATAACATATAAATAATTTTTTGCACTGTATTTTGATCTAGAATGGTTCAAAAGGATATATTTTTTAAATACATAATTAATATGCATGTATATATATACACACACATACACACATATACATATTTAAATATACCCATATATATATTTAAGTATAATAATAATAATAATGTTGTTACTATAATTCATACATGCGTCTGTATATGTGTAAAATGATTTTTATAGAAAAATCTTTTTATATTATTTATACATACATACATATAAATAAAGCCATGGTGTATATATATAAATCATTAATATTTTACGCATAAGTTACACGCACAAATATATATATATATATATATATATACATACATACATAATTTTTAATATTATATTAATAACAAGTTTACATGCATACATATATTTGGATAACATTTTATACATATAGATGAGCTAACATGGCTGCTGCGATGTAAATACCAACATTTATATACATGCATGTTGTACCTTGCACGGATTATTATGTTACACATTGACATACATATATATATGTGTATATGACACGTATGTGTACTATTATATTTAATTGAATATAAATTAAAAAAATTCTATCTATAATTTTTAATTTTAAATGAAATAGGAGATTTTATTTAAATTAAATTTTGAAATATTCTAAATAACATAGACTTCATATGCCTAATATAGATCCAACAAGGGAATTTATTTTGAAATTCATCTATATCTTCCGTTGTTGGCTGACCCAGTTCCAACAGTTTAACCCTATAGTTATCAGTCTCCCTTCTGGTTCTACACTTAATGATAGATAAGTACATAGTATTTATACACCTCACCTAAGTGTTAGAGCGGATCTGGATGGAAAACCCAAGTGCTCTTGGAGATGGTAGATAGCCATGTTGTGGTTTGACTGGGTGGCGTAAACCCAGATATTATTAAATATTAGATGGTGTAACCTATACATTATGATTTGATTTCTTGTCACAATTTATTTCTACATGAGGAGATGAAATTATATCTGGATAGATTTCTAGATTATAGAGGATTCTCATGTCTTTTATTGTATATGATTTTACTGATAGGCGCCCTATATTTAATATTGATGTGTTGTTTCGTTATTTGAGATTTGAGAGATATTTGGGCAATGCCATGTGCTAGCCTGACTATACTTAGTAATATCTCACTTATTATTGATTTCTCAATTTTGATAATGATTTCTAGATATGGATGATTCACCCATTTAATCTTGATTACATGATTTCTGATTTAATATACTTCTATATGAGTGATGACATCTTTATGCATGGTTTTGTGATAATTAATGTTATGTGATGCATTTGTGATTATCTATGGTGTTTTAATTATACAAACACACCCCTAGTGCATACACTACCACATATTTAATGACAGTGTGGATGTTACCATTTTATTATCATACTATGCACATACTGAATCACATATGTTTATTAATCCTATGATTTAGACATAGTCTGACCCATTATTTATATTTATATAATACTCGGGTCAGTCGAAGACATTTCAAGTTTAAGGACCGTATGACCAGCTTGTGTTTGTGCTTAGAGGAGGCTATTTTTTTGTATAGTTGCTTACCATCATGTATTTATAGACTCTTATATGTATATTCATGTGATGTATTTTAGACATACTTTGTATATTTTATGTTATATATTATCACTACGATTCTGACTTTATGTTCTCTGCTATATACTATATTTTGTGTATTGTTCTATTCTGGAGGCACACGTGTTTATTTCTTTATGTCAATACTGTATAAGTTTTATGGTGTGTTATTTTCGATTTTTGAAATATGTACTAGTAATAGCCCAATGGAATATTCATGTGTGTACCCCATATAGTCTCACTCTTCGTATTATCTGATAGGATTACTTAGTAATACTCTTGGACAGTATGGGTATGGAGGTGGGTTTTTCATTTGGTATCAAAGTAGGGTTCAGAACAACACATTATATATAGGAGACACGAGTCAAGATCTTAAATGAGAGTTAGAGTCCATGTCCCCTTGGATGTGTTGGGTAGTTACCATGTACTTAGGTACAGTAGGAATATATATTTTATATATAAGATGATTATGGAGATAATCATCTAGGGAACATATTTGTTGTTTTCTATATATACAAGAAATTTGGATTTTTGATATTTTGAGCATGAATATAAATATAAGATGATAAAAACGTATGTATTAATATTGAATTGTTGTGTTTTGGTTTGATTCTAACCAGAATGCGTAGCGGAAAATTTATTTACAGTCTTCCTCTAAGTGCATTGATAAAGTATAACAATATAAATATAAAACGGTTTAGTGTTTTCTATGTATATTCAAAGTATGTTTGAAAATGTTGTGATGTTATATTGGAATAATTGTGATAAAGTATGGTAATTGATTTCGTTTTGAAGTAGATTGTTGTTAAACTGTCTGTTGAGTGCTTTGGGAATTTTGGCCGACACGTCTGGCCAATGTTATCGATAGGGATTCCCATACACTAGAACAAGACATATGGAAACAAAGTTTTGAAACATTTTATAAAAATTTAAGAGTGTTATAATATTTTACGGTGTAGAGACATGGTATTTTAAAGATAAATATATTTATTTTTTTGAAGATAATAAAGTTATATTTCTAGCGATTGTAGCCATTGAGTATTAAAGGAAGGCTGAAGTCATGGCGAGGTAATGTTGATCACATGGTCAACATTGCAGCCATTTGGCGAAGTGAGCCACTAGAAATTCTTGGCGAGGTATCATCGGTACATTTATGTGTATGTACAAATTAAATTAGGAATTGTATGATATGTGAAGACGTGCTTATTGCTTGTTACAATATATATGATTGTTGTGACATTAGTGTATGTAGCAAATACATTTGTGAGTTGAAGTGTTGTAATTTGATTATTTTTAAATATTATGAATCACATTTAGTTTTATGTATATAATACTATAGAATAAATTTTTTGTTTAAATATTTTAAAAGATTGTGAATCTTGTGTGATTAAGGGAAAATATTCATCAAAGGATTATTTTTGTGAGAAAATTTGTTACTAATTTTAGGAAATATTGGAATTTTATAATTTGGTTAAAGTATTTATATAATTTAAAATCAAGAGATTATTTTATAATTATGGGATTATTAGTTATGCTATAGATTCCTTCTAAGAAAATTGCAAGGACGGCCTGATTATGGGGTCGTGCCCCGGATCTATGACACTTTTCGTTGTATTAGATACGCATCATGGGATTTGAGTAAAGGGTAGTGTAGCCCTTAGGGTGGTACCATCTCGTAAAAATTGATAAGAAGTAAATAAAATAAAATAAATCAACTAAATAAGATAAGGGTAAAAATGAAATTTTTGCAAGAGTCACGAAAGTTATGCTGTAATGTTCATCGTGAGATTTTGATCAATTTTCATATATAATATGTTGAAAATGGATCTTAAAATGAAAAGTTATGGACCTTCAAAATTTCCGAATTCAAAGTAATTTAAACGGAATTCCAATAACTAAATAATTCTAAAATTCAAAATTTGTAAATAATGATTAGACTTGGGGGTTTAGTAAATGTTAAAGTACGTTAACATTAAATGATAATTAAGGAAGAAAATAAACAAAAAACAACGGCACAAAAATCTTCCCAAATCAAATGTCATGGTCGACCGGTAGGGTAGGGTGGTCGACCGTTGACTGTGAAGTTACATCTGGGGTTTTGCATTTTGATCGTCTGTATTTTTATTATTTTAACTAACCTAAATCCGACGATTATGGTGCATCCCAACCTCTATAATGAAGAGCCTAGCCCACTCACTTTTATTTACAAAAATTTTTGGGACTCCAACGAAGCTCCATCAGCTCATCTCTTCTATGATTTAGAAAAACTCCATTAGGGTTTCAAGTAAGAAATGCTATATATCTACTTTGTTTTCTACTAATTTTCCCAGCCTATTCTTCTTTAATTTTCTGAATCTAACATATGTATACAAATCCCTTGATATATATATATATATGTACATATATACATACACATATATATAAGAAGAGATCTGGTAGAAATTATTAAAGACTAGCCAAATCCAAAAAAGGCAAAGCTAAAGATATACTTTGAGTGAAAATCTTAGCTTTTCTATTTTAGTAGTTGATTAGTATAGTTTAGGTTTGAATATGCCTTTAGGAGTTTTGGTTTTCAAAAATATCAAATTATAAACCTCCGAAGCTCCTTCAATGTGAAATATCAATTCTATGTTGGAATCTCAATTGTTTATATCAAAATAATGGAAATAGTGTAGATTCGCAGTTCGATAATTTTACCTTCAATTTCACTTCTTATTCTTTGAATTTGAATTTGATTAAGGGTTTTGATTAACGAATAGTGTGAAAGGTATGAATTTTATTCGTAGTTTTCATCGCTTATTCCTATAAATAAAAGAGAAATTCCTTTTGTTTACTTTTGTGTGAAAAAGGAGCTGAATATAGCGTAAAGTTGGAATTGTAAGTTTCTATTATCAACATATTCCATTATTTTTATGTAATAAGCTGAGTTTAAATGTTTATTATATACAGACTATGGATTGGAATTTTTGAATATGAATATTGGAATTTAGCATTGTTAATAATATGAAATGAGACTTGTATAATTGTTTAACAAGTTGACATTTAAACGCTAATTTAGGGCGTAAATTCCATATGCCTAGAAATTACTAGGCGCGTATATGTATATATTAGCATATTAACATATAATTGCATAATTAAATAGGTTATTAATTTTATTATATCCTCTTAGCAAGGTGATTAATGATAAAGGTGAAAGAAGAAAGATTTCTTATAAGGCCTTGATTATGAAAACGGTGAGATGCGTGATAATATATGTAGAGTGCGATATAAATTATTACTAAGTTATAGGGTTTCCAAGTCAGTCAAAAGCACATGATAGACTACATAGCTAATATGGCTACTAAGAGTGTGACTTTGAGGCTAATGTTAGACATTGCCTATAATAAGTAGCTACGAAGATACGAGGTTAGTTCCAAATTCTATAGAATAAATCTACCTAGCTAATCTGGTTACTAGTACCTATGAATATTCAGGCTAATATGAGATCTTACCATGGGTATGGGTCATAATATGAAGAAATTGCTTCAGAGATTTTATGTGTTAAATGGCTATGTGAGGACCTGCCACTTCTCTACGTTGTAGTAAATGGTCGGGATTATTAGTTAGGAACATTAGAGGATACCTCGGGAAAGGTCCCACTTTAATAGGAAGTATTAAGCGGTTGGAGAGATTCCATGCAGTGTCAGCAAGATAGAGACTAGTAAGGAGTTCGCCTTGGGATTATAAGTAGTAAATGACGTGGACATGCCTTTAATAAGGCATTAAATGGTCGGAGTCTACCTAATTCCCATTAAAAGGTATTAAGTGACTTGAGTACTATCTATTACATTGATCGAATATTATGGACGATATATATGGGTTATTAGATTGATAGTAAGTTGGCTATGGGCTTGTATTTGGAAAGCCTTTTATTTAAGTTTGAGAAAAGCCTTGGGCTTATATTTGAAAAGACTTATGGTGTAGGTAAAATACGTAAGACATTTTCCTACTTAAATTATATTGCCCAAGTACCAATATGGTTGGGCTCGAGATATTTAATTCAACGAACATATGTTGTTATGACTCTCTCCTCATTACAATACAGATTAAGAAGGACGATGCTGATGGATGAGACATTGATGAGATTTTGCAGTACTCTATTTATTTACTTGTTATTTTCTATAGCTTTTGATGTCCCCATCATATAAAAATGATCTTGTAATTTTGGAATATTGTACCACAGATATATAATAGTGATTAAGATTATTTTTTATGGTTTTAAATGACATTTTGAATTTATGATAAAATGGATACTATGTTATTATTATATTTTATCCTTCCATTGTGAGATTCTAAATGTGTAGATAAATAGCTCTGTATTGTTCTTTTTACCAACCAATAGTTTGCTTTGAGATGGGTCGATGTTTCAATGGGCCTTTTCTAGGTTGGAAGTTAGGTCCACTTGAGGGCGGATTGTTACATTTGGTATCAGAATCTAGGTTACCCGATCAATGGAGATAAGTATACGTATGACAGGCGTGCTTGTTATTTTGAAAATGTTTTTAAAAATCCTATTATATATAAACTTATCTTAAAAGTACGTAAAACATTAGGTAGATCTTTACTTCAACATATATCCATATCTTAGGAAATGTATAAGAAAAAGATTATAACTCTAAAGTTAATAAGGCAATAAATGTGTAATAAATAGAAAGTTACTAGAATTTAATAAGGATATAAATGGACTAATCAAAGAGATTATTAGGATGATTATGGAGAGATAAGGAAGGCATAATAAAAAAAGAATTAGAATGAATAAATAAATGCCTTTAAAAATCGTCTGCTAGGAAAATAATAACTTCTTACAGATAATTGACATTTATAGAAATAACAAATAGACATGTTAGATAGTAATTAAATATTATAAGGCAATGTATTTGTAAACATCCAGAAGTAAGATGCGAAGAAGGAGTGAAAAAAGCTTCCATAAGAAGGTATACATTAATCGTCACAAGAAGATAACCAGATTTTTATGAAGATTAACTAGGGAAGAAGAAAGTTTCAATAGAGCGAACAATTAAAGTCAATTTCTAAATCTAACTCCATGGAAAATAATTTGATAAAAAGGTTTTTGAAAAATTCCTTGAAATATTTTTAAATACTTTTTTCAAAGGATTTATTGGGAATTGTTTTGAAAAAGTAAGAAAACATGGAAACTCATAATTTAAATTTTGTTAAGTTAAAATTTTACGATTAAAAGGTTTTTTTTGGTAAAAAGGATTATTCATTTTTGAGAGTAAAAGGTTTTTTGATTTTTAGAGAAAGGGATTCTTTGTTTGAAAATATATGAAATAGAGCGTAGGTTGGACTTGATTATTGCCTTCTATTTCATAAATTTGGAAGTTCTTTTTTTCAAGGTCTTTCTAAAAGGTGGAATAAATGAAAATGGAACTTATTTAAAGTAAAGAATAGAGAATAGAAGGATAAGAATAACTAGGATAGGAGAAACATTTCTGTATTAGAGATATACGGAGAATGATGGCTGAAGCAAGAGCAAATTATTTAAGAGAGAAATAAATAGAGGCAATATTAGGATACTTAGATAGGAATAGCATTAGGAATTTATATAAAATAGGATCGGTAATCTAGTTAGAAACTAATAGGATAAATGTTATCCTTGTCTACTTTTCATTTTTTAGGGTCATAGAAGATGTTTTTAATATTTTTTTTACAATTGGACGAAATTAATTGATAATTATTAATAAATGAGTTGGGATAATTTTGTGAATGTTATAAGGGAAAGCATTTATGCAAGGATGGGAATTTTATATATATTCATTTTTCTATTTGTAATTTGTTTGAATAAGAATAAAATATTATTAAATTTAATAGTAATGAAAGAGAAATAAATTAGGATTGACAAAGATTATAGGAGTTTAAATAAGATTTAAACAAAGTTATATAAAGTATTTAGTTAAGTGACAATATATTTTAAATAGTAAAGCAATAAATGTTAATGTATATCTTTAGGATAATATAACAACTTTAAATTAGAAATTTGGCATGCATGTGAATAAATTGCGATTTGAAATCTACTAAATAATTGTCTTGTAAGTAGAAATATCTTTGAAATAATGGATTTTTCATAAGTATAGGCCATTATTTCATGAAGTAGTAAGTGCTGATTTCAATTCAATGATAAAGGTCTATTTGTGTAAAAACAATTTATTGAAAATTATTTTCTATGTTTTTAAGATGGGAAATTGTTTTGCACCTTTATGGAATTAAGAAATTTTTGAATTTTTGATTTAGTAATTGAGTTTTAAATGTTTTGAATTAAAAGTTCAACTTATAAAGAAATAAATCTTTGTTGTAGACAAACCTTAAAAAGGAAGAGTCAGTTAGAAAAAGAAAAAAATTCATGACTCCTTTAGAAGACTAAGCTATTTTTGAAATGAACAAAAAAGGGTTTCTAAATTTATATTTTCAAAGATAAAGGTTTCGGATAAGGATTTTATAATTAGTAAATTTTGATTTTAAAGAATGATGAGAACTAAACCAAATTTTTATACGGAGTAGGTATGGACCACTACATAGTTATGACAGTGTGAAGGTTTTAAGACATGAATAAAATAGGAATAGTATGTACAACCTGATCTAGAAATCAGTCCCAGATACTTAATTATAGAGTATTGGTAAAGTTGTGAAGATATTCCAGATTTATGATTGGTTGTGAGTTAGGTTACCCAAATTGAATTGGAATGTGAATTTCTATGTTTCGATTTATTTGAAGTGAGTTTCATGTAAATTCCATGAATTATCCAACTCCAAAATCTGTATACAGGCATGTCATTTAAATTAACAAAGGATGTACCAAAAAGGAAAGATTTGTGAAAAATGTGGATATTCTTTCTATAGTTTACACTGTCTATTTCGTTAAAAAAGAAAAGAAATAATCCCTTGCAGTTTCAAACAAAGCAATGATCTCACTTTGGTTAATTTATGGAAAAATTATAATGATAATCCTTATTAGGAGGATAGCGTTGATAAATTAAAATGTGAAAAGGAATGTTCTAGTTTAGAATTAATATATAGACACACGTTTAACCGCACTTGACGTATAAAAATAAAAATATATATACAAATGGCGTAATTTGCAATGATATTCATATTAGTTATTATAGGACTAGGATTTATGGACATTAATGACTGATTTAATGGGAAATAAACTTGTGATTAATGGGAGTTAAAAAGAACTAAATGAGGACTAGTTAAGGGATTTAATATGAAATTGATGGAGGAATTGAATCGACAAAATAAATAGATTTTGAAATAGGTAAAGAGATTAAAGGGATTTAAATGAGGATTTATCAATGGTGGCCCAATTTTGACATTAAGGGTATGTCAATTGAAGTAATGAATGTACCACATTTATTAGAAATTAAGATGGAGAATTAAGGAAGATGAAGAATTAAGTGGAATGACATACTAAGAATGTTCATCTTTTAGTGGCGAACTCCGTTCGTTCCGTTTTCCTTCGATCATCTCCCCGTAGTATCTTTTAGTGCTTCGCGTTCTTTTGTTCCGCCTTCCCTCCTTCTTCCATGCCTAGCTCTCCTCCTGTCCTCCCTCTCCCCGTTGTTCCTACGTCTTCGCTGTCTTCTCCACGATCTGGTAGGGTTTTCAAAGTTCAACACGCTGTGTCCTCGAGTACGAACCCATCCATGCTTTCTGAATCAGAGTTTCCACCACTGCCTTCTGTCAAGAAACCTGTTTTAAATGCTATTAAGTGCATTTATACGTGTCCGGAGATGTTGTCAGCTACGTTATGTGATGATTGTCGATCTGAAGGTGGCCCTGTGCCTTTGATTGTGAATGATGTTGTTGTCCATTGTGCTAAAGGTGCGGATATTGGTGCGTTTGGTCAAGTGTCGGTTTTTGATGCCGCTGTTGGTTCGAGTTCAGCTCAATGCCATTCTAGTGTTCGCCCAACTGCCCCAGAGAATGTTTTTCCAATTGTTCTGTCTTGAGTTCTGGAGATAAACTGCCTGCGGCCTCACCCATTGTTGGTCCCTCTCTTGCGGCTACAGCTGGTGTTCCTATTGTTGAGGAGTTTCATCCTGCTGCTCCTTCCCCTGTTGGTCCCAAATCTTGGTCTTCGCTTTTTACATCTCTGTCCCGTAATGCGGGTGTTTATGAACCAGTAGAATTTGAAATCGTTGAGGATAATGGAGTGATGATCCCTCCTGCTAATGTCATGCAAGCCGGTTTGGACTATTGGTCTGAATATTTGGTTGGTTTCTTTTTGGACCCTAATCAACGCCTTCATGATGCGTCTTCTGTTTGCCGTAGGGCTTGGTGGCTACGCAGTGAACTTCGTGTTAAGCTGGTTGACTCCATGTATTTCCTGTTGTTCTCCTCCTCTGAGGATCGCAGTCATGTTCTTGAGGCAGAGCCTTCTTTCTTTGACGGAAAACCATTTATTATTACTCCCTGGTCTCCTACGGTTGCTAGAGCTTGTGAACAAGTTCTTTCTCTCCCAGTTTGTGTTTATTTCTCTCAAATTCCCTCTTCTCTACAGCCGCTTCTTGTTTTGAATTGGCTTGCTTGCAATGTTGGTAAATTGAAATGTTTTGACGCTAATACTGTTGCGCGTGAAAAGCTGGTATACGCTAAGGCTCTGATAGAGATTTCCCCCTTTAAGCCTCTTCCTTCCACTATTCCTGTTCAGCTAGCTGTTGGCCATGTGGTGGAAGTCCGTGTTCGTTACGGTTGGGTCCCGAAGATTTGTTCCTCCTGTCACTCCTTTGGCCACTTAGTTTCTACTTGCTCGCATTCTGATGATTCTGCTGCTGCGCCTAAGATCCCCCTGCCTCGGCCTCCACTCAGGAAATGAGTTCTCAAAGTTTCTTTGGTTGCTCCTCCTCCTGTAGCTCCTTTATCCGTTCCAGGTCCGTTGACTTCTGTTGAGCGGCCTGCATCCCCTTCTGCATCCATTGTTCCTATTGAGGATTCCTTGGTTACCATTACTGTTCAGGAACTTGCTTCGCCTCAGTTGCCTGTTGTTTGGGTTGAGTCTGAGAGACGTTGGGTTAAACGTCGTTCTGATATTCGTTTCAACCCCGTGGATGACACCTATTTTGGTTTGGTGTCCGATGATCTTAGGGACCTTCGCTGCCTTTATTATCGACCATCTGGTGATTCCTTGGTTATTGACTTGGATGGTTCGAATGCTGAGTTAAATTCTGTCATGCTTGCTAATACGTCCTGGCATCGATCTTTTATTTACTCTTCTGGATAATTATTATTTTAACTAGTCTAAATCCGATGATTCTGGCGCATACCAACCACTATAATAAGAGCCTAGCCCCTTAACTTTTATCCACAAAATATTTTGCGACTCCAGTGAAGCTCCGTCGGTTCATTTCTTCTAAGATTCATAAATACTCCATTAGGATTTAGGTAAGAAATCCTATATATCAATTTTGTTTTCTATTTATTTTCCCAACCTATCCTTCTCCAATTTTCTAAATCTAACGTATATATACAAATCCCCTGCTGTATTTATGTATCAAAAAAGAGATCTGGTAGCGATTGTAAAGGTATTTCAAACCAAAGGAGGCAAAGCTAAGGATATACTATGAGTGTAAATCTTAGATTTTCTATTTTAGTAATTGATTAGTGTATTTTGGGTTTTACATTGGGGAGTTTTAGTTTGCGGAAACACCATAATATAAACCCCCAAAACTCCTTCAATGCAAAATGTCAGTTCTATGTTGGAATCTCAATTGTTTGCCAAAATAATGGAAATAGTATATATTTGCAGTTTCGATAATTTTACCTTCTATTTCACTTCTTATTCTTTTTATGAATTCAATTAAAGGTTTTGATTTAAGGAATTGTGTGTAAGATACGAATTTTATTCGTAGTTTGCACCGCTTATCCCCATGAATAAATAAAAATTGCTTTGTTTATTTTTATGTAAAAAAGGAGTTGAATAGAGCGTTACGTTGGAATTGTAAGTTTCTATTATCAACATATTCCATTATTTTTAGTTAGATATTTATTATATATAAGTCTATCTATTGGAATTTTTGGATATGAATATTGGAATTTTGGCATTATTGATAATATGGGATGAGACCTGTATAATTATTTAAAGAGTTGAAATTTAAACGCTAATTTTGGGCGTAAATTCCACACGCTTAGAAATTATTAAGCGCATGCACGCATATGTGTGTATATTAGCATAATTAACGTCTAGTTATGACATATAATTGCATAGTTGAATATGTTATAAATTTTATTAAACCCCCCTTAGGAAAGTAATTAATGTTAAAGGTTATATAAGAAAGAATTTTTTATATGGCCTTGATTATGGAAACAATGAGATATGTGATAATATATGTTGAGTGTGATATAAATTATGACTAAGTTATAGGGATGCAATGTTAGTCAAAAGCATATGAAAGTCTACCCAGCTAATTTGGCTACAAACAATGTGACTTTGGGGCTGATGTGAGACATCGCATGTAATTAGTAACCATGATGATAAGAGGTTAGTCCCAAATTATGTAGTGTAAATTTGCCCAACTAATCTGGCTACCAGTACCTATGAATAGTCGGACTAATGTGAGGCGTTACCATGGGGTACAGGTCATAATACGAAGGACCTACTTCGAAGATTAAAGGTATTAAATGGTTGTGTAAGGGCCCGCCTCTTCTTTATGTAGGAAGTAGTAAATGGTCGGGGTTGTGGTTTAGGCACGATAGAGGATATCTCGGGAAAGGGTCCACTTCAATAGGAAGTATTAAGGGGATGAAGAGATTTAATGTAATATCAGCTAGATAGTTACTAGTTAGGAGCCCATCTTAGAACTTTAGGTAGTAAATGAAGTGGACCTACCTTTAATAAGGCATTAAATGGTTAGAGTCTACCTAATTCCCATTAAAAGATATTAAGTGACCTCAGTACCAACTCTTACATTGATTGGACAGTGTGGACAATAGATATGTGTTATTGGGTTGATAGAAAGTTGGCTATGGGCTTATATTTGGAAAGCCTTTTATATAAGTTTGAGAAAAGCCTTTGAGCTTATATTTGAAAAGACTTAGGATGTAGGTAGAATATGTAAGACATATCTCTACTTAAATTACACTGTCCAAGTACCAATATGTAGGGCTCAAGATTTTTCTGACATGTGTTGGTCTGACTCTCTCCTTATTACGACACAAGTTAAGAAGGACGATGCTAAAGGCGGAGACGTTGATGAGACTTGTGGTAGTAATCTATTTATTTACTTGTTATTTTCTATAGTTTTGGATGTACCTATGAAATAAAAATGATGTTGTAATTTTGGAATATTGTACCACGGATATGTAATGGTGATTATGGATATTTGTTATGGTATTAAATGACATTTTGAATTTATGATAAAATGGGTACTGTTGTTATTATTATATTTTATTCCTCCGTTGTGAGATACTGAATGTGTAGGTAAATAGCTCTATATTTTTCTTTTTACCAACCAACAGCTGGCTTTGAGATGGGTCTAAGTCTCGATGAACCTTTTCTAAGTTGGAATTTAGGTCCATTTGAGGACGGATTGTTACAGACGGTGTAGCGGTAGCCCCTTTAGTCATGAAGGTTAGTAGTCCACTAACATAGGGCCAGTGATCTAGGTCATGATCTATGTATAGAACAATCTTGCAGCATGTTCATGACATGTGGTGGATATGGTCACGATACCAGGTTGGTAATTGAAGACTGTAGGAGCGGACCCGATGGTGTATCCTCGGACTCTAGGATCTGGCAGGGTAATTGTCAATCTTCCTTATGGTTCTACACCGAATGATAGATTAGTACATAGTATTTATACACCCCACCTAAGTATTAGAGCGGATCTGGGTGGATAACCTAGGTTCTCTTGGAGATTGCGGATAACCATGTTGTGGTTTGACTATGCGGCATAGCCCAGATATTATGAAATTATTGGGTGGTGTAACCCATATGTTATGATTTGATTTCCCATCACCATTTATTTCTATACGAGGAGATGAGATTATATTTGGATAAATGTCCAAAGTATAGTGGATTCTATTGTCTTTTATTTTATATGATTTTACTGATAGGTGGCCTATATTTTATATTGATAATGTTGTTTTGTTATTTTTGATTAAGAGATATATTTCGGAAATGTCATATACTAGCTTGACTATACTTGGGAATATCTCACTTGTTATTGATTTCTGTATTTTAATGATGATTTTAGATATGGATGATTCACCCATTTAATGTTGATTATGTAATTCTTGATTTAATGTACTTCTATATGGGTGATGACATCTTTATGCATAGTTTTGTGATAATTGATGTTATGTGATGCATTTGTGATTATCTATGGTATTTTAATTATATATATATATATTAAATACATAATTAATACAAACACACACATATGTGTATATATATATGTATGTATCTATGTACACACATTTACATATTTAGATATTATAAATATATATTTTTTGGAAAAGAAAAGGTTCTTTATTAATGACTTATGGAAACCAAGAAATAGCATGATTTGCCTCCTTAAAAAGCCTTACCATTGTGGCAAGATCTCATTATGCTGTTGAATTTCATTCCGAAGTTTAGAAAATACAAAGTTTCCCTGATGAAAATTTTCCAGTAGGCTTGTCCGAAAAAAAATTCACCTGCATGATTTGAGCTGATGCTTCCCTGGTCTCAGATAATAGCTGAGGCTGTAGTTGTCGATCTCTTATTATATGACTCACTTTACTAGTAGTTGTGTTACTGAGATGAACTCTGTTCCAGCCTACTAATTATATAAGGGATTTGTGATTTATCCAAGGGTCAAACCATAAGTTCGTATGTTCCCCATTGATAATAACTCGATCATGATTGTTGTAGCTAAATCACGTTGCTGGAGAATTGATTTCATCGTGCTAGAGTAATTATTGTCAATGGGCAATACCTAAAAATTTGCCTTTGACAAATATTTGGTCCTCATCCATTTGGACCAGAGGCAGTCAGTTGTTAATAAGCTCCAAAGCAAATTTAATCCTAGCAGTCTTGTTAAGATCAGTAAATTTTAGCAATCCAACTCCACCTTCCATTTTTGGATTGCATAAGGTATCATATGATATCTTATGTAATTTTCCCTTCCAAAAAAAATCTGCACACAGTTGGTCAATTTTCTTTAAAACTGATTAAGGCATATGATAAATAAGAAACCAATACATAACGATGGGGGTTATTGTACCGTGAATCAATTATGCTCTTCTTGCCATTGTTAATAAATTGTTGTCCCATTCTTCTAACTTAGTGATGATCTTGTTTAGCAGAGGTGAACAATGTGTAGCATGGATATAATCCGATGCCAAAGGAATGCCAAGATACTTGATAGGTAAATCTTTTTCTGTTATACGTAGAATGCTTAAGATTTCTGATTTGTACACTTCACCATTACTAAAAAATATCCGAGGTTTAGTTTGATTTATCTTTAAACCGACAGTCTCCTCCATTATAGAAAAATACAGTTCATATAAGTAGCATTCTCTTTAGTAGCGGATAAGAAAATCATGATGTCATCAGCATATAGGAGATGGGTTATGGCAGGATGTATCTTAAATATAGGCTATAGGTTGAAAGTGTGCTATGGATCGTGTAGTATGGATATATGATAATACGAGGTGTAGTGATGATAGCTATATAGTAAATAGTGCGGAATATAAAAGCAGTATAATAAAAATGACACCAGAGATTTTTATATTGGTTCGGAGTTCCGTCCTACGTTTAGTCCCAGACTCCTTCTGGAATTTCACTAAAACAATAACCCTCACTTAACCCGGAGGAGCAAGTCTATACAACCCTTGAGCAGCCGAACAACGACCTGGGCAGCGGAACAAGATTTCGCCTCAGCAGCCAAAGAGGACTTCACACACCTGAGCAGCAGAACATGACTTCAACAAATACAAAATATTGTTTGACTTTTTGTGTTCTGATTACACAGATAAGTCTGTTTATAGCACACCCTTCCTATGATCTCTCCTTGAGTGTGTGTGTATATATATATATATATATTTAAAGTTTATGAAGAATAGAAAGGTATAATATTGCTTAGAGTATGTTAACGCAAAATATTTGAAAGTATAGTTGCAAGTAGATTCAAGAGAGTTAGATAAGAAAGATAAAAAAAATTCGATAGTTGGAATCAAGTCAAAGTATGTATTTATAGATGTTAAAAATCAACGACTATTGATGAAGAGTTCTGGTTGAAGTGTTGCGTCCAAATATTTTTGTAGAGATTCGTAACTCTTCACAAATAGTCGTATCTTTTCAAAAAATAGCTGTTGTAGAAATTCAGTCAACTTAACCTCTGGGTCAGTCGACTGAATATTCAAACGTATTTTTAATATATATTTGTTTATTTGTGCACCTGTGCATGTTGCACAGAAATTGTCAGGTCAATCGACTGACCTACTCTTCTGTGCAATTTGCACTATTTTTACACGGGTTTAAATATATATATATATATATATATATATATATATATTAGATTTTAAAGAAAAACTTTGATAATATATATGTATATATATATTCTATGCTTATATGTATAAATCATTAGGAAGATTATATATAGGTTAATGTATATGTTAAACGAGGAGAGATCTTAACAAAACTGACTTAAGACTCAAAATAAGATAATATAAAAATTGATGCACCGATTTTGATGTCTTGTTTCCACGTAGTATATATTCTCTTTTCATCATAACGGTCATCAAATCTGTATGTTGTAGTGGTAGCTTTGTGTCATGAATCAAAACCAAGGCTCAACATTCTCCCCCTTTTTGATTGACGACAACCTGTAAATAGATATAGATTTTGACTGTATATATAATATAAATACTTACTCCCCCTGAATCTTTGACGATCTATATCATGCATTCTTAATGTTAGTGATAATATTTCTCCCCGTCTGTCATCTATAAAAATGAATAAAGAATATAAAAGTATGATGCATAGATAGATATTATGAAGGAACCGAACATTCATACATTACGATATCACAAACAAGAGTTTTTGAAAATGATACGAAAAGAGTGGCTATTTAATACAAGCCATAATGTTTGTGAAATAAAGACTAATGTTTTTATAATATAAGAAAAGTAACAACTTACTCCATTTTATGCTTACCCCTATCACCATGCAATCTTTGACTACCATTCACCTCCATTTCCACCGTTGTCGCTACTACTTGCTTGATCATCGGAAGAGGAAGACCAAGTGAAGACGGGTTGCTTACCCGTATCACCTAATGTAGCCGTGGAAGTGCCGGATGAACACAACATAACTTGCCATAACTTTGTAAAAAATCCTTTACCCTTATCAAGCTTCTTGTCAACTTTAGTGAAATGGTATTGAAGTATTTGTTGGTTACGACATATCATGGAAATAGACTCATGTGGAGGAAGGCCTGAACTAGGAATCAAAATTTCATCTTGTTGACGAATAGTTGATCTTTGGCGAGTTGGACGGTGAGATGCTTTGCCTTATTGTTGTTGTGGTTGATCTTGAGATAACTGGCGTTGAGTCCATACTTCAAAAGTAATGATAGGAGGAGGTCGAGCAACCGGTAACTTCATTAATGTTAGAGTACGAGAGTTTAAGTAGCCGACAGTAGAAACCGTCGAGTCAGGTTTCAGAATCTTACATTCTTTTAGCAAGCACATAATATGCTCACCATAGTATATGACATTCATTCGACCATTGTTGAAGCTTAAGAACTCATCAAGAATTAACTGAAGCCAGTTAACTTTGATATTTCTAAAGATGGCATATAAGGCTTTGAAGTTGTGTTCATAAACAAGTTCGTAGCTTCCGGTTCACGGAGTTACGGTTTTCATTAATGCATGGTGTATAATACTAGCTTTTGGCCTTAAGGACATAACTTGAGTTGGTGCATATCATCTTTTAAAAATAAACGACTTTTACGGTCATGAACGACCATATCACAATCAACATTACTTAATTCAATACCATCATTTTCAGATCTTAAAATGTGAGCCATTCGATCTAACGAGAAAAATACCAGTTTTCCACAAACCAAACTTCATACACAATCATCTTGGTTTTGAATGTTTGGGTGACCTAAATTAAGATTAGCATAGAATAGCTTGACCATAATTTGGTTTATTTTATGCTTATTTTCATCAATATTGAACAAAGACTCCAAATTGCTTCTACGAGCCAATTCTTGTACATGATAAGGAGAAAAATTCTACGAGCCCTATAGCTGTTTGCAACGAACATTGGATGCCTCATTTCGATCCCATGAGTTTGGTGAGACCGGTGGTGGTGGCGGGGATGAAGTAGAAGGTTGTTGAATAGGCGAACGGTGTGTTTGTCTATTGGATGGGATGAAGCACCGCAAAATTTCATAGCAATGTGTTCTATACTTCCTAGACGAGTTGATTTTTTGCTCATAATATATTTCGCGCTGAAAGCATCAACGATTCTTGTTGATAATGATGCAAATCACTTTTTTTGTTTAGTGTTTAGAGAGGCGTCAAACATCATCTTCTTCCCTTTCTTTTTCTCCGGAGTGTATCCGGTGTGATCATGAGAGGTAGAAGGTGGTGTAGTATGATGGACTAGTGTTTTTGGTGATTCGGAGGAGGCTAGGATTTCAATGGAATGAGTTGATTGTGAAGAAGTTAACATACTGATAATTAGTTTGTATTTTTGTTAATTTGTATGATTAACAGAGAATAAGTACACGTATTTATAGACTAATGTGGAGAATAAAAAAGATGAAATGAATAGTTTGTATTGAATTTAGCTATAAAAAAGTTGTTAGTTAGGAATGTTAGTTGCTATTTCGTTGGTTTTCTGTTATTGTGATTTATCTATGTAAATGTATTATGCAGAAAATAATATTTATAAAGGTAAGTGTTATACATAATTTAGAGTATAGTTGACACCATATAATAAAATCCCCGATCTAGATTGTAATGAAAATAATCAATAGCTCAGGTGATTAAGACATTTGAGCTATTCACAACAGGTCATAGGTTCGAGTCTCAGCTTGGTCAAAAAAATAAATTTTTGCTAAGATTTTTATTTTCGAGTTTTTAGTCAGAATTTCGTATTTTATTATTTATATATCTTTAGTTGACATTATACCGAGTTCTCGACGTAGTTTAACAAAAGTGTTCTCTAACAATGGTTTAGTAAAAATATCTACTAATTGATTTTTAGATGGAACGTAATCTAAATTTATCACATCTTTTTATATATTGTCGCGTACAAAGTGATGTCTAATATCTACGTGTTTAGTTCTAGAGTGATTTACTGGATTTTTGGATAGATTTATTGCACTGGAATTATCACGGTAAATTTTTGATTTTGATAAATTTACTCCGAAATCTTTAAGTGTCTGTTGCATATAGATTACTTGTGCGCAAGCTAATGCTGCAGAAATATATTCTACTTCAAAAGTTGATAGTGAGACACAATTTTGTTTCTTGCTAAAATATGATATTAATGATTTACCAATGAAGTGACATTTACCGTTTGTACTTTTTCTATTCGTTCGCGATCCTCCGAAATCAGCATCGCTATATGATACTAACTCCGAAATCAGTATCGCTATTGAAAGGTATAATATTGCTTAAAGTATGTCAATGTAGAATATTTAAAAGTGTAGTTGCAAGTAGATTCAAGAGAGTTAGATAAGAAAGATAAGAAAATTCGGTAGTTTGGAATCAAGTTAGAGTATGTATTTATAGATGTTAAAAAGCAGCGACTATTGATGAAAAATTCCGGTTGAAGTGTTGTGTCCAAATCTTTTTGTAGAGATTCGTAACTCTTCATAAATAGTCGTGTCTTTTCACAAAATAGCTGTCGTAGAAATTCAGTCAACTGAACCTCTGGGTCAGTCGACTGAATATTCAAACGTATTTTTTAATATATATTTGTTTATTTGTGCACCTGTGCATGTTGAACAGAAATTGTCAAGTTAGTCGACTGACCTACCAAGTCAGTCGATTGACCTGGTGATTTCTGTGCAATTTGCACAGTTTTCACAGGTGTTTATATATATATATATATATTATAGATTTTAAAGAAATTTTTTGAGAATATATATATATTCTATGCTTATATTTATAAATCATTAGGAAGATTATATATAAGATAATATATATGTTAAACGATGAGAGATCTTAACAAAATTGACTTAAGACTCAAACAACATAATATAAAACTAATGCACCGATTTTGATGTCTTGTCTCCATGTAGTATATTCTCTTTTTGTCATAACAATCGTCAAATCTGTATATTGTAGCGATAGCTTTGTGTCATGAATCAAAACCAAGTCTCAACATAAGTGTCCATCAATAACACCCTCCTCCATTAGTAATGTAAAAAAGTCCATGGCTACGCAAAATAAGTAAGGGGACAGCGGGTCTCCCTTCCTTAGTCCTCTGTTTGAGGAAATAAACTTTTACGATCGATCATAATAGAAATGGTAAGGCATAGAAATACATTCATAGATTAACTCTATTATAGATGTGGGGAAGCCCAAGGATAAAAGCAAATGACATATGAACTCACGATTAACCATAAGCTTTTTGAAGATCAATTTTGATGCACATTTTTTATTTACTTTGTTTAGAAAAATCTCGAACTTGTTCATGAGCACCCAAAATGTTTTCACCAATGTTTCTACCCAGTATGAACGATGATTGATTTTCTGCAATTAAAAGAGGTAGAAACCATTTAATTTTATTGCAAAGAATCTTTGATATTATTTTGTATAGAACATTAGGACATGCAATAGGTCTATAATCTAAAACCAGCTGTGGCTTATCTTTTTTGGGTATTAAATAATGAAATTATGGTGTACTCCCTGTGGCAATTTCCTTGTCTGAAAGATCTATGACAACACTAAAAATGCTATCTTACAGGTCCCAATGCAATTTGTAAAATTTTGATGAGAAACCATCGGCCCCGGGCTTTTGGAACCATTAATAAAAAATAAAGTCATTTAGATTTCATCCACAGTGACCGGGGAAGTTAAGTATTATTTCCCTGTAGTATTAACTTGCATTCTGGTGATAATGTCTGGGAAGAAATTTGCTAAATCCCTATTGAATAATGCCTGATAGTAGTCAATAGCATTATCTTTTATTTTGTTGCAATCATAATTATGCTATCCTTGAGCATCCAAAAAATCATGAATCTTATTCCCATGCCTCCGCATTGACATTTTGTCATAAAAATATTTGGTATTATTGTCCCCCCTTTTTAGCCACGGTACTTTACTTTGTTGTTGCAAAAATTCATGTTATTTTTCAAGTTGATCATTTAATCTCCGGCCTATATGATTCATATTGTCATATAAAATAAAATTCTCTGGATCTTGGTTCGCTTGATGAAAAACTACATTGAATTCAAATCTGAAGTTTGACTATAATATTATCCTTTGCTCTTAACTTGTACCATGATTTCAATTAATTTTTAATTGCCTTTGATTTATGAATGAATCTGTAATTGGAAGCACCCCATGTATCAGCTGACAGTCCTTTTGTAATGCACTGTCCATACCCTTGTATGTAACACCAGTTGTTGATATCTCGGAATGGGGCTCATTTTTGTTGTCGATGCTATGAGCTAAAAGATATTAAAATAGGGGTGTGGTCACTAATAGATGATGGTAAGGCGATAGTGCTGAATTGTGGAAACATAGACATAAATTCTTAGTTGACGAGGACTTTGTCTATATTCGTTGCAATTCCTCTACGCCGCAATATGTATTTACAGCCCTGTAAAGGAGATTCAACCAAACAGTAGTTAAATAAATAGTTTTTAAAATTATTCAAATAGGAAATAGGGATTGGCAATCCTCCCTTCTTGTCCTTCATCTTAAGTGCATTATTCAAATCCCCCATTACTAGCCATGGAGACCCTATGTTAGAAGCATCGAGGCGAAGAAAATCCCATAATTTTTACCGCTCTTAAAAGGTGTTGCTAGCGTATATGCACATACAATAGCATTGCAAACCTCCTTTATTTGATAATAACAGCGTGATATATTATTGTGATGTACTGACAACATCATAATCCCAAATAGATTATTCTAGTAGAATCACTATGCTTCCTTTGCTACCTTCATCATCATTATGTACTATTTTCCATGTGGATAATTTCAGTTGCAGTTTATTTATATTAGTGGTATTTTAATTGGTCTTAACTGAGCTTAACAGGGTAAGCTTGTGAGATATTAGAAGTGTGAATACCTGACTGACTTTTTCATCGGTATTCATACCTCTTAATATTCCGTGTCATAATATTCATTTACCTGCCGCAGTGCTCCGTGTGGTTTTGTAGGAGGAGCAATGGTTGTTTTCTTGGGATTTGCAGATGCTTCCCACTTCTTCATATACGTGGGGTTCTTCGACACCATGGAGGAGACATTAATTTCATATTTTCTTTGACTGCCTATTTCTTGAATTTGATTAGCTACGGTTCATATAAAATCTTCTGTATCATCATGATTGTCTACTTTGCTTTCTTTATTTTCCAGATTAGTATCACTATGCTCAACTATTGGGACAGTGGGCGTGTTCGTGGTGGGCTGAGCCTTTTCAGATGCTGATGAGGTCAGAAATGTAGATGAGTCAGCCGTAGTCTCCTTTGGCTTGTTAGTAATTGTTTCAGGAATGTCCATAAGAGTAGATAAATGGTTATGGAGAGGGACATGTGAACTTGGAAAATGTAATTGCTGATCTTCATTTGTAATAAGACAGTCATCTTGTTGTGAAATTGCTACTATATTATGTTTTGATGAGTTTACTTCTTATTGTACAATCGTGTTATTACTTGTTGTGTAGCTTTTTGGTCTCCATTCCTTTATGATTGATGTTTTGCAAGTTGAGTCTGTATGGTCAAAGATGTTACATATTGAACAGGGTACAAGTTTTTGTTCATACTCTAACTGAATTGTATCTGTGTCGTAATTATATAACTCCATTTGTATAGTCGGTGGATATGAAAAATGGACGTCAACTTCAATTAACACACACGCATAATTAAGCCTATTTTCCATCGCCGTTGTTGAGTCCATACGAATTGGCGTCCAAGTAAGCTGGCTATTCTGCTTATACCCTCGTTATTCCAATATTCAAGCTCAAATCCATAAACCGTGCCCATATTGGAATAGTGGAGAAAGAGTCTTTGGTAATTGCAATACCTAGTTTCCATTTTTTAATAATCAAAATTTTGGAACTAATGGTATAAAGACATGAACGTATAATTTTAGCACAATCTTCGAAATTATAGAATTTAATAAAATGAAACCATTCTTCTTGCAGAACAACTTATATGTTCCATTAGGCTTCCAATCTTATCAACAAAGCCTTTAAATTTTTGTATATAGGTCTCCTCCCCATGACGTAAACAAAAGTATTTTCCCATTTCTCTACAGCGGTAGTGAATACAGTTTCAGACAATATACATTTCATTGTCTCCCCTCAAGGGTGGGAGCATAATCTGTTAAATCAGTAATTTCTTCCTCTCTATTTGATGAATGGTATTTAACAGTTTCTGCCCATGTTCGAGTCCGTGTATTATTGCGGCGGAAGGAGTCAGAGGCGAACGTGTTGTCCCATGTATCGTCCGAAGTAGTACTTCGCTGATGAAAAACTGGTGGGATTGTTTTGTCGCATATGTGGTTGCTTCGATCCTCTGGTGGATTGCTGGTACTTTGATGTTGTTGGTCTGGGTTGCAGTCGTGACACTCATCTGAGGAAAGGTCGATAAGGCGTTCCTAATGGATGAGTGTAAGATCGGAAATATCTAGGTTTTGGGGGTTGGAGGGTTTATAACCGTCCCCACCTGATAGTCTGTGTTCACCATTTTTTTGTAAATTTTTCACAAATTATATATTATAAATATACATACATATATATATATATATATATGTATATATATATATATGTATGTATATTTAAATATAATAATAACAATAATTTTGTTACTATAATTCATACATATATATGCGTGTGTGTGTGTAAAATGATTTTTTAAAAAAATTCTTTTATATTATGTTTATACATACATACATATATACATATTTAATATTTAATGCAATGGTATGTATATAAATCATTAATATTTTTACATATAAGTTATATATATATATACATATTTTTTAATATTTATATAAAACTAAAGTTTGCGTACATACGTATAATTGGATAACATTTAATACATATAAGATGAGCTAACATATCTGTTGCGATGTAGATCCCAACTTCTATATACGGACATGTTATAACTTGTATGGATTATTATCTTACGCATTCACACACACACACATATATGTATATGACACATATGTGTACTATTAAATTACTATTAAATTTAATTGAATAATTAAACAAAAATTCTATCTATAATTTGTAAATTTAAATAAAATAAGATATTTTATTCAAATTAAATTTAGAAATGTTCTAAATGAATTGGACTTCATAGGCCCAATATAGATCCAATAAGAGATTTTTTCTTCTTCAAAATTCACCCATATCTTCCACTACGGGCTGACCTAGTACCAACAGTTTAGCCCTAGGCTCCTAGAGTATGCAGGGTAACTGTCAATCTCCCTTCTAGTTCCACACCGAATGGTAGATAAGTACATAGTATATACATCTCACCTAAGTATTAGAGCAAATCTGGATGGATAACCTAAGAGCTCTTGGAGATGGCTGCTAGCCATATTATGGTTTGACTGGGTGGCGTAACAAGTTATTATGAAATTATTAGGTGGTGTAACCCATACGTTATAATTTGATTTCCCGTCACCATTTATTTCTACATTAGGAGATGGGACTATATCTAGATAGGTGTCCATAGTATAGTGGATTCTTACACCTTTTACTGTATATAATTTTACTGATAGATGGCCTATATTTTATATTGATGATGTTGTTTTGTTATTTTAGATTAAGAGATTTATTTGGGCACTGCTATGTGCTAGCCTAACTATACTTGATAATATCTCACCTATTATTGATTTTTGGATTTTTCCAATGATTTCTAAATATGGATGATTCATCCACTTAATGTTGATTATGTGATTTCTGATTTAATGTACTTCTATGTGGGTGATGACATCTCTATGCATGGTTTTGTGATAATTGATGTTATGTAATGCATTTTTGATTATCTATGGTATTTTAATTACACACACACCCCATGCATACACTACCATATGTTTATTGATATTATGGATGTTACCATATTATTATTACACTCTGTACATATTACATATGTTTATTAACCATATGATTTAGACATAGACATAGTCCGACCCGTTATTTATTTATATAATATTCGAGCTAGTATGAGATATTTCAGGTTTAGAGACAATGAAACCGTCCTGTTTTTGTGCTTAGAGGAGGCTAGTATATTGTATAGTCACTTACCATCATGTATTGTACAGACTATTATATGTATATACACATATTTTTATTAGCTATCCTAAACTTTTTCTTCTCCTTTATCTCTACCATATTCTGCTGTAGAAAGTCCTCCGACATCCATAACATTAACTTCAGCATTCTCAGCTTCAACGTCCTCTTGATGCAAGTACCTCTCTGCCTCATGATAGAATTCTGCTAGATACATTTGTAGATCAATTTCTAAAGCAATTTTATAGAAGTCATACTTGTTGTAACGACTCGTAAAATTTCGATAATTAAATTTGTTAATTTAATGAATCTTGTTATTTAATATTGAAAGAAATAAAAAGTTGTAAGGTAATAATGTTAATGCAAGTTGATAAATAATTAGTGCAATCCCAATTAACTGAAACAATTGTAAGGTTATAATTGATTGTATTTAGTAAATTGGGAAATAAATTTCAATAAACGTAATTAAATACTATGTTAATGTAAATTAAGATAATATTTGAAAATAATGTTAATTTTATTCATAGTATGACAATTGGTTGAATGAAAATAATGGATATCAAGGTTTATTAATTTATTGGAATTTAAACTTAATAATTGGATTAATTGCAATTAAATGAAATTTAATATTTAATTATTACGTTAATTGAAATTAACATGGAATTTGAGAATATTTATGTAGTAGATCATAGATCCAATGTTATTTTCATCCATTTGACAACAATGAATTGAATAATAAAATGAAAAGTAAATTAGATGGAATTATTGGAAATTAAATTTATAATTTCTTAATTTAGTGAAATTGAGGTTAACACTGAAATTGATAAAGTAACCAACTCTAGATTTACATCTAAATTTATTTAAATTAGTGTAAATGATTAAGAAATTTAAAAACAATAAAAATGGTCAATTATAGAATTGAAATTGAAAAATTGATTTAATTAATTAATTTTTAATTTATTTAATTTATGTAAAAATAGCCATTTTGGCCACTGACTCGGATTTTGACGAAACTAGTTTCATCAGATCCGTAACGGTAAATTATTGTAAGGTTTCAAGTTTCGTAACGATCGGACTTGTCGTTTGGTCATACGGACCTGAAACGCCCAAAAATCAATTAAATTGAATGAAATAACTTGATTTTAGCATAACTTCTCCATACGATGGAATTTGGACTTGAAACCTGTTACATTGATTTTAAAATATTTTAAAACATCTATTTTGATATACGGGTTGATCCAATTTTGTTCCGGGGTCAGAACGGGCTTTTCGGGCCATTTATCATTCAACGGTCCAAACCAATCGCATCCGTTCCTCTATTTCTTAGCTCTACCTATATATATATATATCCTATTATAAACCCTAACAGCCTTTCTATTTCTCATTTCTGTACGTACAGAAATTTTTGTTGCTCCTCTTTCTCAATGGCAGATAAACCCTGAATTTCATTGTCGAATTTCAATATCAAATTCAAATCAAAAATTCAAACTCCTCAATACATGTCAAATTATATATCAATATGAAGCTCTCGACGAGCACATCTCAAATTTGAAATTCATTTTCCGATTTGAAGCTCTGTTTGTCTAGAAATTGATGATCAATTCTCGGCCGTTCATTACACGACGATCAACTTCAACTAATCGTCGAATCGACCATACAGTTATGTAGAGGGGTCTGAGGGGAGTCGATCTGGGTGGTTCGTATGGCGAATCGATGGATGGATTTGCGGAAAAAATTCAACTAGGGTTTGCATTGAGGTGGCAGTGCTGTCGTCTCTGGCGGAGCTGGAGGCTCGCGAGGCTGTGGGGGTGCTTGGCTCGACGAGTACGTGGCGTTGGGGAAGGTCGGCCCACGTGGCTGCTTCGATTGGTGCTCGCGATCGCGTTGCAGGGCACGAGGGTTTCATGTGGGTGCGTGCGTATTACGTGCGGCTAGGGTTTCAAAGCCTGAGGGAAGAAAGGTGACGTGTAAAGCATATTTTATTATTCTATTTATTTTAAATTTAAATCGTCTAACTTTAAATGTTATTAATTGTTACATACGAGGTCCGATTTGTGCACGGTTTCTTGTGTTAGGATCATATTAAAATTCCAGACATTTTGACGCTGGTTTGGATGAATTCTGAGAATGTTCAATTTTTGGATTTAAATTGGATTTAAATTCGATTTAAATTCAAAAAGTGAGTGTTTTAACCCACTCATAACTTCTAAAATTTCTTATGTCTGTTATATTGATTTATGATGTGATTAGAAATTAATTTATGACTGTTTGGCATATTTTGAATCATCATCTCAGTTTATTTGAATTTATTTGGATAAAATAGTTATTTAATTTATTTTTGAATATTAACTTCCAGCTAATACCTGTTATTTATTATATGTTCTATATTGATGTTATTGATTGAATTGGATGATGATTGTGATAAATGTTTGGTGATTGATATTGGATGAATGGACGCTATATTTTATACTGTTATAAACTGCAAGTTGTTATTGGTTTTTATCTCATTAGGGATTGCGGTTTGAAATGATATATAACCGTAATTATAATTTAAATTGCGGGTTGAAATGATAAATATCCATATCACTTGACTATAAGATAGAAAAGACACCGCGGTTTATATATATAAATATTTTGAAATGATTTCTATGGTTTTGTAAAGAAATATACGGTTTTAGATAAATATTGATTTTAGATATTTTATAAATGTTATTTTATTCTTGATATTAAGCTATGTAAAATTTGTTTTAATATAGTACAAGCTTAATAATAGGTTTGATTTTATTGAAGATAATACTATTAAGTATTTAAATGATATTTATTATAGAGTTTATAACGATTTAAATAAAATGAAGGTTGGAAGGTAAATTGGAAATTTATTTGAAATTGAATTTGTTTAAGAATTAAATGCAAACAAGTTGATGTGAAATTTATTAAATTGGAAATTTTAAAAGGTATGATTTTATAACTTGATTTTTGGTTAAGGTGAATTAAATGAGTATTTCATGTATAAATAAATTGAAGGAAATATTTAGTTATTTGAAATTTAGGATATATTTAAATGATAATGGATTTATTAAGTAAAATATTTCAAAACTAAATAATAGAAAATTGAATTTGATATGTGTGTGTGTGTGTGTATGAAATTACCAAAACTTAGTTTTGGAATTGTTGAATACTTAAATTTTGAAATACAATGAATTTGAAATGGTTTATTCTATGGGTCAAATCTGTTTTGAAATCGATAAATTTGGAATAGTTTAATTGGAAACTGAATTGAATTAGAAGTTATGATTTGGGATTTGGTTAAAAATTAAAATTTAGAAATTCGAGTTGTTTTGGAATTGATTTGTGAAATTGAAGAAGCTATTTTATTATATAAAGTATTTTAATATTTAAATCGTTTAAGTGATGAAAGTTATGTTTCAAAGTTGGAGTTTCAAAGTATTATGATTTGAAGTGTTATAATTTCAAGTGTTTGGTTTCAAAGTGTATAACTTTGAAAGTGCTATGATTTTGGAGAAAAGGATATGTTTGAAATGAAAATGATATCGTAATTGATTTGGTTTGAAAAGGCAATGATATTTGGTTTTAAAGTATAAACTATTTTGAAATGACCGTGGTGTTATAATAACGTTTGGTTGTTAAAGAGACCGGGATCGGAAGTTGTCATATTCTCTGCCAACTCCAAAAGCCACTTTAACAACTGTGTACATGGTGGAGATTTCAAAATGAAGTAGGATAGTGGCGGCATTCCTTTGAGGTATATACATGGACCCAACTCCCGTGAGTTGACATAAGGTGGCTAAAATAGGAGCGATTCCGGGCCAGTGAAGTAGCTCCTCTTATCGGACACACTCCTTCGATACCATTCCATTATATTCTGACTTTGAGATTGATTCGGTGGCCATTTTTGATTCTTTGATTTTGAGGTGCTATGTGTCACCACCAGTCCGGACAGTAATGGGTATATCCACACTGGCATTGCCTTGTGTGTCGTGTCACCTACCGTAGCGCGCCTTGTACGAGTTTGGTTTTCTCCCGTAGCCCGTGGAGTATTTAGGGTAGTCTCTCGATCTAGAGATGCGTTGATACTGGATGGACTACTGGGACTATTACGTGGTAAGTGCTATATGGGTAACCCCGTAACGCTATTTAAAAGTAAGTTTATTTTACTACAGACATTATTATAATAGCGAAATATTACTACATAGTAAATAGTTTAACGGATCCTTAGGAGATGTGAATCTCGAGCATCTCTTAAGTTACTGCACTCACGTTAGACACTGGATATGAGATGTCAAATCCCGTAAATATCACTGACGCTGTTCCACTCATATTTTACCGTTGATTTAACTTACATAAGATCTTTTAGTTCTAACTCGAGTGTTTTGTCTTTTCAATTCGCTCAGGTCAGCCTGACATTTCAGGATTTGAAGACTTTATTTATGGAGGACAAAGACGAATATTGTGTTACTATTATCTATTATATTATTCCACTACATCCATACTATTCCGCCGCATTGTCATTTATTATTCTTTGGTATGTGTAACTCTGATTCCGTGTTGTATAAGTATAATCAAATATTTTGTAAAACAACTTCATGGACTCTTATTTGATTATTATATTTTGTCATTCCGCTGTGAGGTTCTGGTTTGTTTTATTTCTTTCTCCGATTTTCTTATTTACCCCAATAACAATCCGCTCTTTTATATGGTTTGAGTCGGCATGTGTGTCAGCTTAAACGTACAAAAAGAAGGGACGTGCATCTGTATCAGAGCTTTGGTTTAGCGATAAACCTTAGCTTTGTGGGGTCTGACTCTTTATTAATAGGGTAGTAATACCCTATGATGGGTCGTTGAGCGTCTATATATGAGAGAGCGTATTTGTTAGTGTTATAAAAGGTTTTGACATTGTGTTAATTTGTTCCGTTTTGTATTTATAAATTCTGGTTGGTGCATAGGACGCTATGACATCACTAGGGATTTCTAAACACTTAATAGGACAGACCGAAACAATATTTGTTTTGAATATAGGTGAATGAAATAATTTTGCCTATTATATTTTCTATATATAAAATAATTTTTTTATAAATGATATATATATATATATATATAATTGTAATATATCAGTTGGAAATAAGATCTAAAATAAAATAAATGAAAATTGGAAATTTAGAACTTGAGATCTGGGGTTTTGAAAATTTATTTCAAATGTTTTTGGAATATAATTAATATTATTTAGAATTTTTTTTTTGATATAAATGTTTCAATATGATTTGAAAGAATTGTTTTAAAGAAAATTTGGAAAGAAATAAGTTCTGTACTCCCCCTCTGTGTTTGGAAAATAATTTCGGTGATGAGTGCATGCACCATCGACATTCATTTTCGAGTTTCAAAATAGGAAGGCTACTGTATTAGTTTTACTACAGATTTATTTTGATAAATTTCAAATTGCTTTAAATATAAATGGATATAAGTGTAAGTATATACATTTATCTATTATTTTAAAATGATTTGAAATTTAACTCGGTATTTAGTTCTTAAGTTTCCGTTAATTAATAGTTTCAATTATTGTAGTGAAATGGGATGTAACTAATTAATAATTGGAACCTCTAATTAAAATAAGAGATTTAATGTTAAGTTATAAATGGGATTAAAATAAAGTTGAAATTTTAACCTATGAAACAAAGGCTATTAGTATTGAACATTAAGTTAATTAAAAGAAATAAAATAAACTTGTGTAACTTTCAATTATATCCTTAAAAGCATATATATAACTTACCAAATATTAAAAGTTCTAATGCTTATAAGAAATGTAATATGATATTATACTAGTAAACTTGAAGTAATGAAAGTAATAAATGAAATTCTTTAATAAATAAGAATTTGATGTTGTAGTTATTATAAGCTTGTATAATTGAAAGGCAACTAATTTAATGTAATAGAAATGTAAGCATTATAAATAAACGAATAAATGAAATTAAGTAATAAATGAATGAATAGAAATTGAAAATTTGCCAGAAATAAATGTAAATAAAAAGGATAAACCATTATATGAATAAAAAGGGAATCAGACAACATATGTTATGAAATGAAATTAATAAGAATGAACGTGATCTGTTATTTGAAATTGTTGTTTGTTTGGTTTATGGTTGTTTGGTCAAGGATACTTTGAAATTGTTTGGATGTATGAATAATCTATTTAGTTCATCAGACTGTTGAGTAAATGGTGCACTTAATAGTTTATTTCCATTCTGTACAATTTGAAGTTTTTGAACCCGAACAACTATTTGTTTTGTTTGATATGAATAGATAATTGATTGGGTTGATTTTTATGTGATGATTGTATATTGGTTGTAAAAGATTGTTGTTTTATAGTGAATTGGTTGAAACAACTTTAAATATTTCATTTATATAATTATTATTAACTCTTTTAGATTATATAAGTGAGATACAGGTTATGAAAGAAATTGCTACTACTTTTGGTTTCATAATTAAACGTTGTTTGCTCAACAAATAGGTACGTTCTCGGATTACCATTTTATAGCGTTATTATATTGTTTTTCCCGTTGTTAGGGTATATTATTTTGAGATATTGTGATATATATTGTCATATTTGATGTTATATTTTCTCCCAAGCCTCTACGTACAAAAGAGACTCTGCCGAAATTTTCCGTAAATTTTGGACATAGAATTTTTTTGAAAAATGTTTCCAAACTTTATTAATATATGTATAAAAAGATTTAATGGTTATAAATTGATATATTTTATTTAAAATATTAAATTTTGTAAATTTATTTGTTTATAAAATTAATATTTTGAATAAGATGTATTGACAACTTAATTCTTTCTTTTCCCCTTCTTTTCCTTTTTGGGGATGAAAAGTTTTGAGTGGGGGAAAGTGGAACGACCCGTAAAATTTCGATAATAAAATTTGTTAATTTAATGAATCTTGTTATTTAATATTAGAAGAAATAAAAATTTCTAAGGTAATAATGTTAATGTAAGTTGATAAATAATTAGTGCAATCCCAGTTAATTGAAATAATTGTAAGGTTATAATTGGTTGTATTTAGTAAATTGGGAAATAAATTTCAATAAATGTATGTTAATGTAAATTTAGATAATATTTGAAAATAATGTTAATTCTATTCATAATATGACAATTGGTTGAATGAAAATAATGGATATCAAGGGTTATTAATTTATTGGAATTTAAACTTAATAATTGGATTAATTGCAATTAAATGAAATTTAATATTTAATTATTACGTTAATTGAAATTAAGATGGAATTTGAGAATATTAATGTAATAGATCGTGGATCCAATGTTACTTCATCCATTTGACAACAATGAATTGAATAATAAAATGAAAAGTAAATTAGATGGAATTATTGGAAATTAAATTTATAATTTTTGAATTTAGTGAAATTGAGATTAGCACTGAAATTGATAAATTAACCAACTCTAGATTTACATCTAAATTTATTTAAATTAGTGTAAGTGATTAGGAAATTTAAAAATGATAAAAATTGTCAATTATAGAATTGAAATTGAAAAATTGATTTAATTAATTAATTTTTAATTTATTTAATTTATGTAAAAATAGCCATTTTGGCCACTGACTCGGATTTCGACGAAACTAGTTTCATCAGATTCGTAACGGTGAATTGTGGTAAGGTTTCAAGTTTTGTAACGATCGGACTTGTCGTTTGATTGTACGGACCTTAAACCCCCAGAAATCAATTAAACTGAAATCAATTGAAATCGATTTGAAATAACTTGATTTTAGCATAACTTCTCCATACGATAGAATTTGGACTTAAAACCTATTCCATTGATTTTAAAGTATTTTAAAACATCTATTTTGATATATGGATTGACCCAATTTCGTTTCGGAGTCAGAACGGGCTTTTCGGGTCATTTATCGTTCAACGGTCCAAACCTATCGTATCCGTTTCTCTATTTCTCAGCTCTACCTATATATACCCTATTATAAACCCTAAAAGACTTTCTATTTATCATTTCTGTACGTACAGAAATTTCTGTTGTCCTCTTTCTCAATGGCAGACAAACCTTAAATTTCAATGTCCAATTTCAATATCAAATTCAAATCAAAAATTCAAACTCCTCAATACATACAAAATTATATATCGATCTGAAGCTCTCGACGAGCGCATCTCAGATTTGAAATTCATTTTTCGATTTGAAGCTCTGTTTGTCTAGAAATTGATGATCAATTCTCGGTCGTTCATCATGCGACGATCAACTTCAACAGATCGTCGAATCGACCATACAGTATTGTAGAGGGGTCCGAAGGGAGTCGATCTGAGTGGTTCAGATGGCCAATCGATTGATGGATTTGCAGAGAAAATTCAACTAGGGTTTGCATTGTGGTGGCGGCGCTGTCGTCTCTGGCGAAGTTGGAGGCTCGTGAGGCCGTAGGGGTGCTTGGCTCGGCGAGTGCATGGCGTTGGGGAAGGTCTGCCCACGTTGCAGCTTTGATTGGTTCTCGCGATCGCGTTGCAGGGTCGCGAGGGTTTCGTGTGGGTGCATGCGTATTACATGCGGCTAGGGTTTCAAAGCCTGAGGGAAGAAAGGTGACATGTATAGCATATTTTATTATTCTATTTATTTTAAATTTAAATCGTCTAACTTTAAATGTTATTAACTGTTGCATACGAGGCCCGATTCGTGCACAATTTCTTGTGTTAGGATTGTATTAATATTCCAGAAAATTTGACGCTGTTTTGGATGAATTCTGAGGCTGTTCAATTTTTGGGTTTAAATTGGATTTAATTCAATTTAATTCAAAAGGTGAGTGTTTAACCCACTGACAACTTCTAAAATTTCTTATGTTTGTTAAATTGATTTATGATGTGATTAGGAATTTATTTATGACTGTTTAGCATATTTTTAATCATCATCTCAGTTTATTTGAATTTATTTGGATAAAATAGTTATTTAATTTATTTTTGAATATTAACTGCCAGCTAATACCTGTTATTTATTATCTGTTATATATTGATGTTATTGATTGAATTGGATGATGATTGTGATAAATGTTTGGTGATTGATATTTGATGAATGGATGTTGTATTTTATACTGTTATAAACTGCAAGTTGTTATGGATTTTTATCACATTCGGGATTGTGGTTTGAAATGATATATAACCGTAACTATAATTTAAATTGCGGATTGAAATGATAGATATCCGTATCACTTGACCATAGGATAGAAAATTATATACATGCACCGCGATATATATATATATATATATATTTGAAATGATTTCTATGGTTTTGTAAAGAAATATATGGTTTTAGATAAATATTGATTTTAGATATTTTATAAATGATATTTTATTCTCGATATTAAGCTATGTAAAATTTGTTTTAATATAGTACAAGCTTAATAACAGGTTTGATTTTATTGAAGATAATACTGTTAAGTATTTAAATGATATTTTAATATAGAGTTTATAATGATTTAAATAAAATGAAGGTTGAAAGGTAAATGGGAAATTTATTTGAAATTTAATTTGTTTAAAAATTAAACGCAAACAAGTTGATGTGAAATTTATTAAATTGGAGATTTTAAAAGGTATGATTTTATAACTTGATTTTTGGGTTAAGGTGAATTAAATGAGTATTTGAAGTGTAAATAAATCGAAGGAAATATTTAGTTATTCGAAATTTGGGATTTATTTAAATGATAATGGATTTATTAAGTAAAATATTTCAAAACTAAATAATAAAAAAATTAAATTTGATATGTATATATGAAATTACCAAACTTAGTTTTGAAATTGTTGAATACTTAAAGTTTGATATATATTGAATTTTAAATGGTTTATTCAATGGGTCAAATCTGTTTTGAAATCGATAAATTTGGAATAGTTTAATTGAAAACTGAATTTAATTGAAAATTATGATTTGGGATTTGGTTAAAAATTAAAATTAAGAAATTCGAGTTGTTTTGGAACTAATTTATGAAATTGAAGAAGCTATTTTATTATATAAAGTATTTTAATATTTAAACCATTTAAGTGATAGAACTTATGTTTCAAAGTTCGAGTTTCAAAGTACTATGATTTGAAGTGTTATAATTTCAAGTGTTTGGTTTTGAAGTGTATAACTTTGAAAGTGCTATGATTTTGGAGAAAAGGATATGTTTGAAATGAAAATGAATCGTAATTGATTTGGTTTGAAAAGGCAATGATATTTGGTTTTAAAATATAAACTATTTTGAAATGACAGCGGTGTTATAATAACGTTTGGTTGCTAAAGAGACCGGAATCGGAAGTTGTCATACTCTTTGCCAACTCCAAAAACCACTTTAACAACCGTGTACGCGGTGGAGATTACAGAATGAAGTAGGATGGCGGCGGCGTTCCTTTGAGGTATATACGTGGACCCGACTCCCGTGAGTTGGCATAAGGTGGCTAAAACAGGAGCGATTCCGGGCCAGTGTGGTAGCTCCTCTTATCGGACACACTTCTTCAATACCATTCCATTATACTCTGACTTTGAGATTGATTCGATGGCCACTTTTGATTCTTTGATTGGGGGTGTGGCTCGAGGTGGGAGGTAGCTTCGCGCTATGCGTCACCACCAGTCCGGATAGTAATTGGTATGTCTTCCCTGGCATTGCCTTGTGTGCCGTGTCACCTACCATAGCGCGCCTTGTACGAGTTTGGTTTTCTCCCGTAGCTCGTGGAGTATTTAAGGTAGTCTCTCGGTCTGAAGATGCGCTGATACTGGATGGGCTACTGGGACTATTACGTGGTAAGGGCAATATGTGTAACCCCTTAACGCTATTTAAAAGTAAGTTTATTTTACTATAGCCATTATTATAATAGCTAAATATTACTATATAGTAAATAGTTTAATGGATCCTTAGGAGATGTGAATCTCGAGCATCTCTTAATTTACTACACTCATGTTAGACACTGGATAGGAGATGTCAAATCTCGTAACCATCTCTGACGCCATTCCACTCATATTTTACCGTTGATTTAACTTACATAAGATCTTTTAGTTCCGACTCGAGTGTTTTGTCTTTTCAATTTGCTCGGTTCAGCCTGAGTATTTTAGGATTTGAAGACTTTATTTCTTGAGGACGAAGACGAAGATTGTGTTACCATTATCAATTATATTATTCCACTACATTCATACTGCTCTGCTGCATTATCATTTATTTTTCTTTGGTATGTGTAACTCTGATTCTGTGTTGTATAAGTATAATCAAATGTTTTGTAAAATAGCTTCATGAACTGTTATTTGATTATTATATTTTGTCATTCCGCTGTGAGATTCTGATTTGTTTTATTTCTTTCTCCGTTTTTCTTATTTACCCCAATAACAATCCGCTCTTTTGTATGGTTTGAGTCGGCACGTCTATTTGCTTATACATACAAAAAGGCGGGACGTTACACTTTCTACTTTTAAAATTGTAGCCATAAGAATCGCCGATGGATCCGGCTTATGAACTGAAGTGGCTGCCACGTTAAACGTAGTCACGTAACTCCTAAGGTCTCTCCAGCCCTTTGGTTTATGATCGATAGCATCATCACATTCTTTGGTCGTGAAATATGAACCATGAATTGTCTCATGAACTTATTCACTAACTCAGTCCACATGTTTATGGATCCGTTTTCTAGCTGTTTGAACCATATTGCTGCTAAATTTGTTAAATATAATGGAAAGCACCACCCCATCACCTCCTCAGAAGCAGCTAACACCTTCATATGTTAGATGTACCTCATTAGATGAACTGTTGAATTTGTCTTTCCATTGTACATTTCCAACATCGAAAGCTTGAAATCAGGAGGATTCCTCACATACCGAATATTAGAAGTAATTTAATTCATGTTTATATCCACCAAACCCTGGTTTGGGGTCCACCTCTAGCTATGCTTCTAATCATCCCAACTATTTGGTTGTTGTCTTCTGATGGAATTCTTCGATCAATAGTTGCATTTTTCCCTCCGTTCCTACAGGGAAACTCCGACACATACTCCTCTGGCTGCACATCTGCATTTTGATCTACACTTTTAGCTTCGTCCTACCCCCCGTGCCTACAAGGATACTCTGGCACATACCCCTTCAGTTGTTGTGCATTCACATTCTGATTTGCATTTCTTTATAGATTTGGGGGCATGCCTTAGGAGCAATTATGTAATTTGTTACATATATCTAACTCATTGACTAATCTGTTCGATAAAGGTATTTTTTTCTGTTATATACTTGATATAATGTGGTTATATTAATTAATCAATTAAATTAAAAGTATATTTAATAGAAAATACATAAATGGTATGTTTTGTTAAAGTACTTACAAAGTGTTGTAACTGTGAGTAGTTTATCACAGTGAAACAAATATACCATTTTAAATATTCCTAGTGAAGATGTATCGAGACTGGATATCAATACATCCATTGAGGCTAGAGTAGTAGCGCTCTCAAAATGATGGGTAATGTATTATTCATGACTACTAAGGGCACCAAGGGGTTACGTACTAATAGTTCTGGGATAACTATGGAATGACTCACTCAATAGTTTTCTGTTGGTAAATATAACTAAGGTCAAGCAAAGAATATCGATGTGACTAATTTACATAGTTCTTTCGACTTGAAAATATTGTTGATCTTCAATGTGGAAGATATGGTTTGATTGTAAAATCGTAGCGCAACATCCATCGAACGATTATAGTTGTGTCGAAAGGATGCGTTGGAAGTGAAACACTATTCAGGAGAGGATTCGTCTCCTAGGTTATACGAGGTTAGTATCATGGTTAGCTGAAGTCAACTCAAAGTCAAAGTCTCCAGCTAGAGCATCGCTTAATAATAATTGTTATTATTGGACCAAGGACTTTGTGTTTGGACTGTAAAGTTGAATGTGGATGATATTGGAATTTTGACCATTATCAAATTCCATAAATCCAAAGTGATATAGTTTTGATGAAAAGAATTGGTATAAATAATTATCACTATTAGGTATCGCTTATAATAAGTAAAATTAGATTTTACCAAAAGATGTGTAAGCGATAAATTCGGCCAAAATGCCACACCACCTGCTAAGTGACGCGTCAATGTTAATATTCGAATAGTTTGATATTAATCGCCAATTGAATTTACACCTTTAAGTCGCACAACCGTAATGATGAATTTTATGTAAAACCACATGATTTAATCAATTTATAAAAGGTTGTAAATTAGTTAAATTAATTGATATTTGAGAAATGTTAATTATTATTTGTTTAATGTTTGGAAATTTTTTGTAATTATTTTAGTGCATTTATAAAATTTATATTTGCACGCATTGATATACGATATCGATTTTTTAATGGTAAACACATGAAATGATTTATTTAAATTTTATGTCATTTGATGACATGATTTATGGAAATTTTATGTCATTTCATGACATGATTTTTGGAGATTTTATGTAATTTGAGGACACACAAGTAAAGAAAGGAATGGAGAGAGAGACAATAAAGGAAATTAATAGGAAAGTTTTAATTAAAGGATGAGAAAAGATTTATTCTTTCAAATAAAACATATTCTCTAATTCATTATGTACGTACAATTCATTCTTTCTCATTCAGTATGTTTCTCTGTCCTCCTAACTTTTCATGGCAGAAGATAAAAAGAAATGAAAATTTCAAGGATCTTTCAACTCCATGTAAAACATCGAACAAAAAAAAGTGGTTCATCCATCTCTTGCAAGGATAGGATGAGAATCTTGAAGATCCGTGGAGATATCATCTTTCAAGATGCGACTTCTAGACAACATCCTAAGGGGAGTCCAATTTCAAAATGCGCTTCAAGGCTTTGGGTAATAAGGTACGTTTTTCTTTAATAGATAATGATATTTGATGTAATGTTTGTTGAAAGAGAAATTTAATTATCATAATTTGTATGTGCATATCATTGCCTCGTTTAATTTGAAAATAATTTATGTAGCATGAATTGTTTGTTGAATGAATCAATTGATGTTTTAGTTTAATAAACCAAAATTAATATTTGTATACGTTTAAATACAATGTTTTTTTGGAACTATGTTCTAAACATTCAATTTAAAGTCTAATTTTCAGATCAAAAATTTTCTATGTTCAATTTATCAATTGGGGTTTTTATTTTTTACATTGAAATTATGTATATTTGAATACGATATTTTATTATAGATCTATATTGTAAACATCCCATTCAATGTATAATCCTTTAAATCTAAAACTTTGTATGTTCATAAGTTTTTGATTGGGTTTTACTTTGACAAATTAAACTAAAATTTGATTATGAATATTACAGTGTATTACTGAAGATTCATGTTTTAAATCATATAAAATAAAATGTACTTTTATATTTGAAAGTTTACATGTATGTGTTTCTTATTTGTATTGTTTTAGAAATTAAAAAAATGAAAGATGTTTTGGCAATAAATATAAATTTCAATTTGATTACTAGAAGTCTATAATTTTTATTAATTAAAGATATTTTATTGAATCTTACATACACACAATTTATGTTTTGACAATAAATCTATTTTTAAATTGATTGCTATAAACCTCTAATTTGTATTAATTAGAAAGATTTATTTTAATCTTATATACACACAACTAATTTTATATGTATGTTTATATATAAAAATTTTATTATATGTATTTCATATTGTCAAAGTGTGAATTAGATTTATTCCCAAAAGAACAAAAAAAACAAAAACAAAATTTAAATCGAGGCAATTATATACACATACATTTATATTTTGACTGTTTATATTCTTATATTATAATGCTTATTAATTGTCATTTATATGTTGCGTTAATTAAGTTTACTAAAAGGGAAATTATAACAATCACACTTGTCATTCCTTATTTATTTTCATTTCAATTCCTATGTAATAACCATTCAATTTTTTATTGTTTATTTTATGTATACATATCGATTACCGCTGACTATGCATACTCCCTATATGTTGCACTTGCACAATATTTATTGTTAATATATTTATAGTTCATGTCATATTTAGATTAGTCACTAATTTATTTTATTAATCAATTATTTTATTTAATTAAGAAAAGGAACTGAAAAGTTTCCTTCTTTAACTAAATTTATGATCCCTCTTTAATTTAATAATTTAAGAGAAAGAAAATGAAAGTTTCATTCTCTAAATAAATTTATGCCCCTCATTAATTGAATAAGTTAAGAGAAAGGAAATGAAATATTTTCTTCTCTGAATAAATTTGAAAAGTAAACGTTACACACAAATTTGTATATAAGAGTATATTTGATATATTTTAACTTACATACACATTAAATTAAAGTGAAACTTTATTTATGAAGTTGAATAAAATATTAATATTATTTAAAAGAAACATAGAAAAGTACCTAATGAATTTAGACTTTGTAGGCCCATTAGAGATCCAAAATGGTTAATTTTTTTGAAATTCACCAATTTCTTCGGCTACGAGCTGACCTAGTTCCTTCAATGGTGTAACGACCCGTATTTTACGTGTCTATAAATCGTAAAATAGTTGCATTAGGTCGTTGATGTTGTTAAGTTGTTTAGAGTTGAGTTGACCAAAGCTTAAGTCGCGTGATAGTTAACTCGTGTGGAAGTTAGCTTAGGTCGTGTGAGCGAGTTATGGGTTTCTGACCGACCTAAGTATCGACCGAGTTAAGATAGTATGCGACCTAAGAGATTTAACGAGTTAACGGGTTAGCAGAGCTAGCGACTTAGAGGTGTGGCCGACTCATAGGTTGACCGATTTAAGGGTTATTGGCTTAAGGGGTTAGGCTGTGTAATAATTAGATCGTGTAAACGAGTTAAGGGTTAAGACGACCTAAGGATGGAGCGAGTTAAGAAGGTTAGCGGGTCAGAAGGCCCATGGATTAGCGACTTAAGGTTAGGTCGTAAGTCGTTCGAGCGACTCAGGGAATAGCCTAGGGTTTGGTTAGGTCGGCCACAAGGCTATATAGTTAGGTCGTTTGACTCGGAACCAGTTAAGTCGTAAGTCGTCTCCTTTGTTAAGAGTTGAGTCGCTATAGTTGTTGGTTCGGCCTTGTGAGTAGGTCGTTAAGGGGTTTAGTTGATAGGCCGAGAACGAATCAGGGTTATAAGGTTGAGTCGTGTGTTGTCTCTCGTGTTAGGTCGGCAGTAGGATAAGCCGTTGAGTCGTGAGTCGCGCACATGTGTTGAGTCACGCGCATGTGTTGTGCCACGTTTGAGTTAAGCCGTTGGGTCGTAAAGTGGCTTATGTCGTGGGTCGTGAGTCTTAGGTCGTGGGCGACTCATGGGGGCGGCCGACTCAGGGGAAATCTGCCTATAAATAGAGGGGTTTGGCTCACTTTTTGGCACCGGATTTTGAAGCGACGAAGTGCTGCCATTTTGAGAGCTCGACTACAACACTTCTTCACTTCTTTTCTCCACTCTAATCTAGTGATTCCTTCCATCTAAATTGAAGATCAAATCGAAGATCCAAGAGCCAAAGTTGAAGATTTTCATCCAACAAAGAGAGATTTCATCGTTTGAAGCGGAGCTTTGGAGGATCAAGCTTGATTCCTTGCTGTCCAGATCTGTAGTTAGTAGTTTTGGAGGTGTTTAGGTGATTCGGTGAGTGGTAGTTATCTCTCACACGGACCCAAGGGAGTATATTGGATTGGTGGCTTGTTTATGTGTTAAAGATAGTGATTTCTTGCATTTTCCCTAAGTCTGCATGTAGATCCATCACCTATGAAGTTTTGATATCCATTTTACTACATGTTCACTTATGCAAGTTCATTCATCAAGTTGTAGAGATATTGTTCATAATTCATGCTTGTTAGAATGCATGTTAGACTTGAACTCTTTATTTACGAAATTGCCATTATTGTTGTAATTGTTTATTTAGATCTTGTTTGACTGATTGATTACTTGGATTAATGTTTGATTTGATTGATTAGTTGATCGATAACTTGATTTGGACAAGTTGGTCGGAGATGATTCAAAAGCTAAGTGAAAAGGCTCTTGAATAGTGAAAGCTGCCTATGGCATATGAAGCGGATGTGGAAGCTCATATGGATAGATTTGTTGAGATGGACTTTGCCATAATGCGATGAGGCAAACCATGATGTTGAGATGGGACTTTGCTATGATGCGTTGAAGCAAAGAATGATGTGTGAGAGCCTTGGTTTAATCCAGACAGGATCATCCCAAGCATGTTGATAACTCGGTGATGCGGTCCGGGTTTGTGGATAATGGTGGGCTCGAGAGGCGCTTGAGCTAGTGTGAGAATAGTCGTCGAGGAGGATGACTAGGAGGCTTGGATCTTATCGTTGTTGAAGGTTCTAGCACGCTCAAAGCAAGAGTACGTTGGAACGGGTCACAATGACGTTCTAGACACGGGTCATGATGACGTGTTAGTACTCTGGGCAGATGCGATAGTCCTAGGCACGGGTCATGATGACGTGCGGAGTTATGTCTAGAACCGGGGTTGCCATTAGCCCTTGACGGACGGCTGAAAGAAGGTGCCGGTCATTCAATTAACGGTGAAATCGAGGCAATGATAACAGTGATAGCCAGAGTCATGGATGTTTGGTTGTATCATCATTCGGCCTCAAGAGCGGTGTTTTCTGGGTGCTTATTTGATCTTGGTTTAGGCCTTGGGGGTTTGTATTTGGAAAACATCGACCTTGACTCGAGTGATAATTACTTTACTTTAAATGCCTTCTTTGTTATGCTTGTTTCTGCTTAGTGGGTCTGGGGGCTATCACTGTAGAATGAGGTGGAGTGGGATGGTCGAGTTCCTATTCCTTTTATCCTTTATGCTCTTTTGGTATGTTTGATAGTTAATTTACTGCTCACTAAGACTGTTGTCTGACTCAAGGTTTTATGTTCAACTCTTATTACCTTGGGCTGTTCATCCATGTTGGGATGGGCAGACTAGGTAGCAGGTGACAGGTGCTGTTCTTGGCTACCAACGCTGTTGATGACGAAGACGAGCTGGAGGCTTTTGCATATTGTTTTCTTACTCTATGTACTGGATGTTCCGCTGTTTGTTTGATACTCTGAGTGTTATGTAGTGAGGCTTGATGTATTGACTATTCAGATGATTGTATAAAACTATTATGAGTTGATATGATGAGACTTCTGTTCTATAGAGCTTCACTATGTATACTTTCTATTGTATTTTATCCGTGCGCTGTGAGTAATACGATAGAGTTTCTGTTTTATCTTACCCTGACTATCGTCCATGGCTGCCTGGCACACCTTTCAGCGCACCATTCTCTTGTTTTAGTGCGGGAGTCATGGGCGGTCGTAACATTTGGTATCAGAGCTTTGGTTAATCGATTTTAGCCAATGCTCGCTGACGTAAATACGTATGAGAGACGTAATTGTATTTTGATGGATGATTACTATATATAATATAGTAGTTTAGAAGGATTTGAACTCCTTATGTAGTTGTTTCTCAAGGTGTTCTAAATCATTCCTTTTTGTAGATATTAAGGATGAGTTGAAGTGAGAGACAAGCTGCTAGGGAAAGTCGTGCTGCTGGGAGAGCTACTGACTATGCTGCAATGTTCGAAGCTATGATGACTTCGATCATGAGAAGGATACCAACTTCAGGATCATCAGTAGATGTTGGAGTTCAAGTTCAAGCTCCAAGACCAGTGGATTTTGCTAAGTTGTGCAAGGACTATACTGCTCTTGGAGGAAAGGTTTTCTTGGGAACATAATCAACCATTGAAGTGCAGAGATGGATTGATGCTTGTAGAAGGATCTTTGGTGATTTGGGAATTGAGGATGCAACTAAGAGGAAGCTGGCATCGAGACAGCTTCAAGGGAGAGCTTCGGATTGGTGGAACTCTATCACCATTGATACTCCAGAGGAAGAGATTACTTGGGAGCAATTCCAAGTTAGATTTGAAGCTAAGTTCATTTCTACAGCTCAGAAATCTGTTTTGTTTAAGAAGTTTGTGGAGCTCAAGCAAGGTAGGAGACCAGTTCTTGAGTATGTTTCTGAGTTTGAAGCTTTGTCCAAGTATGCTCGGTCGTATATTGAATCTCCCTATCAGAAGAATGAGAAGTTTGTGACAGACTTGGACAGTTATCTTGGGAGACAGTTGGTGGATCATCTGGACGATCCTTTTGAGAAGCTTGTGGAGAAAGCTCTCAGGCACGAGAGTTTGTTTCCTAAGGAAGGGTCTGTTGTTGCTGTGACCAAGGAAGAGTCCAAACCACAACAGGGTGGAAACAAGAAGAGGAAGCAGCAGCAACAGAAGGGTAAGGATGGCCAGAAGAAGCCAAAGGGTGAAGTGACCTGCTACAATTGTCGGCAGAAGGGCCATTTCTCTAGGGATTGAAAGAATCCAAAGGTGCAGTTGAAGTGCCACAACTGTGATAAGCTGGGACATATCAAGAAGGACTGTCCAGAACCGAGGAAAGATAAGAAGATTGTGCAAGCCTATGCTTTGGGAGCTGTTCCATCGTCTTCGAAAGCTCCTACTGTTGATGAGAAAGGGAAGAGTGTGGTGGTTCAAGGTACTCTTTCCATTTGTGGTGTTCCAGTTAGAGTGTTGTTTGATACTGGAGCGTCGCATTCGTTTGTTTGTGATGATCTTGTAGGCCGGTTGGGTTTGGAACCGGAAATTGTTGATAGGCCATTGGTTATGACTAATCCAGTTGGGGGTTCGTCTTGTTTGTGTATGGTATGCCATGGTTTAGTTGTATCGAGTCATGATTGCTCTTTTGTTTGTGATTGTTTTGTTCTGAACTTTGCGGGGTTCAGAATTATTTTGGGTATGGACTGGCTTAGGAAGTATGCGGCAAAGGTTGATTGTGAGAAACTGGAGGTGACAGTCGGGAATGTGGAAGGGCGAAAGGTTGTGATACGATGTAAGCATGAAGAAGGCGTCTTCATGGGCTTCATTTATTCGCTGGTTGTTCCACGGGATGGACTGTCATCGATGCCGGTTGTGAATGGATTTGAGGACGTCTTTGACGAGGTCAAAGGGTTATGCCGCATAGGGAGATCGAGTTTCGTATCGATCTAGTTGAGGGAGTCAGACCTGTTGTGATGCCTCTTAGACGGATGGCGCCGAGAGAACAACAAGAGCTGAAGGTGCAGGTTGATGACCTTTTACGGAAAGGATTCATTCGGCGTAGTGTGTCCGAATGGGGTGCACCAGTTGTGTTCGCAACCAAAGCGGATGGATCGTTGAGGTTGTGTGTGGATTATCGTGAGCTGAATAAAGTGACTAGGAAGAACAAGTATCCATTGCCGAGAATAGATGACTTGTTTGATCAGCTTCACGAAGCTAGGGAGTTTTCTCAGATGGATTTGGCAACGGAATTTCACCAGTTGAGAGTGGCTAAGGATAGTTTGCCGAAGACTGCTTTTAGGACACCATCTGGTTTTTATGAGTGGATGGTAATGCCGTTTGGATTGACTAATGCACCAGCATATTTTGTGGATCTTATGAATAGGGTGTTCAGAGATCAGTTGAACAAGTTCGTACTTGTGTTCGTGGATGATATTTTGGTTTACTCCAGAAATGAAGAAGAGCACAAGACGCACTTGCGTATGGTTTTGGAAATCTTGCGGAAACATCAGCTAAAGGCTAAGTTTTCGAAGTGTCACTTCTGGAAGAGTGAAGTAAGGTTCTTAGGCCATGTTATCTCTGGAAATGGAATAGCGGTTGATCCCGCTAAGGTGGCAGCAATCCAGGATTGGGTTAGACCTAAGAATGCATCTGATGTGGGAAGTTTTCTTGGATTAGCAGGATATTATCGTCGGTTTATCAAAGACTTTTCCAAGATAGCTGCACCGTTAACAGGATTGACGAAAAAGAACCAAGTATTCAGATGGGATGCTAAGTGTGAGCAAGCTTTCGGAATCCTGAAAGAGCGACTGACAAGTGCTCCTGTTTTGACTATTCCAAGTGGGAATGACGAGATGGTGGTTTACACCGATGCATGTGGTACTGGACTTGGAGCAGTACTGATGCAGAAGGATAAAGTTGTTGCGTATGCAAGCCGACAACTGAAGCCAAATGAAAGGAATTATCCGACTCATGATTTGGAGTTAGCGGCGATTGTTTTTGCTCTGAAGATGTGGAGACATTATCTATTAGGAGTTCGATTCGAGTTGTTTATAGATCATAAGTCGTTGAAGTATCTGTTCTCCCAAAAGGACTTGAATCTTCGGCAGCAACGATGGTTAGAGTTTTTAGCATCATATGATTTTGGTATAGCCTGTACTCCGGGAAAAGGTAACGCAGTGGCGGATGCGTTAAGTCGAAGACATGCAGGATTGGGAGCCATGTTTTCGGAATGGAAGAATCTTGAGTATTTGGCTGGATTTGACTTCAGGCCCAGATGTGAATTGGAACCTGTGATGTTGGCAAACTTATCAATAAGACCTACTCTTGTGGAAAGAATTGGCGAGGGCCAAAAGCGAGATGATAAGCTTGTCAAGATTATCCGCGATTTGGAATCTGGATTGAATCCAGAAAAGGATAAAGGATTTGAAGTCGATCGAGAGGGTTGGCTTCGGAAACAAGGACGATTAGTTGTTCCCGATATAGATGGATTGAGAGATGAAGTTCTGAGGGAAAGTCATCACTCGAAGTTGACAATTCATCCAGGTGGAAATAAGATGTATCGAGATATGAAGAGAACCTACTACTGGGAAGGTATGAAGAAGGATGTTGGAAATTTTATTTCCAAGTGTATGAACTGCCAGTTGGTAAAGCCGAGCAGAAGAAGCCCAGTGGATTGCTTCAGCCATTAGAGGTTCCTACATGGAAGTGGGAGCAGATATCGATGGATTTTATTGATGGTCTACCTAGAACCAGGGCAGGGAATGAAGGGATTTGGGTCATCGTAGATTGTTTGACTAAGAGTGCAAGATTCATTCCTGTTCGATCTACCAGGACTGCATCGAAGTTGGCTGAGTTGTATGTTAAGTGGATAGTTCGATTCCATGGTATTCCGAAGAGTATAGTGAGCGATCGAGATCCATTGTTCACTAGTGGATTTTGGAAGAGCTTCCAGGAAGTTTTGGGAACCGAGTTGTGTTTGAGTACAGCTTATCATCCCCAAACAGATGGTCAGACCGAGAGAGTTAACCGAGTTTTGGAAGATCTCCTGAGGGCATGTGTTTTGGATTTCGGAGGATCATGGGAAGATCACCTTCATTTGGTGGAATTTGCGTATAATAACAGTTACCAGTCAAGTATTGGTATGGCACCATATGAAGCGCTGTATGGAAGACCATGTAACTCTCCGACATGCTGGTTGGAAACTGGAGAAAAGCTGATACACGGGCCAGAGATGATTCGACAGACTTCGGAGTGTATAGAGATCATTCGGCAACGAATGAAGGCAGCCCAAGACCATCAGAAAAGTTATGCCGATAATCGTCGTAAGGATTTGGAATTCGACGTAGGTGATATGGTTTTTGTGAAGATTTCCCCACTGAAGAATGTTATTCGATTCGGGAAGAAAGGGAAATTGACTCCGAGATTTGTTGGACCATTCCCGATCATCGAGCGAATTGGAAAGCTCGCTTATAGATTGGAGTTACCAGAAAAGATGGCGGGTGTGCACAATGTTTTTCATGTATTCTATCTACGGAAGTATGTGCATGACTCGAATACGGTGGTTTCTGCTGATAGCTGTGAAGATTTAGAGGTTGATCCAGTTGCTACGAGACCTCGTAAGCCGCTTCGTGTTGTTGAAACTGACACGAAACAGCTTAGGAGGAAGGCGATTACGTTGCTCAAGGTACAATGGAGTGATGATGATGACGACTGTACGTGGGAGGAGGAAGAGAGGATGAAGGCAGCTCATTCTGAACTCTTCGAGGTATGGCCCTAAGGTGTCGTGACATCTCACGAATTTGTAGCTTGTTCTAAGTCTTAGAATTCTGCATGCCAGGCTAGTAATTGGATGCATGGTTTGTTGATTGCTATGGATGGTAGACATGCAGAATAGTTTTGGTTGCTCTTGTTTGTTTGGAATTTCGTGGGCGAAATTCCTAAGGGGGGGAGAATGTAACGACCCGTATTTTACGTGTCTATAAATCGTAAAATAGTTGCATTAGGTCGTTGATGTTGTTAAGTTGTTTAGAGTTGAGTTGACCAAAGCTTAAGTCGCATGATAGTTAACTCGTGTGGAAGTTAGCTTAGGTCGTGTGAGCGAGTTATGGGTTTCTGACCGACCTAAGTATCGACCGAGTTAAGATAGTATGCGACCTAAGAGATTTAACGAGTTAGCAGAGCTAGCGACTTAGAGGTGTGGCCGACTCATAGGTTGACCGATTAAGGGTTATTGGCTTAAGGGGTTAGGCTGTGTAATAATTAGATCGTGTAAACGAGTTAAGGGTTAAGACGACCTAAGGATGGAGCGAGTTAAGAAGGTTAGCAGGTCAGAAGGCCCACGGGTTAGCGACTTAAGGTTAGGTCGTAAGTCGTTCGAGCGACTCAGGGAATAGCCTAGGGTTTGGTTAGGTCGGCCATAAGGCTATATAGTTAGGTCGTTGACTCGGAACCAGTTAAGTCGTAAGTCGTCTCCTTTGTTAAGAGTTGAGTCGCTATAGTTGTTGGGTCGGCCTTGTGAGTAGGTCGTTAAGGGGTTTAGTTGATAGGCCGAGAACGACTCAGGGTTATAAGGTTGAGTCGTGTGTTGTCTCTCGTGTTAGGTCGGCAGTGGGATAAGCCGTTGAGTCGTGAGTCGCGTGCATGTGTTGAGTCGCGCGCATGTGTTGAGCCGCGTTTGAGTTAAGCCGTTGAGTCGTAAAGTGGCTTATGTCGTGGGTCGTGAGTCTTAGGTCATGGGCGACTCATGGGGGCGGCCGACTCAGGGGAAATCTGCCTATAAATAGAGGGGCTTGGCTCACTTTTTGGCACCGGATTTTGAAGCGACGAAGTGCTGCCATTTTGAGAGCTCGACTACAACACTTCTTCACTTCTTTTCTCCACTCTAATCTAGTGATTCCTTCCATCTAAATTGAAGATCAAATCGAAGATCCAAGAGCCAAAGTTGAAGATTTTCATCCAACAAAGAGAGATTTCATCGTTTGAAGCGGAGCTTTGGAGGATCAAGCTTGATTCCTTGCTGTCCAGATCTGTAGTTAGTAGTTTTGGAGGTGTTTAGGTGATTCGGTGAGTGGTAGTTATCTCTCACACGGACCCAAGGGAGTATATTGGATTGGTGGCTTGTTTATGTGTTAAAGATAGTGATTTCTTGCATTTTCCCTAAGTCTGCATGTAGATCCATCACCTATGAAGTTTTGATATCCATTTTACTACATGTTCACTTATGCAAGTTCATTCATCAAGTTGTAGAGATATTGTTCATAATTCATGCTTGTTAGAATGCATGTTAGACTTGAACTCTTTATTTACGAAATTGCCATTATTGTTGTAATTGTTTATTTAGATCTTGTTTGACTGATTGATTACTTGGATTAATGTTTGATTTGATTGATTAGTTGATCGATAACTTGATTTGGACAAGTTGGTCGGAGATGATTCAAAAGCTAAGTGAAAAGGCTCTTGAATAGTGAAAGCTGCCTATGGCATATGAAGCGGATGTGGAAGCTCATATGGATAGATTTGTTGAGATGGACTTTGCCATAATGCGATGAGGCAAACCATGATGTTGAGATGGGACTTTGCTATGATGCGTTGAAGCAAAGAATGATGTGTGAGAGCCTTGGTTTAATCCAGACAGGATCATCCCAAGCATGTTGATAACTCGGTGATGCGGTCCGGGTTTGTGGATAATGGTGGGCTCGAGAGGCGCTTGAGCTAGTGTGAGAATAGTCGTCGAGGAGGATGACTAGGAGGCTTGGATCTTATCGTTGTTGAAGGTTCTAGCACGCTCAAAGCAAGAGTACGTTGGAACGGGTCACAATGACGTTCTAGACACGGGTCATGATGACGTGTTAGTACTCTGGGCAGATGCGATAGTCCTAGGCACGGGTCATGATGACGTGCGGAGTTATGTCTAGAACCGGGGTTGCCATTAGCCCTTGACGGACGGCTGAAAGAAGGTGTCGGTCATTCAATTAACGGTGAAATCGAGGCAATGATAACAGTGATAGCCAGAGTCATGGATGTTTGGTTGTATCATCATTCGGCCTCAAGAGCGGTGTTTTCTGGGTGCTTATTTGATCTTGGTTTAGGCCTTGGGGGTTTGTATTTGGAAAACATCGACCTTGACTCGAGTGATAATTACTTTACTTTAAATGCCTTCTTTGTTATGCTTGTTTCTGCTTAGTGGGTCTGGGGGCTATCACTGTAGAATGAGGTGGAGTGGGATGGTCGAGTTCCTATTCCTTTTATCCTTTATGCTCTTTTGGTATGTTTGATAGTTAATTTACTGCTCACTAAGACTGTTGTCTGACTCAAGGTTTTATGTTCAACTCTTATTACCTTGGGCTGTTCATCCATGTTGGGATGGGCAGACTAGGTAGCAGGTGACAGGTGCTGTTCTTGGCTACCAACGCTGTTGATGACGAAGACGAGCTGGAGGCTTTTGCATATTGTTTTCTTACTCTATGTACTGGATGTTCCGCTGTTTGTTTGATACTCTGAGTGTTATGTAGTGAGGCTTGATGTATTGACTATTCAGATGATTGTATAAAACTATTATGAGTTGATATGATGAGACTTCTGTTCTATAGAGCTTCACTATGTATACTTTCTATTGTATTTTATCCGTGCGCTGTGAGTAATACGATAGAGTTTCTGTTTTATCTTACCCTGACTATCGTCCATGGCTGCCTGGCACACCTTTCAGCGCACCATTCTCTTGTTTTAGTGCGGGAGTCATGGGCGGTCGTCACAAATGGTATCAGAGCCAACAGCCTATGCGGTCTAAATTAGTCATGTTATGGCTAACTAAGTAAGCTTGCACACTCAGTATGTTGTCTAGAAAGGTGACGTCTAGGATTGGAATTGGTAATCAAGTATCCTGTCCTACCTGGTTACCTACCTGGCTTGAAAGGTGAAATAAAACCAAAGGTTTCCCCTGATAGGAAAGGTCCAATTTAAATTAGGGCTTTAGCTAATTTTGAAAATAGTTTTGAAAATTAAGACAAAATTTTAGCTTTAAAATTGAAAATTAAAATAAATTATAAAAGGTTATAATATAACATAAATTTTCAAATATTTGAAATGGTAATGAAAATTCCAAAATGTTTGAAACTGTTTGAATATTAATTTTGAAATTTAAAATTTATTAATAAGATTAATAAAATAAATTAATTAAATGAGTTAATTAATTAACACTTATGTGCGTATATTATATATGTTGATATATGTTATGTTATTTTAAAGTTTTAGGAAACTTAAGTATACATGTAAGTATATAAGATAAACTTTCGAAATTAATATAATTTAATTAAAATTGTTTAATTAAATAAATTAATTGAAGGTTAATCAATTAAATAGAAACACATATATATAAGATATATGTGTTACGCTATAAAGTTTATTGTATACCCTATAAAGGTTATAGTAGATATGTCCAATATAAAAGTTGTATTAGAATACTAGTATAAAATTAATTAAATAGTTAATTAATTAAAATTAATTAATGAGTTAATTAATTAAATAAGATTTAATAAATAAAATTTTATACATAAGACTATCATATTAGTAATGTGAAACATAAAAGTTATATAACAACAAAACTTATATGATATGAATGTATAAACTAAAAGTGGAATATTAAAGCAATCCAAATTGGATTAAGGAATAAATACATATGTAAACGTACGTATACCGCGATTTCTAACTGTCAAACACTTGAATCACGGGGCTATTTCATAAGAAATACATCATTCCATAAGTCGATATCACTCCATATAATATGTTAAAGATTATGAATCTTCAACATAATGTTGTCTTCTACCATATATATCAATAAACTACTTTGCATACTCTTTAGTTGTTAAGCAAACTCAAGCTGGGGATGTTATGCGTGGTATTATTAATATATTGAATGGACGAGGTAAGATAACTATATGTATTTATTGAGCAAACTTAAGGTACATATACTATACTTAGGTCATTGTAATATGGTAAGTATGAGTGAATAATATCTTTCGATATGTTGAGCAAACTCAAGGTCGAAATGAGGTTGGGACACTGAAACATGAGTTAGGAGTTGTATGTGATACAACTGATAAGAATTATCTATCTTTATGGGACTATAATTTGTTGAGAAAACTCAAGATCAGAATGCCAAGACAAACGAGTCCTAACATCCACTAGTGAAGTCGAAAGACTTCTATGTTTTGTCTTAGGGTTTGAAACATAAAAGAATAGTGGGAGATTTATTGGAAAAATTAAACAGTAACATTTAACCTTTCTAATATTGCAAGAACATATGCAAGATAATGCTATAATCATCTACAACGATAAATTTAAGCATTTAATAAAATTGGTAAAATGTTTATCAATTAAGATATATAAATGAACTGAAGATTGACAAAAAAAATATATAACATATACTTACCAATAAAAGATTGCATGTTATGTTTCAACACCCATGCAAGTGCATGTTTTTACAACTACTAAATACATTCGTGGTTCGGTCAATTGTGCATTTATTTGGTCAAGACCATATATTATTACATACTATGAGTTTCGAACTCTAAAAGAAATATAAGGCTATGGACATTTGATCCATATACAGTTGCATATAAATGTTATATGGTGAACGGTCAAAGTTTGTAATGTATAATATTTTGATGAAATTAGTTCATCCAAAAAACCAAATAAACCTTAATGGGAGATAGATTATTCAATATGATTGATTACAAAAGGATCATATCGTGTTAAATGTAAACTAGACCAAAACTACAATATAAAACTAAGAACTCAATCACTGAAATGTCGGTTTGATCAGTTACGTAAAGCAGAACATACCTAATATCCTTAAAAGCTAAAGATAATTGAATGCGCTTTTATAAAGAGTTCGTTATGATATTCTAGTAAGGGTTTGTTTTGAATGGTTTGACCATTTACTAGGATAAAGAGGGTGAATAGTCATGTTTGCTTCATAAAGAAACAACGAAAACTAGAATCGTAATAACAGTGATTGATACTTAACATTGGCATAGGAAATGTGATTTCTATTTCGAAATGTATTTTCGTATAGAAAATTGTTTTCTATTGGGTTTATTTCTTTAGGTTCAGGATAAGTGATCAAAGAACTTTCCGCTGTAAATTAGGTATAGTATATGAAATATATAAACCATATTAAGTGAATGATGGACCTCCAAATTTAGTACGCTATTATTGTAATGGTGAAAATAGTGGAAGCATGCTATATAGCACTTATTGATTGCATCATATTATGAACGTTGTTTTCATAAAATGTATCGAACACTATTTATGAAATAATGACTATTTTTCGGTATCGACTGAGAAATAGACATAGCTATATTTCAATATGAATATTCATTATGAAATAAAACTATAATGTGGTATTTGTTTTCATAACAAAAGTGATACATTGAAAATACAGAAGTATCTAAAATTATTTACAATTATTTTGGAACTATAGACTAAGTCATAGTTATGAGAAATAATTTTTATTTTATGATTATGAATCATACGGTATTGGTTAATTATATCTCAAACAATTGAAGAGTTATCACCCAATTAGTGGGAGCATCATCCGAGTTGATGAACTCATCAAATTGATACATATAGATACAAGTATTGGTAAGTTTATCGATACCGAAATGGTTCTATGTACTTTTTCATATTCACCGATGAATTATCGTTGACACGAACATGTGTATTTGATACACATGTAGTATATCTATGCAAACTCATAGAGTGTAAAACAGAAGTAAAAAAACATAGGATAGAAATGATTCGATTTGATCGAATGAGTGAGTATATTGGAAAGGGTTTTGAACTTACCTAAAAATGAATAAAGATTCAATCTCAAAAAGTCGCTCCTCCATGTGATACATAATGATGCATCGATAAGAAGTAACCAAACTTTGTTGGATAATGTATGATTAATTGTGAGTGGAGTAAGTTTCTATCTACAAGGTCATCTACTTAAGAGTAATACACAAGGTTAATATTATTTCATCCAAATAACAGTTTACAAAATCACATAAGGTAAGGGTTTATAAGAAACTCCAACATAGCCGAAAGATTGAATGTAATAATTGTTCATGAAGGATCTTGTTTGAATTTTCCCAAAAAGATTTTGGGAAAGACTGTCATTGGATGACATATTTATGTTTTGAATATAAGTTTTGTAAACTAAAACCAAATCACTTTTATAAATAAAGAAATTCATAAAACGTTTATGAATACTTATTCTGTTGCACTAAGAAATAACTGTTGTTTCAAGAAATACAAACTTCATTGTGAATGAATTATTTTAAGGAATTATTGTAGTAAAATGGAATTGGATACGATTCATAAATAGAGCTGATTAGATGAGATGAAACAAAATTAACTAACCTAAATGAACATATTGTATTAGAGTGTCTAATAAGTATTCTCGCACATTGAAATAAAATTATGAGTTTTTATCAATATCGAAAATATATAATCCTCGGTTGTTTAATTAAACCATTAACAATTTTGACTCTATGATATGTTATGATGCACAGATCGAAAAGAATTCCAAGTATGTTATCAAAATATGATTTTGATAGTCGTAACCGAAGGGATGTGATCCATCGGCCATTGTGTCTTTATGACCAAGACTAATGCAGTTAGAATTAAATAAGCAATGTTGATAAGGATAATATCGCAAATTTAAATTGTTGAAATTAGAGTAATAAATTCGATATTCAACATGCTCAAGTTAATTCCGATTTACTCACTAAATTACCACTTAATATGACTTTATGTTTGGTACATATTGTAGCGACCAAAAAATTTGAACACTTCGTCTTCGGATATCGGTACATTTTATGATACGTTGAAGTGTTATAAATATGATTTTATAACCTTGCTTAACATCATTGAATTAATAAATAATGTTAATAATATGGTTTTTTAAAGTTGTTTATAAAAATATATTCTTCGAAGAAAAATCGATACTGTGATCGAAAATCTGTTTATCGATAAACAATTTTTCGGTTGATATAAGTTGTTCGAACTATCATGCACTTAATTAATTGTCAAATGAACATATTATCAACTAATTAACACACTCTCCGCTTCATAAATCTTGGAATTTTCTAGAAAGGTCTATTAGGATAAGATTTAATATTATACGAAGGGTATAAGAGTAATTAGCACAAAGGAGAAGTGGCATAAAGTTATCATATGAGATGGATGCTCCACTGTGACCTTCCATGGAAGGTAGGAGGTGAAAGTAACCCTTTGCACAAGCGTATATAAGATAAGGCATACCCTTAGTATCATTTCCAAATGTTCACAAAACTTAAGACAAAATTTCAATTCCTATCTTCTTCTTCATCTTACTTTCCTAAAGCAAATAGTTTGCAAACCATCTCCAAATCACCCAAAACTTGGAGTGAGACCTTACCACCACATAAAAACATCTTTTACCTAGTTAGATTGTGAGAAAGCAAAAATCACCCATTACCTTGGGCCGTGGGTATTAGGAGGCTTGGTGCAAAGCAAAGCAAGGAAGAAAGAGGAGGGAAAGGAGGTTGCTTGCTTGAGTTTGAACTTGAGTGTTTAAGCTTGGTTGTTTTTTGGGTTTAGGCTAAGCTACCTCACCACTTGAATTGATAATATAACTCATATATGGTTATATTTTGTTGTGTTAAAGTGGTTTGAATTGTCAAGTGACATATGTTGTAAACACTGATTTTGATACTTTTTTGAAAACAAGCGGGACATAGGATTCATATATGGACTTGAATGGATTTAAATGACATAAGACTAGGCCTTGAACAAAGCACATAGGTTGTAGTTGAACATAGTTTGAGATATGACTCGGATTTGAAAGTGTACTTATAGTGATAGTCCATATGGATGCAGTTCGTAATTGCCTTGTTTTTGACGATTGTTATGGAATTTTGTAGAGAGATACATAAAGATTTCTCTCCTTATTTACAATGCCTTATATGTAAGTTTGTTGCTATTAAAATCATGAATATTAAAAAAATAAGTAACATCTCAAAAACGGCCAAAACATCACTTGTGCAAACTGCCCCGTTTAACCTTGATTTTTGGACTACAGATGTTTCAAAATGGATTTTAAGTTTGAGCGATTTGTTTCATTTTTTGAAAAAGTATTGCCTAACTATTTTTAGAGTATTTTAAAATTAGTTTTAAATGTTTATGGATTTTTATGAATTAGTTATGAATTTTTAAAGAGAGGAATTTTAGAATAAAACATGTTCTTTTTTCAAATTTTGTTGATTTTTCAAACTTGTTTGTTTAAGTAATATCTTGGATAAATGTTTTAAAACCTACTATAAGTATTTCCAAGTAATTTAAATGTTTCAAAAAGGGGTTACAATTGCTAAATTTCCAAATAGTTGATGGTTTAATTACTTTTTAGAAAAATAATTAACTGTGTTTAACATTAATAAGCCGGCGAAATAATCTTATCTATTTGTGAGAGTTAAGATTGATGTGGAGTAGGGACGAAGCAATATAGTTTTAACCTACCGGGCTTCCCTCTTAACCGAGAAATAGATAAGTGGAAAATGTCGAAAACGTGTTAATCAAGTTGATTCCTTATTGTCTATGGAAATCACTACTATATACTTAACACTAAAAGCCGACGAGGTATACTTATGTATTTATGAAATTCAAGATTGAAGTGTCTAGGTAAGGGTAGGAGAAACTCATGCCCAAACTTATCTGGCTTCACTCTTGGACGAGGAATAGTCAAGTTAGAATTTCGAAAACGAGTTAAGCGTACAAATCGTGATTTGTATAAGCAACTGTATTGACATGATAATCGATGGTCGATTATCGAACTTGACCTGATACTAACTTAGGAAGTAATCGAAAGGCTTCATGATTTCATACCAATAAGAACCTCAGGGGAGGGGTATTGGTATGAAATGAGGTTAGTATCATGTTACATGAGGTTAACATCACGTTATATGAGGTTAATATCACGTTATATGAGGTTAGTATGAGGAAGTAACTCGTCTCCTCAGTTATATCAGGTTAGTATCATGTTCAACTTAAGTCAACTCAAAGTCAAAGTCTCTGGATAGAGCATTTCGGTAATAATAATTGTTATTATTGAACTGAGGACTTTGTGGTTTGACTATAAAGTTGAATGTGGATGATATTGAAAATTTGACCATTACCAAATTCCATAAATCTAAAGTGATATAGTTTTGACGAAGAGAATTGGTGTAAATAATTGTCACTATTAGATATCACTTATAATAAGTAAAATTGGATTTTACCAAAAGATGTGTAAGCGATAAATTCGGCCAAAATGCCACACCACTTGCTAACTGACGTGTGAATGTTAATATTCGAATAGTTCGATATTAATCGCTGATTGAATTTAACTTTTGAGTCGAACAACCGTAATGTTGAATTCTTTAACACATGATTTAATTAATTTATAAAGTGTTGTAAACTGATTAAATTAATTGATATTTGAGAAATAATAATAATAATTATTTATTTGATATTTGGATGTTTTTTTGCAATTATTTTAATGCATTTAAAAAATTACATTTGCGCGCATTGATATACGATATCAATGTTTTAAATATAATTGCATGAAATGATTTATTTAAATTTTATGTCATTTGATGACAAAATTTATGAAAATTTTATGTCATTTGATGGCATAATTTGTGGAGATTTTATATCCTTTGAGGACATACATGTAAAGAAAGGATTGGAGAGAGAGAGTAAAAGGAATTAATTAGGTAAGTTTTGATTAAAGAACAAGAAAAGTTTTATTCTTTCATATAGAACATATTCTCCAATTCATTCTATATTTACAGTTCATTCTTTCTCATTCAATCTGTTTTTTCTCTCCTCCTAACTTTTCATGGCAGAAGACAAAAAGAAACAAAACTTTCAGAAATCTTTCAACTCCATGTAAAACATCGAATAAAACAGAAAGAAAGTGGGTCATCCATCTCTTGCAAAGATAGGATGGGGATCTTGAAGATGTGAGGAGATATCATCATTCACGGTGTGACTTCTAGGCAACATCCTAAGGTGAGTCCATTTTCAAAATGTGCTTCAAGGCTTTGTGTAATAAGGTATGTTTTTCTTTAATAAATAATGTAATTTGATGTAATGTTTGTTAAAAGAGAAATTTAATTTTCATAATTTGTAAGTACATATCATTGCCTCATTTAATTTGAAAATTGTTTATGTAGCTTGAATTGTTTGTTGAATGAATCGATTGGTGTTTTATTTTAATAAATCAAAACTGATATTTGTATATGTTTAAATACAATGTTTTTTTTGGAACTATGTTCTAAACATTCAATTCAAAGTCTAATTTTTAGACCAGAATTTTTTTATGTTCAATTTATCAATTGGTTTCTTATTTTTTAAATTAAGATTAAAATTTGTATATGTTTGAATACAATATTTTGTTATAGATTTATATTGCAAACATTCAATTCAAAGTATAATCCTTTAGATCTAAAACTTCTTATGTTCATATTGTTTTGATAGGATTTTACTTTAACAAATTAAGCTTGATTTTGTGTGTGAATATTACAGTGTTTTACTGAATATTCATGTTTTAATTCATATAAAACAAAAATGTAATTTTAGATGTGAAAGTTTACATGTATATATTTTGTGTTTATATTGTTTTAGAAGAAAAAGAAAACAGAAGATGTTTTGGCAATAAATCTAAATTTTAATTTGATTACTATAAGTCTATAATTTGTATTAATTAGAGATATTTTATTGAATCTTACATACACGCAATCAATGTTTTGATAATAAATCTATTTTTAAATTGATTGCTATAGATCTCTAATTAGTATTAATTACAAAGACTTATTTTAATCTTATATACACACAATTAATTTTATATGTATGCTTATGTATATAAAATTTATTATATGTATTACATATTGTCAAAATAATGAGATTTCTTCCCAAAAAATAATAATAAAACAAGGCAATTGTATATACATACATTTATTTTTGCTGTTTATATCCTTATATTATGATGCCTATTAATTGTCATTTACATCTTGCATTAATTAAGTTTAGTAAAAGGGAAATTGTATCAATCACCCATGTCATTCCTTATTTATTTCCATTTCAATTCCTATGTAATAACCATTCATATTGTTCTTGTTTATTTTATGTATACATATCAGTTACCACTACTATTCACACTCCATATATGTTGCACTTGCACAATATTTATTGTGAATATATTTACAATTCATATCATATTGAGATTAGTCACTAATGTTATTTGATTAATCAATTATTTAATATAATTAAGATAAGGAAATGAAAAGTTTCCACCCTCATTAATTGAATAATTTAAGAGAAAGAAAATGAAATATTTTATTCGCTGAATAAATTTGAAATGTAAATATTACACACAAACTTGTATACTCTAACTTACATACACATTAAATTAATGTGAAATTTTATTTATGACGTTAAATAAAATATTGATTGTATTTAAAAGAAACTTAGAAAAGTTCCAAATGAATTTAGACTTTATAGGCCCATTAAAGATCCAAAATAGTTAAATTTTTTGAAATTCACCAATTTCTTCCGTTGCCGGCTGGCCTAATTCCTTCATTTCTAGCTCTAGCATCATTCGCTACCCATATTCTAGCTCACTCTTAGCTTAAACCAACATTGCTTCTGAGTAAATTCATCTCAGCACTGACTCGATTTTGTTCGGTACCGACCTATTTCTGTTGTGGGAGCATTGTTCCAGTTTTCTCTCCTCTAGGTCTTGATGCTCCTACATTGGTTTCTAGTCTTTAGTTCAGAATTCCAGCCACTTTGACTGTCCATTGCTGTCTCATCCTTCTGAAAAATTCCTCCAGCGTTTCCTGCCGTCGAGCCATTATTCCATCTTGCATCTTTTTCATCACTTCCTCCATTTTCCCTTTGGTCACATAGATAGATTGATTAGAACTTGAGGGCACCTCCTAGCTGCCTCCATGCTTCGGTTGACTTCCTTCAATCATAGATCTTGTGTTAGGCTTCTTCATCTTCTCCAAAATTCTGATCCAAGCTTTAGGTTGTCAAATCTAGCCTCGGTGAAAGAACCAAAAATGTTAGCACAAAAAATGGCACAAACACCCTAGAATTGATTGTAAGCACCAGATCTAATGAAATAAATATAAAAGCAATGGAAAAGACACAAATTTTATAGTGGTTCAACAAATACTTTTGCCTACGTCTAAGTTATTCTTATTATTTGATTGATTCTCTCCGGAATACATTGATTATAACAAAATCTGACCACAATCTAGTGGATCTCGAGTTTGGGAGTATTTGGGAAAGAAGAAGATAGAAGAGAAATCAAATGCCAAAAAGTAAGTCATTTTCTTAAAGCTATAGGTGCGGTATTTATTGAAAAACTGGCTAGCAGAACCAGAGGCCCGTGAGATAAAGTCGAAATCTGAATTTGAGTATGCAGAAGTAAGTAACTGTGTCCAATTACTAATTAAAACCACTCGATACCAAGTTCGGTACCGATCGGTTTTCACTAGGGGAAACCTCCCCTCCTTTTTTCTATTTCCCTTCTATCTCCAATCCGTTGTGTTCCAAACACTTTTGTATTGAGATTGGGTTGTTTTTGAAAGGTTCTGATACCGTTTGTAGTTGTCTTCTTTTCTTCAGAAAGTCCTCGAAGTCGTTCTTATATTCCTTGAGCAAAGCATTCCATTACAATCACTCGAGCCAAAGCTTCATGTATATGAGATTTGAATGACCCACGTGTAGAAATAGTTAATCGGTACCGAGTGGTGGTGCTTGATACCGATGGTTATCCTTCCTCCAATGCCTCTGAAATTTCTTGAGTTACTTCATATCATCATTCTAGACGGTTCTAACCATGTTAGAGTGAATAAAGTCAATCTTTTTCTGCTCATCCTTTGATATCTTCTTTTTCCTGCCATTTTTATGATGTTTCCAAAGTCTTTGGATCATTTCTTTATTGTTTGTTCGTCTAATTCTCTAGTTTAAGTCCGTTCGAAGACAACAGAAAATTTGGTTATAACATATTCATTCAATGTGTATCACACAAGTAATTTCTGGTATTAATGTGTGTCACATAAGTAATTCATGGTTTTAATGTTTTTTTAATGGTTATGCATTATTCATATTTTCTACATATCATAGTTTCAAAAAAATACATTCATGGTCTTCTTTTATGGTTATGCCAACAAAATGCTCATTCTGTTCTTTAACATGAATTTGGTAATCCAAGTCAACATATAATTTTGTTGCTTGTTGAAGTAGATCATGCAAAAATAACTTGCAATTCTGCACTTCTTTTCTTCAGTTTATATTATTGTTTATTCAATTTTAAATTTCAAATTTGTAGATCCTAGATTTTAATTTTATTTTTCATATTAATATGAATATAATTATTTTTCTCTTTGATATGAATGTGATAATTTAAGAGAATACAATTCAAGAACAACTATAATTTCTTATTCACTGTTGCAGATCATGCACATTTAATATGTAAGTCCTTCAAACACTTATCGAAAACCCAATCTTATCCATATCAGTTGCAACACTTTTGGTTCCCATTGATCATTAGAAATGATGCATATACACACACACATTCATGTTAAAGCTATTGGAATTTGGATTCAATGATGTTTCTTATACATCATATATGAAACATTTGGACTTGAAGATCGTCAAACGCCTACTGTTGGACACCTTCTATTCTCTCTTATATATGCTTGTATCATATGTTTAATATTCATATGCATCTTGGTACTTTGACATTCAGCAATAGTTGATGCAAAGTACTAAAAAAACTATACTCATGTGCTGATTGAGTCATTTGGACTAAGGATCAAGATCTCAATTTTGATCTTTTATTATTTTGAGAATTTCGATATAATTCATAGATCTCTTGAATTGATATTCCAGTTTCAATCTCGAATTTTGTCTTTTTCCCGTATAATCACACATTTTTTAAGGAAAAAATGTTTAAAAAAATATATAGAATTCATTTATAATCAAAGTAAGATATAAACGAATAATAATAATTAATTATTAATATTCATAACACTAAAAAATATCTAATCATTACTTCTTTTCAATTTTTTTAGTTACACTCATCTATTTATGATTTTGTATGTTTTTTGAAGTTAAAATATCATATTTTGAATTTTCGTATATTTGAAACTCAAATAAGATCTTTCTTATTTTTCCTCTATAAACTTTAAGGTTTAGTTGCCTTTTGTTTATAAAATAATAATTTAAAACTCGGTTTGAGTCCCTACTAAAACTGAAATGGAATGATGGGAATCTCGGTCTTTTGCTTGAATTCTCAAAACTTGATTTGGACTTTTGCATGACATTGTTACAAGTTTGATGGCACTTTGAAATGCCTAATACTGTATTTATTAACTGAAGATTGAAATCACTTTCTGCTCCATCCTTTGTGATGAAGGCTATAGAAATCAGCATCAAAGTGTTAAAGTTTGTTATACAACCCATGTATGATGTTACTTTGTCTCAGACCAGGAAAATGAGAATGAAATAAACTCAGCCTATATTGATATGAACTGAGTATTAAGTATTAAAGATGAGACGAGGATAGCAAGTAATTAATATTATACAGTCTTGTACATGGAATTAAAGTGTAATATTCAGAATTCTTGCAGCAATATTTGTTGATGGAGCCAGCAGTTTGTGTAGTGGAATATCTCTTAGGGTTTGTCTCGCATGTTGAAAGGAGGAATGATGGTTTGGAACTGGAATAGTCCCGCATTGGTAAATAAATTGAAAAAATGGTGTTCTTTTTACAACAAAGTGTGCTGACCCATAGGCGTACGCCACGTGCTAGAGATGAGAAACTTGGTCCGACCACCTTTACACATTGGTATCGAAGTCCAAGGTTGCGAACTGGACCATGAAGACAAAAAGTGCTCTCAAAAGTTACTCCAAAGGGAATGCATTATGTCAGGTGATCATTCCAATAATTTAAAACTTTGATTTAAATCATTTGACATTGTATTGATTTGCGAGTGGTTGGTCTAAATTTCGGTTTCAGTAAGATGATCTGATACTTGACATGTTTTCAAACATATACTAAAAGCACATCGGATAACTAGTGAGATTCTAATGGTTTTAAACATATCCTAGTAGTACTATTCTCTCACATATTTTACAGGGAATCTTAGTAGCTTTAATGATGTTTTTTATGATAATATATTTCGTCTCCACACAAGCGTTTTATATTTTATGCACTTGGAATTCTTGCAAATGTCAAGGTGACATTACCACAAATTAGATGCCGATTTGAACTTGTAAATGAACTTAACATTGTGAAACATCCTCAACTCTTTAAAACATGCTTGTTTAATCTTGAACTTTTTCCCCTGAATTTTACCGTTGTCATGATCTAATGATGTCCATAAATCAAATTCTCAGGTCATGCGCAAAATAGTCTAAATAAGAATCAAAATTATATAAATGTGTTTGAAATTTGAGATGAAACCCGGGCTATAACTTTTCACTCATATTTCTTCTCAGAGCCAGGTTATTTCTCCAGTGATAAAATTTGTTAACTCTAGTAGAATTAGACTATATATTGTATGTACAGAGAGCTTGTAGAATCAGGAATTAGCAATGAAACTAATTATTCAATGTATTCAATCTTCTCCTCAAAAATTTAATATATTATCAGAGCAGATCAGATCCTGACTCAAAAGTTCCACAACAATATCAAAAGCTACAGATAATAAAGAACCGCAGTCAGTTCAACATCTCTCAATCTGACAACATTAAACACACAAATATCGCACCCAATAGTAACAAGAATTATATTCTCTGATCCAGATTGGTAACAATTGGTCTTTCAGGTAAAGGGAAATTAAGCTTTGTCGTTGGAAAAAGGGAAAATCCTGAAGTAGCAAAGCTAATCGAGTCAAATCCCAAAGAGAAATAAAAAATAGAAGAATAGGAGACAACCAATCGATTAATCATGTCATAGCTACTCAACATAATGGAACCCCATACTTCAAATATATTTATGTACTCCAGCACATCACAAGAGGTTTAGGACAAAGTCAAGAGAAGATATGGTCAACAACAAAAATTAGCTTGTATCTTTAGCCTTAAACAAGAGCTTGCCCAAATTAAACAGAGTACCCAAAGTAATAACAAACTACTAATCAAAAAATTATGTCAAAATGGAAAAAGCTCGATGTCTATCTTCCACCAACAACGGACTCAATTGAAATCCAAAAAGGATTCGAACAAGATTTAATCTTTACCTACTAGGAGGCTCTCGATCCAAGTTATGAATGAATCAGGTCTCAAATCATGGTATCAGGCGAGATGTCAAGTTTTGATGTTGTAGTGGCAAAAATTAAGCATGAGCAATCTCAGCGAGCACTCAACCCTCAGCAGTCGAAAAATCAAGAGAACTAGGCATTTCATGTAGATTACTCAAACCTTAGTTTTAAGGACACGACCAAAGGGAAGGGAGCTTTGAGCAACAAGCTATGCGACCACTGCAACAAAACAGGGTACAACCCCAAAGGCTCATGGTTCCTCCATCCCCACCCCCGACCGGTAGTAGAGAAGGGCGACAGAGGAGGAAAGCAGGGCGGCTTAAAAAGAAAGAATAAATTTGGTGGTTTTAACAAAGGAGCAGAGATAAAAGGGACAAATCTGAATTGACTCAATGGACTCAACCAAATAACAACTCCCCTTCAGCAGGAACTTCTGTGGCTCAAACGATACAACTAAATCAATTGCTAACTCAATAAAGCAACTTATTTCAGCAACAAAATTCAGGTTTCGTACATTTTAATGTTATTTTTAACTCATCCAAAATCAACAACAATTATAAAATTGCAAGTATGTGGCAGAACACAGATAGATGGTTAATTGACTCAGGTGTTACTGATCACATGACATGGAACAAAAATAAATTAACCAATGTTAAACAAAATAAAGATCCTCAACATGTAACTATTACCAATGGAGATAAAGTTCAAATTCATGGTTTTACTACAACAAAAATTCTTACAAAAGATGTGAATATTTTATATCTGGCGGATTTTAATTCAATTTTATTACCAATTAGTAAAATAACTCATGAACTGAATTGCAATGTTATATTCTCATGGTATAAAGTGACCTTTCAGGATTGGGAATGAAGGAAGAAGGTTGGTAAGGTATGTTTGAAAAATGGCTATTAACTTGATGAAGACACCAACAAATGTCATGTGTCATTAAATTTAATAGATCATGACAAATTGTTGCATTGGAGATTTAACCATTCATTTAATCAAATTTTGAATAAACTTTTTTGTTATAAATTAGATTCCAAAATTTATGATGTTTGTGAACTTTCTGTAATGACACGGGATTTTGACGTCTCGAGTTTTGAATATTAATTTTAAATATTCAATAATACGTATTTTAATCAAACAAAAATCCCCGTTAAATATCGATTGGTGATAACATATCATTTTTTTCCAAAAAAAAACAAGATAACATTTGAATTTTCAAATTTTTAGTAGTCCTATAGTAGTAGTCTGATAACAACTAAGCAGACTTGCCCGCTTCGCACCTAACCACGTGCAATCTTTGAGTCTTAGTTTCCCCCTATTTATAAAATATGAAATTGGTTTAATTGTAATTTCTATTATATATATATACATATATTCAGGACAACAAATGTATATATAATTTGAAACAGATTTCATAGCAAATAAAAATGAATTAGAGGAATATTATAAAAGAGAATGATTTTGGGCTTATGAACAATATAGTGTAGCATAATTGGAAAGAGTTTATGATTTGATTATTCTTATAGATATATATACATATACACATATTGGTTAAGGAGAATGGACACACACACACACATATAAGTTCGAAAAGGGAAATTATAGTATTTGTAAACAAATAAATATTGTATGCTATAAACTAAATAAAAGTAGTATGTTGAAAACACTATATGTGATGGTAAGTGAAATTATATATATACATAAATATATATATGAACCAAATAAATATAGTTTATTAAAGAGTAAGAAATATTTATATATATTAAATAATAAAAGAAGTAAATATGTAAGAAGAGATATATATATATATATATATATATAAGAATATATATATATATATATATATATATATATATGGAAATGTATATAAGAGAAATGAGAAAAATTAAATAAAATCATTTAAACTATTAGAAAAAGGAAATTTTCCACAAATCATGCTTTGAAAAATATGTTATTTTTCATAAAAATGGAATGACAAAACTTTTAATGCCTTGAGTTATATATTTTAATGGAAGTGTGTGTACATATATACATAGGAAGATTTGAAGTTGTTTGTAAAACCACTTTATATCTCCTGTTTCCAAAACATGTGCGTGTGTGTGTGTGTGTGTATATATGAAAAACATGTTAAAAATCAAGTAAGTAGTAAATAACCAAAAAGTAAATCATGCAAAAAGAAAATTAAAACAAATTAAAGTGACACAAACAAATTGCCTGGAAAAAAGAAGAAGAGGTAAACAAGTAAAAGCATGAATATCAAAAGTAAAGTTAACTAAGTAAAAATGGAAGTAAAAAGTAAAACAAAAAAAATTTACCAAGCAACAATGTAAACGTTTGCATGGTAAGAAAATAGTAGACAGCCAAAAGTAAAATAAGTAAAAATGACTAAAACACACACACACACACACACACACACACACACACACACATATATGCACACATAAGCTTGCCTGGCCAAAAGAAGCAAAGACCAATACCTTTGTTTAAACTTCATTTCAAACTCAAACCAAAAATCAACTCAAGGCCACCACTACTTTATATCAACCACCAGATTCCTCTTCAATCCATCACTAAAGTCATGGTACAGATCAAAACTTTTTTCAGCCAAAAGATTAAACGTATACCTCGTCACAAACCTATATAAATATATGTATATAGCCTCAGTTGCTTAAAGCCCGTGAACATTAAAAAAAATAAGCTCTATAAACAAAAGGAAGCATTCTGTTCAAAATAAAAGGCAAAGCTAGTCCTTTTCAAGAATTCAAGTTGCAGATCTAAAACTAAGATTCAAATGGAAGACTTCAAAGTATTTCAAAATGTGGAAGATGAGAATTTGCATTTAGAAATACCTGGATGTGTTTTTTAAATCACTCTGTCATATTTAATAGTGAAAGTTGTATTCATTTCAATTTCAAAAATCTTTTCCCCCATTCTAGTTTGATTTTTCCAATAATGTAAACTGGTAAAACTTAAATTTTTGAGTGTAGATTATCCTAAAAATAATTCAAAGGCTGCTTATCATATACACTGTGAAAAATCTTGATTTAACAGTGAGAGAACCATTTTTTGTCAAAGTTCGACATGTTTAAAGCCATGTATTGAGTACATAATTATGTTCATCATATCCAATTAGGATTTTCAGTGCAGAAATCCTGATTTTTAGTAGCATGGTTGTGTGAAATTTGAAGATGATCCGTTTTCTTGAAAAAACATAATTCTCGCGATCCAGGCAGCAACAAGCATTGCAGTTGGTTCGAGGAGAGGCTGTGTGGGAGGCCAAGGGGATCACCATGGCCAATTTTCAATTAAGGCATTGGTTTAGAGGCAGGTGATGATTTTAAGGTTTTGGGTGGTTTGGTTCAGGCTCTGGAACACGGTCGAACTGGGTGAGGAAGAGGCGACCGGAACTCGTGGCTGTTGGTTGAAAGATTGCGATGGGAATGGCTTCCAAATGGTGGTGGCAGATTGAGTCCTATTAGTAGGAGCAGGTGGGGCAAGGTCGATTTGGGGTTGATGGTCGGAAGAACTAGGCTCGCGTGTGTTCAAATTCGGCCAGGAAAGGTTGAAGCTTCGGTGGAGGGGAGCAATCGAACGTAGGTGAGGAAGGGGACTCGTCTGTGGTTGTGGAGGGTCGAACAGTGGCATGTTGGTGACATGCACGTGCACGTGTGCATGATGGTGGAGTTTCCTGGGTTTTTGGGAAGATGATCGATTTTGGTGATGAGGTTCTTAAAGCTTGGCTTGGGTGAGTGGCGCGCGTAGGAGGTTATGTTTGTCGAAGGAGGTTGGAATTTTGATCTAAGGGTTGGAACATGATTTCGGTTAGGAAATTTTAAAATTTTAAACCTGTAAGTAATGAAAGAAAGAAGGGAAGGAGAAAAGAGAGGGAGCGAGTCTTTTTTTTCCTTCTGATTTTTGAATTGGGCTACGACCCAAACAAAATTATAAAGAGGTTTAAAATATAAAATGTTTGAAATGTGTGTGTGTGTGTGTGTGTGTGTGTATCATGTGAATTTTAAAATGATATAGTCAATGCATAGTAAACCCGTTCGACGCAAAGCTGATTGCGATGGGTTCGTATCGACGAACGCTGCGTCGTCGTATAACTTGTTGCAGAATTTGAACTGGCGAAATTTTATGGTATCTTGAAATGGAAAGATATTTAAATACCGTTTTAAAACCAAATATTGACGTTAGTTTATACGACTATATATTGTAGGTATTTTCCTGATAAGGACAATGGAGGGTTAATTTAATCTAATTTTGATGTTTTGACATCTGTTTAGCGGAACAAAATACCATTCCGCTAATTGTTTTAATTGGACCCCTGTTGGCAAAATAAATCACCGTTCTTCCGTTACTACTAAATATATCTTTTGTGGACTTTTATTAGCAGATATAGAACCTTATTCTGCTATTATATTTGTAAGGACATCTATTGATTGTCTTGATAATTATATTAGGCAATATGAGTAGAATTAATTATTATAAGCATGATTGATGTGAATATCTATATCTGTTATTCTGGACTGTTATGAAATTGAATGGTAACTTGATTAAGTACCATTGGAATTATTAGGCCTACTTTTCTGACTTGGAGGTTGACTTTTGAACCAAAATTGTTTAGAAGATGATTATAATTTATGAATGATATTTTTATGTCAATTAGTAAATATTTTGATAATGATTTAAAGTAATTATTTTGTTGTTCTTAGAAAATTATTTAAAAGTTCTAATTTTTGTTTTAAAGTTATTAGTTATTTAATTGTTTAAAATATTTTAGTTACTAATTAGTGATAATTTATAGTGATTGTTTAAAGTTAATTTTTACTTAAGGAGTTAATTACTATTAAAGTATATTTATTCCAAAGATAATATATTAATATTAATAATGTTTTTAAAAGTAATATATTATATAGTAAACTTTTATAAAATTGCATTTTACTTAATTAGAACTTGGAAAATTTATATTGAAAACTTTATAAGTATTATTTTGGAAAATTATTAAACAAAGTTTTCGGAAAGTAATGGTATGCTTTTATGGTGTAATTAGAGGCAGTGAGTGCCTGCAGTTAAGTTTTGGATTTCTCTGGGACAGAGACGTAACCATTGAGCAGTGAATCCATGGTTGATACTGCAGTAGTGCTTTCCAGATTTATTTTGAAAACGGGGTTTCAAATATTTTAAAAATGAATGGTTTGTGAATATACTTATCCTATGAGATAAGTATATGCTGTTTGATTAAGTAAATTGGATTTATCGAAATCTGAATTAATAAGGCTTAATGTTTTCAATGGGAAATGAAACCTTTTTTTTGGATGATTGCATATTTGATAGTTAAATAACCGACTATCAAATCTGGACCCAAAAACATAACTCTGGAAATATCTAGAAGAAACATGGGAATTATGTGGTACAGTTACCGTTCGAGGTTCTATACTATACGTATTAACTCGTCTTGTCCTTTTAGGGCGTTTATAAAGAAATCCACTAATGGTTAGGAGGTGATCTCCGACCTTATTTCCGTCTGTTTATTCCTTAAAGAACTAGGGTTGAGTTAAAATATCGAACATTGTTTAGAAGAGACCGTAGTCGGATAAGTTATTCGAAAACCACTTCGATCCAACGAGTACGTTTTTGATTGAAGACGAGAGCATGGAGTCGAAGATGGAGCAGTCAAGTGCAAGGGCTAATCATTACTAGTCCTGAGGATGATTCCAAAACGGATGTAGTAGGAATAGTGCCTTCGGTTCCATTTGGACCTAGAATGGACTTATATGGATGAATGCTATCAGTACATTGTCATTGGAGGACAATAAGCATTCTAAATGAAAATTCCTTAAAAAGGTAATCGTAGCCTCTAGCCTCATCAACCAGGATTGATTGAAAAGCAAGGGAGATGCAGCAAGGCTAAGTGGGTAGCACTTAATTAGGATACGTTTATCACCTTTCTAGATACCCTCAGATATTATATATTATGGATACGGTTGCATGCGGAAGAGCTCTCAGAAGGGTGGGAACACCCATGGTGATAGCATATTCGATCTTTCCAGTTTAGGGATAGTCCGGTCTTGTGTTGCAGGGGATCCTGGCGTGGTCCTTGGTACATTGTTCTAGACATGTGCTGTGATAAGTGATACCCCAGTACCTAGTCATTCGTATGGAATCGATTCTCCAATAAGCGCCGTATGGTTTTGATTGTGCCCAACTATGCTGAAATGTGAGATGCAAGCATTTCATCCATTTGAATAAGTATTTGCATATAGACATAACTATAATATCATTGAATTTTCTATAAAAAGTGGTTTTGTTGTCGTAAGGGAAAAACCTGTCGTGTTTGTGGGTGGCGGTCTTACGGAATACCTTTGATTTTTTTAAAAAGGATTTTAAAAGTTATAATGAATAAAATTTCCTTGCGATTAAAATTCTCACGCTGGTTTTACCAGACCGACCCGGGCGTGTTTTTTTCTATATGCTCAGGTCAAACCAAGCATATTTCTAGGTTTGGCTGGAAGGATGGAAGCTTTAGGAAAGGAGCTGGAGGGCCATAATCGTATTCTCAGAGATGATTATATTCCTTTGCATTTAATTGTGTAAATCAACAACTGTGAAGATAGATTGTTATAATTGTCTGCTCTGAATAGGTGTATACTCTGATTAATGTCTGTATATGTTTACGTTACAGTTTTGTTTTATGTAATGGCTTGTCTATATTATAGATTATTCGTTTCCGCTGTAAGATTCTGTGTTGTTTTGTTTTTCTTTATATCTTCTTTCTATTTTCTTTTCTTACTATCCGCTTTTCTGTTCAATTTGGACTGGACCGGTGTGGTAAAGTGTTAGTTTGAACTGTACGAAAAAAGTGGGTCATGACATCATGGTATTAGAGCATAGGTTGAGCGAACACCTAGGCTTTAGTGCGGTTACTCATTAGAGATAGGGTCATCAATACCTTAGAATGAGTCTGAGTGTAAATATAAACGAGAGCTCGTATTTGTTCGTGATATAAAAATGTTTTATATTGTGTTAATTGATCTGTTGAGTGGCATATGGATTCTGGTCAATACGAGTAGCTAACTTTATTGATAGGGATCTCTAAACACTTGAACAAGGGCAAAGGAAACAATATTGTTTTAGGTGGGTAAATGAAATAAATTTACGTAGACTATATTTTATATATTAAAGACACGATTTTCAAAATATATGGTATTTTGAGGTGTTGTTTGGTAAATGATGATAATATTTTATCATCTAGGATTGAGTGGTCGTAGCCATTAGCTTTGAGTATCCTCTAATGTCGGTCCCTTTGACTTGAGTATTTCCTTAGTGATCTGAGTCCTACAAGGGAGGTGTTTTAAGAAGTTTGGATTTTTACAAAATTTTGTTTACTAAAGGAATTTGGAATATTTTAAAAATAAATGTTTTAGGAAGGTTTTCATAGATATAAGCTAATTTTATGATAATTGATTTATTAAAGGGATATTTGGGAATTAAAAACCCTGGTGATTTCAAAAAAAAAAAAATTAAATAATTTTTGAGGGAAACGATTTTTGTATTATCTAAGTAAAATTTTGAATGGTAGCAATTTAAAAAGAAAAAGTCATTTGAAGTGTATACCTAGATATATGTACTCTTTAGCATATATAAATGCCTAAAACCTTAGGATCTCATTCTTGGCTCTTGTTAATTGATTGTAGAGAACCCGTAGTATCGATCAAGGAGGAGCACTTTCGAAGGCTACGAGAGATGGAAATCATGACTTAGTTAGAAGGATTCCGAAGGATCTTAACGAGCCATCGATATATGAGGAAGAGTTAGAGGAGGAAATAGAGCCTATCAAATAACCGTCGCATCAAGAAGTGGATCCCAAGGAAGAAGTAGAAGAGGAGCCCGAGGAAGAATTCGAGGACGAGGGGGAATTTGAGGATGAATAGGAATTTGAAGTAGAGGCGAACCCAAATCGGAAAATGATGCTTCTATCATCTGGGAAATGGTTGAGGTTAAGAACGAGCCAGTTGCAGATGGGGATAACCGTCATAGGGAGCCAAGCCCAGTGTTTTCATGGGTTTTGGATAACGATGTTGAGTCTACGGAATTGAAAAGACCCGAAGTGGAGGACTCGGATGGAGAGAGTCCGCAGTGAGTGTTAGTTTGGGTTGAGTGGTCTCTTGGTAGTGTACACCCTATTAGTATGTATTAGTAACCTATAGACGTCATGTTTTTTGGATTGTAGTCCAGTAAAGTATCTCAGTAGATGTTGGAATGACTATATATATGTATGTGTATATGATGACGGTAGCTGTGGAATTATTCTAGTTGATACTAAGTGTAACCGATATTTGGGAATGTATATATAAATATATATTGACTTGTGTAATATGGGTGTTTATAAATTCATTAATAAATTAAAATTCGGTTAGTTTTGTTACTAGCCTGGTTATGCAAATTAAGGGGACGAAATTCTTTTAAGGGGGGGAATGTAACGACCCGAGATTTTGACGTCTTGAGTTTTGAATGTTAACTTTAAATATTCAATAATAAGGTATTTTTAATCAAACAAAAATCCTCGTTAAATAACAATTGGTGATAATATATACCATTTTTTCAAAAAAAAACAAGATAACATTTAATTTGAATTTCCACATTTTTATTTATAAAGTAGGAAATTGGTTTAATTAGAATTTCTATTACATAGATATATACACACACATATACATACATACATACATACATACATACATACATACATACATATATGTATATATATATATGTATATACACACATACACACACACACGTATATATACTTATATATATTTAGGATAACAAATGTATATATAATTTGAAAATAGATTTCATAGCAAATAAAATGAATAAGAGGAATATTATAAAAGGGAATGATTTTGGGCTCATGAATAATTTAGTGTAGCATAATTGGAAAGAGTTTATGATTTGATTTTTCTTATAGATATCAATACATATACATATATTGGTTAAGGAGAATGCATACATGTACACACACATATATATAAGTTCAGAAAGGGAAATTATAGTACTTGTAAATAAATTAATATTGTATGCTATGAAGTAAATAAAAGTAGTATGTTGAAAACAATATATGTGATGGTAAGTGAAATATATATATATATATATATATATATATATATGAATCAAATAAATATAGTTTATTAAAGAGTAATATATACTATATATATTGAATAATAAAAAAGTAAATATGCAAGAAGAGATATATATATATATATATATATAAGAATATATACATATGGAAATATATATGAGAGAATTGAGAAAAATTAAATAAAATCATTTAAACTATTAGAAAAAGGAAATCTTCCACAAATCATGTTTTGAAAAATATGTTTTTTATAAAAATGGAATGACAAAACTTTTAATGCCTTGAGTTATATCTTTTAATGGTAGTATATGTATATGTATATTTCTATATGAAGAGTTGAAGTTGTTTTTAAAACCACTTTATGTCTCTTGTTTCCAAAACATATGTGTGTGTGTGTGTATATGAAAAACATGTCAGAAATCAAGTAAGTAGTAAATAACCAAAAAGTAAATCATGCAAAAAGAAAAATAAAATAAATCAAAGTGACATAAACAAATTGCTTGGAAAAAAAAGAGGTAAACAAGTAAAAGCATGAATCAAAAGAAAATTTAACTAAATAAAAATGGAAGTAAAAAGTAAAACAAAAAAAATTTACCAAGCAACAATGTAAACATTTACATGGTAAGAAAATGGTATACAACCAAAAGTAAAATAAGGAAAAATGACTAAAACATATATATGCACATATAAGCTTGCCTGGCCAAAAGAAGAAAAGACCAAAACCTTTGTTTAAACTTCATTTCAAACTCGAACCAAAAATCAACTCAAGGCCACCACTACTTCATATCAACCACCAGATTCCTCTTCGATCCATCACTAAAGTCATGGTACAGATCAAAACTTTTTTCAGCCAAAAGATTGAACGTATACCTCATCACAAACCTGTATAAATACATGTACATAGCCTTAGTTGCTTGAAGCCCGTAAACATAAAAAATAAGCTCTGTAAACCAAAGAAAGCACTCTGTTCAAAATCAAAGGCAAAACTAGTCCTTTCCAAGAATTCAAGTTGCAGATTTAAAACTAAGATTTAAGTGGAAGACTTCAAAGTATTTCAACATGTGGAAGGTGAAAGTTTGCATGTAGAAATACCTGGAAGTGTTTTTTTATAATCACTCTATTATATTTAACAGTGAAAGTTGTATTCATGTTTATCTTCAAAAATCTTTCCTTTCCATTCTAGTTTGATTTTGTCAACAACGTAACCTAGTAAAACATTCATTTTGAGTGTAGATTATCTTAAAAATAAATCAAAGGCCGCTCATCATATATGTTGTGAAAAATCTTGATTTAACAGTGAGAGATCCATTTTTTGTCAATGTTGGACATGTTTAAAGCCATGGATCGAATAAATCATGTTCATCATATCCAATTAGGATATTTAGTGCAGAAATCCTGATTTTTAGTAGCATAGGTTGCGTGAAATTTGAAGATGATCAGTTTTCTCAAAAAAATAAGTCCCGATGATCTAGACAGCGACCGGCGTTGCGGTTGGTTCGAGGAGGGGCGGTATGGCAAGGCCAAGGGGATCACCATGTCCAATTTTCAATAAAGGCTTTGGTTTGGAGGCCAGTGATGATTTCAAGGTTTTGGGTGAGGAATGAGGCGACCGGAACTTGTGGCTGTTCGTGAAAGATGGCGATGAGATTGGGCTTCCAAACGGTGGTGGTGGCTTGAGCCCTTTTAATGGGAGCAGATGGGGCAACGATTTGGGGTTGGTGGTCGGAAGAATTGGGCTCGTGTATGCTCAAATTCGGCCAGGGAAGGTTGAAGCTTCTGGAGGGGTTCGATGGAACGTAGGTGAGGAGGGGGACTCGTTTGTGGTTTTGGAGGGTCGAACGGTTGCCCGGTGGTGATGTGCATTCGCACGCGTGCACGATGGTGGCGCTTCCTGGGTTTTTGGGTAGGAGATCAATTTTGGTGATGAGGTTCCTGAAGCTTGGCTTGGGTGAGTGGCGCGCGTAGGAAGTTAAGTTCATCGGAGGAGGTTGGAATTTTGATCGAAGGGTTGGAACATGATTTTGGTTAGGAAATTTTAAATTTTGAAAACTACAAGTATGAAAGAAAGAAGGGAAGGAGAAAAGAGAGGGAGCGGGTCTTTTTTTCCTTTTGATTTTTGAATTGGGCTTCGGCCCAAACAAAATTATAAAGAGGTTTAAAAATTATAAAATGTTTGAAATATATATATATATATATCATGTGAATTTTAAAATGATATAGTCGATGCATATGAAACCCGTTCGACCCAAAACTAATTGCGATGGGTTCGTATCGACGAACGCTAAATCGTCATACGACCTGTTGCAGAATTTGAACCAACGAAATTTTACGGTATCTTGAAATAGACAGAATCTAAATATCGTTTTGAAACCAAATATTGACGTTAGTTTATGCGACTATATATTGATGGTATTTTCTTAATAAGAATAACGACCAGTTAATTTAATCTTGTTACGATGTTTTGACATCTGTTTAGCGGAACAAAACATGGTTTCGCTAATTGTTTTAGTTGGACCCGTATTGGTAGAATAAATCACCGTTCTGCCATTACTACTGAATATATCAGTTGTGGACTTTTACTAGCAGAAATAAAACTCTGTTCTGCTATTATATTTGTATGGACATCTATTGATCATCTTGATAATTATATTGGACAATATGATGTTGAATTAATTGTTAAAAGCGTGATTGATGTGAATATTTATATCTGTTATTTTGGACTGTTATGAAATTGAATGGTAACTTGATTAAGTACCATTGGAATTATTAAGCCTACTTTTCCAACTTGGAGGTTGACTTTTGAACCAAAATTGTTTAGAAGATGATTATTATTGATGAATGATATTTTTAAGTTAATCAGTAAATATTTTGATAATGATTTAATGTAATTAATTTGCTGTTCTTAAAAAATTATTTAAAAGTATAATTTTATTTTAAAGCTATTAGTCATTTAATTTTTTAGAAGTATATTAACTACTAATTAAAGATAATTTATAGTGATTGTTTAAAGTTAATTTTTACTTAAGGAATTAGTTAGAATTAAAGTATATTTATTTCAAAGATATATTTATTAAATATCAATAATGTTTAAAAAATAATAAATTATATAGCAAACTTTTATAAAAGAGAATTTTACTTAATTAGAACTTGGAAAATTTATATCGAAAACTTTATAAGTATTATTTTGGAAAATTATTAAACAAAGTTTTCAGAAAGTAATGGTATGATTTTATGGCGTAATCGGAGGCAGTGAGTGCATGCAGTTAAGTTTTGGATTTCTCTGGTATAGAGGCGTAACCATTGAGCTGTGAATCCATGGTTGATACTCCAGTGGTGCTTTCTAGATTTATTTTGAAAAAAGGGTTTCAAATATTTTAAAAATGAATGGTTTTTGAATATACTTACCTGGTGAGATAAGCGTATGCTGTTTGATTAAGTAATTTGAATTTATCGAAATCTGAATTAATAAGGCTTAATGTTTTCAATAAGAAAATGAAGCCTTTGTTTGGATGATTGCATATTTGATAGTTAAATAACTGACTATCAAAACTGGACCCAAAAACATAACACTAGGAATATCTAGAAGAAACATGGAACTTATGTGGTACGGTTACCGTTCGAGGTGCTGCACTGTATGTATTAACTCATCTTGTGCTTTTAGGGCGTTTATAAGGAAATCTGTCCACTAGCGGTTAGGAGGTGATCTTCGATCTTATTTTCATCTGTTTATTCCCTAAAGAACCAGAGTTGAATTTACCGAAAAATATCGAACGTTGTTTTGAAGAGATCGGGATCAGATAAGTTATCATAAAACCACTTCGATCCAACAAGTAGTTTTCGAATGAAGACGAGAGCATGGAGTCGAATATGGAGCAGTGAAGTGCAACGGCTAATCGCTACTAGTCCTGAGGATGATTCCGAAACGGATGTAGTAGGAATAGTGCCTTGGTTCCGTTCAGACCCAGAACAGACTTGTATGGAAGAATGCTATCAGTACATTGTCATTGGAGGACAATGAGCATTCTAAGTGAAAATTCCTTAAAATCGTAATCGTAGCCTCTAGCCTCATTAACCGGGAATGACTGAGAAGCAGGGGAGATGCAGCAAGGCTCAGTGGGTAGCACCCAATTAGGGTACATATATCACCTTTCTAGACACCCTCGGATATTATATATTATTGATATGGTTGCATATGGAAGAGCTCTCGGAAGGGTGGGGACACCTGGGGTGATAGTATATTGGTCTATCTAGGTTAGGGATAGTCCGATCTTGTGTTGCAGGGGTTTCCAGCGTGGTCCCCAGTACATTGTTCTAGACCTATGCTGTGATAGGTGATACCCCAGTACGTAGTCATTCGTATGGAATCCATTCTCCAATAAACACCGTACGGTTTTGATTGTGCCCAACTATGCTGAGTGAGATGCAAACATTTCAGCTAATTGAATAAGTATTTATACATAGACACTATTAAAATTCATTGAATTTTCTATAAAAAGTGGTTTGGTTGTCGTAAGGGGAAAACCCATCGTGTTTATGTTTGGCATGGTCTTACGGGATACCATTGATTTTTTTTAAAGGATTTTGAAAGTTATAACGGATAAAATTTCCTTGTGATTAAAATTCTCACACTGGTTTTACCAGACTGACCCATGCGTGGTTTTTCCTATATGCTCGGGTCAGACCGATCATATTTCCAGGTTTGGCTAAAAGAATGGGAGCTTCAGGAGAGAAGTTGGAAAGCCAGAATCGTATTCTCGTAGATAATTATATTCCGTTGCATTTAGTTGTCTATATCAGTAATTTAAAGGACAGATTGTTATGACTTTCCGTGCTGAATAAGTGTATACTCTAATTAATGTATGTATATGTTTAAGTTACAGTTTTGTTTTATGAAAAGGCTTGTCTATATTATAGATTATTCGTTTCCACTGTAAGATTCTTTGTTGTTCTAGTTTTCTTTCTGTCTTCTTTCTACTTTCTCTTCTTGCTATCCGCTTTTCTGTTCGATTTGGACTCGACCGGTGTGGTATAGTGTCAGTTCGAACTGTATGAAAAAAGTGGGTCATGACACTTTAAAAAAAAAAACTAGATTTCCATTTTCTTTATCTACTGATAAATTAGAAAAATGTTTTGACTTAATTTTTTCTGATGTTTGGGGTCCGGCCCCTATTTATTTTTATAATCATTTTCAATATTTTTTCACATCTATTGATGGTTTTCTAGCACCGCTTGAGTTTACCTTTTAAAAAATTAAAGATTTTTCATGTTTTCAAGAATTTAACAATTTATATAAATTCAATAAAATGCAAAAATTAAAAAAATCCGATATGATAATGGGACATAATATGCAAACAAAAAATTTCATAGAATTTTTTAAACAAAATGGAATTTTACACTTAATCACCTATATTAATACACCAGAACAAAACGGAGTTTTAGAAACAAAAAATCGGTATTTACTTGAAGTCACTAGATCTCTTCTTTTTCAAACTAACGTTCCCAAATTTTACTGGTCAGATGTTGCACTGATTGTAACTTACCTCAGAAATAGATTGCAAGTTTCATGCTTTAAAATATGAGTTCCTTAGAAATTCTGAAGAATAGGAAAATAGATCTTTAGTCACATAAGATTTTTTGGGTTTCAGACACATAAAAAGACATGACGAGCTAGATAAAAATTATGTTAAAGCCATAATTTTAGGATACTTATCCTAAAGAAAGGGTATAAATTTATGAATCAAAAAATCATAAACTTTACATCTCACAAGATGTATCATTTTTGAAAATGGACCATATCATCAAATAAGTGAACAAAAAAATACACAAGGCAAACTAGTCACATTTTCTGTAAATAATTTCATGTTTCCTGAAGAAAAAAATCAAGAACCTGTTGAGCATACAAATGAAGAACCAATTGGCGAAACAAGTGCAATTCTTTCAAGGGAAGAATAAGAGATAAGTGAGTCAAGTGAAGAATTAACTCATGAAGAACCAACTTAAGAAGAAAATTGTCGTAAGAAGATCTACAAGACTAACTTGACCTTCGGTCAAATTAAGGGATTATGTATCCCAATAGGTGATGTATCCAAGACAAGATTTTACTTCATATAATATGGTATCCCCTTCATATCGAGCCTACTTGAGTAACGTCACTAACCAAATGGAACCAACCAACCTTATTGAAGCCATTCAAAGCCCAATTTGGCCTAAGGCTATGAATGAAGAAGTTCAAGCCTTAGAAAAAGGCACATGGGATATTATTAATTTACTAAAAAAGAAAAAACTCATAGGTTGTAAATGGGTATACGAAATCAAATACAATAGTGATGGTATAATTCAAAGGTATAAAGATAGCTTAGTGGCCAAGGGATTTACCCAAAATTATGGTATTGACTACCAAGAGACTTTTGCACCAATAGAAAAAATGAATATGATTAGAATCTTGCTATCATTAGTGACCAACTTGGGATGCGATTTGTCTCAAGTGGATGCAAAAAAATGCATTCCCTCAAGAAAATTTAGAAGAGGAAGTCTATATGACTTTCTCCGGGCTAAAAAAGTGAGTCGAACTCATCACCGGTGTGTAAATTAAAAAAAGCGATCTATGGTCTAAAGCAATCTCCAAGAGCATGGTATACCAAGCTAAGATTTTCTCTTTTAAAGATTTTTTTTTTAAAGTACTGCTGATTCCTCTATGTTCATCAAACACTCACAAAACACCACTACTATTATTCTGGTTTATGTATACAACATCATCATTGAAAATAATATGAGAAAATAAAATGAATTAAACAATATTTGAAAAATGAATTTGACATCAAAGACCATGGAAAACTTTCATATTTTCTTGAAATAGAAATAACCCACTAAAGAAAACGATTATTTCTATCCTAAATAAAATATTTCATTGATCTGTTAAAAGAGACTAGTAAATTGAGAGCTAAACCCGCTAGTACTCCTATGGAGATGAATATTAAACTAGTAATTGATGAAGGTGAGATATTATCTGACATAGGATAATATCAAAAGAGGTAGGAAAATTAATTTACCTTACAGTAACCAGACCTAACATGACTTTTGCAGCTGGTGTCATAAGTCAATTTATGCATGCTTCATGTATCAGACACTTGAGTGTAGCTGATGGAATATTTAGATACCTTAAAGGCACTCCAGGTCAAGGAATTTGATTGAAGAAAAATAATTCTAGCAGTGTGGTTAGTTTTTCTAATGTAGATTGGGCTGGAAGTTGTGATAGAAAGTCAACCATGGGGAATTATACATTTGTAGATGGTAACTTGGTCAGTTGGAAATGCAAAAGGCAGAATCTTATGGCTAGATCAAGTGCAAAAACAGAATACTAAGCCATGACATCCACTACAAGTGAGCTTATCTGTATTAATCATTTACTCGGTGACATGAAGATAGAGCACACAGGAGTAATACAAATGTACCATGATAATCAAGCTGCACGACATATTGCATCCATTCCAGTCTTCAACAAGAGGACAAAACATATAGAGGTAGATTGTCACTTTGTTAGAGAAAAAGTGCAGTCGAGGGAAATAGAAACTCATTTGTCAGAAGTAAAGAGCAACTGGCAGATATTTTCACAAAAGCACTCGACAAGGCCAACCATCTAAACATACTTGACTAGTTGGGTTATATAAATTTATTCGAACCTCATTTGACGCGGAGCGTGGAGAAATAAGAATGATAGCCTCAGAACTTTCCATCACACGCTGTAAACTGTGAGAAATGCGGATTACGGATCTTAAGGCTAGGATTAACACTAGAGGGGGGGTGAATAGTGTTTATAAAGAATTACTAAATATTTTTGAGTTTATGTTAATTTAGACACAGACGTATGCTCTCTACAGATACAGGGATAATCACAGAAACAAACACAGATGCAGAAATAAAATAAAAACAGTAAAGGAAAGAACACACCTGATTTTATACTGGTTCGGAGTTACCCTACATCCAGTCCCACAACACAAGTACAGATTTCCTTTCAAAAGCAATTGTACAATTACACCCGCGATTTCAAGGCTACGAGGTACACCCTCCAGAATTTCAATCCTCTGGGTAGAGATACTTGATTTCCGGGCCACAAGTTTACCCAGTTGATTTACCAAGGCTACAATCACTCCTTTTCTCGCTTGATTGATTTTCAAGGCCACAATCACACCTTTTCTCGCTTAATAGATTACAAAGAAGTCTATAACTCTGAATAGCACTGAGAACCTTGATGAGATAGTGATAGAGAATCAAACTAGATGTATTCGAGTATGATTCAATACTTATTTCGGCAGAGTAATGATAAGAATATGTACTAAGAAATGTGGAAGAAGAAGAGGAGTGAAAAATCACAAAATCTGATATAAAATTCGTTGAAACTAACCCCTATTTATAGAAGAACAACAACCATGTCCATTCATGAAGAGTTATGGTGAATAGACACTTCTTTTGAAATTTGAATTTTGAACTCAACTGATACCATGTCGACATGGTCACCATAGGCATGTTGACATCCCAAAGCAATTTTTGATTGAAAATAACATTTATCTTATATTAAAATTATTTTAAACTTTATAAATATACTTGACTATAGTTAAAATTCGTAAGTAAATATAGAGAATAATATATATAAAATTTAACTATAATTTTATATTTAAATCTACGTATAAATATTTACAAATATATTATTTTAAAAGATAGTTTACAATCAGGAGTAATTTGACTTTGAAATTAAAGATAATTTGAGGCTAAAATTATTTAAAATTAGGATAGAGGGTTTTGAATCTTTTAAAAGGAAAGTTTTGAAATCATTTTGAAAACAAGATAATTTTGTAAAATCATTCGAATTAAAATTAGTGGATACAAAACAATGTTCCACTAGATTTTCGTAGGTTCCATCCTACTTAGGGTTCCATCCCTTTAACGGGCTCGAAGTGGATTCCATTCCACGAATAAATTGGATTTTAAGATGCCAGTGCTTTTCTATGAGTTTTAACAAAAATTCCTAATAAAAATAATTATCCTTGAAATCTTGAACTCTTGATAATCTTGATACTCTGAGCCTTCTATCTCGATATCTTGAATCTCTATACTGTACAGTCTTCATTCTTAGTACATGCATAATGAAATCCTGCATATACATATATATCTAAACTTATAATGTTAGTATTTATATTTTATAATCTATTCTAAGGTTATTGTCATCAAAACCATCATCTCACGGACTAACAATCTCCCCCTTTTTGATGATTACAACATTTGTTTATAAAATATTACTTCTGTCCTAATAACTCCCCCTAAAACTAATAAACTCCCCTTTAATTTATGCCAAATTATCCTATTTTATATTTCTCCCCATTTGTCATCAACAAAAACTCACTCCCCTCATTCTTGGACTTCAGTACCTGCATTGATAAACTATACAACGGAATATATAATATATAGATTAAGAAATAATTATACTTATGAACATGATAACTAATCACAGACTATATACATTTCAATGTGTATATGTGTGTATATACATATATGTTTTATACAACAAACTTCAAACCAATATCAAGAAATCAAAACAAATCAAACAAAGTAATGAAATCAAACGTTACGAGGAACTTCCACCCATCCTTCTCCAAAAATAGGGTCTGCTTTAATTGCATCCCCATTTTCATTGTCATTGGTGAGAGAGACAGGAGGATGTGCTTCGTTATCATCCATGTGCAGAGAGGAGATCATCCATCGTATCGCATCGAAGTGCCTTTCTTGTTCCTTAATCATCTGCATTTGACTCAATTCTAAGTGATGCTGGTTTCGCAGAATAAACGAGAGAATATTCTTGAACGAATTAAGGTTTCTTCTAGATTTTTGGATAAATTGTGAATTGGATTAGCCATAGTTGAATTTGTGAAAGAAATAAAGGATATAGAAGATAAGAAATAATTTTTAGTGAATAATTATAGAAGAAACAGGTATATATATAGGTGTAGAAATTCGTTTGAAATGAATAGACATGAGGTAGTTATTCAAATTTCAAATTCAAAATCAATTGTCTTTTCTGACCAGTACATGTCGACATGGTCATAGAGGGGATGTCGACATGGGTTAATGAAAAATTATGACTAATTTGATTTTGTGAATAATTTTGTGTGTGTGTGTATGTGTGTCTACACACACACACACACACTATACTATACTAACATTTATTCTGGAGATAAGATAAGGTAGAAAACAGAAAAGAAATTTTATTTCATTGCAAACTAAGATGTTACAATGATTAAACTCACACCAAACAACATAAACTTTCGAATTAAACAAACTAAAACACATACAACAAGATACGAAAAGATAAAACTAGTTAGAGGCTGATGATGATGAAGATAGTCCAAGTTTCTTGCTAACTTTGGAAATGAACTTGTTCATCTTCGTAGAAATATTATCCAACTTTTTACTAACGGATCATCTGTTGATTCTCAACAATAGTCTTTTGGTTTTTGAGAAGGGTTTTGGTGGACGAATTTGGAGGATAGTCAATACTTTCCAAAGAAGTTTCACCTTCTTCTTCTTCAATTTCCATTTCATCCCCTTCTTCTACCTCTTCCTCTTCCTCTTCTTCCGTTTCCTCATGAGCCAAACGCTCTTCCTTTTCGGTAAGGATCTCATAAGGTTGAAAAACAAATGGAATTTTCATAAGCGAAATGTTGGAATGATTGAAAAACTTTTTAGAAACAAATTCTTCGCCTTTGAAATCCACTTCAAAATAGTTAAAAATCCGAGTGAGGTAAACTCCATGATATAAAGTGTTCTCACTTATTTCAAGGTTTTTGGGACGAAGTTCATCCGAAATAACTTACGCCCAATTAACATCATAGTTTCCAAAAAGAGCAAAAAGTGCTTTGCAAACTTTTGAAGTAGGATTGTTAAAATTTCCCGATCTTGGGGGCAAAGTATGTTGCAAAAGAAGATTAACAATTCTTTCTTTTGGTCGAAAATTTCTATTTTTAAATTCAAAATCATCATTTCCTTCGAAAATGTGATGAAATGTCTCATGATCATGTTCATCGATTTTAAAGTTAGAAAGATCCATTCCTGAATTCTTGCAATTGAGAATAGTACCCAAAATATCACAATTCAAAACAATTTTAGTGCCTTTGACACTACTCCAAATTTCATTCTCATTTCCATTACAAAATCCGCGATTTAAATTAGCATAGAAAATTTTGACAAGATTAGGATAGCAAACAAAATCATTTTGAGAAGAATCAATAAGATTAAGAACTCCATTGTTTGTAAAAAGAGAATCAATTTCATAAGAAGAAAAATCTTGAAAAATAGCAAACTTTTCGGGATGGACTTTGGCATAATTAGCATAATTGATGTATGCTTTTATTGCCTCCAGATCATTGAATAATTGCTCTTTGATTTTTCTGGACATTCTCATGGTGGAGGGGTTGCTTGAAGAAGCCATTAAAGTAGAGAGTAGAGAACTTGAAGTTATGAAGAAAGAGTTTGAATTTGAAAATGAGAGTGAAAAGATATGATAAAAGATAGTGAATAAATAGATTCTCAATGGACATATTCTCTGGTCAAAAGGTAGCTTTTCAGAGAATTGAATGAAGTGAAAAGATGGAGGAAAATTCAAACATTTGAATTCAAATTTTGAAATTCAAATTCTGGTACCCATGTCGAAATCATGGTAGGGACCATGTCGACATGTGCCAGTGAATTTTGATAACTTATTTTTCCTAAGATTTCTAATAAATCAATACATAAATATACTTATTATTTTTAATGCCTATATATATATCTGAAACATTATTAAACTCCTAGTATATTTCAGAAAATATTATTATACTATTAAAAAATAATAAAAATAAATAGAAAATAAATTTTAAAATTCAAACAACACACCAATTCAAAATCAATCAATCAAGCTACTAATTCTAAGCAAGCAATTTCAACCAATTGTATTGTAAACATGTACCTTTTTCTGAGTCCGTTTCTTTGAATTCGTCGAAGTCATGAACAGCTGTGAAACACAAATTCGAATTATCTGTCTTCTGATCGTCATCACTTGAGGACGAGTCTGGGTCATCTAGAGTAGCAGTAAATGCACGCTTCCGCTTCTTTGCTGGATCATTGTTCGTAGAAGGATTTTGCCTATCTGGATACGGACAGTCTCTTTTGAAATGGCCTGGTTTATCACAGTTGTAACATTTTTCATTGTTTGGCACTACATTCTGATTTCCAAAATTCTTATAGTTGTTTCTCTTGAGATTATTTATCTTTTTGTATTTCAGGAATTTCCTAAAATTTCTGGTCATAAAGGCTATCTCTTCATCATTATCGCTGTTTGAGTCTGATCCATCGGTCAATGCATTGAATGCCATTGATTTCTTTTCAGATGCTTTACTTTCTCTTCTCCTGATCATTTGAACTTCATACGACATTAGATTTCCAATTAATTCTTCTATCTTTAAAGTACTGATGTCATTTGCCTCTTCGATCGCAAGTGTCTTCTGATCCCATTATGGAGTTAGAGAGTTTAAAATCTTTTTTACTTGATCTTCTTCAGAAAATTCCTTTCCTAAAAACATTAGAGAATACACAATATCCTGAAATCTACTATATATATCTGAAATAGACTCATTAGGATTCATTTTAAATAATTGAAACTGATTTGTGAGCATGGAAATTTTGGTCTGTTTAACTTTGCTTGTTCCTTCGTGAGTAACTTGCAAAGTTTTGCAGATTTCATATGCAGACTTACAAACTGACACTCTAGAATTCATTTCTATCTAGTGAACAAAACAAAATATTCATTGCCTTAGAATTATTTTGTGCAACAGTCTTTTGCTCAGCAGTCCACTGCGCAAAATTAGTTGTGGGTTCAGAATGTTCAGTTTGTGTGATATTCCAAGTGTCTAATCCTATAGATTGTAAATATATTTTCATCCTACATGCCCAATATGCATAATCACTGCGATTAAAAAGTGGTGGTCTGACAGTAGACTGACCCTCTACAAATGAACAAGTGACAGGGATACTAGTGTTAGTAACAGTACTTGTGTTGGTAGCCATTTTGAAGACTTTTCAAAAATCAGATTATGAAACTTTGAAAACTTTGCTCCGATACCAATTGTGAGAAATGCGGATTACAGATCTTAATGATAGGATTAACACTAGAGGGGGGTGAATAGTGTTTATAAAGAATTACTAAATCTTTTTGAGTTTATGTTAATTTAGACACAGATGTATGCACTCTACAGATACAGGGATAATCACAGAAACAAACATAGATGCAGAAATAAAATAATAGCAGCAAAGGAAAGAACATACCGGATTTTACACTGGTTCAGAATTACCCTAAGTCCAGTCCTGCAACACAAGTACGGATTTCCTTTCAAAAGCAATTGTACAATTACACCCTCGATTTCAAGGCTACGAGGTGCACCCTCCAGTATTTCAATCCTATGGGTAGAGATACTTGATTTCCGGGCCACAAATTTACTCAATTGATTTACCAAGGCTACAATCACACCTTTTCTCGCTTGATTGATTTTCATGGCCCCAATCACACCTTTTCTCGCTTAATAGATTACAAAGAAGTCTATAACTCTGAATAGCACTGAGAACCTTGTTGAGATAGTGATAGAGAATCAAACTAGAAGTAATCGAGTATGATTCAATATTTATTTCGACAGACTAATGATAAGAATATGTATTAAGAAATGTGGAAGAAGAAGAGAGTGAAAAACTAGAAAATCTGATATAAAATTCTTTGAAACTAACCCCTATTTATAGAAGAACAACAGCCATGTCCATTCATGAAGAGTTATGGAGAATAGACACTTATTTTGAAATTTAAATTTTGAACTCAACTGACACCACGTCGACATAGTCACCATAGGCATGTCGACATCCCAAAGCAATTTTTGATGATTTGATTTTCTTTGGAAATAACCTTTATCTTATATTAAAATTATTTTAAACTTTATAAATATACTTGACTATAGTTAAAATTCATAAGTAAATATAGAGAATAACATATATAAAATTTAACTATAATTTTATATTTAAATCTAAGTTAAATATTTAAAAATATATTATTTTAAAAGATAGTTTAAAATCAGGAGTAATTTGACCTTGAAATTAAAGATAATTTTGAGGCTAAAATTATTTAAAATCAGGATAGAGGGTTTTGAATCTTTTAAAAGGAAAGGTTTGAAATCATTTTGAAAACAAGATAATTTTTTAAAATCATTTGAATTAAAATTAGTGGATACAAAACAATGTTCCACTAGATTTTTCATAGGTTCCATCCTACTTAGGGTTCCATCCCTTTAACGGGCTCGAAGTGGATTCTATTCCACGAATAAATTGGATTTTAAGTTTCCAGTGCTTTTCTACGAGTTTTAACAAAAATTCCTAATAAAAATACTTATCCTTGAAATCTTGAACTCTTGATAATCTTGATACTCATAAGTCTTCTATCTCGATATCTTGAATCTATACTGTATAGTCTTCATTCTTGGTACCTGCATGATGAAATCCTGCATATACATATATATCTAAACTTATAATGTTAGTATTTATATTTTATAATCTATCCCAAGGTTGTTGTCGTCAAAACCATCATCTCACGAACTAACATAAACAAGAAACAAATGAAAGGCTATGGAGACATATGAATGATACCTTTAGAATATTTCATCATAGACCGTAAATAGAAAATAGATAAAAGCTAGCATCCATTATACAGCTGTCGGCTATACTTGGTACTTAACATGTAATTAGGGTGTAATTAGGCAATTATAATTTAGAAAATAAGCAACGACTAATAGAATTAGGTTATACATAATTGTGTATAGAGAACTTGTGGAATCAAAAATTAGCAGTAAAACTAATTACTCATCTATTCAATCTTTTTCTCGAAAACCCAACGCTAAAAAAATTCAATATTCTAAGTCAAAGTCTGATAAGTTATGAGCTATTTTGGATGAATATTATTGTTCAAAAGCATACTATTCGGGAGCAACACTAATTTTCTCCTTCTTTGAAGCAAATCGTGTAAAAGTGACTTGTAAGTCAGCATTTTTTCTGTATACATTATTATTTATTCAATTTTAGAGTTTAGATTTGTAGATCCTAGATTTTTATTATATTTTTCACTTTATTACGATTATGATTATTTTTCGTTTTAATATGAATATTATTATTTAATAGAATACAATTCAAGGGCAATGATAATTTTCTTATTCACTGAAGCAGATCATGCAAATGTAATTTTTAACATTTTGGAAGCAATCTAATTCATATCAATGCAAAATAATTTGCAGAAGAATCAAAATTATGTAGAGTTGTATGTTCTTTGAAGTTTAAGATGAAGCTTGGAGTATAACTTTTCACCCGTATCTCTTCTCGGAGCCAGGTTATTTCTCTTAGAACAAAATTAGAAATTTTATGGTACAAATGTATTTTTACTTTAATTCCTATTAAACATGTTGGTGCATAACTTATTTAACTCACTTTTTGTCTCTGTAAAAAACTTGTTTTTCCTAAAATGACTTATTTACTTGTTTTTAAAAACAGTGATTTGTACCTTATGACTACTTAATTCTGAGTCAAAATCCGGTAAGTCCCTATTAAGCTATCTTTAATGAGTTGCTAATAAAGATGTGATTTATGGCACAAAAATTAGTCCTGTTGAATATTAAACAGTATGAGTGTAACGACCTGGAATTTTTAACATTTTGAATGGAAATATTTAATTTATTTAAATATTGGATTAGATTCGAATTGAATATATAATAAGAAAATCTATTTTTAATACAACGACTCAATTTTTATTGTAGTATTTTTATTTTTATTTATTTGATTTTTCATAATTTTTATTTTGAAAAATATTTAAATTATCGTTTGATGTATTTTACGAAAAACGTTGGTATTTTTAAAATTTACAGAATAAAATATTGTTATTGTTTTAAGATCATATCGTATTTTGTGTTCGATTGTATATTAGTTTTCTCGTTCTCGGTTCGTATGCGAACGAAATTCTTTATAGCGACGTATCGAAAATTGCAATATAAATAAATCATACACTTAGAAAAATCAAGATTTGACTTTACCTCTTCACTTTTCAACTTCCCTCTTCCTTTTCATTTTATCATCATATGACTAAAGCAAAATTAATCCACCACTTCAAAAATCAATATCAATTCATTTACTCAACAAAAAATTGTAAAGTTGGAATCTTTGGAATCCTATTGAGGAGATCTACAAAGCCGTGCAAGTTTTATTTGTTGCGGCAATGTTTGGTGAAGATCGATATGTTTAACGTGAGGAAGGAAAGACTAGGGTTTGATTTCATAGCCGATTAGGGAGAAGTTTGGATTTGGCGTTGATGGATTTGGGTTTCTGTTGGCTAGATGAAGGGACGGTGATCATTTGGTGGGTTGAAGCTGTTCCTTGATGGTGCGACATTCTCAATGCGATGGTCGACTGTAGTAAGTCGCGATGTGTTCTAGGGTGTCAAGTTGGAGGATGTTAGGTGGGGAGATGAAGACTTGGATGTAGAGCTCAATGGAGAAATCGATTTTGAATTTCATGGAGAATCGAAGAAGAAGGGGCGGAGGATGTGCATGATTTGGTGTATGCATATCATAAACAAGGAGTTGTTTAAAGTTTGAGGAGGAAGGATTATATAAGATAATTAAAATCAATCAAGTAATTAACTGTAATTAATTATATTATTTAATCTCAAATCAAATTAAATCAATCACTTCTTCATATAAGATCCAATCAAGATGTGGTCTTTTGCTTGTGCTCATAGGAGTGATATCTACGCAATGGAACTAGTCTTGTCGAATTTGCAGCAAGTGAAATTTTAGGATAAAATCGAACGTTTTTGTGCTTAGATTATTTTTTGGTTGGTTTGGTTTAATTTCTGCTTTGGAAAGCGAATGACATTTAAAATGAAATCAGAGAATTTAGTACTGAATTTCGAATTTCTCGCAGTTGTAATTTTGAATTTCAGCTAATATTTTAATTTCAGTTATATTAATGGCTTGACAATGTTGGATGTGACATTGGCATATGTTAAATGTTGAACTTTTTTAGTAATAAAGGATATAATTGCATTGGTTAAGTGCTAGGTAGCCATAAGCCTCATTATAGTATTTTAAAATACGATTAATTGTTTTTTCTTTGAAAATGGTTTTGATTTGGAGAATGGTTTTAAATCTGAATTTTGGAATTTCGGTGATATTTTATTTAAAATGGATTTTGGAATTCTTATTTTATTTCAATTTTTTCATAAATCTTTTTTAATTTATTTGGGAATGTTTAAAAGTATATCTGAATTTTTTTTATAGAAAAGATATTATAATGAATGTTTATTTTAAAGGAAATAAAAAGGTTTTATCTTTTATTTTAAAGTGATTTTGTTTTTAAAAGAAGAAAGAAATATTTTTGGAATAAATATTTGTAAAATGTTTTACATGAAATGTTGTATAAAAAGGATAGATTTATCAATGATATTTTATAAATAAAGGAATAGATTTTTAAATGGTGTTTTCATGAAAAGGAAAATTATATCATTTTGATAAATTGGAAATAAATCACATTGGTGAATTTATAATGATATTTGGAATGATAGTTTTATGGAAAGCATTTAGACCTATCTTGAAATCAAAGCTTTAATGATAAGTATATAAGATATGAGATTTATACAAGAAGTTTCATTATTATATTTGAAGATTACAAAAGGATTTTTGTAAATGGAAAATAAATGAATTTGGAGCTTTATAAAAAAAGTTATAAATAAGTTTGGAGATTTAAAGAGGAGTATTAAAAATTATATTTTCTAAATGGAGTATAAATATAAAAAAGTTTTACAAATAGAAAGGAGTAGACAAGGAATTCTATGAAGGGATTTGTAGAAAGAATTTTTATAAATAGAATGAGATCTGAATTCCGTAAATGATCATTTTTGTGATGTCCCGGAAATTTAGGCAATAATTATTTAATAATTTCATTGATAATTATTTTAAAATGTGAAATATTGATTTAATAATTTAATTCAAACAGAAATTCTCTTTTGAAAATTAATAATTATTTAGTTTGTTAAATGGTATTCTTTCCAAAGTTAAAAATATTTAAGTAATAAATTTATCTTTCTAAGCTTATTTTAAAAAATATTTTATTTATGATGTATAAATGTTTATACATTGTAAATAGAGGATTTGGTTTTAATTTTAATCTATATTAAATGAAGGATATTTTCTAATTTTATTATATAAATGTATAAATTGTAAATTGACTTAAATTGATTTAAATTAGTATTGTAACTTTTAAAAAGGGTTTGTTTTAAAAATCTTTCTTATATTTTTTTTATATAGAAATATAAGTAAGTATTTATTTGTTTATAAGAATAAATATAGTTTAAATTTTATTTTATAATAAAAGTTTGTTTTGTTTTATTTTAAAAATTGTTTTTCTTTGAAATAAGATTTAGCTCATTTTTATTAAATTATAACATTTGATTTAAAACTCTTAAAATTTAATTCAACATTTCTCTTTCTTCTTAAAATCTTTTCTTTTGAAAATTAGCTTTAGAATATTATTTTAAAAATCTCAAGTAAACATTTGAATAGTGTATGTTATTATTTAAAGACTAATATTAATAAAACATTTTAAACATGCTAAAATAAGTTTGAAATGGTTTAAGATAAATTTAAATACAAGTATAAATTTAGAATTCTCTTTTAATAATTGAATTGCATATGTGTTAGCTTTTTAAAACATTAAGTAGACACTTGTAAATTTATCTACAACTAAACATGACAAGTGGCAATTGTTTTAAATCTCATTATTTAAATTTTTGATAGAAGAAACATAGTAATTCATTTTGTTAAAACATTATCTTCAAATGAAATCTGAAAATCAAAATTTCAGTAAATCAAAACCCCAAAACAAATGCATGTTTTAGAATCTGCATTCAACCTCAAATCTGCAACATTTAAAACCAAGTCTGCATACTATTTTTCAACTTCAAAACTGGAGCTCAACATCAAATTGAAGTCCAATTTAAAATCTAAGCATTGAAGATGGGGTCTGCATGCAATAACTTTGAAATCAAATTGGAGGCAAATTGCAGTTTTATTAATCAACATCAGGCAAGCATCTTAACCTAGCAATAAGGTTTCAGGAAAATGGTGAAAATGCTTCTCTGAATGGTCTCTGCATCTTCATATAAGGTGAGTAAGCTTCTCTGTTTTAAAAATAGTTTTTCTTTATAAACTAAAGCTAAACATGATTTACAGAACTCAGATCCTAATTTATATATAAAAAAAAAATCAAAATCTGTTATAGATAAAATTGCCCTGTTTTCTGTTTTAAGAAAAATAAAATGAAATGAGTAACATAACCATGTAAAAACCTATGATATCTGTGCATATGAATCAGTAGAAAGAATATGATGTGATGATTGTATGTTGATAACTGTTCTGTGTAACATATATGGATGTGTTTATATGTTGCTGATGCCTGTAGCTACATATCTTTGTAAATTAAGATTTTCTTTTACAGAAATTCTTTACCACTTGGATTGATTCCAGTTAGTAACTTTTGTGTAAATAAGATATGTTTGTTTGGTATAACTTAGATTTATAAATTTTATGTTAGTTTAAGAAAAACTGTTGTCTCTGTAAAACAATGAAAAATCAGTTAATATTCAAATAACCAAATCTAAACAAACTCGTAATGATTGGGGCATGCTGTAAATCTGTATGGAGGTAGAGGATTGATAGGAGAGTAAATGGATCATGGTCAGAAGTAGTGTCAGTAGGTGGTGATGTTAAAATTGGTGTTTCCAGGTTTTAACCCTTATTTGGAGTGATTGGGTTTTAGATAGCTTCTGATTTTTTTGTAATGCATCGAATGGAGTAGGGTTTTGGGAATTTGTAGAGGGGATGTAGATGGATCATTTGCCCGAGTCTCAGGGTTGATGATGGTCGGAGGTGAGATTTTGTGATGTTGACAGGCTTGGTTTATGGGTTGTTGTGAGTTTCAGGTTGCAGTTGATTTCCCCTTTTTGATTTCAAGTTGATGTGGGGATTTGGATGGTCGTGATCATATGAGGTGATGGTTAGTGACTTGGAGAGTTAGGTTGGAGTGGCCGGAGTTCGCCAAGATGACGGTGCATATGCACCGTACATATTGGATGTCTGGTGAACTCATTTGGATGTGCAGAGTATTTTACTCGAAGTAAAACTCGGGTGATTTTGTTTTTGACTCGGAGCAGGTAGCTTAGGAACTCGAAGTATATGATGGGGTTACTCGGGTATCTGGTTGCAGGTTTTAGAATCTGTAATTTTACAGTTTTTAAAATTTTCGAATGAAACTCATATTTTAAAGATTGTAAATTGATACAAATGTAAGATTAAACTGAATTCAAATGTAGTTTAAAATTCAAAGTTTTTAAGAGTAAAATCTTAAATTTAAACAAGATTTAAAATTCTGTTTTAAATCAAGAGTTTAAAACAGTTTGCAGGTTTTTAATCCAGAGAGAGTTGTAGTTTTTAGATTCTTGAATGAAATTCATATTTTTAAGTTACAACTTGATTCAAGTACAAGTTGGATCTGAATTCAAATAAAGTTTGAAACCCAAAAGTTTTAAAAATGAAACTTTTAAATTTAAATAAGTTTAAATTCAGTTTTAAGTTAAGTTTAAAAACAATTTTAGGTTTTAAACCTGAGAGTTATTTTGCAGTTTTAAAATGTTGAATGACATTCAATTTAGTGCAGGAGTTGATTCAAGTATAACTTGAATCTGAATTCAAATGTAATTTTGTATTCAATGTTTTTAAAAATGTAAATCTTAAATTTAAACAAGATTTAAATATGGTTTAAGTCCAGATTTAAACAGTTTTCAGGTTTATCTTTTAAACCCAGATTTTTGATTCAAACAAGTTTTTGTAAGTTTTAATTTTGAACAGATTTAAAAGTTTAAGCAAGATTTAAATTGTTTTGAAATCAAGTTAAAATTGTTTTCAAGTTTCTTTGGAAAGCAGATTTGATTTCAAAACAGTTTGAAAAAAAAATGAATAAACATATTCAAATGTTTAAAAATAGATTTGGAAATGAAATTTGATTTCAAATAAGATTTAAAACTTGAAAGAATTTATTTCTTTAATATTTGAATTAAGCTATGAAGTGTTATTTAAATTTGAAAATTGAAAATTCAATTTATTTTTCAAAGATTAATTTATTTAAATCAAGTAAATTTGTTTTAAATCTTTCTTTATATTTAAGTAATGAATGTTCTTTAAACATTCATTTTATTTTAAGAATTTTACTTATTTAAAATTTGGATCAATGTTTAAATAGTTAAACAACTTAAATATCAAATTTTTAAATGGGATTTGAATTTAAATTTAGAAATATATTGTTTTAATATATTTTGAATATAAAGGAGTCATTTGATTAGTAATTTAATTATTTTGAAAAATATTTAAGATAATTAAGGATTTACTTAATTATTTGTTTTTAAAAAAAAATATGGTTTAGATTAATTTATTTATTAGAAATGATTCATTAATAATTAATCTAATTAATTAATGAAATGTTAATTAATAAATGGTGATAATTATCTAAGGATGATTTAGTAATTAATTAATGAAATTTATTTTGATAATTAACTAGATTGGTTAATTGAATCTAATTAATTGAAATTTGTTAAGTATAATTAATTGTTAAAGTAATTAAGGAAATTTATTACTTATTGTAATTAATTTTAATATTGTGATTTATTTAAGTTAATTAATTTAGTTTAATTAATTTTAATAAATCATTTGATGATTTTAAGAATGTAATTACTTAATGTAATTAATGGAGCAGGATTACTTAGGGAAGTAATAATGATAATTACTGGAATGTAATTAGTAATTTGGATAATTACTTTTGTAATTAATCAAGAAATTAATTAATTATTGGTTAATTAATTTATAAATAAGTAATTAAAGATAGTTAATTACTTAATTTAATATTAATCAAGGTGATTAATAATTAGATTAATTACTAAATGTAATTAATTTTAATTAAGTAATTTATTTAAATATTAAAGATCATTAATTAATATTAATGATGTAATTAAGGATTGTTTAATTAAGTAATAATTAATTAAGAGATTAATTAATTGTAATTAATTAAGGGTAAATATAATTAGTTATAATTAATTAATAAACGAGTAATTAAATGTTAATTACTTATGATTAAGGTTAATTAATTAAAGACTAATTACTTATTGTAATTAGTGAATGATTAATCAAAGATGTTTAATCAAGTTAAATACTTAGTGGGTAATTAATTAACTGGGTTAATTAATGGATGTTAAGCAGGATTTAAATGAGTAATTAATTTAATTTATTTTTAAATTAATTAGATATGGTTGTAATTAATTTAATTCATTTTAAATTAATTATAATTGTTGATTAGTAAATCATTGCTTATGGATGTTATTGATTGAATGGTTGTGATCTCAGTAATGAGATGAATTGTACTTGTATGATATGGATAATTGGTTTAAGTATGATGGTTTGTGATGGATTATTTGGTTGTGATGATTATCTGTTTATGGATTTACAGATTATCTATTTATGATATGAATGTGCTTATCTATTGTGATATGTAGTTTATCTATCTATGTGAATTAGATGATAATGAAATGAGTTAATTGTTTAAAACCCTTAAGTACAACTTGGACATTAAGATGGCGTTTGGTTTCGGTGAGACCGGGATCGGGTTTTTATATTTGGATATCCGAAAACCACATCGATTCCAAATAAACGTTAGGTCGTTAATCCAAGTGGAGCAAGCGAAGACTCGAGGTGTAAGGGCTGTACGTCAGTATAACTCTGTGGGTGATTCCGTAATGAGTTTGACGGAATAGTACTTATAGATTCGAGATGGTGATTTTGAGTGCAAGGGTTATTGTCGTTAACTCTGAGGGTGATTCCAATATGAGTGTAACGAGATAATGCCTTCGGTTTCGCTCGAACCCAGAACGAACTTGTATGGATTGAATGCTTTCAGAACATCGTCAGGTGGACGATGAGCATTCTAAGAAATGTGTCCTCTAAAGGTAATCGTAGCCTCAAGCCTCATCAACCGGGAATGGCTAAAACAGGGGAGGTGTAGCAAGGCTTCATGGGTAGCACCCACTGGATAGCAAGATTGATCCCTGTCTAGAAGTCCCTTTTTATTCGGCTTAGTGGGAAGTTGTTAGTGTACACCAACTGCGGGGTTGTCTTGTTCGGAACTGTTCAGTAAGGAACGGGTCCGGCTTTGTGTTGCAGGGGAGTGGGAGTACTCCTCGGTACGTTGATCTAGGCCACGTACTGTGACGGGCGGTACCCCAGTAGCCCTGCCATTGATGGAATCCATAATCCAATAAGTGCCTGTACGGTTTTGATTGTGCCCAACTATGTTGGAACGTGAGATGTAAGCATTCTAGCTATTTCTGTATTTTATTTTGAAAACCCTAGACACTATTATAATATCACTGGATTTCCTATCAAATGTTTTGGTTAGCGTAAGGTAAATACTTTTCCATGTTTATGTGTGGGAAGTCTTACGTGATACCTTTTGTTTTCAAAGGATTTTCTAAAGTTAAGCAACTTTTATCCCCGTTTACTCACACTAGACCCCTGTCTGACCTGAGTGTTTATTTTCTGTTTTATTAAACTCTTGGGTACTCATATTACGTATGAGTAGTCAAGTGTTTCAGGATTGCTTTGATCGAGTTCTGGAGGAGATAATGGAGCAGGAGGCTTCAGCGTGTAGATATATTTAGTGTTCCGCTGTGTTTGAGTTGAGTCTGTTCTTTCTGATGTACTTGAATTGTAATTGCTAGACAGATGTTTATAACTGTCTAGTTTGTGTTGTATTAGCTGTTTAACTCTGATGTATATGATACTATGTAAAGTTTTATGTGATATATTATAATTTATTCGATTCCGCTGTGAGATTCTGATGTTGTCTTTTCTTTCTTTCCTTTCTTTTCTCTTTTCTATCCCTTTTCTTTCTTCTTAGGGATGCGACTTCCTGGAGACTGGAAGTCGGGTCGTTACATTGTGGTATCAGAGCATTAGGTTGAGTGAATACCTAGGCTCTGGAGTGGTGTCCTTCTTGAGAGAGCGTATTTGTAATTTTGAAAATATATATATATTATTTATTTCTACCTATTTGTTGGGTTACCTGTTCAGGTTTTCCAACATAAGTAATAAAGGTAGATAGGGTAGTGGTGTGTATAACACAACTACCAATGGTTGGAGTTTGGGTGTTTGGGGTTGGAAGTGATCTGCTAGGGCAGTTTGGGCATCTTGAATAGTTCTACTGTTGGTAAAGGATTTCTCCAATCTCTGAAGGAAATCTTTTCAAGATTCGGAGTTTATCTTTGGATTGTAAGCTTGGTTGCACTCGTGTGAGTGGTTCTTCTTGAGTTGGGAGTTCTGAAGCCAGCAAGGATATTTTGGTATTTTGGTAACTTCAGGAAGGAGTTCTGTCTGTATTTGAGTTTGAGACTCAGTTTTGCAGAGTGTTTTGAGCTTGGTTTGGGAGCGAGTTTCCTGAGAGATATTTGTCTTTTGGAAGACTCTATTATGAAGAGGCTAGTGTAGCTTTGAGGTTCGATGAGCTTTTGGTTAAGGAAGTTTTGGCAGTAGTAACAGCAGTGAGTTGCCAGTTCTTCGATGGTTCAGAAATCTCTGTGATTCTTCTGTCAGTAGTCCGGGCAGATGGTGGAACTTGTCCATTTCTTCTGGAAGCTCAGTTGGGTGTGATGTTTGTGGTTAGAGGTAGACCACTAGTTCTTCTTTGTTTTGAAGGCTTTAGCTGTTCTGATTGTTGAAGAGAGAACGATTTCTTGGGATCTGAACTGAGAGGAATCGCAAAAGTGACTTGCGATGGTTCGGAAGTTCTCTGAGTGATCTTTGTTTGGATTAAAGCATCTTTCGAGGATGTTTGAGTTATCGAAGTGGTTTGGTATTTTCTGGATATCTTCGAAGGAATCAAGATTTGCACCCGCATCAGAAGATTGAGTTCTGTTCCGACTTGGTTCTTGGAGCTTTACCGGTGGTTCAGCATTGTAGGAGATTCTTTGAGTGTGATCTGTATAAGTTGACAGGATTGATTGGATCCAGTTTTCTGGTTGAATTTTTGCTGTGGTTTTGTGACCGAATCGGATAGGTCACTGAGATTTTGTGGAATTTGATGAACAATATTCCGGGATAAGTTGATTTAGTTTATACTTGTGTTCATCAACAGCATTCTCGAATCAGAGTTGCGCAGTGGAAGCATGGTGGCAGCTATTCCAGAATAGGAGCATCCGATTCATTGGGAATTTGAGTTTTGTTTTGGATCAAAGGATTTCTACAGGAAATTCATTTTGGATCTGGAAACTTGATTGTTTTGTATCTGTTTGTTTTCCGGATAGGGTTGGAATCTTCTGATGATTCTGCAATAGAGTTTGTGTGGTGGATTCTGTTTGATCTAGAAGTTGAGGGCAGCCCAGGATCGTCATGAGAGATTTGTGGATGTGAGTATTGGATCTTTCTGTTTCTCTTAAGGATTAAGTGTTTGGTCTACAGGATTGAATTTCCAGTTCGGATGGCTGGAATTTGTTTTGTTTTCACGTATCTCTGAGGGAGTACGTGTATGGTTTATCTCTGGTTTTAGAATCAATAGTTCTGAGAGATTTGGAAGTTGATCAAGACTTGTCTGTAGTCCTATATTCTGTTTAGATTTGTAGATCTAGATATATAGGAGCTCTAGATCTAAGTGGTGTGGCTAGTTTAGATTCTGTAGAGCGAGTGTCCCTGTGTTTGTACCTGGGAAACTCTAGGGAATTCTATCCTGAATTTTTTTTTGGGTAATTAGAGTTGTTTGTTTGAATTTGTTGCTATGGTTGCTAGTATTTGATTGATAGTATATGATTGCTCTATTTAAATTTAAAATCTGTATGGGATTATTAAATTACCTTTGCTTTTAAATTTCGGGGACGAAATTCTTTTAAGGGGGAAGGAATGTGATGTCCCGGAAATTTAGGCAATAATTATTTAATAATTTCATTGATAATTATTTTAAAATGTGAAATATTGATTTAATAATTTAATTCAAACAGAAATTCTCTTTTGAAAATTAATAATTATTTAGTTTGTTAAATGTTATTCTTTCCAAAGTTAAAAATATTTAAGTAATAAATTTATCTTTCTAAGATTATTTAAAAAAATATTTTATTTATGATGTATAAATGTTTATACATTGTAAATAGAGGATTTGGTTTTAATTTTAATCTATATTAAATGAAGGATATTTTCTAATTTTATTATATAAATGTATAAATTGTAAATTGACTTAAATTGATTTAAATTAGTATTGTAACTTTTAAGAAGGGTTTGTTTTAAAAATCTTTCTTATATTTTTTGATATATAAATATAAGTAAGTATTTATTTGTTTATAAGAATAAATATAGTTTAAATCTTATTTTATAATAAAAGTTTGTTTTGTTTTATTTTAAAAATTGTTTTTCTTTGAAATAAGATTTAGCTCATTTTTATTAAATTATAACATTTGATTTAAAACTCTTAAAATTTAATTCAACATTTCTCTTTCTTCTTAAAATCTTTTCTTTTGAAAATTAGCTTTAGAATATTATTTTAAAAATCTCAAGTAAACATTTGAATAGTGTATGTTATTATTTAAAGACTAATATTAATAAAACATTTTAAACATGCTAAAATAAGTTTGAAATGGTTTAAGATAAATTTAAATACAAGTATAAATTTAGAATTCTCTTTTAATAATTGAATTGCATATGTGTTAGCTTTTTAAAACATTAAGTAGACACTTGTAAATTTATCTACACCTAAACATAACAAGTGGCAATTGTTTTAAATCTCATTATTTAAATTTTTGATAGAAGAAACATAGTAATTCATTTTGTTAAAACATTATCTTCAAATGAAATCTGAAAATCAAAATTTCAGTAAATCAAAACCCCAAAACAAATGCATGTTTTAGAATCTGCATTCAACCTCAAATCTGCAACATTTAAAACCAAGTTTGCATACTATTTTTCAACTTCAAAACTGGAGCTCAACATCAAATTGAAGTCCAATTTAAAATCTTAGCATTGAAGATGGGGTCTGCATGCAATAACTTTGAAATCAAATTGGAGGCAAATTGCAGTTTTATTAATCAACATCAGGCAAGCATCTTCAACTAGCAATAAGGTTTCAGGAAAATGGTGAAAATGCTTCTCTGAATGGTCTCTGCATCTTCATATAAGGTGAGTAAGCTTCTCTGTTTTAAAAACAGTTTTTCTTTATAAACTAAAGCTAAACATGATTTACAGAACTCAGATCCTAATTTATATATAAAAAAAAAATCAAAATCTGTTATAGATAAAATTGCCCTGTTTTCTGTTTTAAGAAAAAAAAATGAAATGAGTAACATAACCATGTAAAAACCTATGATATCTGTGCATATGAATCAGTAGAAAGAATATGATGTGATGATTGTATGTTGATAACTGTTCTGTATAACATATATGGATGTGTTTATATGTTGCTGATGCCTGTAGCTACATATCTTTGTAAATTAAGATTTTCTTTTATAGAAATTCTTTACCACTTGGATTGATTCCAGTTAGTAACTTTTGTGTAAATAAGATATGTTTGTTTGGTATAACTTAGATTTATAAATTTTATGTTAGTTTAAGAAAAACTGTTGTCTCTGTAAAACAATGAAAAATCAGTTAATATTCAAATAACCAAATCTAAACAAACTCGTAACGATTGGGGCATGCTGTAAATCTGTATGGAGGTAGAGGATTGATGGGAGAGTAAATGGATCATGGTCAGAAGTAGTGTCAGTAGGTGGTGATGTTAAAATTGGTGTTTCCAGGTTTTAACCCTTATTTGGAGTGATTGGGTTTTAGATAGCTTCTGATTTTTCTGTAATGCATCGAATGGAGTAGGGTTTTGGGAATTTGTAGAGGGGATGTAGATGGATCATTTGCCAGAGTCTCAGGGTTGATGATGGTCGGAGGTGAGATTTTGTGATGTTGACAGGTTTGGTTTATGGGTTGTTGTGAGTTTCAGATTGCAGTTGATTTTCCCTTTTTGATTTCAAGTTGATGTGGGGATTTGGATGGTCGTGATCATATGAGGTGATGGTCAGTGACTTGGAGAGTTAGGTTGGAGTGGCCGGAGTTCGCCAAGATGATGGTGCATATGCACCGTACATATTGGATGTTTGGTGAACTCATTTGGATGTGCAGAGTATTTTACTCGAAGTAAAACTCGGGTGATTTTGTTTTTGACTCGGAGCAGGTAGCTTAGGAACTCGAAGTATATGATGAGGTTACTCGAGTATTTGGTTGCAGGTTTTAGAATCTGTAATTTTACAGTTTTTAAAATTTTTGGATGAAACTCGTATTTTAAAGATTGTAAATTGATACAAATGTAAGATTAAACTGAATTCAAATGTAGTTTAAAATTCAAAGTTTTTAAGAGTAAACTCTTAAATTTAAACAAGATTTAAAATTCTATTTTAAATCAAGAGTTTAAAACAGTTTGCAGGTTTTTAATCCAGAGAGAGTTGTAGTTTTTAGATTCTTGAATGAAATTCATATTTTTAAGTTACAACTTGATTCAAGTACAAGTTGGATCTGAATTCAAATAAAGTTTGAAACCCAAAAGTTTTAAAAATGAAACTTTTAAATTTAAACAAGTTTAAATTCAATTTTAAGTTAAGTTTAAAAACAGTTTCAGGTTTTAAACCTGAGAGTTATTTTGCAGTTTTAAAATGTTGAATGACATTCAATTTAGTGTAGGAGTTGATTCAAGTATAACTTGAATCTGAATTCAAATGTAATTTTGTATTCAATGTTTTTAAAAATGTAAATCTTAAGTTTAAACAAGATTTAAATATGGTTTAAGTCCAGATTTAAACAGTTTTCAGGTTGATCTTTTAAACCCAGATTTTTGATTCAAACAAGTTTTTGTAAGTTTTAATTTTGAACAGATTTAAAAGTTTAAGCAAGATTTAAATTGTTTTGAAATCAAGTAAAAACTGTTTTCAAGTTTCTTTGGAAAGCAGATTTGATTTCAAAACAGTTTGAAAAAAAAAAGAATAAACATATTCAAATGTTTAAAAATAGATTTGGAAATGAAATTTGATTTCAAATAAGATTTAAAACTTGAAAGAATTTATTTCTTTAATATTTGAATTAAGCTATGAAGTGTTATTTAAATTTGAAAATTGAAAATTCAATTTATTTTTCAAAGATTAATTTATTTAAATCAAGTAAATTTGTTTTTAAATCTTCCTTTATATTTAAGTAATGAATGTTCTTTAAACATTCATTTTATTTTAAGAATCTTACTTATTTAAAATTTGGATCAATGTTTAAATAGTTAAACAACTTAAATATCAAATTATTAAATGGGATTTGAATTTAAATTTAGAAATATATTGTTTTAATATATTTTGAATATAAAGGAGTCATTTGATTAGTAATTTAATTATTTTGAAAATATTTAAGATAATTAAGGATTTACTTAATTATTTGTTTTTAAAAAAAAATGGTTTAGATTAATTTATTTGTTAGAAATGGTTCATTAATAATTAATCTAATTAATTAATGAAATGTTAATTAATAAATGGTGATAATTATCTAAGGATGATTTAGTAATTAATTAATGAAATTTATTTTGATAATTAACTAGATTGGTTAATTGAATCTAATTAATTGAAATTTGTTAAGTATAATTAATTGTTAAAGTAATTAAGGAAATTTATTACTTATTGTAATTAATTTTAATATTGTGATTTATTTAAGTTAATTAATTTAGTTTAATTAATTTTAATAAATCATTTGATGATTTTAAGAATGTAATTACTTAATGTAATTAATGGAGCAGGATTACTTAGGGAAGTAATAATGATAATTACTGGAATGTAATTAGTAATTTGGATAATTACTTTTGTAATTAATTAAGAAATTAATTAATTATTGGTTAATTTATTTATAAATAAGTAATTAAAGATAGTTAATTACTTAATTTAATATTAATCAAGGTGATTAATAATTAGATTAATTACTAAATGTAATTAATTTTAATTAAGTAATTTATTTAAATATTAAAGATCATTAATTAATATTAATGACGTAATTAAGGATTGTTTAATTAAGTAATAATTAATTAAGAGATTAATTAATTGTAATTAATTAAGGGTAAATATAATTAGGTATAATTAATTAATAAATGAGTAATTAAATGTTAATTACTTATGATTAAGGTTAATTAATTAAAGACTAATTACTTATTGTAATTAGTGAATGATTAATCAAAGATGTTTAATCAAGTTAAATACTTAATGGGTAATTAATTAACTGGGTTAATTAATGGATGTTAAGCAGGATTTAAATGAGTAATTATTTTAATTTATTTTTAAATTAATTAAAGATGGTTGTAATTAATTTAATTCATTTTAAATTAATTATAATTGTTGATTAGTAAATCATTGCTTATGGATGTTATTGATTGAATGGTTGTGATCTCAGTAATGAGATGAGTTGTATTTGTATGATTTGGATGATTGGTTTAAGTATGATGGTTTGTGATGGATTATTTGGTTGTGATGATTATCTGTTTATGGATGATACAGATTATCTATTTATGATATGAATGTGCTTATCTATTGTGATATGTAGTTTATCTATCTATGTGAATCAGATGATAATGAAATGAGTTAATTGTTTAAAACCCTTAAGTACAACTTGGACATTAAGATGGCGTTTGGTTTCGGTGAGACCGGGATCGGGTTTCTATATTTGGATATCCGAAAACCACATCGATTCCAAATAAACGTTAGGTCGTTAATCCAAGTGGAGCAAGCGAAGACTCGAGGTGTAAGGGCTATACGTCAGTATAACTCTGTGGGTGATTCCGTAATGAGTTTGACGGAATAGTACTTATAGATTCGAGATGGTGATTTTGAGTGCAAGGGTTATTGTCGTTAACTCTGAGGGTGATTCTAATATGAGTGTAACGAGATAATGCCTTCGGTTTCGTTCGAACCCGGAACGAACATGTATGGATTGAATGCTTTCAGAACATCGTCAGGTGGACGATGAGCATTCTAAGAGATGTGTCCTCTAAAGGTAATCGTAGCCTCAAGCCTCATCAACCGGGAATGGCTAAAATAGGGGAGGTGCAGCAAGGCTTCGTGGGTAGCACCCACTGGAGAGCAAGATTGATCCCTGTCTAGAAGTCCCTTTTTATTCGGCTTAGTGGGCAGTTGTTAGTGTACACCAACTGCGGGGTTGTCTTGTTCGAAACTGTTCAGTAAGGAACGGGTCCGGCTTTGTGTTGCAGGGGAGCGGGAGTACTCCTCGGTACGTTGATCTAGGCCACGTACTGTGACGAGCGGTACCCCAATAGCCCTGCCATTGATGGAATCCATAATCCAATAAGTGCCTGTACGGTTTTGATTGTGCCCAGCTATGTTGGAACGTGAGATGTAAGCATTCCAACTATTTCTGTATTTTATTTTGAAAACCCTAGACACTATTATAATATCACTGGATTTCCTATCAAATGTTTTGGTTAGCGTAAGGTAAAAACTTTTCCATGTTTATGTGTGGGAAGTCTTACGTGATACCTTTTGTTTTCAAAGGATTTTCTAAAGTTAAGCAACTTTTATCCCCGTTTACTCACACTAGACCCCTGTCTGACCTGAGTGTTTATTTTCTGTTTTATTAAACTCTTGGGTACTCATATTACGTATGAGTAGTCAAGTGTTTCAGGATTGCTTTGATCGAGTTCTGGAGAAGATAATGGAGCAGGAGGCTTCAGCGTGTAGATATATTTAGTGTTCTGCTTTGTTTGAGTTGAGTCTGTTCTCTCTGATGTACTTGAATTGTAATTGCTAGACAGATGTTTATAACTGTCTAGTTTGTGTTGTATTAGCTGTTTAACTCTGATGTATATGATACTATGTAAAGTTTTATGTGATATATTATAATTTATTCGATTCCGCTGTGAGATTCTGATGTTGTCTGTTCTTTCTTTCCTTTCTTTTCTCTTTTCTATCCCTTTTCTTTCTTCTTAGCGATGCGACTTCCTGGAGACTGGAAGTTGGGTCGTTACAATTTTAAAAATATAGTGGTATGGAAGGTATTCTTTTCATACTTAACACCAAATTCCAAGGTATGAAATCTCGTCGCTATCTTGAGAATTAAGAAGGTGTGTCGAGGCAAAGATAGTTTTCTAACTTGTCCGATTTCATTGTTAATCGAGGGATGGACGGTTTAAAATTGGGAAGTGATGATAAGTATACTTGGTCTAATTTCTATACGATCTATTTACTTACTCCAAAAGTTTTTTGGTTATTGTTGTCAATTTTTTTAAATGGTTTTGAGTCACAGAGGTGCTGTAACATCCCTTAAATTTGGCCTTAGTTGTTTAATTACTTAGTTAGTTAATTAGGATCTAAAAAATGGAAATTGTGAAAACAACGGAATTTGACCACGAAAATCGTACCATTGCTTTCATTGTGAAATTCTGAGCATCTTTCATATTTGGTAACGAGTCAAAATGAAGAACTTAAGAATGAAAAACGAATTTCGAACGAAAAAAATAATGTTTATATGCTAATTACCGAGACCCTACTGGTCGGCAAGTTCATTACAACCGGTCGACTGGTGCTAATGAGCGGTCGATCGATTGGGACCGTGACGGCTTGGGATCGCCTTGGCTAAAAGGACCGGATTTTATATATTTTAATTGTACGACTGTAGTTGATTCGAGTGCTTATAAATTCATGCCTAACACTCTCTTCTCTTCTCATATTATTCTAAAAGTAGTAGCACAGCTCTGCCGTTTTCTATTCGCCACTGTTTTCTAGATTACGAAATATAGTATTTATACTTGTATATATACAAATTGGAGAAGAATAGAAATCAGATAAAAGAAGAAGAGAAGCGAATCAACACTACACGACATCGAGGTAATATATATATATATATATATATATATATATATATATATTATGTACATACATATATATATGTGTGTGTGTGTATTTGTAAATTTATATTTCCTCTTCAATCAGATTTTTATTTAAAGAATTAAGATCAATTCCATAGTCCAAACCCGTGAGAGAATTTTCGATAAAGTATATTTTGGAAATGCCTTAGATTTTGGAAAAAGGTTTTCTTACATGATTTCATTTTTCGAGGATTTATTTTAGAATTTTGGGATGTTTTAAAATTGTAGGTTTCAAGAAACACATATACCACTAAGTTGGCCACGTTAAGAAATTTTGGTTTATAAAGGAGTAGTTTTTGAAATCCTTAAATATTTATACGCATATGTATCAATAAAGGTTCGATTTTGTTTTTCAGCAATAAAATTATCTTTCGATTTGGAAATGAGTTTCAAAAGATGAATATTTAGCCCAATGATTTACCAATCTATAAAAGCAAAGTTTTCTCTCTTTTAAAGGACGGACGAAATAGGGATGACATTTAGTTTTATTGGGTATGAAATTAGAAGTGTTCTTATATCCGCCGCTATTGATAAAAAATATTTCCGTGCGAATATTCGGGGAATCACAGTTGGAATATTTTCAAGTTTTTGAAATTGTTGAGGGTTGAAGCAGTATAACTCTGAAGTGCTGTGGAATAGCGGAGGAATTGTTTAGAAAGCCAGATGTTAAGCTTGGATACCACTATGAAGAGGTTAGGAATTTTTTGGATGGTGTCTTGTCAAAGGAGATGGTGCGAAATGATTATCGTTGTTATTATTATTATTGTTGTTATTAATGTTATAAAATTTACCCAATCCATACAAGGTCCTGATTCAACCTGTGCAAAAATGCTGTAGAGCGGTCGACCACCTAGAGGTCGACCTGTAGCGGTTGACCGGTCAATTGGTTTTTGTCCAACTCGAACCTTGAATGCTACTATAAAGCAACGTCCAATTTTTCTCAATCTCATCTGTGCTTCCTCTTTTCCATTTCTGCTGAACCCAAAAAGCCCCCCTTCTCCTCCAAATTATCTCCCACTTCCTTCATTCCTCCTCTAGGCGCCGCTGTTTCTCCCCCTCTCCAACGAGCAGTAGCATCGCCTTCTCCTTGCGGTTGATTTTCGCACATAGATCTTGCCCCACTGCCACTTCAGATCTAAACCCTATTTCTCCACTTCTCATCTCATGGCACCTCCCTGCATTGTCGGTTCCTCCTCGCGCCACCCTAGTGTCACTCCTCAAGAGATCAGGTGGCTGGACTTGAATGACCTGAAGATCTCCACCTTTCTCGGATCCATCAATTTCAAATTCCTTCAGGGACGACTGGTGAAGTTTGGACACTTTGCAACTTTTGGGCTAGAAAAGCTGTTTGGGGTGGCAGGACTTGCTCCGATCCTGCGCTTTGAGATTGTGGGGGCGGAATGATATCGCGTTGCATTTGTATTTTCAATGCCCGTTTGGCGTCTAATTTCGATGAAGACAACAGTTTCATTCAGTCAGAAGTTAAAGGAGTCAGGATCGAGATGCCTAACGACGACTTCGTCGATCTTTTTGAGATTTCCGTGGATGGCGTGGATTTGGATGATATTGAGATGACCGACCCGGAGATCTCACTACGGATCTTTTCTCAAGGTATAAGTGTTTGGAGGACAAAGAATATGAATCCGATTGCCCATCTTGTTGTGCGCATTATTCAGCACAGCATCATCCGTAAGATAGAAAGCTATGATCAGATTTATCCTTGGGTGCGAAAGGCCAGCTATGCAGTTATCAGTGGTGTAGCCATTAATTGGGCACGCACTCTTATGATTCATTTTTTCGACAAGGGAGTTGGTACCCCATGGAGTTTCATTTCGTGTTTTACTTATTCACTCTCGTCTTCAGGTGATACGGTGTGTCCTGGGGGAAGACTGCCCAAATGAAGGTTCATCCTACCAATGCTAGAGCTTCCATTAGGAAGATAAGAATTCCTTTTCCACCAGCTGCAGCAGCCGAGCCAGTAGGATAGCAACCGTTGTAGCAGGAGGCAAAGAAGGGACAGGTTGCTGAGGGATGTCAGAGTCTTGAGCTAGTCGCCATTCGGTAGGTCCAGACTGAGCTCTAAAGGATCTGCAGCGACCAGCAAGAGATAAGGATCGAGCTACAGCGCCATAGTCATGAGATTGGATGCTTAGCCGCTATGCTTTGCCCTTTTCGAGGCTGCGGTAATGACTCGAGTTCCCGTCGAGGATCGGGAGCGTCCCGTAGTCTGTAGGTAATGTTTTAGATTTTGTAATGTGTTGTTGTATCTCTTTCTTCTAGCATTTGTTCTTTCCGTTTTAGGTTATTGGGTTGTCACTGTTAGCTGTCTCATTTCAAGACACGCACGATATTATGAGATGCATTTCTATTTATTTGTTTTGTTGTTCTTCCAAATATGTAAACCGCTCTTATATTTATGTTTGGAAGAAATGGTATAAATATAAAACTCTCATAAGGACACTTAACCAACAGTAAAATGCAATATGAGACTGGAAGTTTTAAATAGGTAGAAACTTTAGTAAGAGAAGGACGAGTTAAATAGTTTTGGAATCATGGGTCATTGTTCCAGTTCCTTAAAAGCTAATTTTTTTGAATAACTGAGTATGATGACATTTTTTAAATAAAATGTCAAATTTTATGGGTTACAATTAGTTGTGGAATGTTAGAATTGAGCTTATGCATTTAGTGCATAACCGACTTCCGACTATGCTAAAATGTGGCTTGAATAATCAAAAAATGTTAAGAAGGAAAATATTTTGAAAAGTTTCTCTTGATTTAGAAAGTTTCGTTTGAAAGAAGAAGAGTTGGTTTTTATATTATTTTTGACGCTCAAATAATTTTTAGAATTTTTGCCCAAATTTTATTTCAAGGGAAAAATTTACATTCAATTATTTTGGAAATTTATTTTCCAAGCGACGTACAAATTTGATAGAGAAAAGAGTTTTTAAGAAGATTTGATTTTAAAGGCCACAAGCTAAGCATATGGAAGGAATATAGGTTATAAATGTGAATTTAGCAGCGCATTAGGATCGAAAATACAATAAAATGCAAACGGTTACAAGAGAAAAGTTGTTTTAGCCCTGGAATTTCTATTTTCATGCCTTTTCGACGACGTGCACGAATCTATTTTTGGACTCAATTCCATTTTAGAGCTTGAAAACAAACTTCCTTATGTGATTTGGGCATGGAAAATTTGAAGTAAATCTGGGACAACGATGAAATTTCCACTGTACAAAGGGAAATGGATAGCTTATAGAGTGGTAAGAATGTAAAATTCTCTATTTAAATTTCTTTTTCAGGCATAGGAGTGATGTTTAGGAAGCGAGATTTCGATGCATTAGATTTTTGGTTGGTAGGAACTGAATGCAAATTGATTACACCTTATTTCTATTTATAGGAGTATAAGGATTATTTTGTAAAAAGATTTTCAAAATCTGCATACATATGAACTGCCAGTATATACGTATATATAGGATTGCACCATGTTTTTAAACATGTTTTTAAAAAGAAACGCTTTCATATAGGAGGGCTTGATTTAGAATCATTCTGCGTACATGCTTTCTATGTCGTGATACACTATGCACTTGTGCACGTTGGTTATAAAATTGGTTGTGTGCTAATTAATTTTGCAGTTAAGGGTAATTGCTAGCTAGAATCATGACTTAGTTATTGGTATAATTTCAGGGATAAATTTTTTTTAAGAGGGAAGAATGTAACTCCTCGTAAATTTGGCGTTTGTTATTTAATTAGTTATTAATTAGGATCCAAAATAAAATTGTGAAAACGATGGAATTTGACTGCGAAACTTGTATCATTGTGTTCATGGTGAAATTTTAAACAACTTTCATATTTAGGGTTTTGCGATCGGACTTCAAACGAAGAAGTTACGGATGAAAAACAAATTTGGACCAAAAATAATTAACATTTATATATTAATTACCGAGACCCCACAGATCGACAACTTCATTGTGACCGACCGACATGTAGTGGTCGACAGTTGACTATGAGCGGTCGACTAGTTGGCACTTTGATGGCTAGGGTTTTCCTTTGTAAAATGGCCTAGATTTTTTATATTTTAATCGTATGGCTGTAGTTGATTCGAGTGCCTATAAATTCAGGCCTAACCCTCTCTTCCCTTCTAATATTTTTCAAAAAGCAGTAGCGATGCTCTGCCATTTTCCGTTCTTCGCTATTTTGTAAATTATAAAGTATAATATTTATATATACACAAATTGGAGAAGAATAGAAATCAAATTAGAGAAGCGAATCAACACTATGTGATATCGAGGTAATATATATATATACATACATGTTCGTATTTTTATTTATATATTTATATTTCCCCTAACCCCAATTTTCTCTCAGATCTGTAATTCTAATATATTTATATACCCTTTTATGCATATTTCTTAGAATAAGAAGAAAATGGAGTTGAATTAAAGGTTTTACTTAAGATCTGGAGATTTCGAAACGCTTCTAGAAGGTGAGTGGGGAATTCATATATTGTTTATGATTTTTAATCTATTCCATTAGCATACTGTAATAACCCGAATTCCAATGGGTTCGGATTTTTCGCAAAAATGCTAAAACCCAAGCCCACTGAAACCCAAGTTGGGAATCTAGTATCCTGCAAATAGACAAAGACAAATATATCAGAGCACAATTAACTATCTCACAGCGGATTTGACTATAATAGTAATTAAATACTCAGCAATATAATAACACTTTCTAAACAAGTGTCTTAAAGCTGTGAAGTCTCTGCCATCTACCTAACCTGTAGAATGTTATGAGGAGGGAGTCAGAACTAAAGTTCTGGTGAATGGATAAATTATACACTTTTAAGCTTAATTCTACTTATATCATTTTATTTCTATTTAATGTTATATTAGGTTCACTAGGTTTATCATACTCTCGCCTTTATGCGTGAATCGTACCCATCTACTCCTTAGTAAATTAAAACCTAATAATTGATATATATATATATATATATATATATATAGCTATATGTCCAATGAACATACTGGTCATAGGTACTACCCATAGTACCTTCTGTATCCTCCTCGCAAAGGACTTCATCGTCTTGCTCCTATAGTGTTCTATGACTATATCTTAAAGGATAGCTTCATGAGGCCTACAATATAGATGTTCCGTCGTCTACTATGAAAACGTAAAACTGCATCCAAACTAGTCTATTCTAATGCTCGGACATCCGCAACGTACCACCCAGTGCATACATTGAGGGCTATACGTAATCGTTCTGTTTACTCTTCGAATCCCGCCAAGAAGGTACTCCTTGTACGGAACTCGGTCGGGGATTTTCTATATCTATAAAGGATAGCTTCGTTAGGCCTACAATATAGATATTCTAGTTGGTCTGTCTCTTTTCTCATCGTGGCTATGGCCCCACACAGCCACCCCTCGACTAATCGAAAGACCTCTAAAGAGTCAAGTGGATGTGCTCTACTGCAAACAATCTAACATTCAATTGGCGATGCCCTTCATCCAATGTCTCGATAGTGAAAGAATCATTGAACTTTTGGTTTTAACTCTAATTTTTCCCTAACTCGCTTTTGGTTTTGATGCTGGCCAATACTAGCATGCAACTTCCTTTTGGGTCCTGCCCACTAAACTTACTTGCAAGTACTGGGACATACAAATATCCTACTTCGAACACCAACCACTTTTGACTGCCTACAATGGTCCTGCCATGCAAAAAGCAGTCAAACATACTCTTTTAATGGAACACCTATAGACCTGCCTCCGGGGATACACCTTTGTTAGGCCTACCCAGAGGACCATCCTAGAGTATCCTCACGTCCCGTTGAAGTCTCGTACTTCCTTCTAGCCCAAAATAACTAAGCTGGACGTGCTTCTCTTTTGCCTAAAATCTATGATGAAGTGTTTCATTAGGCTCTTCATCCTTTGGGCTGCTCCAAACGCATCTCACTCTTTTATTAGACCTTAAGTTTAATCTTCTAATTGCATTTAATTTACTTTTCTTATTATATTGGCTACTTATTTACCCTAATTGGCATATTCTTGCCCTCGTCTCACTTCTAGCTATTTTCTGACCACCATTGATCTAATAGGAAATGCTATTTATACTGCCACTTCTATTACCTTGCTTATTTAACTCAATTTAAGTCGTAAGTTTATTAAATAAGAATCTTCTATTATCTCTGTTCTATTTGCTTATTAACTTAATTTAAGTCTTAAATTAGCCTTTCCATTCTTTCTACTTTAATTATAACCTATGTTATAATTTTACTTGTAATTGTCACTTTTATCTTCTTTTACAATCTATATATGATTACAAGTGTCTCTCTTCTGTTCTAGGCTGTCTTCATTTACTATGATATAGAATTTTCTTTAATTATCTTATATTTTATAATTCACTTATCATAATAACAATCTTATTGTATAGTCAGCGCAGTAAATGCAGATCTAGGCTCATTATCATTTAAATTCTATTCTAATAACTTACTTGATTCCTTTCGTACTTTATTTTATTTTCTTCTATTCTAGGAAGTAATTCTATTTTATTTGGTTGGGTATGAAAACTATACTAAAAATCCATTTCCATATTTTAATACTAAATAATAGTATAAACAGTAATTCGTAACTTCAAGGTATTTCTTTTATTATTTTAGATAATGTAAAATACAATGGTTTCTCTATCTTATACTAATGCCCTTTTTCTTTCTTTTATTCTTAGATTTACGATTATCGTTATCTTTTAAATATTAAATTATTAAAATGTACCGTATTTTCTAAACCAGCCAATTAATCTGTTACTTACTTCCAAATCAACTTATTAGATTAATTTATTATTCCCATTTTAGCGTAATTTATTGCAGAATTCCATTTTTCTAGCTTTATTCCAACTTTTCTAACTTTATTCCAACTTTTCTTATTTTACATCTAATCTAGTATTTTCCCATTTTAATCCATAATCGCGAAGTTTCTTTTTAACTGTATTATTCGCGTACAAAGAGAATAAAAATAAACTAGCATTTAAGCTAAATTATAACTTCAAATTAGATGTAAATTTCTTACAGTTCAGCATAATTAATTAACAGAATTAATTACTGAAATACTGAACAAAATTATTTAACAGGAATTTAACGATAATATATCATAAATGTTAAAGATATAATTAAATCCACTCACATTGCTAGCTTTCCTGATCTCCTTGTTTTTATTTCAGATCTATCCCTAACATCTATATTCACCTCCCTTATAAACCCTATTTGGAATTACAAACGATATATTTACAGATCTATAATATTTGAAAGAGAAAAGGAGGAAATTTGGATTAGAAATAGAAAATAAAAATCAGATCTAGGGTTTTACCTTTCACATCGCCTTATGATTTGAACCAATCCCTAATTCCCCAATTAATTCCGTTCTCTTTCTATTTAGATCTAAATTCGTGTGAATTAGATCTAAAATTTTGTTATTAAGAAAGTGTAGAAAAGATAGAAAAATAGCCGAGCTTCTATAGGCAAGAGAAAAGTAAAGAGAATAGAAATGAGGCTCTGCACCTATATTTATAGTGGTTCACATCAGTGCTGACCATTAGATATGATACCTTAAAATCTAAAGCATACACTCAGTCTATGCACTACATCAAAACAAGTAAATCCTAACATTTATAAGTGTTACAAATAATTTCAGTAACATTTTTTAAGTGTTACTAATGGACTGTGGGAATGGAGCGGTCAAATTTGTAAAGCTTATAAGTGTTACGGACATACGTATTACTAACACTTATAAGTGTTGGTACCTAAAAATATGGTAACACTTATAAGTATTGATACAGAAATATACGGTAACGCTTATAAGTATTGGAAAATGATTATTAGTGACACATATATGTGTTGTTACACATAAATTGCTTTGCTTATCATTTACATCTGTAACGTAGATAAGCATTGTTATCCAAAATATTGGTAACACTTATATGCGTTACTAATTAAAATTATGTTTTTACTATATTTTATGAACAATTAATATTAAAATTCTTAAAACAAATGATTATAATATCTCATAAATGATCATGTCCATATCACATGTATAATTCATCATATCAATTCAATATGAAGTCTAAAATGCTTCCATATCTCAAATGCAACAATATCATATTTAGATAATACTATAATATGAGCTACAAACTTTCCAATTTCGGAATACCAAAATATCATTAAGGTTATCCTACAACTCTAATACCATGGTTAGGAAAGATGAAGCAAATGATTTAAGAGCCTCATTGATTTGGCTCGACACTTGCAACTTGATTTGTCACTTGGTTTTGTAATTTCAATTACCATTGATGAAAATCTTCCTTCTTATTCTTATCGGGCAAATGCTTTTTACCTTGTACCATTGTAGAAAAATAAACAGCTGGCCTAAGGCCTCAAATTGTGCATGGCTAGGTCTGGCATATAGAAACATATATAAAATATAAGTCATAATAACACTTGAACTAAACATATTTTGCGGGTTTAATATTGTTTTAACCTTGAAATGAGTTGCCAATGAAAGTTTTATGCACTATTTTATTAGAATAAGAATCAATAATCTAATTTTCTAAGATATATGTGAAATATGATAATCGATCAAGTCATTGAAACTTGGGCTCTGTTGAACAAAAGAGTAGTGAATCGTACTAACATGTCTAAAGGCAAGGTCAACTTTATACAGTTTAATGCAGAATTTCTTAGGAAATTTTTTTTAGCTCCAGACATGCCAGAAAAAACTAAAATATTAAATCTATGTATATATATAATAAAAGGAATTGAGCAGAATATGTGTGTGCACTTGTGTATATATGAGAATACACATCTAAATAGTTAACGAATAAACACGACGGTAAATTTCAGAATCTGAATTATTTACCTTTTCATTTCATTATGTTTTCTCATGAAAAACTTTGAAAATGGAGCTTATTACTTCTAATGCCAGTATAGTCACCATGGAATAGATAACTGAAATGGCAATGAGAAGGAACCTAATAGAAATTAAATGTATAAATTTAGTCATAATCAAAGTTGAGATCCGTGTTTTCCATTTTATTCAACTAACTAATTAACTTCACTAAAGCTTTATTAAATTCAATACCGCATGAATCATGTTATAACTGAAGATGCACCTAACAAGTGATAATTGTACAAAACCTATCGTTGGTAAGATAAATATCATTCTTATCTTATGATTTAAAATAAAACATCCAACATATCCTTAATATATAAGCTATAACTACATAAAAAATTCAATGAGCAAGATAAATCTATAAGCTTATTTACATTAGGCATTTTCATCATAGACCCAACATAAAATCATTAATCAAAATGAAACCTTACAAGTGATCATCAATCACAAAGGAAGAAACTGTATCAAGCAAAAATTTACCCTATGCATCAAAAGAACTTTGGCATAAGTTTACAAAATGTACCAATAAGGATATTTTTACTTGCAAGATGATCATCCTTGAATCACATTTAAGAATGCTTACCTATACTTGCACCTTGAACATAAATAAAAATAAACAGTGATTACTTAATAGAAACATAGCATGGCTAGAAAAGGACAAAAGTATTATAGCACCTATGATAACTACTATCTAATAGAAATAGAATACTGTTTCCATTAATTATTGAATAATTTGATGACATGGATCCTAACTTCAATAGATCTATAATTAGTACACATTTTTTTTGAAGTGAAGCCTTGGCCCAACGGTGATTCTAGAAGCTTTCAAAACATAATCTGTACCTTTGTGTTATAGACAAACTTTGGGCAATTAAAAGACAAAGGATAAATCAGTGAAGTAACAGCGGCAACAAAAATGACATAAACCCAAAAAGCCTACCATACTATATATTGCTTAAGCCAACTCATTTATTCAACAAAAAGTAATAAAGACTATTAGCCAAATGCATTTTAACCATATATTAACTCTTCTCTTTTTTTTAACTCTAGTCAAAGTCAAACTCTCTCTATTATTGATGACATAGGTCGACCAGAAATATTACTATTAGCGTCATAACCTTATTATGAAAAAAAGTGAGATATATAATATAAGAAGTCATTTGTTGGATGAAGTTCATTTCAAAAGTGGTGATTATTTGCAATCTCCCAAAAATGGAATAATTTATCACTTTGTAGTTCGAACACTTTCATTGAGTTTTCAAATGAAAAATTGAAATTTTACATAAATACATTTAATACATACCTTTTGCCACTGAATCCATGCTAAACCTTTAATTACTTTCTTTTCAAGCTAATTTTTATCCATATATGATACCAAAAGTCAATTTTTGCAGGAGTATATCTAATTAATTTTCTTTAAGCAAGAAAAGAATCAAAGTCCACACTAATTTAGTATTTTACTGTCATTATAACACTATATATAAGTTCTGCGTAATTTACATATAAATTATTGTGTAACGACATCTATAACTCACCAAACATACATCATGTATATCCTAGATTGGTTATGTTCACATCCCTTGATAAATGTGCATGAAATTACACTTTTATCAATAGAAAATGATATGCTACTACCCAAAGTTTTCCTTTAAGAATTTTATATTTTCTGAAAAGAACAACTCTATGGACAATATATTCCTTCCAGGACAACTTACAATTGGATCTTTGTCGCTTTAAACAAAGCAATGGGAGTAAGTTTGAATTTTTTTCCGGAAGCAAACGAAATTCGTGGCATTACGCTAATCCTTTTTATTGACAAAACCAATATTTTTCCACCTAGTATTTGGTTTAATTGCATTAAAATTTTTTATGCTTATGTTGCAATTATCTTATTCATACTTCATTTTCATAACTTAATATCAGCCTTTGGGTTTGCCAATTTTAACTGGGATTGGAAATTTTTATGAAATATAAATGCATTTCATTTTCTTTGTAGCATATTACAATATTTTTCTATTATTACAAATATACCTTTCCCTTATAAAAGGTATAAGAAACAAAATACCAAAATTTGAAACTTGACAGAACTATTCATAAGCATACTATAAATAGACGGAAAAGCGTGCTCGTACCTTGTTGGGTTGAACTTGATTCAGAATTGGTGGATGTGATTCTCTGAAAAATAAGCCCACCATTGTATCTAAAAAAATAGTGTTTTATGAATATATGGAGCATAAGGAGAAACATAAGTCATTGAAAGAAAAAAATGCAGAACTAAATTTAGTACAAAACGAAATTTAAAGCCATATATAATATATCTAAAATTCCTATTGTAGCAACTGTAGGGAAAATTTGTATTCTATAGTATGGTTAGACAATCGTTCTCTCAGTTTATAATTTCAAATATGACTGAATAGTGCTGATTCCAATCGGTTTAGGATATCCTTCATTTCCATTTATTAAAGTAAATTTCACCTTCTTTTTTTTCAAATTTTTTTTGGTTGGTAGAAGTAAATACAGATTGCTGCATCAAGTTAAAAAAAATAACAATATGACCCTGGTTTATAATCCAATTGTTTATCTCAGCACATAGATGTTCTGTTAAACTTAAAAATGCATTTTGATATTAAATATGTCAAAAATTACTGAATACAAATCTAATAATATCAAAAAAATTCAGGCAATCGCTCCAATATTTTCTCTGGTAGTTCTGAAATTTGCATTCAAAGGCGCAAACAAAAAAGGAATACTGGTATTAAGAGACCCTGCAGCAATGCTTGCCAAATACTCAGACTCATTGGTCTACACTGGACCCATCAGAGTCCGAACCTATCGTGAAATTCTACAGAAAACAGCATTTTTAACCCAAAACCTAAGATCCTTTACCGTACCTTTCTTGGTTCTTCATGGAACTGCAGATAGAGTTACAGACCCCTTGGCTTTACAAGACCTTGACAACAAATCATCCTCTATGTACAGAGACATCAAATTATATGAAGGCTACTTACTTGATCTCTTATTTGAGCCCGAAAGAGAAGAAATTGGCATGCATATTATTGATTGGATGGAGAAGAGGTTGACTCAATATAAGGAAAGCAATAGGAATGAACATTCTTAAGGATTGCCCTGACAAACAGCTCAAAAGAATCATGATTAGTAAAATTTATTCTTGTCGATTTTTTTCTCATTGTCTAAAATTTGTGTATGTGAATATTTTCAATAAAGAATTGTTTAGAGCAATCATAGCATACAATATAGAACCGATTAATATTGCTGTTTGGTATAAGTTGTTTGCTTATTCTAAATATTGAAACTTAATTAGTATTTGAATTATATGGACTATTTGAACTTCATTGTACATTTGTTGCGACTTCCAATTCGGAATCTTGCTAGCAGAATTTTATTAAGCATCCAGAAATACTGCTTGAGTCCAACGAAGCTAGTGAAAAAGATGCCCTACGTGGACTGGTGGGCATTTCATAAATTATTTATGTATAACTAGTGGGCATTTCAAAGGTTACCCTCTTTTTATAAAGTTTGCTAATATTTATTAAAACGATCTATTTTCATACCGTAATCTATGTGATTTCTAGGTATACTTTTGCTTTTGCTATAGGTAAAGCTCAACTGCAAATAAATTAATCCAGGTTAGTTATAATTAATCGGACTAAGGCACACATTATTTTATTCGGAAACTAAGTACACCAAACTTAAATAATTTAATTGCATCTTTACATGATACACGGTACATAATGTAGATGCTTATATAATAATCAATTTTAAGTAACTAATTAAACAAAGTACATAACCTTATTATTGATTTCTACTAATTTGGGTATGAGGAACATTAAATTAACGTACCTTTGTGAAATCGATGATATTGTTTGGGTTGTAGGTGTGGCTTTGAACGGTAGACGAAGAAATCTTAGACGAATGATGCAGCGTTTCATAAGTAGGGCTGGATGGGTCAAAAAAGAAGCAGTTTTCGGTATTTTGCAATGAGGGAAGAGAACAGTTAGATGTTTGGTAGCTTGGAGGATGTGCGAACGGCCAAACGCTGGTGATGGAATGGGAATGGAAAAGCGTTAGAAAATGGTGATGGAATGGCGAAGGGTAACCCTAATCTAATTAAAAATTATGCGGCCGACAGTGATGATGGAAGGGGAAAGCATTAGAAAATGCAACATATGCAAGATTACATAAGGGTCCAATTTTTAATGAGTTATTTACAAATTTACCAAGTGTTCTAACACTTTTTTGTGTTGTAAATTATAACTGATATGTTAGAAAGTTTATAAAAAACATTATTTATATTTCCCGACACTTTTTCAGGTATCCTAACATTTTTTTATTGCCAGTAGGCTGTAACATTTATAAGTGTTAGAAATTAACAAATAGAAAATGTTGCAAAATCACTATTTTGGTGTAGTGATAAACATTAAATTAATATGTTTTCTTCTGCATTTTTTTATTTCAAATTGATTCTCCAACAAACTTTTCATTAATCACTTTCTCATTCTCTCTCGCAATCTATGGAAATATATATTTTTAAATGTGACGTTTCTTTTAAATAAGACTCCCTTATTAATCACCCAATTAATAGATTTTATATATACCTATAAATTAATTTACTATCCAATTAATCTTTGCCTGCGCTTTGATTCCTTACCAAATTAATATGTTAATCAACACAATTAATTCGCACATATGCATATTAGTTTATTTATTCCCATAATTATTGCATGCATATATTCTAAAATTGAATTTTGAATCACAATCTTAATTATATAGGTTACCATAAGTCTCCATGTTTATTAATTGTCAATTGATTGTTTGCATAAATTAAACTTCCTCCATTTTATTCTCTTGCACTATCATATATATTCTAATCATATCAATTAGTTGCTACAATATATGTTCACTTTCTTGTCGGTTTCTGTCAAGTAATCACCTCTACTAATTAATCGAATATTAATTTCCCTTTTAAACAAACACCATCAATTAATTTCCCTATTAATTGATTTTATATAATTTCTCTCTCGAATTTATTTGTTACACAAATATATATGTATTCCAAATAATATTAATTAGTTGCCCTATTTACAAACATTTCTTTGTTTTAAAATTTCCAACGTATATAACTTAATTAAATTATTTTCATATATAATTGTAATTTAAGGCAAGGTGTTACATTCTCCCCCTTTAGGAAATTTCAATCCTCGAAATTTGATAAGGGTTCGGCTATGTAATTTTTCGTATTAATCACATCCATTTTGTGTACATCCAATTTTGCAACAATCCGAGCATAGTGCAAAGTGGAATACATCATAAAATATATACATGTACAAGAATTTCTATGCGGTACCTCCTATATGAATGCCTTTTCTTTTAGAAATCCTTTTAAAACATGATGCACACATCCTAAATATACTTGCAATTTCTATATGAATGCAATCTTTTGAAAAATCAAAACATTTTTCATTCAACACTCCTACTGAATAGGATCATAGTTCAATAAATTCTTATGTCCAAACCTACCACAAAACTTTTAATTTTCGAATTTTAGAAAATTATAATTTTCCTAATTCGATTTATTATGTTATAAAGAAGGTGGGAAGCAGAAAAACTTCATATTTTTTCGATTTTCTTTCATGCACATCCTCCTCCATACTTGGGATTTAGGCTACTATTCTAAAAAAAAATATTTACTTCCCCAAGCACAGTTTACATAAGAAAATATCTCTTTTTAAAATTTTCTGTTGACGTTTCTGTCGCTTTCTTTCAATTTGTTATTTTCCTTTTAGTTATCGTATTCTGCTTTTACTTTTTTTTATACAACAACTTAACATAGCTATCATCTAGAGTAAGGAGGTCTAGGACCATGTTCACTTTGACACAGAAAGGTTATATTCTAGGAATCCAAGTAACTAATATGCTCCTCCTGTAGCCTATTACTTGTTACCAACTTACGTTGTATTACTCATGACGAATAAGATCTATTCATCTCTCATATTCCGTGCTCAAAAAGGAATAACTAAGTCTCATTTACTGCAATGGATAAGGATTTCAATCTATGTAGTCTCTACCTAAAAAGACAACTAATATTGGGGACATTTTCTCTTTACCTTTCATTTTCCCCAACTAAGTTCTACCTATTCTGACCATGTGTATCTTATCATCTTACTAATATCATTTCACTATTCTTCTATAGTCTGCATACATGAAGCAACATTTCTAGGTTTTCACTAGTGTCCTATACAGTTTACGGGAATTTTTATTATTACTAAGAGTAATTACTACTATATCTTTATACTTTTCCCGTTATACCTAGGAAATGATTCCCCAACTAAGGTCTACCTGTTATTCTATGGTATTTATTAAGTTTTCTTCAAAAATTAAAACTTCTAAATTTTATCTTTTTAAAAACTTATTTACTTTTCCACCAAACCATCTTTTTTTATTACTATAAATTTTCAAATTTACTAAAACTGGGGTAAATAAGAACAATTATTTTATCAAAAATTTCTTAACTTTTCTATTCTTACAATTACTTAACCTTGAAGGAGTTACTAACTTACTACACTTATTGGTTTTATACCTTAATGTATTAAAATTACTTTGTCTTATAAGAAACCATTAACACTAAAACCTTCTATGAATCCTTTAAAGGAGGATTTTATGTTTATGTGAAATTATAAGGAATTTATTTTTTATTTTATTGAAACAGGCTATACAAAATATGGTGCTTTCACAAAACGTCTTTATTTATGATTCATAGAAAATTATATCGTTATTCATTTTGTTCCGATAGATTAAGATATTTCCTACTAAAATCATTAATTTATCGCACATTATTTTTCAAAAGAACTCATTTTCTAAAACTTCTTTATAACTAGAAATTTTTTTCATGTGCTTATTTAAATAATAAGTGTACATGCAAACCACTTTAGAACACCGTTACTACAACCTAAAAATATTAATATATGGATTCAATTAAAATAAATATTAATAAATCCCGTATGCTATGTAAAAACATTTACTTTGGATTCATTTACCGTAACAATAGTGTCATAGTCTATGCTTCCTTTATTTTTACTGAAAACATTTATTACAACAATAAATGTTATAATCTATGTTTTCAATACTTAACACACTCTATGTTTTTATATTAGCATAGTTTATCTATAGAGAAACTAGCGAGCTGTACATGCTCTATAATTCTTCAAAAAGAATTTCATTTTTAACAAAATTTACATCATATAAAAGCCAATTTAAATTTCATACCACTTATTTTTTCAAAAACCCAATATTTACTTCCTTAAATATATTAACAATTATATTTTTCAACTTTTTTAATTCAAAAGTTTCATTTTTATTGCGTTAGACATAAAGTGGATTTTATTCATACTAAAACCTCTTATTCTTCACGAAATAAAAACACTCTCCATACTTCCTAAAACATATGGATACAAATTTTCTCCCAAAACATGGCATATTTGTATGCTATAAATCAGTAATAACATAGGGCTCTATATACCTAAGTCATCTCAAACCCAACTAGCAAACTATGCATAAATATACTTCTAAAAACTTTCCATATGTTAAAATCTGTGGTTGGGGACTGTTTGGATTTTAGTACATAATATAATAATATTTTATTCAAAAATACAAATATGTTCACTCATTGTCTACCTAGGAATTCTAAATCTGGGCTCTGATACCAAATGTAATAACCCGAATTCCAGTGGATCCGGATTTTTTGCAAAAATGCTAAAATCCAAGCCCACTGAAACCCGAGTTGGGAATCTGGGATTCTGCAAATAGACAAAGACAAATATATCAGAACTCAATTTAATATCTCACTGCGGAATTGACTAAAATATAATTGTAAGTAAATACTCACCAATATAATAACATTTTCTAAACAAGTGTCTTAAAGCTGGAAAGTCTTGCCATCTACCTAACTTGTAGGATGTTATGAGAAGGGGGTCAAAACTAAAGTTTTGGTGAATGGATAAATTATACACTTTTAAGCTTAATTTTACATATACCGTTTTATTTCCATTTACTGTTATATCAGGTTCACTAGGTTTATCATACTTTCGCCTCTATGCATGAATCGTACCCATCTACTCCTTAGTAGATTAAAACCTAATAACGGATACATATATATGTAGCTATATGCCTAATGAACATATTGGTCCTAGGTACTACCCATAGTACCTTCTGTATCCTCCTCGCAAAGGACTCTATCGTCTTGCTCCTATAGCGTTCTATGACTACAACTGTAAAGGACAGCTTCGTAGGGCCTACAATACAGATGTTCCATCGTCTACCATGAAAAAGTAAAACTGCATCTGCACTAGTCTATACTAATGCTCGAACATCCGTAACGTACCACCCAGTGCATACATTGAGGACTATACATAATCGTTCTGTCTACTCTCTGAATCCTTCCAACAAGGTTTACCTTGTATAGAACTCAGTCGAGTATTTTCTATATCTGTAAAGGACAACTTTGTTAGGCCTACAATATAGATATTCTAGTTGGTCTGTCTCTTTTCTCGTCGCGGCGATGGCCCTAGGCAGTACGCCCCTTAACTAATGAAAATATATCTAAAATTTAAGTGGTTGTGCCCTACTACAAACAGTCTAACATCCAATTGGCGGTGCCCCTAATCAAAGGACTTGATAGTGAAAGAATCATTGGACTTTTGGTTTTAACTCAAGTCTTTCCCGAACACGCTCTTGGTTTTGATGCTGACCGATATCCACATGCGACTATCCTTTTGGGTCCTGTCCACTAAACTTACTTGCAAGTACTAGGACATACGAATATCCTACTCCGAATACCAACCCTTTCTGACTGTCTACAATGGTTCTGCCATGCAAAAAATAGTCAAGGCATTCTCTCTTGATGGAACACCTACAGACCTGCTTCCGAGGATGCAGCTTCGTTAGGCCTACCCAAAGGGTCATTCTAGAGTATCATCATGTCCCGTTGAAGTCTCGTACATTCTTCTAGCCCAAAATAACTAAGTTGGACGTGCTTATCCTTTGCTGAACTATGATGAACTGCTTCGTTAGGCTCTTTATCCTTTGGGCTACTCCAAACGCATCCCACTCTTTTATTAGAACCTAAGTCTAATCTTTTAATTTGCGTTTAGTTTACTTTTCGTATTCCGTTGGCTACTTATTTATCCTAATTAGCATATTCTTGCCTTCGTCTCACACTACACCAAAATTATAATTTTTCAACATTTTCTATTTGTTAATTTCTAACACTTATAAATGTTACAGCCTACTGACAATAAAAAAGTGTTAGAATACCTGAAAAAGTGTTAGGAAATATAAATAATGTTTTTTACAAAACTTTCCAACAAATCAGTTATAATTTACAACAAAAAAAATGTTAGAACAGTTAGTAAATTTGTAAATAAATCACTCAAAATTGAACCCTTATGTAATCTTGCATATGTTGCATTTTCTAACGGTTTCCCCTTCCATCACCACTGTCAACCGCATAATTTTTAATTAGATTACGGTTACCCTTCGCGCATTCCATCACCATTTTCTAGTGCTTTCCCATTCCCATTCCATCACTAGCGTTTGGCCATTCGCTCATCTTCCAAGCTACCAAACATCTAACTGTTCTCTTCCCTTATTGCAAAATACCGAAAACTACTTCTTTTTTGACCCATCCAGCCCTACTTATGAAACGCTACATCAATCGCCTAATATTTCTTCGTCTACCGTTCAGAGCCACACCGATGACCCAAACAATATCATCGATTTTACAAAGGTACGTCAATTTAATGTTCCTCCTACCCAAATTAGCAGAAATCAGTAATTAGGTTATGTACTTTGTTTAATTAATCGCTCAAAATTTATTATTATATAAGCATCTACATTATGTATCGTGTATCTCGTAAAGATGCAATTAAATTATTTAAGTTTGGTGTACTTAGTTGCAGAATAAAATAATGTATGCCTTAGTCCGATTAATTATAACTAATCTGGACTAATTTATTTTCAATTGAGCTTTACCTATAGCAAAAGCAAAAGTATACCTAGAAATCACATTGTTTACGGTATGAAAATAGATCGTTTTGATAAATATTAGCAAATTTTATAAAAAGAAGGCAACCTTTGAAATGCCCACCAGTTATACATAAATAATTTATGCACAGATCACATAAATGTTCAATAAATCAATGCAATAAAGCTGTTTAGCCATCTAGTGTTCACCTTTTGCGTTGTAAGTGCATATTATTAAGGGATTTTATTTTTACCTTTCCTTTCTTTCTTTAGATATTTTATTCACTTTTTAAATGTAATAAGGATCGATGAGAATCTCGATCCACGTAGAGCATCTTTTCCACTGGCTTGCTTGAACTCAAGCAGCATTTCTGGATGCTAAATAAAATTCTGATAGCAAGATTCTGAATTGGAAGTTGCAACAAATGTACAATGAAGTTCAAACAGTCCGTATAATTCAAATACTAATTAAGTTTCAATATTTAGAATAAGCAAACAACTTATACCAAACACAATATTTATCGGTTCTATACTGTATGCTACGATTGCCCTAAATAATTCTTGATTGAAAATATTCATATATACAAATTTTAAACATTGAGAAAAAATTGACAAGAATAAATTTCACTAATCATGATTCTTTTGAGTTGTTTTTCAGGGCAATCCTTAAGAATGTTCATTCCTATTGCTTTCCTTATATTGAGTCAACCTCTTCCCCATCCAGTCAATAATATGCATGCCAATTTCTTCTCTTTCGGGCTCAAATAAGAGATCATGTAAGTAGCCTTCGTACAATTTGATGTCTTTGTACAAAGAGGATGATTTTTCGTAAAGGTCTTGTGAAGCCAATGGTTCTGTAACTCTATCTGCAGTTCCATGAAGAATTAAGAAAGGTACGGTAAAGGATATTAGGTTTTGGGTTAAAAATGCTGTTATCCGTAGAATTTCATGACCGGTTTGGACTCTGATGGGTCTAGTGTAGACCAATGGGTCTGAGTATTTGGCAAGCATTGCCGCAGGGTCTCTTGATACTGGTATTCCTTTTTTGTTTGCGCCTTTGAATGCAACTTTCAGAACTACCAGAGAAAATATTGGAGCGATTGCCTGATTTTTTTTTTGTTGATATTATTAGATTTGTATTCAGTAATATTTGACATATTTAATATCAAAATGCATTTTTAAGTTTAACAGAACATCTATGTGTTGAGATAAACAATTGGTTTATAAACCAGAGTCATATTATTATTTTTTTAACTTGATGCAGCAATCTGTATTTACTTCTACCAACCGAAATTTTTTTTGAAAAAAGGAAGGTGAAATTTACTTTAAAAATGGAAATGAAGGATGTCCAAAATCGATTGGAATCAGCACTATTTAGTCATAATCGAAATTATAATCCGAGAGAACGATTGACTAACCATACTATAGAATATAATTTTTCCCTACAGTCGCTACAAAAGGAATTTTAGATATATTATATATGGCTTTAAATTTCGTTTTGTGCTAAATTTATTTCTGCATTTTTTTTCTTTTAATGAGTTATGTTTCTCCTTATGCTCCATATATTGGTAAAACGCTATTTTTTTAGATACAATGGTGGGCTTATATTTTAGAGAATCACATCCACCCATTCTGAATCAAGTTCAACCAAACAATGTACAGAGCATGCTTTTCCGTCTATTCATTGTATGCTTATGAATAGTTCTGTCAAGTTTCAAATTTTGGTATTTTGTTTCTTACACCTTTTATAACAGAAAAGTATATCTATAATAATAGAAAAATATTGTAATATGCTACAAAGAAAATGAAATGCATTTATATTTCATAAAAAATTTCAGTCCCAGTTGAAATTGGCAAACTCAAAGGCTGATATTAAGTTATGAAAATGAAGTATGAATAACATAATTGCAATATAAGTACAGATAGTTTTTTTTTTTTGAAATAAGATAAAAAAGGGCCCAGCCCATAATACATAGTATCGGGTTAAAAGATCAAACCCGAAGTAAAGAAACAAAACACAAACCCTAGCAACACACACAGTAGCGCCTCCATCAAACAAAAAAGAGAAAAAAACCCGATAATGGCAGAAAGCCAAATCGCCAAAGCTTAAGGAGGCTTTAGATCTTTCTTATCCTCACAGCGCCTTTTCAAGGGTTTGCGCTCCATGCTATTGATTCTCGAAAGATCTAATTTTGCATTGCTTCTCTGCAGCTCGGTGTTATCGTCTTCTGGGTTGTAGCGAACAGCGACTTGAACGTTCGTCTCTTTTCTCTGATTATTGTTATTCTCTAGATCCTCTGGAGAATAATGACGAGTAATTTGATTGTCGAAAGAGTGAGAAAAAGTAGCAGATGATTCACTGCTTTCTCCTTTACTCCAGCAAGATAAGTGATAGACCTTGTTATTCAGCATACTCTTGTAGAAAATGCCATCTTTTTTGCCAAAATTAACTTTCGTATGGTTGAAATCTTCGATAGATAGCAAATTAAGCTCACTGGAAACACTACTGGAAGAGCAGTAGTTCTTCAGACCTGCAACAGGTATTAGGCCACTATTACTGTTCGTAGAATGCATTTTAGAAGAATAATGATGATTAATAATTTGATTACTTCCCTTGCAGGTAATACTCGTTGCAGCTGGAGGATGGCTGCCTTCAGGAAGATAGTCCATGGGCAAGCTGCTATGCTTAAGCAAGAAATTGACTTTATCCGTTGCTTAAGGAAGATTGCAAATAATCACCACTTTTGAAATGAACTTCATCCAACAAATGACTTCTTATATTATATATCTTCCTTTTTTTCATAATAAGGTTATGAGGCTAATAGTAATATTTATGCTCGACCTAAGTCGTCAATAATAGAGAGACTTTGACTAGAGTTAAGAGAAGGGAAGAGTTAATATATGGTTAAAATGCATTTGGCTAATAGTCCTTATTACTTTTTTTGAATAAATGAGTTGGCTTAAGCAAATATATAGTATGGTAGGCTTTTTGGGTTTATTTCATTTTTGTTGCCGCTGTTACTTCAATGATTTATCCTTCGTCTTTTAATTGCCCAAAGTTTGTCTATATCACAAAGGTACATATTATGATTTGAAAGCTTCTAGAATCACCGTTGCGCCAAAGCTTCACTTCAAAAAAATGTGTACTAATTATAGATTTGTTGAAGTTAGGATCCATGTCATCAAATTATTCAATAATTAATGGAAACGATTTTCTATTTCTACTAGATAGTAGTTATCATAGGTGCTATAATACTTTTGTCCTTTTCTGGCCGTGCTATGTTTCTATTAAGTAATTACTGTTTATTTTTATTTATGTTCAAGGTGCAAGTATAGGTAAGCATTCTTAAATGTGACTCAAGGATGATATTCTTGCAAGTAAAAAAATCCTTATTGGTACATTTTGTAAACTTATGCCATAGTTTTTTTGATGCATAGGGTAAATTTTTGCTTGATACGGTTCCTTCCTTTCTTATTGATGATCACTCGTGAGGTTTCATTTTGATTAATGATTTTATGTTGGGTCTATGATGAAAATGCCTCAAGTAAATAAGCTTATAGATTTATCTTGCTCATTGAATTTTTTATGTAGTTATAGCTTATATATTAAGATATGTTGGATGTTTTGTCTTAAATCAAAAGATAAGAATGATAATTGTCTTATCAACGATGGGTTTTATACAATTATCACTTGTTAAGTGCATCTTCAGCTATAACATGATTCATGTGGTATTAAATTTAATAAAGCTTTGGTGAAGTTAATTAGTTAGTTGAATAAATGGAAAATACGGATGTCAACTTTGATTATGACTAAATTTATACATTTAATTTCTAGGTTCCTTCTCATTGCTATTTCAATTATCTATTCCATGGTGACTATATTGGCATTAGAAGTAATAAGCCTCATTTTCAAAGTCTTTCATGTGAAAAGAGACTAAATGAAATGAAAAGGTAAATAATTCAGATTCTTAAATTTACCGCCATGTTTATTCGATAAGTTTTTAGATGCGTATTCTCATATATACACAAGTGCACACACATATTCTGCTCAATTCCTTTTATTATATATATATACACACATAGATTTAATATTTTTGTTTTTTTCTGGCATGTCTGGAGCTAAATTTTTTCCTAAGCAATTCTGCATTAAGCTGTATAAAGTTGACCTTGCCTTTAGACATGTTAGTACCATTCACTACTCTTTTGTTCAACAGAGCCCAAGCTTCAATGACTTGATCGATTATCATATTTTACATATATCTTAGAAAATTAGATTATTGATTCTTATTCTAATAAAATAGTACATAAAAACTTTCATTGGCAACTCATTTCAAGGTTAAAACAATATTAAACCCGCAAAATATGTTTTGTTCAAGTGTTATTATGACTTATATTTTTTATATGTTTCTATATCCCCAGACCTAGCCATGCACAGTTTGAGGCCTTAGGCCAGCTGTTTATTTTTCTACAATGGTAAAGGGCAAAAAGCAGTTGCTGATAAGAATAAAAAGGAAGATTTTCATCAATGATCATCGAAATTACAAAACCAAGTGACAAATCAAGTTGCAAGTCAAGTGTCGAGCCAAATCAATGAGGCTCTTAAATCATTTGCTTCATCTTTCCTAACCATGGTACCAGAGTTACAACATAACCTTAATGATATTGTCGTATTTCGAAATTGGAAAGTTTGTAGCTCATATTATAGTATTATCAAAATATGATATTTTTGCATTTGAGATATGGAAGCATTTTAGACTTCATATTGAATTGATATGATGAATTATGTACGTGATATGGACATCATCATTTATGAGATATTATAATCATTTGTTTTAAGAATTTAATATTAATTGTGCATAAAATAGAGTAAAAACATAATTTCAATTGGTAACGCATATAAGTGTTACCAATATTTTGGATAACAATGCTTATCTACGTTACAGACGTAAATTATGAGCAAATCAATTTATGTGTGACAACACATATATATGTCACTAATAATCATTTTCCAACACTTATAAGCGTTACCGTATATTTCTGTACCAACACTTATAAGTGTTACCATATATTTAGGTACCAACACTTATAAATGTTAGTAATGCGTATGTTCGTAACACTTATAAGTGTTACAAATTTGACCGCTCCATTCCTCACAGTCCGTTAGTAACACTTAAAAAGTATTACTGAAATTATTTGAAATAGTTATAAATGTTAGGATTTGCCTGTTTTGAAGTAGTGTCACTTTTGGTTATTGTGAGACCACCATTGATCTAATAGGGATTGCTGTTGGTACTACCACTTCTATTACCTTGCTTACTTAACTTAATTAAGTCTTAAGTTTATTAAATAAGCACCTTCTATTATCTATGTTCTATTTGCTTATTAAATTAATTTAAATCAAAAATAAGCCTTTCCATTCTTTCTACTTTAATTATAACCTATGTTATAATTTTACTTATAATTATCACTTTTATCTTCTTTTATAATCTGTATATGATTACAAGTGTTGCTCTTCTGTTCTAGGATGTCTTCTTTTATTATGATGTAGAATTCTCTTTAATTCTCTTAGATTATATAATTACTTATCATAATAATTATTTTATTGTACAGTATGCACAGTAAATGCGGATCTATGTTCATTATCATTTACAGTTTCAAATTCTTTTCTAATAATTTACATGATTCCTTTCATACTTTACTTTATTTTCTTCCATTCTAGGAAGTAATTCTATTTTATTTGGTTGGGTATATGAAAAATATACTAAAACTCCATTTCCATATTTAAATACTAAATAATATTATGAACAATAATTCATAATTGGAAGGTATTTCTTTTATTAATTTGGAATAATGTAAAATATAGCAGTTCTCTATTTTACACTAGTTCACTTTTATTCTTGTAGTTACGTTTATTGTTATCTTTCAAGTACTAAATTATAGAAATGTATCATATTATATAAACTAACCCATTAATCTATTACTTACTTCCAAATCAAGTTATTAGATTAATTTATTATTCCCGTTTTAGCGTAATTTGTTATAGAATTCCATTTTTCTAGCTTTATTCCAACTTTTTTTTATTTTATATCTAATCTGGTATTTTTCCCATTTTAATCCATAATCACAAATATTCTTTTTAACTATATTATTCGCGTACAAAGAGAATAAAAATAAACTATCGTTTAGGCAAAATTATAACTCCAAATTAGATTTAAATAACTGTAAATTTCTTACAGTTCAGCATTACTAATTAACAGAATTAACTACTGAAATACTAAACAAAATTATTTAACGGGAATTTAACGATAATATATCATAACGTAAAAGATATAATTAAATCCACTCATATTGCTTTTCAAATCTTCCTATTTTTATTTCAGATCTGTCCCTGCCATCTATATTTACCTCCCTTGCAATCCCTACTTGGAATTACAAACGATATATTTATAGATCTATAATATTTGAAAGAGAAAAGGAAGAGATTTGGATTAGAAATAGCGAATAAAACTCTGATCATGGGTTTTACCTTTGACATAGACTTCTGATTTGAACCAATTCCTAATTCCTTAATTAATTCCATTCTCTTTCTATTTAGATATTAATTCATGTGAATTAGATCTAAATTTTGTTATTAAGAAAGTGTAGAAGAGATAGAAAAATGGCAGAGCTTCTGTAGGCGAGTGAAAAATAATGAGAATAAAACTGAGGCTCTACACCTATATTTATAGTGGTTCAAATCAGTGCGAACTGTTAGATATAAAACCCTAAAATCTAAAGCAAACACTCAGTCTATGGAAATTAAATTAATATGTTTTCTTTTGCGTTTGTTTTTATATCAAATTGATTCTTCAGCAATCTTTTCATCAATCACTTTCCCCTTCTCTCTCAAAATCTATGGAAACATATATTTTTAAGTGTGACGTTTCTTTTAAATAAGATTTCCCTATTAATAACCCAATTAATATATTTCATATATACCTAGAATTAATTTACTATTCAATTAATCCCTGCTCGCACTGTGATTTCCTACCAAATTAATATTTCAATCAACACCATATTAATTCGTCACATATATGCATATTAATTTATTATATTCCTATAATTATTGCATGCATATATTCTACAATTGAATTTTGAATCACAATCTTGATTATATATATTGCCATATGTCTCTATGTTTATTAATTGACAATTGATTGCTTGCATGAATTACTCTTCCTCCATTTTATTCTCTTGCACTAACATATATGTTATCATATCAATTAGTTGCTACAATATATGTTCCCTTTTTTGTCAGTTCTGTCAGTTAATCATCTCTATTAATTAATTGAATATTAATTTCCCTTTTAAACAAACACCGTCAATTAATCTTCCTTATTAATTGATTTTATATAATTTCTCTCTCTAATTTATTTGTTACACAAATATATATGTATTCCAAATACTATTAATTAGTTACCCCATTTACAAACATTTCTTTGTTATAAAATTTCAAACATATATAACTTAATTAAACTATTTGCCTATATAATTGTAATTTAACATGGGGTGTTACATGATTATGCGTAGATTAATAATATTTGTAAATTATAAGCTTAAATTAGCATAGAAAACTATTGCCTACATATTTTTTATTTGGATCTGATAAGAATTATTACTACACCGTGATTTGGAAAATCAGTCCCAAAAGTTGTAGATATGAATATTGATTAGATATGAAATTTATTCCAAAATTTGAAATGGGGTTGTAGAATATTAGTATGATTTTGATTATTACCATAATTATGTTGAATTGGAGATTTTCCATAGTTTAATGTGTGGTAAGAACGTCCGTTTGATTTTGATAAATTTTGTTTGTGTTTTCGAATTGTATAAATAATGTAACGTTTGATTTAGCAAGGAATATATGCAAATGAAAAGGAAGAAATGTGTAAAGTATAGATTTATTCTTTGTAGTTTACACCATCTATTCCAATAAAAAGAAAATAACCATTCCTTATAATTTCAAGTAAGGTAAATCTTTCCTTTTATTCTTGATCCTTTTGTTTTAAATTAGTTTAGTGGAAATCACAATGGAGAATGTTCCTAAGAAATATAATTTTTGCAAATTAAATATGGGAAAGAATATTCTAATTAAAGATTTGTGACTAGAATATATTTGGTATAAGTAGGTAGTTATACATATTTATACATGCTAGTAAATATTTAGGTTTATGCGTAACGCTCGCTTAGGATATGGTGTATGTAGTAATACATTGATCTACGAATAGGAATTAGGAAGTAGAATGAGGAAAGGAAGTGACTCTAATTAAAGGGTAATAAGTGTGGAATGAATTTGGGAGTTATAAATAATGATAGGGTAAATGGACTAATGGGACTGATAAATATGGAAGATTAGATTAATAACTATGGAATAATTAGAAAGAGATTACTAATTGGAAGTTTGTAAATATATAAATGTCTTAGGAAATGTCCTTAGGATGATAATCTTTTATCATGGACTAGTTGACATTTATGGAGAAATAGATAAAAAGGGCATTTATAGGAAGTTAAATATTTAGGTAAATTACATAGCTTTAAATAAACAGAAGGAGGCTAGTAAGCTAAGTCTCATATCTAATTTAGGATGATAAATCTTAGTAATAATAAAGCTTAGGATAATATGGCTTAAGGTAGTAAAGCCAAGAATAGTTAATTGGACCTAGTAAGTTGAGATGCGTTGTCAGTAGAGTTACACAATAGAATTCTGCCATTCATTTTGAGGCTATTGGTGGTTGTGTAGATGTGAGACATCTTCAACCATAAGTCCATAGAATAATCGAGCTTAGAAGATTGGTATGCAAGGTCAGTAAAGTGACGCAACGAAAGTCTACCCTTCACTCAGAGGCTACCGGCAGTTGTGCATACTTACCACTGATGTGGGACATCACCAATCATAGGACTCATGGGAAATGATTATGGATGATGTGATCTACTTAGGGATTAGAGGTATTAAGTGTTTGTTTGATGGCCCGCCTCTTTCCTAATCAAAAGTATTAAATGGTCTAAATTTTTGATTAGGTGTGGTAATGGATATCTCAAGAAGGGGCCGCTTCGGATTCGAGGTGTTAAGTAACTAATCTAGGATCTGCCTCTCTTCCATAAAGAAGTATTAAGTATCCCATTGAGAGTCCAAGCAATATCAGTTAGATAGTGCTATTGAGGACTCCGTCTTGCGGTTATGTATTAAAAGGTAAAGGCCTGCCTAAAATATAAGTATTAAATGATTATGGGTCCGCCCAGTCCTTATTAATAAGGTATTAACTGGCTTGGGTACTGTCTCTCCCATTGCTAAGACATTAATGACGTTAGATGCATTAGTAGTATGGCTATTATGTATTATAAAGCCATAAATAGTGGTCAAAGGTCTTCATAGCTAGGGCAAATATACCAACAATGACAATGCTAGGAACCCAGTTCATATTTTGAAGTATTAAGTAGCTGATAGACTTACGTCAACATTTTTTACCTTAGAAAGTCTAGGTAGGTGAATTATGCTAGGTAGAATATCGTGTGTGCAATATTAGGTTAATTTTGTCAACCTTAGGATAATAGACATAACAGACAAATGAAAACCAATCGATACATATTTATATTATGCACATCATATAAATTTTTCAATCACCAGAACATTGTTCTGCCTCCTCCTCATTATAACCTATAGGATAAATTTAGAGGAACGGATCATTGGAGCTTGGTTTGATTGGTCATTGAAGAAGCCTTCTTTTCTCTCATGCTCGATGCTGATGTGGCAACTTGATATACATGAAATACCATTGATTCCAAGATAGTGGCCATAGTCAGTATTTATATTCTATCATTGTTTCTACCGTGAGTTTAGATTTTATCAATCTCGGATAATTCCCATGTTTATTTGTAGGTACCAAATCCAATGATCTATGCTATGATGGACTTGAGTTCCGATTCATTTTGAAATTTAGGCCTATTAACATGCATGTTGTTATAGGTGCAATTAAGGCTACCTCGGTACATTTTCTCTAGATGGTACTATACGGAAGGTAGACCCTTACCTTGTCATGTATTGAATCCTTTCTCCAGTACGTGCCTTCGGACTAGATTGTATATTATGTATGCTGGAATGTAGTTAATGTAACAATTTTGGCTATGATTCAATGTTTGTTTTAAACCGTGATGACCCAGAATTTTGGGCAATAGCAATTTAATAATCTTCAATTAAAAATTATTTAAATTGACAATACTGATTTAAATTTGATAACACTGTTTAATAATTTTTCTTTCATAGATATTTAATTTGAAAAAATTTATCTTTTTAAACTAATAATATCTAATCGGTAAAATTTATCTTTCAAATCTAATAAAAAATATTTTCTATTTATAATGTATATATATATATATATATATTGGTATATATATTGAAAATAGGAAGTCTTTGGCTTTACTTTAATAAAGGAATTAATTTTCAAATTGTAATATATGTATATATTTTGATTGGAAGCTTTGTTTTAAAATTCAATTTATAATTCTCAAAAGTTAATTTAAAATTTAATTTAACACTTTTAACACTAGTATTTATTTATAATAACCAATTCAAGTATATTAGCTTAAGTTTGAAATAGAATTTAATTAGATTTAATATCCTTCCTTTTTAAATTTAACATAAGTAAATATGATTTGTTTATTTATAAACATTTAAAACATAAACATATATAAGCATAAATTGATAATAACCATAAACAAATATTAATAAAACTATAAGTATAAATAATTAATATAAACATTTCATAAAAATAAAAACATAAATATATAACTATAAATTCACATTACATAATTATATAAACATAAGTATATAACATTTATACATGTAAACAAAGACAAATGTAAATCATATAAACATGTAAAACATAAGCTAAAAGGATTTAAAACAAGATTTATAAAATTATTTAAAAGGAGGATTTAAACATGAATTATCACAAATGACATTTGTTAAATAAGGAGACAAAAACTAACAAGTGTAACTTAAATGGATTAACAAATAAACAAGTGTCAAACATGTTTTTCTTTTTAAATTTGAATTTTTATAAAAGTATGTTTGAGAAATAAATCTGGTTCAGTTTTCTCAAACCAGAAAATAAAATCATCTCAACATAAAAAACTAAAAACAAAGAAGATAATTTTTTTTAAACCTATTCATAGCTTCAGCCTGGAAACAAAAAAAAACAAATGCAAGAATCAAGATTTAAATTCAACTCCAAAACAATAGGCAATGCAAAGATTAAGCTAAGCAGTTTTAAGCAAATTCAATAACGATTTTACAAATCTTCAACTAGCAAGGAAATGCAATCAAATAGCAAGATTCCAAAATCCAAAAATACAAGCCAGATCTCTATTTGAAATTTCAGGTGAGTAAACCCTATTTTTAAAAACAGTTCAAAATCTGATCCTATGTTGATATGTGTGATAAATGTGTAGTAACATGATATATAATGTTTGCATAAATGGTAGATGCGAATGCATGTTACAAAAAGGGGTTTATTTGTGAAATAATCTGTGCATATGAATATACATACTTCTCTGTTTGTTCCGGGCTCAAATTTTCATCTAAATCTTATACAAACCTATATAATCATCTTCAAGATATGATTTCTGATAAGAAAATAATTGTAACATTGAAAAATAGATTTTAAGAATGGTTATGAGTAATTAAATTTAGAAATTATATAAAAAATAGGAAATTACAGTGGGAAATCAAATTTGGTCAAAAATCAAACATTTTAATTCTCAGTTTTCATTATCTTATCTGATTTGTATTTAAAATTGGTGAATTTTAAAGGTAATATCTTGATTTTTAACATTGAAATTGATGTGATAAATTGAGTTGATCACATTGGGCATTTTTGCCAAATTCCGACGAACGAAAGAAGTTTTGACGTCGAGCTTTGGTCCGTGGGTGGGGGTTGCTAGGTGGTCATTGGATAAATAGTGGTAGGGTTTTATGATGGTTGTGGTGACCGTCCGACGATAATCTAGGGTTTGAAGACCGGATTGGGACGACAAGGTATTTTTGGGTTCGTGCATCATCGTGGGATCATCGGAGATGATTACGAGCGTTGGGATAGTTGCGTGGGTCAATGACGATGCTGTGGTCGAAGGGACGTGGATTTCTATTGTCTTGATTATCGTGGCAAACCGTTTTTGATCGAGGTAGTTTTGGGTTCCTGTGTGATCATAGTGCTCGATTTTTTTGATGTTATTTGTGGATCTGGGTAGAGGAGTTCGTCGTCGAGGTCAAGAGTGACTCGGAGGTGGTTGCGACGATGGTCGAAGACGGTGTTGGTGATCGTGCACGTGCACCGATGCATCTGGGTATCTGGTTCTTTCGAGAGTGTGGAAGAAGAAGCTAGCTCGGAATGGTATCGAGGCATTCTTGTGTTTGTCTCAAAGCAGGGGCGGGTTGTAGTTGTTCGTGAGTGAAACGTTGTTTTGCTCGGGGTTTTCACGAGGGAGAATCGTGTTTGACTCGAGTTTTTGAATTGCTTGAGCTCGGGATGGTTTCTGTGCTATAACCTGTTTTTATTTTATTTTTTAAGTTAAAAATGTACAGGTTTTAGAAGCAAAGCAAAGTAGTATTTTAAATAAATTCATGTTTTCAAATTCAATCAACTAAGTTTTAAAGTTTAAATGTGTTAGATTTCAAAAAGAAATGTTACTAAGTTTGTATTTTAAATGAAAATAATTTCAAAGCAAAAGTAAATATAGTTTCTAGTTTTAAAAAGAAATTAAATGAAAGTTTAAAGGAAATTTCAAATATAGTGTAATTGTGAATTTAGTTCCCAAAGAAAAGTATTTAACAAAGTTTTATACAAGTTTTCAAAATATTTGAAATGTTAATGTAAATGATTTGAATTTGTTTTAAAAGATAATTATATTAATTATGTAATTAATTACCAATGATTTTTTAAAACAAAGTTAATGATGTAATTAAGTAATTTATGGAGATAAGAATTTACCTTTAATTAAGGTTGTGAGTAATTAAAGATAATTAATTAGTGAAATTAATTAAAATTTAATTACTCAATGTAATTAATAATGGTTAATTAATGTTATAATCAAAGTATAATTACTTAATGAAAGTAATTAAAGAATTATAAATGAGTGAAATTGATTTAAGGATTATTAATTAGTGATTAAGGGATAATTAATTAATGTAATTGATTTAAAATAATTAATTAATGTAATTAATTAGGGATAGTTAATTGCTAAATTAAGGGTAAATTAATCTAAGTAATTAAAGGTAATTAATTAAAATTTATTAATGGAAGTAATTTAATAAATAATTACTCAATGTAATTAATTAAATTAATGTGATTAATTTAAGTTAATTAACTAGATTTAATTAATTAAAGATAATCACTTGATGATTGATTAAGTAAAATTACTTGATGTAATTAATAAAGTATAATTACTTAGTGTAAGTAATAAATGGGTAATTACTGGATGTAATTAATAAAAGGGAAATTACATAATGGAAAGTAACTAAAGAAATTAATTAATGGAAGTATTTAAGGATTAATTACTCAGTGTAATTAATCAAAGGATTAATATAATTAATTCAGGAGTTAATTAACTATGGTAAGTAATTACAGGATGGTTAATTACTATCTATGATTAATTAAGGTTATTTAATGAATGTGGTTAATTAAAGATTAATTATTTAATTAATTGGAAGGATAATTAATTAATGAAGTAACTAGAGGATCATTAATTAATATAATTAACTAAATTTAATCAAGGTTGATTAATGGAAGTGATTAATTGTAGTATGATTAATTAATGTAATTAATTAAGGAACAATGTAATTAATTAAGGAACAATGTTAGTAATTATAGCTAATTAATTAATTAGAGTAATTGATTAAGGATCATTAATTAATGTAATTAATTAATAATTAATTAATGAGAATAATTAAGGGTTAATTAATGGTTAAGGATAATTAATTTGTGTAATTAATTAGGGGTTAATTAATTAATGTAATTGAAGAATAATTAATCAAGGATGATTAATTAAGATGGATGATTAATTAATTGGTTTGAAATTAATTAATGGTTAAGTAAGCAGGATTTTTAGTAATGGATGTAAATAATTTATTTTATTTTAAATTATTTAGGGATGGTGTGCTAATTAATCTTTGCTTATGGATGATTGAATAATGTTGAATGCCTTGGATTATGTAACATCTCTGATATGTGATATGTGTTGCTTTGTGATATCAGAGGTTGGTTTGAATTGTGATAATATGGATTATCTATTTGTGATAATGTGAATTTATCTATCTGTGTGAATATAGATAACATATTGAATTGTTTAAACCTTAAACAACTTGACCTTTAAGAGACATTTGGATTTCGATGAGACCGGGATCGGAGATCAAGTCTGATTTTCCGAAAACCACATCGATCCAAGTTAATAAATAGGTCGTGAGATCTCATTGTGAAGATTGACATGGAGGTTCAAAGTGCAAGGGTTATTGTCGTTAACTCTGAGGGTGATTCCAAAATGATAATGCCTTCGGTTTCGTTCGAACCCGGAACAAACTTGTATGGATCGAATGCTTTCAGAACATTGTCATTGGAGGACGATGAGCATTCTAAGATAGATGTGTTCTATAAAAGTAATCGTAGCCTCAAGCCTCATCAACCGGGAAATGGCTAAAACAGGGGAGGTGCAGCAGGGCTAAGTGAATCGCGCTCAAGTAGGACGAGATTTTCCGCTATCTAGAGGTCCCTTTTTTATTCAGCTTAGTGGGCAGTTGATTCGTGACGACTGTTGGGGTTGTCTTGTTCGGAACTATCCAGTACGGGATGGTTCCGGCCTTGTGTTGCAGGGGATCGGGAGGGATCCTCGGTACAGTGATCTAAGCCCCATACTGCGATGGGCGGTACCCCAGTAGTCGTGCCATTGTATGGAATCCAATCTCCAATAAGCGATCTCGGATTTGGTTGTATAACCCACTTTGTGGCTAGTATGCTGAATTTAATTAATGTAACAATTTCGGTTATTTTCTATTTTACTTGAAAACCATAGACCCTATTATAATATCACTGGATTTCCTATCAAATGTTTGGTTATCGTAAGGTTAAAACTTTTTCATGTTTATATGTGGGAAGTCTTACAAGATACCTTTTGTTTCCAAAGGTTTTCATAGTTAAGCAACTTTAACCCATTTACTCACACTAGACTCATGTCTGACCCGGAGTTTATTTTCTATTTTATTAAACTCTTGGGTACTCAAATTTTTACGAGTAGCCAAAGGATTCAAATTAGCTTTGACGAATTTTGGAAGAGATTTGGAGCAGGAGGCTTCAGCGTGTAGATATATTATGATTCTGCTGTGTCTCTGTGATGTCTTAAGTTGTAGATAGACAGGTGTTTATAACTGTTTAGTTTGTGATGTATAAGCTGTATAACTCTGATGTATATGATACTATGTAATATCTTATGTGATGTAATATATTTTATTCGTTCCGCTGTGAGATTCTAATGTTGTTTAGTTCTTTCTTCTCTATCTTTTCTCTTCTCTATACCTTTCTTTCTTAATCATGATGCGTCTTTCTGTGGAGTGAAAGACGGGTCGTGGCAGTTGTATCAGAGCGCAAGGTTGAGTGATTTCTTTCTTGAGAGAGCGTACTTGTAATATATATATATATATATATATATATATATATATATATATATATATATATATATGCCTAATCTGTTGGGTTACCTGTCTGGGTTTTCCAACATAAGTTCTAGAGATAGAGGGTAGTGGTGTGTAACACAACTACGAATGGATGAAGTTTGAGTGTTTGAGGTTGGAAGAGCATCCGTCGAGACCGTAGACCCAATACCGTCTCGAGTAAGCTTTGCAGCATGGTGTAAGGATTTCACCAATCTCTGATGGAAACCTTTTAAAAGTTCAGAGTCCATTATTGACGTGTATGTTTAGTTGCGCTTTATGAGCGGATTTTCTAGAGTTTGAATCTATCGGATGTGCAGAAGCTAGTGATGGTATCTTGGCAACTTCAGGAAGAAGCATTTGCATGGTGAGACGCAGTAGCCATGGAAGTTCTCGAAGGTGATTTCTCATGGAGCAAGTTAAGGAAGTATTAGAGGAACAACCTTTACCTACCCAGGAAAGACTCGTTTGTGTAGAAGTTATCTGGATCTCTAGAAAGGAAGTTATCTAAATTGAAGTATGAGACTAATGTCAATAAGTTGTTTCGCCACGGACATGGTCTCATTGCATCCCTAAGAAGAGCGAGAAGTATGTGTTTAATTTGAAGACGAGTTTCTTGAGGAGATGTCTGCCCATCTCAAGGTTCATTGTGGAATTGGTTGACATGGTTTTAAGGATCGAAGAGCTTATGGATAAGGAAGTCTTTCGCATCAGTGGCAGCAGTGCAGCTCAGAGGTGTTTTGTGTGCCGACAAGAAGGACTTTGGCTTAGCAGTACCCTGGAGATGGAGTTCAGAAGCAGCAGAGTGGACCCATTTCTTTGATGGATTGGTTAGTCAAGCATAAGCTGTTCTGATATGTGAAGAGAGAACAATTTCTTTAGAAACTGATTGGGGTGGATAGCAAAAGTGACTTGCGATAGTTTAAGTGTTCTCTTAGGTTATTAGAGATTTTCCAGATGTCTTCAGGGAAGTTAAAGGTTTGTCCGCAGCTGGAGATTGAGTTTTCTTATCGACTTTGTTCCTAGAGCTATACCGGTGATTCAGCTAAGTAGAAGGATGGCTTCCAGAGAAAGTGGATTTGGTAAAAGCAGCTCAAGATTCCATGGAACTTCTGTGTTTTCTCTATGGATCTATGAACTATGTTTTCTGGGATATGTTGATCAAGTTTGCGTTCGTGTTCATCGGCGGCATTCTCATTTACTCTAGATCAGAGATGCACAGCAGAAGCAAGGTAGAAGCTGTTCTAGACTGGAGGCAACTACAGACTCCTACGGGAAGCTTTTCAGGATTTTAAGGTAGGTTGTTGAGTGCATCTGTTTGGTCTTTTTCGGATAAGAGAAATAAGTTGAAGTCTACAAATGCTTGTGGAGTAGAATTTGTGTTCTAGATTTCGATGAATCTTTGGAGGACTATCTTGTTGAGTAAGATCCAGAGATTGTTTTGTTTTTACTCCAGTTTTGTTTCGAGAGGCATCTTTGGAGATTGAGCTGATCAAGAAGGTTGAAGGCAGCCCAAGATCGTCGGAAAAGTTATGTGGATAAGAGTCAAACGAATCTGGAATTTGGAGTTGGAGACCTTGTTTTTGGTTGAGGTTTTCTTTGGTCAAAGGAGCAATGAGAATGGGTAAGACCGGAAGCTAGCTCCAAGGTATATTGGATCTTTCTGTGTTCTTGAAAGGATAGGTGTTATGTCTACAGGATTAAATTACCAGTTCATATGGCTGGAATTCGCAATATATTTCACGTACCTCTGAGGGAGTACGTGAATGATCCATCACTGGTTATGGAATAAGAAGTTCAGAAGGATCTGGTGGTCGAGCAGGATTTGATTGTGGTCTGATATCCAAATCAGGCAGTAAATCATTTTGAGTAGGAGCTTAGAAGCTTAGTAATATAGCTAGTTTAGATTCAGTAGAGCGAGTATCCCAGTGTTTGTACCTGAGAAACTCTAGATATTATTAGGAAGTCCTATCCAAAATTTGTCTGGATAGTTGGATTTGTTTGTTAAGTAAATTGGTTGCTAAGGATGTTAGTAATTGGCTGATATGTATGCTTTGATGTTTGTAAGTAAAATCTATGTTGGATTATTAAATAATCTTTGCTTTTAAATTTCGAGGATGAAATTCTTTTAAGGGGAAGGAATGTGATGACCCGGAATTTTGGACAATAGCAATTTGATAATCTTCAATTAAAAATTATTTAAACTGACAATATTGATTTAAATTTGATAATATTGTTTAATAATTTTTCTTTCATAAATATTTAATTTGGAAAAATTTATCTTTTTAAACTAATAATATCTAATTGGTAAAATTTATCTTCCAAAGCTAATAAAAATATTTTCTATTTATAATGTATATATATATATATATTGGTATATATATATATATTGGTATATATATTGAAAATAGGAAGTCTTTGGCTTTACTTTAATAAAGGAAATAATTTTCAAACTGTAATATATGTATATAGTTTGATTAGAAGCTTTGTTTTAAAATTCAATTTATAATTCTCAAAACTTAATTTAAAATTTACTTTAACACTTTTAACACTAGTGTTTATTTATAATTATCAACTCAAGTATATTAGCTTAAGTTTGAAATAGAATTTAATTAAAAGATTTAATATCCTTCCTTTTAAATTAAACATTAGTAAATATGATTTGTTTATTTATAAACATTTAAAGCATAAACATATATAAGCATAATTTGACAATAACCATAAACAATAAGTATAAATAATTAATATAAACATTTCATAAAAATAAAAACATAACTATATAACTATAAATTCATATTACATAATTATATAAACATAAGTACATTACATTTATACATGTAAACAAAAACAAATGTAAATCATATAAACATGTAAAACATAAGCTAAAAGGGTTTAAAAAAAGATTTATAAAATTATTTAAAAGAAGGATTTAAACATAAAATTATCATAAATGATATTTGTTAAATAAGGAGATACAAAGTAATAAGTGTAACTTAAATGGATTAACAAATAAACAAGTGTCAAACATGTTTTTCGTTTTAGATTTGAATTTTCATAAAAGTATGTTTGAGAAAGAAATCAGGTTCAGTTTTCTCAAACCAGAAAACAAAATCATCTCAACATAAAAATCTGAAAACAAAGAAGATAGATTTTTTTAAACCTGTTCAAAGCTTCAGCCTGGAAACCAAAAAAAAATAAATGCAAGAATTAAGATTTAAATTCAACTCCAAAACAATAGGCAATGCAAAGATTTAAGCTAAGCAGTTTCAAGCAAATTCAACAAGAGTTTTACAAATCTTCAACAAGCAAGGATCAACTCACCATAAGTTTAACTCAAATGAAATCAAACAGCAAGATTCCAGAACCCAAAAATACAAGCATGTTCTTTGTTTGAAATTTCAGGTGAGTAGATGCTATTTTTAAAAACAGTTTAAAATCTGATCTTGTGTTGATATGTGTGATAAATGTGTAGTAACATGATATATAATGTTTACATGAATGGTAGATGTGAATGCATGTTAAAAAAAGGGTTTTATCTGCAAAATAGTATGTGCATATGAATATACATACTTCTCTGTTTGTTCCAGGCTCAAATTTTCATCTAAATTTATACAAACCTATATAATCATCTTCAAGATATGATTTCTGATAAGAAAATAATTGTAACATTGTAAAATAAATTTTAAGAATGGTTACGAGTAATTAAATTTAGAAACTATATCAAAAATAGGAAATTACAGCGGGAAATCAAATTTGGTCAAAATCCAACATTTTAATTCTCAGTTTTGATTATCTTATCTGATTCGTATTTAAAATTGGTGAATTTTACAGGTAATATCTTGATTTTTAACATTGAAATTGATGTGATAAATTTAGTTGATCAAATTGGGCATTTTTTCCAATCCAGCGAACGGAAGAAGTTTTGACGTCGTGCTTTGGTCCGTGGGTAGGGGGTAGCTAAGTGGTCATTGGAAAAATAGTGGCAGGGTTTTACGATGGTCGTGGTGACTGTACGGGGATAATCTAGGGTTTGACGACCGGATTGGGACGACGAGGTATTTTTGGGTACATGCGTCATTGTGGGATCATTGAAGATGATCGCGAGCATTGGGATAGTTGCATGGGTCAATAACAATGCTGTGGTCAGAGGGACGTGGATTTCGGTTGTCTTGATTGTTGCGGCGAACCATTTTTGGTCGAGGTGGTTTTAGTTTCCTGTATGATCATGGTGCTCGATATTTTTTGACGTTATTTGTGGATCTGGGTAGAGGAGTTCGTCGTTGAGGTCAATAGTGACTCGGAGGTGGCTGCGACGATGGTCGGAGACGGTGCTGGTGATCGTACACATGTACCGGTGCATTTGGGTATCTGGTTGTTGCGAGAGTGTGGACGAAGAAGCTTGCTTGTGATGGTATCGAGGCATTCTTGTGTTTGTCTCAAAGCAGGGGCGAGTTGTAGTTGTTCAGGAGTGAAATGTTGTTTTGCTCGGGGTTTTCACGAGGGAGAATCGTGTTTGACTCGGGTGTTTGGATTGCATGAGCTCGGGATGGTTTATGTGTTGTAACCTGGTTGTAAGTTTTTGTTAAGTTAAAAATGTATAGGTTTTAAAAGCAAAGCAGAGTAAGTATTTTAAACAAATTCATGTTTTCAAATTTAATCAATTAAGTTTTAAAGTTTAAATGTTTTAGATTTCAAAAAGAAATGTTACTAAGTTTGTATTTTAAATGAAAATAATTTCAAAGCAAAAGTGAATCTAGTTTCTAGTTTTTAAAAGAAATTAAATGAAAGTTTAAAGGAAATTTCAAATATAGTGTAAGTATGAATTTAGTTCCCAAATAAAAATATTTAACAAAGTTTTATACAAGTTTTCAAAATACTTGAAATGTTAATGTAAATGATTTAAATTCGTTTTAAAGGATAATTATATTAATTGTGTAATTAATTACCAATGATTTTTTAAAAAAGATAATGATTTAATTAAGTAATTTATGAAGATAAGAATTTATCTTTAATTAAGGTTGTGAGTAATCAAAGATAATAAGTTAGTGAAATTAATTGAAAGTTAATTACTCAGTGTAATTAATAATGGTTAATTATTATTATAATCGAAGTATAATTACTTTAGGAAAGTAATTAAAAAGTTGTTAATGAGTGAAATTAATTTAAGGATTATTAACTAGTGATTAAGGGATAATTAATTAATGTAATTAATTTAAAATAATTAATGTAGTTAATTAAGGATAGTTAATTACTAAATTATGGGTAAACTAATCTAAGTAATTAAATGTAATTAATTAAAATTTATTAATGAAAGTAATTTAAGTGATTAATTACTCAATGTAATTAAGTAAATTAATGTGATTAATTTAAGTTAATTAACTATATTTAATTAATTAGAGATAATCACTTGATAATTGATTAAGTAAAATTACTTAATGTAATTAATAAAGTATAATTACTTAGTGTAAGTAATTAATGGTTAATTGCTGGATGTAATTAATAAAAGCGAAATTACTTAATGGAAAGTAGTTAAAGAAATTATTTAATGGAAGTAATTAAGGATTAATTACTTAGTGTAATTAATTAAAGGATTAATATAATTAATTAAGGAGTTAATTAACTAGGGTAATTAATTACAGGATGGTTAATTACTGTTTATGATTAATTAAAGTTAATTAATGAATGTGGTTAATTAAAAATTAATTATTTAATTAATTGGAAGGATAATTAATTATTAAAGTAATTAGAGGATACTTAATTAACATAATTAATGAAATTAATCAAGGTTGATTAATGGAAGTGATTAATTAAAGTGCGATTAATTAATGTAATCAATTGAGGATCAATGTAATTAATTATAGTTAATTAATTAATTAAAGTAATTAATTAAGGATCATTAATTAATGCAATTCATTAATAATTAATTAATGAGAACGATTAAGGGTTAATTAATGATAAAGCATGCTTCGAATCCGGCTATCGCTGCGATTTCTACGCCTGGTCGTGCAAGACGTCACTCTGTCCTTGGTGTAGCGCCTAAGGCCGCGACTAGTTCACAGTCTTTATCACTCGATGCTTGCAGTGGAAAGCTTGTTACTGATGAGGAAATTAAATGTAAACCGGGATTCGATGGTTCTGGAATTGAAGTTCGTGCATCCCCTGTTGATTGCGAGTTTGATGCTGGTGAGCCTCGTCCTCATATTTTTGGTGACAAAGTTAGTTTCCATGGCTCAATGGTTTGTGATGTGGGGAAGTGTATATCGAATGTTGAGATCGAAGCTGGGGCTAACGTTAGTATGCCTGAGCGTTTTCTGATGAGTGAAACTGCTGACAATCATTGTTCTGATCATTGCACTCCAGGTGCTTGTGATAATGCTCCTATGAAATCTGTTCCTATATCCAGTCTTGCTTGCTCTGGTGTATCAATTCCAGCAGCCTCTAATGGTTCCCCCAACGCTCTGGAGAGTCCTAGTCCTTCTCCTCCTCCGTTGCCAAACTCCAAATCGTGGTCTTCTCTATTCTCGTCCTTGCCCCGTAATGCAGGTAACTATATCCCGATTGATTTTGATATGGTCGAAGAAAATGGAGTGATGATCCCTCCCCCTTCTGTTTTGCAAGCCGGTGTGGAATTTTGGTCTGATTATTTAGTTGGTTTCTTTCTTGAACCTAATCACCGTCTACTTAATGTTACCACGATTCTTCGAAGAGCTTGGAAGCTTCGTGGTAATTTGCATGTGAAGCTGATCGACTCCATGTACTATCTTAAGTTTTCCTCTCCTGAGGATCGTCGGATTGTTCTTGACGCTGAGCCCTCCTTTTTTGATGGTAGACCTTTCATTGTTACTCCTTGGACTGCAACTGTGGCGTGTGCTCATTAACAAGTACTTTCTATTCCCGTTTGGGTATTTTTTTCTCAAATTCCCTCTGCTCTTCAACCTCTTATTGGTTTGAATTGGTTAGCCTGTAACGTTGGAAAATTAAAATGTTTCGACTCAAATACAGTGGCGCGCGATAGGTTGATGTATGCTAAGGCTCTTATTGAGATATCCCCCTTTAAGCCTCTTCCTACCTCTATCCCTGTTCAACTAGCTGTTGGCCATGTCATGGAAGTCCGCGTTCGCTATGGTTGGGTTCCGGAAATTTGTTCCTCTTGTCACTCCTTTGGCCACCTGGCTATTGCCTGCTTGCATTCGGTAACCGACGCGGCTGCTCCGAAGATCCCTTTGCCTCGCCCCCCTCGTAGGATTTGGGTCCCCAAGGTTTCTTCCCCTGTCCCTCTGATTCCCCCTTCTCCAGCTGCTCCTTCTTCTGACTCGTGTCTGCCTCCTTTGCCTATAGTTAGGCCTGGCTCATCTCCTGTTTCTATGGTTCCTAGTGATGCTCCTGATATGCCTTTAGTGCTCCGGTCCCTGCCTCGACGCTGTTGGCAGTTGCTTGGGATGAACCCGAGGGGTGTTGGATTGATCCCATTTCTGATATGAGATTTAACCCGATTAATAGATCCTACTACCGTTTTGTTTCTGATGATTATTTGGACCTTCGATGCCTTCGATACAAACCATCTGGTGAATCTCTAGTCCTTGATTTGGACGGATTCTATGCGAGCTCGAATTCTGCCATGCTAGCTGATACTTCCTGGGATCGGTCGTTTATCTACTCTTCTGATGCTATGGGTTATGATCCTTGTCTTGCTCTCCTTTTCCGCCCCTTTGCTGGACTTTGTGGGTCTGTGCCTTTGGATTCATCTCTGGTGGCTGGGGATGATGGTGACTCTTCCTCTTCAGAGGAGTGATAGTTTTTTTTCTATTTATAGTTACGGTGACATAGCTGTCTCGTACCTGTGCTGTATTCTCCGTTTATTTCTTAGTAGTTAAGGTGCTTTAACCTTACTCCTGTACTTCAATTTTTATTACTTTCGTAATAAAAAGTGGACGGTCCACTATAAAACCGGCTTGCCTTGCAAAAAAAAATGATAAAGGATAATTAATTTATGTAATTAATTAAGGGTTAATTACTTAATGTAATTAAAGAATAATTAATCAAGGATGATTAATTAAGATGGTAATTAAAGGATGATTAGTTAATTGGTTTGAAATTAATTAATGGTTAAGTAAGCAGGATATTTAGTAATGGATGTAATTAATTTAATTTATTTTAAATTAATTGGGGATGGTGTGGCTAATTAATCTTTGCTTATGGATGATTGAATAATGTTGAATGCCTTGGATTATGTGACATCTCTGATATGTGATATGTGTTGTTTTGTGATATGAGATGTTGGTTTGAATTGTGATAATATGGATTATCTATTTGTGATAATGTGAATTTATCTATCTGTGTGAATATAGATAATATATGAATTGTTTAAACCTTAAAAAACTTGACTTTTAAGAAACGTTTGGATTTCGATGAGACTAGGATCGAAGATCAAGTTTGATTTTTCGAAAACCACATCAATCCAAGTTAAACGATAGGTCGTGAGATCTCAAAGTGAAGATCGAGATGTAGGTTCATAGTGCAAGGGTTATTCTCGTTAACTCTGAAGGTGATTCCAAAATGAATGTAATGAGATAATGCCTTCGGTTTCGTTCAAACCCGGAATGAACTTGTATGGATTGAATGCTTTCAGAACATCGTCATTGGAGGATGATGAGAATTCTAAGATAGATGTGTTCTATAAAGGTAATCGTAGCCTCAACCCTCATCAACGGGGAATGACTAAAATAGGGGAGGTGCAGCAAGGCTAAGTGAGTCGCGCTCAAGTAGGACGAGATTTTCCCCTGTCTAGAGGTCCCTTTTTATTCGGCTTAGTGGGCAGTTGATTCACGACAACTGCTGAGGTTGTCTTGTTTGGGACTATCTAGTAAGGGGTGGATCCGGCCTTGTGTTGCAGGGGATTGGGAGGGATCCTCACTACGGTGATCTAGGCCCCGTACTGTGATGGGCGGTGCCCCATTAGCCCTGCCATTGTATGGAATCCAATCTCCAATAAGCGATCTCGGATTTGGTTGTAAACCCACTTTGTGGCTAGTATGCTGGAATTTAATTAATGTAACAATTTCCGCTATTTTCTATTTTACTTGAAAACCCTAGACCCTATTATAGTATCACTGGATTTCCTATCAAATATTTGGTTATCGTAAGGTAAAAACTTTTTCATGTTTATGTGTGGGAAGTCTTACGAGATAGCTTTTGTTTTCAAAGGTTTTCAAAGTTAAGCAACTTTATCCCGTTTACTCACACCAGACTTATGTCTAACCTAGATTTTTTTTTTCTGTTTTATTAAACTCTTGGTTACTCAAATTTTTACGAGTAGCTAATGGATTCAGGTTAGCTTTGATGAATTCTGGAGGAGATTTGGAGCAGGAGGCTTTAGCGTGTAGATATACTATGATTCCTCCGTGTCTCTGTGATGTCTTGAGTTGCATGATAGACAGGTGTTTATAACTGTCTAGTTTGTGATGTATAAGCTGTATAACTCTGATATATATGATACTATGTAATATCTTATGTGATGTAATATATTTTTTTCGTTCCGCTGTAAGATTCTGATATTTTTTAGTTCTTTCTTCTCTATCTTTTTTCTTCTCTATCCCTTTCTTTCTTAATCATGATGCATCTTTCTGTGGAGTGAAAGGCGGATCGTGACATAAACCCTAGACATTATTATAATATCATAAGATTTCCTATGAAATTATTTTGTTATCGTAAGGTAAAAATCTCTTTGTGTTTATGTGCGGCGTGGTCTTACGAGATACCTTTATTTTTGAAAGATTTTATAATAATAAAAATCCATATAATGCGCGTTTCTCATGTTGGTTTACCAGATCGATTCGGACGTTACTTTCTTATAATTCTTGGGTCAGCCTAAGCATGGTTTCTAGATTTAGTTTGAATGCTTTGGAGCTTCAGAAGATGAGCTGGCTGCCTCCAAGACGTATTTATGTATATTTTATTTTCACTGCATTTGTTGGATGTATTTATCAGTAATTATGAGGACATGTTGTTATAACTGTTCAGGCTGATGATATATTAGATGTATGAATATTATAGTTTTGTTTCGTAAAGATCCACTGTATATTGTGTATTACTCATTACGATATGAGATCTTGTTCTGTATTTTCTTTCTTTTCCCCCAGCAATTGATCTTTTTAGTACTTGGATGCTCGACACATGAATACCGTGGATGCATTAGTTATTACTACTAAAATGTGTGTGTGAATGTGTATTTGTTATTGTTACAAAAATGTTTCATATTATGTTGATTTATCGTTGAGTGGTTTTTGAATTCTAGTTGATACAAAAGGTACAACTGTATCGATAGGGATTACTAAACACTTGTACAAGGCAAATCGACATGGTATTGTTTTGAAATAGGTAAATAAAATAATATTACCTAGATTATATTTTATATATAACATAATAATTTTTGGAAATTGATATAGTAAATTGTGATATGTTTGTTTGAAAGGAACGATACTATTCAGTTATTATCGTTTACTGTTTGTTTGGTCATGCTCATCTAGTTGAGGAGCATTAACTATTATTTATTTATTAATTTTTTGTGCTTAGATAGTATATGAGCATTTATTGTTTTGGCTGAATTTAATACAAACATCTTATGAATTCAATTTCAAAGTTTGACTATAAGGCATTCAGTGGTAATGTTGAGTTCAAATTTAATTTAAAAATAAAAGTTGTTTATTATAATCTAAACAATAATAAACATTTGTGAAATATTTTTGTTTAAGAAAGTGAATTTATGAAATTGGGTTTATAAAATATGGTTTATAAATATAGAAGGATTTAAGATGAGAATTTTAGAACCTGAATTTCCGATGTTTTGAAAATTATTTTTCAAAGTTTCGAAAAAAATAATAATAGTATTATTTAAAAGTATTTGTGTATAGAAATGTTTCCGAATGGATTTAAAGGAGGTAGAAAGCACTAAGCTCACTTCAATCGCTGAAAAATGACTCTGCTGATGACTGCAGCATCATCGGCTTTCATTTTCAAGTTTCTAAGTGGGAGAATGCTACCATAGAAATTTGCTATATGGTTGTTTTGGTAAAACAAATTTTATTTTATATTTTAAAAGTATGATTTGATCTATAAAAGGGGATATGTATATTATTATTATTTCAATACGATTTGAAACAAAACTTGGTGTTTGGTTCTCAAGTTTTCAATTAATTTATTATATGGACTCATGTGTCATATTCATTAAGGTAGTTTGGTTTGCGCATCTCATTTTGATGCGTTGTTTGGTATTTCCATTTATTGAAATAAAATAGAATTTTCAACGATTTTGGATAGTCGAAAACTTTCGAATTAATTGAGAATTGATGCTAAGTGTTTTTATGAGAATATAAGAAAATAAGTTTTTGTAACTAATAAATTTGGGGGAAAGTAAGTTAAGACAAGTTCTAAATTTATTGAACATCCAAGTTAAGCAAAAACAATTTGAAATGTATATATATTCTTTGGACGTAGAAGAGTGTTATAACGAATATGAACCTAAGTAATGGTTTTATGAAACGGTTAAATGATTAGTATTAAAGGAATATACTAAGTAAAAAGGAATATACTAAGTAAAAACGATGTGATTTAAAATGAATATTAATTGGTATAATTAAGAAACCAATGGAATAAATATATAAGTTGTACGTAGATTATTTTATTCGCACAACTGTTCCTGATCCAGATTCGAGTACATGATTTCAATGTGATTTACATCGGTCCGAGTTAGGATTCTTCATTGGAATCTTGACTACGAACATTCGATACAAATTTTTGATATGATTTTGAAGTTTTATATCATAATATATGGCTATGTAAGGAGAATGGAGGTTTCTAATTATGGAACCTAATCGGAGTCCATACTAGGGAAGTCGAGTGAGCGATACTATTTCGGAAGTGAAATGTTAGCGCCAAAATTGGTCACTAACACCCAAATGTAAATGAAAGCACCAACGAAAAGTCACTGATAATAGATAAAGTGTGTGTAGAGAGTAATAATATGAAGAACAATTAGAGTAGAAATTAAGCAGTAAAGAACAACAGGTTTTTATAGTGGTTCGACTAACTCTGGCCTACGTCCACTCTAGAAGTTTTCTTTTATTGATGTAACAATTGATTACAGTTACAAAGTGGTAGACTAGCCTTAGTCTTAGAAAGTAGAAATTCAGAGAGCAAAAGAGAAGATCCCCTTTCTGAACTCCTACACGCTGTATTTATAGACATGTCCAGGTAGTCGTTGGGCTCTCTGAATAACCCGAGCCCATCAAGGTCGAACGGCCCATGCCGAATCACAACGTCGAGTCACAACGGCCTCTCCCCAATGCTGAGCCTCACCTGATGCCGAACAACCCATCAAGCCGAATAACCCATCAAGCCGAACGACCCACCATGTTGAGCATCCCACCATGCCGAACGACCCACCATGCCGAAATCCACCATGCAGAACGTCCCACCATGCCGAACCATCCATCACGACCCACCATGCCGAACAAACCACCATGCCGAACGATCCACCATACCGAACGACCCATCATGCCGAACGACCCATCATGCCAAACGATCCACCATGCCGAACGATCCACCATGCCGAACGATCCACCATGTCGAACGATCCACCATGCCGAATGATGTCCAGGGCCGAGCAAGGTCCAATGCCGAACAATCCACCGTTGTTGATCCATGCCTTATGTCGAGCGGCAATCAATGCCGACCTATGTCTTATGCCAAGCGACAATCAATGTCGATCCAACCTACTCCCCTCAGTGCCGAACTATGCACATCGAACCCATTCCTGACCGACCGTCTATCCATCCAACTGGTTCTAGTCAATTGTATTCCAGTTTCGACAAATGAATAGTCGATTTGGTTAAATCCGCCTGTCCATGGCCTTGTAAAAAGGCGGGTTAAAACTTGCCCCTCAAGACATGCCTTGTTATTGGAAGGTGTATTTTGAATAGTCTCAAATTCAATATCCAAAGTCCATGTTTCATTCATATTCAATAACCGAATCCAGGACCTCTCCGGGTCAATATCCAAATCCTTCACCGTTCATAGCCGATGTTCATATCCATAACCTCTCCGGGTTCTTGCCAAATGCAATCCAATCTGACGACCGTGGTCCAGTGTCCCTGGACGTTAAGTAATGCCATGGCTTAAGTCCTAAGCCGAATCCTGGTCACTCCGGACCCTTGTCGAGTATAGTCTGTACCCGACGACCTGAAATAATAATAACACATGGCCTAAGTCCTAGGCCGAATCCTGGTCTCTCCAGACCCTCGCCGAGCATAGTCCATACTCGACGATCTGAAATAGTAACGGATAGTATAGGGCTTAAGTCCTAGGCCATATCCTGGTCTCTCCGGACCCTTGCTGAGCATAGTCCATACTCGACGACCTGAATAAGTCGATTTGTCGTGCTTGGACAAAGCAACTTACCCCTTGCCAGGTATAATCCATACCTTACGATCGTTTACCAAAAACCAGATAAAAAATCCAATCGAAAGCCAATCCAAAATGCAGATCAAATCAGAAAACAAAAAATCCATATCGAAAATCCAAACCAATATCCAAACCAGAAAACAATCGTTCAAATAAAAGTCCAAACCAAGAAACAAACAAAACCAGAAGTTCAAACCAAATCAAAAAAAGCAAGTGTCTAAGCCAAAAAGAGAAAGAAGATTTCACATACTAGAGCGTCGCGGTTTATCATCATCTTAGAGCATGCCTAGGGGCTATCTTCGTCCTCATACATGAGTAAGTGACTTGGCCGTTTACCCATAGTTTGCTACTTATTTCATAATATCCCAGTCAATTGATGACCAATCGACCATCATTCCTGTGCCTCGCACCATCACCGTGTGAGGTAGACGGTGGTTGCTCCTGCCCCACCGTTGCATTCCGAGCTTCGACGTATTGTCACAACTGTCCATTCCTTACATGCTCCTCAATTATGTCCTTTAAGTGCCTGCAGCTGTTGGTATCATGCCCATCCAAATCGTGGAAGAGGTAGTGTTTTTCTGATGCCCTCTCACGTTCGGAGGGTTCTCTCCTAGGTGGCCTTCGGTAGGGAAGGCGATTCCGAGTCTCTAAATAAATCCATTCCAGCGTCTCATTCAATCATGTGTAGGTGGAGAATTTTTGCTCTCTCCACCGCTTCCTAGCCTTTCCTAATTCGTCATCCACCTTCCTTTTTCCTTTATCTTTATCTTTTTCCAAGCCTTCGCTGGATGGCCCTCCATCCTCAGCCGCGTTCACCTCTTTTAACTTCATATCTGAGCATGCATCTTCCTACCGAAGGAATCTCTCAGCTTCATGAAAGAATTCCCTGAGATCCATTGGAGGGTCTCGTATCAGTGACACTTTGAAATCTGAATTTTCTCTAACTCCTGAAACAAGTTAAGAAAGCTCTGAGTGATTCGTCTGTCCTCTGTTTTACCGATGTCAATGTCATTACATTCTTTGGCCTTTTGATATGTACCCGAAACTGCTTCATAAACCTATCCACCAACTCCGTCCATGCCCCGATAGATCCTTCTTCCAGCTGCCTGAACCACATAGCAGCTATGTTCGTCAAGAATAAAGGGAAACATCGAGTCATAACTTCTTCTAATGCCCCCAGCACCTCCATGTGTCTTGTATATCTCATCAAGTGATCTGTTGGATCGGCTTTTCCATTGTACATTTCCACGTTAGGTAGCTTGAAATCTGGCGAATTCCGAGCTATCTTGATTTCACGAGTGAATGCACTCTTGTTTACTCCTTCCAGATCTCTATTGGTCAAACCTCCGCGCATTGTTCGCCTGATGATCTCGGCTAATCCAGCATTGTCCGTCAAGGGTTACCCCCCGGGTCCCCGAGGGAATTCTGGTACATACTCTTCATCCTGCGCTCCTACATTCCTTCCAGCATCTTGTCATGTAGTGCTAACTGGAATCCCTCCATGAATTGGTCCAGCATTTCCTGGTGGTGTGCCTCCGAGCCCAGGTCCTTCCAGATTGATAGTTGTCTACCGATTGGGGGCTGCCCCCTGTTGAGTCACTCAATCAACCTGCTGATTGAGTTCCTCTGGTCCAACCCCAAGACCTTGAGTACCTACAGTTCCTGATTGTCCAAATTACCTAAGAAGCGCCTGCATCATTTCCTCTTGCTGTTTCATCATCGCTTCCATCTCCACTCTGGTGATGTAGACAGATGTTTGACCTGCTCTATTTCCAAAGGAAGCCTCCTGACTTCCCTCTTGATTGCTTCTTCCTGTCAATTGCTTCCTTGTTGATGGCCTAGCCATTGCTCCTTAGAATCCAAGTTCCTAACTCCAAAATTCCCAAGTGCTTGCATTCTCAATGAAAGCACCAAAATGTTAGTGCCAAAATTGGTCACTAACACCCAAATGTAAATGAAAGCACCAACTAACAGTCACTGGTAATAGATAAAGTGTGTGTAGAGAGTAATAATATGAAGAACAGTCAGAATAGAAATTAAGCAATAAAGAACAATAGGTTTTTATAGTGGTTCGGCTAACTCCGGCCTACGTCCACTCCAGAAGTTTTCTTATTGATGTAACAATTGATTACAATTACAAAGTGGTAGACTAGCCTTAGTCTTAGAAAGTAGAAAGTTAGAGAGCAGAAGAGAAGATCCCCTTTCTGAACTCCTACACGCTGTATTTATAGACAGGTCCAGGTAGTTGTTGGGCTCTCTAAATAACCCGAGCCCATCAAGGCCGAACGGCCCATGCCGAATCACAACGCCGAGTCACAATGGCCTCTCCCCAATGCCGAGCCGCACCTGATGCCGAACAACCCATCAAGCCGAACAACCCATCAAGCCGAATGAACCACCATGTTGAACGTCCCACCATGCCGAACGACCCACCATGCCGAACGATCCACCATGTAGAATGTCCCACCATGCCGAATCATCCATCATGCCGAACCATCCATCATGCCGAACCATCCATCATGCCGAACGACCCATCTTGCCGAACTTCCCACCATGCCGAACCATCCATCTTGCCGAACCATCCATCATGCCGAACCATCCATCATGCCGAACCACCCATCATGCGGAACGACCCATCTTGCCGAACGACCCACCATGCCGAACGACCCACCATGCCGAACGATCCACCATGCCGAACGACCCACCATGCCGAACGACCCACCTTGCCGAACGATCCACCATGTCGAACGATCCACCATGCCGAACGATGTCCACCATGCCGAACGATGTCCAGGGCCGAGCGAGGTCCAATGCCGAACAATCCACCGATGCCGGTCCATGCCTTATGCTGAGCGGCAATCAATGCCGACCTATGCCTTATGCCGAGCGGCAATCAATGCCGATCCAACCTACTCCCCTCAGTGCCGAACTATGCACATCGAACCCATTCCTGACCGACCGTCTATCCATCCAACTGGTTCCAGTCAATTGTATTCCAGTTTCGACAAATGAATAGTCGATCTGGTTAAATCCGCATGTCCGTGGCCTTGTAAAAAGGCGGGTTAACATGAAATTTGTACGATCAAGCGAGTGATTAGATTTGATATTACATATGGATGACATATGTACATCATATAGGCTTTAATGATATAGTATTCTTGTGGCATGAGAGAAAGCAAGTCATATGGTTTGATGGAATTTGTAAGTGAGATACAGGTTTATGGATGCAAAGGCTAGCTTGCTGCTTTTTGTTTCATGAGTAGAGTTTGATTGATCGACAAATAGGTAAATGTTTATTGCTTGGAGGGTGTATTTTCTATGTATCATACACACTCTATAAGTTATATTATAAGTATATAGTTGTTGATGATTTTATGCTTCAGACATGGGAGCCAATTTTGAGCTTTGTTTTCTTTTATTTATTTGGATCCGTCGTGGTGAGTTTTAGTTATTCCGAATTGAGCCACACAAAGAAGGTGTTGTTGAAATTTTCCGTAACATTTCAACTAATTGATTATGAAAGTTATGAGGCAATTTTCTTACTTTGGGAATTTCAGGGACGAAATTCTTTTAATAGAGAAGGAATGTAACAACCCATAATTTTTAACATTTCGAATGAGAATATTTAATTTATTTGAATATTCAGATTTAATTTAAATTTAACACATAATAGGAAAATCTATTTTTAATATAACGACTTGATTTTTATTGTAGAACTTTTTAATTTATTTGATTTTTCCATAATTTTTAATTTTGAAAATAGTTAAATTATCGTTTGATGTATTTTACAAAAAACATTGGTAATTTTGAAATTTTACATAATAAAATTACCAGTGTATATTGTTATTATTTTGAGATCATGTCGCATTTTTGTTCGTGGACGTATTTTAGTTTTATCGTTTGTAGTTCGTACGCGGAAGAAATTTTGTATGGTTATCTGCAGAAAATTACAATATAAACTAAACGCTACTTTTAGAAAAATCAACATTTGACTTTATTCTCTTCACTTTTCCTCTTCCTTTTCATTTTATCTTCATATAACCAAAACAAAATGAAATTCACAACTTCAAAAATCAATATCAATTCATATACTCAACAAAAAATTGTAAATTTAGAATCTTCGGAATCATATTAAGGAGATTTACAAATACATGCAAGTTTTAGTTGTTGCGGCAGTGTTTGGTGAGGGTTGACATGTTCTACATGAGGAAGGAAGGACAAGGGTTTGGTTACACGGCCGATTGTAGAGGAGTTTGGACTTGGCATTGATGAATTTGGGCTTCTCTTGGCAAGACGAAGGGATGGTGATCATTTGGTGGGTTGCAGCTGTTCCTTGGGTGGTGCGACATTCTCAATGCCACAGTCGACTGTAGCAAGTCGTGATGTGTTCTAGGTTTCGAGCTGGAGGATGTTAGGTCGGGGAGGTGGAGATTTGGATGTAGAGCTCAATGACGAAGTTGGTTTTAGATTTCATGGAGAATCGCAGGAGAAGGGGTGGTGGACGTGCACGATTTGGTTCATGCATATCATATACAGGGAGTTGTTTCAAGTTTGAGGAAGAAGGATTATATAGGGTAATTAAATTAATCAAGTAATAAAGTGTAATTAATTATATTATCTAATCTCAAATCATTTTAAATCAATAACTTTTTCATGCAAGATCCACTTGAAATGCGGTTTTTTGCGTTGCGCTCATCAAAGCGATATCTACAAGATGGAACTAGTTTCTTCGAATTTGGAGCAAGTGAAATTTTAGATTAAAATCAAACATTATTTGATTTTAGTTCAAACTAAAGCACTTAGGCATCCGCTAGATGGTGAGTTGTCTCATCTCTGAATGAATACTATAATGATATATATTTGATAAAAATTACTGTTTTGTGCTTAAATGATTTTTTGGTTGGTTCAATTGAATTTCCACTTTGAAAAGCAAATGAAAATTAAAATGAATTAGGGGATTTAATAGAGATATCTGGATTTCTAGCTGTTGTAGTTTTAAATTTCAGCTATATACCTGTTGATTTTAATTTCAGTTATATACCTGTTATATAAATTGTTGAATGTTAAAAATTCATAGTTTAGCCATATTGAATGTGACATTGACTTACGTTAAAAGTTGAACCATTTAAGCATTAACGGTAATAATAGCAATAGTTAAGTGCTAGGGTAGCTATTGGCCTCGTCATAGTACTTTAAAATACAATTAATTGCTGTTTTGGTTTGAAAATGGTTTTTATTTGGAGAATGGTTTTAAATATGACTTTCGGTTTGGAACTTCTTTATTTTATTTCAACCTTTTTGTTAAATATTTTCTATTTTATATGGAAGTGTTTAAGAGTATTTATTTTTCCAAAAATATATTATAATAACGAGTGTTTATTTTAAAGGAAATTAAAGGGGTTTATCTTTTATTTTAAAGTAATTTTGTTTTTAAAAGAAGATAAAAATACTTTTGGAATAAATATTTGTGAAACATTTTATATAAAATGTAATATAAAAAGGATAGACTTATAAATGATATTTTATAAATAAAAGAAGTGATTTTTAAATGGTGTTTTCATAAAAGGAAAAATTATATCATTTTGATAAATTGGAAATAAATCACATTGATGAATTTATATTGATATTTGACATGATCGTTTTATGGAAAGTATTTAGACCTATCTTGAAATTGAAGTTTTGGTGATAAGTATATAAGATATAAATTATGAGATTTATTGTAACGATAGTGAAATTTCAATCATTTGAATTTGGAATATTTAATTGATTTTAATATTGAAAGGTTATTTTTATAGTAAATAACTTGAACTTCAAACATAGCAATTTATTTGATAATAGTATTGTTAAATTTAATATTTGGGATTGATTAAATAATTTATTTTTGAATTTAATGTGAATAAGAATATTTTAAAGTTGATTTAAGTTCTATTTGAATAAGAATAAAGATAGTAAACTTTTAATTTTGAATATAAAGTGAATAAACTTGTTTTTTATAATTACTTGTTTTAATTAACAGGTGAAAATAGCATTCTGGGGCATTGTCTCAGATTTCAATGAAACTAGTTCCAAGGGATCCGTAGTAGTGAATTATATTATGTTATCAAATTTCGTGATGATTGGACGTATCGTATGGTCGTGCGAGATCGAAACACGTAAACATTTATTTCAGAAAATTTGAATAATAATTGGGTTTGAAAATCTATCTTCTGTATATGATCGGATTAGGTCCCGAGACTAGTTTCATTATTTCGAAATAGGGGTATAACATATAAAACGACAGGTGGCATGCCTCATTTGAAGACCATGCTTTTGCCATGCCTAACACTCCAGCCCATACCCAAGCATGCGTACCTATACCATATGCCTTTTATAAAATCGCGCCTCCTAACATCAAAGAAAAAAAGTTTACGTTTTCAGTTTGAAAATGACCAAATCCAACGACCATTATTCGTCGACGCCACTCGGGGCATTTTCAAGTCGAACTTCCAACTAGTAAATTGTAGAGTGAGTTGAAACATAGAGAATCAACGGGGAGATCACCGAAATTAATGCCGTAGTGGCCGAGAATCGGCCGCGTTCGTGGGCAGGTGGGCTTGTCCTTTGGGCAATTGGGGCTCGATGGAGGTCAGGGGAGGGTCGGCGTGTGTAGGCACATGCTAGCGCATGGCCGTAGCGCGCGATGACGGCGGTGATGGATGTGAAGTCGCGATGTTTGGTTATTTTCGTTCCTATCTAGCTTCGTTCAAACGATGAAACGTAAGGGAATGTAAAGGATTAGGTTTTAAATTATTTTATAAGTTAATTATAAATTAATTATTTCAAAAGTTCATAAATTCATAACATTTCATACGTGGTCCAAATTGAACGCGACGAGTTGCATTGTGATCGTATCAATGAGTGCTACGCTTTGGAGTTGAATTGGATAGATTTGGTGCTCATGGGAATTTGGGTTGAAATTGAACGCCCAGTCAATTTTAGTTCAAACCGGAATGTTTTGATGCAACTGAAATCAAAGTGAGTTAATCTCACCATTTTAGTTAACAAAAATAGTTTTAGCTAATAAAATTATTGATTGGATGTGTGAATATTTTTTTGTTGACTGTTTTGATAATTTACTAAATTTATATTGTTGGTTTGGATATATTCTCGCCCCTGGAGTGGTTGAGACCCTATTACGTTCCCGTGTAAGAGCAGATGACCCTTTGCATACGAATCCCGCCTCGAAGTGGTTAGTTATGTTTATGTTTATATACTATATGTGATGTAGGGGGAAAGGCTAAAGGAATCCAACTGGATTCCTTACACTGTTGATTTTACTTTTCATATATATATATATATATTATGATATATGTCTTGTTGTATGCCATATTTGATAACATGGATATGATTTTGCTTATTTATTACTTTAGTAGCACTCGACCTTATTATTGGTATTTTAAAATATTTTAAACTAATGATTTGATTTAAAAAGGGATTTCAAAGTTATTTTGAAAATTATATATGTTTAATAATTTTTCTTGAATTATGTTAAGGAAGTAGTTTATTTTAAAATAAAAGGTACGATGTTTAGAGATCATAAATTTATAGTTTTATAAAATATTTTAAATGAAGATTTTCGAACTGTAAAATAAAGACTTTTAAAATCTTAAAATAAGTCCATCTCTGTAATAAAGGGATTTGTTTTTAAAGTAAAGTGAAATGCTTTGATATTTGTTAACAATTTTATAGAAAGTAACACACACACATCTTAAAGATTATTTACAAATATGAGATTTATAAGTGTGATAATTTATAAAAGTGATATTTTACAAATGAAGTAAAATTTTGTAAAATCATATTTTTCTAATTAAAGTATGGATTTATAAATGGTGTTTATAAAGGAAAGGAACCTATTGCCATCTAATAAATTGGTGAAATAAATCAAACGGTGGATTTATTTTAAGATGTAGAATGTTGTTTTAGAAAATAATGGATTTTATTTTGGAAATTGAAGGTGAGGGTAAATTGAAAAATGTTAAATGATATTTATAAATAAAAAAGGAAATTATAAAAGAAATTCATACATAAGGGAGCAACATTTAAAAACAGGTTGAAATTTATGTTTTGAATGGGATTTTATAAATAAATGAGACTTATAAAGGAATAGATTTATAAATGGTGTTCATAAACAGAGAGATTTTATAAAAAGGAAGTTTTATAAAATAGAAGGGAATTTATAAAATATAGTTATAAATATGGAAATGATTATGTTGAAAATTAAGGGTGGAAATAAAGGAAATATGTTTGAGTTTTTTTAAAAAGTTGTTTATTTATTTAATATTGTTTTAAAGTTGTTTATTAATACTTTTATATTTTGAAAAGCTAATTATTTGAAATATCAATATGGTTTGATATTTAGTCTAATTATTTATCGATAAAATTTTGGAAATTAATTATATTATTATAAAAAAATATTGAAGATAAATCATTATCGTTTTATTTAGGATGTTTTGGAATTTATTAATTATTATTTAAAATGTTTTAAATTTAATATTTATTGTTTAAAATGTGTACTATTATATAATTGTGTTTTTAAGCCATGATTATGATTTATTTATAGAAAAATTTAAGAGATATAAATAGTGTTTTATAAACAGATTTGGATTATAAGAGGAATCTTATAACATGGGTTGGAAAAATTAAAGGAAGATCGTAAAAGGATAAAAAGAGTTATATACATTATCTTGGATATTTATAAAAGAATTTAAGAAATGACTTCATAGATTTATAAAAGGATTTTTATAAATAGTTTTGTGGATGCATAATGGAGTTTATAAATGATTTTAGAATTGTATAAAAAGGGATATCTTCCCTGTTGTTTGGTGAATCTTACACCGTTGAGATAAATGGATATTTTTCCAAGTATTGAGAAATAAGGATATATATATATATATATATATATATATATATTGTAAAAAGTAATTTGATTCAAGTATTTACAAAGTGAATTAAATTAATGAAAATTTAATTAAAAGGAGGTTAGTGTTTTCTTGTGTGCTTAACCATTATTGCCCTATGGAATTAAATCCCCGATTGAATGTTTGTTATTTTGATATTTAAATAACCGACTAACGAATTTGGACCCAAAACATAATTTTGAAAATATCTACGAGAAACACGTGAGTTATATGGTATAGTTATCTTCGATGATATTGTACCGTGCGTATAAATCTCATTTCATTCTTGTAGGATAACGATAAGGAAATCCGTTCACTAATGATTAGAAGGTGATCTCTGCTCTTATCTTTAACTGTTTATTTCCTAAAGAACCGATGTTGAGTTTACCGAAAACTATCGAATGTTGTTTCGAAGAGACCGAGATCGGATATGTTATCCGATAACTACTTCAATCCAACTCAAGGGTTTCGAAATGAAGACATTTTGAAGATGATGGAATTGAAGACAGTGATCTCAAGCGTTTGGTTAAGTCCTAGAACGAACTTGTATGAATGAATGCAGGTATTACATTGTTGCCTAGAGAAAGTGTTAGCATTTTATATGGGAAGTGCTATGTAAAGGTAAAACATAGCCCCAAGCCTCTTTAACAGAGAAATGACAAAAATCGGGCATGCAGCAGGGCCAAATGGGTCGCTCCCATCAGTGTATGGTCATTCTAAATCTAGATTGATTACTATCTTCTCATGTATACTTCGGGGCCATTAATGAAGGGGTAATCATATTCGGTACTTACTACTAGTCAAATGGTAGGCCAATCCTGTGTGGTAGGGGTAAAAGATGATCTTGTCAGACCCCAATGCATTTTATCTAGAGATGTGCCTTCGAAAGGTAGTTCTATACATTGTCATGGTATGGAATCCAATCTCCAATACGTGCCTTTACGGCTTTGATTGTAGAACCTAGTATGCTAGAATTCAATTAATATAACAATTTCGACTATGATTAAAAAGTATTTGTATCTTAGACACTATTATAATATCAAATAATTTCATAAGAAACATTTGGTTATCGTAAGGTAAAAACCCGTCCATGTTTATGTGTGGCGTTGTCTTACGAGGTGCTTTTGATTTTCAAATTTTTTTCTACAACTTTAAAATCCAATTGGGCATGTTTTCTCACGTTGGTTTTCCAGACTGACTCGGGTGTTATTCTGTTGTAATGCTCGAGTAAAACCGAGCATATTTACATATTATTTCGGATGTATTGGAGCACAGGAGATGAGTTGGGGGCCTTCGGGTCGCATTCACGTATGTGTTTATTTTTCGTTGCTGATTTTTGAAATCATCAAAAATTATGAGGACAAGTTGTTATAAATATATAGGCTGACGATTGTGATTTGTTGTTGTACTTGGGTGGACGTATGTATATAACAGTTTCTTTTTTGTAAAGATCATTGATGTTATATATATTGTTCCACTGCGATTGTGAGATCTGTGTTGTTTTTAGTTTTCTTTTCTCTTCTTCTTCTCTTCTCTTCTTCTTCATTCTTCTTTTTCCTTAACAATCGGGTTTTCCAACATTCGTTTGCTCATCATGACATATAGTGGACATATTAATGTCAATTTTCGAAGGTCGAAATCTCCAGTTGTTACATTTATAAAAGAAATTTTATATTTATATTTGGATATTTATAAAAGGAGTTTTATAACTAGAAAATAAATGAATTTGGAGTTTTATAAAAAGAGTTATAAATAAGTTTGGAGATTTATAAAGGAGTTTTAAAAATGATATTTTATTAAAGAAGTTTGTAAGTGTAAAAAAGTTTTATAAATAGGAAGGAGTTTTATAAAGATATGGAGGGATTTATAAAAAGAATTTTTATAAATAGAATGAGACCTGAATTTGGTAAATGATCATTTTAAAAATTATGGTAGTAAGGAACATATTCTTTTCATACTTAACACCAAATTCCAAGGTATGCAAACTCATCTCTATCTTTAGAATTAAGAATGTATGTTGAGGCAAGGATAATTTTCTAACTTGTCTGATTTCATTGTTAATCGAGAGATAATACTGTTTGAAATTGGGAAGTGGTGGTAAGTATATTTGGTCTAATTTCTATACGATCTATTTACTTGCACCATAAGAGTTTTGGGTTATTTGTTTGCTATTTTTAAATTGTTTTAACCCAATTAATTATAGTTTTGGAAATGAACATTTCCTAAGATTTGTGAATATACTTTTACCATTGAGATAAGTATATGGATACATTTCCTAAGTATTGGAAATGTAGTGTTTTGAAAATATACTTATATTATTGATATAAGTATATGGAAAAAAATTCTAAGCTTTGAAAGTTAAATGTTTTGTGAGTATACTCATACAGCTGAGATAAGTATATCAATAATTTTTAGGTATTGCAAAGAGTAGAGAGGTTGTGTGAATATATCTTTGTATACGTACTTTAATAAAAATATTCACAAAGTGGGTTTAAGTAATGAAAGAATTACTTAAAGAGGCTTAGTGGTTGCTTATGTGTTTAACTAGTGTTGGGTTTCCACATATGAAATTTAATCTTTGATTTGATTATTTGTTTGCTTGATAGTTTTTTTGTTCGATAGTTTGTTAATTGACTATCCAATCGTGGTCAGTTTTTAAACTATCGTTGTCGGTTCAGAGAGATCGAGATCAGATATATTATCCACAAATCACTTCAAACCAGTATAAGTGTTCTAATTGGAGATATCTTAAAGGCGATCAAAGATGGAGTTATTTGAAGTGCATGGGATACTTGCTACTAATCCTTAGAGTGGTTCAAAAAAGGATGTAGCAGAAGTAGTGTCTTCGGTTTGTTCAGTCCTAGAACAATTTATATGGATGAATGTTGGCATTGCATTGTTGCTTGAATTTCGATGTTAGCATTTCAAGTGGGATTTGCAAAAAAGATAAAACGTAGCCTCCGACCTGACAACCGATAATGACTAAAGCAAGGACGTGCAGCAGGGCTAAGTGGGTCTCTCCCATCAAGGTATGATCATCGCCTGATCTAGATCGGTATTTATGGATTTAGTATGTTATTGGCTCACTACGGTTGTTGGCGAGCAACCAAGGGGTGATCGTATTTGGTACTATCCAGTAAGGTGTAGGCCGCTCCTGAGTAGCAGAGGTGCAATTATGGCAGCCTCAGTACATTTTCTCTAGAGGTGTACATGGAAGGTATACCTTTACCTCGCCATGTATGAAATCCAGTCTCCAATACATGGCTTCGGACTTGATTATATACTATGTATGCTAGATTGTAATAAATGTAACCATTTCGGGTATGATACAATATTTATTTTAAACATTAGACAATATTTTTAATAATGCTTCAAGGTTTCCTATACAATGGTTTGGTTATTGTAAGGTAAAAACCCGTCCATGTTTATGTGTAGCATGGTCTTATAAGATACTTTTATTTTTAAAAGGTTTCATAATATTAAAAACACATATGATGTGTGTTTCTCACGCTGGTTTACCAGACTGATCTGGACGTTATTTTCTTACAATGGTCAGGTCAGCCCGAGCATATTTTTCAGATTCAGTTTGGATGCTTTGGAGCTTCAGAAGACAAGGTTGATGCCTCTAAAACATATTTAAATTTTTATTTCTGTTGCATTTGTTGGATGTATTTATTAGCAGTTTTAAGGAAATGTTGTTATAATTGCTAGGCTAATGATGTATTAGTATATTCTAATTGATGGACGTATATTATAGTTTTTTTGTAAGGATCTATTGTATATTAAATATTTCTCGTCACGACGTAATATTCTGTTTTGTCTTTTCTTTCTTTTACCCCAACAATTTGTTTTTCCGACACTTGGATGCTCGGCACGTGAATACTATGGATGTATCGGTGTCAACCTTTGAAGGTCGAAAATGTAAGTCATTACAATGAGAGGGCAATTCTTTGAAAATACATTATCAATAACAAAATAAAATAATTTAAGAAGCTCAATTAATGCCTTCTCTGTTCATTATAGCCGAATATCAAATACTTTTGGGTTCAAGCATCCATTGCAATTCTTTTCATCAAATGCATGCTTCATTTTGTTATGAATGACTGTATTTCATATAGAGATTGCTAAATGACATAAAACATGATAAATGCATATATTAGTAAAAATAAAATTGGCCATTCACATTTTGAAAAGATGATAAATGCATTTATCTTCATGGTAAAAGAAATTGACAAGTATATTTGTATGCAAAGTGAAAAAGTTGACAAATGCACTTAAACAAACTTAGGGTGCGTTCTTTTGTTAAAAAGAAATGAGCATTTGGAAGGGACATGAAATGAGATTGTTTAATGAAAGTGGAAATAGAAATTTTTAAGAGATACAAAAGAAAATTGTTTAATGAAAGAAGAATGCATTCTTGTGTTGCGAATGAAGCATTTGAAAGCAAGAGGTTGTTATTAGTTTTGTTTTTACTAATTATACGAGTATACATCGCACCCATATGCATTTAATAGCTAAAGTATTTACTTTTTTTTGAAATTTAAGTGCGTTGTGTCCTATCAGTGCAAAAACGTTGGCGGTCAAAACACATTTATTTCAAGTAGTGTTGTTGGTGGTGTCTGTGAAAATCTATAACCAAATTCCATTAATATGTAGTCGAAAAGGTGGTAATGATGGGGGCAACTCATCGACAGTGAGATTCTACTAATGGGTAGTCATAAAGATATACTATCAAGGTATTTTTGAAATTTAAAAAGGATGCGGTGAAAATCATATTGATTGACTTTTCATTATTAATAGGTTGAGATCGTTAACTTATTTGTATTGTTTTAAAATATTGAGAATGTAACTTGATCTGAAAATTTGATAATTCAACTACAGTAATGATACAAGTACAGTCATGCTATTACAACATTTTTTTGAATTACAGATACAATAACGATATAAGTGGCAATTAAAAAATGCAAATTACTAGCATTATGCAAACAGTTCCTAACATAGTCCGCCAATAACTAGTTCAATTCATATGTTATCTTAAACGATTACCATGGAATTTGTTGCATTTTTTCAATTGGTTCATGATCATTATTCCTGAACATTTGAATATTATAGTACATTTCTAGAAATTCTTTCGAAATTAGATCAAGATCATCGTCATATGCCATAAATTTCAGTTTCCTTCATTGGATTTTTGTATGAAATTGTGAATAACCATTGTAGCAGTAACAACCTATACATCAATTATATATTTGTATGTCGGCATGTTATATAGGAATTTATTACCAAATTTCAAAGATTCTTTCCATTGTCGTACTTAAATTTGAATGGTAGTAGTTGAAATTTTACTTTTGGTCTTTGGCTGATTTTAAGTTTCGCTAAAATCTTGAATACGATATCTAGCATTGGGGTAAGGAGGTAACCATACATCCATTATGGCCTACCTAGAGTCAACTAGATAGTATTGTCTCGCTATTAGATGAGGAAAATTTAAGTTTTCGCTATTTGAAACGGAACGAAAATTTTAGCATCGTGTGCCGTTTCCTCCCATGATGTCCTTACAAACGTAAATGTTAAATTAAACGCACAAACATCCATAGTACTCTACATAGCAATGTCTTTATGTTTAACATATCATTGCATTATGTAGTGTGCATATGTGCGACTACAACTACATATGTACCATTAGTAGCCTCGATGTAATTTTCAAAAAAATGAGTAATACCAGTGTGATGTCCTAATTTATTCTGAGACTTCATGAAATTGACGGTATAATGGCCTATTATATCATTAGATGTTGACTAAACAATTTTCAAAACTTCATGAAAATAAACACAAACCTTGCTATTCAATCTTTAAAATCTTTCAGCGAGATGCTGTGTAAAAAGAGTTAAAGCAATTGTATACAAAAGACGATTATCACTTTCCTAACATACATTTCAAATGTTAGGCTCAAACCATAGTCTTTCAATCACTCACACACTGTTAGAAAATAGAGCATTTTCATTCAGAAGTTTCAATGATAACGTTTTGCATGATCGCACAACTTATCGTTAACTCATTAAATTCCTTTATATGATGAAGTGTGAATTTGGTCCATTGGAGCTTTCTGTGGTGCTCTAAGTCTCAGAATAGCTTGTATATTAGTGCACAGAATCTGAATGATCGCCTTCGTCTACGATTCAACCGTTGATATTTTGTTTTGAGTTAAGCAAAGTTGAAATGGAGTGAAAATGAAGAAGATGGAAAGAAGATGGAGAGGAAATGAAGTTGGGGAAGGTGGTTTATAGGGGAAAGTGGTTTATAAGAATACTTCAACTTGAAGCTTTTGGAAGTAGCAAAACACCCTTTCCATGTTTTAGTCAAAACTAAAAGAATAAAAGAGCATCATTCCATGCTACCACGTCTTTATATCCTTCCTTATTTCCCTTTTGTCGAGATAAGCCAAACAGTCATATTCTCAAAATAAGTGGCAATCAAAAATAAATTATAGTAAAAAGAAGTTAATGCATGTTTTTCTTTGCACACATCCAAAGGATGTACCTTACGTATTGATATGTTAAATAACATTTGTGTTAGTAAATGGATGTTTTAAAAACAATTTGCATTGTAATTAAAATAACTAAATAAATAATAAATCATAATCCATGTAAACATTGTCTAAAAATGTTGGCAAATCTATGTAACAGTGTATTAAAAATTGTCGAGTAATGATATCTTGAGTTAGGATTAGATCCTAGGAAATTTAAGAAATATAAGCACCAGAACAAAAGAAATGAAGTACTTTTAATGTTAAATTGTTGGTCTTTCATTTAATATATAATTGATAGTATGTAAAATGAGGCGCTCCATCTGAATCTCCACTTTAGGGTAGACCTGTAAATGGTCGGATATGGATTCAAATAGTGTCGTATCCATTTCCTTATCCGAAATCACTTTCGAATATTCATATCCATAGATACCGATGGATTCGCATACTCTTCGACCAGTTAAAAACTAATAAATCTAAACAAATAAATAGAAAACTTTGATTCATTATAAATTCATTTTGGTACTAAAAATATGAAAAATAATAAAGAATCTGAGAAAAATAATTTTAAGCAGTAAATATTGATTTTAATACACACATTAATTCTTTTTACCTAGATAAGATGATAAATGATAATTATTTTATGTACTAAAACACACACAAAAAACAACTATAACTTTGATGACAACTGATCGGATGATTATTGTATACGTATATGGCCATATCCGGATCTATATCTGTTATTCGGATATTGAATAATTTTTCATATTTCAAAAATGTATACGAATGGATTTTGGATTTGTCGGATTCTCGTTGACTGCCCTTCTTTAGGGTAACCCTGGAAGCAAGGCCCGAATTACATTAAAAGTTAAACACGGTAACAAGTAAATCATTGTGATTCTTTTGGATAGTGGTTAATTGTAGGAAATTCAATCCAATATATTTGTATTTATGATTCTAAGGTTATGTTGTAATTTGTAAATATCTCACTCTACTTGTAATTTAATCGTTATAGTCACATTGTAATGTAGTAATTTGTTAATAGCTCACTATACTTATATAGTTAGAACTCATTACCCATTTATTATGTTTCAGAAATTGCAATTGGATATAATTGAGCATGAGAAGTTACCCTAGTGGTATTGAATAATGGTAAGTTGCTTGTTTATTTGGTAAAGTTCAAACATAATATTTAGTGTTGATGTCTCGGCAATCGTGCAAGTCGGGTCATTGCCAATAGGTGGTGAGTTCGTACTTGGTAATCAGGGAATTGATGGTTGATTAAAAAAAGAAAATAAGCATTTGAAAAAACTTTGAATAAAAATCGATTTTTAGGTTGTCAATTTTTGCTTCTGTGACAAACCTTTCCTCAAAATTCATAGGAGAATTTTTTGTATTGTATCAAGATCAAAACTCCAATAACTTTGCTTAAAATTAAGTATCTTTCTTGTTATCAAATATATGTATATTATATGTATATATGTATGTATATGGGTAAGGAACCACTACGTCTCTCTTTCGCTACATCTCTTTCTACACGTCTACGGTTTTCGGTGCTACACTATCCCAAATCAAATAAAACTTTGGGGATGTTTAATCTAAACTATGAACATCATGCCTACAAAAAATAAAGAATTTTGAAACTCCTAACGTGTTCAAAATATTAAGTCGAATATCAGCCGTTAAAACACTTATTTTAACCGTTGATTTGAAGCATAATTTTGAATGTGGTGGGCCTAATCAAATTATGTCAAATTTTGTAGATACGATCTTGAGCTATGTAAGAATATATCTACAAATTTCATTTGATTTGAATTGTGTAGATCGAAAAATAAGAGAGGTGGAAATAAGGTGTAGTGGAAAGAGGTTTATTGGAACCCTTCGCTACATTGTGTGCGCATGTAAGCATGTGTGTATATATGTTGTTTGCACCAAATTTGGGTAACACCCTTCGAAAGTTTTTAAAGAGATAATAAATGAAGAAATTAAATTGAAAATGAGGATTATCTAACAAAAACTTCAAGTCACAGAAAAGTAAATTGCACAGAAGACAAAGATTTAGAGTGGTTCGGCGTTTGCCTACGTCCACTACGAAATTTTATCCCTTTATTGCTTAATACTTGAAGATTACAAATGTTTTAAAGCGATATACAGCAAATAATAGGCTTAAATTCAAAATTAATGGCAGTGATGATGATGTAGAGTGATTCTGGCAGCGTCCGGGAGTGCTTTTTCTCTAGAAATTCTCCAATCCCTTTTCCGAATGACCAGCGGCTCTATTTATAGGCGTAGGAGGCTGATATTTCACCTAAAATCAGGGAGACCGCTTCTGACATGTGAAGGGGCCCACACGACCGAAATCTAAAAGTCCGGGCCCACATCAGGATCGATTCGACCCTTGGTTCGAATCGATCAAGGAATTGTCCAATCGTGGTGAAACTCGGCGTGAACATTCTTCTATGCATATGCGAACTCCTGCGAAAATTTCATAGCATCTGGATTTGTAGATCTTGAGTTATGATCGATTCAAGATGGCGCTCCTCGGCCTATGGATTCGTTCGAATCGATATGGTTCGAATCCATAGGGTCGAATCCATGCTCCTGCGCGTGAGAATGATGACGTGGTGCGAACTTCCCGGGGTTGATCCTCTTGTTTCTCCGAGTTTACTGGGTCGAATCCTAGGTTTTAGCCGTGTTTGCTTGGTGGATTCGAAGGTTCGTTACCTTCGAATCGATGGAACCGGTACTCATTCGAATCGATCAAAATATGTTACTGTGGATCGATTCGAAGTTGTCTCAACATGGGGTTTCGAAGACATGCAGGGAATGGAGTCGGAGCTCCCTCAATTGCATGGATTCGAAGGACTCTCCCTTGATGGACTCGAAGGTGGGAATGCTCCAATGGATTCGAACTTTAGGCACGCATGGATGGATTCGAAGTAGAAGAAGGTTTCATGGATTCGAACTTGGGCATACGAGTATGGGTTCGACGCATGGCTATCTGAGGGCTCGCTCAATGGAGTCGAAGTAAAGGCACTCCTCATGGATTCGAAGCAATACATGTCTGATAGATTCGAACCATTGCTATCTTGATGGATTCGATGCACGGCTACATCTCATAGGTTCGAACTATTGCAAGGATGATGGATTCGAACCTAAGGCTTGGTTCTGTTGGGTTCGAACCAAGGCTATTCCTTCCACTTTCCTCTGGCGATAACTTGAGCATACGAACCCGGATTGTCTCGAAATTTGGAACATTGGTTTCCACAGCTTTGCTTGACTTGCCTTATCAGCTGTAGCCCAATCCGGACTCGGGCAAAATTCATTGATATTTTTAGTTGTCCAACAATCATTCAATGCTGAGGATGTGTGACCCTGTTTTTTCTAGTCAGTTCCTTGGTATCTCGGCCTTGCCAAAAGGCGGGATAACATATGTATATGTATGTTTATAGAATAATAATGTATATGTATGTATCTGTGCGCATTCTTGCCATTTCTAGCATTTAATTATTGTCTTTTTACACTTCAAGTAATATTTTTTTTTAATAATGTAATTAATTTTTGTTCAACATATTGCTATTGATTGAAATGAATAAAACATTGCACCATATGTTTTTTTAATATATGAGTTAACGGTCGATTCCCCATCATTGCCTTGTTCATCTAATATTCAAAGAAATGATACATCATTAGAAGCAAATGCAATTTTGGTTACTATGTTCCACACTACAGTACTGTATTCATGCTTAACATAATGTTTAGTTTTAATTTATGTTCGTAGAAAGGTTTGGTCACACTACAAGAATTAGATCACTGCTTTTACTGGATTTTGTTTGACAAAGCCCACCATAACAATGCATACTAGACAAGTTTATGCTTATATCTTCTTTATAGAATCAAAATTTCTATTATGACAGAAAATTTGGACAGTCCTTTACCAAAAGAAAATTCAAAATCTACAATGAGGTGGTGAGAAAAGTGAACTATATACATTTGTTTTGAGGTTTCAATGAATTTAATTAACCTTTTAACTATTATTATTATATTCACAAATTATTGAAAAAAAAATCATCGATATAAACTCTAATTCATTTGAATTTTATGATCGATTATTGGTTTAATAGTATGTATATTAGCAAGGTTTGCAAGTTTCTAAATGTTACATATACACGGGAAACTGTTAAAGAGGAAAGAATGGTGCAAGCCTGGCGCTTTACCGCTCCAAGCAAAGTTAGGCATTGGGCAGCCGAACCCAATGTTAAGACCCGTTGACCGGTCTTGACCTGGGCGATCGATCGGTCATAGGGCCTGGAGCGATGAAGCTCTAAGCACTTGCATTGTTGTTTTTTTATATAAAATTTCATTTTACAGTTCAAAATAAGTTTGGTTTCGAAGTAAAATTTTGATGTATCCAAATATGGAATTAATTTATGGAAAAGATTTATGTTTAATAAATTCTAATAATCAAATGAACTTGTCATCTAAAATAAATAGAAATTGTTTTGAATTTTATAAATTCATTTGAAAATCGTGCTTAATTACAGAAAATTATGAGATGATTTTTATATGTAATAAAAGATTTTAAAAGTGATTTATGTGATTTTAAAATAGAAAAATATTTGGAAATTAATTACAAGGTTTAAAACTTCTATTTTTGGGTTTAATTAATTGGGAAAAAAATATTTTTAACTTTTAATTAGTATAAAGGCTTTGGAAGTTTTAGTACTTTAACCTTTAATAATAGTTGTAATCCTTTGGCGTCATAGTTTTTAAATGTCAATGTGAACTACCAAAAATACTCCTTTATAGATCTTATCAAATCATAATATCACTTAAAAGTAAGATTTAACAAATAAACTTCCTTTACAAATTCTCATTTTATTAATTTATAATTGAAATAATAATCCAAACTAATAAAAAATTAGAAGTTGTCACTTAGAAATAAAAATTCAAACTAACTACACACGATTCCAACGTAAAATATGGTTAAATATTTATATAAATCCTTTTCTTTTGAATTTGTTAAACACGTACAGTTTGTAAAAAAAAATATGAGCGAGGTGCATAGCATTATCATGCACGAAGCAGGTGCCATAACGCTCTTTTTTCTATAAATAAAATCCCTTTTATAAATGAATTTTCTGCGTTGTTCGATATATTTTCCATGTAATGAGAATATTGAATAAATGGAGTTATAGTAGCGTCTGGTATGGTATGTTCGGTAATATTTCTCCGGTTGTTCATTTAACTTCTTACATAGAATATTATTGTATGGAGCGAATGTACTTTATGAGCATCGAGTAAACAAGCAAGTAACACCAAGTGGTATGAGGCGTCCCAATTGATATTAGTTCGGTTACTTTTTGTCAATAGATGTTATTTATACGGTGAAGAGTTATACAAGGTATTCACATATGAGATATTGCAAGCAGAGAACCTGTAACGACCCCAAATTTTCGGGGTTTCGACCCCGAAAATTCAACACTAATACGTCCCATATAGAAGTGCCGAGCAATCGAATGCGAAAATTCTAGATTGTTAGGGTAAGAAGGAAAGAGGTAGAAGAATAACAGAAACAAAACACAAAATATCACATACGCAGCGGATCAAAATATAATATCAAATAATAGCATGTATTCAATGAAAAGATGTAATTGTCAATTATATATACAATTCATCAGATTACAACCATTTACAAACAAACTGGACAGTTATAATTAACCTGTCCTAGTACATTATCAATACAGACTATACAATCTCTAATACACAGCGGAATATACTCCATACGTTCCTACTATCCAGCTTGCCTCTTGAGCTCCCGAACATCCTAACCTGGAAATCTATAATACTCGGTCTGACCCGAGCATTACAATCAAGTAACACCCGGGTCAGGTTGGAAACCAGCGTGAGTAAGCTCTCTTTAAAATGAAATATTAAGGTATAAAACTTCCTTGAAAAAATCAAGGGAACTCGCCCATCACTACGAGTTCTTATCTTGCTAAAGCCAACATTTGTTTCACAAAACAATATCTAAGTACCGTTACTTAGTTTAATGGTCCAGTTTATTTAATTTATTCCATTCCAGCCTATTTGATTTTGAAATCAAATCTATAAAGAATTTTTGTAGATTACTAATCAAAGTGGTTCCAGATATTACTAATATCCGAGTCTGGTCTCTTCGAATCCAATACCATCTTTAATCCAAGTTGTCTAAGTGAATACAATTCAATTTTAAATACAAAATGTCGATTTGCCCAGCAATGCATCATCGATAAATATCCCACATTATCATAGTCTAACCCAAACATATCATATCATAGAACATCAAAATTTATCAGGCTAGAGTCATTAAACATTCAATACAAATTTTATCATCCATAAGCAAGATTAATTTATCACCCAAACTAATTAATTTAATCAACACAAATTAAATTAATTCCCTTTAAATCCTGCTTAATTAACATTAATTAAATCATTTAATTAATTATTGAAATTTATCAATTATCATTTTATCTTTTGCATCATTAATTATCCTTACATTAATTAATGATTCTTAGATTAATTTCATTAAGTAATTATCCTTTAAATACTTGTACACTAATTAATTTCAGATAAACCATTTATCTAAATTAATTACTTAATTATCATTTAAATCTTATTCAAATTATATGCTTGAAATTAATTTATACCAAATCACTTGAGTCCTTTTTGATTAATTAAGTTCAATACATTTATCTTAAACAATTACTTAAGTACACCATCAACTTTTATTAATAACTTTTATAATTAACTAACTAATTAATATATACAGTTATCTCAACTTAATTAAATGAGCTTCATTATTAACCTAAGTTAAGGTTTAAATTAAAAACCCTTAAACTATTTTATTTATTTTTCCCATGTGCTTAAGTAAAAACATTAACTTAGAATTTGGTAAAAATTACTTTGAACTAATTTATTTTTCATTTTATTTTAATTTATTTACAAGAAAACTCGGCCCAAGCCCAAACTCTTCCCCTACTCATTCTCCTACCTTTCTCTCTAATTAAACCCAACTTGCTAACTTACTTTAAACCAGATCGACGCCACCCCGAACCAAATCTCGAACCGAAACCCAATTTCCCTGAACTATTCCCATCTTCTTCTTCCAGTTAATTCTTCTCCTCCTTTTTCCTTCATTCCAGATGCCTTACATAAACATGCACACACGCGTGCACGTGTAGCCAACTCCGGCCCATGATCCTGGTTGCCATCTACTCACGCAAACCAACTCTGGCCATATCCATACGTAATTCCACCTGAAAACCACGATCGTCGCCTGGTTTGAAGAGTCGATCACCCACCAGAAAAATTCAAACACCACATCATCGATCATCACTTCGCCTTACCTTCCCAAGACTCCGTCGCCTGCCAGACTTCGGCCATACCTTCGCCACAACCCCCTAGCCCCTTTCCTCTAGGTGCACAACCCTCCACCACTCCATATCTTTCGCATTTGCTATGCGACCAAGCCTATCTAAGCACCCACCTGAAACCCTGCCTCTGCCTTGTTCCGACCCCTCACTTCACCAGCAAGTGCCGCACCAATTTTCCCTTATGCACAACTGACCCAAGCTCCTCCAAGCCAAATGGCCTTCCTCGAAAACCACCACGATGTCGGAATTTGGATTTTCACCCAATTCCAATCATCCTCCGATTCCTTCTTACATACAAGCTTAAAAATCACGAAACTATAACCTAAAATCATCATTTCACAAGACGATTTCAATTGTATAAACAAAACATTAAATTTAAACAATTTATTTTCTGACTTGGATTGGTTTTTACTGTAAATTCAATCTTTTTTAATGTACACTTAAAAGTTTTAACTTGAAATTATTTTTAAAAATTAAATTTGGAAAATATAAACAAATTTCCTTTAGAGATTCACAACATAAAATTATTTATATTAAGAGAAATAGATTTTTAAACTTGATTTAGCCTGTTGAGAAATAAAGACAGAGGTAAATATCTACATACACACTTGCACATATATATACATAGATATGCACAGAATAAACCACATTTATATACATGCAAATGCTTTAATCCATCCATGCAACATTACTTCAATTGTTGATCACATGCAACAATCATATAAACAGATTAAACTTTGATTGGCAGAGATCGATGTTTACTCACCTTTATTTATGCAAACAGAGAACCTGGACTTACTTTTGAAAACTGGAGATGAATTAATCTGTTTCTTGATATTTGAGATGAACTTTGTTTTGAATTGTTCTTGAGTTTAAATTTGAATTTTTTCCTGATCTTTGAACTGCTTTAGGATTTTGAGATGAATATACTTGTTTTAATTTAAACTTGTTTGAATTTGAAACTAAGACTTGGTTTGCTTTGAGTTTGATATGATATGATCTTTTTTTGAGATTGAATTGAACTTTATTTTAAGCTTCAATGAATTTGGAATTTGCGCAAGTTTGTTTTACTGGTTTTAGTTTTTTCTTTGTTTCTCTAGTTTTAGTTTTGAAATGTATGAAAGAAAAGGAGAAGAGAGGAAGTAGATGTATTCATAATTTGTTTCCTCTTTATTCATTGGTTTCAAAAATAAAAAGAGAATAAATCTGTAACGATCCCGGTTTTAAGCCAAATTTAACTTATTAATTAATATAAATTTGTGAATTAATTTGAATTTTTTCCAAATAAAATAAGATATGTGTTTGTTATTTATATATATGTATATAAATTGATTGTAAATTAAATTCTGGGTTTGAAATTCAAAACAAAATATCTTGGAAATAAAAATTGGATTTAAAACTCTATATTTTAAAAACTAATAGAAATTTGTTTTTTGATTATATTATATATGTATGTGTGTGTGTATATATATATATTTGGAAGTATATTTTGAATTAAAAATAATAGTTTTTCAAAAACTATTTGAAGGTTAAATTCTAATATATATGTGTATATATATACATGTTTATTTATTAATGTCTATAGATAAATATTTACTTAATGGTTTATATGCTTTTCTTTTAAATTTATACAAATATAAATTTGGTTGGTATATATATATATAAAAATACATGAATATAAAGAAATGTGTATAAAACTAAATGGAAATATATTTAAACATTAAGAAGACATGTGTAACTATTTGATAACATGAAAGTACAAGTGTAAATGTTTTAACATAAGGGTTAAACAAATGTATGGTAATTACATCACAAAAATACAAATGTCAAATATAAATTTTTATTTTCAAAAATAATAAATAATCAAAGCTATGTGTATATATTTGATGTCTCCCACTCTTCTCAATTTTTCTTCCATGCATTCAAACTAGAGAAACAAATTTCACAAATCTGGAAACAAGATCCAGATCAAAACAAAGAAAAAGAATTCAAATCAAAACCTGGAAATGAAATCAGAGAAAAGAAAAATCAAAATTTAAAAACAAAACCTGAATCAAACTGAGCAATAACAACTATCAGTTTCAACCTGAAGCTTCAAATCTGAGAAGAATCAGCTTAGTATCAAACCTGAGCAAGATCAAAGAAGATCAAAGGATTTTCAAACCTGGAAACTTAAAACAAACCAAAGAAAACTTCTTCACAAATTCAACAAGGCAAAAATCAAGCAAGATAACAAAACAAAATCAAAGAAAGTTTTTAATTCCAATTTTCAAAGGAATAAAGCTTCCAGATTTCCTTTTTGCTTCTTAACTTCTTCAATTCCAGGTGAGCAAACTCCCTGACCCTGTTATATCTTGTAGTGTTTGGATCTGTATTTGAAGTATGATATGAATTGTGCTTGAATGATTGGGTGAATATGTTTGCATGTCTCTGTATATATATATATATGTGTGTGTGTGTGTGTGTGTGTGTGTGTGTGTGTGTGTGTATATGCAAATATATGTGTGCATGTCTGTGTATACCCAGAAGCATCTCTCTGTTTTAAAATTCACAGGCTAACAATATGTTTAAAAATCAATCCCTTCGTCTCCAATAAGTTTTATGCTATGATTTCTAAATTAAAGATGTTTGCAATGATGTAATTTTATTTTTTAAAATAGTTTCAAGCATTTGTATTAAACGATTATTTTTGAAATAAGAGAACTCAGAGATAAACAAACATTAGTCAAAAATTCGAAGAGTATAATTTCACATTTTGATTTCATAACTTGATTAGAATTTGATAATAAGGATTTTTGGTGTTAATATTATAATTTTTAAGCTAGGGATTTGTTAGAAATTTCAAGATGAACTGAAATTGGGTTTTTGGAAAAATGGAGGTGGGTCTCGGGATCATGCCCATAGCTAGCTCAGAGATCAGGGATCATCAGAAAAATGGTGATAGATTTTTTTAGTGGTCAAGGTGGATGGTCGACGTTGAGATAGGGTTTTAGGAGCAAATCTAGTTGACATTGGTTCTCAGATTCATACATCATCGTGGGTGATCTAGAGATGATTAGAACGGGGGATGGGGCGATAGGAGCATGGGTTATCGATGGAGCTCTGGTCGTAATCGCGGTATTGCTGATGTGGTGGCGGTACACGGTGATTTTTGATGATCGAATTTTGAAGCCTGATGTGCTCAACTGGTTCGAATATGATTTGGAAGGGCGAAGCCAGTTCTGGGTGGTCAGGAGGTTTGACGAGTTCATGGACGACTTTCCACTGATGACAGTGATGGTCGATGATGATCGGATTAATGGTGCACGTGCACGGTAGTGAGGTGGTGTTAGTGTTTTGTTGAAGGAAGAAGAGAGGAGTTGGGCTTGAAGGGTTGCTCGGGGAAATCAGGGTATAACTCGAGTTTAGGCTCGTGTATTCGTGAATGTGTTAACAGTTTTAAAATTTTAAAATAAAAACAAGTTTTAAAAATATAGAAGAAGAGAGGCTCGGTTAGATTAGGTTTTTACTCGGGAGTTCTGTAGGTTTACTCGTGGGTTGGATCGGGATTTTGATGGTTCGGGCTCGAGTTATTTTAAATTATCAACTAAGTTTTAAATTTTTAAATAAGGCAAGTTTAAATTAAATTCTTGATTAGTTCTCTTATATTTTATCTAAGTTGGAAATAGTGAAGGATTTGAAATAAATTATTCTAAAATTAATTACGTTTTAAAATGTTTTAAATTATATAACCTTTATTTTCAAAAGTTTATTTTTTAAATAAACATTAATGTTGTAATTAAGAAGTTAATCGAGAAGATCAAATGTTTTTTTATTTAATTAACTCAAAGATCTAAGTTGATTTATGGATTGATAACAATTTTGTTTCAAAGATTAAAGATTTTTAAAATTAAATTATTGTTAAGGATAATTTATTTTATTTAATAAGTTTTAAAGGATGTAATTAAGTGATTAAGTAAGTACAATTACTTTGTGTAATTGATTTAAAAGCTAATTACTTTGTGTAACTAAATTAAAGATAATTAATTTTTAAAGATTAATTGCTTGATGAAGTAATTAAAGGTTAATTATTAATTAAAGGTTGACTTATTAATTAAATTAAAGGTTGATTAATTAATAAGAATTAAAGGGTAATTAATTACTTAAAGATGATTACTTAATTAAAAGTAATTAATTAATGTTAAAAGTTGATTAATCAAGTGATTAAAATTAATTTGAGATTTGTTAATATAAGTGATTAGGGATAATCACTTATTATAATTAATTGAGAACAATTAATTAAATGGTAATTAATTAAGGGTTAATTAATTAATGTAATTAAGGATAATTAATTAAAGGATGATAAAATAATTAAAGGTTAATTTAATTGATTTATTAATTAAGGTTGATTAATAATTAAAGGTTAGTTAATTTATTAAAGGTTAATTAATTAATGATTAAAGGACAATTAATTAAAATGGATTGTAATTAATTAATGTTATTTAGCAAGGATTTGTAATTTATTCATACGTAATTAATCTGGCTTAAATTAATTATAATCAGATGTTAATTGATCTTACTTATGAATGTTTGGATTCTATTGAATGTTGAATTGTTTGATATCCCTAATGTGTGATGTTTTTTGTTATGACTGAGCTGTGAACTGTGATTTTATTATTTATCTACGTTGAATTTACATATTTGACTGTGAATCTGTGAATAAAGATAAGTGTTACAGGATTATACCGCTTATCGATATTGCTGTGCTTGGATTTGTAATGATTGATGATATTATATTGTTGTGTGTAAAACCCCTGGACTACACCACACACACAAATATGGATTGCATGAGGAAATTGGTTAAGTCACAGATATTTGAATTTAATATTACGAAATTGTTTTAAAAGATTGAATTTTTGAATCCAAAATGATTTTGGAAATGGAATTGGGTTGAATATGAAAACCTTTTGAAAAGGAAATTTGAAATGGAATTTAGTTTGAATAAAATATATTTTGTTTAAGTTTTGAAATTATTTTAGAAACTATGGTTTGAAAGGGTATACAAGTTATGCAATAATATATATGGATTTTAAACCATTTTAAAATTAGTATTTTGAGAATTTAAATTTAATCCAAGTTTATACTTAAAGGCTATAACTTGTGCATATTTGATTGGATTTTTTCGAAACGAAAGACTTTTGTTTTCAAATGATAATATCTTTCATATAAAGAAAGGATTTCCAATTTGTGTTGAAAGGATTTCAATTTTTAAATAGAAATAGTTTTGAAAGCTATGAATGAATCTTTGTTAAAGATTGGTGAACTTTGTTTTCAAATTGAAGAGGATCTTAAAGGCGTATCTTTTGTATAAAAGATTTGGAATTGAAATAGTTTTGAAAGCTAAGAATGAATCTTTGTGAAAGATGGTGAACTTTGTTTCAAATTGAAAGTGATCTTAAAAGGTGAATTTTTATTTTAAAAGATTAGAATGGTAATTTTTTTAAACCATTTAAAGGAAAGGTTTTGGTGATTAAAAGTTGTGACTTATCTAAGATCCCATATATCCCTATGGTTTTAAAATTTGCACTCATTGTTCGGTTTAGCCGGAAAAAGAGTTTATGTCAGAACCCATTTCGAATAATGATACGACGAAATGGATAGCATTTGAAGACCGGTGGTGAAGACAGGGTATTTTCGAAAGCAAAAGGATTACCTGTCGAATGTCTCTGCACCGGATGGCCCCGGTATAGAGATTTGATCACCCTTTGTGATGAGGAGTCCGGACGTGATTAGGGATTATCCGGATTTGCAATGGCTTCTTTTGAAGTGCCTTCGGTTCTGTTCGAACCCGGAACAGACTTGTATGGATGTATGTTTGACGTTACACTTTGAGATGTAAAGTTGGTTACTATCAAATACATTTCTATTTGGTGGCAGAGAATTTTTTCTCTTAACTTAACACCCTTCTCTGAGACGTACGAGCTCATTGGTTGTGTAGTTGATGGTTACTAGTGATACATTCCCAATTGGTAATGTGGCATGCTGAGTGCTGCTGATCATTTGTTGATCGAAGCATGGCTTTTGTTAAAAGCGTGGCTTTGTGGACGAGACCTCATCAGGACCTCAAAAAACATGAATGGTCGAAACAGGAAGAGTGCAGCAAGGTTTTTAGGGGTAGCGTCCCTTAGGGTATGTCCATTTCCTTCTGAATAAAAAGTGGTATCATGGTATAGAGCCAATTACTTAATTTACGTGGTTGTTGCAAATCTATTGCTTTGTGGTTGTTGGTTGAGAGGCGCCTCGGATAAAGGTCGATGACGACTGGGGGATGGCATACTCGTGATAGTTAGTTACCTAGTTACAGAGGTAACCCGGCCTTGTGTTAGCAGAGAGTTGGTTAAGTTCTCGGGACGTCCCTCCAGAGGTGTACCCATGTGGCATAGGAAGTTCCTTGGCCTGACCATTATTGGAAATCCAATCATCCAATACGCGCCGTGTACGGTTTTAGTTGTAGAACCTTATGTCTAATATGGTAGCTATAGTAGGCATACTATAATGGTATGTATGCTGGCTAAAATTAATATTATACTTTCAAATGTTTTCTGCACTATGCACTAATAATAATATTAAAAGGATTCCGCGTATCAAGCATGGTTGACTATTATAAGGAGAAATATCCTCCAATTGTGCGCTTGCATTGTGTGTGTGCGTGGAGGCCTTATGGTAGTTCCTTTTTCCAAAAAACATTATGAATTTCTTATTATTCCTTTTGTTTGTTTTTGTTCAAATAAATCTGTTTTCATTTGCTCACACCAGTTCCAGGACTGACTTGGAGTTTATTGTTCCCTTTCTAAACTCTGGGTGCCCATAAGTTTATTGTTCCCTTTCTAAACTCTGGGTGCCCATAATTTTCCACACGGGCAGCCTAGAGTCAGATTTTCAGATAGTCAGCTAGTAGGTGTAGCTTTTGGCAAATCTTTGAAGCTTTTGGATTCAGCGACCGCATTTGGTTCATCAGTTACCTAGTTTGCTTAAGTTCGGCGTGGTGGTGGTTCAAGCTTATGATCTGGAAGTCTTTGGAGATTTGGCATTAGAGATGCAGTTGTTGGGATTTCTATCCTTCTCTCTTTTGAAGGCATATGTTGGTGTTCCTCTTTTGGAGCTGTATCTTTCCGCTGCTGTGTTTTCCGTTGTTGTATATTGTCTTTGATATTATTGTAACCATATTGTATCAACTGTTGTGTATCAATGATATTCATTTCTTTTTCCGCTGTGTTGTTGTACTTAATATGTTATAAGCTCCATCGAGCCAGATTCGACGTTTGAATCTGCGGCATTCGAATACGAGTGATGTATTTGGTGTCGATTTTCGAAGGTCGAGTCAGGGCCGTTACAAGTGGTATCAGAGCTGAAGGTTGAGTAAGAAATTTAACTCAGGAGTATAACACATTAGGGGACTCATTAGAGATAGGATTGCAAACACCCTAAAATGAGTATATCCCTAAGATATTTGTGCCTCGGTAAATTCTCTAACTATCCATTGATAGTAAGTATGAGTGCAAGAAGAGGACGAGATAGGGGATAGGGGAGTACCACTACAGGTGGTCAATACCTTGCAACAACAAGGAAACAATCTTTTCTCTATCAATCTCTTTGATCATCATCTGATATCAATTCTTTGGTGGTTTCCTGGCAGCTACAAGCAGAAGCTTTGGTGTGATGGTGGCCCTGCGAATCGTTGTAGATAAGTTCCTAATTCGTATTCTTTTCATCGATTTCCTATCGGCTTTTCGTTTTTAATTTTAATGAATTTGAAATTCTATTTGAAATAAATTGATTAACAAATATAAAGTTAAATTGGATTGTATAAATAAAATGATCCCGGTCAAAACCAAAGTTTGAAATTTTTGTTGTGATTTCTTGTGAAGATCAAAGTCTGAAGAGGGAAAGCTAATGTACCATACCTAGTGTTTGAGAATTGTGGAAGATTGAATCCATTTATTTATTCTTTGGGGTCTAGATATATTCTACGAATGGTCAGTTATCCCTTCGAACTGACCAGTGCCTTGTATATTTCGTAGACCGAGTGACCCGGGTATCTTGTGAAGTGTCGAATGAGTTCGTTCTCATAATTATTTATAATATTCTGATTTGGTAAGCCAAATGCAGAATAAATGTTCAGTTTAATCTGGTGAACCATTTCTCTATGTGTTCATTTGTTCTTTGTTGTCTCCCTGTTTAGCAAATTTCGGGGAAGAAATTTTCTTAAGGGGGGAATCTGTAACGATCCCGGTTTTAGGCCAAATTTAATTTAATAATTAATATAAATTTTTGGATAAATTTATGAATTAATTTGAATTTTTTCCAAATAAATTAAGATGTGTGTTTGTTATTTATATATAAGTATATAAATTGATTGTAAATTAAGTTTTGGGTTTGAAATTTGAAACAAAATATATGGAAATAAAAATTGGATACAAAACTCTATATTTTAAAAACTAATAGAAATTTGTTTTCTGATTATATTATATTTGTATACATATATTTGGAAGTATATTTTGAGTTAAAAATAATAGTTTTTCAAAAACTATTTAAAGGTTAAATTCTAATATATATACACACACACACACACACACACACACATGTTTATTTATTAATGTATATAGATAAATATTTATTTAAAGGTTTATATGCTTTTCTTTTAAGTTAATACAAATACAAATTTGGTTTTTATGTATATAAAATACATGAATATAAAGAAATGTGTATAAAACTAAATAGAAATATATTTGAACATTAAGAAGACATGTGTAACTATTTAATAACATGAAAGTACAAGTGTAAGTGTTTTAACATAAGGGTTAAACAAATGTAAGGTAATTACATCATAAAAATACAAGTGTCAAATATTAATTTTTATTTTCAAAAATAATAAATAATCAAAGCTATGTGTATATGTATGATTATCTCCCACTCTTCTCAATTTTTCTTCCATGCATTTAAACTAGAGAAACAAATTTCACAAATCTTGAAACAAGATCTAGATCAAAACAAAGAAAAAGAATTCAAATCAAAACCTGGAAATGAAATCATAGAAAAGAAAAATCAAAATTTTAAAAAAACCTGAATCAAACTAAGCAATAACAACTATCTGTTTCAACCTGAAGCTTCAAATCTGAGGAGAATCAACTCAGTATCAAACCTGAGCAAGATCAAATCAGATCAGATTCAATTCAAAGGATTTTCGAAAATTGACACTTTAAAAAAACCAAATCAAACTTCTTCGCAAATTCAACAAGGCAAAGATGAAGCAAGATAACAAAACAATATCAAAGCAAGTTTTTAATTCTAGTTTTCAAAGGAATAAAGCTTCCAAATTTCCTTTTTGCTTCTCTTCTTCTTCAATTCTCGGTGAGCAAACCCCTTGACCCTGTTATAGCTTGTAGTGTTTGGATCTGTATTTGAAGTATGATATGAATTATACTTGAATGATTGCGTGAATATGTTTGCATGTCTCTGTATATATGTATATATATGCAAATATATGTGTGCATGTCTGTGTATACCCAGAAGCATCTCTCTGTTTTAAAATTCACAGGCTAACAATATGTTTAAAAATCAATCCCTTCATCTCCAATAAGCTTTAAGCTATGATTTCTAAATGAAAAATGTTTGTAATGATTTAAATTTATTTTTAAAAATAGTTTCAAGCATTTGTGTTAAACAATTATTTCTGAAACAAGAGAACTCGGTGATAAACAAATATTAGTCAAAAACTCGAAGAGTATAATTTCACGTTTTGATTTCATAACTTGATTAACATTTGAAAATAAGGATTTTTGGTGTTAACATTATAATTTTTAAGCCAGGGATTTGCTAGAAATTTCAAGTGGAACTGAAATTGGGTTTTTGGAAAATTCTGATGATCGAAATGGAGGTGGGTCTTGAGATCTTGGCCATAGCTAGCTCAGAGGTCAGGGATCATCAGAAAAATAGTGGTAGATTTTATTAGAGGTCAAGGTGGCTGGTCGAACGTTGAGATAGGGTTTTAGGAGAAAATCTAGTTGACATTGGTTCTCGGATTTGTACATCATCGTGGGTGATATAGAGATGATCGGACCAGGGAGGTGGGGGCGGGAATAGGAGCATGGGTTATCGATGGAGCTCTGGTCATGATCGCGTGGTCGTTGATGATCTATGGTGGTGGTACATGGTTATTTTTGATGATCGAGTTTTGAAGCTTGATGTGCTCAACTGGTTCGAATTTGATTTGGAAGGGCGTAGCCTGTTATGGCTAGTCAGGAGGTTTGACGAGTTCATGGACGACTTGCCACTGATTGCAGTGATGGTCGATGATGACCGAATTAATGTTGCACGTGCACGATGGTGAGGTGGTGTCAGTGTTTTGTTAAAGGAAGAAGAGAGGAGTTGGACTCGAAGGGTTGCTCAGGGAAATCAGCGTATAACTCGAGTTTAGGCTCGTGTATTCGTGGGTGTGTTAACAGTTGTAAATTTGAAAATAAAAGCAAGTTTTAAAAATATAGAAGAAGAGAGGCTCGGGTAGATTAGGTTTTTACTCGGGAGTTCTATACGTTTACTCGGGGGTTGGCTCGGGATTTTGATAGTTCGGGCTCGAGTTAGTTTAAATTATTAACTAAGTTTTAAAATTTTAAATAAGGCAAGTATAAATTAAATTCTTGATTAGTTCTCTTATATTTTATCTAAGTTGGAAATAGTGAAGGATTTTGAAATAAATTATTTTAAAATTAATTATGTTTTAAATTGTTTTAAATTATATTACCTTTATTTTTCAAAAGTTTATTTTTAAATAAATATTAATGTTGTAATTAAGAAGTTAATCGAGAAGATCAAATGTTTTTTTATTTAATTAACTCAAAGATCTAAGTTGATTTATGGATTGATAATCATTTTGTTTCAAAGATTAAAGATTTTTAAAATTAAATTGTTGCTAAGGATAATTTATTTTATTTAATAAGTTTTAAAGGATGTAATTAAGTGATTAAGTAAGTACAATTACTTTGTGCAATTGATTTAAAAGCTAATTACTTTGTGTAACTAAATTAAATATAATTAATTACTTAAAGATTAATTACTTGATGAAAGTAATTAAAGGTATTAATTAAGGTTGACTTATTAATCAAATTAAAGGTTGATTAATTAATAATAAGTAATTAAAGGGTAATTAATTACTTAAAGATAATTACTTAATTAAAAGTAATTAATTAATGATTAAAGTTGATTAATCAAGTGATTAAAATTAATTGAGATTTATTAAAATAAGTGATTAGGAATAATCATTATTGTAATTAATTAAGGATAATTAATTAAATGGTAATTAATTAAGGGTTAATTAATTAATGTAATTAAGGATAATTAATTAAAGGATAATTAAATAATTAAAGGTTAATTATTTAATGATTACAGGTTAATTGGTTTATTAATTAAGGTTGATTAATAATTAAAGGTTAGTTAATTTATTAAAGGTTAATTAATTAATTTGTAAAGGACAATTTAAAATGGTTTGTAATTAATTAATGTTAATTAACTAGGATTTGTAATTTATTCATAAGTAATTAATCTGGTTTAAATTAAATATAATTAGATGTTAATTGATCTTACTTATGAATGTTTGGATTCTATTGAATGTTGAATTGTTTGATATCCTTGATGTGTGATGTTCTATGTTACGATTGAGCTGTGAACTATGATTTAGTTATTTATCTGTGTTGAATTTACATATTTGACTGTGAATCTGTGAATAAAAATAAGCATTATAGGATTATATCGCTTATCGATATTGCTGTGCTTGGATTTGTGATGATTGATGATATTTGTATGTAAAACCCCTGGATTACACCACACACACACGAATATGGATTGCACCAGGAAATTGATTAAGTCACAGATATTTGAATTTAATATTATGAAATGGTTTTAAACGATTGAATTTTGAATCCAAAATGATTTTGGAAATGGAATTGGGTTGAATATGAAAAGCTTTTGAAAAGGAAATTTGAAACTAAATTTAGTTTGTATAAAATATATCTTGTTTAAGTTTTGAAATTATTTTAGAAACTATGGTTTGAAAGGGTATATAAGTTATACAATAATATATTTGGATTTTAAACCATTTTAAAAGTATTATTTTGGGAATTTAAATTTAATCCAAGTTTATACTTTAAAGGCTATAACTTGTGCATTGAATGGATTTTTTCGAAATGAAAGACTTTTGTTTTCAAATGATAATATCTTTCATATAAAGAAAGGATTTCCAATTTATGTTGAAAGGATTTCAAGTTTTAAATAGAAATAGTTTTGAAAGCTATGAATGAATCTTTGTTAAAGATTGGTGAACTTTGTTTTCAAATTGAAGAGGATCTTAAAGATGTATCTTTTGTATAAAAGATTTGGAATTGAAATAGTTTTGAAAGCTATGAATGAATCTTTGTGAAAGATGGTGAACTTTGTTTCAAATTGAAAGTGATCTTAAAAGGTGAATTTTTATTTTAAAAGATTAGAATGGTAATTTTTTAAAACCATTTAAAGGAAAGGTTTTGGGGATTAAAAGTTGTGACTTAACTAAGATCCCATATATCCATATGGTTTTAAAATTTGCACTCATTATTCGGTTTAGCCGGAAAAAGACTTTATGTCAGAAAACCTATTCTGAATAATGATACGACGAATAATGATACCACCGGTGGTGAAGACCGGTGGTGAAGACCGGATATTTTCGAAAGCGAAAGGATTACCTGTCGAATGTCTCTGCACCGGATGGCCCCGGTATAGAGATTTGATCACCCTTTGTGATGAGGAGTCCGGACGTGATTAGGGATTATCCGGATTTGCAACGGCTTCTTTTGAAGTGCCTTCGGTTCTGTTCGAACCCAGAACAGACTTGTATGGATGTATGTCAGACGTTACACTTTGAGATGTAATGCTGGTTTCTACCAATTACATTTCTGTTTGGTGGCAGAGAATTTATTCTCTTAGCTTAACACCCTTCTCTGAGACGTACGAGCTCAGAGGTTATGTAGATGATGGTTACTAGTGATACATTCCCAAGTTGGTAATGTGGCATGCTGAGTGCTGCTGATCATTTGTTGATCGAAGCATGTCTTTTGTTAAAAGCATAGCTTTGTGGACGAGACCTCATCAGGACCTCACAAACCGAGAATGGTCAAAAAAGGAAGAATGCAGCAAGGTTATTGGGGGTAGCGCCGCTTAGGGTATGTCCATTTCCTTCTGGATAAAAAGTGGTATCATGGTATGGACCCCAGATACTTAACTTATGTGGTTGTTACAAATCTATTGCTTTGTAGTTGTTGGTTGAGAGGCGCCTCGGATAAAGGTCGGTGATGACCGGGGGATGGCATACTCGTGACAGTTATTTACCTAGTTACAGAGGTAACCCGGCCTTGTGTTGGCAGAGAGCTGGTTAAGTTCTCGAACCGTCCCTCCAAAGACGTACCCATGTGGCATAGGAAGTTCCTTAGCCTGACCATTGTTGGAAATCCAATCATCCAATACACGCCTTGTACGGTTTTAGTTGTAGAACCTGCCATCTAATATGGTAGCTATAGTTGGCATCCTATAATGGTACATATGCTGACTAAGATTAATATTATACTTGCAAATGTTTTCTACACTAAGCACTAACAATAATATCAAAAGCATTTTGCGTATCAAGCATGTTTGACTACCATAAGGAGAAATCTTCTCCAATTGTGCGCTTGCATTGTGTGTGTGCGGGGAGGCTTTATGGTAGTTTCATTTTCCAAAAAACATTGTGAATTTCTTATTATTCCTTTTTTTGTTTTTGTTCAAATAAAACTGTTTTCGTTTGCTCACACAAGTCCAATGACTGACCTGGAGTTTATTGTTCCATTTCTAAACTCTAGGTGTCCACAATTTTCCACACGGGCAGCCTAGAGTCAGATTTTCAGATAGTCAGCTAGTAGGTGTAGCTTTTAGCAAATTTTTGAAGCCTTTGGATTCGGCGATCGCATTTGGTTCATCAGTTACCTAGTTTGCTTAAGTTCAACGTGATGGTGGTTCGAGCTTATGATTTGGAAGTCTTTGGAGCTTTGGCATTAGAGTTGCAATTGTTGGGATTTCTATCCTTCTCCCTTTTGATGGCATATTTTGGTGTTTCTCTTTTGGAGTTGTATCTTTTCGTTGTTGTGTTTTTCGCTGTTGTATGTTGTCTCTGATATCGTTGTAACCATATTGTATCAACTGTTGTGTATCAATGATATTCATTTCTTTTTCTGCTGTGTTGTTGTACTTAATGTGTTATAAGCTCCAGAGAACCAGAGAACCAAATACATATCTTATTTGTTTTTTGAAAAGTTTAAATTTTGCCAATTTAAATATTATATTAGGAGATCATCAAATAAATATTTACCTAGATATAAATATTTATTATCAGATTTATTTGTTCAACTTATAAATCAATGTTTTCAATAGTTAAAATCAAATAATTATCCAATTACCTGATGCCCCAAAAATCCGAGTTATCACATTCTTCCCCCCTTTAAATCTTTTCGTCCTCGAAAAGGAACGAAGCCAGAATTTTATCAAAATGTTTATTATGAGTTAAATTATCCTTTAAACATTTTAACTACAAACTCTTTTTAATTTAAAATTTTAAAACGCTTGTAAAAATCTTCATAATATTACAAAAATATTTTTTATACAAATACTTTTATTACTCGATGCCTCAACAAGTCCATCCTCGTTCTCACAGAAATTCGGTCATACGTTGATCAGGCGTACGACTGAAAATCTATAAGTATTTAGCAGATCTGTTTTCAACATCCAGTGAAAATACTTAGAAAACATTTTTGAAAATATAGAGAAAATATTTGAAAAATATAGAAACCATTTTTGATGAGAATGCACTGGAAATCATCACCCCCTCCATGATCGCAGTTAACCCGATGGTTACGTTGCCATCCCGGCAAAATCCATAGAAAACTATAGGCACACCGCGCCCCTCGATTACGCCATGGAACCCGCCACAGATCGCAGCTACACCCAGGTTTTACGTTGCCATCACTGCAAAAACCCATGTAACTATAGGCATCAGCGCCCTCGAATTTCGCTGATAAATGAAACTTAACCACTCCTACATAGATCGCAGACTGCATCAGTCGAGTCCTAATGTAGCCAGTAGGCACTCACTGCCACATGACTTTCGCTATGTCTTAATAGATCACAATCTATCGATGTTACGTTGCCATCATTGCAAAATCAAACGTAGACCGTTGGCTCTCACTGCCAAACGACTTCCGCTATGGTCCGCAGCAGATCACAGTGACCCCGAGTTACACTGTCGTCACAGCATAACCCAAATGTCTCTATAGGCATCAGCGCCCTCGACTTTCGCCACCCACACACAATCCTCCGGAACTTTAGTTTGTCCAGACTTCCTTCCAGGATCAAATTTAGAGCCTCCCCCTTAGGGCTTAAGGCAAAACCACCCCGTGGATCTCCTATGAAGTTCATTTCATGGGAGCGCCTTTTTCCCCAGAGCCAATCTCAAAACATTCTATACTATATACTTATAGTATCTTTCAAATCATACTCTTTATGATTCACAAAAATCTCCTTTACACAAAATCGATATCTCAAATCGATCGTCCCAAACTTGGCTTTCCAAATTTCCAAAATTGATTTTTCCCAAAAATCTAAAGCCTTTCAAAATCAGTGAATTCCAAAAGCCTTTTTCCAAAAATCATCCTCATACAATCATATATATGTGTGTGTGTGTGTGTGTGTGTATAGATATAATGTTGAAAAATCTTGGATCACTTCATAATCATATAAATTCCTTTTTATACTTTAAATATTTCTAAAAATCTTTTCTTCTGGTTTTAGATTCAACAAAGGGGAAGTTTATCAATATATAACAAATATATATATAACTTTAGTTATGCCAAATTAAATATTCAAGTTTGATTTCCTTTATAAAGTTATTTACCATATCACTTTCTTTACATAAAGTGAATTTCAATTTTATTACATTTAAGCACGCATGATGTACATATACCATTCGTGCGCAGTATCAAATCTGATCGCTTACTCGATCACACAATTTCACTTCCGAACTAGTATCGTCCACCCAACTTCCTAGTGCGGACTCAGATCTGGTTTCTTGATCAGAAACCGTCATTCTCCTTGCATAGTCATAACTATGATAGAGAATTTTCAGAACCAATCAAATATCCATATCCAGGGTTTGCCGTCAAAAATCGAATGAAAAATCCCAACTTGGATAGATATACTATCTTGAAATTCTGTGCTCGAATCTGGATCAAATCATTATATAAATAGAACAATATACGTACGTCCTACGTATTTATCTTCATTGATTATTATCTAAATCAATTTTCTCTTACTATACATTCAATTATAATTCTATTCACTTAGTCTCAATTGCTCCCATTTCCATTTGGGTTATCACTTCAATTTAGATCTCACTTTGGAGTTAGTTTGCACTCTAACCAGTTTGCATTTAGTAAATAGCTTGAAAAAGTTTAAAATAGATAAATAGTTGTAAAATAGCAATTAGTTGTAAAATAGCAGCAAAATAATTAAGAAATCATAAATAGTTGTAAAGTAGTTAAATAGTTGTATAATAGTTAGATAGTTGCAAAAATAGTTGTAAAACAGTAATTAGTTTGTAAAATAGATGTAAAATAGTAATTAGTTTCAAAATAGTTGTAAAATAAATAAGATAGTTTGGGTTTTTTTAAAAAAGAAAAGTTGTATAGTAAATAGCTAGGAAAATAGATTTTAAACAGTTTATATTAAACCAATTTATTCAAAAATAGTTTCAGAGTCAAACTGGTTCAATTTCCTAATTTCTCATTTCAATCACTTTCCCAACCCATTAAATTGATTCAATTCCAATTAAATTTGAATTAACTTCAATTTCTATCCCAAATTCAAATCAATTCACATTTGAATTTTAAACTTATTCAACTTCAATCTCTTATCCAATCAATTCAATTCAAATTTTCCATTTGAATTTATCTCTATTTTAATCTCAACTTTAATCCATCTCGAATTACATATATTTAAGTTAAATTTTTAAATGTTGATTTGATCCCTTAAATCAAATTAACCTTTACTTTTAAATTAACAATTTAAATCTTTAAACCATTTAATTCTGAGTCCAAATTTCAAAATTCCATTTTAAATTACCTTTACTTAACTTATTTCAAAGTTCAAATAAGAGTTCAAAACTTTTTTAAACAATTTAATCTCCAGAATCCAATCTATTACCCAATTTTAACTTTTAACCTTGAAACCAATTCTTAAATAATTTTAGTTTACTAGTTTCTTTTTATCATTTAATTCTTATGTTCAAAGTGATTCCATTTCCTTAATTTCAAATTTTATTTTCAATTAATTTTGGTAATGGATATATATATATAATCTCTATCCACTTCTCAATTAAAATAATCCAATTCTCAGTTTCATAGATTATTAATAATAACAGGATGATATCAGGTTAAGTCAAAGTAAATAAATATCCAAATTATTTAAAACATTCATCAATAGCATCCATCACACATTCCCAGAACTCAAACACGTTTGGAGATCTTATATAATTCCCTTTCAAATCAACCCATTTAACTTTCCTAAATTAAATTCAATTTAATCCCGTTAACCTTACTCAATTTGAATTCTCCGTTTCAAATTTTAAAATTCTTACCAATATCCTTTCCCATTTATAAGTTCAAAAATTTATTTCTCTATGGGTTATTGCATCACATTTCAGGGAAAATTCAAACTCAACACTTAATGTTTACTTACAATCAACTTTGATCTTATGTATACCCCAATATATACATATTTATTTCATTTACACTTTAAGTCATACTTTAGATTTTAGACCATTCTTGGTTTTTAATTTAAACAAATTCCTTTAAAAAAATAAAACAACTCTGGTTTTAAATATGATTCCTACACTTAAAATATTATTTACTTTAAAACAATTTAAATTTTCTGGACTTAAATTTTAAAACTTCATAATTTAAATCACCCCAATTTACAATTCATACTTACTTAAATTGTTACTTCCTTAAAACATTCCATTTTGCTTTATCATTGTTTATTTAAAAAAAACATCCCATTATTAAGATACAATTCCCGATTTATAATAGCTATCATATCTAGAAATCATATACACCTTATATTCCATAATCATTTGCTGGAAAATCATATCAAGGTAACTTATTTCAATGCTTTGGAAAATTTTCTGGGATTTTAAATTCAGTTTGAATCCATTTCTAGCTAATCTTATTCATTTAATTCATATTATCTAATTTCAATAGATATATTTCTACTTAAATTCTTGTAATCTAATTCAATTTCTATAACCAACAACCAATTATCTTAATATATAGCAATTAGAAAAATTATTACTTTATATATCAAAATACAAGCTTATGTAAAAATTATTTTTTATAAAACCATTTTTAAAATCATTATATAAGAAAATAACAGTACGTTCTCATATATATACACTCAACTCATTCCAGGGTACTACTGGCCCTATCCTTAATGAGTAAACCCACCAGAGCTAAGTTTCTCGCTTAACCTTCTGCTCTAATAACAACTGTAACGACGATGAATTTTCGGAGTCGAAAATTTCGGGTCGTTACAGAACCCCCGGTTGAGAGCTATAGATGTTTCTATCTATTACTAGAGGACTCCTATTATTTTGTGAGTAGTAAACCAAATTAGGCTAGCGTCCATCCTAGCGGTCTGTATGTGGAGTCGCCGCCTTGAATCAATGACACGTTCTGTTGTATATGGTTGAGAGCCATAGCCGTGAGCTACCATCCCATGCTACCTAGGCTAATAGTCTGTTACCATTTGGGGCACTTGCATGGTCATAACCATTGCAATGTGTAGTCATGTAGCACATTGGTGCAAAAGATGGATACCGTGTCACGATTACTTTCAACATGACTTAAGACTCTAGGGGTAGCACGAGAGATTGTGAGGAATGCCCCTAGGAAAAGCTGAGAGCATATCGGTTTCCCTTCAAGTTATTCATGAGATGAAGCAGATTTGCAATTATTCACCTTTGTGAGATCATCAAGTATACGTCTGAGAGCCTAAGGATGAGAGTCCATGAGGTAGTCAACATCGTACTTGTGTGTTATATGATAATCTATGAGAAAATATACGATATTACTGAGAGCATGTCATATTGAGTAGTTTGACCCTATACTTATTTTTCTGTTATACGGTTGGTTGAGAATTAATCATGTTACAGATGAGAGCATGCCATATTGTGATCATCATCATATTAACCTATCATCGATAACATGTGTGTGTTAATTCACATGTTGACTACACATCTATATAATATGTGTATCCCAAAATTGTTGATAAACGTCCTCATAGTCTCGTATTTATAATAATTGATCCACCACTCCATTTCACACCATCTAGAAAATCAAGTGCACCCACTTATAATCACATCCTCAAAATAGCATGTGCCCAGTCATGGATATATCCTCAAAATAGTATGTTTAGTCATAGCTGGGTCCTCAAAATAATATGGCAATCTACTCATACTACAGCTGTATCAATCTTCAAACATTAATCCTACATCAAGTAGTCTCTTCCAATTGACCACCGTCATAACGTCAATAGGGACTCATCATCATTAGAGTATTGTACTTTAGGATATATGAGTACTCATCGTCGTTTGATCTCTTTGCTCGCATCCATGCCACTTAGAGGGCTAGGAACTAGACTACCCATATGGCAGTTCAGGGTAAGATTAATATCCTATTTGAAGATCCAGGGCTCATATGACCTAGGTGAGCACCCTCACATACCCCTTTTTTACGAGCATATACCAAAACCTTTGAGTACGATCCCCCAAGACACTTCATATCCATAGTAGACTTCATTCTACCTCTACCTCATACGTTCTCGTCATAGAACTTCTCCTTAAGGATCATCATCACAACTCTCACTATTGAGTCGTCAAGTCCGAAACAATTTAGATCCCATCTCTTTAAATTTTCAAACCATATTGAAAATTTTGATCCATAATCCTCTTATAGTAATTTCATTAATAAATGACAAGGATAACCCAATCTAAATACGAAAGAGGGATCCACTAGAAAGGAGTGTTCTAATATATCTTCAAAATAAAACATTTTTATTTTCAAATCAAAGCTTTCATCCGTATTTAAAACCAAGATCATTTTTCGTCCTAATATATCACCGCTATTTATAAAACAATTTCCCAAGATATTTTCACCATTTTAAATGAATTCCAATTTTTTTAAGAAATACCTTTTGTAAAAATTTCAAAATAAAAACCCTTTGTTTAAATTATTTATGGAAGTTGGTAATTATTTGAAAAGTGTAGGTTTCAAAATGCATATTTTGATAAATACATAGGGTGAACGCCCACAATTGTGAATTTAATTTGCACTAATTAAGTCTTTAGTCATTAGAATTCCTAAATTACTATTCTGTTTTTCAAAGATCGTCTTTAAATTTCTTAGTCATTCTGATTATCCAGTCTTCCTCAGCTTAGGAAACTATGATATCCCACAATGACTAAACTAAATATGGCCCTTACCAATTTAATAGCTTTTCCAATGTACATCTCACTAAAAAGTTGATAATTGGATAACTATGTCATCGCAAAATTATAAACTACAACAACAAACAACATAACCTGTCATATAATGTACACATTCACAATAAGGAAAACAACAAGCAACCAAGTGAACAAGTAAACAATCAAACAAATAGCAACCAATCAAAACAGACAAGTCATGTGCAAACAAATAAATAATTAAACAACTATAGTAAAACAAACAATAAAACATATAATGTAATTAAGAGAAAATAATCCAAATAGGCATGGCATATATTAATTAAATAAATAGTCAACCAGTAACAATTAAAACTAATCATAGTAAAATAGACTATCAACAGCATGATACAATCACAAGAAATTATTCAAACGAGCACACCAAAAATTAATAAGAAGGCATAGGCAAATAAGCAGTTAAATTTTCTTAATTGCGAATAAGTTAACAAATAATAATGCAATACAAACAATTCAACCAACAATGTTACTATTCAAGACACTGAAATGGATAGTCCCTACACCATATCCCAACCTTCTCCATGGAAGGGAATAACTAGACGTCCCTATAGCTCATTGGGGAAAATCTTAAACAATATTATAATTGTAACATTGTCGTGATGGGTGTTAGGTAAACTCAAAACTCATCCTGCCTCCAAAGTTTGTTATTCAATTAAATATTTTACTTTTTCAACCATTTACTTTTCAAATCAAATCATTCTCATCTTGGTAAAATATTTCTTAAAGTATCGTAAAACTAGATATTTTATAATACACCTTTCCTTGATAATATATTTCCAAATATATTCTCAATGAAAAAATCTTCAACTCATGTCCTTTAACCAAACTAAAAAATATTTTTCTTTTTTAAAACGTCATTTATCAAAGAGTACCCTTTAAGAGAAAATCCTTACAACCAAGATCGATTTCCAAACAAAAAGGTTTCTGAAATAAAAAATACTTCTTTGATAAAACTTTTCTCTTAGATAAATATTTTCTTGCATTCTTTCTAAAAAGATACTTCTCAAATAAAAATACTTTCACTAAACTATTTTAAGATATTTCCACCAATAATTTAATTTCTCAAATAAAAATATTTCTACTATATTATTTTCATAATCTTCTTTTGGGAAAACAATCCCTTCAAAATAAAATATTTTTTTACGGAAATAACTTTTTTATAATAAATCTTCTCCAAATAATATAATATTTATTGTACAGAATGTTTCAACAAAATATTCTATTCTTTTAAAATAAGAGTTCTGACTAAACATTCCCGTATAAAGTACTTTTGACAAAAACAATTTAAATTCTATATTATTTTTAAGTAGTTTTCTCTTCCTCAAAACACCTTATTATATATATGTACTCCTCAAACCGTATAATGCATATTTTAAAATATTGTTTATCAAAAATATTTCTTTTGAAAATCCCTTAACAGGATATTTTTTCAAAGTATTCTAAATCAAAATGAGGTACAAAATACCCTCTATTCAAAGGATATTCACAAATTAAAAACAACTTTAGCTAAGATGTTCTCTTTAAAACTTTTTTATCAAACAAAATATTTTAAATTAAACATCCTTGCACAAAAATGTTTTCAAACAAAATTTTTATTAATAGAATTTCTCTTTTCTTAGATAGATTTTTTCCACCTTTAATAAAGAATTTATAAATCATAATACCATCATAAAAACACATTCCAAAGGATGTTCTAAAAACAACTAATGTTTCTCACATGAAAACGCCCATTCAAAGACTGAAATAAACTTTCAACATCTAACTAAAACACCATTTTACTAAAAGTACTTTGAAATAAAATATTATTACTATGTTCACTTTCCTTTTTGAAAATATCATCATAAAAATATTTTATTTTTTAATACTTTATTCTCATCAAGAATTTCAAAAAATTCGCTTCCATGTCCGGACATAGTTATTTTTCCCCTTTTAATAAAATATCTTCAAAATCAACAATGTATATTCAAAAAAATTCAAACAAATATCATTCAGTTTAAAAATTATAGATGATTTCATCTTATTAAGGTCAGATTTCAATTATAGTTTAACATCGTAGGTGTGCCACTTGGGTTATAACCAACACTTTACCCCTCTTATGAGTATTCATCCTAACTCGCTCCTACTTTATTTATCTTTTCTCATCATAAATAAGCATCATTTTAGGGTGAGGTAATGGCGGTTAACAAACAACTCATACGCATAAAGCAACAATTATCAATCAAAATGCTCTCTCATTCTATATTCTAACCCAACAAAAGGTATAAATTAAACTACCCTAATTGATTCAAACCTACCCAAGGCTCGGGGTGTCGTTAAACCTAAGTTCTGATAACAAATGTGATGACCCACTATTTTTAACATCTAAAAATAATTATATACGCTAACAAAATATGCTTACAACTAATTTCAAATGTTAAAGATAGTAGACCACGGGTATAAAAAAATAATGAATAAAAAGGTAAACCTTATATATTACCTTTTCTCATATATTACATAATGTACAGCTTTCCATACTTAATTATTAAAACATAACTGTGTAACTATAATGCAAGAGATACATCGATATACCCTATGGATATGACTCCTGTTGGACCCTTTGCACCCTTCATTGTTTTCACATGTAAACTTACAAATACGTATATACATAAAATAAAGGGGAACTCCAAAATTTTTAGGACTGTGCTAATTACTATATACCCCGACCACAAGGGAACCACAAGCTATCACATAGAAAAACACTGCTACGTAGCCCTTTTGCGGATCAAGCCCACGTAGTTCTATTTCTTGCTCTTCTCTTGCATCCAAATACTTGCTAATATATAGAAACCATAACATTTATGCAACCATTACAACCATCACAACTAATGCAAATAGATAATTGTATTCTTACTCATCTATCACAACAAATCATCATATGAGGAAACAACAATAATCGCACACTTAGCCATTCAACATTACGCATAATGTCAACCCCAGTTATCAAATAAGAAAATTAAAACAATATAAGTATAAGTACATTCATACTAATCATCCATTGTAATAAAGCATCATCAATGTAACTATAAATCATCAAATGTGTACTAATCACGCCCTCATGATAGTAACACAACATCAATCATCAAATTAACGATAATTAACTCCTGTCATCTAGTAATAATGATGAATATCACACACTTATCAAAATGTGATACCATCATCAAACATCAAATACACGTAATATGTAAAATCAATAATTAATCACACATTCAACAACCATCCAAATAATATATTTGCATCCATTATTCTTTTAAGTATAAAATTGATTTTTTATTTTTTATTATAAAGTCACCTTTATTTATTCATCCCAAAAATAATAATAGTTTTTTTTAAATGATAATACACTCTTAAATCCTTTATTATATTTCCACTTCTCTAAATACTTCTAAGCATTGCAATTTAAAATAAAAAATAACAGTCTTTATTAAATCACTCTATAAAATGGTATTATTATTATATTACAAAGAAATAATAATATATACTAAAACTTCTTTAAATACTTTCTACAACCAATTTATTACCATTTATTCTAAATTTACAACCTTTATTTTAAATCATTGAAACTCCTTTTTATTTCTGTTTCTCTCAAATAGTAATATTTCATCCAAAAACACTTTTGAAAAACATTTCTTTGCTATTATTATTGTTGTTATCTAGAAGATGCCTTTTATTTTATTTCTCAAACAATGATAATAATAATTATAGTTCTACTATAAACATCGCAAAATCAATCATTTTATCATTTGCACAAAATAATACTATTTTTACTGAAATCCATATTATTATTATTTAAAATCTCATTCTAATTAATAAACTTCCCAAATGTCAATTTAATATATAATTATAGTTATTATTTATGAACCTCCATAAAAATTCATAAATAATAACCTTATTAAATTTTTTTCTTTAATTTTTGTATGTACTGTAAAATCATCATTATCCACGGAAACCATCAAAGATCTATAAATAATTTTATTTATTGTCTATTTGTTTAATTTTTCTCGTTGGTATCCTTCTTATTTAATTTAATTTTTTTCTAATTCAAGTAATTAATTAGTTATAATTAAACACCCAAAAATACTACAATCAATATTAAATTACACAATTAAAACACAACACATCTAAATTGTCATAATAATCGAATAACCATTCATAGAACGCTACATATATCAATACATATGATTTTGCATCAATAATTACGGATTTTATAATTTAAAATTAAATTAAGTAAATTAAATGGTTCATACGAACACGCTTTTGCTAATAGCCTCCAAACTCAGCAAATCATCTAGAATTCGATCATGTATCCAACAGAAGAAACCGTACGTGAATTGGATTTTGTATGGAAAAGTTATTAAGGTTATAAGATGTAAGGGCCAATTTGTAAATAAATAAAATATAGTGCTTAAATATGATTTTACATCCCCTACTACAATACTCTTTCAACCCCCGTAGTCCACTGTCTACCTTCATTTGCATTTCCACCGCCGTGCCTAAAGACCACCAATGATCGATTCAACAACTGTGACGACTCCTTGGACCGCCACCGATGTCATCCCCACTTATAATTGACCTCCAAGGGCCTATAGCCAACCACATCAATTTGGGTTTGCAAACCCTAATTTTCCAAATTCCGACACCTCCGACCGCCATCACTTGCTCCACTTAATGACCTACATAACTCCATCTCTTCAATTTCGCAAATTGACAATCGAATTGGAAATGCCCAAATTGTCCTAGTCAACTTACTAATTTCACCTTTGACTTTGATTTTCAGCCACTCCGAGCATTTTTTTCGACCAACGAACACCACCCGTCGACTCCATTCATTGAGAGCTTCACGATGATATATAATTCAATAGTGTTTGGACATTTTTATTTTTAGAATAATTTGTAATTAGAACTAATCATCTGCCATTAGTAGACGATTATAATACTTTTGGGAATTGGATAGAAAAATGAAGATAGAGGTGACAGCTAGGGCTTCGTGGCCTTATTTATGTGGTCATTAGGTTGGGTTATACATTGTGTATCAAATTTGGCTTGAAATAGCTACGTACGTTATTTAAACACTATATTTCCTCTATTCCACAAACTGTAACTTCAAACCCATTAAGGTTATATACCAAACTGATCATCTTAGAAAGACCTTCACAACAATTATAAATATGATACAATCCACCTTTTAATTAAAAACCTATTTCTATTAGTTTAATATTAACAACGTTAATTTTCGAGTCGGCACAATCTCGTTGTCTCCTAATCTATAGATAGCTCTATTTTATCTTTTCAATTATTTAGAAATTCATTTCAAAAAAACATTCCATCTAGTGTGGTAGCACGGTCTTCTTTCCAAGTGGTTCCAAATTCCTGCGTCTAACTCCAACTAAGAGGAATGCCTTGTGAAATTGCTGTAGCTATTTCCTCAGGCAATTTTTCGAATTTGTTTGATCTTTTTTATCAATTCTTAGGCTATGTGTTGTTTAAAACATGTAATGGGAGGTTCAGGACGAGAGGTCAATGGTTAGAGGTGGGCTTTCTAGAGAGGAAGCAATGTTAGTTGGCGTAGGCACTTCACGAGTATGATTAGAAGTGAAGAGGGCGTAGGTAACGGGCTTGGGAGCCCTGCATCATGAATGACTTGGAGAGAAAAATTTAAGGATTGGGTTCGAGGATAATTGATGGCAAGGTGGAATTAAGAGTCTATGGGTGTGTTAGGGATAAGGGTGTGTAGGCAGTTTGAAACAATGTGACCAAAGAAGTAATGTATATCCTAGATGTTTAGGTTCCAGGCATAAGCTATCTTAACATGACCCAGTGTTTTAGTCCAAACGGATCTTTATCCTAAAGGGCACAGTTTGTTAGGTTTAATATCAACAAAGCCTTAACATATTCAAATATATTTAGACTTTTAATAGACTTATCAAAGAAAATAGGATTTCCAATATGGCATGCTAATTAGTTTATGCCCATTTAAAGATTAATAGATATATGGAATTTCACAAAAATGTATCCAAATCGGAATGGAGTAGGTATTTCGCTAGCTGAGTCAAGTGAAGGGTTCTAGTGAGTGAAGACTTTACCGTTGATAATGATTGAGTCTATTTCAAGGATACACCACATGTCTTCTAAATCAGAGAACTCAAAATTAAACATGGATTTGTCAAACTTTTTATGCATTGATAATTTCAACTTCCAAATCATATGTAAGTAGCTTATTATTGAATTGTAGAAGAGACATTCATTAAGAGAAAATCAACAAGTTGGTTTTCTAGGAAGCAATATTCACTTGCACAACCTCCATAGGGGTTAAAGGTTTCATCGCTATAAGTTAGATCTAATTTTTAGGGTATATATTTGTCATTATTTCTTGAATTCTTTTTGGAGAGAGATGATTTTTCCGCCAAATCATATGGAGCCACTTCCATCACAACCGAGGCCTACACAGGCTGACCTACTTTTCCTACATAACAACCAAATTTTCTAATTGAAATTAATCTAACAAATAATTATGAGAGAAACCTTATATCATTAGAATTTATTTGTCGATGTAGCCTTAGCATCACAATGCTCGACTTAAGAAAAGTTCCCCACCATGGGTTCAACAAGACCAAACCTTTAGTAGGAATAAGAACATATAAGATTCACTCATCATGACGATGCCAAAGATTTAGAGGTGGAAAGTGAATGCACCAATCAACATGAGAGCAATAGGTCTTGCGGGAAGGAGTAGGGGAAAATCACAAAGAAGCAGCATAGGCCAGGAGGACTGAGGGTTGGTGAAACATTGGTAAAAGGGGGGCATCATAGGTCTTTAGCGGGATGAGGGAGATGAGTTGCGAAGCCAGGGAGGAAGGAAGTGAATATGGGATGTGGATGAAGTGGGTAATGGGCCGAGGAAGAAGATGGAGGTTTGGAAAAGACAATGAGCTATGGTGAGGAGGCCATGTGATAGTCAAAGGAACGGAGGAGACAGTAATGGGTGGTGGGAAGGAGATGAAGAGAGAGAAAAGAGACTCTAGAGGATGTTAAGATTTGAATTTCAAAAGCCAGAGGCAATTTGCCATTCTTTTTCACATTTGAAAAGACTTTATTTGACAATGTTCATATATCAAATCTTATATCCATCTGGCCTATTCTAAAAGGAAATATTTCCACTGTTTCGTTTCTTCTTCCATGGTTTCCACAAATTCATCAACTAATATCATTTTAAGCATGAGGCTAAATAAAATTGGTGATGATACTCGTAAGTGAAGATGAGTACATGTATAATTAACAAATGGGTACTTGGGGTTAGAATGAGTTTGTGTTTGATAAGGTTGAATGAAACATCTCCATCACATGCCACACATATCACGTACAACTAAACTAATTATATATTCAATCATCTTATGTATGGATAGGAAAGAACGTACTCATTAATGAAGGGATATACAAATTTTTAGGAAGATGTACTCATTAATTATTGATTCATATATATATTAGAACGAAGATGATATATAATTACATGAAATATTGATTTAAAGATACTGTGAAGAAAAGATATAATTTCTTCTCAACCTACAATTAATAAAATTGCTGCTAATTTTCTATATAAATAATGTGATCTTCAAAGTTCAATATTATTGTTAGAAATAATCTCTATTTTTTCCAATTTTTTTCATTTCTAAATTAGTATAACTATCAACTTTAAGATTACAACATTCGCATAGAAAATTACTAACTTTTTTATCAATTGTAAAGAGAAAACAAATTACGATTTTATTTCATAATATCTCCATCTTTATTCTAACCTATGCATGGGCCAGTAAAAATTTCTTATACAACATTTCTTTTTCGATTATTTTTAAAAGGAAATTTCAAATTCTCAAGAGAAAGTCTAACTATTCCTAAGAAAATATTTGATTGTTTTAAAAAGTATTCAAATTTCTCTAAGAACCACAAACTTTATCAAAGAAAATCATTCGTTCTAAAAAGAGCAATCTTTCTTTGGAAAAACTAATATTAAAAAAAATCTCAAATTAAAGAAATTTAGGTAGTGTTTGGTTTTAAAATGAGTTTTGTGTTTAGGATTTTTAACATGTATAATAAAATGCATGGAAGATGAAAGAGGGTAGAGAACGATTGATTTGGAAATTGATTTTAATATATGAAATTGAAAATGACTTTTTTCTCTTGCCCTTTTGGGAAATAACTAGAAGTCGTCCTTCCTCTTCCCCCTTTGTCGAAATGATTAGAATATTCCAACTCCTCGTTCTCTTCCATGTCATTTGGCATATATGTTGAAAATGCTAAACACAACTCCTTTTATAGCCAAACACTACCTTAATTTTCGATAAATTCCAAATTATGAAAGGTAATATTTTTCTCAAACGACTTTAAACTTTTGTACTAACAATGGATTTCCTATAAAATTAATGTCTTCTTATGATAATTAATATTTACTTTGAATTTTTCAAAAACTCGATTTGTACTAGAAGAAGATTAAAATTTGTTTTTTCCAAAGAATATAAAAATCAAAGAAATTTTTATTTTCTTCAAAATTTAATTTTTGAAAGATATCTTCATTTGGTTCGATAAGATTTATTTTTATATATAAAAAATCATATGTTTAAATAATTATTAATTTTTCAGTAAGGTCAAGAACTCTAACAAAATTTAGAAGTTCTGTGACAATCTGGAAGATTTATTTTTAGAACAAAGGAAGAATTTTTCTAATGAATTATTTTTCATCATAATTATTTTTTCCCAAAAAACCATAATTTTTATTCAGCTTTTAAATGCAATGTTTTAAACCTTTGATGCATTAGATTAGATCGTAAACTAACGGTTTTTTCAATAGCATAATGCCTTATGGGCAATTATGTAATTTGTTACGTAAATCTAACTCGATAACCAATCTTGTTCGTATTGAAGGTGTTTTTCTTTCTATTATATACTTATCGTATTGTGATATGTTGATTAATTATTTATTTTAGGTATAGTAAATAGAAAATCCTTAAAAGATATGTTAAGTGATAGTAAACACAATATGTTGCAATCATGAGAAATTTATCACATTAAAAACAACATGGTATTTTAAAAATTCCTAGTTAAGATATTTTGAGATAAGATATTGATATATCCGTTAAGACTAGACCATCTAACACTTTCAAATGTCGAATAATGTATTACTCATGGCTGTCGAAGGTACCACATGGTTATGTACCAATATTTATTGGATAACCGTGGAATGACTCACTCGAGAGTTTTCTGCTGGTCAACATAACTAAGATCAAGTAGAAATCTTGAAGTGATGAAATTACATGGAATGACTAACTTGAGAATATGGTCCATCGAACCACTATAGTTGGGTCTGATTTGAAGCACTGGAAGTGAAACACTGTTCAATAGAGAATTTGTTTCCTTAATTATATAAGGTTGGTATCACGGTCAATTATAGTCAACTTAAAGTTAAAGTCCCTAACCAGAGCATTATAATTAAAAATGGATGTTATTATTGGATGAAATTTTTTTTGTTTCTATTAATCAAATTGAATGCGGATGATATTGGAATTTCAACCAAAACTAAATTCCATAAGTCATAATGTGATAAAGTTTTGAAAGAAAATTAATGTAAATAATTGTTACCTACTGGGTACCGCTTATGATTATAAAATTGGATTTTGACGAGAAGATGCGCGAGCAAGAAATTCGGCCAAAATCTTACATCATTATCTAAGGTGACCTATGAACGTTAATAATGTTCGATATTAATTGCTGACGAATTTGCAGATTTGAGTCGTACAACCATAATGATGAATACTTTGAAAAACCACATGATTTAATTAATTTATAATTATTTCAAATTAATTAGTAGTTACTAAATATTAATTGTTATTTTTATTTGATGTTTGAATATCATTAGTATTTAATGAAAGGTGTATATATAAAAGTTATGTATGCATGTACTGATAGACGATGTCGATAAAAAATTTAAATTTGATTAATTACTAAACAAGTTTGGAAAATTTTGAAGTCCTTTATGCCTCTATCTGTGACGACCCGCCTTTCTCTCCACAGAAAGACACATCATCATTAAGAAAGAAAGAGGTAGAAATAGAATAGATAGAAGAAAAGAACTCAACAATATCATAATCTCATAGCGGAACGAAACAAAATATAATATATAACATAGATATTCCATAGTCTATTACATATCAGAGTTACACAAATACAACAACACAAGATAGACAGTTATAACAGTCTGTCTATTCACAACTCAAATACAACACATACATCATAGAGATACATCACAGCGGAAACACAATATAACTACAAACGCTGAAGCCTCCTGCTCCATATCTCCTCCAGAATTCGTCAAAGCTAACCTTTGAATCCCTTGGCTACACGTAAAAATTTGAGTACCCAAGAGTTTAAGAAAAACAGAATTAACTCTGGGTCAGACATGGGTTTGGTGTGAGTAAACGGGTTAAAGTTGCTTAACTTTTAGAAACCTTTGGAAATAAAAGGTATCACGTAAGACTCCCTACACATAAACATGGGTAAGTTTTTACCTTACGCTAACCAAAACATTTGATAGAAAATCCAGTAATATTATAATAGTGTCTAGGGTTTTCAAGTAAATAAGAAATATCTGAAATTGTTACATTTATTAAATTCCATCTACTAGCCACAAAAGTGGGTAATACAATCAAAACCGTAAGGGCACGTAGGAAGAATGAGTTTCCATCAATGGCAGGGCTACTGGGGTACCGCCCGTCACAGTACGTGGCCTAGATCACCGTACCAAGGATCACTCCCAATCCCCTGCAACACAAAGTCGAACCATTCCTTACTGAATAGTTTCGAACAAGACCACCCCGACGATTCTAGCTAGAATCGCCAACACAGCCGAATAAAAAGGGACATCTAGACAGGGGTAAATCTCGTCCTACTTGGACATGACCCATTTAGCCATGCCGCATCTCCCCTGTTTTAGCCATTCCCGGTTGATGAGGCTTGAGGCTGCGATTACGTTTACAGAACACATCTACCTTAGAATGCTCATCGTCCACCTGACGATGTTCTAAAAGCATTCAATCCATACAAGTTCGTTCCGGGTTTGAACGAAACCGAAGGCATTATTTCGTTACACTCATTTTGAAATCACCCTCAGAGTTAACGACAATAACCCTTGCACTCTGAAAACTCCATCTCGAACCTGAAAGTACTATCTCCGTTATACTTGTATTGGAATCACCCTCAGAGTTTTTAACGACAGATAGTTCTTACATTTCGAGTCTTCAACTCGATCTTCACTTGAATTCATGACCTAACGTTTAACTTGGATCGATGTGGTTTTCGGATAATCAAATTTGATACCCGATCCCAGAGTCATCGAACCAAACGTGTCTTAAAGGCCAAGTTTTTTAAAGGTTTAAACATTTCAATTTAATTCAATTCAATGCTTTGAATTCACACAGCATTAACACAGATAAATATCACACATTTATCATTGATATAATCAATATCATTTCACAGAATGTCACAACATATCATCGATAGATATCAATTCAATAGATATCATCCAATTCAGATATTCAACAAACAATCATCCATAAGCAAGCATTATCAATTCATATCATAATTAATTTAATTACTTAAATTAAATTAATTCCTTAAGAATTAATCACTTAATCATGCTTATACAATCATTAATTAATTACTAACCTTAATTAATTAATCACTCCTTGATTAACTCAATTAATCAATTAATTAATCCCTAATCCAGATTAATTATCCTTTAATCATCAATTAATAATCCTCAATTATTAATTAATCTCCTTTAATACAAAGTAATCAATCCTTAATTACTTTCATAATCAATTAATTAACCATCAACAATCGATTAATAACCTTCATTATTAATCAATATCTCTTAATACAAATTAATTAATCCATAATTACTTTTATAATTAATTAATTAACCATTAATTAACTAATTAATTATCTCTTAATTATTAATTAATAAACCTAATTATCAATTATTAATTAGGAACTTAATTACAGATTAATTATTCCTTAATCACCAGTTAATTAACCATTTGATTAATCCTTAATTAACTATTAACATATCCTTAATTAGCAGTTAATTAATCCTTAATTACCATTTGATTAATCCTTAATCACATTTGATTAATTAAGTAATTACCACTTAACAACTTCTTAATTAATCCTTAATTACGGATTAATTATCCTTTAATTATTAATTAATAAAACCTTAATTATTAATTAATAAAACTTAATTACAAATTAAGTACTTCTTAATTACTAACTAAGTAAACTTTATTTACTTAATTATCTACTCATTAATTAGTTAATTAATCAATCTTAATCACTAAATTAATTAAGTCTTAATTATACTTAATTACTTGATTTATGAATCCCTAATCATTAATTAAAAATCTAATTAATGATCGTTTTATTTACAATTTAGTTAATCTTAAATTAATTAACCTTAAATCCTTAACCATTTATTAATCAAGTAAATTAATTACCCTTAATCAATTTCTTAATCAATCCTTTATAATTAAACTAATTAATTAAACTTAATTTCTTTAATTAACTTAATCAAATTAAGATATTAAAACCTTAATTAAGATAAAACATTTATCTTATAAATGCTTTAATTACCCTTAACATATTTACATCATTTACCTTTATAACTATCTTTACTTAATTAAATTATTAATTAAGTTTTTAAGTTAAAACAATCATTTAGCTTGATAAATTAAAGTGAACTGGATTATTTTATCTAAGTTTGGTACTTAGAAATTTATATGTGAATTAAGTGTTGTATATAGAAAATTGGGAATTGGATAAATTGATATAAGTTACCCCAGGTTTTATATGAGTTGTATACTTCGTATTCCATGTTAGTTGGGTTTACTCACGCTGGTTTCCAGCCTGACCCGGGTGTTACTTGGTGTAATGTTCGGGTCAGACCGAGTATTACAGAATTTCAGGTAGGTACGTTCTAGAGCTCAAGAGGCGAGCTGGATGGCAAGAGCGTATAGAGTATTTCTGCTGTATTTCTGAGACTTGATAAATGTATATATTCAGTGACTGTATATATGGAAACTCTGATGTATTAAATGTAATCGATAGATATAGTATTCTTTTGTAAACTGTTATTATTTATTATTATATTTTATCCGCTGCGAATGTGAGATGTTTGGTGTTTCTGTTCTTCTTCTTCTATCTCTTCTTCTTTTTCATAACTATCTGGAATTTTCGGCTTAGAAAATTTCGGGTCGTTACAGTTGGCCAAAAATATCTGTACCGAAGAATCTTCTTTGCTAACATTTTCCCTCCAGTGTGATCACCACATCTACCTTCATGCACATATGCAAGAATTTTTTTGGCTTCATCTTTGGTGACGCAACTCGGCAAGGGCATAGAGAATCCGCTGTTATAGATCACTCCTTCTCGCATAATTATCTTGTACTTTATGCAGGAATTTTCTTCGTTCATTTCTTTCATTCGGGAGGGTTCCTTTTAATAAATATTCCTTTATTAGAGCTATCCATGGCTCCTTTTCCTCCTCATCCGTCTAATTAACATCCATCTTGTCAATGCTTGAAGTCGTCAAAACCTCTACTAGGATGACTCCTAAAAGTTGTGCATCCCAGTGCTAGCCAATTTAGCTAGTGAATCGACTTTCATGTTTTCTTCTCCAGGGATGTGCATTATCATATAGAGCTCGATAACATTCAGCAGTTCCAATGCTTTCATCAAGTAAGGGGCAAGTCTTGCTCCCATAGCCTGAAATTCCGTTTTCATTGATAGACCACCAACTGAGAGTCTTTGACTATATGCAGTTTCTTGACTTTCAATTCCTTCACTATCTTAAGCCCCACAATCAACGCTTTGTGTTCAGTTTCATTATTTGTTGTTGAGAACTCCAACCTCGGTGCATAACATATCATCCATCCTTCTATGGTCATGAGAACTGCGCCATCCCAAAATGTGTTCATTGGATGCTTCATCCACGTACAATACCTTAAACTAGATCCTCTTCCACTTCTCCACCTCGGATGGTGAAATTGACAACGAAATCTTCCAGTGCATGCATCAAATCACCTTCCTGGGATGGTAAGAAATGTCATACTAGCTCGGCTTAATATTCCACTTTATTAACCTCCTCGAAGTCTCAGATCGATGTAACAACTTGTCTTAATAGCTGATCAATCAGGACTTTAATCGGATGAGCCAGAAAATATAGCCTCAACTTCCACATAGCTATCAACAAAAATTACGCTAGATTTTCTAGCTTTGGATAATTCTTCTCCGCTCTAGTAAACCATTTTCTAATGTAATATACCGACCTTTGGATTCTGCTCTCCTCACATACCAAGGCTACATTCAATGCGTAAGCAGAGATTGCTAAGTAAATGAACAAATCTTCTCCTTCCAAAGGCTTCGGCAAAACTGGTGGTCTCTTCATACAATCTAATCGATTCTAGAAAGCATCCTGACATTCCTTCATCCAGAAAACTTTCCCTTCCCTTTCTTGAGGGCATCAAATAACAGTATGCACTTATCGATCACCTTCAAGATGAGTCTACTTTTTGTTGTGACCTTTCGGTTCAAGCTATGCATCTCCCACCTCATGTTTAGGCAAAACCTCTCTTGATGCTTTATTTTGTGTTGGGTTAGCTACAATGTCCCTCGTTGTTTCAATGAAACCAAAGCAACTGCTTGATGCAACTCCAAAAGTACACTTTAGTGGATTGAGCTTTGACTCATACTTCCTAAGTACATCGAACATTTTAGAGAGACCGTCCATGTCATTTATTGATCATAGCGACCACATAAGCATAGCATCCACATAGACCTTCATAGTTTTCCTAATATTATATTTAAACAATCTATTCGCCAATCGCTGGTGAGTAGCTCCAACATTCTTCAGACTGAATGGCGTGACTTGATAATAATACAACCCTAAATAAGTAATGAAGCTCGTATGCTCTTGATCTAGGATGTGTATTACTGTTTGATTGTAGCCAGAGTATGTATCCATAAAGGATAACAGTTCATGTTCAACCGTTCCGTACACAAGTTGGTCGCTCTAGGTAGTCTTTCGGGCATGCTTTATGTAAGTTTGAATAATCAATGCATGTATGGCATTTCTCATTCATCTTCTTGACCGATTCGATACCCACTATGGGTATAGTGCATCACAGATGATGTCATTTGCCCTAAACTTATCCACTTCTTTTTTCAACGTAGTAGATTGCTCTGGTTCCATATTACATTTCGTCTGCTTCACAATAGGGTATCTTGGATCCACATTCAATCCATGGCATGCTATCTATAATGAAATTCCATATATATTAGAATGCGTCCAAACAAACATGTCTGTGTTTTCCCATAAAACCGTATAAACTTCTTTCTCATCTTGAGGTCAAGCAGAGATCCGACTTTGAGAACCATTGAGGGATTGCAATATCCCGGAATTTTTAACAATATCAATTTAATAACCTGTATTAAAAATTAAATTGATATTGATATTTTGTTAATAATAATTCAAATTTATTTAATAATCTTCTTTAATAAATATTCAATTGGTTATTTTATCTTTTTAAAAATAATAAATTGATTTCTTTCTACAATATAAATATACGGTTTATATTCTAAATAGATTAGCATTGTTTTAATTTTAATAAGTAAAGCATATTTTCTAGTTTTAATATTAGTAGTAATTTTGAAAATTTGTTTTATTTAATATTAGCTTTCCAAAGTTATTAAATAAATGATATTGGTTTAAACTTAATAAGTGAATCATGTTTTAAAATTCTAATATATACATTTTAATTTGGAAATTTTAATTTTAAATTGGTATTGAGTTTTTAAAATCTATTTCATAAATAAATATATGATTTTAAAACTTGATAAGAAAAATATTAAATGTTTTAAAATGATTTAGCTTCAGTTCTAAATTTAGAATGAATTAACAAAAAGGTTTTATAGCTTAATAAAATAGATATTATATTAATAAAAATATAATTTCTTTTAGAATGATCTTATTTTAATAATGGATTATTTATAAAAACAATATTAATAGTGTATTGCCTTTATAAATAGATTTTGAATCAAATTTGCAATTGTTATTTTAAATTAAATTTTTATACATAACTTGATTTGAAAATATTTGATTTTGGATTTGATTTGAACCTAAAATTCCAAAGTATAAAAACTTAATTGTTTTAATTTCTATATGTGTAAGTTTTATTTTATAAACATGATTTGTCTTTATTTCTGTTATAAATATACACATATTTAAATATAAACTAACAAATTAAAATTAAGCTAATACACACATTAGTTTGTAAATTAAGTACTAATTACCTTTAAAAGAAACAAGTGTTGCATTCTTTAACATTCATTAAACAAGTGTTCAAAAATTAACATAACAATTTGACAAGTGTAGATAATTGTACAAGTGTAAAAGTTTGTTTTAATTTTTCTTTTATTTAAATTAAATCTGAAATATATCTATATATAAACTTGCATTTCATACTTATTTTGTTTTCTCATTTCCTAAAATCAAAGAGAAATTTTAAACACCTCTTCAAAATCATGTTCAATGCATAAATCAGACCCTGCATATTCAAAAGAAACTTTAAACACCACTTCCAAAATCAGTTTACAAATTGCAAGTTAAACCCCTCATCCAAATCAAATCTGCACTTCCTCAAAAATCTAGAAAAATCTGCATTGATTCACCAACATCTGCATATTCCACTTCCTCAAAATCAAATAGGCTTTGCATACAACTGCATTCTAATTTTCTGAAACCTGGAGATGAAATAATCTACATGCATTTGGAAATTAGCAAGTCTGCATTTTCTTTTCTCTGCACAACCTCAATATTTAAGCATGTTCAAGCTTCTGCATGCAAGTAATTTAATTCAGGGAAAACATATGCAAATCTGCATATCAATTCAACACGAAGTAAAAAGAGTCCAGCCTGCATTTTGATGTCTTCTACAAAATTCAAAAGATCAAAACAGAGGGTCTGCATCTTTTAAATAAAGGTGAGTAACTTTTTAAAGTTAAAAATTTTAAATAGGTTGCATGTTAAATATTTGATAAATTAATATTGTTTGTGTATTTTTGAAAATCTGGTGTGAAGATGATATGTGTGCATGTGTTTGACTTGATTTCCTGTTCTGTTTCATGGATATGTCTGGCAAAAACATCATCTAAAACAACTATCTTTTAATTTAGCTTATGAAATGATGAAATGTTTAAAGTAAAGTTGTTTATTTTCTTAAGTTAATATTTAAAAATTTTAAGCAAGTTAATGTACAGGATATTGCCTCTGTAAAACCAGAAACATCATGCATCTTTATTTTTATCAAAACTCAATCATATTAAAATTGTAATTCAGTTTCGTAAATCAAAAACACTAACTGAAACATGATTTTTAAAGCCGGTATTAGGATTTTTAGGTGTTTGTTTAAGTTGTAATTTTGTTTTGAATTGACATTGAATTTGAGAAAATTCTGTTGATTCATGGATTGAGAAGTTCTGGGATTCTTCTGAGTGGTGAAGTAGGTATAGGAGATGCTCAGAAAAATCAGAGATGGGTTTAAAACTTATTAGAGTAATTGCAGTTTTGAATTTCTTCATTTAACCCTAGTTTTCACTGTGTCTTTGAATCAATCAATTTGGGTATGTAGGATGGATCGAGTGTTTTGATATTTGGGGATTGTGTAGTTGAAGAGTGAAGGAGTTCGAGGCCGGAGGGGTTGAACGTCAGGTGGTCGGAGAGGCGTAAACTCGCCGTCGACAGGTTTTGACAGAAAACCTGATTTTTTTGTTCCAGGTTTTGAATGGGGGTTGAATTTGATTTCTTGATTTATGGTTCATTTTGATGGTTTCGTTTGGGCATTGAAGTGTTACTGGTGGAAGTTTGACCACTTCTGATGATCAGTGGAGGCGGAGTCGCCGTGCATATGCACGGCGATGAGTTACTGGTGAAGTGTTTGGGGTTTTGTTTGTTGCAGGGGAGATGTGGGGTTTGCTCGAAGCTGATGGATTGAAGACTCGGAGTAGTTAGGTTGGAAAATCGAAGTAGTTTTGGGGTTTCTCGGGTTTGTCCTGTGATTTCCAGGCTTTCAGAAACTTGTTTTAAACTAGGTTTAAATTATTTTTTAAAATCTGTAGTCTTATTGTTAAGGAAAGTTTAAATCAATTTAAAATTCAAGTTTGAATTTTTGAATTTAAGTTCAAAATTTAAAATCTCAGATTTTAAATAAAGTTTTAAAAATATTTAATTTAATTAACTACTTTACTTTGTTAATAGTAGTTGAACTTTTTGAAAGATGAAGTTCTTGTTTAAATAAGAGCAAGTTTAAATGAAGTTTAAAATCTGGAAATTTTAATATAAACTTCAGTTTTTAAATTTGAAAGTTTTAAACTAAAGATGAATTGAAATTACTGAAACTTTGAAATGAATTTAACTTCAAATTTTTATGATTTCATTTTTAAGACAAACTTTTGTTTTGTGTTGAAAATTTTAAAAGTTTTAAATTATTCAAACTTTGATAAGTTTAAATTACTCTTATTTTAAAATCTTATATTTAAAATGAAATTTAAAGGAAATTTCAAAAGTGCTTTATTTTAAACAAAATTTGTTTTAAAACATAATTAAGAAAAAGTTTTATCTTAAATTTAAGTTAAGATTAATGTTTTAGAATTGATTTAATCAATAAGGTAATTAAAATTAATTAATTTATTTAATTAATGGATTAGGGGATAATTAATATTGATTAATGATAAATAAAATTATAATTAGGATCATTAATTAGATTTTTAAATTAATGATGAATGAATTATTAATTATGTAATTAAGTTTTTAAATCAAGGTTAATTTATTAAACAATTAACTTTAATTAATGGATAATTAAAGATAATTTAATTTGTAATTAATCTAAGTTAACTAATTAATGAAATAATTAGAGAATGGTTAATGAAGGTTATTAACCAGGATTATTTAATAATTAATTAATATGGTTAATTTTTATAATTAATTAGACTAATTAATTTAATAATAATTATTTGTGAATGGTTTGAGTATAATTACTTAATGAAGAAATTAAGAAATTAATTACTTAATGTAATTAATTTAGTTTAATATGATTGTTTATTTTAATTAATTGAGTTTAATTAATTTTAAACACTTAGATTTTAAAGATAATTGCTTAATGTAATTAATGAATTGGAAATTACTTAGTTAAGTAATTGATTGATAATTACAGGTTGTAATTAAATGAAGATGTTAAGAATGAAGTAATTTGGATTAAATTAATTAATCAAGGGATTAATTAAGAAATTAATTAAGGGATAATTAATTTGGTTTAAATAAAGTAATTAAGTTAGTTAATTACTAAATGTAATTAATCTAGGATGATTAATAATTATGAGTTAATTACTTAAGATAATTAATTTAAGGAATAATTAAAGATCATTAATCAATGATAAGTAATTAAAGGTAATTAATTAATGTAATTAATTAAGGATTAAGGTAATTAATTACGATTAATTAATTGAAGTAATTAAAGGCTAATTACTGTTTGGTTGAGAATGATTAAATTGTAAAATTAATTAAGGATAATTACTTGAATGTAATTACGGGTAATTAATCAAGAGTGGTTAATTAAGGTGATTTATTTTGAATGATTAATTAATTGATTGTAATCAATTAAATGAATGAGTAAGCAAGATATATTTTGATGAAGTAATTAATTTAATTTATTTTAAATTAATTAAAGATGAAGTGATTAATTTAATTCATTTTAAATTAGTTAGAGATAGAGATAATTAATTTAATTCATTTTAAATTAATTTTATTATGATAGTGTAAATCATTGCTTATTTGAATGGATGACTTTGATTGTTTGGATGCCTGTGATCTCAGTAATGAGATAAGTAATATTGTATGGAATGGATTCTTGGTTGTATTGTGATGATAACATAGGTTATCTATTGTGATAGTGATATATGGAATATCTATTTGATATTGATAATATGGATTACCTGTCATTTGATAATGTTGATTATCAATTGTGATTTATGAGTTATCTATCTGTTTGTATATAGATAATTGAATTGTTTTTAAACCTTAAAACAACTTGGACCTAAAAGACACGCTTTGGATTTCGATGAGACCGGGATCAGGTTTCCATATTTGGATATCCGAAAACCACATCGATTCCAAATAACGTTAGGTCGTGAATCCAAGTGGAGCTTTGTGAAGACTCGAGGTGTAAGAACTGTACGTCAGTATAACTCTGTGGGTGATTCCGTAATGAGTTTGATGGAATAGTACTTATAGGTTCGAGATGGTGTTTCAGAGTGCAAGGGTTATCGTCGTTAACTCTGAGGGTGATTCCAAAATAAGTGTAACGAGATAATGCCTTCGGTTTCGTTCGAACCCGGAACGAACTTGTATGGATTGAATGCTTTCAAAACATCGTAAGGTGGACGATGAACATTCTAAGTAATGTGTTCTATAAAGGTAATCGTAGCCTCAAGCCTCATCAACCGGGAATGGCTAAAACAGGGGAGGTGCAGCAAGGCTTCGTGGGTAGCCCCCACTTGAGAGTGAGATTTACCCCTGTCTAGATGTAACGACCCGATATTTTCAACCATTCGCATCCGCACATGTCGGACTTGAATTGCTCAAAATACCGTGTTGTAAATAAAATTTGGCAAATCTCAGAATATACAGTAAATACATAATCACAGATCACAGACACAGAGTATTTAATAATGCGGCGGAATTTAAAAGAAATAGTAGTTCATGAAGCTACTATATAAAAATAAGATACATCAGTGTTAAACATGATACAACAAAAAGTAACAAGATACATCAGGTACAAATCAGAATACATCACTGAAATCACTGGATACAGAAAGCAAAATGGATGGCTGGATCTTCAAGGAAAGCTCCAACTCCGAAGGTGAATCTTGAATGCTAACTCACTCAATCTGACTCGAGCGTAAAGCAAAACACAAAACACTCGAGTCAGGACATAAATACTTATGAACTGTAAATCAACTCAAGTGAACAGTAACAAAAAATGCATAAGTAACTTAAAGAATGCTTGGGATCGCCCATCCTTTAAGGATCCGTTAAACTATTTACTATGTAGTAATATTGCGCTATTATAATAATGTCTACAGTAAAATAAACATACTTTTAAATAGTGTTCCGGGCTACCCATATCACCCTTCACACATAATAGTCCCAGTAGTCCATCCAATATCATGCCATCTCCACTCCGGGTGACTGTCAGAGGATACCACACGGGCTACGGGAGAAAAACAAACTCGTAGTAAAGGCTCGGTATGGTAGGTGACACGGCACACAAGGCAATGCCAGGGTAGATATACCAATTACGCACACGGGCTGGTGGTAACGCAGCAGCCACATACGCCCACCTCGGAACACACTCCCATATCAAAATCGGAGGATGGCCATCTAATCAATCACCAGTAAGAGTATAGTATCGAAGGAATGTGTCCGATAGGAGGAATGACCTCACTTGGCCCGAGATCGCTCCTGTTTTAGCCACCTTATGCCAACTCACGGGAGTTGGGTCCACGTAATATACCTCAAGAACGTCGCCACCATCCTACTTCATTCTGGAATCTCCACCGCGTACACGGTTGTTAAAGTGGTTTTCGGAGTTGGCAGAGAGTATGACAACTTCCGATCCCGGTCTCTTTAACAACCAAATGTTATTATAACGCCGTGGTCATTTCAAAATAGTTTATACTTTAAAAAGATCAAATCATTTCATTTCAAACTATATTTCTTTCAAAATAGTTTATACTTCGAAACCAAAACCTTTTTTATTTCAAAACTATTTATTCAATCAAAATAGTTTATACTTCAAAACCAAAAACATTTCAAACATATATTCATTTCAAAATCATAATATTTTCAAAGTATAACTCTTTCAAAACCAAAAATACTTGAAACAATTACACTTTGAAAATCATAACATTTCAAAATCATACATTTGAAATCATCGGATATTCATTTAATTCTTTACATTTTACAATTCATTCAATTAATCCCAAATTTTCAATTTCCAACTTAATTCAATTCAAACCATCAGTTTCAATTAAATTTCCCAATAACCATTTCAAATCATATCATTTTCAAATATAGATTTGATCCACAAATTAAACTATTCAATTTTTAATAAATTTCAAAGCTTTAATATCCCGCATTTCAAAACTAAATTTTATAATCTCATATATCTCAAATCTAGTTTCATTATTACTTAGTTTTGAAATATTCATTTCATAAATCCAATACTATTTAAATAAACTCAATTTACAATTAAACTAAATATCCTTTCATACCAATATAAACTTCAAATATTCATTTATCAAAAGTACATATCATTCTAATTCATATTCTTTATCAAAATAAAGATCAAATCATTTCCAAACCTTATTATCAAATCACTATTTGAATTCAAATTCAAATACTCGAATTTAAATATCATTTTTAAATAAAATAAGTCATTCATTTGTTATTTCAAGTATCATTACAAAATATATTAAAAATTCCATTCAAAATTAATTTATCTCATTTCATTCCATTTAACACATAACCAAGTAAACCTTACTTAAATTCAAATTCAAATTTAAATTCCTTAAAAATTCAAATTTAAATATTAAAATATATTCAAAACTTCTTAAATTTCACAATTAATCAATTTCCAAAATTTAAATCATTTAACACTTTAAAATATAACTCAAACAGTGTTAAAACTATAACATTTCAAACATTGTCAAATTATAGCAACGACAGCATTTATAAAGTGCTATCGTAGCTTATAGCTTCCAAAAATGGTTTAGTTCAAGAATAACGGCATTTATAAAATGTCGTAATAGATATTTAGTTATTTCAAACATTGTTAGATTCAAAACAATAGCATTTAAAAATGCTGTCAAAAGACTACAACATTTTGAAAATGCTATGAATTCCAGATTTCACTTTAGCTTTAAAAAAAAAAAACTCCAAATTTTTATTATAACTTAAAAATCATATTTCTAGACTTCAAAATTTCACATTTAAAATCATTTTAACATATGATTTAACACAACAAAATTTTTAGATCAAATATTCAATTTAAAAACTCCATTCATTTATTAAGTCAAAATTCACTGTTTATTAACATATAAATTAAATAAAACTTAAAATTTTACTTCATATATAATTTTAAAACTTTAAATTTAATTTCCATTATTTATTTACATTTTAAAATAAAATTTAAAGTCTAAAATCTCAATTATTTCACATTTACGTACTCAAATTCACAATTTCAAGACTTAATATTTAATTTTCTTAAAACCATAAAATATATATTTTTAAATCAAAATTTCATACTTTTAAAAATACATATTTTAATAAATATCATTTAAAAATATACCACGGGGTCTGTATATAATTTTCTAACCTAGGTCAAGTGATACGGATATATATCATTTCAATCCACAGTTTACAAAGAAAACCCGGGTTCTATCATTTCAAACCCGCAATCCCAAGTCAAATAAAATACAATAAAAATCGCTCAGGCCTATCATTTCAGCCCATAACGATTTTTCCCTAATCTAAAGTCCGTTTGGGTATGTATCATTTCAACCCATAGTGATTCTATTCTAACAGGGAACTTGCAGTGTGAATATATGCATAAACAATATAAACAATGTCAATGTCACAATATAATGTCATATATCAGATGTCAGGTGATAATTAACAGTTTTAACATGGTATAGCATATCATATGATCAACATTAACTTGCATAACATTTTATATTACTAAACACTTGTCATCAATTCACTATTTCATAAGTATAAATGTCAGAGTGAGAAAGACTCACCTTTTCAAGCTGAAGACCACTAGGACACACAAACGATTCCAAAGGCACGACAAGCACGATACAGCACGACTAGTGATTCAAATGAGTGGAGAGAGCCAATATGTCATCTTGTAAACAACCCAAAACAAGACAATATAACATATGAATATTCAACACAAAATTATTTAGAAAAAGTTGAAATACAAGGCAATAAAGACAAGACCTTGTCTTTACCATTCGAATGCTCGACCAAGGTGGATCATGTGCTTAGCCAATGATGTGTTAAGCTCAGGATTGGCATCATATAGGTCAGGTTTGGGTCAGGTATGGCATCAAAACAAGTGGAGATGAAGGTGTAGTGGTGCTAACATGAAGCATACCAAAGACAATGCAAAAGAGGCAAGTTGTTCAACTTTTTTTGGCTCGGCTTAGGTCAATTGGAGCTCCGCCATAGGAGGTTTCAGATCTGGTCAGTGGTCATGTGGCAGCCAAAAGTGATGTAGATGATGGTGGTGGTGGCTAAGGAGTAGCCAAAGGCAACTATGAAGGTAATAGTGGAGTATAGGCTTGGCTAGCATTGTTTTGGTGAAGTTTGGCAAAGCTTTGCAATGTTTTTATGGTGATGCTTCATGTGAAGGGTCATGGCCTGAATTTTTGGTCAAAGGAGGGGCTAATGGCTGCTGTAGATGGAGATGGTGATGGTGGAGCTGATGGAGTGGAGAGGTGCCAAGCCTAGAAGGTGAAGAAAGCAATGCAAATAACATAAGAAACAAGAAGGAAAACATGAAAAAAGAAATAGAAATTTTACCAAAACTTTTTCTCAGATTGATGGCCGATCTTTTTGGAGTTGAGAAGCTTAAATTTTCATGAAAATGATGAGGAAAAAGATACAGCTGAAGCAATGGAGTTAAGGCAGCAAAAATGAAAAGGTAATGGTTGATAATGAAAAGGTGAGAATACAAAGAGGCTTAAGCAAATAAAGAGTCACAAACCTTTCAAATTTCCACCATTTCTTTTTAAATTTTAAATACATGTAAAATATGTATAAATACAGAGAAAACACAAAAATATAGTAAATAAACAAAAATAAACAAATAAATATTAATTAAATATAATTAAATTAAGAAAATTGCAAAGAAAATGTAAACTAGGCTTGAAAATTTGAAAATAAATGAAATGAACTTTGGAAAAATTGTATGTACATGAAACATATTTATAAATAAAGATAAAAACATAAAAATAAAATTCATATATAAAATGAATAAATAAATTTTAATTAAATATAATTTAAATAAAGAAAATAACAGAAAAATGGAAACCAACCTTTAAAAATAGAAAATAAATTCAACGAGCTTTGGAAAACTTCAAACATCACTTTAAAAATATTTAAACGGTAAAAACATATGTAACATAGCATATAATACAATTTAGAATAAGATATTACAATTAAAAAGATTATTTATATAATTTAAAATAAACAATATTGTTAAATAAAACAATTTACACCCAATTTTGTAAAAAGCATAACTTTCACAATATTATTCGGATTTCAACGAAACGAAAAGCATTGTTCTTGAAATTTTATTTACTTTCATAATAAAAGATAAAATTCAAATTTTCAAACTTTAAAATTTAAATTTAAAGGTAAAAGTTTGACCAGATTGACCAAAATTCACATTTTCTGGAAATATTCAATTTATGCATGTTTGAAATTCTAATCCACATCAAAACCAACATTTATATTTCAATTAACAAAATATATTCATTATAATAAATAAATAAAGTTTTTAAATTAGGAATTTAAATTAAAATAATTAAAATATACAATTACAATAATCAGAAAATACAGGGTTGTTACACTCTCCCCCACTCAAAACTTTTCGTCCCCGAAAAGGAATGAGGTACGGAAAAGCACAGAAAAAGATAGAATGAAATAGTATTAAGACAAGATGACAAGAAGATTAAAATTATACCTGATAACTGTTGCTATAGGTAAGTTTAACAATGTGGAGATGATCTTTTCAAGATCTTCCAGAATCAAGAACACAAGCATGAAAAAAATCTTTTAGAATCCGATTCACCCTTCCCGTTTGACCGACGGTCTGTGGATGGCAAGTAGTGCTTAGATTTAAAGATGAGTACCAAAGATTATTAAAGATTATAGAAAGATTTCTAAACAGACTGGTATATGCAATAGCCTCCCATTCTGTAGCAAGATAAGGGAAATTAGGACAACCAAAAGATAGTTTGAAAAACAAAATAAAATAATAAATTTGAAACCATAAAATTTCAACTTAAACTGAAAATTAATTTTGCATAAGTCAAATAAATCTTTAACAACTCTAATTTCATTATCTTATTATCCAATTATCTTAAATTAACAAATCCCCAAAATCATGTATTTGAAAAAAAAATCTTTTATTATACTCAAAATATACCAAATAAAATTTAATTCTTCTTCATTACTAATTATAATTAAATTTATTCCTCTAAATATATTTTATCACCTATGTTAAATATACTCACACTCATTGCAACTGCCTTAAATCTATTCTTAGTTCCTTTATCATCATTTTATATTGTAAATTATTCCATTACCCTTTTTCTTTATTTACCTCTGTTAATCTTTTTATAACTTAAATTTAAGTATATAACATTTATAATAACCACTCAAATTTTATTTATAAAATCTTTTTTTTTATATTGTATATTATCCAATTACATATTCAACTTTTGAAAATTAAGGTAAGTTATATTGGAATGAAATTGTGTATTATACAAATAAAACTTTCTAATTAAATTATTTCAAGCTTGAATATTAATCCGAATCTTGAAATTATACTTAGAAATTATCTTTGAAGAAAAAATTTAGGAATTAAATTTCCAATAAATTCCAAACTATTTAGAGATAAATAAATGCTCATATACTATATATATGTCCATTCAAATTTAAATCATATATCAGCATATGTTATAAATCCATTCTTATTTTAGAAATTAAAATCAATTAAATTTTCCCAAAACAAAACTGTAGCAAGACTACAGAATGGTCTCTTCACTTCGAAACTCGAAAATGAACGTCGATGATGCTGCAGTCATCACCGAAATTATTTTCCAGCGACAAAGAGAAGAGCACTAAATTTAAATTTAAAATTCTTTGGAAATAAATTTCTATTCGAAAATACTTTAAATAATATATCCTTTAAAACTTTAAACATAAGGTTTGAAATCCATCGGAAATTAAATTCTCAAATTCTTGATTTAAATTAATGTCAGTTCCCAAATCAATTTATAAAGAACTATTTATAAATTCATTTGTAGAACAATAAATGATAAATCAAGTATTATCATTTCAAATTATCAATTTAAATCAATTTATTAAGTTCCATAAATTTACTTATATATCAAAATTTATTTCATTTCCCAAATTTTTAAAATAATATTGTGTCAGTTTGTTCTGTCAAAGTGTTTTGGAAATCTTATCGATAGCGTTGATCGGACGAATCGATCAGAAACCCAATCCAACATCAACAACTCAAACAACACAATATATAAAACAAAATATAGATTTACAAGTACAATTAAAAATGTTTGGAAGAATAGATTGGAAACAAAAGACAGGATGATAAAATACAGAGTAGGAAGGTGGATAAACTGAAATAAATCGCGGGCAACCTTAACCGGGTCAACTGTGACTTAAAGAATAAGATCGATGTGGATTTTCTGGGTAAATCTACATTCGACCTCAAGAGATAAAGTTTGGGATAATAGGAGATACTAGCATCTAAACCAATGATAAACATAAATCTCTGGTGAATCGATGCTAATTGTAAAGGAGTTTCACCCCTTTTACAAGAAAATTAGAATACTGGTGAGACCGCCAATTCACTATAAAGATCATTCAAAGTGGAGTTATGGGATACTCCGAAATCAAATAAAGATGAATATTGGGGAATAAGAATGGATTTTGGAACCGCAGGGAACGTTCCAAAATTCAAAAGAATCGAGTCGAAAGGAAGAGGTTTTAACTCGAATGAAAGTGATTCTATAAATACATTTACCCTATATATTGAGTTTTGCCTAGAGCTACCAAAGCTCTGATACCAACTGTAACGACCCGATATTTTCAACCATTCGCATCCGCACATGTCAGACTTGAATTGCTCAAAATACCGCGTTGTAAATAAAATTTGGCAAATCTCAGAATATACAGTAAATACATGATCACAGATCACAGACACAGAGTATTTAATAATGCAGCGGAATTTAAAAGAAATAGTAGTTCATGAAGCTACTATATAAAAATAAGATACATCAGTGTTAAACATGATACAACAAAAAGTAACAAGATACATCAGGTACAAATCAGAATACATCACTGAAATCACTGGATACAGAAAGCAAAATGGATGGCTGGATCTTCAAGGAAAGCTCCAACTCCGAAGGTGAATCTTGAATGCTAACTCACTCAATCTGACTCGAGCGTAAAGCAAAACACAAAACACTTGAGTCAGGACATAAATACTTATGAACTGTAAATCAACTCAAGTGAACAGTAACAAAAAATGCATAAGTAACTTAAAGAATGCTTGGGATCGTCCATCCTTTAAGGATCCGTTAAACTATTTACTATGTAGTAATATTGCGCTATTATAATAATGTCTACAGTAAAATAAACATACTTTTAAATAGCGTTCCGGGCTACCCATATCACCCTTTACACATAATAGTCCCAGTAGTCCATCCAATATCATGCCATCTCCACTCCGGGTGACTGTCAGAGGATACCACACGGGCTACGGAAGAAAAACAAACTCGTAGTAAAGGCTCGGTATGGTAGGTGACACGGCACACAAGGCAATGCCAGGGTAGATATACCAATTACGCACACGGGCTGGTGGTAACGCAGCAGCCACATACGCCCACCTCGGAACACACTCCCATATCAAAATCGGAGGATGGCCATCTAATCAATCACCAGTAAGAGTATAGTATCGAAGGAATGTGTCCGATAGGAGGAATGACCTCACTTGGCCCGAGATCGCTCCTGTTTTAGCCACCTTATGCCAACTCACGGGAGTTGGGTCCACGTAATATACCTCAAGAACGTCGCCACCATCCTACTTCATTCTGGAATCTCCACCGCGTACACGGTTGTTAAAGTGGTTTTCAGAGTTGGCAGAGAGTATGACAACTTCCGATCCCGGTCTCTTTAACAACCAAACGTTATTATAACGCCGTGGTCCTTTCAAAATAGTTTATACTTTAAAAAGATCAAATCATTTCATTTCAAACTATATTTCTTTCAAAATAGTTTATACTTCGAAACCAAAACCATTTTTATTTCAAAACTATTTATTCAATCAAAATAGTTTATACTTCAAAACCAAAAACATTTCAAACATATATTCATTTCAAAATCATAATATTTTCAAAGTATAATTCTTTTGAAACCAAAAATACTTGAAACAATTACACTTTGAAAATCATAACATTTCAAAATCATACATTTGAAATCATCGGATATTCATTTAATTCTTTACATTTTACAATTCATTCAATTAATCCCAAATTTTCAATTTCCAACTTAATTCAATTCAAACCATCAGTTTCAATTAAATTTCCCAATAACCATTTCATATCATATCATTTTCAAATATAGATTTGATCCACAAATTAAACTATTCAATTTTTAATAAATTTCAAAGCTTTAATATCCCGCATTTCAAAACTAAATTTTATAATCTCATATATCTCAAATCTAGTTTCATTATTACTTAGTTTTGAAATATTCATTTCATAAATCCAATACTATTTAAATAAACTCAATTTACAATTAAACTAAATATCCTTTCATACCAATATAAACTTCAAATATTCATTTATCAAAAGTACATATCATTCTAATTCATATTCTTTATCAAAATAAAGATCAAATCATTTCCAAACCTTATTATCAAATCACTATTTGAATTCAAATTCAAATACTCGAATTTAAATATCATTTTTAAATAAAATAAGTCATTCATTTGTTATTTCAAGTATCATTACAAAATATATTAAAAATTCCATTCAAAATTCATTTATCTCATTACATTTCATTCCATTTAACACATAACCAAGTAAACCTTACTTAAATTCAAATTCAAATTTAAATTCCTTAAAAATTCAAATTTAAATATTAAAATATATTCAAAACTTCTTAAATTTCACAATTAATCAATTTCCAAAATTTAAATCATTTAACACTTTAAAATATAACTCAAACAGTGTTAAAACTATAACATTTCAAACATTGTCAAATTATAGCAACGACAGCATTTATAAAGTGCTATCGTAGCTTATAGCTTCCAAAAATGGTTTAGTTCAAGAATAACGGCATTTATAAAATGTCGTAATAGATATTTAGTTATTTCAAACATTGTTAGATTCAAAACAATAGCATTTAAAAATGCTGTCAAAAGACTACAACATTTTGAAAATGCTATGAATTCCAGATTTCATTTTAGCTTTTAAAAAAAAAAAACTCCAAAATTTTATTATAACTTAAAAATCATATTTCTAGACTTCAAAATTTCACATTTAAAATCATTTTAACATATGATTTAACACACAAAATTTTTAGATCAAATATTCAATTTAAAAACTCCATTCATTTATTAAGTCAAAATTCACTGTTTATTAACATATAAATTAAATAAAACTTAAAATTTTACTTCATATATAATTTTAAAACTTTAAATTTAATTTCCATTATTTATTTACATTTTAAAATAAAATTTAAAGTCTAAAATCTCAATTATTTCACATTTACGTACTCAAATTCACAATTTCAAGACTTAATATTTAATTTTCTTAAAACCATAAAATATATATTTTTAAATCAAAATTTCATACTTTTAAAAATACATATTTTAATAAATATCATTTAAAAATATACCACGGGGTCTGTATATAATTTTCTAACCTAGGTCAAGTGATACGGATATATATCATTTCAATCCACAGTTTACAAAGAAAACCCGGGTTCTATCATTTCAAACCCGCAATCCCAAGTCAAATAAAATACAATAAAAATCGCTCAGGCCTATCATTTCAGCCCATAACGATTTTTCCCTAATCTAAAGTCCGTTTGGGTATGTATCATTTCAACCCATAGTGATTCTATTCTAACAGGGAACTTGCAGTGTGAATATATGCATAAACAATATAAACAATGTCAATGTCACAATATAATGTCATATATCAGATGTCAGGTGATAATTAACAGTTTTAACATGGTATAGCATATCATATGATCAACATTAACTTGCATAACATTTTATATTACTAAACACTTGTCATCAATTCACTATTTCATAAGTATAAATGTCAGAGTGAGAAAGACTCACCTTTTCAAGCTGAAGACCACTAGGACACACAAACGATTTCAAAGGCACGACAAGCACGATACAGCACGACTAGTGATTCAAATGAGTGGAGAGAGCCAATATGTCATCTTGTAAACAACCCAAAACAAGACAATATAACATATGAATATTCAACACAAAATTATTTAGAAAAAGTTGAAATACAAGGCAATAAAGACAAGACCTTGTCTTTACCATTCGAATGCTCGACCAAGGTGGATCATGAGCTTAGCCAATGATGTGTTAAGCTCAGGATTGGCATCATATAGGTCAGGTTTGGGTCAGGTATGGCATCAAAACAAGTGGAGATGAAGGTGTAGTGGTGCTAACATGAAGCATACCAAAGACAATGCAAAAGAGGCAAGTTGTTCAACTTTTTTTGGCTCGGCTTAGGTCAATTGGAGCTCCACCATAGGGGGTTTCAGATCTGGTCAGTGGTCATGTGGCAGCCAAAAGTGATGTAGATGATGGTGGTGGTGGCTAAGGAGTGGCCAAAGGCAACTATGAAGGTAATAGTGGAGTATAGGCTTGGCTAGCATTGTTTTGGTGAAGTTTGGCAAAGCTTTGCAATGTTTTTGTGGTGATGCTTCATGTGAAGGGTCATGGCCTGAATTTTTGGTCAAAGGAGGGGCTAATGGCTGCTGTAGATGGAGATGGTGATGGTGGAGCTGATGGAGTGGAGAGGTGCCAAGCCTAGAAGGTGAAGAAAGCAATGCAAATAACATAAGAAACAAGAAGGAAAACATGAAAAAAGAAATAGAAATTTTACCAAAACTTTTTCTCAGATTGATGGCCAATCTTTTTGGAGTTGAGAAGCTTAAATTTTCATGAAAATGATGAGGAAAAAGATACAGCTGAAGCAATGGAGTTAAGGCAGCAAAAATGAAAAGGTAATGGTTGATAATGAAAAGGTGAGAATACAAAGAGGCTTAAGCAAAAAAGAGTCACAAACCTTTCAAATTTCCACCATTTCTTTTTAAATTTTAAATATATGTAAAATATGTATAAATATAGATAAAACACGAAAATATAGTAAATAAACAAAAATAAATAAATAAATATTAATTAAATATAATTAAATTAAGAAAATTGCAAAGAAAATGTAAACTAGGCTTGAAAATTTGAAAATAAATGAAATGAACTTTGAAAAAATTGTATGTACATGAAACATATTTATAAATAAAGATAAAAACATAAAAATAAAATGCATATATAAAATGAATAAATAAATTTTAATTAAATATAATTTAAATAAAGAAAATAACAGAAAAATGGAAACCAACCTTTAAAAATAGAAAATAAATTCAACGAGCTTTGGAAAAATTCAAACATCACTTTAAAAATATTTAAAAGGTAAAAACATATGTAACATAGCATATAATACAATTTAGAATAAGATATTACAATTAAAAAGATTATTTATATAATTTAAAATAAATAATATTGTTAAATAAAACAATTTACACCCAATTTTGTAAAAAGCATAACTTTCACAATATTATTCGAATTTCAACGAAACGAAAAGCATTGTTCTTGAAATTTTATTTACTTTCATAATAAAAGATAAAATTCAAATTTTCAAACTTTAAAATTTAAATTTAAAGGTAAAAGTTTGACCAGATTGACCAAAATTCACATTTTCTGGAAATATTCAATTTATGCATGTTTGAAATTCTAATCCACATCAAAATCAACATTTATATTTCAATTAACAAAATATATTCATTTTAATAAATAAAATAAAGTTTTTAAATTAGGAATTTAAATTAAAATAATTAAAATATACAATTACAATAATCAGAAAATACAGGGTTGTTACACTAGAGGTCCTTTTATATTTCGGCTGTGTGGATGATTTCTAGCTAGAATCGCCGGGGTTGTCTTGTTCGGAACTGTTCAGTAAGGAATGGGTCCGGCCTTGTGTTGTAGGGGAGTTAGGGTGGCTCCTCGGTACGTTGATCTAGGCCACGTACTGTGACGGGCGGTACCCCAATAGCCCTGCCATTGTATGGAATCCAAAATCCAATAAGTGCCAACGGTTTTGATTGTATTACCCACTTTTGTGGCTAGTAGCTGGAATTTAATGAATGTAACAATTTCGGCTATTTCATATTTATTTGAAAACCCTAGACCTATTATAATACCATCGGATTTCCTATCAAATGTTTTGATTAGCGTAAGGTAAAAACTTTTCCATATTTATTTGTGGGAAGTCTTACGTGATACCTTTCTTTTCAAAAAGTTTTTAAAAAGTTAAGCAACCTTAACCTGTTACTCACACCAGACCCATGTCTGACCAGGAGTTTATTCTATTTTTTTCTTAAACTCTTGGGTACTCAAATTTTTACAAGTAGCCAAGGGATTCAGGTTAGCTTTGACGAATTGTGGAGGAGCAATGGAGCAGGAGGCTTCTGCGTGTAGATATATATAGTTTTCCGCTGTGTAGTTTTCTCTGAGTTGTTTCTTGTACTATTTTGAGTTGTATAACTAGACAGGTGTTTATAACTGTCTAGTATGTGTTGTATATTGGTGTAACTCTGATAGTGATTGTAAACTATGTAATGTTTATGTTATTAATATAATTTATTCGTTCCGCTATTTAGATTCTGATGTTGTTTCTTTCTTCTCTTCTTTCTGTTCTCTTTTCTATCACTTTCTTTCTTAATCAATGATGTGATTTTCTGTGGTAAGAAAGTCGGGTCGTTTCAGGGATCATCATCATCGATCTATATATCAATTGTCAGCTCTACCAGTGTCTCCCTTGCATACTTTGACTCTTTTTATGGATTCGTAAGCTTATAGAACTTACTATTGGACCTAAGCCAAGGCTTAGGTAGTATTTTCTATGCATCAGCGGTCTTGATAAAGAGATTCTTCTCTGTATTTTTACCTTTTTCATCTTGCTTTGCCTCTTAGAGCTCTACGACATTACATTCTCTACCAATTCTTTAGTCTTCCTATATTGCTCCTACTCCATTCTCGGTAGGGAACTTCATCATTAGACACCACGGAGCAACTACAACTTTGAAATTAGCAAGGGCCATTCTGCCCAACAAAAAACTATAGGTCGCAAAACATCGACCGTCGTAAACATCTGCAACTGCACTACTTTGCTATACACTTCACCCAATTCAAGGGGTAGTCCTACGCAGCCAATGGGTTCTTTGGCCTCTTTAATGAATCCTTGAATTCATGATTTATATGGCATCGGATCTTTTTGTTGAGCCGCATTTGGTCATAAGTCTTTGTAATCAAAATATTAATCGATCTCACAATCATTGAGGACTCGGTGCACTGTCGATGGCCTGATCATGACCATCATCGCCTTAGGGTCAAGTGTCGATGCCTGCACCTTATCATCATCTCTATTTCTAAACACAATATCATCATTAGTCATTCTCTAATGCTTTACTAAAGTTCCATCTTTTATGGCGAGACACGTTCCTTCAGGGATATGCCTCAACAAGCTACCATATCACTTCATTTCATTCCATCTTTTCTCTACAGGATGAAGTCCTTCATAAATAGTATTAATCATTATTCCCCTCAAAGGTTGTCTCGATTCCTCACCACTGGACCTAGCTTGATTCCCTTAGGCAGCTTGCCCTTGCGGTCTATCATTCACTGCCTGCCAGCTTGTAGGTTTTCCTTATGTATTACTACAGCTTTTTACTTCGAACCAAATCTACGATAACATCCCTCAGATGTCTAGACTCATTTGTATTGTGCTCATGGGTCTCATGAAAGCGACAATACTTTCTAGATCATTTTTCCTACTCAGTAGCCTCTCTCAAAGCAGTTTCTTATGGCGCTCGGTACCTTGCGTCACAAGGTAAATATTTTCCACCATGTCATTCAATGGAGTATAATCTCAAGGTGTAGTATACCTCATGCACTTGTTATTGTCTTGCCTTTTGCCACCAACACCTTGTTTTTTTTCTTTGCCCCATATCCACTGCAACATTTCCAACCTGTGTAGTTAATGCCCCGCTATTACCCCGCTACAACCCCGCTATATCTCATAGCGGATTTCTACCGCTACGATTTTTCCATATAGCCCCAGAATATAGCCTTTCCGCTTTAATCCCTGCTATTTCCGCTATATCCCATTATTTCTGCTATATTCCGTTATTCCCGCTATATCTTTTTTAATAAAATGAATTGAAAATTTTCATTTATACATTATAAATGAAACTAATTTATTTGATTTAATTATTAATATATTTTCAGAAATGAAATTACTCTAATATTCTACCAAATTCAATTATGTTATATAACAGTTTTTCGTTTATTTAAAGTATATTCGCACATGTTTTTATTTAAAATTATTTATATATTATTTATAATTCAATTGAATGATAATTTTTCATTTAATTACCATTTATATATTTGTAAAAACATTAAGTACGAGTTTTATATGCTATTTTAGAGTCATTCGCTATATCCCGCTATATCCTCGCTGTATCCCCGCTATGACTTTTTGCACCTCCACCGCTTTGAATCTACCGAGCGCATTAACTGCACAGTTTCCAACACCATCACCGCTTGGTTTTATAGCTACATTGCTTTGTATCGCACTTCTCAATCCCTTCTGACCGTCGTTAGCCAAATCAGCAACAAAATCCGCCTCTTTCAAACGCATAAATTGGGATGCCTTTCGGTAAAACTCGTCCATAGTAGATGGTTAATTCCTCTCAAGCCAACTGACGAAATCTATCCTTGGGTGAACCTAATTCATCAACGTCATCAAAACAATCTCCTTTCTAGGATTACTCACTTCTATCACCGTAGCATTAAATCTCTTCCTAATGTCCTTTAAGTTCTTTATGTAACCTTGATGAAAAATTGACAAAAACATCATGTCCTTCGGTCATGCAGTATGGACTGGAAATTGCTCGATGAATTTCCCTGCTAATTGATTAAAAGATGATATAGACCTTGGCGTGACCCAAGTGAACCACATTGTAGCAACTCCATATAAAAATATAGGAAAGCACCCGAGCACTGTCCATATGCCATCCCTACTTCAACTGATGCTACCCTGGATCGGTAGTTCCATCATGGGATGGCATTGTTGGCATCATGAACTTTTTCAAATACATGACGAGATAGCATTGTTGGTATCATGAACTTTTTCAGATATTTTTCTTTGAGAATGTTTTCGATGAATGAGGTTCGGCTTAGAGATGAGGCACATTCATCTTTGCTTATATGTTAACTCTCATTCAATAACCACTTCACATTATTTGTTATATATTCCTCACTATTAGGCGATTGGGGGATGATCATCAAGAACAGCTCTAAATGTTTGATTCTACAAATATTCTCAGTTCGTTGCACAACGTCTAGTCTCCTTGTCTTTAGGGAGTCATTCGTGTAGACCCTTTCAATTGACGCCTTCTTGGAATACGTTCTTTTTTGGACACCACTGGCCTTGCCACCAGTAGCTTACCCTTCACTTGCATAAACCCCATTTGGTATCCTACCCTTAGAATCACTTAGGGTCATAATGTTAGAATGATCTGTACCAAGTTATCATGACTGACCCGTACCAATCGTTATGACTCGTGAGACTCCTATTCTGGCTTTATCAACCCCTTTCCTTGACGTCATAAATCCCTTCTCTTCATCTTTTGTTTTCCTTCCCATCGATTTTGATCTTTCGAAGATGAACTCTCTTCCTTAGAGTTTGAAGATGAAGAATCTTGATGGCTCTTTCTGTTGGAACTGGGTCAGCCCGCAGTGGGAGAAATGAGTGAATTCAAAAAAATTAACCATTTTGGATCTTTAACGAGCCTATGAAGTCTAAACTCATTTGAGACTTTTCTACGTTTCTTTTAAATAAAATCAATATTTTATTTTACTTCATAAATTAAGTTTCACATTAATTTAATGTGTATGTAAGTTAGAGTACATAAAATATACTCTTGTATACAAATTTATGTGTAACGTTTGGGCCTGTGTGTTTGATTTTAAATATAATATATCCTTTCATGGAAGACCACCCATACATACCCGTCCCTTCTCTTCACCTTGCCTTCCTTCCTCGAGCCCCATGTCGGTCACTTCATCCATCCTAACTTCTCTTCCATCCCCTCCGCCTAACCCTCCTCCTCTCAAGAGTCTCCCTTCATTTGCTTCCTCTTTGACCAACCCCCTTTTCCATGTCAACCACCATGGACTTCTTTATTTAAGCAAAAACCAAGAAATGCTGGGAAGTACATCCAGGTTGACATTGTTCCAACGTTCGCTGATGATACTATGAAACTCTCTGACGATATTATTGAGGCTGGAACTCAAGTTTGGGTGAATACTTAATTGGTTTTTTCTTGATAAACCACTTTCATTCACAACTGTTGTTCAGAAACTTAAGATGGTATGGAGGTTGAAAGGTTCGATTAAAGTAAAATCTGATGGAGTAATTTTTTGTTTTCTGCTCCCATGCTAGGAAGACAAGGAAAAGATCTTAACAGGTGATCCAATCATTATGAAGAACAAATTTTTTATCATCAAACCTTATGACTCTAAGGTAAGCAATGTATGTGGTATTGTTTCTGATGTTCTAGTATGGGTTCATATACATAATATTCCTTTGTTTGCCTGGCCACATCTAGGGATTAATTGGATTTCCAGTAGAATAGGAAAGTTGCTTTGCATGGATGAGATGACGGAGAGACTTGATAGACATGAATATGCTAAATGCCTCATTGAAGTGAATCCAAAATGTGATCTAGTTGATGATTTCATGATTGAACTGGTAGATGGGGGACAACAGAAAATCATTGTAAAATATTTGTGGAAGCCTGACATATGTACCAAGTGTAAAACTTTTGGACACTCAACAACTAATTGCATCCTTGCAGAGGAGAGCAAGGAAAATAAGCTTGAGAAGCAGGAGAATGGCAAGGCAGGTGATAAAAAGCATGATAAGTATGATAAACTTGTTAAGGAAGATAGTGCTAGGATCACACAAAAATGGAAGTGGATGAAAAGAAATAGGAGAAGATTCCAAGTGAAAACAAATAAAATTAATGTGAAAAAAGGAATATGGAAGAAATTGCTAAGATTAAACATAGAATGAATATTGTTGGTGTTGAAAGGGGAAAAGATGGAACTATTAAAGATGGTGAAATATGTATTGGTAATGAAAAGAGAAAATAAAAGGAAAATTAATTGATGAACAGAATAACGATAAAAGTAGTATGGAAGAAGCAATGCATTTACACTATAGCCCGTTAATACAAATTCTCGGTATTGATGATGAACAGAACTTTGTTGGAGCTGTAGAAGGAACTGATATAATTCAAAATGACTTAACTTGTGAACATAATGATGTGGTAACTGATGATAAAAGTTGTGCTTGTAATATCAAGACCAGTAATTGTTTTGAACTGTTAATGTAAGAGGAAAGCATTATGAGTCACAAGGAAAGAGAGATAATGCAAAATCAGGAGCTTGCTAAAGTTATTTGTGGAGTAGGATCTGAAGTAACAAAGAAAGCAAATGATAAAAAGCAGTTAAGCAGTCCCAATAAGCTACACATGGAAAAATGGATAATATGCATGTGCGGCTTTGACAAAATTTTCAAACTACACAGAGCCACATCGATAATCTTATGCACGTGCACAACACTGAAGAAACATGCACACGGTCTTTTCTATCCGAACCCTCTTCATCAGTTTCACCTGCACCTCTTTCCCCTTTCTTCAAACCATCATCCATCAACCTTCTCTCTCCTCATGCAGCCTATCTTTCAAATGATATTGTTGTTTGTTCAACAGATCTTCTTTGAAACCATTCCTATTGCCGCATCAAGCCTCATTTGGCTTACATCAAATCAAACCTTTCACCTAACATTAATAAATCCAACAACAAAACTATCCAATCCACTCAAGGCTCATTAACCCCAAACAAAGAATTCAGAAGACATAAAGAAGGGAAAAGGGCCATCAACACTGATTCTACAACAACTAACACCTTTCCTAACTGCTCGAATTCAAAAAGAGTGGTGACTAACTAGGAAAATGAAACAAGATCAACTCAATGATATTGAGTTTAATCAATGACACAACAAATAGGAGCTTGGAATATTAGGGGTTCCCACCTTGATATCAAATTGGATTAGTGTAATGTCCTGATCAAAACATATAAACTCAGTGTTTTAGCTACACTTGAAACAAAGTTAAGCATTTGTCAAACTCAGAGAGTAGCAAGTTACATTAACCCCTCTTGGAAGCTCATCCGCAATCATGATGATGCTACTTTTAGTAGAATCATGATTGTTTTCAGCCATCTATTCATCAAATAACTTCTATCTCCTCCTTTAAGAGATTGATCCACTGCCAGAACATTCATATTCCAACTTCTACATCCTTTTATCTAACTTTCATCTATGAAGAAAATTCATCTAATGCCAGAGCTTCTCTCTACCACACTATCCCTTTTCTTAGACAACACACTCACCCATGGATCATCTATGGTGACTTTAATTCCTCCCTAAGGATCATCAACCGTACTGGTGGTAATCCACTTTCATTGAATGAAATAAGGCCAATGAACATAGTTATTCATAATTCAGATCTATTTAAAATCCAAACTTCTGGAGCTGCTTTCTCTTGGAATAATAAGAGGAGGCAAGGTTGTAGAACCTTTTCAAAAAATTATTTTGCCTTCTGTAATCAAGCTGCTCTTGACAAATGGCCTACCATTAGTAATCACCTTCCTCCCCTACTACTGTCTGACCAGTCTCCCTAAATTATCCACTTAGGGGGATCTAACATGAGAGGAAAAACAAGTTTCAAAAATTTTATTTCTTGGGTGAAAGAGCCTGATTTTCATAACATTGTTAATGATTGGCAGAATAGACCTAACTATGGCAATCCTATGTTTGTTTTGCAGCAAAAACTAAAAGCAACAAAAGAAGTTTAGAGGCAATGGGCTAGGAATTTATATAGCGATGGTAGCAAGCAATCTGACCACCTGAAGAGCCAACTTGAAGACATTCAGAGGAAAATGCTTTCTGATGTTGACAACCAAAGCTATACTAACATGGAATCCATTCTCTCTATTCAATAAACTGAAGCACTGATAACTGAAAATAACATGATCAAACAAAAAGAAATATTACATTGGAAAGAGGAAGGAGAGAGGAATACCGCTTTCTTTTATGCCTCTCTAAAAGCTAAGCAAACAAAAGACAACATTATTTATGTGCTGGGTCAACATGGACAAACTCAAGACAATCAAATAAGCATTAACCAGGCATTCATTCAATATTTCTTTGGTCTTCTTGGTAATGAAAAAAACTATTCTAGCTATTAATGGCATTGATCAATCACTCCTCCCTCAACTTAGCAGTGTTGATTACAACTCTCTTTGCAATGATATTACAAATGAGGAAATCAAGAAAGCCATGTTTAGACTTAACAAAAATTCTTGTGGGGGTCCAAATGGCTTTAATGCCTTTTTCTACTCTACATATCGGGCTACTGTTGGTGACATCACTTGCAAAGCTGTGAAATGCTTCTTCAATCATGCTAAAATGATGAAGTCATTCAACTCCACTAACATCCCACTTATTCCGAAGGCCAAAAATGTAGTTGATGTTCGTGACTATAGGCCAATTGCTTGTTGCAACACAGTATACAAGTGTATTTCGAAGATTCTTGCAACTAGATTGAAGGCAGTGCTTCCCTCCATAATTTCCTCTAATCAAACTACCTTCCTCGCTGGTAGGAGTATTATTGACAAATAATGCTTTCTCGTGAGCTTTTGCGTGGGTATAAAAGCAAAAATGCTTCACCAAGAGCCATGATGAAATTGGATATCACGAAGGCTTTTGACTCGATATGATAGGATGCCATAGTCAGGATTATGGAGCATTTGAATTTCCCTCCTCACTTTATCTCTTGGATTCATGAATGTATATCTACCGTCAACTGCTCCATAATCATCAAAGGATCCAGTGCTGGATATTTTGGTAGCAAGCAAGGGATTCGACAAGGTAACCTGATGTTTGCATATATATTTATCATTGTCATGGAACTATTAACTCAAATAATTATAAAAGCAGTCACTCAAAGGAAGTATACTCCTCATCAAAAATGCAAAGAACCTTCTGTCACCAACCTGTTATTCGACAATGACCGGGTCCTTTTCCACACCCTAAGTAGATCCACCATTCAAACTTTCAGTGATATTCTATCTAGGTTTCATAACATGACTGGCCTCTCTGTCAACATGCTGAAATATGATATTATGTTAGTCGATGTGATTGATGAACAAGCTAATGAAATCTACAGTGCTACTGGTCTTCAACCCAAGCATGGAACTATTTCATATTTAGGGTTTCCTCTCACCACTTCTAAAATAACCACCCTCCAATGCCTGCCTTTATATCACAAAATTACAGATAGATTGGAGTGTTGGTCGAACAGAAAATTAAGTCAGGTAGGTAGATTCACTCTCATCAAATCTTTTATATTATCCATGCAAGTGTATTGAGCCAAAACCTTTATCCTTCCCATCAAACTGCTCAAGCTGATAAGGTCTACCTTCATGAAATATTTATGGACCGGCACTATCCATGGTCATTACTTTGCTCCTATTTCATTCTCTAAAATTGAGAAACCAATTAGTAAAGGTGGTCTTGGAATTCATTACATCCTTCTCTGGAACAATGCAGCTTTTGTCAAACATTTTTACAACTTTTTAAATTACAGGGATAGCTTATGGGTCAAGTGGTCTATATCTCAGGTGTTACGTGGTAAACATTTCTGGTCTATGCCTATTCCCTAGAACTCTAGTTGGACTTGGTGAAGTATTTTCAATCTTCGTGATATTGTGCTTCCCAATATCAAGTTTGAAATAACACTCTCTTCTATAGTCGGGTTTTGGGATGATCCATGGATTGATTTTGGTCTCATTCTTAAAAGACATCTTAGTCATGATGAAATATTGCAATCTGGTATGTGCTTTAAAGCTTTCGTTGCTTCAGTCACACGTGAAGGAGATTTGTCCTCCCTAATTCCTCTAACCAAAGAATTCATGAATTTTGGAACAAAATAAGTACTATTTTGATTCATGACAATCTTGAAGATCTAATAAGTTGGAGTGATAAGGGCAGGAAGTCTAGTATAAGATACATGTACAGATCCCTATCTAGTTCATGAAACTCCAAATTGTAAATAGTACAAGAGGATAAGGAAGTCTAACAGTTCGGTGGTGGAAAATATGATTTACTGGAAGATAATCAATAATGCAATGTCTATTAGAGTTAAACCTTTTAGCAGAGGTATGAACGTCAATATTTTCTATAACACTATGCCTTAAACCATGGACCACATACATTTTGAATGCCACGCCATTAATTCCATTTAGAGTATGATCTTAGGGTCTATGAACATGAATACTATTTTTCAATTGTGAAGGAAGGTAATGCGAGAGTTTTTAATTGTATATTGAAGAAGTTCTTGTCTATAGTTTAGAAAGAAAGAAATTTAAGAATTTTTCAAGCTAACAAATGCAAATTAATGGAGCTGTTACGTAGTTACATTTTTCATGAAATTCGAGAAGACTTAAAGGTGGTGAAATTCTGTTTTGAACCGAGAATTATACTCTTCTTGACTGGACTGAACCGATTCATTCCTTTTGTTCTCCTCCCTCTTGTTTCCTTTTCTTGTTTTTGTTTTTTGTTTCCTTGTGATTGTGGCACCATGTTCCTACGTTTTCTTTGTGCATGCCCAATTTTGGTATGTTTTTTGTGTTCTCATTTCCTTGATGCTTCAATAAAAGGGTAGGGGACCATTCAACCCCATTGGCTATGCCAAAAACAAACGTTTACTTTTCGAATTTATTTAGATAGGAAACAATTTCATTTTCTTTCTCTTAACTTATTTAATTAATGAGGGGGAAAAAATTTATTTGGAGAAGGAAACTTTTCATTTCCTTTCTTTTAACTTATTCAATTAATGTTGGGGCATAAATTTATTTAGAGAGGGAAACTTTTAATTTCCTTTCTTTTAAAGTATTCAATTAATGCGGGATCATAAATTTAATTAAAGAAGAAAGCTTTTCATTTCCTTCTCTTAATTAAATTAAATAACCGATCAATAAAATAACATTAATGACTAATCTAAATATGACACATATTCACAGTAAATATTATGCAAGTGCAACATACAAGGAGTGTGCATAAGTAATTGATTTGTATATATAAATTAAACAAGAACAATTTTAATGGTTATTACATAGGAATCGAAATGGAAATAAATAAGGGATGACAAAGGTGATTGATACAGTTTCTCTTTTAGTAAATTTAACTAATGCAACATATTAACGACAATCAATAGGTGCCATAATGTAATAATATGGAAGGTAAATAATGAATTGTATGTATACATTATTGTCTTGATTAAAAAGGAGAAATTATTTCATACTATGACAATATATGTAAAGAAAAATAAAGTTTATATGAACACATACAAGTAGATCCAAATATGTGTATATGGAATTCAATCAAATCTTTCTAATAATATAAATTAGATGGTTATTATAGTCAATTTCGAAACTTGATTTATTGTTAAAATTCCTTTTATTCACATGTAAACATCTAATGCAATAAAAAGTGCAAGTAATACATGCAAACATACATACATATAGGTATTAAAATTCAAAAATAAATATACACTTTGTTATGAAAGATTAAAACATACAATTGAAACAGTGTATTGATTCCATATAAATTTCATTTTTAACTTTGAATGTAATTAAATCAATCAACATGAAAACGTAAATTTCCAGATTTAAAGAAATAGAATTTAAATTAAATGTTAAAACATAGAACTAAAATAAAACACTGTATTTTAAAATATATAGATTTATTCAATTTAACAAAGTAAAGAAAAGCAGCTAATCAATTCGAACATGTAAACATTCGGATCCGAAGAATTACAAATTAATTAGAATGTTTAAAAACATAGATCTACACATAAATGTTATATGAAAACATAAAAATAATAATTTTGATCTATCAAACGAAAATTTAATCATATCATTCAAAAAATAATTCAATTTTCATAAACAATTTTTTAATTTAGCATGACGGTTATACATCATGAAAGTCAAATTAAATTTCTATCAAATATTGCAAAATCACTATCTACATATAGAAAATGACATACCTTGCTACCCAATCCTTAAAGCACATCTTGTTGATGTTGCCTTTGATTTGCACCTTGAATGAGGAATGCTTCTAGATTCAATTGAATCACCTTAGGATGTTGCCTAGAAATCATACCTTGAATGATGCTATCTCCTAAAGTCATCAAGATCCACATCCTATCGCTGCACGAGATGGATGAACCGCTTTTATTTTATTTTATTTGATCTTTTTATTTGGAATTGAAAGATTTTCGAAATTCGTTTTCTTTTTTTTTTGTTTCTGCCATGAAAAGTTAGGAGGAGAGAATGAGAAAGAATGAACAAGAAGGAAAATGAATTGTACGTACAGAATGAAGTAGAGAGTATGCTTTATTTGAAAGATTGAAACATTTTTCATTCTTTAATTAAAACTTCTCTAATTAATTTCCTTGATTGTTTCCCTCTCTCCGATCCTTTCTTTACATGTATGTCATTAAATGACATAAAATTTTCACAAATCATATCATCAAATGACATAAAATTTTCATAAATCATGTCAGCAAATGACATAACATTTCCATAAATCATTTCATGCAATTATCTTTAAATTACATCAACATCGTATTTCAATGCGTGCAAATATAACTTTTATAAATGCATCAAAATAATTACAAAAACCTTTCAAACATCAAATAAATAATTAACATTTCTCAAATATCGATTAATTTAATCGATTTACAACATTTTATAAATTAATTAAATCATGTGTTTTTTCAAAGAATACATCATAACGGTTGTGCGACTCAAATGTGTAAATTCAGTCGGCGATTAATATCGAACTATTCGAATACTAACGTTCAAACGTCACTCAGCAGGTGGTGTGAGATTTTGGCCGAATTTATCGCCTACACATCTTTTCGTAAAATTAAATTCTATTTATTATAAGTGGTACCTAATAGTGACAATTATTTACACCAATTCTCTTCGTCAAAACTATATCACTTTGGACTTACGGAATTTGGTGATGGTCAAAATTCCAATATCATCCATATTCAGCTTTATAGTCCAAACACAAAGTCTTTGGTTAAATAATAACCATTATTATTAACTGAAATGCTCTGGCTAGAGACTTTGACTTTGAGTTGACTTCAGTAAACAGTGATACTAGCCTCATATAACCGGGGAGAGGAATCCTCTTTTGAATCGTGTTTCACTTCCAAAGCTTCCACTTGACCCAACTATAATCGTCCGATGGACGCCATGCTATGATTTAACTCCAATCAAAGTAGAGCTTCCACATTGAAAATCAACAGTATTCTCAAGTCGAGAGAATTGTGTAAATTAGTCACATCGATATTCTCTGCTTGACCTTAGTTATATTAACCAACAAAAAACTATCGATTGAGTCATTCCATAGTTATCCAATAACTATCAGTACGTAACCCCTTGGTGCCCTCAATAGTCATAAGTAATACACTAGCCAACATTTAGAGAGCATTACGTACTCTAGTCTCAATGGATACATCGATATACAGTCTCGATGCATCTTGACTAGGAACATTTAAAATTGTACATTTGTTTCATTGTGATAAAATACTCACTGTTACAATACTTTGTAACTACTATCACAAAACATACCGTTATGGATTTTCTATTAAATATAGTTTAATTAAATTAATTAATTAATATAATCCATTATATCAAGTATATAATAGAAAGAAAATACCTTTATTTCGAACAAGATTGGTCAATGAGTAAGATATATGTAACAAATTACATAATTGCCCCTAGGGCATACCCCTAACTCTTTCAATCTCCATCTTGCGCTTGGGGTCAATTATGGAATCTTATTACAACTTCTCCAATCGGTTTTCTCAAAATCAATTCGTTCAGTCCCTTTGTGAATGAATATGCTATTATATTTCAATTATCTACTCTGTCAATCAACTCCCTCCGACGATGATAAACTAATTTACCACATGGAACAATTCAGAGTATGTCTCTTGAACTCTAGTGAGCTTTAAGTTCTGTTATGAACCATATCATGACATTGTTACCATATAAAAATGTTATAAGATTCTCGACATTGGAATCAGCTCGGTTATAAATTTGTGCACTTGTAATTTTATATACATTATTCTTATTGCAGAAATATTTAAGGTGATGTACGTAGCCTTTCTTCACTGAATAAGCTACCGTCTTTTATTTGGAACATTTCCAACTTAAAGATTCATAACTTGAATTTTTTATTAACATATTACACTCGATATGACTTATGATGTTCGAGTTTGAACACTCCTTCATAAGGAGTTTTTGTTTCTATAAACAATTCTCTAGTATTTCATAAATACATGATAACACTTCAAACAACCATTTAGTGATATCAATTTGGATTTGAAATTTTCTTCATGTATCAAGTATGTGACGACCCGGACTCGATGCCCGACAATGGACATCGAAATCCGTATCGCCGGAGCTTATAACAACTTTAGATCATAAACAACACAGCGGAAACAAAGGATGACTACATTGATATACAACGTAGATACAATGTCAGTTACATCATTTGATAACCACAATCCAACACCATCAGAGAATATATATATATACAACACAACACCACAGCGGAATTATATCAACATTAGCAAAGTCTTCAAGAGAATCCAATACTGCAACTTTACTAAGGTCTTCCAAGGTCCTTCAAATCCAAAAGGCTTAAAAAAGATCTCCAAACCAAAAGCTCTAAAAACTTCAATGACTTCCAAAAGCTTCCAAAACCATTAACTTCTAGATCCAGATTCTACTAAGCTTCAAAATCTACGGCTAACCTGACTCTAGGCAGCCCGTGTGGAAAATTATGGGCACCTAGGGTTTAGAAAGGGAAAAATAAACTCCAGGTCAGACATGAGACTGGTGTGAGCAAACCAAAACATTTGGTTTGAACAAAGAAATTAAAATGAAATCTTCAATGCTTTTTGGAAAATGAAACTACCGTAAGGCCTCCCGCCACACACACAATGCAAACGCACAATTGGAGGAGATTTCTCCTTATGATAGTAAAACATGCTTACTATGCAAAATCCTTTTGATATTATTATTAGTGCATAGTGCAGAAAACATTTTGAAAGTATAATGTTAATCTTAGCCAGCATAGACATTTCGAACTATGCCTACTATAGCTACCATCTAAATAGTGGTGACCACCATAAGTAAATGGTAGGTTATACAGCTAAAACCGTACAAGGCGAGTATTGGAGATTGTAGTTCCAACAAATGGTCAGGCTAAGGAACTTCCTATAGACACATGGGTAAGCCTCTGAAGGGACGCACCGAGAATCTACCTGGATCTCTGCCAATACAAGGCTGGGTTACCCCTGCCTGGAAGTAACATTTACAAGTATGCCATCCTCGGTCGTTAGCGACCTATATCCGAGGATCCTCAACCACAAAGCAACCGCAAAGTAATGAATTTGCCGTGTCCACATGAGTTAAGTATCCGGGCTCCATACCACGATACCACCCTTTTCTAGAAGAAATGAACATACCCTAGGGGCGCGACCCCTAATAACCTTGCTGCATCTTTTCTGTTTCGACCATTTCCAGGTTGTAAGGTCCTGATGCAGTCTCGTCCACAAAGCTACGCTTCACACAAAAGTCATGATTCGATCAACAAAAGATCAGCAGCACTTCGTATGCCACATTACCAAATTGGGAATGTATCACTAGTAACCATCAACTACATAACCTCTGAGCTAACATGTCTCAGAGAAGGGTGTTAAGCTAAGAGAATAAGTCTTCGTCACCAAACAGAAATGTATTTGATAGAAACCAGCTTCACATCTCAAAGTGTAACGTCAGACATACATCCATACAAGTCTATTCCGGGTTCGAACAGAACCAAATGCACTTCACAAAGAAGCCCTTGCAATCCGGGTATTCGCAATCCCGATCGAACTCCCCATCACATATGGAGATCTCTACACCATAGCGACTCAGTGCAGAGTCATTCGACGGGTAATCCTTTCGTTCTTGAAAATACCCGGTCTTCACCATCGATCTTCAAATGTTATCCATATCGTCGTATCATTATTCGGAATGGGTTATATGACACAAGGTCCTCATCCGGCTAAACCAAATAATAAGCGCAATATTTAAAAACATATGGATATTGGGATCTCAGTTAAGTCACAACTTATTACCCAAAACCTTTCTTCAAATGGTTTAAACAAATTACCATTTCCAAATCTTTAAACAAAAAGATCCACTTCACAAATTTTACCAACCTTTCACAAAGATTCATTTATAGCTTTTCAAAACAATTTCCCTTTCAAATTGGATTAACTCATCCAATCTTTAAATCAAAGACTCAATTCATAGCTTTCAAAACCCATTTCCAAAGATTCATTCATAACTTGGAATACCATTTTCACTTCAAACTTGAAATCCTTTCAACACAAATTGGAAATCCTTTCTTTATATGAAAGCTATTATTATTTGGAAAAAAATAGTTTTCGTTTCGGAAAAATCCGATTATATTTGTGCAAGTTAAAGCCCTTGGGTTAAATTCAAATTCCCAAAACAATACTTTTAAAATGGTTTAAAACCCATATAAACACATTTATAACTTGTATAACCTTTTTAAACCATAATTTCCAAATATAGAATTCAATTTCAAATCTTGAATTCAAATTTAAATCAAATTGTTAAATTTCATAACTTTATCAAGTTATTCAAAATAACTTTTATCTTCAAAACTCCTTTTCAAAAAAAATTCATATTAAACCCAATTCCATTTCCAAACCATTTGAATTCAAAATTCAACTTTTAAACAAAATAATATTAGATTTCAAAATATCTATGACTTAACCGATTTCCTCGTGAAATCCATATTTGTGTGTGCATAATGTAGTCCAGGGGTTTTACACAATAGTGCAACGTCATCACTATCCAAATATAGCAATATCGATAAGCGGCACAATCCTATAACGCTTATCTTCATTCATAGATTCACAGATAAATAATATAAATTTATCACAGATAAATAAATTACATTCATCACAGCTCGAATCAAAATAATTCATATCATAAAGCATTACACACCAGAGATGTTAAACAATTCAAAGCATTCCACGCAATTCAAACATCCATAAGTAAGGTCAAATAATTATCTGATTAATTTAAATCAGATTAATTACTTATGAATAAATAAATAATCCTGGTTAATTAACTACAAATCATTTTGATTAATTATTCTTTAATCATTTATTAATTAACCATTAATAATAAATAAATTAACCTTTAATCATTTATTAATCAACCTTTAATCATTAAATGAGCATCCTTTAATTAATTTATTATCCTTTTAATTAATTATCCTTAATTAATTACATAAAGAAATAAATCCTTAATTAATTATCATTCCTTAATCACCTTTATTAATTAATTAACCTTTAATTAATTAACTATCCTTAATTAATCACATTAATTAATTATCCCTTAATTGATTATCATTCCTTAATCACCTTCATTGATTAATTAACCTTTAATTAATTAATCACCCTCAAATTAATTACCTTAATTAATTAATCACATAATTAATTATTATTATTAACACATCAATAATGATCCTTCAATTAAGTCCTTGATTAATCAATATAAATTCTTATCTTAACCGATCACTTTATTTCAACATTTAAATCTCATTTAAATAAAATAAAGAGTTCATTTAAAATAAAGGATATATATATATACACATTAAAACACTTTAACTCTCTTTATTTAAAAATAATTATTTTCAAACTTTAACTATTCAACCAAAACTGGTATAAAACCTTTAATTAAGAAAGTGTTTTAAAACTTGATTTAAATTCAAATTTGGAAAACTTGTTTTATCTGAATTTTAAAACTTTAAAACTATTTTATGCATAAACACTCAAACCCGGGCCATTGCTAAACTTTCCCGAGGCTTACTTCGGGCTTCACCCAATCTTCATCTGCTTCGAGATACTCACGCAAATAACTCGAGCACGAACCCGAGCGTTTCTTTTCTTCCCCAATCCTTAAACATTGCCAGATATCAAGCTATCATGTGCACGTGCACAACCACCTGAACGTCCTCCGACCATCGCCGTGGCCCCCGACATATCATCTACGACCACCTCAACTTAATCCATCGCCCAGTTCCGACGATTTCAACAGAAATCGAAATTTGGCAATTCGATCATTTTCTGAAAAAAACCCATCATCAGAAAATCGCCTCGCCTAGTCAATCCTAAACACCAGAAAACCCGCCCATCCAACCAAAACTGCTCCACGACAAAACTCAACGATTCAGCCCCCTCCGATAGGTTCCGATCCATCCCTGACATCACACGAGCTTGATGAATTACATTGTTTAAACCGGGTCCTTAAACCCTAAATTTATGAATGCAAACCGCCACGTCCATCTATAACAACTCCGCTTATTTTTCCCATGATCACCGCTCTTCAAACAATATTCGACAACAAACATGACCTTCAGTTCGTCATTGAACACCAAAAATTGACCAAAATGCGTTTTCTGTTCATCTCAGGAATGCCTTCCCAAAACACAATTAAAAATTTTGATTTTGTTTCAAAAATCATGTTTTTCAAAGTTGAATCTGATGATGTAAGAGAAACAGTAAATTTTGGCACTCGAGTTTACAACATGCTTTAAGTTCACTATATATTCCTATTCCAGATCAAATTTTACTTCCGAATTTTTCTTAAAAATATTTTAAAAACTAGATCTTAATTAAAATAACACATTTTGTTTAAATTCTAAGGTCTAAAGAAGATTAGAGATAGGATTTTGATTTTTTTAAAAAAAAAACAGGTTTGAAAACCTGTTAACCTAGAACAGAGCATTTGCTTTGTACCCAGACGTGCACTCATCCATTTCTACATATATACATGCATATTTGCATATACGCAAAAACATTTACAATTTTACTTCAACATTTGTCACAACATCAAATCAAAGATCAGATCAAAGGTAAGTTTGCTCACCTGGATGGCTTGAAAGCAGAGAACTGGAACTAGAAATGTTTTTTTTTCTTTTACTTAAATCTGGAAATGTTGTTAACTTTGATCTATAAGCTTGAATTGCTTTGCTATGGATATTGAACCGGGTTTTAGTTTTTGATTTCCCAGGCTTGATCTTTGCTTTGCTTGATCCCTGGCTTAGTTGCTTTGAAATAGCAACCTGTTTTAAATTAAAACTTGAATGCTTTTGATTTTGTTATCGGTTGTAGTTTGTTTCAGGCTTTTGATTTGGATTTGTAACCTGATTTGCTTCAGGTTTGAATTATTATAATTTTCCTATTTTTTTGGCTTTGAATTGCTTTTGGTTTTGAATTTTAGTTTCCTGGTTTTAATTTTTATATGAGGTAGTTTGTTTCAGTTTTGAAGTTTAAAAGAGAATGGCCTGTTTTTGTTTCCTCAACATATTTTTCTAAAAATCCAAAATTAAAAGAAAATTTGTTATCTTGCCACTTGTTTATTTAGTTTAACACTTATCTATTTCATATTTCCCTTGTTTCAAAAATGACCTAATTTGTATTTTTGTGTTTTTAACCCTCGCTTAAAAATTATGTTTAAATCCTTTACTTTAATTTATAAATTTTGTTTAATCCTTAATTTATCAATTTGTATAAATTATGTAATACATTTTTTATTTATTTTAAAATTATACAAAACTAAATTTTATTTCAAGTATAAATAAAATGTTTTTAAAGATTAACTAAGTTAATCACATATACATATATATTTTCAGTTTAGTTTTACAAACCATTTTTTTATCAAATCTTATTTAAAGTGGAACTATTATACTTTTAAATAAACATGTATACATATATATATATATATTAGAAAACAAATTTTTATTAATTTAAAATATAGTGTTTTCAAATCCAATTTATTTTCAATACATCTGTATTTGAATTTTCAAATCCAAACTGCAATTAAAAATCTATATTTATATACATATATATAAATAACAAACACATATCTTTATTAAATTTGAAAAATTCAAATTAATTAACAATTAAATCCAAAATTTTATATTTAAATTACCAATTTAAATTTGATTTAAAAACCGAGATCGTTACAGATTCCCCCTTAAGAAAATTTTGTCCTCGAAATTTGCTAGACAGGAAGACAAACAAAGAACAAATGAAAAATAGAGAAATATATTTTCAGATCAAACTGAATATCTATTCTGCATTTGGCTTACCATATCAAAATATCAAAAATAGATATGAGAATAATTATATCCAACACTTTACGAAATACTCGGGTCATTAGGATCTACAAAATATGCATGGGAATTGGGGCATTGGTTAGTTCAAAGGAATAACTAACCATTCATAGAATATATCTGGACCCAAAAGAACAAACAATGGATACTCAATTTAGGTTGGAATATCCCAAAGTATACACCAACTTGTCCATCTTCGGACTTGGATTCACACAAGAAATCATAACAAAATTTCAAATTTGGTTTTAATCGAAATCGTTTTATCAATACAAATCAATTTAACTTCATACTTAACCAACTTATTTCAAATTAAAATTTCAAATCCATTAAAGTTTAAAAAACGAAAAGCTGATAGGGAAACGATAAAGAAAATACGAAATAGGAACCTATCTACACGATTCACAGTGCCACCATTGCACCGAAGCTTCTCCCTCGAGCTTTCAGGAAACCACCAAAGAAATTGAAATCAGATCAAAGGATATTGAGAAGAGTTGTTTCCTTGTTGATGTAGGGTATTGACCATTTGTAGTCGTATTCCCCTATCCCATATCTCATCCTCTTCTTGTACTCATACTCACTATCAGTGGATAGTAAGAAAATTTACTAAGGCACACAGACGAATATCTTAGGGATGTACTCATTTTAGGGTATTTGTAACCCTATCTCTAATGAGCTACCTAATGTGTTATACTCCTAAGCTAAATTTCAACCTTCAGCTTTGATACCACTTGTGACGACCCGGACTCGATGCCTGACAATCGACATCGAAATCCGTATCGCCGGAGCTTATAACAACACTAGATGATAAACAACACAACGGAAATAAAGGATGATTACATTGATATACAACATAGATACAATGTCAGTTACATCATTTGATAACAATAACCCAACACCATCAGAGAATAATACAACACAACACCACAGTGGAATTATATCAACATTAGCAAAGTCTTTAAGAGAATCCAATACTGCAACTTTACTAAGATCTTCCAAAGACCTTCAAATCCAAAAGACTTCAAAAAGATCTCCAAACCTAAAGCTCCAAAAACTTCAGTGACTTCCAAAAGCTTCCAAAACCATTAATTTCTAGATCCAGATTCTACTAAGCTTCAAAATCTACGGCTAATCTGAGTTTAGGCAGCCCGTGTGGAAAATTGTGGGCACCTAGGGTTTAGAAAGGGAAAACTAAACTCCAGGTCAGACATGGGACTGGTGTGAGTAAACAAAAACATTTGGTTTGAACAAAGAAATTAAAATGAAATTTGCAATGCTTTTTGGAAAATGAAACTACCGTGAGGCCTCCCGCCACATGCACAATGCAAACGCACAATTGGAGGAGATTTCTCCTTATGATAGTCAAACATGCTTACTATGCAAAATCCTTTTGATATTATTATTAGTGCATAGTGCAGAAAACATTTCGAAAGTATAATGTTAATCTTAGCCAGCATAGACATTTCGAACTATGCCTACTATAGCTACCATCTAAACAGTGGTGACCACCATAAGTAAATGGCAGGTTATACAGCTAAAATCGTACAAGGCGCGTATTGGAGATTGTAGTTCCAACAAATGGTTAGGATAAGGAACTTCCCATAGCCACATGGGTACGCCTCTAAAGGGACGCCCTGAGAACCTACCCGGATCTCTCGCAACACATGGTCGGGTTACCCCTGCCTGGAAGTAACACCTACAAGTATGCCATCCTCGGTCGTTAGCGACCTTTATCCGAGGATCCTCAACCATAAAGCAACCACAAAGTAATAAATTTGTAGTGTCCATATGAGTTGAGTATCTGGGCTCGATACCATGATACCACCCTTTTCCAGAAGAAATGGACATACCCTAGGGCTGTGACCCCTAATAACCTTGCAGCATCTTTCCTGTGTAGACCATTTCCGGGTTGTAAGGTCCCGATGCAGTCTCGTCCACAAAGCTACGCATTACAGAAAAGCCTTGCTTCGATCAACAAATGATCAGCTACACATCGTATGCCACATTACCAAATTAGGAATATATCACCAATAACCATCAACTACATAACCTCTGAGCTCGTACGACTCATAGAAGGGTGTTAAGCTAAGAGAATAAATCTCCGCCATCAAACAGAAATGTATTTGATAGAAACCAGCTCTACATATCAAAGTGTAACGTCAGACATACATTCATACAAGTCTGTTCCGGGTTCGAATAGAATCGAAGGCACTTCACAAAGAATCCCTTGCAATCCGGGTATTCACAATCCCGATCGGACTCTCCATCATATATGGAGATCTCTATACCGTAGCTACTCAGCGCTGAGTCATTTGACGGGTAATCCTTTCATTCTAAAAAATACTCGGTCTTCACCACTGGTCTTCAAATGCTATCCATATCGTCATATCATTATTTGAAATGGGTTATATGACACAAGGTCCTCTCCTGGCTAAACCGAATAATGAGCACAATATTTAAAAACATATGGATATTGGGATCTCAGTGAAGTCACAACTTATTACCCAAAACCTTTCTTCAAATGGTTTAAACAAATTACCATTTTCAAATCTTTAAACAAAAAGATTCACTTCACAATGTTCACCAATTTTTCACAAAGATTCATTTATAGATTTTCAGAACAATTTCCCGTTCAAATTGGATTAATTCATCCAATCTTTAAATCAAAGACTCAATTCATAGCTTTCAAAACCATTTCCAAAGATTCATTCATAACTTAGAAAAACATTTTCATTTCAAACTTGAAATCCTTTCAACACAAACTGGAAATCCTTTCTTTATATGAAAGCTATTATTATTTGGAAACAAATAGTTTTTGTTTCGAAAAAATCCGATTATATTTGTGCAAGTTAAAGCCCTTGGGTTAAATTCAAATTCCCAAAACAATACTTTTAAAATGGTTTAAAACCCATATAAACACATTTATAACTTGTATAACCTTTTTAAACCATAATTTCCAAACATAGAATTCAATTTCAAATCTTGAGTTCAAATTTAAATCAAATTATTAAATTTCATAACTTTATTAAGTTATTCAAAATGACTTTTATCTTCAAAACTCCTTTTCAAAAACTTTTCGTATTAAACCCAATTCCATTTCCAAACCATTTAAATTCAAAATTCAACTTTTAGACAAAATAATATTTAGATTTCAAAATATCTATGACTTAACTGATTTCCTTGTGAAATCCATATTTGTGTGTGTATAGTGTAGTCCAGGGGTTTTACACAATAGTGCAACATCATCAATCATCACAGTCCAAATACAGCAATATCGATAAGCGGTACAATCCTATAATGCTTATCTTCATTCATAGATTCACAGATAAATAATATATATTTATCACAGATAAATAAATTACATTCATCACAGCTCAAATCAAAATAATTCATATCACAAAGCATCACACACCAGAATTGTTAAACAATTCAAAGCATTCCATGCAATTCAAACATCCATAAGTAAGGTCAAATAATTATATGTTTAATTTAAATCAAATTAGTTGCTTATGAATAAATCACTAATCCTGGTTAATTAACATTAATTAATTACAAATCAAAATGATTAATTATTCTTTAATCATTTATTAATTAACCTTTAATTATTTATTAATCAACCTTTAATTATTTATTAATCAACCTTTAATCATTAAATGATTATCCTTTAATTAATTTATTATCCTTAATTAATTATCCTTAATTAATTACATAAAGAAATAAATCCTTAATTAATTATCATTCCTTAATTACCTTTATTAATTAAATAACCTTTAATTAATTAATTATCCTTAATTAATCACATTAATTAGCCCTTAATTAATTATCGTTCCTTAATCACCTTCATTGATTAATTAACCTTTAATTAATTAATCACCCTCAAATTAATTACCTTAATTGATTAATCACATAAATAATTATTATTAATACATCAATAATGATACTTCAATTAAGTCCTTGATTAATCAAGATAAATTATTATCTTAACCGATCACTTTATTTCAACATTTAAATCTCATTTAAATAAAATAACGAGTTCATTTAAAATAAAGGATATATATATATATACATTAAAACACTTTAACTCTATTTATTTAAAAATAAATATTTTCAAATTTTAACTATTCAACCAAAATTGGTATAAAACCTTTAATTAAGAAAGAGTTTTAAAACTTGATTTAAATTCAAATTTGGAAAACTTGTTTTATCTAAATTTTAAAACTTTAAAACTATTTTATGCACAAACACTTAAACCCGAGCCATTTCCAAACTTTACCGAGGCTTACTTCGGGCTTCACCCAATCTTCATCTACTTCGAGATACTCACGCGAATAACTCGAGCACGAACCTAGGCGTTTCTTTTCTTCCCCAATCCTTAAACTTCGCCAGATATCAAGCTATCACGTGCACGTGCACAACCACCTGAACGTCCTCCGACCATCACCGTGGCCCCCGATATATCAACTACGACCACCTAAATTAACCCATCACCCAGCTCCGACGATTTCATCAGAAATTGAAATTTGATCATTTTTTGGACTAAACCCATCATCAGAAATGCCTCCCCTAGCCAATCCCAGACACCATAAAACCTGCCTATCCAACCAAAACTGCTCCACAACACAACTCAACGATTCAGCCCCTTCGATAGGTTCCGATCCGTCCCTAACATCACACGAGCTCGATGAATGATGCTGTTTAAACCGGGTCCTTAAACCCTAAATTGATGAATGCAAACCGCCATGTCCATCTATAACAACTTCGCTTATTTTTCCCATCATCACCACTCTTCAAAGTATATTCGAAAACAAACACGACCTTCAGTTCGTCATTGATCACCATAAATTGACCAAATTGCGTTTCTGTTCATCTCAGGAACGCCTCCCCAAAACACAATTAAAAATTTTGATTTTATTTTTAAAAAAAAATCATGTTTTTCAAAGTTGAATCTGATGATGTAAGCGAAACAGTAAATTTTGGCACTCGAGTTTACAACATGCTTTAAGTTCACTATGTATTCCTATTCCAGATCAAATTTTATTTCCAAATTTTTCTTAAAAATATTTTTAAAAACTAGATCTTGATTAAACAAACACATTTTGTTTAAATTTTAAGGTCTAAAGAAGATTAGAGAACTGGAACTGGAAATGTTTTTTTTCTTCTACTTAAATCTGGAAATGTTGTTAACTTTGACCTGTAAGCTTGAATTGCTTTGCTATGGATATTGAACCAGGTTTTAGTTTTTGATTTCCCAGGCTTGATCTTTTCTTTGCTTGATCCCTGGCTAAGTTGCTTTGAAATAGCAACCTGTTTTAAACTAAAACTTGAATGCTTTTGTTTTTGTTCTGGGTTGTAGTTTATTTCAGGCTTTTGATTTGGATTTGTAACTTGATTTGCTTCAGGTTTGAATTATTTTAATTTTTCTGTTTTTTTTTTGTTTTGAATTGCTTTTGGTTTTGAATTTTAGTTTCCTGGTTTTAATTTTTGTATGAGGTAGTTTTTTTTCAGTTTTGAAGTTTAAAAGAGAATGGCCTGTTTTTGTTTCCTCGACATATTTTTCTAAAAGTCCAAAATTAAAAGAAAATTTGTTATCTTGCCACTTGTTTATTTAGTTTAACACTTGTCTATTTCATATTTCCCTTGTTTCACAAATGTCCTAATATGTAATTTTGTGTTTTTAACCCTCACTTAAAAATTATGTTTAAATCCTTTACTTTAATTAATTTATAACATTTGTTTTAATCCTTGATTTATCAATTTGTATAAATTATGTAATACATTTTTTATTTTAAATGTATACAAAACTAAATTTTATTTCAAGTATAAGTAAAATGATTTTAAAGATTAACTAAGTTAATCACATATACATATATTTTTTCAATTTAGTTTTACAAACCATTTTTTAATCAAATCTTATTTAAATTGGAACTATTATACTTTTAATAAACATGTATACATATATATATTAGAAAACAAATTTTTATTAATCTAAAATATAATGTTTGCAAATCCAAATTATTTTCAATACATCTATATTTGAATTTTCAAATCCAAACTTCAATTAAAAATCTATATTTATATACATATATATAAATAACAAACACATATCTTTATTAAATTTGAAAAATTCAAATTAATTAACAATTAAATCCAATATTCTATATTTAAATTACCAATTTAAATTTGATTTAAAAATCTGGATCATTACAAAATACATAAACAAATCACGATATTGTAGACAACATAACATGTATGATAATTCCTTTTACCAATGCAAAGGAATCAATCTTACATGTTCCATATTAAATATTTTAATAAGGTGTCCTTGCATTCATTCAGGACATTCCCGACATCTTTAATACTTACTATAAAAGACATCATTTATTAATCCAATGTTGAGTATTAAAACAACTAAGGTTGATTTTAACACAAGTGCATCGTTAAAATCAACAACGTGTTGTTTACTTATAGTTTAGAAATATCAACATACCTTTTAAGTTCTTTCTTATGAATATACGCTTCCTCTGCACTTTGATTGAAAATCAAACTATTTGATATTTCTATCAAAATACTTATTCAATCTTGATGCTAATAAAATGATTCTTTCATATCATTTCTTGAATCATATCCTAAGACTCACAAGTCCAATATCTCTCCCATTGACTTTGAAGCATTTTTGGTTAATATGCGTAAACAGCTTACTCTAAATCGTTATTTAGGATTTTTATTTCAATACCTATGTACCAAAACACTAGAACTTATCAAGCAATAATTTTGTGAGTAAATCTGCATTTACTTGAACATGTTGAATACCAAATCTATTATGCTAGTTTCAACAATTGAAATTTGCGATACTATTCTTATCAACATTGCTCATTTAATTCCAACTGCATTAGTCTTACTCATAGAGTTACAATCGTGGTTGATGGATTATATCCCTTCAGTTATGACCATAAAAATTTATATTTTGATAATGTACTTGGAATTCTTTTGGATTTGTGCATCATACAATATAGAATCAACACTCCCAATGGTTTAATTAAACAACCTAGGATTATATATTCTTGGCATTAATAAGAAACTCATAGTTTCTCTTTGATGTGCAAGAATATTTACAGACATTCTAATGCTATGTGTTCGTTAGGTTAGTTAATTTCATTTCATCTTATATAATTAGTTGTAACTATGGATCGTATCCAATTCCATTTTACTACCAATAATTCCTCAAAAAAAATTCTTCACAATGAAGTTGGCATATCTTGAAATAACAATTGTTTCTCGGTGCAATAGAATAGGTATTCATAAACGCTTTATGATTTTCTTTATTTATAAAACTTATTTGGTTTTAGTGTACAAAAACTATGTTTGAAACATGAATATGACATCTAATGATAGTCTTTCAAAACCCTTTTGGGGAGATTCATGCAAGATCCCTCATGAATAATTATTACGTGCAATCTTTCAACTCGCACAACGTGCCAACTCCTTGGCCTAGGATATGTTGGAGTTTCTTATAAACCCTTATCTTGTAAAATTTGCAAACCGTTATCAGATGAAATAATATTATTCTTGTGTACTACCCTTAAGTATATTACCTTATAGATAGAAACTAACTCAATTTCACTCGTATTTAATCGTACATTGTCCAAAATGTTTGATTACTCCATATCAATGCATCATTATGTATCACATGGAGGAGTAATTTTGAGATTGAATCTTTATTCATTTTTAGGTACGTTCATAACATTTTCCAATATACTCACTCGCTCATTCAATCAAATCATTTCTATCGCATGTTATTTTATTTACTTTTGTTTTATATTATATGAGTTTACCATAGACATACTACATGTGTATCAAATACACATGTCCATGTCGATGATAACGAATCGGTGGATATGACGAAGAACGTGGAACCATTTTGGTATTTATAGAATCACAATTGCATATATCTACATGTATCAATCCAAAGAGTTCATCAACTCTTACGATACTCCCACTAAATGGATGCATAACCCTTTATTGTTTGAGATATAATTAACAAGTATCATATGATTCGAAATCATATAATAAAATTATTTCTCAAAACTACGGCTTAGTCTATAATTCCAAACCAAATGTAAATAATATTAGATACTTTTGTACTTTCCAATGCATCACTTTTGTTATAAAAAATTACCACATTATAGTTTTATTTCACAAAGAATATTCATAATATTCATATTGAAATACAATTATGTCTATTTTATTTTTTCAGTCGATATCGAAAAGTAATCATTATTTCATAAATAAAGTACGGTAAGTTTTACGAAAAAAATTTCGTACTATGATGCAATTAATAGGTGCTATATGGCATGCTCCCACTAGTTCCACCATTACTGTAATAGTGTACTATATTCGAAGTTCCATCATTTTCTTAATACAATTTGTTTATTTCATACACTGCAATTATTTACAAGGGAGAGATCGTTGATCAAATATCTTGAGCTCAAAGAAATAAATCTCATAGAAAACACTTTTCTATACTAAAATACATTTCGTAATAGAAATCATATTTCTTATTTCAATGTTAAGTATCTTTTATTATTATCACAATTTTCGTTTTCGTTGTTTTTTTATGAAGAAGAATTGACTATTCACTCTCTCCATCCCAGCTATACCTTAAATCACATTTACTCTTATACATTCATTTTCCTTTCTAAATCGTCAAACCATTCAAAAGAAAACTCTTACTTCAATATCATAACGAACTCTTCATGAAAGAACATTTGATTATCCTTAACATTTAAGGACATCAAATATGTTGCTCTTTGCATAAACTAATTAAATTAACATTTCAGCGATCGAATTCTTAGATCTATCTTATAGTTTTGGTCTTGTGCTACGATTAACACAATATGATCTTCTATGTAATCAATCAAATTGAATACTTGATCTCATAGTACAGTTTATGGGCTTATTTCAAATGAACCATATTCATTGAATTATCAAACATTACGATCTATGACAGTTCACCATATAACATTTATATGAGATAATATATGGATCAAATACCCATCCATCGTCTTGTATTGCTTTTAGAGTCTGAAGCTAATAAAATGCAGTACATGGTCTAAAACAAATGAACACTTAATTGATCATTTTATGAATGTATTAAGTAGTTGTCAAAATTAGGCACTTGCATGGGTATCGAAAACATTAACATGCAATAGGCATTTAATAGTGAGTATGATAATATATTTCTATTTGTCAATTTTCAATTCAGTTTATTTGTATATATTAATTGATAAACGTTTTATCAATCATATTAGATGCACAAATTTACCATTGTAGATAATTATAATATTATTTATCATATGTTCTTACAATATTAGAAAGGGTAAATGCTATTATTTCATTTTTCTAATAAGGCTCCCACTAGTCTTTTATGTTTCTACAAGCCCTAAGATGAAACCCATACTAGACAGTTATAAACACCTGTCTAGTTATACAACTCGATACAACTCAAAGACAACAACTCAGAGAACACACAGTGGAAAACTATAGATATATCTACACGCAGAAGCCTCCTGCTCCATTTTCTCCTTCAGTATTCGTCAAAGCAAACCAGAATCCTAACCTGAATTCCCTTGGCTACTCGTAAAAATTTGAGTACCCAAGAGTTTATGGGAAACAAAAATAAACTCTGGGTCAGACATGGGTCTGGTGTGAGTAACAGGTTAAAGTTGCTTAACTTTTGAAAACCTTTTGAAAAGAAAGGTATCACGTAAGACTTCCCACACATAAACATGGAAAAGTTTTTACCTTACGCTAACCAAAACATTTGATAGGAAATTCGATGATATTATAATAGTGTCAAGGGTTTTCAAATAAATAAGAAATAGCCAAAATTGTTACATGATTAAATTCCAGCTACTAGCCACAAAAGTGGGTAATACAATCAAAACCGTTGGCACTTATTGGATTTTGGATTCCATACAATGGCAGGGCTACTAGGGTACCGCCCGTCACAGTACGTGGCCTAGATCAACGTACCGAGGATCACTCCCGACCCCCTGCAACACAAAGCCGGACCCATTCCTTTCTGAATAGTTCCGAACAAGACAACCCCGTGGTTGTAGCTAGCAACCACCCACACAGCCGAATATAAAGGGACTTCTAGACAGGGATCAATCTTGCTCTCCAGTGGGCGCGACCCACGAAGCCTTGCTGCACCTCCCCTGTTTTAGCCATTCCCGGTTGATGAGGCTTGAGGCTACGATTACCTTTATAGGACATATCACTTAGAATGCTCATCGTCCACTTGACGATGTTCTGAAAGCATTCAATCCATATAAGTTCGTTCCGGGTTCGAACGAAACCGAAGGCATTATCTCGTTACACTCATTTTGGAATCACCCTCAGAGTTAACGACAATAACCCTTGCACTCTAAACCACCATCTCGAATCTATAAGAACTAATTCCGTCAACTCATTACGGAATCACCCACAGAGTTATATTGACTCATAGTCCTTACACCTCGAGTCTTTACAAAGCTCCACTTTGATTCACGACCTAACGTTATTTGGAATCGATGTGGTTTTCGGATATCCAAATATGGAAACCCGATCCCGGTCTCATCGAAAACCAAAGCATGTCTTTTAGGGTCCAAGTTGTTTTAAAGGTTTAAAACAAAACAATTATAGTATCTATATACACACAGATAGATAACTTATAAATCATAACTGATAATCAATCATTATCAATAACAGGTAACCCATATTATCAATATCAAATAGATATTTCATATATCACCATCTCAATAGATAACCTATGTTATCATCACAATACCATCAAACATCCATACCACACAATATCATTTATCTCATTACTGAGATCACAAAGCATCCAAGTCAATCAATGACATCCAATCATACATAAGCAAAGATTTACTCATACCATAATATAATTAATTTAAAATGAATTAAATTAATTCCTTCATCTTTAATTAATTTAAAATAAATTAAATTAATTACTTACCAATATAAATCTTGTTTACTTAATTATTCAATTGATTACAATCAATTTATCATTCATTATTAATCACCTTAATTAATCACGCATGATTAATTATCCTTAATTACATTCATGTAATTATCCTCAATTAATTTCATAAATTAATTATTCTCAACTAAACAGTAATTAACCTTAATTACTTCAATTAATAAATTAATCATAATTAATTACATTAATCCTTAATTAATAAATTAATTAATTACCTTTAATTACTTATCATTGATTAATTAATCATAATTAATCATCTTTAATTACATCATTAATTAAATAATTAATGATCCTTAATTATTCCTTAAATTAATTACCCTAAGTAATTAACTAACTTAATTACTATATTAAACCAAATTAATTATCCTTAAATTAATTTCTTAATTAATTATTTGATTAATTACTAAATAATTAATCCAAATTATCTCATACCTAAACATCCCCACTTAATTGCAATCATGTAATTATTAATTAATTAACTAAGTAATTTCCAAAACTTTAATTACATAAAGTAATTATTTATAAAATTCAAGTGTTTAAAATTAATTAAACTAAATTAATTAAAAATAAACAAACATAATAAACTAAATTAATTACATTAAGTAATTAATTTCTTAATTACTTTACCAAGTAATTATACTCAAACCATTTACAATTGATTATTATTTAATTAATTAATTTAATTAATTATAAAAATTAACCATATTAATTAATTGTTAAATAATCCTGGTTAATGACCTTCATTAACCATCCTCAAATTATTTTATTTAGTAATTAACTTAAATTAATTACAATTTAAATTATCTTTAATCATTCATTAATTAAAATTAATTATTAAATTAATTAACCTTAACTTAAAACTTAATTACTTAATTAATATTCATTTATCATTAATTAATAATTTATTTAATGATCTTAATTTTAAATTGATTAATCATTAATCAATTATTAATTCCAAATTTAATTAATTAATTAAATTAATTAATCTTAATTACCTTGTAAATTAATTCTAAAACATTAGTCTTGAATTTAAATTTCAAGATAAAACATAACTTAATTATGTTAAAACAATTTGATTTAAAGCAGAGTACTTAAGAAATTTTCTTTTAAATTTCAATTTAAATTCAAGCTTAAAATAGAATAATTTTAAAACTTATTAAAGGTTTAAATAATTTAAAACTTATTTAAAATTACAAGTCAAAACAAAAGTTTGACTTAAAAATGAAATCATAAGAATTTGAAGTTAAATTTATTTCAAAATTTTAGAAGTTTCAACTCATTTTTAGTTTAAAAACTTTCTAACTTAAATCTTCTTTTTAAATTTGAAACTGAACTTCATTTTAAACTCAGATTTCCAGTTTTAAAATTTATCTTTAAATCTTGCCTCACATTTTAAAAAAAACTTCAATATTAAAAGTTTCAACTATTTTACCCAAAATAAAATAGTTAAATTAAGTTAAATTTTTAAACTTTTATTTTATTTTAAAAACTGGAATTTGAATTCAAATCAGTAATGCAAACTTGAATTGCATTTAAACTCAAACTTTGCTTTAGACATAAATTACAGATTTAAATTTTAAAACCCAGATTTTTATACAGGCTTTCAAACCTGGAAATTACAGGTTCAACTCGAGAACCTTATTTTACTTCGAGTCAAATGCCTTTCCACTTCGAGTTTCCTACTCACCTGCTTCGAGTCATTCTCCCATTTACTCCGAGCAACCCAACCTTCCCCTGAAACATTCCCAAACCCAGATAGTTCACCTGAGAAACTCGTCGTCGTGCATATGCACGACAATTCTCGCCCTCTCTGATCATCAGGGACAATCAAGCCATCACCAGAAATCCATCGAAGCCCTAACATCATCACCAAATCGAGCAGTAGATCAGAGAATCAAAGCATCCAAAATAAGCTCAAATAACCCAAACCTGAAAAAAAAATTCCAGGTTTTTTCCCCTACCTGTCAACGGCAAGTTCTTGTCGTTCCGACCATCAGGAAGTCCACCTCTCCGGCCATGAAACAACCCACACATCTACTACACCTCCACCAAAAACCAGAACACTCGATCACCCCAACACTACACACTGACCCAATCATAACCCCTGTTCAAAACAAGGGTTCAAACCAAAAATTTCAACTGCAACCAATTTGGTAATCATTATACACTTCTCTGATTTTTCCAAGGATCTATGATCCTTACTTAATAACTCAAAACAATAACTCAAAAGATTTTGAGTTTCCACATATCACAGATTGTAAGAATTTGCACAAATTCATATTTTTGTTCCAGACCAAACTGTAAATGAAGCATACACTTAAAAATATTAATACTTGATTTAAAAATCAAGTTTTTGTCAATGTATTAAGTTTATGAATCTGGATTTAAATATTAATAGGATTGATTTTGATCAAGATCAACATATAATGGGATAGCATGTGTTTACCGAGATAACACCCTGTATTAACTCACCTAAAAATTTAAATCTTAACTTAAGAAATTAAAACATATTACTTTATAAGCTGAATTCTAATCTATGATAAACAAACTTCTTTTTATTATTCTAAAACACAGATATAAATCTTCAAATTAAATCAATTTGTAAAGGATTCTTCTAAATAGTGTGTGAATCTGGGAACACTACATAACACAATCAACATGCATAAACAATCATAATTACAACAGTATTTTATAAGCACACAAACATAATTTTTATCTCAAACATTTAATCAAGAAACCTAATATAGTTTAAGGTTTTAAATGTTACTCACCTATTAAATGCAGAGCCTGTTGATCATTTGAATTTACAGAAAACAAACGCAGGCTTGACCTCTGTTTAAATCTAAATGCCCATGATCCATACTCTAAATACTTGCATGCAGAAAGAATGTAGTTGCTAAATTTCCCAATACATGCAGATGCTCAACATCCCAGATTTTAAAAACAGAATGCAGAAAAATGCAGGCTCTTCATTTGAAATTTTCAGATGAGGGTAGATTTGATTTGAGGAGGAACATGCAGATTTGTTACTGAATTTTTTCAGATTTGATCTTTGATGAGGGGTGGAGTATGCAGGTTTTTACTTTGATTGGAAATGCAGATTGAAGGATTTGTACAGGGTTTTGATAAATTTGTGTATGTAGATGGAAGATTTGAATATGCAGGTTTATTTGAATTTGATGAGGAGTTTTGATCTTTTTTTCTTTTGTTTAAGGAGAATGAAAAATATATGCATTAATGAAGATTGTAAACTATACAAATGTATTCTCAAATTTTAATAAAAGAAAACAAAATTTAAAACTAAGTTTTAACACTTGTCTATTTTTACAACACTTGTCAATAGAATGCATATGAATTTAACACATGTTATCTTTTAAAGGTAATTAGTATTCATTTACAAGCTAATGCATATATTAGCTTAGTTTCAATATGTTAATTTAAATTTTGAATATGTGTATGAATTTATAAATGAAATAAAAACAAACAAGGTTTACAAATTGAAACTTATACATATTAAAATTAAAATAATTAAACAATTTAAGATTTTATACTTTTAAATTTAAATTCAAACTAAATTCAAAACCAAACAATTTCAAATTAAGTTATAAATAAAAATTCAATTTGAAATAAAAACTACAAATTCTATTCAAAACTTATTTAAAAAGACAATAAAATATCAATATTATTTTTATAACTCTCTTATTATTAAATTAAAATCATTTTACAAGAGATTATATTTTTATTAATAAAATATCCATTTTATTAAGTCATAAAACATTTTATTAAATTTATTCTAAATTTAAAACTCAAGCCAATTTAATTTAAACATTTTAATATTTTTCTTATCAATTTTAAAATCATATATTTATCCATGAAATAGTTTTAAAAACTCAATGCTAATAAAAATCAAAATTTCCAATTAATAATGTATATATATAGAATATTTAAAACAGGATTTAATTTTTAAATTTAAACCAAATCATTTATTTAACTTTGAAAAAAACTTAAATATAAATAAAACAAAATTTCCAAATTATAAATAATAAAACTGAAAAATATGCTTTACTTATCAAAATTAAAACAATACCAATCTATTTAAAATATAAACCATATATTTATATTGTAAACAGAAGTCAATATATATCATTTAAAAGATAAAATAACCAATTTAAATATTTACTGAAGAAGATTATTAAATTTATTTGAATAATTATTATCAGAATATCAATATCAATTTAATTTTAACTACAGATTATTAAATTGATATTGTTAAAAGTTCCGGGATGTTACAATCCTTCCCCCTTAAAAGAATTTCGTCCTCGAAATTTAAAACAAAGGTAATTTAATAATCTTATTAAATTTAAATTTAAAAACACAAGCATATATCAAACATATGCTAACAACCAAAAACAGCCAATCAATTCAACCAATCAAACAAATCTAATTATCCAGACAAATTCTGGATAGAATTTTATCGAGTTTCCCCAGGTGTGTGTGTGTGTGTGTGTGTGTGTATACCGGAATACTCGCCCTAGAGAATCCAAATAAACAATACTGTGAAGCTACAAAGCTCCTATACAACTATATCTATAACACTAGACAAGGTATCAGACTACAAACGAGTCTGACTCAGCAACCAAAACTCCAGAATTGCTGGTTCCAAAACCAGAGATAGATCATACACGTACTCCCTCAGAGATACGTGAAACTCATCAAATCCCAGTTATCCAAACTGGCAATTCAATCCTGTAGATCAATCACTTAATCTCCTAGATCACATAAAAGATCCAAAACACTTCAGAGCTAACTTCTCAGACTTACCCAATCTTATAGCTCACTTATGATCAAAGAAAACTTATCCAAAACAAATCTCCGACTTCAGAGTCCAAATTCCTCCGACTCTTATCCACAAAATCTCTTCGGACAATCCTGGGCTGTCCATAACCTTACTGATCAGCTCAACCTTCGCTGACGCTTCTAGAAACAAACTAGACCAATCGGCACAACAAAATGATCTCCTCAAGATCAATCAAAAACCAAGAACTCAAACTCTACTCCTCAACATCAGAAGACAACAACTCACTTCTCCTGTCCGGGAAAAGAAAAGCAGATACACTTCCAAACTGCGGCTCAACTCTGATCTGAAGTAGAAGAAAATGCTGAAGAAGAACACGAGCATAACTCAACAATACACCCAGAAATATGGTTCAACAAATCCATAAGAAACTTTCAGAAGTTCCTCCAAAACTCCGAGATGCTATACTAACTCAATTCTTGGAACCATCCTACTATTAAGCTGAACCACCCGTACCACTCCTGGAATCCCAAACGATAAGAAGAACTCAATCTCCAGATGCGAACTAACATCTGACTTCTCTGAAGACATTCAGAAAGATTCAGATAACCCAAGAGAATACTCAAACAATCGTAAGTCACTTTTGCGACCACTAAACCAAATCCAAGGAAAACTGTTCTCCCTAAACCAAACAGAACAGCTTAAACTTAACTCGTCAACCCATCAAAAAAACGGGTCCACTAAACTGCTTCTGAACTCCACTTCAGAAAAACTGCTAAGCCAGAAGATCTCTTTCCAATACCGAGAACACTCCAAACTACACTGCTGCCACAGATGCCAAAGAATTCCAAAACAAAGCTCTTCGAGAAACTTGAACCTCAAAGCAAACAGAAACTTCGGCTGAACACAGCCACAACACCGAAGCAGACTCACTTCCTTAACTTGTTCCAAAGAAAACACCTTCGGGAACATCCATAGTCACTGCATCTCATCATGCAGCTACTACTTCCTGAGGTATTCAAAATACCATTACTCACTTCTGCCAACCAACAGATCCAAACACTACTTATCCAATCTCAAAAATAAACTCCGAACCTTAACAGGTTTCCTTCATAGATTAATGAAGTTCTTCATCACTACAGAACTCACTCGAGACGGTATTAGGTCTACAATCTCGACAGATACTCTTCCAACCTCAAACATTCAAACTTCAACCAATGGTAGTCGTGTTACACACGCTACTACCCCATCTACCTTATAACTTATATTGGAAAACCTGAACAGGTAACCCAACAGATAGGTAGGAATATATATATATATATATATATATATATATATATATATTAAAAATTACAAATACGCTCTCTCAAGGAAGACACCACTACAGAGCCTAGGTATTCACTCAACCTAACACTCCCTAAGAAAGTCACACTTCAGAGCCTAGGTATTCACTCAGCCTAATGCTCTGATACCAAGCTGAGACGACCCGACTTTCCACCACCGGAAAATCGCATCATCTTTAAGAAAGAAAGGGATAGAAAAGAGAATAGAAAGAAGAGAAGAAAGAAACAACATCAGAATCTACATAGCGGAACGAATAAATTATATTAATAACATAAATATTACATAGTTTACAACCATTATCAGAGTACACAGATATACAACCCATACTAGACAGTTATAAACACCTGTCTAGTTATACAACTCGATACAACTCAAAGACAACAACTCAGAGAACACACAGTGGAAAACTATAGATATATCTACACGCAGAAGCCTCCTGCTCCATTTTCTCCTTCAGTATTCGTCAAAGCAAACCAGAATCCTAACCTGAATTCCCTTGGCTACTCGTAAAAATTTGAGTACCCAAGAGTTTATGGGAAACAAAAATAAACTCCGGGTCAGACATGGGTCTGGTGTGAGTAACAGGTTAAAGTTGCTTAACTTTTGAAAACCTTTTGAAAAGAAAGGTATCACGTAAGACTTCCCACACATAAACATGGAAAAGTTTTTACCTTAACCTAACCAAAACATTTTATAGGAAATCCGACGATATTATAATAGTGTATAGGGTTTTCAAATAAATAATAAATAGCTGAAATTGTTACATGATTAAATTCCAGCTACTAGCCACAAAAGTGGGTAATACAATCAAAACCGTTGGCACTTATTGGATTTTGGATTCCATACAATGGAGGGCTACTGGGGTACCGCCCGTCACAGTACGTGGCCTAGATCAACGTACCGAGGATCACTCCCGACCCCCTACAACACAAAGCCGGACCCATTCCTTTCTGAATAGTTTCGAACAAGACAACCCCGTGGTTGTAGCTAGCAACCACCCACACAGCCGAATATAAAGGGACTTCTAGACAGGGATCAATCTTGCTCTCCAGTGGGCGCGACCCACGAAGCCTTGCTGCACCTCCCCTGTTTTATCCATTCCCGGTTGATGAGGCTTGAGGCTACGATTACCTTTATAGGACATATCACTTAGAATGCTCATCGTCGACCTGACGATGTTCTAAAAGCATTCAATCCATACAAGTTCGTTCCGGGTTTGAACGAAACCGAAGGCATTATCTCGTTATACTCATTTTGGAATCACCCTCAGAGTTAACGATAATAACCCTTGCACTCTAAACCACCATCTCGAATCTATAAGAACTAATTCCGTCAACTCATTACGGAATCACCCACAGAGTTATATTGACTCATAGTCCTTACACCTCGATTCTTCAAAAAGCTCCACTTTGATTCACGACCTAACGTTATTTGGAATCGATGTGGTTTTCGGATATCCAAATATGGAAACCCGATCCCGATCTCATCGAAAACCAAAGCGTGTCTTTTAGGGTCCAAGTTGTTTTAAAGGTTTAAAACAAAACAATTACAGTATCTATATACACACAGATAGATAACTTATAAATCATAACTGATAATTAATCATTATCAATAACAGGTAACCCATATTATCAATATCAAATAGATATTTCATATATCACCATCTCAATAGATAACCTATGTTATCATCACAATACCATCAAACATCCATACCACACAATATCATTTATCTCATTACTGAGATCACAAAGCATCCAAGTCAATCAATGACATCCAATCATAAATAAGCAAAGATTTACTCATACCATAATATAATTAATTTAAAATGAATTAAATTAATTCCTTCATCTTTAATTAATTTAAAATAAATTAAATTAATTACTTACCAATATAAATCTTGTTTACTTAATTATTTAATTGATTACAATTAATTTATCATTATTAATCACCTTAATTAATCACCCATGATTAATTATCCTTAATTACATTCATGTAATTATCCTCAATTAATTTCACAAATTAATTATTCTCAACTAAACAGTAATTAACCTTAATTACTTCAATTAATAAATTAATCATAATTAATTACATTAATCCTTAATTAATAAATTAATTAATTACCTTTAATTACTTATCATTGATTAATTAATCATAATTAATCATCTTTAATTACATCATTAATTAAATAATTAATGATCCTTAATTATTCCTTAAATTAATTACCCTAAGTAATTAACTAACTTAATTACTATATTAAACCAAATAATTATCCTTAAATTAATTTCTTAATTAATTATTTGATTAATTACTAAATAATTAATCCAAATTATCTCATACCTAACATCCCCACTTAATTACAATCATGTAATTATTAATTAATTACTTAACTAAGTAATTTCCAAAACTTTAATTACATAAAGTAATTATTTATAAAACTCAAGTGTTTAAAATTAATTAAACTAAATTAACTAAAAATAAACAATCATAATAAACTAAATTAATTACATTAAGTAATTAGTTTCTTAATTACTTTACCAAGTAATTATACTCAAACCATTTACAATTGATTATTATTTAATTAATTAATTTAATTAATTATAAAAATTAACAATATTAATTAATTGTTAAATAATCCTGGTTAATGACCTTCATTAACCATCCTCAAATTATTTTATTTAGTAATTAACTTAAATTAATTACAATTTAAATTATCTTTAATCATTCATTAATTAAAATTATTATTAAATTAATTAACCTTAACTTAAAACTTAATTACATAATTAATATTCATTTATCATTAATTAATAATTTAATTAATGATCTTAATTTTAAATTGATTAATAATTAATCAATTATTAATTCCAAATTTAATTAATTAATTAAATTAATTAATCTTAATTACCTTATAAATTAATTCTAAAACATTAGTCTTGAATTTAAATTTCAAGATAAAACATAACTTAATTATGTTAAAACAATTTGATTTAAACAGAGTACTTAAGAAATTTTCTTTTAAATTCAAGCTTAAAATAGAGTAATTTTAAAACTTATTAAAGTTTTAAATAATTTAAAACTTATTTAAAATTACAAGTCAAAACAAAAGTTTGACTTAAAAATGAAATCATAAGAATTTGAAGGTAAATTTATTTCAAAATTTTAGAAGTTTCAACTCATTTTTAGTTTAAAAACTTTCAAATTTAAATCTTCTTTTAAATTTGAAACGGAACTTCATTTTAAACTCAGATTTCCGGTTTTAAAATTTATCTTTAAATCTTGCCTCACATTTTAAAAAAAACTTCATTATTAAAATTTTCAACTATTTTACCCAAAATAAAATAGTTAAATTAAGTTAAAATTTTAAACTTTTATTTTATTTTAAAAACTGGAATTTGAATTCAAATTAGTAATGCAAACTTGAATTGCATTTAAACTCAAACTTTGCTTTAAACATAAATTACAGATTTAAATTTTAAAACCCAGATTTTTATACAGGCTTTCAAACCTGGAAATTACAGGTTCAACTCGAGAACCTTATTTTACTTCGAGTCAAATGCCTTTCCACTCCGAGTTTCCTACTCACCTAGTTCAAGTCATTCTCCCATTTACTCCGAGCAACCCAACCTTCTCCTGAAACATTCCCAAACCCAAATAGTTCACCTGAGAAACTCGTCGCCGTGTATATGCACGACAATTCTCGCCCTCTCTGATCCTCAGGGACAATCAAGCCATCACCAGAAATCCATCGAAGCCCTAACATCATCACCAAATCGAGCAGTAGATCAGAGAATCAAAGCATCCAAAATAAGCTCAAATAACCCAAACCTGAAAACATTTTCCAGGTTTTTGCCCCTACCTGTCAACGGCAAGTTCTTGTCGTTCCGACCATCAGGAAGTCCACCTCTCCGGCCATGAAACAACCCACACATCTACTACACCTCCACCAAAAACCAGAACACTCGATCACCCCAACACTACACACTGACCCAATCTTAACCCCTGTTCAAAACTAGGGTTCAAACCAAAAATTTCAACTGCAACCAATCTGGTAATCATTATACACTTCTCTGATTTTTTCCAAGGATCTATGATCCTTACTTAATAACTCAAAAGAAATTTGAGTTTCGACACATCACAGATTGTAAGAATTTGCACAAATTCATATTTTTGTTCCAGACCAAACTGTAAATGAAGCATACACTTAAAAATATTAATACTTGATTTAAAAATCAAGTTTTTGTCAATGTATTAAGTTTATGAATCTAGATTTAAATATTAATAGGATTGATTTTGATCAAGATCAACATATAATGGGATAGCATGTGTTTACAGAGATAACACCCTGTATTAACTCACCTAAAAATTTAAATCTTAACTTAAGAAATTAAAACATATTACTTTATAAGCTGAATTCTAATCTATGATAAACAAACTTCTTTTTATTATTCTAAAACACAGATATAAATCTTCAAATTAAATCAATTTGTAAAGGATTCTTCTAAACAGTGTGTGAATCTGGGAACACTACACAACACAATCAACATGCATAAACAATCATAATTACAACGGACATTTTATAAGCACACAAACATAATTTTTATCTCAAACATTTAATCAAGCAACCTAATATAGTTTAAGGTTTTAAATGTTACTCACCTATTAAATGCAGAGCCTGTTGATCATTTGAATTTGCAGAAAACAAATGCAGGCTTGACCTCTGTTGAAATCTAAATGCCCATGATCCATACTCTAAATACTTGCATGCAGAAAGAATGCAGTTTCTAAATTTCCCAATACATGCAGATGCTCATCATCCCAGATTTTAAAAACAAAATGCAGAAAAATGCAGGCTCTTCATTTGAAATTTTCAGATGAGGGTGGATTTGATTTGAAGAGGAACATGCAGATTTGTTATTGAATTTTTGCAGATTTGATCTTTGATGAGGGGTGGAGTATGCAGGTTTTTACTTTGATTGGAAATGCAGATTGAAGGATTTGTACAGGGTTTTGATAAATTTGTGTATGTAGATGGAAGATTTGAATATGCAGGTTTATTTGAATTTGATGAGGAGTTTTGATCTTTTTTTTCTTTTGTTTAAGGAGAATGAAAAATATATGCATTAATGAAGATTGTAAACTATACAAATGTATTCTCAAATTTTAATAAAAGAAAAGAAAATTTAAAACTAAATTTTAACACTTGTCTATTTTTACAACACTTGTTAATAGAATGCATATGAATTTAACACATGTTATCTTTTAAAGGTAATTAGTATTCATTTACAAGCTAATGCATATATTAGCTTAGTTTCAATATGTTAATTTAAATTTTGAATATGTGTATGAATTTATAAATGAAATAAAAACAAACAAGGTTTTACAAATTGAAACTTATACATATTAAAATTAAAATAATTAAACAATTTTGAGATTTTGTACTTTTAAATTTAAATTCAAACTAAATTCAAAACCAAACAATTTCAAATTAAGTTCTAAATAAAAATTCAATTTGAAATAAAAACTACAAATTCTATTCAAAACTTATTTAAAAAGACAATAAAATATCAATGTTATTTTTATAACTCTCTTATTATTAAATTAAAATCATTTTACAAGAGATTATAGTTTTATTAATAAAATATCCATTTTATTAAGTCATAAAACATTTTATTAAATTTATTCTAAATTTAAAACTCAAGCCAATTTAATTTAAACATTTTAATATTTTTCTTATCAATTTTAAAATCATATATTTATTCATGAAATAGTTTTAAAAACTCAATGCTAATAAAAATCAAAATTTCCAATTTATAATGTGTATATATAGAATTTTTAAAAACAGGATTTAATTTTTAAATTTAAACCAAATCATTTATTTAACTTTGAAAAAAACTTAAATATTAAATAAAACAAATTTTCCAAATTATAAATAATAAAACTGAAAAATATGCTTTACTTATCAAAATTAAAACAATACCAATCTATTTAAAATTAAACCATATATTTATATTGTAAACAGAAATCAATTTATATCATTTAAAAGATAAAATAACCAATTTAAATATTTACTGAAGAAGATTATTAAATTTATTTGAATAATTATTATCAGAATATCAATATCAATTTAATTTTAACTACAGATTATTAAATTGATATTGTTAAAAATTCTGGGATGTTACATATCGTAATGTAAGAATATGGAAGGTAAACAATAAATTATATGTATACATTACCGTCTTAATTAAAAAAGAGAAATGATTTCATGCAATGATAATATGTGCTAAAGTAAATAAAATTAGTATGAACATATACAACTAGATCCAAATATATATATATATATGGAATTCAATCAAAGCTTTCTGGTAATATAAATTAGATGGTTATTACAGTCAATTTCAAAACTTTGATTTATTGTTAAAATTCCTTTCATTCATATGTAAATACCTAATGCAATAAAAAGTGCAAATAATACATGCAAACATATATACATACATGTATTAAAATTCAAAACTAAAACTACACTTTGTTATGAAAGATTAAAACATACAATTGAATCATTGTATTGATTCCATATAAATTTCATTTTAACTTCAAATATAATTAAATCAATCAACATGAAAATGTAAATTTCCAGATTTAAAGAAATAAAATTTAAACGTTAAAACATAGAACTAAAATAAAACATTGTATTTTAAAATATATAGATTTAGTTTCAATTTGACAAAGTAAATAAAAGCAGCTAATCAATTCGAACATGTAAACAATCAGATCTGAAGAATTACAATTTAATTAGAATGTTTGAAAACATAGATCTACACTTAAATGGTGTTTTAAAACATTAAAAAAATTAATTTTGATCTACTAAATGAAAACTTAATCATATCATTCAACAAATAATTCAATCTTCATAAACAATTTTTTAATTAAGCAAGACAGTAATACATCAGGAAAGTCAAATTAAATTTCCATCAAACATTGCGAAATCACAATCTATATATTGAAAATGACATACCTTTCTGCCCAATCCTTAAAACATACCTTGATGATGTTGCCTTTGATTTGCATCTTGAATGAAGAAGCTTCTTGATTCGATTGAATCACCTTAAGATGTTGCCTAAAAATCACACCTGGAATGATGATATCTCCTATGATCTTCACGATCTACATCCTATCTGTGTAAGAGATGGAAGAACTACTTTTGTTTTGTTTTATTTGATTTTTTATTTGGAGTTGAAAGATTTTGGAAATTTGTTTTTTTTCTGCCATGAAAAGTTAGGAGGAGAGAAAGAGAAAGAATGAACGAGAAGGAAAACGTATTGTACGTATAGAATGAATTAGAGAATATGTTTTATTTGAGAGATTAAACCTTTTCCATTTTAATTAAAACTTTTCTAATTAATTCCCTCGATTGTTTCTCTCTCTCTCTCTAATTCTTTCTTTACATGTATGTCATCAAATGACATTAAAATTTCACAAATCATGCCATCAAATGACATAAAATTTCCATAAATCATGTCATCATATGACATAAAATTTTCATAAATTATTTCATCAATTTTCTTTAAATTACATCAACATCGTATATCAATGCGCGTAAATATAACTTTTATAAATGCATTAAAATAATTACAAAAAACGTCCAAACACCAAATAAATAATAATTAATATTTCTCAAGTATCAATTAGTTTAATCAATTTACAACATTTTATAAATTAGTTAGATCATGTGGTTTTTCATAGAATTCATCATTACAGTTGTCCGAATCAAAGGTGTAAATTCAGTCAGCGATTAATATCGAACTATTCGAATATTAATGTTCACACGTCACTTAGCAAGTGGTGTGACATTTTGGCCTAATTTATCGCTTACACATCTTTTTATAAAATCCAATTTTATTTATTATAAGCGGTACCTTATAGTGACAATTATTTACACCAATTCTCTTCATCAAAACTATATCACTTTGGACTTACGGAATTTGGTGATGGTCAAAATTCAGATATCATGCACATTCAACTTTATATTCCAAACACAAAGTCTTTGGTTCAATGATAATAATAATTATTAAGCGAAATGCTCTGGCCAGAGACTTTGACTTCGAGTTGACTTCAGTTGACCATGATACTAACCTCATATAACCGAGGAGACGAATCCTCTCTTGAATACTGTTTCACTTCCAAAGCTTGCACTCGACCCATCATAATCGTTCGACGGATGTCGTGCCATGATTTGAATATAATCAAAGTGGAGCCTCCACATTGAAGATCAACAGTATTCTCAAGTCGAGAGAATATTGTAAGTTAATCACGTCGATATTCTCTTCTTGACCTTAGTTATATTTACCAACAGAAAACTATCGAGTGAGTCATTCCATAGTTATCCTATAACTATCAGTACGTAACCCCTTGGTGCCCCCAACGGTCATTGAGTAATATATTGAACAACATTCGAAGAGCGTTGCGTACTCTAGTCTCAATAGATACATTTTTATTTTGAATAATATTGGTCAACGAGTTAGATATACGTGACAAATTACAAAATTGTCCCTAGGGCATACCCCTAACTCTATCGCTTTCTGTACCTTTGAGATAGCTAGGATATTATAACAAAGCTTCTCTCCAAATACTCCAAGATGGAATTCCTACTCTCCAACATCTTCTTGTTCATTTAAGCTATCATTTGATCCAACTTCATTGTTTTCACTATCTCCGGTGCAGTTAAGGCCTCTACAAGAGTAGGTTGATTCGTTTCCTCTCCATGTTAGGTACCTTCATTCTCTGCCTCAATGATGGGTCTGGAAGTAGTAGATTTTTCTTTATCCTTTCTATGTGCCATTTAATGACAACCACCTACACCTTGGTACCTAATATATATGTATAATCTATTATGGAGGTACTCAGCAGATGCATGACGATGGACAAGGGTAAAAAGCAAAGAGAAATCCAAACACAGAACCTATATAACATCCGAGAATATCAAGTTTGCAGATTATACGAAAACTAAAACAAAGAGTCTATACATTCTAAATCTCCAAAATCAACTCTATAGCTGTCTCTCAAAGTAGAAGTACTTACATAGCTCCTCGGTATTGCATAGCGGAATATAAGCGATATTAAGCTCCAAAGTATAGATATATGAAAGCATAGCCTCCTACTCGTACTCCATACAACTTCATGCGTTATCCAGACCTATTATCACTAATCTACTCAATTAAGAGTACCTGAGATGAAGCAAAGCATAAAACCTCATGTCAGACCTAAGCCATTAATATCAGTAACGAGTACGTATTGGTCATGTACCGATATAAGGTATTTTAAAATATCGTGATAATATTTGATAATATTAGTAAAATATCAAAAATGTGTCGAACATGTTATAAACGATATTTTACTATTCTATTATGTTATATTGATGTTAAATATTTAAATATTTGGATAAAATTGCCAAATTACTATCAAAGACTGATTATATATAGTTTACAGATTATAATCCATTTACTGGGACACTCTATTAAATACAAATCATAATATAGGCTCATAGAAACCGAGAAATTTATATAATATACATCTTTGTTATTTTCTTCATTTTTATACTATATTCATTATTTCTTCAGTCATCCAATCATCTATATTAATTTCCTAGTTTTCATATTTATAGTTTCGCCATTTTCATTTGAATAAGCAATGTTGATTTGATACTAATTATAACTTTCGCTCATTCTTTATTCATATGTCAAATATAAACTTTATTGCTCTTCAAATTTTAATTCTTGGTGTATGATAATAACTAATAAAATGAATTTCCATAAGGTTACTTACCAATTAAAAATGGTGAACAAAAACAACTAAAAAGAGAAGTGGCTCTTTCATGATCTTATTTTTAGCGATAAAGTCTTCATTGGAAATTAAACATATAAAATAATGGACTAAGTCGAGTTTTCTTTATTGAAGTACTAATGAAGAAGACAAAAAATGTATAGTTAAAACTAAATAACAACGCTTTGGGATTTCTAATATAGTCTAGATATCGTTATCACCATACACAAAAAACAAATATTGTGAATGTAAAGATATTTATTTATAAATACATTTTCTCCAACACATACAATAATGAATGATATTATTAAATAATATTAGGCACTTTACACTAAATATCAGAGCAGCGTATCGACAAATATCGAACGATATATCCATAATGATATTTCGAGCGATATTTTGATTTATCGGCTTGGGAGCGATATGAGATATATTAGTGATATAAACCATTGTTAACTACATAGGTTCAGATAGCAGTCTGGCGTGAGTGATACCTCATCTCAAAATATTATAAATCCATATATAGTAAATAAGGGCCTAGGTATGAAGGACCATACCTGACAAGTCCTTGCATCTAAAGAGTAGCACATAAACACGATATATGTTAAACTACTATCACATGTGAAATATAGAGGGTATAGGGGTATCACACCGCATATCAAGCACATAACAAACATAGCATCCATCACACAACCTTGCATCTCTCACTCAAGTGCTTCAGATGTACGATAACTCTTTTAGATGCTTAACTCATTGCCCATGCAGATGGCAAATGACTGAACACACGCAAACATCCAGAATATGGATACACACAAACTACCCTAGGTACCCATAGGCTACCCAGTCCCAACAATGAGCACACTTATTGATTGTAGAACTTTCTCACAGATGCTCAACTTATGCCCATGCAGATGTCTAAGGATTTGACACACGCAGACATCCAGACACATGGGTATACACAGATTAACCTGTGTACACGTAGACTACCCTGTCCTACTCATGAGCATCACAACCTCATGTTCTACTCTACGAGCTATCACGCGGAACTCGTTCTCATGGTCCATCACCAGATACTATAGTCACCGGCCACATCGAGTCGTCGAAGTCGTAGTACTTCATTGGTTGCCATTCCAAGGTCATCTTGAGCTATCCTAGATCATCTATCCATATTCTAAACCAACTCCCAAAACCACCAAGTAAACCCCAAGTATTGCCCTAAAGCCCCTCCATGCCCGAGTTCGAAGCAAACACCTTGAAAACACCATTCCAAGGTCTATCAGGTCCCCCTTTTATAGCCAAACCAAATCCATCGAGAAACATTTCCTATTCGGCCCCTCATCACAGAACCAAACAACTATCAGATAGGATTTCCTTTCAGGTCTTCCCCTTGCTGAGTCAAGATACCAGACAGAATTTCATGTCCTGTCTTCCACTGACGATTTAACAGAGATCCAAATCAATACGTCCTTTTTTTCTAAAGTAAACCATCAGACTAACCTATCTTGGACCAAGCTTCACCAAACCAAAACCTGTAGCTCTTTCATCACATCAACATCACGCTGATTCCGTCGAAGTTCAATTCATAGTTCCTACCTCTAGTTAGTTCCGATAGGCATTTTGAACCATACAAGCATACAAACAAAAACCATACATACACCAAACAACATTCAAACATGCAAATCACACAATCAATCATAGTAATCATTATACAAGGTGTTTATAGCATAGCCTAACATATATCAAGGCAACATGTCTAGAACACCAAAAATCCATTTATTCATGTTTTTACCACGGTTTGGATTTTAAAACAGCATTAAAATTTAGTGTTGACTTTAGAAATGGATCTAAAACGTATTAAAACATTTATTTACATATATAGCAAACCGAGGGATGATAAATCACTCACCAAAACCTCCAAAATTCATGTTTTGTACACAAATCTCCAAAAGTCAACAGCCAAATCCAAAGTTTTTTTTACTAAAAATGTAGATTAGAAGATCCCTAATGGATCCCCTTGCTAATCAACCCTTAAGCTTTGATTTGGACTTGATTTGAAAGAGAATGTTTTGGATGGAGAATGGGTAATGGGAGCTTAGATTTATTTAAGAAGTGGTAAAAGTGATTTGGGGATGATGGTTTGGCCTATCATAGCCTCTAAACCCGAAATGGGTTAGTGGGCTCCCCAACCGCACTAATTACCTACTAAGCTGCTCCAAAAATTGTTGTTATTCAAACTACCATATCGCCTAGTCAAAAATTCCAAATTCTTATTATGACCACTCTACAAAAAGGGAAACCATCATATCTTTCCAATGGAAAAGGTCTCATATGCTAATTTGGCTTCTATCAAAATTTATAGCCATTACAATTTTTTAGCGGTAAATTAATTTGAAAAAAAAATCTAAAAATATGAAATGTCACCAATGAGCATTTTTCAAAATTATAGATCCATATAACCTCGTATGAATTCAAAAATTATATATTTTACGATCCTCTGATATGTAAAATGCAGGTCGTTATGCTCTCACTCACTTTAGGAATTTTGCCCCCGAAATCCTCGATACAAACAAGATAAAATCTAACATAGCTACCCCACATACTTAACATCCATGAGAAAACATATCAAACATGCACACAGAAGCAGGTAATGTTATCTGTGCCTACCCTAGCTTGTAGGATACTAAACTACCCTATATGATATCAAAAGTGAAAGTAAATGTGACAAACAGAAGTATCACCAGTTAAAGAGCTCAGGATAAGCGGTCTTCATGCTATCCTCGGTCTCCTAGTTCAACTGCCTTTGCTCTTGCTCCACTCAGCTTTACTATCTTCCTCTTAAACTGCTTTATATTACATCGAATGATGCGAATAGGCCTACGAGGTCTCGAACTTATGGTTCAATCCCAATATCATCAAGTTGATTCGATCCAATTATTGTGCCTGAGCCATGCACAAACTTCTGTAAGTGAGAGATGTGGAACACGTTATGCATGCCTGCCATCTTCTAAGGTAAGTTGAACTCCATAAGTCAGATTCTCAATCCTCTTAAGTATTGAAAAAGGACCAATGAATCTCAACGCCAACTACCTTTAGTACCGAACTAAACAACATTCTTCAGTAGAGAGATCTTTACAAATATATATCGTCCATAGAGAACACCAAATCACATCTTCTCCTATTAACATTGATCTTCTATCTATCTTGTGCAGTGTTCATTCGTTGTCGAATGATTTCGATCTTCTCTAAAGTCTCTCTAATTATATCTGGTCTAAGTATCAGTTTCTCCCCTGCTTCCCACAAACATGAAGGAGCATTGCAGGTCAGCCATATAATACCTCAAATGGTGCCATACCAATGTTGGACCGATAACTGTTGTTGTATGTGAACTCTACAAAGTGTAAATGATCGTCCCATAAGCCACTAAAAATAAGAATACAAGCTAGCAAGAAATCCTCTAAGATACGATTCACCCTTTTACCCTGCCCATCTGTTTGTAGGTGATAAGCTATACTGGATGCAGCTTCATCCCCAACACCTCTAGTAAGATCTTCCAAAACCTACTAGCAAACAAAGGGCATTGATCACTCGCAATACTTTTTGATACACCATGGAATCACAAAACCCACTTCACATGTAACTTTGTCAATTTGAATGTCATTCTACTAGACTTTATGGGTATAGATCTATAACTCTTTGTCAACCTATCGGTCATGAGCTAGATGTTATCGTACCCTCCTCCAGTCCTCAGCAATCCATTGACGAAATGCATCGAAACTTGTTCCCATTTCCACTTGGTAATCTTGAGCGGTTGCGGCAAATCACTCGACTTCTTCTGCTCTGCCTTTACCAACTGATGGTTCATGCACTTTTTGGTGAATGTCCCAACAGCCTTCTTAATCCCTTCCAAATAAAATGTATGCCTCATACCATGGTACGTTTTATTTCAGTTAGGATGTATAGTCAATCTCGAATGATGACACTTGTGTGGAACCTCTCCCTCAACCCATCGTGTGACGACCCGCCTTTCTCTTCTCAGAAAGATGCATCATCATTAAGAAAGAAAGGGATAGAAAAGAGAAAGATAGAGAAGAAAGAAAGAAACAACATCAGAATCTTAATAGCGGAACGAATAAATTATATTAATCACTTAAGATATTACATAGTATACAACATTTAACAGAGTTACATACATTATACATCACATACTAGACAGTTTATAAACACCTGTCTAGTTATTAAAACTCAATACAACATAAAGTCATTTGACTAAGAGATTAACATAGTGGAACACTATATATATCTACAAACGCTGAAGCCTCCTGCTCCATTACTCCTCCAGAATTCGTCAAAGCTAACCTGAATCCCTTGGCTACTCGTAAAAATTTGAGTACCCCAGAGTTTAAGAAAAACAGAAGATAAACTCCGGGTCAGATATGGTAATGGTGTGAGTAACAGGTTAAGGTTGCTTAACTTTGAAAAACCTTTGAAAAGAAAAGGTATCACTCAAGACTTCCCACATATAAACATGGATAAGCTTTTACCTTACGCTAACCAAAACATTTGATAGGAAATACAGTGATATTATAATAGGGTCTAGGGTTTTCAAATAAATAAGTAATAGCCGAAATTGTTACATTCATTAAATTCCAGCATACTAGCCACAAAGTGGGTAATGCAGTCAAAACCGTAAGGGCATGTAGGAAGAATGAGTTTCCATAAATGGCAGGGCTACTGGGGTATCACCCATCACAGTACATGGCCTAGATCGCCATACTGAGGATACTTCCATTCCCCTGCAACACAAAGTCAGAACCGTCCCTTACTGGACAGTCCCGAACAAGGCAACCCCGTAGTTGTTTGCAACCAACTACCCACATAGCCGAATAAAAAGGGACCTTTAGGAAGGGGTAAATCTCGTCCTACTTGGGTGCTACCCACTTAGCCTTGTTGCACCTCCCCTGTTTTAGCCATTCCCGGTTGATGAGGCTTGAGGCTACGATTACCTTTAGAGAACACATCTCTTAGAATGTTCATCATCCACCTGATGATGTTCTGAAAGCAGTCAATCCATATAAGTTCATTCCGGGTTCGAATGAAACCGAAGGCATTATCTCGTTACACTTATTTGGGAATCACCCTCAGAGTTAACGACGATAACCCTTGCACTCTGAATCTTCATCTTCACTTGAGATTCACGACCTATCGCTAATTTGGATCAATGTGGTTTTCAGATATCCAAATCTGGAAATCCAATTCCAGTCTCATCGAAATCCAAAACGCCATCTTTTAGGTCCAAGTTGTTTTAAATTTAAAAACAATTCAATTTTATTATCTATATGCACACAGATAGATAATTCATAATCTCACAATAGATAATCTACATTATCATCATAAATAGATAATTTCACATTATCATCAGAAATAGATAATTCACATTATCATCACAATTCAACCAAAGCATCCATATCACACAGCATTACTTATCCTATATCTGAGATCTCAAACCATTCAAGGCAAACAATATCATTCAACATCCGTAAGCAATGATTTATTAATCACCATCTATAATTAATTTGAAATGAATTAAATTAATTACTTCATCTCTAATTAATTTAAAATAAATTAAATTAATTACTTTTATCACTATAAATCTTGCTTACTTAACCATTTATTAATCACACACCGATTGATTAATCATCTTCTAATTATCCATCTTAATTAGTCATCCCCGATTAATTATCTTTTAATTACATTCAAGTAATTAGCCTTTAATTAATTTCACAAATTAATTACCCTTAACCACTTATAGTAATTAAACTTTAATTACTCTATTAATTAACTATAATTAATTACATTAATCCTTAATTAATTGCATTAATTAATTACTTCATTGATTAATTATTCCTTAATTAATCAACCCTTAATTACATCATTAATTATATTAATTAATGATCCCTTAATTATTTCTCTAATTAGTTATTAATCATATTTAATAATTAATCTTTAATCAATCTTTATTCATTAATCAACCTTGATTAATCACAATCAGTAATTAATTATCCTTAATTACTTCACTTAGCTATCTTCAAATAACTTTATTAATCAATTCTTAAATTAATTGTACTAAGTAAGTAATTATTAATTACTTTCACTAAGTAATTATCCTTTATATTAATTACACCAAGTAATTAATCCCAAATCTCTTCCATTAATTAATTATCCTTCAATTAATTACACAAAGTAATTAACCCAAATTACTTCCATACTTCAATTAGTTACATCCAGTAATTACCCATCTTAATTACTTCACTAGGTAATTATTCTTCATTAATTACATTTAGTAATTATACTTAACAAATAATCCAGTGATTATCTTAAATTAATTAAGCTTAATTAATTAACTTAAATTAATCACATTAATTTAATTAATTACATTGAGTAATTAATTCCTTTAATTACTTTCATTAAGTAATTATACTTAAACAATTCCATAAATGATTATCCTTAATTAATTAATATAATTAATAATTAAAATTAATCACATTAATTAATTATTTAATTATTCCAAGTTAATGATCTTCATTAACTATTAACAATTCTTTAATTACTTCTCTTAAGTAATTAAACTTAGATTAATCATTATTAATTACAAATTAATTAATCTTTAATGACGAGTTAATTAATCTCTAATTATTTAATTAATTAAGTGCTTAACCGTAACTTAATTAATCCTTAACTATTTAATTAATTATATTCCTAATCATTAATTAATATTCTATACTTATCTAATTAATGATTCTTAATTACATATTAATTAATCCTTAATTAATTTACTTAAACCTTAATTAATTAATTTAACCCTTAATTAGTATATTAATTAATTCAAATCATTAATAAATTAAATTAATTAATTATTCTTTAATTACCTTAATAATTTAATGAATCACAAATCATTAAATCTTAATCTACTTTAAGATAAAACATTTTCTTATTAATGACTAAATTGTCATTAACAAAGCATTTAAAAACAATTTACTTTTTAAATTTCATTTTAAATTAAGATTCAAAATAAATACAAATTTAACTTTTAACAAAATTTTAAAACAATTGAAAAACCTTCTTAATCAATTGTTAAAGACCGCTTATCTTTATAAAATAAATTTATATAAGAGTTTTAAACCAAATCATTCAAATTCAAATCATTTTGTAAAATATACTTTAACATTTTAAAGTTGTTAAAACAATTTAATTTTATAAAAAAATATTTTATTTGAAAACTAGGATACAAAATTATATTTGAATCCATACTTAAAACTGATTTAAAACTGGTTTAAATCTTGCTTTCACATTTTAAAATCCATTTTAAAATTTAAAAAGCAAACAGGTTTAAAACCTGTAACTTTAAATCACTCGCGAATCAACCCGAGGTGTTACTCGAGTCAAAGCCCTAAAATCTAGAATCCTACTCCGAGACACAACAGCAACCCAAATCCTGACACAAAATCAAAGCTGTGCACATGCACCACCGATGCAGCCAACTCCAATCGTCAACGATGATCCCCTCAAGTTGGCGATTACCCTCGCTCCTAATCACAATCTTCAGATCATCATTACAAAATCGAAATCGAATTCGAGTGTTCAAATCCAAACCTGGAACCAAAATAAAAAATCCTGGAACCTTCTCGTCCTCGTCTCTCCGATCACTAGAGCTTCCGATCTCCCAGCAACACCATCGCCAATCTCCCCACTATCAAATCCCTCAATTTGGTGGAACTCGATCCACCAGAGGAGTTATGGAAACAAATTTCAGATTATCCTCAAAGCTAGTTCTACAGCCTTAAAACAATCATCGCCTCCGCTACATCCACTTGATCGCCATTCAGACATTTTTTCCCAAGTCCACGACCATCCTTCGACCTCCAGAAAGAACCCTGACCTCTCTGACAATTGAGATCATCAGAAAACCCCTCAAAACATATTTCTGGTCAAACCAGAACTGCTCCCAAATCCTACTACTAAAAATCATGATTTTACTTTTAAAAATCATAATTTTGTTTAAGGATTTAGATCATCTTCCTGAATCAATGAATTGAGATGTTTGAAATTTAACAAAACCAAAGTTTCCTATTCTATTGGGTTTTCCAAAGACATGCAGATTTATTTTAACATAATTATAATTTTAAACTAAAATAATGATGAATCAAACAAATTTTGTTTATAGTCTAAAACCAAACAACAATTGGATCAAGATAACATGAATTTTGTTCTAAATCTTAGCTTGAGAAACTATGAGCAGAGGTGTCCCAGATAACAGCATGCACGCACACATCTATACATTCACATATACATAAAAAATGCATCTATATACACTTTCATAACATACTTATTTCCCCAGAAAATCAACCAACCAGATTCATTCTTTTTTTTTTTTTAAAGTTACTCACCTGACATGAAAATGAAGAACAGAGTCTCCTTTGATTTTGAAAACAGCTTTTGGACCTTAAAAATTGAGTTGCTGGAATATGGTTCTGATTTTAAAAACTGCATTCTATTGAAACTAGAAATCCTTTGTTGCTAAAAAATGTTTTGATTTAAAACTACAGTTGCTTTTGAAAACCTCAAGTTTTCAGAGGATGTTCAGGTTAATGGTTTGTAGGTCCCTTTGATTTAGGAACTGGAATTGTTGAAAATAATGCTGAAGAATACTTGCTTGGTTAAATCTCAGGTTTAAGAATGCATGCAGGCTTTTTGATTCTAGATTGAAGAAGAATGCTTGCATGCTTTGAGTTGTTTGGTTTGAAAAGAATTACGAGCTTGCTTACTTTGATATTCTCAGGTTGATGATGATTTTGCAGGCTTTGATTTGAGAAAATTTGAAAATAATTTACAGTCTTTTGAATTTTCATTAGTTTTCAGGTTTAAAGAAATTACAGATTGCTTATTGAGTATGTGGTTTTCTCTTAGCTTTTGAAAAAGAATGAAAAAAAAGAAATGAAAGAAAGAAAACATGTCTTATATAGGCTGAAATTTGAAAAAATAAAAGAAAACTAAAATTAAATGACACTTGTAAAATTATTCAACATTTGTCATCTTGAATTAATATTTACTTAACACATGTTATTAGGTTGCTTAATGTATTAACACATGTCATATGTATTGTTTTATTTTTTTTAAATGTTAAATAAAAAGCTTTACTTAATTTATTTATTCTTATGTAAATGTATATATGATTTTTTTATAAATAAAATGTAATTAAACAAATTATATATAAATAAAAGCTTATCCAAATATTTTTAAAATGTCTATCTTTTTAAATTTCAATTTTAAATTCAAATTCATCCTAAATTTTAAAATCCAGCTTAAAGTCAACTTATATATATATATATATATATATATATATATATATACACACACACATATATAACTACATATTCAATTTAAAAATAATAATTCTATTGTCTTTAAAACCTATCTATATCTATACATTTATTAATATTATTTGAAAATAACACATTTATCAATTTGAAATAATTTATAAAAGAGATTACCTTGTTATTAATAAATTACTTATTTCACTAAAATGAATTAATGTTTCATATGTTATATTGTATTTTAAATTTTCATATCTAATTACAAATCATATTTATTAAGCAATATTTAAAAAGAATGTAAAATAAACCTTCTTGTTGATTAATTTAAATTTAAATTTAAACCTAAGCTAAGATTTAAACAATTAAACATTTATCTTAAATATTTTAAAACTATGTAGTTATTTATTTAAATAACTTTTGAAAAGCTTTATATTAAATTAAATCATAATTTCCAAATTGCCAATTATATTTTAGAATTTGAAAATAAGATTTTATTTGTTAAATTCAAACCAAAGCTTTTCTACTTACAATATATACAATTATATATACATTATAAATAGAAAATATTTTATTAGCTTTTCAAAAAATTCACCAGTTAGATATTTATTTAAAAGAAGATTATTAAATCAATTCAAATTTAGTAACAACATTATCAAATCAATTAAATTTTTAATGCAGATTATTAAATTGATATTGGCCAAAATTCCGGGTCATCACACATCGATAATAGGAACAAAAATCTCTCATCCTTACAAAGTCAACCATCACGGTCGGGCGTGTATTGCTTCATCTCCTCAGACCCTACAATTCCTCTTTCTTTGCCATTATCACCGCTGGTCCAACATCTCGCCTCTACTAGTACCAATCTATTCAATAAAGATAGATCTAATCGTTAAGCTAGCCAACACTTTCGGCTATAGCTCACATCAAGGTCTAAAATCATAGCCGGCAATAAGCTCCAACTACTTCCACTCTAGGAACATCACCCGCAACCGACATATCTTCTACTCAATGCATCGATGATCGCTTTTTCCTTACCAGGTGTATGGGAAATGTCAAAGTTGTAGGAGACCATGAATTCCAACCATCGCTGCTGATGAAGGTTGAGATCCTTCTAGGAGAAAAAAATACTTTAAGGATTTATGGTTCGTGAATAGCTTGAAACTTTCTCCTAATAAATAGTGCCTCTAAATATTCAAAGAGAACACTGCCGCCACCAACTTTAAATCATGAGCCGGATACCTCCACTTGTGTGGCTTCAGCTATCAACTAGCATAGGCGATAACTTTTCCCTTCTACGTCAATACTGCTTCAAATTCAGTACCGCAATCGTTTGTATACTATCAACTCCCCATTCCTGCTTAGAATGGTCGATACTTGTGCACTCATCAACCTCTCCTTCAGACTCACAAATGCATGCTCTCACTTCACATCCTAAATAAAATTCTGATTCTTCTTCATCAAATTGGTCAACGGTGTGGCTACCTTCGAGAAGTCTCTAATAAAAAGTCTATAATATCCCGCCAACCTAAGGAACTCCTCGCATTAGTAGCATTCTTACGCCGGTTTCAATCTTGATCCACTGTTACCTTCTTAGGATCAACTGTAATGCCCTTGCCCAAAGACAATGTGACCCAAAAATCACACTTCCCTCTTCCAGAATGACACTTCGAAAGCTTCCCCTTCAATCGGTGCTTCCTCAACACCTCAAGTACAATCTATTAGTCCATGAGATGATGGTTTTGATGACAACAACCTTAGAATAGATTATAAAATATAAATACTAACGGTATAAGTTTAGATATATATGTATATGTAGGATTTAACCATGCAGGTAACAAGAATGAAGACTACAGTATAAAGATTCAAGATATCAAGATTGAAGACTCATGAGTATCAAGATTTTCAAGAGTTCAAGAATTCAAGTAATTTATTATTTAATTAGAAATTTTGTTAAAACTCCTAGAAAAGCACTGGCATCTTAAAATCCAATTTATTCATGGAATGGAATCCACTTCGAGCTCGTTAAAGAGATGGAACCCTAAGTAGGATGGAACCTAGGAAAAATCTAGTGGAACATTGTTTTGTATCAACTAACTTTTTATTCAAAATGATTTTTCAAAATTATATCTTGTTTTCAAAATGATTTCAAAACCTTCCTTTTAAAAGTGTCAAAAACATCTATCCTGATTTCAAATACTTTTAGCCTCAAAATAATCTTTAATTTCAAAATCAAATTATCATTGTTTTTAAACTATCTTTTAAATATAATATATTTAACTTTTAAATATTTAAATTTTAAATAGTAAAATTTTGAATATATTATTCTTTATATTTACTTATGTATTTTAATTATAGTCAAGTATATTAATAAAGTTTAAAATAGGTTTAATATAAAATAAAAGTTATTTTCAGAGAAAATCAAAACAACAAAAAATCCTTTGGGATGTCGACATGCCCAAGTAACCCACGTCGACATGGTGTCAGTTGAGTTCAAAATTTAAATTTCAAAAGAAGTGTCTATTCATCATAACTCTTCAGGAATGGACATGGCTGTTGTTCTTCTATAAATAGGGGTTAGTTTAAACGAATTTTATACCAGTTTTTCTGGTTTTTCACTCCTCTTCTTCTTCCACATTTCTTAATACATATTCTTACCATTACTCTGCAAAAATCAACATTTCATAGTTTGGTTCTATCACTATCTTAACGAAATCCTCAGTGCTATTCAGAGTTATAGGCTTTTTGTAATCAACTTAGCGAGAAAAGGTGTGATTATAGCCTTGAAAATCAATCAAGCGAGATAAGGTGTGATTGTAGCCTTAGGAAATCAATTGGGTGAATTTGTTGCCCGGGAAATCAATTATCTCTACCCGGAGGATTATGATTCTGGAGGGTGTACCTCGTTGCCTTGAAATCGAGGGTGTAATTGTAAAGATTGTTTTTGAAAGGAAATCCGTACTTGTGTGCGGGACTGGATGTAGGGTAACTCCGAACTAGTATAAAATCCGGTATATTCTTTCCTTTACTACTTTTACTTTATATTTGCATTTGTGTTTGATTCTGTGATCATATCTGTGTCTGAATATAGCATAAATTTGTGTTTAAATTAACAAAAACTAAAAAGATTTAACAATTCTCTAAAACACTATTCACCCTCCCCCCTCTAGTGTTTATCCTTAGCCTTAAGATTCTTAATCCACATTTCCCACATTTGGTATCAAAGCAAGGTTTTCAGAGTTTCATAATCTGATTTTTGAAAAAGTTTTAAAATGGCTATGTTTGTTAATACTAGTTTAGAAATTTTCAGATCACCATTATCTTTTGAGTCTGCATATAATCAATGTTCAAATTCAAGTTATCTATCAAAATTGTTTGATGTACAGGAATCATGTTAAATGGCTGTTGAGGAATCAATCCACAACGGACAAATTGTGTAGATCAGAAAGAACAAATGGATACTTGATAGTGGATGTTCCAGACACATGACTGGCAATCCGGATATGCTGAATGATATAATATACAAAGATGGAGGACTGGTTAACTTTGGAGATAATTCAAAAGGACATGTGATCTGCACGGCAAAGTCGGTAACTCTGAAACACCTATTATTATTAATGTTTTGCTAGTTAAAAATCTGAAACATAATCTGCTAAGTATAAGTCAACTTTGCGATAAAGTATATAAAATTAAATTTGAAAAAGATAAATGTCACATTGAAGATAACAATTCAACCATACTATTTGAGGGTGTTAGGAAAAAGAATATTTATATTCTTAGTATGAAAGTTTGAAATGATAACTTATGTCTTTTGGCAAATACAAGTGACCCTTAGATTTGGCATAAGAGATTTGGGCATTTGAATTTCAAAGTCTTATCTAGACTGTCAAAACATGATCTAGTAAGAGGTCTCCCTACAATGAATTTTAAAGTAGATAGTTTACGTGATGCATGTCAATTAGGAAAACTTAGAAAAAGTTCCTTTAAATTAAAAGATATAATTTCAACTTCAAAACCTCTTGAATTACTTCACCTTGATTTATTTGGTCCATCTCAAATTCTATCAATAAATCATAGTAAATATGTTTTTGTAATTGTACATGATTATTCTAGATTTATATGGACAATATTTTTGAAACATAAAAGTGATACTTTAGAATGTTTTAAGAACTTTTCAAAAAGGATTCAAAATCAACTCTCTCTAAAAATTATAACCATTCGTAGTGATCACGGTGGTGAATTTGAAAATGAAATTTTTGAGGAATTCTACAATAAAAAGGGAATAACTCACAATTTTTCATTTCCTAGAACTCCACAACAAAACGGAGCAGTAGAATGTAAAAATAAAACGATTCAAGAGTATGCGAGAACTATGCTTTCTGACAGTAAATTACCAAAGAATTTTTGGGCAGAAGCAGTTGCTACCGCCTGTTATATTTTAAATAGAATTTTAATTAGATCTTTAACTAATAAGACTTCTTATGAACTTTTTCACTCAAAGAAACCTAAAGTATCTTATTTTAGAATTTTTGGAAGTAAATGTTTTATTTTAAATACTAAAGATAACTTAGATAAATTTGATCCTAAATCCGACGAAGGTATTTTTATCGGATATTCTAATAGAAGTAAAGCGTACAGAGTATTTAATTTAAGAACTAACACCATCGAAGAAACAATGCATGTTTCATTCGATGAAAATTTCAAAATTTTTGAAGATACAAATGATAAAGATGATTTAATTACTCAAAATCAAGATTCAACTGAAATTAATAATGAAACTAATCATCCTAATAAAAGGACTAAATTTTCAAAAGATCATCCTATTGAAAATATACTAAGAGATATGTAATATGTTGTTAAAACTAGAAATCAACTAAGTCAAATGAGTAATGTATCTTTTAAATCAACTATTGAACCAAAAAATCCAAAAGAAGCATCAACTGATGATTCATGGATTTTGGCTATGCAAGAAGAACTAAACAAATTTACTAGAAATGAAGTTTGGGAACTTGTTCCTAGACCTGAAAATAAAACTATAATTGTAACTAAATGGGTTTATAAAAATAAAATGAATGAACATGGAGAGGTAGTTAGAAATAAAGCACGTTTAGTTGCTCGAGGTTTTTGTTAAGAAGAAGGAATAGATTTTGATGCAACCTTTGCTCCCGTAGCAAGATTAGAAACCATTAGGATTCTACTTGCTTTCGCAAATCATAATTATTTCAAATTATTTCAAATGGATGTTAAAAGTGCCTTTTTAAATGGATTTGTAAACGAAGAAGTGTTTGTTGAAAAACCACCACTTTTTGAAAATGATAAATTACCAAATCATGTTTACAAACTGAAGAAAGATTTATATGGTCTAAAACAAGCTCATAGAGCCTGGTATGATAGACTAAGATCTTATCTATTACAATCAAACTTTGAAATTGGTAAAATAGATAATACTCTTTTTATTAAAAGAAATAAAAATGATATTCAACTAGTACAAGTCTACGTAGATGATATCATTTTTGGATCAACTAATTTTGAAATGAATAAAGAATTTTCTTAAATAATGACAAAAGGTTTTGAGATGAGTCATATGGGTGAATTAATTTTTTTTTTAGGATTACAAATAAAATAATTAGATAATGGTATCTTTATTAGTCAAGAAAAATATGCTAAAGACCTAATTAATAAATTTGGTTTAACTACTGCAAGTGGAAAACCCACTCCCATGGCAACTAATGAGTACCTTAGTAACGAAGATCTCTCAAAAGATGTAGATCAAAAGTTATATAGAGGAATGACTGGATCACTATTCTATATTACTACTAGTAGACCTGATATCATGCATAGTGTTTGTCTCTATGCAAGATATCAATATCAACCTAAAGTGACCCACTTAAAAGCCGTAAAACATATCATAAGATATGTTAAACAAACCTCTAATTATGGCTTATTTTACCCTAAAAATGATTCCTTTGACTTAATATCTTATTATGATGCTGATTATGCTGGTTGTAAATCAGACCGAAAGAGTACAAGTGGAACTTGTCACTTTTTGGGGCATTCTCTGATTTTCTGGTTTAGTAAAAAGCAAAACACAGTTTCTTTATCAACAACTGAAGCAGAATATATTTCTACTGCTTTGGCTTGTTCTCAAGTAATATATATGCAACAAACTTTAAAAGATTATGGTTCAAAATTTTCAAAATCACCAATTTATTGTGATAATACGAGTGCGATAAATTTATCCAAAAATACTACTTAACATGCTCGAACTAAACATATTGATATCAGACATCATTTTCTCAGAGATAATATAAGCAAGGAAGTAATCACTCTAGATTATATCAATTTCGAGAATCAAATTGCTGATATCTTAACAAAACCATTAACTGAATCTATATTTACTAAATTAAGAAGAGAATTAGGTATTTGTTCAATAACCGAAATATAAAATAAAAATAAACAAAGTATAATTAAAATTAATTCAAAATAAATTAAATAGGCAAAAATTCAAAGACTATGTCGACATACCCCTCTACCCTATATCGACATGCAACGGTTTTAAAATTTTGAAAATTTTCCCATCAAAATTCAAATAATTGGTTATATATTCTTCACATTTTCGAAATTTTATTCATCCTTTCTGTTTTCTCTCTGTTCTCTTCTCTAAAATCAAAAAATCAATGGCCTTCTCTTCCATATCAAACTTAAAATCAACCTTTTTGTTCCCCTCTCCTACGTCTGGTCCATTTCAACGTACTACTCTCGCTCGTATAACTAAAATGGAGGACTCTCTAAAGGATGCACTTCAGTTAATGACTGAAATACAAGTTATGCAACTTCGAATGGCAAAGGAACAAGAGAGGCAAGGCAAAATCCTTAGGAATTTGCAAAAATTTTCTAATGGACAATCATGCTAACCCAATCATGATCGACGAAGATTCCTCAGGAGATCAAGAACATGAGGCCACCGAAGAAGAAGAAGAACCCATGGAAGAAGTGCACGCGGAGGATGACGACCAAGTCGTGCGCGTTGGAGAAGTTTATTTTGACAAGAATGGGAATCTTGTTGAACATCGTGGAAACTTCTGTTTCCACTATCCAAACTGTTCGATTCATATATCTCCTATGTTCAAAAACACACATTAGTTTCTTCTCTTTCTTTAACATTGTTGTTTGTTCCTTCTTACGTTTACAACAAAAATGTAGATATAACCATATGATTAATAAATAAATTGTGTTCTTATATGTGTTTTTCCTATAACTATATGGTTATTATATACTTAAGATACTTAGTAGTTTAGGATTAGGATTATTATTAGATCTAAGTATTGATTATTTATGATATCACTACCATTATAATCACATATCATAGAGTATTAGATTTAGGGGGGAGTTCTATAGTTTGGTATTATATAGTTTAGAGTTAGTTTTTTTGTTGATGACAAAGGGGGGGAAGTATAAAATAGGGTAGTTAGGCATAGATTAAGGAGGAGTTATTAAGATAGAAGTAATATTTTATAAACAAAGGTTGTCATCATCAAAAAGGGGAGATTGTTAGTCCATGAGATGATGGTTTTGATGACAACAACCTTAGAATAGATTATAAAATATAAATACTAATAGTATAAGTTTAGATATATATGTACATGCAGGATTTAACCATGCAGGTAACAAGAATGAAGACTGTACAATATAAAGATTCAAGATATCAAGATTGAAGACTCGTGAGTATCAAGATTTTCAAGAGTTCAAGAATTCAAGTAATTTATTCTTTAATTATAAATTTTGTTAAAACTCCTAGAAAAGCGATGGCATCTTAAAATCCAATTTATTCGTTGAATGGAATCCACTTCGAGCTCGTTAAAGGAATGGAACCCTAAGTTGGATGGAACCTACGAAAAATCTAGTGGAACATTGTTTTGTATCCGCTGACTTTTTATTCAAAATGATTTTTCAAAATTATATCTTGTTTTCAAAAATGATTTCAAAACTTTCCTTTTAAAAGCATCAAAAACATCTATCTTAATTTCAAATACTTTTAGCCTCAAAATAATCTTTAATTTCAAAATCAAATTATCCTTGTTTTTAAACTATCTTTTAAATATAATATATTTAACTTTTAAATATTTAGATTTTAAATAGTAAAATTTTGAATATATTATTCTTTATATTTACTTATGTATTATAATTATAGTCAAGTATATTTATAAAGTTTAAAATAGTTTTAATATAAAATAAAATTTATTTTCAAAGAAAATCAAAACACCAAAAAACCCTTTAGGATGTCGACATGCCCAAGTAAACCATGTCAACATGGTGTCAGTTGAGTTCAAAATGTAAATTTCAAAAGAAGTGTCTATTCTTCATAACTCTTCGTGAATGGACATGGCTGTTGTTCTTCTATAAATAGGGGTTAGTTTCAATGAATTTTGTATCAGTTTTTCTGGTTTTTCACTCCTCTTCTTCTTCCACATTTCTTAATACATATTCTTACCATTACTCTGCCGAAATCAACATTGAATCGAACTTGATCATTCGTAGTTTGATTCTCTATCACTATCTCAACGAGATCCTCAGTGCTATTCAGAGTTATAGGCTTTTTGTAATCAACTTAGCAAGAAAATGTGTGATTGTAGCCTTGAAAATCAATCAAGCGAGATAAGGTGTGATTGTAGCCTTGGGAAATCAATTGGGTGAACTTGTTGCCCAGGAAATCAAGTATCTCTACCCAGAGGATTGTGATTCTGGAGGGCGTACCTCGTTGCCTTGAAATCGAGGGTGTAATTGTAAAGATTGTTTTTGAAAGGAAATCCGTACTTGTGTGCGGGACTGGATGTAGGGTAACTCTGAACCAGTATAAAATCCAGTGTGTTCTTTTCTTTACTGCTTTTACTTTATATTTGCATTTGTGTTTGATTCTGTGATCATATCTGTGTCTGTATATTGCATACATTTGTGTTTAAATTAACAAAAACTAAAAAGATTTAACAATTCTCTAAAACACTATTCACCCCTACTCTAGTGTTCATCCTTAGCCTTAAGATCCTTAATTCGCATTTCCCACACAATCCTCAAATGTTCCTTGTGTTCTTCCTCCTCTATCTAATAAACGAAGATATCATCCACGAATATAAGAACAAACTTATTCAGTTGATCCTTGAAAACATGGTTTATAAGACCCATAAAGTATGTCGGTGCGTTGTAAGGCTGAACGACATAACTAAACACAAATAAAAACCAAATAGCGTAAGAAATATGGTGATCAACACACTCACCTTCGCTACTTTTAGCAAGTGGAATACCATTGCCAAATCCAGTTGGAAGAACACGTTCGGACCATGGAGCTGGTTGAACAATTCGTTAATATGTGGGAGTGCATACATGTTCTTCTTCATCGCCTTACTCAACTCATGGTAATCCAACACATAACCTCAAAGATCCATTTGCCTTAGTGATGCATACTATAGGCGTGCCCCACTTAGATATGCTCCTGTAATGAACCCTCCCTTCAGTAGGTCATTTACTTGCACCTCCAATTTCTTTTACTCTCTGGATGCCATACGCCTTAAAGGCATAACTAACGGTCTGACATCCTCCATCAAGTCTATGGGGAATTCAGTCTCCTTGTGTGGTCGTAATCCAATTACCTACTTCGTTTGAATATTCTCTAATGATAAGCATAGATAACAACCCATCTTGTGGAACCTCGAGCGAATATAGAAAGCTAACCATGACTCCATCCCTCGGCAAGCAGACAATCACTACCATCACCCCCACAGCCTTAATCGTCACCAATAACCTCCTGTAATCCACCACTATTGCATCCTTCCTCAGACAGTCCATCCCCAGTATATATCAAATCCCACAATCCAAAATAAAGCAATCGCAAGCAAACAAACATCCATAACTCAATAAGACTAATTCTTTACAAACTAAGCACAGGCTAGTCAATCCTCCAACTGTGTTTGTTACGATCAAAGGTTGGTCAACTATCTTGAATTTCAATCCCAATCTATCTACTAAATCACTAGATATGAAGCAAGGCAAAGCCTCGGTATCGAATAAGACATGTACAGGTGTATCAAAAATTGAAAGTATACCATGTATAACAATGTTACTCCCCTTCTCCTTTGATGATGGAGCACTCGACGAAGCTTGAACAATGTTCAAAGCGTAAGCAGACATAACTTGCTCATTCCACAGTGATTCCAGACAATCCTTCATATGCCCTGGCTTATTGTAGTTAAAACATTTGTTCTTCTCGTTTTTGCAATCTTTGTTAAGATGGTTCTTCTCTCCACTATTGTAGCAAGGGGGCTCCCACTTGCTCTTCTTCTGGCAACCCTTCTGAAGTTGCTTCATCTTATTATTCTCCCATTTCCTCTTTCCTTCCTTGCTAGCTTATGGCTTTGTCCCATCCTTGGGGGCAACAACTAGCTTATGTATAGGTATAGAATTTCATGTCGAATGGCCTTCACCACCAGCCTCTCGAAGGTCTCATTGATATAACTCGCAAGTTTTTCTTCAAGATAATCATCCAAGCCCATGCTGAACTTCTCATCCTTATTGAGCAGAGTATCGATAAAAGATAGGCCATACTTCAATGGAATGTTGAACTCAGCCGCATACTCCGACACAGACATATCCTTCTATCTCAAGTCAACAAACTTTTAGAAGAGCGTTCTATGCGTCCGGTATATACTTCTATTCAAAACTCACCTTGACTTGCTCCCAGGTAAGTTGGTCCTCGGGAGTAGTAATATTGATGGCATTCCACCACCTTATAACTCATCCTTGAAGCTGTCAAGATGCTAACTTCCTCTCCATTGTAGTCTTTAACTCCTTTCCTCAAAGATGCGTTTGCAAGTATCCAACCAATCCAGCACTTTGGTAGTTGGTTCCGTTCTAAGAAATGGTTTGTCACCTAGAGTGGAGTAATCCTTGCTTAATTTAGTAAAGTCAGCCCTCGACGCATGCGTAGAAGCACCACCACCAACAACTACAGCAGGAGAAACTTGGGCATTGTGAACCATACTTCGCACCATCACAGCGTACATGTTCTGCAAGTAGTAGTTAGCAGCCCCCAATCCCATCCCTTCTTCAACTCCAGAAATGGAGTTCCTAGCAGCATTCCTTGTTACCGGTTCATTCTCATAAGTTGTAATAAGAATGATCAGTCTCTCTAAAGGAATAAGTGGTGTCTGTGAATGCAATGTGACTTGTATAGTGTACACACACACAATTATATAATTTTGAAAACCAAAAAAAGGTACGCTCACTCGTATATTGCTTGATCCATTCTAAAGTGATAGCTCCTTCCTTAATTCTAATAGACCCAAGTAACAACCAGGTCATCTACGCAGCCTAAGCTCTAATACCAAATATAATGACCATCCTACACATCCGATACCAAATATACCTGTATAATGTGTTGTGGATTTGCCTTGCCAGTATAGGACGGTAGCTAAAGGTGAAGTGCAAATAAAATTCCAAATACATAACCTATAGAACATGTCAAAGCACATAGATAACAGTCTCCTGCTCACACTCGATACAGCTTAGATAACAGTCTTGTATGAGTGATACATTATCTCTAAGTACTAAAAAAAGCATATATAGTAAATAGGGGCCTAGGGTATGAAGAACCATGTCTGTTATGTCCCTCAATCCAAAGAGTTTACATAAACACGATATATGCTAAACTACTATCACATATGAAAAATACGGGGTATAAGCATATAACAAAACAAGCACACAGTAAACATAACATCCATCACATAGCCTTGTATCTCATACTCAAGTGCTTCAGATACACGATAAATCTTTCAGATGCGTAACTCATTGCCTAAGCAGATGGGAAAGGACTAGACACACATAGATGTCCAAAATATGGGTACATGCAAACTACCCTTGGTAAATGTAGGCTACCATGTCCCAACAATGAGCATCATAACCACAGAGCCTTTCATCAGTCCCTTAGCTCACATATCGATAGTAGAACTTCCTCATAGATGGCCAACTCATGCCTATGAAGATGGCTCAGAACTGGACACATGTAGATGTTACAAACACATCGATACACACAGACTACCCTAGGTACACAAAGATTACCCTATCCTACTCACAAGCATCACTACCTCATGTTCTACTCTACAAGCTATCATGCAAAACTTGTCCACTCGGTCCATCACCAGATGTTATAGTTACTCGCCACATCGAGTCGTCGTACTTTATTGGTTTCCATCCCAAGGTCATCTTGAGCTATCCCTCAAAGTCATCTATCCCTGCTCCAGACTAGCTCCAAAAACCACCAAGAAAGCCCCAAGTATTGCCTCGATGCCCTTTCATGCCGAGCCCGAAGCAAACCCTAAGTATTTCCTTAATGCCCCTTCATACTGAGCCCAAAGCAAACACCATAAAAACACCATTACATGTTTCGTTCGGTCCTCCCCCATAGCCGAACCATGCCATCGAATAACATTTCCTATACGGCTCCTCATTACCGAACAAACAACTATCAGACATGATTTTTTGTCTGGTCCTTCACTAGTAGAACCAACTAGCTATTGGACAACATTTCCGGTCCGGTCTTCCCCTGCCGAGTCAAGCACCTATCGGACAGTAATTCCTACCCGGTCTTCTGTTGCCAAGCCAACTGAGTTTGAACCAATACTTCTCTTTCTTAAAGCCAACCTTCGGACTAACCCATACCGGACCAAGCTTCACCAAACCAAAACCTATAGCTCCTTTAGCACATCAACACTGCTTTAATTCCACCGCTTCACTCAACATTTAGACTCCTATGCGTTGCCTATGCATCCATATGACTCTAAACACTATAAAGCCTATCTGTTGAAGTCCAATTTCATAGTTCCTACCTCTAGTTTGCTCCGATGGGAGTTTTCTATCATTAAAACATACAAACAAACACTATAAATGGATCAAAAAACATTCAAACATGCAAATCACACAATCAATCATAGTAATCGTCATACAAGGTCTCTACAGCATAGCTTACCATATATCAAGGCAATCACATAACCAAATAACATGTCTAGAGCACCAAAAAATCCATTTATTCACATTTTTACTATAGGCTGGGTTTTAAAACAGCATTAAAACTTAACTTTGACTTTAAAATTGGATCCAAAACATATTAAAACCTTATGTACATATATATTAAGGTGAGAGATAATAAATCACACATCAAAACCTCCAAAATTAAAATTTTGCACAAAAGTCGAGGTAAATCCAAAAATCAACAGCCAAGCCTCAAGTTTTCTTCCCTAAAAACGTAGATTTAAAGATCCCCGATGAATCCCCTTTCTAATCTACCATTAAACTATAATTTAGACTTGATTTGGAGAAGAAAAGAGAAGATTCTGAGTGAAGAACGGGTTAATGGGAGCTTAGATCTACTTGAAAAGTGGTAAACATGATTTAGGAATGATGGTTTGGCCTATTATAGCCTTCAAACCTAGAATGGGTTAGTGGGCTTGCCCCAAACCTCAGTAATTACCCACTAAGCTGCTTGAAAAACAGAATCTTCAAATAGCCATATCTTCTAGCCAGAATGTCCAAATCACTATTATGACCACTCTACGGAAAATGAAACAATCATATCTTTCCAATGGAAGTGGTTTTAGACACTAAATAGTCTTCTATCAATATTTATAGCCGTTAAAAGTTTTCAGAGGTAAAATCGTTTGCAAAATTTCTAAAGGTAGGGAAGGTCACTAATAGGCATGTTACAAAATTATAGAATCACATGATGTCAAATGAATTTTAAAGTAACTTTATATGATTCTCCGATATGTAAAATATAGGTAGTTTCACATCTCTTCTTAGATCTAATGATGGATTCCTTCCAAATCCAAGCAACCACGGGACTTCAACATAAAAAAATTAGATTTAATTTTTAGACTTTTTCAAATCTAAAATGAAAGCAAAAATCTATCCCTGAGAAAAATCTTTCTCAATGAAAGCACAAAATGTTTGTTCCAAAAATGGGAAAAACAACCAATCCAAAGACAAATGAGAATTGTTGAGGATTAAGAAATAAAAGAGAGTAAAACACATGAATTTAGAGTGCTTCGGCCAAAACCAATAGTGTATGTCCACTATTATCTTTGTTATTGATTAACTTTTTCTTTTAGTAGAGTATTACAATAACTCAAGATTTAAACCATTCGAGTATGAATTCAATAAAGTTTTGATGCCAAAAATCCGATAACTAAAAGAATATCGTCTTTTATTGCATTAGCCTTTGTATTTATAAACGAAATCAACAACCAAAATCGCAGGAATTTATTTGAACACGTTCTCATCTCGAAATCCGAAGTTCAGTCACAAATGAAAATACTTAGGAATAAGAAGGATCAGTACCGATCATTGCAGATTGATACCGATCTATTAACTTGCACTATCTTGTACTTTTCTTTAAATTGGTCCTCATCTTTAACAAAGTGACATTAACCCACTTTGTGAACCATTAAGGTTCGGTTTCGATCATTATGGATCTATATCGACCTATTTTTTGGTCTGGGATCTCCTATTCTTCCCTTAGTTTTCATCATCTAGCTCTCAAAAAAGAGTAAGCATGTTCACTCCTCACAAGGATTGATGCTGATCATTATGTCTATTTAAACCAAAAATAGCACAAATCCCCAATAGATTAAGTAGAGAAATAAAAGTGAAGAAAGTAAATGATAAATAAGTATGAAATAGAACACATAAAAGTTATAGTGGTTTGACATACTCCGCCCTACATCCACTTCAAGTTTCCTTTTATTATACTATATTTTTCAAGTACAGATCTTATATATCAATATATATCCATTTTGGATCGATATAAATTTGACAGTGATTACAAGAAATTAGAATAAGAGAACAAAAGCTGAAAAAAGATCCATAAAAATGAGCCATGCCTCTCTATTTATAGATGTTGGAAGCCTAGAAACTTGCCTCCATGATCTTACCATGTTTTCCATGCCAAGACCAAGTCCCATGGAGAAAATGGTGGTCGCCTCATCAAAATACATGAATCAGTACCGATCCATAAGCTTGAATCGGTACCGATCCATAAGATGGCCAAAATGGTCGTCTTGAACTCTTTATGTTGGCTCGATTGGTGATTAGCATCGTGGTTCAAAACTTGTTTGCATCACTATTAGTTTGTTTCTGAGTGCAAATGGTAGATCGATGGATGAATGGAGTTGCTGATTTCAAGTGCTTGTGGAGATCGACAGAGAATTTTATGGAATCAATGAAATAGAAATGGAAATGGGATCTTAGGATTATCACTATCATGTAGAAGGAATGGGGACAAGTTTGGATCAAACTTTGTGGATCGATACCGATCCATGGGTTGGATCGGTACCGATCCAACACTATATTGGAATTATTCCTTTGAACTCTTGTGGTATTTTGGTCTTTACCTCCTGACTTCATTTGCATTTGGTATCTTGAAAATTGTGGTTATCTCACTGGGTTTTCTACCTTGATGGTTTTTAAGTTTGACTCGTCAGATTTTTCTATATACTGCCTAGCCAAAAGACGAGATAATACTTGCCTCCCATAGCGCGTCATGCGAATGAAAGGTGTGCTTATACAAGAACAAATTCCAAACACGAATGTTTGATAGTTGAGCATTCTAACTACTTCAATCACCCAATTCCTTTAGATTCTCTTATGAATCAAAGATTGTTCTAAACCTTTTATAGCCTAAGACTTTAGGCTCTGCCAAAGTGTAACTTATACATCATCATCATTTCGATTTCACTCAGAGTTATTACATTACATATCTAAGTAGTCCTGTGTTCATCTGGGATTTTCCAGTTCTACTCTAATTACAAGGTGTTCAAAACCTTTTATCAAATCTGTACTTGTTTTAAGGTTCGATCTCGCTGCATCGTTTTACATTCAGCTTAATGCGCTATCTCTCTGGATCGTTTGTCAATTTCATGGTCATTCAGGGTTGATAGTTAAATCCATGATCTTTCCATATCATCCATTGAGTCATGTTCATTAAGGCCGATAGTTAGATACATGATCTCTCTGGGTCATTAATTAAAGTCATGGCCATCTGGGATCGGTAAGTAAATCCATGGTCACTCAAGGCCATTAATCAAATCGATGGTCGTTCGAGGCTAATAATCAAATCCTTGGTTTCTCTGTACCATTAATCTTATCCACGGCCATTGGAAGATGATAATCAAATCCATGGTTTCTTTAGACTGTTAATCAAATCCATGACTGTTTATGGCCAATAATTAAATCCATGGTCTCTTTGAACCATTAGTCAAAACCACGGTCATTCGGGGCCGATAATCAGATCCATGGTCCCTTTGGACCCTTGTTGAGTCCAATCCACTCGCTCTCCGGTGAGGGGACAACAATAAGCTAGCCCATTTATTCGTGCTCCGGTGAGGTGACTTATTTCTTGCACTCCGGTCCCTACTCTCTAGCCGAGACGTAAAGCGATCAATATTGTACAAATATATCCATCCGACCACTCTTTAACAAGGGACTTGCACCTTGCACTTTAGTCCCGTATCTTCGAATGGGACTTAAAGTGTTCAAAGTTGTACAAATCCATCTACTAGCTCTCCATGAAGGGACTTGCAACTTATACTCTGGTTCTGTCTCTCTAAATGGGACTTATAGTGATTAATATCATACAAATCCATCTGCTTTCACCTTGCACTCTGGTCCTGTCCCTCCGAATTGGAATTAAAGCGATTAATATCATACAAATCTATCTGCTCGCTCTTCAATGAGGGGACTTGCACCTTGCACTCCAGTCCCATCTCTTCGGATGGGACTTAGCGATCAATATCATACAGATCCATCCACTCGCTCTCCGATGAGGGGACTTGCACCGTCCATTTCAGTTCCGCCTCTCTAAATAGGACTTAAAGCGATCGATTTCAATCGTCACATTCAATGTAGTTTTTTTAAAATCCAAATCAAATCCAGGGGGACATCAGTCTCTGTTGCTCTTTCCTAATCAGTTTTGGTCATCACTCATGAAGTCCAGGTCAGGGCATTTAGTAGATATCTAATCCTACCAAGGTCACCTTTAGACTTCCACCTTGAAGTGTGCCTAGGGACCGATCAGGATCCCATACACGTGTAAGTGGCATGAGGTTAATATTGTACAAACATCCTAAATAGCCATCTTCGGCATCCAACTCATAACGTTCCTGGGGACCATTCAGGATCCTGTACATGTATAAGTGGCCTGAGGCTATATTGCATCATTTATTTAAAGTTAGTATAAAGGAATCAAACCTGGCCCCAATGCATCTCGATCATGGGGTCATCATCTAATGGTAATTTCTGGTCAATAACATCATTCTGCCCTCCGTTCAATGATGACCTTCTAGTTTCATTTCCTGCTATCATGCATTCTTATTTCGATTTGCCGCTCTTGATCCAACACCGCCTGCTCCAGGCATTAAAGCTCATCCTAGATCCAAGTTGATCATGCCTCGAGTCATGGGGCCATTGTTTTAGTTTGCTTTGCTCTATCTCCAGAACATGCGTTATTTCCAACTAAGCCTAGGTTACCCATTCCCTTGAGTTCTTGTGGTTTGATATTGATCCATGCATGGGGATCGGTACTAATCCATATGGTTGACGTGGTATTCGCTTCAGCTTGTTCCACTCTGCTTCCAAATGCCTAGGCTCCGACTTTAGGTCTTTGGTTCTTGTTTGCAGCAACTTCGGCTATCCTTACTTGTCTCACTCTTCTAAATAAATTCTCTATCATTTCCTTCTGGTTAGCAATCACCCTTTCTTGCAATCCATTCATCATAGTCTTCATCTCATACCTAGTTATATAAATGGAAGGAGGGTTAGCTCCTGAGGATGCCTCCTGGCTGCCCTTTTGTTTGCTTCCTTTAGTAGCGGCCTTCCTAGTTGATTGTCTTATCATTTTGAATCTTTTTAAGTCCTAAATCAATGAACTCTAGTGTTTCTCCATAAAAACACCAAAATGTTTGAACTAAAAATGGAATAAATACTCGATAGATTGAGTAGAGAAATAAAAGTAAAGAAAGTAACTGAAAAATGAGTAAAAATAGGACATACAACATTTATAATGGTTCGGCGTACTCCGTCCTATGTCTACTTTAAGTTTTCTTTTATTATATTATGTTTTTCAAGTATAGTTCTTACGGGTCGGTATAAGTCCATTTTGGATCGGTATAAATCCATGAGAGTTACAAGAAATTAGATTACAAGAACAGGATCTAAAGAAAGATCCATAAAAATGATCCATGACCCTCAATTTTAGACATAAAAAGCCTAAAAAACTTGCCTTTACGATCTCACCTCATTTTCCATGCCAAGACCAAGTCGCCTAGAGAAAATGGTAGCCACCTCAACAAAATGCGTGGATCGGTACTAATCCATGGGCAAAATGGTCATCTTAAACTCTTTATGTTGGCTCGATTGTTGATTAGCTTTATGCTTTCAAACTTGTTTGCATTATTATAAGCTTTTTTTTTGAGTCCAAATGATGGATCGATGGTTGAATAGAGTTGTTTATTTCAAATGCTCGTGCAAATCGATAGAGAATTGCATGGGGTCAATGAAATGGAACTAGAAATAGGCTCTTAGGATCATCACTAGCATGTAGAAGGAACGGGGGCAGGTTTGGATCCAGCTTCGTGGATTAGTACCAATCCATGGGTTGGATGGATGCTGATCCAACACGTTATTGGAATTATGCCTTTGAAATCTTGTGGTGTTTTGATCTTTTCCTCATAACTCCATTTTCATTTGGTTTCTTGAATCATGTGGCTATCTCTCTGGGCTTCCTACCTTAATAGTTTTTAAGTTTGACTTATCGGATTTGTCTATATATTGCTTGGTCAAAAGGCAGGATAATAGTGTCATTGAGCAATCTTTGCCATTTTCCTTGCATTCTTTATTCTTAGATCCGTCGAAATATTGCTGGGTTCAAATGCGGGCTAACAACGGTAAACTAATTGTAGTGAATGAAATAAAATCCCATAATAATGGTTGAATTGAGCTTCATATTTTATATGCTATTATAGTAATGGTGGAAATAGTGTGAGCATACCATATAACACTTCTTAGTAGATGTATCAAGTTACAAAGATTGTTCTTGTAAACATATAAAATATTATTATGAGATAATAATTTTTTTCAGTTTTGACTAAAAATAGATATGGTTTTATTTCAAAATGAATATTATGAGTGTTTGTTATAAGATAAAACTATAGCAATAGTATTTATTTTCATAACAGAATGATGCATTAGAAAATGTAGAAGTATCTAAAATCTTACAATTGTTTTGGAATTAATGACTAAGCCACAAGTTTGAGAAATAATTCTTTAATCGTATGATTATGAATCATATGGTATTAGTGAGTTGCATCTCAAATAATTAAGGTCAAAGTACCAATTCCGTATGAGTGACGTAAGAGTTGGTAAACTCATAGGATTGATACATAGAGATGTTTGCAATCATAGGTCTAATGATACCAAAATAGTTCCTAATACTTCGTAAAATTCACCGATGAATTATCACAAACATGAGCATCTGCATTTTGATATACATGGAGTATATCTATGATAAGTTCGTATAGTATAAAATGGAAGTAGAAAACATAGCATCCAAAGGAAATATAAGAATTCGACTAGATCGAATAAGTGAGTGTATTGGCAAACAATTACAAATGCACCTAAAAACGAATAAGATTCAATCTTACAATTCACTCCTCCTTATGATACATAATCATGTATCAATAAGGAGTAACCGGACTTTGTTCGAGAAAGTACGATTAATGATGAGTGAAGTTCGGTTAACTTCTTTCTATAAGGATGTGTACTTAAAAGTAAGTATATAAGGTTAAATCTAATTTTATTTAGAGCAAATTCTACAAAATCATACTAGATAAAAGTTGATGAAACAACCCCTACATATCCTTGGTTAAGGAGTTGAAAAGTTTTTTAAGTCGAAAGTTTGCATGTAATACCCATTCATATGGATTCTTATATAGACCAACCCAAATGAGTTTGTGACTGATCAACATTAATTGACCAATTTATGTTATGAATATAAGTTTTGTAAACTTAAAAACCTAATTATTTACACACACACACACACACACACACACACACACACACACATATAAAGGCAATTCATAAAGTGATTATGAATACTTATTACATTACACTAAAAAACAATTGTTGTTTCTAGAAACACTAATTTCATGAAGAAGGAGTTTCACTTAGAAATTATTGATAGTAAAATGGATTTGGATACAATCCAAAGACAAAACGATTACAAAGGATGAAACGAAATTGACCAAGCCTAAATGGACACAATGAATTAGAATGTCTAATAAGAACTCTTGCACATTAAAGAGAAACTATGATTTTCTTATTGATCTCGAGAAAAGAATTTCCTTATTTATCAAAAAGGAAAAATTATTCTGAGTTTTGGAACATTTATGTTTAAAAAAATCAAAATAATGATTTAAAATAGACTGTTTACACTTAACAACTAAAGCGTCCAGAAGTCACTGGAAGCGATACCGAGTTTGTGGGTTTCACATGTGATCCAAGAACTAATAAAAAGGTATCGTCGATGATCTTCAGAATTAAGCAATATATTTACAAAGAAATCAAACAGTTTGATTTTCAATCAAAATGCAGAGGAATCATGGGCCTATAAGAAAGAACATTGATGGTACTAAGATATTTCTAAAACTATAAGTAAACGACAAACTTATCATTGTTAATGTTGTACTCATGTTAAAATCATTTTTGTTTGGATGTTTAATTCTCGATATAGGAATTGAAAAGGTCTTTTATATTTGGTATAAAATGATGTTATGAATGTCCCAAACGATATATAGACACAATATTAAAATGTTTAACATGGAGCATGTAAGATGGATTTCTTTATGCATTGGCAATAGGAATTATTATATATGATGTATTGCTTACAATATCACATTTTCTTATGTATTGGATACATAAAGAAAGTACTGAATCCAAATGAAGATCATTAAATGGCGGTTAAAGGTATTCCCAACCTTTTACGAAATACTATAGAATTGTTTATATAAACAACGAACTCCTTATAAAAGAGTATTCAGACTCAAACTTCATAAGTGATATTGAGTATAGTATGTCAATCCTAGCTTATGTTCAAACCTATTTAAGGAGTTTTAAATTGGAATGTTTCAAATGAAGTGATTGTGGCCGATTCAATCAAATGGCTGAGCACATTGCATTGAATAGCACCATAATAAAACAATGTGTGTGTTTGTATTTGTAGTGCACAAATTTATATCTGAGCTAGGGATGATTCCAAATGCAGAGAATCCCATGACATTGTTATATGAGAAAATGACGTAATACATCATGAAAGAAACTAAAGCTCACTAGAAGTCGAGAAACATACTCTAAAAAGTGCCATATAATAAAGGCAGTTAGTCAGCAGCGTCAGAGAGAGCTAATTGATGGAGTAGATAACCAAAACATTGAATATCCGTTAACTAAGGGACCAGCTTGACCTTTTTCAAAAAACTGATCGAAGAAATAGGAAAAAGATTCCATAATTTACCCTAAGTGCAAGTGGAAGATTGATAGAGTCAGGGGCATGCCCTAGGGGAAATTGTATAGTTTGTTACATATATTTAACTTGATAACCAATCCTATTCATGTTAAAGGTGTTTTTCTTTCTATTATATAATTGTCATATCATGACACGTCAATTGATTATTTAATTAAGTATATTAAATAGAAAATCCTTAAATGGCATGCAATGGGATAGTAATAACAATATGTTGTAATCATGAGAAATTTATCACATTAAAATTAACATGTTATTTTAACCATTCCTTGTCAAGATGTTTTGAGATAGAATATAGATACACTCGTTAAGAATAGAGTACGTAACGCTCTTCAAATGTTGGGCAATGTATTACTCATGGCTACTGATGAAACGAAGAGGTTACGTACCAATAATTATTAGATAACTATGAAATGACTCACTTGAGAATTTTCTATTGGTTAATATAATTAGTGTCAAGTAGAGAATCTCAAAGTGACGATATTACACATTTCTCTTGATTGAGAATACTTTTGAACTTTAATATGGACACTCCACTTTGATTAAAGTTAAATCATGGCTTGACATCCATCGAATAACAATAATTGGGTTGGAATTGAAGGATTGATGGTGAAACAATATTCAATAGAGAACTCGCCTTCTCGGTTATATGAAGTTAGTATCATGGTCAACTATAGTCAACTCCAAGTCAGTATCTAGCCATAACAGGATTGTTAAAAATAAATGTTATTACTGCAGAAAGATTTTTTGTATTAATCAAGTTAAATGTGGATGATATTGGAATTTTGAAAAAAACCAAATTCCATAAGTCATAATGTGATATAGTTTTAATGAACAAAATTGGTGTAAATAGTCGTTACAACAACGGTACTGCTTATAATAGTAAAATTAGATTTCACCGAAAATATATGAAGTGATAAATTCAACAAAAATTCACAATGCTAGTTAAGGTGAAAAGTGAAGGTTAATATTTGAATTGTTTGATATTAATCACTTACTGAATTTACACCATTGAGTCGCACAACCTTAGTGATGAATATGCCAAGAAAAATCACACGATTTAATTAACTTATAATTGTTATAAATTAATTAATGTTTATAAAAAATTTAATTATTTCATTTATTTAATGTTTGAATACCATTTGTATTTAACGAAATGTAATCTGAAAAGGCAAAGAGTACTTAAAGGAAAGAAAAAGATCTTTAACCTTTATTCTCCATTATTACCTACTTAAAACAAATTCATTTGGTTATTGTTTTCATGTGCTCAAACGTTATTTCAATTCAAAATTCACAAGTGAACTTTTACGCAAAATCATAGACCTAATTTGAATTCTTCCTAAGTTAAAGCTAGATTTTATAACTTTAAATTTCAAAACGTATAAAATTACAAAATTCTGCATATATATGTTATTTTGGTTTTAAAATAAAGTTTGTTATTATTTATATATGTACATATGTTATCTTAACTCAGAGTTTATAAAAGAGGCCTTTGTGCAAAATAATAAATCTAATTTCAAATCCTTCCTAAGTTAACACTAGATTTTAAATTGTTAATTTTAGATTTCAATATGCATAAAAGTATCAAAATTTTAATTTTAATATATATACAAATAAATGTAATTGTTTGTTTAAAATAAAACTATGGGCAACAAAGGCATATATAAAGGGTGAAAGACTCCATTGTAGTGTAAATCCCAACACCTATGCACGTAAACATTAATCGTGTGCACTACTTATATAATGCACTTGGAATACACACACATGAGTGTATTTGACACATTCGATACATTATGTTTAATTTAAATCGAAGTAAAAAATCTCTTTTAAAACGACTATAATAAAATTAGATTTAATTTAAAAACAAACTTTGGATTAGATCTAAAATCAATTAGACTTCATAGGCCCAATAAAGATTCAAAACATATTTTTTTTAAATTTACCCATTTAATATGATACAACCTAGCCCGGTTCCTTCAGTTTCCTAAAGTTACAACGGTACTCACAACTTTGTTAAACCGATATACTTAGCTTGTATTTTTTCTGAATTGCCCTTACCGAAACTACCTTTAGTTAAGTAACTAAATAAACTTAATAAATTAAACCCCTAATCAATTATTTGGTCTTATGGCTTTGATTTTTGTAAGTTCCTTTTAAACTGCATGACTTAACATTTACAATATGAATGGTTTATTTAATAGTAGTTTGGAGATGATAAACTAAAAATAGGTACTTGTATGTATTAAAGTTGGAAAACTAAATTGGTACAATTCATGGATTTAAGAACATTACTGCATTAATTAAATGAATTCATATTTGACAATGATTCATATATACAATCTCATATTTCAACGATTATTGCACAGAATAGAGCACGATTTCAAGCATTGAGTTAGCTCTGGGTAAGGGCATGGAGGTCTTCTGTATAAGCATGTGGTCTGCCGAACCAACATGGTTTCGATACTGGCCACTATTGGCCACTTTTTTTGGTGTAGAGGCTACGGGGACGACACGAAGTTGATGCGGTGCTTACTCTGGGCATGGAATATGGGTTAGCTTTAGGGTTGGAATGATGATGATTGGGGTTTCAATAGGCAACCAATGAGATGATGGAAATTGACGACTCAAAAATGCGAGTGATATAGATCGAACACTTCAAGGAGGAAGTGTGTATTATATCTTGTCGTAATGCAAGGAGGCAAGTTCAAACGAGGTGAACTTGTGTAGTGGAACAAACGAGGGGTTCTACTATCATGATGTGTGCTAAAGGAATCGTCTATAACTCAAAGATTTTGATATATTCTCATAAGAGGAGGTATGTTAGGATGCTCATCTAGGTTTTATGACGTGATCCATGTAGCCTAGTTTGAATGTTGTGATCTAGTTTTCTGGTCGAACGATTTAGCATGGATTTGGGCATTATGAAACCGAGATATTGAGTAACCTCTAACTGAACGATGTGGTTATATGAGTTACCTTATATCCAATGACATCTGAGTGTAAGAGATACGAGGATGTTTGATGGTTTTCATGTTTTCTATGTGTTGTTCGATTTTCTCGCAAGTTAAGAATGGGTCGGTTGCATCATTCAACTACCTCATACGACTACATCGACACACATCTTGACTTGCATACTTCCAAGACTCGGCATATTGGCTCGCTCGGAAGGCATGGCCAACTCCGACTTAGACAACAAGGCTCACTCAACAAGCGGCTCGCCCGGCAGGCATGGAAAACTCCGACTTAGACAACAAGGCTCACTCAACAAGCAGCTCACTCGACTAAAGCACAAATTGGCCATATAGTTCCTGTTAAGACAACAACGGGTGAGTCAACATATAGCAGCTCGACATGTGAAGCTCCCCTTAATAGTTAACAAGCCCAGTCATCAAATTAATTACTGGTCGGGTCCTTCGCTCATCTTCAACACCCACCGCCTGCAATCACTGAAGTTCTTTTGTCTTAATATGGCAAGATTTGGCCATAGGCACTAGACCGCCAAAAGAAGCAACGACGATGTAGTTCCTCTAAAAGGACAAATGCGCCATTGTTCATCTAAGAAAATCACAACTCTGCAGTAACGAATCCATTTCCTTTGCTCCCACCAAAGCAATTCTACAAAAACCACTCCCTGGTACCATATTGCCTGCCCCTACTCATAGTTTGCTCATAGTATGGCCTACCAGCTGGCATCATCTAAACCATACAGCCCAACTTACATCCTAACTAGCATATGCATTAACCAGTCAACCATGTCAACATCCTAAAGAAAATTTTGGGCCTTGGCAGCGCAATCTCAGCCATCTAATTTCTATTCCAGTAACTATAAATACATCTTGACATTTGTTTGCACAAGGGTTGAACAATATGATCTCTCAAGCATTGTAATTTCTTGTCTCTTGTAATCACATCTACTATAGAGAAGCAAAGTAATAAGAGAATATTCATAGTGGACATCGATCAACGTTGATCGAATCACTATATTATATCTCTTTACTTATTTTCACCAGTATTATCTCCTCATTTTTCCTTTTTCAATTGTGATATTAGTAAGTAACCTTTGCTAATATCATCACTTATTAGTAAGTAACCTTTGCTAATATCATCACTTAGTCATAATTCCGAGATTGACTAAATTTTTAGTAACATTTTGGCACTAGAAAAAGAGTCCACCCTAAAAGTTCTTATATTCCTTCACTTTTCTTCTCTACAAACTCATTTTAAGATTCGCACCATGCAATATCTCGATGATGACAAAGCTGGCAACTTTGATGGTTGCAATACAACCGGACTTACTAGGGTAAGTGTCTTTTGTCCCATCCAGGGCTAAGGAATAACATGTGTCTTAGCATGATCAATGACTTGACCAACATAGAATAACATGTGTTCTCATGATGTAAACAAACTCCTAGTTAGAATGGATGCTCAAACATCTATAAATATTAGTCCAACGGTCTCTTCTTGGCTGATTGAACTCATATCCAAAACGTATTCCTAGCACCTCAACATAATGCATGATGTTCACGAGAGGATGTCTTGGATACCCTCTAAGGAGGTACTCCCATGCTCCATAGGAATCTGCATGCTACCCACGAGCAAGGAAATTTCCATAATATTTTAGCATCTGAACCAGCATCGTTTTGTGAGATCAACGTCGATCGTCATTCTCATTGGTAGAATGACTATCTACGTTTCACCATCTTCGAGCAACTGATAGGGAGCGCGACCTGTGATTTGACTGTCTCAATGGCAGGGGTTAAGGTAGAAATTCAAAAACCAAAGAACTATCAGTTCACTCCCTACCCTTGCAAGAGGTGCCTTGGCCTATATCTCGTGAGAGATGAGCCTATCTACTTAGATTACCCTTAGTTTTTAGAAGCAGGTCTCCTACACCAGCCAGCTAACACCACTCCCCCTCCCGTTACCATCGTTATAGATCCCCATCACTAGATTGATGATAGAGGGATCCCATCCCAGCAAGGGGACATCACCATTCGCGGTATGCAGAGGCTGGTCTTCGATAAGAAAAGGTCGCCCATGCCACCAAACGCACATAATCCAAACTAGGAAACAACGAGGGTCTGTTAGACAACGAGAATGAAGATCCTTCTTCTAGGAAACTTTAAGCACTTGCATCCACCGAAGATATGCTTTTACGTCCATGGGAAGTATGATGGGGGCATTGACTCGCCCGACCATATCACTATGTAACATCTCCTACTTTGAGGCTCGAAGCTAAGCGCTACAGATAATGCAGCCATCTAACGCCCCACCTCTATACTCACACTAGCCAAGGACACTACGGGGGTAATGCCGTCGACTAGCACGAAGAATAAAGCTGTTGAGGAGTGACCATCTATGTATTGCTTTGTGTGAGTACCGATATTCCAGATAGAAGATCGTGCATTTCATTTCAAGAGGATATTTGACATATCAAATACTACTCAAAGCTACTACACAATGGCTATGTGGCCTTCGGAAACAAATATAAAATAAGCATAACACAAAATCAATCACAGATATTCATATCACTAAGGTGGAAACAGATATGAATATAACACATAGAAGTGTACATCAAAGTGGTGGTCATACAAGATCCACCACATCACAAAAGAATAGATACAAGTGCTAGACAAAATAATATGCATACATCAAGGAATCTCTATCTTATATACATGAAAGACAAAAATACTACGCTAAAGTAGTTAGCCAAAAGTCAAAAGATAATCCATGCTAAAAAGTCAAGTGGAAGCACCTGAAACACCTCGGTCTGACTTGAGTATTATTTAAGAAGAAAAATAATAAATGGATCAGTCTAGCTATAAATATCATACAAGATGAGATAGGATAAGAGATATGACAAAAATATATGATAACAATAATGTCATGCTTTGACAAGTATATATTTGATAACAAAGAAAATAATATAATATCTCGAATCTCCTCAAATATCCAAAAAGAACATCACATTCTTCATCTTATCCACCAAACCTCAAATATTGACAAAACATATCAATGAAAATCGTAAAAATTAGTGAAACACAAAATTCCAGAAATCAATAATTAGAAATCCAAAAAAAAGGGAGGCCTATCACAAACGGGGGCATGAAAGCTCACCAACACGTGTATCACAAACGGAACATTATTCCATGGTCACTAAGCATCAGATTTGAGCCGAGGCTCAATAAAGGGCCCGAAGACCATGGGTCGCCATCCCACTAATTTGAGCTGAAGCTCCACTGAAACGAGGTTTAGTCCCCCACACAAACAAAGCGACATCGCATATCGCTAGTCTAAATCACAAAATGATCATTGTTGATCAACAAGTGTAAATTACACTAAGCTAGTAAATAAATGAATTAGGCTCCATGTCTCATAACCACTGGCGTAACTTAAATATTTATGAACAGATTGTAGATTGCCACTCGAAAATTGTCCCGAGATTTCAATCGAACAAGTCCAAGAATTAACTGACGAAGTAAATGCAAGCGTTTCATACCACTTGTTTTGTTAAGTCGTTTAATTAGATTTCTCGTACGAATGAGGTAAAGGTTTGTATATACTAATAGATTAAAAAATAGTTTTTAAAACAAGCTTTGTATTAAAATAATGTTGAAATCATTTTTGTGAAAGGATTTGAGTATTTACTACTAGTATAGAAACCTTTGTATTTTAAAAGTGACAAATCACGGAAACGATTGTAAAAACAATCTATTACCAAAATCCACATTCGACGACGTGAATTAAAACCAATAAAAATCGATATCAAATCCAATCAAACGGATATTTCTGAAAATAAAGAAAAGGAGTCATCAAAGTCGATGATAAATGACAACAACTAACCGGATCAACAAAAATCGATAAAAATTGGAAATTCGCTCAAAAAAGGCAAAATAGGCAAAATTCAACTTGACCAGACGTCTGGTTGGTTTGGCCAGACGTCTGACCTTGGGTTTTGGAAAATTATAATTTTTTTTCTCCTTTTTCTTTTTAATTCCAAAAGCCTGCCAAACGCGGGTCCTAGGCTCTAGATTTTATTATTTTCCGTCATTTCTTTTTTTCTTCTGGGGCCCTAACCAGGCGTCTGGACCTTCGAACCAGACATTTGGTTGCTTGTCCTGGGCAACAGTTTGCCTAGGTTATTGATGGCCAAATCGATTTGAAAGTGATCGGACGAACAATGGAGGCTAGGGATTTATGCCAAGCGATAACCCAGCTCTATAAGCTCTTCGATACACCCCAAACAACATGTCCAAACATTCAAGATAGGATCTTTAAAGATTTTGACTTCAAAACACAAAATTGGAAAATTCACCAAATCAATTCAAATCAAAAGCAAATAAACATGGAATAGATGTCAGGAATTCATATCTAACAACAGTGAAAGCGATAGACATAGATGTAAGATCAAGATCTTACTTTTAAACTCAAAACAACAATTGAGAAGCTCTAACATAAGGAAAGATCAATTCCTCTTCAGCTACACTTTAAAAATCTTCAATCTATTATCACATGCAAAGATTTCCTAAGTTAGGTTATAGGAAATTATGAAAATTGAAGAGAGATTGAGATGGACAAGATGAAGAGGATGCTTACCTGAGCTTCTACTTGATTTTAGAACTAGAACTTGATTTCCTAAAAGAAACTAGGGCTTAGGAATTTTAGTTTCCTTTCTTTTCCCCCATTTTTCCTTTTTCTTGAGAGTGTTAGGAATTATGAAAGGAATGAATAAAGAGGAGTGGAGTGGGATGTATTTGTTGGAAGCTTTGGGTTCTCTTATTGGGTTAGTAGGCTAGAACACAACCCAAAACCCAAACAAAATATCAAAATCCTAATCAACTCCAAACATATTGATGTTTATACTTAAATAAGTTGTAAACGTTGTTTTAAACTCAATGAAAGTGGTCACAAGTTCGGATTTGACTTTTTAAAAAAGTCATGTTTTGGAATTAAATCCAACTAACGATGCTATTTTTAAATAAAACGTTTAAAAATATAATCGTAAAATATGAAGGTTGTTACAGATTCACCTCCTTAAAAGAAATTGCGTCCTCACAATACTTAAGAAAAAGATAAAGAGCAACAGCCACTCTAAGGCATAACAACACAAAAGAAAATTTGAAGTGAGAAATTCACCTTAAGGAGTACGAGAGAGTAAGTCTGTATGTGTTCGCTCGATGAATTCTCTGGATTCCCAAGAATAATCCTTAGAACTTGAGGATCATTGAACTTTCACAAGCGGAACATCTTTATTTCGAAGGCGTTTAAACTCCATAGCAATGATACGAATAGGATGTTGCTCATAAGTCAAATTAGGTAAAACCTCAATTTCTTTAATAACACCGGGCCCAAGAATAGGATCGGAATCTCTAAGGCATTTCCGTAGTTGAGAAACGTGGAATACGTCATGAATAACAGAAAATTGAGTCGGTAATAAAAGGGGATAAGCCATGGACCCAATATGTTCGGTGATGGGAAATGGGCCAATATATCGAGGTGCTAATTTTCTTGATCGACTGAAATTTATAACACCCTTCATAGGTGAAACACGAATGAATACCAAATTTCCCACAGAAAATTCTAATTTCCTTCTTCGGTTATCGGCATAGGATTTTTGTCTACTTTGAGCTTCTTTCATCCTATGACGAATAAGGTCAATCTTTCCATTGGAATCATGAATAAAATCAAGACCTAAAACTTGCTTCTCACTAGCTTCAAGCCAACACGAAGAAGATTGGTATGGCCTTCCGTATAGTGCCTCGGAAGGTGCCATACCAAAACTAGATTGGAAGCTATTATTATAAGAAAACTCAACATGGGAAATATGATCTTCCCAACATCCACCAAAATTAAGAACATATGCACGAAGGAGATCTTCAAGAGTTTGATTCACACGCTTCGTTTGTCCATTAAACTGAGGATCATAAACGGTGCTAAAATTAAGCTTCATTCCTAAAACTTTTTGAAGACCTTTCCAACATCCACTAGTAAATAATGGATCATGATTGCTAACTATAGAAGTAGGAACTCCATGCAATTTAATAATTTCATTAACATAAAGTTTGGACAAAAGAGGTACGGTCTGGTTGGACCGAACGGGAATAAAATGGATGGATTTTATAAGTCTATCTACAATCACCCGTAGACTGTCATGACCCGAACGAGAATGGGGAAGAACGTCAATATAGTCCATGGAGACTTGATCCCACTTCCAAATGAGAATGTCTAAAGGTTGCAATAACCCATCGGGCTTTTGATGATTGGCTTTTACGAGTTGGCAAGTCATGCAATGCTTAATGAAGTTAGCAATATCAGATTTCATTCCATCCCAATAATAAAGCCGTTTCATGTCCGCATACATTTTACTACTATTAGGATGAATGATAAATTTAGAACGGTGAGAATCTTCTAAAATGTCTTTATGAAGATCACTAATATTTGGCACAATAAGTCTATCAAATTTTCAAATACCTCCACGAGCATTGATCTCAAAGTCTTTCAAACCATCAATATTTCCATCCCTACAACTTTGGCTAAGATGAGCTAATTCAGGATAATACTATTGAGCTTTAAGAATACGGTCTAAAAGAGAAGGATGAGCATCAAGGCTACATAAAACAAGAGATGAACATGAATCGGATTCACGATCTCGAATCTCACAAGTGGACAAAGTCTCGAGATCATTCCATTCGGATTCATCATGGAAACAACCACTTATTTCTTAGAACTAAGGGAATCGACAACACAATTTCCCTTTCCAGAAGTATAAAGAATATCAAGATCATAAGATGCAAGGAATTCGAGCCAATGTTGTTGACGCAAATTAAGTTCCTTCTGAGAGAACAAATACTTCAAAAATTTATGATCAGTGTAGAGAACAAATTTCTCTCCCAAAAGATAATGACGCCAAATTTTAAGGGCGAAAAAAATGGCCACGAGCTCTAAATCATCAGTGGCATATCTAGTCTCGGCAGGCTTTAATTGCAAAGAAGAATAAGTGATAACACATTCCCTTTGCATGAGAACGACACCCAAACAAACATGACTAACATCGGAAAGGAGTTCTTTTAATTTCTAAAAAGCAGCTTCACATTTGTCTCACCAAATGTACTTAACTTCCTTCTTTGTCAAACTAGTAAGAGGTATGGAAATTTTAGAAAAGCCCTTCATGAACCGACGGTAATAGCCCGCCAATCCAAGAAAGCTATGAATTTTCATCACACTCTCCGGTCTCTTCCAATTTTGAATCGTCTCAATCTTTGAAGGATCCACGGAAAATACGGATTCGGAAATAATATGCCCTAAAAATTTCACACGGAATTGCCAAAAGTGGCATTTAGAAAATTTTACTTTCAATTGATTGCTCCTAAGAGTTTCCAACACAATTCGAAGATGTTTTTCATGCTCTTCCTCGGTTTTAGAATAAACAAGAATATCATCTATAAAGACGAGAACAAATCAATTGAGGAAGTCTTTGAAAATTCGATTCATAAGGTCAAGAAATAAGCTGGAGCATTCATTACACCTAATGGCATAACAAGCCATTCATAAGATCCATATGAGTACGGAATGATGTCAAGGGAATGCTATCCACTGCAATACGAAGCTGATGAAAACCAGTTGCTAAGTCTAACTGTGAAAAGACTCTAGCACCGCTAAGTTGATTGAATAGATCATAAATCCGAGGTAATGGATATTTATTCTTAATAGTAAAATCATTAAGCTTGTGGTAGTCAACGCAAAGCCTAAGTGTACCATCGGATTTCTTCACAAAGATAGCTAAAGCTCCCTAAGGAGAGGAACTAAAATGAATAAACTATTTTGCTTCCAATTTGGATCATTGTTTATGCATCGCCTCATTTTCCTTATTGGACATATAATAAGAAGGACGAGTGATAGGTAGAGCTGTTGGGATTAGATTAATTCTGAACTCAATTTTTCGCTTAGGTAGTAATCTAAAAACAGGCTCAAATATATCGAGAAATTCACGAACAACATGAATGAGGGAAATGGCATCTTCCTCATCATCATTATCGTCATCATGTGGATTTAGAGAATATAAGGAAGCTACCAAATTGGAGTCTGAATCTTTAAGAACAATAGAAATCTGATTAACAGATTGAGGATGTCGTAGATGGATAGTCCTCTCGGGACCTAGGATGTGAGCTTCATAACGGTTAAGCCAATCCATTCCCAAAATCATTCCAAAACCTAAGTAGCACATAACATGCAAATCGGCTCGGAAAGCATAATCACGTAAAATAATCTCGACATCTTTACAAAGTAAACTAACTATTGCAGATCCACTAACCGGATTCGCAATTCTTAGTGAAGTCGTCAAATCCATATCATTCAAAGAAAAGTATTAACAAGTTTTTTTGATATGAAAGAGTGGGATGCACCTGTATCAAAAAGAACTCGAATAAGATGATCACGAAACAAAATAATGCCATCAAGGACAGAATGAGAAATATCATGACCAAGAGAAGTGTTACTAGTGGCTTGCACAACATTCATCTTTTCCTCTTTCTTGCTTTAAAGTTTGGGACATGAAGATATAGGATGACCCAAACTTTTGCAATAGCAACAAGTAAGGGACTTCGGACACTTATTTGCATAATGGTCCTTAGAACCACAATTGTAGCATTGTCCACGACTAGATGTAGGAGTCTTTGCTACCAAAGTTGCTTGCTTCCCTTTCTTGTTAGGATTAGGGCCTTTGAACTTACTGTCGAGTTGCCTCTTCTTGTTATTGTTGAAGTTCTGTTTGGCACCCATAACTTCAACATCACTTTCTCTATCGACCTCTTCAAGTCGAAGAGCAATATCTATAAGCCGATCGAAAGGCACTTCTAGTTACAAAAGTAAATCCTTTTTTAGGTTCTTATTCAAACCATAGATAAATCTCTGATTTTTCTTCAATGGGTTATTAATATACTTGACCCCATATTTAGAGAGGGACTCAAAAGATGCAACATAATCTGTTACAGAAGATTTACCATGAACATGGTCAATAAAGCGTCAGGCTAAAGTTACCTTTTCAGCTTTCGGCATAAACTTCAATTAGAACCTTTCCCGGAATTGCTCCTAAGTAAGATCCTCTTCAACAATTTTCGAAATAAAAAACTCATACCAGTCTAATGCTCTCTCTTGGAGCATGCTAGAAGCCACTTGGACTCGATGTAGATCCACAAGATTCATGCGAGAAAAGATGCGGTCGCATATGCTAAGCCAAGCTTGGACTTCTATAAAGCTTTCAGAACCCTTGAATGGCCTTCCACTCAAATTGGTATAATCACTGCACAAGCGTGCAAACCCGAATGTAGGATGAGTATGATCTAGAATGGGTCTGGCATCTTAGGCATTCTTTACAAGATCCAAAAGCTATTGGGCAGACATAAATACGCCATCCTGAGCAGTAGCACTGGATTGACCGACACTAGGAAGGCCGGGTCTAACCATTTCTCTTCTTTAAGAAAGAAAGAATGAAGAGGAAAAAGGTTATTCTCAGAATGAATATCAAACAAACTCGATTGATAAAATAAGGCATCATAAAAGAAAACGTGAGAGAACGGGTCCTAAGATTCGAATTAAATCCTAGGCATGATTCCTAAGAGAGACTTAGGACAATGATCCTTGCTAGATTATTCTACATTGTTCTAAAGTTTGGCTCTGGTACCAAGCTGTAACGCCCCATCTCTATACTCACACTAACCAAGGACACTACGGAGTAATGTCGTCGACTAGCACGAAGAATAAGGGTGTTGAGGAGTGACCATCCATGTAATTGCTTTGTGCGAGTACCGATATGCCAGAAAGAAGATCATGCATTTCTTTTCAAGAAGAATTTGACATATCAAATACAAACTCAAAGCTACTACACAGTGGCTACGTAGCCTTTGGAAATAAATATAAAATAAGCATAACAAAAAATCAGTCAGAGATATTCATATCACTAAAGCGAAAACAGATATGAACATAACACATAGAAGTGTACATCAAAGTGTTAGTCATACAAGATCTACTACATTATAAAAGAATAGGTACAAGTGCTAGACAAAAGAATATTTATACATCTAGGAGTCTCTATCTCATATACATAAAAGACAAAAACTACTAAGCTAAAGTAGTTAGCCAAAAGTCAGAAGATAATCCCTGCTAAGAAATCAAGTGGAAGCACCTGAAATACCTCGGTCTGATCCGAGTATTATTTAAGAAGAAAGATAATAAACGAATCAGTCTAGCTATAAATATCATACAAGATGAGATAGGATAAGAGATATGACAAAAATATATGATAACAATAATGTCATACTTTGACATTTGTATATTTTATAACAACGAAAATCATATAATATCTCGAATCTCCTTAAATATCCAAAAAGAATATCAGATTCTTCAGCTTATTCGCCAAACCTCAAATATTGACAAAACATATCAATGCAATCGCAAAAATTGGTGAAATACAAAATTCCAAAAATCATTAATTAGAAATCTAGAAGACACAAAGGAGGAGGCATATCACAAATAGGAGCAGTAAAACTCACCAATACGTGTATCACAAATGAAACGCTATTCCATGGTCGCTAACCATCAAATTTAAGCCGAGGCTCCACAAACGGCCCGAAAACCATGGGTCGCTACCCAACCAATTTGAGCTGAAGCTCCATCGAAGCAGAGTATAGTCTCCCATGCAGGCAAAGAGATATCGCATATCGCTAGTCTAAATCACAAAATGATCATCGACGATCAATAAGTGTAAATTACACTAAGCTAGTAAATAAATGAGTTAGGCTCATGTTCTATAACCATTGGCTTAAGTTAAATATTTAGGAACAGATTGTAGTTTTCCACATGAAAGTTGTCATGAGATTTCAATCTAACAAGTCCAAAAATTAACCGACGAAGTAAACGCAAGTGTTTCATACCACTTGTTTTGCTAAGTTGTCTAATTCGATTTCTCATACGAATGAGGTAAAGGTTTGTATATACTAATAGATTAGAAAATAGTTTTAAAAATGAGCTAAGTATTAAAAATAACGTTGAAATCAATTTTGTGAAAGGGTTTGAGTATTTACTACTAGTATAGAAACCTTTGTATTTTAAAAGTGACAAATCACAGAAGCGGTTGTAAAAATAATCTACCCCCAAAATCCACATTCGACGACGTGAATTAAAACCAATACAAATCGATATCAAATCCAATCAAATGGATATTCCAAAAAATATAGAAAAGGAGACATCAAAGTCGATGACAAATGACGACAACTAGCTGAATCAACAAAAATCGATAAAAATTGGAAATCCACTCGAAAATAGGCAAAAAAGGCAAAATTCAATAGGACCAAATGTCTGGTTAGTTTGGCCAGACGTCTGACCTGGTGTTCTGAAAAATTATAATTTTTTTCTTCTACTTTTTCTTTTTGATTCCAAAAGCCTCCCAAACGTCTGGTAGGTGTGGACCAGATGTCTTGTCTAGGTTCTATATTTTATTCTTTTCTGTCATTTCATTTTTTTCCTTCTGGGGCCCTAAACAGACGTCTTGACCTTCCCACCAGATGTTTGGTATCCTACGCTAGGCAACAATTTATCTAAGCCATTTGTGACACCCCACCTCTATACTTGCGCTAGCCAAGGACACTACGGAGTAATGTCGTCAACTAGAATGAAGAATAAGGCTATTGAGGAGCGACCATCTGTGTAATTGCTTTGTGCGAACACCGGTATGTCAGATAGCATAACATGTATTTCATTTCAAGAGGAAATCCAACACACCGATACAAACTCAAAGCTACTACACAGTGGCTATAATATCTTTGGAAACAAATATAGAAATAAAAATAATACAAATCAGTCACAAATATCCATATCACAAAGGCGGAAATAGATATGAATATAACACATGAAAGTGTACATCAGAGTAGTGGTCTAACAAGATCCACAATATCACAAAAAGAATAGATACAAGTGCTAGAAAAAAAAATATGTATACATCAAGGAGTCTCTATCTCAAATGTACATCAAAAAAAACTACCAATCTAATGTAATTAGCCAAAAGTCAGATAATACTCCCAGATGAGGAGTCAAGCAGAAGCACCTGTAACATCTCGGTCTGACCCGAGTATTATTTGATAAGAAAATAACATATGGATCAGTCTAGCTATAAATATCAGGTAAAATGATATAGAATAAGAGATATGACAAAAATGTATGATAACCATAAAGTCATACTGTGATAAGTATGTAACTGAAAATCAACCAGAGATCAATCAATACCACAAGAATCTTCCCAAAGATCCAAAAGAATGTCATACTCTTTATTTTATTCACCAAGTCACAAATATTGGCAAACATCACAATGCCTAAAAGTTATTGAAACACAAATTCACCAATGCACAAATATTGATAGAACTTATCAATGTAATCACAAAAATTGGTGAAACACAACTTCTAGAAATCATCAATAGAAATCCAGAAATCACAAAAAGGGGAAGGCCTATCACAAAACGGGAGCATGAAAACTCACCAACATGTGTATCACAAAACGGAATGCTATTCCATGGTTGCTAACCATTAATTTTTGAGCCGAAGCTACACAAAATGGCCCCAAGACCATGCGTCGCTAACCCACCAAATTGAGCAGAAGCTCCACAGAAACGGGGTTTAGTCCCCCTCGCAAACAAAGAGACATCGCACATTGCAAGTCTAAATCACAAAATAATCACCATCGATCATCAAGAAGTGTCAATTACACTAAGCTAGAAAATAGATGAGTTTAGCTTCATGTCCCATAATCACTGGCTTAACTTAAATATTTACGAACAAACTGTAGGTCTCCACTCGAAAATTCCCACAAGAGATTCAATCGAACAAGTCCAAGAATTAACCGACGAATTAAACTCAAGCGTTTCATACCACTTGTTTTACTAAGCCGTTTAATTAGATTTCTCATGAGGTATAGGTTTGTATATACTAATAGATTGAAAAACGGTTTTATAAACGAGTTTGATATTCAAAATAGAGTTGAAATCATCTTTGTGAAAGAGTTTGAATATTTACTACTAGTATAGAAACCTTTGCGTTTTAAAGTGACAAATCATAAAGATGATTGTGAAAACAATCAATCGCCAAAGATTCACATTCGAAGGCATTAATCAAAGCCATAGAAATCGATATCAAATCCATCAAATGGATATTCTCAAAAATTCCAAAAAGAAGTCATCAAAGTCAATGACAAATGATAACAAGAAATCGGATGATTCCGAATCGATAAAATTTGGAACCTCAAGTAAATTAGGCAAAATAGGCATAATAGGCAAAATAGAAGCAGGTCAGTCGACTGGCTCTCTGAGTTCAGTCGACTGGACCAGACCTTGGAAAACTCTCGGGTTATAGGTCAGTCGACTGATCTCAGAGGGTCAGTCGACTGGTGCCCGTTTCCCTGCATTCCCAGCCTATCTAATTGAAGAGAAAACTTTCGCCGATTGCGATCGGACGAGCAACGGCGCTAGGGGTTTACGCCAATCAGCAACCCAGCCCTATAGGCTCTTCGATGCATCACCAAAAACATGTTTAAACATAAAAGTTAGGATTTTTAAAGATTTGACTTCAAAACACCAAAAATTAAAATATTCATTAATTCAATCCAAACCAAAAGCAAATGCACATGAATAAGTGTTAGGAATTCATACCCAACAATCAAAGATAGTTATGGACATAGATGTGAGATAAAATTCTCACCTTTTGCACAAAAACAAGGAAGAAGAAGCTATAGAGCAAGGTAAAAACAATCACTTCTCAATTCCAACCCAAGAAGCTTGAATCTAAGCTTAAAAGAAAAACATATCCTAAGTTAGGGTTTATGAATTTCTGAAATTGAAGGTAGAATGAGTTGGAGAATAAGAAGATGATGCTTACCAATAGCTTCTCTTTAAATTTGGAGTTAGAGCTTGGATTTGCAATGGAACTAGGGCTTAGGAATTCTAATTCTTTTTCTCTTCCCCCATTTTTATGAAAGCTTGAAGGTATTAGGAAATGAAAGTGAATGAAGAGAAGTGTGAGTGGGCTAGAGTTAATAGTTTAGGCTAAGCCAAACCCAAAGTCCAAAGTGCAAAGGTCAAATTTTTAGCTAGCTCCAAACATATCAAAGTTTATACTCAAAAAGGTTGTAAACGCCATTTTGGACTCAATGGAAGTGGTCTCGACTCCTAATTCGGCTGTTTGAAAAAGGTATATTTTCGGACTTAAATCCGACTAACGATGTTATATTTAAATAAAATATTTAAATATACAATCGTAAAATAAGCGGGTTGTTACAGACTCCCCTCCTTAAAGAAATTGCGTCCTCGCAATACTTAATAAGAGCGATAAAAAGTAACAACCATAAAAGCATATCAACAAAAAATAAATTTGAAATAAAAAGTTCACCTCAAAGAGCATGAGAAAGTAAGTCTGGATGTGTTCGCTCGATGAATTCTCTAGATTCCCAAGAACAATCCTTAGGATTTGAGGGCCATAAAACCTTCACAAGAGGGACATCTTTATTTCGAAGGCGTTTGACCTCCGTAGCAATGATTAGAATAGGATGTTGCTCATAAGTCAAATTGGGTGAAACTTCAATTTCTTCCACATCACCGGGATCAAGAATAGAATCGAAATCTCGAAGGCATTTCCGTAATTGAGAAACGTAAAACACGTCATGAATAGCAGATAAATGAGCCGGTAATAAAAGGTGATAAGCCACCGAACCAATACATTCGGTGATGGGAAATGGACCAATATACCGAGGTGCTAATTTTCCCGATCGACTGAAATGCACAACACCCTTCATAGGTGAGACACGAATAAACACAAAATCTCCCATAGAAAATTCTAATTTCCTTCTTCGGTTATCGGCATAGGATTTCTTTGCCTACTTTGAGATTCTTTCATTCTATGACGAATAAGGTCAATATTTTCTGTGGAATCACGAATAAAATCTGGACCTAAAACCAGCTTCTCACCGGCCTCAAGCCAACAAGAAGGAGATCGGCACGGCCTTCCATTGAGGGCCTCAAAAGGTGCCATACCAATACTAGATTGGAAGCTATTATTATAGGAAAACTCGACAAGAGAAATATGATCTTCCCAACTTCCACCAAAATCAAGAACACATGCACGAAGAAGATCTTCAAGAGTTTGATTCACACGCTCGGTTTGTCCATCAGACTAAGGATGATAAGCGGTGCTAAAATTAAGCTTTGTTCCTAAAGCTTTTTGAAGACTCTTCCAAACTCCACTAGTAAACAATGGATCATGATCGCTAATAATAGAAGTAGGAACTCCATGTAATTTAATAATTTCTTTAATAAAAAGCTTGACCAAAAGAGGTACGGTCCGGTTAGACCGAACGGGAATAAAATGGGCAGATTTAGTAAGTCTATCAACTATCACTCATAGGCTATCATGACCCAAACGAGAACAGGGAAGTCCGCCAATAAAATCCATGGAAATTTGGTCCCACTTCCAAATTGGAATGTCCAAAGGTTGCAATAACCCACCTGGCCTTTGATGCTCGGCTTTAACTAGTTGGCAAGTCATGCAATGCCTAACAAATTTAGCAGTATCTTATTTCATTCCATCCTAATAATAAAGTCGCTTCATATCCGTGTGCATTTTAATATTACCAGGATGAATGGTAAATTTAGAACGATGAGAATCTTCTAAAATATCTTTACGACGATCACTAGTATTTGGCATGATAAGTCTACCAAATTTTCGAATACCGGCACGAGAATCAATATCAAAGTCTTTCAAACCTTCAATATCAATTTGATCCCAAAAATTTTGGCTAAGAAAAGCCAATTCGGGATCTAGCTTTTGAGCTTTAAGGATGCGGTCTAAAAGAGAAGGATGAGCCTCAAGGCTACATAAAACAAGAGATCCACATAAATTGGATTCACTATCTTGAATCTCACAAGTGGACAAAGTCTCGAGATCGTTCCATTCAGATATCATCATAGAAACAACCGCTTGTTGCTTACGACTAAGTGCATCGGCAACACGATTTCCCTTTCTGGGAGTATAAAGAATATCTAGATCATAAGATGCAAGGAACTCGAGCCAACATTATTGACGCAAATTAAGTTCCTTTTGGGAAAATAAATACTTTAAAAATTTATGATCGGTGTAGAGAACAAATTTCTCTCCCAAAAGATAATGACGCCAAATTCGAAGGGCGAAAACAATAGCCGCGAGCTCTAAATCATGAGTGGCATATCTAGTCTCGGCATGCTTTAATTGCCTAGAAGCATAAGCAATAACACGTTCTCTTTGCATAAGAACGACATCCAACCCGACTAGCATCGGTATAAATAATAAAATCTTGGTTCCCTTCGAGAATCACAAGAATAAGAGCATCGGAAAAGAGTTCTTTTAATTTCTGAAAAGAAGCTTCACATTCGTCCGGCCAAATGTATTTAACTCCTTTCTTTGTCAAGCTAGTAAGAGGCACGGAAATTTTAGAAAAGTCATTTTTAAACCGACGGTAATAACCCGCCAATCCAAGAAAACTACGGATTTCCGTCACACTCTCCGATCTCTTCCAATTTTGTATCACTTCAATCTTTGAAGGATCCATGGAAATTCCAGATTCAGAAATAATATGGCCGAGAAATTTCATGCGAGATTGCCAAAACTGGCATTTAGAAAATTTTGCTTTCAATTGATTACTCCTAAGAGTTTCCAACACAATCCGAAGATGCTTTTCATGCTCTTCCTCGGTTTTAGAATAAACAAGAATATCATCTATAAAGATGAGAGAAAATCGATCAAGGAAGTCTTCGAAAACTCGATTCATAAGGTCAACGAAGTAAGCCGGAGCATTCGTTAAACCAAATGGCATAACAAGTCATTCATAAGATCCATAATGAGTACGCAATGATGTCAAAGGAATGCTATCCTCTGCAATACGAAGCTGATGAAAACCGGTTGCTAAGTCTAACTGTGAAAAGACTCTAGCACCACTAACTTGATCGAATAGATCATCAATCCGAGTTAAGGGATATTATTCTTGATAGTAAGATCATTAAGCTTGCGGTAGTCAACGCAAAGCCTAAGTGTACCATCGGATTTATTTACAAAAATAGCTGAAGCTCCCCAAGGAGAGGAACTAGAATGAATAAATTGCTCCGTAACCAATTCGGATAATTGTTTGCGCATCTCCTCATTTTCCTTATTGGACATACGATAAGGAGGCCGAGTGATAGGTAGAGCTCCAGGGATAAGATTGATTCTAAACTCAGTCGCACGCTTAGGTGGTAATCCTAAAACGTGCTCAAATATGTCGGAAATTCACGAACAACGTGAATAAGAGAAATGACATCTTCCTTATCATCATTATCGTCATCGTGAGGATTTAAAGAATATAAAGATGCTGCCAAGTTGGAATCCGAATCTTTAAGAACAATAGAAATATGCTTAACAGATTGAGGATGTCGAAGATGAATAGTCTGCTCAGGACATAGGATATGGGCTTCATAAGGTTAAGCCAATCCGTTCCCAAAATCATTCTGAAGCCCAAGTAACGCATGACATGCAAATCGGCTTGGAAGGAAAAATCACATAAAATAATCTCGACATCTTTACAAAGAAAACTAAGCGTTGTGGATCCACCGACTGGATTCGCAATTCTCAAAGAAGTCATTAAAGCGATAATACTTAAAAAAAAGTATCAACAAGTTCTTTCGATATAAAAGAATGGGATGCACCCGTATCAAAAAGAACTCGAATAGGTTGATCACGAAATATAATAATGCCATCAAGGATAGAATGAGAAATACCTTAACCATGAGAAGTGTTACTAGGGGCTTTTACAACACTTAGCTTTCCCTCCTTCTTACTTTGATGTATGAGACATGCAGATATATAATGACCCGAACTCTTGCAATAGCGATAAGTAAGTGGTTTGGAACACTTATTTGCATAATGGTCCTTGGAACCACAATTGTAGTATTGCCCACCACTAGAGGTAGAAGTCTTTGCTATCGGAGTTGCCTGTTTCCCTTTCTTGTTGGGGTAAGGACCTTTGAACTTATTAGGCCTCTTCTTGTTGTTGTGGAAGTTCAGTTTGGCACTTCCAACTTCAACATCACTCTTTTTATCTGCCTCTTCAAGTCGAAGAGCGATATCAACAAGTTGATCGAAAGCAACCTCCAGTTTCAGAAGTAATGGCTTGTTGAGATTCTTATTCCAGCCATAGACAAATCTCTGATTTTTCTTCAATGGGGTATTTATATACTCGACCTCATAATTAGAGAGGGATTCAAAAGATGCGACGTATTCTGCCACAGAAGATTCACTTTGAACAAGATCTATAAAACGACGGGCTAAAGTCACTTTCTCAGCTTCTGGTACAAACTTCGATTGAAATTTATCCCGGAATTACTTCCAAGTAAGATCCGCTTCAATAATTTTAGAAATCAGAAGTTCGTACCAATCTAATGCTCTCTCTTGGAGCATACTAGAAGCCACTTGAACTCGATAAAGATAAATAAGATTCATGCGAGTAAAGATGCTATCGCATGTTCTAAGCCAAGCTTGGACTTCAATAATGTTTTCGGTATCCATGAATGGCTTCCCACCCAAGTTGGTATAATCACTGCACAAACGTGCAAACCTAGATTTAGGGTGAGTAGGCTCTGGAATGGGTCCGATAGCATGAGCATTTTTTACAAGATCAAGAAGCTGTTGGGCAGACATAAATACTACATCCTGGGGAGTAGCACTAGATTGACCGGTGCTGGGACGGCCTGGTCTAACCATTTCTCTTCTTTAAGAAAGAAAGAAAGAAGAAGAAAAATGTTAATCTTAAAATGAATATCAAACAAATCTTGGTTGATAAAACAAGGCATCACAAAGAAAATAGGATAGAACGGGTCCAATGACTGGAATAAAATCCAAAGGCACGACTCCTAAGATGGACTTAGGATGATGATCCTTGTTAAATTATTCTACATTGTTCCGAAGTTTTGGCTCTAATACCATGATGTGACGCCCCACCTCTATACTCGCGCTAACCAAGGGCACTACGGAGTAATGTCGTCAACTAGCACGAAGAATAAGGCTGTTGAGGAGCGACCATCCGTGTAATTGCTTTGTGCAAGCACCGATATGTCAGATCGCATAACATGCACTTCATTTCAAGAGGAAATCCGACACACCGATACAAACTCAAAGCTACTACAAAGTGGATATAATATCTTTGGAAACAAATATAGAAATAAACATAACACAAATCAGTCACAGATATCCATATCACAAAGGCGGAAATAGATATGAATATAACACATGAAAGTGTACATCAGAGTAGTAGTCTAAAAAGATCCACAATATCACAAAATGAATAGATACAAGTGCTAGATAAAAGAATATATATATACATCAAGGAGTCTCTATCTCGAACGTATATCAACAAAAACTACCAATCTAATGTAGTTAGCCAAAAGTCAGATAATGCTTCCAGATGAGGAGTCAAGCAGAAGCACCTGTAACATCTCGGTCTGACCCGAGTATTATTTGATAAGAAAATAATAAATGGATCAGTCTAGCTATAAATATCAGGTAAAATGATATAGAATAAGAGATATGACAAAAACGTATGATAACCATAAAGTCATATTGTGATAAGTATGTAATTGAAAATCAACCAGAGATTAATCAATGTCACAAGAATCTTCTCAAAGATCAAAAAGAATGTCATACTCTTTATTTTTATTCACCATGTCACAAATATTGGCAAAACGCCCCGAAGACCATGGGTCGCTACCCCACCAAATTGAGTAGAAGCTCCATAGAAATGAGGTTTAGTCTCCCTCGCAGACAAAGAGACATCGCACATTGCTAGTCTAAATCACAAAATGATCATCATCGATCATCAAGAAGTGTCAATTACACTAAGCTAGTAAATAGGTGAGTTTAGCTTCATGTCCCATTACCACTGGCTTAACTTAAATATTTACGAACAAACTGTAGGTCTCCACTCGAAAATTGTCACAAGAGATTCAATCAAACAAGTCCAAGAATTAACCGAAGAATAAACGCAAGTGTTTCATACCACTTGTTTTACTAAGCCGTTTAATTAGATTTCTCATACGAGTGAGGTATAGGTTTGTATATACTGATAGGTTGAAAAATGATTTTATAAACGAGTTTGATATTCAAAATAGAGTTGAAATCATCTTTGTGAAAGAGTTTGAATATTTACTACTAGTACAGAAACCTTTGCGTTTTAAAGTGACAAACCATAAAGATGATTGTGAAAACAATCAATCGCCAAAGATTCACATTCGAAGGCGTTAATCAAAGCCATAGAAATCGATATCAAATCCATCAAATGGATATTCTCAAAAATTCCGAAAATAAGCCATCAAAGTCAATGACAAATGATAACAAGAAATCGGATAATTCCGAATCAATAAAATTTGGAACCTCAAGTAAATTAGGAAAAATAGGCATAATAGGAAAAAAGAAGCAGGCCAGTCGATTGGCTCTCTGAGTTCAGTCGACTGGACCAGACCCTGGAAAACTCTCGAGTTACAGGTCAGTCGACTTATCTCAGAGGGTCAGTCGACGGGTGCCTGTTTCCCTGCATTCCCAGCCTATCTAATTGAAGAGAAAACTTTCGCCGATTGTGATCGGACGAGTAATGGCGCTAGGGGTTTACGCCAATCAGCAACCCAGCCCTGTAGGCTCTTCGATGCATCACCAAAAACATGTTTAAACATCAAAGTTAGGATTTTTAAAGATTTGACTTCAAAACACCATAAATTGAAATATTCACCAATTTAATCCAAACCAAAAGCAAATGCACATGAATAAGTGTTAGGAATTCATACCCATCATTCAAAGATAGTTATGGACATAGATGTGAGATAAAAATATCACCTTTTGCACAAAAACAAGAAAGAAGAAGTTATAGAGCAAGGTAAAAACAATCACTCCTCAATTCCAACCCAAGAAGCTTGAATCTAAGCTTAAAAGAAAAGCATATCCTAAATTAGGGTTTATGAATTTCTGAAATTGAAGGTAGAATGAGTTGGAGAAGAAGAAGAGGATGCATACCAATAGCTTCTCTTTGAATTTGGAGTTAGAGCTTGGATTTGCAATGGAACTAGGGCTTAGGAATTCTAATTCTTTTTCTCTTCCCCCATTTTTATGAAAGCTTGAAGGTATAAGTAAATGAAAGTAAATGAAGAAGAGAAGTGGGGGTGGATCTAGAGTTAATAGCTTAGGCTAACCCAAACCCAAAGTCCGAAGTGCAAAGGTCAAATTTTTAGCTAGCTCCAAACATATCAAAGTTCATACTCAAAAAGGTTGCAAACGCCATTTTGGACTCAATGGAAGTGGTCTCGAGTCCTAATTCGGCTGTTTGCAAAAAGTAGCTTTTCGGACTTAAATCCGACTAACGATGCTATATTTAAATAAAATATTTAAATATACAATCGTAAAATATGCGAGTTGTTACACCATTGATGGTCAAATCGATTCGGAAGTGATTGGACGAGCGTTGAAGGCTAAGGATTTATGCCAAGCGACAACCCAGCCCTATAGACTCTCCGATACGCCCCAAACAACATGTTCAAACATCCAAGATAGGATCTTTAAATTTTTTGACTTCAAAACACCAAAATTGAAAAATTCACTTAATCAATTCAAATCAAAAGCAAATGAATATGGAATAGATGAAGGAATTCATGCCTAACAACAATGAAAGCTATAGACATAGATGTGGGATCAAGATCTCAACTTTAAACTCAAAAACAACAATTGAGAAGCTCTAAAACAAGGAAAGATCAATTCCTCTTCAACTACACCTCAAAGATCTTAAATCTATTATCACATGCAAAGATTTCCGAAGTTAGGTTATAGGAAATTCTAAAAATTGAAGATAGATTGAGATGGAGAAGATGAAGATGATGCTTACCTAAGCTTCTCCTTGATTTTAGAACTAGTCCTAAGAGAAACTAGGTCTTAGGAATTTTATTTTCCTTTCTTTTCCCCCATTTTTCCTCTTGCTTGAGAGTGTTAGGAATTATGAAGGAATGAATGAAGAGGAATGGAGTGGCATGTATTTGGTAGGAGGTTTGGGTTCTCTTATTGGATTAGTGGCTAGAACACAACCCAAAGCCCAAATAAAATATCAAAATCCTAATCATCTCCAAACATACCGATGTTTATACTTAAACAAGGTGTAAATGACGTTTTAAACTCAATGGAAGTGGTCTCGAGTCCGGATTCGAATGTTTACAAAAAGTCACGTTTTGGAATTTAATCCAACTAACGGTGCTATATTTTGATACAACATTTAGATATATAATCGTAAAATATGTGGGTTGTTGCAAGTCATCTATAGTATTAACTTCCGATGACAAAATACGTAAATGTTAATAGAATCCATAATATCATAGCATATGAATGTGAAATAAAATTAAAACAGATAACAAAAACAGCTCTTCTGATCACGTTTCAAATCAATATTTAATATTCAGTTACATAATCCCAGAACGATTACTAGGATTTGATCAAATATAATTATAAAAAATTACGCCAAGAGTGACATATGAAGATGCCCCCTTGGATGTTCAGAGTACTAGATAGGCATACTAGTCATAAATACATCACAACGAAAAATAAACTAAATAGCTCCTGCATAGCTAACTTTGACTCATGTACGTCTTCGAAAGCTTATTCGTCTAATGTACTAAATCTTAAAACCTTAACTCTCAATCTACTCAAAGTAAATTTTGAGCGCTCAAGAGTTTAAGGGAAAAACATAAACTTCGCGTCAGACATAAATCATGGTGCGAATAATACTGTTACATTTCATTCTACCGATATTGAGTGAGACCATGCCGCATAGTGGAACAGGTTTCCCCTCATCAATATCCTTTTAAAAGCATATCTTTTTCAAATCAAAATCCTACAATCAAACCGATTATAACAATAATATCAAGTATATATATGCAGAATAATTAGGAAATCAACGAACTATTTGTCCACATTAAGTTTTATCTGAATAACTATTAACCATTAGCTGACCCGGGCCTACCAAACAATAACCTATCTAACTTCTTTTAGACACAATACATGACTATCTGCCCTTAACTATCTTCTTCCAAGTCAACTGATTCTAAAGGTTTTGCTAGCTCACCAATAACCTATCTTTACTCTGTATATTCCCTTCTCCGTGTAACCTCATTTTAGTCCTATCAGTGACAAAGCCATATACACTGGAATTTTGGATTTATTTTAGCTAAGGGCTAGTAGCTAAAGTGTAGGGCATGACCTTACACCAGTCTCATATGGTCTCGTAATATCCGAGTCATGACCTCAAGGTACCCTATTCTTGTTTCATTTCCTATTTTATAATTAGGGTTAATTACCCTGTTAAAATTTCATTTCCTTGTAAACAGTATTTGCAAAAGATTTACCTCTGAAATCATATCTTTATAAAACAAGAAATAATATACTTTGCTTTACTCAAAACACTTATGCCATGATATATACTTTACACAGAACAATGTTGATGAAATTTAATCAATGGGATTATCTATCCCTTCAAAGTAAGTTAAAACCTTTCTAACTTAAAATATTTTAGGCCATGAAGCCAAAATGAAACCTTTGAAATCCTTGTTTAAAAACCTTAAACAATACCTTTAGAAATCATTGAGGATAATCCTTTCGAAAGATTTACTAAAACCTTAGACATCCTCTTTCAAAACCATGTAATATTTCGAAAGCGTTGGAAACGCTCCATTTAAACACTTAAAATAAACCTTTCGAAAACATTAGGGATCTTCCTTTCGGAACACATATTATATACCTTTCGAAAGCAATGGCTCCACGTAAAGGATCGTGGAAACATTGCTTCGAAACCTTTAATAATTATTCATTTCAAAACCATTGGGTTTAGTTTTTAATATAATTAAGGATCATAAAGAACTGGGGTGAACGCATCATTTTCAAAAGCATTTATCCCAATTAAAAGAAAGAGGGTAGTTTCGAAACCCACCCTTTCGAAACCATTGCCTCCGAAACCGTTTAGAAAATAGCTACAGGACACTTTCGAAAGCATTGAGAAGGCGTCTTCAAAGTACAAAGGCAAAATCATCCTTTGGAATGCATTGATTCGAAAGGTATGAATGAGGCGACTAGGTTTCAAATAAGTTTGAAAATGGCTATCTCTTCGAAAGCTTTTATTAAAACAAAATGCGAAGACTCTTTCGAAAGCTCTTTTCTAGATCAAAGGCAAGTGAATTGATTCGAAAGCTAATATAGTTTGCTTCGCTTCAACCCCTTCGAAAGCATCATTTATAAACAGAAGTAATTTAAACTTAATAAGCATAGCTTTGACCCCTTCAAACGCAACGTTTCGACACTGTCCCTTCCACCTTTCTCCAATGCACCACATATAAAATACTTGATACCATATGCATTGGTTTCAAATGGGTTCTTTAGCGGAGATATGTTGTCGAAAGCTAATGGATGGAAGCGGCGAAGCAGTAAATCCAAAAAAAACCTGATTTTTAGCCTATGAAAGAAATTTCTTTTTACCTAACATTCCTTATTTGTCAAAATTTAATTGGTTGCAATTTCTTTATTGAAAATCCTTTTCTAAGATTGCTGCCAAATCCAGAAATTATCAATTAAAATGTTTTAAAGAATAAGCCCTTCTCCTTGAAGCCATGAAGCCAAAATAAAACCTTCAAAACCCTTGTTTACAAACCTTAAACAATGCCTTTCGAAATCATTAAGAACAATCCTTTCGAAAGCCTTACTAAACCCTTAAACATCCTCTTTCAAAACTATTTAAACTTTTCTTTTGAAAGCATTAGAAACCCTCCATTTAAACACTTAAAATAAACCTTTTAAAAATATCGGGGACCTCCGCTTCGAAACACATATTATATACCTTTCAAAACATTGGGTTCAAGTAAAGGATCGTGGAAACATTGCTTCGAAACCTTTAATAATTATTCCTTTCGAAACCATTGGGTTTAACTTTTAATATAACTAAGGGTCATAAAGAACTAGGGTGAAAGCATTACTTTCGAAAGCATTTATCCCAAGTAAAAGAAAGGGGGTAGTTTCGAAACCTACCCTTTCAAAACCAAAGCCTCCGAAATCATTTTGAAAACAGCTACAACACCCTTTCGAAAGCATTGAGAATGTGGCTTCAAAGTACAAAGGCGAAAGCACCATTTTGAATGCATTGACTCGAAAGTTATGAATGAGGCAGCTATGTTTTGAATAAGTTTGAAAGTAGCTATCCCTTTAAAAGCTTCTTTTAAAACAAAAGGTTGCAACTCTTTCGAAAGCTCTTTTCTAAAACAATGGCAAGTGGATTGATTCAAAAGCTAATATAGTTGGCTTCAACCCCTTCGAAAGCATCATTTGTAAACAGAAGTAATTCAAAGTTAGTAAGAATAGCTTCTACCCGTTCGAAAGCAATGTTTCGACACTATCCCTTCCGCCTTTCGCCAATGCACTAGGTATAATTACTTGATACCATGTGCATCGTTTTTGAATGGGATCTTTAGTGGAGGTGTAACGACCAACATTTTTAAACATTTAAAAGTATTAAATTAAATAAAAAATTTAAATAAAATTGTTAGGAATAAAAAATTTAAGATTTTATTGATACAAATTAGATTATATTACAAATTATGAGCTTAATTAAAAAAATTATTAATGACATATGTTTGCAATAATATAAGGATGATAACAAATGTTAGTGTGTATTTTAATAATATTGGTTTGAATGATATTAACAATTGTCTGAATATAAAATTCCAATTGATTTGAATAATAAATGTTAATAAGGAATAATAAATGTTTCTTTATTAAAAAAGAATCATATGTTTATTTATTTAAAATGTTTGGTAGCTAAAAGATTGATTTCAGAGATGATAAACTATTATTTGGTAAGAAATGTAAAATACCTGTTTGTATCCAATAGTGCATAAATATGTTTAAATCACTGTTTGATAGGAAATAATTTTTCAATTTCTCATTACATTTATTTAGTCCATTTTGATATTCACCTTTGTAATCAATTGAAATTAATGTAATTGAATAATTTCAATTAATAAGAGAGAGAACACTAAATTGTAAGTTTATAAGTGTAATTAAACGTAGCTTATGTTTCGTGAAAATATAAGAAAAGTTTGATTTAATGAAAGGAAGAACGTTTATATCAAATAAATTGAATGTTTCATTTGTGAATGTAGATTTAATTTCATTGGAGTAAAGAATAGAATGATTTGTAAAAGAATTATTTGAACGTTGTTTTAGCATACAGATTGATTACAAGAATAGGAACATAATTTAAGTAAGTTATTTATTACTGTGGTCTAAAACAACAAATTTATAAACATGTTTAAATGAATTAAGGAAACAATTATTCTATTTCTCATCCATTTTAGTTTATCTATTTTGAAATTTAACTTTTTTATTAATTGCAATTAATGTAATGGAAATATTTCGATTAAAAGGAAAGAAAACGTTGATTGCAATTAATAGATTTAATAAAAGAAACGCACGTTTTGTGTTAAACAGAAATGGTGCTTTAATGGAAATAAAAGAATTGAACGTTTTCATTTTTAAGGTAAATATAATTTTATTAGTTGTGGTAGATAAAAATTTATGTGTACAAATTGAGTATTGTTTGAGTGAATGAAATTAATTTGGTTACATTTCGAAAAAGATTGAATTGCAAAATGTGTATGTGGTCCCTTCATTTCTTTTTCATTTATTTATTGCATGTACGTTTTAAAATAGTTACCTCATTATTAAAACTCGGTCCATTCATTTCTCCTTTGGTTTAATACCTAAGCCTAAGCTTTTAGGCTATATTTAATTCTTTCCATCTCATTTTTGGTTATAATTTTTTTTATTTTCCTTTGTTTTGCAAATTTTCTCATTCCTACATACATTTCCTTATGCATTATCAATGCCTAAAGCATTTAAAACTAAACGTGCATTTTGTCCTCCTACCTTTATTTCCTTATTATTAAATAATCTAAAATTTTATTTCTTCATTTGCATTTTAATTCTCCTAACACCTCATATTCATTTAGTTCACATCTTTCAATACTACGTTTAGGGCTGTTCATATTTTACTTTATTTCAAATCCAAGTTTGTTTATATATACCTTATTAGCTTTTCAGTTGTTTCCATCTTCATTCCTTTAGTCATATTTCATTTTCTAATCTCATCTTCTGTAGCTTCATTTTCCAAATAAAACTTCCATCTCATTTTTTCTCTCTCTTCACCTTCCTCCTTCCTTTTTCATTTTTTTCTTCTTTAAATCACCTTCTCTTTTTTTTCTTCATTTTTAATCTTTTTTGTTTCTTCTTCTTCAAATCTTCTTCTTCTTCTTTTTGAAAGCTTCCTTTTTCTTTTTCAATTTTTCATCTTCTTTAAATTTTCTTCTTCTTTTCCAAAAATTCTTCTTTTTGCCAAATCTTTTTCTTCAAATTCAGGTCTATAACAACTTCTCTATCTCTTCCAAAACATTCTAAAAAATACTATGATAGAACGAAACAAATCAAAAGGAGGAAGTAGTAGCTAATCCAAATCCGACTAGAAAAAGGTTTAAACTCACTCATGAAATACTAAAATTTTATTGCAAGTTAAACCAGGTCATATAATGATAAATTTCTGATTGTTGGTTTGGAATTTTTATTGATATTTAATTTGAATAGCTAAATTTCAATATGTGATGACTAATAATTACCGTGACATGTGATTGAATTGATTGATTTGAATGTTGATTGTATGTTGTGATGGTTGTTATTGTGATTGAATGTGCATTTGTTCTTTTATTTGATATATCCTTGTTATCACCCTATAGTTTAATTTTCATATTGATTATTTGCATACTGATTAAAGATATAAAACCCATGAATTTCAATAATTTACATCAGAGGAAAAATAGTATGTTTAGATTTACTATGTGAACCATAAAAATGATTTTGGGAAGTAAACCATAGTTACCTTATTTGAAAGTTTTCAAAATTAAATTTTGAAACATTCGGTAGTTTCCATAAAATTGAATATTGAAACTTCGAAACATTTTTATAAATCAAATCTCTTGAACTATGAAATTTAACTGGGAATTGTTCTGTAAATCACAACATCAGAATCTCAACAGCGGAACGAATAGATTATATTAATCACATAAATATTACATAGTATACAACATCTATCAGAGTTACACAAATTGTATATCACATACTAGACAGTTATAAACACCTGTCTAGTTATTACAACTCAATACAACACAACAAACGACTCAGAGATCAACACAGCGGAACACTATATATATCTATAAGCACTGAAGCCTCCTGCTCCATTGCTCCTCCAGAATTCGTCAAAGCTAACCTGAATCCCTTGGCTACTCGTAAAAATTTGAGTACCCAAGAGTTTAAGAAAACAGAAGATAAACTCCGAGTCAGACATGGGTCTGGTGTGAGTAATAGGTTAAAGTTGCTTAACTTTTGAGAATCCTTTGAAAAGAAAGGGTATCATGTAAGACTCTCCACACATAAACATGGGTAAGTTTTTACCTTACGCTAACCAAAACATTTGATAGGAAATCCAGTGATATTATAATAGGGTTTAGGGTTATTAAATAAATAAGAAATAGCCGAAATTGTTACATTCATTAAATTCTAGCATACTAGCCACAAAGTGGGTAATACAATCAAAACCGTAAGGGCACGTAGGAAGAATGGGTTTCCATCAATGGCAAGGCTACTGGGGTACCACCCATCACAGTACGTGGCCTAGATCACCGTACTGAGGATCCACCCTAAATCCACTGCAACACAAGGCCCGAACCATCCCTTACTGGACAGTCCCAAACAAGACAACCCCGGTAGTTGTTGCAATCAACTGCCCCACATAGCCGAATATAAAGGGACTTCTAGATAGGGGTAAATCTCGTCCTACTTGGGTGCTACCCACTTAGCCTTGCTGCACCTCCCTTGTTTTAGCCATTCCTGGTTGATAAGGCTTGAGGCTACGATTACCTTTATAGAACACATCTATCCTAGAATGCTCATCGTCCACCTGACGATGTTCTGAAAGCATTCAATCCATACAAATTCGTTCCAGGTTCGAACGAAACCGAAGGCATTATCTCGTTACACTCATTTTGGAATCACCCTCAGAGTTAACGACAATAACCCTTGCACTCTGAATCTTCATCTTCACTTGAGATTCATGACCTATCGTTAATTTGGATCAATGTGGTTTTCGGATATCCAAATCTGAAAACCTGATCCCGATCTCATCGAAATCCAAAACGTCATCTTTTAAGTCCAAGTTGTTTTAAAGTTAAAACAATTCAATTCTATTATCTATATTCACACATATAGATAATTCACAATATCACAATAGATAATTGACATTATCATCACAATTCAACTAAAGCATCCATATCACATATCAGAGATCTCAAACCATTCAAGGAAATCAATATCAATCAGCCATCCATAAGCAAAGATCTATTAATCACACCATTTATAATTAATTTAAATGAATTAAATTAATTACTTCATCTTTAATTAATTTAAAATAAATTAAATTAATTACTTTCATCACATAAATCTTTCTTACTTAACCATTATTTAGTTTAAACCAATTATTCATTCTCTAAATATCCATCTTTAATTAATCACCCTTGACTAATTATTCTCTAATTACTTTAAGGAATTATCCTTAATTAATTACACAAATTAATTATTCTCAAACAATTACAGTAATTAACCTTTAATTACTTTCATTAATTAATTAATCATAATTAATTACATTAACCTTAATTAATTACATTTAATTAATTACTTTATAATCACTTATTATTGATTAATTATCTTAATTAATCAATCCTTAATTACATCATTAATTACATTAACTAAAAATCCCTTAATTACTTCTTAATTAATTATTAACCATATTTAATAATTAATTTTTAATTATCTTTAGTTAATTATATTCATTAATCAACCTTGATTAATCACATTTAGTAATTAATTATTCTTAATTAATCACATCACTTAATTATCTTCCAATAACTTTATTAATCAATTATTAAATTAATTACACTAAGTAATTAATTATTAATTACTTCCACTAAGTAATTGCCCTTCTTATTAATTACACACGGTAATTAAACCCAAAAATATTTTCAATCTTCAATTAATTACATCCTGTAATTACCATCATTAATTACTTCACTAAGTAATTATACATTAAGTAATTATACATATCCCATCATCCAATGATTATTTCAAATTAATTAAACTAATTAATTAACTTAAACTAATCACATTAATATAACTAATTACACTGAGTAATTAATTCCTCTAATTACGTTTATTAAGTAATCATACTTAAACAATTCCATAAATGATTATCTTTAATTAATTAACCTAATTAATTATTAAAAATTAATCACATTAATTAATTATCTAATAATCCTTAGTTAATGATCTTCATTAACTATTAATAATTCTTTAATTACTTTCCTTAAGTAATTATACTTAAATTAACCATTATTAATTACAAATTAAATTAATTTTTAATTATCAATAATTAATCTATAATTAGTTAATTAATGAAGTGCTTAACTGTAACTTAATTAATCTTTAATTACTTGATTAATCAATTTCTAATTATCTAATTAATGATCCTTAATTTTTCCTTAATTAGTTAATTTAAACCTTTAATTACTTAATTAATTAATCCTAAATTATTAATTAATTAAATTAGTTAATTACCGTTATATTTCCCTATTAATTTAATGAATCATCAATTATTAAAACTTAATTAACTTTAAGATAAAAACACTATTCCTACTAATGGCTTAATTATCCATTACAAATGCATTTGAAAACATTTTACTTTAAAATTTCATTTCAAAATTAAGATACAAAATAATTAACAATTTAAACTTTAACCAAATTTAAATCAATTTATAAACCTTTTAAACAAATGTAAAGAAACATTTATCTTATATAAAAGAAACTTATATAAAGAAAAGTTTTAAACTAAATTACTTGATTATATTTAAAACCAAGCTTTTAAAATAAATTAATCATTTAATTCAAAATTTTAAGTTAATCTTATTTATATAACTTTCCATTCAAAGGTTAGAGAAAACTTTCATAAAAGAATAAATAAAGTTTTGAACATCATATTGGAAAATCATTTCATTTTTAAAATATACTTTAAACATTTGAATGTATTTAAATCATTAATTTTATAAAACTTTATTTATTTCAAAACTAGGATACAAAAATTAATTTGAATCCATACTTTTAAAACTTGATTTAAGACTTGTTTAAATCTTACTTTCAATTTAAAATTTGTTTTTTTAAAACCTGGCAGGTTTTTAAAAATTCATAATAATTCAAATGACCCGAGCTAACCATTCAAAGACTTCGAGTCAAAACCCACACATCTTCGAGTATCACCAGCAACTGACTCAAGTAAACTCGAGTACCTCCTTCCCTTCAACCCAGGCTTCACCAGATACAAGCAAATGCACCATGCATATGCACGGTGGCTCCGACCATCCCTGGTCATCACCACAACCTTCAACAAGACGACGATCATCCACGTACCCTATCACGATCAACCATCATCCATTCTTCCTCGAATTTTAATTTGAGCATTCAAGCCCAACATGTACCAACCATCAAAACCCAGAACTACCTCACTCTCGTACCTCCGACCATCGTAGGATCAGTGCCTCCGGCCACGACCTCGCCATCATCCCCTCTTCCATCTCCCCGAGTTCTGATGAACTTGATCCACTAGGGTTGTTGTGATGAATAAAACTTCCAGCCCTTTCTAAACTAGGGTTACAGATAAAAATCAAACACCACCTCCTTCACAATGCTTAGTTCATCTTGCTGGCAATTTTCCCAGATCTTCCGTTCATGCCTCCACCACCAGAGAAGACCCCGACCTCTACGATCAAGTAGATCACCAGAAATCACCCAACTACAAAATTTGATCAACCCCAAACTACTCCCTCAACCCTCTTTTACAAATGGTGATTTCAATTTTAAAAATCATGATTTTAGACAAGTTTCCAGACTATATGCTTAGATCAGTGAATTGATATATTTGAATTTTAACATTAATCAAACTTGCACTGTTCTACTGAGTTTTCCAAAACAAATTTCAACTTTAATTCATTTAAATCAAGTTTTAAACTTTACTTCTTGATCAAACAAACAGATTTTGTTTGGATCCTAAGTCCTAACAGCAATTGTTCAAGAGAATATGAATTTTGATCATAAACTTGAGCGTGAAACTGAAAACAGGGATACATGGATACAACAGCAATGCACACATATATACATCCAGATAATTCACTTATAAAATCACACAGATAATACTTATTTCCATAGAATTAACATGCAACCAAATTTAAGGATACTTAAGCTTTTCAAAAAAGAATGTTACTCACCTGTTTTACAGAAGAACAGAGCATTTTTTAATTTTTTAGAAGCTTGAAACTGAGTGTTGAAACTTGAAACTGGAATATGCTTTGATTTAAAACTGGAATGCTAACATGAATTGCTCCTCTGATCTTAAAAACTTGAATTCTTTTGTTGCTGATGCTTTATACTTGCTTTTGAACAGATCTTAGGTTTGAAGAAGAAACAGACTTTGATTTATTCCAGGTTTTAAGAAATGCCTGTAGGCTTTTGTTCTTGATTTTTGAAAATGAACTTGCAGGTTTTGATTTGCAAATTTGATTACAGGATGAAGAAAATATTTGCATTTAAAGTTGCTTGCTTCTGTCTGCATCTTATATTTGAAAAAGACACGGACTTTGATCTTTGAAAATGAACTTAAAGGATTTAGATTTGAAGATGATTATAGGCTATTGGATTTGATTTACAAATTTTAATTTTGAAATGAAGCTACAGGTTGTTGAATTGATTTGTTTTCTGGTTTGGAGGGATTGAGTTGCAGATTTACTTTTTGAAAAGTTGGTTTTAAAAACTTAGCTTTTGAATAAGAAAAAGAATAGAAGATAGAAGTCTTAAGTTTATATAAGTAAAAATGTGATTTATTAAGAATAAAAGAAAAAAATGAAAATTAAAGAGTTACACTTGTTAATGTTTCAACATTTGTCATATACTTTAGTTTATTAATTAACACATGTCACTAATACCACTTAATGTGTTAACCTTGTTATTTAAGTAAATTTATTTATTTTAAAATGTTAAATAAAAAGCTTTACTTAATTTATTTATTCTTATGTAAATGTATATATGAATCTCTTTTTAAAGAAAATGTAATAAAACTAATTATATATAAATAAAAGCTTATCCAAATATTTTTAAAATGTCTATTTTTGAATTTCTAAATTCAAATCCAAATTCAAATTAAATTTTAAAATCAAATTTTAAAAATCACTTATATATATACACACATATATAAAAACAAAAACTCAATTTGAAAATAACAATTCTATTTTCTTTAAAATCTATTTATATATATAAAAATAATACATATTATTATTGTTTAAAAGTAACAAATTTATCAAGTAATATTTAAAAAGAAAATAAAACAAATCCTTTTATTACTCTTTTCTAAAATTTATACTTAAGCTAAATATATTTTTGAACAATTAACATTTTCCTTAAATATTTAAAAACTATATAATTATTTATTTAAATAGCTTTAAAAAGTTTTATATTAAATTAAATCGGAATTTCCAAATTGCCAAATATATTTTAGAATTTGAAAACATGATTGTATTTATTAAATTCAACCCAAAGATTTCTATTTACAATATCTACTAATAAATACACATTATAAATAGACAACATTTTATTAGCTTTTAAAAGATACAATTTACCAATTAAATACTTATTTGCTTATAAAGGAATAAATTGCCAATTTAAGTTAAAATTATAAAAGACAATTATCAAATCAATTTAATTTTTAATACAGATTATTAAATTTATATTGCCCAAAAATCCGGGTCATCATAGGAAACAATAACATTTCCAGAAATTTGAACCTTAAAAAATGTAGTTATCTGCATTCCTTATTACATCTACTTTTGATTTAATTTGCATAAGAATTTTAGTTCTGACTCGAGTGTATTATTTTTCTTTACGGTCGGGTCAGCCTGAGCATTTCAGAATTTGAAGGCCTTATTTCTAGAGGATGAAGACGAAGATTGTATTATTATTATTAATTATATTTCACTGCATCAAGTATTCCGCTGCATTATTTGTTTATTTATGATATATATATAACTCTGATTTGAATTTGTAAAAGTGTAATCAAATGTTATTTGTAAAACAACTTCATGAACTGTTTATTTGATTATTTTATTTTTTCGTTCCGCTGCGAGACTCTGTATTTTGTTTTTTCCTTTTTCTTTTTTTTCTTATTTATCCCATTAACAATACTTTCTTTTGAATGGTTTGATTCTGACATGTGTGGTTTATTGTCGATTTGAACCATCCAAAAGGGTGAGTCGTTACAGTTAGTATCAGAGCTTTGGTTTAGACATACCTTAGCCTGTTGGGATTAACTCATTAGGGATAGAGTAGTAATACCCTAGATTGAGTTGTCCGAGTGTATATACAAGAGTGCGTATTTGTTAGTGTTATAAAAATATTTTGTATAAATTTTGAAATGAAATTATTTTTCCTAATATTATATGATATATAAAGGAATAATATTTTATGACCAATATAGTTATTTGTAATGTGTTTGATTTATGAAATCGTAATATTTAATTATTATCATTTTTGTTGACTTGTTGTATTTAATCAAATTATATACATTGGTTAATTATTGTTGATTGAATTAATGGACTAAACACTAGTTTAATAATGGTGTATTAAAGAGAATAAAATGAATAAGTAGGATATTTGTTTATGAAACTGAAATGTTGTTGTGAATTTTGTTGTTTGTTGACATGTAGTTTCAACTATTGAAAAAATGGAATATTTGGAAGTTTTGGATAATCGAAACCTTTTGAATTAATACATGAGTGAAACTTGATAATTGGGTTGAATTATATAGTTGAATTGATAACCTTAATTTTAAAGCAAGTAAAACAAGGTTTAATTTGTTATATCTATGTTTAGTAAATGAATAGAATTGGGATATACATTCTTAGCATGTAATGTAATAATATACAAGTGTGAACTTTAAGCCTTGGGAACTTTAAATTGAAATTGTGATTAAGGAAATGTTGTAAATGAGATTACATTGGAAAAATATGTTTATAAACTTAATTAACATTTATGAAACGTGTCATAAACAAATTGAAAGGTAAAGGTGAAACTAAATGGAATAAGCAAATATGAATTAAAAGTGAAATGACTTCGAATAAAGCCATGACTTGTAAATTGTTATGAAATAAATAGATGTTGCAATAAATGGTTATAAATAAAGTTGTGATAACTTTAAACTCAAACAATGTCTTACAAAAAGGAATTAAGTTTAATAAATTGGTTATAAACGTAAGAAAATTCCTTATGAAATGATTTGCAAGTAAATGTAGTATTAAATGAGAAATATTACATGTGAAATGAATGTAATTTAAATTAAAGAGAAATATAACAATATTATGAGAATGGATATATTAATGTTTATATCAAAAGGAGAAATTGTATGAAACAAATATTAAGTATGAAGTTGATTCGAAAACTATTGATTGGAAAGGTACCCAATTTGAAAAGCGAAATCTTATATAATCGAAGTCTAAATAAGTGTGATTTGATATACTATTGATTTTGTGAAGTATTTGATTTGAAAATGGAATCTTATATATAATGGGCTTTATATAAGTATGATATTTGAAAGTGATTTGAAAAGGTACTACATGATACATATTTTCGAAGTAAAGATATGGAAAGTGCCTTCTGCTTGATATCCGCTTTGTGGCCACATTGTGGATTCATTCTATCGATATTGTTCTATTTGATTTTGGTTTTCCGGATGTGATACTCGAGTGTCCTACCATGGCGTAACCCATGGTCAATTTTTTTTGGGTAGCGTAATTCGCAAGGCAGAGATTGCTTAAAGGGTACAGATGTTTCATGCAGGATCCAGGTGTAACCATTGTTATATATCCTGCGGTCTACCGGTTTTGTTGTCGTAGCGTAATCCGGAAGGCAGAGATTGCTTAAAGGGTGTGGATATTTCCTGGGGGATCCAGGCGTAACAAATGTTATGTATCATGCGGCCCACAGTTTTGGTTATCATGGCGTAATTCGCAAGGCAGTGATTGCTTAAAGGTACAAATGCTTCCCGGGGGATCCAGGCATAACCATTGTGTATCTGCGATCCAGGTGATTTGTTTGGATTGTACTTTCCATATAGGTTTTGAAAGTTTTTCAAGTATTTTCACTGGGTGTTGAAACAGGTCTACTAAGTTCTTGGAGAATTCTAGCCTTGCGCCTGATCAACGCATGGCCAGAGTCTGCAAGAACGAGGCTAAACCTGTTAAGACATCGAGTTATAAAATTACTTTGATAAAGTATTATATAAAAGATATTTTGGTCATCTTTTTCTTTTCTAAATACTTTAAAATGTTTAAAATATTATCTGTTTATGTATTGCATGGTTTATTGGTGTTGTAAATATCATGAGAAATTATTAATTCAATAAAACATATTTAAAGTAAATGATTATTGATTTATTAATAATGTTTGAAAAGTATCTTCAGATAAAACTAATAAATTTATAAATAATGGATTTAAGGGTTACAATTGCTTCTTTGTAAATATAAGTAATGATGTAAATAATTATTTTCAAATAGTTTACATATATTTATAAAGATGTTATTTAAAATATTTAAATGGTATTTAAAAATGAAGCAAGAAATTTTACAAATGAATTTTTGAAAAGTATTAAAGTATTAAAGATGATTTATTTGCAAATGAAGCTTTCAAATGAATATTGCAAGTAAAATTCATATAAGTTTCTTTGAATGTAGAATTTAAAGATATTATATAAATGGAAAAATTGGTTTGCAAAGTTTATTTATAGTAATATACTTGGAAAATAAATTTGAATCTCTATTTTGCAAGTATAGCTTGGATATTTAATTGATTTCAAAGTAGTAATAGTAAATTTATTGGTTCATTTACTGTTTGAATTTTTGTATTAAACCATAATAAATGTTTTTCCATGATTTGAATATTCATTTTAAAACAAGTGTGTAAAATTAATTATGAAGATATGAAATTTTAAACTTTGACTTAGAAATTTAATGTAAGATTTGAGTATTCTATTAGTTTCAGTTTAATAATCTTGAGTTTATACTTATTTTAAAAATAATGAGTCTAATAAATTATCGGATTTAAGGAACTTTGTTTTGAAGTTTATTATAATGTTTTGATATAAATTTATAAAATTGTTTTATACTTTTGAAAAATCTTTGCATAATGCTATGAGGATGTTTTAAATATATCTTATATTTTTACTAAGTGAATAAGGTTAAATATTTTAACTGAACTTTTAGATATGTTGAAATATTTCTTTTCTCTTCAAGGGAAAATACCAAAAACTCAAATTTTTATTCAATAACCGAATGGAGTTATAAAAATAAGTAGGACAGTAGAAGCTTAAGTAATATTTTTTGAAATGATTCATTAATGACTTAAATATTTAATGGAAACCAAATTATGTAAGTGATTGATCTTTATATAAATAAATGAATGAAAGGTAAATGATGGAGAGAAAAAAACCAGTCGAATAAACTTAAATAAATTTAAAATTCTTGTTGTTTGGATGATGTTAAGTTTGGGTACTTCTAGTTGTTGAGGTTGTTTGACTAATATATTAAGTAATTATCTAAGGCTGTTGAGCACAGGGTACACTTGACAGTTTATTCATCACCTTGCATGATTTAAGGTTTCTGAACTAAACAAACCATTGGTTTTGGTTACTATGGATGTATGATTGATTCTTTGGTTGCATAAATGGTTGTACTGTTTGTTTGTACATGTTTTATTTTTGAAATATGATACATATATTGTAATTATTAATATTATTGTTTTCCGGACCTCTCTGTACAAAGGAAACTCTGCCGAAATTTTTCGAAAATTCAAGACTTCAATTTTTTTGTGGAATTTGAGTTATTTTTTTATTTTTATTAAACTTAAAATATGTAGGTTTAATTGTTTATAAACTGGCGATTTAAATAAAATATAACATATTTTGGATTCCTTCTTGTTTCTTTTCGGAGACGAAAAGTTTTGAGTGGGGGAGATTGTAACGACCAGCATTTTTAAACATTTAAAAGTATTAAATTAAATAAAATTGTTAGGAATAAAAAAATTAAGATTTTATTTATAAAAATTAAATTATATTACAAATTATGAGCTTAATTAAAGTTTCTATTAATGACATATGTTTGCAATAATATGAGGATGATAACAAATGTTAGTGTGTATTTTAATAATATTGGTTTGAATGATATTAACAATTGTCTGAAAGTAAAATTCTAATTTATTGGAATAATAAATGTTAATAAGTTATAACAAATGTTTCTTTATTAAAAAAAGAATCAGATGTTTATTTATTTAAAATGTTTGGTAGCTAAAAGATTGATTTCAGAGATGATAAACTATTATTTGGTAAGAAATGTATAATACCTGTTTGTATCCAATAGTGCATAGATATGTTTATATCACTATTTGATAGGAAATAATTTTCCTATTTCTCATTACATTCATTTAGTTCATTTTGATATTCACCTTCGTAATCAATTGAAATTAATGTAATTGAATAATTACGATTAATAAGAGAGAGAACATTAAATTGTAAGTTTATAAGTGTAATTAAACGTAGCTTATGTTTTGTGAAAATATAAGAAAAGTTTGATTTAATGAAAAAAAGAACGTTTATATCAAATAAAGTGAATGTTTCATTTGTGAATGTAGATTTAATTTCATCAGAGTAAAGAATAGAATGATTTGTAAATTATATATATATATATATATATATATATATATATATTTGAACGTTGTTTTAGCATACAGATTGATTACAAGAATAGGAATATAATTTAAGTAAGTTATTTATTACCGTGGTGTAAAACAAAAAATTTATAAACATGTTTAAATGACTTAAAGAAACAATTGTTCTATTTCTTATCCATTTTGGTTTAGGGAAAAAAAATTAAAGGACAAATTAAAGAAAATATTTAGTCAGAAGGACACGCGCATAAAAAATTTACACTAAGGACAAATCCCAAAGCCCAAATACAATTTCAAACAAAATACTCTGTTCGTCTTCCTCCTCCTTCCTTAACTCAGAATTTGACGAAACTGTACTCGAAAGAAAAAATGGCACCGCAAACAAGAAACAAATCTACATCTCAAACACAACCTCAGAAATCGACGGTAGATGAACAATGAGCACAACAATCGACAGCCGATGAAAACTTAACTAAGTCGAAAGTGAATCAACAAAATGAAAATCGAAATGTCGAATCACTTCCGGCAAACGATAGCGACGACAGTAAAGGGAAAAAGCAACAATTTAAAGCTTAGAAAACCTACATCAACAGAAGAGGAAAAGCAAAATAGAGAAAAAAGAACAAAGAGAAGACATGAAAAAATCACAGCAAGTGGAAGCAGACCAGAAATAAGCGAAAGCATACCAAAGAAGGTAACTAATAATATAAAATCAAACATAACAAAGTTTTTTTTTTTTTTTTTTTTTTTTGAAACTGGGTACTTATATTTACAAAGAAGGCAGCACACAAGTCTGCAAGAATCATCATGGCGCACAGTTTAATATGCCAGAGGCAGGGATCGAACTGCCGACCTTGTCGTCAACAGCCTGGCGTTTTACCACTGCACCAAGGCCTCGGACAAAAACATAACAAAGTTAGTATAGTTTTGTTATAGTAACATTGATTTTTTTTGCATAGAAGGAAGAAGAGAACATGCAGTAACAAATACCTACAGAGAAAAAAGTTGAAGACAATATGCAAAAAAGAGAACAAAGAATAAAAAGAAGAAATAAAAAAATGATTCAGAACAAAATACAAAAAGAAATAGAGGTAACTGAAATTGCAAAATTATAAAAGTGATACTAATAATTTCGTACTGTTAAATGTATTCTAATGTTATGAAAAATGTTAAATAGGAAAAATCTCATAAAAAAGAAGGGAAAAAAGCCACGGATGAAGAATCGGAAGAAAAACAACTCAATTCGGTAAAATAAAAAACATCATAACTTTATACCATGATAAATATTTTAAAAATATTACCTGTAAATATTTGGTAAAAGAAAAGGCTGATAAGTACAACAAACTGATACCAAATTACAAGTAATAATAGTCAGTATCATTAAGCATAAATTGTTTGATAAAATAATAGTCAGTATCATTTAGTTGAAATATGATACAAACAAAAAACTGATACCTATTTATAAAAGAACTGATACCTATTCACAAAGGAACTAATACCTACTTGAAAAAATGATACATGGTTACAGAAAACCGATACCTACTTAGTATCAACTGATGCCTGGTTACTGCAAACTGATACCTAGTTACTACAAACTTTAAATTGTTACATATTTAAACATAATTTGTTTCACAAATAACTTATAGTTTTTATTTTGAAATAATAGGATGATGATGATTTTGTTGATCCACATCCAAAATGCATAAAAGAAAGATCACAAACAAAACAGCAAACTGAAGATAAAAAGCATGAAACTACTTACAGATGTGGATTGCAGGCAATATTCAAAACGGTAAAACTGATAAAACAAAAAAATGTTCTATCCAAAAAGCAGATGGACATAATGAAGAGCACTCTTTTCTACAACTTCTTTAGAGTTTTCTATGAAGAGAAAATTTTGATGAAAGAATGCAAAAAGCATCAACACAATTTGGATGCTTTATACAAATGCTACTCAGTTGTGGAAGATGCATTCTTATTTCCCAAAGAAAGGATGAAAGTTACAGCAACGGATATAAGTTTGATTTTTGGCCTACCACTAAAAGAAATTAACATTGAGCCAACTCAGAAATTGACAAACAGAACAATTCCAATGCAGTGCAGGGAATTTGCAAAGAGAAATTTCGGCAATTGCACTTATATAACAAGAAATGTTGTCGAAAAAAGAATAAAGCAAGAAGTTGCAAAGAAGAAAAAAGAGTATGAAGAAGACTTGCCAATGTTAATAGTAATTGAAATACTATTAACATTCTTCTTTTCAAACAACTAGCAAAAGTTAAGATGGGGACTTCTACCATACTTAATTAATGTAGAGACAATGCAATTGGTTTCTTGGCCACTAACAATAGAAAATAATTTCAATAAATTTGTTAAGAAGTTCATCCATAATCCAAAAAATATGTCAGGATGCTCCATGCTTCCATTGGTAAGATAAGTTAATCAAAAATTTATTACTTATTTTTTTTAAAGAAACATATCTAATCAATTCTTTTTATGTTAACAGTATTGCATTTGTGAGAAACTGAGTCTCATTCAACAAAGACAATATTATACTCCAGCTTTACCAAGATTTGCAAAATGGGATTTAAGGAAACTCAAAGACAAAGCAATCAAAGAAGTTTTTGACAACGTGAAAGAGGGTGATGTAAGTAAAAATTCCATTTAATTTTTGCTAATCAATATGCTTTAGCTCTTATGTAGAATATAGTTTAATTGTCTATCCTCTCTTCTATAACATAAAACTGATACTACAGTGATCAAAAACTGATACCATATCATTACGTAGTAAATAGCATCAAAAACAAAAAATAGAATGCAAAAAAATGATGCCATATGTTTACTTGCTTGAAACAAATACTAATAGTATCATAAACTGATACAAAAATTGCAAAAATGATACCAAATGATTACATGCTAGAAACTAATTGTGGAAATGTTCAAAACTGATACTAGAATCCAAAAACCGATACCTTATAATTTCACAATTTATACTGATACTACAATCCAATAACTGATACCATAGTTGTACATCCTTGAAACTGATACTAATATTATAAGAAGCTGATACTAATATTATTAGAAACGGGTACTAGAATTCAAAAAATGATACCACAGTTTTACATGATTAAACCTGATACTAATAGTACCAGAAATTAAAAAAATAGCTATTAGTTTTATTGCATACTATTTTCTTTTTTCATAACAGTAAAAATTCAATTATCATTGTTGTTTGAAATCATTGCTTAAAACTGAAACAAATTTTCCAATACCAATTTTCTAGGTGAAAGAAATCACAAATCTCAGCCCATATGAAGAATGTCTACTTCAAATAGAGACCGTTGAACACAATTTCTCCAAAATTCAAAAAGAAAAGCATGGAAAGAAAAGAAAGTTTGAAGAAACCAAAGAAAGTGCACATACATTTGAGGAAGACATAAGCATCAGGAACCTCCAAATGCATATAAAAGATTTGGAAGAAGAAACAAAGAAAACAAAAAAAGAATTAGAAGTAGAAAACAAGAAAAGAATTAAAGTAGAGCAAGAAGTTTTCAGGTTGAAAGAAGAGTTGAAAGAAATTAAGTTGAAGCTGAAAGATAATGAAGAGAAAAGATCACAGGCTGAAGACACACCAGTAAATTTGAAGATGATTTCAATGACATTGAAGAAAACGGCGAAAATAAAAAAGAAAGTTTCAATGTACAAAGCGACATTTTACAAACTGAACTAAATGCAGATACTTTTAAAGAAATGGAAACTGTAAGAGATGAAGAAAAAAAAGAAAAAAAAGCTAAAGAGTGTGTACAAAAAAGAGCAGATAAAACAGAAGAAATGGAGAAACATATGCCCAGCGAAATAGAAAGTGAATTGGGTATAAAAACAAACAATGAAGAAATGCAATGTCAACATGAAGAAAAAAACAAACTCCAACTGAAGTGCATCAAAAAGAAGAGTTGGAAAAAGAAAGTTAAGTGCAGAGAGACAAAACAAAAGATACTCAACATCTTCAAGAGTATATAGATGTAAAAAATCAAAATGCACCATACGTCCTTTCAGTGCTTGACTTTACCCCTGCATCTTTCAAACTTTACGACACACAAGATTTTGAAAGTGAAAAAACTGAAGAAGAAAAAATGCAGAAGAACCTGTGCAACCAGCTGTTAGGAAAGAGAAAGAAACAGTCACAAAATTAAGTGACAAAAAAATCAAAGCAACACAAAAAAGGACAGCTTCTTATATTCAAAGATTGAAGGTAAGAACAAGAGTGAAAAAACAACGTGATAGCTTTGAATATGGAATGAAACAAAAAAAAGTTGCAAATAAATCAAAACCCCAAAAAAAGAAGATGTTGAAAACAAAAGTGAACAAGACAACAGTCCAAAGCCACTTGCAATAATAGAGCCAACATTTTCAGAGATAAGGCTTGGATATTGAAAATATTTGATCTATCTCAACACTGAACAACAAGACGTGATCAAAACTTTCTTTTCATTAACGATATCATCAGAAAAGTAAGTGTACAAATAAGTATATTAACTTTAAATATGAAATTAAGTTTATCTAACATTTACAAATTATTTTTATCAAAATAGTATAGTGGCATGGGAAGACAATGACACAATCAGAAGAGGTTGTGTCATAACAAAGAATGCACTAAAACATCTACTAGAAGGAAACGACACAGACGGGCAGAATATTTTTTTTCTTTACATTGGCACTAATACCAAAATAAAAACAAAAATGATACCCAAATCCACAACATACTTAAATTCACTTGATGCTTTATTATTTTTATACTTATCAACATACACAGCCACTATTAACATTACTGACACTATTAACAATTTAATATTGTTTCACCAATAAAAAAACTTATACTTTTCTGATTTTAATACAGATTATAGATTGGTATATTTCAAAATGTGTACCGGAAGAATGCTTTCACAATTACAATGGCGGTAAATAAAACTTTAATATTCAAGTACATAATAATTGCTTCATTTATTAAATCATAACTTATTTTCATATTAAACAGAAAGCAATTGTGTGTGATATAAAGGTTGTGAAAAAAAGTCTTGTCCTCCCTATGCTAGAATCTATTGTACAACACAAATTTACTGAAAGTATATATTTTCCTTTGCATTGTGAGAACCACTGGGCATTAGTCACTTTAACATACCCAACAATGCAATGGTGCCATGTTGATTCTAACTGCCCTAGAAGATCAAACGACGGAAACAATTCCAGTTTAAAAGAAGCTACAAAATTGGTATGAGATTTCTCTTTCTTATAAAAAAATACTTATCATGGTGAATATGACCTAAAATTTTAATATATTACCTGTTTTAGAGACATGAAATAGTGGACATGCTCCAAGAAATCTGGAAAAGAAATAACACAACAGACATGGTGGTGAAAAAGATGATATGCATCAAATAAAGTGTGCACAGCAAGCAGAAGACACGTAAGTTTTTTTCCGTACAAATGTTATCTACGAGAACAAGATAAACAATACAATTGAAACTACTAGCCATAATCAATTGACAGTTCCTCATTATTCAAACTATCTATGTTTTTGCATTATAATTTTCCATACATACTTCTATACATCATTGTATACCTTTTATATTTAATTGAATTTGATTCTTAATAAAAAATATTGAAAATTATTATCTCTCAATTCAATAAACTTTTAATTCAGAAATAAACAGTTACTACAGGAAGAAAACTGATACCTACATAAGAGAAACTGATAACTACAGAAACAAAACTGACACCTACAAAAAACAAACTGATACCTGCAGAAATTAATATTTAGTGTGTTAGTAAAACTGCTAAATATTTTAATTCAAAGCATACTATATGCTTGTACCATTATCTCTGAAATTCAAAGTTTTGTATTAATTATAAACCTGTTAATACAACAGATGCAAATCGATACTAATATTACATTTTGGTTTCAACAAGCTTGACTGTGGGATATTTGTAATGATATTCATCATTTCGCTGAACAAAAGCAGGATACCAATAAAAATTGAAAAGAAAGAAGTATTATCAACAAGAGTAAGAATTGCACATGCAATATTAACAGATGATGAACACTGCTGGAGTTTGTCTAAATACATGTCAAGCCTAGAAGAACAAAGAAAAAAAGAACTGAATTCTCGTTGCATTATTTCGCAATTAAATTTGGTACCTGAAAAGTAATGTTGTTCTATTGAAATGTGTACTTGTGTAGTAATGATGTTCTGTTGAAATGTGTACTTGTGAAGTAATGATGTTCTGTTGCAGTTTCATTCTTATGAAGTAACGTTGTTCTGTTATTAAAACAATACTGCTTTTACTTGTAAAAACAATACTGATCTCCTGAAATGATATGCTGTGGTTGATGTTCTTTTCTTTTCCTGTTGTTATATTATAATAAGATTAACTAGCGTATGTTCTATCATCCAACTATGGATCCCACATATTATTATCAGTTTTATGATGCAACTATCACAGTTGTATAATGATATTATGAAATTTCATAAAATATTTCAAAACAAAACAGTAACTGGGCATCAGTTCGTTTGACTGATAGTATCAGTTTTGTTAAAACTTACTTTATGAAACAACAATAAGTGTAGGTCTTAGGTTTTGCAAACACCAGATATCATTCTAATTATTTAGTACTACTGATGTCACTTCTAGCATGCATTATAATACACGAAACTGATACTAACAACAAACCAAAACTGATAATAAAGCCGTTTATATCCAATCAACCAATCATTATCTCCAACAAAGCTAACTGATAAACTGTAAAAAATAATGCCAGAACTTAAAAAACTGATACGTGTAAAAACTTATAAAAACTGCTACTGTAAAAAATGACACTGTAAAAATGATAATGGTACCAAAACTTGCAAAAACAAACAATAGAATTGATACTGCAATTACAAATAACTGATACTATCATCTATACTAAATAGCTGAAATTAAAATCAAGTTCATAATATCCTATACTAAATACAAATTAATAACAAAAGGTTCAATTACTATAGACCACTGAAACAAGTCTCACATACACTTATTACTCTGAACAAAGTAAAAATGTAAAATCAAATCATATTCTCTTTGAAGCTTGACAATTCCATTTATTATGACCAAATTGCTTGCACTCGCCGCATCTGTTTTGCTTGTTATGAAAATATGAAAATCCTTCTTTGCGCTTCACTGATGGTCTACCAGCGCCACGTTTCTCCTTTGGTGGCTTGATAACATCTTGAATGCTACCATCAACAATAGGCCTATCATAATTTGGAATAGGATTTATAGCATTGGCATAAGAACATCGATAAGCATCAACAGTGAAATAATTCTCGACAAAATCATATACAGACAACTTAGACTTGTTCATACACTTTATAGCATGAGCACAAGGAAATCCCGTAATTTTCCATTGGTTGCAACTACAAACCCACTCCTTCAAATCAACATAATGAGAGTTTGGAGATTTTACTTCAAAAGCAAAATCAAAAGATTTATATACATTCCAAGCGGGCCATCCTACATCCTAAAAAAGGCCTAAAACGTGTCCTTGAGGAAAATTTCCTGTTTGGTTTATCTATTTTGAAATTTAACATTGTTATTAATTGCAATTAATGTAATGGAAATATTTTGATTAAAAGGAAAAAAACGTTGATAGCAATCAATAGAATTCATAAAAGAAACTTGCATTTTGTGTTAAACAGAAATGGAGCTTTAATGGAAATAAAAGAATTGAACGTTTTCATTTTTAAGATAAGTATAATTTTATTAATTATGCGTAGATAAAAATTTATGTGTACAAATTGAGTATTATTTGAGTGAATGAAATTAATTTGGTAACATTTCGAAAAAAAATTGAATTTCAAAATGTGTATGTGGTCCCCTCATTTCTTTTTTATTTATTTATTGCATGTACGTTTTAAAATAGTTACCTCATTATTAAAACTTGATCCGTTCATTTCTCCTTCGGTTTAATACCTAAGCCTAAGCTTTTAGGCTGTATTTAGTTCTTTCCATCTAATTTTTGGTTATAAATTTTTTTATTTTCCTTTGGTTTGCAAAGTTTATCATTCCTACATACATTTCCTTATGCATTATCAATGCCTAAAGCATTTAAAACTAAACGTGCATTTTGTCCCTCCACCTTTATTTCCTTATTATTAAATAATCTACAATTTTATTTCTTCATTTGCATTTTAATTCTCCTAACACCTCATATTCATTTAGTTCACATCTTTCAATACTACGTTTAGGGCTGTTCATATTTTACTTTATTTCAATTCCTAGTTTGTTTATATATACCATATTAGCTTTTCATTTGTTTCCATCTTCATTCCTTTAGTCATATTTCATTCTCTAATCTCACCTTCTGTAGCTTCATTTTTCAAATTAAACTTCCATCTCGTTTTTTTCTCTCTTCACCTTCCTCCTTCCTTTTTCATTTTTTCCTTCTTTAAATCTCCTTCGTCTTCTTTTTGCTTCATTTTTAATCTTTTTTGTTTCTTCTTCTTCTTCAAATCTTCTTCTTCTTTTTGAAAGCTTCCTTTTCTTTTTCAATTTTTCATCTTCTTTAAATTTTTCTTCTTCTTTTCCAAAAATTCTTCTCCAAATCTTTTTCTTCAAATCCAGATCTATAACAACTTCTCTATCTCTTTCAAAACATTCTAAAAAAAGATTAAGGTAGAAGGAAACAAATCAAAAGGAGGAAGTAGTAGCAGATCCAAATCCGACTAGAAAAAGGGAAATCCAAAGGTGAGTGTTTAAACTCACTCACGAAATACTAAAATTTTATTGCAAGTTAAACCAGGTCATATAGTTATAAATTTTTGATTGTTGGTTTGGAATTTTTAATGATATTTAATTTGAATAGCTAAATTCCAATATGTGATGACTAATAACTACTGTGACATGTTATTGAATTGGTTGATTTGTTGAATTGATTGATTTGAATGTTGATTGTATGTTGTGATGGCTGCTATTGTGATTGAATGTGTATTTGTTCTTTTATTTGATATATCCTTGTTATCACCCTATAGTTTATTGTAATTATATAAATTTTCATATTGATTATTTGCACACTGAATAAAGATATAAAACCCATGAATTTCAAGTATTTACATCAGAGAAAAAAAATAGTATGTTACATTTACTATGTGAACCATAAAAATGATTTTGAGAAGTAAACCGTCGTTACCTTATTTGAAAGTTTTCAAAATTAAATTTTGAAACATTGGAAAGTTTCCATAAAATTGAATATTGAAACTTCGGAACATTTTTATAAATCAAATCTCTTGTACTATGAAATTTAAATGGGAATTGTTCTGTAAATTTGTAATTTACTAGAATGGATCTATTATGAAATCCATTTCATTATGAATATGGAAACAATAACATTTCCAAAAATTTGAACCTTCAAAAATGTAGTTATCTGCATCCTTATTACATCTACTTTTGATTTAATTTGCATAAGAATTTTAGTTCTGACTCGAGTGTATTATTTTCCTTTACGCTCGGGTCAGCCTAAGCATTTCAGGATTTGAAGGCCTTATTTCTGAAGGACAAAGACGAAGATTGTATTATTATTATTTAGTATATTTCACTGCATCAAGTATTCCGCTGCATTATTTGTTTATTTATGATATATGTATAACTCTGATTTGAATTTGTAAAAGCGTAATCAAATGTTATTTGTAAAACAACTTCATGAACTGTTTATTTGATTATTATATTTCGTGGTTCCGCTGTGAGATTCTGTATGTTGTTTTTTTTCTTTCCTTTTTGTTTTTTTTTCGTATTTACCACATTAACAATCCTTCCATTTGAATGGTTTGATTCTGACATGTGTGGTTTATTGTTGATTTGCACCATCCAAAAGAGTGGGTCGTTACAGGAGGTGTGGTGTCGAAAGCTAAAGGATGAAAGTGGTGAAGCGGTAAACCAAAGCACAACTGATTTTTAGGCTTTCAAAGAAATTTCTTTTTACCTAACTTGCTTTATTTGTCAAAATGTAATTGGTTGATGTTTCTTTATCAAAAATCCTTTTCTAAAAGTGATGCCTATTTCAGAAATGATCAAGTAATACGTTTTAACGAATAGGCCCTTCTCCTTGAATAAACATATAAAATGTTTAAGCCACTTAACTTAAATAATTTTATAACTCTAATAAAATACTGAGGAAAATTCCCCAAAAATCACCATAATTCATTTTTAACATGTTTCCTAACATATTTAAATTTCAAACCCAAAATCAATATACAATTGCCGTAAATAGTTTAAACCCAATATTAACTATTTTCTCTCATAGAAAATTCAAAATAAATCCGCAATAACTTAGAAAATTATGAAACTTGAAATCCACTTCTAAAATAATATATTTTTTGACCATATATTAAAAATGCAAGTTATTTGGATGCCATTTAATGGGTCTTTCCAATCTAAACTTATCATAAAATCTATATGAAGCAATATAATCATCAACAAGCATATATATATATTGTAATGACCCGTTATTTTGGACTATTCGCATCCGCACATGTCGGACTTGAATGATTCAAAATACCGAATTGTTAATTTAAAATTTGGCAAAACTCAGATATACAGTAAATAAGTAATTACAGAATCACAAACACAGAGTAATAATATACAGCGGAAGTAAAAGAGATAGTAGTTCATGAAGCTACTATATAAATATATAAGATACATCAGAGTTTACAGCAGAAGAGTAACACGATACATCAATTACAAATCAAAATACATCATTGGAATCATCGAATACTGAAAGCAGAATAGATGGCTAGATCTTCAAGCTAAGCTCCAACTCCAAAGGTGAGTCTCGAAAGCTGAACCACTCAGTCTGACCCGAGCGTAAAGCAAAACACAAAACACTCGAGTCAGGATTAATATTCTTATATCAATAAATCCAACTCAAGTGAAATAACAATTGAAATACAAGTAACTCAAAGGACGTCGGAATAACCGTCCTCTAAGGATCCGTTAAACTATCTACTATGTAGTAGTGTACGCTAAATAGATAATGTCTATCAGTAATATAAAGTATCAAAATTAAGGCGTTACCACTATCCCCCTTAACACATTTTATAAGCATCATAGTCTATACAGCACTGTAAACTCCACCGTAAACTGGTGGGCTATCAGGGAGTACTCCATAGGTATAACACACAAAAAATTCGTAGTGGTCGCATATACAGGGATACAAGTATGACAAGGCACATGAGGCAATACCCAAGGTAGTGAAACTACCGTTTGCCTGATCCGGACTGGTGAGAACGCATCACCGCAACGATCGCAACACCGCGAAACAACCCTCGTGAAATTCCGAGGGTGCACCAACCGATCATAAGTAATGAGTAGTAATTACGAAGAAGTGTGTTTGCTTGAGGTAGCTAACCCCATTTGGCCCGGCACGGCTCCTGATTTTAGTCATTTCCAATTTGACACAAGTGTCAAGGTTATCCATTATCGTTCTCTTTCTTCAGTCATCACGTACATCATTCCAACCACTTCATTCTGGATCATCACTCCGCGTATAGTTATTAAAGTGGTTTCCGGTTTAGACAGAGAGTACGTCCATAACCGATTCTGGTCTCTTTAATAACCATCGTAATTATTACGCCGATTGGTCGTTTAATAAATTTCAAAACCAAATCAAATTCAATTCCAATTTCAATTTGTAAACCAACATTTCATTTGTCTTTCTAAATCAATTTCCAAAATTTATATTTCAAAACTTCCAAATAACCATTTCAAAGTCTTACAATTCAATTCCAAATTTTTATTTAAACAATTCAAATATTGATTCAAGTTCGTATATAAGTTTTATTCCGAAATCATTTAAATTAATTTAATTTAACATTCAAATCAATTTAAAATCATTTATCGATTTCATTCACTATTCGTTAAGTTAATTATCATTCAAAACAATTCCTATTTAATTTTCAATTCATTAAATCAATTACTTAAGTTCAACTTCATTACATCAAAACTTCATACTAAAATAAATTAAATTCGTCAAATCAATTCTTTAAATTACAAGTCTTACGTTAATTTCAATAAATCCCATTCATTTCAATAAATCACATTTTATTTCTTGTTAAAGAAATTCAATTTTCACTTATTTATTGACTTCATTACAAATTTCAAACTCAATTAATAAAGAACTAAATTTTACATAATCAAGAAATTTTGATTTCTCTTATTAACTTACTTAGATATTTTCCCAAACTTCATAAATAAAGAAACCCCATTTCATTTATTAACGACGATCAAATTCACTTAATCAAAAGTTCGATTTTCTCTTATCAAAGAATTCAAATTTTATTCAATTATCAAATAATTCAATCTTATTCAATTATTTAATAATTTCAATCTTAATTATTAATAATTTCAAAACTTAATAATTTCAAACTTAATTATTAAACCATTTCCACTTAATTATGAATTCAAACTTAATCATCAATCATTTCAACTTAATTATAAATTCAACTTAATAATTTCAAACTTAATTATAATTTCAAGCTTAATTATAATTTCAAATTTAATTATTAAATGATTTCAAACTTAATAATTTCAAAACTCAATTATTACTAAATCCAAATTATTTATTTATAATTCTAAATTTAATTATTATATAATTAAATTTCAAACAACGTTCTTTCATCAATTTCTACATTAATATTTGTTTCAGATTTCAATCTTTACATTTTTCCTTTCATAAATTTCAAATTCCAACTTCATTTCAAAACTTATTCTTTGCTCGAATAAAATTATTATTTTATTTTTAAATCAATTTATTGACCAATCGGATTTTATTTAATTCTCTATCCTAAGTCAAGTTCATTTGGGTATATATCATTTCAACCCGATTTCAATTTCAATTCAAGATCAAGCATAATAAAGGGAACTTGCAGTGTGATAACTGGGATGGTGTCAAAGTAAATAAACAAGCAATAACAACAATCAATAACAACAATCAATAAAAATCCAATAATTAATTCGAATATCCCGAAATAACCATATTAATTCACATTGTTGTTTGTGCAAATTAATATAATTATTTCTAGAATCTACACTATCATTTCATTTAGACTAAAGATTATTACATTACGGTTTTTCACTTGTCGTTCAATTTCAATTTCAGTTTCATCGATTTAAACAACATACGTTCAATGGTTCAAGGTGTAATTAATCAAATCCTACGTGTCAATTAATTTAACATTTAAAGGGATCATATTATACAAATTTAACTAATCAAATTCAACACATATGTCGATCCAAAATTTTAACTATCCTACGTCAAATTCAATTGTGTAATATTTATCACTTTATACATTACAATTTACATCCGATATAAATAACAATCAATCAATCAATTATCAACCAAACTGTATTATCATCGCATAAATAATTAACAGATAATGGTGTAAGATGTCATAGGTGAACAGATACAGGTAATAGCATATATAACAGTGTAAATAACTAACAGCAGCATATTTCAATTGTCGTTTAATTGAAATCAAATTTAATAAATAAAAGAATATTAATCGTGAGTGATTGCTCACCTTTCGAGGCTAGAGAGAGATTCGACAATAGAGTGAGTTACAATTCTAAGCACAGATTTCAATGCAAAGCACGATGGGCTCGAGTCCGATGGACAAGCTGATAAATGGAAGATCGATGAGAACGAATCAATTTAACCTGGTATAATTTCAAATAAGATGATATTATACTATTCCTATTTAAACCCAAAATGAATAAATAAGAAAATATACATATACAATTTAAAATAATTACATATATATGTTTATAAATGCAAAATACTTCACACATTCGTTAATATTTATAATAAAATTAATATACTTATATTTTATAAAAGTAACACAGTATCAAAGAAATACATATATTCAATTGTGTATATCTTATATCAAAAATTTTAGCCAAACAATGCTTATATTTTACAAGCAATACTACACCCACTTATACTAAAATTTTAAAGTGCACGCATGACATTGGAATGACTAGTAATACGTAAGCTTCTTTTTTTTCTTTTTTTTTTTTACTCACGCAACTCATGCAATTGCCATATTATACAAACCTGACACAACTTCAACATATACATAACAGAAAGAATAAAGTTTACGAAACCATTTTTTTCAGATAACATATTATATATAACCAAATATAACTGTAAATAAAATTTTATTATATAAACATACTTATTCAGTCAAATCAATATATCAATAGATTCTTGAAATCTTACATAAAACTTACATTCTTTATAATATACAAAACTGCTTCAAAGCCAATGATGATATATACCCATTTGTAAATCCTTTTTATTAAAGTATAGCAATCAATATATATGTACTGACATATGTCAACCACATAAATATCTAGTACTAACAAACTCAACTGTTATAAAACCTACATATATTAAAACTTTATATATGCAGACTGCTTACATACTTTATGAAAATATTCCATTGACATGGACCATACATTGTCTATAACTAACGGTGCATGTGTAGACCTTGGAACAAATTTGTAAGCCATATGCAAACCATATATATATGACTTATATATAACCACTTATATACAGGCTTACGCATATACACACACACACACACACACACACACACACACACACTAAAACCCAAATACATAACACTCGGACCAACAGACATTAATTTACACACCATAGCCTAAGGTATTATATGTACAATAGTATATATGCTACTGATATATATAATTACATGTTGTACAGTAAAACAAACATAGCCGTCACCTCGTTTATAATATAATATACTCTTAACTTATGTATTATAGTCTAGAATTAATAGAATCATCAACACGACAGGATACTTTCACCTTTTATTATACAAAGAAGACGAGAGCTACACTGGTGGTGCTCGAGTGGTAGGCGAAAATTTGCGTCGGTGCAAGGTTGATGGCGTTGGCTACATGGAAGAGGGAGGAGGAGCACAGACTGCGCTGGGGTGAGGGAATGGTCGGGAAAGGACATGTGCCAGTGGAGATTGCAAAGAAAGAGGATGTTTGGTGGCCGAAGTGGATGCGGGCGGGTGGAGGAGTTGGTGGGTTCGTGCTCGGGGCCGATGACGGGCACGGAGTTGCGGCGATAGGGTGGCGGATAGCTTCGGTGGACGGAGCTCGGCCATGGGAGGAGCGAGCGGTGCATGGGTGCGGCTGAGGCGAAGTGATGCTTGATGGTGAGGGAAGGAGTCGGCTGCATGGTGGATGAAGAAGGCTTGGCAAAATATTTCTTTTTTTTTGAATGTGAGCTACAGGCAAAAGTTTGAGGGTGAAAGGAGAGTGAATGTAGCTTGCATCTTTTATTTAGAGGATGACCAAATAATAGCAGGTGGGAAGAGGAAAAGTGGATCTGAAGAAAGTAATAGGAGAAGAATGCATGAACTTGAATAGACAACAAATTAATATGTTGGTTGAAATAATTAAGCCATGCATGCTGAATCCTAAGAGAAATTATGACCAGTGGCTATTGGTTTTATCACTGTATACAACGAATGGGTGAGGAATTCAAAAAAAAAACACGTATATGATTACCGATATGGTAAACGTTCCATAGACTCCGCCGATTTTCGGACTTCAAAATACAGAACTAAATATACCGTGCAGATCAGTACGACGAGGCGATCAAAACGGTATAAGGAAACCAGTGGTACGATTGAATTATAAAAATTTCGAATTTTCTACTACGGAAAATGCATGAAAAACGTAGAAAAATAAGATCGACGGAGCCAAAAAAGTCCTAATTTGGAAAAACGACCAACTGACATTTTGCTCAGAAGATGGTTTAGAATTTTTCTATGTAAAAATATTTAGGTTTCGAAAACGTTTTATTTTCATCGTTTTTTAACTGATTAAATTGAAGTAAATTTACGCGCGAAACAAACTTTCATATTTTCGGACGAAAATTTATCAGTTGCTATATTTAAGTAGACACATTCCAAATACTAAATTTATATTTCAAAATTTTATCATTTATAATTTTACGAAATTCAATTAGTAACGTTATTAAAACCGGTTAAATCTACGGGTCGTTACACACACACACACACACACACACACACATATATATATATCCATTCAAACGAAATAACGTGGCATACTATTTGCAAAATTAATTCGGGTCAAACCTTGAAACCGAAATCATTAATAGAAGTGAGATGTAAATCAAATTATTCATCGCAGTTTGATGTTAAGAAGGTTGACATTTACCCTTTGATTAATTTCTTCAAGCTTTCTACTTGATTCTTAGCTTATCTTCTTTATTTTTCCTCTTAATGGTGGCCGGCCAAGCTCTTTTGGGGGTTTAGTTTTTTTTATGAATGTTGAAATGAATAACAAATAAAGGGTAGAAGGGTTTAGGATATAAGAATAAAGGTTATTCCTATGTCGCCCTTATCATATTCCTCCTACTTATTTATCCCTAATTCCATTTTGCTTATATGTTCGTTAAGGCAGGCCCCCTTATTGATTTACAAATCTCAATCTCTTAACCATCTACATTATTTCATTTTATTTATCTAATTAAATCTCCTAAATAATTTTATTCAAAATCAGGGTCATCACAGGCTCCCCTCCTTAAATAATTTCGTCCTCGAAATTACAATAAGGTATTCTTAACAATCAAACATAAAGGTAAAACATACCATCAAACCACTCACGATAAGTATCTCTAATCCTACTCTTAGTTTCTCAAGTACGGTCTCTCTCGTCATTACTCCACTGGACTTTGACTAATCTGTCTTGTTCCTTAGCCTCTTCTCATCTCTCGCGACTATATGAACTAGCTTTCTAACTATAGTCATATCCGGTTCCACTACTAGATCATCTAAAGCAGTCGGTGTAATAGTAGTTTCTGGATCTCGAACACACTCTCTTAGACGAGAAATATGAAAAATATTATGGACTCCTGCCAAACTATTTGGTTACTCTACTCTATACGTGAGTTTTCTGATCCTTTCTATAATAGGAAATGGTCCAATCTCGATGCCAATTTTCCTGATTTTCCAAATTGGGTTACACCTTTCATCGGTGATATCTTGACAAAAAAATGATCTCCAATTGAGGACTCTAAGTCTTTTCGTCTCCTGTCAGCATAACTCTTCTTCCTGAACTAAGCTTCCTTTATTCTAGCTCGAATTAGCTCAATCTTTTCTACAGCTTCTCTAACCAAATCTGGACCAAGAACTAACTTATCCCCAGTCTCTGACCAACAAATTCGAGATTTGCATGGCCTTTCATACAAAGCTTCAAACGATGCCATCTGTATACTAATCTGATAACTATTGTTATACGAAAACTCAACTAAGTGTATGTGATCTTACCATGATCCTACAGAATCTAGCACACAAGCTCTTAACAAATCCTCCAAAACTTTGTTAACTCTTTCCGTTTGCCCATCCGTCTATGGGTGGTAAGCGGTACTCATCTTGAGCTTGGTACTAGAGTTTCTTATAGACTCTTCCAGAACTTGCTAGTGAATAAGGAATTTCTATCACTTACTATACTACTAGGAATTCCATGTAGTCTAACTATGTTCTTCATAAACAATTTAGCTAAAATAGGTGTCGTCCTGGTTGACTTAACTGGAATGAAATGGGTACTCTTGGTTAATCTCTCCACTATAACCCATATAGTTTCATTTCCTTTATTCGACTTTGACAGCCCGTCTATGAAATCCATGGAGATATAATCTCGTTTCCAGATTGGAACATCTAAAGGCTGAAGCAACCCACTCGGTTTTTGATGTTCATCTTTTACCTGTTGGCGGTTCAAACACTGCCTCACCCATAAGCCTAAGTCTCTCTTCATACCTTCCCAGAAGAAACACCTTTTCATATCCTAACACATCTTAGTTCCTTCCGAATGAATGGTGAACTTTGAACGATGGCATTCTCCAAGAACTTCCTTCCTAATGTTTTCCATATTCGAGACACACAGTCTACCTTTCTTTCTCAACCACTCATTCTGGTCAAGACTGAAATCTTTCAAGTCATCGCGCTCCATTCCATTCCTTAAATTTTTGATCTGTTTAGCTAATAATGGATCCACCCTTTACTTAGAAGCAATATTTTCGATCATCACTGGTCGAACTTCTAAACATGACAATATCGTAGTTTCTTTACTAGAATTAGCTTCAGATCTCCACTGTAGTCTACATGTAGTCAGTGCTTCTAAATCTTTTTACTCAGCTATCATTGCCAATACTGCATTCTGATGTTTCCTGCTAAGTGCATCTACAACATTATTTCCTTTTCTTGTTGTATACTCAATTTCAAAGTCATCAGCGGCTAAAACTCTAACCATCTCTAAAGTCTTGTATTCAAGTCCTTCTGAGAGAATAAATATCTAAGTGACTTATGATCCATATACTGCTCGAATCTTTCTCACAAAAGGTAATGTCTCTACACCTTCAATGAAAAAATTGCCGTAGTTAATTCCAAGTCATGAATTGGATATCTAACTTCATACAACCTGAGTTGTCGAGAAGCATAGGTAATCACTTTACCTCTTTGCATTAATACAGCTCCTAACCCCGTTCCACATGCATCCATGTACACCACTAAAGCTTGATACCCCTTTGGAACAACTAATGCCAATGCATTAGTCAATTAGTGTTTCAATTTATGGAATGCCTCCTCACACATACCAGTCCAGACAAACTTCATAATTTTTCGGGTTAACTTATTCATCGATGTCGCTATCCGCGAAAACTCCTTAATGAATCTCTGATGATAACCAGCTAATCCAAGAAAACTCTTTATCTCAGTCATAGTCTTGGGTCTCTTCCAATTATTTACCGCCTTAATCTTAGCTGGATCTGCGGACAACCCTTTCTCTAAGACTACATGACCAAGAAACTTAACTTCCTTCTTCTAGAAATGACACTTCGAAAATTTCGCTTTCAATTAATGCTGCCTCAATGTCTCAATCACATCTATAAGATGAACTTCATGCTATCTTTCATCTTTAGAGTATATCAAAATGTCATTTATGAATACTAACATGAATCTGTCTAAATGCTCCCAGAAGATTCTATTCATCGGGTCCACGAAAAATGCTGACACTTTAGTTAGTGTGAACGACATCACTAACCTTTCATATGATCCATGCCCGGTCCTAACGTTATCAAAGGAATACTATCCTCTGCCACTATAAACCGATTGTACCTCGTTGCCAAAACCATTTGAGAAGATACTTTGGCTCCACTTAACTGGTCGAACAAATCATCAATTCTAGGTAACGAATGTCGATTCTTTGTCGTCTTCTCATTCAACTTACGATAATCGACACACAACCTTAACGATCCGTCCAATTTCTTTAAAAACACTTTAGCTACTCCCCAAGGCGAACTGCTTAGTCTGATAAAGTTCTTACCTTCCAAATCCACCAACTACACCTTTAACTCCTTCATCTCGGTAAGTGTCATTCTGCTTGGCAATCTACTCACCAGTTCTGCTCCTTGTACTAAATATATCCGAAACTCAATAACTCGTTTCGGTGATAGTCCTACTACAGGATCAAAGATCTTTGAGAATTTTCTAACAAAAAAAACTTGGTTTAACTCATCTTCTTCGTTCATAACACCCAACAAAGCACTAACCTCAAAACTAGGATTCTCTATGGAGCATATTGTGACGACCCAGAATTTCTAACAATTTAAGTTGGAATATTTAATTGATTTTTAATATTTAAAAGTTAATTTTAACTTGAATTCAAGATATCAATTAAATCATTGAATTATATAGTTTAAATATTGGATTTAATAATTGAAATTGGGTAAATTGTTGAATCTGAAACCTCTAAGCCTGTTTAAAATAATTTGAAGGCTTATAAAATTTATAACGATGATACTGAAGATAATAGAATAATTGAAATTTAATTTAAAAGTAATTTGTTCAATTTTAATAATATATCGTTTAAATCGATATTTAAAAATAGCCTTCCGAGGCGCTGTCTCGGAATTCGACGAAACCAGTTCCATTAGATCCGTAATAATTAGTTATTATCGGATTTCAATTTTCGTAGCGTTTGGATTTACCGTTTTCTCGTACGGGTGAGAAACGCGTTGAAATTAAAATCGATAATTAAATATTTTAAATTGATTTAAAGGGCTAATTTCCACATACGATCAAATTTGCCTTCGAAATACGTTCCATCGTATTCGAAACATGGGTAAAACCTTATAACCGCCTAGCGGCATTCCTTAAGAGGAGTTCGAAATTTTTGTTGGCAATTAACGAGACGTTTTGAAGGTTTTATAATATAATATAATTTAAAGTCAACAAGTCAAGATGATTTCCCCTATTTCAATTCCAATCAAGCCGAGCCTTTTCGTTTTCATCTTCAAAATTTAATTTGACAGTAAACAAAAAAAAGAGGAAGGGGGAAAGCGCTCGAATTCGAAGTCGAGGAGGACGTGTCGCGCAAGGGCTTAGTTACTGAGAGGTCGCGACGTGGCGGTTACAAGTTGGCAGGGAATCGTCGAGATCGACGTTGATAGGGCTCGTGGGTAGCAACGTTCGTGATTTTTGTGCATGCGATTTTGGCTAGCTGGAGGTGCGTGTGTGCGTGCGAGAAGTACGGCAGCGCAATCGAGCCACGGCTCAGCGAAGTTGGTCGATTATAGCGGTGAGGAAAGGGGAGGCGGTGTGGTCATGCGAGCTTCGAGGCAGCAAATGCAAATTATAGTGGAAGTGGGTTTCGACAATTGTGAGTAATTTTATTTTCCCTTTACAAGCTTTAAAGTTAGCAAATTTCTTTGGTGCATCTGTGTAACTCGAAGAAGGGTTCGAGTGAAAAGGAGGGAAACTCGAGTTGGAACTCGGGTTTCGCATGTGAGAAGCAGTTCTGTGTTGTTGTAAACTTAAACTTATAAAAAAAATAGATATGTATAAATAGGAAAAAGGGAAAATAACTCAAAGCGGGGTCGAGTTATCAACGGGTTTAACCGAAGCCAGGAAACCAAAATTTAAAACCTGTATAATAGGTTTTAGATATGTGAAAATGGAACTATTTTGATCATTTATAAATTCTTTAAATTTAATGTCTTTCAAAACTTTAATTAAGAACAGTTTGATTGTTAAATTAAGTATGTTAAATACTTAAAAGATATTTAAAACTTAATTATTTTATAAATAGCGTTAAATATTAATTAAAGGTAAATGTTTTGAAAGTGTGATTTATCATTTATCAAAGAGAATGTCTACCATAAGTATAATTAAGATTTGACAGTTATGAAATAAGTTAAAGGTTAATAAGTAATCGGTTGTAATTAGTGATTGATTAATTTGTAATTAGTGATTTACAAATGGGTAATTAGGTTTTATAAATTAACAATGAAGGTTATTGATTAATAGTTATGGAGTAATGAATCAATAATTACTTGATGAAATTAATAAAATATAATTATTTTGTGTAATAAATCAAGAGATTAATTAAGATTATTATTTAAGGAGAAACTCGATTTATTTAATAAAGTAAATAATGGATAGTTAATTACAGGTTGAGATTAATCGAGAATGAATAATATTATGGTTGAATTAAAGTAATTAATATTAGATGAGAGCATATATATATATACACAATTGGAAATCCTTAATTTATTTGATTAATGATGTAATCAAAGATTGATTAATTAAGATTGATTAATCCGTAATAAGTGATTTATGAGAAATTAATTAATATAAGTAATTAAGGATAAATGAATTTAATATAATTTATTAATTTATGAGGTAATTAAGGATTACTTATTGATTTTGGTTAAGGGTAATTAATATCGAGAAATTGATTAAAGAGAATTACATGAATGTAATTAAAAAGATAATTAATCTAGGATGATTAATTAAGATGAAAAATGAAGGGTTGATTAATTAATTAATTTGGGTTTAATTAATGACAAGAGAAGGAATTTAGAGATTGAGGTTAGAAATTCAGTTAGAATTAATTAAATTAATTTGGATGTGATCAAGCTTTGCTCATGGATGATTGAATGGTATTGGATGCTATGAACGAGTTGATATCTCTGATAAGAAATGTTGTGTATTTCATTTGGATAACTTGGGTTAGGATTTCATAAGACTCGAAGAAACCACTTCAAATTTTTGAATAAGCGATGTCCATAATTAATTGTGTTTGGTGAATTGAAATGAGATACCTCGGGTTTTATATAAGTTATATGCTTTGTATTCCATGTTAAATGGGTTTACTCACGCTGGTTTCCAGCCTGACCCGGGTGTTACTTTGATGTAATGCTCGGGTCAGACCGAGTATTACAGATTTTTAGGTAGGTACGTTCTGGAGTTCAGGAGGCGATTTGGACGGCAAGAACGCATAGAATATTTCCGCTGTAATTATATTATTGTAATTCTGTGATAAGTTGATTGTATATGTCCAGCATTTGAATATATGTGAAACTCTGATGTATTAAAATGTAATCGACAGATATTGTATTGCTTGTAAACTGTTATTACTTATTATTATATTTTATCCGCTACGAATGTGAGATGTTTGGTGTTTCTGTTCTTCTTCTTCTATCTCTTTCTTCTTTTTCATAACTATTTGGAATTTTCGGGTTCGAAAATTTCGGGTCGTTACATTTGGTATCAAAGCTGAAAGGTTAAGCGAGAACCTTGGCTCTGGTGGGGATTACTCATTTAATAGAGTCTGTAGTGCTCTAGAATGAGTTGAGAATATTTATATATATGAAAGCGTACTTGTTATTTTCTTATATAAATATTTTGAATGATTTTATATAATATATATATTTTGATATATAAAGCAATATTTCCTTCTAATAAATATTAAAGTGATTGGTTGTTAATTATTGAAATTAAAATTAAGAAGTAATATAATACAACCAAACTGAAGTCTTGAATTGGAATTAAATTAAGTAGAAATAGAAATACAACCTAATTAAATTTAATGGATTGAAAATGAAATTCTAAATCTGGTCCTAGAATTCAGAAATTTTGTTTCAAAGTAATGAAAAATAATAAATAAGTATTATTTGGATAACTGGGACTTGTTGAAAACAATGGGTTGTTTGAAATTTGATTTGGATTTAAAACAAAGGGTGGTTTAAAATTTTAAAACATGGCTGGAAGGGCCAAGAAATAAATATGTATATATGTATGGATATACATGATATCAAAGATAATTTGAAATAAACTCTAAGAGGTTGAGTTTTGATTTTTTTCCCCTGAAGTGTGATGTAAAAAAAACCCAAAGTGATATAAATTTTGAACTTATAAGAGGGAAAGAATTTTGAAGTTTGAAGTGGGAATTCAAATTGAGTAAGGTTGATTGGATTAAGTAAATCAGAATTTAACTTGGAAAGTTAAATGGTTGATTTAAATTGGGAATTTGTGTGATCTCAAAACGGGTTTGAGATTTTAAAATTGAAAATGGATGGACGTTTTAAAATAAATTGGATGATATCATCCTATTGTTAATAAAAATCTTTGAATTGAGAATGGTATTGTATAAATAAAATAAATTTGAATAATTGAATTGTAAAATAAACTTGTTTAAGAACTGGCTTCAAACTGGAAGATAAAATTGAATAATAAATTAAATTTTGAAAACAAATAAAATTGTATTTAACACTTATTTGAACCTTGAAATACATGAGTAAAGATAATTTAAAGTGGAATTCAATTTAATTTGGGAAGGGAATCAGGATTGATTCGACTTGAATTGGGTTTAAATAAATTTTAATAGAAATTGAAGTTATTCAAGTTAGAATTGAGTCAATTAAATGAAAGTGGAAATTTAAATTGAATAGTTGGGAAAGTGAACAGTTTGACTCTTGACTATTTTCAATATAAATTGTTTTAATATAAACTTGTTTTTCTAGGCTATTTAATATATACAAGTTTTCTTTCTTAAAGCCAAATTATTTTATGCTTGGTTTACAATTATTTTTGGAGCTATTTAACCATTTTTCAACTGTTTTCTAAACTAATTACTATTTTTCAAATATTTCACAAACTAATTTCTATTTTACAACTATTTGGCAATTATTTAAAATTTCTGAAACTATTTTCCAACTATTTTACGATTAGTTAACTATTTTATAGCTATTTTGTAAACTAATAATTATCTTTCAACAACTTATCTATTTTGAAAATTTTCAAGCTATTTTCTAAATATAAACTGGTCGGAGTTCAAACTGTTATGGATTTAATACCCAACTGAGATAAGAAGTGAAGTGATACTTCAATGGAATTGAGACAATTGTAACTAAGTGAATGAGAATAGAAATGGGATTGATTTGGCTAATAATGAATGAAAATAAATACGTAGGATGTACGTATACCATTCTATTCGCATAGTGATTTGATCCAGATTCGAGCACAGAATTTCGAGATAGTATATCGATCTGAGTTGGGATTTTTCACTCGATTTTCGACGGCGAACCTAGATATGGATTGTTGATTGGTTCTGAATATTTTCTATCATAGTTATGGCTATGTAAGGAGAATGAAGGTTTCTAATCAAGAAACCAGATCTGAGTCCGCACTAGGAAGTCGGGTGGACGATTCTAGTTCGAAAGTGAAATTGTGTGATGGAGTGGACGATCAGATTGGTATAGCGTACGGATAATATGTGTATATCGTACGGATTTGAATGAAATTGATATTGAAAAAAGTAATCAAATTTTAGTATTTGATTTTGAATAAACAAAGTTATATATCTTTGTTATATAAGATAAATCTCCCCTTGTTGAATTTATTGTTGGAAGAAAAGGATTTTTGAAAGTGTTTGAAGTATAAAGGAATTTTATATAAGTTTAAACGATCCGAAGTTTGGAAAATTATATATATCTGAATATATATATATATATATATATATATAAAGATCTTATGAGGATTTTGGAAAAGGTTTTGGAAACCTTTGAATTTGGAAGGGCTTTTGATTTTTGGGTAAATTCAATATTAAAATTTGGAAAGCCTAGTTTGAGAATTATCGATTTTGGGATAATCGATTTTGTGTAAAGGAGCTTTGTATGAGATCATACTAGGTGTATGATTTGAAAGATACTATATATGTATAGTATAAAGTGTTTGGATGATGGCTTTGGGGAAAAATGCGCTCCCTTGAAATGAACTTTCAGGTGTACCACCGGGTGGTGCTGCCTTGAGCCCAAGGGGGGTTCTAAAGTTGATCCTGTGAGGAGTCCGGACAAAACTAGTTCCTGGGGATTATGAGTGGAGTATACCATAGCGAAAGTCGTGTGTGACGTTGAGAGTCAATAGTCTGCATTTGATTTTATATCGGTAGACTGCGACCTATGGTATAACATTGTGAAAGTCGTGTGTGTCACTGAGAGTCAACCGTCTGCGTTTGATTTTATATCGATAGACTGCGACCTATGTAGGAGTGGAGAAGTTTCATTTCAACAGCGAAAATCAGAGGCCGCAGAGAGCCTACAGTTACATGGACTTTTGCTGTAATGGCAACGTAACCCTAGAATGTAACTGTGATCTGTTGTGGGTTCCATGGCGTAATCGAGAGGCCGCGGAGAGCCTGTAGTTACATGGACTTTTGCTGCGATGGCAACGTAACACTGGAATGTAACTGCGACCATGGATAGGGGTGATGATTTCCATAGCATTCTCACCAAAGATATTTCCTCTATTTCCAAACAATGTTTTCTATATTTTCATTAAAATTATTTTCCAAGTATTTTCACTGGGTGTTGAAAACGGGTTTACCAAGTACTTATATATTTTCAGTCCTACGCCTGATCAACGTATGACTGAATTTCTGTGAGAATAAGGATGGACTGGTTGAGACATCGAGTTATAAGAAGTATTTTGATAAAGAGCTATTTTATTAAGTATGATGTGAATTTAAAAGCATTTCTAAAATTTTTAAATAAAGATGTTGGAATTTTGGAAAATCAAGGGAAACCCAAACTGAAATTATAAAATAAATTTGAAACTCGGGAAAATTTAATGAAGTGATTCTTTGTAACTAAAAATCGAACATTAAATAAAAAATTGAAGTAAACTAATCAGCTAAATAAATTATTTAATAATGTATGTTAATAAAATTTAACTCGGTTAAATAAAATGGATAGTAAGTTGATAATGGGTTAGGAAATGAATTCGAATTGTAAATAGAATTCGACTTGGATTTGATAATGAATTATATAAGTAGAGGTGCTATAAAAATAAAAATAAAATAGAGTTGGATCAAATAGTGGTGATTTGAATTACAAATAAAATTCAAGTGTGATACGAATAATATTTAACGAAAGTTGCAAGTAAATTAGATATAAGAGGAGTGTCGTCATATGAAATTTATTTATAATAGACATGGTTTGAATTGCAACAAAACCCAAGTGAATAGAATAAATTGAAAATGGCTTGTATTAATAAAATAAACTCGATAATGAATTAAGTAAATAAATTAAAATTTTAAAATGGGTTAATTGAGTTAAATAATAAAATGGCTTTAGAATGTTGACATGTCTACTTAGGTGTCTTAAGATGTTTCTACATATGGACACCTAATAGGCTTATGTGTCACTATTTTATTTAATCTTGTTTTGTATGCTTGCATTAATTGTATTGCACCATATATTTATAATTTTCTCCATGTTGTTTCGGCTGTACATGATATGAAGATAGTTGATGTCTTCCTTCATAAGCTTTCACTTATTTTTATTTTTCACTTTATTTATTTTATTTTATTTTATTTTGTTGGCTGAAAGCAATTTTGAATAGATGGCATTTAATGCCAAGGTACTTATGTCTTCATTCTTATATTTTGTATTTATTATTATTTGTCTTCTTAAGCAAGCTTCCTTCTTTTGTAAGCTTCATAGATATATATTTGTTTTGAAGTTCAACTATCAAACATAAATTAATGTTAACGCAGAATTCCAAATTATTTTTCTAAGTCATTAGTTCGAATTTTAAATACAAATTCAATATTTCAAAAACAAATTTGAAAGTCAAATTCAGATTTTACTCATATGTACATATACGTATATATTTCAAATTCAAATTTGTTCCAAAATTTATTCAAATTTTATATTAACTATTAATTTAAATTCAATTCAAAATTGGGATCATTACAGACTTCCCCCCTTAAAATGAATTTCGTCCTCGAAATTCGCCAGAGAGAGATAACGAAGATAGATGAAAGAGAAATATCTTTCGAGATCAACTAGATATATTTATTCTGCATTTGGCTTACCGAATCAGAATGTCAATAATTGATACAAGAACGAATCTACTTAACACTTCACATGATATTCGGGTTATCAAATTTACGAATATGTAGGGGCACTGGTTAGTTCGAAGAGATAACTAACCATTCGTAGAATATATCCGGACTCAAATTGTATTCACATATCTGTCTACTTTTGGGTATAATTTCAAAAAAATTAGTTTAGAAACCAAAATATATCTATCAACCATAGCAACCAAAGCAAACAAAGCAACCAATACATCCAAACAAACAATTTTTTGGCCTATTTGGAGTTTGTGTCCCATACAAATATATCAAACTCTTCTTCCTGTATTTACCAGGAACCATCGAAGAATTGACAAGAGATGCTGAACAAAAGAGATAGATTTAATCTTCTATAATTTTTTCTTCAAGTCGGAATATCTCAAAGTATATAACAATTTGTCCCTCTTCGGACTTCGATCAACCCAAAAAATTTCAATAGAATTTTAATTTTGGTTTTAACCGATATCGTTTTATCGATTCAATTCAAATTATCCTTCATATTCTATTAATCAAGTTAACTCAATTTAAAATTTCCAATTTAAAATTCCAAATTCATATTCATTAAAGTTTAAATCAAAAATTGATAAGAAACCAATAAAGATACGAAGTAAGAATTTCCTACAACGATTCGTAGGGCCACCATCACACTGAAACTTCTTCTAAAGCTGTCATGAAGAATTCAAAAGAATTTGGAAAGACGAATTAAAAGAAATTGATAGAGACAGATTGTTTCCACTGTCGCAGGGTATTGACCAATTATAGTGGTACTCCCTTGTCCCCTATCTCGTCCTCTTCTTGCACTCATACTCACTATTAGTGGATAGTAAGAGAATTTACTGATGCATTCAAACGGATATCTTAGGGATTACTCATTCTAGGGATACTTTGCCCTATCTCTAATGAGCTACTTAATGTGTTATACTCCTGAGCTAACGTTCAACCTTAGCTCTGATACCAAATGTGACGAAGCGGATTTTGCCCGTTCGAAAATCGACATCCATACTTTACATCGCACTCGAATGCCGTAGATTCGACCGTTCAAATCCGAGTCGCCGGAGCTTATAACACAATTAAGTAAATAATATAGCGGAAGAACTAATGAATATCCATATACAACATCTGATACAATAGATGATACGATAGATATCGATATACATCAGGGATATGATACAACAAAATAGCAGCGTAAAGAAAATAGATAACATCTAGCAGCAGAACAAATAACTCAAGATAGTTTTCAAGAAAGAACTCCAAAACCGCAACTCCATCTCCAAGAACCAATCCAGAAATAGCACGAACTCCCAATAACGATGCACCAAGCTAAGCAAGGTCGGTCATCTCCAAAGATTTAACTAGTTCCAGATAATCCACTGAACCTAACTATCTGAAAACCCCAACTCTAGACTGCTCGTGTGGAAAATAGTGAGCACCCAGAGTTTAGGAAAGGAACAATAAACTCCGGATCAGTCATGGGACTGGTGTGAGTACAAAAACAATTTATCTTTAAAATAAAACAAGATTTATAAAAGAAAATCCGATATGCTTTTTAGAAAATGAGACTACCATAAGACCTCCCGCCACACACACAATGCAAACGCAGAATTGGAGGAGATTTCTTCGTATGATAATCAAACATGCTTGATACGCGAATTCTTTGATATTATTATTATAAGTGCAAAGTGCAGAAAACATTTCGAAAGTAGAATATTAATCTTATCCAGCATAGACATTTCGAACTATGCCTACTATAGCTACCATCCAAACAGTGGTGACCACCATAAGTGAATGGCAGGTTCTACAACTAAAACTGTACAGGGTTTCGTATTGGATGAATGGATTTCCAACAAATGGTCAGGCTAAGGAACTTCCTATTACCACATGGGATCGCCTCTGGCGGGACGTCCCGAGAACCTACCCGGCTCTCTGCCAACACAAGGCCGGGTTACCTCTGTAGCTAGGTAACTACTACTCGAGCATGCCACTCCCCGGTCCTTTGTGGACCTTTACCCGAGGCGCCTCTAAAGCAACAACCACACAGTTAATGAGATTGGAGCAACCACATAGATTAAATATCAGGGCTTCATACCTAATACCACCCTTTACCAGAAGGAAATGACACACCCTAAAGGGCGCGACCCTCATGACCTTGCCGCATCTTTCTTGTTTCGACCATTTCTGGGGTGTGAGGTCCTGATGCAGTCTCGTCCACAAAGCTACGCTTTATACAAAAGCCATGCTCTGATCAAAATGATCAACAAATGATCATCAACACACAGCAGCACTCAGCATGCCACACTACCAAATTGGGAGTATATCGCTGACAACCTTCAACTACATAACCTCTGAGCTCGTACGTCTCAGAGAAGGGTGTTAAGCTAAGAGAATAAATTCTCCGCCACCAACAGAAATGTATTTGAAAGAAATCTACTTTATATCTCAAAGTGTAGTGTCAGACATACAACCATACAAGTCTGTTCCGGGTTCGAACAGAATCGAAGGCACTTCCAAAGAAGCCCTTGCAATCCGGGTATTCACAATCCCGATCGAACTTCCCATCACTTAGGAAATCTCTATACCATAGCTACTCGGTGCAGAGACAATCGATAGGTTATCCTATCGTTCTCACAAACACCCGGTCTTCAACACCGTTCTTCAAATGCTATCCATAATGTCGAATCACATATTCGGAATGGGTTATATGACACAAAGGTCCTCTCCCGGCTAAACCGAATAGTGATTGCAACATTTAAAACATATGGATATGGGATTTCAATTAAGTCACAACTTAATGATTCAAAACTTTCTTTCAAATGGTTTAAACAAATAACCATTTCAAATCTTTTAAACAAAAAGATTTATTCACTAAGTTCACCCAGCTTCACAAAGATCCATTTACGGGTTTTAAAACAATTTCCATTTCAATTGGATTGACTCGTTAAATCTTTAAATTAAAGATTTAACTTATAGCTTTCAAACAGTTTCCATAACTTGGAAAATCATTTTCATTTTTAACTTGAAATCCCTTTTAATACAATTTGGAAGTTCACTTCTTATATGAAATCTTTTGTTATTTGAAAACAAATAGTTTTATTTCAGAAAGATCCGATTATATTTACACGAGATAAAGCCTTTGAATTAAAATTCAAATTTCCAAATCAATACCTTTAAGATAGTTCAACCCATATAAACTGGTATAACATCTTTAGTCCCTAGTTTCCAAATCATAGAATTCAATTTCAAATATTGAATTCAAATTTAAATCAAATTATTTAAATTCCACAAATCAAAATCAAGTTATTCAAAATAAATTTCATCTTTGAAATTCCGTTTCAAAAGCCTTTCACTTTAAACCCAATCCATTTCTAAAACATTTGAATTTAATTATTCAACTTTGAAAATCATTTCAAAATCTATGACTTAATCGATTTCCTCGTGAAATCCATATTTGTGTGTGTATAAGTGTGGTCCATGGGTTCAACAGAATAGTGCAACATCATTCACCATCACAGATTCACAATCACCCAATATCGATAAGCGGTATATCCCAATAACGCTTATCTATATACACAGATTCACAGATAGAAAATATGAATGCATTATAAATAAATAAAATTACATTCATCACAATTCATGGCACAAAGCATAGTATCTTAGAAATATCAAACAGTTCAAAAATCAATAGGGTTCAAACATCCATAAGTGAACTCAATAAATTATCTGTTAATTTAAATCAGATGGGTCATGGATCATGGTTAATTAACTTTAATTGATTTCAAATCATTTGATTAATTATCCATTAATCATTTGTTAATTAATCAACTTTTAATTGTTTAATCAAAAATATCTGATTATTTAATTAATTACGTGTATATATTCAATTTATAGTGTTTCAACGTCCGAAATAGAAAGTCATTTTCGTAGAAACAAACGTGTTCATTTCGGGCAGAAATTTAACCCGAGCTTGCACCTCAAATTCATATATATAGATGGCCGAATTTTAAAAAGTGATACAAATAATAGTTGTGAAACTCTTTCTGCAGTTTCCAAAACTTTAAAAATTATAAGATTTGGATAAGAAATGCAAAAGTTATGCACAAAATACTAGCTCAGGTTTGCACAAAACACTGAGTACTCTGCAACAACAGGACAGTGAGTTTGCAAGAGGTTTTTCAATATTTTAATCAATGAATTTTAGAAAGTGATACAAATGAAAGTTATATATCTTTCCGTTAGCTTTCCAGAGTGACCAATATCATCAAATTTGGATCAACGGTTCAAAAGTTATGATCATTTTACTAAAAACATTAAACTTAGCCTGACCTTATGTATTTGCAGAACAGCGACCAACAATTGCAATTTTAGAATAAAAAACATCAAAATCAGGCAAAATGAATAAAACAATAGTTGTATCTTAGTTTTTAAGCTTTCCGGAACATTAAAAATTATCAAATTCCGATAAGAATTGTATAGGTTATGGTTAAAACAATTCTGAGATTTGAATCTCACAACTTCTATCATTTTGTCTCGGGACAGCGATAAACAATTATAATTTTGGCCAAGATAACATCGAAATTTTGGAAAACTCAAAACATAAAAGTTTTAGAACAAAGTCTAAGATTTCTGGAACATCTAAATTTATTGAAATCGGTTGAGGAACGAAGAAGTTATGGCCAATTTAGTTTCAGCCTTAAGCACAGAGCTAATATTGGTTTTGCTCTCGTGATTATAGTAGAAAAAATCGATTTTGACATAGCTAACATCCAAATTACAGAAAACACAAAACATAAAAGTTGTAGCACATGAAATAAGCTTTCCATAACATCCAAGAAATCGAAATTTCAATTAGAATTGAGAAAGGTATGGTCAAATTACTAAGCTGCGTTTTTGATAGAACCGAGCCACTTTTACTTACAACTATCATCTCTTCAAGAATAACATGAATACTAGATATATAAAATAGTTGTTCTCACCTTAAACTTGTGTATTTGACGTGAATCTGTTTCCTCAGCTTGCTCCAAGCTTTTTCACTTTATCTTACTTTTGTTTTTACTTTGTGAAAGTATGAAAAATAAGTGAACATTTCCATCCACCTTTTATATAGTAATTTTCAAGGCTAGTTTGGTAATTTTAGTTTTGGACACTTGTTTACTTCTCTTTGCACAAGCTTTAGAATGTTGACACATGTCTACTTAGGTGTCTTAAGATGTTTCGACACATGGACACCTAATAGGCTTATGTGTCACTATTTTATTTAATATTGTTTTGTATGCTTGCATTAATTGTATTGCACCATATATTTATAATTTTCTCCATGTTGTTTCGGCTGTACATGATATGAAGATAGTTGATATCTTCCTTCATAAGCTTTCACTTATTTTTATTTTTCACTTTATTTATTTATTTATTTTATTTTATTTTTTTGGTTGAAAGCAATTTTGAATAGATGGCATTTAATGCCAAGGTACTTATGTCTTCATTCTTATATTTTGTATTTATTATTATTTGTCTTCTTAAGCAAGCTTCCTTCTTTTGTAAGCTTCATAGATATATATTTGTTTTGACGTTCAACTATCAAACATAAATTTATGTTAACGCAGAATTCCAAATTATTTTTCTAAGTCATTAGTTCGAATTTTAAATACAAATTCAATATTTCAAAAACAAATTCGAAAGTCAAATTCAGATTTTACTCATATATACATATACGTATATATTTCAAATTCAAATTTGTTCCAAAATTTATTCAAATTTTATATTAACTATTAATTTAAATTCAATTCAAAATTGGGATCGTTAAACTTATCTTTCGAAAGCATTAGAAATCCTCTATTTAAACACTTAAAATAAACCTTTCAAAAACATTAGGGATCTCCCCTTCAAAACACATATTATATACATTTCGAAAGCACTGGTTCCAACTAAAGGATCGTGGAAACATTGCTTCGAAACCTTCAATAATTATTCCTTTCGAAACCATTGGGTTTAACTTTAATATAACTAAGGGTCATAAAAAACTAGCAAAAAAGTATCACTTTTGAAAGAATTTATCCCAAGTAAAAGAAAGAGGGTAATTTCGAAACCTACCCTTTCGAAACCATTGCCTCCAAAACCATGTTGAAAACAGCTAGAAGACTCTTTTGAAAGCATTGAGAAGGAAGCAATAAAGTATAAATGTGAAAGCATCCTTTCGAATGCATTGATTCGAAAGTTATGAATGAGGTGGCTGGGTTTCGAAGAAGTTTGAAAGCGGTTATCCCTTCGAGAGCTTCTTCTAAAACAAAAGCGACAACTCTTTTGATAGCTCATTTCTAAAACAAGGGCAAGTGGATCGATTCGAATGCTAGTATAGTTGGCTTCAACCTCTTCGAAAACATCATTTATAAATAGAAGTAATTCAAAGTTAATAAGAATAGCTTCTACCCCTTCTAAAGCAATGTTTCGACACTGTTCCTTCTGCCTTTCTCCAAAGCACTACGTGTCAATACTTGATGCTATGTGCATTAGTTTTGAATGGGTTCTTTAGCGGAGGAATGGTGTCAAAAGCTAACGGATGGAAGTGGCGAAGTAGTAAACCCAAGAAATTCTGATTTTTAGCCTTTAAAAGAAATTTCTTTTTACGTAACTTGCTTTATTTGTCAAAATGTAATTAGTTGCCATTTCTTTATCAAAAATCCTTTCCTAAAAGCGCTGCCAAATTCAGAAATTATTAATTAGAACGTTTTAATGAACACGCCCTTCTCCTTAAATAAACATATAAACATTTAAGTCCCTTAACTTAAATAATTTATAACTCTAATAAAATACTTAGGAAAATTCCCGAAAAATCACCATAATTCAGTTTTAATATGTTTTCTAACATATTTAAATTTCAAACCCAAAATCAATATATATTTGCCGTAAATAGTTTAAACCCAATATTAACTATTTTCTCTCATAGAAAATTCAAAATATATCCACAGTAACTTAGAAAATTGTAAAACTTGAAACCCACTTCTAAAATAATATATTTTTTGACCATATATCAAAAGCGCAAGTCATTTGAATATCATTTAATAGGACTTTCCAATCTAAACTTATCATAAAATCTATATGAAACAATTTAATCATCAACAAGCATATATATCCATTCAAACAACATAACATGGCATATTATTTGCCATATTAATTTGATTCAAACCTTGAAACTAAAATTATTGACAAAAGTGAGATGTAAATCAAATTATTCAACTTATCTTGATGTTAAGAAGGTTGAGATTTGCCTTTTTATTAATTTCTTCAAGCTTTCTACCTGATTCCTAGCTTATCTTCTTTTTGATTCCTTTTAGTGGTGGCCAGCCGAGCTCTTTGGGGATTTTAGTTTTTTTTATGAATGTTGAAATGAATGAGAAATGAAGGATATAAGGGTTTAGGGTATAAGAATAAAGACTATTCCTATTTTGCCCTTATCATTTTCCTCATACTTACTTATCCTTAATTCTCTTTTGTTTATATGTTCATCAAAACATGGCCCCTTATTGATTTACAAATCTCAATCCCTTAACCATCTACATTTTTCATTTAATTTATCTTATTAAATGTCCTAAATAATATTAGTCAAAATTAGGGTCATTACACACCACCTTCAACTCAATAACTAGGTTGAAAAGCTCTCCGGCCATGCAAAGTTCCTTCTTTTCCCCTTTACCTTGACAGGACCGGCTTCGTGCTAGTTCCTTCATCTCCAAGTTGGCAGCTTCTACTCATAGGCTCAGTAATGTTGTGACTTCAAAGCTTGCTTCTTCGCAACAAAGACTAGAGTCTGATGGAGAACGAGTTAGGAAATATAAAAAAGGTTCGATTGAGTCCCTCTGCTCGTATGTCAAGCGCTTCAACGGATAATCAATCCATGCTAAGGGATAGATAAGAACAATTTAGTAGTCGCCCTATGTTCAGGAGGAAGGTACCTATCTTGGATGTGGAAGGAACCGCAGAAGCAGCTGCTTCATCTTTGAATGATTTTCTCCAAAGAGAAAACGACATAATAAGGGTGGAAGAGGCTGACATTTTTGACAGTGATAAGGATAGTGGGAAAAATAATAAAGCTTGCCCAAGGGAAGATATCTACTAAAAGAATGGACGATGGGAAAACAGCAAGAAATATATGGAAGATGGTTCGCACTTCAAGCCCACGTACATAAATTATGCAACTATAAATAGAGACATAAAAGCCATTTATCTTTCCGTGCGAGATCGTGTGTTGTCCCAACAACCAGCTCCCTCATCGTCTGAACAAGGGAGGAGCTTAGAGGTAATGGAAAATATTATGAATTCCGCTAGTCAATGGTCACTCCACTAACAAGTGTCGATACTTTAAAGATGAAATAGAGCAGCCGAGCTGCAAAGGCACATTGGTGCAATATATAAGGCAGTAAGTAAAATAGCATAACAGCTGGACGAATTCACCTACCCAATCCTAGCGAGCAGACAATAATAATAATGTAACTACAATCAATGTGGTGATAGTGTCAATTTGAGACGACATGTATGTAGCTAGAAGTAGCGGAAGGGAATAAGCTTGGTACCGGAGAGAGCTTGTCTCTAATAGCCAAGTATACTCAGTCAACCTCCGATCCCTAAATGCCCTTATTGTCGAGGAGGGCGTAACCAACATTTCCCTCACCAGTTAGGACAAGATAGGAGTGTGTTTCCCCTATCATGACCCCATGGTCATATTAGTCAACGTTGCCACCACCAAAGTGCATCAAGTTTTCATTGATGGGGGAAGCTCCATTAATTGATGTTTAAGGAAGGTTTTGATAAGATAAAGCTTCCCATCTCTAGCCTCACTTCATGTACATTACCCATCTATGAATTCAAGGGTGTTAGCATAGTACCCCTTGGAATGACTTCTCACAGACTCATATTTGGCCAGGAACCTTTTTCGACAAAAATTTAGGTAAATTTTGTTATAGAAGACTACCTGTCTGCTTGTAATATCTTGATAGGTAGACCAAAATATGCGGACCTAGATATTACTATGGCCTATAAGCGGTTAATTATGAAGTTCGTGGCCAGGGGAGGAATAGGATGCGTTTGTAGTAATCAACAGGTCGTTGATGCTATAGTGTATCACTACAACAAGCAAAAAGGGAGTACTCATGTTGTAACAAGAGATAGCAATGCTTAGCGATGACACACTCGATAGAACAAGAGATCCATTCAATTCTCCCATTTGTTCTAGGTTCACCCTAAGCCTTGAAGTCAAAGCACCATAGCAACCACCTTCCGTAAGAGAACACACGAGCCACTCAATGCTTCTGTTCATGCCAAAGGACTTGAAAGCACAATTGATAGGGAACATCTTTCCCAAGCTATCCCAAATAAGATTGAAAGCTCATAGCAACATGAAATAGCAAGTTCACCCCCATTGGTATGCATAAGAAAAAGACAACACCACTCCTTCCCTCTCATGTCAGCGGACTCATTAATGAGAGTCGGGAGCAGCCATAGCTCTATATTTCATGCATGGACGTCTTCCCTTGCTGATAATGTTATTGAGCATAACATATATGCATTATACTAGTGTGATGTAGGAGAGAGCTCGAAGGTTGACAACGATGATCTACTTAACCCCCGTATGGGTGGCTTAAACCCTGACGGTAGGTCGATAACTCCGCTTGAAGAAATATCAATCGACAACAATGACCCCAAAGAGGTCTTCTAAATAGGCATAGAACTAATTCTGGTATTAGGGATCAACTAATTTGTTTTCTAAGGAAGAAAGAATATGTGTTAGCCTGGGACATGCCGACATAACTGATATATATCTTTAAATATCTACCATACCCTCAACATTGACCCAGTGACTCACGCGCCCTAACAGAAGAGACCACTCCTTAATCCGAATGGTATAGGGCACCCAAAGAAGAAGTAGAAAAGCTTTTACCAAATGGGTTCTTTTGCAAGCTGCGTATCCCTTTTAGGTAGTCAACCTGGTGTTGGTCCAAAAGCCGAAAGGGGCCAGGACGACTAGTAGTGATTTCTTAGATCTTAATAAGGCTTCCCCAAAAGACAGTTTCCCACTATCCTACGTCGCTCGACTCATAGATTCAAACTACTCGCATTCATGGATACTTACTCTGGATACAATCAGATCGCCAAGCATGACCCCAATAAGGAGCACACCTCTTTCATCACTAACGCCAAACTCTATTGTTGCCGGGCTATACAATTTTGGTTGTGCAATGCAGGTGTGAAATATCAATGGCTTGTTAATAAAATAATTTCCTAATAGATAGACCTATCCATGAAGGTATACATGGATGACATGCTTGGGAAATTTGAAAAGGTGGAGGGGCATGTGAAGAACCTAGCTAATACTTTCAACATCTTCCACAAGTATAATGAAGCTCAACCCTAAGAAATGTTCCTTTATTGTCTGATCTGGAAAGATCCATGGTTTTCTGGCGAGCGCTAATGGCATAAAAAAAAGGCAATTCAAAATGTGTAGATACTTCACACAGTTAACAAAGCGTAGAGCCTAAATAGGATGATTACAGAACCTGGCCGCTTTGTGTCAAGAACCATCAACTGATGCATACCCTTCTTCAACCTCGTCAAGAAGGGCAAAATCATTTGAATGGAGTAAAGAATGCACAAAAGCTTTTGAAGACCTAAAAATACACTTGGCCATATCTCCTTGCTTTCCAAGCTTGTGGATGTGGAAGACTTAAATTTGTTGATGGAACTGGGTCAGCAAGCAATGTGTTAAATGGGTGAATTTTATTTATATTTTAAATCTTATTAGGCCTAGGAAATCTACATTACTTTAGATCCAATATAAATAATTTTAAATAAAATCTTTATTTTATTTAGTTTGTTATACATTTGTTTTGATTTTATTTATATATAATATATGATGTATATGTATATCATATATACATATACGTGTACAGTGCACGTGCAACATATAAATGTATACATGGTTTGATGGGCTCATATATAATTATTGTGATTTAAACTACAATGGACACATTTGCCCGTTTATATAATATATGATTTATTACTATATACATTTATGTATATATACATACATGTGTGTGTATATATAACATTATATATTTAATTGCAATTATTTTAATGATGTTTACAAATTCAAAATATATCAGATTAATATCTAAAATATCTTAAGATAGATTTAAATTTTAAACCAGATCTAGGTCGAAGAGATAAATTTTATTTCCAATTTAAATTAAATGTTTAAATATTAATATATTAAATATTTATAAATATGTATATTTTTAAAGAAACATTTAAGACATTTTATATTTAATTTTAAAATCTATTTATAAACTATTAATCAATAATTATATATTACATATGTTAATATTAGTTTTTTTAATTTCTATCGAAACATTTTTATTAAAAAATTGAAAATTTAATATACAAATCCATACGGATTTGCAAATATGATTAGCTTTTTATTTTACAAATCTATACTGATTTTCATAAAATAATCATTATTTTTTTAAAGTATAAATCCATATAGATTCATAAAAAATTATCCTTTTTGAATTTTAGACATACATAATAATTATAAAAGGTTGCAAAATATATAAATTATAATTTGTGTTTTGTAATTAAGTGTGTGTGTGTGTGTGTATAAATTGGTTTGAACAGAAAGAAACTGCGACATCTTTGGCGTTTTATCTCCGCCATGCATCTTCTTTCATCTGAACCTTTTCCAACCTGCGTCTCTCGCCTCATTTATCTGCCTTAACCTTTTCCCATGCTTAAGAAGCAGCACTCAGTGCCTGTTTGAAGCGACTTGCTCTGGTGTGCTCTTTAATGTCGCCTCTTCGAATTCCCAAGCGATGGGTCCTTTCGGTTCTAACTCCGCTGCTACTGCTATCTTAAGCTCTGTGGTTGCGCCTGCCTTGCCTGAGACGGAAAGCAACAACCCTCTTTCTGGGCTTCTGAATGGCATAAACTCCCCTCTATTACCGGTGCCTCCATTGCTTGGCAATCATAGTGAGAACCCTCTTTCTCCATATTTAGCTTCTGCAAGTATCAAACCTTGGTCGATAAAGGATGTTGCGTTGCCTGTCGAGGTTGATTTGGGTTTTGTTGAATCTGATAATATTGATATCAGGGTCGGTAGTTTGTCTGATAAGGTGGTGGTTGTGGTAGTGGATGATGGAGTTGATATAGATAGTGTCATTGTCGCGGATAGGTTCGTCTCATCTGATAATTATTGGTCAAGTAGCCACTCACCATGTGCTCAGGTTAATGCCGAGCACAATGTCCCCTCTCCCTATGTAACTCCTTATAATTTGAATCCTACTATTCCTGAAGTTGCTTCTACTCCAAGGGATGTGCCGCAGTGGTCGTCGTTATTTTCTAACTTGCCAAAAAATGCAGGTGTCCATTCCCCCCGTCGCTTTGATAAAGTAGAGATTGAGGGTATTATGATTCCACCGGTGGAGGTGATTGACGCCGGTGTTGATTATTGGAAGGAATATTTGGTTGGATTTTTCCTCTATTCCATTCCTTTCTATCAGCTAGTTAAGGCACTCTGCAACCAGGTATGGAAGCCTAAAGAGGGATTAAGTGTTCATTTCGATAATGCAGTGTTCTACTTTAAATTCTTGCATGCAAGGTATGGAAGCCCTGATTGAAATATCACCTGCCAAACCTTTTCCTTTGGTATTGAAAGTCAAACTCGATGAGGGTCATTTTGCTGAGGTTAAAGTTCACCACAGTTGAAAACCAGATATAGGTTCGGCCTGTCAGTCTTTTGGGCACTTATCAGATGCTTGTACTAGTTCTGCCTCTGCTGCTTTGTTCCTTTATCTGATCAAGTTCTACTTCCTCGACCTCTTATCAGGAAGTGGGTCCTGAAGGTTGGTCCTCCCAACTTTGTTTCCCCTCCAGTTGTAGCTTTTGCTGGTGTTTCTCCTTCTATAGTTGCTCCTATTAGTCCAGCCCATGCTGAGATTGCTACTTCTATTTTGATCGATTCTATAACTTGGAATTCTGAGGAGTAGGCTTAGATTCATGTTCCCTCAGAAATGTGGTTCTCGCCTGATACTGATATGCTTTTATTAGTGATGTTAAGGGTGAGAGTCGTTGTCTTATATATCACATTGACGGTGAGGGTCTGTCCCTTACTAGGGTTGGTGAGATAGGTGAGGAGAATAAAAGTAAGTTTTATGATGTCGTTGGCGTAGGAAATTTATTTACTCTCCTTTGTCTGAAGGTTATGACCCAAATCTGGCTGCTCTTTTCTCTAGGTATGTTCATGTTATTGGTTTGTCGTCTGATGTTGGCAGTGGAAGCACCTCTATGGAGGGCTCGTAACCTTATTTGTTTAGTGGTATAGGCACTTTTTTCCTATCTCCTGTGCTTTATTTTCTTTTGTTGTATAGGCTCTTCCCATTCAGCTGTTCTATGCATGTGCAGAACACCTGTTTTCCCATTTTATATTTAGTGGCACGACCTACTATAAAGCTGGCTAGCTTTGCATAAAAATGATATGAAAATGAATATATATGGATGGATATTAATAGAATTTTTAATGATATATATACACACTAATTAAAAAATTCATATTTAATTAACAAAGTTTAAAATCATTTTAAGTTTCGAATGTATTTCAATTGTAGAACGACCGAAAGCATATGTATATATTCAAAATGTATATTTATGTAAATGAATATATATTTATATATTTGTAAAATCACATGGCGAATATATACATATATATCTATATATTTATATATAAATCCGTAATAAAACAAAGATCAGTTTATACTTACATATTGACATAGATGAATGTATACAACAAAAAATAGTATAGAGACTACCAACATCCATTTGTTAATTGACTCAACATCCCACCTCCTAAGGTTGTTGCCGCAGACACAAATTTTTGGCATGAATAACTTTTAGGGGTTCTTTCTTGAAGATAACCCTCTTTTACTCTTGTGAATACCCATCTTACCATGTTTTGGAGTTGAAAGGAATAATTACCATGTAATACGATAATTATATATTCTACTTTTCTTTCACAAACTCCAAGGATAGGCTGTGTATTCTTGAAGCTGAGCCAGTTATAATAATTGGAAAGCCTTTCATTTCACCGAACGAAGTCCATCTATTGTCATTGTTCATGGATATGTAATCTCTATTCCTATTTGGTTTAGTTCTCAAATATCCTTCTATTTTCAATTTATGGTTGGTTTTAATTAGTTAACAAACTTGATTGGAGAGTTGGTATGTTTTGACGAGATGACAGTGAGGAAGGAAGGATTGGGTTATGCAAGAGCTTTGATTGAGGTAAAATCTGATAGGTTTCTACCATTCGTATTACCATTCAAGCCAACTACCGATCTTGCTGCTATGGTTGAAGTGGGTTGTAAGTGGAAACCGTCGATATGCACAAATTGTAGATCTTTTAGTCACCTTGTTGCCTCTTGCTAACATTCCCCTAGTCCTATGCCTATGTTTGTCATTGAGGAAGTAATGATCAAGCATCCTATCCCTCAGAAGGTCCCTTTTCCAAAAGTTATGAAATATATTTGGATTCACAAACACACGTCCCCTTCTACCTATGTATGTGCGGATCCTGCTTGCCCCTTACCTGTTTCGCCAAATTCTCGCTCAAGCTCTATTATTGAACGCTTAGTTTGGAACTCTATAGAGAAGACCTGGGTCCATGTTGTGATGCAATTCAGCTATTCCCCATTGTCAAATACATACAGGGTGAGCATAGATCTCTATCGCATATCCGATGAATCACTTAATCTGACTATGGGTGGTAAAATATGGAGAACATAATAGTGAGAGTTTTAAAGGATGGAACTTGGGATGGGTAATGCATATTCGATAAGGAATCTGAGATGTTTGATCCTAAAATTGCATTCTTATTTAGCAAGTATGTAGACGTACTAGGGGCTGATTCGTCCGAGGATGAATATTAATCCTCCTCTGCGCAAGAGGATTGGCAGGTGCATTATTTATAGTTAAGACATTGTATTCTTGCTCTAGTGCTCATTTTTTTAACGTATTTGCTAAGACATCTATGCCTCATACCTTCATTTACATTCATATAAGTGGGCGACAACTATAAAACCGGCACTGTAGTTGCTGAGGCGACTTACCTAGCACCTGTAATAATTCAATGAAGTGGTATAGACATTGTAAATTCAGTTTGCATATGAAAAATAATAATATTTTATTTTTCATGTCAAAATATTCATAACTTTGGATTTGGACCTTGAAAGTTGAATCAAGACTCCTTAGATCCAATCTATACTCCTTGAAAAATTACAACTTAAAAGAAGAGAATACCACTAGCTAGAAATATATTTATTTGATTCGGATTTGAGATAAAATTGAAGGGGAAGATCCCATGGTTTGAGACCAAGATAGGTAAGGGGTGGAGGACAAAGTGAAAATAAAAAGAGGATGGGTGGCTTATATAGGTGATGCGAAGGAGAAAAAGGAGGAGATTTAAATCCCCGTGTTTACCTCTTCTCTTTGCATATCCAAAACCATATCTTCCAACAAAATTCTCCTCTCCTCCCTTTCTAGTACGGACGGCCTCTATATGGAGTCAGTGGACGCAATTATTTCCAAATCCAATCGGCATTTATTCATTTTAAATCTAAGTAAAATATTTGTCGATATCATATATCGATATGTCACATATAACTAGGACTTGTAGAATTTTATTTTGGTCAAAATTCCAGTACCGCCCACATTCAAATTATTTAACACAAACACAAAGTCTTTAGTTTAATAATAACAATTACTATTAACCAAACTACTCCAGCCAGAGACTTTGGTTTTGAGTTGACTATGGTTAACCATGATACTAACCTCATATAGCTAAGGAGATGAATTCTCTATTGAATGTGTTTCATTTCCAATGCTTTAAATCAGACCCAACCATAGTCATTTAATGGACACCATGCCATAATATAACTATAATCAAGGTGGAGTATCCATATTGAAGTTTAATAGTAATTTCAAGTCGAGAGGACCGCGTAGTATTGTCATTTTGAGATTCTCTATTTGACCTTAATCATATTAACTAACAAAAAACTCTCAGGTGAGTCATTCCATAGATATCCAATAACTATTAGCACGTAACCTCTTGGTGCTTCCAGCAGCCATGAGTAATACACTGCCTAACATTTGGAGAGCATTACATACTCTAGTACCAACTGATGTGTTGACATCTTATCTCCAGACATCTTGACTGGGATATTTAAAACAGTGTGTTATTTTTAATGTGATAAATATCCCATATTACCACATGTTATAATTACTATCACATATCATATCACGTAAGAATTTCCTATTAAAATACTTAAATTAAGTAACTAATTAATATAACACAATATGACAAGCATATACAAAAATAAAAACACATTTTATTTCATATGACTTTAATACAAAGTTAATCATTTATGTTAAATTACAGAATTTCCCCTAGGTCATATCCCTAACTCAATCAATCTCCCATTGTACTTGGGGCCAATTTTGGAATCATAATCTCATCCCTTCAATCAGATTGCTGACAACTAACTGATCTAGACCCTTCGTGAATGGATCTGTTGTGTTGTCCTTTGTATTTACTCTTAAACTTACGACTTCTTCTCGACAAATTCTCTAATGAGGATGAACTTCCAAAGAATGAGTCTTGATTTCTCGTGCACTTTAGGTTCCTTTGCAATCTACGTCACAACATTGTTATCACGAACAAATGTCTTTGGATCTTCCCGTGTTGAGAATCATCGCTAGCTCACTCATAAATTTGCACATCCGGACGCTTTTAATTACTTCGTTGAGGGTGATGAATCCACCTCCATCATGGAATCAGCTGTTGTTTCATGTTTGGAAATCTTCCAACTAACTTTCCCGTCTTTAAAGTAAAAACACAACCTGATACAAACTTACTATTGTCGATATCACTTTGAAAGATGGAGTCTATATACCCTTCGTAAGATGTCTCCATTTCCATATACAATGAATAAATCCTTAGTATTTGTCAAATGCTTAAAAATACATTTTTGAATAGTCCAATATTTTTCTCCAGGATTAGGCTACTATCGGCTTATTCATCCTAATGCATAACCACATCCGGTCTAGTATATATCATGAAGTATATTATAGAAATGATTGTCAAGGTATACAGTATCCTCTTCATACACTCTTTCTCCTCATTAGTATGAGGAGTGTCTTTCTTAGAAATGATGATTTTGGATTGCAAATTGAGACATTTTTGCTCTTGGAATTCTGCATACCAAACCTTTTTAGCATGGTATCTATGTAATGAGATTGGGACAATCCCAATAGCTTCGTAGGTCTATCTCTATAGATTTTAGTACCTAGTATATAGGCTTTTTCTCCAAATCCTTCATGGAGAAGTTCTTTGATAACAAAGCTTTCACATATTGAAATAACGCAATGTGTCAACAATCAGTAATGTATCATCAATGTATAGAACTAAGAGTACTGAAGCACTTCCTTATTATTTCCAATATACACACGCTTCCTTAATATTCTAATAAAAACAAACTATTTGATTACTTTATCAAAACATTTACTCCAACTTATGAAAGCTTGTTTAAGACCATACATGGATCTTAACAACTTGCAAGCCTAGCCCTTACCCTTATAGACCTCAAAACCCTTGAGCTGTGACATTTAAATAGTTTATTCTAAATCACCATTTAGAAATCCCATTTTCATGTCCATTTACCATACTTCGCAGCAATAGCTAGCATTATCCGAATGGACTTGAGCATTGCTACGGGCGAAAACGTTTCATCGTAATCAACACCTTGAACTTAACAAAACCCTTTCACAACTAGTCTTGCTTTATAAGTATTTACTTGTCCTTCTATATTTAGTTTTTTCTTTAAAATCCATTTATAGCCAATGGGCCTATCCTTTCGACTATATTAGTCAAAGTCCATGCTTTGTATTCATACATGGAATCAATTTTGAATTTTATAGCTCCAAGCCAAAGTGTAGAGTCTTTACTCTGTAGTGCTTATCGAAATGAGAGAGGGATGTCATTTTCTAAGATGTATTCCTCTTTCTCGCCATCTAGGAGAAGACCATAGTATTCCTTTGGTGTACGAGATTCACTACAAGAAATTCTTATAGGTAATGTGTTTTCTTATAATGGTGAATTTGATTCTTCCATTGGCTTAAGACCTATGTTAATTTCTCGAATCTCATCCAAGTCTACAACTTCGTGGTTAATTTATTTTGATAGAAATTTCTTTTCTAGAAAGGCATCATGTGGATAAATAAAAATATTTATTTCCTCGATTTTATAGAAAATATATCCCCTCGAGTTCTTGGGATGTCTTATAAATTTACATAGAGTCGATATTTCCTTAAGATTGTTGGGACCAATATTCTTCACTAGGTTGGAAAACCCTATACCTTCAAATAATTAAGGTGAGAATTCTTCCCATGCCACATCTCACATGGAATCTTAGGCACAAATTTAGTGGGTATCAAATTAAACATATGCAATATGGTTTGTAATGCATATACCCCGTAGAAAAGAGGTAATTCGGCGTTACTCATCATGGAACGATCATATATAATAGGATTCGACTGTTTATCTCTAAAACTCCACTGTATTGAGGAGTATAAAGTGGAGTAACTTGAGAGACAATCCTATTATCTTTTTTGTACTATTAGAGTTCTTATCCAATATCCTATCCTCATCAATCTGATCGAAGTATTTTTATCTTATGGTTCGTTTGATTTTCAACCTCATTTTTATGCTCTTTAAATTTCTCAGAGACATCTGATTTATTTTCCATAAGATGTACGTATCCTAGTCTTAGGAAATCATCAGGAAAAGTTACAAAATAAAATGCATCATTTTTGGTAATTATAGACATTTGGCCACATATATCGGTATGTACAAGACCCAAGAGTTCATTAACTCTATCGTTGCTCCCACTAAAGAGGTGCTTGGTCATTTTTCCTTTAAGACATGACTCACATGTATCAAATGATTCAGAATCAAATTATGGTAGAAGATCTTTGGTTTTCCTTTTGTGTAGCCATTTTTCACTTATATAACCTAGTCAACAATGTCGTAGACAATTATTATTAACGTCAACATTAGAAGATTTATTCATAGCACATATATAATTAGAATTAATAGCATAATGCCATTATCCAAAACACCATTGCAAATTTTATTTCCATTCAACATAATGTTCATAACATTATCAATACAACGAAAAATATATTCAGTCTCGGATAATTAGATATTGAAATTATTCCACAAATAAATTTTTTTTCTAACAGCAATTACTCAAAATTAAAACTAGTCCATTCGAGAAAGCCAAGTGATGGTCTCAAACCGTAGTTGCATCTACTAGAGATTCTTCAACAACTTGAAGTCTTGTCTAACACATTGCCACATGTCGCTTGTACCTAAGCCCTTGTAAAGAATTACGGATATGTATTCTAAATCCAGCATCTAAAACCCATGATAATTATTGATTGCAAAACAATTTTGAATCATAATATACTTATAGGAGCGATAGAACTATTCTATTTCTTCTCGTTGACAAGCTTTATGTAGTCCGGATAGTTTCATTTCCAGTGCCCCTTCTTGTGGCAATGGTGACATTCACCCTTATTGTTAGAAGTAGACTTCCTACCCTTTTGATCAACATGCTTTCTTTTCTTTGAACTATTCGAAGACGATGCCTTCCCTTTTACTATGAGCAGTATGCCTTAATCCTTGGATAAAGATTTAGTTGACCTCAACATATTGAGCAACGCCACGAGGCTTACATTCAACTAGTTCAAATTGTAATTCAATATGTATGGCTCAAAATATAGAGTAAGAGACCCTAAGATTAAGTCTACTTGTAGCCCGTTGCTTACCATGGCATCCAATTATACAAAGTCTATCAATATAGCCTTTCATAATAAAGACATACTTGTGCACTTTCTTGCCCTTCGACATCTTCATATTGAACAACTTTTTAATAATCTCTTACCTTGTGAAACGAGATTTCTCCCCAAAAAACACTTTGAAGCCATTGAAGATTTGATGGCCATACATGTTTTCATGTTGGCTTTGCAACGGTTTGCCTGATGAAGACATCACATAAACTCGAGAGATTTCAAGGTCAACCGCTTATTATTTATAATAATTATTATATAGGGATCCACATCTTTAGCAGGTCTTACTCTTGGAGTTTTGGTTAATGATAACCATAAGCATTCACAGGTTAGTGCTATTTTCACTCTTAGCTAGTCTATGTAGTTGTACCCAGTGAGTTTGTCACTTTTAGAAAACAACATTGGTGTAGATTTTTTTGCAAATTTATAAATTAGGACATTAAATTCATGGAAAATGTAATTATAATATATATGGTTAAACACTATTTCATTTTACCAATATGCTTCTATTAGAATTTTATGTTTCTCAAGACCCTAAGAGGAAATATATAAATCTTTCAATTTTTTTAATGGATGTTAGGACTCACATGCCTTAGAATTCTAATCTCGAGAAAAGCTCAACAAGTCAAAGGCTTACATCCACCGGATAATGCTTATCGATTGCATTATATACAACTCCTAGCATGTGGTCTTTGTCGTAATTTCATCGTTACCATGAGGAAAGCTCAACAAATAAAGAGAGACTGTTTACTCATTCCTACCATTCCACGACGGCCTAAGTATAATGTACATACCTTTAGGAAAGCTCAATAAATATATGAATGTATCTTACCTTATTTAATCAATATATTAATAGTACTACACATAACCACTTTAACTTGAGGAAAGCTCAACAACTAAAAACTATACAAGTAACCTATTAATATACAAATGGTAGAGGAAAACACTTATATTAAAGCTTCATAATCTTTAATATATTTATTTGAATGAAATTCACTTATGGAATAATGTATTTCTTATTAAATGGCCTTATGATTCAAGTGTCAAACACATCTAAAATCATGGTATTCATACTATGCGTATGTATTAATTTCTTAAATATAATTTGGGCCTATTACAGTTGCACCTTTTATTATACGTTCATATTTTATAAGTTTAATTCATGTATAACGGTTTATAATTTTAATTACTCATAATATTCTTATATATTTTTATAATTATTAATTAAATATTATTAAATTAATTGACTAACATTTTAATTAATTTAATTTTATTCATTTTAAACATTTTAAAACTAAATATATATACTATAACTTCTATAGTAAAACACGTACATAATAATACATGTATATTATTTTGTTTATTAATAAATATTTAATTTATGTATTTAAATAAAACAATTTTACTTAAATTAACTAATTCTAAAATTATTGTTATTTTCCTTAAACATTTTACGATAAATTTACGTATATCATTACATATTTTTTAATTTAATTAACGAACTTTTAATTACTTTTATCTAATTAATGTAATTAGTTGTTATAGTAATTTTCAAAAAGATTAGTTATTTTTTTTAAACATATTTTATAATAATTATGGAATTTCTTACATATTTTAAACTTAACCTTCAAATTTGAAATATTATTTATAGTTTCAAAACATATTTTGAAATTTATCCCAAGGCCTAAATGCAATTCAGGCCTTTATATTTAGGATAACCTTTGGGCTTACTTCAACTTTCAAGCCAGGCCAGTAGTCGGGTAGGACAAGGTACTTAATTACCCAACAACCTAACCATCGTTACTACCTTTCTAGACACCCTATAGGCTTCAACAAATTAGCCCTAATGCTACTAATTTAGACCGTATAGTTAGGCTTTGATGGCATTGTTGGAACAAGGCCAGCACGCATCGAGTTAAATGAGTGAATTTCTATAAATTTCCATTTTAGATCTTATTGGGTGTATGAAGCCTAATTTATTTTACGTCCAATCTAAATAATTTTAAATAAAGTATTTATTTTATTTTATTTGTTAATATAAAAGTTTTGATATTATTTGTATATAATATATAATGTATATTTATCAAATATACATACAAGTGTATAATGCACACGCAACATATAAATGTTTACATGGTTTAATATGCCTATATACAATTATTGGCATTTATACTGCAACTGACACATTTGTCCCTTTGTATACATATTCATCATCCATAATTAATATCTTATATATACGTTTATACACACATACACATATGTTTCTATATGTATATATTTAATAATATTCATTTTAAAGATGTTGAATAATTCAAAATATTTCAAATTAATATCTAAAATATCTTAAGATAGATTTAAATTTAAAACCAGATCTAGACCTAAGGATAATCTCCATTTCAAACGTAAATTCAATATTTAAATGTTAACATATTAAACATATGTAATTTTTTAAATAAACATATAAAACATTTTATATTTGATTTTAAAATATATTTATAAACTATTAACCAGTAATTATAAAAAAAATTCAAAGCAAGTCGATTTTATAGTGGACAGTCCACTATATTATTAATAAAATGAAATTACAAGCATGAAAAAAAAGAAACCAACAAAAGGTAAAGAAGCTTTAAAAAGCCCAATAGGCCTAAAGTAAAAATCCATTTAATGCTCCAAAAAGTGTATTAAGCTGAATTTAAACCCTAAGAACTAATTCAATCTCACATCGTAACTATGAATAATTTTCTGAAACAAAGTTGATAAAGGGAGACGGAACCCCTTAAACAACCTAGCCTTCATTTCTTCTTATATTAGCAGAGTACTTTCTTCAATAATTTTAGGAGGGTGGACGAGTAGTAGATCTTCACCTTGTTGCTTTAAAAATCATTATCTGTTCAGATATATGATCTCTAACTATGGTATGAAGGTTGAAGTATTTTAAGAGTCTTTTCCACAATTTATGAACATAAATGCAGTTAAAGAACATATGTCCTATATTTTCAGAAGCACGAGCACATAGAAAGCAGCTAGAATAGTTGATGATTTGTCTTCACAGAAGATTGTCTTGTGGGCATATAACATTATTGATGATTTTCTACATTAGAAAATTCTCTTTAGGCCTGGATCCAGATTTCCCAATTCATTTGTACCATGGGAATAAATATAGTTATTGTAAACAGCTGACATTGAGCGCTTGCTCTTATTATTCCGATGCGTATTCATATTAGTTAATGGAGAGAAATAATTTTGGATTGAATACCATAAATTTATGATTTCTGATGAACTAACATGAGGTAAAATTATAGCACCATCTTGAAAGTAATCATCTACAATAGCAGATTTAGTGATACCAAAATTTGCATGCAAATTATATTCAGTCACAGATGAAAGAATAAATCCGGTTTTACTCCATGGGAATGCCAAAAATACTGTTGAAGGTTACATCTGATCATAGGAAGAACTTGCTTTTGTTCTTTAAGATACTTCTCTAGAAGTAGCTGCAATCTGGTGGAGTTTCCATGGTCCAAAATTCTTGTGTTTCAAGTTATAATGTTGATTCCTAAGGCCCATATGCAACTACTTTGATTGAGAATTTGATTGACATAGTGGGAAGTTGCTGCTCCAAAATTTCAAGTTGAGGATGCCAAGACCACCATATTCAAATGGTGTTTGAGTTCATTTGTAAGCAATGTGAATAAGCTATAATATTAAAGTAGGAGTTGCCGCAAAATTCCAAAGTTTCAAGTTATAGATGCCAAGACCACCACATTTGAATGGTGTCTAGGTTCTTTTGTAGGCTATTTGATTGACATAGTTGAAAAGGCTTATTATCAATAATTGTAAATCACATATATTAATATTAGTTTATTTTAAATATTGGTCAAAACATATTTATCAAATTTTTTTAATATTCAAATCTGTATGGATCTGCATATATAAATATTTTTTAATTATACAAATTTGTATGGATTTGTATAAATAATTATTATTTTAAAGTGTAAACCCATAGAGATTTATAAATAAAGTTATCCTTTTTTATTTTAAACATATGTAGTAGTTTTAAAAGTTTAAAATATTTATAAATTATAATTTGTGTTTTGTAATTATATGTATGGATATATTGTTTCAAAAATAAATATATATGGATATATATATATATATGAATAAATAATTATATATATATATATATTTATATAATAATTACAAAAATCATATTTATTTTAATAATATGTATACAAGTTTTCAAATGTATACAAGTTTTTTTTATTCAAATGAATATTTATATATTTGTAAATCTAGATAGCAAATATATATACATAAATTTGTAATAAAACAAGGACCAATTTATACTTGCACACAACATAGATGAATGTATATAATAATTTTTTTAAAAGAAATTACCAATATTTGTAGTCCTGGATTGCACCTTGAATGTTGAATCAAGATTACTTAGATCGTATCTATATTACTCTAGAAATTGTAACCGACTAAAAGGGAAAACAACTAATGGGACAACCAACACCATCCAATACACCGATCCGAAGACAAGGGTGAATTACGAACTCATGTCGTACCGAGAAATACGAATAGTAGGAATTTTTATACGTTACCGAGACCTATATAAGCATATATAAACTAAGATATACTAGACTTTTAGAACTCACAGCGGAAGGAATAAAACATATAACACAGAAAAATGTCCATTTCTAAAAACATCCAAATCATAGTCTTAGAAAATCGGTATGTGTTCCAATATAGAGTACATTGAAAATATCACTCCAAGTCTAACAAAAGATAAGATAAATAAATACATGGAGAGCAAATATGATAAAAAGCAATCTCCAAAGATAAGCTTGGCTCTTCAAGTATCAAGAATGGGCCAATCACCTACTACCCTATCCACCTATGATGGGGAAAAAGAAGGAAAAGGAGCAGGTCAGACAATAGTCTGGTGAATGAGTACATGTTAATATGTGATGATTGTGTGCAGTTAACTTTAATACTACTTTAATTGACATGGGGTATGCTACAAGTGTCCATGAATTCCTAAGGTCCATTACACAAGGGTTCTTATTCAATACATACCTACACTACAACTTGTATATAAGGATCAAGCGACATATCAAACCTCATAACCAACGATCGACCATCATTCCTAGAGTTACCCAATAAAAAACACTGCCTTTAGGCTACCATGGAAATAAATTCCCACCTATATCATTGCATATTGTTGTTGGAAAGACTACTCTCCACTAGTATCACCACCCCTAAGCTACTGGGGAACCGATTTTCCCTTGACTATTGCATACACATATAGACCCAAAGTAGGCTCAAACAAGCGATTAACATCTCTATAATATTTATCTAATTTATATTATTATTGTTGCTGACCTGGGCCTTAGGCTGAAGTTCAAAATTTGCAGTTTACGCATTAACCGGTAAACCGCTAATCCTTTTCAGTCGACCGTTGGGGATCAGGGGTTGACCAGTCTTAGGCTAAATTTTAGGGTTCGTTTAATTTTAACTATTGATTGTAAATTTTTATTTAATCCATGTCATTGGTAGTTTCCAGTAAACCATAATTACTAATTCGATCAGTCCATGCTTTCGATTTCAATGTTAATTTCAATTTTGAGTCTATAAATTTAGGGTTTACTGATTTTAGGATTTACAGTTAAATTGAAAAAAAGGGTGTGCTTGCATCAGTGTCAGATTTAACCATTTACAGTGATTTAAATTCTACCCTAGATTATAGGTTTCAAATTAGGGTTCTACAATTTAAATTATAATTTACCAACACCCTAAATCAATTAAAATAGTTTAAAACCTAAATGTAATAATCATCTAATCAAGTTTCCAATCACCTTAAGCTTAAGCTCTTCCCATTTGTTTTGCATGAGAATCACCCTTCGAATGCTAGCTCCACTTAGTATATCTAAATCCAATTGCATGTGTTCTTTTATTTTGATTTTTGAAGAATTTTAGGGTTAGAAGAGAGGTTGGATTTGATGAAGTTTTATTACAGTAAACGGTTAAGTGAATTTTAGGTTAGATCAGGTTTGAATTTATATGGTTTAGATATTTGTTTAGACTATTGGATTATCATCTCGCTGATCACGCATGCTCATCTGATACTTGGCAATGAAGTATGTGACGACGACCATTCGAACATGTCACACGATAGATAATTACTCTCAATTTTAAACAAGCTATGGTCGACTGCTTTCCCTTCTGGGTTGACCGCTACCGGTCAATCTTCGATCCATTTTTGGTCGACTAGTCACCGCGTTAGTATATATTCTTTCTTATTTTATTTTCAATTCTTCCAATGTCCGTAACTTCCCTGTATTAAATCCGATTTTGAAGTGTTGTATATGAAAATCGTCCGGAAATTCGCTATGAACGCAGTGGTTCAAGTTTCATAGCCAAATTCTAACATTTGTGAAAATTTTCATTTTAGTCCTTGTTTTATTTATTGTTAAATTTTTGTTAAATTTTTGCTATGTTACATTCCCTCCCTCTAAAAGGATTTCATCCCCGATTTTCGAACAATGAAAAAATGTAACCTATACACACGGCAACCAGTAATTACAACCATCTACTCATCAATCATCCATGGGAAAACATTATCCTTATAAATTTTCTAATGCAATATGTACATATATATGCAACATGAAATGCATGTGAATCTATACTAATGCAAAAAAGTAGGCGGTCTACTGATCCAATCAATCCTTCGGTCATGCAAATGCTTATGACATGCATCCAAATGTATGCAACATCGTAAGTGAATACACTTGCATTTCTATATATATGCATAATCATACAACTCCTTTGCAATATCTGTATGCATAACATCCACTAACATAACAATAGTCAAGAGATAACATGCTACTAAATGTGAATATTTATATGTACTACCTAGAGGATATACTGTCCCAAAGGTGTATGACAAGCAATCCAAATAATACATCCAAATACATCCACTAGCATCCATCATCCATAACACGTCCAACTGACATGTTTACGACCATTCCTACATTCATTGGTCTCTACCTAAAGGGTATATCAACTAGATCCTACACCTAAGTAATCTATTTTTATGAATTAAATTTGAAACATACTAGAAAGGACCGTGGATGGGTAGCACCAATCTTTTCTTCAGGCTCCCATGTACTCTCCTTTGGATTGTCTCCCCATTTGACTTTGACAAGTCCGACCTCCTTGTTGTGGAGTCGCTTTGTGCCATGCTCAAGAATATGAGTGGGTGAATGACGTATAAGTGACTCCCTCTCAACCTCTGCCTCATCTAGCTTACTCGGCTCTACTATGGTAGTTGTATCGTACAAGCACTTTCGCAAGTGTGACACATGAAAATATCATGCACCCGCTAACTTTTCAGGAAGCTCTACTATATATGCCAACTTCCCTACTCTAGCAGCTATCGAAAAAGGCCCTACAAATTTTTGTGCTAGCTTCCTTGTCCTACCAAACCTCATAACATCCTTAAGGAGTGAAACCTTTACAAATACCATGTCCCCCATTGGGAACTCAAACTCCATATATCTTCTGTCAGCATAAGATTTCTACATATCCTAAGCATTCCCCCACCTCCTACGAATAAAGTCCACATTCTGTGATGTCTCCCTTACCATATCCAGCCAAAGAATAATCATATTCATAGTATCCCACCAACATGATGGTGATCTACAGGTTCTACTATATAATGCCTCGAATGGCACCATCCCAATAACAACCTGATAACTATTGTTATAGGTAAACTTCACCAACGGTAAGTGATCCTCCCAAGAACCTCCAAATTTCGAAATGCACATCCCTAAAAGATCATACAATACTTGATTCACTCTCTCCATCCATCCATCCATCTACGGATGATATACGATGTTCAAACTCAACTCGGTCCCTAAGGCCTCCTGTAGACTCCAGAACTCGTTGGTGAAAAGCGAATCTCGATCGCTAACTATATCAGTAGAAACTCCATATGACTTAAAAACCTCTCCCACGTATAGACCCGCCACCGATGTCTCCTTCTTCGTACTCCTTACTGGTATAAAATAAGCAAACATGGTCAACCGATCGAGTATGACTCAAATTGTATCATTCCCTCTCCTGCTCCTCAGTAAACCATCCATGAAATCCATAGAAATACTTTTCCACTTCCATTAAGGAATATCTTATGGCTGCAAAAATCCTCTCGCCTTTTTCTGCACATCCTTTACTTTCTAGCAAGTCATACATCTAGCTACATACTCAATCAATTGCTTCTTCATACCAGGCCAATAGAAGACTCTCTTCTTGTCATGATACATCTTGTCACCACCGGGATGAGTGGTCGTCCTAGAGCGACGAGACTCAACTAGTACTGCATCTACCAAATCCATACTACGAGGAACAAATAGTCTACTATCCCTTCGTATCCATCCTCTCGAGTCAATGGCATAATGCCTCAAATGGCTTGATGACTCTCCTCTTTCAATCCTATCAATAATGTCTACAAGCTCCTTATCCTCATTAAATCTAGACCAATATGATCCATTAATGTAGGCTACACATCTAAAGCTGCTAGTAATCCTCAAATAATATTTAATGATGGTCGAAAATCAAAAGTAGAAATATACTCCAAATGCCTCCACTCCAAGAACATAGAACTCAAAACTACACGTTATCTTCTCAAAGTGTCGGCCACTACATTACCCTTGCTTATAGTATATGAGATATCAAAGTCATACGATGAAAAGAACTCCATCCACTTTTGCTGCCTCAAATTCAATCCCTTTTGGGAGAACAAATACATCAGGGACTTGTGATCCATATATAGATCAAACCGCTTTTCTATAAGGCAATGCCTCCATGAATTGAGCGCAAAAACAGTAGCCGCCTACTCAAGATCACAGGTAGGGTAGTTTCTCTCATGGGTCTTCAGTTGCCTACTCGCATAACTCACCACCCTTCCTTCGTGCATGAAGACCGTGCCTAACCCCATACCATAGGCATTGGTATAAAGTGTAAATGGCTTCGTCCCATCAGGTAACACCAAAATGGATGCACTCGTCAATGCCTTCTTTAGTTTGATAACAACGTCTTCATGTTTTGCATCCCATGAGAAAACTAGATTCTTCTTGGTAAGATGGGTCAAAGGGGAGGAGATCTTTGCAAAATTCTTAATGAACATTCGATAGTAGCATGCCAAACCAAGAAAATCACTCACTTCTATGGTATTCTTCGACACATTTCAATCCTAAACTACTGCCACCTTACTAGGATCAACTACTAACCTACTTCCTAAGACGATGTGTCCCAAAAAGCGTACCTCCTTTCTCCAAAAGTAGCACTTTGAGAACTTCGCCTTCATCTTATGCTCACAGAGTGTACTGAGCACTTCTCCTAAATGTGATGCATGCTCCTCCTTGCTCCTCGAATAGACTAGGATATCACCCACAAATACTGTGATAATTTTTTTACCAACCCCCTCAATACTCCGTTGATCAAATCAAAAAAGTAGGCGGGTGCATTGGTTAGTCCGAAGGGAATGACAACCACTCATATAATCTATCAGGTGTATGGAACTCTGCCTTCTGAATACTACCCTCGACCACACGTAACTAGTGGAATCCGATAGCTAAGTCAAGCTATGAGAATACCTTAGTTTCAACCCATTAATCAAAAAGATCATCTATGTAGGGGCAATGGACGACAATTCTTCTTTGTCGGTTTATTCAGCTCTTTATAATCAAAAATAGTCTCAAAGAACCATCCACCTTGGTGGCCAAGATGACTAGTGGTTCTCATTCATAAATGCTTCTCTTGATAAAACCCTTCTTCAACAACTCATTAACCTACTTGTTTAACTCGTGTCTCTCCTTTGAAGTCATATGCCTTAATGGTAAGGCGACAGGTCTGGCATTCTCAACAAAATAAATTCTAAACCCAATCTCTCTCTGGGGTGGGAGACTGGTGACCTCAGTAAAAGCATTTGAGAAATATCTAACCACAGGCATTGTGTCTAGCTTATCACGTGATAGGTCTAAAGAATATAAGTAGCTCGGCATAACCGATCCTTGGGGGTCACAATAAACCTCCAAGCTATGTCCACTACACATGCTCAGTCTAACGACCTTCTTATCACAGTCTAAAATAGCCTCATATATAATCATCCAATCCATGCCTAATATCAAACCAAACCCAAAGAATCCCAATATGATGGCATCACAATCAAACACAACTCCTAAAATAAGCAACTTCAAACCCCTTCATACCATGGAAAAATAGGTAGATCCTCCTATGGGGTTTGACACAACTACAGGGTTCGTAACTATACTAGTCTATAAATGCAATCATCAACATGTCTATTAGAAATAAAAGAATGTAAAGCCACGGTATTGAAAAAAGTGCGAATAGATAAAACAGAAAGAGTCAACACCCTCTTAATCAACACTTTCTTTCCCTTATACACAACTGGTTATGCACTCGAGCTAAGGACTGCTTCCAGTGCATACGTCGCAACCACTCGAGTAGAAACTCTCGGTGGTGCTATGCAAGGTCGCTTCACATGACCAAACCGATCGCAATCATATCATTTGACTTTTGAAAGATCTGTCTTGCATTCCTTCAAGAAGTGCCTTCTCCTACCACACTTCTTACAATGCAGATCCTTTTACTATATCTTTCCTTTGGGTCCAAATCCTTTCCTCTTTTTTTTTCTTTTGCCACTTCTTTACAGCCTTCTTAGGTTCTTCTTCCTTGACTCCCTCCATGGAGACGGTGTTTGGCAAGGCCATCTCTACTGGATCCTCGTATGTAGCACCCATAGGAATGTGATTCAAAGCTACCTTGGAGAGACTGGTTCAACCCTTTAGAAAACTTTAAAGTCTTCTTATGTGGGGTATCAATCAGTCCCATCTCGAATTTAGCTAGCTCATTGAGTTGATTGACTTATTCTTTCACTGACAGAATTCCCTTACTTCAAGTGGATAAACTTCTCTAGCCGAATGCCTTCCTCCACCTTAGATAGGAACTTCACTTCAAATCTCATAGGGAACTTCTCCCAAGAAATATCTCCTCCATCGGTCTCAAACTCAAACAGCTGCCCACCAACTCAATGCCTTACCTTGCAACTACTATGTAGCTAACTGCCTCCTCATCTCATCATTCATATCCATTAAGCTACATAAGCATGGATCCATGTCCTTAAATCCACGCCAGACTATGTCCTCATATAAGGCTTTCCTCTAAGGCTAGAAAAATCTTTACATAGCTTAGTAAAGTTTGTAGTGGTAGGTGGGTAGGCAGGAACTGTACTTATCACTCTCTCATCGGGCACTCTAATGAGATTTAGATTGGTATGTCCCCTTGCTTGTAGGTACCGACGGAACCATATTGTGATGTTCGCACCTAGTACCTCGGTCATTGGAGCCTGAACCTGTGAGATCACTCATCTTCTATTTATGAATTTTAACAATTTTATAGAAACTTTTTATGGATAGTATAGGCAAAAATAAGAGAGATAACATGGGTACGAATCTAAGATAGCATTGGCATGAAAAAGAGAGATTACGATATATATATGTATATAATCTTTTGGAAAGTTTTTTGAAAATCATTACTTATATAAATATATATTTTTAAACTCATTTTTGAAAACTTTTAGAAAACCATTTGAAAAAACCATTTTTTTCAAAACTTTTTTGTAATGTCCTGCCTTTTCGACCCCTAAATGTCGACACTAATACATCCACAGTATTTGTGTGTCGAGCACCTAAATGCCGGAAAGACTAAAAGTAGGATAGAATAAAAGAGAAAAGGAAATAGATAAGAAAGAAGAGAACACAACGTTAGAATTTCACTTGCAGAACGATAATATATAATATCAAAAGAACAATACAAAGGGTTATTCTTATACAGAAATCTCGAAGTTACAAAACCTAACAACCATCATCAGCCTGGACAATTATAACAACATGTCCTCACAAATGCTGAAATGTACAATATAGTAATGCAACGGAAATAGGAATACCACGATAGGTGAAACATCCAGCTTGTCTTCTCGAGCTCTCAAGAACATCAACGAAAACTTGTCTTTCTCAAAGTACTCGAAAGAGCACATGAAGAATTTAGGAAAAACAAAAGTCACGTGTCTGACATAAGTCTAGTATGAGAAGCTCAAGAAATATGCAATCAATATATTACAATACTTTTACACCACATGGAATGCCATAATGGTTATCCCGTCAAAAGAACCACCATCTAATAAGTACGTACGGTGATATAATAGATAATGTCTAGGGTGTAGAATATAAATATTATAACAAAATTGAAAGGTTACATTCAATAGCATATTAGAGGGTACAATCAAAAACGATAAGGAACATTCACATAATGGATTTTCCACGGATATCCCTCCGGTTAATTCGAAATTCAATCTCCATGCATAAGGGTCAGAAACAACCTCCGAGCGCCATATGTCTCTAAACAGAATATACCATTAAGGAAAACATAATCGATCCACGTCTAAATACGCGATCCCTAATACCATTACTCTCGCGTGCAACATTGATAAACTCATCTTTTATATTTTCACAAAACACTTTGCTCCAAGATATACACGATTCGGAAGTTTTCAATTGTCCAAAATGGTCGAAAATCCCATTTCATTTTAACAAGTGGAATCTATCAAACAACTTACCATGACATGATATAATACCATGAAATCCTAATGCATAGGCTACATGTGTCCATAAAATAAATTAATAAATTTCAATAATTTATTAAACACACTTTACCTAAAAAAGGGAAAACATGTGTTCGAAATTACGGATCGTTACACTTTTTGAATTCGTTCTCTCGGTATGGTCCTAATCCCTAAGAAACCTTGAACCTATGCTCTGATACCAACAGTCACAACCCGCACCACACAACACACTGATGCAAATCCTACGGTGACTTATGAAGTCGTGTCGTGTTAAGAAATACGGATCGTTAGGATATTTATATCATTATCGAGACTAATATAAGCAGATATAAACTAAGATATACTAAAATTTCAAAACTCACAGAGGCAGGAATAAAACATATAACACTGAAAAATTCCCATCTCGGAAATATCCCAATCACGGTCTTAGATAATCAGTACATTGTCCAATAAAGAGTACATAGAAAATATCACTCCAAGTGCGACAAAAGAGATAAAATGTACCGATAAGATAGACAAATATATGAGAGAAAATATGGTAAAAACAGCCTCCAAAATAAGCTCAACTCTTAAAATATCAAGAATAAGCCAATCACCTACTGCTCAGTCCACTTGTGGTGGGGAAAAAGAAGGAAAAGGAGTGGGTCAGGGAAAAGTATGGCGAATGGGTACAAGTTTAATGTATAATGATTACGTGCAGTAAACTCTAATACTGCCCTAGATAACATGGGGTCCATAATTCCTAAGGTCCATTACCTAAGGGTTCTTGTTCAATACATACCGACACTACAACTTGTGTAAGTTACTACAAGGATCGAATGATGTATCGAACCTCAAAACTAATGATCGACCACTGCTCCTAGAGCTACCTAATAAGGAAACAGTTTCCCTAGGCTACTGTGGAAATAAATTTCCACATATATCACCACATAATGCTATTGTAAAGACCACTCTCCACTAATATCACTGCCCTTAGGCTATTGGGAAACTGGTTTTCCCCTGACTACGACATGTAATCCCAACTTCACATTGAGAGGGAACACCTAATGTCGACTCATTGAAGTGTCTCATCATCCGCATCTATATCCACCTCTCAATCATAATATTGATCTCTTATTGCATGCATTGGGATCCTCCATCAAAACTGTATCACGTCGCGTTAGAAACCGTGCATACTAGGATTCCCGTTATGTTGGACCACACTCCATCAAGCATCCTTGTCAGTGCTACTCATCCGCCATAGAACCTCCTATGAGTGTCATTTATGATAAGAATCGCCTATTGTTGAATGATCGAACCCCAAGTTGGGCAAACAACATTTACCCAACACCGCTACGACCTAGCATCCTTTGGTAGGGAACTAGTTGCCTTATTATCTCTAACATACACATTTAGCCCCAAAGTAGGCTCAAACACATGATCAACAGTCATATAATTTTTTATCTAATTTATATTATTATTTTTGCTAACATGGACCGTAGGCCGAGTTCAAATTCTATAATTTAAACGTTAACCAATTGATCACTAATCCTAACCACTCGACCGCTATCGACCGACCGTTAAGGATCCGGGTTTGACATGGCGTAGGTTGAATTTTAGGGTTCATTTAATTTTAACTGTTGATTATGAAGTTTTATTTAATTCATGTCATTAGCAGTTGCCAATGAACCTTAAGTACTAATTCGACCAATCCATGCTTTTGATTTTAATTTCAATTACAATTTAGAGTTTACAATTTATGGTTTACTGATTTTAGGGTTTTATAGTTAAATTAACAAAAAGTGTGCACTAGCATCGGTTTAGATTTAACCACTTATAGTGAGTTCAATTCTACCTTAGATTATAGGTTTCAAATTAGGATTCTACAATTTAAATTATAATTTACTAACATCCAAAATCAATTAGAATAGTTTAAACCTAACTATAATAATTATCTAATCAAAACTGTTTCCACTTATCTCAAGCCTAAGCTCTTCCTATTTTCTTTGCCTGAGAATCTCCCACCGAATGCTAGCTTTGCTTGCTACATCTAGGTCTAATCGCTTGCATTCTTTTATTTTGATTTTTAAAGAATTCTATGATTGGACAAGAGGTTGGAATTGGACAGAATTTTTTCATAGTAAACGGTTATGTGAATTTTAGGTTAGTTTAGGCTTGAAATTACAGGGTTTAGCATTTATTTAGGCCGTCGAAATTAGGTTGGAGAATCTTATCACTGATCACGCACGCTCATCTGATACTTGGCAACAATATAAGTGATGATGACCGTTCGAACACATCACATGGTAGATAATTACTCTTGATTTTAAAGAAGCTACGGTCGACAACTTGCTATTCTGGATTGACCACTACCAGTCGACCTTCGACCCTTTTTAGGTCGATTGGTCACCGCGTTAATTTATTTCTTTCTTTCTTATTCAACTTCCAATTCTTCCAATGCTCGTAACTTCTCTGTATTAACTCCAATTTCAAAGTGTCATATATAAAATTCATCTAGAAAATCATTACGAACGCAACAGTACAAGTTTTATAGCCAAATTCAGATAGCTGTGAAAATTTTCTTTTTAGTCCTTGTTTTATTTATATTTAATTTTCTTGTTAAATTTTCAGAGTGTTATAACTAAGTAGAAATAAGCTAATTTGATTCGAACTTAAATTGGACATAAAGTAGGAGATCCCATATGAATTGAGGCTAAAAGAGGTAAGGGGTGGAGGCTAAAGTAGAAAGAAAACGAAAGAGGATGGGTTGTTCATGTAGGGAGCAAGAAGGAAAAAATGAGGAGATCTGGATCTCCCTGTTCCCCTCCCCTCCTAGTATAGTCGGCCTTTATATGGGCTTATGGACCTATAATTATTTCCAAATCTAATCGGCATTTATTCATTTTTAATTTAATTTAAATATTTATCGATATCGTATATCGATGCGTACGTATAACTTTTATACACGTACTTTATTAAATACTGATTCAAATAAATCAAATAAAACTTTTTAATTAATATTTCATGAATATAAATTAATTAGTAATAATCATAATTTAATTAAATTGTGTAGTGTACCGGAGTATTCAACATTGCAGTTCAACAACTCTCATATGACACTATAACTAGTGGTGTGGCAATTTGGTCGAATTTATTGCTTACGTATTTATTAGTAAAACCCAATTTCATCTTTTTAAGCGGTACTTGGTAGTGATGATTATTTGCATCAATTCTCTTCATCAAAATTCCAATAGGACTTATGGAATTTTGTTTTGGATAAAATCCAATATAGTCTACATTCAACTTATTTAATCCAAACATAAGTTCTTTGTTTAATAATAATAATAATTATTAACTAAACTACTCTTGCTAAAGACTTTGACTTTGTGTTACCTATAGTTGGTTATGATACTTAACTGATATAAAAGAGGAGACATATTCTCTATGAATAGTGTTTCACTTCTAATGCTTCAACTCAGACCCAACTATAGTCATTCGATGGACATCGAACCACAATAATAATCAAAGTGGATTATCCTTATTAAAGTTCAACATTATTGTCATGTCGAGAGAAACGTGTAATATTTCAAAGTGGATTATCCTCATTAAAGTTCAACATTATTCCCAAGTCGATAAAACCATGTAATATCGTCACTTCGAGGTTCTCTATTTGACCTTAGTTATATTAACCAATAGAAAACTCTCAAATGAGTCATTCCATAGTTATCCAATGACTGTCAATATTTAATCCTTGGTGCCCCCAATAGTCATGAGTAATACACTGCCCAACATTTAGAGAGAGTTATGTATTCGAGTCTAACTGATGTATCAATATCTTATCTTGAATCATCTTGACTAGGAATATTTCAAAAAATATGTTATTTTTATATAATAAATATCTACTGATTATAACATATTGTAATTTCTATCACAAAACATATCATTTAAGGACTATCTATTAAATATACGTAAACTAAATAATTAATTAACATCACAAAGTATGACAAGTATATAATAGAAAGAAAAATATCTTTTATTTCGAATGATATTTTATTATAGAATTAATAATTTAAAACAAATTACAGCATTTTTCATAAGGCATACCCTTAACTCTACCATTTGTATCTCGCCGTAATTGATCACACAATCAATTTTGCCTTAGTCAGTGACAAAGAGATAGTTTAGCAGCGAACATATTATGTAAGCAAAAGGTTGTCAGGCTTAGAAAAGAGATACACCAAACAGAAGAAGTTAGATTTCTACCTCCTAAAGGCAGCCCGACAACTTTGGTCATATTTCCAACTACACTCAATCAAGTTACTCACCAAATAGTCGCTATAGCAAGTACTGAACCGGCATGACATAGCAGGTCGACTCTTGAAGCGGTATGTCGAATACGAACAACATCACAGCACCTAACACCTCCGCACTTCCATCAAAGGCCAGTCGTGGTCGACTTCATAGTAGAATTCTTATGCCCTGACGGCAACAAATAGGAAACAATCACCAAATACCCAATATGGAAGCTATATGTTGACGAAGCATTAAATGAGAAAGGGGTTAGGGCCGACATGGTCTTAGTCCTGCACGATGGGAAAAGGCCGTGATTTGCCATCTGCTTTAGTTTCAAGGCTACTAACTATGAAGCCGAGAATGAAGCCGTCCTCGGTCAATTTCAAGATCTCTAGTAAGCCACATATAGAATTCTTAATTCTGTCTAGTGACTCTTTGATGGTTGTCAACCAGATCGGAGAGCATTTCCATGTTAAAGGGAAAGCACCGGCTCGATATGTTGCGGAGGCCAAAAACCTCATTAGCATTTTCACCGACTTTAAACTAGAACAGATTCCACATGAGAACAACAAGAAGGATGACCAGCTGGCCAAAACAGCAAGTGATCCTAAAGAGAGCTTTCTTTGGGTCCTAGAAGAATTTTGAGTCGCCCATTGCTATGAGTTGGGGGCATCATCAATAGGGATTAAGGAGATGAAAATTGACACCTAGATGATCCCGCCATTGAAGTATCATATGAACGAAGAATTACCTATGGAATGGAAAGAGTCTCCGAATATCCTTTATTGGACCCCCACTACACAATCATGGATAGAAAACTATATCAGTGGGGGCACTTTTCTCCTACAAGCAGTGTGTCAAAAACGTGGAAGCCAACAATATGTTGGAAGAACTACATGAAGGCTTCTGCGGAGATCATGTCGGGGGGCAAAACCTAGAAAAACGATTGCTTGCCAAAGCTACTATTGGTCCACTAGTAAAGGAACTGAGCCAGTTGAAAGTAAGGTAGTTGGGTGAATTTCAAATAAAAAATCCTTTTGGTTCTTTATTGGGCCTGTGTAGTCTAAATTCATTTAGAACTTCTAAAAAATATTTAAATAAAATGTACATCTTACTATAACTATTTTAAATTAGTTTTATTTAATTTCAAATTATTCTTGTTATTATTTTTATTTATTTGATTGGCACATCAAACGCGCTCTATGTGAATGTGTAAGTGTTACATATAGAATGTGTGCTATCAAATGTGAACGTTTTAAGTGTTGGGATTTATACCAAAATGGCCACATGTCCACTCAATATATGCCTTTATCATCCAAATAAAAAATCTTTTTTTATTTGTTTACATATGCATATGTATATAGATGTAAATATATTTGTATGAATGGTATAGAAGGTAGTCTAGAATTAGCTTTAAAATGGCAGTTCAAACATCATTACATTATTTCTAAAGATAATTTGATCCCTGTGTTTTAAACGGGCAGAGACAGTGATGGTACTTTCTACATTGGATCTCAAGGATATTTGGAACAAAATTGTTAAGGATAACCGCTCATGGAATGATGCAGAATCAAAACTACTGTCTCAAACTAACTTTAAAATTGCAGATCGAAGTCACATGTACCATTTTTTATGAGTTTGAGAAGCAAGGTCTAAGATAATGTTTAGAGATGGTTGATAGGTTTCCCAAGTGTGGTACAAGGCATGTTTGTAGATTTGATATTTTTCACTCAGAATAAAAGTGAATCGATTTGGGTTTTCAGATTACAATCATGAGAGAAAAATCAGCCAGAATCACTAAGAGGATGAACTGGAGTACAAGTCCCCAAACAACTATATGCGAAGTTATTTGTCTACAATGTCATTACAAACGTGGTATCAAATAAAAGGAGGTAAAGCAAGAAGGCGACAGATCTATAATCGATCTGAGGTGGAATTTCGTAATTTCTCGCGAGAGATAGAAACGAAAAAGTAAAGGAAGCCAAGTAGCCAAGGTTCATTGTGAGTTGATGAATGGAATCGAAGTAGTTAAGGATGATTAAGGAGGCTAACTGTTATAGCAAATAATCGTCCATATTCAATTCTATTGTCCAAAATAAAGTTCTTTGTTCAGTATAACAATTATTAATAATCGAACTTCTTTGGACAAAGATTTTGACTTTGAATTCACTTCGGTTGACAATAATACTAACCCTGTATAACTAAGGAGACAAATCCTCTCTTTAATTTCACTTCCAACACTTCAACTCGAACCAACTATAGTCATTCGATGTACTCTATACCATGATTGGACTATAATTAAAGTAGATCTTTCATATTGAAGATCGATGGTATTCTAGAATCAAGAGAACTGTGTAAATTAGTCACATCAATATTTTTTGTTTGACCTTAGTTATATTAAATAATAGAAAACAATCAAGTGAGTCATTCCGTAGTTATCCGATAACAATCAATATGTAACCCCTTAGTGCCCTAGCAGTCATGAGTAATACACTACCCAACATTTGGAGAGCGTTGCATACTCTAGTCTCAACGAATGTATCGATATCTAATCTTGATACATCTTGACTAGAAATATTAAAAACAATATGTTCATCTTATTGTGATAAATCACTCATGATTATAACACTAAGTACTACTATCACAAAATGTACCGTTTATGGATTATCTGTTAAATTTTTTCAATTAAATTAATTAATTAATATATTATATTATATTATATTATATCAAATATATAATAGAAAGAAAACACCTTTTATTTCAAATAAGATTGGTTATCAGGTTATATATATAATAAATTACATAATTACCTGTAGGGCAAACCCCTACTCTCTCAGTATCCCACTTGCATTTGGGACCAATTATGGAATCTCCATTCCATCCCTTCGATCGGTTTAATGAGAATTAATTAAGTTAGACCCTTTGTGGGTGTATTTGCTTTATTTTTTTAATTATCTACTCTATCAGTCATCTCTTCGATGGTGATAAACTACCTTTATCATATGGATCTAGGCGGAGTATGTTTATTGACTTCTAGTGAGCTATTATCATTTCACTACTATCATCTAACAATAATGTAGTATTCTTAATATTTAAAATCACCCCTGGCTCAGTTATAAATTTATTCATTTATATTTATACATTGCTTTTTTCGTAGCGCCAAGGCGATGTACTTTGCCATTTCATTGAATTAGCTACAATGTTTCATTTGAAACATTTCCAACTTAAAGCTCTTTAACAAAGGTTTGAAAATGAATTTAATATTGACATATTATACTCGATATCGGTTATAAAGTTTGAGTCCAAACATTCCTTCATAAAGAGTATTGTTTATGCAAACAATTTCTAGTATCTCACGGATAGTCAAGGATAATCTAAACTACCATTTAGTGATCTTAATTTGGATTTGATATTTTCTTCATGCATCAGATATATAAGCAAACTACGATAATGTAGACAATACAGCATGTATAATGATTCTTATTGTCAATACATAAGGAGTCCATCTTACATGTCCATATTAAACGCTTCAATAAGAGGTCTTTGCATATCATTTAGGACATCTTTTATACTAATTATAAAAGATATAATTTACAAATCCAATAACAATCAATTACTGATTTTGACATAAGTACATCGTTAACAATCGGTAATATATTATTTACCCATTCACGAAAAATTTAGTATCTTTAGTAGTTCCTTCTTATGGGCACACGCTTCCTCAACATTTTGACTGAAAATAAAAAAAAATTGAGATTTCTGTCAAAATCTTACTCATATCTGAAAAACCCACAAACTCAATATCGCAACCACTGACTTCGAGACACTTTGGTTGTTATGTGCAAATAGTGTATTCTAAATCATTATTTATAATTTTCCATTTCAACACATATATACCAAACACAAAGTCATAACAAACGATAATTTTGTGAGTAAATTTAATTTAACTTGAGCACGTTGAAAAACAAATCTATTTTGCTAATTTAAACAACTAAAATTTACGATGTTATGCTTATCAACGTTGCTCATTATATTCCAACTGCATTAGTCTTGCTCTTGGCACGTTTGTGGTGATGGATCATACCCTTTTGGGTACAACTACCAAAACCATATTTTGATAATGTAGTGGGAATCAACATTGGATTTCCACATCATACCATATCGTGAAGTCAATTCTTTTAATGGTTTAATTAACAGTTGCATATTGTCTTTTACGAGTTGATAAGAAACTCATAGTTTCCCTTCAATATGCGAGAATATTTATCAGACCTCTAATGTGTTATGTTCATTTTAAATTTGTTAATTTCATTTCATCCCTCATTGTCTGTTTTATCCTTAGATTATATACGAATCCACCTTACTAATAATGATTTCTAAAAGAAATTTCTTCGCTAGGAAGTTGGTATTTCTTGAAAAACAATTGTTTCTCAATGCAACGGAATAGCTATTCATAAACACTTAATGAATTGCCTTATATAAAATTGATTTGTTTTTTGTTTACCAAATTTATGTTCAAAATATAAATTGGTCATCCGATGAGTATCGTTTCTGAAATTCTTTTAGGGAAATTCATACAAATCCTTATCTTATATGATTTTTTAAACTATTATTTAAATGACACTAATTTTAAATTTGCGTACTACTCTTAAGTACACGATCTTGTAGAAATAAGTTAACTCAAATTCACTCACAATTAATCATGCTTTGTCCAACAAAATTCGATTTCTCCTTCGTAGGTAGGAATTACTTTTGAGATTGAATTTTATTTATTTTTAGTTATGTTCAGAACTCTTTCCAATATACTCTTCTTTTTGATCAAATCAATCATTTTACTTTCTATTGCACGTTGTTTTATTTACTTCTATTTTCTATGAACTCATCATTAACATAGCACATGCGTATTATATACACATGTTCATGTTTATGATATCCAATCGGTGAATATAACGAAGTATGCAGAACTATTTTAGTATTAATAGACTTGCAATTGCATATATTTATATGTATCAACCCAAAGAGTTCATCAACTCTTATCAAGTTCCCACTCAATGGGTGCTTTGCCTTTATTGTTTGAGATATAATTCACTAGTACCATATGATTTATAATCATATAATCAAAGAATTATTTTCCCAAACTATGACTTAGTCCATAGTTCTAAAATAATCGCAAATAAATTTAAATACTTTTGTATTTTCTATTGCGTCACAAATACCGTTACTATATTTTTATTTTATAACGAATATTCATAATATTCATACTGAAATAAAAAAAATTTCTATTATTCAATCAAATATTAAAAAACATTTATTATCTCATAAATAATGTTTGGTATGATTTACGAAAATATTTTTTATAACTTGGAGCGGTTAATAAGTGTTGAATGGCATGCTCCTGCTATTTCCCCTATTATTATAATATTATATGACATATGAAGTTCCATTCAAACACTTAATATAGGCAATTTATTTCATCTACTAAAACTGTGACGGCCCGGGTTTTTGACGGCGGTTAATTGGGTAATTAGCTGTTTTTATTATTACTGAGATATTGATTTATTAAGTCAAACAAATAAATTTCTGATATTTAAATTTCTAAATATATATAAATTGATTTAAAACTATATTAAATGTTGGAGTATGAATTCTCGGATATGATGAGTCCTATAAAAAAATATTATATACTTCACTGTTTAAAATCAAGATAAAATATCCACAAATACATCTACATATATAGATAAGTTTTATGATGTTTAGAGATAAATATATAAGTACATAAATGAGGATTAAAGATATATAAGTATGGGTGTATATATATATAATGGTTATATGAAAGAGTGGATAGGTAAATGAACATGTTGAGAAACATTGTATATGAAAGTAAGTGTATATGCAAAAGGTACAGGTTTCATAGATGAAGAATTCCAAGGCATAAGAATATAACATTTAGACATATGTTCATATTAAATAGTGGAATGAAAGCATATATTTATATTAACAACAACATTATGGATAAAATATATAACTATATATATACATACATACATACAAAAGATATATATACATATATAAATTCATATAATAGTATTTGTAAACACAAGAGGGGATAACCTCATAAACGCATATCCTTTCAAGCTTACAAAACATAACATCAATTTATTTTTAATAAAATCAAATCACCTTTTATAAGAAATCAAATCATAGGAAAAGGGAAATATATAATAAAAAAATAAAAATAAAGAAGCTTGCTGTAGAATGCAGCCTACTCCTCCTTATATATACATACCTCCACTTACCTTCATTTATTCCATTCGAACAAGCTAAGTTGAAAAGAAAATATATACTTCCATTACAAACTGCCATTGACAAAGCAAAAGAAGATCAAAGATTTAAAAAAAGAAGCATAACCAAGCAACAGAGTTTCTTTCTCAAAGAACTGTGAGTAAACTACAACTTTGAATCAAATCTTATCAATATTCTGTGAGTAAATAGTTCTGTTTAAAATATAATCAGTTATCTCTTCATCAGTTGATAAGTAATTGAGGTAATGATGATTGCAAGATTGAACTAATATGGTTGCATGTTTATGTTAAAAAAATAAAAACTGTGCATGATAGAGTATATAACTAGCCTCGGTTTGATTTTTCCAGGCTCAAACAAGTAAAAAAAATTGAATTCTTTTTCTTCAGTCTATTTTAGGATAGGATATTCAAATGAAATATGTTAGCATTCACAAGATTTGATTTTTAAAAATTGTTTCAAATATTTATATTTAGAATCTATTTACAAAATTAGATATTGCAGTAAATAAAAAAAATATGGAAATTTTGAATTTCATAATTCAAACATCTACTTATATGGAGGGATTCGCTGATGAAAATGATGATTTTTGAGCATAGTTTCGAGTTGTTTTGTTAAGTATCGAGTGGGAGTTTGGGAATTGAACAGGAATTGGTTTTTTACAAAATTGCGGCGAACCGATGATGGTGGTGATATATTTTTGGCCAATAGGTGACTGAAGGGGTGGCGAACTCTGGAAAATTGGAACTGTGATTTCTAGATGGCCGAGGAGGTTCGTCGCGGAAGGAGTAGGGTTTTAGAGGCTCTTTTGGTCGATTGCAGGATCGGGGCATTTGCGTCATCGGAGATGATCAAGAGACTATCGGTGGTTGGTGGAAAGAAAGAGGGGAGCGAGGCGAATGTTTGGACGGAGCTTTGTGTTCTCTGGTGGTCGGAGAGAGAGCGGAGAATAGTGTTTTGGTGACTGGGTTGAGTTCCAGCTTGAGCCGTGTTGTTCGATTTTGATCTTCTTCGACATTGACGAAGATGAGTGATCGTGAAGATAGGGGTGGTTGTTGTCGACAGGGGAGCATCGTCGGCAAGGTGTCTGAGTCATCTGAATAGCCGTGCACGTGCACGGTGCACACTTATGTGCATGGACAGTGATAACTTCGGGAAGAAGATGTGACTCGGAGTTTACTCGAGTTTTTCTTGTATGTGTCTCGAGATGGGAAGGGTTTAGTATGTGATTCGGGAAATATTTTGGTTGGATCGGGGTTTTGATGGTTTGGCTCGGGTCCGATGATTTAGTATAAATAGATTTTAACTCTTAAACAAAAATCAAGTATATTTAAAACGATTTGGTTAAAACTAGATTTTGTAAATAATAAGTTTTATTCAAGTTTTTGAGTTAGTTAAAAAGGACTTTAAATATAAAGGTTCTTTTGAAATTAATTAAGTTTAAAAAGAGTTTAGGATATATATAATCTTTATTTTAAAGTTTACTTTAATAATTTAGTTAAGTGGTTAATTAAGAAGGATATAAGGTTTTAAAAGTTTATTTACTTAAGGATTGAAGGGTTATAAATTTATTAGAGATTAATTAATTGGAAAATTAGGGATTAATTAATCAGAGATTAATTACTTAATGTAATAATTAAAGGATAAATTTGTTAGTGGTTAATTAATTTGATTATTAAATTAATAATCAAAGGGTAATTAATTGGAGGATTATTAACCAGAAGGATAATTATTTGACGAAAACAATTTAAAGGAAATTACTTAGGAGAAGTAATTAAGGATTAATTACTTGGTGTAATTAATTAAAGGATTAATATAATTAACTAAGGAGTTGATTAATTAAGGCAAGTAATTACAGAATGATTAAATTACTGTTTATGATTGATTAAGGCTGATAGATGGAAGTAATTAATCAAGGATCATTAATTAATTAATGTAATTAATGAAAGTATTAAAGGTTAATTACTGTAAACGGTTAAGAATAATTAATTTGTGTTATTAATTAAAGGATAATTACTTTATGTAATTGAAGATAATTAATCAAGGATGATTAATTTAAATGGAAAATTAAAGGATGATTAATTAATGTGTTTGTAATTAATTAATGCTAAGTAAGCAGGATTAGGGGTGATTGAAGTAATTAATTTAATTTGTTTAAATTAATTAGAAATGGTATGACTAATTTGTCTTGTTTATTAATGGTTGAATAATATTGTATATCTTAGATAGATTGATATCTCATATATGTGATTTGTGATGCTATGTGATATGATATGTTGGGTTTAAACTGAGATAATGTGGTTATCTATCGATGATGAATTAATGTGTATAGGTGACACCATGTATTTGAAGTTTGAATAGTGTTTCACTTGAATAATTTGGTATGAGATGGTATTGAATTTAAAGAGACCGAATTCGGGTATAAGTAAATACCCGAAATCACTTCGATTTGTAATCTCTATAAAATTCTTTATAGATTGATATGTTGTGACGACCCAACTTTTTCTCCACAGAAAAGTCGTATCATCATGAAGAAAGAAAGGGACAGAAAAGAGAAAAGAAAGAGAAGAAAGAATAACAACATCAGAATCTCAACAGCGGAACGAATAAATTATATTAATAACATAAATATACATAGTATACAATACTAATCAGAGTTACACAGAATTTACATCACGTACTAGACAGTTATAAACACCTGTCTAGTTATACACCTCAACCAAAACAATACTAACACAGAGTCACACAGCGGAACTATATATCTACACGCAGAAGCCTCCTGCTCCATTTGCTCCTCCATAATTCGTCAAAGCTAACCTGAATCACTTGGCTACTCGTAAAAATTTGAGTACCCAAGAGTTTAAGAAAACAGAAGATAAACTCTGGGTCAGACATGGGTCTGGTGTGAGTAACAGGTTAAAGTTGCTTAAATTTTAAAACCTTTTGAAAAGAAAGGCATCACGTAAGACTTCCCACACATAAACATGGAAAAGTTTTTACCTTACGCTAACCAAAACATTTGATAGGAAATCCAGTGATATTATAATAGGTATAGGGTTTTCAAGTAAGTAAGAAATAGCCGAAATTGTTACATGATTAAATTCCAGCTACTAGCCACAAAAGTGGGTAATACAATCAAAACCGTTGGCACTTATTGGATTTTGGATTCCATACAATGGCAGGGCTACTGGGGTACCGCCCGTCACAGTACGTGGCCTAGATCAACGCACCGAGGAGCCACCCTAACTCCCCTGCAACACAAGACCGGAACCATCCCTTACTGGACAGTCTCGAACAAGACAACCCCGCAGTTGATGTACATCCAACCGCCCACACAGCCGAAATAAAAAGGGACCTCTAGACAGGGGTAAATCTCGCTCTCCAGTGGGAGCTACCCACGAAGCCTTGCTGCACCTCCCCTGTTTTAGCCATTCCTAGTTGATGAGGCTTGAGGCTACGATTACCTTTAGAGAACACATCTCTTAGAATGCTCATCGTCCACTTGACGATGTTCTGAAAGCATTCAATCCATACAAGTTCGTTCCGGGTTCGAACGAAACCGAAGGCATTATCTCGTTACACTCATTTTGGAATCATCCTCAGAGTTAACGACGATAACCCTTGCACTCTAAATCACCATCTCGAACCTATAAGAACTATCTCCGTCAAACTCATCACGGAATCACCCCCAGAGTTATACTGACGTATAGTCCTTACACCTCGAGTCTTTACTCTTCACAAGAGATTCACGACCTATCGTTAATTTGGATCGATGTGGTTTTCGGATATCCAAATATGGAAACCCGATCCCGGTCTCATCGAAATCCAAAGCGTGTCTTTTAAGGCCAAGTTGTTTTAAAGGTTTAAAACAATTCAATTATCTATATATCCAAATAGATAAATCACAGATTCACAACAGATAAACCATAGTATCATTGTCCAAAAGGTAATCCAAATCATCGTCACAATGCAACCAATGCATCCATATCACCCAACATTATCTATCTCATATCCGAGATCAAACCATTCAAGGCCAACAACATTATCCAACCATATAAGCCATGATTAATAATCACACCAAATATAATTAATTTAAAATGAATTAAATTAATTACATCATTCAAATTAATTTAAAGTAAATTAAATTAATTACTTTACCAATATCAACTTGCTTATATCACTATTGATTAATTAATCATCAACCAATTATTTATTTTAATTAATCATCCCTGATTAATTAACCTTTAATTACATTCAAGTAATTATTCACTAATTAATTTCTTCAAATTAATTACATTTAACCAAATACAGTAATTAATCTTTAATTACTTCCTTAATTAATTAACTATAATTAATTACATTAAACCTTAATTGATTACATTAATAAATTCCTTCATTTATTAATTATTTCCAAATAAATCTATTCTTAATTACATCATTAATTATAATAATTAATGATTTTCTAATTACCTTTCCTTTTAAAATTAAGTACATTAAGTAATTAATCTTAATTCAAACCATAATTGTTAATCATCCTTGATTAACCCCATTCAGTAATTAACTTCCCTTAAATTACTTCACCAAATAAATTAATTATTCATTAATTAATTATCTCCAATTAATCCCTTGAATAATTCACAAAGTAATTATATTCAAATAACTTCATTAACAAATCACTTCCAATTAATTACATATAGTAATTACCCATTAATTACTTCTCTAAGTAATTCCTCTTCCTTATATTACATTAAGTAATTATCCTCCACAACTCATCAAATGATTATTTTAAATTAATTAAACTGAATTAATTAACTTAATCTAATCAAATTAAACTCAGTTAATTACAATAAGTAATTAATTCCTTAATTACTTCCATAAATAATTATACTTAATAACTTACACAAATGATTATCTTTAAATTAATTAATCTAATTAATTATAAAAATTAATCATATTAATTAATTATTAAATAATCCTTAGTTAATGACCTTCATTAACTATTTAATAATTTATTAATTATTTTTCTAAAATAATTAACTTATTTTTTTCATTATTAATTACAAATTAATTAATCATTAATTAATCCATAAATAAATCCCTAATTAATTAAATAATTAAGTGTTAATTAAAAACTTAATTAATCCATTATTACTTGATTTATTAATTATTAATCATTAATTAAAACCAATCTTATTTAATTAATTATTCTTAACTACAAGTTAATTACTCTAAAAATAATTAATCTTAAACCTTTAAGATTAATCCCTTAATTACTTTGAGTAAATATTTACTTCATTAATTTATTAAATAAATTAATTATTCATTTAATTACCCTAATAATTAAATGAAATACAAAACATTAAATTATTATTTAATTTTAACAAGTTTAAAATCAATCTAAAACCTTTAATTGATAAATAATTCTTTTATTATAAAAGAAATTTTACAAAAGTTAAAACAAATTTCTTCTTAAATTAAAACCATTTAAATTTTACATTATCATTCAAATTTGTTTTAAACACTTAAATTTATAAAACTTAAATTTATTTTAAACCAAAGATTCAAATCCTAATTTGAATCAAATTTAAACTTTGTTTAAACATTACTTTATATTTCAATTTCCAAATTTAAATTCAAATTTATTTAAAACATTTTTAAACAATAAATCCCTTTAAAGTTATTTTAAACAAATTTGAATTTAAAACTTGTTTATTTCCAACCATGATTCAAACTAAAACTTGAATTCACAATTTAAAGTTAGATTTAAAAATCATTTTAAAATCTTGCTTAACAACTTAAATTCAGTTTAAAATTGAAAGCAAAACAGTTTCTAACCTGAAACGAACCCAACTCGAGCAATCAAAAAATTCACTCGAGTCAAATCCTAACCGAACCCGAGCATACTCAAAAACAAACTCGAGTAACTCGAGTATTCTTTCATTTGCACCTATTCAAAAATTTACAGAACTTACAATATGACAGGTTTAACTAAAACCTGCAACATTCAAAACCCGAGACCACAACATACTGACTTCGAGAAAATCAACCCTAAACTTCGAGCGAAAACTCAATCCAACCCGAAGCAAGTCTCGAGCAACCCTTCATTCCAAAAACAAACAGCCGATACTCCAATAACCTCGTGCACTTGCGCGGCCGCTGCCATCACTTCCGATCACCCACGACCTCTTGCGCAAGTCGGAGACCATCATCCAACCCAAATCCGACCATCCAATTGATAGCAGAAACCAAAAATAAAAATCGAACACCGAGCTCGAAAACTGGGAAAGATGTCGAACTGGAATCTGTCGCAAAACTCTAAATTCCGATCATCAGCAAACCTACGCCTCCGGCCACGAACTCCCCCACACTCCATCCATCATCCACTTAAATTTGGAACAATTCGATCAAACATAGGAGTTGCGGTGATTAAATTTCCAGATGAACAACAAAACTAGGGTTAAATGCCTCAATCCCAAATTCCCACTGCCTCAATGCTTTAACGCATTAACTTCCATTTTTCCATTCAACTTCGATCAACACTCAATCATCAGAGAAAACTATGGCCACCCAAATCTTATGGATCGACAGTTCTAACCCCAAGTGTGATTTCTGGTTAGACCAGAAATACACAATCATTTCCAAACTAAAAAATCAAATTTTAGTTTTAAAATTCATATCTTTGACAATGTAATTGGTTGATATTCTTAAATCAAAGAATCTGAATACTTTAATTCTCACTTTCAAACGTTAGTTCTGTAGTATTTATGTTTCAGGGACAGTACGGATTTTCTTTTTTCTTTTTTATAAAATTTAAACTTAACTGACATTACACAACAATTTTTTTTTTAAATCATACATCTTTACACAGATTAGATTCAATGAAAAGGAATTTCCAAGCAATTTCTTAAGCCTAGGAATTCATGCACAGAACAAATAAAATCACAGCAGCTTACTCAATGTACATATATTCATATATTTTTCAGAAATGAACTTGTAAATTCTCATGCAAACACACTTCATTCTAGAGTAAACAAATAACTAATTTATACTTAAGTTAATTTTAAATAAAAGTGTTACTCACAGGTTTTAGGAGCAGAGTCTTGCTTATGCATTTTGAACTTCCGTTTGGTTTTTAAAACTGCAGATGCTTTGCTTTTTAACTCTAATCTTGTTTAATTGCTTAAACCCCCTGATGCATGCAGTTTCCAGATTTCATTTGCATGCTTCCCAGATCCATTTGTATGTAGGCTTCCAGAAAACAATACAGAACTCGGTTGCAAAATGAATCCAGATGCATGTTCCCAGATTCCAGGGTTTTGGATGTTTTTTCAAAACAGAAAAGAATTTGCAAGCTTTCACATATTTGCATGCATGTTGTTTCCAGGAGTAAAGATGCATATTTGATTTCAGGTTTATACTTTGATTATGAATGAAATTTCAGATATCTTTTGGATTATAGGAGAAACAGATTTCGCAAATTTTTAATTAAGATATGGTTTTGAGGGAAATTTATAAGTTTGTTTTTGATCAAAAAATTTCTGTTTTTGCATATAGATGATTTCAGATTTTAGATCTGAATAACTTCTTATGTTTTGAAGAAAAGAAGAATGGAAAAAGAATAAGATGAGGAGTAATATGTTTATATAAGTAAATTTTAAAAGTAAAAGTAAAAGAAAATTAAATAATACACTTGTTCTAACCTTAACATTTGTCACTTAGATTTATTTAATGGCTTACACATGTCAATTTAGGTGTTAGGAGATTAACACGTCTTTTTAAAATGTTAAAGACTCAGACATGTATTTAAGTGTTTTTATTTTAATTTTAATTCTAAATTGTTTATAAGCTTTTAAATCTTAATTTACTATTCTTATGTATATATAAATGAGTTTATCTCTTTTTAAATTGAAAAGAAATGAAAACAAACAAATTAAAAATATAGCTTATTCAAAAATATTGAAGTATTTATACTATTAAATTTCAAAACATTAAATCCAAATTTTAAATTAATTTATTAAATCAAATTTTAAAAATCAAGTTATATATATACATATATAACTCTTGTTAAAATTAAAAATAACAAATCCTATTTCTGAAAATCTGTTTATGTTTTATGAAAAAGTAAGTATTATCATTTTTATTTTAAAATAACAAATTAAACAATATTGAATAATTTATAAAAGAGATTATAAACAAATTAAGATCATTTGTAATTTGTATTTTAAATTCCCATATATAAATTTCAAGTAGTATTTAAAAATAGAATAAAACAAAACTTTGATGTTAATCTAATTCAAATTCGTATTTAAGTTAATTAAAAATATAAATTTAAACAAATAAGATTTATCATAAGTATAAACCATATAATTATTTATTAAATTGCTTTGAAAAGTTAAATTTCAAATTTAAATCAAATTTCCAATTTACCAAAAATAAATTAGAGTCAGAAAATTTATTCATTTACTAAATTCAAAAATCAAAGTTTATCAATTTACAATATATACAATCATATATATTATAAACAGAAACAATTTATTATCTTTTAAAAGATAAAATCTACCAATTTAAATATTTATTAAAAGAAAATTATTATATCAATTCAAAATTTATTATCTAAAATTTATCAAATCAATTCAATTTTAACACAGATTATTAAATTTATATTGCCCAATTTTCGGATATCACATTCCTTCCCCCTTAAAAGAATTTCGTCCCCGAAATTTAAAAGCAAAGGTAATTTAATAATTTATCTTAAGATTTTATTTTAAAACACAAGCATATATCAACCATATGCTAACAACCATAGCAACCAATTCAACCAAACAAACAAATCTAGTTATCCAGAAAAATTCTGGATAAAATTTTCACGAGATTCCCCGGTATAAATATGGGGATACTCGCTCTATAGAATCTAAATAATCAATATTATTAAGCTATAGAGCTCCTATCCAACAAGATCTACAAAACTAAACAGGATATCAGACTACAAACAAGTCTGACTCAGCAATCACATCCTCCTGAACTGTTGGTTCCACAACAAGAGATAAATCATACACGTACTCCCTCATAGATACGTGAAACACATCGAATTCCAGTTATCCAAACTGACAATTCAACCTAGAAGATCAAACACCAATCTCACAAGAATACAGGAAAGATCAAAAACATCTCGGAGCTGACTTACCCAGTCTTACTTGATCTTATAGCTCCTTAGATCAAAGAAAACTTACCCCAAAATCAAATCTTTGACTCCGGAATCCAAATCCCTTCGTCTCTTATCCACAAAACACTTCTAACGATCTGGGCTGCCTTCCACTCTCCTGATCAACTCAACCTTCGCTGATGTCTCTAGAAACAAACTGGACCAAAACAATCCAACAGAATGATCTCCTCAAGATCAAATCCAAACCAAGAACACCAACTCTACTCTACAAACATCAGAAGACTAACTTACTTCTCCTATCCGAAAAAGATAAATCAAAAGCACTCCCAAACTGCTTCCGCTGCACAACTCTAATCTGGAGTAGAAGAAAAACTCGAGCACAAACTAGACAACATATCTAAGAAATATGGTTCAACAGATCCATAAAAGAAAACTCAGATGTCCCACCTGATCCTTCTACTAACCTGAACCACTAGTAGCACTCCTGGAATCCAGTCGATAAGAAAACTCAACCTTCAAATACGGACGAACTTCTGATAACTCAAGAGAACACTCAAACTATCGCAAGTCACTTTTGCGATCAACTAGTCCAATATCCAAAGAAAACTGTTCTCTCTTTACCAATCAGAACAGCTTACGCTTATCTAGCCAATCCATCAAAGAATTATGAAATCCTTCAGAAAAACTGCTAACCAGAAAACCTTCTTGCTTGCACACAAAACACTCCGAGCTGCACTACTGACACCGACGCCAAAGACTTCCTGATCCAAAGCTCTTCGAGAAACTCGAACCTCAAACCAGACAGAAACATCCTGCTGAACCCAGCCACAACATCGAAGCAGACATACTTCCTAAACTTGTTCCAAAGAAAAATCTTCGGAGACATCCATAGTCACTGCGTCTCATCACACTTCTACTAATTCCTGCGATATCAAGATACCATCATTCTCTTCTACTCAATCGACAGATCCAAACTCTACTTATCCAACTCAAAGATGAATTCCGAGCCTTAACAGGTTACCTTTAGAGATCTATGAAATCCTATACTCCAAGCAAAACTCACTCGAGACGGTATTAGATCTACAGTCTCGACAGATACACTTCAACATCAAATTCCAATCAATGGTAGTAGTCGTGTTACATACACCACTACCTTATCTACCTTTATAACTTATATTGGAAAACCCAAATAGGTAACCCAACAAATAGGTAGAAATAAAAAATATTTATATATATATATATATATATATATATATTTAAAATTACAAATACGCTCTCTCAAGAAAGAAATCACTTCAAAGCCTAGGTATTCACTCAACCTAGCGCTCTGATACCACCTGTGACGACCCGACTTTTTCTCCACAGAAAATTCGTATCATTATGAAGAAAGAAAGGGATAGAAAAGAGAAAAGAAAGAGAAGAAAGAAGAACAACATCAGAATCTCAACAGCGGAACGAATAAATTATATTAATAACATAAATATACATAGCATACAATACTAATCAGAGTTACACAGAATTTACATCACATGTTAGACAGTTATAAACACTTGTCTAGTTATACAACTCAATAAAACTCAACCAAAACAATACTAACACAGAGATCACACAGCGGAACTATATATCTACACGCAGAAGCCACCTGCTCCATTTGCACCTCCATAATTCGTCAAAGCTAACCTGAATCCCTTGGCTACTCGTAAAAATTTGAGTACCCAAGAGTTTAAGAAAACAGAAGATAAACTCTGGGTCAGACATGGGTCTGGGTGAGTAACAGGTTAAAGTTGCTTAAATTTTAAAACCTTTTGAAAAGAAAGGTATCACATAAGACTTCCCACACATAAACATGGAAAAGTTTTTACCTTACGCTAACCAAAACATTTGATAGGAAATCCAGTGATATTATAATAGGTCTAGGGTTTTCAAGTAACTAAGAAATAGCCGAAATTGTTACATGATTAAATTCCAGCTACTAGCCACAAAAGTGGGTAATACAATCAAAACCGTTGGCACTTATTGGATTTTGGATTCCATACAATGGCAGGGCTACTGGGGTACCGCCCGTCACAGTACGTGGCCTAGATCAACGCACCGAGGAGCCACCCTAACTCCCCTGCAACATAAGACCGGAACCATCCCTTACTGGACAGTCCCAAACAAGACAACCCCGCAGTTGGTGTACATCCAACCGCCCAAACATCCGAAATAAAAAGGGACCTCTAGACAGGGGTAAATCTCGCTCTCCAGTGGGAGCTACCCACGAAGCCTTGCTGCACCTCCCCTGTTTTAGCCATTCCTGGTTGATGAGGCTTGAGGCTACGATTGCCTTTAGAGAGCATATCTCTTAGAATGCTCATCGTCCACCTGACGATGTTCTGAAAGCATTCAATCCATACAAGTTCGTTCCGGGTTCGAACGAAACCGAAGGCATTATCTCGTTACACTCATTTTGGAATCACCCTCAGAGTTAACGACGATAACCCTTGCACTCTAAATCACCATCTCGAACCTATAAGAACTATCTCCGTCAAACTCATCACGGAATCACCCCCAGAGTTATACTGACATATAGTTCTTACACCTCGAGTCTTTACTCTTCACAAGAGAATCACGACCTATCGTTAATTTGGATCGATGTGGTTTTCGGATATCCAAATATGGAAACTCGATCCCGGTCTCATCGAAATCCAAAGCGTGTCTTTTAAGGCCAAGTTGTTTTAAAGGTTTAAAACAATTCAATTATCTATATATCCAAATAGATAAATCACAGATTCACAACAGATAAACCATACCATCATTATCCAAAAGGTAATCCAAATCATCATCACAATGCAACCAATGCATCCATATCACTCAACATTATCTATCACATATCCGAGATCAAACCATTCAAGGCAAACAACATTATCCAACCATATAAGCCATGATTAATAATCACACCAAATATAATTAATTTAAAATGAATTAAATTAATTACATCATTTAAATTAATTAAAAGTAAATTAAATTAATTACTTTACCAATATCAACTTACTTATATCACTATTGATTAATTAATCATCAACCAATTATTTATTTTAATTAATCATCCCTGATTAATTAACCTTTAATTACATTCAAGTAATTATTCACTAATTAATTTCTTCAAATTAATTACATTTAACCAAATACAGTAATTAATCTTTAATTACTTCCTTAATTAATTAACTATAATTAATTACATTAAACCTTAATTAATTACATTAATAAATTCTTTCATTTATTAATTATTTCCAAATAAATCTATTCTTAATTACATCATTAATTATAATAATTAATGATTTTCTAATTACCTTTCCTTTTAAAATTAAGTACATTAAGTAATTAATCTTAATTCAAACCATAATTGTTAATCATCCTTGATTAACCCCATTCAATAAGTAATTCCTCTTCCTTATCTTACATTAAGTAATTATCCTCCACAACTCATCAAATGATTATTTTAAATTAATTAAACTGAATTAATTAACTTAATCTAATCAAATTAAACTCAATTAATTACAATAAGTAATTAATTCCTTAATTACTTCCATAAGTAAATATACTTAATAACTTACACAAATGATTATCTTTAAATTAATTAATCTAATTAATTATTAAAATTAATCATATTAATTAATTATTAAATAATCCTTAGTTAATGACCTTCATTAACTATTTAACAATTTATTAATTATTTTTCTAAAATAATTAACTTACTTTTTTCATTATTAATTACAAATTAATTAATCATTAATTAATCCATAAATAAATCCCTAATTAATTAAATAATTAAGTGTTAATTAAAAACTTAATTAATCCATTATTACTTGATTTATTAATTATTAATCATTAATTAAAACAAATCTTATTTAATTAATTATTCTTAATTACAAGTTAATTACTCTAAAAATAATTAATCTTAAACCTTTAAGATTAATCCCTTAATTACTTTGAGTAAATATTTATTTCATTAATTTATTAAATAAATTAATTATTCATTTAATTACCCTAATAATTAAATGAAATAAAAAACATTAAATTAATATTTAACTTTAACAAGTTTAAAATCAATCTAAAACCTTTAATTGATAAATAATACTTTTATTATAAAAGAAATTTTACAAAAGTTAAAACAAATTTCTTCTTAAATTAAAACCATTTAAATCTTACATTATCTTTCAAATTTGTTTTAAACACTTAAATTTATAAAACTTAAATTTATTTTAAACCAAAGATTCAAATCCTAATTTGAATCAAATTAAAAATTTGTTTAAACATTACTTTATATTTCAATTTCCAAATTTAAATTCAAATTTATTTAAAACATTTTTAAACAACAAATCCCTTTAAAGTTATTTTAAACAAATTTGAATTTAAAACTTATTTATTTCCAGCCATGATTCAAACTAAAACTTGAATTCACAATTTAAAGTTAGATTTAAAACTCATTTTAAAATCTTGCCTACAATTTAATTCAGTTTAAAATTGAAAGCAAAACAGTTTCTAACCTGAAACAAACCCAACTCGAGCAATCAAAAAATTCACTCGAGTCAAATCCTAACCGAACCCGAGCATACTCAAAAACAAACTCGAGTATTCTTTCATTTGCACCTATTCAAAAATTTACAGAAACTACAATATGACAGGTTTAACTAAAACCTGCAACATTCAAAAACCCGAGACCACAACATACTGACTTCGAGACAATCAACCCTAAACTTCGAGCAAAAACTCAATCCAACCCGAAGCAAGTCTCGAGCAACCCTTCATTCCAAAAACAAACAGCTAATACTCCAATAACCTCGTGCACCTGCACCACCGCCGTCATCACTTCCGATCACTCGCGACCCCTTGCACAAGTCGGCGACCATCATCCAACCCAAACCCGACCATCCAATTGATAGCAGAAACCAAAAATAAAAATCGAGCACCGAGCTCGAAAACTGGGAAAGATGTCGAACTGGAATCTTCCGCAAAACTCTAAATTTCGATGATCAGCAAACCTACGCCTCCGGCCACGAACTCCCCCACACTCCATCCATCATCCACTTGAATCTGGAACAATTCATTCAAACATAGGAGTTGCGGTGATTAAATTTCCAGATGAACAATAAAACTAGGGTTAAATGCCTCAATCCCAAATTCCCACTGCCTCAATGCTTTAACGCATTAACTTCCATTTTTCCATTCAACTTCGATCAACACTCAATCATCAGAGAAAACTATGGCCACCCAAATCTTCTGGATCGACAGTTCTAACCCGAAGTGTGATTTCTGGTTAGACCAGAAATACACAATCATTTCCAAACTAAAAAATCAAATTTTAGTTTTAAAATTCATATCTTTGATAATTTAATTGGTTGATATTCTTAAATCAAAGAATCTGAACACGTTAATTCTCACTTTCAAACGTTAGTTCTGTAGTATTTATGTTTCAGGGACAGTACAGATTTTCTTTTCTCTTTTTTTCATTTTTATAAAATTTAAACTTAACTCACATTACACAACAATTTTTGTGTTTAAATCATACATCTTTACACAGATTAGATTCAATGAAAAGGAATTTCCAAGCAATTTCTTAAGCCTAGGAATTTATGCACAAAACAAATAAAATCACAGCAGCTTACTCAATGTACTTATATTCATATATTTTTCAGAAATGAACTTGTAAATTCTCATGCAAACACACTTCATTCTAGAGTAAACAAATAACTAATTTATACTTAAGTTAATTTTAAATAAAAGTGTTACCCATAGGTTTTAGGAGCAGAGTCTTGCTTATGCATTTTGAACTTCGGTTTGGTTTTTAAAACTGCAGATGCTTTGCTTTTTAACTCTAATCTTGTTTAATTGCTTAAGCTCCCTGCTGCATGCAGTTTCCAGATTTCATTTGCATGCTTCCCAGATCCATTTGTATGTAGGCTTCCAGAAAACAATACAGAACTCAGTTGCAAAATGAATCCAGATGCATGTTTCCAGATTCCAGGCTTTTGGATGTTTTTTCAAAATAGAAAAGAATTTGCAGGCTTTCACATATTTGCATGCATGTTGTTTCCAGGTGTAAAGATGCAAATTTGATTTCAGGTTTATACTTTGATTATGAATGAAATTTCAGATATCTTTTGGATTATAGGAGAAACAGATTTTGCAGATTTTTGATTAAGATATGGTTTTGAGGGAAATTTATAAGTTTGTTTTTGATCAAAAAATTTCTGTTTTTGCATGTAGATGATTTCAGATTTTAGATCTGAATAGTTTCTTATGTTTTGAAGAAAAGAAGAATGGAAAACGAATAAGATGAGGAGTAATATGTTTATATAAGTAAATTTAAAAAAAATTAAATAATACACTTGTTCTAACCTTAACATTTGTCACTTTGATTTATTTAATGGCTTACACATGTCAATTTAGGTGTTAGGAGATTAACACATGTCTTTTTAAGATGTTAAAAGACTTACACATGTATTTAAGTGTTTTTATTTTTATTTTTATTTTAATTCTAAATTGTTTATAAGCTTTTAAATCTTAATTTACTATTCTTATGTATACATAAATGAGTTTATCTCTTTTTAAATTGAAAAGAAATGAAAACAAACAAATTAAAAATATAGCTTATTTAAAAATATTGGAGTATTTGTACTATTAAATTTCAAAACATTAAATCCAAATTTTAAATTAATTTATCAAATCAAATTTTAAAAATCAAGTTATATATATACATATATAACTCTTGTTAAAACTAAAAATAACAAATCCTATTTCTAAAAATCTATTTATGTTTTATGAAAAACTAAGTATTATCATTTTTATTTAAAAATAAAAATTAAACAATATTAAATAATTTATAAAAGAGATTATAAACAAATTAAGATCATTTGTAATTTGTATTTTAAATTCCCATATATAAATTTCAAGTAGTATTTAAAAATAGAATAAAACAAAACTTCGATGTTAATCTAATTCAAATTCATATTTAAGTTAATTAAAAATATAAATTTTAATAAATAAGATTTATCATAAGTATAAACCATATAATTATTTATTAAATTGCTTTGAAAAATTAAATTTCAAATTCAAAACAAATTTCCAATTTACCAAAAATAAATTAGAGTTAGAAAATTTATTCATTTACTAAATTCAAAAATCAAAGTTTATCAATTTACAATATATACAATTATATATATTATAAACAGAAACAATTTCTTAGCTTTTAAAAGATAAAATCTACCAAATTAAATATTTATTAAAAGAAAATTATTAGATCAATTCAAAATTTATTATCTAAAATTTATCAAATCAATTCAATTTTAACACAGATTATTAAATTTATATTGCCCAATTTCTGGGATATCACATATGTGAAATCAATAGGCTGGTATGGAATGATTTAAGTGAATTGGACCATTTAATCTAAGTTTTTGTACTTAGAAATTGATGTGTGAAATAAGTGGTGTCTATAACGACATATGAAGTTGTAAAGTGATATGGGTTACCCTCGGGTTTTAAATAAGTTCTTTGTATTGGAATTTCATGTTAGATAGTTTTACTCACGCTGGTTTCCAGCCTGACCCGGGTGTTACTTTGATGTAATTCTCGGGTCAGACCGAGTATTACAGATTTTCAGGTAAGGACATTTTGGAGCTCAAGGGACGAGCTGGATGGCAGGAACTTACTGAGTGTTTCCGCTGTATTATATTGTTGTATATATCTGAGACATGTTGAATTGTATATGTCCAATGTTCGTATATATGTTGTAACTCTGATGTATCAAAGTGTAATATGACTGATACAGTTTTCCTTTTGTACAACTGTTATTATTTATTATTATATTTTATCAGCTGCGAATGTGAGATGTTGGTGTTTCTGTTCTTCTTTTTCTTCTATATCTTCTTCTTTTCCCTAACTATCTGGAATTTTTGGGATCGAAAATTTCGGGTCGTTACATTTGGTATCAGAGCGAGGTTAAGCGGGAACCTTGGCTCTGGTGGGATAACTCATTAAGGATAGGGTCAATGGTACCTTAGGATGAGTTGACTCTGTGTGTGTGTGTGTGTATGAGAGCGTACTTGTTATTTTCTTATATAAAGATTTTAAATGATTTTATATAAGAATATATTTTGATATATAAAGCAATATTTCTTTCTGATAAATATTAAGATAATTGGTTGTTAAATTGGAATTAAATTAAGTGGTAATAGAAATACAACCAAAATGAAATTAAATAAAGATGAGTTTGAAATGGATTCAAACTGAAATTTAAATCTTAAATTTGGGAAGGAGTTTTAGAATAAGATAATAATGAATTGGTTTCCAAATATGATAATCTTGGTATTATCATAAATTATTATTGTGTTTAATAATGAAATGTGTATTAATAAGTAAGCAAAATGATATGTTTTAAGGAAGTAAAACATATGAATAAGTATGACTTGTAAATTGAAGTGGGTTTTAAATTGTGAAGTTTGAATCCTAAGATTGAAAACATTTGAAATTTGTTTACAAATTGTTAAAAGAAATAATAAATAAGTATTATTTGAATAAAAGGGACTTATTGCAAACAAGGGTTGTTTGAAAATTTGTTTTGAATTAAAAACCAAAAGTGGTTTAAAATTTAAGGATAACTTAGTGTGTAAAGAAAATAATATGTATATATGAGGAATATACATAATATCAAAAATGGTTTGAAATAAACTCTAAATGTTGAGTTTCAAAATTTGAAATGAGATGTGATACCCAAGGTGATAAGTTTTGAACTTATAAGATTATTAATGTGAAGCTCAAAATTTGAAATGGGAATTCAAATTGGGTAAGGTTGGCTAGATTAAGCAAATGGAATTTGACTTTGGGAAAGTTAAATAAGTTAACAAGTAACCTGAATTGGAAATTTTAAGATGAAACTGGGATTTAACTTGGAAAATTAAATGGTTGATTTGAATAGGGAGTTTGTGTGATCTCAAAATGGGTTTGAGATCCGGAAATAAAAATGGATGGATGTTTTAAAATAATTTGGATGATATCATCTCATTGTTATTAAAAATCTTTAAATTGTGAATTGGATTTGTTTAAATGAATGAGAAATGAAGTGTGGTAATCTATCCATTATTGAGATAAAAGGGAAATTAAACTTTAATTTGAAATTAAGGATATGGAATTACTTTGAACTGGGAATCTGAATAATTGAATTTGTAAATTAAAATTTGGTTAAGAACTGGTTTCAAAACTGGAAGATAAAATCGAGCAATAAATTAAATTTTTAAGATAAAATTGTTTTTAAACTCTTATTTGAACTTTGAAAAAGGTTAAATAAAGATAATTTACAATGGAATTTTGAGAATTGGACTAAGAATTAAATTGTTTAAAGATTTGGATGGTTGATTTAAAAAAAAGTAAAGGTTAATTTGATTTAATGGGTTAAATCAACATTTGGAAATTTGACTCAAATTTATATAATTAGAGATGGGTTAAAGTTGAGATTTAGATTTCATTGGTTCAACTTGAATTTAGTTTGAATTAATTAGAATTGAAGACGGATAAGTATAAAATTCAAATGGAAAATTTGAATTGGATTAATTTGAAATAAAATCGAAGATTGAATGAGTTCAAATTCAAATGGGAATTGGGACTTATTCACAGAAATTGAAATGATTTGAAATTGAAGTGAATTCAATTTCAGATTAGTCTAAATTAATTTGAATAATTTGGAATTGTAGTTAAAGTGAATATGTTTAAAATCAAATGGAATTTGATTTGAAAATTGGAAAGAAATTGAGAATTAATTCAACTTGAATTGGGATAAATCAATTTCAATGGAAACTGAAGTTATTTAAATTGGAATTGAGATAATTTAAATGGAAGTGGAAATTTAATTTGAGTTGATGAAAAGGGAGGTGGGGAAGTGAACAGTTTTGACTCTCGACTATTTTCAAAATAAATTGTTTTAATACGAATCTATTTTTCCAAACTATTTACTATACAATTTTCTTCTTAAACTCCAAACTATCTTATACTTGTTTTACAATTATTTTTGGAACTATTTAACAAGTTTTCAACCGTTTTATAAACTAATTACAGTTTTTCAACTACTTTATAACTAATTACTATTTGACTATTTTCCAACTATTTTACACTTACTTGACTATTTTACAGCTATTTTACAAACTAATAATTATTTTTTCAACTACTTGTCTATTTTTAAGTTTTCAAGCTATTTCCTAAATTTAAACTGGACAGAGTTCGAACTGATTATGATTAAATATCCATTTGAGGTAAGAATTGAGGTGAAAATCCAAATAAGGATTTAAGCAATTGTGAGTAAGTGAATGAAAATCAAAGTGAATGTGAATAGAAAGAGAATTGATTTGGCTAATAATCAATGAAATTAAATACGTAGGATGTACGTACATTATTCTATTTGCATAGTGATTTGATCCAGATTCGAGCACAGAATTTCGAGATAGTATTTCGATCCGAGATGGGATTTTTGACTCGATTTTCGACGGGAACCTGGGTATGGATTGTTGATAGGTTCTGGATATTCTCTATCATAGTTAGGCTATGCAAGGAGAATGACGATTTCTGATCAAGAAACCAGATCTGAGTCCGCACTAGAAAGTCGGGTGGACGATACTAGTTCAGAAGTGAAATTGTGTGATCGAGTGAGCGATTAGATTGGTATAACGTACGGATGATATGTATACATCATACGGATTTGAATGAAATTGATACTAGAAATTTGTGGATAAGAAATGTGAAATGGTTTTTGAAGTGAAAGATATATTTTATGAAATATATGATGAAGTAAAGTAGAAACTGGATATTTCTATGGTAAAAATTTACTTTATGGAAGTAAGTAAATTGATAAGTAACTTTATAAAGTAATCAAATTTGAATATTTGATTTTGAATAAATAAAGTTATATATCTTTGTTATATAAGATAAATCTCCCCTTGTTGAATCTATTGCCAGAAGAAAAGGATTTTTGAAAAGTATTTGAAATATAAAAAGGGAATTTATACAAGTTTGAAGTAAACCAAAGATTTTCAAAATTATATATATCTATGTATATAAATATATATCTAAAGGATTTCATGAGAATGATTTTGGAAAGGTTTTTGGAACCTTTGGATTTAGAAAGGCTTTTGATTTTTGGATAAAATCAATATTGGAATTTGGAAAAGCCTAATTTGATAATTATTGATTTTGGGATAATCGATTTTGAGAAAGGAGATTTATTTGAGATTCATACTAGGTGTATGATTTGGAAGATACTACATGTGTATAGTATAAAGTGTTTTGAAAATGGCTCTAGGGGAAAAGGTGCTCCCTTGAAATGAACTTCTTAGGAGTGCTATAGGTTGGTATTGCCTTAAACCATAAAGGGGGGTTCTAAAGTTGATCCTGTGAGGAGTCTGAACAAAAATAGTTCCTGAGGATTTTGTGTAGTGTGTAGCGAAAATCGAGGGCATTGAGGCCTACAGAGGCATTTGAGTCATGCTGTGACGACAGTTTAACTCGATGTCACTGCGATCTACCGCAAACCATAGCGAAAGTCGTGTGTGCTGTTGAAAGCCAACAGTCTGCGTTTGATTTTATATCGGTAGACTGCGACCTATGATAACATAGCGAAAGTCGTATGTGCCGTTGAGAGCCAATGGTCTATGTTTGATTTTACATCGGTAGACTGTGACCTATGTGGAAGTGGAGAAGTTTCATTTTGGCAGCGAAAATTGAGGGCGCTGATGCCTACAGTTACATGAACTTTTGCTGCGATGGCAACGTAACCCAGGATGTAACTGCGACCATGGATGGGGGTGATGATTTCCAGAGCATTCCCACCAAAGATATTTCCTCTATTTTCAAAAATGATTTATTTATTTTCAAAAATTATTTTCCAAGTATTTTCACTGGATGTTGAAAACGGGTTTACCAAGTACTTATAGATTTTCAGTCCTACGCTTGATCAATGTATGACCGAATTTCGGTGAGAACAAGGATGAACTTGTTGAAACATCGAGTTATAAAAGTATTTTTATAAAAACTATTTTAGCTATATTATATAGATTTTATAGTATTTTAAAAATGGTCAAAGAAAATTTATCTGATTTTAAGCATTATAATAATTCTGGCTTCGTTCCTTTTCGAGGACGTAAAGATTCAAAGGAGGGAGGAATATGACGACCCGGGTTTTTGACGGCGGTTAATTGGGTAATTAGTTGTTTTTATTATTACTGAGATATTGATTTATTAAGTCGAACAAATAAATTTCTGATATTTAAATGACTGATTTTATATAAATGGATTTAAAAACTATATTAAATGTTGGAGTATGAATTCCCGGATATGATGAGTCCTATAAAAAAATATTATATTCTTCACCGTTTAAATTTAAGAAAAAATATCCGCAAAATACATCTACATATATAGACAATTTTTATGATGTTTAGAGATAAATATATAAGTACATAAATGAGGATTAAAGATATATAAGTATGGGTGTGTGTATATATAATGGTTAGATGAAAGAGTGGATAGGTAAATGAACATGTTGAGAAACATTGTATATGAAAGCAAGTGTACATACAAAAGATACAGGTTTCATAGATGAAGAATTCCAAGGCATAAGAATATAATATTTAGACATATGTTCATATTAAATAGTACAATGCAAGTATATATTTATAGTAACAACAACATTGTGGATAAAATATATAACTATATATATATACATACATACAAAAGATATATATACATATATAAATTCATATAGTAGTATTTGTAAACACAATAGGGGACAACCTCATAAATGCATATCCTTTCAAGCTTACAAAACATAATATCAAAGTTTTTTTTATAAAATCAAATCACTTTTCATAAAAAATCAAATCATAGGAAAAGGGAAATATAGAATAAAAAAATAAAAATAAAGAAGCTTGCTGTAGAATGCAGCCTACTCCTACTTATATATACATGCCTCCACTTATCTGCATTTATTCTGTTCGAACAAGCTAAGTTGAAAAGAAAATATACACTTCCATTACAAACTGATTGATAAAGCAAAAGAAGATCAAAGATTTAAAAAAAGAAGCATAACCAAGCAACAGAGTTTCTTTCTCAAAGAACTATAAGTAAACTACAACTTTGAATCAAATCTTATCAATATTCTGTGAGTAAACAACTCTTTTTAAAATATAATCTGTTATGTCTTCATCGGGTAATAAGTAATTGAGGTAATTATGATTGCAAGATTGAACTAATATGGTTGCATGTTTATGTTAAAAAACAAAAACTGTCCATGAGAAAGTATATAACTAGCCTCAGTTTGATTTTTCCAGGCTTAAACAAGTAATAAAAATTGAAATCTTTTCCTTCAATCCATTTCAGGATAGGATATTTAAATGAAATATGTTAGAATTCACCAGATTTGATTTTTGAATTCTTTTAACTCCGCCTGTGTAGTTTTCTATGCAGCTTCTCCCAAGCCAGGATAAAGGAGGAGGGTTGTGATAGGCTTAGCGAGCCAACGTAAAAACCCCAGCCTCTCTTATGGATATGGAACCTAATTATATTTCGTTGGGGCGTAACCCTCTTAGCGACGCGCCATATCGAGGCTCGGATATGGTGAAAAGTGAGCAAGGGCTGGGTCGCTACTCCCTTAGTGGCGCGCCATATCGAGGCTCGGGTATAGTAAAAAATATGCAAGGGCTGGGTCTTCACTCCCTTAGTGGCGCGCTGCATCGACGCCCCGATGTAGTGATAAATGAGCAAGGGTCTTCGCACTTTACTCGGCAGGTGCGAAACGCAAGGAAGCTAGTCGATGAAAGTAGGATTCGATTAGGTAGTTGGAATGTAGGATCATTAACAGGAAAACAAAGAGAGATAGTTGATACTATGGCTAGGAGACGTGTGAATATCTTATGCGTTCAGGAGACCAAATGGACGGGCCAAAAGGTGAAGGAGGTGGAGAACACAGGATTCAAGTTATGGTACACGGGAAAAGAGCGTAACAAAAACGGGGTAGGTATCTTAATTGACAAGAACTGTAACGACCCAGGATTTTTATTAATTTAAATTTGAAGATTTAATTAATTTTAAATATTAATAAGTGAATTTATAAGTTGAATAAATTTTAATTTGAATAATTGAATTGAATAATTAAATCGATAATTTAATATGTTAAATTAAGGAAATAATTGAAAATTGAGTTAAATATGATTGAAAATGATTTGTAAAATTTTATTTTATCATATTGAAGTTAGAATGATATTTTAGAACTTTTAAAATCGAATTAAAAGTTTATTTGTGAAAATTGAATATTTTAATATTAAATCGACTAGTGAAAATAGTCAATTTTTGAACAGTCTCAGAATTGAACGAAACCAGTTCCATTGGATCAGTAATAGTTAGTTATTACCGGATTTCAATTTTCGTGTCAATCGGAGCTATCGTTTGATCGTAGCAGCTCGAAACGCATCGAATTATTTTTAATTTTAATTTGGCGAGTTAAAATAGCCATTTTTCAAACAGTCTCGGATTTCGACGAAACCAGTTTCATCGGATCCGTAATGTGATATTATTGTAAGGTTTCAAATTTCGTGTCAATTGGATTTACCGTTTGTCCGATACAAATTAAAACGCCTAGAAAATCATTTAAATCGGTTTAATTTAAATTGAACGTTTATTGCCATAACTCGCACAGATGTCTGAATTAGCTTTCGAAACCTGTTCCATTGTGTCCGGAACACGGGGTAAACCCTAGAAACGCTAGTTACGGCGCGTGAATCGGAGTTCGGAATTTCCGGATTGAATAGTGTTTCGTTCGTTTCCTATAAATAGCCACCATCACAAATAAAAAAAAAAATTATAACCTAACCCTAATTTTATATGCGGCCGCCACCCTACAGCCAATGGCTGAAAATTGTCGTTCTTTTCCCCCTCGTTTACTTCCAATCCACTCAATATTTTCGAAAACTTTCTGAAGCAAAATCGAAGAGCTTCGTGAGTTCTACAGATCCGTACGGTTGAGATTGGAAATGGCATGATGTGGAGGGAGCAGGGGGGCCGCGTTCGTCACCGTTACGTGCGCGAATTTCAAGGCATGGGGGGGCAGAGTGTCGAGTTCTTCTGGCCGAGCATGGAGCGCGTGTGGAGCTTCGTGATGAAGTAGTTCGATCGTCGCCAAAGTCAATGGATAGGTCGAATTTTTGAACCCTAAAAGATCGAGCATGGGTTCGGTTTCACGTTTATCACCTGTAGATGGTTACGCGTGGGAGAGGAGATGAACGTGTGGCCTTGGATATGAGATGAACGACTAAGATGTAGCATAGGTTAAAAGTTTTAAATAAATGTTGTAAATTAATTATAGAAAATTCATGTAACTTCAAATATTCATATCTTTTTCATACGAGGTCGAAAACGCGCGAAACCAGTTGCGTTGGAATCGTATGGACGAGCACTACACGGTGAAATTGGATTGGAGTCATTTGGAGTTAGTGAGAATTTTGGGTAAAATTAAACGCGCGTTTAATTTTATTCGAAATAAAAGCTAAAACGGAATTGAAATCAAGGTGAGAACTTCTCACTCAATCGAATCAGTTTCGATTTTAATTTTAAATAGTTAGATTTAAAATATTTGAATGCATGTTTGAATGATGATTGTTATCTATTGATTGTTAAAATAGACATTATACGCCGTTAGTAAGCGGATGTTATTTATTAAAAACATATACCGCGAATATTTCATAAACAGTGAAATTGGTATTATATATAATAGCAATATATATATATATATATATATTGGCATATGTATATATTGGAGTTATTGATTTCCCGCATTTGTATAGCGGATGAGACCCTATTGCGCCGTCTATTAAGCGGATAATATTTTAAAATCCCATATACCGCGATAATTTCGTACTGGAGCGAAATTGGCATTGTGCTAATGTTTGTGGATGCAGGAAAACAGGTTGGAGGGATCCAACTGGATTCCTCAACAGTTTTTATTTGATTTCAGATATTTTGATATTTGATGGATTATCATATCGATATATGATATCGTTGTTGTCGTGATTGACTATTTGGTATGTAGCATCATTGGACCAAATTTGGAATTTTAAAATGATTTTAAAGTGATTTTTGAAAGTATACGTTAATAAAATATTTTTGGAATTGATCCATTTTAAATAAATAAACGTTATAATTTTTAAAGTTATAAAAATTATGATTTTTGAGGAATATAGTTAAAAGTTGATTTTTGAGAATATGATGCTAATGATTTTATAAAATAGTTTAATCGGGATTTTAGAATTTATTGTGAAAAGTTTAAATATAGGATTTATAAAATTTAATTATTTTATGAATCAAAATGGTGAAATTATAAAGAAGTTTAAAGACGTTTTAGAATAATAATACAAATTGATTTGTATAAAAGATTTATAAAATGGATATTTATAAATTAGAATATTTTGGATTATAAACACGAGTTTTTATAGGTGTTTGAATGAAGTGAAAATGAATTTCATAAATGAATGAAATTTATAGAATTATAAACGGTAAAGTTATAAATGGAATTTTGTAAGCAGTAGGTTTATAAAATTTATAAAGTTATTAAAGAATATATTTGGATAAATAATTGAATCTTATAAGTTATAAGATTTATAATTATGAAGTTCAAAGGAACGATTTTTGCAAACAAATAAATTATAAGTGTTTAACTTAAAATATAGATCTTTGGTTTATAATTGAGTTATGAATGGAGTAGGTTAATAAAGGAATTTATAAACGTTGTTTTATAAATTCGCAAACGACTTATTTTGATAAGTAAATTGTTATAACTTATTTAAGGAGCTATATTCACGTTTTAGACAGTGAATAATCCTTTAAAATGAAATGTATAGAAATGAATAAATTAGTTAACGTAGTATATTCACGTTTTTGAATAGTGAATAACATGTTAAAGAAATTGTTTTGAATGTGATGTTTTAAATAGAATTGAAACGATCTAACGATGTTTTAAAATGTGTTGAGATTCGAAACCATAGATTTCAACATTTATTGTTGAAATAGACGTTTTCGAGAAATAAAAGGAAATAGTGGACTATAACACTGTTGTTATAGTAAATGATTTCCGAAAGGAAATGTTTTGTATAGTATTGGGATCTATATATCTATTTTAATTTTGAATCCCTATACTAGTGATTTTGGGACGTCGTAACGATGTTTTACGTAACATTCATTTTAGCCCAAATAAATATGTTTAAGAGAATGATTTCCTTAAAGAATGAAATATATACTTAATCTCGATTTAAGTATATTGAATATTTTCCAAGTGTAGAAAATAAAAAGATTTGTGAATTACTTATTTAATAAGTATGGAAATGTTTTTCCAATATAAAGTGAATATTTTGAGAATTTATCTTTTTGAAGATAAATTGAAGTGAATAATTGAAGTCGTATATTCATAGATATTTTGGAATATAAATTCACTATGGAATTTGTAAAAGAAAGTGGAAGTTGTTTAAAAATAAATATTGATTTATTTTTGAAATGTGAAAATAATGTTTCTTGTAAAGATATTTTGGAAAATAAATAATTTGGAAAATTATTTGGGAACTGGTGATGTGTGCATATCCATTGATAGTTCAATAATCGACTATCAATATTTCCCTTTGAATGGGTAATTGATGTGATTTGTTTGAATTTGAATGCACACTTATTTTTAAATTATTGCGCTCGTTATTCGGATTACCCATTCCGAATAGTGATACGACGTAATGGATAGCATTGAAGATCGGTGTTGAAGACCCGGTATTTACGAGAACGATAGGATGACCTGTCGATTGACTCTGCACCGAGTTGCTCCGGTATTGAGTTCTCCATATGTGATGGTGAATCCGATCAGGATTGTGAATATCCGGATTGCAAGGACTTCTTTGTAAGTGCCTTCGGTTTTGTTCGATCCCGGAACAGACTTGTATGGATTGTATGTCTGACGTTACAAATTGAGATATAAAGCAGATTTTTTTCAAATATATTTCTGTTGGTGGCGGAGAATTTATTCTTTTAGCTTAACACCCTTCTCTGAGACGTACGAGCTCAGAGGTTCTGTAGTTGAATGTTATCAGCGATATATTCCCAATTTGGTAATGTGACATGCTGAGTGTTGCTGTGAAATGATCATTGTGTTGATTATTTGTGATAGGATCATTTATTTGATCGTCTATCTTTGTGATCATTTCTATGATCATTTGTTGACCCAAAGCATGGCTTTTGTATAAAGTATGTTTTTGTGGACGTGACTTCGTCGAGCCTCACACCTCGGGAATGGTCAAAACAGGAAAGATGCGGCAAGGTTATGAGGGGTAGCGCCCTTTAGGATGTGTGCATTTCCTTCTGGAAAAGGGTGGTATCATGGTATGGAGCCCAGATACTTACTCATGTTGAAAACACTTTATGATTGTGTGAATTGATTGCGAGCGCTCGGGTAAAAGGTCCCAAAGGACCGGGGGATGGCATATTCGGTCAGTTGTTACTCAGTTAGGGGTAACCCGGCCTTGTGTTGGTAGAGATCCGGTTTGGTTCTCGGGGATGTCCATCCAGAGGCATTCTCATGTGGCAATGGGAAGTTCCTTGGCCTGATCATTCGTTGGAAATCCAAAGAAACAATACGAGACTTGTACGGTTTTAGTTGTATAACCTGCTATGGAATGTGGCGGTAACCTGCTATTGAACATAGTTAGCTATAGTAGGCATAGTTCGAAATGTCTATGCTGGCTAAGATTTATATTCTACTTTCGAAATGAATTTTCCTACACTATGCACTAGTAATAATATCAAATGTTCTTTTAAATGCGTATCAAGCATCTTTGACTATCATAAGGAGAAATCTCCTCTGATTCTGCGTTTGCATTGTGTGTGTGTGCGGGAGGCCTTATAGTAGTCTCATTTTTAAAAGCATTGCGAATTGACTTTAAAAATATTCCTCTATTTTGTTTTCAAAGATAAATAAACTGTTTTGAGTTCTCACACCAGTCACATGACTGACTCGGAGTTTATTTTTTTCCTTCCTAAACTCTGGGTGCCCACCAATTTCCACACGGGCAGTCAAGAGTTAGGTTTATCAGGATATTCTGGATATTCAGGAGTTGCTAGAGGCAAGATGGATGGCATGGCGTATTACTAGTTATATAGTATTTCTTTTTCCGCTGCATTGTTTGATGTTGTATATTGTTGTACACTCTGATGATATGATGTAATGAAATGTGATGTAATAACTGATATAGTTCTTTGTTTAAAGATTATTCATTTATTATTATATGTTGTTCCGCTGCGAATTGTGAGATTCTGATGTTGTTCTGTTGTTTTCTGTTCCGTTCTATTTCCGATTCTCTTTTCCCTCTATTTTCTATCTTCTTTCTTTTCTCTCTATCTTCTATCCTCTTCTCTCTCATTTTCTTTTTCTTAAACATTGATGATTCGTATTTCTGTTCATCTTGAATTAATCTATGGAGATTAGTGTATATTCAAGGAGTACGGATTTGCGGGTCTTCACAGGTGGTATCAGAGCATATGGTTAAGCGACAACCATGGTTCTGTTGGGTATTACTCATTAGAGATAGAGTCAGTAGTGCTCTAGAATGAGTTTGAGTGTAATAATAGCTATGAGAGCGTATTTGTTAGTGAATATAAATTGTTTTATATTGTGATGATTGGTTTGTTGAGTGGTATATAGATTCTGGTTAATACGTGTAATTAACGTTGTTGATAGGGATCTCTAAACACTTGTACAGAACAATTCGACACGATATTGTTTTAAATTGGGTAAATGAAATAATTTTACCTTGATTATATTTTGTATATGAAGAAATAATTTTTCAGAATTATTAAAGAGTAATAAGTTGATTGTTTAGTTGTTTGAATAATCTAAATAAAAGAATAATTGTATAAGTAAAATGAATTATAAGAATTGAATTATAATTAAAGTGATTTACAATTGTGAAATAAACTTATATATATGAGAAGTGAAACTATATGAATATATTTATCAATATGAGTTGTTAATAAAAATGAATTTAAAGTTAAATGGAATATAACTTAGAAGATGTTGAATGAAGTTGATTTGGGTATCGAAGTAAATTAATAAGGTAAGTGATAAATATAAACTTGAGTTATGTAATGAAATTCAACTTTAGTAATTGAATTGAATTAATAGATTGTATGTTAATCAATTAAATGTAAATAATTGATATGGAATAATGAATATAAGTGTTAATTCATTAAAATTTAATGTTATTGGAAGTTGAAAGATCGAATGAAAAACAATTTAATTAAACCAATTGAAAGTGATGGTGTTAAACCAAATTGAATGAATATAAGCAAAGGAATTTGGTTGCAATTGATATAAATTGGTTATTATATGGTTGTTAGTTGATTGTATAAAATTCATTAAGTTAATGAAAATGAAAGCTAAAATAATTGAAATTCAATTGGAAGTTAAGTGAATTTTAAATAGAATTGAATTTGATTTGGAAGTGAACCAACTTGAATATGAATTAGTGAATATAAACTAATTGAAAATGAATGTTAGTAAAAACATCCACTGTGAATGAATCAAATGTGATTAAACTGAGAACCTATTTCATTGAATATTAATGAGAATATGAATGAATATTTATTGGTTATGGATGTTAGTTGGATGATAGTTGGTTGATGGTTGCATTTGTTGCTTTTACTACATTTGTTATGTTGACATATATAGTTATTATGTTGCTATATGTTGTATATTGATACTATTATCTATATGCATGATTCTCATGTTGTTTGTTGAGTGATTAGTAGGTGCGGATCGCGTTTGCTTCGCATTTGGAGCTCGCTTTCGCGCTATATTAGCTGTATATGCTCGCTAATAAAATAATAAGGTACATATCTCGGATTACATACCGTACTTTTATACTTTTTCCCTGCGGGATGCCTCATTACTTGATGAGATGTATATTTGTGATATATATACTGTCATTTTTTTTTCGGATCGAGCCGCGCAAAGGAGACTATGGCGAATTTTTCCGAAAATTTAAGGCGTTAGAAAAAATTTGAAGAAAATTGGAAAATTTTGGAAACTTTAACTTTGATTTGGAATTGAAAGTTAAACAATAGTAGTTGTTTTTGAAAAGATAACTAAGTATGATTTGAAAACTTAGTAAAGTATTATAAGAAGTTTAACTATGAATTTTGGGAAAATTAATAGATTCTGTAACTTTTCTTACTTGTTAATTTCGAGGACGAAATTCTTTTAAGGGGGAAGATTGTAACGACCCAGGATTTTTATTAATTTAAATTTGAATATTTAATTAATTTTAAATATTAATAAGTGAATTTATAAGTCGAATAAATTTTTATTTGAATAATTGGATTGAATTGAATAATTAAATCGATAATTTAATATGTTAAATTAAGGAAATAATTGAAAATTGAGGTAAATATGATTGAAAATGATTTGTAAAATTTTATTTTATCATATTGAAGTTAGAATGATATTTTAGAACTTTTAAAATCGAATTAAAAGTTTATTTGTGAAAATTGAATATTTTAATATTAAATCGACTAGTGAAAATAGTCAATTTTTGAACAGTCTCAGAATTGAACGAAACCAGTTCCATTGGATCAGTAATAGTTAGTTATTACCGGATTTCAATTTTCGTGTCAATCGGAGCTATCGTTTGATCGTAGCAGCTCGAAACGCATCGAATTATTTTTAATTTTAATTTGGCGAGTTAAAATAGCCATTTTTCAAACAGTCTCGGATTTCGACGAAACCAGTTTCATCGGATCCGTAATGTGATATTATTGTAAGGTTTCAAATTTCGTGTCAATTGGATTTACCGTTTGTCCGATACAAATTAAAACGCCTAGAAAACCATTTAAATCGGTTTAATTTAAATTGAACGTTTATTGCCATAACTCGCACAGATGTCCGAATTAGCTTTCGAAACCTGTTCCATTGTGTCCGGAACGCGGGGTAAACCCTAGAAACGCTAGTTACGGTGCGTGAATCGGAGTTCGGAATTTCCGGATTGAATAGTGTTTCGTTCGTTTCCTATAAATAGCCACCATCACAAATTAAAAAAAATTATAACCTAACCCTAATTTTATATCCGGCCGCCACCCTACAACCAATGGCTGAAAATTGTCGTTCTTTTCCCCCTCGTTTACTTCCAATCCACTCAATATTTTCGAAAACTTTCTGAAGCAAAATCGAAGAGCTTCGTGAGTTCTACAGATCCGTACGGTTGAGATTGGAAATGGCGTGATGTGGAGGGAGTAGGGGGGCCGCGTTCGTCACCGTTACGTGCGCGAATTTCAAGGCATGGAGGGGCCGAGTATCGAGTTCTTCTGGCCGAGCATGGAGCGCGTGTGGAGCTTCGTGATGAAGTAGTTCGATCGTCGCCAAAGTCAATGGATATGTCGAATTTTTGAACCCTAAAAGGTCGAGCATGGGTTCGGTTTCACGTTTATCACCTGTAGATGGTTACGCGTGGGAGAGGAGATGAACGACTAAGATGTAGCATAGGTTAAAAGTTTTAAATAAATGTTGTAAATTAATTATAGAAAATTCATGTAACTTCAAATATTCGTATCTTTTTCATACGAGGTCGAAAACGCGCGAAACCAGTTGCGTTGGAATCGTATGGACGAGCACTACGCGATGAAATTGGATTGGAGTCGTTTGGAGTTAGTGATAATTTTGGGTAAAATTAAACGCGCGTTTAATTTTATTCGAAATAAAAGCTAAAACGGAATTGAAATCAAGGTGAGAACTTCTCACTCAATCGAATCAGTTTCGATTTTAATTTTAAATAGTTAGATTTAAAATATTTGAATGCATGTTTGAATGATGATTGTTATCTATTGATTGTTAAAATAGACATTATACGCCGTTAGTAAGCGGATGTTATTTATTAAAAACATATACCGCGAATATTTCATAAACAGTGAAATTGGTATTATATATAATAGCAATATATATATATATTGGCATATGTATATATTGGAGTTATTGATTTCCCGCATTTGTATAGCGGATGAGACCCTATTGCGCCGTCTATTAAGCGGATAATATTTTAAAATCCCATATACCGCGATAATTTCGTACTGGAGCGAAATTGGTATTGTGCTAATGTTTGTGGATGCAGGAAAACAGGTTGGAGGGATCCAACTGGATTCCTCAACAGTTTTTATTTGATTTCAGATATTTTGATATTTGATGGATTATCATATCGAAATATGATATCGTTGTTGTCGTGATTGACTATTTGGTATGTAGCATCATTGGACCAAATTTGGAATTTTAAAATGATTTTAAAGTGATTTTTGAAAGTATACGTTAATAAAATATTTTTGGAATTGATCCATTTTAAATAAATAAACGTTATAATTTTTAAAGTTATAAAAATTATGATTTTTGAGGAATATATTTAAAAGTTGATTTTTGAGAATATGATGCTAATGATTTTATAAAATAGTTTAATCGGGATTTTAGAATTTATTGTGAAAAGTTTAAATATAGGATTTATAAAATTTAATTATTTTATGAATCAAAATGGTGAAATTATAAAGAAGTTTAAAGACGTTTTAGAATATAATACAAATTGATTTGTATAAAAGATTTATAAAATGGATATTTATAAATTAGAATATTTTGGATTATAAACACGAGTTTTTATAAGTGTTTGAATGAAGTGAAAATGAATTTCATAAATGAATGAAATTTATAGAATTATAAACGGTGAAGTTATAAATGGAATTTTGTAAGCAGTAGGTTTATAAAATTTATAAAGTTATTAAAGAATATATTTGGATAAATAATTGAATCTTATAAGTTATAAGATTTATAATTATGAAGTTCAAAGGAACGATTTTTGCAAATAAATAAATTATAAATGTTTAACTTAAAATATAGATCTTTGGTTTATAATTGAGTTATGAATGGAGTAGGTTAATAAAGGAATTTATAAACGTTGTTTTATAAATTCGCAAACGACTTATTTTGATAAGTAAATTGTTATAACTTATTTATGGAGCTATATTCACGTTTTAGACAGTGAATAATCCTTTAAAATGAAATGTATAGAAATGATGAAATTGGTTAACGTAGTATATTCACGTTTTTGAATAGTGAATAATATGTTAAAGAAATTGTTTTGAATGTGATGTTTTAAATAGAATTAAAACGATCTAACGATGTTTAAAAATGTGTTGAGATTCGAAACCATAGATTTCAACATTTATTGTTGAAATAGACGTTTTCGAGAAATAAAAGGAAATAGTGGACTATAACACTGTTGTTATAGTAAATGATTTCCGAAAGGAAATGTTTTGTATAGTATTGGGATCTATATATCTATTTTAATTTCGAATCCCTATACTAGTGATTTTGGGACGTCGTAACGATGTTTTACGCAACATTCATTTTAGCCCAAATAAATATGTTTAAGAGAATGATTTCCTTAAAGAATGAAATATATACTTAATCTCGATTTAAGTATATTGAATATTTTCCAAGTGTAGAAAATAAAAAGATTTGTGAATTACTTATTTAATAAGTATGGAAATGTTTTTCCAATATAAAGTGAATATTTTGAGAATTTATCTTTTTGAAGATAAATTGAAGTGAATAATTGAAGTCGTATATTCATAGATATTTTGAAATATAAATTCACTATGGAATTTGTAAAAGAAAGTGGAAGTTGTTTAAAAATAAATATTGATTTATTTTTGAAATGTGAAAATAATATGTCTTGTAAAGATATTTTGGAAAATAAATAATTTGGAAAATTATTTGGGAACTGGTGATGTGTGCATATCCATTGATAGTTCAATAACCGACTATCAATATTTCCCTTTGAATGGGTAATTGATGTGATTTGTTTGAATTTGAATGCACACTTATTTTTAAATTATTGCGCTCGTTATTCGGATTACCCATTCCGAATAGTGATACGACGTAATGGATAGCATTGAAGATCGGTGTTGAAGACCCGGTATTTACGAGAACGATAGGATGACCTGTCGATTGACTCTGCACCGAGTTGCTCCGGTATTGAGTTCTCCATATGTGATGGTGAATCCGATCAGGATTGTGAACATCCGGATTGCAAGGGCTTCTTTGTAAGTGCCTTCGGTTTTGTTCGATCCCGGAACAGACTTGTATGGATTGTATGTCTGACGTTGCAAATTGAGATATAAAGCAGATTTTTTTCAAATATATTTCTGTTGGTGGCGGAGAATTTATTCTTTTAGCTTAACACCCTTCTCTGAGACGTACGAGCTCAGAGGTTCTGTAGTTGAATGTTATCAGCGATATATTCCCAATTTGGTAATGTGACATGCTGAGTGTTGCTGTGAAATGATCATTGTGTTGATTATTTGTGATAGGATCATTTATTTGATCGTCTATCTTTGTGATCATTTCTATGATCATTTGTTGACCCAAAGCATGGCTTTTGTATAAAGTATGTTTTTGTGGACGTGACTTCGTCGAGCCTCACACCTCGGGAATGGTCAAAACAGGAAAGATGCGGCAAGGTTATGAGGGGTAGCGCCCTTTAGGATGTGTGCATTTCCTTCTGGAAAAGGGTGGTATCATGGTATGGAGCCCAGATACTTACTCATGTTGAAAACACTTTATGATTGTGTGAATTGATTGCGAGCGCTCGGGTAAAAGGTCCCAAAGGACCGGGGGATGGCATATTCGGTCAGTTGTTACTCAGTTAGGGGTAACCCGGCCTTGTGTTGGTAGAGATCCGGTTTGGTTCTCGGGGATGTCCATCCAGAGGCATTCTCATGTGGCAATGGGAAGTTCCTTGGCCTGATCATTCGTTGGAAATCCAAAGAAACAATATGAGACTTGTACGGTTTTAGTTGTATAACCTGCTATGGAATGTGGCGGTAACCTGCTATTGAACATAGTTAGCTATAGTAGGAATAGTTCGAAATGTCTATGCTGGCTAAGATTTATATTCTACTTTCGAAATGAATTTTCCTACACTATGCACTCGTAATAATATCAAATGTTCTTTTAAATGCGTATCAAGCATCTTTGACTATCATAAGGAGAAATCTCCTCCGATTTTGCGTTTGCATTGTGTGTGTGTGCGGGAGGCCTTATGGTAGTCTCATTTTTAAAAGCATTGCGAATTGACTTTAAAAATATTCCTCTATTTTGTTTTCAAAGATAAATAAACTGTTTTGAGTTCTCACACCAGTCACATGACTGACTCGGATTTTATTTTTTTCCTTCCTAAACTCTGGGTGCCCACCAATTTCCACACGGGCAGTCAAGAGTTAGGTTTATCAGGATATTCTGGATATTCAGGAGTTGCTAGAGGCAAGATGGATGGCATGGCGTATTACTAGTTATATAGTATTTCTTTTTCCGCTGCATTGTTTGATGTTGTATATTGTTGTACACTCTGATGATATGATGTAATGAAATGTGATGTAATAACTGATATAGTTCTTTGTTTAAAGATTATTCATTTATTATTATATGTTGTTCCGCTGCGAATTGTGAGATTCTGATGTTGTTCTGTTGTTTTCTGTTCCGTTCTATTTCCGATTCTCTTTTCCCTCTATTTTCTATCTTCTTTCTTTTCTCTCTATCTTCTATCCTCTTCTCTCTCTTTTTCTTTTTCTTAAACATTGATAATTCGTATTTCTGTTCATCTTGAATTAATCTATGGAGATTAGTGTATATTCAAGGAGTACGGATTTGCGGGTCTTCACAAGAACCTTAGAAACGGAGTAGTCGACGTTAGGAGACAAGGGGACAGGATCATCCTAGTTAAGCTGGTAGTGGGTGATATGATTCTGAACGTCATTAGTGCTTATGCCCCACAAGTAGGCCTAAGTGAAGCCGTCAAGAAGAATTTCTTGGAAGAGCTAGATGTCATGGTTAGAGATATGCCTAGTAGAGAAAAACTTTTCATAGGAGGAGATTTCAATGGCCGTGTTGGTGCAACTCGTGGGGGGTTTGAGAGAGTGCATGGTGGTTTTGGATATGGTGATAGGAACCAAGAAGGAGAAGAAATATTGAATTTCGCTATTGCTTATGACCTCATGATAGCTAATACCTTCTTTAGGAAGAGACAGTCACACTTAATTACTTTTAGTAATGGCCAACACTTTAGCCAGATTAACTTTGTCCTTATTAGAAGATTGACTTTGTCCTTACTAGAAGAGACGACAAACGAGCTTGTGTAGATTGCAAAGTCATACCTGGAGAATGTGTCGTCTCACAACATCAGCTTTTGGTTTCCGAGTTTCGTCTCCGAATACGTGTTCAACATGGTAAAGGAGCCAAGATTAATCGGACGAAGTGGTGGAAGCTCAAAGGAGAAGCCCCACGAGTGTTTAAGGATAGAGTGATGGCAGAAGGGGCATGGAATATGGAAGGAGAAGCAAATTACATGTGGGGTGAGATGGCAAGATGCATTTGGAAAGTGGCTACCGATGTGTTTGGGATAGCGAAAGGAAATAAACGCGAACTTAAAGATTCTTGGTGGTGGAACAGTGATGTGCAAAAGGCTATCAAAGAGAAGAAGGAATGCTATAAGTGCTTACACCATCTTAGGAGCGAGGACAACATGAAAAAGTATAAAGCCGCAAAGAAGAACGCAAAGAGAGCGGTGAGTGAAGCACGAGGTCGGGCGTATGAAGATCTATACCATAATCTAAGTACGAAGGAGGGTGAGAAAAACGTCTATAGGATAGCTAAGCTCCGCGAGAGGAAGACAAAAGACTTCAACCAAGTTAAATGCATCAAAGATGATAATAATAGACTTTTGGTGAAGGACGAGGAGATAAAAAATAGATGGAGAGATTACTTCGACAAGCTATTTAATGAAGAAGATGATAACACTATGATCGAGATAGACGATTCTTCGGATGACACCTGTAGATATTTTGTTCGGAGATTTCAAGAATCCAAGGTAAAAGAGGCACTAAAATGGATGAAAGCAGGCAAGGCATTGGGGCCTGATGACATCCCCATTGAGGTGTGGAGATGCCTTGGAGATACAGGGATAGCCTGGCTAACTAAGTTGTTCAACTATATTTCCAAATCAAACAGGATGCCAGATGAGTGGAGGAGAAGCATACTAGTTTCAATTTTTAAGAATAAAGGAGACATCCAAAGTTGCAATAACTATAGAGGAAGTAAACTTATGAGTCATACAATGAAGCTTTGGGAGAGAGTCATTGAACATAGATTAAGAAGAATGACAAGTGTTTCAAAAAACCAATTTGGCTTCATGCCTGGGAGATCAACCACAAAGGCGATTTTCTTGATAAGACAACTTATGGAGAGGTTTAGGAAGCAAAAGAAGGATCTACACATGGTATTTATCGATTTGGAGAAAGCTTATGATAAGGCACCGCGAAAGGTGATGTGGTGGGCTCTGGAAAAGAAGAGAGTCCCAACAAAGTACATTACACTTATTAAGGATATGTACGATGATGTTGTGACTAGTGTCAGAGCATGCGATGGTGAAACTAGCGACTTTCCCATTAACATAGGATTACATCAAGGGTCAGCTTTGAGTCCCTACATTTTTTCTCTAGTGATGGATGAGGTTACGAAGGACATACAAGGTGAGATTCCTTGGTGTATGCTATTTGCTGATGATGTTGTGCTAATTGATGAAAGTAGGATTGGGGTTGATAGACAACTGGAGTTGTGGAGACTGACTTTAGAATCGAAGGGATTTAGACTTAGCAGAACTAAAACAGAGTATATGAAGTGCGGGTTCAGCGGTGTCAGGTCGGAGGATGGAGATGTCACTCTGGCCGGACAATTAGTTCCCAAGAAGGAATCATTTCGATACCTTGGATCAATGTTACAGTATAATGGTGAGATTGATGAAGATGTTAGTTTTAGAATTCGAGCGGGATGGGTGAAATGGTGACAAGCGTCTGGAATTCTCTGTGACAGGAAGGTCCCACAAAAGCTTAAAGGAAAGTTCTACAAAACGGCATTCAGGCCTGCGATGTTGTATGGTGCAGAATGTTGGCCTACTAAAAGCCAACACGTCCAAAAGATAAATGTAGCAGAGATGCGTATGCTGCGATGGAGCTGCGGTCATACAAGAAGAGACCGAATTACAAATGATGACATACGTGATAAACTTGGAGTAGCACCAACTGAGGAGAAGCTAATTCAACATCGCTTAAGATGGTTTGGACATCTTCAACGAAGGCCTCCCGAGGCACCTGTGAGTGTTGGAATTATAGGCCGCGTTGATTGCTCAAAGAGAGGTAGAGGTCGACCAAGATTGTAACGAGTACGGATTTTTTGCCCGCTTGAAAATCGACACCCATACTTCATATCGTATTCGAATGTCATAGATTCGACCGTTCAAATCCGATTCGCCGGAGCTTATAACAACATTAAGTAAATAACACAGCGGAATAAAAGGATAATACATTGATATACAGCTTTAATACAATATCTGATACAACAGATGATCCAATAGATATTAATATACATCAGAGATATGATACAATAAATAGCAGCGGAAAAGAAAATAGATGACATCTAATAGCGGAACAATATAACTCTAAGATAGTCTTCAAAAGAGAACTCCGAGAACTGTAACTCCATTTCCAAGAATCAATCCAGCAGAAGCTCGAACCCCCAATAACGATGCACCAAGCTAAGCGAGAATGGTGTGATCCAAAGACTGAACTAACTCCAGATAATCCACTATATCTAACTATCTGAAAAAAAACCCAACTCTAAACTGCTCGTGTAGAAAATAATGAGCACCCAGAGTTTAGGAAAGAAACGATAAACTCCGGATCAGTCGTGGGACTGGTGTGAGCAACAAAAACAGTTTATCTTTTAAAACATTCAACAAAAGATTTTAAAGTCAATTCACAATGCTTTTGAAAAATGAGACTACCATAAGACCTCCCGCACACACACACAATGCTAACGCAGAATCGGAGGAGATTTCTCCTTATGATAGTCAAAGATGCTTGATACGCATTAAAAAGAAACATTTGATATTATTACTAGTGCATAGTGTAGAAGAATCATTTCAAAAGTAAAGATATAAATCTTAGCCAGCATAGGCATTTCGCATTTATGCCTACTATAGCTACCATCCAAACAGTGGGGCGCCACCATAAGTGAATGATAGGTTCTACAACTAAAACCGTACAAGATCGTAATGTTTCTTTGGATTTCCAACAAATGGTCAGGCCAAGGAACTTCCCATTGCCACATGAGAACGCCTCTGGAAGGACGTCCCCGAGAACCAAACCGGATCTCTGCCAACACAAGGCTGGGTTACCCCTAACTGGGTAACTACTGACACGAGCATGCCATTCCCCGATCGTAAACGACCTTTCTCACGGGATCCCGATAACCAACAACCACAAAGTAATAAATTCGCAGTAACCACATAGGTTAAATATCTGGGCTCCATACCATGATACCACCTCTATCCAGAAGGAAATGCACATACCCTAAAGGGAGCTACCCCTCATAACCTTGCCGCATCTTTCCTGTTTTGACCATTTCCGGGGTGTGAGGCTCGACGAAGTCTCGTCCACAAAAACATACTTTATACAAAAGCCATGCTTTGGGTCAACAAATGATCATAGAAATGATCACCAGGATAGACGATCAAATAAATGATCCTATCACAAATAATCAACACAATGATCATTTCATAGCAACACTCAGCATGTCACATTACCAAATTGGGAATATATCGCTGATAACCTTCAACTATATAACCTCTGAGCTCGTACGTCTCAGAGAAGGGTGTTAAGCTAAAAGAATAAATTCTCCGCCACCAACAGAAATATATTTGAAAGAAATCTGCTTTATATCTCAACTTGTAATGTCAGACATACAATCCATACAAGTCTGTTCCAGGCTCGAACAGAACCGAAGGCACTTCCAAAGAAGTCCTTGCAATCCGGATATGCACAATCCCGATCGGATTTCCCATCACTTAGGGAATCTCTATACCAGGAGCTACCCAGTGCAGAGACAATCGATAGGTCATCCTATCACTCTCGCAAATACCCGGTCTTCAACACCAGTCTTTAAATGCTATCCATAACGTCGAATCACTTATTCGGAATGGGTTATAGACACAAAGGTCCTTTCCCGGCTAAACCGAATAGTGAGCACGATATTTCAAAAACAAATGGATAATGGGATTTCAATTAAGTCACAACTTAATAATTCAAAACTTTCTTTCAAATGGTTTAAACCGATTACCATCTCAAATCTCTTAAACAAAAAGATTCATTTTCACAACCTTTAACGGTTTAAACAGTTTTCACATTTTAATCTTTTAAATAAAAGATTCATTCACAGATTTTCCAAATCAATTTTCATTTCAATTTGATTAACTCGTTAAATCTTTAAATCAAAGATTTAACTTATAGCCTTCAAAACAATTTTATTTCAATTTGATTTAAACAAATCATCAATTTAAATCTGTTAAAAATAAACAGATTTAATTCATAGCTTTCAAAAAGAATTCATTCATAACTTGGAAAATCATTTCTCTATTCAATCTTGAAATTCCCCTAATTAACTGGAATTTCATTTCTTATATGAAAGCCTTTATTCTTTTAAACAAACAGTTTCATTTTGGAAATCTGATTCATTCATACGAGTTGAAACCCTTGGGTTAAATCCAAATTCTCAAACCAATATTTTAAAATGTTTTAACTTCATATAAACACCTTTATAACATCCTTAATCATAATTTTCAAATCATGGAATTCAATTTCAAAATTTGTATTATTTAAATTGAAACTTTACCAAGTTATTCAAAATAGCTTTATCTTAAAAACCCCATTTCAAAAGCTTTAACCTTTAACCCAAATCCATTTTCAATCTTAATTTGAAATTTAAAACTTTAATTTCAAAAACATTACATTTAAATTATCTGTGACTTAACCGATTTCCACGTGAAATCCATAATTGTGTGTGTATGGTGTGGTCCAGGGTTTTAACACAATAGTGCAACATCATACAATCATCACAGATCAGAATACAGAAATATAGTTGATAAGCGATATAAACTATAACGCTTATCGTCTATTCACAGATTCACAAATAATAAATTACAGATAAATAAGTCACACAGCCCAAAACAAAGTATCACATATCAGGGGTATCAAACAAAACAATTATTCAACCAAGTCCAAACATTCACAATTGAATTTATTAATCAAATAATTAATTTAAATCGGATGTATCAATTATAAATCCGGGTTAATTATCATAATTTAATTACAAATTATCTGAAATAAATTCCCTTTCACAATTTATTAGTTAACCCTTAATTTTTAACTATTATTCTTAATTAATGAATCAATTAATCTTTAAATTATTAAGTTAATCTTAATAAATCACATTATTAATTAATCCTTCAAATTTATTAACAATAATTTACTAAAATTTCAAATCATCATTTAATTGATTACATTCATTAATTATCGATTAATTACTTCTATAAGTATTTATATTTTCAAAATTATCAAATGATTATTCTGAATTAATTAACTTAAGAAATTTAGATTTTTAAATAAATCAAATTAACTCAATTAATTATGCTAAATAAATCAATTCCATAATTTCTATCGTTATGTAATTATACTTACTAATTCCATAATTTATTATCATTAAATTCATTAATCTAATTTATGGTTAAAAAATTTATCACATTAATTAATTGTTCAAATAATCTTAGCTAATGATTTCATTAACTATTTAGTTTCTTTAATTCCCTTTTTAAAGAAAATTTCTCACATTAACCATTATTAATTATAAATCGATTTACTATAGAAAATTCATTCGTTAATGAAATAGAAATTATTAACTTCACTACTTAAAGTAAAGTTCAATCATATTTAAAATTTAAGTATTATTCACAATATGTTTGAAACACCGTTTCAAAATCCCTTTCACTTAATTACTTTGCCATAAATAAACTTAATTTTGTATTTAAACAAAAGCTGTTATAACTTTAAAATTTTCAAGTTCAACAAAAACTATACCTGAGTAAAAACTTTGGTAACTCGAGTTAAGACCCGAGTGATTTACCTATTTTCCCGAGTTCCCTCCTTTCTCACTTCTCTTCTTCTTCTTCTTCTCTTTTTTTTTAGTTCAAGTATAAACTGTTAGTTTTATACCCACTCCTCGAACTCGAGTACAACCCCGCGAATCCCTTCAACTGTTCGAGCATCTCCCCGAGCCAAACCCAATACAACCTCTTCTCCTCCATTTCCAAAACAAAAACCACACTGATACACAGTGATACACGTTTACGTGCACGGCCCATCGGAGCTCTTCCGATCAACCACGATCACGTTGCCAAGTCGACGGCAACCCCTTCAAGCTTCACGACCACCCAAACAAGTGAGAAGTTCATCAAATCAAAATCGAGCAGTTCGATTGAATTAAACCCAAATCCACATCAGAAAAGGAAAAAAAAAACCATCGTTCTCGACATCAAGGTCATCGGAACTTTCGAAACCCCGGTCATCGCTTCGTCGATGCCTCCTCTACCACCTCCCTGAGTATCATCAAACTCGATCCAACACTGACTCCACACGAGCACGAGAATCATGCCGAACCCAAAATTCACGTTAAACCCTAAATTCGATTCATCACAAACATTCTTGCATTGGAAAAATTATTTAGCATTTTCCTTATGTCAAAACATCTCCAAGCTTGCTTCATGATAAATTTCGACAATTAAAATTTATCGAGTCAACCCATATTGACAAAAATGCAACTTTTATTCACGTTCAATTTGTACCTTCAGTATTGATTTAAAAATCATCGTTTCCATTTTAAAAATCCTAGCTTTGTGTGATGAATCAAGTTATGAAATCAAATCACCAATTTAAGACATTCGAATTTTAACCATTTGATTTCTTTTTACTATAAAATGCTATTTTCACAATATTTATATAATATTGTGACTTGAAATTATTTTTAAGATGAAGTTCAGGATGTTGCAAACAAATGCTTTTTAGGTATCAAAGCTAATTTGGTTTTAAAAGGAAGATATGATTTTTTTTTCTTCCTTCTTCTTCAAGATGTTATTTTCATTCTGTTGAGACAACAGAGTAATACCTGTGTACAATATACATATACTCACACAGACAAACTGGACTATAACAGAGTAGCTTCTGTTGAAAATAACATACATACATCATACATCTATACACACGGCAGATTCACCCAATACCAAATTAGTTCAGCAACACTAGCATGCAACAAAATTTGGCTTTAAAGTAACAAAAGTGAGGTTACTCACAGATAAAAGAATCAAAGAAGTCTAGTTTTAAAAAGAAGATTTGCTCACATGAAATTGTTGAAACAGAGGTAGCAAAAGCCTGGAAAAAGTTCCAAAATCTGGAATTGAATTTTCATTTTGATCCGGGCTTTGATATTATTGAACTTGTATTTGATTTACTGCTTCAGGCTTGAAACTTTCCTTTGATATTGAAACTGAATTTGTTTTGCTTTTGTTATTGACTAATGTTTCTTATTTTTTTTTTCTTTCTCTCTGGTTTTGCTTAACTTTTAGTGAATGAATGAAATGGGATAGATGTATACATGTAGAGAAAAATGTTTGTACAGGGATTATTATTGTTTGTTTGTACAATAGTTATGGGCTGAGATGATTTTGCTTTGATATGCTATTGTACTTGAGTGTATACATTTTCTTCTTATTTTACTTTGTTTATTACTTTACCTTTACTTTGTTGACCATACTTTGTACATATTACTTTTTCTATTCTCTTGTTCCTTGCCTTGCACTTCTTTACTCGGCTGAGATATATATTCTGTACTTTATTTTCTTTCCAGGTCTACATGTTTTTTTTTAACTTGAATATATCCTTATGTTGACATCACTTTCCTTGCTAATTTTCTTTTCCTTTTGGGCCTGCACATCTATATTCCCATTTGTTTGCATTTCGACTCATAGACTACATGAAATATTTATTTGCCTTGTATTGTTTAAGTGTACATACATAGATTTATATTTTATACTTTGCTTGTAGTTCATTCTACTTATGTATTGAATTCTAATTTAACTTTAACATTTATTTCTAACCATAAATTTATTTGAAACATTTATTGCTAATACTTATTTTACTTTGTTTATATATCTTACTTTGTTTTGTTTCTTATTTATGCATTTGTTTATTTAGTTAGCTTTGTAACCTGCTTTGTATTCTATTAGATTTCTTTCTTTTGCAAGCTACATACTTGTATGTATTTTTGTTTTGGAATACTTCATTTATATGTTTACTTGTTTCTTGTCTTGCTTCTTCATTTTATTTGCTCACACATTTCGTTTTAATGTTTAAATATAGCTGGATTGTTTTGCAAGTTAATTCATATATATGTTTTGTTCCACTGCTTTGTCTTATTACTTTATAGTATGAATAACTTCTATTTTAACATGTTGTTAAAATTTATTTATGGGTTACTATATATATATATATATATTTTTCTTAATTTGTTTTATAACTCAAATATTTATTAAACCATTCATCTAAGATTTAAATCCAAATCAATATATATATATATACACACAAGATTTTATAATTTCAAATTGACTCATATATACCCAAATATACATATATATATATAAATATTCACATATATACATATATATACAATACTTAAAAATTTAAATGATTTATATAGAATATATTTGAACTCGGAGAAACTCACATCACTAAATCGATTAATTTCACCGTTTTCTTCAAAAATAGACTTTAATTATCATTTTAAATTTATATAAAAATCCGGGGTCGTTACAGACTTCCCCCCTTAAAAGGATTTCGTCCTCGAAATTCGCAGGCACGAAAACAACACAGAGATAGCTAGATAGAGAAATATCTTTTCAAATCAAGCTGGATATCAATTCTGCATTTGGCTCACCAAATCAGAATATCAACAATAGATACAAGAAATTATAATAAAATTTCAAATTTGGTTTTAAACAAAATCGTTTAATTGATTCAATTCAAATTATTCTTCATATTAATCAATTTAACTCAATTTAAAATTTCTAATTCATTTAAAATTTCCAATTTCAATTTTCAAATTCATATTCATTAAAGTTTTAATCAAAGAAATGATAAGAAATTGATGAAGATACGAAGTAAAAATTTCTTATAACAATTCGTAGGGCCATCATCACACCAAAACTTCTTTCTGGAGCTGTCATGAAGCAATCAAAAGAATTTGGAAAGACGAATCAAAGAAAATTGATAGAGAAGATTATTTCCGTTGTTGTTACAGAGTATCGACCAATTATAGTCGTATTTCCCTGTCCCCTATCTCGTTTTCTTCTTGCACTCATACTCACTATCAGTGGATAGTAAGAGAATTTACTGAGACATTCAAACGGATATCTTAGGGAATACTCATTCAAGGGATACTTCACCCTATCTCTAATGAGCTACTTAATGTGTTATACTCCTGAGCTAAAGTTCAACCTTAGCTCTGATACCAAATGTAACGAGTACAGATTTTTTGCCCGCTTGAAAATCGACACCCATACTTCATATCGTATTCGAATGTCATAGATTCAACCGTTCAAATCCGATTCGCCGGAGCTTATAACAACATTAAGTAAATAACACAGCGGAATAAAAGGATAATACATTGATATACAGCTTTAATACAATATTTGATACAACAGATGATCCAATAGATATCAATATACATCAGAGATATGATACAATAAATAGCAGCGGAAAAGAAAATAGATGACATCTAACAGCGGAACAATATAACTCTAAGATAGTCTTCAAAAGAGAACTCCGAGAACTGTAACTCCATTTCCAAGAATCAATCCAGCAGAAGCTCGAACCCCCAATAACGATGCACCAAGCTAAGCGAGAATGGTGTGATCCAAAGACTGAACTAACTCCAGATAATCCACTATATCTAACTATCTGGAAAAAAACCCAACTCTAGACTGCTCGTGTAGAAAATAATGAGCACCCAGAGTTTAGGAAAGAAACGATAAACTCCGGATCAGTCGTGGGACTGGTGTGAGCAACAAAAACAGTTTATCTTTTAAAACATTCAACAAAAGATTTTAAAGTCAATTCGCAATGCTTTTGAAAAATGAGACTACCATAAGGCCTCCCGCACACACACACAATGCAAACGCAGAATCGGAGGAGATTTCTCCTTATGATAGTCAAAGATGCTTGATACGCATTAAAAAGAAACATTTGATATTATTACTAGTGCATAGTGTAGAAGAATCATTTCAAAAGTAAAGATATAAATCTTAGCCAGCATAGGCATTTCGCATTTATGCCTACTATAGCTACCATCCAAACAGTGGGGCGCCACCATAAGTGAATGATAGGTTCTACAACTAAAACCGTACAAGATCGTATTGTTTCTTTGGATTTCCAACAAATGGTCAGGCCAAGGAACTTCCCATTGCCACATGAGAACGCCTCTGGAAGGACGTCCCCGAGAACCAAACCGGATCTCTGCCAACACAAGGCCGGGTTACCCCTAACTGGGTAACTACTGACACGAGCATGTCATTCCCCGATCGTAAACGACCTTTCTCACGGGATCCCGATAACCAACAACCACAAAGTAATAAATTCGCAGTAACCACATAGGTTAAATATCTGGGCTCCATACCATGATACCACCTCTATCCAGAAGGAAATGCACATACCCTAAAGGGAGCTACCCCTCATAACCTTGCCGCATCTTTCCTGTTTTGACCATTTCCGGGGTGTGAGGCTCGACGAAGTCTCGTCCACAAAAACATACTTTATACAAAAGCCATGCTTTGGGTCAACAAATGATCATAGAAATGATCACCAGGATAGACGATCAAATAAATGATCCTATCACAAATAATCAACACAATGATCATTTCATAGCAACACTCAGCATGTCACATTACCAAATTGGGAATATATCGCTGATAACCTTCAACTATATAACCTCTAAGCTCGTACGTCTCAGAGAAGGGTGTTAAGCTAAAAGAATAAATTCTCCGCCACCAACAGAAATATATTTGAAAGAAATCTGCTTTATATCTCAACTTGTAATGTCAGACATACAATCCATACAAGTCTGTTCCGGGCTCGAACAGAACCGAAGGCACTTCCAAAGAAGTCCTTGCAATCCGGATATTCACAATCCCGATCGGATTTCCCATCACTTAGGGAATCTCTATACCAGGAGCTACCCAGTGCAGAGACAATCGATAGGTCATCCTATCACTCTCGCAAATACCCGGTCTTCAACACCAGTCTTTAAATGCTATCCATAACGTCGAATCACTTATTCGGAATGGGTTATAGACACAAAGGTCCTTTCCCGGCTAAACCGAATAGTGAGCACGATATTTCAAAAACAAATGGATAATGGGATTTCAATTAAGTCACAACTTAATAATTCAAAACTTTCTTTCAAATGGTTTAAACCGATTACCATCTCAAATCTCTTAAACAAAAAGATTCATTTTCACAACCTTTAACGGTTTAAACAGTTTTCACATTTTAATCTTTTAAATAAAAGATTCATTCACAGATTTTCCAAATCAATTTTCATTTCAATTTGATTAACTCGTTAAATCTTTAAATCAAAGATTTAACTTATAGCCTTCAAAACAATTTTATTTCAATTTGATTTAAACAAATCATCAATTTAAATCTGTTAAAAATAAACAGATTTAATTCATAGCTTTCAAAAAGAATTCATTCATAACTTGGAAAATCATTTCTCTATTCAATCTTGAAATTCCCCTAATTAACTGGAATTTCATTTCTTATATGAAAGCCTTTATTCTTTTAAACAAACAGTTTCATTTTGGAAATCTGATTCATTCATACGAGTTGAAACCCTTGGGTTAAATCCAAATTCTCAAACCAATATTTTAAAATGTTTTAACTTCATATAAACACCTTTATAACATCCTTAATCATAATTTTCAAATCATGGAATTCAATTTCAAAATTTGTATTATTTAAATTGAAACTTTACCAAGTTATTCAAAATAGCTTTTATCTTAAAAACCCCATTTCAAAAGCTTTAACCTTTAACCCAAATCCATTTTCAATCTTAATTTGAAATTTAAAACTTTAATTTCAAAAACATTACATTTAAATTATCTGTGACTTAACCGATTTCCACGTGAAATCCATAATTGTGTGTGTATGGTGTGGTCCAGGGTTTTAACACAATAGTGCAACATCATACAATCATCACAGATCAGAATACAGAAATATAGTTGATAAGCGATATAAACTATAACGCTTATCGTCTATTCACAGATTCACAAATAATAAATTACAGATAAATAAGTCACACAGCTCAAAACAAAGTATCACATATCAGGGGTATCAAACAAAACAATTATTCAACCAAGTCCAAACATTCACAATTGAATTTATTAATCAAATAATTAATTTAAATCGGATGTATCAATTATAAATCCGGGTTAATTATCATAATTTAATTACAAATTATCTGAAATAAATTCCCTTTCACAATTTATTAGTTAACCCTTAATTTTTAACTATTATTCTTAATTAATGAATCAATTAATCTTTAAATTATTAAGTTAATCTTAATAAATCACATTATTAATTAATCCTTCAAATTTATTAACAATAATTTACTAAAATTTCAAATCATCATTTAATTGATTACATTCATTAATTATCTATTAATTACTTCTATAAGTATTTATATTTTCAAAATTATCAAATGATTATTCTGAATTAATTAACTTAAGAAATTTAGATTTTTAAATAAATCAAATTAACTCAATTAATTATGCTAAATAAATCAATTCCATAATTTCTATCGTTATGTAATTATACTTACTAATTCCATAATTTATTATCATTAAATTTATTAATCTAATTTATGGTTAAAAATTTTATCACATTAATTAATTGTTCAAATAATCTTAGCTAATGATTTCATTAACTATTTAGTTTCTTTAATTCCCTTTTTAAAGAAAATTTCTCACATTAACCATTATTAATTATAAATCGATTTACTATAGAAAATTCATTCGTTAATGAAATAGAAATTATTAACTTCACTACTTAAAGTAAAGTTCAATCATATTTAAAATTTAAGTATTATTCACAATATGTTTGAAACACCGTTTCAAAATCCCTTTCACTTAATTACTTTGCCATAAATAAACTTAATTTTGTATTTAAACAAAAGCTGTTATAACTTTAAAATTTTCAAGTTCAACAAAAACTATACCTGAGTAAAAACTTTGGTAACTCGAGTTAAGACCCGAGTGATTTACCTATTTTCCCGAGTTCCATCCTTTCTCACTTCTCTTCTTCTTCTTCTTCTCTTTTTTTTTAGTTCAAGTATAAACTGTTAGTTTTATACCCACTCCTCGAACTCGAGTACAACCCCGCGAATCCCTTCAACTGTTCGAGCATCTCCCCGAGCCAAACCCAATACAACCTCTTCTCCTCCATTTCCAAAACAAAAACCACACTGATACACAGTGATACACGTTTACGTGCACGGCCCATCGGAGCTCTTCCGATCAACCACGATCACGTTGCCAAGTCGACGGCAACCCCTTCAAGCTTCACGACCACCCAAACAAGTGAGAAGTTCATCAAATCAAAATCGAGCAGTTCGATTGAATTAAACCCAAATCCACATCAGAAAAGAAAAAAAAAACCATCGTTCTCGACATCAAGGTCATCGGAACTTTCGAAACCCCGGTCATCGCTTCGTCAATGCCTCCTCTACCACCTCCCTGAGTATCATCAAACTCGATCCAACACTGACTCCACACGAGCACGAGAATCATGCCGAACCCAAAATTCACGTTAAACCCTAAATTCGATTCATCACAAACATTCTTGCATTGGAAAAATTATTTAGCATTTTCCTTATGTCAAAACATCTCCAAGCTTGCTTCATGATAAATTTCAACAATTAAAATTTATCGAGTCAACCCATATTGACAAAAATGCAACTTTTATTCACGTTCAATTTGTACCTTCAGTATTGATTTAAAAATCATCGTTTCCATTTTAAAAATCCTAGCTTTGTGTGATGAATCAAGTTATGAAATCAAATCACCAATTTAAGACATTCGAATTTTAACCATTTGATTTCTTTTTACTATAAAATGCTATTTTCACAATATTTATATAATATTGTGACTTGAAATTATTTTTAAGATGAAGTTCAGGATGTTGCAAACAAATGCTTTTTAGGTATCAAAGCTAATTTGGTTTTGGAAGGAAGATATGATTTTTTTTTTCTTCCTTCTTCTTCAAGATGTTATTTTCATTCTGTTGAGACAACAGAGTAATACCTGTGTACAATATACATATACTCACACAGACAAACTGGACTATAACAGAGTAGCTTCTGTTGAAAATAACATACATACATCATACATCTATACACACGGCAGATTCACCCAATACCAAATTAGTTCAGCAACACTAGCATGCAACAAAATTTGGCTTTAAAGTAACAAAAGTGAGGTTACTCACAGATAAAAGAATCAAAGAAGTCTAGTTTTAAAAAGAAGATTTGCTCACATGAAATTGTTGAAACAGAGGTAGCAAAAGCCTGGAAAAAGTTCCAAAATCTGGAATTGAATTTTCATTTTGATCCGGGCTTTGATATTATTGAACTTGTATTTGATTTACTGCTTCAGGCTTGAAACTTTCCTTTGATATTGAAACTGAATTTGTTTTTCTTTTGTTATTGACTAATGTTTCTTATTTTTTTTTTCTTTCTCTCTGGTTTTGCTTAACTTTTAGTGAATGAATGAAATGGGATAGATATATACATGTAGAGAAAAATGTTTGTACAGGGATTATTATTGTTTGTTTGTACAATAGTTATGGGCTGAGATGATTTTGCTTTGATATGCTATTGTACTTGAGTGTATACATTTTCTTCTTATTTTACTTTGTTTATTACTTTACCTTTACTTTGCTGACCATACTTTGTACATATTACTTTTTCTATTCTCTTGTTCCTTGCCTTGCACTTCTTTACTCGGCTGAGATATATATTCTGTACTTTATTTTCTTTCCAGGTCTACATGTTTTTTTTTTAACTTGAATATATCCTTATGTTGACATCACTTTCCTTGCTAATTTTCTTTTCCTTTTGGGCCTGCACATCTATATTCCCATTTGTTTGCATTTCGACTCATAGGCTACATGAAATATTTATTTGCCTTGTATTGTTTAAGTGTGCATACATAGATTTATATTTTATACTTTGCTTGTAGTTCATTCTACTTATGTATTGAATTCTAATTTAACTTTAACATTTATTTCTAACCATAAATTTATTTGAAACATTTATTGCTAATACTTATTTTACTTTGTTTATATATCTTACTTTGTTTTGTTTCTTATTTATGCATTTGTTTATTTAGTTAGCTTTGTAACCTGCTTTGTATTCTATTAGATTTCTTTCTTTTGCAAGCTACATACTTGTATGTATTTTTGTTTTGGAATACTTCATTTATATGTTTACTTGTTTCTTGTCTTGCTTCTTCATTTTATTTGCTCACACATTTTGTTTTAATGTTTAAATATAGCTGGATTGTTTTGCAAGTTAATTCATATATATGTTTTATTCCACTGCTTTGTCTTATTACTTTATAGTATGAATAACTTCTATTTTAACATGTTGTTAAAATTTATTTATGGGTTACTATATATATATATTTTTCTTAATTTGTTTTATAACTCAAATATTTATTAAACCATTCATCTAAGATTTAAATCCAAATCAATATATATATATATACACACAAGATTTTATAATTTCAAATTGACTCATATATACCCAAATATACATATACATATATATATATATATATATTCACATATATACATATATATACAATACTTAAAAATTTAAATGATTTATATAGAATATATTTGAACTCGGGGAAACTCACATCACTAAATCGATTAATTTCACCGTTTTCTTCAAAAATAGACTTTAATTATCATTTTAAATTTATATAAAAATCCGGGGTCGTTACAAAGATTAACATGGGAGGAAGTAGTAAAAGGGGATTTGAAAGTTTGGGGTATATCCGAAGAGCTGGTGACGGATCGGAGCAAGTGGAAGCTAGCGATTTACGTACCAGAACAATGAGCATTGAGTTTTAGATTATAGGACTAGAGAACATGAGCCTAAGATGTAGGTTTAGTCTTTGACCAATATTACTGTTAGTATCATTATTGCTATTAGTATTATTATTATCATTCCTCTTATATATACATATACATTTTTATTTTATCTTATTTTACTTAGTTATTATTATTAATTTACATATTTGACTTTATTTTATTATTATTATTATTACTACTCTTTTTTTTAGGGTTCCATCTCTAGCCGACCCCAACTTGTTTGGGAATAATGGCTTTGTTGTTGTTGTTTCAAATATTTATATTGAGAATCTATTTACAAAATTAGATATTGCAGTAAATAAACAAAAATATGGAAATTTCGAATTTCATAATTCAAACATCTACTTATATGGAGGGATTCGCTGATGAAAATGATGATTTTTGAGCATAGTTTCGAGTTGTTTTGTTAAGTATCGAGTGGGAATTTGGGAATTGAACAGGAATTGGTTTTTCACAAAATTGCGGTGAATTGATAGATGGTGGTGACCGATGTTTGGCCAATAGGTGACTAAAGGGGTGGCGAACTCTGGAAAATTGGAACTGTGATTTCTAGATGGCCGAGGAGGTTCGTCGTGGAAGGAGTAGGGTTTTAGAGGCTCTTCTGGTCGATTGCAGGATCGGGACATTTGCGTCCGATCAAGAGACTATCGGTGGTTGGGGGAAAGAAAGAGGGGAGCGAGGCGAATGTTTGGACGGAGCTTTGTGTTCTCCGGTGGTCGGAGGGAGAGCGGAGCATAGTGTTTTGGTGACTGGGTTGAGTTCCAGCTTGAGCCATGTTGTTTGATTTTGATCTTCGTCGACATTGACGAAGCTGAGTGATCGTGAAGATAGGGGTGGTTGTTGTCGACAGGGGAGCGTCGTCGGCAAGGTGTCCGAGTCATCTGAATAGCCGTGCACGTGCACGGTGCATACTTATGTGCCTGGATAGTGATAACTTTGGGAAGAAGATGTGACTCGAAGTTTACTCGAGTTTTTCTTGTATGTATCTCGAGATGGGAAGGGTTTAGCATGTGACTCGGAAATATTTTGGTTGGATCGGGGTTTTATGGTTTAGCTCGGGTCCGATGATTTAGTATAAACAGATTTTAACCCTTTATCAAAAATCAAGTGTATTTAAAACAATTTGGTTAAAACCAGATTTTTGTAAATAATAAGTTTTATTCAAGTTTTTGAGTTAGTTAAAAAGGACTTTAAATAAAAAGGTTCTTTTGAAATTAATTAAGTTTAAAAAGAGTTTAGGATGTATATAATCTTTATTTTAAAGTTTACTTTAATAATTTAATTAAGTGGTTAATTAAGAAGGATATAAGGTTTTAAAAGTTTATTTACTTAAGGATTGAAGGGTTATAAATTTATTAGAGATTAATTAATTCAAAAATTAGGGATTAATTAATCAGAGATTGATGGTATTGAATTCGAAGAGACCGGAGTCGGGTATTAGTAAATACCCGAAACCACTTCGATTTGTAATCTCTATGAAATTCTTTATAGACTGATATGTGAAAACAATAGGCTGGTATGGAATGATTTAAGTGAATTGGACCATTTAACCTATGTTTTTGTACTTAGAAATTGATGTATGATTTAATGTGATATGAGTTACCCCCGGGTTTTAAATAACTTCTTTGTATTGGAATTTCATGTTAGATAGTTTTACTCATGCTGGTTTCCAGCCTAATCCGGGTGTTACTTTGATGTAATGCTCAGGTCAGATCGAGTATTACAGATTTTCAGGTAAGGACGTTCTAGAGCTCAGGAGACGAGCTGGACGGCAGGAACGTATTGAGTGTTTCCGCTGTATTATATTGTTGTATATATCTGAGACATGTTGAATTGTATCTGTCCAATGTTTGTATATATGTTGTAACTCTGATGTATCAAAGTGTAATTTGACAGATACAGTTTTGCTTTTGTACTATTTATTATTATATTTTATCCACTGTGAATGTGAGATGTTGGTGTTTCTATTCTTCTTTTCTATCTCTTCTTCTTTTCCCTAACTATTTGGAATTTTCGGGATCGAAAATTTCGGGTCGTTATAATAACCAATTTACGGTCAAGGATTTTCAAATCAAATATCTTGTACTCAAAGAAATAAATCTTGTTGAAAACAATTTTTCTATTTGAAAATCTGTTTTCAAATAGAAATCATATTTCTCATTCTAATATTAAGTATCATTTATTATTTTACAATTCTCATTTTCGATGTTTCTTTATGAAGCAGAAGTGGCTATTCACTCTTTTCATCCTAACTGTGCCTTAGGTTACATCTACTCTTGTATATTCACTTTCCTTTCTAAATGGTCAAACCACTGAAAGGAAACTTTTACTGCAACGTTGGACTTTTTACAAAAGTTAATTTGGTCACTCATAACTTTTAAGGATATCAAATAAATCGCACTTTATGTAAACTGATCAAACTAACATTTGAGTGATCAGTTCGTAGATCTATCTTATGCCATTAGTCAATTGTTACATTTGACACAATAAGATCATTATTGTAATCAATCATATTGAATATACGATCTTACGCTATAGTTTACTTGCCTACTTCAATGAACTAATTTCATTGAGATTTCGTACAATACGAATTGTGACCATTCACCATATAACATTTATATGTGGTTGTATATGGATCAAATACCCATATTTTGTATTACTTTTAGAGTTTGAACTCATTGAAGAAATGCATGGTTTCATGCAAGTAAACTTGTTAGTGACCAAGTTATAGTATTAAAGGGTTGTATTAAAGGCACTTACATTGGTCAACATACAAAAATTTATTGGTAGTATATTTTGTATTTCTTTTATCAATCTTTAATTCAATTCATTTTTATATCTTAAGTGATAAATTTTATTAGATTGCACAAATTTATCAAGGTAGATTCTTATAACTTCATATAGCAAATTTTCTTATAACAGAACGGTTAACTGTTACCATTTAATTTTTCTAATAAGGCTCCCACTATATTTTTATGTTTCTCAAAACCCTATGAAAAACATAGAAATCTTTTGATTTCTCTAGGGGAGTTGGGAGTCGCATGCCTTGGGCTGACCTTAATGAATATCAACAAATCATAGGCTCATATGCGATGGATAACTCCGTATCGGTTGTATCATATACAACTCCTAACCTGTCTTCAGTAACCTAATCTCATCTCAACCTTGGGGAATATAAATAAATCAAAAGAGATTATTCACTTGTACCCACCTTTTCATGACGGCCTAAGTATAAATGTGCGTACCTTGAGGAATATCAACAAATGCATATATATATATATATATATATATTACCTTTTCTATTCAATATATTAATTACATAACATCCTTAGCTTGATGAATATCAACAACTAAGCGGTATGCAAGTAACCCTATGAAAACTTTATATTATAGATTCATAATCTTTAATATATTTTATTGAGTGATATCGACTTACGAAATACTATATTTCTTAAGAAATATCCTCATGATTCAAGTGTCAAACACATCATAAATCATGGTATACATAGTGTAAGTCTATTTGGTTTTTTTACTGTTCCACCTTTTAAGTTCATACATTCATGCTTTATAAGTTTTATTATTATATTAATTTTATATTTTAATTGACTTAAATAATAATCTTACCTAGAACATTATATTAATTAAATCATATTTAATTAATTAACTCTTTAATTATTTGTTAATTCTTCAGTTTAACATATTATATTGAATATATGCTATAATTTTATAATAATAAACATACATCATATATATATATTAAATTATTAATTAAACTTTTTTAGTTAATTTATTTAATTAAACAATTTTATTAATTTCGAAAATTATGTTTATACATACATGTACACTTACATTGTCTTTAAGATTTTAAGAAAATATAACATAAATATTTATATATTCTTTATGAGATGCTTAATATTTATAACTTAAACTGGAACAAAAATGTTTTTGGCAACGTAAAAAAAAGATAATATTCTTAATGAGATGCTTAAAATTAATAAGATAGAAGAATCTAGACAACTAAATTTAGGTGAACGTAATGTTCTCGCCAATTTAAAAGATGAACTAAATTCTATTTTAGAAAAGGAGGAGGTTATGTGGAAGCAGAGATCCACAATCCAATGGATCAACGAAGGAGATAATAATACTAAATTTTTTCATAATACAGCTAATGGTAGAAAATGTAGTAATACAATTAATTCTATTATTGTTAATAATGAAGGGTTAGTTGATCAAAGAGATCTTAAAGAAGCTTTTACGGTCTTTATAAGGATATTTTCGACACTAGAATCAAACATCGAATCAATGTTAGATGGAAAGATCTGTATCCTTCTGATTGCGTTGTTGATTTCTCTGAGCCAGATAATTCTTTTACTGTAGAGGAAATTAGAAAAGCTATTAATGACTTGCCAGGTAATAAACCACGGGTCCTGATGGGTTTCCAATTTGATTTTATAAAACTTTTTGAGACATTTTAAAACTTGATTTAGTTAATATGTTTAATGATTTTTATAATTGCAATTTGCAATTAGGGAGATTTAATTATGCAATTGTTATATTTTTACACAAAAAAGTAGGAGTTAAAAACTTAAAAGATTTTAGACCTATATCTTTGATTAAATGTTCAGTTAAAATCATTTCTAAAATTCTAGCTAATAGAATTAGTACAAGAATGAATGATTTAATTGATTGTTCACACTCAGCTTTTATTAAAGGGAGAAATATCACCGATGGAGTGGTAGTTGTTCAAGAATATATCAATCACTATTGTAAGAATGACATAACTTGTGCAATTTTAAAATTAGATTTTGCAAAAGCTTTTGATTTGGTATATTGGGATTTTTCTTGTACATATCTTTTATGCTAGAGGTTTTGGTCATAGATGGATCAGTTGGATTATGAATTTTCTTAGAAATGGTAACTCTAGTATTATGGTTAACGGTATATTAGGTAATAAAATTCAATCTAAGAGAGGTTTAAGGCAAGGAGATCCTTTGTTGCCTTTATTATTTGACTTAACTGCCGATGTTTTTACTAAGATTATTAAAATAGAGCAGTGGATAATGGGATTCTAGGTTATTTAGGCAATGACATATCGCATAATGGTATATCGGTTCTCCAATTTGCCAATGATACCTAGCTTTTTTCTTTCCATTTACCTTGACACATTATTACCCTTAAGTTTATCTTATACAGTTTTGAACTTCTATCAGCTTTAAAAATAAATTTTGACAAAAGTTCTATTTTAGTTTTAAATGATTTCGAAAAAGTTGAAAACTTAGTTGCTAATATTCTAAATTGCAAGACTATGAACTTTCCTTTTGATCGTCTAGGTATTATGATTAGACCTACCAATCTTAAACATGATGATTGGCTTATAATCATTGATAAAATCAAAAACAAGATCTCTAACTGGAATGTGAGATTTGTGTCTAGAGCGGGTAGACTAGTCTTAATAAATTCAGTTTTATCGGCCCTTCCGATTTATTGGATGTCCATGCATCTATTTCTAGATTGGATTATTGATAAAATTGATAAAATTAGAAGAGATTTCTTACGGAGTAGGGAAAATTCTAATAATAGTATTAAATGTTTAGTAAATTGGGAAATAGTTTGTAAAGCCAAAAAAGAAGGTGGCTTAGGAGTTATTAATTTACATAATATGAATTTGTCCTTACTAGGTAAATGGTTATGGAAGTTTAAGGATATAAATGATAATGCTATTTGGAAAGAGATCATTTCTAAATATTACTATAATGGTAATAGCAATTTATATCAAATTGCTTCTCTAGTCACTCAAAATCTATCTAATTTTTGGAAAAACATTTTAAAATGTCACGAGATTTTTAACTTAGGTATCAATACGATAGTTCATTCTGGTAATTGTACTTCTTTCTGGCACGATCGTTGGATTTAGGCCTTGCCTCTTAAGTTGGGATTTAAAGAGCTTTATGATATCTGTAACTTTAAGTTTGCTTTAATTAATGAAGTTTATTCTCCTGAAAACGATCCTTCTTGGAATTTTAGTTTTAACAAAAATTTAGTAGGTTCAACCCTTAGGCAACGTTCTTTGCTTTATGCTAGATTAAATCTTTATAATATTGATAATGATAATGATATTATCAGTTGGAAATGGTATAAGAGTAAGAAATATAGTTCTAATTCTTTTTACAGATTTATTAACTTTTTAGATACGCTAAACAACTCTTTTAAATTTATTTGGTAATCTAATGCTCCTCCTAAATCTAAAATTTACATGTGGTTAATACTGCATGGAAAACTTAATACAATAGAATTTTTAAAGAGAAAAACATACAAAATGATAATAAATGTTATTACTGTAATCTACATCTTGAAAATATTAAATATATATACTAAGATTGCATGGATACTTATTACATTCTAAATAATATTCTTAAAATTTTAACTTTAATATAATAACTAAAATTTTGGATTGCGACTTCTACTGGAATAATTTTAGATTTAGGTTCAAAAAGAATATTAGGTTTTTACTAGACATTTTATTCATTATTATTAGTTGGTATATTTGGTTTGAAAGAAATCAAAGAATTTTTAATAATAATAATAATAGTCATCTTAACAAATTGATTTTTACAATTTCTTAATTTTGTTTTAACTGGATTTCTAATCCCAAATATAAATTAGCTAAAAATAACTTATTTAAAGGGTATCTGAATAAGGTTAGTCATAATATTAACTTATTTAAACACAACAATAACATATTAACATTAACAATAGTAGTGTTAATATTTTTACAAACTTATATGATGATTTCACTATTAATCATAACTTATTTATGTTTAAAGGTTCATAAGAATTTTTTTAAGATCTGTTTCAATTTTTGTACTAGCATTTGTTGGTATTAGTTTATAGGTAATTTAATTATTGTGTTAATTTCCAGCTAGTCTTATTTAGGTTTTTTATTTCCTACCTCATCAATACATATATATGTATATAAATCATATAAATATACATATATATGTATCATTCTATCTTTTTCCTCAGTCATCCTTCAGACATAGTTATGGGTGATAGGGTGTCAGGTTCACTTTGCAGGTACTCGTGTCTCCAGATTGCAGGATTTCGAATTGTAAAGAGGTCATTAGAGCAGAGTTTTCCACTCAGGATTATTAGCAGTTCCACCACAGATATAGGATACTTTCATCTCCATTGTGGCATACTATTTTCAGGAGGATCTACTTTACTACTTGGCACTTCTTCCTTTTGTGTAAAGTCTTCAAAGCGGATTTTTCATTCAGTAGTTCCACTTCAAAGTAGATGTTTTTCCATTCCTTCCGAACCAGATGCATGGAGCTTTATTATTAGTTTGTGACGATATCTAGTATTATTGGTTTTTCTTTAGTTTTTTTAGGTACTTCTAACACCTTAATATCGGGCGGTGGCTATGCCGAAGCTCGATATTGGGGTGTGATGGGTGGTGGCCTTGCCAGAACTCATCTTAGGGATAGTTGAGTTTTTTTACATGTATCTAGTTTTGTTACCTGCCAGGCATGTTGGTAGAACCTTATTTTTGTGACATATACAGTTGCACGTGTGCTCTCCTCTATTTATAGAGGATCACACATTTTTCTCAAAAAAAATAAAATTAATCTTGAAATTAATATATATATATGTTTGAAAATTTTTATTATATTTTAAATTTTATAATATATATTTCTTATTTTAAATTTAACATAAAAAATTATATTTTTTTAATTTTCAACATAATTTTCAAAATTAGCTCAAGACCTAATTTAAATTTGGCCTTTTCTATTAGGGCAACCTTTGGGCTCACTTCGCTTTTTAGGCTAGGCCGGTAGCCAAGGAGGGTAAGGTATTTGATTATAGAGTAGGTTTAATTACAGAATCATTTTCATTCAAGTTTGAATTCCTTCCTCTTTGACTCGGTTTCCTTTGAATTTTGGAACGTTCCCCTCGATTCTAAAATCCATGTTTGTCTCTCCCATTCGTTCTGCAATCCATTCTTGCCTCTCCCTATTCGTGTTTTCTTGATTCTGGAGCATGCCCTAGCTCCACTGAATGATTTATAAAGGGGTGAAACTCCTTTACAATAGCATCGATTCACCGGAGATTTATATATCCTCGGTTTAGATGCTGATATCTCTTGATATACTATCTCTTGTGATCGGATGTCAATTTGCCTTAGAATTCTGCATCGATCTTATTCATGAAGTCACGGTTGACCCGATAAAGTCATATGCGATTTATATAAGTCTATCCTCCTTTTTATTTTGATAATCATCTCAGTTTTTAACCTATCTTCTTATTAGAGTTCTCTTTGGTTAGAATTCCCCTGTATTTGAATCCCTATCCTTGCTTTGAAATCCATTCTGGAATTATCAAGTGAGGGAGTGTATTTGTAATTAATATTTAAAATGTTTCATATGTTGTGTGTTGTTTGAGTGGTTATGTTGATTTGGATTTTCGATCGATTCGTCTGATCAACGCTATCAATACAATTTCCAAAACATGTAAACAGAGAAAACTGACATGATATTATTTTCAAATTCGGTAAATGAAATGAATTTTGTATGATTATATTTTATATATAAGTATAATTTTCTAAAATTAAATTATTAACTGAATTGGTTGTCAAAAATGATAATATTTGATTTTCATTTATTGTTTTATACTATTTCAACATTAAATAAATGAAATTATAAGAACATGGCTTAGAAACTGTTTTTGGAAATTTAATTGAAATGAATCTGAATTAGTAATTTAATTTTCGGTGATTCCTAACTTTGGTTTTAAAGTTTTAAAGGGTTTATCATTTAAAGGTATTTTTGAATATAAATTATTTTCAAAGAATATTAAAAGTTTTAAATCAGTGCTCTCCTCTTTTGTCGCTGGAAAATAATTTCGGTGATGGCGGCCGCATCATCGACATTCATTTTCGAGTTTTAGAGAGGAGAGACCATTCTGCAGCTTTGCTACACTTTTGTCTTGGAAAATAATTTGATTTGAAATTCTGAAGTATGACTTGATTTATAATATATATATTTATCTCTAAATGTTGGAGTGAAATTGGAAGTTTAATTCTTAAATTTTGTTAAAGGATGATTTCAATTATAAATAAAGCCAAACTTTTGAATATATATTTAAAGTTGAATAATTGTAATTGGGAATTAAAATGTAATTGGATAATATATAATAAAAGATGATTTTATAAATAAATTTTGAGTGGCTATAATAAATGTTATACACTTAAATTTTAAAAATGTTAATAAAGTTAAATAGAATAATAACTTAATTGAATAATAGATGAGATAGATAAAATAAATTTTGTTTTGAAGGAATTAATAAATTAAATCAACTAAATGAAATTTATTCATTAAATTTGACATTGTCAATATACTTAATTTTTTTTAATCATTAAAATGTTAGTAGAGATAAATTAAATAATAAGATAACGAGTAGATAAATATGAATTTAGAAATAGTTAAAATTGAATTATAAGTGAAATTAACTTAAGTGAAATCGAATGAATTAAATCAATTGTTAAATATTAATTAAATTGAAATTTATATGGTTCGAATTAATTTTTTTATTTTGTATTTTAAAATATATCTTTCTTTCTGATTGTTTCTATTCTCCTACCTCCTCCTTTTCGGGGATGAAAAGTTTTGAGTGGGGAGAGTGTAACGACCCATAAACTTTTATTTGCTTTAATAATATATTTAACTGAATTTTTATGAAATTTTAAATAGTTGAATTTTGAAATAAAAATTTGATATTTGAAATGCGCCCATTTAAACATAGAAATTGGTAAATTTTCATCTAATAATATGGAAGTTTATTTTTTTGTGTAGTTTTATCTCCATTTAAATTAGTTAGACTTTGATGATAATAAAATATTTTCCAAACCTGAATATTTTTGTAAATATTTTTGTAAATCATCTTCTGAGTAAGTTGTCATATTTCATTTCTCCAAATTCTGACTGGTATTGCTCCGTTTATCTTATTTCTGGCAAATTAGCAGCATCTTTGGTACCCAATATCGACTTTTGATCGGGTGTTCGTACCACTGATGTCTGTATACCGTTTTGATCGTCTCGTCGTGCTGATCTTCGCAGTATATTCTTTTATACATTTTGATATCCGGTAAGTGACAAATTAATCAAAACGATATGTTGTAACAGTTCTGTATTTTGACCTTATTGGTTTCTCTGTCCTTTCATTTTCAGTGGTGAAATCGAATAGCCATTGGCCATCAATATTTACATAAATCAACTGGTCTAACTTTTGCAATTCCACCTTTTCATAAAATTTTGCCTTTTTTTATTTTTGTTCATATGCGGTTTTAAATTTACTTTCATTTCAGAGAAGAATTTTTTTTTAACTTGCTCGGCTGCTACTTCTCTGCCACTTTTTTCTTTTCCTCTCCCTCCTTTATTTCTCTTTTGTTGTTCGCATGGCCTCTCACTGCATAGACACCCAGGTGAGCTGCTCCGCCCTCATCCTCGCATGTCCCTAGCCTTCGACCGAACCATCATCAACTCCCCTCCTTGCTCGAACTACCTTTGCCTTGCCGTGACTCAACTCCTCAGCCCATACGTACAACCACCAATGACCTAGACCACCCTCTGCCACTTCATCCCCTAGCGCTGCTTCCACTCACTATCGCACCGGCCTCTACCATAGCCGACCTAACATTCACCCCTAGTCGAAGAGCAGCGCCTCATCTTCTCTGTTGCCGATGCTTGCATGTCTTCATTGCTTGCTTCTTTGGTAATCTATATATTGAGGTATATATTATATATCTATGTAATATTATAAGTTTTATTATAAAAAATACTGTATATATGTTATAATTGTATATGAGTATATATATATATAAAGCTTATAAATGTTTTTTATATATTTCGTTTGTTGCTGTTGAATATATATAAGCTATTTGGATGTTGCTTATATATGCGATGGTTTCTATATTATTTTGTTTATATAATATGTTAGGTTTGTATATGAATTTGGATATTAAAATGAATGTATTTGAACGTATATTATATACTAACTGTGTTTTGCTGTATGTATTGTATGTGGAGCTTTATTAGTATCTTCATAGTATAGCAATATATACAAGTATATTTGATTTAGTAAGTTATATAAGATATATATTTGCTGTTGGATTTTTGAACATATACATATAAATTTATATGTAGTATACAGTCCTTGTTTGTTGATTTCAAGTTATATATATTTGAATATAAAGGTTAGTTGTAAACATATATACATATACATACATATATATATATTTTACCTGTTCTGTATTATTTTACTTTGTTGCTATTTATACGAGATGTACATAGCTTTTATATATATATATATATATATATATCTGCATATATGTTTATAGTATAGTGAGTTGCGAGATTTTTTTTATGTCGAATGTTTCAGATTTTACAATATAACCGTGAAATTAGGTTTATATACAATATATATGTTATATTATAAGTTGGATTTATAAAAATATAATATGTATGTAAAGTTATATATTGGATCTCTATATAATAGTATATATAGTACAATACTCTTCTATGTAATATATATTTTGTTTTAATCTGATAAGCTTATATGTATAGTTGCTTGAATCTGGAAAGGTTCCGACTTCAACCTGTGCAATCTATTATCAAAAGTAAGTTATATAATATATTATACAAAGATTTTATAACCTTTCATCGCTGTTAAGTTTTATACATATTATAATAAATTGTTTATATTGATTTGATAACAAATATTAATTTTATTTATTACATGTATGTAAGTTGTGTACATGTACATATACATTAGTTATATATATGTGTGTGTGTGTGTGTGTGTGTGTGTGTGTGTGTGTGAATTTTGTTATCAATTATATATATGTAGATATTGTATTTGTTGGGATTTAATAATGATTTTTGAAATGCATATATATTTAATTTAATATGTGTTTGAAATTTAGAATATGATTTTATATACATAAATAGTTATATATGAATATAGTTATATAAGTTCACTTATACCATTGATCATCGTCAAATCATGTTCATCATGCCTTGCTCTTGTCACGCCAATGTCCAATTTGGGTCGAAACATCTTTTTGATTTGCTTGTATCCATATCCGTGTGTGTGTTTGTGCCATCTTCTGTGTCCTCTAGCCTCGAAAAGTGAGAAATCACTCACGATTAATGTTCTTATATTTATTAAATTTGATTTCAATTGAAACGACAATTGAAATATGCTCCTGTTAGTTATTTACATTGCTAGATATGCTATTATCTGATATATGTTCACTTGTGACATATCACACCATTATCTGTTATTTATATTGATGATATATGTCTGTTATATTATTATCATATCTGTTATCACTCTGCAAGTTCCCTGTTAGCATAGAATTCACTATGGTATGAAATGATAAACCCAAGCGATTTTCTTTGAATTGAATTTAGGATTGCGGGTTGAAATGATATATACCCGTATGCAAATTTAAATTATGGATTGAAATGATAAATATCTGTATCAGTTGACGATAGGATAGAAAATTATATACAGACACCGCTGGTCTATATATAAATATTTTAAAATTTATTTTTGTGGTTTTGGAAAGATAAATATGGATTTATATAAATATTGATTTTGTTATTATATATATGGTTTTATATAAATATTGATTTGAGATATTATATAAATGTTGATTTATATATAGTTAAATTCTTGATTTTAAGCTATGTATAAATTTGTTTTAATATAAAATAAGTTAATAATAAAGTTTGATTCGAAATTTATTAAATTTGGGATATTAAAGATATGATTTTATAACTTGATTTTGATTAAGAGTGATTTAAATGAATATTTCAAATTTACATAAATTAAAATGGTATATTTAGTTTTATTTAAATTTGAAATTTGAAGTTTTATTTAAATGTTATTTGAATGACTAAGTAAATATTTCAAAATAATATTAGTAAAGTGAATTAGATATAGATTTGGAATTATCAATTCTGGTTTTGAAATGTTTGAATATTAAAGCTTTAAAGTATATTGAAATTGAAATGGTTTATTTGACGTTCAAATCTATATTTGAAATCCATATAATTTGAATTGGTTTATTTAGAACTAAATTGAGTTGAAATTTATGAATTGGGATTTGATTTAAATTTGAATTTTTGAAATTCAAGTTGATTCGAGATGATTTGGAATCGATCTGTGAAATTTAAGGAAACTATTTTATTATATAAAGTATTTTTTAAACTATATTTATAAACAATTTTTTATTTTACTTTATATATTATTTTAATATAACTATTTTAATATACTAACTATTTAATAAACTATTTGAACTTATAACTCTTTTATACAAACTATTTTACTTTATAAACTATTTTATTATATATACTATTTTAATATCTAAACTATTTAAGTAGTGGAAGTTATGAGTTTCAAAGTATTATGTTTTGAAAAGTGTTATAATTTCAAGTGTTTGGCTTCGAAAGTGTTATAACTTTGAAAGTGCTATGATTTTGGAAAAGAATATATTTGAAATGGAAATGATATCGTATTTGGTTTTGAAATGGAAATGATGTCGTATTGACACAGTTTTGAAATGGCAATGATATTTTGGTTTTGAAGTATAAACTATTTTGAAATGACCGTAGTGTTATAATAAAGTTTAGTTATTAAAGAGACCGGAATCGGAAGTTGTCATACTCTCTACCAACTCGAAAACCACTTTAACAACCGTTTACGCGGTGGAGATTCCAGAATGAAGTAGGATGGTGGCGACGTCCTATTGAGGTATACACGTGGACCCAACTCCCGTGAGTTGGCAAAAGGTGGCTAAAACAGGAGCGATTCTCGGGCCAAGTGAGGTCATTCCTCCGATCGGACACATTCCTTCGATACTATATTCTGACTTTGTGATTGATTTGGTGGCCACATTTGATTTTTTTTGATTCGGGAGTGTGTTAGGAGGTTGGCGGTAGTGGCTGCTATGCGTTACCACCAGCCCGGATGTGTAATGGTATATCAACCCTGGAATTGCCTTGTTGTGCCGTGTCACCTACCCTAGCACGTCTTATACGAGTTTGTTTTGTACCATACCTATGGAGTGACCTCTGATGACGCCCAGTATAGGGGAGATTACGGTACTGTATAGACTATGGGAATATATAAAATATGTTAAGAGGGATATGGGTAACGCCTTAATGCTATTTTAATAGTTTACTTTACTATAGATATTATTATAATAGCGTATATTACTACATAGTAGATAGTTTAACAGATCCTCAAAGGATGGTTATCCCAAACATCCTTTGAGTTACTTGTATTTCAGTTGTTATTTTACTTGAGTTAGATTTATTGATATAAGACTGTTAATCCTGACTCGAGTGTTTTGTGTTTTTCTTTACGCTCAGGTCAGACTGAGTGATACAGCTTTTGAGTCTCACCTTTGGAGTTGGAGCTTCGTTTGGAGATCCATATACATCTTTTCAGCTTGCAGTTATTCAGTTGATTCCAGTGATGTATTCTGATCTTGTATTTGACAATTGTATTTGAAACTTCTATTGTATCTTATTTAAGTTTGATATATATAGTAGCTTCATGAACTACTATTCATTTTGTTTCCGTTGCATATTGTATATTACTCTGTGTCTGTGATTTTGTGATTTATTTATTTACTGTATATTTTGAGTTTTGCCAAATATAAATTAACAACATGGTATTTTAAGCAATTCAAATTCGACATGTGTGGATGCGAATAGTTGAAAATATCAGGATGTTGCAGAAACCTTTGGGCTCACTTCGCTTTTTGGGCTAAGCCGGTAGCCAATGAGGGAAAGGTACTTGATTATCCAAACCCAAGCCCAGACACTACATTTTTAGACACCCTGCTAAATTGGTAAGCTTAATCGATTACCCTTAACATGAATAATTTATATGGCATAGACTATTAGGTCCCAATACCACCGAAAGGAACCAGGCTTGTCGAAAGCAAGGTAATTGGTTAAATTTAAAAAATTCCTTTCGGATCTTTATTGGGACTCTGTGGTATAAATTCATTAGAACTTTTCTAAATCTCCTTTTAAATAAAATGTACATCTTATTATAATTATTTGAAATTAGTTTATTTAAGTTTAAATTTTATTATTTTTATTTACTTAATGAGTGGATCAAATGCTCTCACATGTGAATGTGAAAGTGTTACATATAGAATGCATGGATAGAAAATGTAAACATTTTAGGTGTTGGGATTTACACAATGGTCACATATCCCCTCCATATATGCCTTTGTCATCTAAATTTTAAAAAAAGCCTTTTTTTACTTGTTTACACGTGCATAAGTATACGGATATAAACATATGTGTATGAAAGAGATAAAAGGTGTAATGACCTGCCTTTTTGGACAGTTTAAATTGACGATAAACCACACATGTCAGACTCGAACCAAACAAAAGGGAAAATTTTTATTGGGGTAAATAAGAAAATGTAGAGAAAGAAAAAAAACAAAGACAGACTCTCGCAGCGGAATGACCAAATATAATAATCAAATAAACAGTTCATGAAGATGTTTGTAAATAACATTTGATTATACTTTTACAATACAAAAATCAAAGTTACATAACGGGAATAACCAAATAAATAAATGCAGCGAAACAACATGATGCAGTGGAATACATATCATAATAATAATAATTACAAATCTTCGTCTTCGTCCTCAGTGATAAGGTCTTCAACCCTGAAATGCTCAGGCTGACCCGAGCGAATTGGAAGGACGTAACACTCGAGTCAGAACTAAAAGATCTAATGTAAGTTAAATCAATGGTAAATATGAGTGTAACAGCATCGGAGTTGTTTACGGGGTTTGACATCTCCTATCCAGTGTCTAACGTGAGTATAGTAACTTAAGAGATGTTCGGGATTCACATCTCCTAAGGATCCGTTAAACTATCTACTATGTAGTACAATACGCTATTATAATATGTTTACAATAAAGTAAAAGTATTAAAATAGCATTAAGGCGTTACCCATGTCCCTCTTAACACATTTTTTATATATTCTCGTAGTCTATACAGATACTGTAAACCCCACAAAACTAATGGGATACTTAAGGAGCACTCCATAGGTACGATACAAAACAAACTCGTAGAAGGCGCTCAAGGGCATGTGAACACGGCACTCGAGGAAATGTCAGGGTAGATATACAATTTGCGTATATAGACTGGTGGTAACGCATAGCAACTACTACCGCCCACCTCGAAACACACTGCCAAATCAAAATCAAGGGGTGACCACCAAATCAATCACAAAGTAATAGAATGGTACCGATGAAATGTGTCTGATAGGAGGAATGACCTCACTTGACCCGGTGTGGCTCCTATTTTAGTCATATCTAAGCTGACTCATGGGAGTCAGGGTCACGTCATACCTTACACAGAAATCGTTCGTCAAACCATCCTACTTCATTTCTGGAATCTCCACCACAGACACAGTTGTTAAAGTGGTTTTCGGTATTGGCAAAGAGTATGACAATATCCGATCTCGGTCTCTTTAACAACCAATCGCTTATTACACACCGGATGGTTCTTTTACATTTCAAAAATCATTTCATATTGATATCGAAATATCATATTCAATTCAAACCATGTTACTTTCGAAATTATATTCACTTTCAAAAATCATATTTTCAAAACAGTTTACAACTATTTAAATTAGATTGAAATATTTCATAATTAAATTTAAGATATTTAAATAGATTTAAAATAGATTAAATATTATTAAAATAGATTTAATAGCTTTAAAATAGATTAATCAGATTTAAAATAAATTAAACAGGTTTAAAATAGGTTAAAATATTTTATACGGTTAGTATAGATTAAAATAGTTTAGTAATTTGAAAATCTTAATAATTAAGAAATTTAAAATAAAATATTTTTAAGTAGTTTACATTAAAATATGAATTTGGAAAATTATGTCAATTTAACTATTTATTTCATTTCAACACATTTGGACCATTTCAATTTCCAAATCAACAAAACCAAATTTCAAATCTTTCAATTCAACTTTTCAATGAACTAATAAATTCTATATCGATTTTAATCCATGTTTGAAATATCAATTTAAATTATTCCAATTTCAATACATTTCAAAGTTATATTTCAAACAATTCAAACAACTTAATTCTGATAAATTTCACTTATATTTCATATTCTACTTTAAATTTTCAATTTAATTTCTTAAAGCGATTCCTTTAAACCAATCCACATTTCAGTCAAAGACTTGGTTTTTCAATAATAAATCAATTCATATAAATCAAATTTTATTTCAAAATATCGTTAATAAATTCAAAAATTAAGGATTTTAACATCATTTAATTTAACCAATCCGGTGTCCGTATATAATTCTCTACCCTAGGGTCAAGTAATATTTCAATTCTTAATTATTTTATATTTATGGATATATACCATTTCAATCCACGATCCCAAAAACATTAAAATCCATAAAACCACTCAAGTCTATCATTTCAACCCATAACGATTTTTTCCTAATCTATAAATCGTTCGGGTATATACCATTTCAACTCATAGTGATTTTCCTAAACAATAATTAAGGGAACTTGCAGAGTGGTAACATTTCATAAATCAAATATAGCATCCAATCATCTAATAATAAATTCAAACATCAACCATAATCATCATCCAACGCGACCAATAAATATCAACAATTAACAGAATACTATATACAGGCAATTAACTGGAAATTTAAATTCAATCAAAAATTAAATGACAATTTAATTCAAAATAAATTCAAACTAACGGGAATAGCAATTTAAATATACCAAACAGCCATAAATAAATTCTTAATCACATCATAAATTTAATTTAACCAACATAAGAAATTTTACAAGTTGTGAGTGGGTCAAAACACTCACCTTTGGTTTTAAATCAAATTAAAATCCAATTTAGTCCCAAAATTCAAACATTCTCAGAATTCGTCTGACCAAACTTCAAAATGTCCGGAATTTCAATATGATCCTAGCGGAAGAAACCGCGCGTGGAACGGACCTCGTATGTAAAAGTTATTATCATTAGAAGTTCAATGGTTTTTTTAAAAAAAAAACTTACCACGTCATCAAGCCTACCGCTAATCTTTCGTGCGTGAGCCGCTACTTCGTCCATCTTCCTCTAATTTTTGCCGCCACCTAAATCGACCACGACGCGGTCAAGTTTTGCCATTGGAAGCCCTTCCCCGAGCCTCCCCTGCCAGACCGGTCGCGCGACCCTCCGCCTCCCTCGTTTGCCCTGCCGCCGCTTTGAAGGCGATTTCCGGTGATCCACGGCCACCTAGGGAAGAATGAACCATATGGATGTGACCTACTCGACCACCTCTGCCCAATTGTGACGCTCGATCGTCCTGTAGTCGTAGATCCACTGTTAAATTGTCGAAACCCTAAAACTAACGACCGCAGTTCTTCAACGAATTCTAGTCAAATGGTGGTTTGAATAACGAATTACACCAGTGAATTACGCTCGGCTGAGCTTCGAATTGATATATAATTTGTCAGGTTCGGAGGAGTTTGACTTTTGAATTGAATTTGCAATTTGGAAGTTAGGGTTTTGTTTGTCTATCATTGAAAAGAGGAGATAAGAAGGAAATGTACGTACAGACAATAGAAAATAAAAAGGTTGCTAAGGTTTATAACGGGCTATTTATAGACAAAGCTGAAAACATAAAGAATGGACCTGATCAAGTTGGCTTGAAACGATAAATGACCCGAACAGCCCGTTTCGTCTTCGGAACTAAAATAGATCATCCCATACATCAAAACATATGTTTTCGATAATATTAAAATCAATGAAACATGTTTCAAGTCCTAATTCCATCATATGAAACTGTTGCAAAGCTCCACAGTTTGACTGGAATTTGAGTTTAGATTTTCTTTCTTGTTTTAGAAGAAGTTAGACTACAAATGTTTGGGCTATCCCCTTTGGAATAAAATATCCTTTAAGCTTCTTTGATAAATTTATTTAAAGATCCTGATTTAATCATGTTCTGGATTACTCTTGACAAGTTACAACATTCATCGGTCTTATGTCCATTTACTTTATGATAGTTGCAATAATCTCCTCCTTTATTTGGCTCAGGACGGTTCTGTATTTTGTAGGAAGCAGAGAAATTTCTATTATCTTTTGTTACGAGAAAATGTAAGAGAGGGGCTTACTCAAACCCTTATAGTTGGATTCGAAGGCCTCTTTCTACATTCCTCTTCTACTCTTGTTCCCTTTTTGCCTCCTTCTAAGATGCTCAAAACTAAACTTTTCCTCTTCTCATCTTTGGTGAGACTTCTTCTTATTATGGTACATCTCATCCATGTAAATGAATTTTTTTGGTCGAAAATATAAATATTATAGATCTTTCCACCCATTAATGTAAAGGTCCATCCAGAAAGGTGTTTGTTCGATCAGTCCTGATCGAACTTAATGCTTCTATATTAATCTCCTTAGATATTCACCAAGGAATCCCCTGGTCTTTATTTGATATTAGCCAACGTGTTGAAGTCTATAGTTGGATCTTTGTACATGCAAAATTGCGCCACAAATTCGGAAGAATTTTTTTCCCAAGAATAGAAGGTTCCTTCTTCATAGTGCTTATACCATTTGACAGCTGCTCCATGGAAAGTTATGGGGAAATTTTTACAATGGACTACCCCAAAAGCATTATACAAATTCATCTAGCTTTCAAAAGCTACAAGGCGATCATCTGGATCAGTAATTCCATCATACTTTAGTGGAGGAATCATGATGTGAGATGGAATTCTATCGGCCATTATTTTTTCTTAAAAAGGAGTTTTTTGAAGGATATGATTTCGCTACAGGTCAAGGAGTATATCCTTTGTCATTGCGTTAAGGATGTCTTTTTTGGCTGGTTTCGCTATTTTAGTGATCTCCATTGTTTCCTTGAATTGAATTATTTGATTACTCAAGGGGCCTTTTAGCTTGACCCTCTCGGTTTTTGTTTTGTTGATTCGTTTTAGCTTTGCTGCTTTCTTTTGTTTGCGATCGAGAGGAATGCATTTGCAACTTGTCATATTGAATTTAGCTTGGACATTCTACTTCATTCCTTTCATCCATAATCTCAATTATGTTGGAGGCTTTTTGTGATAGTCCTTGTTTAGGAAGTTCTTTCATAACTGTCAATTACGGTGCAAATCCAGAATTTTAGCTTCATTGCTTGCAAGCTTTGTCATGGTTGAAGACTGTCAAACTTCCATATTTACTAAGTCAAAGTTAGGGATATCATTATTCTACCTGGCTCTCACTATTTTCAAGAAACTTTATGTTATTAAACTTAAGAAAGAATTTACAGGATCGGAGGTTCAAGCCCTCCTTCCAGCGCCAAAAATGTTAATGAATAAATTCGTCAACACCCCATAGTGTAAAATAAGGAATTGCTTTAGAGGAGAGTCTTGTCGAGGTCAATGAAAGTCATTGAGGTTGAGCATGGAGTCATCGAGGAAGGACACGAAGGCATTAGAGTCATCGGGATTGGATATGTAGTTGTCATGGTCATCGAGTTTGTATGTTTACTCATGTCGAGCTTTAGCTTTGATATTTAGGTCCTTGGTATGTCGAGGAAGAAAGTATTCACTGTGTAGCTTATATAAACTCATCAAGGTTTGCAAATCAATTAAGATCGACGTGGTTTACGTTAACATGCACAATGATACCGAGGCTATGAGTTTGGATAAAACTTGAAATAGTACATAAATGTGTAGATCGTTACTTAAATCATGCAAATTGGACCATATCCTTGCAATACTTTTAATATTACAATGAGCAAAATTCCCAATTTGGCCCACGGTTTTTTATACCGTTACAAGTAAGAAATGAGACAAGGAGAATTCGACCCCTCAATTGAAGACCTTGGGTCCCTGTTTATAGAGTTTGACAGGAGGCAAGCCTCGACATCCATAAATCTCGATGTCTTCGTCAAGTGCCAATAGTGAATACACTATCGACCTTGACATGAACAACATTGCTACACACCGAAGTACGTACAATTTCATCTTCCTCGGCATGGCCTTCATAGTTCCAATACTCGACACCAACACTCTATTTTTGACATAATGCGATGTTAATTGTATTTATGGACATCAACACTGATAGATATCGATATCACATATATAGATATGCGGTGCTTTCCATTCGGGTTGATGACTTGGAAGTATTGATCCTCGACGAGCTTCAACTGTAACTGTTTGTCCAAGGCTATGTGGATTGGCGGTGATGTTGAGAAAGAGACTTGGTTTTCCACGACGAGTCTATTAGTTTTGATGTTGATTGGGGGCGTCTTTGGTAACCTTCTGACTGTGTTTATTGATGTCGACATCTCATGCTAATGATGTCGAGTTTCGTTGATGTGTAAGGCTTCCTCGATGATGATAATGATAGTAACAACCCTTGATGCAGCCATGTTAACATCGACATCACTATATTAATGACATCAAGGTTGAATGTTATGCTGAACATTCTCGATAACGATAGTGGTAGTAACATAAGGGTATGATCTGACATAGTATATCAATTGAGGATAGTCAGTAGTTTTTGTTACCAAGGCAGATGGTTCTCTTAGGTTATGCATAGATAACCGAGAGTTAGAAAAGGACTATCAAGAGTAAGTATCCTTTATCTAGAATCGATGATATGTTTGACCGGCTCCACGGCGCTCGGGTATTTTTATAAACTGGATCTTACCACTGGTTTTCACCAATTAAAGTGTGCCCTTAATAGCTTTTCGTACCCTTGATAGTTTTTACGAGTGGTTGGTCATGCTATTCAGACTGACTAACGCACCCACTTATTTCATAGACTTAATGAATCGAGTGTTTCGGGATTTTCTTAATAAATTTGTCCTCGTCTTCATTAATGATATTCTTGTTTATTATAAGAAGGAGGAAGAGCATAAATATTTTCTCCAAGTTGTTCTAAATTCTTTAAGAATTCATGTGTTTAAACCAAAGTTTTCTAAGTGTCATTTTTGGAAATTTGAAGTTAGGTTTCTAGGGCACATAGTTTCGAGAGAAGACATATCAGTGGACCCAGCTAAAATAGTTGCGGTTCAAGACTGGAAGAAGCCCGAAAACGCGACAGAGGTCAGAAGTTTATTAGGATTGGCAGGTTTACATAGAAGGTTAATCAAAGATTTCTTAAAGGTTGCTTTTCATTTGACAAAGTGGACGAAGAAAGATGTTAAGTTCGAATGGACGCCTAAGTGAGATCAAGCATTTAACGAAATAAAGGAGAAATTGACCAGTGCTCCTGTTTTAACTATTCCAAATGGGAGCAAAGGATTAACTGTATACACAAATGCTTGTAGAACTGGATTGGGAGCGGTTCGGATGCAGCATGAAAAAACTATTGCATATGCAAGTCAACAGCTGAAACCATATGAGAAAAATTATGCTATGCATGATTTGGAGCTCTTAGCAGTTGTCTTCGCATTAAAGATGTGGAGGCATTATCTTTTAGGTGAAAAGTTCAAGTTACACATGGATACAAATCCTTAAGTATCTTTTTACCTAGAAAGATTTAAATTTGAGACAACAGAGATGGCTGGAGTTTCTCGCTTCTTATGATTTGGATATTCTTTATACCCGGAGGGAAGCAAATGCTACGGCAGATGCATTGAGTAGGAATGTTGAGATGGTTGTTGACTTAGAAGTCAAGCTAGATGGAGAGGATTGTAGCTAGTTAAGATGAAGACCCTATTTTGGCTCGACTCAAGATGGATGTCCAAGAAGGCATTGTTTCTATTTTTAAGATTGATCCCCGAGGAGTATTGAGAATAAACGAGCGTATCTATGTTCTGAATGTTAATGGTCTTAGTATAGAAGTGTTAGCCGAATTTTACCGATCAAAGCTATCTTTCCATCCATGAGTGACCAAGATGTTCAAGGATATGAAGAGAGTGTTCTGATGGAAGGGGATGAAGCGAGATGTTTTGGTCTTTGTGAGTTAGTGTTCAAACTGCCAATAGGTTAAAGTGACCAATAGAAGTCAGCTATATTGCTTCAACCACTTGAAATTCCAAAGTGGAAGTGGGAGAAGATCTCTATCGGCTTTATTAATGGACTTCCTGGGTCAAGGAAAGGGAAAGAATGTATTTGGGTTATAGTCGATTGGCTGACCATGAATTATTATTTCATTCCTGTTAAGCCGATTAGAACTGCTAAGAATCTGGATAATTAGATTATGAGGCTTCATGGTATTCCTTGTAGTATTGTAAGTGACCAAGACTCAATATTCACTAGTAGGTTCTAGGAGGGACTGCGAATTGCCTTAGGGACATAGCCGAGTTAGAGTATAACTTACAATCCTAAGACAGATAGGCAGAAGGAGAGAGTGAACCAAATCTTGGAGGATTTGTTGCGTCCATGCATTCTTGACTTTGGAGGTTCTTGGGAAGATCATTTTACCTTGGTCTAATTCACTTACAACAACAGTTATCAGGCAAATATCGACATGGCCCTTTTCAAAGCTTTGTATGATCGTCCATGTCGTTCTCCTTCAAGTTAGGGTGGTCAGGTGATAGAATTGTTCTTGGGCTTGAAGTGATCTTGGAAGCCAGTCAGAAGGTTGCTGATATTCGAAGGAAGACAAAGGAGTCACAATATCGGTAGAAGTGTTATGCAAACCAAAGGCGCAGGGATCTTTAGTTCTCAATGGGAAATTCTGTGTTTGTGTAGGTTTCTCTGTTAAGAAGTGTTGTGCGATTTGGAAATTAGGAAAGCTAGCCCCTCGATATATTGTCCATTTTCCTATACTGGACTAGATTGGTAGACTTGCATATAGAGTGAAGTTAATAGATAGACTATCAGATGTCCATAATGTATTTCATATGTCTCATTCTCGTAAATACATGCACGACTCTTCAACGATAGTAGCATCGATCCAACATAAGGATTTCGAAGTTCAGCTTAACCTGACCATTCTTAGGCGGCCTATTCGGATCATCGATCGAGATATAAAGCGATTGACGACGAAGGTTGTAAATCTTATTACGTTCAGTAGAGTGAGGATGATAGGATTGCACTTGAAAGACTGATGGTGGTATAAGGGAAGCTTACCCTTAGTTGATGTTAGGATAGTGTTTGTTTTTTGTATGAATGGTGTATACATTGTTTATGATATAGTTGCTTAGTGTGTATCCGTTGTATGGGTTTAATGATATACATACATATATATATATATATATATATATATTCCCTTTTGAGTTATTCTGAGTTATCTCCTTGTGTGTGAATTTCGAGGATGAAATTCTTTTAAAGGGCAGAATGAAACGACCCGTAAATTAATCACTTTAAAACATCAATATTTAATATATTTTTAAATAAAAATCAATGGATTTCATAACTAAAATAAAACTCTCTTGAATAATAACTCTTAACGGTGATATGTTTTCAAAATTTGTTTATGAAAATATTTAGTTCGAATAAAAATTAAAAATGTGACCGAAAATAGTTTTTCGAATTTTCGTTTCGTCATCTAAAAGTTAACGGATGGTTGTAAACATTTTAGTTAGTTTAAACGTATACATTTTAAAATTTTAGATATATAATATATTTGTATATATATTCTTAAGTGTATAATGTTAAGCTGATATTTTTTATGAAAAAAATAAAACAAGAAAAATGTTTAAAGTTAAAGGAGACATTAGGAAACATCTAAGTACATGAAGTGTTTGGCATGTTGGCTCAAAGAAGGACAAGATTGGAGCTTCTTCCATGCGTGTAGAGCATGAGGTGGAGGGGGCATGATAAAGTGGCAAGGTAAGAGTGGAGGGCGTGTACTAAGGGCTATTTTGGTAATTTACTAAATGCACCTTGTGTATATACCAATTCCTAATTTCTTTTCTCATTTTTTCGTTCATTTTCAGTTTCTAAAATCTTTTTCGAAGCTCGTAAGAAAATTTCCATGGGTTTCAAAGTTTAAAAATCTAAACTTTTCATTTCTTCCTTAAGTAAATCAATAAAACATTCATCTTCCCTTTCTACATTACCTAATTAACCAAAAAAGACCCATATCCACCCAAACAAAGCTTGGCCGAGCCCCAAAACCCCCCATGGTCGAACCTAACTAGCCCTTCTAGGGTCCAAAACTCCACCTTTTGCAAAAAGAATACAGGCTCTAGCGTCGGTTGCAGGTTCGAGTGAAGTTTATGTTCGTTTCGGTGAGTGAAGCTCGCCTTTTTAACTAAGATTTTGAACTTTATTTTTATTCATAATCTTGTTGCCAATTGAGTTACTTGGTTAGTTATATTTGGATGAAATGTTGTTTACTTGGTATGTGCTCTAAAAAGATGACGTCTTTGCTAGTTAGTTAGTAACTTAAACTAGCTATAAAGTTTGATGTAAATTGTTTATGTGATGCTTTCTCTTTGTTCGTGAATATGTTTATCATTATGTATATGCCATACTTATGTTATGTGATGTGATGTTTGGATGTAAGTCAAATGACATTAAAGTAGTTATAGAAGTGTCTGTACAGCGACTATCGCTATATCGAGATTTTTGGAAAACATCATCTCTTCGGAACCTTTTGATTTGTTCTCAAGCTTGGGTTTTGTTTAATAAGTTAATTAAGTTTTTGAATAATGATGAGTTTAAACTTAGTTAACCATTTTAATAATGATTTCTAAATTTGAATTAATCGTTTTAATAAATGAGGATTATGGTTAATAATTAAATTAATAATGATATGTTTAAAATTAATTAATTGTTTTGTTAGTGATACCTAAAATTAATTAATCATTTTATTTAATGATATTTAAGGTTAATTAATAATTTGAATAATGATGGACTAAAGTTGATCTACTATTTAATTAATGGTGATTAAAATTAATTAACCCTTTTTAATTATTGACTTTTAATGTTAATTAATTAGTTTAAATTTAATTAATCTTTTCCATTAATGATATTTTGAATTAATTAATCATTTTTTTATAAATGATGTTTAAAAATTAATTGATCACTTTAATTAGCAATGTCTAATTTCAATTAATTAATTTAATTGATGATGTTTTAAAAAGTGATTAACCCCTTTGTTTAATGGTATTTAAGGATAATTAATCAAATTAATTAAAGAAGTTTTAAAGATAATTATCATTCTTATTAATGATAGTAAAAGCTAATTAATCAATTTAATAAGGATGTTTTAAGTTATTAAATCCTTTTAGTAATGCTGTTTTAAGTTAATGAACCAATTTTAACAAATCTATATAAGGTTAATGCTTGTGAAGTGGATCCCAAGCATGAATCCGATTTTAAAAATAAAATCGTTTATGGAGATGAATTAATTCCCATACTGCAATATCACTTATATGGAAAGGATTTAGTTGTATACTTAACACTAAACATTGAAGAGGGAGACTTGTCTCTATCTCGATAGTTAATAATGTATGTTGAGACATGACTTTAAGGTAACACCACCTTAATTTGTCCAGCATCATTGTTAACTAAGGTATAGAACAAGTATGAAATCGACGATTGGTGATGAGTATATAAGATTTAATTTCCATATACGATCGTTTTGTAATCTTGGATAGTCAGTTCGTCGACTATCGATTAACTTAGCCTTATTTGTATTTCATCACTCTAAGGCAATGCGTTGCTCACTTGAGTTTTGTTATCCTTTGTTGAAAATGACTAAACCCAAAGAGTGAGTGGAAGCCAAATTATGTGGAGTTGCTTCCATTAGGATATTGTTATGTCTACTCTAGATTTGATTCGAATATTTGTGCACTAAGATATGAAATATTCGGATTCCTAGTAACCGTTGGCAGAGTCCGGCTTGAACGTGTCTGAGAGCCATTGTGGTTCTCAAGTACATATTCTAGAGGTATACTTTCGGTAAGGGGGTGCACCCTCCTAGTCATTGTTGGGAAATTCCCTTTTTCTTCTTATTGATTCGAACCTTCGCATTTGTTTTCTTAATTGCATCGAGAAGAGTCGAGCACTCTTTGTGATGTTTAATTATTGTTATCCGTTCTTTAGGTTTAGGTGTTGTTCTTGTGAGAAGAAGCTCGTTCAGGGTTTGACGGTGTGGTCTCACTTGTTGTTGTTTAATTGCATCCATTTATTTTAGAGTTTTACTCATACCAGACATATTGTCTGGCCCGAGTTGTTTGTTTCCCCTAAACTCTAGGGTACTCATTTTATTTGAGTAGTCTGAGAGTAGCAGGTCTTTTAAGGGATCATTTGAAGACACCGTCAAAGTCGGAAGCCTTTACTTATTTAGTTGTCTATTTCCTCCATTTGTTTAATTCTTGTAAATGTATTTTATTTCAGCATGTTTAAAGGCAGTTTGCTACAACTATCTAAGCCAATAGTAGTAATTTTGTGTAACTCTGATAACTCCACGTTAGGAAGTAACCTTATATACTATTTTACTGTTATGATATATTAGCAGTTTCATTGAGAGATTTTCTATTTTGTTCTTTTTATTTTACCCCCTACAATTCATCTTTCGGATGCTTGGGAAACGACGCATGAATAGTGTGGATGTATTACGTATCGTTCCCAGGAGTCAAAAAGGTGGGCCATCACAGTTGGTATCAAAGCTTCAGTTGAGCGAACACCTTTGCCTGATTGGGATACAAATTATTAGAGATAGGGTGAGAAGATCCTTAGAATGAGTTAATCTTGAGAGTGTGCTTGTATCACCCATACTAAAGTCTCGTTTTAGATCCTTTGATGTTGTTGCCCTTAAATCATTTTGGTCCTATCTTTGTATTCTAATAATATCTATCATTATTCAGGTAATTAAAACGAGTACAAGAAGAAGAGGGAGAGGATCTGGAACTAGCACGACTATAAATGGCAGGCGGCTAGAAATTAACCAGTCGTAGAGGCAGTAGAAAAAGAAATAGGAAAAGTTCAACCGCCTTGGAACTTTGCTACTCTGTGCAAAAGTTATACTGCTTTGGGTGGTAAACCATTCTTTTGAACTGACGATATTTTGGAAGTTCGGACATGGCTCTGCTCTTTTGAAAGGATATTCCAGGATTTTCAATTGGAGGATGCAAGGAAGCGATTGTTGGCATCGCGATGGATAAGAGTCAATATTGGATTGGTGGGATTCGATGACAGTTAATACCCCTAATGAAGATATTTCTTGAGCTCAATTTAAGGAAATCTTTGAAGCTTAGTTTATTCCGAAGGCAAGGAGCACTCGGTTGTTCAAGAGTTTCATGGATTTGAAGAAGGTGATATGATGGTGGTGCAGTATGAGCAAATATTCAATGCATTGTCCCATTTTGGACCAGGATTAATAGACACACCACTCAAAAAGAATGAGATGTTCGTGGAAGGACCGAGGCTAGAATTTCATCGTAAGATGACAAATCATGTTAAGAATACCTTTACCAATCTTATCAGTATGGCTTTGAGGTTCGAAGCTCTGGATATTAAGCAAGGTATTAAGAAAGACGTAGTGCCAACAGTTAATGCCCAACCTTTATCAGTTATCCCAGTTGTAAACAAGACAGATTTCAAGCACAAGTTTAAATGGAAGAAGCGGTGGGTAGGAAAGAAACCCGGGGATTGGGATCCAACTCATAAGAAGCAGCCAACTTGGCCAACATTCTTTGTTTCAAGTGCAATAAGATGGGCCACTTTGCAAATCAGTGTCCAAGTGTCTCTTCTTTCAACTGCGGCTAGCTGGGACACATGAAGAATGAGTGCCATTTCCTAAAGAATGGGTCGCTTGGACAAGCTTTTTCTCTTAAGGAAATACCATCCACTTCTACGAATCAAAAGGGGAAGTAAGTGCTGCAAGGTACATCATCCATTTCTAATGTTCCTATTACAGCATTATTCAATATCGGTGCATCCCATAGTTTTATTTCGGTTGATCTTATTGATAAACTTAAGTTTAAACTCATCCTTCTAAATAACCCACTTTGTGTGTCGAACCAAATTGAGGGTCTGAAAAATCTTGACACCATGTGTCTAAATGTGCCAATTTCTTATTGAGATCGGTACTTCTCATTTGACTTACTCGTTCTTGGGTTCATCGGTTTTGGGATATTGTTGCGTATGGATTGGTTATTTAAGTTTGAAGCCATCTTGGATTATGTTAGAAGAGTAGTCGTATTAAAGGATGCAAGCAGAAGCATTAATATATATTGTGAGGGGCCTAATGAGCTTTTGAGCAGTTTTCTCTATTCGCTTGAAGTGGGCTAAAGAGGACATAAGAGATATACCATTTTTTGGGATTTTAAGGACATTTTTAATGAAGTGAAAGACTTGCCTCTTTACCGGGATGTGGAGTTCCGTATTGATTTGATTCCAGGAACCAGACCGATTGTACAACCTCCTAGAAGGTTGGCCCCGTAAGAGAGAAGGGAATGAGATAAGTAGCTTCTGACTTATTGCAGAAGGGTTTGATCCAATGTAGTTAATTGAGCTGGGGATTGTCGGTAGTTTTTGTTACTAAGGCGGACGGTTCTTTTAGGTTATGCATAGACTACCGAGGGTTAAGCAAAGGACTATCAAGAATAAGTGTCCTTTACCTAAGATCAACGATATTTTTGATCAGCTCCATGTTGCTCGAGTATTTTCGCAACTGGAAACTTCCTACTAGTTTTAACCAATTAAGGGTAGAAGAGAGAGTATGCCCTTAACAACTTTTCCTACCCTTGATTATTTTTACCAGTGGTTAGTTATGCCATTCGGACTTACTGACACAACCGCTTATTTCATAGGCGTAATGAATCAAGTGTTTCGAGATTTTCTTAATAAATTTCTCCTCGCCTTCATTGATGATATTCTTGCTTATTCTAAGACGGAGGAAGGGCATAAGTATCACCTCTAAGTTATTCTAAATTCTTTAAGAAGTATGTGTTGAAATCAAAGTTCTCAAATGCCATTTCTGGAAATCTGAAGTTAGGTCTTGGGCACGTAGTTTCGGGAGAAGGCATATCATGGACCCAGCTAAAGTAGTTGCGGTTCAAGGCTGGACGAAGCCCGAAATTGTGATAGAGGTTATAAGTTTCTTGGGATTGGTAGGTTTTTATAGAAGGTTCAACGAAGATTTCTCGAAGATTGCCTCTTATCTGATGAAATTGACAATGAAAGATGCTAAGTTTGTATGGACACCTAAGTGCAATCAAGCATTCAATGAATTAAAGGAGAAATTGACCCGTACTCCTGTTTTAACCATTCCAAATAGGAGCAAAGGGTTAACTATATATGCAGATGCTTGCGGAATCGGATTAGGAGAGGTTCTAATATAGCATGGAAAAGTTATTGTGTATGCAAGTCGATGGCTGAAACCATATAAGAAAAATTATACTATGAATGACTTGGAGATCTTAACAGTTGTCTTCACATTAAAGATGTGGAGGCATTTTTTTGGGCAAAAAGTTCAAGATATACATGGACCACAAATACATAAAATATCTTTTTACCCAAAAAGATTTGAATTCGAGGCAACATATATGGCTGGAGTTTCTCGCTTCTTATGATCTGAATATTCTTTATGCCCCTAGGAAAGCAAATACTGCATCAGATGCATTGAGTGGGAATGTTGTGATGGTTGCTAACTTAGATGTCAAGCCAGTGGGAATGCATTGAGCAGGTAAGAAGGTATTGTTTATAGTTTTGAGATTGATCCCCGAGGAGTATTGAGAATAAATGGGTGTATCTGTGTTTCGAATGTTAATGGTCTTAGAATACAAGTGTTAACTGAATGTCATCGATCAAAGTTATCTTTCCAACCAGAAGTGACCAACATGATCAAGGATATGAAGATGGTATTCTGATGGAAGGGGATGAAGCGAGATGTTTTAGTCTTTGTGAGTCAGTGTTCAAAGCTGCCAGTGGACTAAGAGTGACCAACAGAAGTCAGCTAGATTGCTTCAACCACTTGAGTTTCCAAAGTGGAAGTGGGAGCAGATCTCTGTGGACTTTATTGATGGACTTCCTAGGTCAAGGAAACAGAATTAAGGTATATGGGTTATAGTCGATCGGCTGACCAAGAGTGCTCAATTCATTCTTGTTAAGCCGATTAGGACTGCTGAGAGTGGCTAATTTGTACGTGAAGGAGATTGTGGCTTCATGGTATTCCTTTTAGTATTGTAAGTGACCAAGACCCTATTCACTGCAAGATCTAGGAGGGACTGCAAATTGCCTTAGGGATAGATCTGAGTTTGAGTATCGCTTACCATCCCTGGACAGATGGGCAGACGGTGAGAATGAACTAGATTTTGGAGGCTTTGTTGCATGCATGCATTCTCAACTTTGGAGGTTCTTGGGAAGATCATTTACCCTTGGTCGAATTCACTTACAACAACAGCTATCAGGCAAGTATCAGCATGGTCCATTTCAAATCTTTATATAGTCATGTTGGGTTTAGTCTAGTGATAGAATTGTTATTGGGCCTGACGTGATCTTGGAAGCCAGTTAAAAGGTAGCTGATATTCGAAGGAATATGAAGGTGGTGCAAGATCGGCAGAAAATATTATGCGAAACGAAGGCGTGGGGATCTTGAGTTCTCAACGGGAGATTCTGTGATTTTGAAGATTTCTCCGTTGAGAGGTGTTGTGGGGTTTGCAAAATCAAGAAAGTTAGCCCCTCGACATATTAGCCCCTTTCCTATACTGGATTTGATTGGTAAACTTGCATATAGAGTGAAGTTACCAAATAGACTATTGGATGTGCATAACGTATTTCACGTGTCTCATTTGCGTAAATACGTACACGACCTTCGATGATAGTAGCACTAGCCCAACAGGAGGACTTCAAAGTTCAACTTAACCCGACCATTTTTAGGCTGCCTATTCAGATCATTGATTGAGATATAAAGCGATTAACGATGAAGGTTTTAAAACTTGTTCAGGTTCAGTGGAGTGAGGATGATAGGGATTACACTTGGGAGACCGAAGATGGTATTAGGGAAGCTCACCTTGAGTTAATGTTAGGATGGTGATTGTTTGTTTGTACGAATTATCTATGCACAGTTGTGACATGGTTGCTTAGTGTGTATCAGTTGTATGGGTTTCATGAAATATACATGTGTGTGTAATGCCCTTTTGAGTTATCTCTTTGTGTGTGCATTTCGGGGATTAATTCTTTTAAGGGGTAGAGTGCAATGAACCATAAATTAATCACTTTAAAACATGGATATTTAATATAATTTTAGATAATAAGTTAATGGATTTTATAACTAAAATAAAACTCTTTTGAATAATAACTAGTGATGGTGAAATGGTTTTCAAAATTTGTTTACGAAAATATTTAGTTCGAAGAAAAATCGAAAATGTGATCAGAAATCTTTTTCGAATTTTTGACTTTTCATCATCTAAAAATTGATGGATAGGTTGTAAACATTTTCGTTAGCATAAACACATACATTTTCAAAAGTAGAATAATATTATATGTGTATGCGTATTCTTAGGTATATAATGTTGATGCGATTTTTTTATGAAATAAAATAAAATAAGAAAGTGAAAGGAAACATCCAAGTACATGAAGCGTTGGCATATTGGCTCAAAGGGGGACAAAATGGGGGCTTCTTCCATGTATGTAGAGCATGAGGTGGTGGGGGGGAGGGATGATGAGGTGCCAAGGTAAGAGTGGAGGGCGTGCAACAGGGGTTATTTTGGTAATTTACTAAATGCACCTTGTATGTACACAAATTTCTAATTTCTTTTCTCATTTTTTCATTCATTTCCACTTTCTTAAATCTTTCTCGAAGCTCTTAGGAAAATTTCCACGGCTTTCAAAGTTGGTGTCAAAGTTTAAAAATCCAATCTTTTCATTTCTTAAGTAAAATCTATAAAACATTCATCTTCCCTCCCTACATCACCTAACTAACCCAAAAAGACCCATATCCACTCAAACAAAGCTCGACCGAGCCCAAAACCCCCCATGTTCAAACCTAACTAGCTCTTCTAGGGTCCAAAACTCCACCTTTTGCAAAAAGAATACAAGCACTAGCGTAGGTTGCAAATTCGGATGAAGTTTGTGTTCGTTTCGGTGAGTAAAGCTCGCTTTTTTAACTAAAATTTTGAACTTTATTTTTCTTTATAATCTTATCACTAATTTAGTTTCTTGGTTATTTATATTTGGATGTAAAGTTGTTGACTTGGTACGTGCTCTAAAAAGACGACATCTTTGGTAGTTAGTCAGTAACTTATAACAACTATAAAGTTTGACGTAAATTTTTTAAGTGATGCTTTCTCTTTGTTCATGAATATGTTTACCATTGTGTACATGTCATACTTGTGTTATGTGATGTGATGTTTGTATGTAAGTTAAATAACATGAAAGTAGTTGTAGAAGTGTCTGTATAGCGACTATTGCTATATCGGGACTTTTGGAAAACACCATCTCTTCGAAACCTTTTGGTATGTTCTCGAGCATGGGTTTTATTTTACAAAGTTAATTAAGTTTTTGAATAATGGTGAGTTTAAATTTATTTAACCATTTCAATAATGATTTTTAAATTTAAATTAATCATTTTAATAAATGAGGATTAAGGTTAACTAATTAAATTAATATCGATGTGTTTAAAATTGATTGATTACTTTATTGATGGTCCTTAAAATTAATTAATAATTTTATCTAATGATGTTTAATTTTAATTATAATTTAAATAATGATGGATTAAAGTTGATTGATTATTTTAATTAATGGTGATTAAAATTAATTAATCCTTTTTAATTAATGACTATTAAAGTTAATTAATTAGTTTAAATTTAATTAATCTTTTCCATTAATGCTATTTTAAATTAATTAATCATGTTTAAAAATTGATGTTTAAAAACTAATTAATAATTAATAATGTTTAATTTTAATTACTTAATTTAATTAATGACATTTTAAAAAGTGATTAACCCCTTTATTTGATGGTATTTAAAGTTAATTGATCAAATTAATTAACGAAGTTTTAAAGATAATTAATCATTCTTATTAATAATAGTTAAAGCTAATTAATCAATTGAATAAGGATCTTTTAAGTTATTAGATCCTTTTAATAATGGTGATTTTAAGTTAATGAACCCTTTTTAACAAAGCCGTTTAAGGTTATTACTCGTGAAGTGAAGCCAAAGCACACATTCGGTTTTAAAAGTAAAAGTTTGATTCGTTTATGTAGATGAATTAATTTCCATAAAGCGATATCACTTATGTAGAAAGGATTTAGTTGTATACTTAACATCAAACGTCGGAGAAGGAGACTTGTCTCTATCCCGATAGTTAAGAATGTACGTTGAGGCATGACTTTAAGGTAACACTGCCTTAACTTGTCCAGAATCATTATTAACCAAAGCATAGTACAATTTTGAAATTGACAAGTGGTGGTGAGTATATAAGATTTAATTTCCATATATAATCGTTTTGTAACCTTCGATGGTCGGTTTGTCGACTATCGATTACCTCAGCCTTCTTTGTATTTCATCACTTTAAGACGATGTGTTGCTCACTTGAGCTTTATCATCCTTTGTTGGAAATGACTAAATCCAAAGAGTGAGTGGAAGCCAAGCTATGTGAGTTTACTCTCATTAGGATATTGTCACATCTACTCAAGGTTCGGATATTTGTGCACTAAGATGCGAATACTCGGATTCTCAGTAACCATTGGTGCGGTTCGACTTAGACACATCCGAGAGCCATCATAGTTCTCAAGTATATATTGTAGAGGTATACTTTCAGTAAGGCGGTGCACCCTCCTAGTCATTTTTGGAGAAAAAAAAATTTCCTTGTTGATTCGAACCTTCGAATTTATTTTCTTAATTGCATCGAGAAGAGTCCAGTACTCTTCGCAATATTTAATTATTGGTATCCATTATTTACATTTGGATGTTGTTCTTGTGAGTGGAAACCCGTTCTGGGCTTGGCAGCATAGTCTCACATGTTTTTGTTTAATTACATCCATTTTTTTAGAGTTTTACTCATACCATACATATTGTCTAGCTCGAGTTATTTGTTTCCCCTAAACTCTTGGGTACTCATTTTTATTTAAGTAGTCCAAGGGCAGAAGGTCTTTTATGGGCTCTTTTGAAGATGGCGTCCAAGCAAAAGACCGTTATCTATTTAGTTGTCTATTTCGCTGTTTGCTTAATTCTTGTAAGTGTATTTTGTTTCAGCGTGTGTAAAGGCAGTTTGTTATAACTACCTAAGTCGATAGTAGTACTTTTGTGTAACTCTGATAACTCTATATTAGGGAACAACTTTATGTACTATTTTACTGTTATGATATATTTAACAATTTCGTTGTGAGATTTTTTATTCTGTTCTTTTTATTTTACCCCCAACAATTCATCTTTCGAATGCTTATGCCACGGGACATGAATATCATGGATGTATTAAGTGTCATTCCCAGGGGTCAGGAAGATGGGCTATCACAATAGCCATGCCCACACAAGGGTCAAATTACAATATAAAAATAACATAGTAGAGAGTCAGGCCAGCATATGGTGATGGTGCATGTACTCTTAAAACATCGGAAATAAATATTCTTTATTAGTTAGCAAAGCCTCCAACTCTATCTTCGATTTACATCCTTCTGCTCCTAAAATGAAACTGTTAACCCATAAACTCAACCTACTCAAATGAGTACCCATGAGTTTATAGGAAAACAATAAAAAAAAAATGATCAAGCTTAAAGTCTGTTATGAATAATACCTTACTCAAAACGTAATATGTAGTGAGACCACGCCATCATATGCGATACAGTTTTTCCCCTAACCAGTATACAAAGCCATCATAATGCAATCATTAGCAAAGTATATGTATAAACTGCACATAGAACACCCTTCTACCACAAGTACCATACCTACGGTCCAGTTTCCAAGCACTTTCTTTACATTACTTATTTTCGAAATGCGCAATTCACTCCAGTGTAGTTCTTTTCTTTCCTTAGTTTATGCAACAAATACTCAGCACCATATGCAACTATAATTTATTCTACACTATGAAAAACCAGTCCTATATAGTTCCATTCCATGTTATTTTATTTATACTTTAAAGTTGTGGTTCCACCTTATTTTATTTAAGCTGCAAAGAAACAGCCGCATACCATTCTTATTACTTTGATTGACACTACAAAGAAACAACCACATGAAATTCCACATTTAGACATCCCGTGTTCTTTGGAAGTTAACTGCCTCTCATCTCCTTCTCAAGGTATGCATTAGAGTAAGTGTCCTAACTCGGTGTCAATATCCCTTCCTGACTCAAACCCCAACATGGGATCTTTTCCTACCTGGTTAATTTTGAACTCCCCGAGTTCTTCCTAATTATCATACATTAGGTTTGGGTTTCATTCTATCTTGGCATAGCACCGCCTTGCCCTAATTTTATGGTGGCACAATATTTCCCTACCTTTCTTCAGATTTAGCGCAACATATGTTACTATGCTCTTAGTTTACATGGCTTTAATCTTCTTAATCGTTCTTTAGCACGCTTTTCCTTCTTCTTCTTCTTCTTTTCTCTTTTTTGGTCACCATAATTAATGTTCCTTTTAAACTTTTATTTTATTTTCAATAGAACGAAATGAAGAAATGGAAAAGAGTCATGTTCGTTATCCCATAATAATTTGAGTTTTGGCCCTCATACCCTTTTTCATTAAATCATTACCCACCTCCTACTTTAATGTATATTTTATTATATTTTCAAGCTCATCTTAATTCTTTAATTAATCAATCAATTAATTATTAGTTACGAGGTATTATAATAACCCTTATGCCATTTGCCTCATAGCGACTGGCCTCTAAGTTTGCCCTCAGTTAGGCATCTTTGCCTTAAGCCCTTCCCTTTTAGCCATCTCCTTCGCCCTCTCCTTGATCGCAGTTTCCCTAGCTACTTTGACCTCAATGGCCCTCCTCTCCAGCTCCGATAGCTTCTTTTCGCCAAGTGGTGGGTAGTGGCCTCATCCACACCTTAGTTCTTGTATGAAAGCACGTTATCCTGAAGATGGGGAGCACGTGCCCCAGCCTATAAATAAGAAATGGATGAATAAAAAATGAAAAAGAAATGCAATAACGAAAAATTATAAAGCCATTCAATACCAAAAGCCATTGGAAGCATAATAAAGAGCATAATGAATCAATTTTGAAAGTACTTACTATTTGAAGTTAGTTTCCATTTCTCTATTAATGGCAGAAATTTAAGAATTCATAGTAAAGAATGGAGAGAAAGGGAAGGAAAGTATTTATAGATGATGGATAGCAATCTGAACCAATAGATTGGTCATGTGGAAATCAATCTAAGCAGTCTAGGTTTTAAAGGTAATCATGTCAAATCACATGTCGAAAAGTTAAACTATCTCTACAACATATGGGGAAATAAACTGTCATCGGCAATCACAATGTGACACATGTTGCAACATTAAATATATGATTGACAAGCCCACGTCCTCTCACATGGACGAGCTTTGGAGGCAAAATGTTGCTCAATTTTCTTGCAATAAAGAATGTGCCGGCCCGCATTGTTCAATTGGCCCATATGACTACAGTAGCACACTTCTTGGCCTACTCTTGGCCCATACACTTCCAAGATCCAGCACACTGGCCCGCCCACCTGGCTTGTCCAGCCCCGACTCAGACAATAAGATTTTCTCCATTAGAAGCTCACCCAATTCAAGAATGAGTTTTCCCCACAATGCCTACTTAGACAATAGCGGGCGAGACAACAACAACAGCTCGACATGCAAAGCATTCCTCAATAGTCAAACATCTCGGTCATCAACTTAGCCATTGGCTAGGTCCTCTGTACATCTTCAACACCCACCACTCACAATCCTAAATTTCTTTTATCTTGATACGACGGGCTTTTGCTATATGCACCAGACCGCCATTATTAAAAGAAGATACGATTGTGTTGTCCCTCTTAAAGGAAAAACACGCCACTATTCATCTGACAAAAGTGCCACCTTGTAGTAACCACTCCATCTCCTTTGCTGCAACCAAAGCACTTCTGTAACAACCACTCCTTAGTCTCATGCCGCTTGCCACTACTCACAACATGCTTAAAGTATGACTTACCAATTGGCATCGTCTACATCATACAATCCAACCGGCATGCCAATTGGTATACACATAAACCAATCAGCCAGATCAATAGCCTGGAGCGACTTTTAGGCCTTGGTAGTGCAATCTAAGCCATCCAATGTATATCCCAATAACCATAAAGACATCAAGACATTCATTTTCACAAGGGTGAAACAATATAAGCCCTTAAGCATTGGAATTTCTTATTATTATCTCTTGTAATCACATTCATTATAAGTGATGCAAAGTAATAAGAGATTATTCATCATGTATGTAGATTAATGTTGATCGAACCATTTTATATTATGTGTCTTTTATGAAAATATTATATTATCATTTTCCCTTTTTTTATGTTATTAGTAAGTGATCTTTGCTAATATCATCTCTTAGTCACAATTCCAAGGTGGCTAAATTTTTAGTCAACGCTATATTTTCCATGATGCATTCATTGGGATGTCAAGCGGTGTAGGTATTATCGAGTTGTATACTTAGACACCTTACATTGTACATAGAGTGGTATTTACACTCATATGATGATAATTCAGCATATACTATTTATGTGCCAACTTGTGGAATGTAGGGACATGTCAGGTATGGTTCTACATACCCTGTGTACCTATTTGCCTTGTATGGTTTTTTTTATATATTTTGAGATTATAGGTCACTCGTATCAGATATTTTTCTGATCCCATTATTGCATTGCTTATTGTATTCTAGGGTATTCTTAAATGAGTATATTATGACAACATGTATGAGTTAGTGCATGGAACTATATAGAGAACAACCAAAAGGCTACGCTTTTCTTATATATATCTATATTTAGAGCCGCTATTACTTATTTCTAATATGCACTGCTATGGAGCTCTATTGCACTGTTATTATATATAGAGGCAATTATTAGAATTTAATTTGAAGTACTAGGATGTGTAAACTCTAATACTTTTATTTTCTATATAATCTTATGATCCTATTGTACTTTATACGATGTTTTATTCTGATTCATTTGGTTATATTAATGTCTCATCTGTTTTAATCTATGTTGTTATTATATTTTATCCATGGACTATGAGATTTTTTATAGGTTTTGTCATTGTTTTTGCTTACTCCACCCTTGATCGTTACCCAGTACCTTTGCACTACATTTTATATGGCAGCAAATGTGTATTTGGAAACTAGAGATGTAACACCTCAAAAATTTTAATAATAAAATAAAATATGAATAAAGATGAAAATGTAACTTTACATAAAGGGAAAAATAATAAAGTTTTATAGATGTTGGAATTAGACCTTAGGACTATTCTATTGCGTCTGAAACGTCATCTACATATATAACTTGCTAATTTGAAAAAATAGTGCGGAAATAATGGAAAATGTAGCTACTAGCCATTTTATAATTATGGATTTCAAAAATTAGAATAGAAACCCTAATTCCCAACTATAAATAAAGGTGTAAGCTTCCACTCTCCTCATTCAAAAACCCTAGGCTCCAACCCCTAAATATCTCTTCTTTTGTATCTTCTTCCTCAGAAATAAATTCAAAGTTACAAACAAAATAAAAATAAATCAAATAAAAGAACAAAAAAATAGAGAAGAACGGTCCCATAAACAAAGCCAAACGAAAGAAACAGTGGATATATATATATATATCTAAAGAGACGACGAAAAGCTAAAAAGTGAGTGGTTCTATCTATGAAATGAGTATGATGTGAATAAGTAGTTGAATTTCAATTATATAACTTTTAATAATACAAATATGATTTCACTTCTTGAATTTACCCTTTATTTTGAATCATTGAATTGACAGAAAATAGAAATCCATAGAAAATGGTAAATCTAATTATTGAATCTATTAAACTACCTCTAACTCAATGGATCTAAATTGTAAAACATGTTGGATTGATTTTGATAAGCAATGGATAACTTCTATGGATTTTATTCATGTGACAATTTGAAATGATTTTGGATAGGTGGAAATAGATAATTGATTTAAACCACATAAAATACCTTGAACATATATATACACAATTAACTAGAAATTCATTTATAATTGTTAGAATAAATCACTTGAAATTGATATATACATATAAAGTAGTAGAAACTATATCAAAATACCGTGAAGATAAACCTTGAAACCCTTACTCGAGTCGACGAAAAAAAAAAGTAAAATAACGAAGAAATGAATAAAACTTGAAAATTTGGAAAACCCAAGTCAGACATCTGAATTGTTTGTTAGACATCTGAGTTGAACTAAAAATGATTAAATACGAACCCGAAAGAAAACCATATAGGTAAAGCATGATTCAAACGTTTGAATACCCCAACCAGACATCTGAGATAGAGGTCAGATGACTGGGATGAAGGTCTAGACGACTGAATGATTGGAGTTTGAAAATAGAAAAAATAGTATAAAACAGGCTTGATTCAAATGTCTAATTCCTATACTCAAATGTATAAATACGAAAAAGTTATTTTTTGTAATACGAGTCAAATGTATGAGCTGATGGATTAGACGTCTGAGCTGAAGCAGTAGGGCAGATTATACCTGGACCTAGTGTAGGCCAAGTAGAATGGGTTGGTGAAATTTGTTCCTACCACTTAGTTATTCGAAAGTGCATGCGGTTGAATGGAGTCGGAAAACTAGATGGAAACATACCATCTTGGGTCAAGTCCTAGGCTCTTAGTTCACGAAGTTGGAACGCGACACTTAACGTGACGGGCGATAATATCGCAATTATAAACTCTAATCATTCGTAACTGGTCCTAACCACCAAAATTGGTTAGAGATGGAAAGAGTTATGATGTTGAGAAATTGTCATTGTACGAATAGTCAATCCTACGAGAATCGGACTTACCAATCCACTCTTGAATGCTACTTGTGTAATGGTAGAGAGCATATGATATGTGTATTTACAAAAGGATTAAATTGAGATTGTTAACTCAAAGATTAATTTAGGATTGTTAACCTGAGTAAGTAGACTTAGTCTAGAAAATATATTTGATTTAGAATAATCCAAAAGATTATCAATGGAAATATTAACTCGGTATATAAATAGTCGTTATATCCAAAAGATGAATCTGGCAAAGATAAAGTGTTAATACTACAAGCAGCTTGGTCACATAAACAGATAGCATCTGAACTTATCCAAGACTTCAACCCAAGTGGTTCCAAGTTATGCACTAGATGTTGTTCCTAGCTCGATTACAGTTCCAGTTGTGGATAAGGGAAAGAAGGTCATCATTGAAGGCGTGTTAACTCTCCCTAATTTATCTATTCACACTCTATTTAACACTGGAGCATCACACTCACTTATTTTAAGTAGATTAGTAGATGACTTACATTTAGAGATTAATATAGTAGTAGACTTCGCTGTATTATCAAACCCTGTGAGAGGATCGGTTCATTTGTCCATGTTTTGCAGGGATTTGAACCTATATATCTTAGGTGTTGATTCAATTGCAATGCTTATGTTTTGGGATTTTATGGTTTTGGGTTAATTTTAGGAATGGACTGGATGATATAAATGGAACGGTACTAGATTGTGGTAAGAAGGCGGTTCGTTTGAGTACTTGCAGAGGATGCTGCTTAGAGGTTTACTGTGATCCCAAGAGTTCTATTATGTTGAGTTACCTATATTCCTTCGATTTGTCACATGATGAGTTGGCTTCAATACCTATAGTCTATGATTACCCAACTGTCTTCTCTAAAGTTTCCGTTCTTCCACCTTATAGGGAAACTGGATTTCGAATCTATCTTGAGGAGAATGCAAGACCGGTTGCCTTACCTCTTAGGAACATGGCTCCTAAAGAAAGACATGAGCTAAATAAGTAAGTGAATTGTTAGAGAAGAGCGTCATTCGAAGGATTATTTCAGAGTGGGGAGCACCAGTTGTCTTTGCTACTAAAGCAGATGGCTCTTTAAGGCTTTACATCGATGATCTAGAGCTAAATAAGCTAATCAAGAAGATTTGTTATCCACCATCCCTTATAGACAATCTCTTTGATCCGCTAGCTGAGCAAAGGTATTCTCTCATCTTGATTTGGTTATCGGGATCCATCAGTTACGTGTCGTTGAGGATAATATTCAAAAAACCGCTATTTGTACACTCGACGGACTCTATAAGTGGTTAGTCATGCCATTCAGACCAACTAATGCACTTGCATATTTTGTTGACCTTATGAGTCGAGTCGTTAAAGGGTTGCTGAATAAGTCTATAGTGGTGTTTGTTGATGATATACTTGTCTATTCAAAAAGCAAGGAAGAGCACAAGTTACATTTATAAGAAGTGCTCAACGCTATCCGTAGGCATAAGCTAAAGGCAAAATTTTCTAAGTGTCACTTCTAGCGAAGGAGGTTTTGCTTTCTAGGACGTGTTGTCTCCAAGCATGGGCTAGTGGCCAATCCTAGTAAAGCTGTTGCAAGACTGGATTGGCACATACCAAGAATGCCATGAGGTGAGAAGCTTTCTTGGTTTGGTTGGCTATTATAGTAAGTTCAGTAAGGACTTCGCTAAAATTTCTGCACCATTGACCCTCCTTACTTAGAACAATCTAGTTTTCTCATGGAACACATAATATAAGACGCTTTTATAAAGTTGAATGAGTTGTTGACTAGTGCACCCGTTTTGATACTTCCCGATGGTACGAAGGGATTCACAGTATATACTGATGCTTGTGGAAGTGAATTTGGCACTGTGTTAATGCAGGATGGTAGATTTATTTGCTATGCTGGTTGACAATTGAAAGTTCACGAGAGAAACTATCCAACCCATGATCTTGAGTTGGCAGCCATTGTTTTCGCCCTCGCTTCCTGGAGACATTATCTCTTGGGGGAGCGTTTTGAGCTATTTACGGATCATAAATCTTCGAAGCACTTATTCTTCCAAAAGGATTTGAATTTGGGACAGCAGACATGAATGAAGTTCTTGGCTTTAAATGACTTCAGTATCTCATACACTTTGGGCAAGGGCAATATTGTAGCCGATGTCTTGAGTAGGAAGCATGTGATGCCATGCCCTATGTTCTTGGAATGGAAGCATTTGGAATTTATTCCTGCATTCGATTTTCGACCTACATCGGGTATCACACCTTGATTGTTAGCAGCTTTAGATGTTCAACCTTCACTTATAGATCGTGTTGGTTCAGGCCAGAAGAAAGATATAGAGTTATTGGATATTTTTGAGAAGTTAAACAAAGGAGAGCATTTGAGTCATTTGGATCGTTATTCTTTTGATTCGAGAGGATGGTTGAGGAGGGACGGTCAGTTGTTTGTTCCTCTTATTAAGGAAATGATTGACATGATGTTAGTAGATTCCCATCATTCTAGGATGACCATTGATCCCAATGGTGACAAAATGCATCACAATATAAAGAGAGTATTTTACTGGTCAAGAATGAAGAGAAATGTCGCACAGATTGTTTCCAAGTGTATGACTTGTCAAAGAGAAAAAGTGAAGTAAAAGAAGTCTGATGGATTATTATAGCCTTTGGATGTCCCGCAGTGGAAATGAAAGAGTATCCTATGGATTTTATTGATGGGTTACTTAGGAGTAGAAGGGGGGATGAGAGTATTTGGGTCATTATCGATCGATTGACCAACACGCTCATTTTATTTCAGTTAGTAGCACGAGAGCAGCCGCATCTTTGGCAACCTTATACGTGAGGGAGGTGGTTCGACTAACGGAGTCCTTTATAGCATAGCCAGTGATTGAGATCCACTTTTCACCAGTGAGTTTTGGAGGAGTCTTCAAGAGGCCTTAGGCACTAAACAAAATTTGAGCACAGCCTATCACCCATAAACGGACGGACAAACTGAGAAGGTAAATCGAGTATTGAAGAATTTACTAAGGATGTGTATTTTAGAATTGGAGGTTCTTGGAAGGTTTACTTTCCATTGGTGAAGTTTTCATATAATAAAAACTATCAAGCGAGTATTGGAATGACACCGTCCGAGACATTATACGGGAGGTCATGTAAATCCACATCTTGTTGGTGGGACACTATTGAAAGAATCATTCTTGGACCTGATATGGTTATGGAGACCTCTGAGAAAGTAGATTTGATGCATAGAAGAATTAAGATTGCATATGATAAGCAAAAATCTTATGCCGACAGGAGATAGACAGAGTTGGAGTTCATGGTGGGTGACATGGTCTTTATAAAGATCTCACCACTTAAGACAATTATAAGGTGGCAGTTCGAGAAAGTTGACACTAAGATTTATAGTCTTTTCCGATCTTGGAGAGAGTAGGAAGGTTAGCTTACATAGTGGAGCTTCCTGAAAAGTTGGCGGGGTGTTCACAATATCTTCCATGTGTCACACTTGCAAAAGTGCTTATACGATTCAGCTAACGTGGTTGAGTCAAGTTAGTTGGAAGAAGTTGAAGTAGAGAGAGAGCCACTTGTTCGCTGTGCACCTACCCGTATTATGGAGCATGGAACAAAGTAACTCCGCAATAAAGTAATCGGACTAGTTAGAGTCTAATGGGGACATGATCCACCTGAGAGCACTTGGGAGCCAAAGGAGAAGATAAGAGCTACCTATCCAAAGCTCTTTTCCAGTAAATTTTCATTTAATTTTAAAATTTTCTTAGATACACAACATTTAGCTTAGTGTATTCCATGGGTAGGTAAGTATATGGAAGTTAGACATGGATGTGAGCATTCACTAGACGTGTTTGGATGATGGTTGTTAATGGATGTATTTTGTTGGCTAGTATTGCACATATAGGATAATATTCATGTTGTCCTATGACATACACCACATTATCCACTTTATTTTATCAATTATATGCATATGGATGCTACATTTTTGCATACATGTTGAATGGTTGCTTATTCATATAGAATTGAAATTATTTAGGGCATTGCACACATTTTAGATATATGGCATAAGCACTTACATTTCCTGCATTACCTACATGCTCATATGCATTCCATACCTATATGTACAGGTTGCATTATAAATATGAAAATAAGGACAATGGATGAAAGTGGTTGATGGTGAGTAGATGGTTGTAGATATTGGATGCATAAACGAATTATATTTTTTCATCCTTAGAGATTTCAGAGACGAAATCCTTTTAAGAAGGGATAATGTAACACCTTAGAAGTTTTAATAATAAATTAGAATACGAATAAAGGCAAAAATGTACTTTTACATAGAGGACAAAAACAATAAATTTCTACAAATGTTGGAATTAGGCCTCGAAACATATTCCTTTATGTTTGGAACATCGTTTATAGTTGAAAATCATATATAACTTGTTAAATTTAATAAAACGTAGCAGAAACAATGGAAAAAATAGCTAGTGGCAATTTCGTAATCATGTATTTCGAAAATTGGTATAGAAACAGTAATTCTCAACTATAAATAAAGGTCTAAGTTTCCACTCTCCTTATTCAGAAACCTTAGCCTCCACCCCGTAAACATCTCTTCTTTCTCATCTTCTTCCTTAAAAATAAATTCAAAGTTTCAAAAAAAGTAAATCAAATAAAAGAAGAGAAAATGAATTAGAGAAGAAGGGTCCCTCAAATAAAGCTAGAGGAAAGAAGCAGCAGATACAAATATAAAGAGAAGACGGAAAGCTAAAAGGTGAGTGGGTTTTATCTACGAAATGAGTATGATACAAATAAATAGTTGAATTTCAATTATATACCTTTTAGTAATACAAATATGATTTCTCTTCTTGAATCTACTCTTTATTTCGAATCTTCGAATTGAAATAAATTGGAAAACCCTTGGAAATAATAGATCTAATTATTAAATCTATGAAATTACCTCTAACCCAGTGAATATAAATTGTAAAACATGTTGGGTCAATTTTGTTAAGCAATAGATAAATTCTATGGATTTAGTTCATATGACAATTTGAAATGATTTTGGATAGGTAGAAATAGACAATCGATTGGAACACACATAAAATACCTTGAACACACACACACACAATTGATTGCAAATCCATTTATAATTGTTAGAATAAATCACTTGAAATCAATATAAAATAGTAGAAACTATATCAAAAACAATGTGAAGATAAAACTTGAAACCCTTACTCAAATCGAAGAAGAGAAAAGTAAAATAAAAAAATAAAAAAAACTTGGAAAATCTAGAAAAAACAAAGTCAGACATTTGAATTGTTGGTCAGACATCTGAATTATTGGTCAGACATCCGAGTTGAACTAAAAATGATTAAATACGAACCAAAAGAAAACAGTACAAATAAAGCACGATTTAGACGTCTGAATACCCCAACCTAGACATTTGAGATAGAGGTCAGACGTCTAAGTTGAAGGTCCAAACGGCTGAATGATCGAAGATTGAAAATAGAAAAAATAAAATAAAACGGGCTCGATTAAGATGTTTAATTCCTATACTCAGACATCCGACCGTAGAAAAGTTATTTTTTTTATAATACGAGTTAGTCGTCTGAGTTGAAGCAGCATGCTATAATAAACCTGGAACTGGTTTAGGCCAAGTAGAATAGGTCGGGGAAACTTGTTCCCACTTCTTAGTTATTCGGGAGTGCACTCAGTTGGATGGAGTCGGGCGACAAGCTGGAAACATACCATCTTGGGTCAAGTCCTAGGCTCTCGCTTCATGAAGTTGGAACACGACACTTAACATTATGGGCAATTATAAAATAACTAGAAGTTCATATCATTCGTAGCCGGTCCTAACCATCTAAATTGGCGGGAGCTGGAAAGAGTTACGGCGGTGATAAACCATCATTGTAGGAATAGGTAATCCTACGAGAGTTGGACTCGTTAATCCACTCTTGAATACTACTTGTGTAATGGTAGAGAGCGTATGATATGTGTATTTATGAAAGGATTAAATTGAGATTGTTAACCCAAAGATTAATTTGGGATTGTTACCTGAATAAGTAGACTTAGTCTAAAAGTAATATTTGATTTAGAATAATCCAAAAGATTACTAATGGAAATACTAACTCAATATATAAATAGGTAGTTATATCCTATAGATGTTGTCTAAGAGATATTCAGTTGATATGTTCCATCTACGAGTGGAACTTTGAAAAACTACAATTGTACATCTAGAATAGTCAGCTTAGAATGTAAGATAACTAGATCCTTATATGTATAACATACCAAGGAACACCCTGTGTGTAGGATATAATTAAAATTCAATCAATTTTTTACACCATACCAGTAGCGATATGATTCATTCACCAGATTTTGTCCGACCTTCTCCATTTCTCCCTCTTATTTCCTATTAAAGGGGGACATGACAAAAAGTGAGTTGATTTGATATAAATGCATGGAGAAGGTGACACGTCGATGAAGATTATTTATTTTAGCCTCTCTCTCTCTCTCTCTCTCTATATATATATATATATATATATATATATATATCTTATTTTATATATTAGACATATTATTACTATAGTGTTGTTTGGGAGTTTTATGTACCATTTGGACATATTGTTGTTTACCAAACTTATGTTGCACTTCCAACTGGAGACTTGATATGTCGTTTATTGTATGGAACTGCTCCGCAATTGTATTATTTGAATTACTTCCAGTACTTATATTTTACTTCCACTATGAGATTCAAAAGTGTAGAATTGCGTATGTTATTTTTATCTCTTTGCCGTTGTAATTACCTTTAAAACATAACGTTCATACTTCCTAGCATGTCGATAGTTTAAAAGCCTATTTTGGGCTTTAAATCGGTGTGTCCGGAGGTGCAGATTGTTATAGGAGGTATAGGGTGGTGTCACACAATACATTTTGACTAGGAATACATTTGACTAGGAACTTTAAGGATAAGTATTTATTTGACATGATATGGTACACATGGTTACAAACAAATTTGTAACTGCAATCGATTAAATATTTTTCCTACGAGTTTTTTTACTTATATATATATTTATTGTATTTAAAATATTGCTTTTAATTTCGGCAATATTAAAAACCCTTCTGTTATAATTCAAGATCCACGATTTTGAAAATTGGTGTTTCAAGCGATTTAAGATTTGCGATTTCTATATCGCGAATCTTCTTCCTGTCATTCTTCTCCGGGCTCTCACTTTAGATTTTGACAATCTCTTCTTTCTGTTCTTTGTTGCTCCTTAGAGTAGTTCAGTCTTTCCGGCGCCGCTATGCCAGACCTCCCACCATCGCTTTCTAACGCAATTTCTTTCCCTCTCATATCCACGATTTCGGCTAATCTCTCTTCCCCTAGGTTGCCCGGGAAGGGACCTTCTGATGGAGTTGGGGTTTACCTATCTATTGGCATTCCTAATTCACAACAAGATTTTGGAACGGCTTCTCATATCTTATCTATGCTAGTATGTGATATCAGGCTTGTTGCCAACGTTGGTGGCTCTTCTATTACTCTGGCTTTGATTTTTGAAGCGCTGCTAGTGTGCTTCCCCTTGTTATTGAGTCTAGCCGGGTAGCATCTTCGCCTTCTTTACTTCCTATCAATATTGGTGGTTATAATGTTGATTGCAACAATTTGGCTGCTAAATCGGTTTGTGCCAATTCTGAGAACAAATCCTTCCCTCATTAGCAAGTGGTCAACTCTATTTAGGAGAAAGCCGAGTAACATCGGATCTTATTTACCCAGGCATTTTGAGATAGATTTTAATGTTCAGTTAGTTCCCCTTCCGCTTGATATTATCGATGTTGGAATTTCTATTTGGAAGAATCATCTTGTTAGTCTCTTCCTTGACGACTCTCGCCTTTCTCATCGATGAAAAGACATGTCTTTAAGGCCCATAGCCTTCGTGGTAAAGTCAAAATTAGATGTGATAACTCTATGTCCTTCTTTAAATTCTTCTATCCTCTAGAGAGATTGCGAATTGGAAGCGGATCCATAGTTATTGATGGGATAGTGTTTATCATTGTGTAGTGGTCCCCATCTATCGACCTCGCTCGGGAATAAATTCGTTCAATCGCAGTATGGGTTCATTTGTCTAAGATCCCTTCCGTCTTCCAATGATTAATGGGTATAAATTAGATTACTAACCATATTGAAAATTTAATATGCTTTGACGTCCCCATGGAGAGCGTCTTGTGTTTGTAAAAGCTCTTATTGAAGCTACCCCCTCCAAGCAGCTGCCTATCAGTATATTCGTTCTCCTTGGTGAAAACCAAACTGTCCATGTTATTGTTAATTACCAGTGGAACTATCACAACTTCCGCTCCTTTGGTCATACGTGCTCGTCTTTTCTCTATATCCATCTCTTTGTCTGTTGAGTCCCTTAAGAAAATCCCTCTTCCGAAGCCCACTACTCTTAAATGGGTGCAAAAAGCCCCACCTGCTCCACTCCTGCATTCTAACTGCTCGCCTGCTTTGCCCGTTGCTCATGTAGCCTCATCCGTAGTTTGCCCGTCCCTTTCAATTCCCGTCTTCCTCGAGACATGTCTTCCCATGCCTTCCGCAGACCTTGGGTCATCTCCCTCACTCGAGGCAACTTTAGATCGGAATCCAGTTCCCCCGTCCGACTCATCGATTACTTCTCTTAAGAAGTGCTTTGTCCACACCCAGATATCTGATCCCCCTAGTGCGGAGTTCGTTACTCAAGAGTTAGTGGATAAATTTACAGAAAACATTCCCTAGTTTGGTGCACAAAGGCGAGAACATGGACTTACAGGGATAGTGGCCTTTGCTATCACTCAGCTTGGAAGGTCTTCTCAATGTGGATTTCAAATGATGAAAAGGATGAGTGGGAGCTCTTTTACAGGCTTTGCGATGATGAGTTGATACCTGCAATGATGGAGAGTTTGGTGCTAACGACGAGGAGATTATGGCTGCCGCAGATTGGGACTGTAAATTTATTTTCTTGTCTCGTTCGCCGGATTTTTGCCTCGAGCTTATTGGTTGGTTCCGTAGATGCTCTGGACTCTAGTCTGCTTTATTCTCTCCTAGCTGCCATATGCTTTTTATGTTTGTAGTTTCTGTTTGTTGTTATTCAGTCTCGTCTTGAATATTTCATCTACCATGCTGGCTATACGTTTATTGTTATCTTATGCTATTTTGCCAAACATGTCGGCAATGCGTTTGTTGTGTGAACCTGATGGTCCTTGACTTTGTATCTTATATACACATACACATACATCTAGTATGGTTGTACGATTCTCGAATCATACATCCTTATCAAAAAAATATTGCTTCTAATACAATATATAAAACCAAAAGTTTATTTTATTTCAAATAAGATGCATTATAAAAGTTAAATTATATAATTAAATTAAATATACACCTCCTAGGACACACATACAAACAAGAAGACAAGCTCATACACATACAAATACATACACAAATACACACGAAGATAATGTTGCTAAATAAGTTTCTCGTGTTACAATAAAAAGTCAAATTTGTTACATATAAACACAAAGGGGATTGCTTATTAAAAATACAAGGACGTGTACTTTGTAGCGATGTTTATTTACACCATGAGAAAGTTTCTCAATAGCATTTTTTCTGATATATATGTATACAAATGTGTTAAGATCAGTTCATCTATTAATTAACTCAGCATAGCAAAGAAAAATCAACATGTTAAACGTGAATTGGTTGAATATTTTAGCAATTTTCCCTTGGTATATCACTAAACTTCAGATAAATTAATTTTGAATTTTATCATTTAGACCTTGAATAGTGAGAAACCAAATGTACAAAGGTTGCACTTGTTATAGGCCCGCATTATTTAGCACAACGGTGTTTAGCACCTTGACCAACTGCGGCTGAAGGATCTCTAAATCGCTCACGTGTTTAACTGAACCGGCTGAACCGAACGGAGGATTGAACCAATAAACCGGACATAGAATGCCGATGTTATGAAATGCGTGCATTCCGTTTCTCTAATTCCCGACTCTTCCATCGCATCAAGTTTTTTGGTTTTACCCCCAAACTTCGAAACCAATATCGCAGATCTCCGAATCTCATTCCAGCTTCCTTGCGCGTTACCGTAGGTATCCATTTTCAATTTATAAATATATTCTTATGAAGTAACTGTATTTGGGTTTACTTACTATGTATCTGGGTTTTTGGATTTACTCATCGTGTTGTGTATATGGCTCATTCGCAGTAAATTAACTGTTTTATTGAATAGTTGTGAATTAAATGCGTGTTTAATGCTCCCGTGAAGCAAGAAATTTTGATACCTGTTGTAATTGTAATTGTAATTTTTGTTTAATTGCTTTGGTCGTTGTATAAATAGTAAATAGTTTAATGCTTAGTTTAATTATTTGGTCATTAATATTTACTTCAATTGCTTAATTATTTGCTAAAATTCAATTGATATTATCAAATAAAATTGATTTCCTGCCCAGTTTAGTTATATGAGTGCTCAGTTGGTCACTATAGAATAACTGTTTTTGATACTTATTGTCAGTAAATTAATATGCTACTATAATTGCATTTGAAATGTATGAAGCGTGCATGGTTTCGATTGGACCATCTAAACCTCGAATCTTTCACTATGGTTTGACTCAAGTTCGACATCCAAAACCATGCTTATAGTTTCATTATCACCAATAAGGAAATAACATAATAGGTCCGGTATAATTGTTATATCAATCACGTGTCATAGGAATGCTACACATAATTTACTGGATTTGCCAATGAAACATAATTTTACGTGTTCTTGAACGATAAATGTAAATTTAATACTAGAGTTACCACCATAATGACATCCAAATGATAATTTTAGCATATATACAAGCTTGTCAATGGATAACCAAAAAATCCAAAATCTTTCCGCATTTGCATCCGAAAGTGGATATTCGATATCTAGAAAAACAGGCACGAACGCAAATACGAAGACATTCGCATCCGAAAATTGTTCATCCGATTTTTATCAAGATTATAGTTTATATTATGTGTATTTACGTAGAACAAAAAATATGTATTTATTGTTTTATTAAGTTGATAGTTTATATTATATGCATTTAATGCATATTAACTACTCAAAACTATTTATTATCATCATATTTGTTTATTTTTCACACCTTTATAACCAATGAGAAAAAAAGTTATGTTAAATCAAATTTGTCTATTTATGTTTCTTGATTTATTGATCATTAGCGGATATGGTGATTGTTCGATATTCGTCTGTATCCGTGGATGTGGATCCCGGTGTTCGAAAATAATATCCGACGAAGATGCGGATATAACACTATACACATCTGAAAGCATCCATTGACAAATACACGTGTTAGCGCGTGCGTGTGCACGCGCTAACACATGAAAAGTAAAAGTGCACATAATTGGAAGTTTACGAAACCAAGCATATAATTCCAAACCAAACCATGTTCATCATTAAAGCAGAAAATACTTAAATGTTACTTGAGTTTTAGGTGTTAATTTGTCAAGTTTGTTCAATTTTTAAAGCGTTTACTATTTTGAAAGACTTATGATATATTCATTGATTTTTTTTTCAACTTATTAGTTAAATTTGGAGGAAAAAAAAATCAATTTTTTTAAAACTCTACTTTGAAGAATAGAGCTAAGGGATTCGATAGACCCACCACTACCGACCCTTCATTAGTTAGACTCTCACAGAGACACTTTTCGATCCCGAGGCTTTCACTTATTTAAGGGACTATTACATGCCTCCGCAATAATAAGCGGCTAAAGCGAAGCTGTCAGGACTCGAACCCTCTCCCTCGATATTTTATATTTGTCCTTTTCTGTTTTTGGTAGAATTTAAAGATGTATAATTTTATGAATGTAAATTGATTTTCTGGTTATCTTTTTGATAGCTTTTTGAATATTTTATTTTTATAAAATATCTTGAATTTTCAAAGCAGTTATAAAAAAGTAGTTTAAATTTAACTTTGTTTTCCATAACTAGTAATCAAAGATCAAAGATAAAACTAACACTAAAATTGTATTGTTGAAAACTCAAGTTGAAACAAAACACAAATGCTACTACACTCCCTGAATTATAATCGTGAATGCAACCTATCAATTATGCACAAACAAATAAAGATCATCAAAACTTGAAGCAATCATAGAATAAATCAATCATAAAGTTGGTGTTTCATGTTATACATGTAAAACATTTTTCTTTATGTTTATTGATTATTGATTACACACACATAACTATAAAAGTTTATGCTTTTGTTCAACTATATTAGATTTTAGTCTCTTTCATAATTGATTTCGATCTAAATAGCATGATTAAGTTTATTTAAATATCAAAACATGATTGTAATTATAGTTCTTAACGGCGCACGCTGCAAAAAGACGCAAAGCCTCCCTGAAGCCTTGTCGCATGGCGTGGCAAATAAAGCATGCCCTTTTAATTTACTGCGCATGTTTGAGATTTTTAATAAATTTAATATATATAATACTTAATTTAAAAAGTTTAAAATAATTCATATTTTTTTACTAAAACATATGTAATAAAGATTATTTTAGACATTTTACAAAAAACACCATCAAAAATAATATCACAAGCATAGAATTTCAAGTATAATAGTCTTCAAAAGAAAAAATCCAAGATAATAGTAATATTATCGATGAACAAGAAATTTGAATTTGATTAAGCAGTCATATTTTCTGAATTTGACCCGTCGAGTCGGATCTAGACTTAATTCAACGGGTCTGGATTCTAGTCGGGTTGAGTTTTGTCGAGTCTAACTTGTATATTTTAAAACCTTGACCCAGCCCAAGGTTCGATTTGGTTCAGGTCCGATTGGATAATAACACTAAAAATGCATATATTCTCTCGTTTTTTTGTCTAATCTTTTAAGTCAGATCGGTTTTTTTATTATTTTTCATTAACTAGACCCGACCCGAGATCTATTGGATTCAAGTCGGGTACGGATCGAATTGGTTCGAATTTGTGAATCTCGATTCTAATTGTCCATCGTAGTTTGATGCGATATTAATATAAATAATTTAAAGTTTGTTAGAGATTAGTTTAAAGTGTAATCATACCATTGTATAAAAAATATGTAATACGTTCAACCATTGTTGAAGATTAATTTGGATTATGAAGAATGAAAAATTAAATAAAACAGAAGCAAAAAACAAGAAAATTATGAAAAGGCGCGTGTCATGTTTTCGCCATGCGCCATTTGCGCCGTAAGCGTCATTTGTGCCATTCGCCGCGTCTTTCTATGTGTGCCGAGCCATACGAAAAAAGACGCAAATGTGCCTTGCCTTGCGCCATAGCGTGCGTCGTAGCACACTTTTCATGACTATGAAGGTACTAAATACTGAAACATGATTGTAATAATTGTTGTTATTTTTTAGATTCGTTTTAAAGGTTAATGAGCTTTTGAATACTATTTTCTTTAACAATTATCACAATTATTTATTTTATTTATGTTCATGTTTTAAGTATTGCTTTATAAAGAATGGTAATTGTACCATTTAATAACCAAAACAACGTTGATTTTATTTTTCTACAAAAGATATAGTATGTTTTTGTTAATTTTATTTGATACGAGAGGAAAAAAATGTACGGAAATAGTAATGATATTAATAATATTATTTTTATGAGCAAAATCAAAATTCAAGGTTCTAATCAAAAACAAGGTTTTGACCATTTTTATTTTGTTTTGAGCAACACTGAGAGTGACGAAACCTAGGGCACAATTCGGTTTCAATCAAGATAGCCCAAAAATATAAATTGCACATGTTTGTCATGAAATACTTATATTTATAAAAAGTATAGTGGTAATTTGTAAAGTTAATTACAAACAATTAAAAGGAAAACGGATATCAAAAGTAACTAATGAAATAGAAAACTAAAATTTAGAGGAAAATTTATGAAATCCTCATTAAGAAAGTTTGTATTGTTACACGGCTTTATAGGCTGTACAAAGAGTAGGAAATCTAGAAAATAGGAAACTTCCTATAAAATCTAGAGCTAAAACAGGAAACTAGAATAATCACTAATTTCCTAGAGTATTTCCTAGAAAGTAGGAGATTTACAACTATACAATATCTCCTAAAAATGTATGTTTTCCAAAAATACAAATTTTAGATTTTAACACTCCCCTCAAGTTGGGTTGAAAATATCTTTCAATTCCAACTTGCTTATACATGAGTCCCTTGGTTTTAAAAGCCCTTTAGTGAAAATGTCTGCATGTTGTGTTGTGGGCACAAATGGTGAGCAAACAACTCTAGATTCTAGCTTCTCCTTGATAAAACGACGGTCGATCTCAATATGCATGGTTCTATCATGCTGGATAAGATTATCAACTATGCTGATGGCGGCTTTGTTATCACAGTAGAGCTTCATTGGTCTCTCTAGTTTTATTTTCAAATCTTCTAGCACTCTCTTGTAGCCAAATCATTTCACACAAATCGGTTGCCATAGCTTGAAAATCCGCTATAGCACTGCTGCGAGCCACTACACTATGTTTCTTACTCTGCCATGTACCCGTATATAACACAACAGCCTGAAGTAGACTTTCTGTCGACGATAATACCCTGTGCAATCTGCATTAGTATATCCTTCAATGGATCAGTTGTTGGTCTTCTTGAACATCAGTCCTCTTTCAGGTGAACCTTTAAGATATCTAAGTATCCGATAAACAGCTTCAAGATGGTTTTTCTCGGAAGTTTGCATTAATTGGCTCACCAAACTCATGACAGAGGCTATATCATGTCTTGAGTGAGAGATAAATTTGTCTACCAACAAGCCTTTGGTATATAGTTGCATCAATTTGATTTCCTTCTCCTTTTCCAAGCTTCATATGTGGATCAATTGGAGTTTCTATTGGTTTGCATCCGCCTATACCTGTATCTTTGAGAAGATCTAGAATATACTTCCCTTGGCTTACTACAATCCCTTCCTTAGGTCTTGCGAATTCCATCCTTAGAAATAAGGTTCCAAGGTCCTTGATTTCAAACTCCAAAGCCAAATTCTTCTTCAATCGGCTAATTTCTCGCACATTGTCACTTGTCACAATTACGTCATCAACATGACTGCAATCTTTCCTTCTTGTGATTTTCGAAAAAACATCGTGTGATTTGCTTGTGACTGCCTATATCCTTGCTTTTGACTAAGTTAGCAAACTTCTCAAACCAGGCCCGAGGAGACTGCTTTAAACCATAAAGGGACCTTTTCAGCTTGCATAATTTATTCATAAATTTATCTTCAAATCCATGTGGAGCATCCATGAACACTTCTTTTAAATCACCATTGAGAAAAACATTCTTCACATCCAGTTGTTGTAATGGCCAATCCAAATTCACTGTATGGACATCAGGGCTCACAATGGATTTAGTTTGGCTACAGGAGCAAAAGTTCTAGAATAGTCAATACTATAGATTTGTGTAACCCCTTTGGCAATTAATCTAGCTTTGTATCGCTGCAATGATCCTTCTGAGTTAAACTTCATAGTGAACATCCATTTGCAGCCTACTCTCTCTTCTCCCCTTGGCAACCCCACCATTTCCCATTCGATTCATCTCCAGAGCATTCATCTTTTCCGAAATAGCTGCTTTCCATTCAGGAACCCGTAAGGCGCTACTTCGATATCCTTTGGAATCTCCACATGAGAAAGTTTAGAAACAAAAGCATGAAACCAAGGAGATAATTTCTTATAAGAAACATACTTGGACATAGGATAAAGTGAATTCCTAGCGCTTGTTCCTTTTCTAATAGCAATTGAAATATTAAGATCTGAAAGAGAAGAATCAGAACCTGGTATTTCTTGGTTTGTCATCGGGGTTGTCTCCTGGCCATGAAGCTCAATATTGGCTTTTGCTCCTGATTTTGATTTTCTTTTACTTTTCTAAAATGGTTTATTGTTTTATTTCCAACTGTAACAGGAATAAAGGTTGAAGAGATAAGTTTCCATCATTTAAATCGTTATTTTCCTTCAACGTGTTATTTTCAAAAAATTGACAATTTTGAAGGGAATCAGATTAAAAAATCAACAATTTCAAAAAATCATAGCACTTAAACCCCTCTTGTGTGGGAGTATCCTAAAAAATACATCTTTTTCCTTAGTGATCAAATTTATCTTGATGGAGATCTTTGTTATGAATGAAAACAACTCGTCCAAATATTTTTAATGGAAGGTGGGATTGAAACTGTGATTGAGGAAAGGCTTTCAAAAATTGTTTATGGTGTGTCATATTTCAAAACTTTGGATAACATGTGATTTATCAAAAACGTGGCATGTAAATTTGTATCGTCCCATTGGTACATGGTTTGTAAAGAGGAGTGCCCGTGCTACTTCAAGAAGGTGTCTACTTTTTCTCTCAGCGGTTCCATTTTATTGAGTATTTACATAAGAACCTTGTTGAATTATTCCATTTTCCAAACAAAAAGTCCCCAACGGTTTTGAAAAATACTCCCTACCATTATCACTTCTTGAAACCTTTATTTTAGTGTCATATTTAGTACAAACCATATTAAAAAAGGTTTAAAATTGATCTCAACTTAAGATTTGGTTTGCATGAGACATACCCATGTCATTCTTGTATGATCACCAATGATAGTTGTTTGCGTCAAAATTGGTCACAAACACTCAATGCAATCACAGATCACATATAATAAGTATGTAGAGAATTAAAAATGAAGAACACTCAACAAATTAAGAAGAAAGCAATAAGAAACACAGGGTTTATAGTGGTTCGGCAATCCGGCCTACGTCCACTTTAAAGTTTGATGGCTTTATTGATGTTCACTTGCCAATTATATTTGATTACAATGGATTGCAGTGAATTACAGTTCTGAAATTCGAGTACAACAGCAGCTATGGAGTGCAAAATTGAATTCGGCAAAGTCTGGACGTCAGAGAGCCAAAAGATCCTTCTTCTGTAGGTCCTGGGGCTCTATTTATAAGTATAGGAGGCAGATACTTCACTCAGATCTCGGGAGACTCCTTCTGGCACATGTGTGGACCCACGCGATCGATCCCACATAATTTCGGCTCGATCCGTGATCGATACGAACGAATTTCGTATCGATCAAGATTTGATCCAGTCGAGTCGAAATTTGGCAGGAACATTCTTTGGGTCGTACGTAAGCTTCTGTGAAAATTTCATAACATTTGGAGTTGTAGATTGTGAGTTATGATCGATGCAAACTTGGATTTTATACAGGTTGTCGTGTTCGAATCGATAGCTTTCGTATCCATCTGTTCGTGTCGCTCTTTTGGCACGTGCTTACAAGTCGTCTTGACGCTAACTTCTCGAACCGATCCACTTTTCGTGCCGAGTTGACCGAGTCGTTCCAAAGCTTTCGCCTCATTGGTATCTAAGACGCTGTCTTGTTCGCATCGATGAAGGCTGCACAGTTCGTATCGATGGAAGTTCCCTAGTTCGTATCGATCATTATTGTGTCTCACTTCGTACTGATCCTTTGTACGTCCACTGCGTATCGACGAGAGGTGTTCGTTTCGCATCGAGGAAAGGCTGCCGTATGAAGTGGATCGATGCGAAGTTTGCGTGATACTCGACCAATATGAAATGCACGTTAACGTTACGATTAACGGATACGAACGAGTCTCGATGGATTCGAATGAAGTCATTCTAAGATCGATACGAGTTAGACAGCTGCCGTATGAAGTGGATCGATACGAACAAGCATCCCTCTCGATGGATACGAAGTACCACATCCTGATGGGTTCGAACAGCAGGTGACTTAATGTATGCGAAAGATGAATAGCGCGATGGAATAGATCGATTCGAACCAAGGATTTTTGATGGTTACGAAGTGAAGTTAATTCATTTGAGTTGCATCGATCATATCTCGAGCATATAAACTTCGATTGACCTGAAATTTAAAACGTTGGCTCCTACAACTTCGATTGTCATACCATATCAATTGTAGGTTGATCCGGACCCGAACAAAATTTACCGACAACCATAGCTGACCTGTACATAACTGATCTTTGGGACGAACTGTCTTTAGTTTTCAGTTAATTTTTTGGTATCACGGCCTTGCTAAAATACGGGATAACACTTACCCTCCAAAACATGCCTTGCGATAGGAAGGTGTGTTTTGTAGTTCAATAAGCTGGATGTTCGTATCCTGCTAGTAACCTGCAAAGAGATTGATAATATTCCCAGACCGCGAATAACGATCGTTCGAGATCGTATGTCATTTGGGGTGGTAAGTGATCGTTCGAGGTCGGATGCCGTTCGCGGTGAATGGTGACCGTTCGCGGTCGGGGTGCCGTTCGAGGCGATTTTTGATCGTTCGTGATCGGATGCCGTTTGAGGCGAGTTGTGACTGTTCGCGGTCGAGTGCCATTCGCGGCGAGTTATGACCGTTCGTGGCGAGGTGTGACCATTCGCGGTCGGGTGCCGTTCGAGGCGAGTTGTGACCGTTCGCTGTCGGGTGCCGTTCGAGACGAATTGTGTGTTCTCAGGGGATTTAATATCAATAATGTCAGATTTCACGTTCGAGTGAGTTTCTGAACTGTTTTTTACGGCAGTTTATCGCCATCTCAGAGAATGTCTAAGGACCGTTCGCGACCCTGTGCATGTGTGAGTGGCTTAGCCGTTATGGAATCACAAATAGCAGATTTACATTCGAAATGAGTCTTTCAACAGAAATATCCAATAAAACCAAGTCCAAACATAAGAAATGGAAAACAAAGGCAAAATAGGGATGCCAGAGTGCAAACACCTATATTAATGCGATTTATAGTCGTATCAAAGCGTGCTTGAGGATCGTTCGCGGTCCTGTACATGCGAAGATGACTTAATCGCGTTGATGTTGAGTTTGCCACTCATTCGTCATTTTTCCAATCAATTGATGACAAGCAGACGCCCCGATCCTGAGCCGTTCTCAGTTGATGTAGGTGGTGGCTGCTCTCGCTCTACCGTTGTTGTTCCCCTTCTTACATACCGCGATAGCAAACCATTCCGGATGTCTCTCAACCTCATCCTTTAAGTGTCTACAGTCATTCGTGCTATGACCATTTAGCTCGTGGAATAAGCAATATTTGTTTGATCTTCTCTCATTGCTGGTCGAATCCCTCCTCATTGGCTTTCGATAAGGAATCTGCCCATTGGTATCCAGGTATATTCGCTTCAAAGTCTCGTTCAGCTCCGTATATGAGGTGAATCTTGGCTCCTTTCGTGGTTGCGTTGATCCATCACCATTATTTTCAGCCTTTCGTTTCCTTTTACCAGTTCCTGCACTTTTTTCAAGAGGATTTTCGCCCTTGACTGCATAAACATCGATTTCTTCTCCTTCCTCTCTTTCAGCATTTGCATACTTTAATCGTAAAAATCCTTCGGTCTCATGATAAAATTCCCCTAGATCCATAGGGGGATCTCTTGTTAATGAATTCTTGAATTGTGCCGTCAGCTATGCCAGATACTGCTGCCATCAAAACCATGGATGGATCTGTTTGATCCACCGATACTGCCGCTGCATTGAATCGCGTCAGAAAGCTCCTCAAAGATTCTCCGGCTCTTTGCTTTAGTGCTGCCAAACTCATCACATTTTTGGGTCTTGAAATGTGAACCATGAATTGCCTCATAAACTTCTCGGTCAAACCGGCCCATGTTCCAATGGAGTCACTCTCCAGTTGTCTAGACCATAGCGCCGCAATGTCTGTCAAATACAATGGGAAGCATCGGGCCATGACCTCTTCTGATGCACACAGTACTTCCATATGCCTCATATACTTTGTCAAATGAATCGCAGGATCCGTCCTTCCATCATACATTTTCAATGTTGGTAACTTGAATTCTGATGGATTCATGGCTTGCCTGATCGTAGGAGCAAAGAGACTCATATTCATATCTTTCAGATCTCTATTCACTAGTCCACCTCTCATGGCTCGTCGGACCATCTCTGTCAATCTGTCACTGTCGTCAAGCTGTAGCCCTTGTCTGTTGCTTCTGCTTTGCCTCTCGAGTTCACGAGGAATTCCTGAAATCTGCCATCCTGAATGAGCATTCATTTCTCTGTCAGTGCCGCGTTGTGCAGCTTCACCTGGTATTTTGCCCGGGATTGGGTCAACATGCTCTGGATAAGTGCCCCCTAGTTCTGGGGCTGTGCCAGATGGTCCCGCTCCATTTTGAATTCTGGTTGCTCCATACTTCCGATCCCTATCTCCAGCATCTTCTGCGGCTGCGTTAGCTTGATTCTGCACTCCGGTTTGTCCAGTTCTTCGAAGCAAATTCTACATCATCTCTTTCTGTCTTTTCAGAAGCTGTTCATGCATAGCTCCCATCAACATTTCCATCTCATCTCTGGTGATGAAGATCGATGCTTGGTTCGCTCCTGAGGAAGCCTCGTGACTCCCTTCATGCTGACTTCTTTATGCTCTTTGCCTTTTACTTGATTGCCTTGTCATAGCTTTTTAGATCCGAATCCCTAAGCCTTTAAATTCAACTTCCAAACGATAGAATCCTCGAATTACCCTTCTTAGTGAAAGCATCAAAATGTTTGCGCCAAAATTGGTCACAAACACCCAATTGTCGTTGAAAGCACCCGTTTGCAATTACAGATCACAGATAATAAGTATGTAGAGAATTAAAATTGAAGAACAATCAAAAAATTAAGAAGAAAGCAATAAGAAACACGTGGTTTATAGTGGTTCGGCAATTCGACCTACGTCCAATTCAAAGTTTGATGGCTTTATTGATGTTCAATTGCCTATTACAATTGATTACAATGGATTGCAACGAATTACAGTTCTGAAATTCGAGTACAACAACAGCTATGGAGTGCAAAATTAAATTCGGCAAAGTCTGGACGTCGGAGAGTCAAAAGATCCTTCTTCTGTAGGCCCTGGGGATCTATTTATAGGCGTAAGAGGTAGATACTTTGCTCAGATCTCGGAATCCTCCTTCTGGCACGTGCGTGGTCCCACGCGATCGATCCCTCATAATTTCGGCTCGATCCATGATCGATACGATCAAGATTTGATCCAATCGAGTCGAAATTTGGCAGGAACATTCTTTGGGTCGTACGTAAGCTGCTGTGAAAATTTCATAGCATTTGGAGTTGTAGATTGCGAGTTATGATCGATGCAAACTTGGGTTTTATATAGGCTGTCGTGTTCGAATCGATAGCTTTCGTATCTATCTGTTCGTGTCGCTCTTTTGGCACGTGCTTACAAGTCGTCGTGGGGCTAACTCCTCGGACTGATCCACTTTTCGTGCCGAGTTGACCGAGTCGTTCCAAAGCTTCCGCCTCATTCGTATCGAAGACGCTGTCTTGTTCGCATCGATGGAGGCTGCACGATTCGTATCGATCATTATTGTGTCTCACTTCATATCGATCATTTGTACGTCCACGCGTATCGATGAGAGGTGTTGGTTTCGCATCGAGGAAAGGCTGATCAATGCGAAGTATGCATGATACTCGACCGATATGAAATGCACGTTAACGTTACGATTAACTGATACGAACGAGTCTCGATGGATTCCAATGAAGTCATTCTAAGATCGATACGAACTAGACAGCTGCCGTATGAAGTGGATCGATACGAACAAGCATCCCTCTCGATGGATACGAAGTATCGCATCCTGATGGGTTCGAACAGCAGGCGACTTGATGGATGCGAACAGATGAATAACGCGATGGAATAGATCGATTCGAGCCAAGGATTTTTGATGGATATGAAGTGAAGTTAATTTCTTTGATTTGCATCGATCATATCTCGAGCATATGAACTTCGATTGGCCTGAAATTTGAAACGTTGGCTCCCACAACTTCGATTGTCATACCATATCAATTGTAGGTCGATCCGGACCCGGACAAAATTTACCGACAACCATAGCTGACTTGTACATAACTGATCTTTGGGACGAACTGTTTGTAGTTTTCAGTTAATCTTTTGGTATCACGGCCTTGCTAAAAGGCGGGATAACAATAGTCACAACCATCATTTTCCCATGACAGCGGGAGTTCGTGTGGGCCCCCAAATGTCATATGTACTAGTGGAAAAGGTTTCTACGAAATATATGGGCGAGGCAAATAAGGAGATCGATGCATTTTTTCCATAGCACGAATTTCACACACAAAAAATGATGAATCATTATTCAAAAATAAATTTGATAACAAATGTTTTAAATAATAGAAACTTGGGTGTCCTAGCCTAAAATGTCAAAGCTTCACATTATTCATACTAAAGACAATACTCGTACAAAAGGAAATAGCACCTAAATCACAATTCGAAATTAAATTTGCTTGAAGGGATCCATCATCAAAATAGTAGTCCACCATTGAGTCTAGCATTGCCAATCGTCTTCCTCGATGCCAGATCCTGAAATACACAGTGAAAAGGAGAGAAATTAACCCGACAATTGTGATCATTAGTTAATTTACTGACTGACAGTAAATTACAAGATAATCGTGGGACTTGTAAGACGTTTTTCAGCGTTAAGAATAGCGAAATTCTAATTTCACCCTTTTCGGCAATGGCTGAGAATGATTCTTCAGCCACCTTTATTTATTTTATTTTATTTTGTTTCCTGCATATGGGCTATAAGAATGGAACAAGTGAAAAAAAAACTTGTCATGTGATATGTGGCAACGGAATCTATGATCCATGGTTCCATATTATGGATCGAGAGAAAAGAAGATCCATAACTACCTTGATATGGAAATGAACATAATGGAAGATTAGAATCATGTGGAGATTTTAGGAGTCTCAAGAGTTGCTCAATTTGGTCATTAGTGAATGGAAATTGGTTGGAATTTCCAAAAGTAGACTTGTGCTCTGTAGAAGTCTCAAAGATGGTATTCATCGCCTTGTTGCCCTCCTGTTTCCTGTTCCAACTTGGCTGTCGATTTTGTGGTTTGCTATGAATCTTCCAGCATGTCCCTTTGGCATGCTAGTGGCGTTTGCAATGCTCACACCATGGTTTCTTCTTCCTATCAGGTTCGACTTTAGTGTTCCTTGTGATAAGGGCAGAGCTATCAAGGTCGTTGGGTGAGGATGATAATGTTATCACCCATTTTTTGCTTTCCTCCTGTCTCAACTCGGAAATAACCTCTTGGATTGAGGGTAATGGCCGACATCCAAGGATTCTTCTCTTGACATCATTAAAGCTTTGAATTAATTCCTGCTAAAAACATGAAAATTCTATCAATTTCCTCACATCTTTTGAACCTTGCTGTATCTTTGGAACTCTCCCATTCCTTGTTGTAACACAAGTTGAGTTCCTGCCATAAGGCTAGCATGTGATTGAAGAAAGAGGTAACATCGGCATCTCCTTGTTTAGTGTTTGGTGGTCCCGTCTTCAACTCGAACACTTGAGAATGGTTCTCCAAATTCGAGTACGTCTCCCAAACAGCATTCCATATTTGTTTGGCTGCCATAAACAAATAAGGTTTCATAATTCACTCCTCCATGGAACTGAGAAGACATGCAGCGATCAAATAGTTTTCTGACCTTCATTTTTTGAACAGATCAGACTCCTTTGGCTGTGGTTCTTCACCAGTTAAAAACCCTAGCTTTTCCCGGCCATCGATAGCAAATTTCACCAACTAAACCTACTCTAAAAATTTCTGCCATTCAGCCCGTTGGTAGTGACCTGAATGTAAACATTTGGGTTGATTTCAGTGTGGTTTTGGATGGCTGGAGTTTTGGAAATAATAGAGGCAGAGGTATGGTGTTTTGGGGTTTTAGCCATGGCAGAAGAAAACACCTTAACCTACAACTTTAATACTATATTAGTTTAAAGGAACAATTTTAAAATCCTCGTCAAAAAGGTCCGTATAATTACACGGCTTTATAGATCGTACAAAGAATATGAAATCTGGAAAATCTAGAAAATAGGACACTTCCTATGAAATCTTGAGCTAAAATAGGAAACTAGAACAATCACTGATTTTCTAGATTATTTCCTAGAAAGTAGGAGATTTACAGCTGTAAAATATCTCCTAAAAAACACAAGTTTTCCAAGAATCCAAATTTCAAATTTTAACAAATACCGATGATGAATTCGGATTCACAATGAGTAGAATCCATAAACCGGACGTAGACTTCAATTTGCAAACCACAATTCCATTTATTGCCTTAATCACCTCATTTCATCAATCATAACTCCATTTTGTCATTTTTAAATCTTAAAACTTTGGAGTTAAATTCTATTTTTATTGATGTGGTTATTTTGTTTTTCGTCAAAAGTTCGTTCTTGTTTTGTATGCCGTTGGTACTTACATTTATTGGAAGATGGATAATATGCATGTTTGTATTAATTATTACTTGGTTCATATCTAATTTTAACAAATTAGGTTGCATCAGTACCGACAAGAACACAAGTACGTGAGCAAATCAATATGCATACGTTGGATACACTTCAATGTGTATTTAGTACATATTGATTTCTTGTAGTACACATTTTTTACCTTTTACACATTACATATGGTAAGGATATTTGTATCAAACCATAGTTTCTATGAAATATTTTTATTTATTATGTTAATTATGAGTATTCCTAGTAAAACATGTTAAATTATGAATTTTGTGTAAAATGTAAAACTATTATCAGATTAGACCAAAGTTTAAGGTATCGGTCGAAACCTTAAAATTTTGGATGCATCGTATCAGTATCGACTAACATTGAGTCGAAATTAGGGTTTAAATTCGGTTTCGGCAATCATTAAAAAAAAGTAACCATCAATGTAACCATAAATTAAAGGAATTGACACAGCAAGCCCGAGATCGGAAAAGAAAAAGGCAAACCAATTCAAATAAAAGTTCGATCAACAACAAAAATTGTCGAACGTGATTACACAGTGAAAGATTCGATTTTTCCATTTATAAATTAAGTCGAAACCGATGTAAGAAATCATAAAAAAATACAGTACTTGTTCGACAACATTACCTTGTTCTACAGCATCAATCAATCTCCGAACAGCAGCAGCGAGTTATGCGGCGACAAAGGTGAAGGAATCGTCGAACTAAGCAGTGAGCTTTTTTTTTATCTACGTTTTTTTCTCTTTCAACTTTTTTTTCCCTTTCGAACTGCTGTGGTGAGTGACTAAGTAATTAAAGTAGAGAGACTTAAGTTTTTGGGCTTTTTTGTTTTGGGCTATAAGCTTTTAATTTAATGTAATAGCAGTTTTCTTACATTAAGTATAATTTATTTAATGTAATAGTAGCAATTAACGTTAAAAGAGGCGAGTTTGATAAGTTGCAATTCTCATGAACTAGAAATGGTATTACGTATTTATAGCCTTTAATTTAATGCACTTATGTTCGACATTCAATACTTAGTGTAAATATATTAGTGTAAACTCTAATTTAATTTGGCTGAATTTTGTTAGCATCGTGTAAACTCTAATTTAATTTAGCTCAGTGTAATTTAGTCTAGTGCAATTCTAATATAAGTTTGTTTAAATATTGTTCACAATCTCAGGTAGACTGGACAATCAAACAAACACTACAGAAATCGGTTGGAATTACGGTAGCCCGATCGATGACAATGTTCGAAAAACAAAATATGGTTTCTGTAATAAACAAATCAATGGTGGCGGTGTAACACGTCTGAAGGAACATTTGACAGGCGTAGATGGTAATGTAACAGCATATCCAAACGTTCCTCAAGATGTTAAAAAATTTGTACGAGCTCATATTGTTGGAAAGAAAAATGACCGCAATAAAGGAAAATTAGAGAAGCAACGTGTACACGTAGAATTGATGAGTGGACCTCAACAACACGACTCGGGCAATGAAGATGATAAAAATGAAGATGATATGAATGTTCGTCGTGCTATGCAAGGGAAGCAGAGATACATTTAGAGAACACAAAGATCTCACGAACAATCAGGTGTCGGTTTTAGTCAACCAGAGCGAATGTATGTAGTAGATCTACGAGACTAGAGGGCGATTTTGAAACTCGCGCTGCTGCAAGGATCGATTCATACATGCAAAAAAGGCCGTAGTTCTCAACTTTCTATTAAATCTGCAATAAAAGACATTAAAAATGCTAAAAAGCACATAGGTCGTGCAATTGCTAAATTCTTTTACTTTAATCAAATTTCACATAACGTTGCAAATAATCCTTATTATGCAACGATGGTTGATGCGATTACTGAATGTGATCGTGGAATAGATCCACCTACCATATACGAATTATCACATTCATACTTGAAAATGGAATTAGAAGAAGTTCGATCGTAATCACCCCTTTTTATAATTTCTGGGATGAATATGGTTGTACGCTGATGTGTGATGGTTGGAGTACTCAGAATCGACGAAAAATTATAAATTTTCTTGTGTACTCCACACATGGGATGATGTTTATCAAATCTGTAGATGCTACTAATGAATTTTAAAGTGGAGAATATATATGCGGATTGATGAACGAAGTTGTAGAGTCTATTGGAGAAAATAGAGTAGTGCATGTAGTGACAGATAATTGGGTCAGCTACAAAACTGTCGGTCAATTGTTGATGCAGAAAAGAAAACATTTATAGGACACAATGTGCAACACATTGCGTTAATATGATCTTAGAAGATATCTGTAAAGAACCGGAGATAACAGTTGTCATCTTAGATTGTCAATTAATAACGAATTCTTATATAATCATGGTTGGTTACTTTTCATAATGAGAAAAGAGACAAATGACAAAGAATTTATTAGACCGATAGTGACTAGGTTTGCCACTCATTTCATTGCATATAAACACAAAAATGACTTGAGAAGAATGATTGCTACGAGAGAATGGACATCTAAAATGCCCCGACTCGCTGTTAAGGACAAAAGAACTGCAACCAATATCTCTGATTTGATTTACAATGATACTTTTTGAACTGTCGCCGCTTTCATCATTCTTGTATTTGAGCCACTAGTCAAGTTTTTAAGAACGGTGGATGGTGACGATTACTGGCCACCTTTATAAAGCGATGGATCTCGCGAAAGAGTCAATTAGAAAAAATGTTGACTCAAGACAATCAAAAAATGGTGGGACATCAGAGATAAAAGATAGAAAAAACAACTGCACTAACCAATTTACACGGCGGACATTTTAAATTATTACCTTACAAATAGTTAAAATTCATAACATTCATGTTTACAGTGTTTAAAATATATGTTATTTTCTTAATCCCATCATTCAATATGGTGATGCGGTAAATGACAGTGAAGTATTAAACGGATTCAACAACGTCGTTGCAAGAATGATTCCAGACATATTGACATATTGACACAAATCGAGATTGGAAAAGAGGTAAATTACATTAAATATTTTATTCAAAACATAGATCCTATATTTAATTTTTACATCTACAGGTGGACAATTACAGAATAAAAGTTGGTGCATTTGGCTCTTCAAAAGCAAAAACAGCTATAAATACTTGTTCTCCTGCTCAGTGGTGGTCAATAATTGATAGAGAGGATGCTTCAAATCTACCACGTATAACAATGCATATTTTAAGTCAGACTGTTTCTTCTTCAAACTGTGAAAGAAATTGGACTATATTTTCCCTGATTCACACAAAATTGAGAAATAGAATCAAAATGAAAACCTAAAAAAATTAGTGTATGTACATTACAATATGAGATTACGAGCAAAAAATGTTAAACGTCATGATACAAATGATCAATTGTTATATTTCACGAGGATGATCCATTAGCAGAATGGACTACTGAAGTTGAACCACGATTGCTTGACGACGATCCTTTAATGATTAATATGATGAATGCCACCGTTGCTGCAGTGGATGGCATACGTGCACGGACAACAAGTCAAAGTATTGAAAATGGTAGTGGCCCCTCAAATGACGATCATGGCAATACTGGTGGTAACGGTATCAGTTTGGCGAGTAATTATGGCGTTGGATCTAGTGATGGTGGCGACGGCTTGCATAGACCAACTATATCCTATGTGAGAAGAAGAGGTGTGATGGACAATCGTGACAGAAGTGACAGTAATTTAAATGTTGAATATGAACAACAAAATTACAATTATGTTAATAATTCATATACTTAAATGATCCACCTAACCACAAACGTTCTACTTCTGACTACACTGGAGACTATTATTATCACGGATCAAATAAGACATATAACAATGATATATCAAGCGATCAAAATAGTCAAACTACATATACAACACAGAATGATGAACTCTCCTCATTTGATAACATGTTGGCAACGTTTATAGGTGCAAGACAAATACAATATGGTCATCCCCCATACCATACGACAAAAGTGGATGAAGAAAATTATGAGAACAATTCATATACGGCTTCAACAAATAGTTTTTGGATGTAGTAAATTTATGATATTTTATGTTGTATTATATTTCTTTATAGACTATATTTTACATTTTATTTATGATTATTACAAGCTTATTAATAAACTACTGAAAACCGAAATCTGGACCGAAGCCGAAACAAAACCGAAACTTTCAAAATTTACTAAATCATCCGAAACTAATAGAATTTCATATGAATGAACCGAAACCGAATTCTCAAACCCAGCTCCTTCATCCGATCACACAAATCTTCACTGAGTAGGCTAGCTTTCACATCATCTACGTCAAACGGTCAAAGTATCCCTACAATAAATAAGACCGTTGACTAAGCCAGTGTATCGCTTTGGAAGCGAATAGTAAAACCACGATCCACTCCTTACCAATCCTCAAATCAACAGACTTCATCTTCATTAGTATATCATTGAACATACTTAAATGTGATGTAATTGAAGCACACTCTTTCAAGGTGAAAAGGTCTTCAACAATATCAGACGATTAGTAAGAGACTTCTTCATGTAGAGATCTTTCGACTTCTTCTGAGTAGTCATACCGGTAGTTCCATCACTAATTCAAAGATAACATTTTTCCATAGCAAGTCGAAGAGTGGTAAAAGTTCATTCTTCCATCTTCTCCAATTCGATAGTGAATATCTGCAGGTAACTTATTGATCTCAAATATCACACAATGAATGTTTTTTAACACTGCCTTCATTTTTTTTTTTGAAATAGTACTTTATATACAACATGTCACCAAGACAACATATTCAATAAACGTTCGAATTACGCGACGCAAGTTTTGAACTTGTGACCTCTCGCACCAAAGCCGAATCATCTAACCACTGAGACAATAATGCTTGTCCATCTTTCATTGTCACTTCTCAAATCTGTCTTCATTCCACTTCTCAATTGTCAATTAGGAACCATACGCCGCATAGAAACCTCTAACGTAGAGTACAACTACTGAAGTCGAATTAACCTCCGATGTATTCTCATCTTTTGGACCTGTTATTCTATCAAACACCTTTTAACCGATAACAATCGGCTGTTAGGAAAAAATTATTGTAAATAATAACAAGTCATCATAGATCTTAGCGGAAGTTTATATTGAACGGCTGTAGATGAGATAAAACAAACAATTTGAATAATCAGACTTAATTCAATAATCCACAATCAAAAATGAAATAAACAGAAAGTAAATAGGATATAGAGATGAATAATGGTTTCATTATCGATGTGATAGTATACATCCATTTTAAAGTAGAGCGATTTTATTAATAACTTTAGAGAAAAATACTAGAGATTGACATATCTATTGTAATGGAGACTTAATGCAAGAATACAAAAGAACTAAAACTTGAGGGACGAGATAGACTTTAATGAATGACTGTTTTTATATAGAGAACGTTACTTGAGAAACATGTGTCTATCCTAGTCTTCACTTTCCTTCAATATGCATATGCCTGATAACATGACTTTATCAATCAACTCATTAAGAAATTGGTTATTTCTTTTCCATATAATACTTTCTTGTATTTTCTTTAATGCAACAAAAAAGAGGCAATTTATATTTTTTAACATATATTTGAGTCATAATTTCAACAAGGCTAGGTGCTTTATTTATTTTCAAAATCATATTTATTACCAATATGTTACACGCTGATACTATGTCTCATATAGTAAACATATGAATGAACAAAAAAACATAAATAGAATGTCACACGTACAACTTACATGCATACCAACGTAGAGTAATCAATAAAAAATACCCCTAAGGGTGCGTTTTTTGTTTGTTAAGAAGTTCTGAATAAAAGTTCTGATTACTAATTCAAAACCTTTTTGGTTTGTTTTTACTCAATGTTCTGATTAAAACCACTTATTCAGTTAAAATGCATTCAATACTATTTTTCTTGTTTAATTTTAGTTCTGAAGCTGAATAACGGTTTATTTCATTTTTATCCTTTATTATAATCAACAAATACCACAAATTCAAAATTTAATATTAAGGTCGGAATCAAATTTAAAAAAAAAAATTAAATTCCAAAATCCTATATATTTTTAAAGGGCATTGTTAAAGAGACTACAAAAGTAGATGGGAGAGTGTCATATTTTCATTTTTTGGAAAATTGCGGAAGTGTATACAAAAAATTTACCCTCCTTAACAGGGAAAAAAACCGTAACCATCCGCATTTTTTCGACGATCAACAATCTTTTATTCACCTTTTTTGGACCAGACCCCATCAAAAAGGGTTTTCGGTGAACCGTCATCGTTTTTTCTCATTTTTAGATGGGTTGTTGCCGCATTTTGATTTGCATGATGGATAAAATTGTAAACCATTTTATTGGAATGAAGTCCGCATAACAGTTTTTTTCCTAGGTGGAGTCCCACCTAACATTTAACCCTTCATCATTCAAAAATGCAGTCCCTTTAATAATTCCCTTTTTAAAATCCACACTTCTGAAATTCCAAATTTGAAAATTCAAGATTTAAAATGCAAAATTTTGTTATTAAAAAGTTTCGAACGATTTTGTTAATTAAATGTTTCAAAAACCTAAAAAATAGAAAACTAAAAAGAAAATCATTACTTTCGGAAATTGTAATGTTGAACAATAGAAATTTATAAAATCAACAATTTTGAAAATTTAAACTTCCAAAATTATCATTTTAAAATTTTTAGTGCTATCAAAATTTTCTTAATTCGAGCCTTTTATAATTCAAAAATTTCAAATTTCTCTTTTTAATAATTATGGTTTAAAAGATCAATTAATATAGGGGAGCACTATTGTCAAAATAGACATATTTTTTATTCTAATCAAAAGTTTTAGAATGCAAACAAATGTACGACTGGTTATTCAGAATTCAAAATTCAGTAATCAATATTCAGAATTAAGCATTTAGCAATTGGAATTTAACATTTTAAACAAACGCATCCTAACAAATTGAAAAATGACAAAATAACTTCAATTACCAATGCCTTTCAAGTATATTCGAGTACCGATGTACCTTTATTTTTTTTGATCGCCTACATGACAATCTACATATTCCGTCCTTTCCCGCATCTTTGTTTTCTCTTTCTCAAGCTAAGACAAAAAGAAAATGGTGGAAAACTCTTTATTTCTCTTCTTGTTTACCCGTTAACTCTCTAGTATAAACTTCAAGAAGTTAACTTTGTTCTTCTAAGCTCCTCGATTACTCAGATCTGTAAAAAAAAAATCTCGCTAAAACCAGATAAGAGATTTCATAAGTATATGTCACCTTTGATTTATTATGGACGGTGAGTAACTTTTTAAGTATGTTGTTTGTTGGCTTTGTTTGTGTAAATGAGAACTACTTTAGTATTAAACAAAATTGATGCACACAGACAAATAAAATAGAAATGGAACAGGAGCGGGAATTATATTTTTTATATGTAGAATGATATGAAAATTATTATCTTGGGAAGAAGAAATAATGCTTTTACATACTCAAATTTCATTTAATATTTTACATGGATCAAAATTTCCAGCATGCAAATATAAATATTAATGTCTATACATGTGTGCGTGCGTACATTATATGTGTATATGTGTGTGTGAGTGTATGTATGCATATCTAAATGTGTGTGTACGAGTGTATGTATTTGTGTGCATACACACACATATTTAGGATTTGTGATTTATGAATTAGGTACAGTTTCCATTTAAAGTTTGAATTACACGATCTTAAGCATCATGTATTCGAAAGATCTATTGTTAAATCGAAATTTTAAAATTAAATATGACTGTAATACTTGTATTATTTTTCACCACTCTTGGGTGTATTTATGTATGTGTGTACACACACACAACTTAGGCAATTTTTTGTAAAGAGGTATTTTATTAATTAAAATGTGAAATAAAAGGTTTTAAAACATTACTAAAAATAAATTTATTTTAGGAGTCCATTTGTAAATATATTGGATATTTGTATAAAACTTATGTACACAAGGTTTTCTATCCTTAAATTAGACAGTGTAAAAAGCTTGCAAAAGTTTGATTTGCTTCAAAAGGGTAAGAAAAACCTCATTTCGATGGTTTTGATTAAAAAGATCATAAGGGTTGAATAGAAGATCCTAAAAATACCCAGTCCATAAATTTTGTTTGCCTTGGTTTTCCATGGTAGATAAAAACACTATTGCTGAAGATACAGGCTTTGAGACTTCTACTACCTCTGAGTTTGATATACTGAGACAGCCTTTGAAACGTCACCCGAGGCTGGTCTTATCTGCTGTCACATATGATCCCGTTTTATCGTATGTTATGCTATTCGCTTCTACCCCTTCCCCTGTTTCTCCAGATGCATGAAGAAAAACTTTGCTCGATTGAAGAACACCATATATAATAGGTTCGAACTCGACGAAAGCAGGGAAGGTAAACCCGAGCATCCTTAAAATAGCTATTCCCTCAGTTGCCGTCCCTTTAATGTGTTTGACGATCGTTGGTTGTTGGATAAGTATTACATTTCAATTGTTATATTCCCAGCATGTATGTTTGTTCCTGGCAAAGTCAGAAATGGGGAAAATAATAAATTGGTCAACCAAGTTCTTGCTACTATATGTAAGCAGGGCTACATGGATGGTAAATGCCGATTGCATCATGCTCTTTCCCCCTTTTTTTAAAATCTCTTTCCATTGATATCCTCATCTTTATGAACGAAAGGTTTATCTTTTGAATATGTACTATAACCTTTATGTTGGTGGAAACTCCAAAGTAATTTTTCTTTCTTGCCGTTTTTGGTCTGAATCATACTTCCACTACTACCAGAATGGAGAATAACTCAGGAAATCAAGATCCTGGCTTTTGTGAAACTCAGCCTGACAAGGTAATTTCTACCCAGAATTATGCTGTGTTGTTGTCAGCTATGTATTAATTCTCATATCATTTTTTTTTTCATTTTTATGCCACCAGAATGAACAACATCAAACTGGGGGACAGCATACTCTTGCTCATCAGATGCTCAACATTGTATCTAATTATCTTGCAGAAGGAGAGCACGGGTGTCGAGCTGTGGAACTTCTCATCGATAGCCTTGATAGTGGTCTTTTAGCAGATATGGTAATTGAAGCAATGAAAAACTTACCAGAAAGTCCTCCCATTAAACCTGAGATAAATGGAAGCGTGTAACAGAATTATCATTTTGGCAGACTTGATAATGATCTCTCGCGTAGACATGGTATTAAAATCGAAGGAAAAATTACCAGAGAACCCTCGATTTTACCTAAGATAAATTTGAGCATGCAGCCATATGATCACAAATAAATTTTAGTCTATACTTGAAACTATATTCCTGTTTAAAGGTGAAGGTAGCATTTACCTAAATTTGTATTTAATCTCTGATTTAGACTTGATTGCCTCTGTTTTTTCTGTAGCATTTTGTATTTATCATTTTGACATGTTACTGCTTTTTTCAGTCTTTTCTATCCTGCATGGTCTTTTTATCTAGAGCATGTTTGAAACTACTTAAAGTAGTCAAACTGCTTTTAAGCAACTTATTTCAATTCTATTGTTTGACAACTCCTTGTAAGGAGTGTACAAAAGTGAGTTAAAAGTAGATATGTGAAAAGTAAAAATTAGCTGTTTATGACTTAAAAACAAATTTCATAAGTGGTTTTGACCAAACTATTTTGTTTATTTTAACTTAATAGTGAAATTACATCCAAACACTTGTACTTATAAGTTACTATTCAAAACTATTAAGAAATTACTACTAAAAAAAAAGTTTCAAAATAAAATGTTGCCAAACAGGCTCCTAGCCAGAATATACCTTTGACGTATATTTTTATGCGACTATGCATGAATTGGTTCGTGTTTACGATATATTGGAAAAAGTAAGTAATGCTCGAGTAGGTTGCGTCAAAGAAATGATAGTATTGATTGGTAAATGACCAATGGTGACAAACCCATTTACAGACACCATCTTTCCTTCAGCTTTAAGCAAAACTTACATATTCGACAAAATATCAACTGAATGATTAACTTCTTTAGCACATCAGAGTTTTAGCTTGCTTTCATTTTCAACTTACTTTTGCTCCACTCGTATTTGTCTTTACTCAACAACAATAAAGTTGGGTTATACTGTGGAATACTGTCATCGTCTCATATTGATCTCCCTGCGGCACTATTTATTTAATTTACCTGTCAATGGTTTTTTTGGCTATTTGATTCCCATTTCCCACATATTTTACTCAGCATCACTCTATATGCATTGTCATAGGTTGCTTCAAACATGACCTTTTTTTTTCTTACATCTTTTTTAAACCACAAATAACGTGTTCAGTTTCTACTGTCCTTTGATGTTACTACACATTCAGCGCAACATCCTCATCCCTGCCACATTTATATTGTAGTCTATTTTCTTTGTGATTGCCTAAAATTGTGTTCTATTTAGTAGAATATGTCTAATTGCTTTATATATGTCCTGTTAAATTTATCTTTTAATCTTATAGGTATGTGCCTCAGTCACATAATACTTATACTACACTTTTCTATTTTGGTCATCCTGACTCGATGATGCAAATTTCCATTTATATTTACATCTTCCTGAATAATTTGCCTGAGATAGATAGATACCTTTACTCATATTTATATCACTAAATTCTAAAACTTCTTGTTCTTTATGTCTGCCCTTATTAAACTAACATTTCATGTATTCAGTATACTTATACTAAGTTGTTTTATGGTATCTAATTCAGTTTGTCTAGTTATGTTTTCTTGTTCACAATTCACATTTCAAAATTGGATTATCATCCTATGTATGATGCTTAGTTCTTGATTGTTCTAATATTTATGGAACTTTTAAATACTTGAATGAATAGCGTATGGAAACAGGTAACCTTAGTTTTATACAACCAAAATATGGATATTAAAAATGTCAAGAAAAAGTTTCTTATCAATGAGGTCATTTATTTTTGTATTGAAAATAAGGTTCATAGATAATATAGGATAGTCCCATGTTTCGATAAGCTAGAATCAGAATAAGTCAATATTAAATTATTATTTTTGTTTGAATAGAGCTTCCTCGGTCGTTTACTTACCTTATTTTCATTTTGATGAAACAAAGAATGTTGTAGGTTTTGTCTAGCAACCGTTCTCTATTTAATCAAAATTGATTCCCGAATAAATATGATTCTTTATTTTGGCAGATATCACTTTTTTTTTAATCAAAAATTAAGAATAAACTCTCCAAATATATGAATGGAGAGTGACTGAAGAGAAATTTACAATTTTGCTAAAATGAACAAGGACGATAAGTATAACGATTGAAGATGCTCTTATAAGCCTTCTCGTAGAATAGTGCTTGAGTCCTATCTTTGATGCATTTGTTAAATTCTTTGTGCTAGCATCTTTACATGTCAAACCAACCAAAGACTGGTTTTTTCTTACCTTAGAGGGGCAAAAATAACATTTACAAATTGAAGCTTTTTTGACATCCATTGTTCTCGTGTTTCAGTGAACTTAAAAAAAAAAAATTGAATTATTCAACTATATTAGCCCTTATACTTTATTTCAAATATATTAATAACTAAGAAATTTTTGTTAGTGGAAGTGGAGTAAAGTTGGATTTTCGGTCTAGCCATAATAATACAATATGTTTTACAATATTATTAACAAATCTATAGTAAAAATAATATAATATTAGTTTTTTATAAGTACAGATTAAAATACTTTTGCAAAACATAGTTTATTCACAAACAAATTTTTTCACACTTTATGTTTTGAACTTTTGTGGAATGTTTTGTTAGTTTTGATCAATGTTTTAAAACACGAAAGAGTACACGAGGCTTTTTTTGCTATTGAGGCAAGACATAAGCCTCAAAGCGTCGAGACATAAGTTTTTTGGATAAACATTAAGACGTAAGTTATTATTGCTTTGTTATCATTAATTTTTGATTGATACAAAAACGTTAACAATTAATCATGTAAAAATGTAAATATATAACAATATAAACGCGAACTTTAAAGAGTTGGGTCCTAATAATTCTTTATTATTCATTCATAAAAGTATGAAAATAATTAAAATTATAAATAAATAAAGTTTAAGCACTATAATATAAAATTTATTCAAAGATTCAATGCTGCCTATTGAGGTGGAGCATTGGCGCAACAGTTAGGTTACCCGCATGGTGATCTGGGCGTCCAGGTTCGAGTCTGAAAATAGCCTCTTCGCAACGCGAGGGAAAGTCTGCGTACATTATTGACCTTTTCAGAGTCCACTATCATGCGGGAGCCTCGTGCATTGGGTTCCATCTTTTTTCAGTGCCGCCTATTCAAAATTTTCTTTAAATTGCAATTGAGAATATCTACTACGCAGCCCCTCGATTGTTATTTCAAAAATAATATTACTTAACCATGTCGATGGTGAAGTTGAAAAGTAAAAAAAATCACTTCTATTTCCGTAAATTCTGTTCTTTTTTTTGTTTTTCGTTAAATAATTAAAAGTTTAATAACTCTGTTGGTGCCAATATTTATAACCGGAGATTAAAAAAAAAATCTTGGGTCGCATGCCTCAGCAATTTGAGGTGTGCAAGGCGTATGTTTTATACGCTTCGTATGCCTCAAGTTGTCGAGGCACAAGACTTAGAGGTAAAAAGGCTTTTGAGGAAAGGTTCGAAGCATTTTATATCTCATTTCCTCAAGACACTCCTTGAGGCGAGTATTGATGTGAGTTTTTTTAAAACAATGGTTTTGATCAAGATTCGAGAGCTAAGTTTTGGAATCAGTTTCGAACATTTGAAATTTTCATAGTTTCAATAAATTTTGAAAATTTCGGTTTTAGTTTCCTTTTTGGAACTATAAGTGATAAATCATAAATTATTTCTAACAACTTTAGCTTAATCATTATAATTAAAACTAGATATTTTAATTAGTTAACCCAACTTAAAGCGGTCATTTGAATTTAAAATCTAAAATTATTATATACCAAATGCTAAATGGAAGTAATGTATTTTCATAATTCTACCCAATTACAAAATAATGACTTAGTTGTTGTTGTTATTGTAGCCAATTACAGATTTTGTACTAATATTTTCCAAATTAGAACATATTTCTACTTGTGTCAAATATTTTCAATAGATTTCATTTTGTGGTTTTACTCAGGTTGTATACTCTACAACACCTAGAATTCTCGTGTTTTCAATTTGCGATAGTTAGAACGTTGGATGTACGTCAATGACCACTACTAGTTAGAATGTTGGATGTATGTCAATGACCACTAGTTCAAATAACAAGTGGCACGGTGCTTTAGACTAATGTTCTAAAGGTCATGAGTTCGGACTTCGAACTTCTGAGATATTGAAATGAGCGCGTTGCTTGAATAAAATATCACTCTTATTCTCAAAGAACGTCGAAAGTAGCATATTGTAGAGAATACATATAGCATATGTGTACAAATATCTTGCAAAAAATGCATTCAACTCAATGGAAGTACAATTATAAAGGTATTGCAACACAGTTGAATAATATACACAAAGAAAAGTCAAAGAAACCGCCATGCTATATATGTTATAGTGCCATTTCCTTATTCTTCCCTCTTCCCTTTGGTGCCTTTTCTTTTCTTTTTTCCTCCCTTTCTTCTTTTCTTCCTTCATTTTCCTTCATAAATTAGTGGCTACTGAGTAAGTTTTTTTTTTCTCCCATTCATCTGTAGATGTGTATTACTCTACCTCTTCTCATTTTCTGAGGTAGACAGTAAAAATGATTTCCCCCCCTTAGTTTTGGCTGAAACTGAAATTTAAGGTCAATTTTGAATCATTGTCTTTCGAAACCGATCCGAGTTGACTGAAACTTCGGTATTCCGGCTGAAACCTCAAACTATGGTTTGATGGTATCTAATGTATAATCTTCTGTATAAACCGTCAGAATCTGATTAGAATGGCACAGCGAAAGGAACAAACCTGAACCAAATCCAATAGATTTGAATCCTAATAGCTTGGGTTGAAGAACCAAAAGTCCTAAGTAAACTCAGAGTTCATTGCAATGTTGCTTTAGATCGGGCCTAGCTGACTTAGAAAGTAAGTACGTCAAAAAAACATAAATTCACAACAAAATGCATAGCGAATTACGATGATTTGTGGATCATGTTTCATAACTAATAGAAATCAGATTATGTTTATTTTGAATATCTTCTACTACCAAAAACGCAAAAAACAACAAACTTATATAAAAAATACAAGGCTACAAGAAGGGAAAAAATGATTTTTTAGTCATTGTGAAAGTAGCGTATACGCGGAGTTATTTTGCCGACGAAGCAAGATGTATGCCTCAAAACATTGAGGCATAAGTTTTCGAATTAACATTGAGATGTAAATTATTATTGTTTTATTATTATTAATTTTTGATTAATACATAAACGTTAACAATTAATCAAAAAACGTAAATATATACAATATAAGCATTTAACTTTAAAGAGTTTAGTCCTAATGAATTTTAATTATTCATTCATAAAACTATAAAAATAAGTTAAGCACTTGATAACTTACATACTATTGGGCACCAACTCCCAAATATGTAAAAAGTACCAATATTCAATCCAATCATTTGATATGAAGAGAAATAAATGAAGAACAAAATTAAAACAATCAGAAAGCAAGTAAGAAGAGACAAGATTTATGATGGTTTGACTAATTTCGGCCTACGTCCACTTTCAAATAATCCTTTTTATTATACCGAAGTTTGTTTACATGCACAATTCGAAATCTAAGAACAAAACTGGCAGAGTATAACCTATGATGAAAATAAAAAGAAGCAGAAAGAAGATCCTTTTTCTGACGCCATGTCTGTTGTATTTATAAGAGAAGACGTGCACAGATCGGGTTGAAATTTTGACAGAAGGTTCGAGAGACCAAGACGAGATCATCCCAAAATTTCCAGACCCATTGGGACCCACAATAGGGATTGGTACAATCCCTATTAGCATGTCCAAATGGGTTGCGATCCCTATGAGGGGTGCCTCATGATGTTAGCTACATGCTTCTCAAATTTCGTGCAATTCCAACGTACGGTTTGTGAGATATCGTATTTTCAGTAAAGTAGTGTTGCTTGAATTTTGATTTCTGCCGATCCCCTTAGAGGGTTAAGTACCGATCCCTCCAATCTCTTCTAAATGTCATGCGCTCCATAGAGGAGCTTTTCTATGTTGTTATGCTCAGCCTCTAAATTTCACGCCAATTAGATTATTAGAACTCGAGTTATTGATCAATCTTTGTTGCAATATGTTGTGAAGGCTGATTATAGCCGAATCCTATGGAGGGATATGTACCGATCCCTATGGAGGGATACATACCAATCCCTCGAACTTGCTTCAAATGATATACGATCCCTATAGGGTGTTCTACATCTTTTAATTAGCTTGTCCTTCAAGTTTCATGTCAATTGGATGTATAGATGTTGAGATATTGATCGATCTTTGTTATAAAGTTGGGTTTAGCCGATCACTAAGAGGGAATAGGGCCGATCCCTCTTTCTTCATCCTTTTGATGTGTGATCCCTAAGGTAGTCTCCTCAGGGTCTCCGCATCTTGCTCACAAAATTTCATATGCATTGGACTTATGAATTTTGAGATATTGATTATTTTCCATTGAGCTGTACTTGCTTGGCTGAAATATGTTGATCCCTTTTATACCGATCTTCTTTTATATGATCCTTTTCTTAGGTGAAGTAATTTGCTCATAACTTGCATATACAAACTCCAAACGACTTGAGATTTGAAATGTAGTCTCGTGGGGCATTCCTTGTCACTTTATACTGGTCTCACCCAGTTTGGGATAAAAATTGAGGACATGTACCGATCTCCTAGGGGAAGGGATAGACAGTGATCCCCTTTCTGGGCAAGACACTAATCCGTACTTAAAATATTCTGGAGATTCTATCTTTTGGTATCGGTTGATCGTCGCTTCATATCATTGTCTGCACTTGGTTTCTGGACCTCACAACCATCGCATTTGATTTCTGGACCTCGCAATCTTTGCTTTTGACTAATGGCCTTGATAATCGTGAAGTCTGTTGGTTTAAATCAGCATGTCTACTCCCTTAGCAAAACGTGGGTTAATACTTTATCACCCAAAACATGCCTTGCTGTAGGAATGTGTGTTTTGAATTGCCATAAATTCTAAATCCGAAATCCATAACCCATTGATAGCCTTATTTTTCAATCCAGAATCTGAGCCAAATCCACGGTCTCTCCGGATCGTTTTATCCGGATCCACATCCATCCAAAGCCAAATCTATTACTGTTCGAAACCGATATCCAAATCCAGGACCTCTTCGAGTTATCCTAATTCAAATCCTCGATCTTATCGGATCCTTGTCGAGCACAATCCGTACTCGACGACCTGAGTAGCATGATCCATCGCATTCGAGCGAAGCGACCTATCCCTTGCCAGACATAGTTCATACTCGACGACCGTAATCTCTTCGGATGCTTGCCGATCACAATCCATACTCGACGACCCGAGTATGTCGATCCATCGCATTTGAACGAAGCGACCTAACCCTCGTCGGCATAATACATACCTGACGACCTTGATCTCTCTGGATTCTTGTCGAGCACAATCCATACTCTACGACCTGAGTAGGTCGATCCATCGCGTTCGAGCGAAACGACCTACCATTTGCCAGGTATAGTCTATACCTGATGACCTTATTGGGTTTTATTCTTCGGCCCTGACACCCATTTGAGGACTTAATTCATGATGCATGAGTCCGTTTCATCGTGCTCGCCCCATGAAAAGACCCATTTCTTACGATTGTTACCCCGTCTCTTCGGACATGACCACAACTGCGACATATGTTATCTATTACATTGATTCAAATTTAAGCATTGCTAAGTCCATTTGCCAAAATATAAAATAAGAATCCGTACAACCAATAAACTAGAGTTCAAATAAAAACTAGAAAAACAAGAGTTCGAAAGAAACAAGAATTTTTTTTTCACAAACCCGAGCACAATGTTTTATCATCATCTCAGAGCATGTTTAGGGACCGTCCTCGATCCCGTACATGTGCAAGTGTCTTATCCGTCCTACTGCGGAGTTTGTTACTTATTCCATGTCATCCCAATCAATTGATGACAAGTTGATGATGATGTCTTGATGCAGTGCTATTTTTATTGGAGGTGGACATTGGCTGCTCCTGTTCCACCGTCGCGGTCCGAGTCCTTACATATTGTTGTAACTGACCATTTCTCATGTGTTCCTTAATGATATCCTTTAAATGCATGTAGTCATTTGTATTGTGTCCATCCAGCTCATGGAATAGGCAGAGCTTTCCTGATGTCCATTCGCGTTCGGAGGGTTCCCTCCTTGTCGACCTTCGATACGGAAGGCGTCCTCGAGTATTCATTCTAGGGTTTTATTCATTTCTGAGTAAGAAGAGAGTTTGAGTTTCTCCCTCTGTCGCTTTGATCCATCGAAGCTATTATCCGTGTTCCGTTTGCCCTTGTCTTTTCTCGAGTTTCACCGGGTGGTTCTCCACCCTGTACCATATTAACTTCCGTCTCCTCTTTATCAGCTTTCGCATCTTCTTGTTGTAGAAATCTTTCTGCTTCCTTGTAGAATTCCCCGAAATCCATTTGTTGATCCCGTATCAGTGATATCTTAAAATCTAAATTATTTGCAACTCCTGGCACTGCGCCATCAAAACCATCGATGAATCTGGTCGATCCACCGAAACAACTGCCGCATTGAACCTAGTTAAGAAATTCTTGAGTGATTCTCCTGCCCACTGCTTTACTGATGTCAATGTCATCACATTCTTAGGTCTCGTAATGTGAAACCAAAACTACTTCATAAATCTTTAGACCAATTCCATCCATGTGCTAATAGAACCGCTCTCCAATTGTCTGAACCATAGCGCAACTACATCCGTTAAAGACAGGGAAAGCATCGTGCCAGGACTTCTTCTGAATCCTCCAATACTTCCATGTGCCGTATATATCTCATCATATGCATAGTTGAATCCGATTTTCCGTCATAAGCTTCTAGTTTTGGTAGTTTGAATTCTGATGGATTCCTAGCATTCCCGATATTAGAAACGAATGGACTTCTATTTATATCATTCAGATCCCTGTTCACTAATTTTCCACGCATAGCTCGCCTGATTATCTCTGCAAATCTTTCATTGCCTTCCAGTAGTAGTCTCCTATCATCATGTACAAGCTGCCCCGAGTCTACTAGGAAATTCTGGAACGTGTTCCTCTGCACGAGCATCCAAATTCCGGTTCGCACCAAGCTCCATGGGATTGACCGCAGATCTTCCAACATAAAAGTCGACTAGACCCGGGGGCATGCCCCCATGTCTTTGGGGATCAGTGTTGATCTCTCTAAGATGGTCGAGGAATGCTCCGGCCGCTCTGTTTCACTCCTTTGTCCAATAGCTTCGTCTTTATGCTCCCGGTTTTGATTTTTAGCGAATCTTGCCGCCTCAGCTTCTTGATCCATAGCTTCAGTAGTCCCTATCGTTCCAACTCCTTGGTTTTGCATTCCAACAGCTCATATGGCTCCAACGTGTCTGATCTATCGGAGTAGATTCTGCATCATGTCCTCCTGTCTTTTCAGTGTCCGTTTATGCATAGCATCCATCATTGTTCACATTTCATCTCTGGTGATGTAGATAGATGTTTGATTAGCTTCAGCTCTTGAGGAAGCCTCATGACTCCCTTCATGATGGCTCCTATCCGCTACTTCTCTCCTTGTTGATTGTTTCACAATTGCTCCAAATTCCAGCTCTCTAATTGATTTCAAATCTGAACTCCAAATCCGCGGAGGCTAGCTTTCTCAGTGAAAGCACCAAAATGTTGGCGTCAAAATTGGCCACCAATACCCGATTATGTAAAAGTACCAATATCTAATCCAATCACATAAATATGAAGAGAAATAAATGAAAATTAAAACAACCAGAAAGCAAGTAAAAAAAAACAAGATTTATAGTGGTTCGGCTAACTCTGGCCTACGTCCACTCCCAAATAATTCTTTTTATTATATTGGAATTTGTTTGCAGTTACAATTCGAAATCCAAGAATAAAATTAGCAGAGTTTAGCCTAGGTTGAAGATAAAAAGAAGTAGAAATAAGATCTTTTTTCTGACGCCATGCCTGCTATATTTATAAGGAAAAACATGTACGGATCGGGCTGAAACGTGCTATATTCTCCCTTCCTCTTCCCCTTTGTTGAAATGATTAGATATTCCAACTCCTCATGCTCTTCCATGTCATTTGACATACATATTTAAAATGCAAAACACAAAACTTATTTTCAAGTTAAACGCTATCTTAATTTCCTGTAAGGTCCAAACTTTTAAAAATTAACGATTTTCGTGAAATATCAAATTTTGTCAAAGAATTTTAAATTTCCGTACTAACAATGGGTTTCCTAAAAACTTCTTGTCTCCTCATAATAATTAAAATTTATTCCAAATTTCTCAAAAACTCAGTTTGTTATAAAAGAAAGTTAAGATTAGATTTTCCCAAAAAAATCAAAGAAAATTTCATTTTCTTCAAAATTCACTTTTCAGAAGAAATCTTCATTTGGTTTGGTAAAGTCAATTTTATAAGAAGAAAAACATTTATTTTCAGATTAATTACTAATTTTTATCAAGGTTAAAAAACTCTACAAAATTCAGAAGTTCTTAGAAAACCTTGTAAATATATTTCTAGAAAAAGAAACAATTTTTTCTAATAAATTATTTTTCATCAAAAATAATTCTTCCCAAAAAAACCATAATTTTTAGTCAGCTTTGAAAAGTTGTACCGTTTTACACCTTTGATGCATTAGATTAGATAGTAAACTAATGGTTGTTTCCCAATGCTGTAATGGTATTCACACCTTTGTTAAACCAATGTACTTGGCTTGTATTTTGTTTTTTAGTTGCCCTTACCGAAGCTGTGTTTATTAATTAATCGAACTTAATAAATAGAAACCCAATCAATTATTTGGTCTTATGGCTTTGAGTTTTGCGAGTTGCTTTTAGCTTGCATGGCTTAATGTATACAATGTAAGTGGGTTGTTGAACAGTAGTCTGTACACGATAAATTGAAAATAGATAGCTGTACACATTAAAGTTGGAAAACTAAACCAAGTACAAGGTTCTTGGATTCTTTATATATATTGTAATAATATTAATGCATTAATTAAAAGAACTCATATTTGACAATAATTCATGTATCTAATCTCAGATTTCAACGATTAAGCTACGCTATCTAAACTATCCTTAATAGAATCTTGCTGCTATTTCTTTTCTTGTTCCATGGTTTCCCTTAATTTCACAACCAAGCTTGTTTCAGGCGCGAGAGTGAATATGGTTGGGAGGATGTATATAGAGAAATATGAGTGCATGTAAAGTTGTACAAGGTGCATATTAAATTATGTAAAAGAGAGAAATGTATTCATTAATGGAGGGGCATCTACTCATTAAGAGAGGAATGTACTCATAAATAGGTGAATGTACTTGTTAATTATTGATTCATGTATAGTTTAGAATGAAGATATAAATCCATCTAATGTTGTTTTAGTGATATTCTGAAGTGAAAAAATAATTTCCTCTCAACCTATTAGTGATAAAAATGGTGGTAATTTTCTAGTTGTTTTTCACTATAAGATTACAAATTCGCATAGAAAATTACCAGTTTCTTTTATTAATGGTAAATGGAGAAAAAAAAAATTTGTTCTTGTTTTAGAATATCTCTAAATCAATATACACGTGTTTGTATAGCATCCTCATTCTAACCTATACATGAATCAAAAATTAAAGAGCGTATGGTTAAAACCGTTTGTATGCAAACTACTGAGATCCACATAACTGTTTGTTCATTTAAAACCGCACAATAAAATGAAATAAGACACAACAGGGAAACAAAAACCATGGAACTAACAAGTTCTGTCACAACAAACCTTTTCAAACACGTACACACAAGCACGCGTGCGCACACACAAAAAAACAGTTGTAATTTCACTATCTTAAGCCTTCTGAGCTAAACCATGGAACCAACAAGTTCTATCACATCAAACCTTTTCAAAAACACACACCAAAAAAAAAGTTGTAATTTCACTATCTTGCATTCTGAGCTTGGTCTGTTTTTCTTCTTGTCATCAGATTTAGCAACCCTCAGATTCATAGTAACATAGCTCAACCTCGCAAGTGCTGCTTGGATATGGTCAGCCCTACAACGATTGTCATGCACCTGGTTAATTACAGCCTTGGCCGGGAAATCCATTTTCATAACTGAGTTGCGGTAAAGGTTTGCTCTGCTTCCTAGTCTTTGTTATTGATAAGGCCTCTCCTGCTGGTTGAATGGAAACAGTATTCATGTTTTCCTAACCTAGAGAAGTTATAGGAGTGAACATGGTAGAGATTGTTTTATTCTAATTTTTAAACTGAACCCTATATTGCTGGTTCCGAATTAGTAACCATTTTTTTTTTTTTTTTGACAGTTTCCCAGATCAAGTCACCAGAAACTGAAGTCGCTTGTATAAAATGATTTTTGAAGGATATTCTCAATCGCTGCCTAAGGTCTGAACGTCCCCCCAGTTAATGAGTTCATCCCCCTTTTTAGTGAGTACCTCCTCTCTATTAATGAGTACATTCCCCCATATAGTCAGCACACCCCGCTATTGATTACCACATTCTCTCTCTATCACTATGTAAACAAATTTAATATGCAATCAGTGGAGATAAATAAACTTCGTAATACAATATTCCATAATGGTTATCAATTAATTATAAAAATGAAATATATACAGTCAAACAGAAAAGATATTGCATCTCATCTTAATTGATTGTGATAAATTAGAGTCATGACTTGCAGACAAAATATCTATCTGTACTACTTAAATCCAGTTCTGAATTCTCTTCTCTCAGTGCACCAGAAGGCTCAACTTGGATCTTGAATTCTGAACTTTCATTCCTCCATGTGTCCTCCTTCTCCCCATATTTCACGTCTTTTGAATTATTTATTCCTTTCCACATTCTCTCATGGAGATGGACCACCTTTTCTTTACCTTGAAAAGAAGGGTTCTACTATATACACTCCCTAGTGTCATTTAAAAAGAGATGCAAAAAGGATTAAAAAAACGCTTAAAACACCCATCGTTATTATTGACGTAAAAGATTCGAATTTCTATAAACTTTATAAAGAATCTCATTCGAACTTATTTATCATCTTGCGCAATTGCTTCTTTGCAGGTCGTCCTTGCCATATATCTTCAAGTTTTATCGCTTGAAAAAAGATTTCGAATGTAGTCGTGTAACATCCTAGTATATTAATGTTTGAAAATTACCAAATTAACCACACTTTCTAATCAAATTTCGGATTGATACAAATTTGTTATAAAAAAAGATTGAAGTTGATGAGATTTGAGTTCACGATTGTTATTTATGGTAATATTTTTAAGAAGATGAAAGAATGACTCTTTGTTTTCTTTAAAAAATTAAGAAAATAAGTGATGTGTGTATGAGGATGAGAGAAGTATTTACAAAATATTGGTGGGTGAGAAAAGAGGTGTGTCAGAGGAAGAGAAAAATGGGCGGTCTATAGTAGCACCTTAAAAGAATGTCGACCATGTAACAAAATCTTAGTTGTAGATTTCACCCAACCCCTTGCCAGCCTACCTTCTTTGTTTTTATGCTCCTTGCCTTGGATTACTCTCTACTGCATCTTAGTCCATTTCTCTTGGTATGTTCATATTTTCTCCACTTCCATCGACTATATAATTCATATTTTCTGCTATATTGGGTTCTCTACATTTCATAGTTTTATAGGTTATGATTTTCCATTGCAAAATTCGATCGTACCTTTAAGGCCTTGGTTTTTAGACCTAAATTATTGCTGGCAATATTGCGGATGTACGTTATAATTTTTCGATTATCCAAAATCTTCGTGTTTATAATCCAAGTATGATTTTACTGTTCAATGATATTGTGTTTGCATGAAATAATTATTTTAATCATATTCAATGTCTATTTGTTCATAATCCACAGTTGATGATATTGGAGTTTAATTTTTCTTATATTTGCGTCTATTTTTTTGGGGTTAAAAGATTGAAGATTGTTGGTTTTCATCTTGGTATTCTGTTTTGGTGAAGCTTTTTGGGGGTCTGTTTTTCTTGATTTTATTTTCACAATTCTCGATTGGGAGTATTTGTAACTTTTTGTTAAGTCCATTTGGAAATCAAAAATTATCGCTATTAGGATTTTTAGTATTATTGTGTTTTTCATAAATAATATTTTTATTACTGATATCTTCGTGATGAACATATGCTCGCAATAAGTGACACGAGTATCCCGAACCATCTAAAAATTACATAGTGGATAGTTGCATTCATTCAGGGATTTTTCAAACAAGTAAGCTATTCTTATTAATCCGTCTCTTTGCATCCATTTGATTCCTGCCCCCTTACAATTTCATTGTATAGCACAAACCATTTCAACTAAATTATACAATTAATAATGCTTACAGTAGGTCGACATGAGGTTTCAATTCAGTTTTGTAGGGTCACTATATTGCATAACGAACAGTATAAAATGTTATTGTCTCTTTTACGTAAAATGATAACAGTGTGTTCTGGTAGAGTCATATTTTAGACCGTTGCTACTTTAGGCTTAAACTTGGATGTTCAGCCAAAAAAAATAAAAAAATAAAAAAGTGAATTGCTGGGTACTTTATGTTCTGTTGTGATTATTTTTAATAGCCACAGCTGTGTTATTATCAGTAGAATAAATTAGTATCAACAACGACTAGTTCTAAAACATTTATTATGATAGCATTCTGCTACCTCAAAACTTGGTATCTTCACATTTTCAGTAATATACCGACACAGCATCCATGTCCATGCACATACATGCGGTGCTTGATATTATTCAGTTAAGGGTTTTATTTATATTGTGTGAATGTGGTAGAATTAAAAAGGATATATGTAGATTAATGATGGTTGAAGTCAAAGGTTTGAGGTTTCAACCGAAACACCAAGATTCCGGTCGTTTCGTTTAGGTTTTAGTAGGGGCCGAAACGAAACCAAACCGAAATTTCTGTTCAATAAAAAAACATAGTAAACTTCAAATTATATAGAAAAACTCAAAAATGGAATTAATTTGAATTTTCAAATATAAGAATATTCAAAATTTGAAATTTTAACGTAGAAAACATACAAATTCACAAAATATATAAATGATGTAACTAAAAAAGTTGAAAATGAAGTAACGAATGTGTTAAGAATTTTCCAGGATCACTACACAAATAGATTTAGAAGAGAAAGTAGTGAAAAAAGCAAACAAAAATAATTATCCAAAAAACAAAAACTTTTATTGATTCAATCAAGAAAATACAAAAGAGACTTAAAATTGAGAAGAAATCTCAATTCCAAACACCCAACAAAATACACTTTTTCCCACACCTCTCTTATCAACCCTAGACATGTCTATTTATAATAGACTTGACAAATATCTTCTTCAAGAAGCTATTGAATCCGTTAATCTTTTCCATGTAGATAATTTATTGCCTTCTTTAATGCAATAAAAGCGGCAACTAATCTCTCTATCAAATACGTAAAATCTCTAAAAGATGCAATAAATCACCTTCCAAAATTCTATCAAATCTGTAAAATAGGCAATGAATTTGAATCATAATTCCACATAGACTCAAATATCTCCAAGATCTAATTATATATGTAATATTATATCACTAAAATCTAACAATCTCCACCTTGATATAATATTTCATAAATGACATCCAATCTCCTCCTCGAACCTCAACTCCAAACAATATATCCAAGGAAACATATATCTTCACCTAAAACTAAACCTCCCTCCAAACTATGCATGCCCGCCAATAGAACATGCACATCATCAACGGATCAGAATTGCTTGTAATACCACAAAGACCTCCAAATAGGCTTTGTGGTTTTCCGTTGTTGGCTCCACCTTGATTTAGATAGATTTGTCTCTCCAACTTCACTTGTATAAGAATTTGCAGTCTTTAAAGTTTTTCCTAGCAATGAATAAATATTATTGTTTTTCCTCTTCGCGCGCAGCACCTCTCTATTACCCTTCCAGACCCTAGTTACTCCACCTCGAATCGAGAAGTTACAACCTTTCCCTTCCAGCTGTTCAACAGAGATAAGATTCCTTTTAATTTCTGGGATATGCCTAACCCCTGTAAGCGTCACCAACCTTCCAGTATCCATCTTCAACATGACAGAACCTGTGCCTTGAACTTGTAGATCTACACCATTAGCGGACTCCACCTTGCATGCTTCCTTCTTATAATCAGTGAATGCTTCCCTTTGATTGCAAATGTGGAAACATGCACCAGAATCTAGCACCCATTCTCCTTCCATACTCATATCAACACAAAGAACATCATTGTTAATGCCAAAGTTTACCTCCTCATCACCGTCTACCTTCAGCTTATTTTTGCTTCCTTCTTGAGTTTTCATCCTCTCTTTATCCTCTCTTAATTTATTGCAAAATTTCAGCTGATGGCCTGGTTTTTCACAGTAATAGCATATGAAATCTCGATCCGTATTTGGCTTGAATGAGCGTCTTTCTCTCTTTGCAAAGTGGACCTCTGCCAATGGATTTGTAGTTTCTTTTTCTTCAGTGGTCTTTCCTTCTGATGAATTTATTCTCCGCATCTCCTCATTAAGAAGGCTGCTAACCACAGTCTCCATGGAAATAACACCACTAGAATTTGAATTGTTCAATGCGACTACAAGTGTTTCCCAACTTTCAGGCAATGAGCTCATTAATATTAAAGCTTGAGTTTCATCATCAACTTTGAAGCTTATCTCCGCCAATTGGTTCACAATTGCTTGAAAGCTGTTGAGATGTTCGCTAATCGATTCGCCTTCCTTTAGTTTTAGATTGACCAACTTTCTCATCAGGAATGCCTTATTCGTCGCAGAATTTTTTGCATAAATTCCTTCCAATTTCTTCCATATGCCAAAAGCAGAAGTTTCACAAGCGACGATATGAAACACAGAATTCTCCATAAAACACCGAATTGCTGCAGCTGCCTTCCTATCCAAGATTTCCCACTTTGCCTCAGTTATTCCATTTGGTTTTTCCCCTTTGTTTTCCAAGGGTTGGTGCAGATCATTAAGATAGAGATAATCTTCCATCTTCGCCTTCCATAACCCCCAGTTCCTTCCATTAAGCTTTTCAACACTTATCTTTTCCATAGCCAAAGACTCTTCCAAAAATTTTGTGTAGTTTGGCTCTGATACCAAAATGTTAAGAATTTTCCAGGATCACTACACAAATAGATTTAGAAGTGAAAGTAGTGAAGAAAGCAAACAAAAATAATTATCCAAAAAACAAAAACTTTTATTGATTCAATCAAGAAAATACAAAAGAGACTTAAAATTGAGAAGAAATCTCAATTCCAAACACCCAACAAAATACACTTTTTCCCACACCTCTCTTGTCAACCCTAGACATGTCTATTTATAATAGACTTGACAAATATCTTCTTCAAGAAGCTATTGAATCCGTTAATCTTTTCCATGTAGATAATTTATTGCCTTCTTTAATGCAATAAAAGCGGCAACTAATCTCTCTATCAAATACGTAAAATCTCTAAAAAATGCAATAAATCACCTTCCAAAATTCTATCAAATCTGTAAAATAGGCAATGAATTTGAGTCATAATTCCACATAGACTCAAATATCTCCAAGATCTAATTATATATGTAATATTATATCACTAAAATCTAACAGAATGAACATTTTTTAATGTTTTAAATATTTATAATTAACCGGTATTGTTTGTGTATATCGTGTTTTTCAATTAGGTTTAAATTATACATTTAGTTTCAATAAATTAAACAAATATATGTATAATTATATGAAAAATAAATAACAAGATCCGAAACCAAAACTGGAACCGAAATTTTCAAAATTTATGAATTAGGTCGAAATTTCTAAAATTATAAAAGACCGAAACCGAGATCTCGAACCTTGGTTGAAGTAGTGGGCACAGTTGAAATTCTGTGCAAACCATTCCCTTTATTAATAGTATGTATGTGTATGTCTATATTTATACTTAGGCGCGCGCGCACACAGATATATGTATGTACATATATGTGTGTATATATGTATACATATATATGTATATATGGACACTATATATATGTATATATGGACACTATATATATGGACAAAATAAACATGTATGTATACATATATGTATGTATACACGTATGTATACATATATGTATGTATACACGTATGTATACATATATGTATGTATACACGTATGTATATATATATAGTGTATACATAAAATTAAACATAATTGGTAACACAATAGATCTGGACCGTTAGATCTTACTGTGTTCACACATGAAGTTGAAATCAGGAGGCAATCCAATGGTTGATTCGTTATGTCACCATTTTGTGTTCCAATAGAGTTTTCCATACACACACATGTGTATCCATGCACACAGATGTGTGTGTGTATTCCCATACACACACACACAGAGATAATATGTGTATATATATGTATGTATGTATATGTGTGTATTATTGTTCTAGTAAAAATGTGCCATTGGAAATTGATTATGTTAGTATTTCTCTGATGATCTTAATATTTAATTTATTCTATGTATACATTTATCTTCCTATATACTTGTTGCAATAGATTTTGTCTATATTTCTCCGTCGTCAATGACTTAAAGTAAATCGGTGTTCATTTTTTAATTAACCTATGTTCTTATGTTTGTTCCCTTGAAAATTAGATATCATTATACTCATTACTCTCCTCTTGATATTAGGTTATATTTAACAAAATTTAGATTTATGGTTTTGCCTCCACTAATTTTGGCATTTGACATTTACTGTTTACCATCTGATTGTTTTGTTCTGCTCGTTTACCCACACACCTTTTGTTCATTTTAACTTAAGAAAATTCGCATGACTAATTTATTTATTTTTATTTATGCTGGTCCTCAACATAGTTAATAATGCTTGAGTAGGTAACATTCAAGAATTGATGACAAAAATGGGGATGACTAATGATGATGAACCCACTACAAGCACCATCATTTCACTTGCTTAAACTTTAAGCAACATGAACTACTCAATACAATAAAATAATAAGACCAATTTTCATGTATTGTTCCCAAATAGCAAGTCCTTTTATTTTAAACTTATTTTGATGGCTCGAGCTCTCATTTCTGTTCTGCTCATATTTTACTTTGTTCCTAATAGGCTTTGTCAAATGGATAGTTGTGATTCTGACTTGATCACGTTTCTTCCCTCTCCGTTCAATGCTTCTGAATTTAGTTGTAGACCGGTTTGGAAAAGTTTCATTCTAAGGGTAATTTTATGAGTTGCTTATGAAAGTTCCACTCTTGGAGATAATTTATTATTATTGTTAATATCATTATTTCTATTTTGTAATATGGTCACCAAATACAATTTATCAAAGCTTAAACTATATAATGATAGTGACTAGGGGGGTAGTGTTGAGTGTTTATTTTTATGCTTGGTATAACAATGATTTTAATACCAAATTGGATAATGTTCCAACCATATCAAGTACATATGACATTGAAGATTTTAATAGCAAATCGTAAATTCAATTGTACCATTAATGGATAAGGTTAGTAATGAACTTTTAGGCTTGACGTAGAATGAGTCCTTTTTTTTTGCATTTGAATAATAGATAAAGCAATTGAAGCAGTTGGCTAACAGTTTAGAATGAGAGCAGGTGCTAAACCATTCTTTTTTGCAGTATTCCCAAGATGATCATGATAATGTGTTAAACATTATACTCTCCAGTGTATATACATCTGGTTGGGTTGGTATTGGATTTTCAAATGATGGCATGATGGTTGGATCAAGTGCGATGATTGGCTGGATAGGTAAAGGAAGCAGAGCCCAAATCAAGCAGTACTATTTAAGCGGTCAGTCTCGTTCACTAGTTGTACCTAACGAAGGTCAACTTCTTATCAGTAAGATTTCACCACAAGTTATTCTTTACGGAGCCAATATATACTTAGCATTTCAACTGAAAATTATGGCTCCTCTCAGCAAGCAAGAGCTTCTTTTTGCTTATTCAGAAGCAACTCCAAATGATTTCCAGCTCATTGAACACGATGATAAGATATCTGTTTCCTTCGACTTTTCAGAAGGTTTGTGTCATGAATTTTAAACCATTTTTGTGAGATCTATGATAATCTTATTCAAGTTTTCCTTTGCATGAATATTCGTTTCATTGTTTATGGACCATTTATAGTAAGAAACGGCACAACTATTTGTTTATCAAACATGGCAAAATTCCGTACAAGGATAAGGTCCAAAATGATGGGAACAATGCAGGAAAATCGAAATATTGTGTATGCAAAAATGCGTAGAAACTCTAGAAAACGCAAAACATGTAATATCTAGATGAAGATTATTTTAGAGAGTATTACTATTTGCTACAAGAATGCTATGATCACAATTTTTCCTTTACTGTTTTGAAGTGTTATGTTGACACGCGTATGTTTGAAACATTTTAGTTGTCCATATTAACACAAAATTGAACATGTATAAAACATTAAAACACCATCATTTTAGTGTAAGAAATCAAATATCCATAAGGATAACTTCACACCTGTAAACAATGGTAGATCACTATACCAAATACCTGAAGGCCCCAAAATAAAAATAAAGGAAAAGAAAAAAACTAATCAATTAAAGCATGTGTTGTTGGGACGAAGCGTATTTTCTGAGAAATACACGGACAATGTTGAGTGTACTCGATACTCCAATAGGGGGAAAAGAAACACACACACACGCACAGTTTTTTCAGTTTTAAATTACCTTTATCATGGAGCTCTTTCAATATATGTTGTGGTGTCTGCAGTGCATGCCTATTTTATATTTCAGTTGTATGTAACATTCTTTTAATCAGGTGCTCTTGGTGAATCATCATATCCATACCAACTAAAAAGAAATCATGGAGCTCTTTCAATATTTGGCTGGGGATTTCTTCTCCCAATAGGGGCGATCATTGCAAGATACTGCAAAGCATGGGATCCACAATGGTATTATCTCCATCTACTCCTGCAATTTTCAGGTTTTATTATCGGGTTTTCTGGGCTAGTTTCAGGAATTGCTCTTTTTGATAAGTTGCATTCAGACATTTACTTGCACAGAGGAATTGGAATCTCTGTCTTTGCACTAGTCATCCTTCAGGTCAGTCTAAATGCACTTTGTTTTCTTATTAGAATACTTTTATGGAACAGAAGATCAAATGTTGTTTTAAGTATTGATTATGCTGCATCCAATTTTTTATATTGTTATACCATATTGTGCAGATAATAGCATTTTTTGTACATCCAGCCAAAGAGTCGAGGTTGCGTAAATACTGGAACTGGTACCATAAATGGGTAGGCAGGCTTGCTCTTTTCCTTGCATCATGTAATACCATTTTTGGTATGCATCTTGGGAAAGCCGGTATCATTTGGAAATTTGGCTATGGTATTACTCTTGCTATCACCATCATCTCTGCCATGGTTCTTGAAGTCATGCCGTGTATACAAAAGTCTCATAAATCCATTGCTTCATTTTTCTCATAAAGAGCTGGTTTATGTATTTTTATATAATTATATTGTTCTTGTTGGAATTTTCGAATTTGAAATAGTTACTATGTAGTTAACTCTGTCAATTATATTGTTAATGTTTGTTTTTCATTAGATTTGTTGGAGATGATGATTATAAATGTAATCATGGAATCTTGCCCTGTGTGCATTCTGATATATAAAATACACATCAATTCTGCAATCTTGTTCCCTTACTAGAGTGGTTGCATCAACACAATTTTCTGTTCAAATCGTTTTCAGTTCCAATTAAAAATCATTAGCATTATTTTTATATTTTTGAAATTGTTGTTCAAAAATTATCTCTGTTAGGTCATATTTTTCGTCGGTTTGGATTCACATTGTTGTATTGATCTACGATTATGGAGTGCAATTGAGGATGTGGTTATATCATGTGTAGTGTTGGAAATATAAAGAAGTAATAATAGATGAGACATAAAGTTGTTTGAACTATGAGGGATATAATATAATGGTTTTTTTTTTTATCATCACTGCTTGATTATAGTGAAGAATAATACATTGGTTTTTTTTAATCTTTAGTCTTTACTGCTTGCTTATATTCGAGAACAACACAATGTTTTTTTTTTACTTGCTTTACAATACTTATGAGTTAAAGCTCGTTCTCTTCTCGTTTATAGAAGAGCAATGCATAGAGCAAATGTGCTAACATGTGACGGAGTTGTTTTGGTAACGTTAGTATTTGCAACCAAATTGATCGCAAACACCCAAACATATATTTGAGTAGTGAAATAAACGAAGAAATCAAATGAAAACTGGGGAATAACACTATATATTGCAAGCAGGAACAACAAAAAGTAAAAACAACATGATTTATAGTAGTTTGGTGTTGTTGCCTACGTCCATTCTGAATGCTCTCTTTATGCTTTATTAATCACTTGATCATAGGTACAATTCACAAGGAATAACTTGAATACAAGTTAGAAAAAAGAGAAACCAAGTATGAAAAATGGCAGAGTATTCCCTAGGTTGTCTGGAAGATCCCTGTAGAGTGGCCCTCTGCCTCTATATTTATAGATGGAGGTAGTCTTACATCTTAAAGCTTGCACTCTCCCTCGACCACTTGGGCCCATCACAAGGAAAACTTAGCCCAATCCTGCTATGCCAATAATGCCGACCCAAGAGTGCCGACCCCATAACGTCGAACCAGGAATGCCGACCCCACCATAATGTGCCGACCACTCTCAAAGTACCACCTTACCACACGTTTCTGCCGAACCCTTCATGTATGCCGACCTGATGGTCTTTGCTCCTTATGCTGACCCGGTGACCTCCACACTTTGTGCCGCCCCGATGACCTCCACACTCTATGTTGACCTGGTGACCTCCACACTCTATGCCGACCCGAACTCTATCACGTGGAATACTGACCCGAGGTTCATTACATGCAATGCCGACAAGAGCACACGATGCCGACCTGGTGAGTCCATATACACTATGCCGACCCGAGTTGCATTGTGTTTCATCCTTTACCTATTTGAGCCCTACAATATGCTCCATGCCGACCCAAACACACCCTTCGTGCTATGCCGACCCGAGCTCTATTACTTGGAATGCCGACCCCATGGATACCAAATATTTCTCAACTCATCAACCACGAATGCCGACCCCTACTAATCATCATAATCTCAACATCCTGTTTCATCCACCTGTCGACTTTATTAACCCAGGGCTAGACATAGTTGCTTGGCAACCACACTCTGGTGATGTAGATGTCGTCTCGTGGCCATCCTTCTATCAATAGTCAATTCCGATCTCTGTAATTACCTTTGTGTAGCCAGACCAAGGCACCTGGTAACATTTGTCCCACAAAGTGCGTCTTGTGAATACCACGATGTGCTTTGAATCGGCGAAAAATCCATGTTTCCAAAGGCAAGCTTGTTCAAGTCATTGGTTGATCGTTGTTCTTCACCAACCTTTGACGAAGTCTCGTCCCATGTGAACGTGCAAGTCTAGTCATATGAAGCCCTTGGGCTTTCCTGGTTTAACCTTTCAAAGGTTGAATTCATAAGAACCTTTTCAATCTCACGATCATCCACCAATTAAGCATATCCTCTTTTCCCTTTCATTGTTTAAACACACATTTATTCTACTATTTTATTTTATTATATATATATATATATATATATCTTATTTTTATAACGAGGGAGAAAGAGAGAGGAGGAGAGGTGGAAGAAGAGGCTTCAGCATGAGTTGGTGTTGGTTGGAGAGAGCTCGGTATAGGCTTGAGTGTTGTGACTGGGCGTGGGTTCGATAGAGGAAGCATAGGAAATAGGGTCGGTGTAAGTTTAGGGATCAATGTGCGTTATCTTAGATGACAGTTCGATGATGACGGGTTAGGAAATGGGATCAGCATAGTTAGGATTAAAGAGAGGGTTCGGTGTAATGCGTGGAGTGTTTGGAGGGCTTGGTTTAGTCCAGGATGGAGAGGAAGGGGTCGGCATATGAGTTGGAGAAGGGGATCAGTATAGAGGAAGAAGGAGAAGGGGTTGGTATTTTACATAGAGAGGAGGGATCGACTATGGGATAAGGTGCAGGGGTTGGCATATATGGCTGGGATCGGTGTTGACAACTAAAACTATTCTAACTCGAGTTATCCAAAAATATGACTGCATTTTTCCTTACCCAAGCATAAAGGGACGAAGAATAACATGACTTAACATATACGAATCAATGGACTTAACTTGAACTAACAAATTCTCAATCCACTCAACATGACTTAGGTATAAAACAACAAACTCAAGCAACGGACTCCACAATTCAGAACGTCAACATCCGTTCCTAAAGCTTTCGTCGCCGACCACCTTTCACGTTGTCCAAAACGGTCAGCGATGATGGTCTCTTCGGACGAAACCCCTGAGCTTGAACGTTTTACTTTCATTTTTTCTGGTCTTATATTGTTTTCATTCATTTCACATTCCATTGCACTAATTCACACACGACACGGGGGGACAGATTATTATTTCTAATATTGATTGTCCATTGAGTATAGCCAACATAAATATCAAGTTACGCAAAGCGTTCTCCCGCGATGTCTTCGAGATCAGATAGGAAATCAAGCTCCAATACTTTGTCCGACAATCCCGAACCGAGCCAGCAAAGAGATGTTGTAGAGACATCTAATCCGCAGGGAGATCTTTTTTTCCGATATCCCAATTTTTCCTGCAGATGTTATAGATCCATCTCCCGGTGCAGTGGATGATGCCATTGTATTGAATAATCCGACCGATTCACAGGCTTCAAAAATCGATGAAGTTGCTCTTTGTCGATTATGCTCCATCCATGGGATTCCTTTCGAAGATGTCCCGGTCCAGTCAAGGCAAGACATGCCTCTCCAGCTGGATATACTACATGTAATAAGTTCATGTGCTGGACTAGATGTGTGCCACCTTTCAACTCTTTCATTCGTGAAGTGCTAAAGTATATGAGAATTGCTCCCACTCAACTGCACCTCAACAGCTACGCCTTTATCCATGGTACTTTCCTTCTTTTTATGAATGTCCTATTCCGTCTGCCAGCTCCCGAGGACATCCGGTATATTTATAACTTCAAACGACAAATCGATAGTCCTTCGTACGTCTTCCTTGAGCCACTGCCCAAATGTCAAGTCCTAATGGGTACATGGAACAAGCTGTCCCTGTTCAAGCAAGAATGATTCTACGTGTGATGTCCATCCGGCTTCGTGAGAAGGTGGTTGGAAGGACGTAAGTACTATCCCCGTCTCCGCCCTTAATTCAAGAACTAAAATCACATCTTTTTTCTTAATCACATGAATTCATTCAACTCTTTCAAGCGTCTCGAAGGCGTTAGATATTCCAGGGCAATCGCGGCTATCCGTGTTACTCTGATGGAGGAAAAAGAGATCAAACTTCTCATCACCGACGAACTGCTCTCATTATTCGGGCTATTAAAGGACGGCCGCATAATCGGTCTCTCAAGGAGTACAACGATCTCGAAGGTTGTCATCGAAAAAAGGAGAGCGAGTCGACCCCATGGTGCCTCTGTTGAGGGAATTCAAGAAGGCACCAAAGAAGGGGAGGTAAAGGAAACATGAGACGCAGGGCTAAAAAATGAAGATGTAGGCCTTAGGCGAGCGCCAGCAGCCGATGTGCCATATACAAGCCAGTCGAAACCTTCCCGAAAAAGAGAAAATGTTTGGCACATGGAATTAAGAAAAAGGAAATCGAGGAGACCCCAAAATTCGTCGTAACTCAAATTGAAAAGGTTTCATCTTCTCATCAAATGGAGAGCTCGTTGAAGGGACTTTTTGACATCTGAATTTCAAGCGATTTGTTGAATTATGACTTCACCAACTTTGAAGTCGAAGGGCTTAATTCTCCTACAAGAAGCGGCGAAGGCAAGCAACCTCCCAGTCATGGAGAAAGAACTCCTATGAGTAAAGCAAACGTCACTTGTCCGCCAGGGGATGCACTAGGACACACACAAGCGTTTACACCCCACCATTCACTTGCACTTTACTTTTGACATAGAAACTACTAATATGTTCTTGTTTGATCCTTTTAGAAGTGCGGTGCTTTATTCACACGGTTTCAATCGTCTTCTTGGCGCTTCTATCTTCCATCATTCAAGTCGGGATTCCGTGTCTGGAAGACACCCAGAGAGAGATGAAGGACTGGAGAGAGATTATCATTCTCAAGAATCATCCTCATCCTCCTAAAGGAAATCTCAAGGACACACTTTGCGTCAAAGCGATCCCACTAATCCTCCTACGTGCGGCAGAGTTAAACCCATACATTAAGGCTCTCAATCTGACGCTCCATGCGATCAGCATTCCAACTCCTGAAGCACTAGATGGTCCCGTGAGCATGGTAAACAAACACTGATTACATCGGAAAAAATCCCCTCAGTTCCTGCTCACAACTCGACTACGGCAGAGAAATTAGCTGAGCTTAAAGCTACCTTTCCAAAGATTTGCTTCGACAAGCTAAAATTCCTCTAGTCATACACCTTATCCCTAGAACCACAAAAGAGAACTCATTGGCTTATGTGAATGATGTGCATATACAACATGAATCATTCATTCATTTAGTCGAAAAAGTCTCCGAGGTTTCTATGGAACGCCAACATGAGATTGATTGCCTCAAGCTGGAGGCCATCCAGGAAAAAGACATTATTAAGTTCCAAGATATTGAGCTGCATGAAATTTAAGCCCAACTCGATGAGGCGAAGAAGAATGCGAAGGAGACGGTTGAGGCAGTCAATCGCTTGGAAGCTTCGCATAAAAAGGAACTAGACGATGCACTCCAATGTAGCGGCACTTTGGCTTTGGAAAAAGACTCCTTACAAAAGGAGAAACATATTTTAGTACGACGTGTGGAGGAGTTGGAAAAACTGTTATCTCAGTAGAGGGAGGAGAAAGTCGAGGTGCAAGAGGAGTCAGAGAAATATTGTGAGGAGATCATCGAAACGAGAAATTTGAAAGCGAAGCTCGACGAGCAACTCTCCTAGATTGAAGCGTTTAAAGAAGCCGTTCGCAAAGAGGGCAAGAAAGCAGTGCTCGTGGAAGCCGACTCCCGAATCAAGGCTGCGATTGAGTCCGGTAGGAAGGAAATCAAGTGATTATTTGATCCACTCATTGCTGAATATAATGCAAGGGTTCTCCTCCATCGTGACTTAACTTCCTTGGATGAAGGCTACCTGAGTCGCTCGCTAAAGCTTGGGATACTCCCATCAAGATCAAGAAAGTGGAGCTGGGGGTGGCAGAGATTAACGAAATGACACTTGCATAGGAAGAGCTCCGAGGAAATGAGCCATTCGACTTGGTTGCCGCAAAGCTTCAATTTGGTAGAGCTCCCATACCACCTAAGGAAAAAGAAGATATCGTTGGATCATCTGGCACTGAGCCCCAGGGTCCTTCTCCCGTTCAATCGGCTGGGACTTCATGTTCTCAAACCTCTTGAGCAACATGTATGTTATGACTCCAAGAAGCCTGGACTTGACATACATGCATTATCTCCAATCATTGAAGGGAGCACTCCTATGACCACCGCAATCGGATACTGGTACTGCCTTAAGCCTTTTCTAATCTAAAAAGTCGCCATTCTTGATGAACAATGGTCATAATCTAACATATGATTTTCATGAAACCTTGTAGGTCATCCCATTCCTGAGTCAACTCTAAGGAGCGACATCGCCATGGAGCGGGAGGGAAAAGATGCTGAGGCTCCAGCTGTCGGAGATATTCCTGGGCCCGATGCTCAAATGATTGGGGCGTTAGATGAGGATAAACTCAAAGACCCATCACTCATAGAGGAATGCAATGATATTATAGTTATGGGTGCTTCTAAGCACACCGCTAAGTTCAGCTTGAGGGAGCGGATTGAAAAAGAAGACAAGTCAAAGCTTGAAGTTAAAGGTAAGTCCAATGTAGTAGAGGTTGATAATCCCTTAATAGGCCTTTACAATCCATCCCTCCAAGTGGGTCTATTCCTATCACGGTTTCTCCTCCATCCTCAAGTACCTCTTCCCAAGGCAGCAAAGGATCTCAAAAGAGACGTTTGATCGAAACGAATCCCGAAAAGCCGAAGAAATAGTTGAGGTCCTGTAATATTTTTCTTAGTTAAATAAGTTAGACTTGCATAGTTGTTTTCCTTGTTTCTTTTTCTTTTTATTAGCACATGTACAGGCATAGGCCCCGAACTTTTGGATGGGTTGTAAGGAATTTTTGAAACTGTTAATAAAAGTTTTATTCCTTAGCCGATCGAATAAATTACTATTACAGTAGTAGAGTAACTTTTTCTGCTCTAAGTGTTTGTGATGATTTTTCTTGGTTTTGCCGATAATTTATTATCTTAATCTTAGAGCTCCTCTGCAGACTTCATCGGAAGTCGCCATCGGTACCAGGCCGGAATCATAACCAACGGTCGTATTCCGTCACTAATAGTTTGAGTATCTCCCGTCGATCTTAGACCGGAGTTTGTGGGATAGCGGACGGTTGAAAGTTCTCTTGTCCATCCGCCGGTTTGGACACTTGGCATTTTTTAGTCCTCCTCATGGACTTAGAAACTTTTTCTCACATCATTTATAATTTAGTCCGCAATCAGAGACTTAGAGATTTTTTGCAAATCGTTTATACTCTATCCTGTGCTTCGGGACTCAGAGTACTCTAATCTACACTTTGGGGACTTAGAGATTTTTGTTTCAAGTTCTTTATACTCTAGTCCGCACTCCAGGACTCGGAGTACTCTAATTCGCACTCTGGGGACTTAGAGAATTTTTCAAGTTGTTTATACTCTAGTCCACGCTCCGAGGAGTCAGAGTACTTTAACCCACACTCTAGGGACTTAGAGAATTTTCAAGTTGTTTATACTCTACTCCCATTATACTCTAGTCTGCGCTCCAGGGATCAGAGTACTCTAATCCATACTTCGGGGGCTTAGAGAACTTTTCAAGTCGTTTATACTTTAGTCCGCGCTCCGGTGTGTAGGATCTAGATTAACCCTAGAGGGGGGATGAATAGGGTTATAGCAAATTTTCTCGAATTAAACACAAAAACAAACTGCAGAAAAGTAAATGTGCTGAATAGTAAATCACACACAAAATTTACCCAGCTTCGGCAACCCCTGCCTACTGCTGCATTCCCAGATTTCTATTAGAATTAAACAGTCTTCCGCTTACAAACACTCTAACAGACTCGCAACCCCTGCTACCGCCTATAGAGTTTTTCAAACTCGCAAACCCTACTCACTGAACTAATCCTAACTAGACAATCTGACACAACCTAAATCCTAGGTGGTGAATTACCAAAATTTAATTCGAAAAGTACAGATTTCAAAAAATAAAACTTAGAGAAAAAATAAAATAAAAAAACTTGAGTACAATATTTTTTGCCCTTAACCAAAATACCCCAACCCAAACTAAATAAAACACGGCCACTTCCCCTTTTTGTGTTCTGATGCAATTTTAGGGTTCTGAAAAAATGTCGGCTTTGTCTCAACCACGATTCGATTGGATCTCTGAGTTTCCTTGCTCGACCGAGTGTGTTGCTCGCTGCTTCTCTAATGATCAGCTGCTTGCCTCGAGTTGAATGATGTCTCTTTGAGTCGCGCTCGGCTGCTTCTCTTGATTGTTCTGTGAAATTAGGGTTTTGATGATGTTGGCTTGGTTGCTTCAAGATGATCGAATTCGACTTTTCTTCTGGTATGTTATTTGTTTCTTTAGCTTTCTGGATTGATTGCTTGAATTCGATTGTTCCTTTTTGCACACTCTGCCGATGATGATTTTGGGTTTGAATTTATATCAATTCGACACTTTCCTAATTCTTGCTTTCCTGATATTTTTCTCGACTTGATGCGCACGGCCTTGATTTTGTAGCATTCGATTTTTTCTTGAGTCATACAACAAAAACTTTCCTCTTTTGATTTTTGACTTTTTCAAAGATACGCAGATACATACTTGATTTTATCTTACGATATTAATTAGTTGGTATGCATTTTTTAATCTCCAGTTATCTTCGACTTCACTGTGAATTATGGCTTTAATTTTCTGGCCCCTATGAGCTTCGTCTCTGGCCATCTCCTCTGGTTGGTTTAACCTGAACTCCACTTGAACATTGCATTCGTGAATTTTGATGTTGTCTGGTTATTCACTATTTGCATCACTGTTTCATATAGTTATTCACTTGTTTGAGTCTGGTTTCGCATGTGCCCATTCGCATTGACTTTCTGTTGCAAGTGCTTCATGATGTACTCGACAAAATGTACTTCCTTTGTTTTACTCAGGTCTGCATTATATTGTGATCTTGAGATGATTGCATATTCCATGTGTACATGCTTCATTTGATCTGTTCTCTGTAAGCTCGAGTTTGCATATTCTTATGGTTCATGTATGTTGAGCTCTGGTCTCTGTTGCATGCATTGCTGCATACCCATTACTGCACTGTTCACAGTATATTGATATTATTATTTCCATGTCTCTGATGTTCCTTTGATTCAGTGAGGCTTGTATATGACTTGGTGCTACACTGATTTGTTTGCTGTGTGGTCTGATTCATCATGTATTGTTTCACTTTAACTTGTTGTTGCCAGTTTGCCTTGTATCACTGCAAAACTGCATGTTATATTTCTTGAATTAATCTGAACTTGGTTTTGCTTCATGGTCAGTGGTGCACTGTGCCTTGCACTTGTAGTCTTGGCTTTGGTTGTTGCAGTATTCATGCTGTTGTGCATTTGTATCACTTGAGACTGCATGAAACTGTCTTGACCACTTGATTGCATTGGTGTCACTGGTGTTCTTGTTCAAAACTGCTGTGTCACTGCATACATGTGTACTTGTGTATTTGCTCATGTACATATGTATGTGATGCTTTGTCCATACTGTGTCGATTGATCTTCATGTGCCTAGTTGATGTTCTGTTGCTCCAATTGTTTCATATGTATTGGTTTGTTGGATTCACTTGATACTGTCACATGATACTTGATATTGTTGTTGACTTCGGGTTGCACTGATTTTCATTGTGTGTCTGTTGCACTTTGGTCTTGCATTTGGTCTGCACTTGCATACTCATTGTCACTGTTTATGAGACTATCTTTGGCCTTCTTGTTCTACCTGAACTAGTCTAGAGTTGTTGTACACTTGTGGTCTTCATTTTTGCTGTTTATGTTGGTGGCAATCTTGTACAACTTGTATTTGCACTTGCTCACTCCAATTTTCACAGTTGCACTTACTCCTCAGTTTTGCTTCTGCACTGTGTCTTGTTGTAGCTGGACTTGTTGTTGTATTCATGTACACTACTGTGTTCATAATGTGGTCTGGTTCAATGCTTTTCCATTGTTGCTTGGATATTGAGCTGCTTCATTTATGATCTGCCATGCTTCAGTTTTATTGTGCCTTGTGTTGAACCTAGTTTCAAAACTCGGGTTTGACCTTGTGCTCGTGTCGTGATTTTATTTATATTGCACGTGAGTTGAACCTGGCTTTTCATTTGGGTTTGACCTGTGCTCACCTGTGCCTGTAGCATTATCAAGTGCAGATCGATGTGCACGGCCTTGTGGCATGTACAGTGATACACTGTGCATGCCACATTGTTCGTGTATGATGAATGACGAACAACCCAAATAACTGAGGCAAATAATATTTTCAAAAATCCATATTTTATTTTATATTGCAAAAATATTTCTTTTTCAATTTTACTGTGTTAGTGAACATTTTTGCAGATTGCTCAGATGCTGGATTCTAACTGGAATGAAGTTGAAGATAAACTACGAGTGTGAGTGATATGTAGTGAGAAATTTATGTAAATTGAATTGTGATGTAATTAGAATCAAAATTGTATATGTATAGCGAGAGCTTGAATTTGTACTATTCAAAATTGTAATAAATATTTGTTTGAATATAATTTCTGTTTGAATTCAAATTCTGTGTAATTTATTTTATTCAACAAATATTTATTTATTTATGAAAAATAAAATAGTACATTAACAAATACATTTAAATGAATATATATATATATATATATATGTTTATTATCATCAAACAAAAATCCTATAAGCGCATATTCAACAATCTCCCCCTTTTGATGATAACAAACATATATTTAAGATTTTGACTGTGTTAAATGTATTTGATCAATGATATACTCTAATTGCTCCCTCTATTTAAATGATTCCTTTCTACACGATGCTCCCCCTACATATATGCATTCAAATAGAAATATACAAATGAGCTTAGATGGAAATGGAAAATTATTTGACCTTTGCTTGATTTTATTTGACAAAATCTTAACTTTTCTCTCCCCCTTTTGTTATCAGCAAAAGAATAATAGTGTTAGAGAAAATAGAGATAAAGTGATCGATATTAATCCAACATTAAAACTCAATTTGAATATAAATATTAAACTTCAATAAAAATCAAACAAAAATCATAACTACTTCTTGTTAGGCGCATATTCCACTTTTAGAAATAATGGTAATGATGTCATCATATAAAACCATATAGTTGCATCTACTTGTGGTACATTTCTATCAGGGATTTGAATATCTACTAATCATGCATAACCGTTAGGACTTTTAAATGAGATTAGTAGTATTCCAATTTAATTTTTTTTTTAAAATGAATTCAAGTATCTTCTAATCACTCATAACCTGAGGACTTTCAAATGGGATTAGAATCAACTTGTTTATTTAATAAATCAATTTTGATATGCATTTCATACATGCATAGCCGTAAGGACTTTTAAATGAGCATGGAAGCACATAACAAATTCCAAGTAATTCACCCATGCATAACCATGAGGACTTTTAAATGAGAGTGAATACTTTGGTAATTATTTATTTTTACTTAAAAAAATGTAAAATGAAAAACGAATGATCCCTAATTATAGTACCACATATCGACAAACTATATTAAATTTTTGATAAACAATGGTCGATAGAAATATGATAGAAATAGAAACGGTCATGGAATCTTTACCCAACAAAAAGTTTTTATAACTCTTGTTTGAATTCCTAGAGAAAATTTTCAAATATACTGTCTTGAGTAATGTATGTTAAATATCAACACTTATCACCTTTTCAATCACTATTTATCTTTTTGATAATTAGTAGGGAGTCGGATTAGTCAAAATTTTTAAAATCAAATAATTTTTTCTTTTCTTTTCAAAATGACTAATATGAAAATATGGTCAAAAATGATTTTCTCGAAGGGGTTATATGAGAAAAATTTATGCTATTTGAAAATTATGTGTAATGAAAAATATGCAGATATTTCCTTTGAAAAACGATGCAGTTACTAAATGTCTCACCATAAATCACGTTCAACTAGTAAGTTTTCTGTCAACTAGATTACCAGTATGATCTACATCTGAATTTCTCTTTCACTTCAAAACATCACTAATTAAATTTGATAGACCAGACTATGAAGTGTGCATAAAAACTCAAACTCAATTTTTAACAGCATTCTTGAATTTGAATTGAAGTCGTGTAAATAATCAGAAACTGTGAATATAGAGTTAGCCGAATTATAACCTAATGTATTATCATCCAACAAAACACTATGTTTAATCCAAACGTATATGTATGGAGTAATTCAAAGAGTAGTGTTTTTGGCATAAATAAAATTGGCCAACTATGTTGAACAAGTCAGAATCAAAAAATCATCATCTCTTTATCATCACATTATTGTTGGCTGATTTAATTCAAAATACGGTGCAGATTATCACATTTAATATATCGATCAAATAAATATACCTTCACCTGTTTTACCTTTACGATAATTTTTCGTGGTTGCCAATTGTGATTCTGTCACCTTTGTACTAGGCTAAGGAACTTTGCTTTGTTTCCCGTTGTGTTTCTGGAACAGCCAAAATCCAGAGAACACTGTTGTTGTTCCTTAGCCTGCCACCATACCTACACGATGAAAGATTTTTGTGACCTATTTGTTTTTATAGGTCCATGGTTGTTAGTGGCAGAAGTATTGTGAATAAACAATCCCTTTGGAGCCCAAACTTGTTTTGTCCTTTTATTCTTGTTCCAATAGACATGAAATTTGTTTGCAGAATTCTTAGGAGCCCAAACTTGTATAAATTTTGTGTTCTTGTTTCTATGACTACAATTTTCAACACGATGTCCAATTATTTCACATCTGGCAAAGTCACTCTTACCTTTTGCATTATCATCAACTTGTGTTTTCCCAAAGCCTAGTCCTTTTCTGTTGTTAGCAAAAATATGATTTCCCAATAACATGTTGAATGATTTTTCTCCTCTTGAAAAGTTATTTAGAGATTTCTCAAGATTTTGGACTTTGGTTTTTAGTGTTGTGTTTTCAGTTACAAGTGAGGTGCATCTATTTATAAAATCCTTTTTCCTAGTGTCAATGGTTTCCTTAAGACTCAAGTTTTCTTTTTCAAGATTCTCAAAGATATTCTTAAGTCTTGATAATTCTGAATCTAAAATTTTACATTTTTTACAGTCTAGGTTTTGAATATTTTCAAGTTCAGTTTCTAACCTAAAATTTTCATGGACAAGTTCTCTCCTATCAGATTTCAGTTTTTCAATTTTAGATTCAAGAGTATCAACTATTTTAGTAAGATCACAACACATCAAAGCAAGTTCTTTATAAGAATAGTCACCTCCCTCACTGGATTCCTTTGAGCTTGCTTCTGAATCTGATTTTGCCATAAGACACAAGTTAGTCTCCTCTGAGCTATTATTCGAAACTTCCTCTCCTTCTTCATCATCCCAAGTCGCTGCAAAGGCCTTCTTCTTCTTTTTCTTTCCTTTGTTGTTTTTGAGAAGTGGGCATTCTTGTTTGAAGTGGCCAGGTTTCTTGCAGTTAAAGCACGTCAATTCATTATCAGAATTGTCAGAATCTTTTGACCTATTTCCACTTGTTTTCTTCTTGCGTGGCCTGAATCTTGACAATTTTCTAAGATTATTGACAGCCATTGCAAGCTCTTCAATTGGATCTTCTTCTTGTTCATCGCTCTCTTCTTTGCTCTTTAAGGCAATCGTCTTCTTCTTTGATTCGGAGTTGTTGCGTTCCTCCTTTGCTTTAGCTCAAGCTCATATGTCATCAAATTATCGATCAACTCCTCCATGCTTAGTTTACTCAGATCTTTCGATTCTTGTATTGCCGTGACTTTTGCCTCAAAGTTCATCGGTAAGACTCGTAGCACCTTCCTCACAAGCTCTACCTCAGTGAATACCTTCCCAAGCGCTCTAGCGTTGTACACCAAAGTTGAAAAGCGTCCAAACATGTCCTTTATGTTCTCGCCTTTGTCCATCACAAAGTTCTCGTATTCATTGCTGAATAGGGCTAGACGAGACTCCTTGACTTGAGAAGTTCCTTCATGTGTCACCTCCAAGGTATGCCAAATTTCCTGTGCAGTTTTACAATGAGAAATTCTATTAAATTCAGTCTTATCAAGAGCACAGATCAAAGCATTCATGGCTTTAGCATTTGTAGTTTTTAATTTCTTATCGTTAGCATTCCACCTATCCTTAGGTTTAGGAATCTCAGTATCACCAACAGTTACAGTGGGAGATTTATAGCCAGTTTCAATAATGTCTCAAACATCATAATCAACAGAACTAAGATAAATACCCATCCTAACTTTCCAATAAGCATAATCATTCCCATTAAACATGGGTGGCCTAGCAATAGATTGCCCCTCAGAAAAAGCATTATTTGGTAGATTCGTGACTCTAGAGTTAAAGAAAAATACCGGGCTTTGATACAACTTGTAGGATCTAGATTAACCCTAGAGGGAGGGTGAATAGGGTTATAGCAAATTTTCTCGAATTAAACACAAAAAACAAACTGCAGAAAAGTAAATATGATGAACAGTAAATCACACACAAAATTTACCCAGCTTCGGCAACCCCTGCCTACTGCTGCATTCACAGATTTCTATTAGAATTAAATAGTCTCCCGCTTACAAACACTCTAATAGACTCGCAACCCCTACTACCGCCTATAGATTTTTGCAAACTCGCAAATCCTGCTCACTGAACTAATCCTAACTAGACAATCTGACACAACCTAAATCCTAGGTGGTGATTTACCAAAATTTAATTCGAAAAGTACAGATTTCAAAAAATAAAACTTAGAGCAAAAATAAAATAAAAAAACTTGAGTACAATATTTTTTGCCCTTAACCAAAATACCCCGACCCAAACTAAATAAAACACGGCCACTTCCCCTTTTTGTTTTCTGATGCAATTTTAGGGTTCTGAAAAAATGTCGGCTTTGTCTCAACCACGATTCGATTGGATCTCTAAGTTGCCTTGCTCGACCGAGTGTGTTGCTCGCTGCTTCTCTAATGATCAGCTGCTTGCCTCGAGTTGAATGATGTCTCTTTGAGTCACGCTCGGCTGCTTCTCTTGATTGTTCTGTGAAATTAGGGTTTTGATGAAGTTGACTTGGTTGCTTCAAGATGATCAAATTCAACTTTACTTCTGGTATGTTATTGTTTCTTTTGCTTTCTGGATTGATTACTTGAATTCGATTGTTCCTTTTGCACACTCTGCCGATGATGATTTTGGGTTTGAATTTATATCAATTCGACACTTTCCTAATTCTTGCTTTCCTGATATTTTTTTCGACTTGATGCGCACGGCCTTGATTTTGTAGCGTTCGATTTTTTCTTGAGTCATATGGCAAAAACTTTCCTCTTTTGATTTTTGACTTTTTCAAAGATACGCAGATACATACTTGATTTTATCTTACGATATTAATTAGTTGGTCTGCATTTTTTAATCTCCAGTTATCTTCGACTTCACTGTGAATTATGGCTTTAATTTTCTGGCCCCTATGAGCTTCGTCTCTGGCCATCTCCTCTGGTTGGTTTAACCTGAACTCCACTTGAACATTGCATTCGTGAATTTTGATGTTGTCTGGTTATTCACTATTTGCATCACTGTTTCATATAGTTATTCACTTGTTTGAGTCTGGTTTGCATGTGTCCATTCGCATTGACTTTCTGTTGCAAGTGCTTCATGATGTACTCGACAAAATGTACTTCCTTTGTTTTACTCAGGTCTGCATTATATTGTGATCCTGAGATGATTGCATATTCCATGTGTACATGCTTCATTTGATCTGTTCTCTGTATGCTCGAGTTTGCATATTCTTGTGGTTCATGTATGTTGAGCTCTGGTCTCTGTTGCATGCATTGCTGCATACCCATTACTACACTGTTCACAGTATATTGATATTATTATTTCCATGTCTTTGATGTTCCTTTGATTCAGTGAGGCTTGTATATGACTTGGTGCTACACTGATTTGTTTGCTATGTGGTCTGATTCATCATGTATTGTTTCACTTTAACTTGTTGTTGCCAGTTTGCCTTGTATCACTGCAAAACTGCATGTTATATTTCTTGAATTAATCTGAACTTGGTTTTGCTTCATGGTCAGTGGTGCACTGTGCCTTGTACTTGTAGTCTTGGCTTTGGTTGTTGCAGTATTCATGTTGTTGTGCATTTGTATCACTTGAGACTGCATGAAACTGTCTTGATCACTTGATTGCATTGGTGTCACTGGTGTTCTTGTTCAAAACTACTGTGTCACTGCATACATGTGTACTTGTGTATTTGCTCATGTACATATGTATGTGATGCTTTGTCCATACTATGTTGATTGATCTTCATGTGCCCAGTTGATGTTCTGTTGCTCCAATTGTTTCATATGTATTGGTTTGTTGGATTCACTTGATACTGTCACATGATACTTGATATTGTTGTTGACTTCGGGTTGCACTGATTTTCATTGTGTGTCTGTTGCACTTTGGTCTTGCATTTGGTCTGCACTTGCATACTCATTGTCACTGTTTATGAGACTATCTCTGGCCTTCTTGTTCTACCCGAACTAGTCCAGAGTTGTTGTACACTTGTGGTCTTCATTTTTGCTGTTATGTTGGTGGCAATCTTGTATAACTTGTATTTGCACTTGCTCACTCCAATTTTCACAGTTGCACTTACTTCTCAGTTTTGCTTCTGCACTGTGTCTTGTTGTAGCTGGACTTGTTCTTGTATTCATGTACACTACTGTGTTCATAATGTGGTTTGGTTCAATGCTTTTCCATTATTGCTTGGATATTGAGCTGTTTCATTTATGATTTTCCATGCTTCAGTTTTATTGTGCCTTGTGTTGAACCCAGTTTCAAAACTCGGGTTTGACCTTGTGCTCGTGTCGTGATTTTATTTATATTGCACATGAGTTGAACCCGGCTTTTCATTTGGGTGTGACCTGTGCTCACCTGTCCCTGTAGCAATATCAAGTGTATATTGATGTGCATGGCCTTGTGGCATGTACAGTGATACACTGTGCATGTCACATTGTTCGTGTATGATGAATGACGAACAACCCAAATAACTAAGGCAAATAATATTTTCAAAAATCCATATTTTATTTTATATTGCAAAAATATTTCTTTTTCAATTTTACTGCGTTAGTGAACATTTTTGCAAATTGCTCAGATGCTGGATTCTAACTGGAATGAAGTTGAAGATAAACTACGAGTGTGAGTGATATGTAGTGAGAAATTTATGTAAATTGAATTGTGATGTAATTAGAATCAAAATTGTATATGTATAGCGAGATCTTGAATTTGTACTATTCAAAATTGTGATAAATATTTGTTTGAATAAAATTTCTGTTTGAATTCAAATTCTGTGTAATTTATTTTATTCAACAAATATTTATTTATCTGTGAAAAATAAAATAGTACATTAACAAATACATTTAAATGAATATATATATATATGTTTATTATCATCAAACAAAAATCCTATAAGCGCATATTCAACACGGTGTACTCTAATCCGCATTCTGGGAACTTGGAGATTTTTTCAAGTCGTTTAAACTCTAGGCCATGCTCCGGGGACTTAGAGTACTCTAATCCGCACTCTAGGGACTTAGATATTTTTTCATTCCAAAAAATTGCTTTTTTGATTCACTCATAGGGATCTCCAACCAGCCAACTTCACCAAGCAATCCCCTCCATTCAATTTTATTGAGGGTCGGTAGAACTAGTCTATTTTTAGTTCTATGTGTGTGTTCATAAACCACAAATTTTAGTATTAATTAATTCCATCACATAATCATCATAATATGAAATAACAGTAGTTTCACAGAAAAGTAGCTTTAAGTCTTTATTTATCAAAAAATATAGAGGCAGAATAATCTGTCTTATTACATATCCAAAGAAAATCAACACAAAGTAAACACTGAAAATAACTATTACTGAAATGCAAAGGAAACAATCTAGGTAAAATAGCGACGCAAATGCTCGCTATTCCATGCTCTAGAAAGTGTTACACCATCAATGATCGCTAGCTTGAAAGTTCCTTCTCCAAGCTTATGTTAAATGACGTATGGCCCTTCCCACGTAGGGTTCATGTGTGATGGGACCAGAAAGATTCGCTTCAGAACAAGGTTGCCAACATCAAAGGTTCTCGGTCGGACTTTCATATTATAGTACTGGGCGACCCGGTGTCGATGTGCGGTCGCTCTTAAATCTGCATCCTCACGCTTCTCGTCAACAAAGTCCAATGACTCCAATAAGGATCTTAATTTGTTCTGGGATCGTAGTAAGTCACCCGATGGGAAGGGACTTCGAGCTCTACGGGAATGATTGCTTTGGCCCTGTAAGCCAGGGCGAATGTAGTGTGGCCAGTCGCAGACTTATGAGTGGTCCTATATGCCCAAAGTGCCGTAGGAATTTCGTCCATCCATTTACCTTTAGCCTTTTCCAAACGATTTTTCAAGATGGAATTTATAATCTTATTTACAGCTTCAACCTGACTATTTGTCCAAGGGTGAGTAGTTGCCGCTAACCTTTTCTCAACATGATACCTCCGACAAAACTCCTTGAACCCAACACTATCAAATTGAGTTCCGTTATCAGTTACAATAGTTCGTAGGAGACCGAAAGGGCATATATTGTTTTGCACAACAAAGTTAGTGACTTTTTTGGTTTTGATCGTAGCTAATGGCTCTGCTGCGGCCCATTTGGTGAAGAGTCAACCATGACAATTGCATATCTCACACCACCTTTGAAAATTGGCAATGAGCCGACAAATTCCCTATATCGCAAATGGTCGAGGACTAACCATTTGCGTGATTTCTGTCAATGCTGCCCTTGGGACTTTCTCATATATCTGGCATTTGTCACATCGTCTTACATTATCTGTGGCATCCCAATTTACGGTTGGCTTGTAGTAACCATAACGGAGTATCTTTTTAGCTGGCATCTGCCCCCAAGTGTGGTCACCACATTCTCCTTCATGGACTTCTTTCAAGATCTGCTTTATCTCTTCATGGGCGATGCACCTAAGTAAAGGAACAGACAATCCCATTCAATACATAATCCCATCTTGCATAATATACCCTGAGACCTTGTAAATGACTTGCCACTTTTCGCTTCTTTTCTCATGCAAGGTTCCACATAACAAATATTCTTTAAATGAAGAGATCCATGATTCCCTTTCAGTTCCTTTTTTTGGTACATGATCAACTTCCATCGCATTTATACTCGAGGTATGTAGGGTCTCGACCGGAACCAAGCCCATTTGTTATGCATCGCCAGTGCTTGCAAACTTTGCCAATGAGTCTGCTTCCCCATTCCGCTCATGCAGGATATGCTAAATGTCATAGTAGTCGAGGTCTACCAACAACTCCCGAACTCTGGTAAGGTATGAGGCAAGCCGTTGTCCCTTCGCCTAGTAGTCCCTCTAACTTAGTACACCATCAACTATGTGTCACAAAGGATTTCGATCGATTTCGCCTCGATCTATTTAGCAAGCTTTAGTCCAACAATCAATGCCTTATATTTGGCTTCATTGTTCGTAGAGGGGAAATCAAGCTTTAAAGCATAGTAGATCGATCGGTTCTTGGGGGTTACTAGAATGACGCCAGCTCCAGAACAATGATCATTGGATGATCCATCGATATATAGTTTCCATCGTATAGTAAGAACCACACCGCTTCCACTTGCTTATCCTGCACAGTGAACTCTGCTATAAAATCCGCTAATGCTTGTCCCTGAATAGCTCTTCGACGGAGGTAGATGATATCGAACTAGTTGAGCTTGATGTTCCATTTAAGCGACCTTCCAAATGTCTCGAGCCGCTGCAGGACCTGTTGCAAAGGTTTGTCGGTGTAGATGTTAATTGGATGTACCTGGCAGTACGGGCGAAGCCTACGTGACGTGATCACCAAGCAATACACAAACTTTTCTATCTTTGGGTAATTTCTTTCCGCCGCCGTTAATCGTTTACTGACATAATACACTGGTCTTTGGATCCGGTCCTCCTCACGAATCAAAGCGGCACTTATGGCATGCCGCGATATAGCTAAATAAATATACAGCTCCTCATGGTCTACGGGCTTTGAAAAAACAAGGGATCTCTTCAGATGATTCACCAAAGCTTGGAACGCGCATTTGCATTCTTGCATCTATTCGAAATTCCTCCTCCCTTTCCTTATCAAATCGAAGAAAGGAATGCACTTATCGGTTGCCCTGGAGATAAACCGACTCAAAGCAACGACCTTCCTGTTCAGGCTTTGTACTTGCTTAATAGTTCTGGGTGCTTGTATATCCCGAATTGCTTGAATCTTTTCTGATTCACTTCGATTCTTCATGCATTAACAATAAAGCCCAGAAACTTTCCCTATGCAACACGAAATGAGCATTTCAACGGGTTGATTTTCATGCTATAAAATCGAAGGATATCGAACATCTCCACTAAGTCTCGAATGTGGCTGTTTTCTTGCCATGACTTCACGAGCATATCATTTATATAGACTTCCATCATCATGCCGATCTGATCTTTAAACATTCGGTTAACCAAACGCTAATAGATTGCACCCACATTCTTTAATCCAAATGACATCACTACATAACAGTATAATCCAACATCTGTGATAAAACTGGTGAGTTCTCGATCAAGGATGTGCATTGGGATTTGATTGTACCCTGAGTATGCATCCATAAACGCCAATAATTCATGTCCCGCTGTTGAACCAGCTGATCGATTCTAGGCGAGGGAAAACTATCCTTGGGGCATGCCTTATTCAGTTCCGAATAGTCAATACATGTTGTCCACTTTCCATTTGCCTTCTTTAACAATACAGGGTTAGATATCCATTTGGGGTAGAGGGCATCGTGAATAAATCTGTTAGCTTTAAGTTTATCCACCTCCTCCTTGGGAACGGTAGACCTCTTCGAGTCCATGCCTCATCTTTTTTGTTTTATAGGGACATACTTTGGATCGATATTCAACATGTGGCTCACGTTGGTAGGTGTTAACCCGCTTTTTGGCAAGGCCGTAGATAGGCGGATTTAACTAAATCGACTGCTCGTTTTTCGAGATTGGAATATGATGGTTTCAGTCAACTAAATGGATAGACGATCAATCATGGATAATAATATGAGTACGAAGCCGGGGTTCGGCATAACATGGATCGGTCATGAGTGTTCGATCATTGGAGTTCGACCATGTGGGTCAGTCATTTTGGGTCGGTGAAATTTGATTGGATCAGCAATAGGTGGTTCGATCTGGTTGGGAGGTGGTTTGGTTGAAGTAGCTCGGGTTCGGGATGGAATTATCCTTGGGTTAGCATCTTGGATCGGATCGACATGGAAGGGACTGGGCTGGGTTGGCTATGATGAGAGAACATCTTTGGTTTGGCGTTCTATTCTGGGATCGGTATACATATGTGGTTCGGCATAATGTAGTAGTTCGGCATGTCTATGTGGGTCGGTATTAGATTGTAGTTTGGTTGGAGTAGGATAGCTACTACGGAAGGTCATGGCGGGTTGGCCTTGGTGGATCATCACGAGTTGTTCGGTCAAGGGAGACAGGACAAAGTGGGTCGGTATATGTGGATCGGTACATATGGGTCGGTATATGGATCGGCCATGTGTGGATTGGCCAAGATAGTTAGGTTGAGATGGTTCAGCAATGTTGGGTCATACTTAATGGGTCGGTCACATAAGGTTGGTCATGGAAGATGAGACGAAGTGACTCCGTATAGATGGGTTTGGCGATTTGGGCCGTAGTGGGTCGGCTCTAAGCGGTTCGACCGCAGTGGGTCGGTCGGCATAGCAAGCAGTTGGTCAAATTGCTTCGAGCATGATTGAGGTCTACTCCAAGTCATCATCCAGGGGATTCAGGGTCGACATATGTGGGTCGGCTTACCTGGGTCGGTCAGCTTGAACTAACACTTATGGGTCGAGCTACCTTGGTCATGGGTCTGCACAGGGGAACCGACCTATCTTCGTCTATGAATACAGCATGTGGAGCTTCAGAAAAGGGGAGCTTCACTCTACTTCCCTTCTTATTCTTCATTAAGTCTACTCTTCCATTATCGCTTTAAAAACTCTGGATTGTAACTGTAATTGATTCTCATATCAATAAGAAGAAAACATCTGGAGTGGACGTAGGCCAGAGTCAGCCGAATCACTATAAATCCTCTGTTATTACAGCTTTCTTTTTAATTTTTACTGTTCTTCATATTTATACTCTCTACATACACTCTATCTATGATTTGTGACTGTTAGTTAGTGCTTTCATTTAAGTTTGGGTGTTAGTGACCAATTTGGTGCTAACACTAGGTGAGATCCCACACATGTCGGAATGAGTCAAAGCGAATACATCAAGATTTGCTCGAAGAAAAACAGCAAGTTCCCTCATCATAAAAGCCCGAGTTGCGATCCGATTTTCAACACTCATGATAGATCGTCGTGGCTGACTGTAATATCGAATGTCAGTTCATCCGGCGTTGCCATGGCCTCCTTGGCTTCCTCCTCATCGTCTATTGGATCTATATCTGTGACGACCCACAAATCCGTACCCTTTGATCAACAATAATCCACACATGTCCGACCGAAAAAGCACAGACTGACGGAAAGTCAAGAGAAAGAATAGAAGAGAGAAAAAGAGAAGAGAAGAAAGAGAGAAGATAGAACCAAACAAAACAATACAGAATCTCACATCGCAGCGGAAAATATATAATATCATATCAATGATCTTTACCAAACGAAAACTGTATATATACATACATAAATCAGAGTTCAACAATCAATCAGAGTTATCAGCTTGGAAAGTTATAATAACCTGTCCTCACAAATGCCGATAATAACAACAACAAACAAAGCACAGAGGATAATCAAAACAAGTACGTGTATATGAAAATGAAGATCTCCAGCTTGCCTGCTGAAGCTTCAAAAGCATCAAATCTGAACCTGTAAATATACTCGGTCTGACCCGAGCATTGAAAGGGAAGAGCGTCCGGATCAGTCTGGTAAACCAGCGTGAGAAACACACTCATCTGAATTTATTAAGTTACCAAAACTTTTTCTTTATCAAAAAAAAGTATCTCGTAAGACAAGTCCACAAATAAACACGGACATGTTTTTATCTTACAGTAACTAAAACATTTCATATCAAATCATCGTATATTATAATAGTGTCTATTGCACAAATAATATTCAAAATATCCGAAATTGTTACCATTATTAAATTCTAGCATACTACTACAAATAAAATGGCAGGTACGTAGTGGAGTTTGGATTTCCATACAAATGACCAGGTGAAAGGACTATCTTCCGGTAGTACATCTCTAGAAGAATGTACCGAGAAACCATCACAAAGTTTCTCTACCAACACAAGACCGACCCACCTCTATAACTAGATGGTACCGAATATTTCATCCTTCGGTCGTTACCGACCTTTACCGAAGGCCCTCTAGCATACAAACCACAATAATAAGATACACGGCGTCATAGTATGCAAAGATATATCTAGAAGAGGATGATCATATCCTACTTGGGAATGACCCACTTAGCCCTGCTGCATCAAACCCTGTTTTGGTCATTTCTGGTTGATGAGGCCTGACGAGGTAACGATTACCTTTCACAATCACATATAACATCACTTAGAATGCCACATAGCCATTTTCATTGAATACTAATTGCCTTCCACAAAAATACAACCCTTAAGCTCATACGTCTCAAGAAGGTTGTTAAGCTAAAAGAAGTTGCCTTCTCCGCTACCACTGATATACGTTTGTAAAAGCCAATGTATGTAACCTATAGAAATGCAATGTCAGACAAACATCCATACAAGTTGTCCAGGAACAGGACAAACCGAAGGTACTTTCCTACCATATACTGTCGAGAAATCCCTAGGATTAGTAGCGAATAGTCCTCGCATTGGATATTTCATAATGAAGAGACCGCTGCTACTGGATGTATATTGGGATTTTAACCCCAAACGATCAACAAGCAGTCCCCTACTATGAAACTTCGAAAATCAATATCATCACAAGAAACCTGCACAATCGTCGCATATACGTTGGTCCGAAGTGGTTTTCGGATAAATCCGATCCCGGTCTCTTCGCCCGAACAATGCAAAAGCATTTCTCAACCACACACAGCAACTAAGTCTCATAGACTTATCACATCTCCAACTTTCAACTTGCTATCCTTCGGGTCAAGAAGGAAGCTCGATAGATTGGAGTAATACTCCACACTATACGAATCAACATCCTCAACACAAATGATAATCAAGCCTACACAGAAGGATACGTACTAAGAGTACGACTAGATAGTTTCCACATCAAGTCGAGGAACTAAAATTTTGGCCAAGTCTGATAGTCGGTTATTTAACAATCAAAACAATCAAACAAATATTCAGCACCATAACAATCACTGGGCCCTTTTAATTAATTTTTTATTAATTAAATCACTTGCTAAATATCCACTTCAAATTATATTTAAAAAGATATATCTTCAAAACCATTTCAACTTCTATATTGAAAAACATTTCCATATACTTATTTAATAATAAGTAATTCACAATTCAATGTATATTTTCAACACTTAGAAAATATTTCATATACTTAAATCTGGATTAAGTATATATTTTATTCTTTAAGGAAAACATTCTCTTTAAACACATTTATTTGGGTCAAAACGGATGTTGCGTAAAACATCGTTACGACAACTCAAAATCAATAGTATAGAGATTCGAAATTAAGATAGATATATAAATCCCAATACTATACAAATATTTTCTTTCGAAAATCATTTACTATAACAATAGTGTTATAGTCCCTCATTTCCTTATATCTTGTAACGATCCCGGATTTTAATTGAGTGTCAAATGATAATTAATTTAATTTTTGAATAAATTTTGTGAAATTTATTGGTAAATAAATTTGAGCATCTCTAATTTCAAATAAAAAAATGTGTGTTTATTTTTTTGCAAATGTAAGATAAGAAATAAAAGTTTATGTGGGAAAATTTATAAAATAAATAAATACACAAAGTTAAAATTCAAACAACGTATTTATAAATTTTGTAAAATATAACGTGACTACATTGGAGGAGTTATAACAACATAATAAGATATAAAATATACACATTAAAACAAATTAGTTAAAATTTTAACAACGCAATTGAAATAGAAATTGTTTATAGTATAAAGTAAGAAACAAAACAAAGAAACAAAAATATATGGAATAACATACCAAATCATCCATCAGCCACCACAAAATAAAAAATAAAAAAACTAGGGAAACAAATAAATATAAGTACAAAGCATATACAAACAGGTAAATCTGTAGACCTAAAAACATACCCAGGCAAATAAACATTTCATGTAACCTGTAAAGAAGTAAGTATGCAAGGCAAGTAAAGGCAAAGTAAACAAATATATTAGCATATGACAAAAGATATCACTCTCAGCCTGCATAAAATTAGTAAACAAAACAAATTTAATTTGAAAGTGTATAAAGAAAAACCAAGGAGTACAAGCAAATCTGAAAACAAAGATTACCAACTATTTCAACTTCAACAAAACAAGGAACCAGACCAATATGTGATTATACAAGCAAATATGAATAGGCATATAGGCTGAGAAACAAATAATAAACAAGACAACAATAATATTCAAGAGTAGGCTAGAAAAGAAAATAAATATATTAAGGACAAGGCAATTAATGCCACATCTATCAGCCGAGATAAGTGAGTAGTAAGGCAAAACACAGTGTAAAATATAATATGAAACAGAAGGACTAAAGCAATTAATGCAAGCATTTTCAGCCTTACTCTGGTTGTACAAACAACAATATACATCACCTGTACACCTCTTTCTATATATCCATATCAAGAATCATCTCAGAAAGTAAGATCTGTTTCTCAACATCAAGCCTGGAAGTTCAAGTCCAAATCTTGAAACTACAGATCAACTTAAAAGCAAAGTATTTCAGATTTCAAATTCAAGAGCCTGTTCAAATTTAAGGCTCTGTTCTCCCTCTGGAAATAAAGTGAGTAACCTCACTTTGTCAACTTTCAAGAAAAATTTAGTTGTATGCCAGTGATGTTGAAATGAATTTGAGTGAATCTGATGTGTGTGTGTGTGTAGGTATGAAGTATGCATGTTTGTTTCCAACAGAACCCACTTTGTTCATAGTTCCAGTTCTTTTGTTTGGTTTAAATTTATTTTCTCTAGAACAAATGTGACGACTCGGATTTTTCGCGCTCGAAAATCGACATCCATACTTCATATCGTATTCGAATGTCATAGATTCGACCGTTCAAATCCGATTCGCCGGAGCTTATAACAACATTAAGTAAACAACACAGTGGAAAAGAAGAATAATACATTGATATACAATATATGATACAACAGAGTGATACAATGAATATCAATATACATCAGAGATATGATACAAGAAAATAGCAGCGGAAAAGAAAAATAGATAACATCTAGCAGCGGAACAATATAACTCTAAGGTAGTCTTCAAGGAAGAACTCCAGCAGTAGCACGAATTCCCAATAACGATGCACAAAGATAAGCAAGTCTCGTCCACATCCAAAGACTGAACTAGCTCCAGATAACCTACTAAACCTGACTATCTGAAAAACCCAACTCTAGACTGCTCATGTAGAAATTTTTTTTGAGCATCTGGAGTTTATTGTTTCTTTCCTAAACTCTAGATGCTCATGAAAAACCCAATCCAATTCCATAGCGTTGCAATCGTTTTGTCGAGCACTACGCTATGGAATTGGATTGGAGTCGTTTGGAGCTAGCGAAAATTTCGGGTAAAATTATTCGAGATAAAACGTTGGAACGAAATTGAAATCAAGGTGAGAACTTCTCACTCAATCGAATCGGTTTCGATTTATATTTTAAATAGTTAGATTTAAAATTCTTGATTGTATGTTTAAATGATGATTGTTACCTATAGATTGTTAAAATAGACATTATGCGCCGTTAGTAAGCGGAGGTTATTTATTAAAAACATATACCGCGAATATTTCATAGTACAGTGAAATTGGTATTATTTATGTACTTGGAATTGATTTCCCGCATTATATAGCGGATGAGACCCTATTGCGCCGTATAATAGCGGATAATATTTTAAATCCTATATACCGCGATATTTCGTTTGGAAACGACATTCGTATTGTGCTAATGTTTGTGGATGCAGAAAAACAGGTAGGAGGGATCCAACTGGATTCCTCAACAGTATTTATTTGATTATGGATATTTTGATATTCGTTAATTATCATATACAGATATATGATGTCGTTGTTGTCGTGATTGACTATTTGGTGTGTAGCATCATTGGGCCAATTTTGGAGTTTATATGGATTTTTAAAGTGATTTTTGAAAGTATACGTTTATAAAAAAATATTTTTGGAATTGATTCATTTTAAATAAATAAACGTTATAATTTTAATGTTATAAAAATTATGATTTTTTGAGAAATATAGTTAAAAGTTGATTTTTGAAAATATGGGGTTAATGATTTTATAAAATAGTTTAAATTGGGATTTTTGAATTTATTGTAAAAAGTTTAAATATAGGATTTATGAAATTTGATTATTTTATAAATCAAAGAAAATGGTGAAATTATAAAGGAGTTTAAAGACGTTTTAAAATAATAATATAAATTGATTTATATAAGAGATTTATAAATTGATATTTATAAATTAAAATATTTGAATTATAAACGAGTTTTTATAAGTGTTAGAATGAAGCGTAAATGAATTTCATAAATGAATGAAATTTATAGAATTATAAATGGTGAAGTTATAAATGGAAATTTATAAGCAGTAGATTTATAAATTTTGTAAAGTTATTAAAAGGATAGATTTGGGTAAATAAATGAATCTCATAAGTTATAAGATTTATAATTTGGGAAGTTTAAAGGAACGATTTTGTAAACAAATAAATTATAAGTATTTAACTTATAATATGAACTTTTGGTATATAATTGATAAATTGAAATAGGTTAATAAAGGAGATTTATAAAAGGAAGTTGTTATAAAATAAATAGAAATGGAATTTATAAACATTGTTTTATAAATCCGCAAACGACTTATTTTGATAAGTAAATTGTTATAGCTTATTAATGGAGTTATATTTACGTTTTAGAAAGTGAATAATCCTTTAAAATAAAATGTATAGAAATGGTGAAATAGGTTAACGAAGTATATTCATGTTTTTGGATAGTGAATATTATGTTAAAGAAAATGTTTTGGATGTGATATTTTAAATAGAACTAAAACGATCTAACGATGTTTTTAAAATGTGTTAAGATTCGAAACCATTGATTTCAACATTTATTGTTGAAATAGACGTTTTCGAGAAATAGAAGGAAATGGTGGACTATAACACCGTTGTTATAGTAAACGATTTCCGAAAGGAAATGTTTTGTATAGTATTGGGATTTATATATCTATTTTAATTTCGAATCCCTATACTAGTGATTTTGGGTTGTTGTAATGATGTTTTACGTAACATTCGTTTTAGCCCAAATAAATATGTTTAAGAGAATGATTTCCTTAAAGAATGAAATATATACTTAATTTCGATTTAAGTATATTGAATATTTTCCAAGTGTAGAAAATAAAAAGATTTGTGAATTACTAATTAAATAAGTATGGAAATGTTTTCCAATATGAAGTGAATATTTTGAGAATTTATCTTTTAAAGATAAATTGAAAATGAATAATTGAAATTGTATATTCATAAATATTTTGGAATGTAAATTCATTGTGGAATTTATAAATGAAAGGGGAATTTGTTTAAAAATAAACGTTGATTTATTTTTGAAGTGTGGGAATAGATTTACGGACTTGGAGCGTAAATATAAAGTAAATCGGTAAGGATTTATTTAAATTGGTTTAAATGAACCATGTTGAAATTAAAGTATTTCCGCGTAAGGAAAATGATTGAAATTTGTTTTCAAAAGTGGTAAACGTGAAAAGTGATTTGAAAATTTGTTTTCAAATGGTTGAAGTGTGAAAATTAATATCTAGTAAATATATTTTTGGAAAATAAATAATTTGAAAAATTATTTGGAATCTGGTGATGTTGTGCATATCCATTGATAGTTCAATAACCGACTATCAATATTTACCTTTAAATAGGTATTTGTTGTGATTTTCTTGAATTTGAATGCCACACTTATTTTTGAATAAGCGTTCACTATTCGGGTTAGCCGGGAAAGGACCTTGGGTTCGTATAACCCATTCCGAATATGTGATACGTCGTTATGAATTGCATTTGATGACCGGTGTTGAAGACCGGATATTTTTTTGAAAATGGAAGGATTACCGTCGAATGTTTCTGCACCGAATGTCCCCGGTATAGAGATTCCATATGTGATGGGAAGTCCGGACGTGATTAGTGAATATCCGGATTGCAAAGTCTTCTTTGTAAGTGCCTTCGGTTCTGTTCGATCCCGGAACAGACTTGTATGGATGGTATGCCTGACATTACAAATTGAGATATAAAGCTGATTTCTTTCAAATACATATCTGTTGGTGGCGGAGAATTTATTCTCTTAGCATTAACACCCTTCTCTGAGACGTACGAGCTCAGAGGTTATGTAGTTGAAGGTTATTAGTAATATACTCCCAATTTGGTAGTGTGGTATGCTGAGTGTTGCTGTGTGATGATCATTGTTTGATCATTTTTGATATGATTATTTGTTTGATCATTTATCTTTGTGATCATTACTTTGATCATTTGTTGACCCAAAGCACAGCTTTTGTATAAAGCGTAGCTTTGTGGACGAGACTTCGTCGGACCTCACACCCCGGAAATGGTCAAAACAGGAAGGATGCGGCAAGGTTATTAGGGGGTAGCGCCCCTTTAGTGTATGTCATTCCTTCTGGATAGAGGTGGTATAATGGTATGGAGCCCAGATACTTAACCTATGTTGTTGCTGCAAACTTATTACTTTGTGGTTGTTGGAAATCGAGGATCCTCGGATGTAGATCGGTTACGATCGGGGGATGGCATATTCGTGTCAGTAGTTACCCAGTTAGGGGTAACCCGGCCTTGTGTTGGCAGAGATCCAGTTTGGTTCTCGGGACGTCATTCCAGAGGCGTTTCCATGTGGCAATGGGAAGTTCCTTGGCCTGACCATTTGTTGGAAATCCTAAGAAACAATACGATCTTGTACGGTTTTAGTTGTATAACCTGCCATGGAATGTGGCGGTAACCTGCTATTGAACATGGTAGCTATAGTAGGCATAAGTGCGAAATGCCTATGCTGCCTAAGATTTATATCTTTACTTTCGAAATGAATTTTGCCTACACTATGCACTAGTAATAATATCAAATGTTTCTTTTTAATGCGCATCAAGCATCTTTGACTATCATAAGGAGAAATCTCCTCCGATTCTGCGCTTGCATTGTGTGTGTGTGCGGGTGGCCTTATGGTAGTCTCATTTTTTAAAAAGCATTGCGAATCTATTTTAAAATTATCCTATTCTTTGTTTTAAAGATAAACTGTTTTGAGTTCTCACACCAGTCACATGACTGACTCGGAGTTTATTGTTTCCTTCCTAAACTCTGGGTGCCCATCAATTTCCACACGGGCAGTCAAGAGTCGGGTTTATCAGGATATTCTGGAATTCAGGAGTTGCTGGAGGCAAGCTGGATGGCATGGCGTATTACTAGTATATAGTATTTCTTTTCCGTTGTTAGTTGTTGTTGTTGCAAACTCTGATAATATAATGTAATGTGATGTAATGTAATAACTGATATAGTTTTTTGTTTAAAGATTATTCATTTATCTATTATATGTTGTTCCACTGCGATTGTGGGATTCTGATATTGTTCCGTTGTTTTCTTTCTGTTCTGTTCTATCTTTTCTCTCTTCTTCTATCTTTTTCTTTTTTTAAACCCTAACAATTCGTATTTCTGTTCATCTTGAGCTAATCAATGGAGATTAGTGTCTATTCAAGGAGTACGGATTTGCGGGTCCTCACATCTGGTATCAGAGCATATGGTTAAGTGACAACCATGGCTCCGTTGGGTATTACTCATTAGAGATAGAGTCAGTAGTGCTCTAGAATGAGTTTGAGTGTAATAATAGCTATGAGAGCGTATTTGTTAGTGAATATAAATTGTTTTGTATTGTGTTGACTTATCGGTTGACTGTTTATAGATTCCGGTCGATGTAGTCTAGCTAACAATCGTAGATAGCGGTTTCTAAACTCTTAAACAAGATAAACCGATACGATATTGTTTTAAATTGGGTAAATGAAATAATTTTACCTTGATTATATTTTATATATAAAGAAATAATTTTTCAGAATTATTAAAGTGTATATAAGTTGATTGTTTGGTTGCTGAAAATGTAAGAATATATATAAGTAAATTTAAAAATGTTTGAATAATCTAAAGCCAATTCCGAAGACAATGGAATATATATCGAAAGCCAATTCGATCGTATTTGAAAGATAGGTTTTCAAATCGACTATTTACATTTAAAATTAACTTAAACAGATTTCTACGCGTTTTAGCTTGCTCCAGACAAACCGTAAATTCGATTGACACGAAATTTAAATTCTTACAATAATTTAACATTACGGATCCAATGAAATTAGTTTGCTTGAAATCCGAGACTGTTTGAAAAATGGTTATTTTTACTCGTCAATTAAATATTAAAGTATTCAATTTCTAGAATTTAACTTTAAATTCGATTTTAAAAGTTCTGTAACATCATTCTAATTCAAATAGAATTTAATTCAACTTTATAAAATATTTTTATTCATTTTAAATCCAAATTTCAATTATTTCTACAATTTCAAATATTAAATTAACCATTTAATTATCCAATTAAATCCTTATATTCGAAATATACTTTATTCAGCTTATTGAATCTACTTGTGCATATTTAAAATCAATTAAATATACGAATTTCAAATGACTGAAATTCTTGTTCGTTACGATATCTTTGTAGAACTAACTGTGGTGCCCAAACCAAGGTTTAGTCGCTATTTGTCAATCTTCGGTAACTTCGATACGGACAGATTTTTCCGTACCCTTTCCCTTTTCCTTCCACTGGGCTTCTCTCAGCTCAGCACATAACAAGCACAGCCAGTTGCCTGATCGCGATGCACAACACTGACTCTATTATCTGTAGGAAATTTCAAAGTCATGCACCACAGGGCAAGAGCATCCCCAAACTCAGCCAGGACCAGACGACCCAGAAAAACATTATACGAAGAATTAACATCCAAAACAATGAATAGTAGGATCTATACCCTCCTACATTCACCTTCACCTAATTCAACCAGTAACTCAATAGAACCTACCGCTTCAGCAACCACACCATTAAAGCCGTGTATATGAGCTTTGGATGTCAAATCATTAGCCTCCATTCTCATTCTATCATAAGCTTTCTTAAAGATGATGTTCATAGAACTTCCCCAATCAATCAATATCCTTCTTACCGGCACATGTCCGATCAAGGCAGAGATAACCATCGGATCAATAATAGGGAACTCCACTCTATCAGCATCTCTACTTCTAAACACTATATCGTTTGTCATCATAGGCTGCTGCTTTGCCGGAATTCCATCCTCCGTGTTCGAACAACATTCGAAGTCCACATGTCTCATCGAACTAGAATAACGCTCCATTTCCTGCCAACTTCTGTCCGTAGGGTACGGTCCACCAACTATTGTGTTTATTACCAACCTTCCACCGGCCTGAGGGGGCTCCTCAAGCTCCTCAAGCTGGCGTGGAGTTTGTGCTCGGTTGGGATCAGATGTTCCTTGTCGGCCATCCTGCGGGTCCTTGAAAAACTGCTGCAACTTTTCCTGGCGAATTAATTTCTCAATGGCGTCATGAAGGTGCCTACACTCATTAGTGTTGTGTCCGTAGGACTCATGAAATCGACAGTACTTCTCAGTGTGCTTCTGTTCTTCGGTCGATTCCTTTGGATGCAGCTTCATATACTACAAAATGTTACAAGTGGACCGGTAGATGTTTTGTAAGAAGGCATTCAAGGGCGTATAGTTATTATAAGTAGAGATTCATGGCTTCCACTTTCCGGACTCGCTTTTTCGATCAAAATTTCCTTCTCCACCCCTTTTCTGCCAACCTGGCTTGTTTTGGAGGTTGACTTGAATCTTTCCAGAACTCTCAAAGGATTGCTTTACTACAATGTTGCTTTGTACCACTTTCCCATTTGGTCCGGTAGCAGTGCTGCTTCTGGACAATCTGGCCTCCTCCTTTAGCATGAACTGGTGTGCTTTTCATAGAAATGCTCCAGCGTGGCCAGTAGTTTTCCAGCTAGCCAATCACTAAACTCGGATTCGGGGTCAACCCCCCTTATCACAGCCATAATTATGGCTTGGTCATTTGGATTATTAACCTCAGTAGTAGTTAACATGAAACCTCTATAAATAATCTTTCAGTGATTCACCTGAAGCCTGGATTACGCTGGATAATGACATCACATCTTTGGGGCAAGTAGCGTGAATCCGAAACTACATCACGAATCTTATAGCCAACTCATCAAATCTCGAAATTGGTTACAGAGGTAACATTATGAACCACATTGTGGCAATCCCAAATAGGGTTATATGGAAGCATCATCATTTGGTTGCATCATTCATTCTAGCCGAGTCCATTAACCATTCATACCTCATAACGTGCTGTTGAGGGTCAGTCTTCCCTTCGTAAGCAGGTATCGTAAGCATGCTAAACCTTCGGAGGTATTCATCCTTTAAAACGTTATCGGTTAATGGATTATGACTTCTAGAGACTCCCCAATCATCGTTAGTCAAGCCCTGGTTTTCCCTCATCAACTACCTGACCATTGCGAATTGTCCAGAGTTTAGATAGGGGGTGCCAAGTCAGGCTCCATCCCATGTAAATGTTCTGGACGGTGTCTCTGGGGCATCTCATGCCCTCTTGGCCTATTATCCTCCAAACATGTGTCCTAAGGATTTTCTTCACTATCATTTTAGGGAGGTAATTAGTAGGCATTAAAGTGTGCTCTTGCACCTAAGTTCTCGGTTTCAGGGTGAGTATGACCCCTCAAGCATAGTTGAGGAGCCATCTTCATGGTTGAGGGATCGGTATCGACCCCTAGGGAGGGTTCGGCACCAACCCAACTTTGTTTCCCATGGTGGTTCGCCCTATGTTGCACAATTGCTCCAGCTCGTGTTGTTTTAATTCGATGGCACTTTCTCCTATGGTGCCCATCTGATGAAGTTGAGCTGTCAGACTCCGAGAATAAAGCGGGTCTTCCTCCAGCATTTTGACACCGCTATTGAGCAATCTGGTTCATCAGATTGGCATTTTCCTGGATTTGCTCGTTTAGCTATCTCTGGCTTTCCATTAGCTCCCTCATCAGGTCATTGAATTCAGCCCTGGTAATGGACTCAGTAGGATTCTGGGCTGCAACGAGTTCCACATTCGCATTAGCTGGCTGGTTACTCGGCCCTCGTTGTTGGACTCTAGCAGTTCCGTAGGCATCGACGTTGTGGGAGGTAGATCCGGTGCACCTTACCATCTTAGAGTATTTTGCTTAGATCTTGGAAAATCTGAATAGTAACTGCAAATTTTTGAGAACGAACCTGGATCTCCTTTGGGGGATTTCTTTAATCTAGTAGCAACAAAGGTGATCCTAATAGCTTGAGAATGGAGCTCTCAACGAAAGCACCAAAATATTTGCAACCAAATTGAACACGAATTCCCAAGAATAGATTTGAGTAGTGAAATAAATAAAGAAGTCAAATGGAAAATGGGGAATAACACTATATATTGCAAGCAGGAACATCAAAAAGTAAAAGCAACAGAATTTATAGTGGTTTGACGTTGATTGCCTACGTCCACTCTGAATGCTCTCTTTATTGATTTATTAATCACTTGATTATAGATACAATTCATAAGGAATAGCTTGAATACAAGTTAGAAGAAAGAGAAACTAAGTACGAAAAATGGCAGAGTATTCCCTTGCTTGTCTAGAAGATTCCTCTAGAGTGGCCTACTGCCCCCTGTATTTATAGATGGAGGTAGCCTGACATCTCAAAGCCTAGACTCTCCCTTGGCCACTTGGGCCCATCACAAGAAAAACTTAGCCCAATCCTGATATGCTAATAATGCCGACCTAAGAGTGCCAGCCCATAATGTCGAAACAAAAATGCCGACCCCACCATAATGTGCCGACCACTCTCAAAGTACCACCTTACCACATGTTTCTGCCGAACCCTTCATGTTTTTCGACCTGATAGCCTTTTCTCCTTATGCCGACCAGGTGACCTCCACACTCTATGCCGACCCGGTGACCTCTACACTCTATGCTGACTCAAACTCTATCACGTGGAATACCGATCCGAGGTTTATTACATGCAATGTCGACCCGAGCACACGATGCCGACCAGGTGAGTCCATATACACTATGCCGAACCGAGATGCATCTGTTTCATCCTTTGCCGACCTGAACCCTGCAATATGCTCCATGCCGACCCAAACACACCCTTCATGCTATGCCGACCTGAGCACTTCTACATGGAATGCCGATCCCATGGATACCAAATATTTCTCAACTCATCAACACGAATGACGAACCCTACTAATCATCATAAACTTGACAACCTTTTTCATCCACTTGTCGACTTTATTAACCCAGGGCTAGACATAATACTTAAAAACCACACTCTGGTGATGTAGAGGTCATCTCTGGCCATCCTTCCATCAATAGTCAATTTCGATTTCTATAATTACCTTTGTGTAGCCGGGAAAATGCACCGAGTAACAATAAGTAGCGACGCTTCTAAGTCGGTTATGATTTGGTATGATAAGAAATGAAGGTCGGTTTAATAGGATTTTAATCAAGCTTTAATTTAGGAATAATAGTTTGGTTCAAGTAATTAAGGATGGAAACGATTTACTTAAATGGCTACCTTAATGAATACGAATAAGCTATCGGTTACAAAAGTGGTATTGTGTTGCTCAATTTTTTTTCAAGTAAAAGGTAAGCCAACCGGCATATCTAAATTTGACCCGTTCCAAGTTAATTCACATAAGACACAAACAAACGTCAAAGACAAGCCGATCGGAACTTCTAAGTCCGACCTAATCCAAGCCAGCCAGCACTTCTAAGCCTAGTCCAATCTGAGCCAATCCACTCAGCAAACACGCCAGAGATACAGTTGTCTGGTCTGACTCATGATGACATACAACCAACTCGCTTGACTAGACCCAACTCAAAAGCGACCAGTCTTTCTCTCGACTCAATCTTAACCCGTCTACGATTGATCACATACAACCTATCTCGTCACCACACAATCGAATCGGCTTGTCCCCTTTAGCTTTATCCTTGGCAATCTTCAGCTTTGTTCTTAGCATTCTTCGTCAATAAGAAATCGATCGTTACTATGTATAAGAAGCTTCTCTCCAGCTTTGTTTTCTAGAAAAGTGTGTTACGTAATAAAAAGTACAACCTAGTACATCAACTACTGTGGCATGTGCCAAAAGCGTACCAATTCCTATCTCATGTCGCTTTTCCCTATGCAAAGCACGCCCCTCGTACGGAACGACGGCTGGCATGCATCTCAGCCACATAATTATATCACCTTTTTATTTATCCCCCGCCGACCGAAGCGACCAGACCTACTTCCAAGAGTGATTCCCGTTTTAAATTTTGCAATCTAAGTCATCCAATGATCAATCTCCACTTCTATAAATTAACAGAATTGATTTCTTTCCTTACCTAAGGTTTGATTTCTTGCTTTAGAATTCATTTCCATCATAAAATATACAAGAGTTCCTGAGGTTAACATCTTTGTAATCTTGATGCTCTTAATTTCTTATTATTCTCTTAAATTTTCTTATGATTATAAGAGACCAATATAGTAAGAATTCTTTATGGTGAACTGTAGATGTAGGCAGGCTTAGCCAAACTACTTTACACCTTCTGTTATTTATATGAGTTTCTCATTTACTCCTCATTGTTAATTTTTAAGCCTAGTATTAGAAAGTAACATTTTCTTAGTACAAATGAATTAGCATAACCTCAATGCTGGCTAAATTTGTATTCTACATTTTAGTGCTAGAAGAACGGCCTCTCCTAAAAGCTCTCACATTCCTTCACTTGTTCTTCTCTACTAAAATTATGTTTTGGTTGTCGCCATGAATCCTAACGATGTTGACAAAGGTAATAACTCTAATGATCATGACACTAATGGTAACAATGTTTCTAGCATCGTTTGTCCCATCCATGGACTTAGCAATGACATGTGACGAAGTGTGCTTCAAAGATTAACTAACATAAGAACTCTATCTTGCGAAGTGAATGATATGAGATTAAGGCTGGATGCTCAAATGACCGTAACTTCAGTCCTTCATCCCCTCCAGCGGTTGATCTAATTCCTTCCCAGCCAATAGTCCCCAACGCCTACAATCTCATCAATACCACCCAGAAGAAGGTGGTGCATGAAACCCGACCAGGATAGCTCCTGTTCACAACAGAGGAATGCATGCTATGCGCGAGACAAGTCACGTTATTAATATTATGGACTCAGAACTGGTTGTGTATAGATAACTAAGGAACTGTCGTTCCCCATCAACGGAACGACCATCTACTTTTGAATGCCTTCGGGCAGCAGACCAAGTTTGAAACTTGAGATTCGATAGTTTTAGTGGTGGTGCTTATGTTGTCGGTAGAGAAAAAGGCCCTATTGGCATACCCCCAGTCTTATAGGGGGGTTTCCCATCCCATATCCCGAAACCGACAAGCTAGGCATTCACGGTCATCTTATATGTATAGGGGAGGTCCTCCTCTCTAACCCATCACCTCCCTTGTCCCTCTCCATCATACCATCGACACCGATCTCTCACCCCACAAAGATATCGGTTAAAAGCCAAAAACATCTGCAATAGGCGGTGATTGGCCTCAGGTGGACATGATAAATCTTCGCCAATAACTCAATAGAATGCAAGCTCGGATGTAAGGGATGAAGCATTGTTTGATGACTAGAATGGAGAGCTAATTTCTGAGGAAGTCTTGAGTACACACATCCATTGGCGGCATGACTTATTGCCTATTGACTAATATGATGGGAATGTTGACTCATCGGACCATAACATTGTTTTCAACTCCATCACATAGGCCGGTCAGTTCTCCAGCTGCAAAATGTCTTCTCTTCTCGTCCACTCTTATAGAACTGGCCTCTCGCTTGTTCCTATATCTACAGCCAGGCAGCATTCATTCTTGGACCCAGTTGTGTGCAGACTTCAAGACTAGGTTCTTTGCCTCAAAGATCCATGTCATGATGGCTAGTGAACTAGGTAACATCAAGTGGGGCCGAATGAAAATCTTTGGTCATGTGTAAACCATTTTAACAAGGAGTCCATTCGGGCTAGGGGTGTCAACAAAAATAGCCTGGTTAAGGGCCTCTGCTCATGGGTAAGTACAAGTCAAGAATGTGGAAAAAGTTACAAAAGCAGTTGACCATGTCCTTAACCTATTTCTATCAATGGGTGAATGTCGGCGTCATGCCGATGGAAGACACTAACCTCTCAAACAGTGATGATGAGGCCCAACATTTTATCAAAGTTGACCCCTGCGAAAATATGGACCAACATGGTAATGGTCGACAGAATTACAACAAAAGGCGTGTAGAAAACATCACCTGATACAAGTCTAAGCATACTAGATATATGAAATAATATATCTAATAACCAAGGACATAATACCGTACCAAAGACCACCATGCACAAGAAGTGGGAGAAGGGAGGAACCTCACGGCAATAGCAAGTTCTAAGAGTTCCATCAAATCAATGATTACTCTAATAATGATTGACGTGTATTGAAGGATGAGTTGAGAGGTTAGTCCGAGAAGGAGCGCTTGTATAGTATGTTCGGCATCAAATAGATCGAAGAACGGCTTGTAACAACTAGCTCAACCCCAGTCGCCCAACAATAATACCACAGCTATAACCAACATTTTGGCTATTTGTGTAGGCCCACATGTGGCTGGAACAGGCCAGAGAGCACAATCTCGGTATCAAAGAGAAGTAGGATCGGTTGACAAAGTTTATTCATTAGAACACTGAGCATCCAAAGCGCCCAGGCTAGAGGCGGATAAGCCCATCACATTCCCCACCGAGGCCATAGAAGCCGTCTTTTACCCCCACCATGACCATTACAATAGCAAACTCGAATGTTCATCAAACATTTGTGGATAGGGGCAGCTCATTCAACGTCATGTTCATACATGTTTTTGAGTCACTCAAGCTTTCTGCCTCCAGCCTCACCCTGTACGCCCTTCCCATATACGATTTTCGAGGTGTTGGCATTATTCCAATGGGAACTACCTCTCTCATGGCCCCATTCGTCAAAGAGCCCCTTTGCTGCAAAGATACATGTAAAGTTTATGGTAGTTGATTGTCCATTTTCTTATAACCTCTTGATAGGACCTTCCGCTCGTACCCTGGTCCTATCGAACCTCGAGTCGTGATCAACCACACGCTTCCCATTCTCTTTAGTTTACAAGTAAGAAGTTGTTGCTCAATTTTTTTACAAGTAGTTAATAGGCCAACTAAAGGTAGTCTAGCACAATTAAAGTCAACCCAGTTGATCTGCTACCAGTTCGTAAAGGTTGACCAAGAACTTGTTAGTCTCAAACCAAACCTTCTACTCAATAGGGCATTAAGATGAAGCCCAACCATCTCATTCCAAAGAAACCTTTACACTTAGGCAAGATCTGGACCTGATCCCTCCCGGTCCATCCAGGTCCAGCTCAGCCCTAATCAGCTCTCCTATATTGGACTTTTTCAAGCAGTAGCTAAAAGCTAACAGAATTTGTCTAAAATCACATCGGCTGATGACCAGCTCCTGTCTAAGCTTGCCCCAGCTAACAACACAGCAGAGAACAATGGCCCAAGCATGGTCCGTCTTTAACAAGGCTTTAGTACAACCAACTCCAATCAAGATCGGGTCTCTCTCCTGATAGGCGCGCACTCGGTCATTAACCGTCTTCCCTATAGGGTCCTTAACAAGATTCCAAGTCTCTTTCGTGTTGTTGACAGTCGGTCAGCCAACTTAGGCAGCTCAACCATATGAACACTCAAATGAACGACAAACTGTCCATCAGTTCATCTAAAGCACCATAGTTGGACGGTTGAATTGATGTGGCTTACCATCAGCATTAGATGCACATTTAATGCAAGCTTATACCTAATATAGAGAGGCAATAACAACATTGTCATCCATCGTACATTTTCTCGCATATTTTACAGCTTTTGACCATCCACCTCTACAACCAGATCAATGGTCATGCACTTTTCATACTAGCTCTACAGCGCGATCTCAACTGTCCACCATTCACTTCAGCTATTATAAATACCCCACACATTGCAAATTTAAAGATGTTGGAACATTCGGGAATTCTAGAAACTATAGACTACTCAGCACACTTGATACCATATAAGCCCATAAGATTACATAACTTTATTAGTCTTAAGTGCTCCATTTTTTGTTATTATTCACTTGTAATTCCATGTAGTTTTAAGAAAAATATATAGCAAGATAACTTCATAGTGGACGTAGGTAGCTTTGCTGAACCACTCTATACCTTTTATTATTTACCTTTCAGTTGCGTATTTTACTCCTCCTATTTACTATTTTTCACCATAATGATTAGCAAGTAACCTTTTCTTTTCACAACACACTCGCATCATTTTGAGATTGGCTAGGAAACTGGTCAACGTTTTAGTGCTAGAAGGAGGGCCCCCCCTAAAAGCTCTTCCCTTTCCACACCTTTCAGCTTCGCAAGATCAGATCTGACTTATTACCATGGACAATCTTACATCGTTCGAAGGTAACAAATCTAACGAACGGCAAACCAACGATAACATTCTCGCCAGTGTTTCCTAACTCAGTGTTGGCTCCAACGAAGAAATATGATATGCATACTATTGTAACTGCCAAATGTGGGTCGGCTAGCTCATGAAATGAATGGCTTGAGGATGCAGATGGATCCTTAAACCACCATAAACTTTATCCCACCAGCTCCTCCAACGGCCAACCCGATCGATTCACCTACTCACAGATTTGTGCTTCCCAGTGACAAACCATCCATGAGTATCCTTGGGTCTAGCAGTGCTTAGAAAAAGCTAGGACTGAGACTAGGATGGTAGAAACCTAGTATTCTTGGCCACTTCACAAAGAACTAGAGAGGTCATTGCAGTACGGAAGGAACAATCCACTCCTGTTGGAAGGTGGGATCGCCAATCATAATCGCTTTCCTCCCATCAATAGTCAAATTGTTTGTGGGAACTGAAGGCATCATCGCCCAAACCCCCACTCAAACATTGGTCCCGACCAAAGATGTCAAAGAGCGTATGATATATGCGCTTGACCAGAAAAATTTAGAGACTAACTTAGATACAGAAGATGATGGATGGATCCTTGCATGGGTGATTTAACCATTAAAGGTGGATCAGCCACCTCTTGGAGCCCATCACCAAAGATAGCATTAACCCCGGTAAGATCGTCTAAATCGGCACCAAGCTCAGCCCGAACGTTAGAGAGGACCTAATCAGTTACCCTAACAGAGCAAATACTTTTTCCCTAGGAACATGCTGACGTGACTAGCATTGATCTTAGGATCATTTGTCATGTGCTCAATATCGACCCTAAAGCCAACCCTATCCATCAAAAACACCACCGCTCAACCTAGAGAGGTATTGAGCTCTCAAAGAAGAGGTAGAAATATGTTGACCAATGGCTTCATCAAGTAGATGGACTATCCTGCATGGGTGGAAAAACCGGTTCTAATAAATAAGCCAAACGAGACATGGAGAATGTGCATCGACTTCTTCGATCTTAACAAGGTCTGCCAAAAAAATAGTTTTCCCTTTCCATGCATCGATCAGGTGGTAGATGCAAATAGTGGATATGGGCTCCTTACCTTCATGGATGCCTATTCGGGGTACAATTTAATTTCCATGCATAGCCCAAACTAAAAGCACGCTTTCTTCATAACTAAAGCCGACTTGTACTACTATGGTATCATTCCTTTCAGTTTGCGAAATATGGATGCAATATACCGGTGGCTCGTCGACCGCATGTTCTTGGAATAGATTGGTCGGTCTATGAATGTTTATGTAGATGATATGTTGATCAAGTCCTAGGAGGCATGGGGCAATTTGAGAAATCTTGCCGAGATTTTCAACATTCTTAGTTAATACAACATGAGCTGAATCCCAAGAAATGCTCTTTCGTCATCCGGTCCGGTAAATTCCTTGGCTACGTTGCGTGCGCCAAGGGGATTGAGGCCAGTCTCAACAATATCCAAGCCATCTAAGAAATGCAGGTTCCCAAAATTATTAAGCAAGTACAAAGCTTGAATGGAATGGTTACAATGTTAAGTCGTTTTGTGTCAAAATCAACCAACCGGGTGTCTACCTTTCTTCAATCCCATTAAGAAAGGGAAATCTTTCACTTGGAGCGAGGAATGCACCAAGGAATTTGAAGAAATGAAGCAGTATCTAGCTACTCTCCCTAGACAATCCAAACCTGGTGATAGTAAGGATCTTTATCTATACTTATTCATACCCGACTATATAATTAGTGTTGCCTTAATCAAAGAAACAAGAACATCCAACGACTGGTCTATTATGTCAGCAAGAGATTAAGTGATCCATAGACTAGGTACTCCAGGCTAGAGAAGCTCATGTTCTTCCTTCTCATGGGGTAAGCTTCGGCCATATTTTCAACCTCACCCTATCAAACTCTTGACAAATCAAAACCCTGAAGCTAATCCTCAACCAGCCCGACATAGTGGACCGATTATTAAAATTGTTTGTCAAGCTTGGACAACATTACATCTCGTTCCAATCTCCCACTTCCACCAAGAGTCGGGATGTTGCCAACTTCATTGAATGTTCAAGGTCGAAAGGCTTAGAAGAAGAAGCCATCGCCGATAGACAAGTTTGGCACCTATACATCGACGGAGCATCAAACGAGAAAGGGACAGGGGCCAGCAAGGCCCACACCATGCATAAAGAGAAACGGTTATGTTTTGTAGTCCTCCTTGCCTTCTAGGCGACCAACAACGAAGTCGAGTATGAAGTTGTCCTTGTCGTTCTTCGAATGGCGAGGTAGCTACGCATGGAATCTATCAAAAATGGGATATACGATTATGTTATCGAGAAGTTTAAGAATTTCATCTCGAGATGCATCCTTCATTTTTGGACTAAGCCTTATTTGCACATCACGAACATGCTTGGCTTCGTCAACTAAGTGGATACGATGTTGAACAAGAGCGGGACTAATTTCCTTTATATCAGTATCACCATCCAATTGCCTTTTTGTTTTTGACAGAATTGAAAGAAGGGAAGCTTCTTGATCAAGAAAGAGATTTGAAGAGATTATGATAGCAAACGTTTCATTATCACCTAAGTATGTGTACTTAAGGCGATCAAGAAGAGGTTTGAGTTCTAACCTAGGAGGTTAGTTAATCAAAGAATTCGGTTGAAGTTTTTGAGTCAACCGTAAGAGGTTTAAATGGAAGTGCATTTTCAATCTCGTTAGGCTCATCTTGAAATAGTGTTCGTATTCAGTCATGCATTCATGGTTAAGGTCGACTGTTTCATTGTTCAAAATTTCTTGAATGGAGCAAACGTCCAACGTCTGGTCAAGTGGTTCGTTCGATTGATTTTCGAGATTAAAGATGTTAAGATCCAAAGTCATGTTTTCAAAAGAACTTTTCATCGAACCATTTCGATAATTGATTAGGGCATTTGAAGTGGTCAAGAAAGGTCGTCCTAAAATTAATGGAATTTGACTCATCAGATTGTTCATGGGTTGTATTTCAAGGACGATGAAATCAATGAAAAATATGAGTTGACCAATGTTGAGGAGTACGTCTTTGATTTCGCCCATGGGTTTCTTTATCGAACGATCGGCAAACTGAAGAGTAAGTTTTGTCCGTTTAAGTTCACCCAAACCAAGTTTTTGGTAAAATGAATAGGGAATCAAATTGACACTTGCACACAAGTCTAATAAGCACTTATCAATCGTTTTGTCTTCTATCGTGCACGAGATCGTCGGACATCTAGGATTTTTATATTTTAAAAGGATTGATTAAGACAGGACTTCGCTAAGACCGGCAGCTAAGAAAGCTTTCTTAGGTACATGAATGTGTCGTTTTTGATTACACAAGTCTTTTAGGAATTTGATCGAAACGTTTCTTAGGTCTAAGGTGATGTGGAAATAGAATTCGATACTTAGTAGGTCGGTCTACTTGAGTAGAAGAAGAATTTGGACTGGAAGTTGATTCGATATTTGGCTCAATGTTTTGTTCAAAATTACTTGTCATTTGTGAAGTTTCAAGAGGATCTTCTGGTAAATCGATTGGATTAACAACTTGGTTATCGATTTGTTTACCTGAACGCAAAGTCGTGATAGCATTCATTTGATTCACATTGCTATCTTGAATAACATGAGCTTGATCCGAGTTCATGTTTTGATTTCCGGGATTCGAAAATGGCTGACTAGGGAATTTGCCTCATTCACGTTCACTCGTAAAGGTAACTAATTGACTCATTTGTATTTCAAGTTTAGTAATTGGTTGACTCGTATTCTACATGTACGAGGTTAACAAATTTTACAAATTGCTATTTGATTGGAGGTTTTGAGTGGTTGCTTTAGGCAAAGTTTCAAGACTTCTCTCAAGTGAAGTCAATCATTTATGATTTTTCAGCCAAGTTTCCAAGAAAATGCCAAGCATCGTCGTGATGTTGGGTGAGAAAATTGCCTTGGAACATCGATTCTAGCATGGTTCGTGAACTATTTTCAAGCCCCTCATATAAGATTTAGCAAAGAGTCCATTTTTTAAAATTATGGTGTGGACATGTTATCAAAAGCTCTTTAAATCTTTTAAAGTATTTCTCGAAAGGTTTACCCCTGAATTGGTGAAAGTTCACAATTTCGGTTCATATCTTGATCGTTGTTTCCAAGGGGTAGAATTTTTTTAAGAATATTTTAACGAATTCGTCCCAAGTTTTGATTGAGTTCGAATGTAAGCTGTATAACTATTTTTCAGTGTAATCGAAAGGGCGAATTGAATTAATCGAAGTTTGATTCCATCATCACATAGGAGTTTAATGGTTGCACATACTTGTTGAATTTTTTTAAGAAGATGCATGTCTCATCGTGTTTAAAGTAGCCAAATTTCGGGAGCATGATAATGAGATTGGAATGAATCGAAGTAATTACCCATTGGGGCGGGTAATGTGACATAAGAAGGAATAAAAACTCTATTGGGAAAGATTATGTCCATGGGAGTTAGCAGAGCATTTTTATCCACCATCGTTGGAGATTATTCGTTCGAGTTAAACGATTCGTTGTTGTGTCACGAGTTCAGGTACTCATGCACAAGTGAAAAGGTTAAGGAGAGAAAGAAATGAAAACAAGTTTAAGAGAATGAAATAATGTTTAGGAAATGAAATGAAGTGAAAAATTATTTTATGTTTTATTGAAAGGAAAAATATTTACCAAAAAGAACTTATTTTTCAAAAGGGATATTTGATTTATTTTTTTGAATCTTCAAATTTTCTTTTTTTTATGTTTTTGTTTTTGAAAAGATTTTTCTGGGATTTTTGTTTTTCTAAAATACCAACTTAAGTAAAATTCTTGTTTTTGAATTTTTGTTTTTGTTTGATTTTTTTCTTTTTTGTTTTTCAAAGGAAAAGATTTTTTTTCTTTTGGATTTTTGTTTAAAAAAACTAAGTTAAGTAAAATGTAAATTATTTTTTGCTTTTTGATTTTTTATATATAGGCATGAACTAATGCAACTAAATAAATGCAAAGACTTAATTACAAATTTTCTGTCCTTAATAGCTCTTAATCCAACAAAGTAGTTCTTAGTCAGGTAACGGACAAGGGTTGTCGGTGCACCGTGAATTACCATAGTAATGCAGCCGAAGGTTTAAGTACCTTCAAAGAAAAAAACACTATAATATTTACGAATAACCATAATATTTATAACTGATTATTGCTCTGCCGTAGCATAGACACCAAGAAATTAGATTGTCAAAAGAAGACAATTTTTCAAGATACAATTAAGCCCTAGATGACCTTGTGACTCCCTTAAGTCCAAAGTCTAACTGTTATTATTAGTCAATTCTAAGATGAAATGTAATTTATAGGCCAAGGGGATGATGAAATCCCCCATCTTATGTTGGATTTGGATGTTGCCCCTAGAAAATAAAAACAAGATGAAATGAATGTAAAACTGAAAATAAACGTGAATTGATAATGCAACTACAAATGAAATCGATTCCTTTTTTATAAAATGCAAGCAACCAATACTGAAGAAAATAAAAGCAATAGATAAGAGCACAATACCAGAGCGTGCAGAATTAATAGCATTTTTTTAAAGCAGCAATTTTTTTGGTAAGCAGAGCAGAGCAAGCAAATCTTCTTCTTTTGATCTCCTGCAACCTAAAAAAAGAGATGAAAATAATTGTTTTTTTACAATTTCTTTTCAAAAGAAAACAAAAACAAAGGAAAATGAATTTTTGTATAATAAATGAAAACAAAACAAATGGAAATTGAAAAAAAAGAAAAAATTAAAGAGAAGAATGAAAGTCTAAACAAAAGGACTAAAAAAACTTAACCCAATATTACCCAAATCAAACAAAGGCAATTTTTTTTGGAGTTTAAGTCAAACAAAAAAACCACAAGCAAAAGAAAAGGAAATTTCGTACTGAACCAAGAAACCCGCAAGCAAGAGCCCAAAAGACAACCCTTATTACCCTTTTGTGGTTGATGTCGCAATTGAGGAATTGATTTGGTGTGAAGAATAACGGGTTGGTTTCAAGTTTAGTGGAGATGTTAATGTTGCGGCGGTTGCAGGTGAGTTGCAGCTTGAGGAAGATGAGAATTTAGGGTTTTGTGAATTAGAGTGGTGATGATTGAATGGTTTGATTTTGGTTGCTGAATTGGATCAGAGGGTCGCGGGAGGTCACGATTTGGTTTGGTGGTGCTGAGGGATTTGGGTATGGTTGAGATGCAGTTGGATGGTGTGGTAGTTAGGTTGGTTTATAGGTGATTGCAGTTTGTTAGTAAAGTACTTGCAATAATGGTAAAGTAGTAATTCCATTATGAATGGTTGAGGATTAGAGTGCTGAAGTGATGGAGGAGGATGGAAGAGTTCATGTATAGTTCTAGGTTGCAGTAGGTGAAGCGAGGTTCTGTGTTGCTGGAGTTCGTATCTTCGATTAGGGTTGAGTTTGCGTGGGAAAAGATGAAGCAGGTTGATTGTTAGAAGTTGAGGCAGAGGTTGTTGGATGAAGTTGGTGATGAGGGAGTATGGTGATGGTTTGGAAGGAGTTTGCAGGAAGAAGAGTGGTGAAGTGTTGTTGTAGTGGATGGTGGGAAGGTGTAGGAGATAGTGAAGGAGTCTTTGTGGTGCAAGTTGTATGGTTCCGTGTGTTGAAGTTTGGTGGCAGAGGAAGTTGTGGTTTGTTGGAAGTTCAGTAGTTTTGTGGGATATTGGCAGGGATGTGGTGTTGTAGAGGCGGAAAACTGCAGTGATGGTTGTTCTGATGGTAATGAGGCTGTAGTGAGTTGCTGAGGTGTAGATGTTTGTGTTGATGGTGTTGAAGGTGTGATGGGCAGAGGTGATTGATGAGGGCAAGGTTTCTAGATATTTGATTGGAGTTTGAAGGCAGTTTGGTTTCTGATTTGGAAAGTGAGGTGAGTTGAAGTGTTTGGTTGTGTCGATTGCTGGTTTCGGCGATTGAAATGGTGGGTTTAGGTGATGTAAGAAAGTCGAGGAAGTTGAGGGTAGGTAATGGTTTGGTAGAAGCTTGAGGAGTTTGCAAGGGGGAAAGTGGTTGAAAGTTGGTGTGGTATGTTGAAGGTTGGTAAAATTGTTGAAGTTACAGATAATGAGCAAGTTGTTGTAGGCAGTTTAGGTTCAGGTTGCGGTGGTTGTTGGTGGGTTGTTTGTATTGTTCGGGTGGAGTGGAGGTTGGTTGCTCTACAGAAGGAAGGTGAGGCAGAGTAAGAAGTTGTAGCAGTATTTGGTTGTGGAAGAAGGTATGGCAGAGTGGTTTGAAGGGAGAGGAAGGTAAACAGTGCAATAGAGAATACAAAAGCAAATTGTTTTTTTATATGCAACCGAGAATATAAATACAACAGAGAACACAAATGTAAAGGCAATGTAAAAATAGAAATTTGGAAATGGAAAGCAAATTGTTTTTTCATATGCAGTGCAATGTAAGGTAAGCAATGTACAACAAAAGTGCATACCAATGCAAAAATGCAGCGCAATGTATTTGAAAACAAAAATGCAATGCACAACAAAAATGAACAGAAGTGAATAAAGTGAGTGAGCAAAACATAAAACAATTGCACAACAAAAAATTAATTTTTTTTCTTTAACACAAAATAGAATAAAAGAAACGTAAAATAATCCGAAGAGTAATATTAAATTGCATTCCCCAGCAACGGCTCCAAAAACTTGTTTGACGACGGATTTTCTATCAGTTAGAGAACCGTCGAAAATATAATCGTTATAAAATCGCAAGAGCATGGCATACAATCGTAGTATATATGAGAGTACAGGGCGATCCACGGAGAAAGAATTAAATTCTAACATTTACTCAATCAAATTAATCTAAATTTTTTGAAATTGTTTTAAACTAGAAAATTGTAGAAAATAAACTAGAAAATTATAGAAAATAAACTAAAGCAAATGAATAAAACTATGATATTAAGGAGTAATTTAAAGGCTAATCCACTTTCAATCATTCATATAAACCAACGCAGTACTCACCTATAACCTCTCTTTAATATATTAAGTAGAAAAAATTGATGTGCTTATTATAATTGTGGTTTATTTGTGCTATTAATTAGCACAACTTCAACCATCAAACTCTAACACACCATTCAAACCCACTTGTCAATTTTCATGAAAATGACATGGAAACAAAACTAAAATCTATTTTAAGCATGATTTATTTACTATAAATTAGTAATATAGAGCATAAAATTTTGATTATAGTTTGACTTTCATCATCAAAATCACTTAGGCAAATGATCAAATAGTTTATGTTTACAATGGAATAAGCATGGCCTATTTGAAATGTCAACATAGACTATCAAATTCACTAAAAAAAGACATAAACTATTATCATTCATAATTTTCATTAAGCACAAAAGAGAGACCATAAATGAAATCATTATGCTAATTTAATATGTTTCATGAGAGCTTCATTACCCCTAAATAGAAGAGGTTTAGCTACTCATATTTGAATACATCATAATATAAAGTTATTTCACACAAAAAAAGGACAATAAGAGCTAATTAAAAGAAAAGAGAGCTAACTACTTGCATGAAATAAAACTAAACTAATTACAAGAATTAAATCTATGCTACTAATCATGAAATAAGAGAGCATAAAGTAAACAAGAGAGCATAAAATAAAATAGCAACGAAAAAAGCATAAAATTATAATTGCATGAAAGTAAAGAATAAGGGTAAGAAGCCATTATATTTTACTCATCATAAATTTTGTGCTACAACTTGCGTCAAAAGAAGTAGATGGTTACATGAAACATATGAGGTATTTATACATGCTTAAAACCCTAAATTGATTTTTAGGAGACTACCAATATTGCCCTTGATATAGTGTAATTTTCAAGTAATCATTAGGGAATTAATTAATCCCTAGTAACATACCTTTAAGTCTCCATTAGCATATGCATGTGATTTAAATTATGGGTCATTAGTTAGTGGGCATATGGGCTCCTCCATGTTGCATGAATTCTTTTATTTCATTTCATCATTAACTTTCAACATATGTGCATGCATGCATCCATGAAACCACTTTATATTTGCACTTCATTCCCTGCAAATAAAAGAAAAAATGTGCAAATAAATTTTCTTAAAATTAATTCATACAAATATTACCATTTCGCCCTTAATTGAAGACGAATGAATGATGATTTGAAAACAATTTTCATTTAAACATGTAAAATAGCATAATATGCTCAGTTATTTAAATAAAAGAAGATTAAATATGGAAGTAAAAATATACACATTTACATTTAAATATGGAAGTAAAAATGTACACTTTTACATGCACATCATTTATTTAATTAATGATTATTTAATTGTTTAATTAATTAATAAAGGTAATTAGTACTTAATCATTTGTTAATAATGTTCTTTTAAACTTAGATGTTAATCAATTAAGTTAACCAAGATTTGCTACTCAATTAAAGTTAATTATTAATTAATTATTATTGAATTATTTACTAAAGATAACTATTAATTAATTATTATTTTAAAGGGGTATTATTTAATTAATTTTTGATTAAAGTTAATTATGTTTCAATAAGGTTTGATTGCTTTTAATTAGAGTTTAATTACTATTTAACAAGAATTTGATTCTCATTTTACAATGGTTTTAATTCATTTCAAAAATCGCTTTGAGTTTGAGTAATCAGTTTGGGTTTGAACTGTTTTCTTTTCAAGTTTGTCCTAAATCAAGGGATTTCTATATCGCTTACCTTTAAGTATTTCCATATTATTAAGAAAACTAAATGACATCTATTAGCAGAACAAAACATCATTTTGCTACTACAATTAAATTGGACATATACTTAAGTTGATTGACTATTATGTGGTGATCCCTTACATACCTGTTGTTGTGTAATACCCGTGTTCAACTAGATAAGTAAAATCAAATTAAAAGCACCATTGTAATCACTAAGTCTTCATTGATTTTGTAAATATAAATATTTCATTTTCTATTTGAAATGGTTTCAAAATTATTGCATTTTGAATAAGATATTTGAAGAATGATTTGACAAATGGTTTTACTAGAGATTTTTTTAAGTAATGGGAATGATTTTTCATGTTATAAAAAGAAGTTTTTATAAAGAGTTTTATAAAGGAATTTGGAAATTGATAAAATGCATTGGGTAAATGGATTTGAGTCTTTAAGCAAAGAAGATTTCATAAATGAGGAAGATTTATAAAATGGATTTGCTTATTAAAGGAAGTTGAATTGATTTAAGGTTATTTAAGAAGTTGTTTAAACATGAAAGATTTATAAGTAAGTTTTATAAATGATTTGGGAATTTATAAAAGAAGTTTTAGAAAATGATTTGGATATTCATAAATTGAGTTTATATAAAGGTTTGGATATTTATAAGAAATTTATATAAAAGGTTTGGATATTTATAAAAGCAACTTATATAAATGATTTTAAATAATTATAAAAAGCTTTTATAGATGAATTTGGGAGTTTGGAAAGAGTTTTGAAATGGATATGGATTTCAAGTAAAAGAGATTTCATGAATAAAATATATTTGATTAAAAAGGATTTAACGAAAGAAGTATACAAAGTATTTGAGATCCGACTCTAAACTGACCTTTTAAAAATGGTGGTATGGAACATTCGTTCCACACTTATCACCAAGGGAATAGTGTATAGGGTTGTCCTTACCTACCTCCAATTTAAACAACATTTGTTAATCCTTTTTAACATTATTTGGAAATAAGAAGTTACTCATAAATGATTTATGAGTATACTTATGTCAGGGAGATAAGTATATGAATGTTATAGACAAACATTTTGAAAAGAGATTTATAAAGATTTGTTTTAAGGCTTAGTGGTTGCTATGGATAAACAAATATCAAATGGAATTGGTTGTTGTTTGTTTACTCGATGCTTAAATAACTGACTATCGAATTTGAAACCAAAACATATCTTTGGAAATATCTAGGAGAAACACGTAAGTTATATGACACAGTCAACCCCGATGATGCTATACTGTGCGTATAAATCTCATTTCATTCTCCTAGGACAGATGATAAGGAAGTCTGTCCACTAACGGTTAGGAAGTGATCTCTGCACTTATCTTTGACTATTTATTTTCTAAAGAATCGAGGTTTAGTTTACCGAAAACTATCGAATGTTGATTCGAAGAGACCGAGATCGGATATGTTGTCCGAAAACCACTTCGATCCAATTCAAGTATTTTGAAGTGAAGACATTTTTAAGATGATGGAATTGAAAATGGTGCTCTTTGAAATGCAAAAGATGCTTGCTAATAATCCCGAGGGTGATTCCAAAATGGATGTAGTAGAAGTAGTGCCTCTTGTTTGTCCATCTCTTGGATAATTTGTATGGATGAATGCTGGCATTGCATTTTTGCTTGGAAGGTAGTGTTAGCATTCCAAATGGAAAGTTCTATATAAAGGTAAACGTAGCCTCAAGCCTCATCAATCGAAAAATGACAAAATCAGGCATGCATTAGGGCCACGTGGGTTGCTCCCATCAGGGTTTTTCCATTCCCAAATTTAAATCGATTATTTATCTACTCATATATGCTTCAGGGCCTAAAGTGGGATGATCATATTCGCTACTACTAGAAAAATGGTAGGCCAATCCTTTGTGGCAGAGTACAAGATGTTCTTATCAGACCCCGGTGGAGATGTACCATCGGAAGGTAGTTCCTTACTTTGTCATAGTGCGGAATCCATTCTCCAATACTTGCCTTTACAGTTTTGATTATAGAACCTAGTATGTTGGAGTTTAATTAATGTAGCACTTTTGGATATGATTCATAAGTATTTGTACTCTAGATATTGTTATAATATCAATGGACTTTCTATACAAATGTTTTGATTATCGTAAGGTAAAAACCCGTCCGTGTTTGTGTGCAGTGTGTTCTTATGAGATGCCTTTAATTCAAAAGTTTTTAAAAAGTTAAAGACTTATGCTTTACTCACACTCGATCCATGTCTGATCCGGAGTTTATTTTCCTTTCCTAAACTATTGGGTGCTCAAATTTGAATGGGCAGCCAAGTAGTTCAATTTATTCTACAGATTCATTTGGAGGAGCTTGGAGCAGGTGGCTTCATCGATAGCTAGTTACTTTTCTTGTTTCTGTTGTATTATATGTATATTGTACCAGTTAGGTAGGGACAAGCCATTATAATTGTCCTAGGTAGAATTTGTGTTAGTATGACTTTGATGTAACATTTTAAAATGAATTGTAATGTATTATGTTGAGTAATATATATTGTTTCGTTACGTTGTGAGATTCTATATGGTTTAGTTTCTTCTATTCTAATTTTCTTTATTTCACCCCAAATAACCTGTCGGTCGGACGACTGAATGACCGGCACACGAATACCGAGGATGTATTAAGTATCGTCTTTGGTAGTAAGAAAAGGTGATCATTACAGAACTCATCTCACATATTTCGTATTGAACAATTTAATAAGGTTTCCTTGCGTATCGATTTGGGACATTCCTAATATCTTTTATACTTGTTATAAAAAACATAATTTATAATCCAAACTTAAGTATTAAAATAATTAAGGTTGATTTTGACACAGGTAAATTGTTAAAAATCAGCAATGTGTTATTTACTTATTGTTTAAAAATATCAATGTACCTTTTAACATTCTTTCTTATGAACACAATCTTCCTCTGCACTTTGATTGAAAATAAAACTACTTGATATTTCTATCAAAATACTTATTCAACTTTGATGCTTATAAAATGATACTTTCGTATCATTTTTTAGATCATATCTAAAAACTCATTACCTCTATATTGCTCCCACTGACTTTAAGACACCTTGGTTGTTATATGCAAATAGCCTACCCTGAATCATTATTTAGAATTTTCTATTTCAGCACATATGTACCAAAACACTAAGTCTTATCAAGCAATATCTTGTGAATAAATCCAAAATAACTTGAGTACATTAAATAACGAATCTATTACGCTAATTTCAATAATTGAAATTTACAAGGTTATTCTTATCAATATTGCTCATTAAATCCTAACTGCAATAGTCTCTTAAAGACACAATCGTGGCCGATGGGTCACATCCCTTTGGATTACCAAATCATATTTTGATAATGTACTTGAAAATTGAAATCCATTTGGATTTGCGCATTATACCATATCATAGAGTCAATATTCTTAATAGCTTAATTGACAACTGAGGATTATCTATTACCGACATTGATAAGAAACTCATAGTTTCTCTTCAATATGAAAGAATACTTATTAGACACTAATGCGATGAGTTCATTTAGGTTAGGTTAATTTCATTTCATCCCATGTAATCAGTTTTATCTTTAGATTGCATGAACTTCCATTTTACTGCCAATGATTTCTCAAAGAAATTGCTTTACTATGATGTTGGTATTTATTGAAACAACAATTCTTTCTCAATGATGAAACATTACTCATAAACACTTTATGAATTACCTTTTGTTTAAAACTGATTTAGTTTTAGTTCACAAAACTTATGTTCAAAACATAAGTATGTCATCTAACGACAGTTTTCCCAAACTTCTTTTGGAGAGATTCACACTAGATCCCTAATAAAGAATCATTATGTGTAGACTTTCGACTCACACAATCTATTCCATTGCCTAGGATATGTTGCAATTTTTTATAAACCCTTATCTTGTATGATTTTTTAAACTATTATTTAGATGAAATACTATTTACCTTGTGTACTACTCTCAAGTATATGACTTTATAGAAAGAAGTTAACTCAACTTCACTAACAACTAATTGCACTTTGTCCAATAAAACTTGATCACTCCTTATCGATACATCATTATATATCATATGAATGAGTGACTTTTGAGATTGAATCTTTCATTTTTAGGTACGTTCGAAATCTTTTTCAATATACTCGCTTATTCGATCGAATCAGATCATTCCTATTACACGTTACATTATTTAGTTTCATTGTATATTCTATGAGTTAACATAGACCTGCCATATATGTATCAATACATATGTTCATGTCGGTAATAACTCATCAATGAATACGACGAAGTACATGGAACTGTTTTAATAGTAATAGACTTATGATTGCATACATCTATATATATCAGTCCAAAGTGTTCATCAACTCTTATGATGCTCTAACTAAATGGATGCATAACCTTTTATTGTTTGAGATATAATTAACCAATTTCATATTATTCATAATCATATAATAAACTTCTCAAAACTACGGCTTAGTCTATAATTTCAAAATAATTGTAAATAATATTAGATGACTCTTTATTTTCAGTGCATCACTTTTTTTGTGAAAACAAATGCTACATTACGATTTTATTTCATAATGAATATTCATAATATTCATATTGAAATATAACTATTCTATTTTTCAGTTGACACCAAGAAATGGTCATTATTTCATAAATAAGGTTCGGTATGTTCTTTAGGAAAATGATTTTTATAACCTGATGCGATCTATAAGTGCTACATGGAATGCTCCCACTATGTCCGCCATTACTGTAATAACATACTAAAATTAGAGTTCCGTCATTCACTTAATATAAATTATTTATTTCATATACTATAGCTAATTCACAGTGGAAAGTTCTTTGATCAAATATTTTAAACTTAGAGAAATAAATCTCATGGAAAATAATTTCTATATGTAAATACATTTTGAAATAGAATCATATTTCTTATTCCAACATTAAGTATCAATTATTATTACAATTGTCGTTTCCGATGTTTCTTTATGAAGCAGAAATGACCATTCATTACCTTCATCCCAATTGTACCTTAGATCACATCTACTCTTGTACATTCGGTTTCCTTTCTAAATGGTCAAACCATTCAAAAGAATATCCTTACTACAACATCGTAACAAACTCTTTGCAAAAGTGCACTGATCTTACTTAACATTTAAGGATATCAAATATGTTGCACTTTATGTAAATTGATCAAATTGACATTTCAACGATCGAGTTTTAGATTTATACTGTAGTTTTAGTCTTGTATAACATTTAACACAATGTGATCATTTTGTAATTAATCAAATTGTATACTGGATCTCACAATACCGTTTATTGGCTTATTTCGAATGAACTAGCTTCATTGAAGTATTATACATTACGAACTGTGACTGTTATTCATATAACATTTATATGCGATGTATGTGGATCAAATATCCATAGTCTTGCATTACTTTTAGAGTTTAAAACTCATAGAATGCAATACATGGTCTTAGAATAAATAAACACGTAAGCGACCAAATTACGAACGTATTAAGTAGTTGTAAAATTAAGCACCTACATGGGTATGGAAACGTTCATGTGCAATAGCCATTCATTAGTAAGTTTATTTTATATTTCTATTTGTTAATTTTCAATTCAGTTTAGTTGTATACCTTAATTGATAAACGTTTTATCAATTATTTTAAATGCACAAATTTATCAATATAGAGTATTACTAACATTATATAGCATACGTTCTTAAAATATTAAAAAGGTTAAAATTTATCATTTCATTTTTCTAATAAAGCTTCCACTAGTCTTTTATGTTTCACCAAACCCTAAGTGAAATATAGAAGTCTTTCGACTTCACCAATGAGTGTTAGGACTCGTCCGTCTTGGAACTCTGACCTTGAGTTTGCTCAACAAATCATACCTCCATGACAATGGATAACTCCTTATCGGTTGTATCATATACAACTCCTAACTCATGGTTTTTAGTCTGTGAGATGATGGTTTTAATGACAACAACCTTAGAATAGATTATAAAATATAAATACTAACATTATAAGTTTAGTTATATATGTATATGCAGGATTTAACCATGCAGGTACCAAGAATGAAGACTGTACAGTATAGAGATTTAAGATATCAAAGATTGAAGACTCATAAGTATCAAGATTATCAAGATTTCAAGATTTTAAGGATAAGTATTTTTATTAGGAATTGTTGTTAAAACTCGTAGAAAAGCATTAACATCTTAAAATCCAATTTATTCGTGGAATGGAATCCACTTCGAGCCTGTTAAAGGGATGGAACCCTAAGTAGGATGGAACCTACGAAAAATCTAGTGGAACATTGTTTTGTATCCGCTAGCTTTTTATTCAAAATGATTTTTCAAAATTATATCCTGTTTTCAAAACCTTCCTTTTAAAAGCATCAAAAACCTCTATCCTGATTTTAAATAATTTTAGCCTCAAAATTATCTTTAATTTCAAAGTCAAATTACTCCTGATTTTAAACTATCTTTTACTATAATATATTTAACTTTTAAAAATTTATACTTAAGATTTAAATATAAAATTAAAGTTAAATTGTATATATATTATTCTCTATATTTACTTATGAGTTATAACTATAGTCAAGTATATTTATAAAGTTTTAAATAGTTTTTATATAAGATAAAGGTTATTTTCGAAGAAAATCAAATCATCAAAAATTGCTTTGGGATATCGACATGCCTATGGTGACCATGTCGACATGGTGTCAGTTGAGTTCAAAATTTAAATTTCAAAAGAAGTGTCTATTCGCCATAACTCTTCATGAATGGACATGGCTGTTACTCTTCTATAAATAGGGGTTAGTTTCAATGAATTTCAGATCAGATTTTCTGGTTTTTCACTCCTCTTCTTCTTCCATATTTCTTAATACATACTCTTACCATTACTCTGCCGAAATCAATATTGAATCATACTCGATTACTTCTAGTTTGATTCTCTATCACTATCTCAACAAGGTTCTCAGTACTATTCAGAGTTATAGACTTCTTTGTAATCTATTAAGCGAGAAAAGGTGAGATTTATGGCCTTGAAAATCAATCAAGCGAGAAAAGGTATGATTGTAGCCTTGGTAAATCATTTGGGTAAACTTGTGGCCCGGAAATCAAGTATCTCTAGCTAGAGGATTGAAATTCTGGAGGGTGTACCTCGTAGCCTTAAAATCGAAGGTGTAATTGTACAATTGCTTTTGAAAGGAAATCCGTATTTCTGTTGTGGGACTGGATGTAGGGTAACTCCGAACCAGTATAAAATCCGATGTGTTCTTTCCTTTACTGCTTTTATTTTATTTCTGTATATGTGTTTGTTTCTGTGATTATCCCTGTATCTGTAGATACATTCATCTGTGTCTAAATTAACATAAACTCAAAAAGATTTAGTAATTCTTTATAAACACTATTCACCCCCCCTCTAGTGTTAATCCTAGCCTTAAGATCCGAAATCCGCATTTCTCACAATGGTTCCTTATCCTAACCTCATTTTGACCTTGAATTTGCTCAACAAATCAAAATATATTATTCACTTGTACCTACCATATCGCGAGGGCCCAATATAACACATATACCTTGAGTTTGCTCAATAAATACATATAGTTATCTTACCTCGTCTATTTAATATATTAAAATACTACACATAATATCCTTAGCTTGAGTTTGCTCAACAACTAAGGAGTATGCAAGTAATTTATTAATATACACATATCAACTCATGGAATAATGTATTTTTATGAAATACTCTCATGATTTAAGTGCAAGACACATAGAAAATCATGGTATACATATATTTACATATGTATTTATTCATTAAGCCTGGTCAGGGTTTCTTTACTGTTCCACCTTCAATTTATACATTCATATTATATAAGTATTATTATTATATAACTCTAATATTTTATATTACTTATAGAATAGTCTAATGTATAACATTATATTAATTAAACCATTATTTAATTAATTTAATAAATTAACATTTTAATTAATTCCATATTAATATAAAATTTATATTCAATATTTATTATATACTATAACTTTTATAGTATAATCTATATATCATGTACATATGCATATTGTTTATTAATTAACCTTTTAAGTAATCTACTTAATTAAACTATTTTAATTAAATTATATTAATTTCAAAATTTATTTGATTTACATACATGTATATTTTTGTTATTTCAAACATTTTAAAATAACATAACATATATCATAATATATAATGCATGTATTCATTTATTAATTAACTTATTTAATTAATTTATTATATTGATCTTAGTACTAAATCTTTAAATTTTCAGATCAATTTCTATTATCTTTCAAACATTTAGAAAAATTTACTATATTATGAACTTCATAATATTTGTATATCTTATTATAAACTTAACTTTTAAATTTAAAATCTCATATTTTAAATTTTCAAATTTTTTTGCAAATTAGTCCAAGGCTTGATTTAGATAGGCCTTTTCTATTAGGGATAACATTTTGAGCCTACCTCATTATTTTGGGCAGGCTGGTTCCAAGTAGGGCAAAGTACTTGATTACCCAAACCTAACCTTTGACATTACTTTTTTGAACACCCTACCACATAGTAAGCTTTAATAATTTAACCCTAACATGACTAATTAGACCGCATAAGCTATTTGACTTTGATACCATTATTAAAACTAGGCCAACCTGCAGTGAAAGTTATGAGTGAATTTCAAACTTTTTACCTTATAGGATCTTTATTGTACCTATGAAGTCTAATTTATTTAGAACATTTCTAAATTTAATTTAAATAAAATCATGTATTTCATTTAAATTTATAAATTATTGATAGAAATTTATTTGATTTATTTTCATTTTATATATAAGCATACAAATGTATCATATATATATGTGTGTGTGTGTGTGTGTGAGCGTGCGCACGGGCGCGCGTGTGTAACATGATATTTCGTACAAGATATAATATGCTCATTTATAGATGTTATGATTTACATTGCAACAGACACATTAGCTCATACATATATGTATTATATGCTATCCAAATATGTACATATACTTATAATTAATATACATACATACATACATACATACATACATACATACATACATACATACATATATATATATATATATATATATAAATTGCTATCGATGATGTCAAGGGCCACTGACGGTCTAAAAATAGCTATCCACGATATGAAGGGCTATTGATGATCTATAGGCTATTGGCTATCGTAAATGTAGAAATCTGAAAAGGCTATTACCTTCGTTTGATGAAAGATATCGTAAATCTAGACTACTATCGAATCAAGGAGAGCTAACATTTATTGAACCATCAATCAAGGGGAAACCACTATCAATTATACATTTTTGAGCTATCACCAATCAAGGAAGAGCTATCGTAAATGAAACTTGTAGCTATTGTCAATTAAACAAAAATTTAGAAGAGGAGGTTATGGTAGACGTACAATAGCCCATTTCCAGGTCTTAAATTGGGTACCGTTAATGTATAGTATATGGAAGAGAAGGCATAGGTAGATGTACGATAACTCATTTCCAAATTAATATACAAACTTAGAGAAAAAACCATCTCTTTTAAAAATAAACAGATTCAAAAAATTCTTGGTATACTTATAAAAATATTGCCTATTTTACGTTTTTTTCAAAAAAAATTGAAATTAAGGGCATCTGATAATTTTTTAAAATTCGACTTCAATTCCTAATAGCGGCACCAAAATGTTAAACCAATTTTTGACCTAACTGTAATCTATATCTTGCGAATAACATAAACCCTAAGATATAGAATTACATGATCATCACATATGTAATGAATCAATAAAACATACCTCCAGATATCTCGTATATGAATCAGCAATGGTTGTTGTCGAAAGCTATTTCAATGGATAAAGCAAATGGTTTCTCTCTCTTTTCCTACATCTTTCTTTATGTGTTTTTTCTATTATATCCTTTGTGATGGGCAACGGTTAATATTTATAGGTAGAGAGAAGACCAAATTTCCAGATTTGTAGACTTAGTCTTGATCGTCCATCAAGATCAAGATGAGAGAAATTAACGCTCTAGATTATAACCGTTTTATTGATTAGCATATTAATAGGAAAACCCTTTAGATTCCATTGACCACAAAATGAGGAAGAAAACGTTTGAGGAAGGAAACGGTCAAATTTCCTTACAAAATAAGGAAGGAAAATCCATTAATGTTTTCGTATTAATTTCCTTACAAAATAAGGAAGGAAAATCCATTAATGTTTTCGTATTAATTTCCTTACAAAACGGTCAAATTTCCTTACAGTCTCCCACTTGGTCAATAGAAAAATCCATTAATGTTTTCGTATTAAGGTCATAAGGCGCCATGATATGCTAAACTTTTCTTTAGTCGGTTATCATAAGTATCTTGGCTAATCTAGTGGCCAATGGAAGTCATGACGTATACATGTTATTTTGCAACATGCTTACTTCCATGTACTATGACATTGACAACTTTCATAACTAGACCGTAGATGAGCATAACTTAATGGTCACATGATGTCTTGAAGCAAAAGACTGTATCTGTTATCGTTTATCTAAATATAAATGTGTACACATTATAAAACAGAAATAAAAGATGTCCAAATTATTAAGAGCTCAATAATTGTTATGTCTAGCTAAGTACAGAATAAATGGCATAATAAGAAGATAATTAGGAACTATCTGCAAGACTCATGCTATCAGTATGTCTCTGAAAGGTCTTTGGAGGTAGTCCTTTCGTGAATATGTCTGCCACTTGTAAGTCTGTACTTATCGTTTCAATAACAATTTTCTTTAGTTTAACATATTGCTTCAGTAGTAGGTATTTCAGGTCCATGTGTTTGGAACCTTTAGTTATCCTATCATGCTTAGAGAAAAAGGCTGCAGCTTCATTGTCGCAGTAGACCGTTAGTGGATTAGAGATAAAACTTAAAGTGCCAAATTGTGAGACAAAATTACGCAGCCATGTTCCCTGAATTGAAGCCTTATAACATGCTACGTATTCAGCCATCATGGTGGATCCGAAAAACATCTCAAATTCCTGGCTTCTCCATGATATTGCACCTCCACATAAGAGGTACACATAGCCAAGAGTGTAGATTCTAGTGTCAGGACATCAAATAAGGTCTGAATCAGAATAACCAGTTACCTGTAGGTAACTTGATTTTCTATAGGTGAGCATATAATTCCTTATTCCCTTTAGGTATCTCAGTACCTTCTTTGCAGTTTTCCAATGAGCGATTCCTGGGTTACTTTGAAATCTACCCAGCATACCAACTGCATGACTGATATCATGTCTTGTACAGACCTGTGAATACATTATACTCCCTACAAGAGATGTATAAGGATATTTGGTCATTTCTTCTCGTTCCATAGGAGACTTTGGGCATTGCTCAAGAACAACTTTGTCTCCTTTCTGCAGTGGGACAGGACTAGATGAACAATTCGTCATGCCAAATCTCTCAAGAATTTTGTCAGTATATGTTTTTTGAGACAATCTTAGTATTCCTTGTGATCTATCACGGAATATTTCTATTCGTATCACATACGAAGCCTCACCCATATCTTTCATTTCAAAGTTCGTTGAGAGATAATCCTTAGTTCACGTAATAAACCAAGGTCGCTGCTAGCTAATAATATGTCATCAACATACAGAATCAAAAATATGAACTTGCTCCCACTGAACTTGAGGTATATACAAGGGTCAACTATGTTTTCTGTGAAATCGAAAGTGGTAATGATTTCATGAAACTTTAGATACCATTTTCTAGAAGCTTGTTTCAGTTCATATATTGATTTCTTAAGTTTGTAGACCATGTCTTCCTGTCCTTCAATTATGAAGCCTTCAGGTTGACGCATGTAGACTTCTTCTTCCAAGTCTCCATTTAGAAATGCTGTTTTCACATCCATTTGATGTAACTCGAGATCATAATGAGCTACTAATGCCATGATAATTCTAAGAGAATCTTTCCTGGAAACAGGAGCAAAAGTTTCATTATAGTCAATGCCTTCTTTCTGATTAAAACCTTTGAAAACAAGTCTGGCTTTATATCGTTCAATTTTACCATTGCAGTCACGTTTGGTCCTGAAGACCCACTTACAACCGACTGCTTTATGTCCTTGCAGCAATTGAACGATTTCCCAAACTTGATTATTATCCATAGATTTCAGTTCATCTTTCATGGCATCAATCCATTTAATAGAATTAACATCCTTATTGGCTTGTGAATAAGAAATTGGGTCCGTAGTTCCTTCAGATTCTATTAGATAAAGCATTAATCATCAGGAATAGCTGATCTCCTTTGTCTTTGAGATCTTCTTAATGCTAGTTCCTGTGGTACTTCATCAACATTATGATTGGTGATAATTTAATTATGGAGTTGTTGATCATTTATTGGGTTTTCCTCATTGTGAACTGGTTCAACAATAGGATGATTCCCAATATCTTTCGAAATAAAGAGTAAGATAATGGGCACCCTTATTTCGTGAATGACCATTTCTTGTTGTTTTCTGCTCCCACTGATTTCATCATTCTCATAGAATTTGGCATTGTCGGTTTCAATAATTCTTGTACTATGGTTAGGACAATAAAATCTATATCCTTTAGATTTTTCTGGGTAACTTATAAAGTAACCACTGACTATTTTAAAATTCAATTTCTTTTCATTTGAATTGTACAGTCTACCTTCAGCTGGGCAACCCCAAATTTGGAGATGTCTTAAACTAGGTTTCCGTCCTTTCCAAAGTTCAAAAGGAATCTTTGGAACGGCCTTACTTGGAACTCTATTTAAGATATAGACAGCTGTTCGTAATGCATCCATCCATAATGATATAGGTAAATTTGCATGACTCATCATGGATCTAACCATTTCCATGTATGTACGATTTTGCCTTTCAGCTACACCATTCTGCCATGGAGATCCAGGCGTTGTGTATTGTGCAACAATTCCAAGTTTTTGAAGAAGTCTAGAAAAAGGTCCAGGATGTTGTCCCGTTTCATCATACCTTACATAGAATTCACCACCCCTATCCGACCTAATGATTTTCACTTTTCTTTCTAATTGCCTTTCGACTTCAGTAGTGAACACTTGTACAACATCCACTGACTGAGATTTCATGCAACATATAAAGATAGCAATAACGTGAAAAATCATCGATAAAAGTGATGAAATATTCCCCTCCTCCAAAAGTTGGAACATCAAAAGGTCCACAAATATCTGTATGTATTATTTCAAGAAATTGTGTACTTTTTGTGGCTCCTTTCTTTGTGTTTTTTGTTGTTTTTCCTTTAATACAATCAACACATGTTGTAATGTTAGCAAAGTCTAGGTCCGATAGGACACCATCTTTTACTAACCTCTTGATTCTTTCACTGGATATATAACCCAATTTTTTATGCCACAAGAAGTAAGAACCATTCTTGGATGACTTTCCTTTAGTTTCTTTTCCATGCAGGGTGGGTTGGATTTCAGCATTTTGTTTAAGATGAAGTTTATAAAGTCCATCAATTAATATTCCAGAACCAGTAAGATTAGAATTTTTAAATAAACTAAAATTTCCATTTCCAACTTCAAAAGAATATCCAAATTTATCAAGTACACTTACGGAAATCAAATTACGGGAAATAGACGGAACATAAAGAGTTTGACAAAAATCTAACTGATAACCGCTATCTAAAATAAGACGAAAAGTTCCAATAGCTTCAGTTGGAGTTTTATCTTTATTCCCCATGAAAATGAAATTCTCACTTGGGTTTGTGGTTTGGACCGTAATGAATCCTTGCATAGAATTCGAAACATGAACGTTAGCAGCAGTATCAATCCACCAAGTAAAAGAAGGTACATCAGTAAGATTTGATTCGAAATGACTTACGAAACCTATTGGGTTACCTTTCTTTTCAAACCATGCTTTGCGCTTAATGCAATCTGCCTGGAAGTGTCCAGGTTTCTTGCAGAATTTGCAGACATCATCCTTCTTTTTCTTCTTGGATGGTTGAGTGGCGTCATCAGATTTGGTAGTGCTCTTTTATGCTGCGAGCTGTTCTTTTTTCCAGCTTGTTTTTCAACCCCTTGAGTGAAATAAGCAACTTTAATGCCTTGCAAGCCTTGCCTAGACTCCTCTTGATCCAGTTTGTTAGTCAATTCATTTAGACTCCATTTTTTCGTAATAGTATTGTAATGAATTTTGAATGGTTCATACTGAGGGGGTAAGCCAGTGAGAATGAATTGAACGAGAAAATCATCGTCCATAACCAATCCCAAGTTCTTAAGTTTGGCAGCAAGGTTAATCATTTCAATGACATGAGCGCTCACTGAGCGAGAAACATCAAACTTCATGGTTACAAGATCTGCCATAAGTTTCCCAACAAGGGATTTGTCTGCAGTCTTGAACCGATTTTCAATGGATTACAAATATTCTTTTGCGCTTTCAGTTTTGGGTAGGGAGGTTTTGATATTGGTATCAGTCACTATTCGCATAAACATCACGCTGAGCCTATTCAATCATTCCCAATCATCATGGAGTTTGTTTTCCTCAGGCGTACTTGTGTCAGTAAGTGGGGCTAGCTTTTCCTTAAGGAGAGCCATGTCCAATTCAAGTACGCCCAAAGAAAACTCAACTTTCTCTTTCCATTCTGAGTAATTGGTTCCATTGAGTTTGACGATAGACGTAGCGTACGAATCAAGGTTTGAGGGCATTGCAACTGCAGATATAAAAGAAATGTAGGCTTCTTTATTAGAATAAAACACATGTCATAATAAGAGGTTAGGTTTAGCGCCTCCTGTGGGTAGGCAGTAGAACCATACTCATGGATGAATGATAAACATTAATGTTTCATGCGTTATTGTGCAAGTAGCAGCCGCATGTGGACGGGACTGCATGCATTAGACCAAAGAAATCAAGGAAATAAGCGCGGAAGCAAAAACTAAAACAAGAGAGAAAAGAGGGAAACCGGATCGGACCAGTTGGTCACCTCCTTTGTTTTTTTTTTTGCATAAACATTTGTCATTCTTTCAAGTAATCCACAGCAAGGATAATAAATGTCTTGTAACTCCAAGTAAATTCCATACATGAATTTAACATATAAACAATTATTTTGCAAATCATATATAAACAATTATCTTGCAAGTTCCAGATCATGAATTTAATGTCAAACTAGGAAACAATCATTTTAAATATGTATACTTTCTGAAAATTATTCGCATACAATAAGTTGTTTCATATTATACAGTAGGTCAAACATTAAAGTACAAAAAAATTAACTTTTGCGAAAATATAAACTTTCCAGATCCATATCTAAGCATACAGTAAATATAACAATACTGATAATCATGATTACTATAGCAACTTAAATAATATGAATATTAAACTTGAATCATATTAACACTAATAATCATTATCATCATCATAGTAAAATTACAAACATCACATTATAGATCTATGCTAGTTTCGTTTTATATATTGATGGATAACCATGAATTCTAAAACCATGCTCTGATACCACATGTAATCTATATCTTGCGAATAACATAAACCTTAAGATCTAGAATTACATAATTATCATATATGTAATGAATCAATAAAACATACCTCCAGACATCTCGTATATGAATCAGCAATGGTTGTCGAAAGCTGTTTCAATGGATAAAAGAAATGGTTTCTCTCTCTTTTCCTGTATCTTTCTTTATGTGTTTTTTCTATTATATCCTTTGTGATGGGCAAATGTTAATATTTATAGGTAGAGAGAGGACCAAATTTCCAGATTTGTAGACTTAGTCTTGATCGTCCATCAAGATCAAGATAAGAGAAATTAACGCTCTAGATTATAACTGTTTTATTGATTAGCATATTAATAGAAAAACCCTTTAGATTCTATTGACCACAAAATGAGGAAGGAAACGTTTAAGGAAGAAAACAGTCATTTTTCTTACAAAATAAGGAAGGAAAATCCATTAATGTTTTCGTATTAATTTCCTTACAAAACGGTCAAATTTCCTTACACTAACATCCAGAATACATTTAAAAGATATGATATTTTATAAAAAATTAAAAATATGCCATAGTTAAACAAATATTGGTCAAAAACGTACAAAGTCCATGTCACATTTCATTCATAGGTGGATACTATAAATTTGAATAAACATACAATATCATTCATTCATTAGTTCATATGCCAAAAATACAAGTCACATCCTTCTTCATTGTCCAAAATGTCAAAAACAGGGTCGATATGCAATTTCATATTTCTACTTTGAGAGTTACTATACTATAGGATTGTGTCATATGGATGTATCTATAAACTACTTGTGCGGAATATAAAATAAGTAAGTAAATAAATAAAGTAGTAAAGAAATGACACCATAGATTTTTATACTAGTTCGAACTTTCCGTTCTACGTCCAGTCCCAAACTCCTTCTGGGATTAAACTAGCAACCCTCACTTAACCCGGAGGAATAGGTTTATACTGCCTGAGCAATCGAACAGGATTTCTTTACAAATAAACAAAAGTATCTGACTGTAATACGCTCTTTAAATAGCACTGATAAGTCGATAAAGTACAATCTTCCTATAATCTTCTTCTTTATGATATATAGTGTAATATGCTTGAAGAATGTGGAAGTTAGAGTGATCAACGATCAGAGATTGTATGTATTTTGAATGCAAATGGTAAATAGAGAATTAGAGTTAAGAAATCAAGAAAACTAAAATCAGTTGTTGTAAAATGTTTGTTGGATTCTAGACTCAATTTATATAATTTTAAGAGCTGTAATCTTTGATGAAAAGAGCGATGAAAAGGAACGGATGCAACCCTTAAATTAGAAGATGTTTCTCTTCGTTGAAGAGAATCATCACTTTAGAAAAATAGACGTCATCGATAACCAACCGTCTGAATTTTTCAATTCAGCCATCTGATTTGTTTTAAATTCGATGCAGCAAGTAAATAGGCTATTTTTGGTCTAATTTAGCCGTCTGAATGTCTCCATTCAGCCGGTTGAACTAGCATAATAATTTATGCTTTGTTTCAGCAGTCAGCCGTCTGAATGGGGACATTCAGCCGGCTGATTTCAGCCTGCTTTGTGCATTTGCATGGTTTTGTGCATGCGTCAGTGTCGATATACCATATCGGAGAGATTTAATATAATTCTAATATAATATAAAGACTCTAAATAGAAGTATATCAACCTCATAGCTTTGTGAATCCAAATCTTAAATAAGCCTCCTGCATAAATGGTTAATACACAAGAATACAAGAATATTGACTTATATAGCTGTCACAATCAAAATACTGACAATTAAGGTTCTAACATTCTCCCCCTTTTTTATGATGACAACTACATAAGTGTATATATTATAAATAATGACATCATACTTGTATGAATACTCCCCCTATCTATATGCATAATTTTTAACAAATTTCTCCCCCTTTGTCATTGACAAAAAGCAGAGATACGTAAAAAATAGAGATACCAGCACATAGATAACAAAAACATAATTAAATAAAGCACGACATAGTCACAACATCACGAATATTGTTTACTTTAAAATTCATCTTTGGTAAACCTTTTTCTAATTCATTTTTAGATAATTTGTTTATAGCTTTGAAATTGATATGACAAAATCTTTTATGCCATAACCAAGAATCATTTTCTTTAGCTATTAAACACATGTTAGTATTGTGATTTGTATTCATATTCAAAACATATATATTTTTATCTCTAAAACCTTCAAAAACAATATTTTTATTTTGATCAAAAATGCTGCACTTATTTTCAGAAAAAGATATATTGAATCCTTTGTCACAGAGTCGACTAATGCTAAGTAAATTTTGTTTTAAAATTTTAACTAGTAAAATATTTGTAATAAGAGGTAAATTAGATATACCGTTATTGCTCACATTGCCTTTGCCAATGATATAACCTTTGAAATTGTCTCCAAAAGTGATAGAACCTCCATTTGAGTAGGTAATGCTTGTTAGCATCTTTTTGTTTCCTGTCATGTGTTTCAAGCAACCATTGTCCAATATCCATTTTCCTCTTCTTTTTAGCGGTACTTGCAAAATATAGAATTAACATTGGTACCTAATTTTTTTATATGGGTCCTAAAAAGTTATATCTTAAGAGACCAAACTGAAGAGGGTTCATATTTCCTTTTAAAGATAAATTTTTTATTTTTATGAACAGTTTCTATAAAAGATTTTATATATTTGTTTCTAATCAAAGAATTATTTGTTTTGGGAACCCAGACCTTAATTGATTTAGATTAATTTGCAACTTTTGAAATAGATTTTTCAATTGTATTATTATTCCTTTTAGAACTATTATATAAAGAATCCTTTTTCTTTGGAATAACTTTAGAAGCTTGCTTGTACTCTAGTCCTCTTTTGTTTGAAACCATTTGAGATTTTTCTGTAATTTTAGAAAGGTTTTCTCTACCTTTATTAAAATTAGAGACATTTTTAGTAATATCATCTAATTTTGTTTTAAGACTAGAAATGTCTAATTCCAATATTTTAATATTAGCTTTAAGATCATGATTTTCAACTAAAAGAGCATCATTCTTTTCCTTCTGAGTTTCTATTTCTTGACTTAACATAGAGAGTTGAGATGTCGTATTAGAATAGGGTTCTTGAGTAGTTTCAAGTTCTTCTTCTAAAATTGGTTTCTCAGCTCTTAACATGTTCACCTCATTTTTAGTTCTATTTAATTTTTTTAGAGTTTCTTTATACTTTCTTTTGATATTTCTTAGCCTGTCAAGTAATTCAGAGTTTATTTTCATTAAATCATCAAAAGTTAGATCACTCACCTAGTCATTATGGCCATAAAACAGACATTGGCTTATTCAGAATCGTTGTCTGAGTCACTATCCGATGATGAAGATGATTAAGAATCATCCCATGTAAAAAATAAAACTTTCTTTTGAATTTGTCTTTCTTGTGCTTAAATTTGTCTCTCTTTCAATCAGGACAGTCTTTCTTGATGTGACCTTTCTTGTGACACTCTAACATTCTAAAGCAGAAGATAATGGTTTGTTGTTGCTGGAGATGTTCTTGTTGTTTCTGAATTTGTTGCTCTTTTTGAATTTCAAAACTTTTTGAAATTTTTAGTAACGAACGCCATATCTTCTTCATCTGAATCTGATTTTTCCTTTTCTGCTTGGAATGCTATATTCTTCTTATCTTGCGCCTGTACTCATTTAGCCTGGAGATTAACTTCATAAGACATTAGATTTCCTATCAACTCCTTTAGTTTAATGGTTGAAGTGTCGTCAGCTTCTTCGATCGCTAAGACCTTTCGTTCACACTCATCCGTTAAGGAGTTTAGGATTTTTGAAACAATATCAAAGTCTGTATATTTTTCTCCTAAAACTAAGAGAGAATGATATATGTCTTGGATTCTAGAGTACATTTCATTTATTGTTTCATCTTGCTTCGTTTTGAAATTCTAGAACTAATTTTTGAGCATAGAAATCTTACTCTGCTTTACTTTGTTAGTACCTTCATGTGTAATTTTAAGTGTACGTCAAATTTCATAAGCTGTAGTACACATATTAACTATATTAATTCATTTTTGTCTAATGCACAATATAACGTATTCATGGCTTTGGCATTTGCAGTATCATCCTTTTTTTTTGTGTTAGACCATTGTGAATATTCTGTAGTAGGTATGGTATATTCTGCTTGAGTAATATTCCAAGTTTCATAACTATTAGCTTGCATATAAATTCTCATTTTAGTAGACCAATAGTAATAGTTCAACCCGTTAAATAGTGGTGGTCGTGCAGTAGATTGACCTTCAAGGAAACTTGTGCTAGTGTTGTTTTCTATATTAAAATATCAGATAACTGTGTTACGGTTATAAGATGACCTTGCTCTGATACCAAATGAGAGTTACTGGGCTATAGGATCGTGTAATATGGATGTATCTATAAACTACTTGTGCGGAATATAAAATAAGCAAGTAAATAAAGTAGTAAAGAAATGACACTGGAGATTTTTATACTGGTTCGAACTTCCCGTGCTACATCCGGTTCCAGACTCCTTTTGGAATTAAACTAGCGACCCTCACTTAACCCGGAGAAATAAGTTTACACCGCCTGAGCAACCAAACAGGACTTCTACCGTCTAAACAACTGAATAGGACTTCTACCATCTGAACAATCGAACAGGACTTCTTTACATATTAACAAAAGTGTCTGGCTGTAATATGCTCCTTAAATAGCACTGATAAGTCAATAAAGTACAATCTTCCTATAATCTTCTCCTTTACAATATATAATGTAATATGCTTGAAGAATGTGGAAGATAGAGTGATCAACGATCAGAGATTGTATGTATTTTGAGTGCAAATGGTAAATAGAGAATTAGAGTTAAGAAATCAAGAAAACTAAAATCAGTTGTTGTAAAATGTTTGTTGAATTCTAGACTATATTTATATAGTTTTAAGAGCTGCAATATTTAATGAAAAGGAGTGAGGAAAAGGAACGGATGCAACCCTTAAATTAGAAGATGTTTCTCTTTGTTGAAGAGAAGCATCACTTTAGAAAAATAGCCGTTATCGATAACCAACCGTCTGAATTTTTCAATTCAGCCATCTGATTTGTTTTAAATTCGATGCAGCAAGTAAATAGGCTATTTTGGTCTAATTCAGCCGTCTGAATGTCTCCATTTAGCCAGTTGAACCTGTATAATAATTTATGCTTTGTTTCAGCAGTCAGCTGTTTGAATGGGGACATTCAACCGGCTGATTTTAGCTTGCTTTGTGCATTTGCATGGTTTTGTGCATGTGTCAGTGTCGATATATCAGATCAGAGATATTTTAACATAATTCTAATATAATATACAGACTTTAAACAGATGTATAACAACTTCATAGCTTTGTGAATCCAAATCTTCAATAAATCTCCTGCATAAATGGTTAGTACACAAGAATACAAGAATATTGACTTATATGATTGTCACAATCAAAATACTGACAATTGAGGTTCTAACATGCTTATCCTTATGTTAAACTTTCAAGTCATCTTCTTTTTCATCTATCATTAACATAGTCTTTAAGCTCTTATGTGAGCTTTGAAATGTTAAGTCATAAAAAATGATTTGTTCTAAGAAAGAGAAAGAAGAGGGAAGCTCCTTCTTATGTACGAGAAAACCCCTATTTATAGTAGTTGGAGATGGTGTAGCTTGTCTGTATTGGTCGATTAAAGTTGACGCAAACCAATAACTTGACAAGCTGGGTGGTCTTGATGGTGCCATATGTCATAATCTCAAGATTTGAGTAGTTAACGCGGATCGCTATCTTGGCCGTGGGTTTGAAAAAAATGACATGGTTGCATAGGAAAACTTTGAAGTTTTTATCACTAATAAAACATAAACATCTTCTCATATTAATGTACTAGCTCTTAATATAATTGATTTATCTTCATCCTTTTGTGTTGAATATCGTCCACATCGCATTCCCTTTGTATTCTTGAACTGGTTTGCATGATAATGAACCATTAATGTACTTTGATAAGTATATCTTCTTGTAATATCCTTAATGTCTATATTTATTTAATGGTTTTCTTTAGTTTAATAACATATATTCATGTTTGATAGCACTTTTATATCTTCAGTAGTTCTTCATTTCTTTAGTCTTTCGTTAGCTCTTTTGCTTTGATGTTTGATTGCTTTATCCTTAACTTAAAATAGCCCTTTGTTTAGATCTACAATAGCTTTATCTTTGACTCACGATAACCTCTATTCTTAACTCATGATAGATTCATGCTTAGGTCTGCGATAGCCTCATCTTTTCCATACGAGAGTTCTTCCTTTTGCCTTATGTTAGATCTATCCTAGCTTATGATAGCTCTCGATTCATGATAGCTCCTTTGCTCTATGATATCTTTCGACTCATGGATCCTATGCTATACGATAGCTCTTGATTCACGATAGCTTGTTGTTTGCTAGCTCTTGACTCACGATAGCTCATTTGCTCTACGATAGCTCTCGACTTACGATTTTCATAGCATCTTTAACATGATAACTCCAGATTCATGACAACCTTCACCCTCTTTGAGAAAATTGGGTATAACATCTGCCATACGATGTTACTTCGTATCTACAGGTAAAATCGATCGTTGGTGATGGTTGACAATGGTGTGTGTGGTAAGGATATTGCAATGAGGAAGGAATTGCAATCATTGGTGAGATGAGTGATGTGCTGAGTATAAGATGGAAAATAGGGTGCCACTAGGGTTTTGGGATGGCATGGATGAAGCTAACGATGGTGGCGGCGTGCGAACAACAACACGTAATGTAGCAATGTGGATGAAGACGATATGGGGTGTGGCGGCTCGGGTTGTGCTGGCGGGTGGTGGAAGCGTGTTGAGGGAAGGGGACGATGAACTAATTTCATGATTTGTTATGAGACCCGAAGAAGAAGAAAAACATAACCCATACCCGACATACCAATTTTGACAAACCATAATCTAGAAACCTAAGTTTAATTCAAGTTTATCCAGCTAATTCGCCTTAATATTAATGTAATTTCAAAATGTATGCACCGAATACGTTTTACTTTGAAGAGGTGATAAGACGAAGATCTGCACTAAGAAGCTCAAAAGAAGAAGGCTGAGTTAGTGAGGTTAGAAACAAATAATTAAGCTAAAACGAATGAAGTCGGAGAATCTTAATAATAATTATCTCTATACTTAGCGGCCATGAAACGTTGAGTGGTCCTCGATGATAAGATGGAGTACCTGAGTATCATGTATCCGACGCACTAAGTGAGTGATCTGAGGATGGATGATGGATGCTATATATGCTTTAGTTATTTATCACTCTATAAATGTCACATGATGTAGTTATCTTTGATGTAGATACCCACACCCCTTAGTACTTTGATGTATAATACACTCATGACGACTATGAAATATGGTAGCATATATACTATGTTATCTGATAACTCTTTGGATGCAGGGGCATGTCAAGTATAATTCTTCATACCCTATGTTTCATATATTATATCGATTTTTATACTATTTTGATATTGTTCATCGCTCACACCAGATTATTGTCTGACTCAAGCTTTTATGCTTTGCTTCTTATCACCGTGGGTTCTCTTAAATGAGTAGACTAGATAGCGGGTGAAACGACACATGGAGTTCTACAGATGGACTAGCAGGACCGACATTTTCTCATACTTATATTCTGGGCTTATTTTTGCATATTCCGCTGTGTGACACGATGGAGGTTGACGGTGTTTAACTTACTATTATTAGAGATAATTTATCAGTTGAGTTTATTTATTAGTTGTAAAAACTCTATTACTATTTTGTATAACAGTATGAGCATGTATACTCTGGTTATATGATTCATGTAGTTATTATTATCTTGTATGTTTTATATCTATGATGACTATTATATTTTATTCGATGCGCTGTGCGATATACGACAAGTTCTGTGATTGCTTAATGTTTCTTTTCTCTTTTTTCTCTTCTATTTCCCTTCTTTTCTTCTTTTCTTTCCCTTGACAATCGTCCTATATTGATCAGATGCTTCAGCAATGCACTATTCGGTTATATGAGCATCGGGGATGTAAGATGGTCGTCACGACTTTAGTGAGTTGTAAAATCCAATGGCAATTTCTATGGTTTTTGTTTCACTCGTCGTTGCTTTCGTAAAGATAAGGTTGCTTAGCATTTAATTGTTTATGTATTAAGTAGTACTCTATTAAACTTAAAGTGATTTTGTTTGTTGTTTTCTAATATGATGTGTTTGTTTTAAACTAGCAAACTTGCACTATTATTACTTTCCTATCTCTTTCCCCAATTATCTAAAAGTTCAAGCTCATACCCATCAAATATTCCTTTCTACCTCCAATTTTACATCTTCAAAATAGTTGCGTCAATTTTTTAATATTTGTTGAACAAGAATCGATGAGATTATGAATATTATTATGGATTATAAATGTAATTTTTCATAGAATTATAGAATTTTCCATTGTTTTCTACAATTTTATATAGATTTGTTATAAGTAGCCAAATTTTGCTTTGTTGGATTTACATTGCGGGTCAATCTTTTTACAAAGCACGGATTCATACTAGTTTTTAAATATTATCGAGTGCCACTGTTTGATTGCTACTTTTTGTTTACAAGTTTCTATATACATACATGAGATTGGCTACTACTTCCAATCCCAATGCTTCTTTCATCACATCAATAAATAATATGTGATCCGGAATCTATAGGGTTTGAGAGGTGTGCTCTCTAATGATATGAGTTTTAATGACATTGACGCATGGTCCAAATTGGTGTGATATAAATGTTTGGTTATCGAATAGGAAGGCTTGTTAAGCCTTCTCATCTAGGTTGCATTTGTGTTGTGATTTCGTTTCTATCCCCTAACTTTCCTGAACAATATGTTGTACATCTCACTTTTTTTTTAAATCAAGATGGTTATAGTGACTTGGAATTTTTAGTCCCCGTGGGATAAATTTAGGTCGTCTTGGTTTTAAACGTGAGTTATGATTGATTTTGATTATCAGATGGTAGTTCTCTTTTAGGTCATTGGCTTCCGTAGCGGTTGTTACTTTAATTCTTGTTTGTTGACATATGAAAACCAGACCATGTTATGTTGCTAACAAATGTTGAGTATGTTTCAGATACTTCATAGAAAAATGCAGAGTTTATGAAACAAATACAAAAAAACCGACAACCTGAATGTTTCAGATACTTCATAGAAAAATGCAGAGTTTATGAAACAAATACAAAAAAACCGACAACCTGAATGTTTCAGATACTTCATAGAAAAATGCAAAGTTTATGAAACAAATACAAAAAAACCGACAACCTGAAGTGCAATAAGAAAAGATTCATGTGGCTAGGTTGTTGTTTTTAATTTTGTTGCATTGGTATTTAAGAGGTTAAGAAATCACACAAAACACACGGACAAACACAGCTCAGCTCCAGATTTTTTTACAACAAGTGCTAAAATGCTTAGATTTTTTTTTTCATCATACAGTTAATTTTTGATAAAGCGTATCATTTCCGAATACCGACATTTTCGGAACTGATAATTTCTTATGAAAGTATAAATTCCTATTTACAACTGGTAAAAATTGTAATAAAAAATATGCTTCTAATTATTTTAAACGTTTTATTAAGTTTACAAAAATGTGGTTTATAAAAATTGATTAACCAGTTCTAAAATATATTTCCACCATACTAACTTTGAAAAAAAATATCAAATGCAAATTTTAACATTTTTCAAAGATAATAGTTGCTTCTGAAACTAAACTCTTTTATTTACATGTGGAAGAAAGTAAATATAAAAAACGAGTTTTATTATATTTAATATTATATTCAAAACAAAAAACGCTAAAAAGAAGAGCTGGTCGACCAATCAAATAAGTTGGTAGATCATTTAGAAAATGGGCTGATTTTTGTTTTAACATTTAGAAAGGAGTCTTTTATAAACATTTCAATGGTAAATATTCTTTCATTCACTAAACCATCTCTTGAAAACTTTGAACGTTTAGAAACACGAAACAATTATTGCAATGACCCGAGAATTTTAATGATTTTATTAACGTAATTAACTAATTTTTTCATGAAAATAAACAATAAATTTTGAAATAAAAATTTAATAGTTGGTATGCGTCTACTGAAGCATAGCAAGTGGCAGATTTTCATTTGAAAATTTGAAAGTTTATTCTGTTGTGTAATTTCAATTTTCAATTTAAATCGGTTAAATTAGATGACAATTAAATATTTTTAAAACCTGAATATTTTTACATAATAAAATTGTAAATTATTTTTTGAATGAGATGTCATATTTTGTTTCGTTAAGTTTAATCTGCTCTACCTCCGTTATCTTATTTTCGACGGTTTAGAAGCGTTTTGTAACGAATATCGAGATTTGAGAGGATGATCGTATCGTTGATATCTTGTGTACCATTCTGTTCGTTTCATCGTGTTGATCTTCGTAGTAGATTCATATCTCTTCCCTCCCATCCTCTGACCTTCCCGTTTCCAAATCCACCACCGATCTTCCCGAACCCAACCACCCACGTCCACCATAGCAGTCCGCCTCTTTGCCACACCATTGACAGCCGCTTCTTTTCTTGACCAGCCCTCCGCCCCTGCCTTCAACTAACCAATCTTCCCACTGTGGTGAAGCCTGCCTGCACCATCTCCCCTCTCAACAGCCTCTGACCGCTGCCACAAGCCTCCAGCCCCTTTCCACTCGAGCAAACCCCATTCAACACCAACCCTGACAGCCTCCTAGCCCGCCTCAGCAGCCTCGCACCAAGACAACCACCTCTCTCCCCTTCCACTTCTCTCCATGTAGCTCGCCTGAACCGATCCTTCACCCTCCACCAGTGCACCACGTCTAGACACCGAGCACCCCATAGCAGCCCACGTCCAGGCCATCCCATCTCCTCCACGTGACAGCAAACCTCGGCCGCCTTGTCACTCCAATCTCTCTACCGTGCCGCCTGAACATCCTTGCTTCTTCCATTGCAACACCTAGCCTTCCATCGAAGCCACCCTGATTGCAAACCCAGACTCCCCAGTCCCCTTTTCGCCACCTCGTCCTAGCTTTCCACCTCCAGACCCGGCCTACCGGTCATCGCTTCCACCACAGTCCGCCACTCGGATCCTTATCGGGCTGCTTATTAGAGTTGATGCAAACGGGCCTTGTTTTTACATCTTTCCAATTTCTTAATTGACTTTGTTTTATGATCTTTTGCTTCTTTGAAAAACCTGATTGTATCTATTTGTTAATATTTTTCCAGTCCAACAACTCCAGCCAGCTTCTCTTCTTGTTTATAAAATTATATATATACTGATTTACAGTTAGTTTATATATATATATATATATGAGTTTATAAAATTTTGTTTATAGATTTCTTTTTACGTTAGCATATATAGATATATATTTTTTATTTTAATAATAAGAATAATAAAGTATGTTTATACATATATATGTTTTCAAAATTATTTGCATAGAGGCTGTCTTGCTTTATATATATGTTTATATAAATATTGATTTTAAAGTGTGTGTATGTGTGTGTACATATATATAATAATATTGATTTTAAAGTATATATATAGATTTTATTTTGAAATGTGTTTAATTTGAATATTGATTTTAAGAGGAAAAAAAAGACATATATACATACTTTGTTTCATCGATTCAAGTCCGTCGTGCTTTGCTTTGATCGTCGAATTCGTGTTCATCGTGCTATGCTTTAGAATTTGTGCTTGGATTCGTAGCTCATTTCATCGTCAAATTTCTCTAGCCATGAAAGATGAGCAATCACTCACGATTAACATTCTTATATTTAGTAAATTTAATTCACATGAAATGACGATTGAAATATGTTAAATTTGAATTGTTAGTTATTTAATTGTTAGATATTATATGTCATTATCTGCAATTATTTACTTATGACATATGACACCATAACCAGTTGTATATATTATATTCAAATTGTTAATGATGATATACG